>OY743157.1:7737447-12537447 GCA_963555695.1 Dasypolia templi
GCCCTGCCCAATGATACTTGAGTTTGGCAATTCTTCGGGCTATGTCGGTTACCTGATGTTACCTGATAATCCAATAATAAAGAGAGGATACAGTGGAATTTACTTTAAACTTTACAACAACAATAAATAACGGATGAGCACTTACCTATTCAGTGTACACACGGCTATAATAGGTATATCAAGCTATATATTTCCAGTTTAAGCTGACCTCTCATTGTACATTGGAAATACCA
The DNA here is from genome assembly GCA_963555695.1 of Dasypolia templi. Lineage (NCBI taxonomy): Eukaryota > Metazoa > Arthropoda > Insecta > Lepidoptera > Noctuidae > Dasypolia > Dasypolia templi. Next base: position 7,737,681 of record OY743157.1, read on the forward strand.
TACAATGGAGATCAGCTTATACTGGATATGTATAGCTTGATATGCAGCCGTGGGTACCTTATTCATCATTCTCCTGACCTTATTCCAATTGATTTGGGGTCTGAGCAACATATTTTTTTCCATACTTTTTCGCTATTAGTCGCCATCTCGGTAGTCACCCCTTTCACACAGTCCATCCATCGTTTCTTTGGTCTTCCCCTTTTCTTATAGTCATCGACATTCATAATCAAAACTCTCCTCACGACTCAGTGTACCTTAGTATCAACTCGTAAAAGGTACTAAGATTACCATTCTACCTGGAATTGTAACTATTTCGCTAAGCCCAAACCAAACAGTACATAATAGGCATCCTACAAAGCACCCATTAAAACCAATGAAGCCATTTATCATTAAACTAAACAGTCCTAATTATCGAACACCTTGACATGACTCATTGGCTCCCAAATCCATTGCCCACTCCATTCCATCTTCATACTCCTTAGTCAACTCCTTAGTCGGTTTGTAAAGGCTTGCCACACTTGATCAGTTCTACCTTCAGTTTCGCTTACTCATCGAAAGATCTTCAGGCATCGAGACCTATATGCATAAGGGCGCCGCTCGGCTGGCCTTTGGGGCAACGACTATTTCAAGCAAATCTTTTACACGTCCGTTGCTCATCCATTAATTTCGTCGTGTCCACGATTTCAATCATATTACCAGCGTTAGCCTAGAACAGGTTTTCAATAGTACAGGTGCTATTACACAAAGAGCAGGACAGAGCTAGGCATCGTCTTTGACATGCCGCAGTGTGAGTCATCAAAGCATTCCAATCTGACCTGGTGCTGCCCACCTGGCTTCGCAGTCAGTTCAGATAATCAGTCTCACCGATCAGTGTATATATAAACATGTCCATTCAAGCCAAACTGATGCAGGTTTGCCTGTTAACTTTGGCTTGGATACTCGTATGGAAAGCCTAACTCCTTAATCGGCTGCTAAGGCCAGTGCATCGCGTTTATTATCAAAATGCAAGTCTTTGTAGGCGTACCGACGGAATGCGTCACTGATTGACTGTATCGAAGAATAGGATGAGTCGGGTGATTGTTGGGCATTTAAAACAATAGAATTGAATAGGTAAAATTCTTCAAATGTAGAAATACTTCTGTTGTCGATGTTGTAATGCACGATGTGTAAGTTTATATATATAGGCAGGACCTGGGAAGGCGTAGTAATGACAGGTGGAGTACGGCTTTGACCGAGTGGCGTCCAAGAACTGGAAGACGAGGTGTCGGTCGTGTGGCGGCGAAATGGGCCATCGCGGGCAAAACCTGGATCAAGTTGGATCAGGCTGGCGCAGGAGGAAAGAGAGGCCTTTACCCAGCAGTGTGTTGAAGTGATGAAGTATATTTTCATGTTTAAGACGTTTTGGCCGGATGCCCTTCTCCTCGCATCATACAGGGCTGCCTCTTGTATGCGGAGGTCAAGTGGCAAAATTCCATGGCTTAGTAGGGCTTAGAATTGATCATGTACGTAATAATTCTAGACGAGGACTGTCCTACCGTAATAATATGATTACAAGCACGGAGGATAGAGCGATTTAACCCCAGACAACCAGTAACAGAATTAATAGAAAAAAGGGGGTAAAGAACGGTCATCGCAAATTGAGTAATTGGAAAGAAACCCCAAAGCATTAATTTTGGCTCATTTATAGGTTGAGGCACAGTTTTAAACCGAGAGAGTACTTGAACTACCTACACCCTGAATTCCACGCATTTGCAAGTCGTAAAACTTAAAGATTTTTATCTGCAAAACAATTCAAAGTATTCTGCCTACTCATTGCCAGTAACAAGTTGTCTCACCCGACGTATCGTCGTATCATTGTCGCTCCACAACTATTGGCGATACTTAATATTATTGATTGGCAATTAGACCGATCAGACATGTGTGCCGATCACGGTCAATGAACTTAAGTACATTCCTCGATGTTACATTATTATCTGTTATATTGTATGAGATAAGAAACAAGTATTAACCAGTGTTTTGTTTCAATGTTGAAAATCTGAAAAATTTTCAACAATTAGTGACTTTAGCACGTTTTTCGAATTAACTAAGGATAGTAAAGATATTTACATCTACGAAAATGTTTGTCCTCACCCTTTCGATTGTCTATGTCTTTATCATTCAGGTGGTTATCGATACAAAAGCGACTGCAACTTTATAAATGACTATTAATTATGCAATGTCAAGAGTATTCAAAGCTAAAGTTACTTAGAAGTTAAATAGGGAACAGGTATACACTTATAGTCCACAACAAGATTAAACATATATGCGGAAAATTCGTCTCATAAAAATCTTACGTAGGTATTGTGTTACGCGACGAATTTTACGCAAATGGCCTAACCATATGCGTAAAATTCGTCGCATACAATATCCAACGACGGGATCTCCACTAACACTAAAGTGGAATTTGCATTTATTACTCAATTCAATTTACAGCTGGCTATTATAAACGCAGTGGAAACTTACTCAATGGAAGAAGATAGAATTGATACACGCTTGTGTGTTATGTTCCCCTAGTACCTATTGCTAGTTACGTAGGTGTTGCAATAACAGGAAGGTTCCTGGTAGGGCAATTATTGAGCCTACGTAAGTATTTTCCATAGTCGAATCCTTCCTACAATGAACTATGGCTTCGTTTTCTCTAAACTCAAACTTTACAATGATTAACCTCTTGACCTTATATAATTTTTTTTGGCGTCGGCGCAGCGTGTACGCTATGTCTATTTTCAAACCGGTCGCCTACCAAAATCGCCTCACTAGCCGAATCGCCACCCCATTTTCGACCAAACCCAATAACCTAAGACAGATCGCTGATGATAGACAGTAAAATTATATCTGTCCCTGTCAAACAAATAGCTACCAACACGTTATAGGGTTGCATACTTTGGCTTTATTGGGATGTGAAAACCAGAGATTGATAGGTTTTTCTATCTCCAGAACGCCTAATGCCAATCAATAGCAGCAGGTGGAATGACAGCTCACGTCAAGCAAGAGATATTTTTACAGTATAGACCGGCTGTTCTTGAATATTATTTCATGATATCACTCTATTTGTTACATCTATAGTAAAAAAAATTTAAACGCTTTTATCTGGTACTATAAATGCGTGTTTGAGCCATGTAAAACGTCAAGTACCTTCACACACCACCTACGCATCGATTGTTAAGTCCACCACCTTGAGTAATTGCCTATTGTTGCTCTTAAATGAATGTAGCAGCACTGGCAATACTGGCAACACACATAATTGAGTAGGATCTTCATATCCTTCACGCTCTGACGTGGCGTAGGCTTTCAATAAGCATTGAAAGATTAGTACACGGTGTATTTGATTGTTTTGATATTAATTCTTTGGGTGGCCTTTATAATATGTTTGCCTATCCACTTTAACGTGTGTGTCTTTGCTGTGTTAGAAACTATACTTACATGTAATGTTTCATTAGGTATGCGTCACATTATTCAGGTAATTAAATAATTATATTCGTAAGTCTAAGTTAAGTAAGTTCAAAAATAATTATACAGCTCATGGACAGCTTTATTTTACAGATAAATTCGTAATAAATAAGTAATTACGAAAACGAATAGATGGTACAACTAAGTAAAAGATCAAAATGGAGGGTCCATTAGGTGAGGACCAAAAAATTTGGAGATAGGAACAGGGCTAAGCAGCAATTCAAGTAATTCAATTTTATTATAAACTAGCTGTCCCGCGGTTTCACCCGAATAAATCTTGATCCCGTGAGAGTATCGGGATAAAAGTACTCTATGTGTTAATCCAGGTTATAAACTATCTGTTTGCCAAATTTCATCCAAATCCGTTTAGTAGTTTTTGCGTGAAAGAGTAACAAACATCCATCCATACTCACAAACTTTCGCATTTATAATATTATAAGTAGAATTATATAGTTTATAGATTATTTAGTATTATGTAGGCTTGCATAGGGAAAGACTCACGTATATAATCAAAATTAGCCTACTATGTTCCCACTAATGGGTCACAGGCCTCCTTTGTGTCCCAGTAGAGAAGTGAGTAGTGTAGTACGAATAAATTATTTGTTTTGATTTAATTTGATTAAGGTTTTGATTTGATTTTGTGAGAGGGAGTGGGCCGTAATCCACCACTCGGGACCAGCGCGGGTTGGTCGATGTCACATGTCTCCAATATTTTGGTTCAAAGACTTGCCGCTTTCCTCACGGTGTTTTCCTTTACCGTTTTGAGAGCAGTGGTGATGAAATAATTTACTCAATGTAAAGCACCTCTCCGGGTTCGAACCTACGCCCTACAACTCGTAAGTCGCGGCTGTTACCACTGGGCCAATACTGCTCAACTCACGTAGAAAATTAATTTATTAGATATTCATTTACTATTAACTTCAAGTATGCTGACTTTCTGTAGCTGATACCTATGTAATAACAATAACTACAAGCAGCAAATTAAATAACCCAAATCGATAATTCATAAACTAACACAAGAATCAATTATCAATATCATACAAAAATCAATCAAAAATACTATTAAAACCGCTAACATACTAATTTACATAAATAAAAGTAAAATTGCATCAACCTGTCCGTTGAGTAGACAGCGCGGCGCCCGCCGCACCTGCGCGTGCACATGTACCACAACTGGTTCCTATTGGCCAATCCGATGACAGTGATGACATTATGGAGATAGGGTCAGAAGGTTTGATTGGAGATTAGGACAAGGAGGATAAGGGGGGGGGGGGTCGAATCCGGAACGAGGTGATCCGGCAGAGAACCACAGCTCACAGAATAAGCAAGCTGCAGTGGCAATGGGCAGGCCATATTTCTTTATCTTTATCATTTTTTTTTTAGGAATTACCAACGTTTGTATACACTACAAAAGTTACAAGAAGCAATAGAAAATAAATAAATAAATGTAACAAACAGTTATAGGCAAATACAGCTTTTTGCCGTCTCATATCTTAATTATAAAGTAGAGAAGAAAATGAGCTAACCTGCGAAGTTTAGTCCGGAGCCGACCAAGTGAGTCCATATGTGTCCATCTTCAAGATTACCGCACTCGTTCATGAGCCTATAGGCCTCTTGGCACTGGGAAATTGGTTTTCTTCGACCCGGTGGATAGAATAAATAGTAATAAAAATCTTTATTGATACAAGAACCTTTGACATTGCTTAAGACTAGGATGCATAACTTGGGTAACTAGAGGTCATATGGATAAGGTAATCTCTGACTCCTCAACTAGGTAATCCTGTGACTTAGGAGTCAGTGTCCTGCTGTCACTGTGATACCAAAAACCTTTTATGTTGTAGGAAGGGGTGATACGAATGCGGGGAATAAGTGTAAGCTTTAATTTCAGGACCATACGCGCCAGTAACCAGCATGACACTGATGCATAACCTTGATCTTGAGTCGATATTTGGTCGGCCAAATATCGACTTTTCCAGATCTCGTTAGAAGTAAAGCTTCTGTCCTTTCCTGCTCTGTGGCGCTGACCGGTTTCCCGCAGGTATTTTCCCTTTAATGTAGTACAAATGTAAATAGAGCAAGTGACTAAATGTTTAAGTGCTTACTACGTGTTAGTTGGATGCGTAAGTGTCTAAAGAAAATTGATTTTGTGGAAATTTTCGTCTCATGTCATTTGTGTTCGGTGTCACTGCTTTCATGTCTAAGTATGTCATTGATTGATGACTTGATTCCCTAAGATTGATTTCAAGTACATCGTGTTTAACTCACCAGTAAGTACTTATCAAGAGATATTTAAGCACTTATTCATGAATCAGGATCATTATTGCAAAGTGGCGACAATTTAATGCAACAGCGCTTTTTATACTAGCTTCTTAACTTGTAATTTAATCAAACAGGGCTTTTCATATTAGCCTAATGTAATTTTAATTGCCATAGGCAAGACTTAAGTATATTACTGCCACGTTGGTCTATTGGTCGCAAGCGCTACTGCTGAACATGAGGTCCTGGGTTCCGTACACAGGTTGAGCAAAGTGTTTTTGGTTATTTCCATTTATAATTTCTCAGTAGCAGCCCGGATTCTGGATTTGTGCCCGGTTGGTGGCAATAGGCTTCTCCAACATGGGACTTTTAAAAACATAACTGTCGAAATGTGGATGAACGAAAAGGTACACCTCTGCCTTTCCCTTCGGGGACTACAGGCGTGATGTTTTGTTATATTATCCAAGTCTGACAGGTAGACATCCCGCTGTCATGCAGTTATACCTACCCTGCAAAATGGGACAGTTTTATACTAACGCACCTGTTTCCACTCAGCTGTTTTGCTTATATTTATACATTACTGTACGGTGGGCTGCATCAATTGGGTACACCATTACCTTAAAACATATCGATTTCTGCGATTCTTCCAGGCAACCTTGGAATGGATAGTGACATGAGCTAGATTTTGCGTTTTTCTGCCGACAAGGAATTTCCAAGCAAATAAGGGACTTCAAGTATGTACAGAAAACGAATGATTAAACGTATATTTAATTCAACTTAATACGATCGATTAATTTAACTAATCGATTGAATTGTAAAACATTATAATTGATTCAAATCGTCAAATTAATGTTTCCTAATACGGATATTTACGTAATACTTATGTTGCGTACAATGTCTTTAGAAATATAATATCTTTCATCAATATGACATGTTTACTATAGAAGCATTAATTATTACTACAAGTGAGTGTGTTCTAAGTTTTGTACCCAATTAGCTTCCATGAGCTTTCACTTTTATTTTCCATATTATTTATGACTCTCTTTGTTACCGTCGCCGTCGCTTTGATTGACGCCTGTATATTGATGTTCTTCGTCAGTTGAAAATAATCATCCCAGTAGAGAGCTTCTCTAATATACTAGTTAAAGTTCAACATTGATCATAGTCAGTAGGCTGTTTGTGATTGTTTCGTTGCCTTAAAAAACGAACACTGTTTAACAAAAAAAAAGAAAAAATTATATCTAAGGACTTTGGTTTCGAAGCTGCTGCCCGATTAAAAATAGAAAAATAAAAAATGCGTTCTTAATAAATAAATAAAATTGTAAAGTAAGTACTCAATCTTGACTGTCTCTTTTATTAAGTATACAATCGCGTAGACAAGTCATAAGTCCGTAATATTAGAGAGTATTGACCAGAAGAGGTCGGTTTACCCGCGTAGTGTTACTTGCGGTGTCGGCCCCACAATGAGTAATGTGTTTACTCAAGTAAGCGATAGGCACTAATAGAAAGTGTCATAATGTTAAGTACATAAGTATTACCTATCTCACTTGCATATTACTTAGTAAATAGACGTATCTAGTCTTCTAGACAATGTGTCTTCTGCACTTATCAACGCTTGGTAATTGATAAATTAACTTTGAAAGTTATAAGTTTGTATTGGAAATACAAGTTTCCAATACAAACATAAAGCTTTGCTTTTAAAGTCATAAATTGAAAATAGCGTTGAATGATGCTGGTTTTGTTTGAAAGATTCATAAATACTATTTTCTATAATGGAGAATTTTTAATAATAAATATGGAGGATAAATCTCAAACGTTTGCATTGTTTTGAACTTTGCTTCATAAAATATATAACAACAAAAAACAATTGAGCCCCATTAGATTGTGCGTAGTTTTTGCATGATTAAAATTTAATAATAATATCACTATTTTATAATGCTACTTTTAATGATGAAAAACATTATAAATGGCTTGTTTCTGCCGCTTATTATGTTTTTTTGTGTTTTGCGTGTTGTTATTGATACTTGTTTTTTTGATACTTATAATAGATAAGTGGTTTTTACGGAACGCAAAAACATATTGTAAAGTTCTCTTAAGGTCTCTATGAAGTAAAGTCAAAGTAAACTCTCATTATTAAGTTTCTTCTACCCATTTCAATATTATATTATTTGTGCGTACTTACAAAATACTTTACTAAAAGAATAAAACTTACTTTGTATAGGACAAATAAAATATTTTATGTTTTACCTTGTAACTTCACCAGGGGTCTAAATTTTATCGGGACTGAAGAGCACTTTTAAGGTGGTTTTACTCCTATTTATTGTACTTCATTATACAAACAACTAGATTAGAAGCTTACCCGATAAGCCAAACTGTTAGAATCAGAATCCCACATCGATCCAAGCAAGATGATCGATCGATCAAACCCCCGAAGGTCACGGTCATTTGACCATGTAGCACCGAATACGCATCCATCTTGTTTATATCTCAGTCAGATGGAGATTATGTAAAGATCTTTAAATGTCATGAGGATTCTTTTTATCCGGTTTTGATGCGTGTAAATGTTTGTGGTAGTGATAGTTGGATGTTAATGCTTGTTCATTGCAACAATACTCTTTTATGTTTTGTCTATAGATTTGCTTTCTTAGTTACTATTAACATTAAGTATTAACTACCGTTTTTTTTTTCCTAATTCAAATGTCGTGACTTGTTGTGACAGAACCTAACATATCATAAAAGGCGTTAAGTTTTTTGAGTATGTACAGTTTGAAGATCGAGGAAATGTGCTAAGTATTTGTAAATGTCACTGACATGTCAAAAAAGAAATAAGTACTTTTATCTCCGGCCTATTCGTAGTTCAATCAACTTTGGCCCGAAGTTTAATAAAGGTTTTGCAAAATTCAGGGCCCCTTAAACAATCGGATCACCAGTCGCTGGATGACACTGCTCTTCATTGAAACAATGAACAAGATTGGTTCAACCCAGAAGTACCGCGATCCGTGACAAACGCTATCGTTACGGACAACAGACGTCATCACAATGGAACGATCCAGATTTCGGAACGATTCGCGAAAAATCTGAAACAAAAGAGTTTTGTTCGCGATGATACTTTATTTTCGTAAGAATTTGGGTATTGGTGCTGATGAATTGTTGATTAGTTTCGGAGCCAATCGGTTGGCTGTATTTTGGTTTTCGTTTTTCCATATTAACGAGATTTTTGTGTGTATTTCAGTATGTTTTTCAATTTTTTTATTAAGCTTCGTCTTGATCTTATTTCCATGTATTTTATTGTAAATTCATAAATATTTAATCCACACTTTGATCTCCGATAAGGCATAACATTAAAGCCTTTCACTTTCCAATCTTGACATACTGACTGCAATCATTTAGATAATGAACAGAACATTACTCTGTCGCAATTATTCAAAGGAAGTCGATTTTCCAATAATAAGAGCAATTTGTCCGACGTCTCCATGAACTAACATTAGGTTTATAATGATAAATAATTTAGATGGTCTAATGGCCTCTTGATTGTCAACTATGATAGGATAATTTCTGAAGTTTGATGTACGATGTAAAGGCGGATACTCATTGACGACACCGCATCGCACGCTAAACTTTGCTAGCAATACAAATGGCCAAGTCGCTATGAAAAGACTTGTCGTGATGTGTACTGTGCATATTTTTTAATTTCGAAATTGACCTGTACCCTAATTGCGTAATGTACAGTAAATCGGAATCTGAATCGTTTTGAAACAGGTTGCTAATACATTGCTTCATAAGTTCGATAAAAAATCTGCTCAACAATGTAAATAACGCAATAAATGTTGTTGAACTGTCAAAATACAACTGATTATTCGTAATCATTTACGAAAATTTGTTACGCAATTAGGCTGCTGCTCTAGATCTCGATCTTGCTTGGTGGAAAGCGATGGATGAAGACTATGATGGAACGAGCGTGCCCAGAAGATGCCTGTTCACTCTTGCTTTGAGGACTGCCGGGAGTCACTCTAGCATAGCACTAGGGTTACGATTTCCTAAAAGAGCGGTGGCCGCCACATAACAAACTTTCATGAAAACACACCAACTTTCTGTCTTTCTTTCTTTTCTTTCTTTCTTTTTTTCTATGCTTTCATAAATAACGTTCTAGTGAAGTTATTCACTAACCTATTCGGTACCCATAATTGCGGACGCTATGTGGCGGCTGCCGCAGTTTTAGGAAACCGTAGCTTCAACACGCTGTAATGTTTCCGTCTCTACGCAGAATTCTTCATTGCTAAGCTTCGTCAATTTATATCGAAAATGGCTCGAATAATGACATGTGTTTTAAGTTTTTCTGCAGATGTCATCAAACGTTGAAAACGATTTGTCATTTAGTGTTAGCAAATTTAACTTTATACAGAGAAGATGATACTTGAAATCATGGTTTTTTACAAAACTGGTGTAGTGTTTTACAACTTGCCTTAAGCCTGCAGATACGTTGATAAACTGAAAAGAATATAATATTTAAATGCAGCGTTGATAATCAAAAACCAAAGAAAATCGTTTCTTTTTTTAAATTAGCTTGAATTATTGAATCGTAAATAAGCCCGCGTTATTAGATTAAAGTCTGTAGGGGCCCTCGACTCTTTTTAAAATGACAGCAGCTGTACAAAAGCCCAATGATTAAAATATCATGCGGGTCACCTACATCAATACCGCTACGATAAATAAAATAAAATAAAACACGTATGTTGCCAGGTGAAAGGGAAGCTCGCAGCATCATCAGCGTATAACATTCCCACTGCTGGGACACAGGTCTCCTCTAGGTGAGAGGTAGTAGGCCGTACTCAACCACACTGTGGTTAGATGTCACATGTCACAATATATTCGAATTTTGGTTTTCGTTAGCTATTTGAGAGCAGTGGTGATGAAATAATTTACACATAATAAAGCGCCTGTCTGGATTCGAACCTACGATCTACAACTCTTAAGTCGCGGCAGTTACCACGAGGCCACCACTGCTCGCAGCTCACGTTTTTAAAGACAACCAGATTTCCTCGAAAACCAGGTCGTCAGTTCATCAAGCCTCGTCCGTTTGTCTGAACGCGATAAACTGGAGCTACTGAACGGTTTTTCATTCGATTTTCACCACGGAAAAGATTAATAGTTTCACCAATATACGGAGAGATTCATGAGGAAGGTTTAGGTGTATAATTAATTAAGGTTTTGTGTAAATTAACTGAAATATGACGATGGTTGTTGAAGATGTCGGAAGAAAACAAGGGAACTGGGAGCTTTACGGGCGTGCGCCGCGTAAATCAACAGAGTTAGATGAAAACATTGTATAAGGAAAATAATACATTGTTTACCTGGATTAACATAGGCTACTTTTAATCCCGGTAATACCTTCCCATGGGATATTTTCCGACATCAAAGATTATTGTCCAGGACAGCAGCTACCTCAAGGCTGAGTTATTAACTTATTGTTCTATGTACTCATAAAATCGATTACAAAAGTGGATAAAAAACCTCTGAATGCACTGATTACGTACAGAATACAATGGATGCAGTAATTATGAGGCGTGTTACAAGTTTTTGTGAAACGACAATGATATTACGACACCCACGTTCATATGTTTACACACTCTAGTTAAATCGGGTGCCATGGAGTAGTGAACAAATGGAGGAATAGTGAAGGCGGGGAACCAGATAGCTCTAAACCAGAAGTGTGAATATACTTTGTCCGACGTGATGTGTAATAATAACACCGAGAAGGACCATAAGCGAAAAATTACGAGATAATCTTTCTAGTTGACGCAGGTTTTGTGATATTCAAAACTTGCGTCAACTAGAAAAAGGAGGTTCATTATTTGTTACATAATCATTTTAAATTGTCACTTCTCAAATCTAAATCCTTACTGCAATATGCAAACTAAGTTATTGCTTCTAAGCAGACACGAATTATCGACGTTCCAGTAAAAAAAACTAATAAATAACTAATGTATCAATTTTAGCGCGCGCTATAGAACAATCAGTTCATCGCAGAGTTCACAACATGAAACAAGTTGGCAACGCGTTGAGCTAGCGATTATAATAACTTAATTTTGACCGTTCCTACGAGGGCGCGCGACGACGTTGTCAAATCGCTTTCATTTCTCTCGGCTGAATGACATGTTCTAAATTTTCTTTATAACACGTTGAATTACATCTTTAATTTGGCGCACTCATTCAATTTCATCCTATATAGAGCAGATTGGATCGAATATGGTGGTCTATGCATCTCACGTGGCAGTTGCTGGCATTGCCTTGATGCGATTTATGTTATGACTAGTGTGTAGTAAAAAGGGTGAGGATTCGAAAAAGCTTACCGCAGACTCCTGCACACTATTATTTTTACTAGGTAAATAATACAGTGGAATCACTAATAGGATATACAAAAATAAAACAGTTGTATATGATTCCGATTATGATAAATATGTTCCACAACTATTGCTAATAATTATTGTCCCCAAGGTCGGTTAGTCAAATTGTTCATAGAGTTCATTCCATTAACTACTCAATGGTAATCACCTATAAGCCACAGAAATATGTATTTACATACTTCATTGTGACAAGGATGTCTGTATGTCAACTTTGTTTGCTGTTTTCCTGTGATAAATACATAGTGACCTTGCTTGCATACACATTACTTCATTGTTAATAATATATAATATAGGTAGGTATAACCAGCAGTCCCGCTGCAGGGCAAAGACCCTTTCGTTTTCCCACTCAACTTGATCCAGAGCCAATATGGACCAATTCATCCTATAAGCGTCATGTTCGTCCCGCCATCCACGCTTGGGTCCTCCGCGATGCCATTGGACGTTTTCAGGAACCCATGGGTTCCAAAAAAATAAACACGGCATGCCGTGGTTATTTTTTTTTATGATTTAAGATGGGTTTACTCCTGACTTTAGTCCTGATTTTGTTAGGCGTAAAGTATCGCTTCACTCTATTTAGGATGCCCAGTTATTTGGCCGCTGTTTGGGCTTTGGGTGGGGTTGTTTATTGTTAATAGCACTCAATAAACTGGCCACACTCCCATCAAACCACAATAATTGCTAATGGTCGGAGAAAATATCGTCTTTTTATCATTTTAGCACCGTTTACAGGCAAAATTTCCTTCAATATTTTTTTAATAGAATTATATTACCTCGTAGTTCTCGTGGTCGCAAGAGCTACTGCTGAGCATGAGGTCCTGGGTTCGATTCCCAGGTCGGGCAAAGTGTTATTGGCTTTTCTATCTAGAATTTCTCAGTAGCAGCCCGGAGTCTGGATTTGTGCCCGGTTGATGGCGATAGGCTCGCCCCCTATTACATGGGAGTTAAACATAACTGGCGAAATGTGGGTGTACACCTCTGCCCAACACTTCTGGGAAACAAGGCGTGATGTTATGTTATTTTATATGAGACACAGAAACCTTAAACGTATTGAAAAGCGAAAATACTTTTCAGGATTTAGAAATCAAGGATAGAATCCGAAAGGAAAAAAAAACCATATAGTTTAATATCAATCCTGCACTTCTGATGACCAAAAAAGTGCCACTGATTCCGCGATTCGCGTGACCACCTACTATAGATGAGTTGTATCCAACTCATCTAAAGTAATATAAAGGGGTAACATTTGTTTGTTTGTTTGTATGTACAGAGTAATCTCTGGAACTACCCGACCAGACTACCGGACTACAGGAAATTCTTTATGTCAAACTCAAAGTCAAAGCATTTATTTCAAATAGGCACTAAAAAGCACTTTTGAACGTCAACATTTACATTTAAATAGAATTGATTGTAGGCGCCCCTCCCAAAAGGTAGTTTCGTAAGGAGAAGAAGGGGCAAGAAACTCCACCGTTACTCTTTTAAAATGTTTAACAATATTTTGTGTTAATTAATTATATTTTTATGTGTGAAGACGATGCGATGCACCCATAATAAAAATTCTATACCACAAATAGGTCACAATAATTTAAAATAAACAAAGACAGATAAATCAATCACGTGGTGCTCATATATTTACAATCATATTGTAAACAAAATTGTAAACAAATATATGGTTTTCCTAAAATATTAACTAGGAATAAAGTCAGTGTATGAGTAAATGCATTTGATAGCCCAATTCTTGAGGAATGTTATAGGCACGTGACGTCACGCTATGATGATAAATTTAGATTAACTAAAACAAGCAAATCATTTCCGATAAACAGTATCCGCTTTTATAATAAGTTGCCAAAGTCGGTTACAGAACTTAGCGATGGAAAGTTCAAAGCCCACATTAAACGTGCCCTTATCAAAAAAGCGTACTATAAGATTAAAGACTACGTCGAAGACAAGAAAGTTTGGCAATAATTCCTTCTGCACATGTGACTTCCCTGGTACCTCATAAACGGCATCACTATGTAAATTTCTAATAACTGCTCCCAAATAATGGTGTTTAATTTTTATTTTTTATTATTAGATATGGACTTTTACATATCTCTGACATAATTCTTTCATTATTTGACATTATATACCTACAATTTTTAATTAGTTTTTGATTTTACTTTATTAGAATATTTTATATTTTATAAATGTGAGAACGTCGTAGGCCCTGTGGATTGTAAATTTATAGACAATTGTCTATTCGTTTAACATATGGTACTTGACAGGCCTACACTGTCCTCCCATACCTGTTAACACAGTAATTGGAAAACATTGTAAAATACATATTTTTAAAAGAGTAACCATGGAGTTTCTTGCCGGCTCTTCTCCATGGGAAACGACCAATTGGAACCGTGCACCTAGAATCTGACGTTTCATAAGTGCCCATGTAGGTCTATGTGAAATAAAATATTTTGAATTGATTTGATTTGACGAAACGAAGTGATAGCACAGGCAGGGGATGCGATGCGACGTGGTGGGTCGGAGGAACAGGAAAACGCGCGGACGAAGACGCGGGCAGAAGCTAGTCTAAAAATCTATAATTTCTATAATATTTACATTTACCATCGCATCGAAAACAAGAATATTAAAACAATAAAAGCTAGTCTAAAAATCTATAATTTCTATAATATTTACATTTACCATCGCATCGAAAACAAGAATATTAAAACAATAAAAGCTAGTCTAAAAATCTATAATTTCTATAATATTTACATTTACCATCGCATCGAAAACAAGAATATTAAAACAATAAACAATACACTTCACCTGAACTACAATTTCAGGTCGTTTAATCTTATCCACCACACGTTGCATCCGCATCACATATTAGCAAAGACAACAATTGTCTACACGTTGATACACGACTTTTTTCTCGTGACCGTATGTTTATCTGTCACATCATCACATGCCAACTCCTTAACATAACGGATAACGCGCGAATCACGGCTTGATGTTTGAGGACCTTGTTTCAATATCACGACTTTTAGTTTAGTCAGGTAACGTTATGTGGACAACTTTTTTACTAACGCAGGAGATTAATTTTAAATATTTTTTCATGTAGGAATTCAAGGCACGGATCAAGGATCAATGAATACGATGTGTGCATGAAGTGTTTTATAGGAATCTTCTGTTTATTATTAATGCCCGCCAAAGTTGTACTTTCATTGTTCTCCCAACTTCATTCAAGGCCCGAAGAGGTGTTTTTTTTTATTGACAGTATTTCAAATCTTGTTGCCCGAAACTTGCCACTTCCAAGGCGTCATCGGTGGCAGCGCATAGGTCACTTTGAATGCATGTTTTGGGACACAGAGGGGAGGGTAGCATGTGGAACATAGTTTGCTGTTCAGCTCCACATCCACACCCCTGCTGCTCCTTTACTGTATCTACTATCTAGCTTATACAATGTTTAATTTATAACTTTATGCGATCAAAGGTGCATTCCGAGTACAAAATCAAGTCGCACCTTCGAATCATCGTTACATTACAACAAACTGTTTTAGCAGTAGGTACATAGAACACAGTCATGGTGAACATACTTCAGGATGGTCAAGATTTTTAAAGTCGCGTTTTCTAAACAAAACCATCTTGTAGTTCGTATGTGATATATGATACCCACGTTCTAAGTCAAAACGTCATGATTTCCTCGACTTGACTCACTCATGTGGTTTGATATTCATAGTTTTAATTTAACTCCTCATCTCAAACAGTTTCCTCAGTCGAGGTATGTTTGAGTTCTTTTTTATTTTGATTTTTTTTTTTATTTATTTGAGATGGGTTTGCTCTTGACTCTAGTCTAGGTCAGAAGTGACAGAGACAAAGTCTACGATGGAGTGAGCTTACCCAGAAGAAGCCTGTTCACTCTAACTTTGAAGAGATTCGGGTTGAATGCGTTCGGGAACACAGACGCAGGTATTGAGTTCCACTCTTTTGCCGTGCGCATTATGAAGGATATTTGGAACTGCTTAGTGCGAATTGGTGGAATGGCAACTAAGTATGGATGGTAATTAGCAGTACGTCTAGATGTCCGATGGTAGAAGGGGGCAGGTAGGATGAGGTCGTGGAGTTCTTGCGCACACTCACCGAAGTACAGTCTATAGAAGACCGACAAGTGGGCAACCTTGCGGCGATGCGCTAAGCGGAGAAGCTTGGCATCTACCAGTTTTACGTCGCCTATGAGCCTTTTAGATCTGCGTTCCACTGAGTCGAGTGCGGCAAGTTGGTATTTAGCTGAGCCATCCCAAAGGCGGCTGCAATATTCCATGGATTGGACTTGCGCTTTATAAAGAGTTAGAAGCTGTCCAGGCGTAAAGTATCGCTTCACTCTATTTAGAATGCCCAGTTTTTTGGCCGCAGTTTGAGCTTTGCGCTCAATGGTTGCGCCAAAGTTGAGACTGGACGTCAACTCCATGCCTAGGAGCTCAAGCCGATCAGTTACAGGAATAGATGTAACCCGAAAAGTAGGAGTTTGGTCGAAACGACTCCTTTTTGCGGTGAAAAGACAAGCCTGTGTTTTGGTGGCGTTAAAAGAGACCAGATTGTCATCACCCCACTGGGAGACAAGGCTTAGCAAGGTCAAATCAGTCCGCTCTACCATGGCCTCTCTTAAGGAACGAACTTCACCCCCGCTGGTTTTCGGGCTGGACAAGTATCTCTTTGAATCAATGGTGTCATCTGCGTACCCAATAATACCAGGTTGGAGTAGGTCATTGATGTGCAGCAGGAAAAGAGTTGCAGAGAGAACAGACCCCTGATGAACTCCGGCATCAATAGTCATACGCTCAGAGGAGCAGCCGTCAACGACTACTCTTATCGATCGTTCACAAAGGAAGTCTGATATTCAGCTACAAAAATCAGCGGAGATGCCATAAGCAGGAAGCTTGCTGAGTAGACTTGTGTGCCAGACCCTGTCAAAGGCCTTCGAGATATCTAGCGATACAGCTAGTGCTTCGCCGTGTTTCTCGATGGCTTCGCCCCAGCAGTGCGTGACACATACAAGAAGATCGCCAGTTGACCGTCCCCGGTGAAAGCCATATTGACGGTCACTGAGGAGATCATTGTCTTCAAGGTAGGTCAGCAACTTACTGTTCAGTACCTTTTCCATAACCTTGCACAAAATGGAGGTAATGGCGTTCGGACGGTAATGGGCAGGGTCTGCACAGTCGCCCTTTTTGGGCACTGGTTGTACATTTGCAAGCTTCCAGGATTTTGGCACCGTTCTTTTTTCAAGAGAGAGGCGGAACAAGCGCGTCAACACAGGAGACAGTTCAGGCGAACACTGCCTCTACACTCTCACTGGAATACCGTCAGGCCCGCTGGCCTTGTTCACATCTAGACTGCACAATACTCTTCGGACCTGTTTATTATAAATTGCGATCTCCGGCATCGAAGAGTCACAACGAGGTACAGTAGGTGGTTGCTTGGAGCCAGCGTCTAAACGTGAATTACTTGCAAAGAGAGATGCAAATAAATTTGCCTTCTCACTTGCAGAGTGAGCCAGCGACCCATCTGGTTTCATAATTAGAGGTAAGGTGGGACGACAAAAAATCGTTTCAACAGCTTTGGACAGGGACCAGAACTGTTTGCTTCTCGGAGGATGCGATGCCAGCCTGGCCCCGATACGTCCAACATGGTTAAAACGCGCCCCACGTAGAACCCGTTTGCAGAACTTGGCAGCAGAATTAAACGCTCTGACGACTATGAATACAGTTTTTGAGGGTCTTTCGGGGCACCGCGTGTCGCGCGACGAGCGTGTCTTTGTGTCGCGCTGTGGCGTCACGCCTTTTTGCGGGAGCCTTTAAGGTCTCCTCGACAAATATGAGTAGAGTAGCTTTAGAGGTAACGACTTAGAACATGGGTGTGAGAGTCATCCTGCACTTTCCTATAGTTGTCTGGCCAGATACCCAAGCTGTAAATTTCTGGAAAATCCTTTATACGTAAGGTAAACCCATGTTAGTTAGTGTAGTAAAAAGGAAAGTAATGCTTTCCAAGAACGATTGGAATACAATGAACGTATCAGCTGAATGAATGACGCCGACATAGCGCCAACTACGTCAGCGGTAAAACGTTCTTGAAATCGAGTGTGAAGGAGAAATTAAAGTTATCGTAGTCTTAAGGCTACCTATTCTAGAATGATGCTTGAACATGAATCTCAATCAACTACATAGATGGAAATAGACATATACATCGCAGTTCCGAATCAAGACTCGAGATGTAGTTTTTTAGAATACGTACCATGTTTGCTAAGTAGAAATAAGTATTAGCTGCCACGGCGTATTTTAATTAAATTTTATTTTCGAACTGTTTTCATATTTAAATAACGGACGCTTTTAACGTTCTGCATCGTTCTCACATGCATAATTTCAACATGAATGATGTAACCAATCTATTGTAAACATAATTTGATTTAAAAGAGTGTCCGTGGAGGTTCTTGCCCGTTCTTCTCCATAGGTACCTACTACGCTTTGAAATGGGCAACTAGCTTCATTTTTCTGACCGACCGACCGTGACAATTCAAAAGTGCCTGTAATTGGTTTATTTGAAATAAATGCTTTGAGTTTGAGTTGAGTTTGAGTATATCTTTAAACAGATGTGTAGGATCGTAAGCTGGTTTTAAATGTCTGTAATTAAAATGTAAGTTTCATCTTTAATCGTTATAATATCATCTCAGGCACGCGTCGAAAGAATATGTCCGGAGCATAACTGGTTTGCACTTTCATTTTAAAGTGAACATTTTAATCGATAGATTAGAAAATAAGGCATAATTATCTAATCTATCGATTAAAATGTTCACTTTAAAATGAAAGTGCAAACCAGTTATGCTCCGGACATATTCTTACGACGCGTGCCTGAGATGATATTATAACGATTAAAGATGAAACTTACATTTTAATTACAGACATTTAAAACCAGCTTACGATCCTACACATCTGTTTATAGGTAGTGCCGCTGCCCCATCACTTTTTTCAAGCGGTTTGAACCGGCTACTAAGCGGTCCTCAATCCAAAAAAAAATTATGTTTTGGCATGCGCTGAGCACGTTTCTGCTGTCCATTTTTGCATGATGCACGGTTCCCGAGATACGTAAATCATTACTTAGCAATAATCTAATTGACATCCGGCCGCCCCGGCGGCACGCTCATTAGCGTTTCATTGTTCGCCATTTCTTATCTATTCTTCATTGAGAGCCCTCATAACGACTGCTTTAGCGTTCCTTATCAATTACTCATTGTAAACGGGTACTACTGTTCAATACCTCTATTTTTACTTCATGTATACAAACACTCACGCCTTCTTCCCATGGGGGTAGGCAGAAACCACAAAACGCCACCTGCTACGATCCTCACATACTCCTTTTGCCTCGTTTACTTTCACACATCTGGTCATACACGCGCGCCGGTTGCGAGTGCGACGCATCTGACCTTTCTGATATACCCTCCTAGGGCGCCCCTCCCATCGTTTCCACTCACATCTGCCCTGTAAATACCTTTTGTTAATCCCTTTCATTCATCCTCTCAGCATGATCAAACCATCTATATTTCAAACTATAAAATATGAACGGAACAGCTCATTCGCTAAAATATCATTGAACACTGTAAATATTACCTGTAAATATTTCCGGTTTGATAACATGAAAAAATGCTGTTGTAAATGTAAAAAACAAAGATTTTTTTGTTTTTAATGGGCTTTACTCTCAGCGTTATACCCCGTAAACAAAAACGCGGACCGGGTATCATCGTACGCTATATATGTATGGTGCTGCACAACCTCACCGATCCTCGGAAGAAGCAGGCCCGGGTGGAACGGTGCCGTGATATGGTAAACAAATTTGAAGCAGGGCTCGTCTCGGCGTGTTTACGACATCACTACAGGTTTACAGATTTATCAATACGATCCAGAAACGAAGCGCCTGTCGACGGTTTGGGTGTTTCAAAACGAATTAACGCCAACCAAAGTGAAGCGATCTAGAAGCGACTGGCTACTTGATCAATTCCTTTACGGAACCAAAGAAGCATCAACGCTGAATGGTAAACTATCAAATGTTGTTTTCTCTGTTGTGAACAACAAGCGACCAAACACAGGGCTCCGCGGGCTACTGCTCCACCACGACAACGTGCCTTCGCACACCGCGCTCAAAACGGTCAAACTCCATACAGCCCTGACCTATCACCGTGTGACTTCTTTTTATTCCCGAAAATAAAATAACTGCTTAAAGGGATAAATTTTTCGTCGCCGGAAGATTCGCTGTCAGTGTTCGAGAACGCTGTAAGTGAGGTGTCTACGGCGAACTGAAAAAAGTGGTTCAGAGGCATGAAACTTTGTACAGAGGCTAGTGGAGAGTACTTTGAAAAGATTTTATAAAAATATTACCTTTTATTTTATTTTCGCAAAACTTTGTGAGTGTTCTACGTATATAGAAAATACATGAAGCAAGATTCACCACAAACTGAAGTCAAATCATTCTGAATCCTATCAACATTCCAGTCCCGTCTTTTACAATTTCTTTTTAAAAACTCAAGATGATATCGTACAGGTGCTCGTCCATACGAATCAAAATATTGCCCAACGCTATTTGTGTCAATATCTAAAGCTACCCAGTGTGAGCCTGGTTTATCATACATGGGTAGCCTATTGAGGAGTTCATCTTTGCAACGCATCTAGATAAGTTTGTAAGATTGCACATTAGGAACTGCTGTGTTGACTCTTTAAGTTACTGTCAGTTCCGTTGTACTTAAGAATTTGCTTTAGATTAGAAACTACATAATGGTGTTATTTATGACTCACCACCCGCTGCAGTTCAGTCCATAGTCAACTGGTTTGGCAGCAGTGGATAGTAACAATATTACGTTTTGCGTTACTTCAACGCATCCATGGCAATGAAGGTAAGTGTTTATTCTATTGACAATTTAATTCGTCTTTAAAAAGAAATTGTAAAAGACGGGACTGGAATGTTGATAGGATTCAGAATGATTTGACTTCAGTTTGTGGTGAATCTTGCTTCATGTATTTTCTATATACGTAGAACACTCACAAAGTTTTGCGAAAATAAAATAAAAGGTAATATTTTTATAAAATCTTTTCAAAGTACTCTCCACTAGCCTCTGTACAAAGTTTCATGCGTCTGAACCACTTTTTCCAGTTCGCCGTAGACACCTCGCTTACAGCGTTCTCGAACGCTGACAGCGAATCTTCCGGCGACGAAAAATTTATCCCTTTAAGCAGTTATTTTATTTTCGACGCTGTCTCACGGCAACGGTTACCAGGGCTGCGCCAAAATGTCATACGGCGGCGTGGCGCCCCAGGCTAGCAGCGCGACTGCGCCGCTGTCATTGTGCTTCAGTCAAGCTCTGACAATTTTTTATATGTCTTTTTTGTTATTTTAATTTTATTTTAGATTTTAAAGTTACCTTTATTGTGTGACCGTAAAGTCGTGTAAGCAGTCTTTGTTTTTTTATGCTGAACACTGACGACAGTAGTGACGCCGTACGAGGCGCCAGTCAACCTGCCACATCGCTGGATACCCTAGTGAGATGCTCATTGTCCCCAAGCACGTATTTTTAAAGGTGAACGAGGCTTGAAGGTACATTTGGGGAAGAAACATAAACTCCACAATGTCCCTTCATCATGCCCTTCAGTAGGCTAATTCACGTAACAAAAGAAGTTTAGATGCAGTGCAGTTGCAGTGAAGTTTCGATCAAAACAACGTTTTTCGTATTCTCTACCGCTATCAGATACGCTCGCGTCAAGTTCGCGTCACGCGAGCGCATTATCGGTATTCTCCTACTGCGCGTCATCAGTGCGTGGTTCAAGTACATACTTCCCTAACACCTGATTCACCCGCTCAACCCTTTTTTAAACCCTTGCGACAATTAAAACGTCAACTCCAGTTTTAAAGAGAGTTCCTCGTGGCGCGAGACCATCCGTGGCTTCCTGTTTAGCGCGTAGTATCCGCCTGGCCGTCCGAGAGAACTCTATAAGTGCTTGGGAGCAATTACTCACCTTCCCGTTTAGAATTCTACATGTGCAAAACAAATTGGCAAATCAAAAAACGTTAACAGCACAAATCAAAAATAATTGTAACATTTCGGCCCTAAATTTCGACCCTAAATTAACAGCGCCCCTCCCCCAAAGACGTTTATTGCACCACGTGGAGTCTTAACTATGCGAGGGTGATATCAAAGGTGCGGCTAGGATCATCTTTAGCAGCGATGTGGTTGCGCCGTACTCTCCAGAGACACTTACAGCTCTGGAGAGCAAACACCCCGCCCCGGCAGATGACCTCTCCTTCCCTGACCCACCCCATTCGGAATCCAACTCACTTGAAACTACAGCTCAACATGTATGCGCGGCTGTGTACTCCTTTGGAAGTGGCTCCGCCGGCGGCCTCGACGGCCTGACACCTCAACATCTCAAGGACTTAATGTGTTCAGGCGCCGGGGAGGCTGGTGAGACCCTTTTGAAGGAGCTGACAGCCCTCATCATGCTCATGCTCTCCGGCAATGTGAACGAAGCCGTCATTGATATTTTGTACGGTGCAAATCTATATGCCCTGCGCAAGGAGGATAGCGGCATTCGTACCATTGCCGTAGGGTCCACTTACCGTCGTATCGCAGCCAAAATTAGCTGTGCTTTTTACAGCGAAACACTGGCCAGCAAATTCCAGCCCATACAGCTGGGTGTAAAGGGGGCTGTGAGTTTGCGGTACATGCATTATCCACTTTCCTCAATAGTGCTAAAGGTGAGGTCATCCTTAAGGTTGACATTAAGAATGCTTTCAATTCCGTAAACAGGGACACCTTGTTGGCAAAAGTTCAAAAAGAAATACCCAAAATTTACAGTTTTCTATATCAATGTTACAGGTACCCCCCTAAATTACTTTATAAAGACAACCTTTTGAAATCAGCTGTTGGTTGCCAACAGGGTGACCCTCTTGGGCCAGTCAT
The DNA here is from genome assembly GCA_963555695.1 of Dasypolia templi. Taxonomy (NCBI): domain Eukaryota; kingdom Metazoa; phylum Arthropoda; class Insecta; order Lepidoptera; family Noctuidae; genus Dasypolia; species Dasypolia templi. Next base: position 7,760,799 of record OY743157.1, read on the forward strand.
TTTTAGTTTGGCAATAAATCCAATCATTCGACAGCTAAATTCAAAACTCAACGTATGGTACTCGTATTTGGATGACGAAACCCTAGGAGGTGGTGTAGACACAGTCATAAAAGACTTAACATTTTTTAAAGAAAAAATCAGCTCTATTGGCCTAGACCTTAACTTTTCAAAATGTGAAATTTATCTTCCCGAAACCACTGACAGACACTACCTTAGCAAAATTTTGTTCCGTAGCACCAAATATCGAAATTACGGAAAGAGAGTCTCTTCACCTCCTAGGGTCCCCAATTTTTGACGAATCCTTTCCAACGTTCGTTGAAGAAAAAATAAAAAAATTCAATGATGTCTCGGAAAGTTTTTCAAAATTAACATTCATTCAGCCTTCACACTCATTCGATACTGTTGTTTTGGACCAAAATTTACATATAACCTTCGCTCCTCCCATCTGTGGAAACATCCACAACTTTTAGAAAAAGTAGACCAAATTATTAGAAACACACTAACTTCGATCCTAAATGTGGCCCTGGACGACCGAGCGTGGCACCAAGCCACACTTCCCATTCGCCTAGGTGGTCTCGGTGTCCGCAAAATTTCAAGTATAAGTTTACCGGCCTTCCTCTCCTCGGTCCACAGTACTGATAAATTAACCAGGAATATTTTATCTTCTTCATTGGTCGATTTTGAAGTACCGTGTTTGACCGATGCGTTGAACGCTTGGAAAATGGCTTGTCCCAATACGGTTTTCCCTGACAACCCGTCCTCCCGGGGACGGTGGGACGTGCCGCTCTTCAGTATTATACGGAATACCCTGATAAACACGTCATCTAATACTGTTGAGCGTGCTCGTCTGCTGGCTGTGGGAGAATGGGAGTCAGGCTTGTGGCTTCAGGCGCTCCCGTCATACACCATAGGCACAATGATGGATGACTCATCGTTTCGGCTCGCTACATGTCTCCGCTTGGGCGCACCTTGTGTTGCTCCGCATCGGTGTCACTGCGGTGAAGCTGTCGATAGTCTCGGGCACCATGGCCTGTCCTGCTACAGGAGCGCAGGTCGCATAGCACGGTACGCCAGCATCAACGATATTATTCGTCGAGCCCTTGTCACCGCCGGCGTACCTGAGGTTTTAGAACCAAACGGCTTGGTACGTAACGATGGAAAGAGACCAGACGGTATGACGTTGTTGCCTTGGAAGGTGGGTAGGCCTCTGGTGTGGGACGCAACCTGTGTCGATACCCTTGCTCCATCTCATGTTCCTAGCACGGCGAGCTGTGCTGGCGCAGCTGAGACCCTCAAGCGGCGCAAATATACCTTATGGGGAACTACAGTTTTGAGCCGTTTGGGGTCGAAACGCTCGGGTCATGGGGCCCGAGTGCGCTTCTCCTTTTTAAACAAATTTCTCACCTGCCTAGTCGACACTTCACGTGACCAGACGGCTGGATTGTTCTTTGGCCAAAGAATTAGCATTGCCATTCAGCGTGGCAATGCTGCCAGTCTCCTGGGCACGTTTCCAGATGACAGCGATGCGGACGAGTACTTCGACGCCTGAGTGTTTTTATTAATTTGTATAGGTAGTTAGTTATTTAGTAATTTATTTAGTTATAAATATGTTGTTATGTTTTTATTAATTTGAATAATATTTTAAAATTAAAGCTACAAAACAAATATTGAGAAATTTCAACTAGTTTAATTAAAAAACTAACGTATTGCTACAAGATACCTAGCTATAAGGTCACTCAATGTAGTCAACCCACGCTGAGTGATACCCCATATCTAGTTCCTGATAACGTTACTAGTCTTATCTGAAGCCGTCAATATATCCCTGATGAAGTGCCAAAAAACATTGATATTACTTTTTCCTTATCTGACTTACTACTTTTACTCTGGCCTTTCCTATTGAAAATATAAGGTAAACTTTTCGTTTAATAGAATACCTGATGAGCTTAGTCCTGTGATGCTAGACATCTTACATCTCCCAAGCCGATTGACGTCACCAATGCGGAAAGGACTAGTAGTAATATCGTATAGTGGAGTTTCATGTATGGTAATCTTCATCCATCATCAAATAAAGGCGTCGACTTCAGCAACCGGGTCTAGAGAAGTGACAATCGCTTTCAAAGCGTTTCATATTTCTACAACGACTTACAAATGCTTTTCGCTTCTATCAATAATTGTACCGATTTCCGATGAACGCATCAAAAACTACCGGAAAAACAATACCACAAACAATGTTATGGTCTTATTTTACAATATACATTTTTCAACCTTCCTGCTTAGAAATTATGTTTTATTTTTCCATGAATGTTTTGGTCTTATGTATAAGAACACGTACTTTTCAAAAGAATTAGTAAATATATATAATAGCAAAGGATAATAATCTTTATGTTTGAGTGTTAAGGTTTATAATCAAGCTATATGCAATCGCGGCCACATGAGCGATGTGTTTTTGTTCCTAATCCTTAATCTAGTGCTATTGTTGATCGAAGGCAAAAGTAAAAGCAAAAGTATGGGAAGTAGAAGTTACATACAAAATCAAAATCAAAAGTCATTTATTCAAATTAGTCTGAGAATCAGCACTTTTCGAACGTCAAAATTACATAAGAAAATCCCCCAAAACGCCCGCCCTTCACCACTTCCTAGTGCTTTAGCTGGGAAGAAGAAGTGGCGCAACAAACTCCCCAGCAGCACAGCTGTCTGTTCGGTTAGAAGAAGAAGAGGAACAGTACATTATTATGTACATTTTCTCCGCTTACAACATCGTTTTAGCTGATTGTATGTCCCTTTGTCTATTCTCTCAGATAGGCCAATCCCTGGCCCAATATAATAACATAACCATAAGAATCAATTAAAAGCCAATAACAACTATTTCCTTGTCGCAATGTGTCCTTATAACCAGTGTGCTGCCTCACAATTCCCAGTAAGTCCTTTAAACGTAACGTAATTGACCAAGGAAGATGACATAATGACAGTTGTTTTCAGTAAGTACTATGTAATTAGTATAAATGATCGTTCACGTGTTTTGACAGTAGAGTTCTTTCTGAAGACCAATTCCCGTAATTAAAAACGTTCAAAATCTAGTTGCAATCACATCTCAGCGACAATCAATGTCAAAAGCTTGTCAAAAATTTAGGGAAATTAGAGGTTTTTTTGACAGATTTAGTCTGAGATCAGAGACTAAACAACTAAAATCACACAATATTAGTAAATAATTATATTGGTCAGTACGCTGCCTTGTATGCGACATCTAGTATGTTGTAACTTTTACTTTTGTATCCGTGTTTGCTCGGTTGGTGATGTCAATTGTGTTATGTGCCCACCCGCAAAAAAATCTTATTTTCTTTTTTCTGTACGCTTGTTATTCTCATTTAAACATAAATTGTAAATCTTGTTTCTCCGTAAGTGAATTATTGTTAATTCTAATGAAGAAATAAGTTCTAAAACCATATCTGAGTGTTAATCTGTCAAAAATACCTCTAATTGAACTATATTTTTAAGACGTTTTTGACATTGATTACGACTAGATTTTGAATGTTTTTATTACGGGAATTGGCCTTCAGACTGCTTGAAATTATGGGATTTACCCCTCTGGTCATGACACTACAGTAATAGGTCACTGGGATTCCCTTTGAACTAATGAATGCTTTTTTACCCACTTCCGAGCATAAGCTGTTACATAGAACTGCTTGCCCACCGGATTATCAAACACAGAGCTACAGTAGGTAACAATACCTACATAAACTTTTTTTAATTGCAAATAACAAGAATGTAATGGTTAGAATAACATTACTGTTACTGCTGAACTTGAACGTCGCAACATTACATAAAAAACCTTCAAAACCATAAATCATAACTTTTGGCAAACCACTTAACACACAATGGCAACAAACAGCTTATAAGTTCTATTCAATTAATATTAATTCTTGTTAAATGAAACAAGAATTAATATTAATTTTGAGTTAATTTGAATAGTTTTACAGACAGTTACCATTGCATTCCTATTTTATTACCCAACATAAACTCTTGCACAATAAAAACAGCGAATCAAAACAATTGCAGAGCGCAATTTGTGCTGCTCTTAAAGGTCGCTTCACACCGATAATGAAGACATGACATATTGAGGCCCAACGTTGATAAATAGTCGATAATGAAAACTTATGTCTGCATTGTCTCTACATGCCTCGCGATTCTGACTCGCTGGCTGTCAAATTAAAGCCAGTTTAGTCAATAATTTGACAGACCTTATTTGCCGATAAATACAGAGGTATTTTTCAATAAATATTTTTGTTTTATTTTGTATTTCGAATTGCCATTTAAAGATGGTCTTCCATTTGGCGTATTCTTTTGCTGTTTCGATGACTTTGCTACAAACTGACATTTTGTTCTCAGATTCGCCCACTTTACTTTATTTATTTATCCTTGAGGTAGTAATTAAGCGTATCTGATTAAAAACACTGGTGTCATTTGTACACCAGTGTTTTAATCACGACTGGTGTCTTCTGAACAAAAACTGTTTCACAAAATCTTTTCGATTCCTACATTACAATTTTTGATAATAAATTATAACTTGGCTTAGAGTAAATATCACTGGAGACATACTTTTTTTTTTGGTTGGGAAATCATCAAATGACTTTTCCCGCTCTGGGTGGAGCGGGATGGCGTGTCAGACTTTTACTGACTAACACCGACCCATGTTCCTTCAGTTGCCTGTGCCAGGGCCGCGGTATCTCTTTCGAACATCCCGCGACCCTGATGCATTGGCCCTATCGGACCCCGTCATAATGTGCTGACAACACGACGCGCCGTCGACCCGGGTCTGGTCCTTACCGGACGGTGAGCTAACCATTGCTCGCCGTCCGCAAGATCGCCCCTACGGTGGCTGGGAATCTGCAGGCGACTCCCGGCGCCTGTCGTGTCCAGCGGCGACCAGAGGCGTGAGGGCGCAAGGCTCTCTCCCTCACGCGCTCCGACTCCTCCTTCGCGAGCATTAATGCTTCGCAGAAGGAGGTGACAGCTCCCCATTCCCACTCGCTCCTCACCATGGTCTGGACCAGGGCCGGACGCGAGAGATCGCCGCCGCCGATCACCTCCGCGAGAACACGGCGGTGCTCCGCCCAAGCTGAGCAGACCGTATGCTCCACCGTGTCCTTCGGGGCGATCCACACAATGGGTTACTAGAGATATACCTACGCGCATTATTCTGAACAAAACAGTCTGTTACTTTCGGCGGGGGACGCGGTAGCTCCTACAAAAAAGAAAACTGCTCGCCCGGAAAGAGTATTCCGTACCATCGAATATCATACCATTCCATCTAAATTGTATCGTTATCGGATCCATGACAAAAAAAAAATGCTTGAAACAATTAATTTTTAATTTAATGTAACCACAAATCAATAAAAGTAACAATATTTTGAATAATCTTAAAGTAAAAACACACAAAAATTTAAACTAAATGATAAAACCAAATACATATTTACATTCAAATTATGGAAACTGGCACCAGAAACTTAAAAGCACCCTCGATGGTTACAGACATACATCATTGAGCTTTAAGTTGAGCGGCACGATTACTGACAAATACTTTCACTGACTGGACAGGTCCAATCAATCTGTGTGGTTCTTTCCTCAAAAGACCATTTTAGACATCAATCCACACGGTCTTCACATGATCTGACCAAGACAATTTCTGGACTTCAAAAGACTGTGGCCGCCGAGTTAATTTCGGCCTTTCTTCTCAGAGATTTGCAGATAGGATACGACGACCTCATCTAGTTTTTAAAATATGTTGACGTGTAAAAGCATTTGTACAAACCTACTTACAGAAATAAATTCATTAATTATTATTTTATCATTAGGTAAGTGTTACATTTTGAATTGAAAACAGAATCAAATATGTAGTGTAACAGTATTAATAAGTGTAAGAGGTAAACACGGCGTGGCCAAAATAGCCTCAATCTCGACTGGAGGCTATTTTGGCAACGCTGTCTGTCCACCGCGCGTTTTTGCCGTACCGTGCAAACTATACCTAAAATTCCTTACTTCTGTTACACTTATTAACACATATAAAAGATTCTACGTTGATACTGCAACATATATGTTACATTTATAAATGTGTCTCTTTTAAAACAGTTTTGAAAAACAATGCTAAAAACACGAATTATTGTTACAATTTGAGTCCCAGGCTGGCAAGTGTCGGGCGAGCCGGGCGCCTTGAAAGCGATGTAATAAATGAGTTAAAATCGATATGAAAGTGGTTTTTATGAACGTATTAGAACATTTTTTATTGTACTTTTACATAAGGGGAAGTGTTCGTAAGGCTTCTTCAGTGTTAGATTCTCTAAGTAATTAGGTAATAAAAATTTAAAAATGGTAGTGATTTTCATCTGAAAAGCTCTCTCATTTTTAAGAACATTTAGATATCACAACTAGTATTAGCAATTTACTTTCAACACTTAACAGATATATAACAATGTGACATTCCTCCAATATTTTAACTGTGTATGTAAACAAAAAGGGACAAGTCCATTGAACCGTCGATATGGTGATGTAACCCTTCCAGACGACAAACAAAGATATATTATTTATTTATTTAATACTTTACGCGCAAGGATGTACAGAGGCGGACTCAATGCCATAGACATTTTCTACCAGTCAACCTTTGGGTGATGCAGAGACAAACAGTGGTAGGTGCAATTTATAAAAATAAACATTTGGGAATAAATATTTAAATAAAAAGATACCTAAACTATAAATAAAATACGTATGAATAGGTAATTACTTAATATTATAATAATATATAATCAAGTTACTTTGCAAATAAAACTATTTATACCTACTGCGATGGTTTTTCTTGTGGAAATCATACAAAGGTGAATGGACTCGATAATCACATCATCACAAACAACTTAGTTTCACGACAGCTAAATTATCGATCAGTTTTTAAGTTTCAGTCTTCAGACATTAGTCACAGGGTCTCAATCAAACTTATTTTGCACACCGCCCACTTTATTTTTTGTTTTTCTAGAGCCCTCAATTTGTTTGTACTTACCATCTGTCGCGGATTAGCACTTGCCACGATTATATCTCAACGCCACCAAATTTTCTCTGGGTCTTCTACTGAAAGTCTGAAACGCCCACGGAGGCGTTATCGACCAGGTTGAGAATCTATTAGCACATTTTTTATATTTCATTTGTTCGAAATGCTGCTCTCATTGCATCGCTCTTAGGTTCTATTCACTATTCGGTTTACGTAGATATGTAAATAAGTAGTAGTACATACTTATTTACATATCTACGTAAAGCGATTGCGCTTGTTTTCAAAAACAGACCACTAAACGCAAAAGCAGTGGTGGCCCAGTGGTAACGGTTCCGACTTACGAGTTGTAGGTCGTGAGTTCGAACCCAAGCAGGCGCTTTACTTTGTGTAAATAATTTAATCACCACTGCTCTCAAAACGGTGAAGGAAAACATCGTGAGGAAACCGGCATGTCCTAGAACCAAAAATTCGAAGACATGTGACATCTACCAATCCGCACTGAGCCCGCGTGGTGGATTACGGCTCACTACCTCTCATAGAGAGGAGGCCTGTGTCCCAGCAGTGGGAACGTTATAGGCTGATTATTTAAACGCAAAATACTATCTTTACGGTATGACGCACTCAGTTGAACCGTGGGTCAGTACAGAGTAAAATCTAAGAACTGAATTCATTTGAAAAAACTATTGATATCTAGAAAACTACAATAAGATAAGAATAAGGAAGATAGTGTGAATACGAGAATCCAGTGTTGTAGAATCCGGTGTTGTCGGCGCCGTGTGCACGACAAGGGAATCTTGGCTTGTAGGTTCAGACACACAGACCTAGCGCAAGCCGTAAGGCTCCAAGACTGAACAACACGACTTCGGAATGGATGACGAGCTGTCTACGATGTTCTAGTCCGTAGGACGAGCCGAAATTCGGCTCGTATTAGTCGTCATAAATCTATAAATAAAATATTACATAGAATATGAGACCAAAGAAACAAGCAAGAATCAATAAAGGAATCAGACAAAACCAGAATGAGTTAATTGACAAAATACGTACCAAGTGTCGAGAAGAATATGATAATAATCACTGTATTACAGCGATAGAGAACAGAAGAAAAAATAAATATACACGGTGGTTAGTTGTTTGAAATCAAAGAGTAAAATATGTATCTATCGTCAATGGAAGTAAGTTTTGCAATGCATCCTTACAAAGAGATCTAAAATTACAGATATTTTTGACAAAAACGAATTTTCAAAGACCGAAAAATTTTAAAAATAATTCAGCCAATCAGCCCAAACAGGTTGCAATATAAATAAATAAGGTTTAAATGTAGCAGTTAATGCTGCAGTAGGTACCATGAATTCAATACAATGCTATCAATTTCCAACTCATATAAAGTATCAATTAATTGTTTAAAGAAAGCCAATATCTATTCGCCACACAGGATGTTTACCCAAGATATCTGTATAGGTCCACGATCATATTTCCGTTCGTATCCATGTTAAGGTCCTTCCAATGCCAATTCTCATGCATTTGTCGATTCTAATTAATTTATTAACAGTAAATATTGAGGCCGCTGATTCACTGAGTTTGAATTGGGTTAATGTACTGCAGTTACTTTATCATCCGATTCGTTTGACCTTCGTGCGATAATGTTGTTGGTGTTCGCTAATTATGTAAGGAATATTAAAGAAAAGCACACGAATACTTACCGAATACTTGAAGCTATAAACAGGGTCGAAGGGACATCGACGCACAACCGGGTAATTACCATGGATGGAATACCAGTACATGATTCTGAAACACACTGCGTTGAAATTTTTGGTCGTTTTTTTTTTTTTTTTTTATATTGCTCTGCCATTAATTTTGACCGCGTAGGAATTGAACTTTTCTATGAAACAGCAGAATTTTTTTTGAAAACCGACCACTACTCGACGCTCGACTCTCGCCGCGGACGGACGTGTCTGTGCGCTCTCCCGCTCCCGGCCCAGTGTTGTGTTTCCTGTTTTCTACTCGTCGCCATCACGTGACGTCATCGTAGTCGCCCCGACTACTCCGATTCAAAATCAAATCAAGAAATTGATTTGATTTTAATCTATCAAAAAGTGCCTTTTTCAAGGCAAATCTCGTTTCATTAACAGACGTTTGTAAGTAGCTTCACTAGGCCCCTTCTGGGAAAAACCACAGTTTCGTGGTCCTCGGTTGAAACCTTACGGTGCCAACGAAGCCGAGTGGGGTGTTGTCCCAACACACCCGCCGAACCCCTTCAGGGCGAGGCAGTCAATTGGACGGGTCCCAGAGTTAACTGGCCTTGGGGGATCTCCTAGTCGGCTCTGGTGTACAGTTTTCCTTCCACAGCTACTCACCTAGTGTCTTTAGGGTGTGTCTACACCCTTCGCGCTAGACTGGTCAGGGCCCCGTTCGCACAATAAGACTGGCGACGGGTTACAAGCTTAGGGCTCACCAATAGGTACACACCTCCCTGTCTACACCCGACAGGGAGGGAACTCATCCCCGGGCCAATCCACCCGGGGAGTTAGGTATAGCGTTTAGGTAACGTGGAAATTTTTCTTACCACCATTCCTTCCCAAAGTTAGTTCCCGCTCCGATCATGGAGGACGCCGTCCTCTTGGCGTTCCTCAAAGAGGTCCTACTTAAGGACCCCGATTTTCTTGAGCGATATGGCTCAAAACTCCGCCAACGCTCCACCCCCACTCCGTCCCAGGGCGCACTCGGTGAGTTTAGAGAGCCCGCTTTCACCACCTGTTGCCGAACAAGGCATTCCGCCTTTTGTTCCGCATTCCAATGTTCCGGCTAATATCTCGGCCCCCATTGTTTCACCCGCTTTTGTACAGGCAGATAATACTCCGGCCGCTAAGCCGGCCCCTATTGTCTCGCACGCCTTTGTCCCGGCCGCCATTGTCACGGCCGCCATTGTTCCGGCCGCCATTGTCTCAGAGACAACGCAGCTGCGCGCCGCAGTAATAGACACGACTCGCCCGGAGAGCATGGACACGTCAGTCCCACTCTCCGAGGATGAAGCCCGCACCTCCTCCTCCAGCGACGACGACTTCCAAGTAGTCGTTAAAGGAGGCAAGAGGAAGGCTAAATCCTCCGCCCCCGCTGGCCCGGTCACCAAGGCCCAGAAAAAACAAGACAACTTATCGTCCAGCTCTACTTCCGCCCCTAGTCCGCGGGCCAGTCGCCCCGCCAGCCTAGTCCTACCGCGAGGAAGCTAAAGCCTCCTCCCCCCATTTACGTCCAAGACAAGTCCAAATGGACTGAAATTTCTAGGATGTGTGTTGATCGCAAGATCAACTACACCAACGCCCGATCCACCCTCCAGGGGATCAAAGTTACCGTCCCCACGTCTACGGACTTTAGGGATCTCTCCCGCGCCCTGCGTGAAAGGAACTATTCCTTTCACACGTACTCCCTTCCGGAGGAAACCCCCACTCGCGTCGTCATTAGGCGCGTTCCCCAAGAAATCCCCACTGAGGAGATTAAGGACGACCTTATTGCACAAGGCGTCCCAGTATCCGCCGTCCATCGCTTGCATAAAGCGAGACAGGGCCTTGTATACGACATGGTCCTTGTCATCTGTGACCCCACGGAAGGTCACCACCCGATCTTCAAGTTGAAGTCGGTGTGTTCGCTCTCAGGCATCTCAATAGAGAAGCCTTACAGAGCTCAATTAATTGGACAGTGTCATCGCTGCCAATTATATGGTCACTCGCAGTCCAACTGCTATGCCACCCCTAGATGCGTCAAGTGTCTAGGAGAGCATGGCACCGCCGACTGTACCCGCCCTAAAGATAGGGAACAATGTTTAAAGCCTCCCAGCTGTGTACTCTGCGGCCAAGCGGGACACCCGGCAAATTACCGGGGTTGTCCTAAGGCCCCGAAGTCCTCCTCTCCCAAACTCGCGAAACGCGCGAGCGACCGCCAGCACAGGGAAAGCCTCCTTCCGCGCTGATGCCGGAGCGGCTCAGTCCGCAGAGGCCGTCTCCCTGGGCTAACCTAAATCACCTGAAGGCTCCCGCAGCTTCGGTGCCCTCTATTGCCGCGCAACCAGCGCAACCCGCTCAACTTCCAGCGCTGATAGCTTCCGCCATCCCAGCGCCTTTGGTAGCCCCCGCGGCCCATACGGCCTCTCCAGCGAAACCTCAGGGAACCCAGGGCCGAAACAGCGCCCAAATTATTCTAAGTACATACGCGGCTCTCTTCACTACCGCCGCGGACAAAATGGCGGAAGAAATCGTTGCTGCAAACGGCAACGCACTTCGCCTTATGGAAATCCTCAGCGCGTATCCCGAGATCGCGCAAGTTCTACACTCACTCAAATATTAATTCTCAATGGATAATACGAGAGTAAACTTCTTCTTCAACGCAAATGGCGTTTCAGGTCAACGCGATGAGATCGCCGCTTTCCTCCGCGACCATCAGCTTGACATCCTCCTCATACAGGAAACCTTTTTAAAACCGCATCACCGAACCCCGAATATTGCCAACTATAAACTAGTTCGCAATGACAGGTCTCGATGCCACAAGGGTGGCACACTAATATACTTTAGGAAATCTTTGTATTGCATCCCTATCCCACCTTCTCTCTTCTCCCATCTGGAGACCTCTATCTGTCGGCTCGGCATGACTGGTCATCAACCGAAAACCATCATCTCTGCTTATATTCCACCAGACAATGGTCCGGAGGATCCCATCTCTCTCCAAAAGGACTTCACCGCCCTCTTCGGTATGAGTGACTCCGTCATATTGGCGGGGGATCTTAATGCCAAACACCCGGCGTGGAATAGTAGCACGACTTCTACCAGAGGTCGGATCATTTCCAAGTTAGGCGAATCCCTTAACTTTGACGTCATCGCCCCAATGAGTCCGACTCATTTCCCCGGAAATCCCAACCATCTTCCTGATATACTCGATGTAGCGCTGCTCAAGAATGTGAACCTCCGTTTGCAATCGATAGAGACGTTCCACGAGCTTAACTCTGACCACCGCCCAGTAGTTATGCATCTTGCCCTCTACTCTGGCCCAAGCGATCCCAACCGCCCCCCTCCGACCCAGATGATAACCGACTGGAGGAAAGTAAGTGAAAGACTGAAATCCACCACGTCGCCTCAATTGGACACCATCCCCGATCACATAGTGTCAGTCGCCGACACGACGCGCGACGGCCGCAATCGACTCGTTTACTGAGCACGTTCAATCCGTTTTGACGGATTGTTCACGGGAAGTTCCGTTGATGGAAGACCATCGCTGGAAACTACCTTCTGACGTACGTGACTTGATAACCGAGAAGAATGCGGCTATTCGTGCCTACGACTCCTTCCCTTGTGACGCGAACAAAGCCCACATGCGCCATTTACGGCGTGCTGTAAAGAAACGCATAGGGGAGGTTCGCTCAGAGGGTTGGAACAAGATGCTCAGTGAACTCGAGCCCACTCACCAAGCCTTCTGGCACCTTCAGAGGAAATTGCGCTCCTCCGAGGAGGTCTCTATGCCTCCCCTTATCCGCCCCGACAAGAGCGTCGCGTTCGACAGCACCGACAAGGCCGAATGCCTTGCTGACAGCCTAGAGTCCCAGTGTTCTCCCAGCTCTCAACCAGTAGACCAAGCTCACCTGAACAAGGTCGACGCTGAAGACGCCCAAATCCACGCCCCTCCCGACCCTTGCTCGAGCCAGCCCGCGCCTCTGAGTCTGTAGCTTTAAATTCGTCCCTAATTAATATCAATCCTGATCCAGCTAGTCCCTTGCTGCCCTCTTCCAGCGACGCCCTAAGCCGAGGTCCGTACCCCACAGGGGTTGCCCTTAGCGTTGTCGCTGAGTTTTAGTTAGTATTTAAGTTTAAGTCCTGGCTGGAGGCCTTTATTTATTAGGGCAACCACAGGCAAGTCCGTCTAAGCAGACGACAACCTCATAGGTTGACCTGCGAGATGCCATTTATAAAAAAAAAAAAAAAAAATGATAACCGACCAAAAACTTCAACGCAGAATCATGTACTGAGTCCATGACCCGGTTGTGCGTCGATGTCCCTTCCACCCTTTATAAGCCTCCAATCCAAGGAAAATTTTAGGTGAAAAACGTAAAAATCAGAAAAGCAAAATTGCCATTTTCACTAAATTAATAACTCAGTGGTGCCGATTCTCTTGTACACCGAACTAAACTAACTAAACTATCACTAAAATTCCTTACTTTTTACTATGAAAATCTTGAAGCTATTCTGCGAAAAATAATCTCTAAATTTAAAAATAATTTTGACACAACTATAATCGAATTTGACAATCGCGAGTGCACGTGTTTTTTTTTTCCTTTTGGTTTCGCAACGTCTTTGTTAGAGCCGGAGCCACCTCCGTGTTGGTTGCCTGGGGCAACCTCGACATGTTTTATATGGAAGTTTTGACTTTTTGTGTGGAAAATATAAAATAAAAATATCTAAATGTAGAGATTTGGTGGTTTCAGGGTTACAAAGGGGGTCGAAATTTTCATTCTTTTTGTGATAGGACACACCGTTTTCGAGATATGAGCAAAAAAAGAAAAAGAAAGTACCGTTTTTGCACGTCTGAAGTCGAGGTGTTGGTGTGAATTTTAGTCCACGCCACCTTTAGTTTTATTCCACACCTTTTTAATCGCGATTAAAAATAGTCAGATTCATGTTCAGATTTAGTTAGACAATCAAATTTTTAGTTAAAAAACGTAAAATTCAGAATAGCAAAATTGCCATTTTCACTAAATTAATAACTCAGTGCAATCTTAGTGCTGTCAAACTAAAATATAGTTAAGTTGTGTCAATATAGTCAATTTCAGAATGGAAAATCGTCATTTGACAGAATTAAACCAAATTTTAGTGATTTTTAGTCTAGTTTAGAGGCATTTGTGACAAGAGAATCGGCACCAGTGTCATCTTACTCGTAGTGCTGTAAGACTAAAATATTGTTAAGTTGTGTCACTTTAGTCAATTACAGAATGGGAAATCATCGTTTGACAGGATGAAACCAAATTTTAGCGATTTTTTGTCTAGTTTAGTTTAGAGGCATTTGTGACAAGAGAATCGGCACCAATGTCTTGATCTTTTTAGTTGGCATTTTGGTCGTAGTTGATTTTATTTTTTAAGTTTTTTTTAAGATCACTCTTTTGAACATTTTGCGGTGGCTTTTAAATATTCTGTTACCTCGTTGAAAAAACATAGATGTAGGATATTCCATATTAATTGTGAATACCAGAACCGGTCGATGTGCAACGCTTGGGAGAGGCCTATGCCCAGCAATGGACTTCTATCAGCTGAAATGATGATGATGATGATGATAGTAATCGTAATAATAACTCAATACAGCTTGTTTTTAAAAGTATTTTTAATGACAGGGTTTTGTTTTCTTTTCAGCCATAAACACAATCATGACTAATAACTCTATCGGTGCCAACCATAAGCTTTTTGACCAACTAATGAACCGGGGTTTACCTGATTGCCTCAATAATTAAATGTCTGACTTATTAAATGATTATTTTGAACTGCATACTTTTTTGCGACAGCATAATTCCCTATTTGTCATAATATTTGATATTTGGCTATTACATAAACAATTAATAATCATTCCTTATAAAGATACGTAGAGGTATTAAACAATGTTGCGGTATAAATAATGGCAATTGTAATTACATTAAAGTAGGTACCTAACTGCAGCAATGCAATGATTTACTTTTTTTTTACTAGCCTATACTGTCCCACTCCTGGGCAAAGGACACCCTCAACTCCCTCCATCTTTCGCGAGCCAGCGCGTCCTCTTTCCAGTTCTTATGAAACCTGTCCATCTCCTACGTGGTCTGCCGCGACCCCCTCTCATTTTCCCAGGGCACCAGTTCTGTGTTATTTGGGCCCACATTTTGGTCGGCATGCGGCAAACATGTCCTGCCCAGTCCCATTTAAGTTGGGCAGCCTTTTGAGCCACGTCAGCTATGTTTGTTTTGGAGATCAGTATTGTGTTTCAAAAACGGTCCGTTAATTTAACGCATAGTATACTGCGCTCCATAACTCGTTGGAAGACCTTGAGTTTGGACTTCTGGATGTTAGTCAAAGACCAAATCTGTGCACTATAGGTTAAAATGGGAAGAATACACATGTCCATGAGCTTGCGTTTTAGTGTCATAGGCAACTCACCCTTGAATATTTCCTTCTGGAACAGTAGCTCTTCCAGGCGTTTTCCGTTCGTCTCGTGATTTCTTTATCTTGTCTTGTCTGGAAAGAGACTACTTGGCCCAGGTAAAGGTAAGGTATTCCTGGACATGTTGTATTGTCTCCCCGTAAACTTTTATGCTTCCAGGTGTTTCGTTGCCCATTACTTTGGTCTTCGACATATTAATCTTCAATCCAACCTCAAGACTTGCATTACCAAGTTCTTGGAGCATCCATTCAAGTTCAGTGGCTGAGGATGAAAAGAGAACAATGTCGTCGGCGAAACGTAGATTTGTCAGTCTCGCTTCCCCAAGGACAATGCCTCTTTCCCTCCATTCAGCTGCCAACTTCCAGAAGATTTCTTCGAGAGTACTGGTGAACAGTTTAGGAGATAGCGGATCGCCCTGTTTGACTCCTTTCTCTATTTTAAATTATGGACCCGCGGATTCAAGTTTCATTGCGGCTGTACTATTTTTGTAAATGTTGCGTGATAGATTTATGTATGTTATTATTTATCAATATTTAAGTTGCTTAAGGCGTCAAAAATGGATTTGTGTGAAATGCTGTCTATAATGATTTACTGAAATTTCTTCAACCTTTAAAACGCTTCAAGTTAGCATAACGAGCAGTGGTGGCACAGTGGTATCGGCCCCGACTTATGAGTTGTAATTCTGTCGTGAATTCTTAAACAGACAGGCACTTTACTTTGTATACTGAATTTCATTACCCTGCTCTTAAAACGGTGTAGGAAAACATCGTGAGGAAACCGGCATTCACAAATTCGAAGACATGTGATATCCTCCAACCCGCACTGGGCCAGCGTGGTGGATTATGGCCCACTTCTCCTTTCACATAGAGGAGGCCTGTGTCCCAGCTGTGGGAACGTTATAGGCTGACATATTATGTAAGCCCAGCACATATTACGATAGTTGTGGATAGACCAAAAAAAGCAATCATTTAAAATAACGTTAAGTTTTACTTTCATGAAACAAAACCAATTGTCATTACAAAAACAAACTACAAAACTATTTTGAAGAAGGTATTGGTGCCGATTCTCTTGTCACAAACGCCTCTAAACTAGACTAAAAATCACTAAAATTTGGTTTAATTCTGTCAAATGACGATTTTCCATTCTGAAATTGACTATAGTGACACAAATTAACTATATTTTAGTTTGACAGCACTAAGATTGCACTGAGTTATTAGTTTAATGAAAATGGTTATTTTGCTATTCTGAATTTTACGTTTTTCACCTAAAAATTTGATTGTCTAACTAAATCTGAACATGAATCTGACTATTTTTAATCGCGATTAAAAAGGTGTGGAATAAAATTAAGTGGCGTGAACATCGATCACTAATTATTAGTGATCGATGGGCGTGAACTAAAATTCACACCAACACCTCGACTTCAGACGTGCAAAAACGGTACTTTAACTTTATTTTTCTATGTTTGCTCATATCTCGAAAACGGTGTGTCCTATCACAAAAATAATGTAAATTTTGACCCCCTTTGTAACTCTGAAACCACCAAATCTCTACATGTAGATATTTTTATTTTATATTTTTCACACAAAAAGTCAAAACTTCCATAGAAAACACGTCGAGGCTGCCCCAGGCTGCCTCCGGCTCTAACAAAGACGTTGCGATATCAAAAGAAAAAAACAAACACTCGCGATTGTCAAATTCGATTATTGTGTCAAAATTATTTTTAAATTTAGAGATTTTTTTTCGCAGAATAGCTTCAAGATTTTCATAGTAAAAAGTAAGGAATTTTAGTGATAGTTTAGTTCGGTGTACAAGAGAATCGGCACCAATGTCTGAACAATATAGCTTTTTACTAAATGCATAATAATATATATGACATTATCCGGTACCAATTTATATGTTGTCTGTTTGTTCCGGCTCATCTCAGAAACGGCTGATTTGAATAATCATAAAAGTAAATTTAACATATTTTACATATTTACTATTTTTAATATTACGCCAATTACGAAGTACACAGAAAAATACGAAATATAGAGAGTGAGTAGTATATAAGTGAGTGTGTATAATATAATATGTGAGTGCGTGTATCTAAGAGGTGTAGGTGCTGTAAATGTGTGTGGTGATATGTGTGTCTATGTTTGTATGACTGAACTGGCACCACTTGGCAAGCTGAGTATCCGGCGTTTGATGGAGGATTTGGATAATCTCCTTTTTAAGTCTGTTACGTGTGGTAGAAAACGGGTCCAAAGATGAGAGAGGAAAAATCTAGATCTTTTTAATAAAATAAGTGATAGACATAATTTTAAGATACTAATATAAAATAAATCAACCATTTTTCAGATTAGCTAAAGTACATACATCATTTATGGGTACTGTGTTAAATGTTATAACAAAATACCTTGTGATATATTGCAATTAAATGAAAGAATATTTAAAATTCATACAAAAAGTACACTTTGTAAACAAGCTTATTACAAATTGTAGGATTATATACAAGATAAGAATGCTTGGAAACATGATGGTCTAGCTCCATAGGACAATCCAGTCTGGACAAAATCCTTCTGTTTGCTAATTTAATTGTATAATTTGTTGTTTTTACTGAACTCACACACTTGACTTATTCCTAGTTAATATTTTAGGAAAATCATATACTTTTTCTGTTTGTAAATATGTGAGCACCATGTACCTATCACGTGATTGATTTATATGTCTTTGCTTTATTATAACTTTTTACCAATTGTGGGATAGTATTTTTATTATTGGCGCATCGTCTTCACATTTAGAAATATGATTAATATATTAAAAATATTGTAAAACATTTTAAAAGAGTAACGGTGGAGTTTCTTGCCCCTTTTTCTCCATCCGAAACTACCATTTTTAATGTAAAATTTGACGTTCAAAAGTGCCTTTTTATGTGCCTATTTAAAATAAATGCTTTGACTTTGACTTTGAGAATTTATCATTATAAAAAGCGGGTAGACGCAAAAATAGATATTTGTAGACGCCTATGGTACAGATAGCATAGTGGTATATCTCGTACGTCTGAGTGGAACGTTAAAGTGTATTCTGCTGAGCGGTTGTGGCCAGTCTAATTTATTGTTAAGTATGTCGTAGAATAACATCCCATCATTTAACTGTCGTCGATCTTCCAGAGTATTAAATTCGTGGTGTCGTCAGAAGTACGGGTAATTTGGGATATCAGCTTTAGTTTTGTAATTTTGGTACTTGATAAATTTGCATTGGATTTGAAAAAGGACGCAATTTAACACTTGCGGATTCCAGTACGCTCCTTACATAACAGTAATATAAAGTTTTTAAGCATAGTGGGTTATTGAACAGTTGGCTGTTACGCATTACGAATCCGAGGGACTTATATGCTTTACTAGTAATTTGATCAATGTGTGCCTCGAACGTGAACTTTTCCAGAATCACACCCAAATCCCTGACCTGTGATGCTCGTGGTATATTTCCTTACTGTAGCTGGTAGTAGGTGGTAATCAGCGAAGTGAAACGAGAAGATTGTTTAAACAACTTATATTTGAAAAGACACGGATAATTTTTACAACAAGATACGGTAATTGTAGTTAATATTGCTGCGTTTTTTAGAGAACATTATAATTTGGCATTTCTTAATATTTACATTCATATTGTTTAAAATATTATAGCCACTAAGTCTATCTAAGTCTGATTGGATCAACTGACAGTCACTAAGGTTATTTATTTTCATATTTTTTTTGTCGTCGGCATACAGAAGATGTTTAGCGTGAAGGAAACACTGTGTTATATCAAATAAATAAGTATTATAAAGTAGGGGGACTACCAGTGAGCCCTGAGGCACCCCAGAAGTAACGTCAACGTAATCAGATCGGTAGCTACCGATAACTACAGCTTGTCGCCGGTTCCTAAGGTAAGAGCCTATCCACCTTAGCAAGGTCCCTTTAACACCTACTTTTAGTTTTTCGATCAGAATGCAGAAATCTACCCGATCAAACGCTTTTTCGAAGTCTGTGTATAATAATATAATATAATATCCACTTGGGCACCGTCGTTCATACCAGAAGTTCGAGAAGGTGGGTATTGACTAAACGTGATTTAACGAAGCCGTGTTGGGAAGCGGGTATACAAAGCTTAGTTGCAGCATAAATATGATCGTATACAATTTTGTCAAGCATCTTCCAAAAGTTATTCAGAAGTGATACGCCTCGGTAATTAGATACATCCAGCTTGGAGCCCTTTTTATTAACTGGGACAATTTGAGCCTCGCGCCACTGTCGCGGGAACCTTCCCTCGTCGAGAGAACGCTGGTAAATGATCTTAAGGGGGGGAGTTAAACCTAATTCACATTTTTTATGAGAATTGCTGGGATCCCATCAGTACCGGAGCCTTTTTTAATGTCTAAGGTTCTAAAAACTGTTCTTAGGGATTCGGGAGTGATGACAATGGAATGGGCAACGTTTGACATAGGGCAGTCATCGCAACTCTTGACACCGCTACTGCTGGTAGGACTAAAGAAGCTTTGAAAAAATATATTAAATGAATTACAGATATCCTCGCCGTTCGAGTATGTTACCCTTTGATAAACCATATTGCGGGGGTATCCAGAAGATTTTGTTTTATTATTTATGTACTTCCAAAAGTCTTTAGGTGACTTTCGCATCTGGCAGTATATTTAGCGTAGGACTCCTGGAGAATTGTTACCCGAGATCTTAACAAGGCGAATTCGGTGTAGTCCGTTTGGGATTTGAATTTTTTCCACCGTTTGTGGGCATAAAATTGTTCTTTTATAGTGTTTTTTGGTGCTGGAGGGTACCATTTCGGGTAACGGAAACGCCCTGAATGGGACGGACTTTGACGGGATTTTTAAGGACAGATAGCTGATGTTATATGGAGTAACATACTTTCAGTCCCGGTAACACATTCCCGAGGAATAATTTCAGACATCCACGCGGCCAAAGCCGCTGGCGCAAGCTAGTTTGCAAATACAATCTACATAATATGTATTGTGTTCATAACCTTAAAATTTAAATGACACACTAATTTTCAACAGCCAATGCCTTTGCATTGCAAATATTTGGTGCATATACAAACTTTGGCCAAGCACTCGCTTCTTATATTTCGTCATTGTAGGTACTGACGCAATGTTAAGCTTCCTTCTAGTAATACTGCCCTAGTTAGTACCCAGTAATTATTTCGTTATACGTACTAGTATTCAAATTAATGCATACAATAATTTACCTACAAACATACTCTTACAAATGAATAAACATACTGTAGTGTATTTATTTTTTATATATACTTTATTGTACACCACAAAATGACATAACAAAAAAAAACTAAATAACATACAATGGACGGCCTTATCGCTTTCTGCGATCTCTTCCAGGCAACCTTTGAATGGACAGTAATTTGTCTGGACATAAAATGGGGCTGTCAGTGGTGCATTAAACTAAAATAGATATACAGATATAAACATATTAACATATCCTAAGGAATAAAAACATAAATACATACATACGAAATTTATAAGAAATGAAGACTATAGATAATTACAGTTTACGACAGCAAGATCACAACGACAAGTAATGATCCTTCACGAGTCTTTTAAATACAAATAACGACTGCACGCGTTTTATTTCGACAGGCAGTGCATTCCACAAACGAACGGCCTGGACAGTAAAATATTTGTCGAGGAAAGTTGTGGAGTGCTTAGGCATTTAAGCTTTGAGTTATCCGATGATCTTAAAAATTTCGTGTGGGAGTCGCAAAGAAACTGGAAACGTTTCTTGAGATAGAGAGGAGTGGAAGAGGAAAAGAGCACATTATACAACAGGGAAAGAATGTGAGCATTACGGCGAAGGCGAATTGGTAATAACCACTTGAGCTTCACACGAAATTCGAAAATATGGTAATATTTGCGCAAACCAAATATAAACCATAAACAAAAAATTTGAAGCCGCTCTCAAGTTTATCGAGTTGGTCTTGAGTAAGGTCAAGATAGCTGGCATCAGCATAGTCAAGGAAGGGTAAAAGAAGCGATTGTGCAAGCGCAATCCTGGTGGCAGTCGGCAGAAAATTACGTCAAAGATGCAGCGGATGCAAATAGCTTGCGGCTAACTTCATGTAGCTGGGCAGTCCAAGAGAAGTTCTTATCAATGAATATCCCAAGTGTCAAATCAAGTGTACTACAGGAAAATAACAATTAATGCCCATGCCCTTGACTTTCAAAACATCATCCTTATGTGGCACAGTGCGGAAAATAATGAGGTTGGTCATCTTGCCCACTCAAACATTGACCATTTATTGCCTATTGACTGTGACAATATAATGAACAGTTTTTTTACAAGCTATAGTTTGTAATTTACATACGTTCTTATTATGGGTCAACGGCACCATGTCTCGTTAGTTAACTAGCTAGAGATGCCGTAGCCGTGATGGGATGATTTTCCATAGATGTTGTTGTTACTGAACTCATCATTTCAAGTTACTACACTACCAGCGTTCGGGAAGCTACGCAATATCTTCTCGTCCCACACACCGGCGTGTCGAAAGTCTTTGAACAGTGCGTATTGCCAGTGAACGTAGTCGCTCACAATGAGCTTTATTAGAAGGCCAAAAGTCATCCAAAGTGCAATGTAGGCCCTGCTTGGAGTTTCCCTACGTGATCGAATCAGAAATGACGAGATCCGCCGGTGAATCAAGGTTACCGACATAGCCCGAAGAATTGCCAAACTTAAGTGTCATTGGGCAGGGCACATTGCTCGCAGAACTGATGGCCGATGGGGCCGAAAGGTTCTGGAGTGGCGACCGCGTACCGGAAGACGTAGCGTTGGAAGGCCTCCCACAAGGTGGACCGATGACCTTGTGAAGGCCGCAGGAATTCGCTGGATGCGGGAAGCACAGGACCGGTCGAAGTGGCGGTGCTTGGGGGAGGTCTCGATATTTTTACGTCCGTGCGAACGCTAACTAAAGACCGATGTTCGGTATGTTTGTCTAACTTTTATTTGCTAACACAAGAATCGCGCACACATTATTTTAAAACTTACTGTCAGAAAAATGTACTCAAACTACATTTTAGCATTGTAGCTATCACTTATCCTTGACAAGAACGACAAACAACTCACGACGACGGGTTGTACCGCAAAGTTCAGTAATGCTAAAACAAGCTCTATGTAGAAGGAAAAACGGTCTGAAATTGTGTACCTTCCTACGTAATATCTCTAGTAGTACGTGCAAGGATTGACGTAGTGTGGGGAAATAACAATATTTACCTAAACATTTCTCTGAATCGGACCACCGATTTACGATAAAAATTTGTAATGCTGCATATTTCAGGTTTAAAATATAGGTAACTACCTTATGTGGAGTGTGCTATTGTGTGGTAGGTTAGGTACTGTAAAGATTGTCTGCAGAAGGAAACTTACAACATTCAGGCTGGTATAAAAATGACTCATTACGCATTCGATAGCTTCAGTAAATTTAGACTTAGATTCAAAATTTAATTTTGCACAAAACAACAGTTACGTGACAAGCGAGTTAAAGTGAGCCCGTCCTCTTGGAATAAATAGCGAAAATTCAATATTGCTTCTTATTTTCCTACTAGTCCCCCCGCTCGCGACCCGCGACTTCGACTTCGTTCGCGTGAAATGTCTTGTTCCCTCGACCCACCCCGTCGCATCGCTTAGCGTTTTTTCTTACTTTTTGTTTTTTAGCTCGGCTCGTAACGGTAACATCGTTATGTTAAATAGTCTAAAGCAACTATCTAGCTATCAAATGTAAAAAGAATTTTTCAAATACGAACGGTCCTTCCAGAGATTCCCCCTACATACAAACTGACAAATAAACAAATGTTAGCTCTGATTAATATTAGTTTAGATGTAGCGCCTATGCCATTTCGATTCCGGTACTGTTAGCGCGCCCATCGCCAACAGTCCCTAGTTACCTACCCACAATTTACTAATGTAAGTAACTGAGCACTATCTTTAGGGATTCGAGGCATATGAGCCTCGAGGCAAATGAATCTACTTTGAAAAATACAGTAGTATAGTATAGTATCTAGTAGTATGCAGCCTGGCAGGGACGCGGTTCTGAACACGGAATAGTAAAAACAAGTGGAAGTACGGAAAATATGTAAAATAATAACAACCTTCGTCCGTTGTGATAGGACATAATTTTGTGTGAAAAACAAATCGAAAAGCTTATTTGTTGTTCATACAAAATTGACAAAAGTTGTTATTAATTTAATTGTGACACACGCGGGTTAACTGACGGGCACTTCCAATTGTTTTTTCTATTCCGTGGTTCTGAACCCCCGAAGCGTAGAAATATTTCGTTGGTTATTAAAAAAAAAAAAAAACTGCTCCATGTATTTTGATTGCAGTTTTCTTTATAGCAGCGGATTTCTTTTTGATAACCTACTAAAGATTTCTGCGCTAGGGGGTCTAGAATTATTATGTTACTATATAGGTTATTTACTTACCATTAAATATAAATAAATAAGTAAATAAGTCTAATGTTCTGAATTCATGTTTATATTTTGTGATTCGATGTCTCCCTGGCACCCTGTATAATAAAACCAGTATTAATTATAAATATGTACTTACATATATATTTATTTTCCAACACATAAGGAATGTTACGTCTCATTTGTATTATCGTAATAAATTAACTACATCATAATAAATATTTATTTAAATATTACGATACACATATGATATAAAATAACATATAATATGTATAGCCATTAATAAATATAAATAACATACATAATATTTTAATTAAATACTTTTATTGTGTGAGTAGGAAGGTCATCAGAATGCCGCAGAAACTATGTGATGTGTAATGGTATCGTTGGAAAGCGGTGGTGGCCACGTGGTAACGACCGCGACTTACGAGGTGTAGGTCGAAGGTACCCAGACAGGAGCTATAGTTTGCGCAAAATTATTTCATCACCACTGCTCTCAAAACGGTAGACAAAATGATAGATGAATAAAATAAATCTGTCATTTCGGCTATTCTGTTACGCGTGCTCAGGCCCCTATTTTTGGTAACCCCCACGCTCCTCTGCCAGTCTCATCCAAGTTCTACCCGCGATGGTAACAATGTCGTCCGCTCATCTCGCCGACGGACGACCGACACTTCGTCATCCAGTCCTTGGACGCCACTCTAAATTGTAAAGTAGGTACACATATAAACATAAGTATATGTAGGCGTATCTGGGCAGCGTTCGGGAAGCTACGAATTGCTTCTCGTCTTACATACTGCAGTGTCTCAAGACGAAGTCTTTGAGCAGTGCGTGTTGCCAGTGATGACCAATGGCACTGAAACGCTCACAATTGTATGTTTTTAGTATGTTTTTTTTTTTTTTGTTATGTAATTTTGTGGTGTACAATAAAGTATATATAAATAAATAAATAAATAATGGAGATTAGTAGAAGGTTCAAAGTTACCCAAAGGGCAATGGAGTGGGCTGTGCTTGTAGTTTGGAGTTGAAAAGATCAGCAGGAAAGCGAAGGTAACCGACATATCCCGAAGAATTGCCAAACTTAAGTGGTATTGGGCAGGGCACATTGCTCGCAGAGCAGATGGCCGATGGAGTCGTTGGAAGGTGTTGGACCTTGTGAAGGCAGCAGGAATCCGCTGGATGCGGTAAGCACAGTACCGTTCGAAATGGCGATGCTTGGCTTTCCCAAGCATCGCCATTTCCAGCAGTGGACTTCTTTCGTCTGAAATGATAATGTTAGGTACATCATAGTATTTTATTCATTAGTAGTAAGTAGTATTACGTGCAACGCTCCGAGTAGATCAACACGTATCCACACCCACCAGTCACTATTTGTTACCTATCTATCGTAGTATCTTCAGGAAAAACCGACATTGTCCTTTGTACTGAAACAGTCGTAGTTAATGTAGGTATGTAAAATTCCAATGACTTAGTGAAAAGAGTTACCTACGTGACTTTTACATTTGACAAACAAGCCTTGGCTCATAATTATCGTTTTTTTTTAAACACATATAGCGACTTGTCCATGCTTTTTGCGCGACTTGACAAAACATTGAGATGTCTCTGTTATATAATATGTAAGTTTCATATGCATGTAAGTATTAGGTATAAATATTCATTCTGGAATTAAGTTCTTTATATAATTTATTATTTCTTAACTTGCTTTTTCCAGCGGCGTCGCGTGTAGGACGGAAACTATCGTGCAGAAACGTACTACCGGGATTAAAAGTATCCTGTGACCTAAGGTAGGTTTAGGTTCATGGTTTATCTGTGTGCCAAATGTCATCTAAATCCGATCAGCCTGCTTTTGCGTGATTCGTAACAAACAAAAACACTCACTTTCGCATTCATAATATTAGAAAGGATTTAAAAGTTTGTTTAAAAAAAAACTTTAAATTATGGTGAATCCCGAATCAAAATTGGTTGCGTAATGGATGCGTAGTTTAAAAGAATAACGCGTTCAAACATCTATATATATATATTATATTTTAAGTAAATAGAGAAACCTAACCCTGTGGTCAAGAAGCTTCCTTCAAAAAGCTCTTCTTTTTTTTATTTTTAACCGACTTCAAAACAAAGACGAGGTTCTCAATTCGTCGGAATCTTTATTTTTATGTATGTTCTCCGATTACTCGAAAACGGGTGATCCGATTTGCAAAATTCTTTTTTGGTTTGTCTTTCCAGGTGGTCCCATTGTCAGGATCTGATAATGGGATCCTGGAGAAATCGAAGGAACTCTTCAAATATTATAGGCACACCTCTGTAGCGATTTGGGTATTTTCTTGTCGTGTGAAACAAAAAGTGAACAATAAAAAAAAACTACTAAAAAGCAACCGACTTCCAAACAAACACTACAAAGTGAAAAAAACTTTAATTTCGGAAGTCTGTAACAAACACCAAGCAATCAAAACAAAAAAAAACGATAGTTTTTTTCACTTTGTAGTACTTATTTTTTTGGAAGTCAGTTGATTTTGTGTAAAAAATTATGTTTTGAACTACTTTCGCCAAGATAGACTTCACTTCAAGTGTTTGTTTCCCAGGCAAATATTTATTGTTCTCAATTTCAGTCATGGACAAATGTATGATTGATTTCCGAGTTTATGGGGAAACTAAAACACACAAAAACTATCAACAAGTTGATACGTACAGACCACGTGGCCCAAACGATGGCACGGGTTTGTACGACCAATAAATATCTCTACGTGACATTTCGCAGACACAACCATTGTACCTATAGTAATTGACTGACGAAATAAAATATTTTTTTTAAATAAAGTGATCAAAATAAAATACGTCAACTACTTACATACAAAATATAGACGACAAATAATAACTCAATTTATTTCCTGCATACCGAACGTAAACATCAAGTGAATAATTATTAGCTGTAGTTCGTTTATGTAGGTATTATTTATATTATGTGCATGGTGACCATAAACAATCGAGATGTGATGGCAAATAGCCCACGACGACGTACTCGTATGTAGGTACTGTCAACATGATAATTGTATGGGCGACGTGAGCGGTTAGTTTGAGAGATAGATGGCTTTTATAACTGTTATGTTTATAGTACAATCAGGGAAACATGTTTTATTATTTAATAATTTCAACTTTTCAAACACAAAAAGGTACTAAGGCGGACTTAATGCCTTAGGCATTCTCTACCAGTCAACCAAGGGTGGTGAAGAGATTAGATGGCAGGTGCTTAGGTTGAAAGGAGCAATGAAAACAAACGTTAAAAATATAAATTGTGCCCTTCCGAATAAAAGAAACTAGTAGGAGAAACGCAGGTTGGAACATCTCAAAGGTTGTCGAACAAAAACACTACTGAATTGGCTTTATCCACAAGAATAACTAGGCAGACAGCTGAAAAAGGTGTAGCCTTGTCTATCTAACGCTTTCTTAGAGAAATGAAATTTTATAAAAAGCTGTAAAAATATATTTAGTAAAA
Organism: Dasypolia templi; assembly: GCA_963555695.1. Taxonomy (NCBI): domain Eukaryota; kingdom Metazoa; phylum Arthropoda; class Insecta; order Lepidoptera; family Noctuidae; genus Dasypolia; species Dasypolia templi. The sequence continues at coordinate 7,787,940 of OY743157.1, forward strand.
GCAGTTTTTACTAAATCTTCATTTCTAATCTTCAATTTTTATTTTCTTCTTATACAAAATTACGTATAAGTGACCACAACGTCCTTACTGCCGCCAATCAACGAGTTTTTTAAGGAAATAGGTTTAAAAAATAATACACTCGTGCCAATATCAGTCAACTCGCAGACTGATTTATTGGCACACGTTTTTACGTTGATGAACTAAAAACATCGCTTGGTCCTAGCTCTTACACTATACCATAGAGCATAGAATGAGTTCTACATTCCTTTGCGTTCTGCACACATGAATTAACCATAGTGTTACGTAACGAGGCCTTGGTTGACCGCTGCAGGACTGAGTACTGGCAAGGACTTTATTTTTTTGCATGGCAAACAAAATCTTTTTGCATGGCAAACAAAAACTTTACCTTTGGACCTTGTCGGCTTCTTAACGGGGTTCAACACAATAATTTTTGAAGCTGAGTACTGAGCCGACTATTGCATAGAAAACTATGTTTAATAGATATATGCTATTTTGATCTTTGTTATCAAGTAGATAACAAAGATCAAAATATCATATACCTTTGACCAATGTCGGTTTGACATCGACCTAAAATGTTTTTAAGCTTGGCCATTTATAAAATCAATTTCATTTTTTATTGTTAGCTTTGTCTGCGTTTGTGAAGAAAACGACTGAATGTGAATCTGCGGTGTTGACATTACGAAGAAATATCTAATGCTGAGTTGATAAAGCTAATTCTATGTAAAATGAGCTGATAAAATAGGCCTTAGGCTGGTGAACATCCATCGTGGCAGGGCCTTCACAGGGGGCTCGGGAGGGGGCTGATATGGAATGCTAGTAACGGCCCCATTACGCCTCCTCCAGGCGAACATCAACCATTGCTCCTATGCTCAGGATCTGTTGCTCCAGAGCATGGCGGAGTGGTCGATTAACATCGCCGCGGTTGCTGAGCCGTACTTTGTCCCGCCCAGGGATGGCTGGGTGGAGGACCTGAGCGGCTCAGTGGCCCTAATTTCGTCGGCCGCCGCCGGTACCCTGTCCCTCGAGGCCTTCAAGAGGGGACGGGGTTGCTTGGCGGCACGGTTCGGGGAGATAGTCGTGGTAGGGGTGTACTTCTCTCCGAACCGAACTCTCGCCGAGTTTCACAACTCCCTAGCGGAGTTGAGAGTCGTCGTCGTCGGGTTTCGTTCCCTCCCCGTGCTCGTCCTCGGGGACTTCAATGCCAAGAACGTGGCTTGGGGTTCCCGGCTCACGGACACGCGGGGCAGGATGGTGGAGGACTGGGCTCTGGAGACAGGCCCGGTCATCCTAAACCGGGGTTCTCACCCAACGTGTGTGCGGATGCGGGGTGATTCAGTGGTGGACATTTCGTTCGCCAGCCCCGCTCTGTCGCCGCACGTCATTGACTGGCGCGTCATGGAGGGGGTGGAGACCTCTTCCGACAACCGGTACATCCGGTTCGACGTCTCCGCCCAGACCTCGAGCGCGCCGGTCCGACAGGCCCCAAGTGGTCCGCGGTGGGCGCTGAAGCAGCTGAACCGGGAGCTCCTCCTGGAAGCCTCGTGCAGGCCTGGGTGTCACCACCGGACAGGCCTGCTGACATCAACGACAACGCGGAGTGGTTCCGGGAGGCCATGCCCGAAATATGTGACGTGGCAATGCCCCGGGTCCAGCCTGGACGTGCTTGGCGCCAGGTGTGCTGGTAGTCCGCGGAGCTGACGGCTTTGCGCGAGGCGTGCGTGGCTGCGCGACACCTGTACACCAGGCACCGCAGGCGCCGTATCCGCCCTCCGGATACGGAAGCCATTCAGGCGGCGCTGTACGAGAGGTACAGAGTGGCGATTACCGCCCTCCGAGCGGAGATCCTGCGGGCCAGGGCTCTGGCCCGCGAGGAGTCGCTGGAGACTCCGAACAGGGACCCGTGGGGACGCCCCTACAAAATGGTGCGGGATAAACTCCGGCCATGGGTGCCCCCACTGACGCAGAGTCTCCGGCCCCAGCCCGTGGAGGACGTGGTGAGCACTTTGTTCCCTTCGCGGGGGGAACCTACTCCCCCGCCCATGAATCCGCCTACTGCGGTGCCGGATGCGGACCACACCGCCGACGACGACGACGATGCTTCGGAGGTGACTGAGGTAGAGATGAGAGTGGTGGTACAAAGGCTTAATGCCAAAAATACAGCCCCAGGACCCGACGGCTTACCTGGAAAAGCCTGGGTTCTGGCTATGGAGGCTCTCGGGCCTCGACTAAGGGGGCTCCTAAGCGCATGCTTGGAGGGGGCCAGTTCCCACTTCGCTGGAAGACGGGGAAACTGGTCCTCATTAAGAAGCCAGGGCGCCCTGTGGACTCTCTTTTCCGCTTACTGGCCCATCGTGCTCCTCGACGAGGTAGGCAAGCTCTTTGAAAGAGTTATTGCAAACCGCCTCGTCGGGCGGCTGGTGCGGGTGGGGCCGAATTTGGTGGAGACCCAGTTTGGTTTCCGCAGGGGGCGCTCTACGGTGAACGCCATCAAGCGTGTGCGAGCCCTCACGACGGGAGATGCTGTTGCCCGGGGTCGTCTTGGCGGTGTCTTTAGACATCGCCAATGCCTTTAACACCCTGCCCTGGAATTGCATCAGGGAGGCATTGCGGTATCAACGGATGCCGACTTACCTCTGTCGCGTGGTCGAGGCCTATTTGACGGACAGGGTCGTCATCGGTCGTCATCTACCCCGCTCACCGGGGAGAGTTGAACCGGCGAGAGATGTCGTGCGGTGTCCAACAGGGATCGGTCCTGGGGCCGCTTCTGTGGGATATCGGTTACGACTGGGTGCTGCGCGCCGACCTCCCGAATGGCGTCAGCGTGGTGTGCTACGCTGACGACATGCTGGTCCTGGCAGAGGGGAATTTGCACCAGGAGGCGGCCGAACAAGCGACACTCGGGGTTGCGACAATCGTCGAGAGAATCCGGTAGTTGGGACTTGAAGTGGCCCTGCATAAGTCCGAGGCCATGTGTTATCATGGTCCTCGGAACGCGCCACAGTCGAATCTTATCTGCGCCTGCATGACGTTATTTTCAAATAATATCTATTAAAAGTTTTGACATGTTATTAATAATACCTAAAATGATAAATTTTTGTTTGTTTTAATTAAATTACTTGAAGTGGTTCGATAATCATTCGATACTTGTCTCTTTCATCTTGTTTACATAAATAATATTTTTTTGTGGGTAGGCACAGAAAACTGAGTAAATTATTTCGATTTCTGTGAGGTAGATGCAATTCGTTACGACTATTCACCTAATTGAACGTTGTTGGTTAGTGACGAATGTTTAAATCTGTTAATTAGCGGTGTTGTGGTTATAATTTCCAAAATTCAGTGAAACGTAAATATTAAAGCACTGGCAAATATTACTGCGCTGCGTAAAAGAGGATGTAAATGATGTAATAACACAAATATATATTGAAACCGGACTAAGTGTGAGTGTTATCATTTAAATATTTCATATTTTACTAAATTTGAATGATTATTTGTTTAAATTAGTGAATGATGAGTAGTGGTATAAATATAAATTTTGCTTAGAGATGTCTAATAGTATCACATTCTTTGTTCTAGTGAAATACTGTGAGTCTGTGGGTTAAGAGATGTGAGGAAGAAGGAATTCTTGCTAGTCGGAGCACTTATTTATGAAAAGGTTGCTTATTTAAATAAGGCCTCACATGATGAATAAATATTAAACAAATGTTTTCATACCAACCGAACATTTTGCTGAATTAATTAAAAGCGTCATAAAAAACTGTTCGCCGTGTACTCCACGCAAAAAAAAATTGCATCACCGAAGCCCTGCAAATAATAACGTAATAAACAAGAACGTTTAAGTTCCGGAATAGTTAATCCTGTATATTTAATTATAAAAAATTGAGGTTTAGTTTCAGTCATCTTTTCTTAAAGAAAATGAAAACTTAAGCTATCCTCAATATCTTACCTATATTCACTAAAGCCAAATATAATGTGAAATAATGTAAACAAACTGCCCTACAAAACCACTTAATAAAATCATTTATTCTAAAAATTCATGGTCGAAGCTTAATGTGTATGGTGAAATAAATCTACCTATAAATTTTTTTGAACATCTTACATGTTTAAATAAAACAAATTGCTTCTAAGTTCCTTGACATAGTATTGCACATCCTATTTGGCTAAATAAGTTATTATAAATAATCGTAGCGGTTATCTTTATGTAAAATATTATCACAAATAAAAATGTTTTCATTTTTGTTATCACTTCTTACGCATTTTTATTATTTTTAACCCTGTATTGCAATAACCAAAAAATATGTAAAAAGCAGCAATTTTTTTGAATATTTTATTTCAAAAAAAAAAAAATGGCAATAAAACTGCACTGCATCTTATGAGATCAGAACCTAAGCCGGCGACTTCTCAGTCCAACGCTTGGCGCCTATTGCTACCAGCTCATATCAGATTTACTAGAATTTTAGCAATGCTATAAACCGGACAGGTCACACGCATGATGCGTGTCTAACAAAAGCAAAGAAAATATATATTTGTTTCGTGCAGAGTGACGCGAGTACGCGACGATACGACAGTGTGTGCCGTGCAAAACTGCGATCTTTGTGGTGTGTGTCGTTGAAACACATACAGTCGTACCGTGATTTCACATCAATACGACTCCTAACGTGCCTATGCACTTTTGAACGCTTACTGTACCTTTTCTTTTTTTGGTTAGAAATCATCAAATGACTTCTCCCGCTCTGGGTGGAGCGGGAGGGCGTGTCAGACTTTTACTGACTAAAACCCACCCGTGTTCCTTCAGTTGCCTGTGCCAGGGCCACGGTGTTCTCTGTAGAATAACCCGCGACCCTGAGGCGAACGCTTACTGTACCTGGGACTCGTCCTCGACAGCCGGTGGAACTTTGTGGAGCATTTCCGACGTTTGGCTCCTAGACTGGAGCGGGCTGGGGCTGCCTTGAGGCGGCTCCTGCCCAATCTAGGGGGTCCAAACGCCGCCTGCCGGAGGCTCTACGCGGGAGTCGTGCGGTCCATGGCCCTTTACGGGGCACCGTTGTGGGCGCGTTCTTTAAGGTGCCGACCAGCCCGCCGGTTGAACGCGTCCCAATGGGTCATGGCCATCCGGCTAGTCCGGGGATACTGTACGGTCTCCTGCGAGGCGGCGAGCCTCATTGCCAGATTGCCGCCATGGGATCTGGAGGCAAAAGCCCTCGCGCACGTATGGGAGTGGCGCGAGGAGGCAAAACGCCGGGGTGTAACTTCGCTGCCGCGAGAAATCACGGTACAGCCGACACAGCTCCGGCGGGATCTCACGGCGACATGGAGGGTGCGATTGTCGCAACCCAGTGCTGGGCACGCCACAATAGCGGCGGTAAGTCCCCTCTTTGAGGAGTGGTTGGAGAGGCGCCACGGCGTCCTCACCTTCCGCCTGACACAGGTCCTCACCGGACACGGTTGTTTCGGGAGGTTCCTGTTTCGCATAAGGCGGGAGGAAACGCCCGGGTGTCACCATTGTGTGGATCACCCGGAGAACAAGGTGGAGCATACAGTGGAAGTCTGCCCAGCTTGGGCGGATCACCGCAGTGTCCTCGCGGAGGCGATCGGCGGCGGCGATTTCTCGCGTCCGGCTCTGGTCCAGGCCATGGTACGGAGCGAGAGAGAATGGAAAGCCGTCACCTCCTTCTGCGAAGCAGTAATGCTCGCGAAGGAGGAGGCAGAGCGCGTGATGGAGAGAGCCTTGCGCCCTCACGCCCCCACTAGCCGCTGCAGGAGACGCCCTGGGCGTCGGGAGTCGCCTGCAGATTCCCGGCCCCGTAGGCGCGGGCTTGCGGACGGCGAGCTACCCGTTGCTCGCCGTCCGCAAGCCCGCGCGGTAAGGACCAGGCCCGGATCGACGGCGCGTGGTGTTCCACGCGTGCCTCAAAGAGATGTCAGCACAAAGTGGCGGGGTCCGATAGGGCCGACGCCTCAGGGTCGCGGGTAATTCTAAAGAGAAAACCGTGGCCCTGGCTCAGGCAACTGAAGGAACACGGGTGGGTTTTAGTGAGTAAAAGTCTGACACGCCCTTCCGCTCCACCCAGAGCGGGAGAAGTCGTTTGATGATTTCCCACCCAAAAAAAGGCTGGTGAACATATTTTGGATGTGACTCTAGGTACTTACCCACCTTTTTAATTCATCGTTAAGTTTGTAACTCTGTTCTCTGTAATACAAGAATGTCTTACCTTATCTTAAAGACAATGGTGTGTACCATGCTATTTAAGATGATAACGTGATTGATAATATGAAGAACACTTACATGATCATGATTATTTAACCGCTGAAGGCCTGTTTCCCGGGGAACGAAACGTTCGGCGAATTATTGGAACCAACCGGGATCGCGCGGGCTTCAGAGGCCGTGTGCCCGATGGAAATCTGAACAGTAACTTCAGGAGCCGTAGGGGACGAGTTTCCAAAAAAACAGTGATACAACTAATGCTTATACTAAGAAGTCTAAAAGTAGGTACCAACTTTCATGTTTCTAACTTCAAAAATTACAAACTCCTATACCAACTTCCATCTCCTATTTATACCATTTAGAATACTTTTTTTAAATTTTAAATCATACCTTAGAGCTCACTATCGTTATATATATATGATATACGTATATATCAATTTATAAAATTAGTTTACTTAATTCACTTCAACTACAATATAATTACACTTCTGCTTACCTCAATCAAAACAATGGGATAGTTCAACTTTTCAACATGGTTTTCTGTCCAAGTTCAGAAAATACATGCTCTGAAAGCCTGGATTGTTATAAAGTATGTAAATCCCTAAGGTACCGACTTCCATGGTCATAATTTAACACTACCCACCCGATGGGATTCCACGTCGTCACCTATCAGGTGCCTCATGGCGAATTAATCCAATAAAATTTAACGCGATCAGCACATCTAAGTACCGATTTCACCAATGACACTAAGCGCGTTAAAAATCAAAATCAAAAGTCATTTATTCAAATTATGCACTTTTCGAACGTCAAAGTTACATAAGACAGTCCCCCAAAACGCCCGCCCGGCCACTTGGGGCGTGAGGGCGAAAGGCTCTTTCCCTCACGCGCTCCTCCTCATCCGTCACGAGCATTACTGCTTCGCAGAAGGAGGTGACTGCTTTCCATTCCCTCTCGCTCTGTACCATGGTCTGGACCAGGGCAGGACGCGAGAGATCGCCCCCGCTGATCGTCTCCGCGAGAACACGGCGGTGCTCCGCCCAAGCTGGGCAGACCACCACCGCGCTTGACCGTGTCTTCCGGGCGATCCACACAATGGTGACACTCGGGCGTTTCCTCCTCGCCGTGTCCGGTGAGGACCTGTGTCAGGCGAAAGGTGAGGACGCCTCGGCACCTCTCCAACCACTCCTCAAAGAGGGGACTTATCGCCACAATTGTGGCGTGCCCAGCACTATGTTGCGACATTCGCACCCTCCATGTCGCCTCTTCGCGCCACTCCCATACGTGCGCACGAGCTTTTGCCTTCAGATCCCACAACGCTTCGGGCTGTGCGTTGTCTATGATCAGTGAATTCTTTTTTTATTAGTAAGAAGATAGAATACCAATTACAGGATTAGAACTTGGAAGTAGGACGCTCCAGCTCGCGAAAGATAGAAATACTGGAGGGAGGCCTTTGCCTAGGGTCAGAACAGGCTTGTAAAATTTAAATAGAAACAATTCGGTGACACAACTTTTTTTTTTCTGAACCACATGGTGTAGGTAGACAGCAGTGACGTCTTTCAAAAGGTACCTAATGCCAAATAACTAGAGTTGTTGGTGTGACTCTGTCATTAAGCAATGACTGCGCGACCAGACAAGACGACCTCTGCAAAAAAATACATAATTACTTATTACGTCACTGAGTTAACCTAATATATAATTACTAAAGCGTTAGTGTAGACAGTCATGTCTGCAGTAATTGATTGATCGGCAAACCTGAATTGATTATGATTACTTTGTAATGAGTTGAGACATAAAAAAATTGTTGTTTTTAATCCCTACATTAATAATTGTCATTAGTCTATGTGGGTGATTTACTTTCAAAACTTTTATGGTATTGTATGTCTTCATGAGTGAAGAATTTATGACATAACAATGCGTACAATTATTGATGTTAGCAGTATTATAAGAACATTTAGGTTAATCATAGAACATACATAAGCCATATTTTAATGTTCAATAGTTTTGTATGTTGTCATGTAGACAATATTTTTTAAAGAATGACAACTTCTTTGTTTAAATAGTTTTTTTTTTGGAGTTTTTTTTTTGTTTTTTTGAGATTTCTTAAGATGATCAATTTACAAAATATTTATATGTTACTACATATTTGAACTCTTTGGTAATATAATACACATAAGGTAGAAGTACGTATTCCCATTAGTGTCCCAGTACCCATTAAAGAGTCAGTTTTTCATTATTAATTTAGATTCAAATATTTTTCCATACCGATTCTTTTGATGTTAAAACATGAATGCGTTCTTATAAAAAAAGAAGAAGGCATCTCACGAAACTTGCAACACTTTCTTACACATCTCTTACAAAAGCCCCTTTGTGTAAATATGTAGCCAATTGCTTTAGTCCTACATTGTAGTTGAATTATTATAATGTACATTATCTGAATGAATGGGTGCAGTCCAGTGCGGGACTAATTATAGCAATGCTCTGACCCCGCGATAACCTTTGCAAGGAGAGTGGCAAGCTTGCAAACTCGTCTCGCGATTGTACAGTAGGGTTTGATTATCCGCACTAAAACACTCGCAGATATGGGTGGGCAAAAAATCTCCTTCAATTTTTTTTTACATTTTGTGCCGCACAACTCTTTTTTTTTGTATTGGAGTAACTATTAGGCACAGTATCTACGTAAATACAACTCCGATTGGAACTGCAGATTCAACAAAAAACCGGTCATGTGCGTGTCGGATCACGCACACTGAAGGGTTCTGTAGTTAGATAAATTCATCCAAAGAACAAACTTAAGATTGTAGTCGAAAAACATGTACTCCCATAAATTGTAACTGCAAATGTAAGTTGGTCGACTTACGACTATTACTATTTTACTTGTAAAGCCTACTTAGCTGTGATAGTTTTGTTTCAACTACTACTACTGCGCTGTTTTTTTTCACATATCTCAATACAACCATTTAGCTGGCAGGTGGGGGCGGCATCTGACTCAGAAAAATAGCAGTACTTGGCAAACGGATCCTGAAATAGAAAAATGCTGACCTTCAATGTTTTAAACTTTAGATGTATAAACGAGAAAAAAAAGACATCCTTACTTTAAGGGTAGGTGTACCCTAAATAAAAGATTTTCAGGATTATATTTTACCAATTTATTTACTTAGAGTCTCTGAACTAAGCTGCGGACAGAAGGACATTCGGACGTACGGACGGACATGGCGAATATGAGTTCCTTGTTGACTACAGAACCCTAATAAGTTTTGTGCTTTTTGCTCTAATCCCGTGTCGCAATTTTCTTCCATTTGTATGGGCAGATACAATATATACTTGAAGGATTAATTAAAAAAAAAAAAAAAAAAAAAAAGATGAACATTTTTAAACTTTTTGCCGATTCCTTTTTCGGTTTATGTAGTATGTATCTAGAATGAACATTTCTACATCTCATTGTACCCCCTTCACCAAATTCAAACACCCTGTATCTTAACCAGCGTCATAGCAACACGTGAAAGTAACGAAGATTTAATTAAGTGATCAATTAATGTAAAGTTAATACTCACACAAGACGATTATTGTATCCATAGTCATAATAAGTTGTTTACAATATCTTTCTAAGAATTAAATGATTCTTCTATAACATACACGAGGAAATAGAAAATTTATCAACTGATTTATGTACTTAGATATCATTTTGTATGTGATGTGGTCTTTTGTTACACCAAAATCACATCTATTATTCTATTTATCTATTTAACACTAAGGGAGCTGTTGTGCACAGCAATTCTTTCTATGATTCAGTACCGAAACCTTTATGAAAATTGTATGACTAAGTTAAATACTTACATTTATTTAACTGATAATTGTTGTACTGCTGAAAAGCAAACCTTTAGTTACCTCTGTCTATTTTCCACATCCAATTATCTAATTTCATGTAATCTATTAAAATATTTTCCTAAGGTTGAATGTTTTGTCATTTTTTTTATCTTACATCGTCATCTGTCAGTTTATCTTTTTCCATGCTATAGGGCTAATCATCTATTTATTATAAAGCTATTGTAAAACTAGCTTAAAGCCAAGTTCTCACTGTATACCAATTTTATTGTTTCTGGCCCATAACCAAATATGAAGTTTTGCATTTTTATTGGCTCCTGTAACACGGGTTGCTACGTAGCTCAGGAGCCAGGATTTCATTTTTTTTGTTACACCTGTATTTTGTGTCAATAAAGAATTATTTATTATTATTTATTTACATTTGAAAAACTAAAAAAGTCACTTCTAGAAGATCGGCCAGGGACTATAAAAGGCAGCTGTGAGTTTTAACCAGGTTCTTCTGACTCGCTCCTTTTGACTTGCTTTTTTGGCTCACTCTTTATGGCTTCTTTCCTTTCGTTCTTCCTCTTCTCTGACCTATCTTTTTGATACTAATGTGATCGTTTTTCTAAGTTATGTACAAACTTTAATAGATCTACTAAATTAAAAAAGAGTGAGTTTATTAATTCATCCTTAAACATTGATGTGATGGGCTGCGGGCTGATGGAGCGGCTGACGCAAGCTGGTTCGTGACAGGTTGCGGGCCGGTGGAGAGGCTGACGCAAGCTGGTTCGTAACGGGCTGCGGGCCAGTGGAGCGGCCGACGCGAGCTGCTTCGCGACTGGCTGCGGGCCGGTGGAGCGGCCGATATGAGCTGCTTCGTGACCGCGAGCTGCTTCGCGAGCGTGAGCTCCCTCGCGACGGGCTACGGGCCGGTGAAGCGGCCGACGTGAGCTGCTTTGAGCCCGCGAGCTGCTACGCGACCGCGAGCTGCTACGCGACCGCGAGCTCCCACGCGACAGACTGCGGGCCGGAGGAGCAGCCGACGCGAGCTGTCTCGCGTCATCTCATAATTTAATTTAATTTTTAATTTCTATCTTACTTTGATAACGTTTGGCCAGCCGGCTAAACGTTACGTTACCCTGAATAGATTTAAAAACTTTGACACCGTTCCGGGTTTCAGAAAGTGGAAATACGTAATCCTCGCAAGCACACGATGCATTACTTAATTTCAGTCAAATCTCATTGCATTTCATTTGCAAGATGATACCAAATTAATAACGATTTTCTCGCTTTGAATATCAACTTAGAAATAGTGAGAAGCGTCGATTTAAATACTCGTACAGTACCTCATATTTTTTTGTCATCGCAGCATAAGTTGTTGTCATTGTCACTGCTTGTATGAAATCTAGTAAAACATCTATGTATATTATATATTATAAGTTAGTATTTCTTTGTTTGTTTGTATGTAGGGTGTGATCTCTGGACCCTAGGACCCTTAGGAGCTGAGCAAAAAGAATAAAATCTAAAATAACGCTAAGCGAAAACGAAACAATAACGAGGGAAGGCGATGCGATACGATGGGGTGGGTCGGTTGAACAAGCTCGGGCGAAGTTAAGCTACGTGCCGACTGACAGACAACGTAAGTACAGCTTCAACAACTGACAATAGAAACGCGTTTCGAAGTTAGGTTCTAATTTAATTGATTTAGAGGAAAGTTTCAAGAAAGGACTTCCCAAAACTCATAAACACATGGCGGTTGATTGAGGCAATAACTTGTCTCACACAAAATTACCCGTAGGTAACACGTAACATGGAGGCCCGTGAGTTCCAATTTCGATCACCAGGTCAGATAGCACGAAGTAACGCATCATGCAGCTCTCCCCTTATAAGGCTGCTTTTCCACCAGAGCTATGCTGCTAGTATGTGAAAGCTAAGCTACTAAACTATGTGACCGTTTCCACAAATGATATGCTGTGTAGCGGAGCGATATAAGATGTGCGAAGATGCGCCACCGCGGGGTAGCTGTGTTTCGGTGATTTGTTTTTTTTTTTTCTTTTATTAGATTGTTTTATATTTTGTGAATGTGAGAACGTTGTAGGTCTTATAGACTGTAGATTTGTAGACAATTGTCTATTTGTTAAGCATATGGTACTTGTTCACAGGCCTACACTGTCCTCCCATACCTAAATATTAACACTGTAATTTGAAAACATGGCAAATATTTGCAATTATTTTTAAAAGAGTAACCGTGGAGTTTCTTGCCGGCTTTTCTCCATAGGAAGCGACCAACTGGAACCGTGCACCTAGCTTCTGACGTTTCATAAGTGCCCATGTAGGTTTATGGGGAAAAAAATGATTTTGAAACACGAGCCTTTTTTTTGGGGTGGGATATCATCAAATAACTTCTCCTTCTCTTGGTGGAGCGGGAGGGCGTGTCAGACTTTTATTTACTAAAACCCATCCGTGTACCTTCAGTTGCCTGTGCCAGGACCACGGTAAGAGTATCTCTTTCGACAACCATCGACCCTGGCAGGCTCCTATAGCTCCCATCCATATCACGCATCCTTCCATACAAAAAACATAGCTCAGTTGAACCCGTTTCCACCAGTGCTATACTATGTGGGCCAATGAATATGATTGTTGGATTTCAAACGCATCCATAGCAACGTAGCATAGCACATCTTTAGTGGAAAAGCAGCCTAAGGGTCAAGTCGTGAGTAAAGTACGTGCTCCTGAGACGCAAGTGATGGCAGATAACCTATGGCTGTGGTGCACAATTGCACATGAATGAGTCTTCTCATCGATACTTTGTAAATATTGATGCAGTTTCTTTCTGAATCAACGTGTGATTCATGATCTGCTTGTCATTAAAACTGTTAAGGGGTTGATTCAAGAAAATATTGGCATTTTGTGAGGTTGAACAATCAATCAATCAACTCAGCCTATCACTGTCAATGGACAGTGATAGGCTGAGTTGATTGATTGATTGATTGATTGATTTCCAGCAATGGCTGGAAATGGGACTTTCTCAGTCTGCGTCACAACCCTCTGTCCCCTGCCGTCCGCTTCCAGTTTGTTCCAGCCACCTTTTTTAAGATCGTCGGTCCAACTAGAGGTTGTGATGTTGCGTTGTTTAAATCACTACTACTTTCTCATCGGGACGAGATCTCTTCTTAAGCTCCAGTGGGTCATCTGCAAGTTGAGTACCTCTCCCCAATATGAACGAATAGTGTAGGGTATCTACATAAGTGAAGGAATCTTCCCATATGTTATTCCCTATATGGTTATATTTTCACCGCTATAGTGCCCATACTTACTGAGGCCCTCAGACGGCTGCACTCACTAAAGAATATATATATATATATGTATATTATTATCTGTACAACAAAAATCAATTGCCAAAAATGTTTGTCTGCGCATCGTTTCAAAGCGGTTGCAAATTATGTCAATGCAATTTGTTAACACCTCTTTTAAGTTAGGGTCATTAACATAGCCATTTTTGTTCATCCTTACTTAAATAGCAGTATGGAAAACCCATGCTTATATTTCCTTACTTGATTTGTAGAACAGTTATTAACTCACACAGATGCTGGTATAATTTATTGAGGTATTTTAAGTACGGGACAACAGTTTGACTTTGCTTATGTATGAACTTCTCACCACTCACTCTGGTTGTTTTAAGAGGATAATGACAACATTTAATTATACCAGACTTAACAGCAATAACATCCCTACCTAAATGAAATTAAATGAATAGGTAAAACATTCAATTTGATTAATGCAAACTAGTTTTGATGTTCTTCCTAAGACTCGAGGCAAATCAGCGACCGGAATTCCGCTCTCACGTAAGTTAAATGCCTAAAAGCTGCAGTGCCATTCATTGTCATCAGCCTGCAGTAATCCCCTGCTAGACATAGGCCTCCCTAAACGCACCATAAAAATACCATTCCTGGCTGGCAAACGTGCGTTTACAGCCGGCGGGCGTGGCTTCTCTCTGTGAGCATTCGTCCCTTTTTTGCTGTCGGGTTGGAAATCCTAATGGATGTCCTCCTCCAATGAAGCGGGCGGAGGGGTCTGACAGACTCTTACTGACTAAAACCACCCGGTGTTCCCTAGTACACCTTCGTCGGGGGCTATGGGTGCGAATATGACTTCCAATGCCCCGGACTGATGATGGAACGTCGCCATCTTGGGTTCTGTAGAATGGGGGTGTCGAATGGACCCGAGTCCTTCGCCCCTGGACCCGTTTAGGGGGGCTGTAAGAGGGCGTTGTCCGTCCTCCGCCGACGGCCAGTGCGTGTGCTGCGGGATGCGAGAATACTCATGATCTCCCTTTCTGCAGCTTCCTTCTGCGGGATAACTGTGTAAGGATACCACCAATGCTCTCGAAGACATCGACCAACCCACACTGGGCCAGTGTGCAAGATTATAGCCCCCTCCCTCTCGAAGAGAGGAGGCCTGTATCCCAGCAGTGGGGAAGAAGCCAAGGACCGCAACAGTAATCATTTAAAAAAGAATACTTGCCATATCATCAATGAATCGTGATCCTTTGGACATAGAACTTTGAACCGCAATTTGATTTTTTTTCAGAGATGCAACAGACTCACGATTAACCTCGGGATGCAAGACGTATGAATAAATGTTACGAACATGATTCGTATATAATTGCGTTTACGGTTTGATCAATAATTAAGATAAATGCATTGTTTGTGCATTTTATTTTAAGGCGCGTTGAGAAACAAAACGTAGAGCAAAAACAGTTACTAATTAGGTAGACTTCTTTATTTAATCCTGTACCCCATTTGCGTAACACACTATTGATCGATATCTAAATAATTTTGCAGGAAATTGCTAATCCATTGCTTTATGCCTATAAAAAAAAAAATGTCTTCTTCAATAGTACATTTCAATACAAGTGTGTTCTTTTGGTCTTTGCTGATGATCAATGCACACGCGTGTCACACGACGTTTTTCAACACACTAGCGAGGAAAAAACAGACTCGTATTGTTATTATCTTTAATTATTGAAACAATTAGGTTGTGAAAGTACAATTCTCAAAATTATACCGAACTGTTTTTGTTGGCATTTTTACAGTTTGTGTTATGGTATTGGTATTATTAATAATTTCATTGTTTACATTTTCTTGGGTATATGTCGGAGATGAAAAAAATATTCATTATATTTAGACATAAAAACTCTTTACGGATATGAAAGAAAAAAAAAGTTGAATGTAAAACACGAGTGCGGTAATGTAAAGTAAAAAGCACGCGTGTTTAATACACTGCATTAAGAACCTAAAAGCGGTGTAATAAGATACACTTTACGAGCAACTGTGTTGAAAAGTAAATAACGCAATTAATTTTGTTGAATTTTTACAGATTTCGAGCACAACTTGCCCAGTAGCTAGAACACTGAATGTATTAATACAAATAAAGCTAACTAACTAAAAAGCGAATCGCTTACAGTTAACGGAGTTTGGATGCAGTAAACATGCAGTCAGCCCACTTATATAACTATAGCCAGTTCCAAATTGTACTTACACTATGGCCAATTGTAAATTGTTCTTGCATTGCAACACGCACAAAAAAAAACTACAAGCACGTCAATGTAAACGCACCTTAAAACATTAGTCGCGGGTAAAGCAAAAATCACGTTTAAACTTAAGTTAAGACTGTAATAAACTTAAGATTGTATGGTGCAACAAAACATGATGGTTTCGCAATTCAATCACTGAGTACTCACCTACCACTAGTACTGCGGTGGGAACCTGATTGAAGTCAGCAACCTTCAATCAACCAACTGGTGCTTCCAATTGGATAACATAATTGTGATCACGAGGTGTTCTGGCGCAAGTCTCAACTTAGCTGGCGAAAAATATGGGCCATATCTAGTGGTGGACTGCGAATTGCTGGTAATTGATTGATAACCTTCGAATTAGGACGCGTTGTTCATTTCTATCTGTGTCTAAAAGTTGACTAGGAAACTGCCGGAGGAATTCACACTGTTTATAAGCGGGATTGTCTTAAAAATACAGGGTGATGAAAATCTGTATGTCAATTAATGCTGTGATTTGTGTCAATTATAGGTCTAAAATCATTGCTAAAAATGTCTTGGACAATCTGTCTTTGTAATTTCAGTTGGCTTATAATAGACCTAGCTCATAGAGTCAATGTATAAAGAACACTCGAAGAATCATAAAGCTCCTGCTACCACAGTTAATTTCACCACACCATATTTTGTTCTGCCATTCAGCGTCGTTACCAGCCAGGTTTTCTTCTGGAAGACCTTTGCCAGTATCTCAAACCGTGACTAAATAATAAAAGAGCAAAATTGCTATTAAGGGACGTTTTTTCTTTAATTTTTGAAACCTTCATAGTCAAACAAAGTAGAATAGCAATGAGTCACACCGTCTCCGCAAGAGGTCCTTGACTTTATCTTTAAAAGCCACGAATTAACTTGTGCAGTGTATATACGACTGTCTCTCTTACCTTGTAACTTGTAAGGTAACAGTTCTAATGACTCATCAGTGTTTTGTTTGTTTAGGTTTTTTAATGTGCACCATGTTTATGTTTGTTATGTAATGGAGAGACAAGGACAACATAGTTTTAATAATGGATAACTTAACAGGTTGAGAGCAATGGTAGCCCAGTGGTAACGGCTGCGACTTACGAGTTGTTGGTCGTAGGTTCGGACCCAGACAGGCGCTTTACTTTGTGTAAATTATTTCATAACCACTTCTCTCAAAACGGTAAAGGAAAACATCGTGAGGAAACCGGCATGTCATAGAACCAAAAATTCAAATACATCTACCAACCTGCACTGGGCCCGCGTGGTAGATTACGGCCCACTCCCTCTCACAGAGAGGAGGCCTGTGTCCCAGCAGTGGGAACATGATAGGCTGATTATGCTAACTTAACAGTCCTTAGGATACGGATGTAAAAAGACACTTAACGAACTCGAGAGTTACTTGTCCTTCCCTTTATTGTAATTTTCTTTTTGGACTGCCCATACCTGGAAACCTTCTAGTTACGGAACTATTGAAGGTCTACATTTTACTTTTACTTGCGCGAAAATAAGTTTTTAATGTTATAAATAAACTTTGTATAGGTATTTATAGTTGTGTTCTAACATCAAGAACTTATTTAAGGGTGGTGGGGGTACGCAACCGCTGTACCATTGCATGCACAATGTTTTGCGTTACGTTGCGTACTGTTTACAAAATATTGTAAAACATTTTAAAAGAGTAGTGGTGGAGTTTCTTGCCCATTCTGCTCCATACGAAACTACATTTTGGATGGTGCGACTAGAATCAATTATATTTTAAAGTAAATGTTGACGCTCAAAAGTGCCTTGTGCCTATTTGAAATAATACTTTGACTCTGACTTTGACATTGGCACTACAGTAAATCGCGATTTTTCACACCAAAACTAAAATTCGTTCCCAGAACGTTAGTGAGTTATTTAATCTGATGTCAGTATGCGTAATTCACGGCTATGTAGTGGTGGTTTTTACACCCTGTAATTCTTCACCAGACTTCCGTAGTCCTTATGGGTAGAAATAAGCCCGAAAGTCTGACAACCAGTCTTACCAAGGAGTATCGATTCACCCAGCAACTAGGGTGTAAAGGTCAGAAATGGTGTCTCTACATGTAAAATATTGGTATTCAGCTGCATCTTCGGGGTAATTACGTCACCACTTACAATGACAATGCTTTATATTTCGACAGTTCAACAACATTCATTGCGTTATATAGGTTAATGACCACACGAATTTTTCAAAACATATAGCCTTTACATTTAGCCTTTTTTTGTGTGTGGGAAATCATCAAATGACTTCTCCCGCTCTGGGCGGAGCGGGAGGACGTCTCAGACTTTTATTGGCTAAAACCCACAGGTGATCCTTCAGTTGCCTGCGCCAGAGGCAACGGTATCTCTTTCGAACAACCCGCGACCCTGACAGGCATCGGCCCTAGTGGACACCCGGGCGTTTCCTCCCGCCTTATGCGAAACAGGAACCTCCCGAAACAACCGTGCCCGGTGAGGACCTGTGTCAGATGGAAGGTGAGGACGCCGTGGCTTCTTTCCAACTTCTTTCCACTCCTCAAAGAGTGGACACATCGCCGCTATTGTGGCGTGCCCATCACTGGTTTGCGACAATCGCACCCTCCAAGTCGCCATGAGATCCCGCCGGAACCCTGTCCGCTGTCCCGTGATTTCTCGCGGCAGCGGGGTAACACCCCGGCTTTGCCCTCTCGCGCCACTTCCATACGTGCGCGAGGGCTTTTACCTCCAGATCCCATGACAGGATGCCGAGTGGTTTCCCCGGACTAGTCGGATGGCCATGACCCTTTGGGACGCGTTCAACCGGTGGGCTGGTCGGCTCCTCAAAGACCGCACCAACACAGCGCTGAAACATATAAAGCCTTCAATTATCTATTTCCTTCAAAAACTTTCGGGTTGTCATTTTGAGTTTCGGATTGTGTTGTTACGTATATCTGCTCAGGCATACGCAACAACACAATCCGAAACTCGATGAATGTCGTCACACACGACAAAATGTAAGTATTTTTTATTGAAATGCAGTCTGCACTCATAAATATATTTAAAAAAAGCATTGAATAGGCTTATCTATCCATCCCTACCTTTCCTACAGATCAATCAATCAATCTACACACACATACCAAATCATTCATAGTAAACGCAAATAATACTGATAGTCACTGTATTATGCTAATGCCAGTTGCACATTACATGCGCTGAGGTCAGTGTCACTCACCCATGTTGATGCACAGAAGTGTGTAGTCGAAAAAGCCAGTTGGTATAAAGGCAGCTAACTTGTAACAAAGTCCCATGTAATAGGTGGCGAGCCTATTGCCATCAACCGGGCACAAATCCAGACTTCGGGCTGCTACTGAGAAATTCTAGATAGAAAAACCCAATAACACTGCCCGACCTGGGAATCGAACCCAGGACCTTATTCTCAGCAGTAGCTCTTGCGACCACTAGACCAATGAGGCCTCAGTTAAGCATAACTGGCGAAACGTGTTTGTACTATATTTCTCTGCCTAACCCTTCTGGGATTACAGGCGCGATGTTATGGGTGGGTGTACTTGTAATAAACACATGCAGCTAAGATGATATGTGCTGATACGCGAATAAATGGAATTGTAAACGAGTATATAAGAGGAAGTCTGAAAGTGTCAGCGGTAACCAAACTTTTGTGGAAATCGGTTGTCATGAACTAAAACTCAAAAGCAAGAAAAAACAAAACATTTTTGGTCAGTTAGTCAGCAAGTTGAAGCTGGTTGCCCATTCCAAAACGTATATCTCTATGGAGAAGAACGGACAAGAAACTCCAATGACACTCTTTTAAATTAAGGTATTACATAATCCTGGGTACATAATTCTTGTTGCTTCTTTATATATGTGAGAACCATGCACAAAAAAAAATGTAGATTTTTTATTTTTATTTTTATAAATGGCATCTCGCAGGTCAACCTATGAGGTTGTCGTCTGCTTAGACGGACTTGCCTGTGGTTGCCCTAATAAATTAAGGCCTCCAGCCAGGACTTAAACTTATGTACTAACTTAAAGACTAAGCGACAACGCTAAGGGCACCCCCTGTGGGGTACGAACCTCGGCTTAGGGCGTCGCTGGAAGATGCCCTCTTCCAGCGACGCCCTAAGCCGAGGTTCGCAAGGGACTAGCTGGATCAGGATTTATTTGATTTAGGGACGAATTTAAAGCTACAGGCTCAGCGGCGCGGGCTGGCTCGAGCAAGGGTCGGGAGGGGCGTGGATTTGGGCGTCGCGGCGGGCCTCGGCGGCGAGGACGGTAGGACGGCAATCGGGTTTTGGGCTTATGTAGTGTGCTGGTGGCCTTACTACTCTCCTGGAGGAGGGTAGTGGCGTCGTCGGGGGCGATTAAAGTATGCCTTGGTCGGCGAATACTGCTAATGCGGGAGGGAGTTTAGCGGGCGGCCGCTGAGATCAAGGGGTTGGAGTGTTTAATGCCACAGTCAAAGAAGCGCTTCGATAAGCGTTTCATGAACTGGTTTATGGTAGGCATTTTAAGGTCGATGTGGAGATTTATGTTACGGACATAGAAGGGGGCACCCGTGACCTTTCTGAGGAAACGGTTCTGGAGGGTCTGCATCTTATGGAGATGACGTGGGTGAGCGTGCGCAAATACAACGCAGGCATAGGTCATGATGGGACGGATGACTGCGGTGTAGATGCGCAGCTTGCATTTAAGTGACAGTTTACTACGGGCTGTCAGTACAAAGTGGAGCCTGCTAAGAGCGAAGGAGGCGCGCGCGCGAACCGCCTTGATATGAGCCTTAAAGGTAAGGTTTTCATCGAGGATCACGCCTAGGTATTTGGCTTGCTTCTCCCAGGGGATCGGCTTACCGTACATAGTGATCGGGCTGGGAAGTGGGGGAGGGAGTCGACGAGGTCTCGAGAAGAGAACCGCCTGACTCTTATCGGGGTTGACCTCGTTTCTCCATTTCCGGAACCAAGCGCCTAAGACGTTTGCGGAGGTTTGGAGAGTACGAGCTATAGCATTGGGACAATGACCGGTATAGTAAACGGCAGTGTCGTCGGCGAAGAGAGCCAACTGAGCCTTTTTACTCTGTGGGATATCGCTGGTGAACAGCGTGAAGACTAGAGGAAATATGACGGAACCCTGAGGGACACCGGCGCGAATAGGGTGAGGGGACGAGAGTGCACCCTCGATGCGATAGCGGAAGGTGCGATTCGACAAAAAGTCTCGTAAGATGAACACGAGACGATCTGGCACTCCTAGTTGGTAAAGCTTGTATAACAAGCCGTTGTGCCAGACTTTGTCGAAGGCTTTCGCTATGTCGAAGAATAGCACACCCGTCGTCGCGTTATGCTGCATACCGGCGCACAAGTGCTCTACGATACGGTGGACCTGATGGATACTCGAGTGTTGGGGACGGAAACCAAACTGCTCGTTGGGAATGAGGCTCTTTGCTTCGGCGTAGTCTTTGAGACGCTTATAAATAAGCCTCTCGTAGATTTTGCCGAGAACGTTGAGTAAGCTAATGGGGCGGTAGCTGGAGGGCTCAGACTTAATGTAGAAATTGTTCAAAATATAGGTTAAATATAAGCCGTGGCAGTTAAGAGTTGACCAGTCTACACCGACGCCGACGACACCCGTTCACGAAAATTGCTCATGGATCAGCACCATTCATCTCAAACATTTTGTAGAGAACCGAATGATTTAACACACGAGCCACCATCAGCAGTGACACATTTAAGTGAGCATGATATCCTTTCAACTGCCACGCTCATTCAAGTCAACATACATCACAATAACATAATAAACGGATTTTTTATTTTTGTAAAATAAAAAGGCTTCAAATTATACGATACTACAGTTTGCTATTTATTTGAGAGATAATTAAATTGTACTACCAAACAGAAAGATAATCATAAATAGCTACTGAAGTAGTCAGCAATTAAAACTTGATTAAACAAAAAAAAATACATTTGGTTAATAATATAAAAAAGGATCTTATACTATAGGTACTTGTCTATACATCTAATAAATGCATGTTTTAAATTTCTTCTCATTTAGTTATATATTAACGTGTGTTATTTTATTATAACATTTTATACAGTACCCCATAAAAGAAGTGTGTACTTTATACAATTTGAAATGTGGCTGATCAAATTTTTTCCTATTAATTTCTAGTGCTAAAATTATGAATAATAAGCCGAGGAATTAATAAAATTTCGTGAAGAAAGTAATGAATGTGAATTGGGATGTC
This sequence comes from Dasypolia templi, assembly GCA_963555695.1. NCBI lineage: Eukaryota > Metazoa > Arthropoda > Insecta > Lepidoptera > Noctuidae > Dasypolia > Dasypolia templi. Next base: position 7,809,765 of record OY743157.1, read on the forward strand.
TGTAAGAATAGGGGAAGACCAAAGAACAAACGAAAACAGAATAATTTTGTGAGTGTGCTGAGAAGTCAATTCTTTTACATCACTCTCTTAAATGCCATACGCTTAAAATAAATTACGCACACAATCAAAATAAATATTGGTAGTGTTGTGAATAGATAAATATATTTACCTGTTATCCGGTTAAGAGCTGTCAGTGTCATTATTTTCTATAGAATCATGACACTGACAGCTCTTGAACGCGTTTTAGATGTGCTGATCGTGTTCAGTCAGTAACATTGGTGAAATCGGCACTAAATAGCTTGTTCGACTGTATCTAAGGTTCATAGAGTAAAGCATGACAGTTGACATAGTGTGGCCAGTCAGGGGGTGCTTTCATTAGTCATCGCGATTACCAACTGGTACGTTCCAAGTTAGCTTTCTATCCGATTTTGTATTTAAATGATTTTGTATTCACGCCATAATCACTCCGTTGTGTGTTATGGGCGTAATTTCATATCGGGGTCACGACAAGTTTGGAGACCGCTGTAGTAATTAGGGTTGCCAACTTTTTAATATTAAATTTACTATTTTAGAAGCCATTTCCTCTAGAAATATGATACGAGTAGACGGTGAAAAAATTTAAGAAATTTTATTATGTTAAAAATAAATTATATTTTTTGGCTTTTTTTTTTATTTCTCCTAACTATTATGTCACACTTAATTTAGGTTATAAAATACCATTAACTCGGCTTTTGTTAGATTAATACTGGCCTTATTGCGCTTATGTCGTATTGAAATGAATATGAAGTAGTTTCGTCCACATTTTTATATAATATTGTACTAAGGCCTCTAATACAACAATACACTACTACTTCACTACAATACTATATTATATAGTAGGGTTGGCACCCTAGTAGTAATTGTCATTTGAAAGCCTTATGCGATGATTGTGAATTGCTTTCGCATAAAGTGGATGGATTGAGCCTATACTTGAAAACATTCGGATCTCAATTTTATTTCACTTTCATTTTTGTCATAACAATCGAACTGACCACCACAGAAAATACTTAGTCTGTTTTAGTAACTAGCATAAGTCCATAGTGTGAGACCTTTAGGTAAATGAAGCAACCATTCTTTTCGCAGATATCGTATCATCTTTCATAGAAACCCATGTAAGAGGTACTCATCAGTTTGCTCTCAAAGGTTCTTACCCAATAAACTGTAGCATTTAAAAATTCACATGTGGAACTCTAGAACCGCCCATGCATTGCGCAGACGCACACAACATGGCGTCAACACATAAACTTGTCAGCTGTATATTATACACTTCGAGAAAGTGTTACGTCACATGTGACCTTATATATTTCGTCGCCCACTTGTCTAATGTAAACTGAATACAGCATCGCACTTTTACGATTTTTAGCGATTTACAATAATAACAAAAATAAACCTTTATGCATAACTGATAAGGTTGGAAGTTCATTACAGGGAGCATATTTTGTGTAACATCTTTTACACGCAATTTTAAACTTTCATCCTTGCAGTATAGGGTCGGAATTACTTTAACAGTTTCTGGTATACTCAGCCGTGCTTATGTAAACTTTGTTTGATCAGTTTTATGCAATGTGTGAACTTTTCAATTCACTTATTTGCTATCGGTTTGCAAGTCAGCAATCAATTAGGTATGTTTTGGGTTTTAAAGCCTTGTTTTATGTAATCGATCACTAGTAAAGAACTTCTTTATTAGTGATCGATGGCGGAAATATAGCTTATTTATGTCAGCGAGTATGTGATATGATTGATGGCAGACGAGAGTGTGTTATTTTAGTAGGTAGTAAATAACAACATCATAGGTGTTGTTTTATGGTTAACTTGAGTAGCTGTCTATGACTAGAGTTATAAGATATGTAGATTCCCCACAGTACCTACGTAGCTATTTCTTTTTCAAATAGGGATGGAGTTTCATTCCCATAACTTCGTTTTTTTTTTATTCATTTAACTATATAGGTACACAAATATATACACAGACAAGAAAAAGAAAAAAAACTAACAGAAAAATAGGTACAAAGGTTATGCTTATTTCTAAAGACATCTCTTCCAGCATACCTGCGATAGGAAAGTAGATAAAGACATGTAGACACCGTGAGTTGTAAAAGAATAAATAAAATACATCAAATCAAAAGCAAATATAGTACACCCACATTTCGCCAGTTATGTTTAAGTCCCATGTAATAGGGGGCGAGCCTATTGCCATCTACCGGGCACAGATCCAGACTTCGGGCTGCTACTGAGAAATTCCAGATAGAAAAACCCAATTACCCAATAGCACACCAGACCTGGGGATCGCTTTATTTTTACAATTGTTTGTAAATATGTGAGCACAATGTACCTATCACGTGATTAATTTATATATCTTTGCTTTATTTTTAATTTTTTTGTACCAATAGTGGTATAGTATTTTTATTCTTGGTGCATCGTCTTCACATATAGAAATATAATTAATGTATACAAAATATTGTAAAACATTTTAAAAGAGTAACGGTGGAGTTTCTTGCCACTTCTTCTCCATACGAAACTACTTTTTGGAAGTGGCGCCTAGAATCAGTTCTATTTTTAATGTAAATTTTGACGTTCAAAAGTGCCTTTTTATGGGCCTATTTGAAATAAATGCTTTGACTTTGACTTTGACTTTGAACCCAGGACCTCATACAGACAGCAGCAGCTCAGCAGTAGCGATTGCGACCACTAGACCAACGAGGCAGTATAGATACATACTTCTAAAATAAATATCACTAGAATATAAATAATAATAATGTAATTAATATAATAGATACACACATACATAACTGTGACGAAGTGGAAAGATAGTGTTCTTTCACTCTTCTTTTGAAAACTGCAACAGTCTGCTGTTCTGTTTCTTCTTGCAGTACTCTAGTAAGTTCTTAGCTCATACTGCTATTTTGCACTAACACCAAGCCCGACTCATAACACCATTATAAAAAAAACAACATCTAAAACCATTAACGTCAGAAATCAAACTTCTTCATGCATAAACATCTACCCTTCTTACAAAGCCCAGGAGCCCTTACTAAATGAAAGACTTCGAATCCACTTATAAGTAGTACTTCCTATAAGACCACCCGCTGACTGACTATTCGTCACGTCACTAGCATTGAATGACGTGGGAACGTCACTATTTCACTTACCCTCCAGTGCATAATATGTGAACGCACTTACGGGTTAATGGAGGACGGGTGCATAGCGCGCATAATTTTTACATGACTAGTTATGTGATGAGTGTGATGACGTCGTGCAAATAATTCGAGACCTTGAAAGACCACTGTAAGATAACTTTTCGTCGAATACTTCGTGTGAATTGACCTAATATTACCCACTGGCGGATCAATCCCAAAAGTCGGAGTTCGTCCGTGAAAAATCTTAAATTTAACTTGTTATTATTCTAATTAAACTTGTTTGCAAGCATTACACTATCTAAGGTACAATTGTCATCAATTACCCTTAACTTAATAAGTATTATGTTTTCAAATCGCAATAACCGTAAATTTTTAGTTACATCATAATAAAAATATTTTTAATAATTTTAAGCTTACTACCCCTTTCCTCATGAACGCGTGTGAACTTTTACTTTTATACCTACAGGTTTGTATGGAATCCTCGGTGCGCAAGTCCGACTCGCACTTGGCCGTTTTTTTTTTAAATAGTTAGACCTCCTGCGCCATAGAAAATAAACCATATCTTTGAGGCCAAATTAAATGAAAGAAGTTAATACATATTTAGGTCTTGAACTTATTTGTCACATAGCATAGTTTCATAAACAAAACCATAGATTCTCGAATTAAAAAAAAGAAAAAAACAAAGGACGAACGCCACATTTCTTTAACTATAAGGGGACAGCTATGGGCTTCACGTAGCGCACCTTTGACATAATTTGGATATAGGTGCGGCAATTTTGTCATGCAATGTTTGTCCTAATTTCAAATATACTGACCTACATCCGACAGATACTATGAATTCTTTTAATTAAAAAAACATGTTAGCTGTAATAAGTTCATAACAGTTACTACATCAATTATGAAATGGTGTTTTGAAATTAACACATTTGATGATACTCAAACGTTAACTTGCATCATTTTAGTGCCCATTTCACAACTCGATGTGGCTTCTTTAGTTAATTGATTGTGATTTATAAGCACGTATATATGCACGAAAACTAATAATTATATAACATAGATCACGTCATGATCGATGTTCTATTGTTTTATTTTCCAACCTTCTATAGCTAACAAGCCGTTGTCAATTTTATTGTTGTTGTAAATTTTTATTTTCTAAAATATCTCCTATTTCAAACTCAGGCCTCCTCTGTGTGAGAGGGAGTTAGCCATAATCCACCACACGAACACAGTGCGAGTTGGTATCCCTTACGGCATCGTCCTAATAGAACGCGAATGCGCGATCATCGTAGGTCCCCGCCTATTTTACTCGTACGAACGCGCGATCAAACATATTGAACTCGAATAGGTGTCCTAATTGAAATTCGCGCGAATCGCGCCAGCGCAGCGGGGCCCACTGCCTTAATCCACGGTCGCTTGCTCTCGTCGTCAATTCGCGCGATGATCAATAGGACACCAGTTTTTGCCATTGCGCGTACAAGCGATGGTCGCAACGGATAACTCGCGCGAAGATCGCGCATTCGCGTTCTAATAGGACGATGGTCATGAGGGGTTGAATTTTTTAAATAATTCCCTTCTTTACGTTACTTTATAAAGAAGGTTTTAAGGAATTTAAGATTTCTATTAAGTGCTTATAGCACAATATTTTATATAATGTGTTAGCGGGTGTTTCCTCTTAATAAGGCTAGCTGTTATCAAATTCCGTTCTAGCTAAGGCTGAATCTTTGACCAAAGGCACTACTCTTTACACACGTACACATCGGTGGAATTCCCCGATGTTGCGGAGATGGATGCACCTTCAAGCTGAATTTAAATTGTATTTTATTAAGTTGTACTAACACTAGAAGTTATGTTACATTGTTACTAAGCCTATGGACTCCTGTCTCAAATAAAGGTTTTCTATTCTATTCTATAACACAGCCATATTTAAATTATGCAATGCTCAAGAATTTATATATATATGAGTCCTTTTTTTTATATTATGGCCTCGACATTTTAAAATTCAATTTGTGTTAGCAAGCAATGCCAGTTACGAGTTTACGACGTTAAGATTAAATAACATACTCGTATATTACAAATTAAACAAAAGCAGTTAATGTTTCCCGTAGCTTGTTCTTGTGCTAAACCCAAGTACCGTTTTAACAAGAATATGACTATCGTAAATAATAATATAGCATTACTTAAATAACTTAACTTCATAACTTTACGATTTTACTACATATTTAAATTAGAATATTCGTTATCTCTATCAGATGACTGCAAAAAGCACAGAATTTGTTAATAAAAAGTGAAATTTTAAGTATTGTCATTGAATTATTTTATTACAGTAGCAAGCATGCAGAGAGGTTTTAAAAATATTTATCTAGGTTTTGTACATTATAATGCAGTATAAACCTTGAGAATTCGTGCTTGCACTTAAATAAATGAGCTATATCAAATAACTATTGTTATTTTTTTCAGGGAAATCATCGTACGGACTGCACAAAGAAGTGACTTGACCTTCGGGGTCAAGTCAGAGACCTTCCAAAGAAACACAACAATCTCAAGCGGAAATTAAAAACATTTTATTATTTTTACAAAAGTAATCTATTCTCGTTAAATGATGACAAATGTAATCCCTACAATACAACAGATCACACCGCAAACGAACGATATAGAACGATAGATAGAAGATTCTACGAAAAGTCTAAAATATATTTTCAACCCACCATTGCAACCCCTGTAAGCAAAAATGCCACAATGGCAACCTATTAAAAGAGAGAAAGCGCCGAGATAATGGAGCTGAACAGAGAAATGATTCAACTGTCTTGGAACCCACGACGGTATCTTTCAGACGGTAGCTTCCTTTTCGAATAAAACCACATCTAAACCCACTTCTACATCTTCCTTCAGCATCCGAACAAGTCCTCCCGTCCTATTCTGAGCACGAAAGGTCTTTATCTATCCAATTTTCTAGCGAATGTGCCGATAACATCAACTCAAGTTGTGCAATACGCCGAACCGGAGTGCATTGTACTGCTTCATCCTTGCAAAATGTTGCCATTTTATTAGTTGTACCTATTGTATTCAGTTAAATGGTTGGAATATTAAATTGGAATTATCTGCCATCTTTGGGAATTCCGGGAGATTAGATGATCAGAGATATGGTTGCTGCCGTATTTGCGTTGGCGGTTCCAAATAATATGAAGAATATTTTTGGAGTTTGTCTGACTGGATTGTAATTTATTAGTGCCTACACAAAAAAAAATCTGCAAATGATTTGTCTACGATATTTATAGAAACTTCTATACTAGATTGAACATAACTCAGTATATATTGGATCCTCTCTTTTATGGCTAAACATCAAATAATTGGTAATTTAATTCGAAATTTGTACACTCTGTATATAAACTTAAGTTGTACTATATTGAACAACTTCGATTCTGTACCCCCCACTAGGTCCAATGGATTATATAATATTATTATGTTATTTAACCCATTGGACAACCGTATTGCTCCCATTATTTTCGTAACTTTAACAAGACCTACGCAACGTCTCGTGGTTCTTAAAAAAATACTTTATTTAATACACAAATTGGTTTTTGACTGAAAACGGACGAACATTTTGAAACAACATTAATAAACTTTACTAAAATGTACCTTTAATAATTTTTCATACCTTGTTAAGCATTTGTTTGAAGTTGAGAATGAAAATAAAATGAATGAAAGATACGTCAGTAACTACCTATTCATCTTTGGTAACAAATTAATACTCTCCCGAAGGATATCCTGCTGGGCCCAAAATGATGGATGCATTATGTTTATTTGAATGGTAAAATATTAGTTGTAGGGTGAATCACGGATTGGTAAATAGTGTAATATTTCAAACATTTTGGTGTAACTGACGAAAATAAATTGAGTGGCAATGTTGTTTAACATTTGATGGGAATTTATTTGATCTGCTACAAATACAAATCTAAAGTCAGACTTTCGTTGACTGTCGCTGAAAGCTTTCACAAAATCTGCGAGAGTACCTAACTGAATTATTTCAACACGAATTTTAAGTAATTTAGTTAATCTTCAAATAGCTTTCAATTAAATCAACTTGAATTGAATTAACCTTTCCATCATTCCTTTATGAAATCTCTCAGAACTTTCTTAATAATGATTCGAATTCAAAAAGCATAAAATACCCAAAACTCACTTCCATTTACTCAGAACCCCAATTCGTAAGACCCATTCAAGAAACAAAACACCAACGGGACGCCGCGCCGCCGCGCCGCGCCGTATCCCGCTGCTCTAAACACACACTCGTCATTCAGCAGCATTTTAGTGGCCCCCATGTCGCAAGAGTGAACTAAAACAGTTGCACGATTGTATCGCATTGTTGCGAGGCACGTAAGTTAGAGTGCATGTTAGACGACTTTCGCAAACGCTACCGTACAACATAATAATAATTGTCGATCAAGACTGTACCACGGGAATAATTGTGGTTATTAGGCCGCTTGTTTATTTGTTTGAGGCTCTAATTTTAGGGTCATTATGAGAGTTTGATTATATGGATAGAGTTGTGTAAAATGTTATAGTACCTACATGTTGCCTCATGTGTAATAGGGTATGTAATTTCCTAATAATGGTATTCGGAAATTTTAATAAAATGTTGAATTTCTTAGAAAAAGGCATCTCTAATTTAATAGCTTTACAATTTTACCGGACAAATTACAGCTCGCTAACGTTTTACAAATCAATAATTTCTTAATAAGTCCTTAAAACATAAATACATATATTTAGAAGATATTTACAGAAAAACAAATCCAAACTTTTTGCAGTTCGCTTGCTATGCTACAATGATTGCAAAATTACAGTCATTCAGTCAAATTTTAAACAATTCTTAAAAATATCTCTAGTCAAATATTTTTACAATGAAAATCACTAACAAAGGTAGAAGTAACAGCTCGATAGACTTCGACTATACTTTTCGTATGCCAGCGTGAGTGAGCGCTGAGCCACAGATAAATAGGTAACTACGTTACAGATACTCGTAATAACACGTAGTTTTTTTTTTTCTAAAGTATCAATGTCGGAATTGAGGTAATGGGAAAATCTAACCGATATTCAAATAATACGAGGTTCCGCGATTTCGATATTCATACCCTAATGTGCATGTAGATAATCTTGAATGACGTCTGACAATGATGATTAGTGATAAGCCGATAAAGAATTGACATATTTTCAAACATACACTTAACATAACACAACATCACGCCTGTAATCCCAGAAGGGTTAGGCAGAGGTGCACCCATAGTACACCCACATTTCGCCAGTCAAGTCTAAGTCCCATGTAATAGGCGAGCCTATTGCCATCAACCGGGCACGAAACCAGACTCCGGGCTGCTACTGAGAAACACAAACATACCTACTTCCATATTTTCCTCGTGAAACAAAAAAATTGTGGAAATGCATTCACTATCAATTTCCTTCCTAATTAAAAACAGAAAAAGTCTTATGAATATTTCAACAAACTCCAGTATAGACCGCTTCAATAATAACAGGGTTGAGTTCCTCCATAATTAAAATTGTAGATAGTATAGGGAGGTTGGAAGGAAGGAATTGTTCTGGAACATATTCTGTATAATTATATTTTCCACATTAGTCGCCAGTCAAACGTGAACACTGTCGTGATCGTGATATCTTATATTAGACACGAAACAATTTGCATGTTAAGTGAAAGATCACACCTTCACTTCGCTGTTTCCTAACTTAGAATCTTTGTCATGTGTGTCTAAACGTGGAAATGGCTAAGAATCCTATTGTGATTGAAATTATTTCTAAAAATGCATGGTTGAAATACATAATATTATTGGCTGATTGTATCTTTAAAATTCAATTCAACATCATTCGTTGGAGTTAGACTACTTAACTCAAAACTTATCAATAGACGGATTTATGTGTGAAACTTCTTGTGATTGGAGAATTGAGAATGAAATTTCGAGGACGCGTCACGTATATACACATTTTGTTACATGAGACTCATGATAGAGAAGAAAGATGTCTCTCTCTGTCTCTCACACACAATTTCTTTTTTATGAAGTTTCACACTTATCACGTGTACGGTGCCGCACGCGCAATTTATTAAATAACATTTTATACATTCTGAAAAATCCAAAGGTCTCTCAATCTTTGATGAAAAGTATCCTTTCTAAGATTCATATCTGATTACGTCAAGATCATGTGTTTCTTAAAGATATGTTCCTTTCCTAATTCTAACAACGAAAAAGGTCCGCCTTTCTTTTACGATCTAAAATAATCAAAAATTTACTAAAATAATATGTTTATCATGAGTTAAAAGTCCCAAAATAAAAGATAAGACTGACGCAATCAATCCACAGCTTCTCACATTTATTTGACGTCACAACAATCAATCATTTCACCAGTTAATCATTTACACTCAAATCGCTGATAATAGAAAAATTTTTGATAGGGCAAGGCAGATAAAGGTAAGGAGGAGAATTTCTACAGTTGTGATAACATTTCTTCGAAAAAAAGATAACTGTAGGGAATGCATTGATTCATAGTTTCAGACAATGCTGAACTTTGCGATTGTGTCTTTTGTAAAAATCTCACCGTGAAGACTTGCGTGGAGTGAGCTGTCAGTGTCATTCCGTCTTGGTCAATCCCTAGCGTCAGTGGCACTGACAGCTCACTCCACGCTCACTTCACCTAAGTTTTCACGGTGAGATGGTGACAGAATAGCACTACAGGTAGTTTAGTCAACAGAAGGTGATCTTATTGAATCAGTATGATGACTCAATAGCGATCAACTGAAGTGCAAATTTACAGTCTACACGTCCTACAAAGGTATTTAATAAAAAGAAAACCAAATAACAAGGGTACCATTTCAACTGTGTGGACTTCCACGAAAATATCGTCTCGATACTCGTATTTAAGATAAAAGCGACATTCGATACGACGAGAGAGAAGAACCTAAAAGCCGAAAAGCGTGTATCGTGACTGTCAAATTAAGATTGTGAATACCGGTCAGCAGCATAAGACAATTCAATACATGTCATGTCATTCACTGACATTTCAATCAAGAATTGTCATCTTATCGTATGATCATTTCTTGAGGTAGAACATGGACAGATTGCTAATGAATTCTATCTACTACTGTTTTGCATTTCGTTCGCATGCGCAACTACGGAAGGTAAATGTTAATCATTATGCACTAATTAATTGTATGGCGATAGTGGATAAAAGTGTTTTTTTCTATAAATATTCTGTCGTGTCACGAGTTAAAATATTCACTGGAAAAAGTTATTTATAAAGTGGTATGGTAGATGTTTACGTTGTTTGATACACCAAAGTGAATTAACATTATTTTGATATCACACCGTGTTAAAAGCATCCGTATCCAAAATTATGGGAAAATTATTTGATATACCGACATAGTCATGCTCACGCGATTATTAGTTGTGTGATGCGCGTGCGCAGTCGCTCGGGAATTTTTTCACAGATCATTAGAGTTATGATATAACTGTCTGACACGGTTTTAAAGAAAATCTTGATTTTCCTCTTTTACGATTTAAGAATATTTGGGGCGTGAAGTAGATTTTTAGCATTTCTCTAGACTGTGATACTGGTTTACGATATTATACATACTTATTGTAGAATAGTTGCGTTCATCAGTCTTATTAACATATTTTTTAAATAAAAATGTCATAATTATATAGGTATGGTATATAACAAATTCAACTACATATCGTAATATATGCATGTTACGATATGTAGTTGAATACGTTTAAAAACAAATCCACCAATTTACAAAACAAACCCTTTTAGCAGATATCTAATCTACGGAACCCTCAAATACTTCCAAAATGTCAAACAATATTATTTTAACTAATCTACCATAAACTCATTAGACATCGCTGTAGGTCTAACAGCGTCAACAGATTTCACGGCGATCGGTCCAACGATTGACAGCCGAGGTGCGTCGGGACCTCGAGACACAATAGATCACTATTATACGAATGTCCTATTATCTCATAATACGGGTCGGGTTACGCCAGGTTACTTCATAAAAGTACGTCTTTAAGATGAATTGATTTGGATTAGGAATGCAGGCAAGGCGGGGCTTGACACAGGATCTTTTGGGGACGTTGACGCCGAATTTGGAAACTGACGCATTTGAAGGAACGATGAATAACATCTGAAGAATGATATCCATTGCTGTGATCGAAGACAAAAATACTATCAAAGTACTTAGCAACAATTCGATGAAAGTCAATCATTGGGATAGGTCGGTGAAATTATTGAGGCAGGGCAATATAGTGGCTATGCTTGATTATTTGAATTGTAATCCGTAGACAGTGTTGTTATAAAAGAAAGAAGTATGTCAGTAAGTCTTTCTTCATAGCAGTAACGGTTGCAAAGGAAATTGGTAACTCGAACGTTCATAGTCGGTTAGCTAACATCCTGCCAGAACATGCACATGTTGATATTTTATTGTTAGCGACTTACGTAACTGCTGAAGCTCGATTTAATGTCACAAGTACAAGTCTATTGATAGACTTTGACATTTGGCTTAAAAGGACGAGATGCAACACTGTTGGCTGCTGTTTGGTTGAGTCACCTCAAACTAAATTAGCACATCAATTTTGCCCTATACGGCGACTCTGGTAAGTTTCTCTGACCGTCTGCCCGTAGATCCTCAATAGTTGTTCAATTGAATCCGGAATTCGACTTGTTCCGTGTGGCATTCCTGTTACCAGAAAATCCCATTTATCCAAAATTAGTTCCACGCATTGTCAATGAGATGCATTCCGACGATCTCTCTTATAATATTGGAGCTTCGTTAGAATGGCGCCCAATGAATAGATAACTATTAAATGTTGGCGACCAAGACTTTTAATGTCTCGTCAAAGCACATACCGAACGCATTTTACTTTTTGTCTAAGTAAAAAATTGTAAGACCAACATTGGTATGCGCTGGTGCCAATATTTATTGAAAGTCTCTTCAATAACCGTTACTGGCTCCAATATTTGAACAAATGGGAGAAACTTTCTTTCTTTGTAATTAGTCATAACAAAATGCCAACTCAGGTATTTTTTATTACAATTTAGCATTAATATCTACACAAATAGCCTGGAGAAAGTCATGTAATTAGAAAACGTTCTGATGAACAAGATGAAAACTTAGGTCATTAAATGATAAGTTGTAAAGCTGTTAGTAAATTAACAATGTCTAGTAACCTGTCAAGTCAGCTATTTACTGACGTGTTGTTTCTTGTTGGTCAGGAATTACATTGAACTCGTTATGTGCCAATTGATTATATAGAACACAAAAAACGGGATATCACGTTATTAGGACGCCAATTTTATAAGACGATTAATTTTTCGAGTTATTTTGTATAGGTACTACTCTTTTTAAATCACAGGGAGGACAGCACTTAGGACATGATCTTTTAGTACCTAATAAATATATTCAAGCAAGGGATTCTAAGAAGTAAGGAACACTATACTTGTATTAACGATAAAGGGAACTGTCTGCTGGACACATGTGGGAATTTCGATGGAAGCAACCGATAAACGTACTTAACATGAACTGAATCAATGGCCTGATTCATATAAGTGAACTTGCTTCTGCCCGCGTCTTCGTCCGCGTGAAATTTCCCCCCACCCACTCCGTCGCATCGCACCGCCTGCTGGTGCAACTACTTCGTTTTCGCTTAAAGTTATTTCTTACTTTTTTTCTTTTTGCTCGGCTCCTAAGGATCCTAGCCTGCTTCTTCCTCCTACCCTTCCTCAATAATCGGGCTATAAAAAACAAAAATAACTTTTAAAATCCGACTGGTAGTTTCAGAAATTACCCCCTACATACAAACTTACAAACAAACAAATTTTACTCTTTATGATATTTGTATAGATATCTATTCGAGCTTGCAAACGTAGTGGTGGACATTACTGAGAACTGTCAAACAGTTTCCGATACTGTAGGCCTGAATTAATTAATTTTGAAATTGTTTTCAGTCAGATGAATTGACAATCGATCCCAACTTTGTTGGAAAGACAAAGAATGCATCAGTATTATAAAATAATCGTAAAATCACAACGTGTATCGTTGCATACTAGTGAAGGTTAATTTTGCATTGTTAACAACAATGAAAGTTGCAGATAAAAAAAAACATTGTTGAAGCATTTCATGATTAATGAATGATCAAAATAACAATCACCGGACAATAGTCATCTCCAAAAAAAGTATGTTAAACAAATTATTCAACTATTACTACTTCACGACACATCTCAATAAGCACCAAGCGACCGTTAAAGGAGCATCCGAGAATCCGAACTATCATTTTAAAAATAGAAAAAAAAACGAAAAAACTATAATTCATCTCTTGTCCAAAGACACCACCCCAAAAATGTACAATGACATAGATAACAGTGCAAAAGTAAACAAGAAAGTAAAGGCGTCATTAAAGCGACACAGTGACGGTAAAAAATTGAATCAAGGTAGGGGAGATCTGACGAAGGTCGGTACTGCCTGCACCCGTGGGAATGATCGTATAATCACAGGCCATAGGGAATTTGCATCGACTAGATCCCGTACTAGAACTGCGTTTGACGATGAATAAAATAACCATTGTCGTTACTTAGAAGATGGTAATGAAACGGAAATATTTGCTATTGTTGCTATTGTTAGAAGTTACTTAGCGGTTAGTGGCGGAACAGGTTTTTGAGTAACTCGGTTTATGATTACATGAAAAGGTTGGATCACTTTCAATTTGTATCGCTTAGCCGTGGTAATTGAAGATATGGGTGCTTATAATTATACGTTTGAAAGGTTTCAAGGTTATCAATGTCGCTGTATTAGAAGGCCAATTAAACGGTATTTGTTTACCAAAGCACGTTATTTATTAAAAATCTTAAATACTAAGTAATCTTTAATGGTATTTGACCACACTATCATGGCTAAATATATTTTGTATGCGTGTTTCGTGTAAAGAACTAATGAATATGCATATTTCGGGTACTATATAATCTTGTTGCGGTCGTAGTACCGCAGAATGTATGAAAATAACCTTGTTAGAATTTTATAGACATCGGTTACAGAGTAAGCATTGTTATTCAATTTTGATATTTTCATATTAAAGCTTACTAAAGTAATTTTACTTGAATTAGAGTCTCACTACATTTTTATGTCTCTCTTCCTAAAATCATAATTTTACTTTCAAGTTTTTGAGAGAATAAAACACAAGTGCAGGCAGGCGTTACATGAAGATGACTTTCAAAATCAATTTATTCTTAAATCTCCAAGTTAAGTTTTTGCTTCTCTTTTTGATTCATTATGGGGTTTAATTGCTCTTTGTCATCTTCATGATGATTTTATATTATTAGAATTATAAAGTTTAGTTTTCTAGAACTTTATCGTTGTTTCTCATCAAATTAGCCTAATCAAATATGTATTTGTCCGTCATTAAAAACCTTGCCGACAAGTCAGTAAAGATTGCAAACAGCGCTAATGAGTGATTGCCAAACAATACAATTGTTCCACTGCTGCACCGTATCTAAATGGTATGGTACCGAATGCAGTGTTAGGCTGAGGTCACACTGCGTCTACCATCCCGAAGCTTCGCGCTACTGCACGATACACCCAGGTGTGACCAACTATCTGAGCAGGATAATGTATCAGACCATCAGATCTCTGAAATTTAAAAGAGACTAGAGTTTGTTTCGGTGTTTTTTCTCAGAGTAGGAAACGTCGACCTCATCGTGACTTCGTCTGCGAACCAGAATGAAAAGTAGTCGATGCCGTTACCTAGGTCGTGGTCTATCTGTGTGTCGAATTGCATCCAAATCCGTTTAGCGTTTAGTAACAAACAAACTTACTTTCGCATTTATAAAATTAGTTAGGATTTTTGTCGTGTAAAAGTTTAAAAACTGCGTCAAATTTTATAATTTGACCATCGAAGCTGCTAATGTGACCATCACTTAACACGATAACTTTTTAGCTTGAACTTGAAGCTTGAGCAATCATTGCTTTGTGACAGTCCGTGACAATAGACGCTAGTGTGGCCACAGCATTAGGCAAATACCGTCCCGTAGTTTTGTAACTACGGGAGGTTTTGAAAGGAGTCGTTAATCGGTATGCACTTCATTAGCTTACGTTTACAGAGTAATGTGGCAATTATACTGTGTGGTGGTGATAAATAATGGTTCGTTTTGTTAATTTTGTCAGTGTTTAGCTGCTTTGAGCGTGGGCGTTTAGTAATTTGTCGTAAATATTTGTAACGTGACTTGATCGTTATGGCTTGTAATATTCTGAACAGGAGGCAACCATTAACTTTATCTAATAATATATGGTTTCCAAGGTTCATATGGATATGTTTGTTTTTGAAATTATAGTAAATCGAAATTATATTCTTTTCTTAAACAATAAATCATCTCAAGCAATAAGTCTAGCTAGTTTAATGAGGTTATGTGAAATGATGGTCTGCAAACATTTCAAGCATACGGATTAGTTTAAGAACCACATGCACAGTTCGCTCCACATCGAGGGCGTCCCACGCAAATTGTTATAGTCTTGTTAGAGTCAACTGAAACTAATTAATTTGTATTCGTAATCGCTAGTCTAGTGTACTGACCTTTGTGTGTTCGTGCAATAATTGCTGTAATCGTTGGCGATACACCACATGTCTTTGAGTGGAGACACTTTTGATATCATGGTCATTGTTTTAGATTGCTTACGGGTTTATTCGCGTTTTTCTCATCCTCTTGACGTAATTCCTTATCTCATGGACTCAAGACATCATCATTGGGTAGGTACGGTCCATTCCTAGCTTGTAACATAATATCGTAATCTAACTATAATGTTCAATTGCTGGGACACAGGCCTCCTCTCGGTGAGAGGGAGTGGGTCGTAATCCAACAGGCGAGCCCAGTACGGGTTGGTAGATCTCACACATATCTTCGAATGTTTAGTTCTATGACATGCCGGTTTCCTCACCATCATCACTGCATCACCACTGCTCTCAAACTAGGGGTGATGAAATAATTTACACAAAGTAAAGCGCCTATCTGGGTTCGAACCTGCGACCTACAACTCGAAAGTCGCGGCCGTTACCACTAGACCAACACTGCTCTCAACATAAATGATGACAATACACAACGAAACAGTGGAACCGTCACAGTAAAACCAACTTAATCCTTGGATGCAGATACGGCAGACCCCGTAGAAGATGAAGAGACGAACTGAGGAAAACAAACGACCAGCACGCGAAGCACAAGCAGCATAGAATACACAAAAAGACAGATGAATAAAATAAACCTGTCATTTTGTCTATTCTGTCTGCTACTTTGTCTATTCTACCGTCGATAAAACCCGGTTCACATTACGCGCGCAGTGGTTCACATTAACCTTGGATCGAAAGAGCTGGAAATCATGGGGAGAGGCCATTGCCCAGAAGTGGGATGATGCAAGCTAACAGAAACGGAAATAGTAGTCCTTGGCAAACCAAGATATAAAGTTAAGGAAGTATGGAAACCTAGACTCAAAGAACCGTTTGCAATACCCGTTTAGATTTCCCAAGTGACATGAATAGGCAGGTATCATAACCGGAAAATCGAACAAGGAAGATCTTTGTCAATCATCTAGGTCCTAAGGTACTATGTTCAATGATAAATCTACTACCGACAACCGATTACGTGAGCAGCATTAAATATTATGTAGATACTATATATCAATAATCTAGAAATCAAAAGGTTTATCAATGAATCTTTGATTACACAAGCTTGTGGCTGTACTTAGCTCATTAGGAGCCTCCAAGAAAGAAAGAAAATAAATTTATTTGACCCAGTTAAGGCACACAATATTCACACAAAACAAAACAAAACAGAAGAAAATAGTATTGTGGGCCTCACAGCTGCGCCAAATAGGCCCAGTTCAGCATAAATGCCAGACAACTAAGTGCCTGACGCTGGTTTTCAACTAGATCCAACGAGCACGTCTTACGTATGTAAATCAGTTTTACACGTGTGTTTAAATATTTACATTAATTAAAGGTAGATATGTGTAACAAGTAATAATAAAACAGATTAGATGATACAATTTCGCATCAATCCAACTGTGTAAATGTGAATGAGTTTATGAGAAGAGGCAAGACAAAGTAAACATGGATGGAATGAGTGAAACACGATTTGGCTCAGAATGAAGAAACCGCTGAGAACAATACTGATACTCGTAGAAGAAGAACGACAAGTATTGCGAAGTGCTAAATTTAATTGGTGTGAGAATGGAAACTGAAGGGAGGATGAAGACGATGTGAGACAAGTTTTAAGCTTACCAAAGTTACCATATGACCTACTAACAGAAGACATCTACGATAGCCGCTACTTTGTGTTCTCAGAAAAGTTCTCACGCGATGTAGCCATTGTAGAAACACAAGAAAAAAAAAACCTTAGTTTCGTGCTTATAAGGTTCAGTTACATTATCTTCACCATTCACAATTATAATACCTAGTTGGTTATGGAAGATAGATTACGAAGCACCAATTAATATTCCCCTATTACGTGACTATTCAATTAAAGTTCTGTATTATCTGTGGAAATCGCAGTTTAGGGTTCCGCTTGTTCGAGTAATTAAATTACTCCTTATACAATAACTTTATGAGCATAATTATTTAGCAAGGGTAATTAAAACTTCACGTGTAATACCTACAAAAGATCGTTTATCAAGAAGATAATAATGGATTGCGGAAGTTATTTCCTATTTATTATGAGTTTCATATCCATTCTAAGTAACTTTTTTCTACGTGTTAGCCATCACTACGTAACGTAGCAGTTTTAGGTGCATGCTTGCAATTTCGATTCCAAAATCTTTCATCCAACTTAAGAGCATCAGCCTTCTTACTTTTACGTCTTATAGTCTCTCATACATAAAAAAACTTTTTTTCGCAATACTTTCTGAGTGTCTTTGTATCTATGGCTACAGCCGACATAGCATCTATTTTCATTATAGTTTCGTCACCACACTAATTACGTTACATAAACGGCTCATAAACAGGCTTCGGTCCGGACAAAACAACCGGTAGTTGTAGTCCGCGAGGTAGGCCTCGCGGACTACACCTACCGATTGTTTTGTATGCAGTTGAGTGAGTGATTAACAATCGCAGCGCCTCAGGCCGATTGTCCGATGGGCCGATTGCTAAGCAAAGGACGCGTCTTTATGATCTCTCACACAAATGCAAAGCTCAGCTTAGGCCTCGCGGACTGTTACGTGCCTATTCGAAATATGATACAGCACATCAGCACGCTTAAAATAACCAACTTTTGTCGACGGAAGATTAGACAAAATGACAGATTTCTTTTATTTATCTGTTACTAGCTGATCCCCGCCGTTTCACCCGCATAAATCTTGGTCCCGTGGGAGCATCGGGATAAAAAGTACTCTATGTGTTAATCCAGGTTATAAACTATCTGTGTGGCAAATTTCATACAAATCTGTTGAGTAGTTTTTGTGTGAAAGAGTAACAAACAGGCATCCATCCTCACAAACTTTCGCGTTTATAATATTAGTAGGATTTGTCAAAAATTTTGTTTTTTTGAAATGGCATCTCGTAGTTGACCTTGAGAGGTCGTGACTACTTAACCGGACTATCATGTGGCTGCCTTAAGCGGACTCAAAGCCTCCAGCCAGGGGCGTAAAACTACTTACATTACTAAGCGAACGCTCGCTAAGGGCACCCCCTGTGGGGTACGGACCTCGGCTTAGGGCGTCGCTGACGGGAGGACAGCAAGATGGGACAGGCTGGATCAGATTTTGTTGATTATTATTATTCGGGGAATTTAAAGCTACAGGCTCAGCTACGGCGCGGGCTGGCACTTCATCGAGCAAGGGTCCGGGGGGACAATTACGTCGGGATCTTCGCGAGGAACCTCGGCGGCGAGGTCGGAAAGTCGGTCTGTGTTTGTGCACTGTACTGGTGACCCTACTGCTCTCCTGAATGAGAGTTATGTGGTCATCACATTTGCCAATTATCATTTTGTCCTTTTTTATTAACATTATTTAATAACTTTTTTTCGTTAATAATTAATCGACTAATAAGCCGTTTGCGTTTGAGCCTTGCCATGCCTTAAATCATCCGTTGTTACTTTGTTATCCAACATCCTCAGCATTGGTTCACCCCTATGATATTATCAGCTATCAATATGTTTTCTTTGATCTCTGATTCTGTGAAACTGTCGGATGTTATAAAATATTGTTGAGTGTGGGGCTGGTTTACATCGCCCAGGCATCATAGGGCAGGCTGGTGTCCAAGTAAGTGTTTGACGAGGCTTTAGTTTAATATTCGTTTAAGAAATGTACTTATGATTTTGATTTTGCTTTAGCTGGACAAATCTTCTATTTTCTCCTTAACTAATTAAGAATGTTTTACTTTTTTGTTTTATCTATTTATTGAAATCTCCCTAACAACATTTTACAATTCTATACCAACTTGTTATCATAATAAAATTTCTAAACTTGTACATTACATTTTTAAATATTTTCAAAAATCATTTAAAATATAAAAATAGTATCCCACCATTATCGGGAACAGGGTCCAAGCTACCGGCGGTCAGGGCTCCAGAGAGAGGAAGCTCCTGACAATGCGAGCCGTGTCCAGAAGTAGGTGCCGCTTTCAGAATCAAGCCCTTGATCCAGCTGCCCAACGAGAGCCTCCTCAGGTGTTGGTCGAGGCTCTTGCCATTGGCTGGCACGACAATCGGTACAATGATTGCAGAGTCCACGCTCCACATGTCGACAACCTCGTGTACAGATACTTGATACAGCACACCCTTGCCAGAGAATTAATTTAAGATATATAATAATTTATATATCTTAAATTAATTCTCTGGCAGACAACTCACAGCCTGAACCGCTGGGTTCCTTTAGTAACGAAGGTAAGGATTTTTGAAAATCCATCCCTTGAAGGGGTTGAAAGTTTGTATGGAAGTTCGACATTTTGCCGATAGGAAATCCCATCGGGCGCACGACTTGTACTAAAATAATTTGATCGTACCTATGGGTCGTTCGAGACACCTAAGACGAAATATCTTCACGCATTTTATGTACTGTGTACTGTGAACTGTATACTGTGTTTTTGTATACTGTGTATACTAATAATTAATATTTTTTTTAATATTTTTTTTTAAACTCTTGTTTTTAAATATTTTTTAATTAATAAATAATAATTTTTAAACTGATTACATTTTTAAATATTTTCAAAAATCATTTAAAAGACATTTAAAATATAAAAAAATGCTATCCCTCCGAAATCGGGAACAGGGTCCAAGCTACCGGTGCGGCGGTCGGTTTGAGCGCGCTTATCTCTGGAACTTAACAGTCGGATTTGATAGGCCAATTCTTGAGGAAGGCTATGGGCTATTTAACATCACGGTAGGACTCTTAGAAACTGAGCAAAATGAAAAATGTAACAAAGAACGCTAAACGAAAACGAAGTAAAATTAAAGGGACGGAACAAGAACTTTCACTCGGACGAAGTGGCGGACAGAAGCTAGTTTATTGATAAGTTAGTTTGTCATAATGAACTATTCCATTATAGCGTAGCGCTAGGTTCTAATCGCGTAGTTTATTCACTGACCTTTTTTAAATACCAGGCAAGCCATTTAACTTAGTAAGGCTATGACAGGGAATATCTAGACTATTATACGATGACATTTCGATAGCTCTTATTCAAAGGAAAACAACCGGGTATTCTTGAAAAAGTACTGTTTGTTCGTTTACTTTGATAATAATAGTGCAATCGACATTTTAGTTTTTATCAAATATATGAGGATTAGTTAAATAACGGCGTCTAACGGCAAGAGCTTTGCATTTATGTAAATTATGCCATGTTACGTAACGGAAAGCCGAAACAAAAAAGATAATCGTTTCTAAAATTCAAGGAGCCGCAATATCGCATATTCTCCAAAACTCAAAGTTTTCTTGCTACTGACTATGAAATAAACATTATCCACCACAAAAACGGTCGTTTTATATCCCAGAACAGAAGCATTACATCACTAACTTGTACTAACGAGGCAGTGACATGTAAACCGTCCCATGCAAGTGAAAGTCCCAGCTGGTACACACTCATTCATCACACTGCAACAACCGTGTAGGAGTGTGGTAGGACCACATAGAAGTTGGGCGCAGAAGGTCTGGGGTCTATATTATGCTGAGATAGCCCCTTTGGCCTCTTACAGGACTTAGTTTTTATTTTCATTTAATTTTTTTTTCTTTTTTTTTAAGTGTATAATTTAGTTTGTTATACTGCGGATTTATTATTTATATAATTTATTTATATACTGATAATATGTATCACACTAAGTACTGCGTATTCCTGTGTGAGACACTATAAATACTTTATCTTTTTTTTTTTTTTTTTTAAAGAGGCATCTCGCAGGTTGCCCTAATAAATTAAGGCCTCCAGCCAGGACTTAAACTTAAATACTAACTAAAACTAAGCGACAACGCTAAGGGCACCCCCTGTGGGTTACGGACCTCGGCTTAGGGCGTCGCTGGAAGAGGGCAGCAAGGGACTAGCTGGATCAGGATTTATTTGATTTAGGGACGAATTTAAAGCTACAGGCTCAGCGGCGCGGGCTGTATCGAGCAAGGGTCGGGAGGGGCGTGTATTTGGGCGTCGCGGCGGGCCTCGGCGGCGAGGACGGTAGGACGGCGATCGGGTTTTGGGCTTATGTAGTGTGCTGGTGGCCTTACTACTCTCCTGGAGGAGGGTAGTGGCGTCGTCGGGGGCGATTAAAGTATGCCTTGGTCGTCGAATACTGCTAATGCGGGAGGGAGTGTAGCGGGCGGACGCTGAGATCAAGGGGTTGGAGTGTTTGATGCCACAGTCAAAGAAACGCTTCGATAAGCGTTTCATGAACTGGTTTATGGTAGGTATTTTAAGGTCGATGTGGAGATTTGTATTACAGACATAGAAGGGGGCACCCGTGACCTTTCTGCGGAAACGGTTCTGGAGGGTCAGCATCTTATGGAGATGACGTGGGTGAGCGTGCGCAAATACAACGCAGGCATAGGTCATGATGGAACGGATGACTGCGGTGTAGATGCGCAGCTTGCATTTAAGTGACAGTTTACTACGGGCTGTCACTACAAAGTGGAGCTTGCTAAGAGCGAAGGAGGCGCGCGCGCGAACCGCCTTAATATGAGCCTTAAAGGTAAGGTTTTCATTGAGGATCACGCCTAGGTATTTGGCTTGCTTCTCCCAGGGGATCGGCTTACCGTACATAGTGATCGGGCTGGGAAGTGGGGGAAGGAGTCGACGACGTCTCGAGAAGAGAACCGCCTGACTCTTATCGGGGTTGACCTCGATTCTCCATTTCCGGAACCAAGCGCCATTGGGACAATGACCAGTATAGTAAACGGCAGTGTCGTCGGCGAAGAGAGCCAACTGAGCCTTTTTACTCTGTGGGATATCGCTGGTGAACAGCGTGAAGACTAGAGGAGATATGACGGAACCCTGAGGGACACCGGCGCGAATAGGGTGAGGGGACGAGAGTGCACCCTCGATGCGATAGCGGAAGGTGCGATTCGACAAAAAGTCTCGTAAGATGAGCACGAGACGATCTGGCACTCCTAGTTGGTAAAGCTTGTATAACAAGCCGTTGTGCCAGACTTTGTCGAAGGCTTTCGCTATGTCGAAGAATAGCACACCCGTCGTCGCGTTATGCTGCATACCGGCGCACAAGTGCTCTACGATACGGTGGACCTGGTGGATACTCGAGTGTTGGGGACGGAAACCAAACTGCTCGTTGGGAATGAGGCTCTTTGCTTCGGCGTAGTCTTTGAGACGCTTAGAAATAAGCCTCTCGTAGATTTTGCCGAGAACGTTGAGTAAGCTAATGGGACAGTAGCTGGAGGGCTCAGACTTTGGCTTGCCTGGCTTTGGGATACCGATGACTGTTGCTTCTTTCCACGCTTGTGGGAAGATGTTGTTGCTCAAGGCGCCATTGAAGATGGCGGTCATAAGCATTATTAGAGGGGCAGGTAGGAGTTTGTATACCTTGTTGGTAATACTGTCCGAACCGGGGGCTTTACGAGCTTGGAGCCCTTTTATGATGTCGTGCACTTCGTCTGGAGTGACGAGAGGCAGAGGATCATCAGGGTCTTCGACGGGTGGAAGGGAGGCTCTCCGTTCGACTTCAGCGTCGACCTTGTTCAGGTGAGCTTGGTCTACTGGTTGAGAGCTGGGAGAACACTGGGACTCTAGGCTGTCAGCAAGGCATTCGGCCTTGTCGGTGCTGTCGAACGCGACGCTCTTGTCGGGGCCGATGAGCACTTTATCTTTCTTTCTTTCTTTTTCTATTTATCCAACTACAGCGAAGCGAAAAAGAGGATTATATATGTATGTATGTAGGTATGAATGTTTGTATGTGGGTATGCATGTGTGTTCATTTGTGCCCTTATAACTTCTATCTACTTATTATAATTTGACAAATGAGGTACTGTTAGTAGTCTTGATCGTCCGCTGGATATAGGCTATATGTAAATACCTATCAGGGCCCTATTTCATAAAACTACCTGCTGGTATACTATTTAAAGACGACTGAGTTCTTTGCCAGATTATTTTCAAAGAAATGAATATCATATCATATCATACTGCCTCGTTGGTCTAGTGGTCGCAATCGCTACTGCTGAGCATGAGGTCCTGGGTTCGATTCCCAGGTCGTGCAACGTGTTATTGGGTTTTCAGTAGCAGCCCGAAGTCTGGATTTGTGCCCGGTAGATGGCAATAGGCTCGCCCCCTATTACATGGGACTTAAACATAACTGGCGAAATGTGGGTGTACTATAGGTACACCTCTGCCCAACCCTTCGGGGAAACAAGGCGTGATGTTATGTTATGTTAAATGAATATCAAGCTTGGAAACTAAACTATTAACTGTTCTTTTCTCCTTGTTTTCCTTGTCGTTGTTTATAACCTAAATGTACATATTATGTATTTGATTTCCGGCGCCTCATTAGGCTAATCCGCCTCAATAGGCCAAAATTACATTTTATTGTTTAGTTTTAATGATGTGGTGAGTAGTGAGATAGTTAGTATAACGTTAATTAAGGAAAATTATGTAATATTATAATGCATTAGGGTAAAGTCAGTTCCATTTTACTAATTGTGTTGACAATAATTTGACAAAATCACATAAAATACTATCTGCAATAGGGATGATGACAATTATTTTTATCTCAAATATGTTTGTTTCAAAATAGTACAAACAAAATTACAAAAAAAGCCAAGTTATAAACGTTTTAAAATAAGTTTTACAAGGACAGCACTATCGTAGAAGTGACGTCATGACTATGTAACTTCATACTAGCTCCGTACATATTCCGTACCACGCGACAAGGACGGGAATAATCCCCTCCAAAAACTTTTAAAGCGTTAATCTTCTTCATATTTACAGATTTTTTCGACCAACATAATTTTACTATGACTTCTTTGAAATTACATTATTTTTACGAACATTTTTGACATAGTCATCATAACTATTGATTTTATCCCTTGTTGTATAAAGTTGACCTTCTGTATGTCATATCCATGGTACATCAAACGTCCATTACACCGTCCATCTGTCCATCTACAGCATTAGATTCCATTCTTCTATAAACGGGTGTTGCAATACGGAACCGTTTACAATTGAGTTTCGGTTATTTATGATGTTTGGGTAATTTTAGCGCTTTATTGCATAAACGGGTGATTTTTATGCGTTTAGAGCATTTACTCAATGATATTTAAAAATTTAAGTGCGTAGTTGTTTACGGAAATGAAAAACTTTGACATTGAAGGCCAATCTCACCAGGGATAATTAGGATGTATACCGTTATTTAGTTGTGACAAATGATTGTATTCAATTTCCGTTCCATTCCGTGGATAGTTTCCAGTAGCTTTATTGTTGTGGGCAAACGAGTTATGGAACTAAAATGTAGTTGGGCAGGACACCTGGTAAGACTCAGGGACGGCAGGTGGAGTAAGGCAGTGACCGACTCGCGTTCACGACTGGAAGAAGAAGCGTCGTTCGTCCCGCGGCACGATGGGCGGACGAAATTGTTGCCATCGCAGGCAGAAACCTGGATGAGGCTGGCACGGGAGCGTGGAGTTTGTCACAAGAAAAGAGAGACCTATGCTCGCCAGTGGCTGGAGCCGGGCTGTGACGCGATGGGCCGACGATGATGATGAAGATGATTATTGTTGTGAAACAGGCGAGTTTTGGCGTCTTGGCTTAAATTTAATTATTTTTTTCGAGGCTTTTCAAGTAGGTACTATAGTGTGCCTTCAGATCTACACTAGCTACGGGGACGTAGGTAGAGGAAAACACAAGTTACATATTCAACTTATCGTTTTATATTGAGATTATGATCGTGTTACATGGACGGGCCTATCTATCTAATTGTTCTTTCAAACAAAAAATCTATATTTTACGTGACAGCTCGTTCTAAACAAGCTTAATGCCTATGTCACCAATGAAACTGAACGCGTACAAGATCATCGGTGAAATCGGCAAAATCGGTGATAGACGTCCGAATCAACCATAGTTAATATATTACCAGCTTACACAGGCATAAGGTCGGCTATTGTAGACAACCACTACAGTACATATTTTTGTAGCTATAGCCATAATACTGCATAGTTAATTATTATTTATTTATTTAAATATTTCGCACACAAGAAGGCACAAAGACCGACTAAATGCCTTCGGCATTCTCTACCAGTCAACCAAGGGTGGCGAACAATTGGCTGGAATGACAGAAATCATTAATTATACTTACAATGCAATGTTTTTAAACCTATGCTGTCTTTAAGAAATTAATCCTATCATAAAACAAGTACCTTAAGTAAGACTTTATAAATAATAATAGAGCGTGCATTCTTTCTTATAGCCACCAAACGCTTCGCTGCCTACACGAGCAAATTCATGAGGAATGTTACGAAATTACTTTGTTTTAAAATAACAGCGAGGAATGTAATTTGCTTTGTTCATAATCACCAGGTATGTTTACTTAATTGTTGCGTCAAAGACTGCGTTAACTATCAAAATGAACAAATTGCTGCAGTTTGTGCACGTAGATGTGATTTAAGTCAATAGAAAAATAATTTGATGTGAAATCCGACTTTCAAGTGTTCTCATAATACCTATCAATAACATAAAATCCAGGGACTCAAAGAGTAACCTTAAAGCCTCCCACAAACAGGCGCGACGCCACAGCGCGACACAAAAGCACCGCATGTCGCGCGACGACCGGTGCCTTTGTGTTGCGCTGTGGCTTCGCGCCTGTTTGTGGGAGGCTTTACGGTGACGGATAAGGGTTTTTAAGACTGTTGTATGTTTTAATAGAAACACATTTAAAAATGTAACAGACAATAATGTTACAGCATCTAAGTGTAACGTTTTAGACGTGTTAATAAGTGTTAATACTTAAATCAGAAATAAGCAGTTGTACGGTACCGCAACAACGCGCGGCGGAAGGACACTCGCGTCGTTGCCAAAATAGTCTTAATTAAGTAGGGATTGGCATTTGGCTATTATTGCAACGCTGCGTTGTCCTGTTAAACTTATTAACACAGTTATCACTTTTAAATCGGTTACATAAAATTCAAAGTCATAGCATTTATTTCAAATAAGCACATAAAAAGGCACTTTATACGTCTTTTAGTTCCGAATAGAGTTTCGAATGGAGACGATATATACATATATTACTACTTACATACGAGTATATATATACTTTTGTAAGTGTTTTGGGTTAACACATTCACAAAACGCATATAAGTGTTACATATTTGATTCTGTTATCAATTCAAAATATTACACTTAAAATTCTGTAACATTTATAAAGGTGTTTATAAGTCCCTGATAACATCACGCCATTTTCTCCCGATGTGTTGGGCAGAGGTCATAATTAAATTAAAATTATGAATGGTAGTCGTTAGAACGCGTATCGTTATTGTTTTCGCGGGAGAACCTCTCACCCAGGTTCTCGCACAGGAGCGTGGGGATTGGCACAAGAAAAAAGAGTCCTTTGCTCCGCAATGGGTGAAATCGGACTGTGGATGATGGCGAAACATTAGAAGTCAGTATCATTATTTTCTGTGGAATATTGACACTGACAGATCTTGAACGCGATCTTTCAGCTTTCACCCGTGACGGGAGCGTCCTGCAAACCATGGGTAGACAGTATCAGAAGGTACCACTTCTCTGATTGGAAAGGACGGATCCGGGGGGGTGGCGGGGGGGGGCAGGGAGCGCGGTTCGAAGGTTTATGCAGCTTCCCTGAACTCTTAAAAAATTGTTAGGTTATAAGTACCTACCATGGATGGTACAAAGAAAAACTAACCTCAAAATATGTTCAGTAAGACGCAGTTTGGAGTCGGAGGCCCCGTACTTATGCAAAATATAAATGTAGGATGCAAAGAATACCTCCAAGTGTCAGCATAATGAGTCGACCACGAAATTCCTCTAACATGTACTCCTTCGCTCGCTCTTGTCAACATTCTCTTAATTTGAAAACATTTTTTGACATGGCTTCGCTCAATTGTTTTTATAATCTTACTTTTCTAAATACCGTGACAATGTAACTCCTGTTTCAGTATGGTCAAAAGAAAATCTATCCAGTCCGTCTGGTTCATGTAAGCCAGAAGTTAATCCAGGAACCGCCCTTACAGATTGATTGGCTTACTTTATTACCATTTCATGAGCTATTTATAAACGCTCCCGCAGACAGGCGCGACGCGACTCCTGTAGAACTATATCTACGAAGGTTTCATAGAATTTCCATGAAGTTTCAAGAATTGCTAGATTTTGTATATATTTTTGAAATAATAACGAAATTATAAAATGTGTTCTCAACGTACCTACCCTAAAAAACAATAAGCTCTTCTGATATAAATTTTACATGGTTTCATGATGGAATCTCTTCAAGTTACACGTTTTAAATAGCGATTTAATGTCATCCTTATGTTTTTTTTTGTATCGAGCCAATTATTATAATTCATGTTTCATCGTTTGACCGCATGCTATTTTTTTTTTTACAACATTTACATTTGGCTAGATTTACAGAGGTTTAAGAAAGTTAAGAAGTACTGCAACCTCGCCTTAATGCCCAAGGGGGAAGTTTGTGTCTACAGTTCGCGCAAAACTTAAGTGCTCTCGGAAGTTGCACGCAAGTGGCTGCAAAAGTATCTAAAACCTAATAATTTTTGTAATGAACAAATCAATGCTGTAGGTAGGCCTAAAGGAACTGTAACAAAAAAAATCACATCTACAATAATGATTGTGCACTCAGCTGTACCTTGCCTGGTTTCGTGCTCGGGCCTACGTTCAGGGGCTCAAACAGTCTGTGCGAACTGTACCAGTGGCAGTGAACATCCAAAGTCATTTAACGACAAAAAAAAACGTTAAGTCAAACAGAGCTGTATGCCAATATACCCAAGGCTTGGTTTGCTAGAAGCTAAGACTCGTCAAGCAAAACCAATCTAAGTATATTTGAATGAATGAGTATTTGAAAGTAAAAGCATGCGAGTTGACCCGCCAAGCCGCCATGTTAACCGTTTGTAATTATCGACGCCATTCATGACACAAACGATGCGCCAGCGCATCCCATTACTCTCACTTTCTGCATTGTAGACACAATAAGGTTTAGAAGGGGAATTTTGTTACTACGGGTTAGGTTGTTTTGAATGGCTGTGGCAACTAATGGCGCAAAGATTTAATAGATTATTAAGCTTTAGTTTAGATGCAGTCGATTTTTATTTCAATAAACCATATTAATTTGTCTGTGTTTGATAAAAAAAATTGGGTATAAATCAATCAACAATCGACAACAAACTCATACTCAAAGCATTTATTTCAATTAAACCGTTTACAGGCCCTTTAGGATTGTCAAGGAGTCCGTCAGTCAGAAATAAGAAGCTAGTTGCCCATTCCAAAGCGAAGTAGGTAATCCTATGGAGAAGAACGGGCAAGAAACTCCACGGATATTTTTTTAAATAATATAAACAAAAATACTAATTACAACAACATATTAGGACGTTTCTATACGTGTCTGTATACCCAGACTATATACTCGTAGCTATTCACAGCCGTTTCATACGCTTCCGTGCCGAAATGAACATCAGTCACTGTTGTACAAAGAGTCCTTTATAGGCAGTTCCTACATCAAAAATGTTGTCGGTTGAAATCAAATAGAAGACCCCATTCTTCTGACAGCTATTTGCTGTCGGGGACAAGGCAAATTAGTAATTGAAAACGTGCCATTTTCGATTCATTCATTCAGTTACCATTCTGCGAGAAAGATACCTACTGATATGATATATTTTACTTAACTCGCATAAAGCCTCGTTAAATTATAACGAATAAGACGGGAGACCATTAAATAGAAAGTCAGTAACTGCATATATCATTCACATAACAAAAAACCCATAACAAATGTGATAAATGAGGTGTTTTCCCCTAATGGGCTTATCCAGCAAGATCACAGTTAGCAGACATTTTTCAATTGAATCCAAGTATGCCATTTGTGGAAATGGCAATTTCTACACAATTTATCATTACATTGCAACGGTCAAGGAAACCCACGCGGTAAGTAAGGAGTAGGTCGGTAGTTATGCGTGCTATGCGTTGCTGCGGTCGTAGACAATAAAAAGTAGGTTTATATCTATGAGTATGTAACAATACCTAGTTAAGTGTATTTATTTTATGTTGTACTTTACTTTGTCAATTAATATGTTGATTAAAAGTAACTGAGTAGGTATTATGATCAATTTAAATGGCATACAATTTCACGAAAACGTATCAAAACAACAAAAATATGTTGTCAGCAAAGAAGGCACGCAATTAAAAACATTAAAGGTATCCAGAAACCGGCGCGACGCGGCTCTAGTAGATCAATACTAAATTTCATGGAAATTTCTACGAGAGTCGCGTCGAGCCTGGCTGCAGGAGCCTTAACGAAATAACAAACACTATCTTTAACTTCGCATCACTGGATAAAATGTTTCGCCTTACTTTTCAAAGGACTTAAAGCCACTTTCAAAAGTAAGTACTTCTTTTCTAAACAGTCTGTGGTCTTTGCAGGCCTAACACGATTGTTTGCGGTGCGCTTTGTTTGCCACCACTCCGAGTCGTGACAGGCTTGCTCGTGAAAAAGCTGCACTTTCACGAATTGCGGTAGGGCTGGGAAATTCTAGAGAAGTCGATACACTTCGACACGTTTGTAATCGATTAAAAGTCGTTTATTGATAAATTTATGCCATT
Source organism: Dasypolia templi (assembly GCA_963555695.1). Lineage (NCBI taxonomy): Eukaryota > Metazoa > Arthropoda > Insecta > Lepidoptera > Noctuidae > Dasypolia > Dasypolia templi. The sequence goes on from OY743157.1 coordinate 7,840,222, forward strand.
GACGGTAGGAATGGCTTTTATTTTGACAGTTCAACAACATTCATTGCGTTATTTACGTTGTAGGGCAGACAATTTTTTGAACATATGAAGCAATGGAATTGTATTATCCTTCAAAATGATTCAGAGTGTGATTTATAGTGTGTTACGTAATTAAGGTGCTGTTCTAAGGTGAATGGCTGCAGAGGTAGTTAAGTACTTTGTATTTCATATCATATTTTTTTTTGTAATGACTATTTTCTTTGCTGGTAAAAGGCAAAGGCAAACCGGCATTATTTTCCTGATTTATATAATGTACCAAACTAAATTAATAATTGTATGTTATGATCCTATTACGACGGCAGCTTTAATCTTTTAACTCAATTATCACCTCAATAATTTAATGAAACTAATTCCGAACACGATTCATTCTACGACCACTAAATAGAATCAATTTTAAAATCGATTAATTAAACGATTCGATTTCGGGTGAGTACTAGAGCAGCCCTAATCCATAACTAATTGCTACCTCAGCTGGTTTTGTTCTTGTTATTATTTAGTTTTTACGCAACTACGATTACAATCGCGACTACAAACGCGGTTACACAATGACAGTCGCAAGTCGAGTTGCTACCTTTTTTGTCGGCCATGTGAATGAGTCTTCATTGATTCTCTTAATACCGTCTAACAATGTACGTTGGACAAAGGGGCTAATTATGTTTTAACTCGTGTTTCAGAGGCAATTTCAAAATGAATCATCTCGTGTGTGTATTTTCTTTAGTAATTAGCCAGTAATTACTTAGGCAAATATGATGAATGACATTCGTTTTTACCGAAGAAAGGTCGTGTAATGAACTCTCGGAAAAGGAAAACCTTTTCGAACTTCATTAGAAGTCGGTCTCAACAAACAGCAGAACATGGACCAAGAGCTAGTGAACGTTTAAAAGTTTTCTACCTTTAATATTAAAATAATAAATATAAATGTCTATTAATTCAATCCAATATTTTTTTTTTTGCAAAAATCTGCACTGTGCAATTTTTGGCGTTTAATATAATTTTATACACTTAGACTCTTTTATATTTTGTGAATGTGAGAATGTTGTAGGCCTTGTGGACTGTAGATTTGTAGACCATGTTCTGTTTTGTTAAGTACCTGGTACTTGTCGACAGGCCAACACTGTCCTCCATCTATTAACACAGTCATTTGAAAACATTGTAAAAGCCAATTATTTAAATAAGAGCAACCGTGGAGTTTCTTGCCGGCTCTTCTCCAGAGAAAAAGAGTATTTGGAAACGGTAGGCTTATTTTAAATAAAATATTTTGATGTTGATTTCGAAACATTGCTTAATTTTATGTAACGTTTATAAATAAAGGGGAAAATCTGTTTCAAGAAAAAACGTACATAAAGATACATCGACGCCCTTCACAGATAATGTCTATACACTAACCAGCTGTTATTAAACATCTTATTAAAATATGACTCAACTATTATTATCTGTTTAACCACACTAAATATACCTTAAATCCTATTATCAAAATGTTCAGAGAATTCTTAATGTTGACAGCAAATCTGAATTTGAGGAGGTCTTTGTAAACTGGTAGGTCTATAATGTCATTGTGAATCAGCGGAATCATATGCGCATGCGCAGCCGTGCAAGTGACATTTAATTTCCTTAAGTTAATTTGCTACAATGTTGCCGTTTTTCTTACCGGGTAAAACGGGGTGAATAGGGATGCAGGGGTGAATCGAAACGAAACTTTAAAAGGGATTTTAACATTGAAGTAATATAGTTTGTTGCCAACAGGGGCACTTAATCGTTAATTATAATACATTCAATACCTAAGAGACATTTTTGGCAACAAACATTATTATTTCAATGTTAAAATCCCTTTTAAAGTTTCGTTTCTATTCACCCCTGCATCCCTATTCACCCCGTTTTACGTACTTTTGGTAGAAGTCTCATCTGTTTGGTAAAGTTGTACAAACTAAAAAGACGTTGGAAATATTGTATTATTGCCATAAATAAATATAAGGCAATAATACAATATTTCCAACGTCTTTTTACTCAGCCACCTTACCTCATTGTTAAATATAAAAAAGAACAGAGATATCCAAATTAAAACAATAAAGATAACCATCTCAACATTTGCTTTTAGACCAAACATTAAATGAGGAAATTTCTAACAACTTTTTCTAATTGAAATCGCTTTTCGTTGCTTCTCTCGAAATTATAAACATGCTGGCTACTATTCCGATACAGTGGAAATACCAAGGTTTTTATAGTAAGGCAACACTGATTCTCAATGATAATTTATAAGTCTTTTGTCTCGTGTGTAGTCGTAACGTAAATGTAATAATTTTGTATTACCAAAATCAAAAGTCATTTATTCAAATTAGGCTGAGAATCAGCACTTTTCGAATGTCAAAAATATAGTCCCCCAAAACGCCCGCCCGTCACCACTTCCTAGTGCTTTGCACCCCTTGTCATAGCATTGTTGTATAGACGGAAATTAATCTAGATCTGAGATGGTGATAGGAGCAGAAATAAATACATAATCTGCATATACACGTATTATGTCGGTTAATATAAAATTCACATTACGACACCTAATCGTAAATGTCTTTGATCTTCAAACGTAGACCGCCGGGGTAATTGTATGACACATTAACAGTACGAGTGGCTTTCATTTTGACAGTTCAACAACATTCATTGCGTAATTTATGTTGTTGAGTAGACCAATTTTTCGAACAAATGAAGCAATTGATTAGCAATATCCTTCAAAATGATTCAAATTGTGATTGATAGTGTGTTAGGCAATTTGGGTGCGTATATCATACAGTTTATTATTCTGAAACTTACATATTAATTCGGAAACGGTGTTGCTGTTCGATAGAAAGTATTACACAATATTTAATACTTGTAGGTTATTATTTTTAATTTGCACTGGGGGCAACGTTCACTTCAGTGGTGTTCATCAAACGATCCCAAAATTTTAATTCAATTTCCAACTGTCGATTGAAAGTAAGAATTAGAAATTCGAACGTGCTCCAACAATTTCTATCGTTATCAACACTTCAAAACTGGTTCATAACCAACCCCGGTGACCCACAAACAAAAATTATCACTATTTACCTTTAGGAAGTACAAACACAAATTAACTAGATAAACCTTTTTAAATGTCAGTATTATCTAACTATGTTGTATCATTTAGTTCATTTACTGATGTTTGTATGTTAACTGCCATAATTTCATGGCTGTTAAGACTTGTAATTAGTTTCGTTACTGTGTCTAATTACATGGTATTTGTATATTTATCTTGTATATGACCCGATTAGTTACTGTAGCAGACTTTCCCTTGGAGATGATGCTTCATTGGGTTCCGACACGCTTGGCATGGCTCCTTGAGCGTGTAATAGATGACTGATTTACATTAAATATATGGTAATGCGTCTTTGTGTTGTATATGCTATTGATATAAGTCATGTTTAGCATCTATTTGTTTTTTGTTATTACACTGTGTATATACATAAACTCTCGCCTTCTTCGCATGCAGGTAAGCAGAAACTACAGAACGCCACCTGCTACGATCCTTACATTCGCTTTTTGTTAATTATTCTTCTCAATTATTTGCCTCGATACGAAACAATTAATACAATAATTGTACCGCCCATTTAACGCAGTAAAAGAAGTAATACTAAATGGTTACGTCAAAATATAACAAAAATACGCTACAGACATCGGGACTGTATTTCTTAAAAGAGATGTCAGATGCACCCTCGTTCTATGCAAATATTTACGCAATTCGTAAATCAAAATCTTAATTGTCTTTTTTATTATTATGCTTGCCAGACTTCCGTCCGAAGTCCCGCCAAAATGGAAACAAATTACATCACTTGAAGCAAATAAATATTGCATGACGCATAAGAACTCCTTGTTTAACTCCTGGACTATAAATGGGCTTATGTGCTCGTTTTAACAGCCAAGATGCACCTACACATGGATTCAGAAATGGTAAAAACGTTTCCGCGTAGATATCGTTGCTTGCTTGCTAGATATGTTTTAAACCTATATTTTAGTTATTTTTTGTTCCGAATGGGCCTGCTCTTGAACTCGATTAAGCCTGATTAAAGATATGGATACGGTCTATGATGAAACAAGCATGCCCAGAAGATGCCTATTCACTCTTGCTTTGAAGGCCGACGCGTTAAATGTGGAAGGGAACACACTCTGGCAGAGATTTCCACACTTTGGAGAAGCGCTGAGTACGACTGGTGGGGATATCAACCAAGTGCGGATGGTACTCTGCAGTACGTCTGGTAGTACGGTAGTAAAAGGGCAATGGTGGTATCAGGTCGTGGAACTCCAGCGCCCGAACTCTCCGAAGTACAGCCACAAAAACGACGCTACCGCGCGAAACAAAGGCACAGTGTGTAGCGCGACGAGCGGGGCCTTTGTGCCGCGCTGTGACGGTCCGCCTGTGTGTGGGAGCCTTTAAACAGAAGTTTAGCCAGAAACGAAATAATAAAAATGGATTCAAGAAGTGATTAAACACATATGGTTGGTTGACTGGTAGAGAATGCCCAAGGCATTAAGTCCGCCTTTGTACCTCTTTGGGCTCGAAAAGTTTAAATAAATAAATATGGCTCTCAAACTGATTAAGCGTTACCAGGTCGTAGTTTGATTGGCTACCAAATCCGACATTTTGCTACGAAGGTATTGCCTATTGCAAACTTTAGTTATGAGAGATTAACAAAGAACTAAAATCAAATTCACAGAAGTCCTAATTAAAGATTTTCATGTGACATCTATTATTACGAACCATTCTCAAATGTCACTAAAAAGTCACCAATTCCTATAAACGCTTCGTATTCCTTACGAGTCGTAATGAGTAATCAGGAGGCGCCTGTTCGCCCATCGACGTCGCGTCGCAAAGACTAATTTACGTCTGCCCGACCCCTTGAGTCACTGCCTTGAACATATTGTTTCTCAAATTGGGCTGGTTGAGCCGTGACTCAAATTATAAGTCATTGTTTGTTCCGCCTCACTGGCTTTCTGCATGATGCAATTGGATAAACGGGAATGTGTATTTTTTGCGTTTACGGTGGTTGATTTCAGCTGACCATTCCATACTAATGTTTTTTTTACTAATCTTGTTATAAAAATCCATACACACATCCTCAAATTGGGCAAATGCCTGTCTTGCCCGATTGAATGCAATCGTTATTTTCAGGCATGTTATTGTCAGCCTAAGATTATGTGCATAACTTACTACATAAACTTTGTAACAACTCATAGTACCCAGCTGAAAATACTCTGATTGTTTAAGTGAATCTATCTATCTTCGTCGTCTTTCAAACTGCTGCATCTGCTACTTTTGTTTTTGTTTAAGAAGCTTCACTTCCTACCCACCCACCTACGGCATCACGCATTTTTTTTTTTAATACTGTCTTGCCACTTCTAGCACCATAAAAATATTTTATTCACGAAAAAGCGTTAGTATGGAATAAGAATCGCGATCATCCACATAATAAATCGCAGATTTTATGCGATTTATCGCAGCTATTTAAAGACAATTAAAAAGCTGCGTCTGGTTGGATTAGTAGTTACTCCATCGTCCTACGGTATTTGTGTGCAAGCATGTTGCTTGATTTCATTGGAATGAAGTTTGTATGAATGATTCAGAAATGGATTGCGATGCGTGATTGTGGTGTAATGAATTTGTTTTAATTGAGTATTTATGTATGTGAGCACGTAATAACTGAGAAATTCCTCCACTGCAATACATCATCAGGGATAAAGCTCATTTGCCTAAATGCTTCCGAGAGGAGTCCTTGAATAGGCAACGTTTATCGTAAGAGTATCGTTCGTCTATGCCAGGGCTCGGATATCGTCCGATTTCGTCTTAAATACCTAAGAAACAATTTGTTTCAGTTACGAAAGGAACTTTATAAATAAAGTTTTTGAAGAATAACAACATTTTAATCGTACTCATTTCGTTTTCATTCCTAACAAAATGTTGTTCAAAGGGTTAAAAGAAACGTAATGAAAACGTTATTTAAACTAACGTTGCCCAGCCCTGGTTTATGCAAAGATTTATTATTCACTGCCTCCTTGGTCCAGTGGTCGCAAGCGCTAATCTTAAGCATTTTTTTTAGTTTGATTGTTTTTTAATGTCAAATAACAATGCTTCAGTTACATAAAGGTAAACACTACATGCATAAAACAATGAATTTGAGAAATAATAAAAAGCGCTAATTATGAAAAATTTGAAAATGAAATTAAAATTTTATAAAATTCTGATTCTTTGACATTGATAACGTTGCATGAGCTTGGTTCGATTCCTAGGTCGGGCAAATTGATGTTAGGTTTTTTCACCAGAAATTTCTCAGTAGCAGCCCGGAGTTTGAATTTGTGCGCGGTTGATGGCAATAGGCCCGCCTCCTATTCTATGTAACTAACATATAACTGGCGGGCGAAAGGTGGGTGTATACTATATTATTAGTAGGCACACTTCTGCCTATTCCTTCAGGAATTAATGGCGTGATGTAATGTTATTCACACAAACCCTTCGGTAGCCATCTTTAGCACAAAAACTGCCCTCATTGACATAAGCAACAGCACGAACAAAATTGAAGCCTACCTCAATGTTGTTTACCAAGACTCGGTTCATTGAACACCCATATTGAAACCTCACTAGCCTTGACTTAAATATTCAAGCTACATATTTGATAACAAACCAAGCATTAACTACATAACCCTACTTAAAACTGCCGTTATACGTTTTAACCCATTAAATAATCACCGTATATTATACTATAATGAGTTTGATGCGGCGTGAAAGTTGCTCTACCATAACCTTACTTAACAACATTTATATCTTAAGTAGACGTATCTTTGTGTCCGTATTTCTTATCATTATAGCTATGCAGTCATTAAATAATCAGACTACAATGTATCTACTGCTAGGACACAAGCCTCTTCGAGAGGGAGTGAGCTGTAATCTACCACTCTCTGTGAACGAAGATACGGACCCGTCCAATCGCGAGGAGGGACAACTGTGAAATCGTGTTGTCATAAATTCTTAGTTCGGGCCAGTTGCGAAGCTAGGCGGCTCAACCTTAGAGGTCCCTCAAACCCTGACCAGCAAACCTTAAACAGAACTTTCGAAAACAAAACCGACCTTCAGAATTTAAATGGCTGCAATTGCAACACGCATTTGAAAGAAATTGTAGGGAATATTGATGATGACAATTTTTTTTTTATCTCGATAAAATGTTTGTTTCCAAATACATAGTGCAAACAATATTACTGAAAGTGTAAAAGCTTAAAAAATTGCCAAGTTATAAACGTTTTAAATTAAAGGTAAGACAAAGACAGCTTATCGTAGATGTGACGTCACGACTATGTAACTTCATACTAGCGCCGTACATTGTCCGCACCCTGCGACAAGGACGGGAATAATCTCCTCCAAAACTTTTAAAGCGTGTATCTTCTTTATATTTACATCGATTTATCAGATTTTTTCGATTATCTCAATTTTAGTATGTCTTCTTTGAAATTATATTATTTTTACGAGTATTTTGAGTATTAGTTCATCATCCCTATTCCCATTAATTCTTTTTGTTTTTGGTGCTTGTTGCCAAAATATGAAGCTAGTTGCCCATCCCAAAGCGTAGTAGGTACCTATGGAGAAGAACGGGCAAGAAACTCCATGGACACTCTTAAAAAAAAAATTGTTATGATTAGGGAGAAGACCCATAATGAGGGTTGGCAGATGTCACATGTCTTCGATTTTTTTGGTTCTTGGACGGCATGTCCTAACTTTCCTTACGACGTCTTCCTTCACCGTTTTGAGAGCATTGCCTCGGTTCGAACCTACGACCTACAACTCGTGAGTCGGGGCCGATCCCACTAGGCCACTATTGCTTTATGCAGTCGTAACTAGCTTTAAATGTTGTGTATAGGCGTGATAAGACCGCAAAAATCAAAGAAAGAAAGAAAACAATTAACATTGACATATAGCATTTGGGGCTGATATGTTGTCTCAGATCTATGTTACTAGATAGGCAGAAAGAAGGTTCTCCTCCTTGTAAACAAATCCACGCTGTAATAGATTTCAGATTGTTGGGGCCCAGAGCCCAGAATTCGTGGCAGCAGGGCAACTTCTATATACTCTATGAAGAGAAAACAAATCTATAAAATTAATTATTTTCTTGAATTTTGACGCCGAAGAAATCTTTCTACAATCTGTAATGTTGTCTTTCCTTTCTACTGTTGCTATACTGGCCATGCTACGCATACAGGAGAACATGGGAACCTTTGGGCATCTCTCGCAGAATTAAGAACACCCTCACAATGCACCGGAGCACGCAGTCTCTTGATCTATCAACACTCCTTGAGCATTGGTTCCTTTCTGTATTTCATATCTCCGAATTCAACGAATTTATATTCCAATTCGAAATTCAAAGTGATACTTACAGAACCAATTAATACGTCGTCGACCTATCATTCAAGATAAGGGTAAAAGTAAATAAAAGAATCAAACATCCGTTTCCGAGCACCATTCCACTCAACGTAAAATAATATTATGACGTGTAATATAAAATTTATTGTATTTTCTTATAACAGATTGATGGGAGAAAGCTTTTCAAAGCTATAACCTATGTCTTCCTCTATAGTTATTGAGAAATTTAAAGCTTTTTTCTGTGGGTAGCCTCTGCTAGCGACTTCGTCCACGTTGAAGACGTAAGACGCCCCAATTTATCCACTTACGTTGTAATTGAAGTAGGAGTTAAATTGTGGTGTGGGCGAGCTTATAAACTTCGATTTCTCTTGGCATTCTTTCTAGCTAGTTTTCATTTTGCTTGGCTCCTAAGACTCTTAGTGTGATGTTAAATGGCCTTCCTCAAGAATTGAACTATCAAATGAACTAAGATTTCTTTTAATCCGACTGGTAATTTCAGAGACTAGCGCTTTCAAACAAACAAACAAACTATTCAGTTTAACTTTTTTTACAAGTATAGATAGATAGATTTTATAAGAAGAGGCGAGTTAATGGAAGAAAGGTATTAAACTCGTCGTTTGGTCCTCGAATAAGGACGAGAATAGACATCGCTTTGTATGAGATGGAATGTGTTGTGGGAAGGTGAGTATGAAATATGTCATACAAGGGATTTATCAAGGATTTATCGCTCAAATAATAATTGTCATATTGTAGTGGTTTGCACAAATCCTTTACATGCTTTTTCCTTTGCTGACAGCAACCCACATTGCCCACTGTCACATTTACTTTTGACTATCATCATCAGCCTATATTAGTCCACTGCTGGACATAAGCCTCCCCTAATGAGCGCCATAGTGCCCTGTCTTCAGCTTGACGTATCCAGCATCTGCCTGCAGTCTTTCGCAGATCGTCATCCCACCTGGCCGGAGGGCGTCCTACACTACGTTTGCCGAGTCGCGGTCTCCACTCAAGAACTCGTTTACCCCAGCGGTTGTGACTTGATTACTTTTGACTATGTCAAGAGGTAATTTTTCAATTCGACATAAATGAAATCATTTATCATTTACATTATTTTATTATTTTGTAGCAGATACGACTGTATTTTAGATTTTATTGGCCCTTCCACGGTGTGATTGATGGCAGCGCAGAGGTCAGACACAGAGAACGGGACAGGAGATGGAGCATAGTTTGCGACACACACTCCACTTGTTTTACAGTAAAGAAAACAGTGTGAGCTAATCCTCGTTGGTCTGAAAAACCCAACACTCAGTGAGCTAGTGTGGTGACCACAGAGCTAGGAGATGCTTATGCGGTCGCTGCCGGCGCGCACCATTTCCAAGCTCTTGTCTGTGGTGGACTAATATCCGTACCATCTCTGTAAGAGGAGGAGCCTGCAGTGGGAAAGTTGCAGACAGAAACAAGACGAATCCAAGTAACCGGCAACAGCAATAAGCCAGGTAGTTATTGCCAACGCCACGTATAATTAAAAACATATTTAAGCCATGCTATTACTGTTACGCGCGATAAATGTGAGAATTTTCAACTTTTGTCTGTTTAAAACAATTGGCCAGTGCAATCAATTATGTAAGTATGTAAATTAGGTATAGTTGCTTAAGTTTACAATGTTAATATATGGAGTTTTTTTTAATATTACAATTGAGCGAAGCTTTTATAATAGTGTAAGTGTTGAATTTTGTAACTGTAAAGTTTGCATAATACCTGTAAAAAAACCGTTATAGTTCATGATTTATCACGGTATTTAGGAACAATTTTATAGGACCTGTACAGGGTGGAAGGGACATCGACGCACAACCGGTCATGGACTCAGTACATGATTATGAACCCCCCGATTGTGCGTTGATGTCCCTTCCACCCTGTATGTGTTAATAATATGAATTAATTTGTAGTTTCTTAAGCAAACATCTTCCTTGCAAAGAATAGACGCAAAGAAAGATAACATTATGTATCAGCCTATAATGTTCCCACTGCTGGGACACAGCCCTCCTTTCAGTGAGAGGGAGTAGGGCGTCATCCACCACGCGGGCTCTGTGCGGGTCGGTAGATGTCACATGTCTTCGAAGTTTTGGTTCTAGGACATGCCGGTTTCCTCAGTATGTTTTCCTTCACCGTTTTGAGAGATGAAATAATTTTCACAAAGTAAATCACCTGTCTGGGTTCGATCTAACCTACGACCTAGTACCTACGGTGATATATCACTAAGTCCTATATGTGGAGAATGAACCGTATAATAACGTACATCCGTAAATCTTAACAACAGTAATTTACTGACAGAACCGCCTTAGGTTATCCTCTATTGTATTACATTACATGGCCTGGGAAAAATAACTGTTTCATTTTGACATGTTACGAAGTTGATGAAAGACACAACGGTTGACCGACTTGTGAAGGCAAAAAAATAACCTACATGGCCAAAATTGATGTCTTTGCTTGTTTGCTTGCTTCTATGCTTGTTTGCTATTATGGACTTGTGGGTTTTTATGCCCTTAACATAATAGAAATCATTGCCCTTAACTAATTTGACTCTACCATATTATCTTATCGTAATGCACTAAGTACACATCATGAAATTGTTTATTAAGTCATTTCTGAAAGCAAAAGATAACAACAATCAACTATACTTTATCAGTAAGATAAAATGTTATCCTCCTCACAGATTGACAATACCTACAATAATCAAATATATATATATTGAAAATTTCTTAAATAGTACTTTTTTTTTGGTGGGAAATCATTAAATGACTTTTCTCGCTCTGGGTGGAGCGGGAGGGCGTGTCAGACTTTTACTGGCTAAATCCACCCGTGTTCCTTTAGTTGTCTGTGCCAGGGCCACGGTATCTCTTTCGAATTTCCCGCGACCCTGAGGCATCGGCCCTATCGGACCCCGTTAATATGTGCTGACATCTCTTTGAGGCGCGCGTGGAATACGACGTGCCATCGACCCGGGCCTGGTCCTTACCGGACGGCGAGCTACCCATTGCTTGCCGTCCGCAAGCCCGCGCCTATGGTGGCCGGGAATCTGCAGGCGACTCCCGACGACCACTGCATCTCCTGCGGTGAGTAGGAGCGCGAGGGCGCAAGGCTCTCTCCCTCACGCGCTCTGCCTCCTCCATCGCGAGCATTACTGCTTCGCAGAAGGTGGTGACGGCTTTCCATTCCCTCTCGCTCCGTACCATGGTCTGGACCAGGGCCGGACGCAAGAGATCACCTCCGTGAGGACACTGCGGTGCTCCGCCCAAGCTGGGCAGGCCGTTAAGTGGATAATATAAAGGTAGCCAATATTATTGGCAATAAAAATACTACCAGGCTGTCTGTGTTGTTCAGTATAAACTTTGAAATAACTAACAAAGAATTTGAAGAAAAAGTCACTTCTTAAGTACCTCGGAATCTTATCCTCCTCCGGGTACTCACGTGATTATTGGAAACAAAACTATATGTACTGCCTCGTTACACCATGTTCGCACCGACGTAAAAATATTGCGGCGGGTTTATTTCGCGCACTGGATTTGCAACCCTCGGTATTGAGCTGAGCATTGAGAATCCAAGTGATTGAGTGAGAAGACAAGTGAGAGTGAGAGATCCAGTGCGCGATAAAATCGTGAATTACAAACGTGGACTTAGTGACTAGAACATAGCTTGCATAGCTTGCACCCACGTTCATGTGAACGTGGACTACGTTCACATGAACGTGGGTGCAAGCTATGCAGAGCATGAAGCAGGAACTCATGCTCAGCAGTAGCGCTTGCGACCACTGGTGTGATTCCTGGTCGGGCAAAGTGTTATTGGGTTGCTCCATCTGCGCAGAGCAGTCCGGAGTCAGAATTTGTATCCGGTTGATGGCAAAAGTACCTTAAACATACTGGCGAAAAGTGGGTGTACTATACAGGGTGTCCCGTAAGTCAGGACCCTGGAGTCCAGGAGTCGGGTGATAGGTACCTTATAATAGTTAATAGAAAAAAATATTTTTTTTAAAAATGTTGAAATGTGTGGCAACAGAAGTTAAAAGACCGACACAGGCAGTAGATTTTCTCGTTTTTTTTTATGCCCGTAATTTTTTAAATACATAGCAAAGATTTTTCAAAATATTGTTCTGTTATTCGTCGACTTACGGGACACCCTGTATTTAGGTAGGTACACCTCTGCCTGATCCTTCGGGGAGAACAGGCTTGAATATGTCTATGTTGTTAAATGATATTCATATACATAATCACAAGATACCACAAAACATGCCTATGTTTTACAATTGTTAAAGTAATGCAAACAATGACTCAGTCCAATTAGATTAGATGGCAACAGATAGCTAATTATATGGAAATTAGTCAACCGCAGTGCACGTGTCGGTTCGGATTATATTATGCAAACAAATCACTAAGATGTAGGCAGTAGCAGATAGTAATACTATTCGTCGACTCACATTTTTGTACTAAAACTCTTAGTAGGAAAAGATTGTTGAAATGTGGTCATTCTTGATGAAGCAAATCATAATTTTTTGGTGAAGATTGTATAACTTTGGACATTGTAGAGGACGACGATGCAAAAAATTTAAAACAAAAACCGGACTGCAAAAACACATACCTAACTGATAAGAGAAAAACAAGCATCATTATCTTTTGAACTTGGTTTTATGTAGAGACACTAGAGAATATCGGTTACATTAGTTACCCTGCGATATACAGAAATGTCGAGTATTTTGCTAGTAAACGAAGGGAAAGGACAATTTATACGTCTTGCAATAATAGCACTTAAGTATAGTTAAAGCTTATCAAAGCCCTGATTACTTATACGTACTTACAAAAAACAGTTAACTATCTGTTGGTGATCGATAAGTAATATCGAAATAAATACTCATGATACACGAATTACCAATTAATAGATCGCGAATAGTCCACAATGCGCATATTATCAAGCCAGCTGTGTTTTGTCATTTAGTCCATTAATTGTTCCGTAATACGCCCCCTGACGCAACAGTCACGACTTCAAATATTTGATTGTTAAAGCTATTGAACGACTTACAATTAATTTGATTAATGTTATGGAGTTATGTGTTGAAATTGTGGAATATTCCCTGCAAAATGACTGGAAATATACTGCATATGACTCCCATCGTTTCCCATTGGGTCACGCTAATGTCTGTCACGCCCAGTTGAGGGTGGTAACTACTAATATATGTCATACGTCATCCTGACTTCATTAGAAAGTTGGTGATGTAATTGCCCACAGATATACCATTTCTTGGATTAACACTTAGAATCTAAGATACCGGTACCCTAATTACTGCACTATATTATATTTACTATTATACTTCGCACTGTATTTTTTATTATTTTTATTTTTTTACTCAACAAAAAATTTGCTCAACAATGTAAATAACGCAATGAATGTTGCTGAACTGCCAAAATACATCAGATTAGTCGTAATCGTTTACGAAAATGTGTTACGCAATTACGCTGCTGGTTTAATATAAAGTCACCTTCTAGAATGCAGGTAAAACAGTGGGCAACTGATTTTGTTTCATATGACACAGGGACACAAGGACCTGAAGGGATATGAGGAACAGGGTGTAAAGTTCACTCATACTCTCAGAAAAGGGAGGATCCTCCGACCAGATGGATGTCGTATCCGGTGGGCAACTGCCCGATGATTGTTGTCGGGAAGTTGTATATATGCTATCTGCGCGGTAAACTCTGCTTGCGCGATGCAGGATTGATGCGTTTGTTCGCATGTGGCGGTGTAGATGCCGCCACATCACTCCCCTCCGAAGACCGGAGGTCGATAGTGTACTAAGTCTTGTATCTTGCGATGCTTGCCAATGCCAGTTGGGTACCAGTGGGTTGGAACCGGGTGTCGCATAGTTCGCGGTGAGTCGGAACTGTCTGCGAAGATGCCCCAGTGAGTCGGGGTGGCTGACTGCTGATGTCGACCAGGAGAGGGATTAAGCACTCTGCTTGTGGACCGGCCGAATGTGCAGTGTGCTGTGCCAAGGTTGCTGATGAGGCTGAAGGTGATGACCAGGTATGCGCTTGCGCTGCATGCTGATGGTCAGGACAACTGTTCAAGCCGTGGTTGCTGGCTGGCTGTGTGACTTGCGGGAGTGATGATGATGACGTCACGCTGAAGTAGTTGCACGAAGGCTGCGCTGACGTTCATACTCGGGGTCACCAGTTTAGGGATATTCACATCACGTCGGGGTCACCAGTTTTAGGAGTATACCACAGACCTTTAGAACAGTCCCAGTGTGAGCACTGGCAAAAGCTCTTAAGTTTATTAAAGTGACATTATATTCTACTTGATGCTTGTGCCAATATTTGATACTGAATAAAAGCATGATATCATTATAAAAATGATGCTATTATAACTATTGCCATCAACAGACCGTTAATGTCCACAGTAGCACATACACGTCCCCTTTTGTCACACAAAGGCTCATGAGGGCATGCATGTAGCCGAAGTCATTACGCTTGGTAGAGGAATTGCTCATCGCAGTATAAATACTTCCGTGCGTTCGCCTGATGTAACCCTTTGTGGTGTGAAGTGTCCCTGTACAGTTTGAATAATAAATTATCGACTTTTATAAGGTTTTTTTTAGCATTTCTCAATTGCTTTTCATCAACGACGACATATATCAATTTTGTCTCTGGGATGGCTATACACCTGGGCTTCCTCCTCCATAGACGGCACTGAACAGCACCGAACATGACCACCAAAGAAAAGATTTTTGTGGACGGAAGAATAGATAAAAGATGAATAAAACAAATCTGTCATTTTGTCTATTCTCCCGCTTATTATATCGCTTTCATTTTGACAGTTCAACGGCAAATATTGCGTTATTTACGTTTTTTTTTGGACATATGAAGCAATGGATTTGCAAAATCCTTCAAAATTATTCAGATTGTTATTAATTGTGTGTGACGCAATTAGGATGCCGGTCATGCTTCTGTATGCAGCTGGTCTGCCCGCTTGCCTTCATAACAGAAGTCGGTTGTAAATGAATGTAGATTTATTTGATTTAACAGTTTTTACATGAAGACCTGTATCTATCACTCCGTCGTCATTATTCGATTTCAATTAGCTACATGTCTACCATAAATAAATTTAACTGACATACATGACTGAAGCAAAAGTAACGTGATTGATATATTATGCGCAAACATCCGACAATTACTTGCGAGTTGGACAGAAAAACTGCTTGACTTATATATTTTTTGCTCCACAATTAAGTACTCAGTTTGATACATTATGTATTACATATATTACTTTTAATTGCAGTGGCTGGTAAAAAAAACATAAGATGTCCGCATAACGTTTGCTTGGTGCGTTATTGCCCATAAACCAGGGACGCAAACTGTAACCGTAATAATTGTTTTAACTTTTTAACACTGTTTTTTAAAACTGTTTACAATAAAAATCTTTATATATGTAACAGAAACAATAATGTTACAGTATCCAAGTGTAACTTTTTATATGTGTCAATATGTGTTACATAAATGAGCAGTTTTAGGTACCTATAATTGCACTGTACCGCAACAACGCGTGGCGGACAGACAGACGTGGGGCGTTACCAAAATAGCCTAGTAATTTTTGCAACGATGCGTTTACCTGTTACACATATTAACACTATTAACACTTTTATATCGGTTACAGAAATATATTACTGTTACACTTTTGTACGTGTTTTTGGTAAACACATTGAAAAAGACATTTATTAGTGTAACATGTTTGATTCTGTTTTCAATTCAATATGACTCCTATAATTCTGTAACCTCTATGAAGGTGTTTTTTAGCCCCTGCCAGAAACTGTCGCAGAGACCTGTGTTCCAACAGTGGGAACATTGTAGGCTGATTATGATGTAACTTTTCAATGTTTTCCGATGATGCTACTGTTTTACGACACAGCTACGTCCATCGGCTTCATATAGTTAATACGTCAGCCAGGTGTTACGCTTATTATTTCCCAACTAGGACTTAGAAAAGGAATGATAATGAGTATTTATTTCCTCTTGCTTTAATCATCTTTCGTTGATAAAATTAGGTATGAATGACTTTAATAGCACCAACAGGTTCATTACGGCATGTTCTTCTACGGCGTCATAATGATCAGAGGCCCTTGTGTGAGTTTCTTTTAACCAACTCAACTTTACGCATTGACCGTTGGGCGCTCCGATTTTCCCTCGGCAATCGGAGCTCAACTTCCGATCTCCCTTCCGAAAGTCGAGATGGTTAAAATAAACTCACACTAGGGCCTCAGTTCTAGTATTACACTCTTCAATATTTATTGTGGGTGGTAAGTGGTATCTGATAATAAATACTTAATAAAGCACCATAATATAGTACACAATATAGGTACCGATGTACACCCACATTAAAACCGCAAGTAGCAGTAGTAGGCGAAAATAATAAAGAAACAAGTATCAAAACAGCTGTCTCATTCGGATACCGCAAGTATCAAAAATGTGCTCTACAATGTCGTTACAGATTTCATATAACTGTACCTAGGTACTTACCGCGTTTGATATGAGAGCACACGTCATGTAGAACATTTAGATCTACGTCCGGAGAATCCGTGTACCAACTTATCAGATTATCGGTACCTAATCAATGTGACTATCGCAACTAATTATTAAGAACATAATATGATTGTATGAACAATGCCTGGGAATAAAAGAAGGAATCTACAGACCCGCTAAAACTTCTTTGCACTAGCCTAACTGTTAGTTAAAATTCCGTGATGCTGTTTTTAGGTAGCAAAGTACCAAAGTAGGTTCCCTGATGTTCTTCAATTTGTGCTGAAGACTGACCACAACGGTTAATATTAACTAATATTAAGACATTTTAGAAATTAAGAACCTCACGTAGTTGCCTTGCCTCAGACATCCTCAGGAAGTCAGAGCGGCAATTCCCTTTTTTTAAAGAACGTTCGCATTCTGATCTTTGTCCAAATCTGTCAAAAACACCTCTAATTTGCCAACATTTTTGACAAGCTTTTGACATTTATTGTCGCTGAGATGAGAGACTGCATCTAGATTTTGAACGTTTTTAACTACGGGAAATGGCCTTCAGGTACTTTTTAATGGATTCCTTTTATAGGCAAAAGCAGCTAACAACTTGTACACATCGTGCACTGGCGATGATTCAATCTAAATAGTCAACCATCATAAAATAAACGTCCGACTATCCAACAGCTGCCGACTGACACCGAATAATTACGAGCAAACATTCCAAAATGGATGACATAACAAATTGATGGAGGCAGGGCCGTCTTCGCTATTGGCCACCCTGGAAAGTGTCCAGGGCCCCGCGATCCATAGGGCCCCTAGTTCCTGCCGTGCCAGCGTCGCAGCTTAGGGCTGTCAGAAGAAAATCTCACCTGACCGGAACAGTGTGCAAACATTTTTGAGCTTGCTTCGCTTACTACTTTCTTAATTTATAGGGCTCATGTTATCCTACAGTGCCCAGGGCCTCCTCCTCCTCAATAGGTTACAGACGGCCCTGGATGGAGGATTACGTCTTCTGACCTAAATATTTATTGATTGCCAGAAAGCATAACTGGCGGCTTTTACAAAGCTAGTGATTAGGATAAATGAGCCATTGTTTTTGTTTGTCGTACCGTTCTGATTGATGTGTTATGGCATTCTAAAGATACGTAAGATACGTAGAAATGAATCGATGGCAAGGTCGTTTATTATTATTAATGTTGTTTGTACTATCGCAGTTGGGGGTTGTTATTGACGCAGTTGTTGGATAGGTTCCCACTAAAGCAATTGATAGGTAGATACTTACGTATACAATTTATTTCAAGAATTAAGTTGATAAAGGCAATTGGAATGGACAGAACTAATCCTGACTCCTTTATTTATAAACGTTAACAAGATTAGCGACTGTTTAAACATTTTTGACGTTAAAACGTCTCTTAACTTACAGCAACGTTTATAAAAAAGGGGGTTAATATCGTAAGCGTAGACTGAAGTTATGTTGGATGGGTTTAAGAAAGTACCTACTAGAAATGAGTAGGTAAATAAAAACGTAAATTACATTAAAATGTAAAAAAAACAATAATCGTAATAGCTGTGTTGTTTTATCCCAGATACTCGTACATGGTCTGCAGTTTGGGGGCCCGTCACAACGCGCAAATCGTCAGTACACCTGGCTTGGGGGCGTTCCACAATGTTGATTGCGGCCCCCATTCAAGGCCTTCAATTATCTGCCCTTTGACAGATGTGACTGCCTACTGGCCTCAGCTGGCTGAATTAAAATCTTATACAAAAATGTGTAAATAGAAATTCATGTTTGAGCATCGTTCCAAAATACATTATATGTCAGAGTTATTACAATAAAATGGTCATCTACTACTGAACGGTAATAATTGGTAACCAAAAAAACATTCCATTCTCAAACGGGTCACCTACCTAATTAAGAACAATAAGAATTGGAACATGTTAAATTGTGTCGTCCCCTAGACCACTGACCTATTCGATCACGAACGGCCCAAAAAAGTTTCACAAAGTGACGAAGGAATAATTCAATTATTCTTACCTTTTCAACCCTTTCTACTTACCCCTTTACGGTTGTTGGTGTCTTGTACTTGGCTTAATCCAACAACTAGACACTGTTCTCATAAACACAATAGCCTTTTCTCTAGTTTTCTGGTTTGTAAAGACGTATTTTGATTCCCACAGATATAACTGGTTTTAAAAGAAGGATTTAATTGGATTCATAGATCTTCATGCTGAGAATCAACGGCTGCTGGTCACTTTTCGACTATTATGAGTTATAGAATGGATCCGTCACTTCTGACAAAATGTTATTCAATATACAGGTTCGTTCGCTTTCCGTTCTTTGTGTTATTCCCAGGATGCTCTTTTCTAGTCTCATGAGCTTATAGGTCATCACTCACAATTCAAATGGAATGATCTATCTTAGAAGAGAATTTGCCACAGTAGGCAATATGTCACAGGATGCAAACCTTAGTCATTCTAATTCCCTCAACCATCGCTTCAATAAACATCGATAATCGTGACTTAATCGATGCTAGCTAAACTGCAGCTTGATTAACGCACTATACATCGATACTTGATTCGAAAATCATAATCGTGAAAATGTTAACGCGAATAAGCACACTAATCCCTTCTAAACAGTGAGTTCATGGTCTTGTCTTTCTACATTATTCACAACAGCTTTATAACTGACATTTAGGTTTGCCATGGGATTTTGAGGCTTAACTTCTACGGTTTGGTATGAGCGTGCATCGGGGGAATTGATTGTATCGATCACGACGTTACTAACCTTATTTGATTCTACGCTAACCTTGCACCTGCTGCTGTCAGTAGAAACCTTCTAATACATATTACTTTTTTGTCAATATACCTTACTTCGTTTGTTCCGTGTACTGAAGTAGAGTAATCAAAACAACATTTCATTTTATAATCTTATTTTATCTTAGCGGTTGCTGCACTGGTTGACGAAAACCTGTCAACCCCGGCTGTCGCTGAAAACCAGCGCTGGGGATCTGTCTCGCATAGGGTTGTAGCATTATGCTGGGCGATGGCCGTATTGCGTGGATGTGGCGCATATTTTCCCCCAACTTGTTATTTTTTTGTGTTTGTGTTCGTTCTCTGCGTCTGCAAATAAACGTTTTGTCTTTATTTCTAAAAGCAGCTTTAATAAAGAATATTACTTACTGTATAACAATTTTTGACTTGTTTATGGACCATTTCTGATGAAAGAAAATACGTGAACGTTATAACGTTATCGGTGAAGGAAATTAAAAAGCGTCTCCATATATTTTACATCCCTGTGTTATTGTGATGACGTGGACGTTCAAGATATTACCATAACATTACACATCAGAAAAGCCCGTAAAATTATGATAAAGTTCCAGCATTAGCTATTAATTTCCTATAGGCAATGCAAGAGGTGGACCTTCTACTTAAAACTTTTGTACAAACTACAACTAAACTAGATGGAATGACCATAATGTATTCGAATTTGGGTAGGCCTTTGGTGTGGGATGCAACCTGTGTGGACACCCTCGCATCATCACATCTGCCTAGCACGGCGGGCTATGCTTCGGCGGCTGCTGGAGCAGAAACCACAAACGGCGCAAGTATAACAACTTTATTGGGAGCTATATGTTTGAGTCGTTTGGGGTTGAAACAATAGGGCCTTGGGGTCAGAGTGCTGAATGACTGTTTTTGGACATTGCCAAGCGGTTGGTCGACTTTTCATTTGACCGGTGGGCTGGCCTTTTTTTAGCCCAAGGAATCAGCATTGCCAATTTTCCATCCAACGTGGTAACTCTGCCAGCATTTTGGGCACCATTGACGGCGATGCGGATGAATTGGGTGCCTTATGAGCTCTTTAGCTTGTATGTTGTGATTTTTAATTAACGGTGTGTGAGTTAAAGTATGTAATTACATAATTCATTATTTACCTAGGTAAAGTGAGGCGTCATGTATGTCTATTTTGAATAAGTCAATGTCGACAAGCTATCTTATTTGTCGATGCCAATGCCATAGGCATATTAGTCTTGAAAGTAATTAAATTTTAATTTATTCATCATCCTAGCCTTCAGTTTAACCGTGTTAGTCGTTGTTTGATATTTCTTCATGCAGCTGTATTTTACTATTGACTTTTGGTGTACATAACAGCAAAACCAACTTCGTTAGGGTTCCGTAGTCAACAAGGAACCCTCATGGATTCGCCATGTCCGTCCGTCTGTCCGTAGCATAGCTCAGAGAGTCTTAGTACTAGAAAGCTTTTTTGGATGAATTATTATTTCTCTTCTATCCCACGGTGTGGGGTGGCGTTGAAAAGACCATTCAAAAATATTGCGTGTGAGTCAAAACCATTTTTCGGTTCAGGGATCGGTTTGCGAAGTATTAACATGTAAAGTGCAAATTTTTGTTAGAGTCAGTGTCCCCACCTTCTAGCCAAATAGTTGGTTTTGCATATGTGATAAAATGCACGGCGGCATTATAAAACGAAGTTAAAAGGAAAACTATCACAGCTAAGTAGGCTTTACAAATTAACGAGTAATAGTGGGCCAACTTACATTTGCAGTTGGAATATATGGGAGGACATATTTTACAAAATTAAGTTTATTCTTGGGATATATTTATCCAAGTACGAAATCTTTAAAAAATCGACCAAGTGCGTGCCGGACCACGCATTTGGCCGATTTTTTTCTTTACCACTATTCCCACCCCTCCATTACCATTTTTGTCATCGACATGCTTTGAAGACCAATCAATTATTGCTGTCTGAAAACCAGCGCTGGGGCTCTGTCTCGCATAGGGTCGTAGCATTATGCTGAGCGATGGCCGTCTTGCGTGGGTATGACGCATATTTTCCACCAACTTGTATTTTTTTTGTTGTTTTGTGTACCGCAAATGAACGTTTTTTCTTTCTTAAATTTATCTTTTGAAGCCAGCTTCCAATCTCACCAGAAACATCTAAATATCTGAATTTTACGGAACGACTTTCATCCGACCTTCATGTCCCATCTTCAATAGGTAACTAGGTTTCCTTCTCCAATTCGTCATCTTAAATGCTTCATACCAGTAAACAACAACCGTAACAGTTGGTTTCGTACCAAAAAACAGTATCGCCAGTCACGTTCAAGGCCAGAGCATTCACTGACCGAGTTATCGTATTTATAATATAAAGGCTGTAGGACAAATAATACGAGTACGAGACCATTGTACTACATAAAATGCTTAATTTAACATGGAAATCATAATTATGCTCTTGGGACCGTGGCAGCCAGAAGCAAATTCGGGAAAAAAACTAGTCTTTAAACATCGTTGGTTTATGCGTGACTAGTGCAAGCAGTTTTGTCTTTGGTTTAGTATTTAGGTACCTACTTAGTAGCGTCCAAGGCCTGGAAGACGAAATGCCGGTCGTTCCGCGGCGAGATAGGCGGACGATATTGTTGCCATCGCGGGTAGAAACCTGGATGAGGCTGGCACAGGAGCGTGGAGATTGGCACAACAAAAAAGAGACCTACCCTGAGCAGTGGGTGAAGTCGGGCTGTGGATGATGGTGATTCATGACCTACTTAGTTATGTTATGAAGAACTGGCGATCCGAACAAAACAGCGAGATTTATTTATTAAACACACATACATAACATAACATCACGCCTGTAATCCCAGAAGGGTTAGGCATTGGTGTACATATAGTACACCCACATTTCGCCAGTTATGCTTAAGTCCCATGTAATAGGGGGCGAGCCTATGGCCATCAACCGGGCACAAATCCAGACTCTGGGCTGCTTCTGAGAAATTCTACATAGAAAAACCCAATAACACTTTGCCCGACTTGGGAATCGAGGACCTCATGCTCAGCAGTAGCTCTAAAAGTGTTAGATTTATTAAATTGTATGTTTAATATTAATCTATTATACACTTTCCTGAATAAATTCTCTAAATGATGGTGAAAACTGCGTAAAAACATCGGTTGCGTAATTTAGAAGATCAACGCGGTCACACAGACAGACCTACACAAAAAGCGATAGATTCACGCAGTCAGAAAGGTAAGCATGGTCGTACAAAAATCTTCTAATGTTATGGGTAACTTAAGTGGCTGTGCGTAGGGCACATTGCTCGCAGAAAATATGGCCGATGGGGGCGAAAGGTTCTGGAGTGGCGACCTAGTACCGGAAGACGTAGCATTAGAAGGCCCCACAATGTGGACCGATGACATTGTGAAGGCCTCAAAATCCGCTGGCTGGAAGAAGCACAGAACCGGTCGAAGTGGCGGTGTTTGGGAGAGGCCTATGTCCAGCAGTGGATGGTATTTCAGCTGAAATGATGATTATGATGGTGAATGTTATAGGTTTAAAAAACATGAATTAAAAGTTAAGGAGGACCAGACCAGCTTGGCTAACTTAGTAGCAGCAAGTTAAACCTAAGCATAAACTCCCATCATTATACACATAACACCACGCCTGTAATTCCCTGAAGGTATACATAATGATAGGCTGAGGAATGATGTGGTAACCAGTGATCGGATAATCAGGCGCTAATATACCTAAACTTCACTTTATTTCCATGAAATTGTTATACGGACATGCATCCCGGAATCGTTTGAAATTCCTGAGATTGCTAAAAATTATACCTGCATACAAAACATAGTTACAACTCGTTGTGAAAATGAAAAATTTTCATTGAATCATGCTTACATACTAACTCGTACTTTCAAGACGGCTGTTCCTTGTTAAACTCTCGTTTTATTTTTTTAAACGACGATTCTAACGAAACTGTTAATTTTCAATGAAAGTTTTTATGAGAACTGGTTTAGTAACCGGCCCGCAGCCTTTACTACTTATGGAATTGAACGAGTTGTAATTTTATGTGTAGCACCATTTATTTTCGTTAAAAAGCAAATTATTTTTATAAAATCTTTCACAATATTTAATGAACATAAAAAATTATTAAGTAAGTATGTACTTAAAAATAATACAACACGGTGTAAGGGACGGCTATCCTTTAACTCCGCCAGTGCACTCAGAACAGAAAGGAATGTCTATATTATTCTTTCGTGGGAAGAAGTTTAGGTACGTAAGCGCCCGATTATCCGATCACTGGTGATAACGCAACGCAGTGACAAAACTTGAAAAGAGTATGCTTAGATGGTTTGGTTATGTTGAGAGCGGCGACTAACAAAATGTAAGTGGAAACGCCGGGACGGGACGCCCTAGGAATAGAATAGAATACAATAGAATACATAAGTACAGACAGAGGACATATAGTGACCATATTGGTGATGTTCTTCAGAAAGGTCAGGTGCGTAGTACTCGCAACCGGTTTGCGTGTATAACCAGAGGGCCTAGACATTCGCAATATTCGATTAGCGATGACGCTAACAGAAAAGCCAAAAACATGGATGGGGTTGACATAAGCTATCGAAATGTCACAATATCATAGCGTAGTTTCATAATGAAGTGATAGCGATTGTAGAAATAGAATCACTCTGAAGCGAATGCCATTTGTCTTGGCCCTCTGTACCCTTATTGCGTAACACACTTCTATAAACCACAATCTGAATCTTTTTGAAGGATATTGCGAATCCTTTATTTGCTCGAAAAAGTTGTCCGCGCAACAACCTAAACGACGCAATGAATGTTGTTGAACTGTCAAAATGAAAGCCGTTCCTACTGTTAATGTGTTACGCAATTACCCCGCAGATGTATGAACCTAAAAGGAGTATTTAAGGATCGTAGCAGGTATCGTCCTGTAGTTTCTGTTTACCCCCCTTGGGAAGAAGGCGTGAGTTTTTGCATGGATGGCATGTCTAGGCAGAGGTGTATCTTTGTAAGCACACCTCAAAACTCAAACTCAAGGCAATTATTTCAATTAAACCATTTACAGGCACTTTTGAATTGTCAAGGAGTCGCTCGGTCAGTCAGAAATATGAAGCTAGTTGCCCATCCCAAAGCGTAGTAGGTGCCTATGGAGATGAACGGGCAAGAAACTCCATGGACACTTTTAAATAATATTGTTACAAATATATTAGTTATATCATTAATGCTCATCTTATATATGTGAGAACGATGTACAAAAACCATACACGTTAAAAGTGTCCATAGTGCGTCCAGCTAAAATATATAAAAAAATCCAAAAAATAAAAAGTATTCAATCCGTGGCAGCTAAAAGATGACCAGTCCCAACTGACTGCGCCTGTTCACAAACATGACGCATGGATCAGCACCATTCAGCTCACCCATATTGAAAGGAGCTAAATGATCCAACACACAGGCCACTGTCAACAATATTTGAGTGAGCAGGAAATACTATAAGCCGCCAGGGCACATTCAAGTCAATATTAGACTTATTACCCGGTAAATGGTAGCTCCATAGTACTTACATAGTATTCACCTGTGCTATGCATTTTTATAATACAAAAGAGATTGAGTATATACAATGCAAATATATTCTTACAATCTTCAGCAGCTCTAGCAGTAGGTATGTCAAATGTTAATTAATTAGTTGTGGTGTGGAGCAGGACCAGCACAATTTAATCATCACGTTGGATGAAAATGAATACCTGTTTTCTTTTCCTCAGACCTAGATGCAGGAAACTTACTGCCATTTTCTTACAGTTCTATACCAGTTTAAGGCCCAACAACCGTAAATATACGACATGGCCGTTAAAACCTTTATACCCCTAACATGTTCGTATCTGTTCCCCATAATCCGCTACCTGTCTCATCCCTCGGCTCCCTTTGAGCTTTTCTATTCCTCTTCTATCACTATTGTAAGTTTTTTATAGATCAAATTACGGGTTTGTGAGGTTGCAGCGAACATTCGACACGGCCGCATTCCGGCTGCTAATTTGGTAGTATTAAATGAAACACCCATGCTGTTTCTCTATCTCTTTCTTACGCACGGGAAGAATGGGATTTTTTTGTGGTGGAATGAGATGGAGAATCCTGTTGTGTATCATATTTTTAATGGATCGTAGCGTGCGTTTGATTGTTATTTTTGTGGGTGATGCAGTCTTGAATGAAGTTTCTAATAAGTTGTGTTTGGAAACTGTGATCGTACTAAGTTGTACTATTATTTTCAACAGATAACACAAAAAGTTTATGCTGAAGCTGGAATAGGTAGGCCTATACTAGAAGACGTAAACAGACTTTTTTCTCATGAGGAGCTTTCTCCTATATACCTAGTAGATAATTTGAAAGGCATGGTATATTCATTTCCTATGAAATAATTTTCTTAAAAGAATTTCCTAAAAGTATAGGTTGGTACTTTTTATGTTACTACCTGTAATAGTTAGCTTATTTTATTAATTGATTAAAGGTATCAAACGCTCTAAACAGAAACCTTTAATTCAGTTCATACTTGTTTGTTTGTTTAGTAATATTCTAGCTGTAGTATTTAGGCTAGTTCTTGGTTCCATTACGTCGCTAACAATGTTGCCATTTGTTATTTTATCAAAGTCTATCAGCAAAATGCATCTGGCACAATTTAGTGCTCTAAGTTTTGATTTTGTCTCTTGCCTGTTGTCTAGACTTCCTATTTAAACTTTATGCCAAGTGAATTCAACTATAAATAATATTCGTAGCCGCTGCCGCTTCTGGCAATATTGCCAGAAGAGGCAGCGGCTACGAATATTATTTATTATTTTACAAATATTTGTGGTTTCTTTAGTCCGACCACCTGTTTCTGTTATGTTATGTTATTATACTTTACGTTTTTCTTATTTCAATGAGATCAAAAAGAGACTATTCCCTGAGCAGGTGACTTGAAAAGGTCTCGAACTTTTCTGCACCTATTCAGTTTCGTTGGTGAAATCCACCCTATAGGTATATCTATAGGGTGGTTTTCAACAATGAAACTGAACGTGATCAGCACATAAACTAGGTTTAAGGGCTGTCAGTGTCATTATTTTCTGTGGAATATTGACACTGACAGCTCTTGAACCGGCAGCCATATTGCGTGACACATTTTCGTAAACGATTACGACAAATCTGTTTGATATTGACAATTCAACAACATTCATTGCGTTATTTACATTGTTGAGCAGAATTTTTAATCGAACTTATGAAGCCATGGATTAGCAATCTGTTTCAAAACGATTCAGATTTCGATTGATTGTGTATTACACAATTAGGGTGCTGTTTTATATAATTATGTGCTGATCGCGTTCAGTTTCCTTGGTGAAATCGGCAAGTCTCTTAAAACTACATATTTAATGTGTTTGTGTAAGTAATTTTATTTTTGTGCTTTTTTAGAAGCACTGTACTTGGGCGTTGATAATCTTCGAAATTGCTTACCCTGTTCTGCTCTTAGGTCATCTCTAACATCGTAATTATTCTATCTACAATAGTCATAAGTTAATGACTCATAAGTAAAATTGTTTCTTTATCTCAGTTCATTACTTATCATCGCTAGCGTCACTTTCTTACTTTCGCTATATTTCGGGATCTTATCATTTGAAGCCTTTGCGCATTCCACTTTCGTTTATGGCAGGAAACAATAGGAAGGAGGAACAAAGCATGTCACGATGTCGAATGAAAGGTAAAGATAGCAGCTGTTGTAAGTACTGATTGTGCAAATGTACATCATGCATGTGTCCGGAGATGTACTACTTGTACAAAACTTTAGCACATTATCTTTACGATTTGCATAACATAGGTACAGACACGCAATTCTGCTCTATTTTATACTCGAAACTGCTGCCGTTTTGACACACACAATCCGCAAATGTGAACACACGACAACAATGGTTAAATGTGCGGTTTAACATTTCGTAATGTAATGTTCCTTACAACACCAAGTAATAAAACTTGGAGGACGCGAGCCGAGCTCCGTGACTCGCGACCTTTGCGCACCCACTGGCAATTCACCGCCGATTGCCTTCCAAATGTTATTTAATGACTTATCGCACCAATTGTCCCGTGACAAATTGAATTTTGAATAAAAACTTGAACTTGCTTTAAGACAGGACAAGGCTACAGAAATCATAACACTCCATTCGAGTTTTCGCAAGACGCTCTCATGCTCCAAACAGTTACTGCTCTTCAAGAAACAAGGTCACAGGCGGAATGAAACGGCTGAATATAATAGACAATACATCTCATTTTATTTATATTAGGTACTTCTATAACAATACTTTTAACAGTCTTAAAACGAACGACTTAGTGAGATAGCGGTCCACGCCGGTCCTATCTACAATATTTACAACAGAGTATGCGTCAAGCACACGTGAGCGAGGTGAAGGCGCGCGGCGCGCAGTGCGGCGCGCTGTGTCGCTGAGCGCATGCGCCGGCCGCGCCCGCGCCGCGCGCCACCGCCTCGAAGAACTGCCGCAGGTCCGACACCGAGCGCGTGGGCGGCGCCTGCAGGTCGTGTAGCGACGCGGCGCGGCGCGGCGTCGTCTCCGGCGAGCGCTCGATGCGCGTCAGCTGCTCGCTACTCCTGGCCAGTCCTCCACTGGTACGCGACAATGACTCGAACAACGCGCGACGTTCCCGCACCGGGACGTATTGCGCAATAGCTTCATGGACATTCGGGGAGCAAGATCTCGCCCGATGCTCCAAAGAGGAAGTCTTCCGCCTGGCCGCCTCCATGGCGTACCGGCCCCGCTCGGCGCCTCCCGCCGTACCCTCCCATCTCTTCAAGTAGCGGCGCCCTTGCTCAGATTCAGATCGCGCGGCGCGTGGTAGTGTATGATGCTGTATCGCGCCCGCGTTAAGTTTGCTACAGCTGTCACATTTGATCACCTCTGCTTTCCGTACTGGCGCATCGACCACATCCGTGGTCTTCAAGGCGTCGAGGGAGAGGGTTAGGTCTAAGCTGCGATCGGACGACGAGTCGTAGTCGTCGTCTTCGACGACGATGCCCTCGTCCGTGGCGGCGGGGGAGTGATCCCTGCGCGTAAGCTGCGTCTCTGTGGAGGTCAGTAACCTCCGACGAGCTCGCGGTGGCGGTTTAGGGGGGCAAGAGGGTGTCTCGTGATGAGGAGCCTCTTTCCTTGATTCTCGAGTGGCGGTGTCCGCGGCGGGCAGCACATCCAGGAACCGAACTTGTGGCAACGGTGTCTGCCTGAGGATCTCGACGCAGAGCGCACGCACCCATCTCGCGTATTCCGCGGCATTGCAAGTCTGTAACAATAAACTTAATTGAAACATTCAGCTGCGACGGGTCGGTATTGTAAAAGTGAGATTTATGACTTAATCTGTTGAAGAAACGTTGCAATTTGCATAATTCATTTCATAAGAAGTAGATATTCTCCACGTGAATCATAAAAAGTGAGCATGCGGGGACGGTAGGGTGACACAATAATGGAACATCTGATCGCAAGAACTGAACTAGTCACGGTCACACTGCATTCATAGATGTTTTTTTTACCGGGAGAGTATTAAGGAGCAGAGTTTTCTTAAAACGTGTTTCCATTACTTGTCAACACCTTCGCGTTCTAGCCCTTCTTATGGTAAATAGCTACATCAAAAGGTCGCAATGCACAAAGGCTTTTGATTTACGGTTGTTTCGCTTTATTGAGGTCTATTAAAGTGTACGAATCGTGAGAAAGGCGTTATTCGGTGGGGGATAGAACGTTTTGTAAGACGTTAAAACCCCATGGTCTATGGAAAAAATTTAGCTTTTGCCAAATAGGGCAGATCGGCTTGGTTTACGTTTTTCTGTCACTGAATTGAACTCCAAAAAAATCAATTTTTAAAATAGACCATCGTGTAGGCAATTCACATAAAAAAAAACATTTATCAAAACCAAACAGTCAAGTCAAAATATTTTTCTTCTTCATGCTTAAATTGTATCTCTCATCAGTCATGTGACATCGGCCTGTTGATAATTATTTATGTGGCATTGTCTCTTGGACAATGACCGGACTCCAGTAGCTTACGGTGTACGTGACATGATATAATGTCCAATACAGACAGATACAAGTTAATCTTGTGAACAAGAATCATTGATTTATTACGTTTTGTTATCGGGAAAGACAGAACTGGATAATTTGTGGCTTTTATTAGACACTGCAGGGACAATAACTATGGTACAAAACGATACAGCACGGGTATTGACTTATTAATCATAAGCAATTAAGTGTCAATTTCACTAATGAAACTGAAAGCGATCAGCACATCTGAACCAAGTTCAAGAGCTGTCAGCGTCACTATTTTCTGGGAAATATTGTCACGGACAGCTCTTGAACGCAGCAATTTTTTTTTTTGCAGAAACATCCCTGTAGTCTTAGAACCAGGAAACTATCGACAAAATTTAATTCCAATAATTGAAGTCTCGGTAGAATCAAAGCATGGCAGAGAGCGGGAAAATGCTATGTGCGCCAATTACAAAGTTATTAAATGCAATTTATATATGACGTAAAATTTAACATCAATTTAAAACTACAAAGCGGACACCACTGGCAATGTCGGCCTTCTCGTGCTGAAACTAGAACATACTCTAAAAAACTCTCACAACATCCCATTTACAAATGACGACTTTTACACAAGCGTTTCATCATGCTGTCTATCTAGCACATCTTCAGACTACACAGTTATCATGGCTATCTGTGCTCTGGTTTTAGTAAGTACTAGTCGGTAAAACAGTACATTAAGTGCCGCCAACCACGCACGATATCATAATACCTCAAAGTTAAGTATTATTTTTTCATCGACACACTTCCCAGATACAAAATCACTTGCCACGAGGAAATGAAAGCAGTTATCAGATAATAAGTACTGCAAAAGTCCGCATATGCAGAAAAACAACTGAATTTTATAATATTCTATTGTATTAACACTATTCTGATACAGTATATGCGTGTAAACTGTTATTTTAGAACGGTGAAACACTATACTTGGCTCACGTGGCTTCAAGGATCCCGCCACTTCTGGGATTTTGCGTTATTACATTTATTGGATTGACAAATGACACTCGACTGTTGCAAATGATGGCTCTAGCTAAATGGTAAATGATGAATTGGCATTTTCAATAAAGTAACAAACTTGTATAGGGATATTCTGAGTAGAATTTATCGAAAATCATTAGTCAAATTGAAAAACAATGAATAGACGCCTAACTGGGAAATAAATTGCAATTCTATGGTTTAAAATCTATACTTAGTCAAACTGGCAGATTTGAAGATATTTCCTAAGGTAAAATTGAAAGTAAATAAGCCAAATTGAAACCTGTCATCTAAAAGTGAGCTCATCTTTTAGCAGTCACATGATGTATTGTCAATACATTATTGATAGATTTAAACTGTAGACCTAAAATGAAAACTCCTGACTTTTTGCATCAGCGTGCATTCCCGTGTTTGGCCACTTCACACTTTTTTGTTATTCAATATTTAATCGACCTTCTAAAGGAAGTCTATTTTCATCAGTTTACCAAGTATGCAAACGTTCCTAGAGTGGCTAGTTTCGGCTGAATGATTGAACTTTTAGAAAAGAAATGGCTATCGTGTTTCGTTCCTTCATAACCTCTCATTCAGTGAGGGTCCAATCGTCTCCAAAACGACTCGGCAAATTAGCCAATTTGCAATCAGTTTATGATTTAGTCTTAAGAGACATTGAGTGCCATAATTATCACTATCTACATGCGACATACACACGGAACACGGACTAGGAATGTTTTTAAAAGGCCAATTCTCACCTGAAACGTGGCGACGGCAGAGTCGTCTCTAAGCCGGGACAGCTGGAAGGCGTTGGGCAAGTTGGGGGCAGTCCGCAGGTGCAGGTCTCGGAGGGGAAGCCGGGCAGCAGCCCTTCTAGGCAATGTGCCGTCCCTCCACGCGAGGAGGCAACCACTACGGACGGCTGCCCGCACCCAAGCCCAGGATTCGGTGTCGTCATTGTAATACTGTCGGAGGACGCCTGTTGAACAAGATACAATTGGTTAGATTTGATTGATACAAGTAAGTCGATGGATGATTCAGTAGATAATAAATTTGTGGGACACAAGACAACACCAAAAATAGGTTTTATTGTCATAAGGCCTATGGAACGTGTTTAATATATTCATATTAACGATCTGTTTGAAATGTGTGAGGAGAGTTGGTTATGAAGTGGATCCTCTACTCTTATAGGCATAAGAGTAGAGGAAGACCAAAGAAACGGTAAATTAACTGTGAAATGATGGAAGAAGAAGGCATTTTGCTTTTGCCCCGACGTCAAATACATTGGAATAAGGGAAAGAGAATGATTTAAAAGAAACGCGAGCAAATAATGTGTAGTTCCGGACCACCTCCAACACCATCCTGAGCGTATTTGCGAACAGGTTTGATTGTCATTACATTAACCACTGTTATATGATTAATGTAATGACAAACAAACAAATGACTCGGAGGCAGGCGTAATAAGTTTTTATTTTAATTTGATAATGGTATTTTTAATTTTATTTAATTTATTTTGAATTTAAAAAAAAATTATTTTTGAAATTTTACTTTAGTTATTTTTATATTAATTGCAATTTAGATTTTTATAATGTGTCCAATTTATGATCCAAATGGATTGAAATAAATGATTTTCGAATTTGATTTTTTTGTAGTTAGGTGTCCTGAAAGGCAAAATATTCGTTTATTATGCAGGATATAAATTAATAAACATTTGTGACCGTGTCAACTCGAGTGCAATTTGGTACCTATGTCATAATTCTACGTAGAAGCTTATGAATCATCGATAAGGCTCTCGATCGATTTATCCTGATGCAACTGCCATTTCAAGGTTAACTACGATTAAGTATCTAATTGGGCATCAAACAACACAGGCAGCTTGTTGAGCCGAGAAATGCAAAGTGGTGGAATTAATACTAGCTGATATAGTAAGCCTAATGCATGACGATGATCAATCATTTCCGCATGATTATTATATAATGTTTAATTAAGTACTGCATTTCCCGTATTTCAAGGCATTTTTAAATACAACTGACTTTGGGCAATGTCACAACCTTAAACTTAGCTGCAGTTTGAATAGTTATGAATACAAAATCTTCTCGTGATTAGAATGATAAATCAATGCGTATGAAGACGTAACTACGTCCTAATTATTCGTGGGCATAATACCGATCTAACCGCCTGCATTTCGCAACGTTTTGATTGTGAATGAATGCGGTATCAATGCTGAGTTGAAAGTGTCAAGTTACAAAGTCATGTTCATACGGACATCAGACATGGCATGATATGTAGAGTGCGTTCTTTCTTTAACATGCCTTGAAGAATGTCTTTCGCTGTTATTAAGTTAGTTTCGGTCTTGGAAGAGAACATACGTTAGTCAAAAAGTGCTGGCTATTTGTTTCCTGTATTTTTTCAGTTACACCGCAAGAAATTAATTAAATGGGTATGTACATTTGCAAACCTATCATATGTTTAATGACATAAAATTTGTGCCTATTCAAAGAACTTAGCGCAAACACTTCTCCTTTAGCCAGAGTACCGCAGTTTAATCAAAATGGGATTCACAAGCCTATTTTAAACATACATTTTCTGAGAAAACAGAATTAATAATAAAATAACAACACAAGCAAAGTAAGAATTTGTTTCATTAATCTGGTTACGTTAATGAGGTCAGCCATTATTGTATTGGACACAATGCTATCACAAATTTAGAGCGCCTCTGCAAAAGGGTGCTTGCTGGTGACCGCAACTTGTGGCAAGGCGTGTCATCGTACCGGAGCGATTATTCATAAATTTAACATTGTTACATTCGTTAATGTTGATTGAATGTGATTATTGAATGTTGTTCCGAACCTTTGAAAGGCGTACTAAGAGAGGCCGAAGCTAACTCACAGAGGCCTCTTAAGACTATTTTAAGGGTTGAAGCACCAGCCGAAGATTATCCCTTTATGCACTATGCAAGTGACAAGAGGAACGGAGGACAGGGCACATGGACAGGAGGAACGGAGAAACGGAGGTTGTCCTTAGATGCAAGGACGACCTCCGTTTGGTACAGGACTATTGCAGAACATGGGAACAAAACGTATTGGGTGGCTATAGTGGCTTGGTTACCTACAACTATGGTAGAACAATGTCCCCTGCCTGATCAATGTTATATGTTTATTAATTTATTATCAGTTCTCTTTCTAGTACCTATTGAGATTTGAGTACCTACGTGACAGTTTTTGTGTAATCAATAGAGAAAAAGCCCGCAAGTCTGCAAATGGACCAACAAATTCTGGCCGAAGCCACTTAGTGAAAACTTCCGATCCTTGTTTCTTATTTACCTATTTAATTCAATCACAACAACATCGTGAAACACAAGCTGGTGATAATAAATGACAAAATGCAGTAAATATAAAGGGATTTCCAACACCAGTGAACCCCAAAAATAAAGTATACATTTTGGCAGGCGTACAAAATCCCATTTCACAGAGAGCTTATCACTAACTGCCACACATCCAATCCATACAAGCTCCTTAGTCATACGATGAAAATTCAATTTATTTCATACGACCCGCAGTGACATAGGTATACTCCCGTATGCTATTCTTTATCCCTTTGAACTCAAAATCTATGAACCCGAAGTTCGTTACTAAATTAAAGATGGCCGACGATATGAGATTCTCAACTAATTTGAAATGATGGGTAGTTCTTAGCTGTCAAATAATGCGTTAGTTTGGAAACTTTTGGACTCGTATTGGACTATAATATTGTCTCTTCACGGCAGATTAGTCGAGTAATTAAATTTTTAAATAATCGATTAAGTACTAACGTATCGTGGATAATTGAATGAAAGTTTGGGAACCGACTGTTTTTGGTTCCTTCCATTTAACGCGTGTATGATTGTACTGAATACAATAGAAGGTCATAATGGAGATTGAGAAAGATTAATTCTTTCAAGTTAAATGGCCAAGCAGAAGCGGGTGGTCGGTGGTGGTTGGTAAATCTAAGGTAGGTCAAGCATAGTTTTTCGAGGGCGTCGCGGTTCGACGACCTATAATGGTAGAGACGCATCATCCAATTTAGGTACTTGGAGGAATTTAATATGCCCTTGACATGAGTAGGTACTACTGACCGGCTTCTGGCTTAAGCCTCTTCAATAACCGTCGGTAACTGGCTACACTATAATGGGATTAGGTTCTCGACAGATATTTGCGTGGTCGCGAAAATGTGGCCAGCACATTAATTTAGTAGAAAATCTCAGTAATTTCGTCAATATTTAAAGATGAATTAATGATTGTTAAAATCTGTTAACAAAACGCTTTGTTTGAGGAAAGTAGTGATAGTATTCCAGTGATAGACTCCAATATTTATATTCATTTCTCCATTTTTTGTAGTCGTGGACTGAGTATGGCTGAGACCTTGCCAGAAAAGAATACCCGAAGGTCTTAAAATGACGTGCAGTTCCCATACTGTTACGAGATGGAAAATTTAAAAGTTCTAACAAAAAACCTGATTTCCTTAGAAAAGTCCAGAGATTTTGTCGCAAATATAATTCACAGATTTATGTAAGTATTGATTGTTATTCCCATAATAAAAGTAGATTCTAAATCTGAAAACCAAATAAGGTTAATTAGATTACCTAATGTTTTTTTTAATATTTTGATGTTAATTACGTTGATTTGTTAATTTAACCAAAGAAGATATAAAATTATATGCTTCTCATTCAAATAAAAAATCCTGGCATATCTAAAATCCGGCCGCAATCCTGATGGTAACCCTACGTCACCTACTTATGTGCAGTACATAAGCAAAAAAAAACATTTCTAGGCAGTTTGGTGGGTTGGTGCAAAACAGAAATTTTTCCATTGTGCTAAACTCAAAATAATTTAGGTAGGTATAGGTACGTAATCTGATGATAACCCATAGCGGAAAGTACCTATCTGGATTCCATTACTTAAAACATTTGTTTGGATATCAATTTAAGTAATTTATTTTCAGCTTTCTGACAAAGAGTTGTTTTAAAACTCAGATTGCATTGAGAAAATCATTCTTATGAAGAAAATGTAAACTTTGTTATTCGATTGAAAACCTAGGTAGGTAGGTATATGGGCAAGAAATCATATCTGTGTACGGGTAAGCAAAGATTCTCATTTTTGTCTATGAAAACTCATCAAGCAACAATGTTTGATGGATAGGCAACATTTCCGTTAAATCTACCTCCTACTAGACATTGTGAGCAGCCGCCGCGCCGTCGTTAAAACAGCTGATTTTATCTCCTTAGAGAACAGCTGATGTGCCTTCCTATTGTTGTTTTTTTATGATAAAACTTCATGGTTCTGCCGAAGACTGATTATAAAATATGGCAACGTTTCCAGGTAGGTAGACTTGGGCTCATGGGAAACTTATCCGACAATGCATGGCTAGGAAGGCTTTTAACATTTTTTTTTTGTAAATTTGGTAATCAATAAATACACCTAATGCGTAAGTAGGTTGTTTTTATTGAATTGCAGTTTTATGATAAAGTAGGTTTTTGGTAGATACGAATAAAGTTCATTCACATTCATTCAGTAACATGACTTCATAGATGGCCAATTGTAGTTAGAGTAACATGAATAACATTTTATTTACAAGTTCTAGATCGAGAGCCTAGGAGTCAGTTATCTTACATCTAATAAAAAGAAATTGCCGTGAATGAGCAGTGGTGCAACTTACGAGTTTGTAGGTCGTGGGTTCGAAGTTCGAACCCAAACAGGCTCTTCACTGAGTGTAATTTACCTATTTCATCACCACTGCTCTCAAAACGGTGAAGGAAAACATCGTGAGGGAACCGGCATGTCCTAGAACTAAAAAACCGAAGACGTGTCATCTGCCAACTCGCAATGGGCTCTCGTGGTCGATCACTGCCCATTGGTAACATTATAGGCTGAATACCTATGTCGTGAAAATGGACCTCACCTTCATATTTAATTAGGGTTTAATCTCGAAGTAGGTAACCTTACACTGTGACTCAAAACGATCGATCGCTGCTATGAGACTCAAAACGATCGATCGCTGCTAGTCTGACGTCTAGACAAGACTGCAGACTACGACTGTTGACCTATGAATCTATGATGTTTGCATATAGACAAACGACGTTTCTTTTTTAAAGTGCCGTTTTTTATCGCATTTAAGTTGTCTATGGTTCAGAGATACGAAACCGCAAGGATAGATATAGATACTAATGTTCTTGTTGGTACTGATGAGTCCAATGAAATGACATAACCTAGGTCTGTATTCCTCAAAAGGATAGGCAGAGGTTTCACTGAAATCATAGGTACAATGAAATCCACTTTGATAAATTACCTGCACTTCGCTGTATATACCTACCTACAAACGTCTGTGCCAAGTGCAGACCTGCGTAGGTACCTATTACGATGCATGTTAGACCTTGTTAGGACATCGCTAGCTATGACAACATTATAGTCTTTAGTAATAAACGTTATTGTAAATTAACTGGGAACTGTTGCCAATTCAAGTAAGTAAATACCTACCTACATGGTAACTTATTATTTATCCTGTGATTTATATTACATTGAAATAACAGCACACACTGTTAGTTTATTTGCTCACACCTACCTACCTGGTCTCATACCTATTTACAGAATATAACTTGCTACCTCTTTCCGACATCAGTAAGTACTACTTTGGCATTTTATCTAAGTTATTTTAACGATGTGCAAGTGGCAGTTATTATTACTTAGTTATGTGCAAGTGTGTTACATGTGGCCTACAGCTGTCAACGTTTAAGGGAATGGCGAATGTCGCACGTATACCTAATTTACAGTGTTACTTATCTGCCATTAGTTTGTAGACTTTGTAGAATTGCCAGATGTCTGGCACAAAAAACTGAGTTCGAACTAGGCGGGAGCCTGTTGTTTATCCGATAAGTCGGTATTATTACTTTGCATTTTATCAAATATCAGTTTAGATAGCCAGCGAACGTATAAGAATAATAATGAATGGGTTTCAAAATCGAGTTGGTTATGAATGAGATATTACAACATTTTATCCGTCGATCAAAAAACTAGTTGCACTAGTCCACGTTTACCAACCTGATATCCTAAAATCAGGATCTAGAGGCGTAGGAATAGGTCCAGGAGTTAATTCTGGTCGAAGTTTTCTTAGACCGGCCACCACCCGCGGTGCCGGCGATTGTTCTCCTACAAGCATCGCCTTGTCACAACATTGCACATGAAAACACTTTTCACCACACCATTAAAACAATTCATCACTAAAATTCACTGTAGACAATCCAGTATTTCGAGTTTTTTTCAGTATATTTATTTATAATACCTTCACGTCAACTCAAAACAATAACTGTCAAATCGTATTTTAAATTTCGAAGTTCGTTACAAATTGCGCGCAGCACATTTTGTTATTCGATGTGTGCGACTTGTCCTCTTGTCACTTTGTTACCGACTAGCCGGCCGGCCGGCGTATCGATGAATGAATAAAGTTGGCAAGTTGGTTTGTCGCGCGCCTCACATTACGCCACTATCTACTACTACGCTGCGGGGCGGAGACTAGGGCGCGGTGAAAACAGCTCCTGCCATCTAGTGGTGAGTAGAAAGTTTAATGGTTTTCTTTCATTTTCAAAGACTAAAGGAATAATATTTAATATTATCAATGATAAAAACTAAGAAAAGTGTTGTCAGAAGGAAATAAAATACTCCTGCAAGAGGGATGCTCTGAGGCACTCGCCTTATTCACACATAATTACCGAATAAAATTGTACCTATTACTAAATTTTATTTTCAATGAGTTAGAAATTTTCGAAATCAGCTAATGGTTTGATTAAAAGTACCGCCATCTATTAGGCAATAGAAAATTAGCAAAGTCTTGCAAGCAACTGCTGCCATCTATGGTCGAAATAATAGTTTACATACTCCGTTAATAGATGGCAGTAATGTAAGTGCGATTTACCGCCACTTGGTTATACTTGAAAGAACGTAGTGTACGCAGTAACGAAGTTATTATTCAAATTAAAAGATGGCGTTGTCTTACGACTTAACTGAAAAATTAAAACTTATCTAAATCTTTTCATAGAGGGCACTAGATGTATCATTGAATGAAATGAGTAGGAAGTGCGCGAATACCTATTGAATTACTGTTACAATGTTGTATTTGATTCTGACCTCCAAATTAACACGTGTCCATTCGATATTAACTTCATCTACTTAAATTCTGTACTTTTAGCCACATGTGTAACATACTACTGGAAACTAATAGGTACCACCTAAAAATCCTCTGAAGTTATTATATTTGTAAAGCTTTGTATTTTACCTATAATACCTAGTCAAAGACTTGTCCTATAGGTATCTACAACCAGAGAGAAGTTACAGAAAATCCGAGGTCCAAATAAACTGAAGTGAAAATGAATCCGGCTCGAACACATAACTGTAGTCTGGGCCATAATTACATATTTATTAGAAAAAATCTCTAGTCTTACCGAGTATTTTTAAAAAGGTAAGAGGTAGGCGGTTTTTGTAAAAAAAACTATCAGAATGAACTTGATCATTTTAAAGAAATGAAAATTTTAGGCACCTTTTCAAAGAACATTATGTTTTTGCGTTTGCGTTCTGTAGTTTTTGTACCTCCATGTGAACAAGGTGTGACTTTATATTTGTATGTCATATGCTTTTGCAAACGTTTAATTTCTCAGGATATCGGCATATACCATGTCAAGTGGATTGATTATTTAATAGGAAAAGGGATCGGGGTTTCAAACACGAAATTCGATACATACATCGTTTATTATTGTCATGTTCATCAATTGTTATTGTACGTGGAAGACTGCGCATTTCCATTTAAGTACAATTTTATTGGAAGACATCGAGATCAAATAAATGGCACATAAATAACGTTCAGTACATATAAACAATTTTAAAGCAAACTAAGGCACTTAGGGACTAAACACTACTGACTAAACATAGGTACATAAATTAAAACAAATTAAAGCTTTTTTATGGAAGAAGAGACTATTAATATCACAATAGGCGAGTGATTGGGGACACATCACCAAGGACGCCATTTGCTGTCCTCATCCGCCGGTGGTCCCTCGCCTTGGCGTTCTTTTTTTTCATCGTAAAAAGTCTCGAGTTGGCGACGGGCCGCCTCCTGTTTTTTGTACTCCTGGTACTCAATCAATTTTCTTTTCTTTTTAGGCGGTAAGTTGCTGTAATCCATCGGCGATTCGCAGTGTTCCGGAAGACTGGGTATCACCTCAACTTTGCTCTGGGGAGTCGCGTCTAATTGATTAGCGACGGCGCATGTGACTGATTTTTTCGGCGAGTGCGCAGCCTCGCTGGCTTTTGCTGGTGATCTAACCTTCCGCAGATCTAGAGTGTCGTAGTTCGTGTTCGGTGGTGAGTATTGGTACGTGTAGTCGCCTCTGTACGGTTCGTCTCTCTGTAAATATTTAGGTTCGGGCGTTGGTTCCGCGATCATGTTCACGTCAACGTTGTCGTTACTGCGCTTATCCATTATGTGTTGCCGTATTTTTTGTAGAATAACATCTTTCGCCTCGGCCGGAACTCTTTTGAAATAAGCCCCGTTTCTCTGGCCGTTCATTTGTTCTGGCGGACTATGGTGGTTGATATTGTCGACGGTCGTGAGCAGCCCAGTAGGAGGTACTTTATGGGTGACCCTCGCAGCGGGTCTGTTGTATGCCCATTGTTTCGGGCCATCGCCTGAGTACACTGAATCTTCCGCATCTGAAGAAGATCTGTCTTGATCGCTGTAGTAATGTTGTCTATCGGAAATGACGGAAGATGGTGAGGTCGGTGGAGAGAAGTTAGGTCGTTCCGGTACTTGAATCGTAAGAGGTTGAGCGGTGATCAGTCTTGATAGGTGGCTGATTAGATTTTGGCTGACGTTCGCGTCTAAGTCAGGTACTGACATGATAAATCTGCATGCCTCAGCCGCACACTGTCCAAAACCCGCTTGAAACTTCTTTGCTTCCAAAACCGGGTCTCTAGGGCTGTGTAACTTCGTGAGATGGTTAACGGTTAACTCAAGGATGTCTGCCTTCTCCAACTTGCTCAGGTTGTCGTCATCGATCTGTGACAAAAAGAAACAAGTGAGTAGAGTATAGCGCAGACGCAGGTGCACGCCGCCCGTTCTCACGGTACGAAACGTCACATTAATATAACTGTACATTTATGTGAATAAGCAACTCCTGTTTCATGAACTTTTATATTCCAGTTTGGTGTCGGTACGGCTCTCGATATGTACCCAGTTATAAACAGAAGGACGACCGGTTCGTGATAAAAATAAATGGTTTGTGAATGAATGATGGATCGCATTTTGATGAACAGTAAAAATAAGGATAGTTTACTTTATTTTTATGAAAACATATTATGGGTAATGGAATAAGTTAAAAATAGAGTATCTATTATGTACGTGGTGTTAAGTATCTTTTATCATTGATAGCACTCTACCTTATTTAAGAACTCTTGAGCTAAATAATCAGATGACTTGTCATTGTTGAAAAATATGTATGTTACTCATTTTCTTCCACTTTTAACATACATGTTATGTCAGTCCTGAACTAATCCAAACCCAGTCAAAGAAATATTTTTATACTTTCAGTAATCACAAATTTCTCAACAAGACACAAAGGTAAAAAGTAATTAATATAAAACCCATACATACCTCCAAAGCTCCGACCATAAGATCTTTAAGTTCATCCAAACAGCGGTTGATGCGCGCGCGCCGTTTGCGTTCCAAAAGTGGTTTTGTGATCTTCTTGTACTTAGCCGTCTTCGACAGCGGGGCCGGGTCCGAAGACATTTTCGTATCTGATAAATAATGCGTTAAATTTGTCACTTTGAATTTATTAAGCACAAATATTTGGAGACAATTAATCTTAATTGACCTTAGCACAGTACAGCAATAAGTCAAATTTATATTCAATTTGCTATGCTTTATTTCACGAAGTTAATTAACAAAATATAGACTTTCAGGGATTTAAGGACAAGTTCATTAACATTACACAAATCACGAGAAGCATATTAAAATTACATGGCAAATCACCATGAGGCAAAAGACGCAAGTCAGTTCAATATTCAA
This sequence comes from Dasypolia templi, assembly GCA_963555695.1. NCBI lineage: Eukaryota > Metazoa > Arthropoda > Insecta > Lepidoptera > Noctuidae > Dasypolia > Dasypolia templi. The sequence goes on from OY743157.1 coordinate 7,882,174, forward strand.
CTAATCCCTAGCTGCATTTTAACATTACACAACCAACTGTAACATAAAAATATAAACTTCAATACTTACAAAAAAAAGGATCTCCGAGTCAACACTTAACACACACTAACTTAATCGTCGGCTCACGGTCGGGAGCTTGCAAGCACAGGACGCGCGTCTCCACCCGCGCCTCGGCTTCAACTGCCTGAAAAAAGCCTTCTCCCGCCCCCGCGCCCCGCGGCCCTTCCCCGCCCTCCGCCCTGTCCCATTCATACTGCGCAGGAGCACGTGTGGCCCAACGATCGAGTTTCAAGCATGCGTAACATACTTTCCCAGAGAATTCTTGGAGAACACTTTGGTTTTTTGTATGAAATATTTTAATAACTGGCAGACGAGTTAAACAGCGTTTTAAGTTCATAAGGTATTTCATGTGGGTTCTGTAAATCAAAGGGCACGTGGCATCCATTTTTTCTTAGTAACGTAACAAAGAAGGCCATGTTGGACAAGATTTTATGTACTCAGGTAAACTGTACTGGAATGTTAATCTTGATTCGTGTTCGTTGCAGGACATGAATTTGAATGTAGGTACATAATCATAAATAACTACAGATCTTGTTTAACAAATTATAGTTGTTATTATTACTCTTGTTTGTTGAAATGGGTATAGAAGTAATCCTTGATATCAACATATATAAATAGTTGTACCACCCAAGACCACTTTTCCTGTTGGCGTTACCTATTAACAGTTTCAAACTACGCTCTATTGTCTATAGATACCATAATGTGAACATCACAACAACTTTTACGACCCCAAAATGTAATTTTAAAACCGTAGTGTAATTAGTACTACACTGTTAATAGTCTTTATCTTTAATTTTAGATGTTAAATCTTCCCGACATTCAAACTTTGTCGGTGTTTTCTTGAAAAGAAAATGACGTAGACAAAAGGCGGTGTTTAAAAAGGTTCTGTGTAATAAATGGCACGGCCCAATCCTGGTACAAGTTAAATGGAACTTTGCGGCACGAATTCGTGCGGTATTTCTTTTTTCGGCCTTCGTCGCCGGCCAGGTAGAGGCGCGAGCCAAAGCATTCCGTGATTGGTTTTATCTTTTGTCATTCTTAACGTCGTTAAGATTGCCGTTTAAAAACTATATAATTATAGGTTATTCGGGTTTTAAAAGTCCCTTTGAATCTTTAATGTTTGCATTAAAAAAGTGGGGTTGGTTTGGTCTGTTTTTTGTTTTGTCTTTATGTTTTGTTAGGATCGTTTTATGGAGGTAAAGCGGCTCAGTGGATGATAATTGCTATCAATTAGTCTAATGAAGAAAATGTGTTTTTGTTTTTGCCCAAAAAATCGTAACTCTCTATTTGCGTTTCGTAAATATTCAAATTGTAAACAATGCTATATTTACATAATCAGCCTAATTTTTTTCCACTGCTGGGACACAGGACTCCTCTCTGTGAGAGGGAGTGGGCCGTAATCCACCACGCGGGCCCAGTGCGGGTTGGTAGATGTCACATGTCTTCGAATTTTTGCTTCTTAGACGTGCCGTTTCCTCACGATGTTTTCCTTCACCGTTTTGAGAGCAGTGGTGACGAAATAATTTACACAAAGTAAATCGCCTGTCTGGGTTCGAACCTACGACCTACTCCTCCTAAGTCGTGGCCGTTACCACTGGGCCACCACTGCTCTCTATATTTACCAATACTTAAATCAAATAATTTAATTGACGGATATGTGCCTACGCTACTAATAATATAACAAGATCACAAATATATTAAATAGATTATCCATTTAATCTTTTCGTGTTAAGAAAAACAGTATAATTTCCACCATTACTCTAATTACATTGTTAACTAGAACCTAAAAATAAAAAAACTTCATTTTAACGAAACTGTTTCGTACTCAAATTAAAAGATTAATGAAGTGGATTTAAATATAAGACATTATTTATATACATAATGTTGGTAATTGCTAAACGCATGACTACCGATCTTTTCGGCTTATTAGTCGATTCGCACAAATGTACTCTCACGAAACGGGCGGATCGACACTTTTAAATAATATTATTTTCCTGTAGGCGACTCGCACAACCTTAATTTATTTGTGGGCGAACCGACAACTCCAGAAATATGTATAATTAATTCAATTGGCACATTTTGAATTGTATGCAATAAAGTAAATGCAGTTTTTAGTGTACTTTTTTGTTTTCATTAGTGTATTCATTATAAAGCGGATGAGCCATCATGCATATACGGCACTCAAAAAAAAGATTCAATAATTTTACAAAGTCCAGCGAGGATCCAGGACTTATTTTTCAATGACCCTTAACTACAAAAAAATATTGAGCAAGCAAGCTTTGGATAGGATAGATTTTCTTTAGACCATAGGTACAGAAATAAGCGTTACTTTGCTAACAACATACATAACATAACATCACGCCTTGTTTCCCCGAAGGGTTGGGCAGAGGTGTACCTATAGCACACCCACATTTCGCCAGTTATGTTTAAGTCCCATGTAATAGGGGGCGAGCCTATTGCCATCTACCGGGCACAAATCCAGACTTCGGGCTGCTTCGGTTTGCTAACGTAGGTAGTAAAGTTTAAGAATTAGGAATTCTTTGGTATCGTAAGGGAATTGACACCAAGTAGCCAGTCAAATTGAAAACGCTCGCGATTAAAATCTTCATCGCGAATTCAAAAAATCTTATTCATTTAAAAAACCTGATAGCTTAGTTTGCAAGTCGATTGTTTGTGATTGGGTGTTTACTTAACTAGATGGCGCTCTGTGTTTTCTGTCTAACTGGAAGAAACTCAGAAGTTAGTTGCTGAAGTCGTGAGACATCGTGAATTCGTGATAATTTCGCGAATTTAGGGCAACATCTAAAACGACAACGTATAATCACGCCTGTTACTCCTGAACGGTTTGGCAGAGGTGCACCTGTTCGCTTGTTATGCTTAAGTCCCATGTGGGGCGAGCCTACTGACATCGACCGGGCACAAATCCAGACTCCAGGCTGCTACTGAGAAATTCCAAGAAGAAAAAGCCATATATTGAGTCGACCTACCACAAAAGCTTCATTGGCTCATATCATTCATTTGTTTATAAAACCGATCTAATAGCTGTAACTCGCTTCCCAAAACAATGATATCATATGAAGCCGAAAAATTAAACTTTCCCACCGCTTTATGACGGAGTTTACGCTTGTCAACATACCTCACATATTAAAGTTATGACGTCACTCTTATTGATACTTCATGAGAGTCTAGCTAGTTGGTCTAAGGCATGGATGGTGCTTTTCACAGGCACTTAATTTTGGGCAAAACTCTTTGTCGATAACCAGGCTCCCATGCAATGCTGTATGCAAAAAGATTCACCATCCCGTTCGTTTAGGTGACTAAGAAATGCTTCTTCAGCTGTGCTGGAGACTAAACAAATGAATGCTTGTGCTTACTCAGTACTCCTATGTTCTTGTGTGGTCTTTTGTTGAGGTAGGCCCTGTACAGTAACGACATTAGGTATATTATGGGACTACATATTTTGCTAAATATAGCATTGTACTGTACAGTACGTCTAGTTTCATACGTTCTCAAACTTATTTTCCCGCCCACTTTGAGAATATACCTATATTTTCTAGAGCCCCCACCTTTTTTTACGTACCATCTGTCGCGAATCTGAAACAGCTATTTTCACGATTACATTTAAACGTGTCAACCCATCTTAACGCCCCCTAATGTTCTCTGTTCTCTGGGCCTTCTTCTACCCCACTGCAAGTCTCAAACGTTCACGAGTGGGTGATAGCGCCAACGTTAAGAATCTATGGTTTAGTTGGTCGCAAGCGTGTATGCTGATTAAGTTATGTGAGATCATTCATGAGCGTTTCCATTTGGATTTTTATTGTAACAGCCTAGTCGGAGTCTCTTTTTGTTTTTGGTTTATGAAAACAGGCAACATTTCAGATATAAATCAAGACATAGGTACAAAAATGAACAAGGTGAAACCGTTTAATGCGACGGCATAAAGCCAGCGGACGATCAAGACGCTTCCAAGAATACCTCATTTGTCAAATTATGACAAGTAGGTAGTTTAGAAGTTATGAGGGAACAGATGAACATACATATATACCCACATCTATAGCACTCTCATACTCACATATCCGGTCAGAAATCATAAATTAATATTTTAAAAATCAAAAAAAATGTGGTATAATATCTTAGGTATTTTGTATCTCCAGTCTTTTTCTGCTCTCGTATTGGCAATAAAGAAATACAGATATGAGGATCAAGGTTCTAGCGGGGCTGACCGCCCAGATGCTACACGTGGAGACTATTTTAATTTCTCTAGAGCCATGATTCGGTCGTTAGTCTTATCATAACTTTATGTTTAAATGAAAAGGAATGATGAACTTGTATTAAACGATTAGACACGGTAAATGCAAATCCCTTATTTTGTACTCAATCCTCGATGTAAACGTGTTGAACGTATTTGAGTATTCCTTATCCAGTCTTCGTAAGTAACCGGACTCGTTGTTAGACAAAGTGCTAGTTCTTGTTAGATAATAGCGTTTACCGGCGGTTTCTCGCACGTGGAGATAGGAATTTGTCCCCCGGAAATACATAACCTAACCTAACTCAGGTCATGGTCTACCTGTGCCAATCAAAATCCTAATACTTTCCTTAATCTTATGGATAACAATTTTAAGGGTCTTCCGAGGCCCGCCTTGAGGTCTCCTCGAGTAGCTTTCGAGGTTACGACTTAGAATATGGGTGTAAGTCTTCACGACCATGTACTGAAAACACTGTGATGTGGTCGCGAAAAGGCTCATACAATCTCAATAGCTGTACCAGACGGCACGTACTGTGGCCGCGATAACGCAGTCTAATAACTATTTTAACGGCTTATAACCACGGTGTTCTGCGGTAGACAGGAAACATCCATTAATTGTTACATTTATACCTTCATAAGAAACATCAGAGAAACATGTTTTATGTAATCGTATGGCATCAAGAAGACAATCTTATTCGTCACAACATAATGTTTTCTGTTTTAGTTAAGTGTTTTTGTTGAAGTCCTTTAAACAGGGAGTAAGCTTAGACCATTATTATCATTCATCTAGAGAAATACCGTGATATCGTACCTACCCTACGCCCGAAAGAAGTTATTAACCCCAAAAATACAACGCACAGACCAATACCAAACATTGGCTGACCTTGGGCCAACATGTAGACAGTATCAGCCATTATTTTCTTTTAGAATTGATTATAGAATTATGCATCGTTGTGGCCTTTGACCCATCAATGCCAGTTTTATGTTCCGTCAAGAGATTAGTATGTACCGACCTGGCGGAGTATAAAATTATATTTATGTCAGGTATAAAATGTGTGAGAACTATTTGGATTGTGAATTCTCGATGTATATAGTCATTTACGAGTCATAGTCAAGTATACATAATTATATACAGCCTATTTGAAAGTTTTCTATATTTAACTACAAACCGCAAAACGTGCAGAGGTTGATTTTTGATTCACAATACCCAATGGCTGAAAGCAAAGTAATAGCATTTTTAATTTAAGTAAATAACCCTGTTGCTATTACTACGAGTAGGAGGTACATAGATCAGCACCCTAATTGCGTAACACATTTTCGTAAACGATTACGACTAATCTGTTTGATTTTGACGGTTCAAGAACATTCATTGCGTTTTTAGAGATATGAGGAACAGGGTGTAAAGTTCACTCATACACTTCGGAAAAGGGAGGATCCTCCGACCAGATGGATGTCGTATCTGGTGGGCAACTGCCCGATGATTGTTATCGGGAAGTTGTATGTATGCTATCTGCGCGGTAAACTCTGCTTGCGCGATGCAGGATTGATGCGTTTGTTCGCATGTGGCGGTGTAGATGCCGCCACACGTTCTATATATTGTTGAGCAGAATTTTTATCGAACTTAAGAAGCAATGGATTAGGAATCTGTTTCAAAACGATTCAGATTCCGATTGATTGTGTATTACGCAATTAGGGTGAGGATCTATGTACTTACCTCCTAGTAATATGGATTGCTGTTTTTGCAGGTATTTGTAGAATAGCTAGAGTGACACTTTATATATTTCAGGCTTTCTGTGTCCTATCTGTTTAAGTCTAATGCGCTCTAAAACAGAAAAAATATGTATGTGTTTACATGGGCCCGTCCGAAAATAGTTTGATACTTAGAAGTGAAGCCTACTCCCTTTTAATTCATATTAATTAACTTTTTCGAACGGGCAAAAACACATCATCGGTTGTAAGAACAACTGTCAAATCGTGTTGTGATTCATTTTTAGTTCAGGCCCCGAACCAATCTTATGTCCGCAAGTGATACGGAGTGGGAACCGCCCGTAACTTCGGTCGAATCTACGGATTTCGTGCTTGGGAAGTGAACCCCTTGCACTGCATCCGATCCGAATCCGAATTCAATTTGCAATATTTCAATTCGAATTGTTCAATTCGAATTGGCAATATTCTAAATTCGGATAGACAGATTTTAGATCTAGTGCGCAATGTGCAACCTCTCTCAAACAAATGTCTAGTTAATATTATGCCTAGTTCGGAGCGACATTTCTCGGATTCGGATTAGATGCAATTTAAAACCGCTCTTAAACTGGTGCGTGATGATTTCTCTTTAAATCAGTAAGCCTATCTTAAGATCCAAACCAATTCAATCCAGAGGCTTATTTAAGGATATTATCAGATATGTATTTAACGTACTTATTAGCATGATAAAGTTATAGAACAATATCAGACAAAAACAAACAAAAAAAAAAATACAATAAATTAATCCTAGGTATCAGTTCGGATACCTAAAATCTCGTATCTAAATCCTATAGATACCTAATTGCTTCCTTATCATTTCGGACAGCCGAAACTCGTGCGTGGGTGTCTTTGTTTATCGTTGGCACGCGTGGGAAATGAGCGGCGATCTGTTCCCACATGAGGACAAATACCTACCGCGTGAGTTGTAGTGATGCGCGCGAGGTGACAAACGAGAAGCGGGATCGTTATTTTTTGTATTACCGGTTTTGTGCAATGTTTTTTTAAAAAAAATAGTAGAATGTTTTTATATATAAATTAAAGTCTATGAGTAATACACTTTTATCGAATACTTTATGTGTATGAGAACCGCATTTAGTTCCCATCCAATAGTGTAGGTATCATTAAATGCAAGAATCACATTATTCGCTACATCACATCGTATTCGAACTCCAGCAATCGATAACCTTCCACGCGCCACGCGCGTCACTAAGTCGATGTAAGTGAATGCGTCATCGAGCTGATGGCTCGAAGATGTGTGAAGAGCCAGTAATTGTTTTATTATGGTAAAAAAACGTTGAGTCATTCCCGAGAAAAGTAATCTGTGGTTCGTTTGATGTTAGGTCAGGACAATTTCATTTTCAAGGCCGAGGCCAGCAAAACTTGGATGGAAATTTATGATAGTTCTGCTGGCAAAGGAAAACGTCAACGATGATGTCACTTAAGTACATTTTAATTATGCACACGCATAACATAATATCACGCCTGTAATCCCAGAAGGGTTAGGCAGAGGTGTCCCTCTAGTACACCCACATTTTGCCAGTTATTGTAATAGGGGGCGAGCCTTATGCCATCAACCGGGCACAAACCCGCCGACTGCCTCGTTAGTCTACTGGTCACAAGAGCTACTGCTGAGCGTTAGGTCCTGGGTTCGGGGGGGCCGGGCAAAGTGTTATTGGGTTTTTCTATCTAGAATTTCTCAGTAGCAGCCCGAAGTCTAAATTTGTGCCCGGTTATAATTATACGTTGTTCATTTGATGTTTTATGTTCGATATGACACAATGCTAAATGCCTAGGGTGGTTTACATTTAATCGTAACACAACCATAACATTAATATCGATTATTTCATAGACCATAGTACACTTTATGTGCCTATAAAAATGTACGCCATGAAAAAATATAAAAAAATTGCAAACGTGAAATCCATCATCATAAATTTATGAACACAGTGTAGTTCCCCAATACTCCGCACTATTTACTTTAGATTCGGTGACGTCATTTGTTATGTATAGCTATCTGCATTGCTTATTGTGGTGATGAATCACGATTATCCTGAGAAGTGAAACTTGTTTAGGGTTAAAGCCCCGTAATATAAACAAACTAGATTGTTTCACATAGTCTTTGTTCTTTGTTTTGATATGGTTGGTTACACTTTATAGCTGTTTAGGTTCCCAGGAATGGCCGCCATCTTATCCTCCTGTAGGAAGTTAGAAGCCAATGAGTGACTGAAGCAAAAAGTCCCTTTCCATGGCTACAAAAAAGAAAGGGAGAGGTAGACCGCAAACTACCTGGAAGACAAAATACACACATGCAAAAGCTTGGCCTTACAGATGACGATGCTTACCAGCTAAGTGAATGGCGCGGGAAGATTTAAGTCGAAGATTTAAGAAGAGATGAGGGCAACGCAGAAGATGAGTGACTGGGGCAGGAGGAGTGCGGCTATCAACTACGTTATTCCGCGCTATATTATATGGCCCGTTTTTAGAAGGTTCTTGACTTCTTCGGGGTTATGACATAGGAATGAAGAATAAATGAATGTAAAACGGGTAACCGCTTTTCCTAATGGCGAATGGCAAAGGATGATTTGGTCACAGGAGAAAGTTGCGTGCAGACTTCAAGTTTGAGTTTGGATATCTATCCTCCTTGCCTCATGTTTAGCACGGTAAGCAATAATATCTAGTTGCAGGGGAAAAAATCAGGAGGAGAAAGACCAGCTTTTTAAGTTTGTATCCCAATTAAAACTAGAACAAAAAGCCAGAACAAAACAAAATAAATTTGTAATGATTGTTTTAATTTGCACCGATCATCAATTAATCGATTCAATTTACGTACCGAGTTTTATCGATATTTTTTCGTACAAAAACCGTTACTTTCAAACAAAAAAATCACGAGTATTCCACTTTAATAGGCAGAACAGAAACTAAAGTCAAGCAATAAAATTTTGCACAGTTTAAACTATAACAATTCAGTACAGTTAGTTTTGCAGAGGACACTAAAAGCTTTTGCCGAGCGTTTTATTTTTTTTGTTTTCTGTTTGTATGAAACCTTTTCGGAGCCTGCGGTGGTTGACATAAATTAGGGTAATAGTCGTTAAGTTTTTAAGGTTTAACGGCGCGTTAGTGATCCTTTGTCTATGCCTCTATAAGCAATAAAAAAACCTTATTTTCAGCAGAGTGGCCTGCATTTTGACTCTATTTATTTATTTATTTAAACTTTTCGAACCCAAAGAGGTACAAAGGCGGACTTAATGCCTTAGGCATTCTCTTCCAGTCAACCAAGGGTGGTGAAGAGATTAGATGGCAGGTGCTTTAATTGAAGGGGACGATGATGGAAGAAAAATAACTTAAAAAAAAAAAAAAAACTTGTGAAGCGTGATGTAAAATAGATATTGTGTAACTTATAATACACATGCATACATATTAAAAAAGTATATACTTACAATACATATATACATTTATATATATATATATATATATATACATATATATATAAATTTAATGGTGAAAGGTGTTGAGCCGACTCTACGCTATTTGTTACGAAAATAACTCTGCAATTTCCGCTTAAATGCATATCGACTGGTGGCCGTCCTGATATCAAGAGGAAGCGCATTCCAAAGAAGAATGGACTGAATATGAAAGGAAGAATGAACAAAGTCAGAAGTACGAGAAGGACAAAGCAGGAGAAGATTGTTGGAAGAACGCAGTTCCTTAGCGTGAGATGAACATAGATATTGGAAGTGAGACATAAGATAAGAAGGAGGAGTGGGAGAGTTGAGAATAGAGAAAAGTGTAGTCAAAGCGCGCAAACTTCTTCTTTGGCGAATGGACATCCATTTGAGCTCAGACCTATAGCTCGACACATGGTCATATTTTCTGAGGTTGAATATGAACCGGATACAATTGTTGAGCAATCTGTCGAGCTTTTCCAAAAAAACCGCATTCAAGTCAAAGTAGCACACGTCACCATAGTCGATGATAGGGAAAATCAAAGTCTGCACGAGCATGGTTTTCGTCTAACCGGGTAAAAAGTTTCTCAGACGATACAGGGATCGCAGAGTACCGTTGACCCTTTGGCTAACACTAGACCTGGCCCTTTGACTCTATGATTTCATGCTTGGTAATAAACTTCATTTGGTGCACAGTCTTGTTGTTCCTACATAACGCTAAGTAATTTCGAGTAAGTGAATCAGAAAAACTCTTGGATTTAGTACCTACTTCCATAATTTATTTTGGATATAAAATATGTATCTGTGTACACATATACTTAACATATCCCTGATGAATTTCTGTGCCCATATTAGACCGGCCAAACCTACACAAAACTCCCTTATTTTCGAATCATCAACGAAAACATAAATCTGCTACTGTTACCAAATTTAAAAGCTTTACGTAAATAAATGACCACTTTCCACACACCGATTACGAACGGATGCCGAACTCAATGTCAGCGTTTATCAGCGAGCTTATCAACCGCCGGTGTGCACGCGCCCTAAACAGATAGTTTACCGAACTAGTGCGCAGCGCCCGCGCAGCTAATTGAACGACAGTCTTCCATGGCGGAAGCGATAGCAAAATAATCAATGGTGATAAATAAGTAATTTGAGTATTTTTTGATTAAGTTTTAATCACTACGGCGAGTTTTAAGCACTAGGGTGCGGCAGACACGGCGTATCTGCAAAAATTACGAAGTTCCATACATAATTCATTTTACCCAGAATAAATGAATTTAAAAAAATCAATCCTTATTATTAAATATGTATTTGCTTATGTATGGCAACTAGGCCCAATTGTTAGTAACATTGTTCTTAAAAACTATTTTTAGTAAACAAACACAGAAACAACAACAAAAAGAAAACGGTTAACTGTGGGGTCTTCTGAACGGAGGCCCTAGTGCGAGTTTCATTAAACCATTACGACTTTACGCATCGACCGCGTTCGGCGCTCCGAGTGGCCCTTCACCATTCGAATGTTGCGCTCCGATTGCCAAGGACCAATCAGAGCGCCGAACGCGGTCGACGCGTAAATTTGCAACGGTTAAAATAAACTCACACTGCGACAACCAAGGTGCGTCGAACTTATCAACTAACGTACCTAGGATGTCATTAGAACTAGATCGCGCTCTTGACAAGATGGAGTTAGTCTTTTTGTGCATTATGGCGTAAAAATCGAACATACCGGATCGAAGCGAACATACCGGACGCACTACAATAGCGCGACAGTCCCAACAGTATCCTGAAGCAGTTATTATATTGAATACGCATGGCGTCTTATAATGCCTTACCCACAGGCCACTCGTGTGCCAAATGGAAACGATTGGCAATACGCTTTAAACAGCGTAATCTTTACCTCAATACTACAACGAGCAAACCTGTGTATCAGCATATTGACCCTGATCGCTAGCGCCCTGCGCTCACGCTCTATATCTTCATCGTCTTTGAGGTCTCCCGTTAGAAGGTGTCCCAGGTAATTAAATTTGTCAACTCTTTTGAGTGTCAGCCCGTTCAGAATTAAAACTGGGTCGCTGTACACACGTCTACCGGAGGCCTCAAAACCATGTACACCCTTTTGTTTACATTGTAAACAAGCCCCAGATTCGTTACAATAGATTGCTCACACACTCGTAACAGCTCCCTGATCGAGCCTGCCGTCGGGCCCAGCAGCACCATGTCGCCTGCATAACATAAGTTGTTTACACAAACGTTGTCTATCCAGCATCCGACACGCATACTGCTGAGCCCGGCGATCAACCCGTTTATGACCTTAGTGACCTTCGTAAATATGAGGATCTATTATGTCAGTGCAATTAAGATTAAGCAGCAAAATATCTGTACTTTTTTTTTTTTTTTTGGTATGGCATCTCGTAGTTGACCTTGAGAGGTCGTGACTACTTAACCGGACTATCCTGTGGCTGCCTTAAGCGGACTCAAAGCCTCCAGCCAGGGGCGTAAAACTACTTATATTATTAAGCGAACGCTCGCTAAGGGCACCCCCTGTGGGGTACGGACCTCGGCTTAGGGCGTCGCTGACGGGAGGACAGCAAGATGGGACAGGCTGGATCAAGTTTTGTTGATTATTATTAATCGGGGAATTTAAAGCTACAGGCTCAGCTACGGCGCGGGCTGGCACTTCGTCGAGCAAGGGTCGGGGGGGACAATTACGTCGGGATCTTCGCGAGGAACCTCGGCGGCGAGGTCGGAATGTCGGTCTGTGTTTGTGCGCTGTACTGGTGGCCCTACTACTCTCCTGAATGAGAGTTATGTGGTCATCGGGATCGGTGAGGACATGCTTGGGACGGCGGACTTGACTAATGGAGGAGGGAATATAGCTAGCGGCTTTCACAACCAGAGGGTTGCGGTGATTCGCGGCGGTCTCGAAGAAACGCTTTGAAATGCGTTTCATGAACTGACGGATAGTGGGAATCCTGAGGTCTACGTGGAGGATTTCGTTGCGAACGTACCAGGGGGAGCCTGTTATCCTACGGAGGAACTTATTCTGGAGGGTCTGTATTCTATTGAAGCGAACGGGCTTGGCGTGTGCGAAGACTGCACTGGCATAGGTCATGATCGGGCGGATGCACGCTGTGTAGATACGCATTTTGCACTTTAGTGACAATTTGCTACGTGCATTGAGGACAAAGTGAAGTCTACCTAGAGCAAAGGCGGCGCGCGAACGAGCCGCCTTAATGTGCTCTGAAAAAGAGAGGTGTTCGTCTAGTACGACACCCAGGTATTTGGCTCGCTTCTCCCAAGGGATCGGCTTGCCGAACATGGTGATCGGTCGAGGGGGGCAGGGGGTATGACGCGGCTTCGAGAATAGAACCGCTTGACTTTTGTCGGGATTTACTTCGATTCTCCATTTCCTAAACCAGGCGCCAAGCTTGTTGACTTGGGTTTGGAGAATGCGAGATATCGAGTCTGGATCGCGGCCGGTGTAGTAAATGGCCGTATCGTCTGCGAACAGAGCCAGCTGTGCCTTGCTGCACTTGGGCATATCGCTGGTGAATAGCGTGAATGCTAGGGGAGAGATCACAGAGCCCTGAGGGACTCCTGCGCGAATAGGGTGGGGGGAGAATAGCGCTCCTTCGATGCGATAACGGAAGGTGCGATTCGACAAAAAGTCCCGTAAGATGAGCACGAGACGATCTGGCACACCGAGTTGGTACAGCTTATATAATAAGCCGTTGTGCCAGACTTTGTCGAACGCTTTCGCTATGTCGAAGAAAACAGCACCGGTCATCAAACCTCGTTGGAAACCGAAGTTGATGTGTTCGACTATACGGTGGACCTGTTGTACGCACGAGTGTTGGGTTCTAAAACCAAACTGTTCGTTGGGGATGAGGCCCTTTGTCTCGGCGTAGTCTCTGAGGCGCTTATAAATAAGCCTCTCATAGATTTTGCCGAGGACATTGAGCAGACTGATGGGGCGGTAACTACTAGGCTCTGACTTTGGCTTGCCGAGCTTCGGTATACCGATGACGGTGGCTTCTTTGAATGCCTGTGGGAAGATGTTGTTGCTCAGAGCACCATTGAAGATGGTGGTCAGTAGCATTATCAGGTGGGCAGGGAAAAGTTGGAATACCCTATTGGTGATTCCATCTGAGCCGGAGCCTTAAGACCTTTGATGAGGTCGTGCACTTCGTCGGGCGTGACTGGGGGTAGTGGATACTCTGGGTCTTCGACGGGAGGGAGGGAGGCTCTATGTTCGACTTCAGCGTCGACCTCAGAGAGGTGAGCTTGGTCTACTGGTTGAGAGCTAGGCGAGCATTGGACTTCTAGAGTGTCGGCTAGAAGCTCAGCCTTGTCGACATCATCGAAGGCGATGGTCTTGTCGGGACGTTTCAGGGGGGGCATGGAGACTATTTCTCCGGATCTGAGCTTCCTCTGGAGTTGCCAGAAGGCTAGGTGGGTGGGCTCTAGTTCGCTCAACATCTTGTCCCAGCCGGCGGTACGCAGCTCCTCTATGCGTGTTCTTACTGTACGCTGTAAGTAACGCATATGGGCTTTGTTCGCGTCGCAGGGGAAGTTGCTGTAGGCACGGACAGCCGCGTTCTTCTCATTCAACAGTTCGCGTACATCGTCCGGCAACTTCCAGCGACGGTCGTCCGTCGCTGGAATTTCCCTTGAACAATCGTTCAGGACTGATTGTACGTGAGCTGTGAATGAGTCGATCGCGGCCGTCGTGTCAGCGATAGAGTCAAAATGATCGGGGATTGGGTCCAAGTGGGGGGACGTGGTGGATTTTAAGCGATCGCTTACTCTCCTCCAGTCCGTTACCACTTTGTTGGGAAGGGGTTGGGTGGAATCGGGCAGACCTATGCGGGGGACCAGTTTCATGACTACTGGACGGTGATCGGAAGCGAGCTCTTGTACCACTTCTATAGAGTCCAACCGTAGGTTGACGTTCTGTAGGAGCGCCACGTCGAGAACATCGGCGGTGTGATTGGGATCGGGGGGAAAATGAGTGGGAGTCATCGGCGCGATGACATCGAAATTCTGAGAGGAGGAGAGGTTGAACAAGTGTCTCCCTCTGGAAGAGGTCCTGGTGCTATTCCAGGAGGGATGTTTAGCGTTGAGATCACCCGCTATGATACCGGAGTCACTCAGGCTAAAAAGGACAGAAAGATCTTCAGTAAGGAGTTGGAAGTTCTCCGAAGTATTAATGGGGGGGAGGTAGGCCGAAACTATGGTGATCGGTTGATGACCTGTCATGCCAAGCCGACAGCAAGACACTTCTAATCGTGAGAGTGTGGGAGGGTCTATGGGAATGCAGTATAGCTCCTTTTTGTAATAGATAAGGGTACCGCCCTTATGGCAACGCGTCCTGTCATTGCGAACTGTACGATAGTTTGCAATTGACGGATTTCGGTAACTCGGTTTAAGGAACGTTTCCTGAACAAGGAGGATGTCGATGTGGTGGTCGCGGAGGAACTCGCTGATTTCAGCGCGTTGTCGCAGGATGCCATTGGCATTGAAATAACCTAACTTTAGGGATCGGGGTTTGGTTCGCGCGAGGATTCCTTTATCCATGATTAGGGTTGGGTTGGTTGTTAAAGGACATCAGTGCTTGCGTAATGTCCGGGTACGCATTGTAGATATTCTGAATCATGAAAATGTTGCCGGCATTTCTGGCGGCAACAATTTCACTTGCCATTTTGCTGGCACGAGGGGTAAGGAAGGCCGTGAATGTACTAGATATGACATTAAACGCGTCCATCGGGTTCAGACCGACCACCCGGGTGGCTGCGGGCGGAGCTGACGCGGCCGGAGCGGCTTTGTTTAGAGGCACAGGAATGCCTGGAGTCGCGTTGACGCGGATCCGGGGGTCCATAAGTGGAGGGATGGCCGCAGGAACGGGTCTAGGAGCTAAGGCTGGAAAAGCCTGCTGATGGTGGAAGTAGTTCCAGGGCGAGGGCCTCTGAGGACTGAGTCGCTCCTGATGCTGTGTGGTAGGCCACGCGTGGGCGTAGCGGGGGCTTTCCCTTTGCTGGCGGGCGTCTGCACGCTTCGTCAGTTTGGGAGATGATGTTTTGGGGGCCTCGGGGCACCCACGATAATTGGCCGGGTGGCCTGAGTCGCCGCATAGCACACAGCTAGGCGGCTCTGTGCACAAGGTGCGGTCCTTAGGTCGGGTGCACTCAGCAGTGCCGTGATCGCCCAGGCACTTGACGCACCTGGGTTTCGCGTGGAAGTGCATCTGCGAATGCCCGTAAAGTTGGCAGCGGTGACACTGCCCTATGACACCGGTCTTAAAAGGCTTCTCGATCTGCAAGCCGGTGAGGTTGCAGACGGAACGGACGTTGAAGATAGGGTGGTGACCCTCAGTAGGAGGGCAGACGACGAGGACCATATCGAACGGTACCCTGCCTCGGGCGCGGTGCATGCGGTGGACTTCCGCAACGGGGACGTTTTGCGACAGAAGGTCGGCTTTTATATCTTCCGCGGGTATCTCCTTCGGGATCCTACGGATCACGACGCGGACTTGACGGTCTTCGGGGAGGGCGTAGGTGTGGAAGGACACACCTCTAAGACGGAGAGTCTTCGTGAGCTCTCTGTAGTCGTTTGACGTCGGGACGGTTACCTTAATACCCTGTTGGGTAGACTTCGCGCTGGTGTAGCCTATACGCAGGTCGGTGCACCATTTGGACACGTCTGTCCACTTCCCCTTGTCCTGGATGTACACAGGGGGAGGGGGGGGCGATTTTCTTTGCCGCAGAAGGCTGGGCAGCGGGCTTGGCAGCACTGTGGCTGAGGGAAGAGGTTGAGGCCGAGGCGGCCTGAGAGGGGGCGGTGGCGGATGGAGCCACGGGAGCGGAGGTGGCTTCGATAGCCGGCTTCTTTGTCCTTGTGTCAGGACTCGGTTTGAGGCTCCTCTTTTTGGAGCCGACCGTCTTAAAGACGCCTTCGTCGGAAGAGGGGGAGGAGCTCTGGTCGTCGCTCGATATTAAGTACGGCGAGGTCGGGCGAGGGGAAGGCTCGCTGGTGTCCATGTGGACAGCCGGCGGCGAGCAACCTGAAAGTTGCGACGGAGAGGGTTCGAGGGCATCGCTAAACGTGGCGATGTCCGAGCTGTCGGTGCCTACTAGGTCAGAGGGACCGGGGACGGACTGCTGCAGAGCAGCGAATTTGGCTCCATACTTGGCGAGGAAGTCGGGGTCCTTAAATAGGACCTCCTTGAAGAACGCCACTATCAGGGCGTCCTCCATGGTCGGAGTGGGGGGAAAGCTTAAGGGAGGGAATGGTGGAAATTAAGTTTCCACTTAGAGCCTATTAACCCTATACCTAACTCCCCGGGTGGATTGGCCCGGGGATGAGTTCCCTCCCTGTCGGGTGCAGACAGGGAGGTGTGTACCTATTGGTAAGCCCTAAGCTTGTATACCCGTCGCCAGTCTTATTGTGCGAACGGGGCCCTGACCAGTCTAGCGCGAAGGGTGTAGACACACCCTAAAGACACTAGGTGAGTAGCTGGAAAGCAAAACTGTCACCAGAGCCGACTAGGAGATCCCCCAAGGCCGGTTATCTGGGACCCGTCCAATGGATTGCCTCGCCCTGAAGGGGTTCGGCGGGTGTGATTGGGTCACCACCCCACTCGGCTTCGTTGGCACCGTAAGGTTTCCACCGAGGACCACGAAACTGTGGTTTTACCCAGAAGGGGCCTAGTGAAGCTACACACGAAAGTCTGATGAAGAAATAAGATTTGCCTTGAAAAAGGCACTTTTTAATTGATTAAAATCAAAATCAAATTCTTGATATTGATTTTATATCGGAGAAGTCGGGGCGACTACGATGACGTCACGTGGTAGCGACGAGTAGAAATACGAAACACAACACTGGAGCGGGAGAGCGCACAAACACGTCCGTCCGCGGCGAGAGTCGAGCGTCGAGTGTGCAAAATATCTGTCTAATTCCGTATGTTTTACACACAACGGAATTTTTTCGCGCACTGGATCTTCAATGCACTGCTGAGCGCCAAGAGTTGAAAATCCAAGTGTGTTTTTTCGACGCGCTGGGATGCACTGTTGGATTCTCAATACCGATCCAGCACCAAGAGTTGAAAATCCAGTTCGCGGTAAAATCTCGGCGTGATATTTTGACGCCTGTTTCGCACGACACGTCGACAGAATTTGCCAAATCGAATTTAGATTTTCATCATCATCTACAGCCCGACTCAATCTAAACTTGGCAAAGGCCTTTCTTTGCTTGTGCCAATACCCACGCACCTGTGCCAGCCTCATCCATGTTTCTCTATCCCCTGAGATTTCCTCCAAATAAATCAGAGCAATGTTTAAATTTAGGTAGGTACCTTTTATGTCAATGCAGAGCAGATTTAACGTCAGTCTGGCAGTTTGACTGATTTAATTAGTCAGCAAGTTCGGTAGCATGCCCCAAAGCGGTTATGAGCGTGGATCGTAACACGGTACGATCCGAAGTTGCAGAAAAATAAAACGTACTGCCCGCGTTGCATGGCAACCATAGAAACAAGTTTTAAAAGAAATATGTAATTTTGTCTATTCTATCTGTAAATTTGTCTATTCTTCCGTCGACAAAAGTTGGTCATGCCACGCGTGCTGTCCTTATCTCAGTTTCTTATACATCTCTATTAATCGTCAGTCATCCCTTTCTATTTATATCATCTTTATCAAACATAAAATATTAAATAAAAATATATGTTTTCGTTATTTCTACCGGCATTAATACCGGACGTATGGTATTACCAAGTTTTTATTACGGTATTACCTGACAATTTGCCTTTCTTTTAACGTTTCTGTAATAAACACGTAGGACAAATAAAATAAACTAATTAACCTTATAATAGTTCTGCACCTAATATTTTAGGTGGTATTTATTCGCAATAAATGTGCCCCACGGACACCATGAAATAATGACCTCCATTTCTTTACTAATAAAATAACTCTTGCAAGGTCAGCCAAACACGAGGTTGTGTCTACCTGCAATCTTGACACTTAATTTGGTCGCTAAATGACAGTAATTATTTTTAAAAGTTTCAAGCAAGTGATTTTAATGACTTTAAAAATGGAACTCGGTGCCTTTGACAGCTTACGCATATAAACTTTTTAAATCACTGGCGAAAGTTTTTATGTACGCTACAGTTATTCGCAGTGTGATCTTAATTGTAATAGGGCATTCCCATTACGTATGTTATGTTTAAAATGGAGATTATGACTAATATCAGGAGACAGTAGCTCCGGTTGCTAGAAATACATGCCATAAGATGAATAAAAAATCACAAATTCCACCGTCAATCCTGCTTAGAGATCATTTGACAGGAATCAACACTGACTTATGAAGCTATTTCAAACGGATATGGGAATTAATTGAAGTTCATTTATTTTTCTTATTTCTATAATTTTGATAATCCCGTAATGCATAACCCGTAAGGGCACAACACGCTATTAATCATTCCCAGTCACACCATGTAAAACTATCAAGATCGCACGAAAATTAATCACAACAAAAATCATTCGCTATTTTCAGACCAAACATCATTATCTCATTAAAAACATCAGCAATACAGTTGTCAAACAAGTTAACCGTCAGTAAAGAACTAAATCAATCACTTGCGAACGATTTATCATCGAGTATGCCGACCGTACCGATATAGTTAGTACCTACCGATTCTGAAGATATCTGTCAAAATTCGCTCCGGCCGGAAGGCGAGCCGTGGGAACCGGGGACGATCGGTTTTCTCAAAAACAACTATATCTATCACAAATAAAGATAACTCTTTCGTTTTGATACATTTTTTTTTTCGATTCGCGAATCGTGAATCGGACGAAAGGAAATTAGTTTCTATAGTCCGCTTTTTTTTTCAATTTTAGACGTCCGCGACGTTTGTCTGTTCTACTCGATTAAGCGATTCTCGATTTAAGTTTTTATGTTTTACAAAGGAGTGCGGGTCACGTACTCCTTTATGATATTCTTCATGTGCCTGTATCATGCAGATTTTACGAGTATTTCTGTTTATACTGGCAGCAAATTGACAGCGTCAATATTGTTGATAATAAATTAAGGTGACCTACTTTAAATATTGTCTAAAGAGCTACATATTCAATTGAAATGTTCACAATAACTTGGAGTATTTTGTTGCCTAACGAAAGTAAATACAGACAGGATATTAACCTGGTTAACACAATGTAGAAGATTACCTACCAATGTTTTGCTTTGCTGATGTTTAAAAATCCTTGGCATGTCTTAAACCTGGTTTTTGTAGATCTGGCAGCTGTGCTGTGAGTTTTGCGTGTAGCCTGACCTAAAACACAGCTTCCTCCGTTATTTCTAATCTTGAAGTTTTGTGCTATTTGTCAAATGAAGATCATTGAAGTATTCCACTACACGCTGCCCCTGCCCGCTGTTTCAAAGTTCCTTTGTATTAAGGTCAATATAAATTAAAATTTATATGTGTCTATAAATTAACATTTAGAACATTTTAAATAAATCCTACATGCTTACTAGTTTCACTACCGAGATATTACTCTCAAGTGACATCAAGGGTCACACATAGTTCCGCTCAAAGCCACCTAACTATACCGAACTCCATAAAGAAACAACATTAACAAAATCGTATTATTTTTAAAAGCTCTATAATGAGATAATTTTGGGAGTCGTAAGTCGTTAAAAATTGATGAACTTTTAAACTGACCTCTAATTTAATTTTATGTCGGTGTTATTACAGGTTAAGAAGGAGGATTGAAATGGGCGGCACGGGGCATTGATTACAGTGGATAGCAGTGTGAGGGTTATCCGCTTCTTTAGTGGACAGATTATACCCTTTGAACGAAATCCGACGTCTTTTACGCGGGCTAATCAAGGTCGGCATAAATCAGTGTTGAGTAAAAATGGGTTTTAAGATTTCTTGTGGATCGTGCGGTGTTTTTCTCAGGTTAAGAACAGTAAAAAAAGGGTTGACATTTTGAATTGATAACATAACCAAATCACAACACACATAAATGTGTTACACTTTTGTAAGTGTTTTTCAAAAACACTTTCAAAAGTGGAACAGTTATATATCTGTAACCGATTTAGAACTGTTAACAGTGTTAATAAGTGTAACTGATAGTGCTATTTTGGCAACGCCGCGTCTTTCTGTTAATAATTACACCTTAAACTGCTTATTTTTGTTACACATATTAACATACTCGTTTTGCCTCGTTTACGTTCATACATCTGCAGCCTAATTACGTTCCACATTTTCGTAAAATATTACGACTAAATCTGTTTAATTTTGACAGTTCAACAACATTCATTGCGTTCTACATTATTGAGCAGAATTTTTATTGAACTTATGTAGCAGTGTATTACGAATCTGATCATACACGCGCGCCGGTTTCGAGTACAGAGCGGGCCCAGTGCGTGTTGGATGGTCCTATGTCTTGGAATTTTTGGTTCTCACCTGACCTTTCTGAAGAACATCACCAATAAGGTGTATGTCCTCCTAGGGCGTCGCCTCCCGGCGTTTCCACTCACATCTACTTGTAAATACCTTTTGTTAGTCTCCTTTCATTCATCCTCTCAACATGACCAACCACTGTATCTACTTTTAAACCGCTCCGTTGTCTTATCACATCATTCCTCAGCCTACCATTAATAGTCACACCACACATGCTTCGCAAGAAACGCATTTATTCTGCTTTCATGCTTCTTTTGCCACACCCAACATTCACTTCCATACATAAGCGTAGGCAAAAGAAGTATGTAGGGATCGTAGCAGTTGGAGTTCAGTGCTTCTGCCCACCCCCATGGGAAGAAAGCGTGAGTTTATGTATGTACATATTAACACATCTTAAAGGTTACACTTTGATACTGTAACATAATTGTATCTGTTACATTTATAAAGGTTTTAGAAAACAGTGTTAAAAACGCTTAGTACGGTTACAGTGTGAATCCCTGGTTAAGATTGAATTAAATAGTGGGCGACTTACAAATGATCGCGGGAAAGACCTGCATGAGACTCGCACAGAACGGGAAAAGTGTCACAAAAGGGAGACATATGCTTAGCAGTAGTAAGAAAAGGCTGCCAATGGTGATAATGATGATGAAGAGTAAATCAGCTTATGTGTTCTCTTCAGCATTTAATGAGCGACAAAAACAATCTCTCTCTGATAAAATTGCATACATACTTCTTAAAGCACCATGAATCCTCATGCTTCATGTTGCTTCAAAGACCATTGCATATCAAGAAGTAGACCGGGGGCGTTTTAATGGTAGGGAGGAGGATAGGGGGTGCTCTTAGGATAGGAGGGATTTTGAGCCTACCTAGTATGCACCCTGATAAGGTCAAGTAATAAAGTCTTTCTGGGGACTATATTCTTCTGTATTGATAAAGAAGTTTAACGCTCTACACCATTTTAAAATTCTCTAGGGTATTGGGACAACAGTGAAAGTTAACGTCCATTTCGTGACTAAGTACTATGGAAAGTCAAGACGAATACTGTTGCAACTGCTATCAGGAAGTAAAGCTTTTTTTGAATTCTACTTAGTTAGGTACAGCATTGAGTCCACAATACAAGTGACAACATTAATACACGATATAATGTAAAAATTGCTTACTGCGAGAATGTTAAAGCTAAAATATTTGTAGACAGGTATTGAAATCCTCTTCGTTGCTTGAGGATCGACTTCGCGGTCACCAAACCAGCATTCTCGGAATATTTTCAACAGGCTCTAGATCTCCTTAGACTAGTCCTATGTCCAACAAAAGACAATAGACAGAGACTTGATAACACACGTTACACAAGTGTGTGACCAGAAACTTCGTATAAATTGAGTTATCAACGTCAGAACACGAAACATCTTCCCACCGTCCCGAGCTGATAAATTGTAATATTATGCACAGGAGGTCTACGTCCTGTAATGACAATGTTGTCAAAATAACGATCGACAAGAACATCACATATTCAAATCTAGTTAAACTAGTATACATTAGCTAGTCTCGGTCTATTAAGAAATGAATTGGACGTCGTTACCGCAAATGTTACGCTGTCAATTTAAAGAGTCGAGCGTTTGGTTAGATGAATAGCGTTATAAGTGGGCTTAGTACTTTAGTCGTGTAATACGGTAGGTGGTGAGGGGCGGGTATGCAAATGGCAGAGCTATACTTGGCCACGAAGCAGGCCGCCCGCGACCGTGGGAAAACTATCGCCTGTGGCGAGTTGTGCGCAGGCGCGGATTTAGATTAACGGCTTTTTGATTGGCCATTGTAGGTGATTGATGATTGAACGGAAGTTATGGCGGGAAACTATTGATAAGTGGTTGTTTTCGATGCTGACCGTAAAAGTGTGGGTGTTTTAATTAACGTAAGCTGCATTTCCAGCATAGGACGAGGAAGCTGCATCTTTATAAAATGACTAGCTGACTCCGCAAACGTTGTTTTTCATTTTGAAAAATAGATGTTGTCCGATTCTCAGACCTACCCGATATGAACACAAAATTTTATGCTAATCGATCCAGCCGTTTAGGAGGAGTTTGGTAACAAACATTGCGACGCGAGAATTTTATATATTAGTAGCTTGTGACGGATCCAAATGCATCATTAGTCCTTAAAACGTAGCTCAAATATTGTAGATTTTCAAGTTCCCCTTAGTTCATTTTGGCATTGTAGGTCAGGAATGTACCTTTCAGATTGTAGCACATTTAGCAAGGGATAGCGACTCGGTGACTCAAACGTGGCACTCTTTAAGTTCTAACTCTAAGAGAACTATTAGCACAAGCATGGAATAGAAAATCAAGTGGCACGCAGCTATCACGCGCGAATCACAATGATGCGGAAAATATGTAGACTTAATTTTGTAGGAACAACAAAATCAACTTTGACGAAAAGCTTATTTGTTGTTCATTTAAAATTAAGATTTATTTTAACTGACGAAAGTTGTTATTTATTTGCATATTTTTCCGCATAATTGTGACACACGCAAGTTTACTGACGGGCAGTTCCACTTGTTTTTCTATTCCGTGAGTACAAGGCTATGTTGGTCTTGTTCTGAAAAGTCAGTTAGTCAGTAAGTATCTACTCATTTCACCAAGGTTCAAAACCTACAAGTAGGTACAATTATACAGGTGGATTTTTGAGAAGAGGCGGTTAATCTTTGTAGCTATGAGCTACAGGAAAACGGTCTTAGGAGACTATCCATGACGTTTTTTTTTTTTTTTTAAATCGTCAAACACAGATTTTGAAAAAAAAAAGTCAACAAGAAAATGGACTATTTTCATAAAAGTTTTTTTTTTAAATGCCGTTTGATCCTGTTTCTTAAAAGAATCAAAAAACTCTAATTGACTAACTGAAGTTGGAGTACTAGAAAAGTTAGAAATCATGAAAATCTTTTCCCATATATATATCGTAGGAAATTACGACTCCCAACTTATTTTTTTTTAAGAATAGGCACCACATTTAGAACTGGCCAAAAGGCGAAATGAAAATAATTGAAGTTCGAACGAATAACCTTTTATTATTTAATTTGCTTTGGAACAGAAATTTAATCATTTGTTATTGTGACTTCTAACATTCTGAGAAAAAAATCCTCAAATAATTTAGAACGATTAGGACTAGGTATGGGAAAAGTTTTTTGTGATATCTGAATTTTGTAGTGCCGATCTATCCATCATAAAAAATAATGGATAGACTCTTAAAACCGTTTTACCGTAGCTACATCGATTAAGGTTTACCGTTACCGCCCCGTCTCAAAAATCCAACCTGTATATAGAAGGCCAATAAATAGGGATGATGACTAATGTTAAAATGTTCGAAAATATAATTTAATTTCAAAGACAGCACAGTAAAAATGAGATAATCGAAAAAATCTGTTGAATCGAGGTAAATATGAAGAACCTACGATGATTCCGTCCTTGTCGCGCGGTACGGACAGTTTATGGCGATAAGACGTTACATAGTCATGACGTCACTTCTCCGTTAGTACTGTCCTTGTCTAACACGAATTTTAAAACGTTTATAAATTGGCAGTTTTTTAATCTTTTACTCTTTTCATAATATTGTTTGCACTATTTGGCAACAATCATTTTTCAAGAATTAAAAAAAAAAAAACATCATTCTTGTAATTAAAAACGTTCAAAATCTAGTCGCACTCTACCCTCAGCGACAAAAAAATGTCAGAAAGGAGAATGCCAAAGTTTCCCACAAGACTCGGCCAGAACCGACAAAGATGAACTATATGTCAAAAAAAGGTAAATAATTATAGAATTACATGGTATAATTAGTTTTCTATTAGAAGAACACCAAACAAAGTAAAAGATCTGTAAAGTTGACCACTTAATACTTCTGATTTTAGCAATGAATAATACAGGTTCGGGTACCGTTTTAAAAGCCAAATACGACTACGTATTTAGTAGGAAATCGGAGTCCTGAAACACAGCAATAAACAATACAAAACTCAAAAAAACACGGAAACACTTCGTCGCTGGTGATATCACGCGGGAGAAGTAAATACAACTTTTTGACAGTGACAGATTCAAGTTAAAGTTTGACATCTGGTGTTGCCGGCATTATAGGAATAAACTATGCGAAACGGTATCGATAATCGAATTGAATCTTTTTTAATTATTACTTTATTGTAAAATATATATTTAAAAATGTAACTAAATGCTATTTATTGATATAATAATCTGTTTATTGACATAAGTAAGTAATTAATTCACTTACATAGTCCTATATTGATATTTTCGCAATTGATTTGCAAGAGCAGTTTCGTATCGATATAAATATTTTGGTACTGGCAACATTTCTAATTGAAATGGTAGATTATGAAATGTGTTGATATATTGAATAACTATTTAAAATGAGTTTTCAATGGTGGGCTTCTACAGATTTTATTTATATTGTATAATTCTTACTGTTTTTTATTATCAATTATCATTATTATAGAAAGTCTGTCGGACGCTACCCATGTTTCGAGCCTAATCTTGGCATTGTCCTTTTTATAAATTGAAATAATTTTTAACAGATTGAGACTGAGATGCGAAAGCTTGACGACCATAGAAACGCGTTTCGTCGACGGAAGACAAAACAAGATGACAGATGAATAAAAGAAATTTGTCATTTGGTCTACTCTTCGACAAAACCCGGTCATACTTCGCGTGATGGTGACTTTTGTTAATATTATTTATTACTTTATTTATTCATAATTTCCACAGCCCTTTAACAATTTCACTTAAAATTAATAAACTAATCTTACAGCCAATTACGGATTTACAATTTTGTACCTACACTTATTATATTCACAGAAACAAACCGGATGACAGGCTAGCACCATCCAAACTTACCTAAGTGTGTGTGGGTGGGTGTGTAGGAGTGTGTGTGAGGAGTTGTAATGGTGTATGGAAACTTTATTCAATACTATTTAGAACTGTTAGTCAATTCGTCGACCACATAAGTTACTAGTACAATTTTTTTTTCAGTAGTAGTTATCAGCACTCATTTCACCTAAGTTATTTCAAGTGTAGTCCGTCTCTGCTCGCTCGTGCACGACCCACAGGCGCGTGACGGCGGTCGGCGCGCGCCGCAATCACGACCGTTCTGACGTGCGACTTTTTGACGCAACCGCGCTGAATGCCTAACGTAACACTTACTTTACTTTGTTCTTTTACTACAAATAAATAAATAACAAAGTTACTTAGACTTTTGGGTTCATTTAAAGGTATGTGTAGTGTTTTGAAATTGCAGGTATGGTGAATTGCAAAATGGTTTGTTTATCTTGAGTTAGGTTTTTTGCGAGATTCGTTTCAGTTAACCCCTTTTTTTATTTTCTTTACAGTTTATAGTTTTGTTTTGAAAACCTAAAACCCTTGTAGGCTGTTAGTATTGAGAAAACCTTTTTCCCTACTTTGCTGTGCTCGACAGGATCCAAAATTATCATGTTTTTGTAAACCTACCAATTCTAATATATTCTCTTTTATCTACACTTCAGTAATTTTTTTTTTTTTTGCAATTATGACATATTTGTACAGATTTTGTCTGGGTCACTTTTTGTGACCGCTGCATTTCTGACATGTTCTAGTTGAGTGCACTGTCGTTTAGGTAAATGTTTGGTCCATCTGTCAAACTCCAGTGCACTTGTGTTGCTTAACTGAGTTGCGGCATACTGTCGGGGCTGACGTTTGATCATAAAATTACTTTAAGACTTGCTTTCGGTGTATTTCAAAGAGTAAATCCAGTCCTCCGTAAAATTTTACGTAATAAGTAAATAGTCTATTGTACATTTGGATTACTTATCAACATAGTACATTTTACGTAATTATTTATCACATTAGTAAAATCATACTATTCCTCGTGCATTGCTTCTATATACAACATCTAACTGTATAGTATACTGAACTTTCATTGCTGCCTTCCATTTGCAAATGAAAACGAAAGTGCATGTAGCTTTGCATGTGGGTTGATGAGAAGATAAGCAAATCATATGTGAATGAATATTATTGTAATGAAATTATTAAATCTAAAAAAACGTATACGCCTTGTTTAATATAGAACAATAGATCGGCAGCCTAATCGCATAACACATTTTCGTAAACGATTACGACTAATATGTTTGACAGTTCAACGACATTCATTGCGTTATTTACATTGTTGAGCAGAATCTTTTATCGAACTTATGAAGCAATAGATTAGCAATCTGCCTCAAAACGAATCAGATTCCGATTGATTGTCCATTACGCAATTAGGGTACAGGAGTGGACTGCAAGATAGCATCTATCTAGTCTGTATTATCTCACTGCAAGGCAGTCCTCAATCTCCCTTTTTCATGCCCTTCTGTTTCTGCTAATTCGGTTCAGTTCAAATGAGGTGGCATACTAAATTATTAAGTCCCATCTTTCTAAGCGGGATGCCCTAGTTCAGGTTTGGCACACTAATGGCACACGTGCCATTAGTGGCTCGTAAAGAAATAGTTTGGGTACCTTCATTTCTGAAATGATGACTTTCAGAAATTATGGTACCTGAATCATCTAGTTAGCAACAGCAAAAGTCGCTCTAATATAATATTTCATTTAAACAAAAATAAAACTTTTAGTTATAACTTTACTGTGCAGTAATAAAGGTATAGTTCTGGAAGTACTAGTGGCAAATAAAGAGTATTGTTATGAAAGTAGGTGTGTATGTTTATAGTTTTGTTCCAGTAGTCACTAAGTCATGATTGTTTGATGGCACGTTATGCACAAATTCAATATTAATTTGGAAAAATGACACATAGATGTATAGAGTTGTCCTAGTCTAAGTAACGAACGAGAGACTCGAAGTAGACTCCTTCTTTTTGTGAGATAACTGACATAAGCCTATCTATGTAGTATTTCAATTCAGGCTATAATATTGAGTTCTATTTCCTTGACCAACCCTAACCAGACGGAACTCTTAAAAACCATCTCACCGTCCATCGGAGCATAGTTTTGCGCGTTTTTACAACAATCAATTAACTCCATTGCTTCGAAGCGAGAGGTCGTCACGATTCTAATTACTTTTATTTTTTATATTTTTATGTTGCGTTTTCATGACTGCAGACAATGATGTCAATATTTGAAATTGATATGTCTTATCTACGGGCAAATATAATTGTAATGGAAGGGTGTTGAGTGAATTTTGAGGAGTGAAAGCTTCCGAAATAGAGTGTTTGAGTAGAAAGATGTGAATGTGTGTTTACACAAAAATATTTAATAAGATTATTTAGGATAGTAAATCTTCACCTACTTATCTGAATAGCTATTACATAAAGATATGGGAAAAAGCTAAAGAACTTTGCAACTTTTCCAACTTATGACGTAATGAATGGTTGTGTTTAAACAGCGTCAAATAAAATAATCTAGCGAAACTTCATTCACGTTATTGCTTATAGCTCTCTAAACAAATAAAAAAACTGCATTCGAAGGTTGTTTAAATACTTCAAATGAAACTTGTATACATACTGATTCAATGTTATAATTCCGTTTGACTAAGTTCACCGGCCACACACATTATGAAATGAATCTGTTAGAGACGTAACATTGTCTAATAGAGCTAATAACCGGGGCTAACAATACAGAATTAATTTAAGACCGCTGCGACCTTTACCCTCGCTAAAATTAGCGTAATTAGTGTGTACAGCTAAAATTTGTTGATTGAAACTTTACTTACAACCGCCATAATTAGCAGACAAATAATTAAACATTTAGTACGATATAATTGACACCTAATATAATTAAAATAGTCAATTTTAAACAATTAATGATGTCAGATAAATACATTCACATATACCTAATGTTACAGTCATCGGGTCATCCCATGAAAAAACAAATATACGTTGGCACACGAGTTATATGGTGCTGTAACCACAATAATGGTCGCAAAGGATATACACTGTTATCTAGTAGCTAGTTTGGCGAAGATATGAAAGGTTCCGTGTAAAAACAAGTACTTAATTGTTTACAGGGAAAATTCGAGGAATTGGGACGAAAGGACTGGACACTAAAATACTGTAACAGTAGATAACAATATCACTAATGAAGTTAAGGCTCTCAAAGACAAGCGTCGCTTGAAACGTTTAAAATCTAAACGTATAACCACTTAAGTGAAAGCTAACACACGTTCGTCGTATGTCGTGTGGGCATGACAAATCTATGGGTTTTGAAGAAAATCATCAATTCTCGCGATTACATTGATAAATACTTAATAATCTATGCATTATTCAGTCCTCCTACACACGCCCACTAGTTAAATACCGCGATGGCGGTCTGGAAGATGAGTTTGTGTTTGTTGAAATAGCTTATTGAATGGTGGAAAATGATTAAAAGGAAATGTTGGTACATATTATGTAGATGATGATAGATGGAATTTAGATGATAAGGTTGTGGCTGTAAATGAACTGTGGGGTAATTGTGTAACACACTAACAGTAGGAATGGCTTCATTTTGACAGTTCAACAACATTCATTGCATTATTTACGTTGTTGAACATATAAAGCAATAGATTAGCAATAATGTTCAAAATGATTCAGACTGTGGTTGATATATATATACGCAATTAGGGTGCTGGACTAGCAGAACATAATGAAAAATTGAATAAAGTAAGTGCAATACAAATAATACTAGCAAAGTGTTTACGATGAAGAAAAGTGAAAAGTTTAAATGATACATCCATCTATAAGTTCAAAATATGAAGACAATAATACTTTAGATTGGTAGGTATAGAAAATTTAATGTTACAATAAAATTCCTCCCCATACATCAACTGAATGAAACCTTGTATAAATCGCACACTATGCAGCCGGACATATTATAAGTTGGGGGATTACCTACATCGCTGATAAAAATGCTTGGCTAATCGCTGGTCCTGCTCCGCAAGGACGCATCAACTAATTTTAATAAAATTAGCATTTGAAAATACTGTTGGAGCTGCTGAACATTAAAATTAAACTATCTTTGCATTGTATAAACTCAATCTTTTAGTACTGTATAATTGCTTAAGCTTAATGTGAGTATTTTGTACATACTATAAAGCTACCATTTACTGGGTACGTCTTTCATTGACTTGAATGTGCCCTGGCGGCTGAGAATATGTCTTGCTCACTCTGATGTTTCGCTGATGGTGGCGCGTGTGTTGGACCATTTAGCTCCCTTCAAAATGCTTGAGTTGAATGGTGCTAATCCATGCGGCATGTTCGTGATCGGGCGCTGTCAGTCGGGACTGGTCATCTCTTAGATCCCACGGGGTATTTTAACAAAATTTTATTTTTGGGTTTTTTTTTCTTTACAATACGGACGCTTTTAACGTTCTGCATCGTTCTCACATGCATAATAATTTCAACATGAATGATGTAACCAATGTTTTGTAACCATAATTTGATTTAGAAGAGTGTCCGTGGAGTTTCTTGCCCTTTCTTCTCAATAGCTACTTGGAATAGGCAACTAGCTTCATCTATCTGACCGACGACCTTGACAATTCAAAGTGCCTGTAATTAGTTTATTTGAAATAAATGCTTTGAGTTTGAGTTGGAGTTTAGAAATCTAATAATGTGATATTTTGTTACACCAAAATCACATCTTATTATCTATTTAACACCTGAGGAGCTGTTGTGCACAGCAATTCTTTCTATGATTCAGTAGGTACTAAAGTCTTTATGAAAATTGTATGACACTCATTTTACTTACATTTGTTTATCTGATAATTGTTGTACTGCTGAAAAGCAAACCTTTAGCTACCTCTGTCTATGTTCCACATCCATTTATCTCATTTCATGTGATCTCTTATTATTTTCCTTTTATTGACAATTGTGACATTTTGTATCTAACATTGTGATCTGTTAGTTTTTCTTTTTTTATGGTATGGAGCTAAGAGGTCGTCTATTTTATTGTAAAGGTATCGTAAAACTAGTGTTGAGCCAGGTTCTCACTGTAAGCTATCTTTATTGTTCCTGGCTGATAACCAATTAAGAAGTATTTGGATTTAAAACTAAAAAAGTCACTTCTAGAACGATCGGCCAGGGTCGATAAAAGGTAACCGTTAGTTTTTACCAGGTTCTTTCTTTTCTTTTCCTTTGCTCGATACTCACTAGTCAACTGTATTTCTAAAGCTTCTTAAATATAAACAGTTTTTAAACTCAGTGAATTTATTTATTATAAACATCTTTTGTGCGTGAAAGTGTTTGACTCACTCAATCACCTCCGACCCTCCCACTTGCGTCTACTACAGGAGTTCGAAACGAATTCGAGAGAATAAATAACTTGGCGTGAGACGCCACCTCCAGTACAGTAAGACGTAAGGTCCTCACGTCTACACCATTAACATATATATTTTATTTATTTCTAAGATAGAGCACCACGCGGTTTTCCTTCCTGAAGAAAACAACAACCGACGCGAGCTCCCTCACAACGGGCTGCGGGCTGGTGGAGCGGCTGCTGCGAACTTCCACTCGACAGACTGCGGGCCGGAGGAGCGGCCGACGCGAGCTGCCTCAACCTCGAGGTGCTTCGCGACCGTGAGCTTCCTCGTGTCAGACTGCGGGCCAGAGGATCGTCCTACGCGAGCTACTACTAATCGATTCCTATTCCTTAAAATCTTTTTCTAAATATATTTGTATTTCATATTCTAAAAATCACATTTACTTGTAACCACGTTCGGTCAGTCGGTTAAACGTTACGTTACAATAACAGTAATAAAATTATTTCAAAAGCCAATAATTCTACAATTTCCTCGTAACAGTACCTACTGATTCAACTTCTTTCTACCGACTCCCGATGATACAATTATTGATATTTTTTATCACCACAACGTGCTAGTGATGTTTCCGTATTCAATTGTTATCTCTATTAAAAATATCACAATAGAATCGAAGGAAAGTAACAAAATGGACGATCGAGAAGTAACGGAATCGAAAGGGACTTACGTAAAACTGGAGGCAGATTCGTAGCAAAGCAACGCAATGGAAAAAATAACACTTTTACTTTTTGTTGAGTTACGCTTTCGTTACTTATAGGTAATGGTTCTAGGGTTCTGTGGGAATTTGGTTTAACAAAAGATTTTAACGGAGTACACAAGGGTAGAATTGACACTAACAACCCAACTGAAGAGAAATTGGCATTTGTGAAAATTAACTTTTTTTGGCAAATGAACCTCAAGGAAAACAATGCACGCTTGATACTGATGGCAGATTGGCCAGAAGTATTGTGATTGCTTGGCTATTTTAAAATACCGTTACTCGAAAAACTAACACAAAATACAAAACACAACAAACAGTATAATGATGGTCATGAACATACGGACCTCAACAGTTAAAGCTACATCGTACTTGCCAACATTGATGTAGGAAGTCATCTATTCAATTACTTATTTTGTTTTATACAAATAAATGTTTGCGATGTAAAGAAACGGGCACGCGATCAAAAACACTTGTTTTTGCTTCATTCAACGCCTTTACAAATAACTCTTGCCTATCCTAAGGAAGATGTGGCAAGATAAGGTGTTATGTAATTCTTTTGAAATTAATGTGTATCTGGTATTGATCTGGTGTGTAAAGAAACGTTGTTTTCGGGCCATTATCTTGCTTTATGATCTGCTACTGAACCAAGTAATGATTTTGTTTCTACATTATCAAAATTATTTGTTCTCTTTGTGTTTATTTTATCGTTTTCTTATTTCTTCCTGTACTACTTCTTCTTATTGTCCTCAATTATCTTAAACTTTCCTTGCTTTACAACATACAGCCATAGTATTTTGCGACGGTCGATCAAATCGTAAACGTTTTGTTTAAACATTTTCGGGGCCTCCCACAAAATTTTAATAGTCTTAGACTATTCTTCTCCTGCCCCCTTCCTAATTTTTTTTTGGTAACAAAGTTGTATCGTAATACCACGAAATGCATGCGCTCCCAGCAATCTTTTAACGTGACTTTAAGTCTAGACACGAGCAAGATTAGCTCATCGGCTAACATATAAGCAACGGATACATATAGCCAAGATTAATCGCAGTCTGTATTATTTCCGTTTACTCATATAAACTTATGTTACTTGATAGTGTAACAGCTATGATGGCGTCTAAGTTGCTCGTCTTCCTGCATTTGGCGTTAATTATTATCGTTATTGTTTCCTGTATTTATACTACGTCTTTTAATGAATCTTAGATAAATCTATTTTAAACATAAAAGAGGTTAGGCTTAAACGTTGGAAGCTCTAGAGTAGGAGAACTAATCAAGGTTCTTTGAAGAATTTCAAGTAAGAATTCTGTAGATCTGCATTCTAAATTCGTACTGTAGCTGAACCTCATCCAACCCTCCGGTTTAGAATAGTCTGAATCAACGCTTTAGGATGTCTGGTCCCATAATTCTCTTGTCACACGTCGGCGCTTCCTCGGCGCGGTCCCTTTAGCGTTAACTTAAAAACATGCTGCATTGTAATACTGCTCTAAGGATATCGTTTGCACAGTAGCAACCGATAATCACCGACACGTTTCTTAAAATTACAACAAAAATAATTGGAGTCAGTACAGTAAATATCCTATTTGGTAGAATTAAAAAGGGCTTACCTATAACTTTTATTGGCGTAGGCTTTATAATTATTCTGTTCTTATTTGTACTTAGGTCCTTGTGACCTTTATTAAACATTAATCCGTTGCAAAGCAGTTGCTCTTGTATGCACTTTCGATATCCATATAATAGTGTTGTTTTAACAAAAACAAAACTCTGTCGTCTCGGATAGTACCGTTATGGCTGTACAATGGCCAGTGCTGAAATGTTAATGGTTATATCTCCATTTTAGTGAAGAAGTTGACCAAAATAATTGTTAATTAGTGATCCGGTTTTACTTCTCATCAATTAGTGAGGTGTTGTGAGTATTTTTTCACAATCATTAACTTTACTAATATATATGTAATATTATATGCCATTTTTTTCGAATGAATTTCATTATTTTGTTGTTACAGTGGACAATTCAAAGGAAAATCCTGAATCCTGAATACAAAAAAAAACTATAACAGCTGTGTCTCACGTATACTTTTACGAGTATTACGCAGGGTACATACTAGGACCTGTTGCATTGAAATTCCCTCTGCGATATAAAAGCAGAATAGTCAACAGCTTTTAACACGTCACAGGGATTGTATGCTAACTTTAAACAATTGTAGTCTAGTAGTTTAAGCAACGTAGTCTGTCAAAAGTGAGATAGTTAGTTGTTGTGGTTCCTTACAAAAAGTTTTGTTTAATGTTCAGTAAACATTTTGAAAAGGATCATCTAATAAAAGGGTGGCCCTCTTTAGAGATCCACAACATCAGGAGTTCATATATATGTGTTGCTGTCTTTGGATTTATAATACGTGATACGTCGTTGATGTCTATTATTAGCAAATGAGAATTAAATCGAATGAGACCCTCAACGCAGTCTGCTGACTGAAACAATCAGATAACAAGCACGAAGGTATATGTTAATTTACAGCTAATAAAAAGGTTAAACTGTAGGCGTGTATTATTAGAGCCTCTCTTGATTGATAATGACTGCTACCAATGCAAATGTCGACTACAATCAAGATTATGTTCCTTTTTGTAACAATTATTGTCAATGATGCGAACATTGATTAGGACCACTTTCTACTTTGTTTGGTTAGTCTTAATTATGTTAAGCGAATTGTGTTTCTGGTCTTTGCTTTTATCTGTTGTATAATCACAGCTCAATACTCAAATTAATTTTGCCTGCATTTATTGAGTGCGTGGTGTGGATTTTTTTTAATAATACGCTAGTTGAAACGACAGTAAATGAATAGAGTTGTTAAACATTTGTGGCAAAAAAGTCTCAGACTTTTTTTACAGTGTCTGTAGCCTGTGTCAAGTCGGATTAAACGATAATGCCTGCAAAAGTTCTAAACGGACAGAAGTGATCTATTTTTTTAAGGTGAAATTGGCATAGATACCGCAGTTATATGTTACCATTTCGAAAACATGCTGAGAACATCAATCCCAGATTCACAAACCCATCCCAAGACAAACCAATAACTCATCGCACATCAAAATTATGTTCCTTAACTTTGGTATCAAAAAACGCTTACCGCCGTAACTAAATCTCAAATTGCGGCGATCCATCCATAGTATTTTCACCGGGCGTTTCCCACGGCTGCGCGCACGCAACAGCGTTCCAATTAGACTGTACCGAACTAATTCCTGGGCATGCGCTGCGAATGGGTAGGTGCAGAAGGCTTACTATGGGCGAAATAAAATTAATGTTATTTCGTAAGTAGTTTTGCCACTGCTGCAGTGGTTTCAAATTTATTGGCTTGAATTGTTTTTCCGTCTTTACAAAGTTGGAATGGCTTTTGCGCCTCAACAGCACTCTAATTGTGTAACACAACTTCAAGCACAATCTGAATCATTTTAAAGGATATTGCTAAGCCATTGCTTCATATGCTCGAAAAAAATCTGCTCAACAACATGAATAACGCAAAAAAAATTAAAGCCTATTGATAGTGTGTTACGAAATTACCCCGCAGATCAGACCTTAAGGTAATGTTTTGTCTTTCAAATCGTTATTCAAAAAATCTGGATCAGCAGACAGATGGATAGAGTTATATTACTTTTAACCCAAAGTCCACTATTTCCCAAAGTATACTCTAATGAACCCTTCCAAGATTCTATTTTCATCCTACAACGGCCCATCAGGTACCCTAGTCCACATGGTTCACATTACTTGTTTGCGACTGATTACGTTCAAGATCCTTATCGAACATTGTGAAAAATACTTGTAAATACATTGTCGGGCTTCTGTATCATCTAGCCTGCGCGCGCGCCGCACCGCCTCTCCGCCCGTAATCGCTCCTTCTAAAGGTCTTGTAACACGAACGTCTTTTTTGGATGCGCTCGATTTGGTCACAACGATAATTAAATAATACTGTTTGTTTGATCGTGAAGGGGCTTTATTTATTAGTGCAAATTTTATGAATTATTTCCTGTCTATGTTTTGCTCGGGAAATTTTTGGTAAGCGAAATTTTTGATGGCATAGAAACGGACAAAGCTGCTGAAGTCAAAATGGAACGTAGGATTTCTCAAAATGCCTGTGTTATTATAATTTGGCATCCTAAAAAAATTGTTGGCTATCCCTTTATTTTCGCTCTACTTAAATGCTGTAGAAAATGTAATATGGGATTATTTACTGTTAGAAGAATTGCCTGAAGCATTCTGCTATCCACTAATGTCTATAAACTGGAGCCCCAAACCACCTGGCCAACAAGAAAGCAAGCAACAAACATATACATGCATTACCTCCCAGTCTTTGGAACTGGGGAGGTCCATATGTCCAGCAGTAGTCTCATTTATAGTCTGTAGTCGATGAAGAAAATATATTCGAAAACACCACGCTAGACCAACAAATTACAAATGTTATTGTTGTAATTTTCAGTCAGGAAGATTGTTAGATGACCTCTTGCAATAAGAATTTAAAGTTACTTTGACCTACACTTATACAGTTAGTCTATTAGTGATGTTCCTTGTCTAAAGCATATGATAATCGAATTATTTGCATAGTGATGTTAGTAGCACAAGTCCGAGTATTAAGTAGCACAATAATTATTATTGCTTACCGTTCATTTTGATCACGATATTTAATTTTATTCTTAGTAAGTCATTCGACGATTGTTTACATTCTGAAATGAAATGTTGTGATTCATTACTTCGTAGTTATGTTCCACGTTTTATTTGTTTAGCATACAAATAAAACGTGGAACATAACCACTAATGGCTCAATATACTTACTGAGATCACCAATCCGAGGTATTTTTATTTTCCAAGAGTGCTTTTAAATGAACTACAATGGTAATGATTATCACTATTATAGTAGAACTACTATGGTGATTTTCGAAGTCCATGTTTAAAGAGTTCTTTCGTTATAAAGGCCCTAGTACCTCTACCTGAAAAATAAGTAGTCTAGTCATCAATAATGATAATAATAAAAAAAAACCTGTTCAATTTACTTAAATTTATCTATAATTTAAATCTAGAATAGATACTGTTTTGTAAAGCGGGTCGTTGGTCTAAAGCGGAATGATTTTATATGTAGATGCTCTTGGGCAATGAAATCTGGCACGGTCTCTGAATACCGTGTGAACTACACCCGCTTACAATACAAAGAAATTTACAAGAATTTAATAAAACAGCACTGCATTACATTAATATTGAACCTGTGCAGTAATAGTCTCACTAATGCAATTTAAACTCAAAACAAAACGAATAAGATATCTTTTAGCATGAGCAGCAAGATTTTTTCTGAAGCAACTGGAGATTGTAAGGAAATGAGACCTCTAGTTATGAGTTTAACCAGTGTAACATCTAATTAAGATATGAATTAAATCTATGATAAGGAAATAAAAGAGTCTGAGTCGTATGTAAGAACTATTTAGGTGGTAGATGAGATATTGCGGGACTATGTGAAATATTAGTCAAGTGGATGCAATTAATAGTATTACAGTTGAAAAAGAATAAGTATAAAGTAGAGTTAGTTGTTGAATAAATAAATAAATAGTTATATATAGAACTCGAAGTAATAATAATGCAGGTGCATCACTATTAGTGTTAGTGAGGTGGCTACTGAAACAAAACAAATATTGTTGCAAACAGTGTTTATTTTCTTTTCATCATTCAATTAGTCTACAGTAAACATCCTCTACGAATTCGCTAACCTAACAGCTCCTATCAAAGATAACTATTTATCACAGTAAAACTTAGGTGCTATCTACGCTACATGGTACTTAAACGTACAAGTAAATGCTTTAACCGACGCGGAAGACGTTGAAGTTAGGAATACAAAAATAACAGATTACTACTGAACAAAAAAAACCTTAATTTATTAAATTAATAAAAAAAGTAAAACTTCAACAAGCAAAGCGAGAACAACCCATACTTCGTTAACACACATTAGTTCTAGGAACCTTAATAGAAACAAACAACAACTTTAATAGTTATCACACGTTGTCACACGGTCCTCTATGCGAGGTGGAGGAGTAGACTCCTCAGTCACCACGGCCGCCACATCGACTGGGCGGAGTCGGGCTCGGAGGCGGGGCTGTGCGGCGGCGAAGGCGGCGCGTATGCACGCTTCGCGAGCGCCGCTTCAGAGTCCATCGGCTCCGCCAGCCTCTTCAACCCTCGGTCTGGTAACGATGTTCTCTGCACAACAACCTGCTGCTGCTGGGGAGGCGCCGGCGTCGGCGCGATGGCCTGCAGAGGCGTCGGCCTCGCAACACCATTCGGCGCTATCGGCTGAGGCTGCACCACTTGCGGATTCTCCAACCTCCTTATACAGTTACTGAGGTGCTGCAGAAGCCTCGCTCCAGCCTGAGGATCCACTGGGCCTTGACGCTGCATAGCAGTGGCAGCTAACGTAGCGTTCGCAATAAACTGAGACACTTCTGTAGCACACTGAGTAAATCCAGCACGAAAACGTTCTTGGTAGGACATTTCGGATTTCAGCACTAACTGGCCTCTCCGTTTGAGGCTGTGGAGGTGTCGCACGGTGAGTTCTAGGATGTCGGCTTTTTCCAGTTTGGAGACATTTTCTCCTTCAGCTTGCAGGGCGGTAACCATGAGGTCTTTGAGTTCGTCCAGGCAGCGGTTGATGCGTGCTCTCCTTTTTCTTTCTAGCATGGGTTTCATGACTTTTCTGTATTGGTATGTTCGGGAGACGGGTTCCTCGTCAGGTTGCGCGTGCGCGGGTGGGTGGAAGGCGCCGTGCGACGGCGACATAGTACGGGCGGGTAGGATCATTGGAGCGCGCGCGACGGTCTGTGAGCGAATGGCGCGCGCGCCGCCGTCACTCCGCTTTTATGCGCCCTACGCCGATTGTGGCAAAACGCCCGTGATAAAAGTAGGGGTGGCACTCGCGGGATTCTGGAATTTATATTCTTAGAAATATTTATGGATAGCCAGATAAGATAATAATTTAATTGAACTATTCCCGAGGTGTAAACATGGCTTATTTTTCCGATTATAATGAATAAAAAAAATTGGATCAAAACCTTTGATTCATAAACAATAATTTTTGTCGTAAAAGCGTTAGGTACTTTACATAATTGTAAAAACGTAACTTTACAAAACGAAATATTTATTGTTACTTTTTAAGTAAAACTCTTCGTACTTTATCATTTTCCTAAAATTGGCCTGATTTGA
This sequence comes from Dasypolia templi, assembly GCA_963555695.1. NCBI lineage: Eukaryota > Metazoa > Arthropoda > Insecta > Lepidoptera > Noctuidae > Dasypolia > Dasypolia templi. The sequence continues at coordinate 7,921,345 of OY743157.1, forward strand.
ACCTTAACATTTTTCCATCATTTTAAATAAGGTTTCTTATCGTTACATACACGTTAAAAAACTTAGTGTTCCACAAGTAAGGACTAAATTGTAGCAGGTATTTGTAGTCATACCTATTACAATTGGGTCTTTACCTATTGTAGATTCATTTTGTGTAAATAGGAGAAAATATTTACCCCGAAAAAAAAAACCGTTACCAAGACAAATTGGTCAAAATTTGGCGCCAGTTATTTCATTACTATTATTTCTTAAATCAAAGCCGGTAAGATCAAACAGCTGTGTATCCAAGTGAGGGTCTCAGCTGATAGCAGCTGGCTAGCACGAGTTCCCACGCGCAGTCGTTCACCCTCCCTTACGTCACCCTGCACGTACGCACGCCAAGACGCTCCCCCATTCGTACGCCAAAGAATACGCAGTGACGTCATAAGGACAAGGTGACTCGTGGCGATGAATTAAATGACTGTCAAGGGACATGAATTCCCTATTTTTGGTAACAAAAAAAAAACTGTGCATTAAACAGTTATTACGAGTATTTTTGTCATATTTTTTAATTGTTATGCTCTGGTCAATCGTTTTACAATGCTTAAGGACATTCTTTGTTGGACAGACTTACTTGGTATTGATATGCAAATATTTGCGGAAAAATAAGAACATAATAATATATAGTTTTTTTTTTGTGGAGAGCGGCAGCCCTGTGTATTCGGCGCGGGCGCAGTTCTACGGCGACATGAGGCGCGTTATCGCCTCCGTCGGTCATACAGACAGAGTGACGAATAGAAAATTATTACTGTCGCACCGACTTTTTACTGCTTACTTGTGTTATTAATTATTATGTGTGCCTTGTGGCTTGTGGCCTACTTAAGGCAATATTGCCGTGACTGCCTGCACGGCCCACGACAAAGTCTATTTGAGAACCAGCAATGTGAGTTATATTTTACAAATATTTCTCGTTCAACTATCTAGTTTTTCTTTCCAGCCATTTATCGAGAAATCCATATTTCTTCCGAGTATCACACATCACAGTTGACATGATTAGTACTTTCTGACAGCCATTCAATTTTTTTGCTATTCGCTATTCTTCACTCTAATCACGACATAAAGTTGCCATTTATCATAAACTACATCCTTCAGTTACAAAAGTATCGTCCTAATTAGTCAGTCAAAACAATAACATTGACTATCACCTTGCAGAGGTGTGAGTTTGTTCCCAGCACCGCTAGTCGACTCGACACCGACCCATTGTGCGGTCGAAGCCGCCGTGACGCTACTTACTCCAATTCTGTCTCACGCAGCTAGACGGCAAAAAGTCCTATGTGTCAACACCGCCTTCGGAATAGGCGAATCGTGCCTCAAGCGCAAGCCACTTGGTACTTACGACCTGTCGGCGCTGAGGGCACTTTGACACGAGAGCGGATAACGGCGTAAGCGACGCTTCTGAACGTAGCCAATGAGACGTTCTTCTTCGTAGCGCGGCGTCGTGGGAAAGCCCGTGCCGCGCGCGTTCCCACACACTCGGCCGGCACAAGCCAACCGATAAATTATCATAATTCCATTGTGAGTGAGACGGTACTAAGAAATTTTATACTTCATCAATCGCCGCGTTGAATACATTAGCGCGTGGGCACCGCTTTGTTGATACGGTGACGCAAGGAGCAAGGATACGCCTGACTACCCGCGGGTGTCCTTTTATTTTTTCTATCACGTATCTATTTTATGACAAGAGCTATAAATTCCGTGGAGACGACGTAATATGGTGATGATATACACCATCATGTTGGGTTTTTTGTGTGAAAAGTAAACCGAGAATTCAACCCACGTTGTTGAGCTAGATACATAAAACATAGTATGTACAAGGTGCAAGTAACGCTAAGTGAGTAAATATGTGCTGATCATGTAGTATCGATAATAAACACTCCAAATACTTACTCGACTAGGTAAACTGTCTTTCGGAATATATCCGTTCAGTAAGAAATAGATTGATGATGAAGATATTTCTATTTAGGTAGGCACTTAAATCTGTTAGTCTTGAAAATATCGCTTTTTTTTTTGTTTAAAGACATTTTACCCATCGATTTGCTCACTTTTTTGTGACAATAAAAGGTCCTCACCAGTCCATAAGTCGTAACTCGTGTTTCAGTAAGATTCCCTACAACGTCTACATCGCCTACATCGTTTACGTCATTGAAAAGGTGAAGTCGTGGCACGCCTCACGATTAGATTTGCTTAGTTTTATTATAATTGTAGTGGAGCTTCTGTTTTAAGATAGTATCGGGGTCCGTGGACTTAATTCTAAACAAAGGTTTAGCATTGATTGATTGATAAGATTTCAGATAGGAAATATTGTAAAGAAAATATTTGGAAACTGTATTTCCTTGTTTATTATTTCTGTAAAGTGGAGTGATTTGTCGTGAGAAAAGTTTTGAGTCTCTAGGTATGAATGGTATGGTATGGTACTCCACGAGACAGTCTCGGCCTAGTGTGGAGTTCATAAGCACAATTCTTCCTTTGCGTCTTATGTATTACTGTTTATTTTTATTTTGAATGTAACCGAGCTGCATATTAATGTAGACTATAAGGAAATTGTATAGCACTGTTTTTTGGAAAATAAAAATTATTATTATTATATTATTATGAATGTGGATGGCTGAAAGAGAAGGGCAAGATCAAAGGAATCAAGGAACGAACTGCAGTAACTACCTACCTACTTATTTTTATAGTTCTAATGTTCTTTCTGTATTGAAATGAAGACTGGAACACAAAAATCATAACTAGAAAAAGTTTTACAGACTAGACTCAGTGGATTATACTGTTATTTAATTATCTTATGATTGTGAAATAAACAATGAATTACATAACATAACATCACGCTTGTAATCCCAGACGGGTTAGGCAGAGGTGTACCTATAGTACACCCACATTTCGCCAATTATGCTTAAGTCTCATATAATACATTAACACTGTCTTCCCATGCCTATTAACACTGTAATTTGAAAACGTTGTATAAGTCAAATATTTTTAAAAGATAACCATGGAGTTCTTGCCGGCTCTTCTCCATAGGAAACGACCAATTGTAACCATGCACCTAGATTCTGAAGTTTCATAAGTGCCCATGGAATTTTATTTGAAATAAAACATTTTGATTTTGAGCCTATTGCCATCACAAATCCAGACTCTGGGCTGCTACTAGACATTCCAGATAGAAAAACCCATTAATGCTTTGCCCGACCTGGGAATCGAACCCAGGACCTCATGCTCAGCAGTAGCTCTTGCGACCACTAGACCAACGAGGTAGTCAAATGCATTAATCTCAAATAGTGAAGCCAAATAACATTAAGGTATTTTTTATGAATAATTCGATCATCGCACAGAGTCGCCATCTGCCTAATCTTTTCAGAACTATATTTTGGTTGGTTTCAGTCTGGATGAAGCTGTATACCAGTATCCTAGATAGACCTATAGAGATAATGAGGAACAGGGTGTACAGTTCACTCATATTCTTGCAAAAGGGAGGATCTTCCGACCAGATGTCGTATCTGGTGGGCAACTGCCCGATGATTGTTGTTTTTTCTTTTTTGGGAATGGCATCCCGCAAGTCAACCTATGAGGTTATCGTCTGCTTAAACGGACTTGCCTGTGGTTGCACTAATAAATTAAGGCCTCCAGCCAGGACTTAAACTTAAATACTAACTAAAAACTAAGCGACTACACGCTAAGGGCACCCCCTGTAGGGTAGGAACCTCGGCTTAGGGCGTCGCTGGAAGAGGGCAGCAAGGGACTAGCTGGATAAGAATTAGAGTGATTTAGGGTCGAATTTAAAGCTACAGGCTCAGCGGCGCGGGCTGGCTCGAGCAATGGTCGGGAGGGACGTGGAATCCGATGATTGTTGTCGGGAAGTTGTATATGTATATGCTAGCTGCGCGGTAAACTCTGATTGCGCGATGCAGGATTTGTGTGACGTTAGTGTAATGCGTTGTTCGTATGTGGCGGTGAAGATGCCGCCACAGACCGACCTCCACGTCCCAGTTACTAGGTAACCCGTAACCACTTTGTAACTTGTACTGACAAATCATTGCACAGAATGACTGGTAAAAATATTTGTCCACATCTACGCAACCCACAGAAGAAAACAAACTCAGCAATCGTTCTCAAATATTTATTTTCAGTTTTGGGAGTATCGACCTTTGAACACGACTTAATGGAGTAATATCGCCGCCTAATCTATTAAAATCAACATAGAACCTATTTAATATTTGCTTTAAGCACTTGATAGGTATGAAAATATGTTATCGCCGAGTTAGTAGTAAAGTTTTGAAGTAAACAGGTGTGTACTTAGGGCTCTTAGAAGTCACATTGGAAGTTATTTTAATGTCAAGTCTGGGAGGCAAAGGAATTTTGTTGAGCCGGATTATTACGTCGTAATATTTTTAAACTATTTTTTAAATTTCAGGGTTATACAATAGGTTTGGATTGCTAAAAGTTTTATTGTGTTGTAAGAGAAAATAAATATTAGGTATGCAATTCTAGGGCATCTGAGTCGATGCCTTAAGCTTTCAAGTAGTTTTCATGAAAAATCATAGAAAACTCTTTTTTTCATAGATTTTTCTTCATTCACGAATATTTGCTTATATATTTTTAGCACTCTTATATAGTCTTTAATTTTTAAGTATAAGATTAATTTCAAGCGTCATTTTATTTCTTACTAGCTGTTAGTGCCCGGCGTTGCCCGGGGTGAATTTCATTTAAAAATTGCATCTAAATTTCCGACATTCCCAATGGATTCAAAAAAAAAATTATGCAAACCTTGTCCTGGAAATTACAAACACAACAAAAGAGAATTAGCCAAATAGGTGCAGCCGCTCTGAAGTGTCGCGCGGACAAACATTTGTGGCAAGTGATTTTTATTTATGAATATTATTATTATGCTTTTTACCCGTACTGAGCCAACTTTAAGAATGTGCAAACAAAATAGGCTCATAAAAGATAGGTAGTAGGTACTCTGGACGAGAAAGCATAAGTAAATGTCAACGGTGTTTCGCGAAACCGGGTCTTCACCGCAATCTAGTGGGTATATAGGTTAGGACTATCACGACTACAAACTGTCTTATAGTCCGAAACATGCTGAGACTAACAGCTGTCTTGATAACATAGTCGGTTCTAGGCTTGTTCTGTTTGTTGGAAATGTCTAAGATTGTGTTTGCCTTATTACATCTGAGAAATCGAAGGTCTAATTTGATATTGATTTTTATATATGTGAAACGGTTTCTTTCTGACCATCTTGAGAAACCTCATAAAATAATCTGAAAAGTAAATCTAGTCTTCAGTGATGAACAATCAGAACTAAAGCGCGGTCACTGTCAGACTGCATAGAAAAGAAAGAGAACCGCGATGACACAACGCTAGTAATTTATTGGAAAAAAAAGAAGCAATTATCTATTTACAAAAAAAAAATGATTGGACTGAAAAAATAAAACACTATGACGTTAATATGTTGCTTGAAGAATTATCCGACATAAAATAAGAATGATTGCATTTATAGAGATGATTATTTTTGAGAGCAGTGGTGGCCCAGTGGTAACGGTCCCGACTTACGAATTGTAGATCGTGAGTTCGAACCCAAGCAGGCGCTTTACTTTGTGTAAATAATTTAATCACCACTGCTCTCAAAACGGTTAAGGAAAACATCGTGAGGAAACCGGCATGTCCTAGAACCAAAAATAAGACATGTGACATCTACCAACCCGCACTGAGCCCGCGTGGTGGATTACGGCTCATTACCTCTCATAGAGAGGAGGCTAGTGTCCCAGCAGTGGGAACGTTATAGGCTGATTATGCATGCATTTATACAAATAAGTATGGATTTTCGTCGTTAGAATAATTTTTAGAGGCTTGTATTACGTTTTCAACTCACTGACTAACTAGCATATATCCTGAAGAATATCATTGTATTTTTTCTAATTGTGTTTACTGCAGTGGATCGTATACTCTTAGTTTATGCATTATAAAGCTTGTCTTTGGGTCCTGTAGTACCCTTAAATTACTGTGAGAAAGTATTAAAATGGTGTTACCTACACCAACTACTAGCTGTACATCAAAAATATTTATTTAGATTACGTATTTTCACACTATTTAATAACTTATTGGTGGTACTGATATAATATTATTATCCACGACAATGTAATACCGAGACTGACAATCGTAAACATTGCGTTAGCTACTGTTAATGTTTTTTTTAAGAGATTGCGCAAAAGGTTTCCATGGTTCTAAATCGAGAGTAAGCGAAGCAACATCTTTCTATCATGATCAATTATCATAGAAATAAAAACTGTGGTCTAATTTAATACTTTAATTAATTTGATAAGCCTAAAAAATACTAAAAAAAATTGCCTCATGAATATATGACGAAATCATATTGGTCCCATCGGACTAATTAAGGACAACAATAATACAGAGACCTGTTTTATTGTTTATCAAATTCCGTTGATTACAGATTAAACAAGAATTAACGATGTTATGGCAATAACGGTGGGACTTGTAGTACTAATTAAATTATGTAAGAATCATCAAGTATGTAAGATTAAAAGCTTACATACTTACAGATTGTTTTGTAAGCAACGGGGATCAAGCGTACGTCAGAGGTTAAAGTGGCGTAGGTGACAAAACAGTTTCGGGAATGGATGATTTTTGATGGTGCCAGTTTTTTTTTTTACGTTGGCACAACTGTTTTCCAATTCGGCCGGCAGTCGTGGATTTATGAGTTTGACAAGCAAACTAGTCAACAAGTTTCGGAGTAGCGCCTTCCAACTGAACCAAAACCGACAAAAACCACGCCCAAGTCGATCAAAAGTATAAGTCCTGTTTTCTTTGACTATCGCGGTGTTGTGCACTCGGAATTCTTGATGGAAAGTCAAACGATAAATAAAGAATATTATTTGAGCGTTAAGCTGCGTCTATGAGAGCAAATTCGACGAAAAGGCCAGATTTGTGGAAACAAAATTCTTGGATTTTGCATGACGATAATACGGCTTCGCACAAGGCCATCATTGTGAGCGATTATTTTTGACCAAAACTCAACAAATACAATCGAGCAAGCACCTTATTCACCAGATATGTTTCCAGCCGACTTCTTTCTTTTTCCTAAACTCTAAAATTACCACTTCGTGGCACCCGTTTTCATTCAGTAGAAGACATAAAGGAGAATTCGCTACGAGAACTGAACTAAATTTCGGAAAAAGCGTTTAAAATATTTGGATGATTGGATTATTCTTTGGCTTAAGTGAATCGTTTCTGAATGAGCATACTTTGAAGGCGATAATAAAAATTTAGATGAATAACTAACATTTTGTGTATTATTGATCTTCTCCCGGTACTTAATTGACAGAGTAGTATGTTAACACAAAAAAAATGGTAAAAAACACGTGTATTCTAATTATTTTCTAACAGTAGATTCACACATTATTGAATAATAAACTTTTTATACCCTTTGTACTTTTTGATCTTAGGTTTGTGACCACGAGTTACGCCATATTTGTCCCATAAGAGCAGCGACATATACACATTTACTTCTTGCATGTTAGTTTTGCAGGCCTTTGCCCTTCAATGGGACAATACTAGGCTGACATTATTGTTATTTTTTATGTGTTTTCTAATAATTATAAGCTACTCGTATACTTTATATAGTACCACACGATGATTTGAACTCGTTCCTGACCGACTGGCCTGAGAAAAAAAAACACAAAGAAAATCGTAAAACTATGGGGGACAACATAGGTTAATCAAATAAAAAAAAACAATATCGCAACAATATATCAAGTCAAGTTTTTGAAATTGTGGACTTTTAAGATACATTTTCTTCCTGCCTCATATACCTTTAAGTGCCAATACCGAAGTTGTTGTCGGTCATAAAATTAATAATCGCTGTTCCAACGGACATGGCTTGTTCATAATCCGCTACACTAAATATTGATCATAAATATTGCGCGTCCGCACTTTACTTCAATAGGTAGTATTAGTGATGTCCTGTTTGTGTGTCGATATTGAAGTTGATTCGTTTTTGTAGGTTTTCCTGTTTTACTGTCAGGCAAGAGAAAAGTCGCTTTTAATAAAAATAACACGTATTCCATAGACCTGGCTCTGTAGCGAAAATCATAAGGAGCCTAACTCATGATGACTTATCTTACAACGCAATCGGTGACTTTTAATGGTGATGAATGTCTCATAGACATTTAGATTGCAGACTGGTCTCTAAAGCACGTGGATGTTTTTATTTATTGGCTCCTTATGTAGATTGGTAAAACCTAATAAGAAATGTTGCACAAGCTGAAACAAATTTGCCTAGTTTTTGTGTTGTTGTGTTGTGTTGGCATGTTATTTTACCAATCTGTACCTGGCATAAGAATCATTGACAACCAATCCATCACATAAATAGTGACATATTATACACGGCCATTATACCTCGCCAAATTATACCTAACACAACTTGTACAGTAGTATCACATAGTCAAACAGTTGCTTCATACAACACCCGCCTACCGCCCCGCCTGCGTATGCGCAGCGATGGAGTTGTACAAACAACACATATGTTTACAAATACCTGTGATTGTTCGTCACCCACACTGACTGACACTTGAGGGGCAAATGCCTCGGTTTTTAAACAGTATTTTGTAGCACATTTACGAGTTATTTAAGAGTGGTTGAAAGGAGGAAAAACATGAGAAAAAAAAACACCAGCTCATACATTTTCTCATGTCGAATATCAATTGCATTGATACTTTTGACTTACGTTTTTTTAATGATTAGGTTATTCTAAAGATCACAGTATTCTACAACTGTATACCAGCACCTGCACCCATATTTAATCTTGCAAAAACATCAGAAGTCTCAGAAACAGCTACTCTAAGAGAGGCCATGGTGGAGCGAATGAATTTGACCTTAAATCTTGTTTCCCAGTGGGCCAACGACAATCTGGTCAAATTCAATGCTCTGAAAACACAGGCGTGTCTTTTCACTGCCAAATTCAGTCCAGTTTCAGTTAGCTCCTACTTTCCGAGGTGCATCTGTAATACATAGTTACCGACCGCCAAGAACTTCTTTTTGGGCATGGAGTTGTCATCTGAACACAACTTCGAGTCAACCATCGATTCAAAAGCACAGAATGCAGCCAAGAAGCTTGACGTCCTAATTATGGTGAGGCGATACTTCACATCTGGACAAATTGGAGTGTTGCAGCAGTGATGGCTCAGAAAAATAACAGCTGGCAGCGCTTGACTCAGTGGAACGCAGAGCAAAAATGCGTGTAGGCTACGAGAGGTTAGTGGCTAGGCTTCACAGCCTGGCTCATCAGCGTAATGTCGCTTCCCTGTCGGTCTTCAACAGTCTTCGTGATCGTGGCTGAGAGCAGGCCCATTCGGCAGTCATATAAAATTTACAAAAAATAAGAAGTAGATCATCATTGGAATGTATTTTTTCGATTGCAAAGCGGAAAGAAAAATGCATCTATAATCTATAAATAATATCAAACAAAGTCGTTTTTACGACGGTCATACGACCGCGTTCTTCTAAACTCCGCAAAGTTTTTTTTTTTAATAATGGTTGTTTGTATCATTTATAATGTGAATATAAAAAAAGAAGCGTAAGAATCATAGGGCATCGAAAAATTCGATCACATCGCTGTCAACAGGAAAAGTGTCCAAAAGGCTGGCAGCATTGCCAATATTAAAATAAGTATAATAAATAAATCACGATGTTTTCTCAAGTCGTAAAATCCGTGCGAATCAGGGATGGGTCACTAGGCATATTGTAACTCGAATAATCGCGATTACGAAGGTAAATGCGCAAAACTAACTGAAAGAATATTTTTCATGAAGTGATCAAAAATAAAAATAAACAATCCTTATTTCTAAGGCACTAATTAAGAATTTTAATAAATTTTGATATTTCGGCTAATCGAAAACATACTATTATCGATACTATTATTTTAATATTAGCATATTTATTTGAATAGATGTAACTAGTTATGAAGTTCTTTTAAACGAGTTTTTCAAGAGTCCAAATGTATAATTAAATATATTCTTGAGCGTAATTTTTAGAAAGAGGTCCATAGATGGTTACGTATTTTTTTTTGATTTTCAATCAATTAAATTTTTTATGTAATAAAATCATCATGTAGTTATCCATTTTACATTTAATTATTATCTGATAGTTATATTATGCGGAATCCACTTTACACGAGATTTCTTTTAAAATAATGCATTTTCAAAGATAATCGCAAGAAAGATCAAAGGTCAAGTCAGCCAACGTTTTAATAAGTTAGGATATATAGAGCGTTTTAATAAGTTAGAATATAAATGTAACCTGAGATAATATATAATGTTTTTCAGGGAAAATCCACAATTTTATGTCTTTTCTTTTTTTCGCCTCCATTTTTTGCGAAAAGCTTATATTTTGTATGTTTAAATGTTGTTTTGATAGTTTTCATTCATGATCATAAAAGTCGAATCATAAACGACATTATAATAGGTTCGATCCCCTATACGTTCCTTCGATTTCTGTTGTGCTGAAAAGTTACTGTCCTAAAAACTAAAATTGGCTTTGGCCATTTACTTCAAGTACCTTAGCGAAAAATCACATGTTTTCTGTAGGTTACTACTAACTAGGTGCCAGTTTTGCCGACGTAGTAAACGACACTTACTCAAAGTTCCCATTGTCCAGCCTGTAACATAAAACTTTAAGTACACTCCACTGAACAATATTAATCTCGGAGCTTGTAAATTATGTCTAAAATTACCACGTTTACTCGATTTTATCTCACTTTGAAAATTGAATAGTCGATTTTTGAATGCAGTTTTGTTGTTACTGGCCAGTATCGAGGACAAAAGGTTCGAAGTTCAGTAAACGTCAAAACTTAGAATCCTTCAAAAATGATATATTAAATAATACCAAAAATCTTTTTGATGTAATCATTGCAATAAAATGTCATAGTTTTTTTTTGTGGTTAGCGGGGCCTGTGTTCTACATTTATTTTTATATTTGCGATTAAATGAGTACCTTGATGATGATTACAATATAAACATTATATTTCCCCTAATTATCGTCATCAAAACTAAAATGGCCATGATTAATGAGTTACACAAGCCAAATGTACGTATTCCAAGAATATTTATGATATCTCTTGAAGGTATTTTATGTAAACGTTTGAAGAGGCGTCAAATTGGTGGATAACATTATAACCAGTTTTTGATCTACATCTTGAGAACCAGTATGTTACATAAAAGAGTCAAGAAGAAGATCGTATCATGGAAAGTGACGGAGTTGTCACGTTCTGTGGTTGGGAATAGTCGTTAATTATTTACTGATAAGCTGAATATTTTAATTGATTTGATTTGAATTAAGTAAAACTGAGTGATTTTTTAAATACCAATTAATTGCTTATGTAATACTTTCGTTTTGAAAGCGAAGATCTGTGGACTGTGGTGTTTAGGAAAAAGTTTAAAAAATACTGAACACTGTCCTTCAAGATACAGGATTTGCCTAGTTTAAAGGACAGGGGTTTTATTCATCTGTAAAAGCCGTATTTCAATCACATAACGAAACAACACTGATTTTACCTAGGCTAAGTTTTTTGGTAAATAGATGATTACTTACTTACTACTTCACTCTAAACACCACAGAAAAAGCTAATTAAATGACTTAATTCTGAAAATTTATTTTCAACGAGTCGCGCAGATATTTTAAAATTTGCAATTTATTGCGCTCGCGACGTTTTACCGAAAATTTTCGACCCAACAATGAAGCACTCTGACGAGATGCCTAATGCTAATGAAATTTTCAACTGCAATCATTAATCATAGGATTGTTTTCTTTTCCGAATAATGTTGACCCTGTTCCAATTACAAAATAAGTTGTTGTTGTCGCTTCATAATTAATTTACATGCAAAATTCGAGTTGCCATAGTAATTATTTTATTAAATACAGGATACAGCTCTCACGCTATTGGGCGTTCGTTCACTTATAACGTCCGTGTGAAATTGGACACGTTAGAAAAAACATCACGCCAACCGGTCGCGGGTCCGGCTGCCAGATTCGCTAAAACACGGTAGCCACACAAATTGCCATGGACCACAGATAAGTGTGTTATTGGAGTGCTCAAAGAAAACTTATTTTACAGAGGGTGACTTGACTATAGGGGGAGCCTTGGGAGTTGGAGGTAAGTAATTATGGTTTATCGGTATTTGCTGTACCGTTAAGTATTGGGAGATCGGCAAGTCCTAAGCCGCCTTCTGATAGACAGGTGGAATAAGCCGGTCAGAGAATATTTCTTATGTGGTGGTAAGGCCCTTAGTCTATTCAAAATCTAAGCGAACACGCTTAAATTACGGATTGGTAGAAAATTGAGGTGTTTGATTGCTTTAGTTTTATTCTTGATCATCTTTTACAAAACTAAAGCGTGAAACCAACCGCTCTTTTACGTTCAGAAGACCACACATTGGATGTGCATCGTCGCGTCCTACTTGTCATTCCATTCCTTGCTTTTCCGTGGTACGAAACGTCAATATATTGATGAGAACTGAATTTATGTCCTTGTTTATTAATGATTGGAGGTAATGTTTGTGGCGACTATACGGCGATTTATCGATACCTATGCTAATTTTGAATTGATAATTGCCTGACCTTAGTTTTAAATGTGTTTGTGGTCACCCTTGACGTAAAGTTTATTACCTGTAAAAATATAAATATCATGGACATTCTATGCAATCGGTTGCTGAAAAATGTAACTTTTTAATAATATTAATAAATGGCATGATGATAGCCGTATGTACCTATTAAAAGGAATCGTTTTTGCTAATAGCTGAGTAGGGCTTCCATCTCTCAAGATAAACGAAAGCACTGCAGAGCTGTGATTGGTTAAGACGGAATTGAGTTTATCGATTTCAGACTCCAGCTGAGATTGGCAAAAAAAAAAAAATTCGTTTCGAATTCTTCTGTGGTGTTGAGATTGTTGACCAAAGTCGATGACGGATAACATAAGTCTTGTCCCGTGTATAGCACCGGGGTTACATTACCACAATATTTAGCTTAGAATACGCTGCTATCCATCCTCTTATTAATACTTAGGTAAGCAATTCAATTTGTTTATTCATAAACAGTTCGCATTGCGTTCGAATATAATCCAGCATGAAACATAAGTAACCTATTTAATTGTAAAAAAAAGAAAACAAGACACTCAATTCAATTTTTTTTTTTTAAATGCTCCAAATTATTTTTTCCATATTCTGTGACATCTACCAACCCTCACTGGGCCCGCATGTTGGATTGCGGCCCACTCCCTCTCCAGAGAGGAGGCCTGTGTCCCAGCAGTGGGAACATAATAGGCTGATTATGCAAAGAAAGTTGCTAGATATCTCTTACTGCTAGAGAAAGATTCACTGCTGGATCAGACAGCTGGAATTATACATTATCAGCATTCTTCTGTCCATATCCCAATTTATTTGGGGTGGCGTAACATGACTTTTTCTTCTTTACTTCTCTATAAACCATTATTATAATTTTTATTGCCGAATGGGCCTGCTCGTGGCCCTGATCAAGCCTGATTGTAAGCGATTGATGAGGTCTAACCAGAAGATGCCTGTTCACTCTTGCTTTGAAGGCAGACTGGATAAAAGTGGAAAGGAACACGAACGCTGGCAGAGAGTTCCACACTTTGGCTGTGCGCATAATAAATGTGATGGAGAATAGCAGAGTACGACTAATCGGGATATGAACTAATTGCCGATGGTACCCTGCAGTACGTCTGGTAGTAAAAGGGTCTTGGAGATCCTGCGCACGCTCTCCGAAGTACAGTCTGTAGGAGACCGACAGGCAAACAACATTACGCCGATGAGCCAGGCTGTGAAGCTTAGCCACCAACAGATCGTCGCCTATTAGCCTTTTTGCTCTGCGTTCCACCGAGTCAAGTCCAGCAAGCTAATATTAGATGAGCCGTGCCATACATGGCTGCACTACTCCGTACAGGAACGGACCTGTGCTTTGCACAGACTTCAAAGCTGTCCAGATGTGAAGTATCGCCTCACCTTATTTAAGACGCCCAGCTTCTTGGCTGCAGTCTGTGCTTTTGAATCGATGATTGACCCGAAGTTGAGATCAGACTTCAACTATACCATACCCTACCCTAAAACTCTAAGCTGTCGGTAACTGGTATAGATGCACGAAAAGTAAGAGATAACTGAAACTGGCTCCTTTCGGCAGTGAAAAGAAACGCCTGTGTTTTAGAGCATTGAAATTGACCAGATTGTCGTCTCCCCACTGGGAAACCAGATTTCAGGTCAAATGCAATCGCTCTACAATGGCCTCACTAAGAGTAACGTTTTCTTCTCTGCTGCCTCCTGCACTGGACAGGTATTATCTCGGTAGTCGACCTCTTTCTAGCCATCATCTTTCACACAGCCCATCCATCGTTTCTTTGGTTTTACCCTGCTCTTAGAACCATCCATATGCATACTCAAAACTTTCCTCACATTTTCTGTGGCATTTTTCCTTAGTATTGGCTTAAAACAAGACAAATTGTTTAATATTATATTTCGTTAGCACAATATTCAGTGTCATGTTACACGAATTTCGTCGTATCTCTTTGGCAACACCGCGACACGTGCACTTAGTAGGTACATTTGTTTAATTTAATTCACATACACATGCCAAATAACAAATTGACGTTGTGACACGTGCCTGTTCGTGCAACGCGTTATACTTAGGTACTCGTGAAAAACGCTACACTTGTCAATTTTATCTGGGTGAATCATATTTTGCTGATGCTTTATATGTCATGCTGAATGTAGAACATATTTTTTATAGTATTAGTACAGGCTTGTGTTTTGCGAAGGGGTAGGTAGGAAGGTTTTTCAAATGAGGCTGTTCACTTACTTAGTTAAAATGATAAATAAATGTAGATACATTTTAATTTTTCCATTACCACATACATTTTCAAATGTTCTCGGACGATATTGCCATTTCCCTGGTGTCATTATAAACCTGAACAACATGATTGATTGTTGCCGCCTGCTTAAAATATAAGTTTTAAATAATTATTATCTTATGAATCAAGACAAAAAAAAACTCGCTTCAGCAATTTGTCAAGATTTCGGAAGACGGTAATGTTCAGCAATTAAAATTATATTTTATGGTTATAGCCTTTCACAAACCAGTTTAGACTTATAAATGTTTTCTTTTGAACTAAGCCGAGATTAGCTTTACTAAAAACGAATCTTGGCTAGCGGGATTCCATTCTATTGGAAATCGCGTTTTGACAAAATATGGTGTGGCGTAAAACTAAAAGGATTATGTTTGAGTAGAAAGGTGGGTGAGTAAAGTGACAGCCGTACGGTTTGATTGATCAGGTTAAGCTACTCTTGCCGGGGTTGGTCTTTCCATATCTCCGTGGAGGGGTCGATCCCGGCTGTCATTCGTGGTTCTTTGGCAGTCGTTACGGGTCCCGAAAGTCTGACAACCAGTCTCACCAAGGGGTATCTTATTACCCAGTCACAGGGTTGTGGATGTCTTATAGGCACTCACTTCATGTGAAAAACTGGTTTTCCGATGCATCACTTAGACTGGACATCCGTTTGGGAAAAGTTTAGGCAGATGATGACGAGGAGCAGGACGTTACAAATATAGACATAAGTATTATAACGTCAAACACTATACACCGATTTTATTATGGGATCTGTGATCATTTTGCAGTCTTATACTTGGGTATCATGAAATATCAATGCCCGCAGATAAATGCGGCTCGTCTAGATAACGAGAGCGTTTTTTGTAAGGCTTTTTGACATCATAATATTAAAACTCCGTTGAATATCAGAGGAGGGGAGGTTTTCATGACAGCCATTATTTTGCGGCCGTTCTTCGACAGCACCAATTTATTATGTTATCTAAACTTTACTTACGGGAATAATTAATATAGGTATTTATATGTTGTTGTTTAAACAACCGATTTCATTCAAACAATCAAGAGTCATGCTCAGTACGGTATCCGCGTATTAATAACGTGCGTGATCAGCCGTTTTTTTTTTTAAATAAATAAACAAACCGTAAATACACAAGTACCGTAATAAGAGATTTAATTATAAGCCTCGGTCCGTCTGTCTGCCTGTTACAATCAACTCATGTCAAACGTGGTAAACCGAAAGTTGCGCGTGCGCTATCCGTTCATAGAGAGAGAGAGAGAGAAACTTTAAGGTATTGTTGACGTGTCTATACTTTTGTGTGTTTGGCAGGCATCAAGAAGAAGGTTTAATGAGCTATATTGTTTAAAAAAAAAAAAAGAGATTGTTCAATTTCGCTTGGAATATTAAGGACGATTGGATAGAATGGAACTCAAAGAAAGTCAACTGTTTTTTTTTCAGCCATAACTTTTCAAGAATTCTATTAGGAATCAATCACTCGTACTTTGTTATTCAGGTATTGGCACGGTTTATGACTAAAATTCGGAATTAATAAAACTATTAATCCAGCCTTAAGCAGACGACATGAATGTCTGGAAAAGCCTTTGCCTTGTAGCGACAAAACAGACCAAAAGTGAAGTTAGTGAAGTGTAATTGGCGCCCGGAGCGAGTCGACATATCGCTCGTAAAATATAAAGCAACAATAAAATAATAAATAAAACAGAATCGCTAACGATGCTTATCGACCCAGCACTATTTACGTGGTTAAGGTACGGACACATTGTGCATACTAAAGGCATTGTAATGAGCTGTTTACTTTCATAAGAAATAAATAACTGACTGACTGTATACAAATAATGTACTGTAACAAACACCATGTCCAATAATTTAAAGTTGTCGTTTTTCGAAATTATAGGTATAAAATTGGTTTCGTCTACTGTCTCTCTGTTACAATACATTATATTTCCTACTAAAGTTTGGTGGATCTCATTTCTTCACAGAACGAGAGGGTTCTTGGGACAGCCACGGGGTATTAGCGTACACACTATCAGTAGTAATCGCTTTCATTTTGACAGTTCAAGAATATTCATTGCGTTATTACGTTGTTGAGCAGACAAATTTATCGAACATATGAAGTAATGGATTAGCAATTTCCTACAAAATGATTCAGACTACGTATATATGTGTTACGCAATTATGATTCAGGTTGAAACGCAGTACCTTTCGCTTTTGCACACTTGGCAAATGATAGAGAATAAAAAAAGTAACATTTTAACCGTCACGACACTTTTTTGGTCTAGATGTCAAGTGTTCGCCAATTGTGCAGAGTATATCGTGCAATAACAAACTGCGTTAAGAAAATTACAACTTACAAAACACCACGTTTGTTCAATGTTGTCGGTGACTGTACTGTTTCGTTTTCTCCACAATATTTGTGCTGACGTAATATCTTCAACACATTACCTTCCTATAGCATCACTTAATCCTGCCCCACACAAATCTGTAACACGGACAATCAACAATTTTCTGTAACAACAAAACGGCTTGGCTTCGCAAACTATCAAAGGATATCTCTCCGTACATCAGCGCCCTAGAATATGTTAAGTATATTATTTGTTGCGATGCTAATGGCAGGGTTTTATTGGACAAATTGCCCAGGGCAGGCACCAGCACTAATATTTAAATCAGACTTAATGGAACCCATTTCCATAAGTAATGCGAATGTCAATGTAGAGATGTGCGAAGGTGTGGATCTGGAATTATAACATGAGTGTCATCTACGGGACTTCTAGCCTCCTGCTACTAGGCTTTGAAAACGTTACTTGTTGATTCTGAATTTAGCTTCATTTAGTTTCATTTAGTTTCATTTTATATGGAAATCAATCCACATTACTACTTAGATTTAAAAGTTAGTATAGAAAATATTTGTATTTAGCCAAAATATTTCTGGAACGCATGCGTTTACCTACCTAAATTTTAAATAAGAACTGAACTATTTTTGGTTACTTCAAAAATTGTTGCAGCAAAAATAATGCCCATTCGCTTTCATCATAAGTCCATGTTGTAAAATTACAGATTCATAGGTCTGTAGGCATATTCCGCATACAATTGAGTTATCAAGTTAATGCGATTTAAATTGGTCCCCGAGCTGTTTGACACCTGTGCCGACCTATGGGAACGATTGGGAGACAAGAAACATCATCTACATGTTGGGATACCATCAATGTTGAGAGTCCTGGATACCTGCCATGTACAGATTCATCCATTCCCTGACATTCCTCCAATTTTTATTCGGGGTCGGCCCAGCATGTGATGAAATGTACAGATTATTCACATACAGAGCCTTAAGAAACAATACAGAAGTACCTAATAAGGAAAAATTTGAGGCGGCAGTTTTCTTGAAATACACCGGAAAATTGTCTTTCACATGCCCAAAAATGATGGAGGTATAGTGTGTGTTTAAAAAAAGAATTGAGGGCAGGTAGTATTGCTTCCAATTTGTAATCGTACTACTACAGATTGCTATCTTAACCAGGTAGTTAAGTCCATAGCGTATTATGTAAACAACAAAAGCAAATGATGTAGTTTAACTGTTATACTAAAGGCATCTAGTATCTTCAACATAAGATATTAATCCCCAAATAGGTATAGAATTTGTTTCGAATGAAATATTTTTGCAATTAGATTATAATCCTTAAAATATTACATTCGAGACAAATTCTACATTTGGAGAAAACGATGCAAACTGAGATAACTTTTTCCACGTTTCCTATCCTTCTTTTTACTTGACGTTATTTGGTAAGCTAGAAATATTATTTTGTAAGCATTACAAAAGCTACCGAATATTCCCTGCACGACGCAATCAAATTCAGTAGAACTCTGTGGTTGAACATGTCCCGAACACATCGTCTTTATGGTAATCTTATAGACGTGTGACTTATTGTGGTCAATCCAACTGACCACGCGTATCCGTGCATAATTCGTCCCAAGCTAATTGCGTTTTTTCATACATCTACCTACATACAGACAGATACACAGATACTTCGAATTAGTGACTTTTTGTGACGTTAATGTGGTCATTTTGTCACGGATATCTTCGGATTTGCGATTTGTGGTTACGAATTGGGTATTAAGATTGTTTTGTTAAAACTAGTTTTGAACAAGGCAACAACGAATTACTACACCACCATTGGTTTGTATGTAATTAAATAAGCTTTATTTATCAAATGATTCAGGAATAAACATACCTTACATGTATAGATTGATGTCTTATTTGTAAGAGATTTAACGAAAAAAAAAACCGGTTGATAGGCACCCAAACCTTTAAGTCTCGTGCATTCTGTCGCGTTGTAGCGTCGCGCCTGTTTGCGGGAACCTTCAATCGAAATACGTCCCCGAGGATCAAATCAATATAGCCATTTTTAACTTTGCCCGTTGATTCAGTTTCGGTTTTGGACGTAGAAGGCTTCCTTCCTTTGTCTGCCTATTAATTCACCTTAGAAACACTGTATGGTATATCTTGTAACTTTCTCCTACTGACCAGCTAAAGGGGCTCCCTAGAGCTTATCGCAAGTAATCGCATTTAATGTTATCGTCGGTTTAACTGCAGTTTAACGATCGCTCAACAGCTTGTTTTACGACGTTTCATTTGTTTCAATGCACCCAACCATCCATCGTTTGACAATTGTCGTGATTGCAGGATGGTGATGACTAACAACGTAGGGCTGTCTCTTCTAAAACATAATGGGGTTTATTTGTAAATGTTGCTTAAAAATAGACGTTTAAACGTTGAAAATGTATAGTTAAACAGTCGCTAGTCACTACTTAACTTTAAGCGACGGTTATAAATAAATTGAGTATTTGTCTGCCGAATTAAACATAACATAACATTAATCAACCTATAGTGTATATCCAACGACCATAAAGCCTAGCTATATAGTCGTTGTGTATATCTTATGTTATAGGGGGGGGGGGGAGCCTATTGCCATCAACCGGGTATATATCCAAACTCCGAGCTACTACTTACAAAGAAAATATTTAGGATAGTACAGATTAATTATGTCGTATCAACTGGTTGGGTTTTAATGTCCCTGTATTTCTAAAGCTTAACTTAAAATGAAAATAAAGAATAACGTTTATACGGACTGTTTGGACACAGTTCGTGAAACACAACAAAAAACAATTACAAAATAAAAAGTGACAGAAACAGCATTGGAAGTTACAGAATTTTTAAGGTCTGCTGAAATAAAAAAAAAGAGACCCGATTAAACCTACAAACTCATTTCAAAGGAACCAGAACAATAAATAATGAAGATACGCGTGACAGGAGGCACGTGACTTTTTAGGGTTTCTTTTCTCTATTGAGATCCTACCGCTAAGTAATATTGTCACCAAGGTAATGGGCAGATCCACTCAATCGGTGTGGTTCTTTCCCCAAAAGACCACTTTAGACACCAATATAGTGGACTTCACATGATCTGACCAAGATAATGTCTGGACTTTTAAAGAGACTGTAACCTCTGAGCTTGTTTCGACCTTCCTTCTCAGAATAGTCAGATAGGATGCGCCGACCTCATCTAGTTTTTAAAATATGATTGACGTGTAAAAGTGTTTGTACAAACCTTATAGAAATACACATACATACATAACATCACGCATTGTTTCGCCGAAGGGTTGGGCAGAGGTGTACCTGTACGATTACATTTCGCCAGTTATGTTTAAGTCCAATGTAATAGGGGGAGTATGGATTTGTGCCATCAACCGGGCACAAATCCATACTCCGGGCTGCTACTGAGAAATTCCAGATAGGAAAACACAATAACACGTTGCCCGACCTGGGAATCGAACCCAGGACCTCTTTCTCAGCAGCAGCAATTGCAACCATCCAACCATTGCGATTGTAGCCATTGCATCATTTATAATTTTTTAACAGTCACACACGAGTCGGTCGATCGATCAGGGTTCGTGGATATGTCCATCCACGGGCCAACGTTCACCATCTTCACATATCAGGACCTCTCCGTGCCTCGGAGAGCACGTCAAGCCGTTCGTGCCGGCTCTCATTCGTAAATCTTTGACAGTCGTAACGTGCCGTCAGAAGCTCCGAAAGACTAACAACCAGTCTTACCAAGGCGTTTGTCATTACCCAGTAACCTGGTTGCTGAGGTCAGATAGAAGGTTGGCTAAGGCGACGGCTTACATTTTGACAGTTCAACAACATTCATTGCGTTATTTACGTTGTTGGGCAGACAAATTTTTCGAACATATGAAGCAATGGATTTACGATTTCCTTCAAAATTATTTAGATTGGGATTGGTAATGTGTTACACCATTAGTGAGCCGGATGGATTTGAACGTAATATGTCGCAGCCCTAAGAACGAGGTATAATTCAATGATTTGCAGCCGCAATTGAAGCACAAATGTAATTGCAATTAAATTGTTCGCGACATTCGATGTAGACATCGACGGTTGCACGCTAATTTAGCGACTTACTTACTGCTTATACATACTAATATATACGAATACTAATCTACTAATATATAAAATTGACGTGTCGCAATGTGTGTTACCAAACTCCTCCGAAACGGTTTTACCGATTTGTATGAAATTTTGTGTGCATATCGGGTACCTAGGTCTGAGAATCGACCAACATACATTTTTCCAAAAAAAAAAAAATGCAAAACAATGTTTGCGGGGTCAGCTAGTCTAATATATAAAATTCTCGTGTCGCAACGTTTGTTACCAAACTCCTCCGAAACGGCTGAACCGATTTGTATAACATTTTGTGTGCATATCGGGTAGGTCTGAGAATCGGTCAACATCTGATTTAAAAAAAAGAAGCAAAACAACGTTGGCGGGGTCAGCTAGTGTACTAATAATATTATAAATTCTAAAGTAACTCTGTCCATATGTAACCTTTTCACGCCTAAAACACTGCACTTATTTCGATAAAATTTGGCAAGAAAATAGATGGCATCCTGGGGAAGACCATAGGCTACTTTTTGTCCCCATAGCAAGCTTCCGAGGCATAATTTCCGACATCACGCGGGCGATACCGCGGGCTGAAGCTAGTATAGAATATATAGTAAATCCAGGTTACTTAAAGCATACGCCTCAGGGTCGCGGGAAATTCGAAAGAGATAACCGTGGCCCTGGCACAGGCAAGTGAATGAACACGGGTGGGTTTTAGTCAGTAAAAGTCTGACACGCCCTCCCGCTCCACACAGAGCGGGTGAAGTCATTTGATGATTTCCCAACCAAAAAAACAAAAGCGGTTAATTAAAGCATACTTAATCTCGCGGTCTAAATATCAACTCAAATGGTCTGTTCTTTTTCAAACTCTCATCAAATCGCAACAGTCGCACATCTGTTGTAGATTTTTAGGTCAATAACTTTCAAAATCTTAGAAGTTCAAAATTTAAATGTGTTGAAAACACAGGGTTGTTTTCCGAAAGTACAGGTTTGACCAGCTCGAAATATTCAGTTTTCAATAAGTTAGAGCTTTCTATTAACACTTCATTGCGAAAGGTTGTTTTCACTCAGAGAAGTATCTGAGTTATTACAAATTAATATTTGTACTTAATTTGTATGCATAATTGTATCTATTTAAGATAAGGAAGGGCTTCCTGTATCAATTTGTACGATTTATGAACGTAATCTCCATAGTAAAGACAATTTGGATTGAGTTGGGAGGAAGTGAGATATATTTCAACAGTTAACCCACGTTTCCTAATATCAACCAAATGCTGAAAGAAACTAGTCCTTATATTTTTAACGGTAAGAGTTAAGATTGGTTTCATGAAGTGTGGAGTAAATGTTGTGAAAATATTCATTTAAAAACCAATACTACGCTATAAAATCCGTTTAACAACGTGCAAGTGAATAGTTCGTGATTAAAAATCCAGTTTCAACGGATAAGAGATTACCGAAACAGCTGCATCTTTTATTATAGGTAATAGTTAATATGACACATTTTGAGTAACATTTAGAAAACGACCTCATTTACTATATAATATATATAAAGATAAACTTAAGACTAAGTGATGACCAGTATTAGGAGTATCAATGACAAAGATACAAGCAGAAAAATTGAATGAATATTGTAGAGCCCATATTCTACGTAGATCTAAGTCAAAACCTCATTTAGGTGGTTTAATATTCATAGCTGCAATTTTACTCCTCATCTCAAACAGTTTACTCAGTCGAGTTGAGGAACCAATTGTCAAATATAAGCATCGATCACTAATAAAAAACTTTATTAGTGATCGATTACGTTCTTTATTAGTGATCGATGAATATAAGGTAAGTTGTACCTTGAGGCTTCCTTGACCCTCCCGACCCTTGCTCGAGCCAGCCCGCGCCGCTGAGCCTGTAGCTTTAAATTCGTCCCTAAATCACTCAAATCCTGATCCAACTAGTCCCTTGCTGCCCTCTTCCAGCGACGCCCTAAGCCGAGGTTCGTACCCCACAGGGGGTGCCCTTAGCGTTGTCGCTTAGTTTTTCCACACACACAGTTTTGCCACAGGCAAGTCCGTCTAAGCAGACGACAACCTCATAGGTTGACCTGCGAGATGCCATTCCCAAAAAAAAAAATGAGGCTTCCTTGAGGTAGTCAACAAGGAAGTTTTAACCAAAACACGTGTATTTTATCCGATTTTCATAATGTCTTTGAATATTGACGTATTCGTGACATAATACCTCGACTCACACTCATTCGAGTTTCCTCATAATTTCCGATTTTGAAGGTCTTGCGAGGTACAAATTGAGGTCTCCTCGAAAGAGTTGCGAGTTGAGTAGCTTTCGTGGTTACAACTTAGAACGTGGGTGTAAATCTTGTGATTCCTTTAAAAGCGGTTATCAGTCACGCAAGAACGGTTGTCCAAACACGGAGCGTTTTTTGAAAGCTTCAAATGTTAAATACTGGCGAAAGGTGAAAATGGCAGTTTTTCCAATGACATGGTTATAATATGACTTAACCGCTTTCCTAGCCTTACCTTTAAATGTCAAATACTGGCGAAAAGTGAAAATGGCAGTTTTTCCAATGACAGAGTTCCAATGTGATGTAGCCGCTTTCCTAGCCTTACCTTAAAATGTTAACAACTGGTGAAAGGTGAAAATGACAGATTGGCGAGTGACAGAGTTATAATTATGACGGAACCGCTTTCTGTATAGTATTTCAAGACATTGGCTGAAAAATTTACTCCCCTCTTGCTAAGATTTCGCCAACATTATGCGCTTTCATAATTCGTGAGCCAATTTGATACGAGAAAAAAAAACTAACACCGCTACCAACCCACGCACAATCAAACCTACGAAGCATTTAATCATAAAAAGTCAACACAAAATGGCTTCCATTTTAATTAATAGTCATATTTACGGCCGATTTCTGCTACCGATGATTTATACCAGTGTCGATAGCTGGGTGGTCTCGTGAGAGCCTTTTGATAATTATAATAATTAATATTACACAAACACCTGCTTGGAGCACTACTAATGGTGCTGACTCTGATTGTTTTGAATGCAGCCAGAAGTTTAAGTAACTGTTTCTTAATCATTTGTTTTTAATTATTGGTTTTATTGAGGTTAGATTGGGAAATTAGTACAGTTTTTTTTTTAAATCGTGTTTCCATATTTTGTAAAAACATTGACCAAAACTCAGCCTCTAATAGACAAAAAAAAAGAACATCGGTTCTGTTTTTTTTTGTTTAAAAAACTAAACCGTAAATTATTTGAAATAAAATGTAGGATCTTGTAAGGAATTACTAGTATTTTCTATCAGACTGCACTGCCCTGCGGCGAATTCGGGTTGCCTTCTTCAGAGCAAGGAGAGCAGCTTATGAATTTAAAAAAAAGTAAAAAACTCTATTTTTTTTATGAACTCAAAAGAACAGAAAGGAAGTGGTTTTAATTTAGCTTGCAAGATTTAACGAATACATACTAACTAACAGACATACAAAAAAAAGGCAAGGTAAATAAAAGCTTGTAATAAAAAGCTTGTCTACTTTTAAAAATATATACGATCTAACAACAAACGCGTTTCCATTTTAATTGCGTTTTCAGCCGTTTTCCTTCAGTTTTTCCGTTAAAGAAAAGCAGTACCTACCATTTAAAAGATGAAACGACTTATAATTTAATTTAATTTGTAGATCTTCATACAAAACTACTCTGTAATTCTGAATCTGTTTGTGTGTCTTTTCTACTTATATCATAGTGAAAGTTTGTATGTTAGCAACTTAATCACACAACGGCTGAACGGATTTTAATGAAATTTGGCAATTAGTTTATAACCTGGATTAACACAACGGATATTATTTATTTTTATTCGGGTAAAATTCCAGGCAGACGAAGTCGCTGATAGAAGCTAGTCTGTTCAATAATATGATCTACTATCTCATAAGTAAGTCAAAAAACAAAAGACAAAAAAAAAAACAAATCAAAGGTTGGTTCCATAATTAATCCAAACAAGATAATTAATGGTATTTGTTTAATTGACCAGAGACACGAGCGTCGACCTTTAAAAACACGTTTGATCTCATTACGGGGGATCATTTTTTATTGATTTTTATGTTGGGTACCGGATCACTGAGACGATGATTCAACATAATTTTGTACCTACTGTGTTTTAAATAGTTTACTTACAATACAAGAAAAATCTTATAACAGGGGAAATAGGCCAAGTACGTGTTGGTTTCCGTAATTAGAATGAAGGCATCCAAATGTCAAACAAAATTGTAGTTAAAACATGTTCTTCATCGATATACGTCACGGTCAATTCTCCAACTGCAAATGTAAGTAAGTAATCGCAAAAAAAAAATTGATAAAAGTAAAAATTGCGAAAATACATTTTGAGAAATCTTCCATTTTACTTGGTAGTTAATAAATTTAATGCAATTCCAAGTCAAAATATCAATTGGACTACTTGTTCCATTAGAAATATTTCATTTCATTTCATTTATTTGCGTTCCAAAAGGTAAAAAAAATGTTAATAAAAGTCTTAGAGTTAAGATCCTTTGTAAACCCTGTCAGGGCACAGCAAAAATATTTTTAGATACATAGAAGTCGTAAAAAGCTAAAAATGTATTATACATGACTACTGAATAATTTCGCATATACTTTATGCGAATGAAATTATTCAGTAGTCATGTGTAATTAATTTAGCACAGTAAGTAGCTAATATCGCAAAATATATGATTGCTCTTACCTACCTTTCATAATATTTTCAGCAGGCAAGTACCAGAAGCTTTTTCAAGGTCTCTCCTTGGTTTCATGCTTTATTTCTGAAAGCAAGCGTACGTTAGACATTAAGTGCAATGTATGCTTGCTGAGACTAGCTATTTAGAGTTACTTTCACATTAATATATATTCTACATGATTATGTTACCAATAATAAAACAATAACTTAAATAAAACAACATCTGCATTATCTACATGCATCACACGCAAAACTGTACTAAGGGTACGGCTTCGAGGAATACTGGCGTGAAGTTATGTTGGTTAACACTTATCACTCGCAAAAATACCTAAGCATACTCCCTTCTGCAAAAACCCATCCCATGCCATATCGTCATCACTCCTCATCACCTTTCTAACTAAACTATGTCCAAACAAATCACACAATTATCAAAAGTAAATGCATTTCATTTAACACACGTAGGTGTTCCAAGACGTACGTATATGTTTTCAGATAACTTGACAACCGACATCCGTTGCCCTGTGGGAAAAGTAGACAGGTGTTGTCACGTATCGCCTCTAAACTATCTAAAAACACTTAATTACATACACCACATATTTGAAAACACACCTTATGACTTCAAACTCAAGGTTGAGTCTCATATGAGGTGTGTTTGGAGATAAGACCGTGTGGTTTGTGGAGAAGTCAAGTCGAATGAAAGACTAAGTGCAATGAGGTATCAATATAGTCGTAAAACAGTATTGAAATGAAGATATGTTCAATGTTTTTTATACACGCAGTGAGTTTTGAATTACAGTATTAATTATGCGTGGTTAGTCATTCTGCTGTATAGGCAGCCATGTTATATCATTTAAAGGGAAATGAAACGTTTTCCTTTTGTTTTCTCCAGAATTCAATCAGACCTTACTTAAAAAAGTTACTTAAAATTAAGTCAAGCTTAAACATAAAAAAATGCAGGCAAGCAACGTTTATAAATAAAGATGATAGTGCACACACACAATCACTGCGTCATGTTTACCGCAGATAAACGTTTTTACTTACTTCTTTTTCTTTCTTTCTTTCATAGTTTCAAAAGAAATAAATCAACTGTAAAGGAACAATTTTTTTTCTTATCATTTCTTTGACTCTATAAAACAAACAGCCATAAATTAGATTCAGAAAGCTAGATGACATGATCCTGGGATTCTCTTTTTTACAACTAATTTGGTATTTTTCACAATTTCAAAGTTTCAAAGGTTTCAAAGTTTCAAGATGCCAAAACCGTTAAATGAAATGATTTTCATAGAACGGACTTACCGACGGAGCCCATTCAAATATTGATATACTTTCTCCGAAATTTTAGCGTGTGAAAGAAACCATATAAGATTCACAATATCACATCCTTTACCACTTCCTTAACGGCCTTGAAATCTGACTCAACTGTAAAAAGTGCACAATCTGTATTGAGTTACGTAAAGCCAAATAAATACTGCAAAAAACCTTTTTGGAGATTTTCTATTGGTCACACGCTCATACTTGCTTGAGTAAATATGAAATGTGGGTCTCATAATGATGTATTTAATGAGTGATAATTATCCAAATCAACGCTTGACAAAAAACCTGCATCGTGTAAATGAGGCTTAATACCACATTAAGCCTTATTTACACGATGCAGGTTTTATGCATGTGTCATACCTACAATTTGTAGCAACAAATTACTTGTAACATCTAAACAGTGTTTAGACGGTGCAACTTTTAATGTGGCTTCAACCTAACGTATGCCACAGGCATACTTTAAGAAAGGTACGTTAAATCAGACCGTGTAAATCAAGTTTTCATGTGTTATAATAAAGCCACTTTGCTAAAGACGCAGTTACAAGCACGTAGGCATTTATTAGGATGATTATGCTGCTCATGCCTTTGTTAATAGATTAACTGATCAAAAACTTAATAAGGCTTCCAGGAATTGAGGGTTTTAATTGGAGCAAAGATCTTCGGCCACTGAATTCAATTTAAAACTCTATTTTTAAGCTCGACTAAGCCAAAAAATCAAACTAGTTTTGTGTATTTTAAAACATACACAAAACTATTATGACTTCTAAAAACTGCGGCTACTTCTAACTGATAAAAATCACAGTCACCGAAGAGCCGTTATCTCGTCTTCCTAACGTCATAAAAATAAAGAAACACACTTGAAACGCAGCGATAATATCACACTTCCTACAGCCGTTAATTAGACTGCACTTGTAAGAAAAACGTTTTAATTAAGTTCTTCATTTCTTCACTTCACTTCAATTCATTTCTTTCATGGGTATACATAAACATTTAAAAGCTGCATTGACTTAACATCTTGAAATGATTCCCATTTTGGGCTTTGATTGATTATATAAAATGTTTTCTGATATGTCTGGTCTATCTACAGTTTAAAAAAACCCCTAAGGTTTTTTCCAGATCAAACATTTAGAGATATTTCCATTGGTCTTCACAGATAACAAGAAAATTGTGCAGCCAGCAATAAAAACGAAAATACTAATTTTATTAGTGATCGATGAGCGTAGTACATGAGTTTAGCGTGATGTAGGTAGTTGTGATATGATATACACCCACGTTTGACATAACAAACTATACCGCCAAAAATAAACTTCACCAAACATGAAGCCCAGTACATAATATCATAAATATTTAATATAAAAAGTAATTAGGTGTGATATCGTGATGCCATGCCACGTGTGCGCCTGCGCAGACCGTGAGAACTGCTCCCGAGTAAGCGAGGGACATCTTACACGAGTAGGGATATTGTTTCTTGAGCACATGCCAGCCACGCGTATGGCTTAGTGTGGATACGACGGTGTATTTTATATTAAATTGAACGTATTAAGAAAATGGTTAGTTTTGATTACTTATTGTAAATGTTGCAAGCATGCTTTTATAATGCTTCTATAATTAACGCGACTGCTCAGCTCTTACAGCTTCCTGTTTTTTTAAACTTCAGTAAATTGTGTCAAAGTAAACAGTTTAACACAAAACCTTGAGTTAAATATGTTATTATCTATAGAGAAACGTAGACTTTAATCTACTCAGTGATGTCATTGCTGATGTTGCTTAAAATATAATTAAGTTAGTGTACCAGTAGATGCATTTGTGAAAGTAGGTAGATGAATAGTACAGACCTCACCGAATACTTGGTGTGAAAATTAAAACAGAAAATTATAGGGCAAGTATAGCCATTTGATTTTCTTTTACTATTTCCACATCACATTTTAACCACAACTAACTCAGTAATTTTTTTTTTTTTTTTGAGAAATAACAATTTTCTGCTGAAAGCGTCTTAGTTCCAAACAGTACACACACACACAAAACTTTTTAAATTCAAGTTATATACCTACATATAAAACTTTTGCAAACATAAAGACGCAAATAAAATATTTTCACATTACAAAAAAAAACGTCTCATCCACTTTGTTCGCCCGTAAGTCCCGTCTGATTGAATAAGTCCCGCATAAAAGGATGATTCGCCATCTGCCGCGTCTCCGCACTCAATCATAAACATAACACGACACCAATGTACTTTATAAACATTTACATTTTATACATATACAATGTATAACATGTTTATAAGTACACTTTCAACGACTCACTGTTCTCTCTAATTGACCTATATTAATGTAAACAGGATGAATCAAATTTACTAATCAATCTAGATTAGAGTTTTTGTTTGGTCTTGATTTTAATTAATTTGTTTTTTCACAACATGTGGACTTTATAGGAATCTCTTCATCCTAGATGACCTAAATTTAGCTATACTCATGTGCAATTTCGAAAAATAAAAGTAAACAAAAGGACAGATACTTACTTAGACATTTACACAAATAGTTGGTTCTGTATCATCGAGATACAAAACGTATCTAAGCATATATGTTAAGTATTTCGATATAACTAAAGGTAATTAAGAATAATATTTTAATATAAATTGCTGTTGTTCTTTAGTATGAAAATTCAAAGTCCGACGAATAGTGGAACAGAGAACCTCTTTGATATATTTTATCAGCCCAAGGACCAAATTCAAATGATACCTACTTCAAGATGGTGCTGGTAAAGGGTCAAGACTTAAAAGTAAAGTCATTTAAAATAAATTCTATGAACTTCTACTCAAACGCAACCGCTACTGCTGAGCATGAGGTCCTGGGTTCGATCCCCAGGTCGGGCAACGTGTTATTGACATTTTCTATCTGGAAATTCTCAGTAGCAGCCCGAAGTCTGGATTTGTGCCCGGTAGATGGCAATAGGCTCGCCCCCTATTACATGGGACTTAAACATAACTGGCGAAATTTGGGTGTACTATAGGTACACTTCTGCCCAACCCTTCGGGGAAACAAGGCGTGATGTTATGTTATGTTATGTTTAAAAAAAATGCAATCGATTCTCCAAAAGTGCTTTGAGAGAAACTCACATACTTAAGGCACAAAAAATACCATAGCGTATTATGTTGTATGCCATATCTATAAAAAAGTGACAATTCAATAACCCACAAAAAAAAAAAATGACAATATGGCCGTTTTATGCAAGTTACAAAGAAAATGTAATAAAAAATTGACCTACATTGTGTTCCAAACACACATTTCCATAAAAGCTACGAAACGCTACGAAAAATTCCGCTACGCGCGCATTAACATTCCCATTAGTACGAAACAAAAAAATGTTACAAGTACATTCTCCTCAAGTATAAAATGTAATTCAATGAAAGATATCAACCGAAAAATTAGTGTCCATACAACAATAATTGTAAGGTCCGAGCCACGGACCACGTGTCGTATAAAGAACTATTATTACCATCAAGTCGTGTAGGTAGCAGCGTGCGCGATCATAATTGTATTAATCATTCAGCGCGACCGGCAGACGTCGATTTTCTTCAACAAAGTGCTCTTGTTTGTTTTTTTTCGTAAGGAAGTCGGCCGAAGGTGAACCGTGGGAACGCCGGGCGGGTGCACTTCCCAAAACATCGACGCACGGCAGCGAGTCCGACATGCGCCGGACAGAACGAGATAAAATATCCTGTTGCCGAAGAGACAGAGAGAGACGCAGAATGTGACGTGTGCGCGCCAAGCGACAGCTTACAATCGCGTGATCATCTACAAGAAATAATAAAACGGCAATAAAAGAAACACGAGACAACGGTAACGATGGCCCGCGCGCGAGAGCGGGACGGAACTCGGTGGCCGAAGGCCTGCGCGCGCGCCGCTCGAGTTACCGCATTCGAATTTCAAAGATCAATGATCGATGCGATAGGAGCGAGTCGTGCGACAAGCGTTCTAATACTGTTGAGTGAGAGGGATACCAATAGTATATGGCCGTTGGTAAAAGAGGACAGCATTATCAGCTTGGCTCGTGGCTGTTTCAGCACGGGCCAGCTCTCCTTCAACGCTCTGTCGTCAGAGGGCGCTGTTTACATTTCAGTGGCCATATTGTAAAGTTGTTTGCTATTGTAATCGGTAAGTTTAATAACAAATCGATTTCAATGACATTAAAGTGAAATTTGCAAACAGTTATGAGTTTAGTAAATATAAGTAGTTTGTCGGTAAATGTCAGTTCCTTTACAGTTTTTCCATTGGAATAAAAGTTCCAAGCTGTAGTTTTGGTATGGCACTTTTCAATAGGTAATAATATTTTTGGTGGATAATTGAGGGTTTTCATAATTTTAGATGTGACCGTGTAAAAAAGTGTATAATTATCAATTTGACTAGATCTGGTCACGAGCATGACTTATTTAAATATGCACCGTTGTAAAAATTCAATTAAAAACGTAAATTTAGTCGTGAAATCGATATTTTCTGTAACACTTTGTCGCGTGAAAACTGGGTTCGGTTGAAACGCACGGGCGACGATAGCGCCAGTGGGCGTTTCACAAAACAATTCGTTCCGTTATTCTCACATAGATGGCGTTACGAGCTTTATTTTGACGTTTTGAGAATAATCAACGGCTTTTCCAACTAGATCAATGTAAAGTGTAATTATTATCAATCTTACTATACTTTTATTGATACTATTAGTTTCAACTTAAATTGATGGGACCCTTTCAATGCCATAAGATTTGTTTTGAAACTTTCAGCAAGTTTTCTAAAATTTCTTTGCAACTCAACAAAATGTCCGCTCGAACTTGTTCATTCTATATTCCCGTTTTATAGCATCAAATGACCCGTTTTTGAGGACCATAAAGAAATAAAACTTTCTTTTCAGGAAAAAGGCAAATTGTTTCACAAATAAGAGATTGTTTTACCATAAGCACGGGCTGCACATTTCACTTGTTTTAAGATTTTCTAGGAATACATTTTTTTGTTGAATCGATCAGTCGTGGAAATCGCTCTTACCGTGTTGGTGAGTTATAAACGCCATGATCAGAATATGATGAATTTAAATTGGCATAGGTGAAGCGAAAAATCTTAGTTGGTTGAAATCAGGCCACTTAAAGGCTGACTTAAAGAATCATGCCCACTTTCCATACATTGATTGACCTGTCACATGATTCGTTTTACAGGTCGCGTCTGCCCACAAGTAGTGTTGTCTATTAACAATTATTATTTATAATAACACAATAACATAACATCTTTTCATTTAGAGGCCAGGGAAAAGTACTATTAAGTAAATAGGTTTTTGAGGTTATGCAGCTGTCAGAAAAGGTTTGACAGCTGTTTGAAATTTTTTCATAGTTAGTCGCTGAGAGAGTTTCAATAACTCTGAAATAAATCCCTCTTCAATGTAATTAATATCATTATCAAATCGGCATGAGGCCGCAAACGGCAGTTATATTCTCGTAATATCCGGCCGATACTGAGACATCACATGTGATGTTAGGCCATCCTTGTTTTCTTCACTACATTTTGTGCAAGTTAGAGCAATCTATGATACCAGCCTATTACTATCCCACTGCTGGGCAAAGGACTCAACTAATACAGAGAAGGCACGAGCATTAATCACCTCGCTTGGTCAAGACGGGGTGGCGATTTCTGACTAGCGGTGGGTAACTCCGGAGGTACTGATCCAAAGGAGCCGGTACCGAACGCGGATACGTAAACCTTATTTATTCCTCACAATCCTTACCGGCACCGCGGTACCAAATGATTCCGGAGCGCGCGTTCACTGTTCACTCTCGTTCACTCGCTCAAGTCACTCGGAAGTACTCGGAACACGTCGTATCGCTCTAACTAACCAACTGTTCAATTCAAAATGTGCCAAATGATCCAGTGAACCAAATGAATAAAATGTTCTGCGAAACCGGGGAACCAAAATGAGCGAGTGAGTGCCGGTGCTAAACGGTGCCAAAGGAATAAATAAGGTGAACCGGTACCGGACCCGGAGTCGGATAAAGTGAATCAATTCACTTGCCGGAATAAAGATTACCCACCGCTATTTCTGACTTTTATTGAGATTGTTATTTGCCCGGATTTGAACTCACAGCCTCGTGCATAAAAGGCGAGGTGACAAACAAATGACAGCCTGTGACAGAGTTCGTTTTAATTATAAATTATAGTCTATGGTTTTATGCGTAACCTGTCAGCTGTACACTTATTTATCTTGCCACACCCACACATATAAACCATAAGAAAATCATAGCTGGTCATAAAATAATACGTAAAGTAAAAATAAATACCTATTGGTTCTTAAAAACATTCAATAACCACATGACGAACGAACAAGTTTTTCGTATTATGTGAAACGGAACGTGTATAAAACACGCTCCGTTTCCGACAGTCTAAGGAATGATATACATAGTAACATTGCTTTTTTTCTGGGCTTTATTTGAAAATTCAAATAAGTGATACGAAATAAGCAAATAAAAACAATTTTTTTAGATATTTTACATCACTAGACGCGTTAGAAAATTATCAGGTCAAGACTGAACATGATTCTTTGTCAAGTTCAAGGAAGAGTTGTGTCATAACGTCAGTCCTAAAGTGACGGTTTTTCATTGTGAAGTGTTACGTAGGTAGGACCTACATTTCGACCAACTTATCAGTGCTATGGCCGTTTTTCGAACTAACATTTTGAATTGGACATACGATTGGTTTTAGTTCAACATTTTGATTTTCGTTTACAAACAGCGCAAACAATAATTGCATAGATTAGTTGTTCGTATACACCTATAGACGTCAAGGAACTAAACTCACTACTTCTAATTTAAATGTTTATCTCTGTGCGGTAACGGTAACACCAGCACTATGGAAGACTTTTGCGCGAGCTCAACGATAACGTTGTCGAAGCGACAGAATTTTGGTCGAAGAATAATATTTAAAACATACAAAATGGAAACATCAATACGACGATGAAGAAGAATGTGAATCAGCCCCTAGTTTCTACATTCTCGCAAAAAAAAACAATTCAAAATGTACCCTACTACCTACGTGGTACACCTATATTCATGGTTTTAATGTAAGCTGGATTAGTGAGTTATCAGTGGTGACATCTTTTGCTATATACGTTAAACATGATTTACTTTCTAGATAATTATAATAAGCACATCTACCTACAGTACCTACATAGATACCTATTGTGTCTACTTACTTGTCTAAATCTCGCGTGCTCTTCCCACATCATTTCCGTGCTCAAATTGTAAGTGATTACGAAATGGTTTTTTAAGTTAATGTTCGACCAAAATTGGAGAATCGTTTCGAAAAGCAGTCGAAGTCCCGTCTGTTGATTGTAATTTCCGGTATTAATCGTGTACAGAACGTGTGATTTTTATGAAGTAAACTTGAATAGTTTTTTACTTAATAGTGTCAGATTCCGTTGCATTTATTTTTGTATATTTTTATTTATTTATGGTTGTTTTATTTTAGATGGTGACTATTCACTGTTTTTAATTAATAAAGAGTCGTTTGTTTTTAATGACTATTCGTGTTCTATTTCCTCTTTTTCTTAGTGGTCATTTTACTAGAATGGCCACTCTATTTTCATTTCATTACAATATATGTTTAGCTTTAGAGTGTCTGTTTCACTATTTTGCATCAGTTCGGTAAGCATAAAGGCCAGATTTTTTTCACAGTTAATTCTCGTCCATATTTTATGATCTGGTACTAATTAGGTCCTATCTTAATTGAAGCACATAACATAACAACATCACGCCTGCAATCCCAGAAAGGTTAGACAGAGGTGTAAGTACCTATAGTACACCCACATTTTTACTTTAGTCCGATGTAAACCACTATTACGAGCCTATTTCCATCAACCGGGCACAAATCCAGACTCCGGGCTGCTACTGAGAAATTTAAGATAGAAAAATCCAATAACACTTTGTCCGACCTTGGTATCGAACCCAGACCTCATGCTCAGCAGTAGCTCTTGCGACCACTATACCAACGAGGCAGTCAGTAACTAAAGCACGTTAGCTGATTTGTTAAAAAAAAACATTATTTTTAGTAGACCAACAATTACAAAAACACAAACACAAAATGAAATCAACGACACCGATACATGTGCGTGTAAGTATCAAGATTTCGTAATCGTTCATCTGACGATAGCACACCGTTGCGAGATGTTAATTTCCGCTTCAGTTGATTTATCTTTTATACAGTTTTTTAACTTGATCGTTACGACTGACGTGGTATTTTGGAGTATAGGTAAGCTTAATTAAAATAAGTATATGATCCTGTTAGCTTGTATAATGTAATTTATTTAATCAAATTGTTAATAATTAAAATACCTATTAGATTCTTTATAAAATAAAAATAAAATACACAGTGCATGATTTTATTTTATGGCTTTATTTCTTTTGAACAATTGCACAATATCGTGGTAAACTTGCCTTATAGGGTATTACTAAAGAGATGTAGTGAAGTAATCGTGACGTAGTGCTTTGAAGTAGACGTTTGGCTATCGTAACTGTGGCTCAGATGAAAACATTGGCAACTCATTGCCTCATAATCAACTGTAGTGTTTATCATCTGTTGTATAGAAAACGTTCAAATTTTTAAAAGTCAAATACTGTCTAATTTCCATACGAAAGCTCTCTTGATCCACTTTTTCAAACCACTCAAATAACTTTAACGCTCTTTATAGAACCGAGCAGTTAAACAAACACTTGCCAAAATCTATTCACCGTCAAATAACGGTCGAAATTAGAACGTTCGAACGTCTATTTGAATTCAAAAATAGAATTTAGGAAGGCGTGCATGCGCGCTTGACGCCCGTGGGCCGAAACAAGCGTTACTATTGGCCAGAGGTGAGCCAATCACGGCGCGACGCTGGCCTAGGCGTGATGAGGTTTTCCGCGCAAATTGTTTTAAAGTTTGAGAAAATCTGCGCTAATACGATTCTTGTTAGAATTTGACACTAGTTTGTTTTTTAATTCGAATATTTTCGGTGATTATTTGGTCATTTACGGGATCAGGATAGGAATGAGTTTATTTAGGTAGTGTTTAGCATTGCTTTCAATGTGAGTGATGTTTTAAACGATTTCCAGTTAATACAAATACAAGGTAGCAGGGTCAGTGCGCAGCCCATTATCATGGTGTACATGATTCCGAAACCGCCGCGTAAAAAAAATTCGCCGGTTATTTGTTGCTCCATACCTTTGGACTGCGTAGGTATCCCACTTTTCTATATATGTAACACCTTTTTTTTGATAACCTATAAAATAACTTCTACGCTAGGGGGTCTAGAATCATGTTCTTAATTTATGGTTACTATTTTCACTTCAATTTCCCTGCCTCCATGTTAATATTAATTGGAAATCCTTTATACAGTTAACTTATGTCTAACTAAACTAAATACCTAACTGTTAATAAGTTTTTTTCAGATAACTCGATACAATTAATAGCAATGCAATTTTATTTATTTTATAATAATCAACGAATTTTCTATAAAATACCTATTCCACTTTGCACCTGGAACCTCCAAAACATAGAAATTGTTTGAAATCGGTATTTATTTTAAATTCCAGGGTTCACATTTCGAAACTGCCCTCCCTACTTATACCACAAAAAAGTACTAAAGCGAATTACCCAAAAAACGTGATGGACCAAATGCTCATGCGCACAAAAAATTAACCAAATCTTTATCAAGTTTTGCCCTAATGCCCTCGAACTGAACAATAGGGTACAATAATACGAAACCCATGCATATTTGAACAATAACAATAGCACACCTGTTGGATTGCCATATATTCTGGTCACATCACAGTTTTTTTGCTCATCTACAATTTTTGAAAAAATACCATTTGAATGTTCAGGTAAATGTGATTTTTTAAGGTTTGAGTCTCATTTTCAAAAGGATTACGAAAGAGGAATGATTGGAAGAAGTGTGAGTGATCGTTTTTTTTTTTGTCGAATATCCTCGCGATTATAAAAAAAAGATGTCAGTTTCGCAATGTCAAAATAATGAAAATGAATTAAGGAAAGACATTTGTGATACAATTAAAAACTGCACCCACAACTATTTAAATACGAACGACATTAACAACGGCCCCAAAATCGAAATTAATAAAACCACATAAATATTTTTTGTACCTGGCCGTGTTGACCTCCGCAATGCTTAATAAATAGCTGTGTATGATACAAGTGCGGAAAGTAGGTGATTTCCGACAATTTGCAGATGCGAGCGAGTGTGTAAGTGGACACGAGTCGGAAATCATTTAACGCACATGTATAAAAATAATTATTTATTGATCAAAATCAAAATGTAGAGTTATAAAATTAACAACGCGTTTAATGAAGTATTAGTTTTCATATGAATGATCATCTGTACCTGCTTAACTAATTTCTAAAACTTTTCTCAAATAATAAAAACCAGTTACGTGCCAATAAAAAATAAAAATACGGAAAAGTTAAACGCACTAGTGTGAAAAAGTGGCACTTTCTGCACAATTTGGCTCGTTGAAAAACGTTTGCATGCATTGTAAAAACTTTTTCTAATGGTCAATGCAATCACGACACATTCACACACTTTCAAACAGTGTATGTAGTTATTTATGTATCTAGTACGTTTTAGCAACCCATTAACGAGCCAAGGGTCAAACCAATCACCTTTACCCTCTGATTTACTAATGATTAAGATACTTGATAAAAGATGGCTTCCTGTTAAGGTTACTGTGGTCAGATGGTAATCGGTGTGCATAAAATTATTTGAAATTAGCTGTATGCTGCGCTTAAATCGTCGAATCCCAATGAATGGGTCTAAATAAAATCGCTATAAAGTCTTTTTATGCTATTAATGTTCACACGAATTAAAATAATCATTTTTAATTTCCCAAATCAGCGGTCATATAGAATTCAATTATATAATATGAGCTTCACTGTGCTACTAATCCTCAAGAGCCTTCATTCACGATTAACTTAAAAAAAACATCATATTACATAAAAAGATAAGACCGTAAAGCCGTAATCATATTCAGCACATAGTCTAACCAAAACAAAAACGACCATTAACCAAAAAGTTGCAAAAATATTAGCAAAAACTGGACGTGCCATAAAATGAAAGACGAGGTGTGCTCGCACGAAAATTCGAAATTGGAAGGAAAGTGGTTATTTTAAATGCAAAAAGGTTGTTTAAAAAAAGGTTGTGTGTAACACCGTGGGAGAATGGGCAGGTGTGAGCTAGCGGGTACACTTGAGATCGTACGCGTACATTTTTTGCAACCCACTATATTGATTTTTAATTAATGCTCCTCAAATTAAGTTTTTTTAAAATAAAATTGTGCTCGTTTTGGGGTTTCGAGTTTTGATTGGATAATTTTGTTTTTGATGGGTTATTTTGTGCGACAGGGAACGAAGGGGACTTTGATATACCTAATTATCTTGATGATTAAGTAATACATATACATGTATACACCGTTATACCGTATTAGATGAAATTACACGTTTAACTCAAGTTACACACGATAACTTCTAAAAACAAATTAGAAAATAAGCCAAGAAAGCTATAAATTTCAAGTTCATTAGACGGAATAATGAACCTGACATAACAATTTCCATAAAAAAATGAATCCTAATAACTACTCTTCCCCTCCTTTGTCTAGTCTAAAGCCACACCATTAAAGAACACAACCTACTTATTAGACCCTATTTAAAATAAAGCATAAAACAGACTCGACTTTCATAGTCCCAATGATTTGTCACAATATTGTCCTGCACCGGTACCCATAACGGTTAACCGCTTCGCCATTTATGTTTTTTATTTTATTCTACTACAATCTTCCCCAGTCAGGTTTTGCAACTTTTTTTAAAGACTAAGAGAACAGTATGACTATTTTTACCGCCATTTTTGTTTTCGTTTTAATGGTAACGGATCGGACTTAAAAATAGTACGTTAGACTTTTTATAACCGTTTAAGGATCGGTACGGTATCTTATTTGTTTTGTTAAGATGGTTTATTTTCGGACTGTACTGAGAAGATGTATTTTTAACTTTAGAATAAATGTATACACGAGTTTGTGTGCTGTGTTTGTTTAATTTAATATGTTCTTATGGATAAATGTTTCTGTGATTTACGGAAAATTGTGAAATGGTTTTCTTTGTAAATGAGGCAAGGAAACGAATGCATGTTCAAAGCCATTTTTTTTTTTAAACTATGCGTTACGTCATAGGTCAGTACGAAGGCATTTCAAACACAAAATGTCCACATCGAATACATTGAACTAAATCACAGACCTACGTGATACGTCTTTTATTGTAGCTACTGAGACTGAATGGTCAAAGCATAACATTATTATCAATGGTCACTCGCATAATTAGATAACGAATGTTAAACTAAACGTAATAGATGAATAATATTCATGGGCACGTCATGTCACGCACATAAAAGCATTAGGGTCGCGCCACACAGATTTCGTGGCGTGACAAGATAAGCGTGCATGTTTCTATCACTGTAAGCGACGCCCGCGCACCCGACCGCGCCCGACGTCACCCGAAGACGGCCGAACGCTGCGTGGGAAAACGCGGCAGGTGTTACCGATCCGTAGCACTTCTTACTGAGTAAACATTCAGCGTATACAAAATTATAACCGCCTCGAAGCGTCTGTGTAAATGGAAAACATATTTTGTGTGCTTAATGATACTGCTTACTTTTTTGGTGTGCTCGGTTATCAGACGACAATGTTTTTTGCGACGGTTTTGAGGGGCTCGTATGTTTCACGTTTTTATTTTAGTTAAATTTATTGAGGGCCCTTAATTGGTATGGTTAAATGAAGTGTGGTTAAGTGTGCGCGTGACCTTTCTGTTTACATTGTGATTGTGAACTAGTTCATGAATATAATGAACGTTTAAAAATGCGTCAATTATTTATACATTTGTGAAACTGTGACCTATGTCGTTGGTGTGCACATTAATGCAAAAGAATAACTGTCACAATAAAGCCTATAATGTATTTGTTTGTGCGCTTTTAAATGGTAACAGAGAACACAAAATTGCTTTTTGTACTGCCTTTTATGGGATTATGTTTTAATGAGATGAACGTTTATTGTAGGATGAATAAATATTCACTGAAGCTCAACTGGATTTGTTTTTTTTATTTATTTAATAGAAACAGGCACTCTAGAAACCTAATATTTTTTAAAGCTGAAAAAGCTTTTAGCGGTATCTGTTATCTTATTTACTAAACTTGTAGTTGGAAAGCCTACAAGGAGTGTGTGACTCAGTGCCGATTTCTATACTAATATGTATTATAAAGAGGAAAGATTTTGTTTGTTTCTATTGAATAGGCTCCGAAACTACTGGACCGATTTGAAAAATCGTTTTACCATACATAACATAACATCACGCCTTGTTTCCCCGAAGGGTTGGGCAGAGGTGTACCTATAGTACACCCACTTTTCGCCAGTTATGTTTTAGTCCCATGTAATAGGGGGCGAGCCTATTGCCATCTACCGGGCACAAATCCAGTCTCCGGGCTGCTACTGAGAAATTCCAAATAGAAAAACCCAATAACACGTAGCCCGACCTGGGAATCGAACCCAGGACCTCATGCTCAGCAGTAGCGATTGCGACCAACGAGCATTTTAAGCCGAAATCATGTCTGATGAACACAGGCAACTTTTTTTTTTCGAAATCCATGCGGACTAAGTCGCGGCCGAAGTGCTAGTCACCAATAAAACTGAACGCGATCAGCACTTTGTAAACCCAATTATAAAGCTGTCAGTGTCTTAAACGCGTTTTAGATGTGCTGAACGCGTTCAGGTTCATTGGTGAAATCGGCACTTAATCATCAACATCATTGGCAGCTTTGTTCCAACCACGGCTGAGTATAGGTCTTCCCCTTGTTGTACCATGCTTCCCTGGTTTGTTTGAGTCTGAGTAAGCAAAACAAGTGTCAAATTCGTAGGAGCAAATACAACATCGGGAGTAGGTATCCTGCATGTCGACTCTGTAAAAATTTCACCATGTAGTGAGCGTGGAGTGAGCTGTCAGTGTCATCCCGTCTTGGTGAATCCCTAGCATCACTTGTGGTATTTTGTTACAACAAAATCACATCTTATAATCTATTTATCTATTTAACACCTGAGGAGCTGTTGTGCACAGTAATTCTTTCTATGATTCAATAAGTACCAAAGTTTTTATGAAAATTGTATGAAACTCATTTTACTTACATTTCTGATAATTATTGTACTGCCGAAAAGCAAACCTTTAGATACATCTGTCTATTTTTCCACATCCTTTTATCTCATTTCATGTGATCTCATATTATTTTCCTTCTATTGAATGTTGTGACATTTTGTATCTAACATTGTCATCTGTCAGTTTTTCTTTTTCTATGGTATAGAGCTAAGAGGTCGTCTATTTTATTGTAAAGGTATCGTAAAACTAGTGTTAAGCCGGGTTCTCACTGTAAGCCATCTTTATAGTTCCTGGCCGATAACCAATTAAGAAGTATTTGGATTGAAAACTAAAAAAGTCACTTCTAGAACGATCGGCCAGAGGCTATATAAACCATCCGATACTTTTCACCAGGTTCTGTTCTTTTGATTCCGTCTTTTGACTCGGTCTTTTGGCTTCTTTCATTTTGCAATTTTTCTTACTCATCAGTGTGTTTTTCTAAAAAGCTATTTAAATATAAACCTTTTCTAGAAGTTATTCTCAGTAAATTTATTATAAACATCTAGTGTGTGTAAATGTGTTGGACTCACTTGATCACCTCCGACCCTCCCACTTGCGTCCACGAGAGGAGTTCGAGACGGTTTGCATAGAACTAATAAACGTGGCGTGAGACACCGCCGCCGGAAGAAACACCAACCGACGCGTGCTCCCTCTCAACGGGCTGCGGGCTGATGGAGAGGCTGCTGCGAGCTCCCACTCGACGGACTGCGGGACGGAGGAGCGGCCGACGCGAGCTTATTTTATTCGTGAGCTGCTTCGCGACTGTGAGCACGGAGAGGCTGCTGCGAGCTTCAACCACAGACTGCGGGCCAGAGGAGCGGCCGACGCCTCGAGCTACTTACTACCGACTAATCATTTCTAATCCTTAATATCTTTTTACTTACTTTTGTATTTTATAATCTAAAAATCATTTTAATTTGTAACCACGTTTGGCCAGTCGGCTAACCGTTACGTTACACACTGGCACTGACAGCTCAGCTCACACCACGCTCACTTCCCCTGAGTGTTCACGGTGAGATGGCTACAGAATAGCACTACAGTTGTCATTCATTCTTACTTTGGACACCGACCTAATTTTAAGTCCGTAAGTGGAGATCTACACCCGAAGAATGATAACGGTAGTTTTGACCGAAG
This sequence comes from Dasypolia templi, assembly GCA_963555695.1. Taxonomy (NCBI): domain Eukaryota; kingdom Metazoa; phylum Arthropoda; class Insecta; order Lepidoptera; family Noctuidae; genus Dasypolia; species Dasypolia templi. The sequence continues at coordinate 7,964,161 of OY743157.1, forward strand.
TTACGAATGACACCTACTCCGTATAACCCTACGGGTATAACATTAGTTTGGGGCCGGACCTAAGAATTAATGACACCACGATTTATCAGTTGTCCCTACTCCCGATGTGTATCGAAAAAGTTCATTAATCGGTCGGTCGTTGAAGTTTCTAATTATTTTTGGACGGGCCCGTATCTTCGTTGACGGACTAACGGCCAAAACAAATACCCTAGACAGATGTCCTGTCAAACAAATAACTGTCAACACGATAAAAGGTCGCATACTTTGGCTATAATGGAACGTTAAAAACAGAGAATGATGGCTTCTGTTCATGATTGAATAGCCTTTTTCCAATCCAAAAATAACTGGCTGAGAAAAAACATGTAGGACTTTTTTCTGTTCAATCACCTGAAAATGTCCATCCATGCAAAATTCATGTCACTAATAAAGAAACGTGATATTTATAGCAGTAATCACGTACTATGAAAAGTGGCAGTACTGGGCCCTCAATTACTTACAGCAATTACTTACAGCCCACAGGTGTCGTGTAATTGGCTAATATTATTGTACCTATTTAATTAAAACACGTTCTTCTGCCGTTCTTAATGACCTATCATTGATTTTAAGTAGGAGTGTGTTAACGAGAATTAATGTTGGAAATACATTGCTTTGACAATCTTGAGGAGACGGGGAATGCAGCTGATTTAAATTGGCTACGTTGACAAAATATATTCATGTAGTACCATATTCAGTAGCACCTAGATGGTGCTACTGAATAAATTATTACTTTAAAAATAAATTATTTCAGTAATTAATTTATGAATAATATGGCTGTAGCTCAAAAGTTAATCATTCGCCGGAGTTTGTTGCGCCACTTGTTCCCAACTAAAACACAAGCCGTTTTGGGTGACTGTCTTATGTAATTATGACGTTCAAAAAGTGCTGATTGCCAACTTTTTGATATTGATTTCGTAAAAGTGACGAGAACGTGAATTTAAACCCCACTAGTAGTGCTGTACGTGCACCCATTCCTACTGCTGCACGCCCATAGCTTGGCTAAGTTGAAAAGGTCAACAGAAACTACTTAGCAGTTTTTAGACAACTTAGAAATGATTGATTTGTTTTCATATATTCTTGCCTAGAATCTTCTCAAAGTGATCACTTACTGAAGACACTTCAAAATATAACATATGTTCACAACCGATCATTACACACAAGAAACCGTTAACAAAGAAAAATCCACATTCAGAATTGCAATGAGATTTTAAAAATACTTTATAATGACCTAAATGCCGAGGCCATTATGAGACACACCCCATAATACGACCAAGTGTTTACAATTATTACCTAGGCACCCAAATGGTACAGAAAAATGGCCATCGCAACGCAATTTGAGTCCTTAAACTGGATATTATCTTTTAGCAATAAATGTAATTACTGTCATATTTTAGGGTTCTTTGTGTTGAATCATAAATCGATTGAATGACTAGCAGTAAAATGTGCAACACTTCATTGTGTATTTATTATGGACTGGTATGAATATTTAAAAATAATTGACATTCATAAAAATTCTTTATTGAAATCTAGAATTGGTAAGGGTGAGGCGTAAAATGTTATAACGTTAAGACATTGGAATTGACTTCCCTTATGTGGAGTGTTAAAGTTGTTACAATCACAATACCAGTCTGTCATTAAATTAATCAACATTCAATGACATTTTTGTTGTTCGTATTGATAATATTAAGTTTTTCTCTTATTTCATGATCTTGGTCGACTGTCAAAAAGTTTTAAGTGTAACATTAATAACATCAATTAGTAGAAATTCTTACAGCTTGGATTTTATTGCTAACCCACAAACTCTTAAGAGTTTAAGAATACCATTCTAATACTTCAAATAGGAACAAGTATAGTAACTCATAGGTGCGTCATTTAATCTCTTTCTACGAATTACCACGATATATTACCGCGACATGTGATCGAACCTCCAGCTAAAAACACGATCTATCTAGTCGATAAGATTTAAGTTCAACATTAATAATTAAGTGCATAGTTAACAAGTAAATGGAGATGCATCTGTACCAATTATAAAGACGGATTGTTGAAGCCGAGCGGGTGATGTTATCGGTAATCACTACGGAACCATTTAACCTAATGCGAGTTCGGACTTACCTAGAAACTGGTGTTCTGTGGGCGTTTCTTATTTTCTTAGAATTCTCGCCTCCATCTCTGTTATTACGACAAGTATTTTTTAAATATTTATTTCGATTGCATGTTGAATCTTTATGTTTTTAATTACGTGTCTCACCGTAATTATGTTTAGCATAGGTCTCTAAGCTAACTTCATAAATACGTCTATAGCTTTATTTTTTAATATAAGAAAATTGATTCAGTTTCTATTTTCTGTGCGTATATATGGAAATAATATGATAATTAGGGTTTTTGGGGTTATATATTAATTTAAGAGAAAAGCTGGTATTGATAACCATTTACGTTACATGAGACAAGCGTAGTTTTATCCTGAAACAGTGTAATCGTGTGAGAAGGGCGGAGCAGGAAACAAAACTAATTATACGCATTCACGGCAACGTTGAAAATCATGGCCGACAAGGGCCGCAAACAGTAGCCCAAGTACGACCAGCGACGCGATGATTACAGCCTCAGGTGTGCCCCAACACATAATTACCCGCAGCAAGTTATTAACTTTAAGAAAATCATTTAAACACTAGGCGGAAATGGTTGAACACTAGGCCCTGCCACATTGAGGCTAAATGGTGCGGAAAACTTCGAAGAAAACAGAATGAAAATTACTTAGAGCTTAAGAGCTTATCATCAACAAAACAACAATAATAGTGACATGCAAAACAGTGACTCAAGTACAGAGTACAGCCTCAGTGGTGACCTAGTGTATAACTATGTTTCATGAACTCATTCATTATTGCAACCACTTGTGTCAAAGCAGCCCCTAAACCTGACAGCATGGGGATATTTTCTCAATTTATCTGGCGTGGCGGGCTTCTTAAAAATAACTGTCATAAACTGCCTCTTTTAAAGACAAAAAATTTCATATTCTCAACCAATAAAAGATAAGTACCTCAGGTAACTCCACACAGTAGCTCAAGATCGACTAGACGCGATGATTACTGCCTCAGGGATGCCACGATACTTAATTACGTTTAAGGAACTCATTCATTACAGTTACAGCTGCTCCCTTGAGGAAAATTACTCGTCGTCTAGGTAGCAAACATCTGAATAAAACGCATTTTGATTTCACACTTAACATAAATTGCATATTTCCTGTATATGGATGAAAATCAAATTATTAAAAAAAAACAACGCTTTGCTTAGCGCCGAGAGTAGAAAATAGAACAGTGCGTTTTTCCACGCGCTGGTATGCACTCTGTTAGATTCTCAACCATCGGCTCAACACCGAGAATTGAAAATTCTGTGCGTGATAAAATTTCGCCGCGATATTGTTACGTCCGTACGAACGCGGGCTTAGAAGAACAATTTATTGCCCTCTAAAACCACCTTTACTAAAATAATACCTTTCCTACCTTCCAGCAATGATAACGACACGCCAAACAGTTAGTTTGATGACAAGACGCGGTGATTACTGCCCGAGGGCTGGCACAACACATTGGAACTCATTCATAATTATGACTACTACCACTGGTGTCAAATAGTACCCCTAGAATATATATCCGACAGAATGGAGGAAATAAACTTCAAATGTTTATAAAAAAATATCCTTCCGCCTTTAACAAGGAATACCTTTTCTATCTTCAACCAATGATATTGACACGCCAAACAGTAGCTCAAGTGCGACGAGGTGATTACAGCCCCAGGGCTGCCCCAGCACATAAATTATGTTTAAGGAACACGTCCATACTTCTTAACATATAATCACAGGAGGAAAATGTCACTTCGCCTAAGGACACGAGTTTAATGGAGATTGGTTATCAATTACCGTAGAGTTTCAGTGTCATTCAATAAGAAAATTGAGATGTAATTTAGGGATTTGCCAGATAATACACATCACATAAACATTACACCACCCACACCCGTAATCCCTGAAAGGTAAGGCAGAGATAGTAGTACACCCACATTTTGCCAGTTAGGTTTATGTCACATGTAATAGTTGGCGAGCCTATTGCGATCAACCGGGCTACTGAGGAATTCCTGCTGGAAAACCCAATTACACTTTGCCCAACTTTGCCAGGTGATCTATGTATTTCATATGATAGATAATAAACTTATGATCTGTTATGATTGCCTACCTCGTGCTGAAACTAAGATGTATGGGATGAGCATTCAGCGTAGCTATGTCTGAAATATCACAGAAAAATCTGGGTAACTACTGCATTTTCTTTACCAAGCCGATCCAACAATGTTTCTTATATAGTTTTTTTTTCTGAATAAATACCGTCTGAATAAGCTAGTAATTTAATTAAATAGTTCCATTTACATTTTCTAATATCGTGTAGGCAGTCGTCGAAGCTGTTTATAAATAAATTATGTAAACTACATCGCTTCTAGAAAAATGCACAAATGAATATCGTGTCTACAGTCCGTGAAAGATTATAATTATCATCTTCTATCGTTGATACAATTATTAATAAATAATAATATATATAGACTATCAACCTTTCTAACGTCCACTTCAACCCTCATTAACCCTTAAACATTCATTATAAATGTCAACTCTAAAAAGCGGCATCAAATAACAATTACCCATTTAGTAGTCACAAAAAGTGACATAATAATAACATTTACTTATCGTGTTAAGGGTGCCATCAACGGACATAGAGCACGGGCCGGAACGGTCGCATACCGGTCCGGAACAGGTACCGGAACAAGTGCGGAAAGGTCAACGGTGAATACCGATTGTTATCAAGTGTGTGACAACGGCTTTTATGTTAGTTTGTGATGGACGTTTATTGGGTTAGGTATTGATTTGTGTATGGCTTTGATTCGAAGGTTGTCTTTTGTTTTTATTTTTCCGGTGCGTTGATGTAGCTTTTCGTTTTGTTTAGTTTTTCGGTATGTTGCGTAGCTGTATGGAAATAGTGACTTGTGCCTTGTGGTGTGATGAAGTTACAAGGGTCATAGTCCATTGTTAGAACAACATTATCATTAGATCATTGTTTTTTTTACTGGTGCATTGAAAACGTAAGGTAATATAAAATTGTGATTCTGTGAGAAAACAGAGTGATGATGGGATTTTGAGATAAACAATCATTTTTCTCGTGATTCATATAATGACTGCTCCCACAGATCATTCTTGAAGAAGTCAATCACTTAGCTTATCAAATAGGGTGGTTCTATTTACAAACGAGTCCAGTGTGCCGGGTGAAGTTTTGATAAGATTGAAAGTTAATCAGCAAAACTTGAACTTGAACGAGGGATAAGAGAAACAAGTTTACAGATCACTTGATACGCTAGAGGCAATTAACTGATTAAACTGATAACATCTAAAGCAATCTGGTCTTGCAAACATCTAGGGGGAGGTTTTGTTCTAACACGTTCAGCACGTTTTTTTCCCAGTGGCTTGAAAAAAGTAAGCAGAAACTGGAATCTTTCTGATTGATGTATTAACAAATTATATGGAATTGAAAACGCTTAATTGCAGTTAACGACTTTTGAATTCACGAGGCGCTGTTCAAGAATGGGGTTATTGCAACCACAGAGTATACAAACTGGACACCGACAAAAACCATTTAATGAGTTTTCTATAACACGAAATTATTGACGCAATCGATTAACTCGGAGAAATCTTCATCGACACACCCCCGTTTCGTTCGCATCGGCTTCGGTATCATTAAGATAAAATTAATTGGACTCCACCGGCTTCCGCGTCCTCGCCGAGATGAAAAAACTGGGCACACGTGGTCACTACCGTTCATTTACGAACGCGAATTATGCGTAGTACGGCAGGTGGCAGGTGGCGAGAGCATGGGAACCCGGGGTTGAGGCGAGTTCCCACGGCCGCGTCATTCACCACGCCACACCTGCGCCCCTTAACGGGGATGCTACACACACGCCTGCCACGCGAAGGAAAGCGCCGATTAGAAGTGACACGCGTGTGTGCGCGCGCGCCCGTACGTGTACCCACGCGTGCAGCGCGTCTGTGTGCGCGCAGCTCGAGTTACAGGATTTATTCAAGTAAGTACCCGTAGAAGGGCTGTTTACGTTATGCTCTACGTCGCTCGCGCGTATGTGTTTTAACAGGTGGCGTATGTGTGTGTCGGCGTTTGATTTATTCGCTTATGTTAGTTTTATGATATCGACGGCCGTGTTACATTTTCTTTTGCTCCTGTAATTTATTTTTATAGAGTGATCTGTATGATAAGCACCCGCACAACGTATTTTTTTAAATTTTAATACAATCAACGGAGGCTGTCACATAAAATCTTCAGCTTACGACAATCTGACGCTATTGATGTCCTGATGGTAGAGAAAAAGCAATTATGCAAATGACATTTTCCTGAAAGTCATGTCCCATTATGCTTTTATATCAACTTAATGACAGTCTTCGTATATATGGTGAAGGTTTTACAATTTAGACCTTAAACGCTTTAAATAAGCCAATACCTATTCAGTGAGGAAATTATCGTTAATAACTGAATGCATTTATTCATGAGCCATTCAATAAAAGTTAAGCGTACGTATGTTGTCGACTTGAAAAAGTGTCAACGTTCTAAATGAGATAGCATCGTTATTTTATTAGCGTCCGTTTTATTAATAACCAATATAGATTTGGAGGCTTATCATAGTAATCATAGATAGGAATGCATACAAATGGGTGCCCTTCGGTTGACAATGGGGTACGCGATCTAAATGAGCGGCGCGCGTTGGATCATGATCGCCCTTACTAACTACTAATGTGAAAGCGTGTAGGCGCGTGTATTATTGCTGACAAACATCGAATAAGGGAGAATTAGGAAGTGTCTTGTTTTTCACGTAAAGTTTAAAATTATTTTTAATATATCTACAGTAGGTATGGTATCTTTTTTTGAGCACAGAACACAATTTTAGGAAGATATTAGGTGGCCTTAGAAAAAAAAAGTTTACAAAAGAAACCAACAGTAGATAAAATTCAAATTCAAAGAACTAGCCACTTTAACTTTTTTTTTTCTCGCCTTTTACAACTTTATTCCACAGCAGCCCAACAACAATAAAATTAACCCATATCTTGCCCGCTGCTCTATTGTCACGACGCACGCAAAGAGATACGTGGCGTGCGCACACGCAGGCTTTGACCACGTGCGTGAGCGCTTTATTCACGTTCTTCGAGATCGTGATATTATTTAGTGGCCGTTGGTAATTGTGGGCGAATTATATTGTTTTACTGATTAATACGTGAGTGTATTAAGTCATCTAATTTAAAGTAAATGGAAAACATACATTGAACTATTTCGTATTTAATTTTGCCTTTTAAGACAAAATCACAATTACTTTGCAGATGCATACGGCTTTATGATATTGTTGTTTACGACACAATCAACGTAGAAAATGTCTCGGAAAATAAGCTTGTGATTTGAAGAAAACAATTTGACTATGACTGATTTTTGAGTCATGATTTTCGCCCCATTCTTACTGTAGGATAATTTTTATTCAGATTTTAATAAAACAAAACCAGTTGTTCTAGTATTTTTCCAAGTTCCCTACACCCAGTACTACAACAACACATCACCAATGACAGCCCGCATCGTCTATGGAATGTCATTGTGACAACGCGTGTCTTGCGCAGGCGCAGCGCACTTATCAGCCAACGTGATTGTTTTATTGACGCCTCTGCCGTTTGAATAATTATAGCCTATAATGGTGTAACGAATAGTATTGTTTTGTTAAATAATGGTTATGAGAGGCATGGAACTATGCTTTTTTTTTAAACATGGCGCTTTGGAAATGAAAAGAATATGACCATTGTATGTTGAGTGGTGTGAGTGGAAATCTTATTGGAAATGGTAATTTTCTTTATTGATAAATCATTGCTGAGAAACTGAATAAATTTATGTAGTAGTTAGCATATCTTTATGGCAGAGTCATTGTTTTAAAGCGAATGATTTTTTCATCAATAATGTGTAAAGAAAGAAAGACAGATTTTTTTTTAATTCTGCACAAACAAAACGCAAATTACAAAAAAAAATACACACATACAAAAGCCTCGTAACCTGGTTCCTCGGATGTGGAATCTTGCAATTCTACAAAAATATTGAAGGTTTGAGAGAAAATTGGTACATTAATTATAAAAAACCCACGAAACCCCACTACAATAATAATAAACTTTATAAGTGCGCTGGAATGTCCCCAATCAAGCACACGGTTAATTTGAAGCATCGCTCTTCATCAAACAAGACAATAAACCCACACTATCACGCATTAACGACACCAAATCCCTTAAACTAAGTCAACAGTACCCTGGCGTGTGTTATCCACACTTCATACACCCACACACACACACATAATACATATTCATAAATACCATTGTACCCCTGATACATACAAAGTTCCATTTTGTAACCCTACCCCAGGGAGAAGGGGCAAAAAGTGAACACTTATTTTAAAAAGCATTCGCTGCACGTGGTCGGGTTGTGGTCGAAGGTTTTTTTTTTTTCTTTTAACGAAAGTATTACGTTGTGAAATTCTTCAGTAGACTGGAGGGTATCGGTTACCTTTTTGGTTTTGAGTTAAACTTTTTTTTTATGAAATCCTTGGTAGCATGTTTTGAAATTTTTTGACAGTTATAGATGTCTGTCTAGACGTTAAGGTAATTTACTATTTGGGTAAGCACATTTAACACAGAAAAATATCCGAGACAAATATTAAAAACTATGAAAATATTTTCCTGGTATTACTAATAAGAATTTTCCCCAACCACGAATTAGTCTGATAGGAAAGAAAATTAATTTTCTTTTCAAACGGTTGTTTTTTTTTAACTATTGATTCTGTTTATGGTTCATAACTTCGTAAGTCATTATTTTATTATTTATATTATGATAACTTTAGCGAGAAACTAAGTATTTATTTCCCAATCACAGTTTTAACTTTGAGACCCTTAATATAAAATTAGGGACTATAAAACAGTCGTAACGATAAAGTGGCGAAACCACTATATATTTTCTTAATTAACTCATTTTATGGCACTGTTTTAGAGGATGTCTTAATTATAGCTAAAAAACAAAAAGTAACACATTTTAAGTATGAAAGTTACATTAAATCTTTGGTTTAAGCAAATAAAAACCCTTTGGTTTTGAGTTTTGTGCATTTTTAATATGATTTCACATGTATGGGCAAATTTAGGAAATTAACGAAGTAAAAGGAGTGTGTAAGGATTCTGTAGTTTCTGCCAAAATAAATGGGAAGAATGTGTGACTTTATGTGTGTACGTATGTGATTGAATAATTGTCTTAAACACACCTTACGAGCGAGAAGTATAAAAAAATAGTTTTTCCGACATTAAATCATACAAATTTAGAATCGAGTGCATTAAATGCATCAAACCAAATTCGGTCACCGATGTTTAAGGCATAAAACTGTTCGCAATACCCAAGTTAAATAAATAACCCATTATAATAGGTACCTATCATGTATGCGATGGTGCACTTAAAACTAACTATCACCTCTCAGACATTGGTTAAAAAACAAGAAATAAAAACTTCGAAATAATTTTATCAACACCAAATAAATATTAAGTTTTATTAACCATTAAATAAGTTAAATAATGTTACTTTTGCTATATTTTAAGTGATAGCCCGATTGTTTTTTATATTATTAAAGTGTGGCAATTAAATGGGGGCATTTAGTTTTTATGTTTCAATTTAAAGCATCATTTTACATTACTTTCATTTTAATTTCAGTGTCGGCATTAAAACGTCAGCCAGGTTAACGCTAGTCTCATAAAAAATTTTTTAGTGCATACCGCCGCAATTTTCTCGGTGTTATTAAAAAACGGGCTAATAATGTTAATAAAATACGATAATGTTCATACTATAACAATTCGATATTTAATGTTTGTTTACCGTCTCGTATAATAACAAAGAAGAGAATATCTTCATCCATTGTTTAACATAAAATCTTATCAGACTTATTGGAATCAAAACTTACTTTCGAAATTAAACTGACACAGGGATATATTTTAGTTAGAACCGTGAACAAACATTTATACTTCACATTTAAGTTAGACTGCCTCGTTGGTCTAGTGGTCGCAATCGCTACTGCTGAGCATGAGGTCCTGGGTTCGATTCCTAGGTCGGGCAACGTGTTATTGTGTTTTTCTATCTGGAATTTCTCAGTAGCAGCCCGAAGTCTAGATTTGTGCCCGGTAGATGGCAATAGGCTCGCCCCCTATTACATGGGACTTAAACATAACTGGCGAAATGTGGGTGTACTATAGGTACACCTCTGCCCAACCCTTCGGGGAAACAAGGCGTGATGTTTTGTTATTTAAGTTAGTAAAATATTCGTTACAGAACATTCATATGCGGTGGTAATTAAATTTAGGTAACCTATGGTACCTATACCAAAAACATAACAAAACCGTTTACATTTTACTGTATTCATGTCCCACTTTATTTTTTCCTCAATGTTAGAAACAACACCATTACAATAATAACAAAAACATTTCAAATAAAAGAAAGCATCAAACAGCGGATTCCGTGACAAAATTACAACGATTAACAAAATGTCTCTTGATCTTAAAAACGCATCCTATTACAAAATGGTTTTTGGGCAATTCAATTTGCATATTATATGCATGGTATCCGGACAAGAGGCGGGAAGATAAAATCAAATTATTAATAAAATAATCAGAAGCGTTTGGAACGCGCGATCTATTATGTAAAATGCCTATTCCAATAGATATTGATCTCGAACTAAATTGTTTTGGTATTTTGTATAGGTAAATCTGTTGGAATCTGAATTGTGTTGTAAATCGTTGAATAATACATTTTTATATAATTATAAACGTTTTTCATTATCTGAGACACCATAGTTAACAACTAGGTATTTGCTAAATTTCTTAAAAATACTAAGAATTTCTTTTTCTTCAAAAAATTCTTTTAATAATTTTATAATATTTATATGGATAACGTAGGAGTCGTCGATTACGACGGATAAAACTAGTGGAGTATTACATCATTTTTTTTAACAATTAATGTTAAAAAAAATTATGTAATACTCCACTAGTTTGATCAAGTAAAAACTCTTTTTATAAATGTATCACTAAAAAGACTAGTTTTATTAATGACATAAAAATATCTTAAATCAATCAAAATAACAACTATAGAATTACTTTAAGCAGAATACTGTAAACAAACGAACGAATGGCGCTATAATTAATTATAATGATAACTTACATTTGAAACTAAAACTGACTGCAAGATAAATATTAATTTAAACTAGAACATTTTATCTTATATGAATAAGATCTTAGCAAAGGTCTACGAGATTTGGGTCTACGAAAGTGCTACGAACTCGTAGCACGCGTAGACTAAAGACCATTTTTTTAAAGATTTTTGTAATGATGCCGATTATTTTTTCTTATTAATAACTAGAGTAAAAAGTGTTAAGGTATACGTAATGAGGATTCCATTGTAGCTTATTTAAAAATTGACCCATTCACAAAAAATGTTGTAACTCCAAAAAACCCATTTTTTTTCAACTGCTCTAAAGTATATAACTAATGTCTAAAGCTTGACAATATCGAACGTGCCCATGTAACCGTCACACACAATAAACGCTACCTTTAACCGTCTTTCCATTCACACGGCGCGGGCGCAAACTTTGTTAAGTTCATCTGCGTAAGTAGGTACTAGACATGCAATTTGAAAGAAACATTGTTGATTGAACTGAGAGCTGATAAAGAACACTAAAGTACTGTTAGGGCTTAAAATCTTTCTGTACTCCTTAACGTACCCTGAAAACCGTAATCGACTTTTTTTTTTATCAAGTATTCAAGTACATCGTGGTTTTTTAAATTCCGCCTATGAATATAGCAATATATTTAGGATAAGACCATAAGACATCCCCGTTTGTGTACATTCTAACACAAGTCGGAAGCCAAAATAACTTATGTTTAATTTAGCGTACACTTACATAAGCTACGTAGGTTTTTAGGACATGCATTGCCTATATCCTGTATCCGGACGCGGAAGTCAAATGGCAGTTGCTACATGCCTTAAACTGGCGCATACCGAGTAAGGTAAAATTTAGTTTTAATATTATAGGCACTACCCTTTTCTCGTTGGTGATGTCATGGAGCAAAGAAAACTTAAAGCATGGTATAGTAATACATCTAACATTATTATAATTTCGCCGTCGCTCGCTCAACTGACCGGAGGAAATGATTTATCAGTGCTGTGTACGTGATTTGCGAGCGCGGGCGCATGCGATTTAATCGCAGGAAGCAACACCGGCGTGCCGTGATAAATCTGCAGGAACTTATCTATCCGATGGCCAGCTGCAGCCCGTGATTCATAATGCAGCGATAGTGGTGTTTATTTTGCTAGGAACCGCCTTAGGTGACGGCTAGAAACTAGTATACTACTATTACCTATGCGAGACATCGGCCTCTTTGTACGTCTTGTTTTATTGTCCACAAACAGATTTATAGCAGAAAAATAATGTCAAATTAATTCAATGGCCACTTTAATTCTTTTTTCGCTGAATGTCTTCAAACTTCCTTATAAGGATTAGTTTATGCAGCCATAATTTATGAAAATGGCGCGACATTCACAACCAAGACGAGCAAGAATACTGATTTATTCGTAGCGCTATCGGGCACGAAATCTAAAATAACTAGAAGTCATTATGGAACACAAAAATAAAATATATAAAACTCATTTTGAAGAGAGCCCCATATCAGAGCAAGTTGGTATTCAATAATGCATTACGAGCACAATCTGCTTGTACTCTGTTACTATTCCAAGTCGCGGCACCTCAAAGCCTCTATTCGTAGAAGTTGTTCGTAAAAACCAGTCTGTAGCGCGCGCTACTGCTCGCGTGCTGCGCGCGCGTCGCCCCGCTCCCGGCACACGCGCATCATGCGCGCGCGCGGGCCAAGCCCTACTATATAAACCCCTCGCCCTTCCTCATTCAATCATTCCCTGCTGACGCATCGTGCGCGCATGACGCTCTGTATCTTATCATAGTCGCCCTGTAAATACGTAGTCGTAACTTGATTAGTCTAAGTTCGTAGTCTAGACAGTAGTAAATAAATAGTAAAAATGTGTTTGGCTAAGGATGACACGCAATCACCGCAGAAGGAGGTCCCGTCTCCTCGCTCGCCTTGGGCGAAGCTTCTAAGCCGTCAGGTAAGTTTCCAGATTCAACCGCCTCTGACTTAATCACTTTCAACTTGTCCCTCCCCCAACTCAAGACTTGTTGTCCAGTTACATGTGTACTTATTATGTTTTCTTTGTTTACAGAGCTCCAAGCCTCGGCTTCCCCGCAAGGTGACGACCTCTACGCGGGTTAATCTTAATAAGTGTTGGTCCAAGTTAGGAGAGTTGATCTCCAACTCGGGCCCCCGCACTGACCTACCATCGCAAAAGACTGCATACCCCGAGGAACCTGTTGTTATACCTTTCTCGGACTTCTTCCGCCCTGTGGACCCGGTGAAACCGGTGCCAGTCGAAGAAAACGACAACGCTGAGAACCAGAACATCGCCAACAACCGCTTCGAGCTCATCAACGAGGACCTGGAGATCAGCGACAACATGGCCAACGAAGTGCGGGAGATCTGCTACTCGGCCACTAAAAACTGCTTCGTATGTAAACTTTGTTATTAGTTACTTTTAAACCTTCGCTTCAGTTCTTCCTTCGGTACTTAAATGCAGTGAAAACAAAATCGCGTCTTCCATCAGTTAGTTTTAAACGTGCTTGGTAGCACAGATCCAATGTCTTCCATTAGACTTAGTGATGTGATTGGTGTGGCGCCTCTGCCTGTGATGTAGCCTTATATTCGTGATCTCTAGTAGATAGTAGTGAGGCGTTGTGTCATTCTTTAAATTAGTGTTGTAACAGTAAATTGTCACAAGTTTTGGTAGACAGCTTTAATTGAACTGCACTGTAGAATTATCATTGCACCAATCTCCGGCTATCCACTGAACTTCTAATGCGTAACAACTCTGCTTTGATTCTCTATCTTAATCCAACGTCTTCCAGTAGTGTTAAGTTTTGCCTGTGATACAGAGTTTATATAACGACTGAAAGCTTTAACTAGATCTAAGAAAAGTTTATTAGTGTCTAAGTTCTAGATATGATCGCTAAGTGTTCTGAAACATCACTTAATATTGTGTAAGTAACTTAAGTTTATTTTTCATGTGATATTCGCAACACTAAGTGAACTTTATTAGTTGGTAGACGTATTGATGTGAACGTAACATATCAGTAGAATGAAGCTTTAATAGTTTGTAAGACTTTTAGATTATGTTATGTCATTTGAACTTCCATTATTTTTATTTCATTGTGTAATGTTTGGATAATTTCATTTTCTAAATTTTCTTTAACTTTTGTAAGTTTCGCAGAAGTGGGCCGAGCGTGCCAATTTTAATTAATTTAGTTTTAGTTATAACTTGCTAATTACTCCCTTACTTGTTAAGTTTAAGTTAAGTTACTTTTTCTAATATTTTTTGATGAATTCTTCCATTTGTGTCAATTGTTTAAGGTGACTTTTTTTCTCTTATCATTACTCTTTATCATTGTAATTAAGTTAAGTAGTTAAGTTAGATAAGCACTCATATTTTAGACTGATATCGTTAAGAATTCAAGACTTTCGTTTGATCTCCGATTCTTAATAAACATGAATGTATTAACATAAACATGATTCTTATTTAATCACCCTATAACCGTTACACATACATCGTAAAATGATGTTTAATGTCCATACATAAAAAAACAAGTGAGAAACACGTGCTTAATACAGACATTCACATGATAAAAACAGACATAAAATATTCTCAACTAAATAATAAAACCACCAAACGAGTTTGGACACAACACTACCTACTTACACCTTTGAACTGCAACACTAAGAAAAGCTTACAACAACTACTGTACTAAGCTGGTCCAACAACTGTTATCAACTAGTTAACTGTAAGTTCCTGCTATTTGCAACAGAAAAACAATATCAAAAGAACATCTCACTATATTTACAGACCGTATACAGAGATTCTTGTCATTTGCTTTTTCATATACATTACTGCAACACTTATGCCTGTCTGAAATATTGGCAAAATGTCTTGAGTGACAATTGTATTTGAACATGAAGGTTAAATAATACGATATTTCCTATCTAACTTGCATCACAAAATACTCGAAATCTAATTGAGTTGGTTGAGTCTGCTCTTACCAGACATACCATCAATTGCTAGAGTCTGCTTTTCAATAAGTTAGTTAACATTGCTGTAGACTATTTTTCAATTATTTCGTAACTTTGGGTAACTTAAACTCACACATGTAAAATGACTTATTGAACAAACTCTAGTACATGTGTTTTGTACCCAAATGTTTTTCTCCCCTTTTTTGACACTTAAATCATGCCACTTTCAAACTCAACTCAAACTCAAAGCATTTATTTCAAATAAACCAATTAAAGGCACTATTTAATTGCCAAGGTGTCGGTCAGTCAGAAAGATGGAGCTAGTTTCATTCCAAAGCGTAGTAGGTACCTATGGAGAAGAAAGGTCAAGCCACTCCATCGACACTCTTTTAAATAATATTGTTACAGAAAATTAGTTACGTCACTCATTTTGAAATTATACAGGTGAAAACCATGTAGAAAGACGTCCACGTTTCACAGACCTAACCAGCCAAAGTGTAAGGTCCATTAGTAGTAGGAAAGGACCGATTACTTGCAGTTTAAGTGAGAAGTAATAAGTTCGCACACACATTTCGTATCACCAAAGTTTTTTATAGATGATCCGATCGCAAGTGAGTTGAGTTGGATGCAAATCCGCAGTGTTCGCATAAATACGTACTAAGTCAATAAAAAAAACTATATTGAACATTGTCATAATAACAGTACAAATGTAGGTTATGACGGTATGTGCAACTTACAAAGAATGGGAAGCCAATACTGAACTGAAAATAACTAAAAGTGCTAACTCAAAGGCATGTTGTGTAAATGTGTAGGACTGAACTGGTACACATAATTATGGGACATGTCGTTCGTTCATAATCTATATCAGTTTGTGGATTTATGCATCAAATTCAGTCAAACACGCTTTCATATATGCATTCATTGGGGTGTGAAATAATTATGCTTTTATAAGCTTGTGCAAGTGACCAAGTGCAAAAAAACATGAAAAAAGACATCATCACTTGGCTTGATACAAAAAAGTGCTTCGAAGTTCGACAAAAATGAAAATATAGATGCAATGATTGTATTAAAATTATTGGAAGTAAATGTGAGGTGTAAAGTGACTTTTGCACGGATTGTTTTCGATTTTTTAAGATTAAATACCTCTGTTAGCCTTATAATATTTCGTTGAGTTATTTCTCATGTCTTTGCCACTTATAATCGACTTTACGTTGCATATTTAATATTGTCTTTTTTTATTTGGGAGGCTCACTTGAATTAGTGGTCAAACAGAACGGTTATTATCCATTTATTTCTACCCAATCCGTGTTTTACTCGAATAAACCTGCACTGTTACTTCCCTACATAATTAAAAAACAAAACATTAATCGCAATCGCAACGTTCAGAATCCGTCAGAACTCGTCTAGAACAGGGTTTCTAATCCAATGACCATAGTTTTAAGATTAACCTAATGATTTTCTCATATCATGTTTTAACTTGCAAACTCCATACAATAACCTTATTCCAGAGTTTGTGCAACATGATACGGGCACCGACTTGTATCAACAGGTCGCGACAAGTTCTGAAGTCAACGCCTACGACACGTCATACCTGCTACCTACAGATCTGAAAAAAAATATTGTGAGACACCTGACACATTCAATATCTTTTTATAAATCCAATTAAGACATGAAACTCGTTTTTTAAACAGAATTGCTAGGTAATATTGTGAATGAAGTATGAAAAAGGAATGAGATTTATGTAGTTGCGTAGGCGTCATGAATAAATATTTGAATAGAGATTCTAAAACCAACTCTTTTGATGAGCTATAGTGGTTAAATCGGCCAATGAAACTGAAAGGCGGTGAGCACTTTTATACCCAGTGCTGTTAGTGTCAATATTTCGTATCAATTTCGACACTGACAGCTCTAGGATACGTTTTAGATGTGTTGATGGTGTTCAGTTTCATTGGTGAAATCGGCAATTAGAAGAATTAAAAGACTGCACGACTGAAACCAATTTAAGTAATTATGTAACCTTGACAAATTGTGCATTCAGTAATACTATCCACATGGCTATAATTTTACAGCAGCAAAAGCTGTGTCAGTAAATATTTAAATATATTTAAAAAAACATTGATCCAGCTAGTCAGATCGCTAATATTTGCATCATATTTTCAGCTTTTCGAACATACGAGTATGCTCGAAAAGCTGAAAATGTGATGCAGCAATTTTCCATAATGAAGACTTTATTGTATTTTTTTTTTAGAGAAAAGACGTGATAAAAACATATTTAGAGAAAAAGTTTCACTCATTTCAATTTAACAAAACACTCCATTCCAATATCCGTTAAGAAACAGTGCCTCCTTTATTTAAAACCGCTAACTTTAGTTGGTACTCGTACGAACGTAGAGATTTTTTTTAATGTTAGAATTATACACTTCAATTCCTGTAACAAGTAGACTAGACTACACTAAATGACTAGATACAGTTGCTTGGAGCCTTGCAGGCACCATTGTAAACTTGATTCAAATTCCGGAGTTTACATAGTACCGTTAGGATTTCGTTTCGTATCGTTTGATAGCACATTAATTTAATTATTAATAATAATATTAATAATAATTAGAAGACGATAAAACCACATTAACTTTACATAGCTTTTCGCTTTTCACGTCGATAAGGACTTGACTTCTCAATAATTATTTTTTTAGGCCTGTGTAGGGTTGTCAGGAAAAAACTGAACCCTTATTGGGTCTCTTCCTTGTCCGTCTATCTGTCTGTCTGTCAGTCTGTCTAGCCCCTTTTCTCAGGAATACGTAGAGGTATAAAGTTGAAATTAATATCAAATACGAAGGTCTACGATCCCTCGGATCTAAGAAAAACAAGCTTTTAAGTCAACGCAATAAACAATACAGCGATTTAGGCGACTTATTTTGATACTCGTAAATAAATCAAAACCTATAGGGTACTACCCGTTAAACCTAGAACCATGACATCAGGCAAAAAGCAAACAGTCCGAAAATCGTTAATTTGTAGTTTATCTCGTAAAACAAATGTTTTTTGTGATTCTCAAACTCAAAGCATTTATTTCAATTAAACCATTTACAGGCAATTTTGAATTGTCAAGTAGTCGGTCAGTCAGAAATATGAAACTAGTTGCCCATTCCAACGCGTAGTAGGTACTCTATGGAGAAGAACGGGCAAGAAACTCTATGGACACTCTTTTAAATAAATATTGTTCTTACAAATATATTATTTACATCATCAATGTTGTCCTATATGTGAGAACGATGTACAAAAACCGTACACGTTAAGAGCGTCCAGAGTACAGCAAAAAATAAATAAAACAATCCAAAAAATAAAATATTAAAATAAGCCGTGGCAGCTAAGTCCACCAAGACCAGTCCCAACTGACGGCGCCCGTTTACGAACAAGACGCATGGATCAGCACCATTCAGCTCAACCATTTGGAAGGGAGCTAAATGATCCAACACACGCGTTACCGTCAGCGAGACATTTGATAGAGCATGACATACTATCAGCCGCCAGGTCACATTCAAGTCATATAAGACATTACCCGGTAAATGGTGGCTCCATAGTTCAAAGTACTCACACCTGTTTTTTTATTGGGTGTGAAATCATCAAATGACATCTCCCGCTCTGGGTGGAGCAGGAGGGCGTGTCAGACTTTTACTGACTAAAACCTACCCGTGTTCCTTCAGTTGCCTGCGCCAGGGCCACGGTTATATTTTTCGAATTACCCGCGACCCTGAGGCGGCGGCGTCGGCCCTATCGGACCCCGTCATATTGGGCTGACATCTCTTTGAGGCACGCGTGGAACACGACGTGCCGTCGACCCGGGCCTGGTCCTTACCGGACGGCGAGCTACCCATTGCTCGCCGTCCGCAAGGCCGCGCCTACGTTGGCCGGGAATCTGCAGGCGACTCCCGACGCCCAGGGCGTCTCCTGCGGCGACTAGTGGGGGCGTGAGGGCGCAAGGCTCTTTCCCTCACGCGCTCCGCCTCCTCCTTCGCAAGCATTACTGCTTCGCAGAAGGAGGTGACGGCTTTCCATTCTCTCTCGCTCCGTGCCATAGCCTGGACCAGGGCCGGACGCGAGAGATCGCCGCCGCCGATCGCCTCCGCGAGGACCCTGCGGTGCTCCGCCCAAGCTGGGTAGACCTCCACCGTATGCTCCACCGTGTCCTCTGGGCGATCCACACAATGGTAAAGTACTCACACCTGTGATATGCATTTATATAATATAAAAGAGATTGAGTTTATACAATGCAAATATATTCGTACAATCTTCAGCAGCTCCAACGGTGTTTCAAATGTTAATTAATTAGTTGTGGTGTCGAGCAGGACCAGCATTGAGCCAGGCATTTTTATCAGCGACCCCCTAACTTATAATATGCCTGCTTGCATAGTGTGCGTTTTACAAAGGATTTGAACTTCGTCCCATTCAGTTGAAGTATGTGGGGAGGTATTTTATTGTAACATTTTAAACAGATTACAAACTTATATTTGCAGTTTAATTGACCGTGACGTATGGGAGAACAAATGTTTGGACTACTATGTTAAGTTTGTTCTTGTCAGAAGTTCTTCCCAACCACGGAACCCTTCATTGTGCGTGGTCCGACACTCAAGTGGCCGGTTTGTCAGAAAATAATAAATATGTTGGTACTTCTTCCTTCACATCATCAATAGTACTGTTGCCATAATAGGTAGGTAAGTACTTACTTCTATCCACCTACACATTATATAAAAATCCATCATGCTATCTACAACACCCTAGATAAAAAAAAACTTGATGAAATAAAGTCATAATCGTTACTCAGTTAGATACATTTTTCGTTTCACCTCAGATAAAACTTAAAATAATGTCCAAAATACATTTCAGAGCAATAACAATGAAGATACCTATCTAAATGGACAGTTATTTCAATCGCTAGAGCAGACGAAACCTCTTAACTTGACAACCCTGACTTATTTCCATTCGCTATACTCGTAAAAAACTACGACAGTCATCAAGTTTTACTACCGAATAATTATGTTATTTAAAGCCTTATAAACTTAAAATTTACTTATCTTATACATGGAAGTTTTATTATATTGTTGTTTACTTTATATGAGTGTTGTAGGTGTTGGAGTAGAGAGCAAGATATTCGGTCAGCGATCTCCTTAACAATCAGGTTCCGTAGTTGAACGAGCAATTTTTTTATACGAAAGTAGTACTTATTTTTCAGTGGTCTATGATAGCTGAAAATAAAAGGTGAAAATATTGCAGACAGGCAAAAGTAAAACTCAATTCACACTTGAATACTCGATATTGCATTAAATACTCAAACTTGTTTTTATGTCTAGCTTCAAAGGAATCTCAACATGTTAACGGAAATTGGTAGGGAAAAAAAAATAATTCGAAAAGGGGAATTCAATTTTTTCTCACCGTCATCTCTCGAACGAGAAAAACGAGCTTGACCATCCACAAATCTTTAAATTAAACAGGTCGAAGGATTTTGTAATAATTTTATTTTAAAACAGGGGATTCCGACAATAGTACAACAGCTGGGGTGTGCATTCACTCATTCATTCATTCATTCGATCAGTGGGAAAGGTCGTGACCTATATTGTGTTGACCCGTGGCACATTTTGCACAGTTCAAAGGGTGGAAAGAAACTTAATAATGTATTATTACATTGTTGGTTCTCTTTGTATGGTTTCTTATTATTTTATAATAGAAATCAGCTTTTTAGATAATTATAACAACTCGCCTCTCATGCACGAGGTTCAAAACCGGGCAAGTCCCAATGTGACATTTTCAATTCATACGTTTTTTCTGAGTTTATCATGGACATTGCTGCTATCAGTGAAGGAAAAACCTGGACTTAAGTATAAAATTAAATATAATCCTGAAATCACCAACTCATTCTCAGCAGCAGTACTACACCAACGAGGTAGTAAATTTCATAAACAAACAATGAAAGTGCAGGTATGTTTGCGTTAAACTTATTTTTTTTATTGTGCAAGCGTCTCTTGAATCAACAACTCAACACAAAATTAAACGCTTTCCACTTTTAACCTCGATTCGGGGATCAGATGAGATTAATCATTATTTTGGTATATCACGGTGTGATCTTGACCGGTCATTAGTAGAATCTGTTAGAAATAAGTGATAGTAGCCCGCAATATTACTTGAATTCAGGGTGCAATGAAAATAAAACCTTGCCCTTGCTAAATATTTCAAAACGCTGAAATAGGAACCATGACTGCCATTTCACACGATGAAAATGGTTATGAAAATATGGAATAACATGACAGTGGTTTTATCTTCAGATTAAAGTATGAAGTGAAAACAAAAGAAAATACTAGGTACTAGGCGAATACCCACAAAAATACCTAGGGTAGGTAAGTACCTACTTACATCAGCAAAAACACATATTTCGATAAATTAAAGGCGCTCAGACTGGCGCGACACGCAACGCGTGCCGTAGTGTCAGGCCTGTTTGTAGGAGCCTTAACTTTCGCCCTTACCTCTGGTACCTACTAATTGGCAAAAAATAATTGATTGTCATCTTCGAGCAACTGTGCAAATAAACCTTTAATCAACATCATGATACCGCCATCGATATTCGGTATCAAAACTCTTATCAACAATCTTAATTATACCTTTAATTGCAATCCTTTTAACACACGAACTTTTTCTTAATATAAGTTACATCCACCATCCTTTCCGAATGTCAATTATTTCCAATTAATATTACTTAAAAAAAAACAATATTATTATAAAAATTAAAGAATGTTTCTTAATAAAATAAAATGCGTTTTCTTGTACGATCGTCCCGTTATCCATTATTTAAAATAATTATAATATTCTTCGAAAGGTTTTCGTCATAAAATTTTGAGTTGCATTTAAATGGTAAATTTCAGAAATAAATTGGTTCTGCTCGCTAATTTCTTTGTTAATTATTTCGTATTAAAATTCTCGTAAAATGTTCGGTAAAGCCTGATGTCCGTTTATCCTGTACTTAAGATGATGTTGCGTCTGCATTTAAAAGTATAACCACGTTTTAGCCACGGTTGTAATGAGAAATGCCAATTATTACTTGTACTTAATCATGCGTATTTAATTTTAGTTCTGTCACAGAAGCTGTGTAAATAAATTTATATCTTGTAAAACACAATACTAATTGAATGCATTTTTATATATATTTGAAAGCATATTATTAAGCTTATTAAAGCGAAAGGTACCGGGAGTCAGACCAAAAAATCGGATTGTTTATGGCAGCTCAGTGGTAATTAAGTTCTTGTTCTTAATTATAGTCAGCATTCAGGCATATCTGTACCAAAACAAAGGACTAGACAAGTGCCAATCGCTTTAAAATCTTTCTGTCTTTCTACAACCGGATTTCAACAGGATTGACATAAGCTTTTCATTACCTTATATCAGTTTCATACATTATTAACTTTTCCATTACCGTTATCGCTGATAGAATGTCACTTTGTCTAGACCTAAGACTAACGGCAGGTAATGCATTATTTATAATTGAGTACATAACAGGCCAAAATAGAACAAAACAGCAAACTTCAGCCAGTCTTATACGTGGTCTTATTAAATGAGTCGCGGGGGGTCACCAAGACTTCGTTCTACTCTATCACGTACTTTATGAAAAATCGAGTTCTACGTGTCATGTAATAGTTCAGAATACGTGACATTTGCTAAGGACGAGGGATGTCCATTTAGTTCGCGCTTCACAAAGACGGCCAGCGAACAGCGGTTAAGAATGATAGATCGGTCCCTATTCTGTTCGCGATTCGTTCCGATTCGTCGGTGCTTACAAAAGTACGACACCTAAGGTAGACAGGGGTTGTAAACCTGTTGTAGGGGTTTTGAATTTTAGTGGTGCGTTTAAAGGTTCTTAGACCACGTTTGCACGGACATAAAAATATCGCGGTGGGATTTTTTTGCGCACTGGATTTTCAACTCTACGTGTTAAACCGAGCATTGATATTCCAGAGTGTGTCGCGTCGCGTCAACAGTGCGTCAAAAAAACACACTGTTAGATTTTAAACTCCTTCGCTAAGCAGGAAAAAGAAAAAAACCTAGTGGACTTAAGCAAGGCGTTGGTAGTTGAGACAACTATCAGACAGTAAAGTAGGTATAGATTTTAATAGATATTCTGTGTAGGTACATACACTTCATGACACATATTGTATGAACTAGTATCTGTGCATTTAGAACATTATGAATTAGTTTACGAACTAATGAAAATTAAAATCTTAATGAAAACCTGTCAAAAATACCTTTAATTTTCCTAAATTTTCGACCTGTTTTTGACATTGATTGTTGCTGAGAGTGCGACTTAATTTTGAACATTTTCAATTACGGGAATCGACCTTAAGTTCAACCGCAACAACGCGACGCAACGAAAAAGGTTCACAACTCCTACAAACATCGTCAAAGGTTTTATAGCACGCAGGATACAGTAATAGAGCACCGTGAAATCGCGTGCGGAACGAATCGCTTGAAAATTTCGGTTTTTCGGTTATTTCTTACAGATTTATACGGGCTTTCTTCGTCGATTCGTTACACTGAACGGGTGTCAGTATTACAAACACATGTCCTTTGATTCAGGGTTTGTAAGCTATTGAGGGATGTGACACGGCTTTTAGATTTTCGCGCGATTTCACGGTTTCCTAGCCGTTACATTGATGTTGACTTACCTTCCGTCACAGCTGCGAGGAATGAATCTTGATTTTGGCAGTTTTACAGATTTCTGTAATTCTTATAACAGAGGTAGGTCATTATTCATGTTAACTATGTATGTCACATGTCCCATAAAATTGTATTGGGACCTATTTTATATGTAGTTCTATATTGTGTAATCGCATTGTGTTATCTTCTGAGTATTTTGTTGGCCAATTTTTACTAAGTAACCAATCTAGTCAAATAAGCTAATCTAAGCCATAATCAGCCAATAATGTTCCCACTGCTGGGACACAGGCCTCCTCTCTTTGAGAGGGAGTGGGCTATAATCCACCACACGGGCCTAGTTTGGTTGCTAGATGTCACGATGTCTTCAAATTTTTGGTTCTAGGACATTCCGGTTTCCTCACGATATTTTCTGAGCAGTTCTGCAATGGTAATGAAATTAATTACACAAAGAAAAGTGCCTGTCTGATTTCGAAACTCCAGCCAACAACTCGTAAGTCGGGGCCACCACTGCTCATTCAAGCATCAAATCCAATTCCTTAAAACAGGTGTAACTTGTTACTATGCATTTTCACGATATTCACGATACACGATTTCCAGGACCACAGCAATGTTGGCACAGACTTCAGTTAAAAACCCATATGGCTGTTCTCAAGATCATACGGACAGAACCTTTTTATCTTAAAATATATTGATTTTTAGGATTCCTTTTGTAATGAACTGGCTTCTGACCGCGCATTCGTGCGCGTGAAAATTAGTTTCCCCTGAACCACTCTTCGCACGCATCCCCTGCCCGCTCTATCACTTTGTTTTCACTTAATGTTCTTTCCGACTTCTTTTCTTTCTGCTCGGCTCCTTAGAGTGAAAGCGTGTTGTTACTCTGCCTATAGAACTCCTCAAGAATTGGGTTATCAAATGCAAAAATATTTTTAAAGGTTACAGCCCCATTAGCCCTACATACATTTTTATAATGCATGCATTTTTTTTTTATGTTATTTCATTGCTACGTAGAGCATCAATATATTATCACTTAGAAGCTTATCAGTGGTCTATCATCTGTTCTGTTACATAAACGCAGGGCAGTAAGCTACATAAGGATCAAATGAATATCTGTGACATACTTACCCTGTGTGGGATTACTAACGGTTTTGTCGGATGTCATACTGCTGTAACTTCAACTTACTAACCTCCCGTCTTCAATAATATTAGCATAGACACCGTGTTTAAATGGAATAATAAAAAAGTATTTAGTTATCACAAATTAAGCTTTAGCTTGATGAAGAGGTCTATGTTGCTAGTTCCATTTATTATATATGTATAGGTTTTACTGAGATAGTGTTACCAGGTAAGGTACCGTCTTATACTTCATATCAGCGTGAACGATTTTCTTCCACTCGCCCTAGAGACGCACCGTAGATCACATCTTAGTTCCCTTCTTAAATCTCATACTCATAAAACAAGCAACTATTCTTAATCCTTCTCTGTTTGTGCTGTAAGATTGATAAGAACTCATTTCCGCCTAGCATTCGAGATTGAAAACCTATATCGATGAAAAGAGCATTACCTTTTTTTCTCAACTATGAGAGTATGAATATGTTTATTTGTTTTATCATTATGTAATTCATTTAACTACATGTTAATTTTCTAGCATTATATGTATATTTTATATTCTAGTTTAAGACGTCACAAAATCAAATTCTTCTCTTCTTGTTCTCACACACTATTGTATAACTTTCTTTTTCATTTCTCCTGTCACAGGACTGCTGGAAGAAATTTCTTAAGAAATAAACAATACCTTTGCACTAAATACTAATCGTATATGTCGTATTTTTATCAATTTTACTATGTATAAATTATATAAGGCTGAATTACAGAAGTTTTTTGTACCCGCTGATAATGCTATATCTATTCCTACCTATATTCTGGGTTCATATACATAATATAGCCATCAATTCGATGAAATGACGATTACAAAATTTAAGACCGTCGAATTTTCGCCAGCTAATTACTGGGAGATACGGGTACACTGTCCCGACACTTCAGTAATGCCTGATTATCATTTGTACTTTTCATAAAATTTCATTTAATTTACTACTCAACCTATAATATTTGGAATGTGGTGATGCAAAAAAAAAATTGTTTCAGGTTATAACACATGATGGTCAAACCATACCTGTTGAGATTAACGGATACACAGATGAGGAGGTAACCGTATTTTAAACCTTACAAATTACGTCTTACTATCAACTATACGTAAAAAAATGTGGAACTTTACAGTGCAGAGTCGAATGAATGAAATAATTATTTTATCTCGTCTACTTATTTAAATTTGACTGCCTCGTTGGTGTGGTGGTCGCAAGAGGTACTGCTGAACATGAGTTCCTGGGTTCGATTCCCAGGTCGGGCAAAGAGTTATTGCGCTTTTCTATCTAGAATTTCTCAGTAGCAGCCCGGAGTCTGTATTTGTGCCCGGTTGATGGCAATAGGCTCGCTCCCTATTACATGGGACTTAAGCATAACTGGCGAAATGTGGGTGTACTATAGGTACAACTCTGCCTAGCCCTTCTGGGATTACAGGCGTGACGTTATGTTATGTTATTTAAATTTTTATACTCCTGCTGTGGGAGCCTGGACGGGTGAACCTTAATACAGGTTACCATGTAACTTAGGAAGATCCAAGTCTGTTAATTGTTACTCTTTTTACGACTTAACTTACTCATTGTAACAGACTGTACCACACTTTTTTTAAAATAAATAATATTAATTTTGCATCATGAGGCGGGCTGCAAAGCTGATCCTCTATTCTTTTCTATACTGTTACAATATGAAATAGTGTTTATCGCAGTATACGCCATCAACTAATAAACACTAGCTTCTGACCGCGGCTTCGCCAGCGTGGATGTCAAGAATTATCCCACGGGAACGGGCTACTGACACAAAAAGTATACCATGTCATTCTCTACGATGCCGTCTATCACCTTTTACAAGTTATATTGAAATCCTTTCAGTGGTATAACCGTGAAAAGGTAACATACAGACAGAGCTACTTACGAATTTATAATATTAAGTACGGATTCGCGGAGGTCGGTTGCTAAAGCCAACCGGACAAAACCGCTACAGTACCTATTTCAAATGCTTGCCTTCATATAACGTATTAGAAATCCCTTCAAGCATGCGTCATTAAGAAATCTCCACCTATTACATAAAGCCGTAAAAGCACAGATGAGCCGCATTAGGATTAAATGTTCATAATGTGTGGCACAACACACAACTGTTTGTGACCAGTCTGTGTATCCGAAGAAGCTGAAGTGTGAAAACCTAAGCAACTGATGACCAATCATGTGAATTTCCAACTGTTTCGAACTATAAACTTCCAGAGGGATGCCTATCAAAATGTCTTAATCAAAACTAAGAGCATCAATTTAGTTTGATACAATCATAAAGATACTACTAGCGATAGTTATGTATTTCAAGCATTAGCAGCATGTAAGTACATTAGAAATCCCCACAAGCATGCATCATAAAGAAACCTCCAGCTATTACATAAGGCCTTCTATGCGGAGATAAGTCGCATAAGGATCAAATGTTCATGTGTGGCACACGGCACACTGTTCGTGACTATTTGTAACCACTGTGTGAGGATCGCCGCCTCTTTGTCGGCGCGTCTGTGTCGTCCGACAGAGATAGTCAGTTATTTAGAGCGGTATTGTATAGTTGACAAAAAAGTGAGGCCATCTTGGTATGGTTTGAAGAAAAAAAATGCAGATTCTATGTTTTGATTTCGATATTATGGTAAGAAAACATTGAAAACCTATAGACACAAAACACATATTTTCAGCAGCAGTGACAGTTCTGGACTTCTAAAACAAAATGTTGTGGTTCATTTAATACCAAACGTATTTGAATTAAACATAACGTAACGCCTTATTTCCCCTAAGAGTCAGGCAGGAGTGTACCCATAGTACACCCTCATTTAGCCAGTTATTTATAAGTCCCATGTAATAGTTGGCGAGCCTATAGCCACCATCGGGCACAAATTCCAGATGGAAAAACCCAATGACACTTTGCCTGACTTGGAAATCGAACCCAGGACCGCATACTCTGCAGTAGCAGTTGCGACCATTAGATCAAAAAGGCATTCAAGTTGCACACACTTAGAAATTGTAAAACTCTGAATTAAGCAGCGAAAAGGTATAAGTAATAGAATGATAAGTTGATATAACTGACTATATTGACTTCCTCGTTGGTCTAGTGCAATGACTATATAACCACATTCTCTTTGGTCTAGTGGCAAGAGCTACTGCTGAGTATGAGGTCGTGTGTTCGATTCCCAGGTCGGGCAAAGTGTTATTGGGTTTTTCTATTTAGAATTTCTCACCCGGAGTCTGGATTTGTGCCCGGTTGATGGCAATAGGCTCGCCCCCTATTACATAGGATTTAAGAATAACTGGCGAAATGTGGGTGTACTATAGGTACACCTCTGCCTAACCCTTCTGGGATTACATGCGTGATGTTATAATGATGATGATAAATAGATATAATTTTGCAGTATTCATGAATAAAGTTGCACTGCTAAATCTCTTTTGCTACTTTACAGCCGCATTAGAATTAAATGTTTATGTGTGGCACAAAGTACAACGGTTTTTGAACACTGCGTAAGCCAGATTTTTCTGTATGGTACAAGAAACCTGAAAAATATGGTTCGATATTCTAATAAGTTATCGTTATAAAAATTCAAAGTGGCAATATTCCGTAACCAAAACTAAATCTATTTTGTAACTTTACAGCTTACGTATTGCCTATTAATTTGCAACCGTATTGTCTTTAAATTGTCACAGCGAGTCCTATAAAAATACCAGCGCTGCGGTTTTTTTAAATTAATATATCGCAGCATTATGCTGAAAAATAAACTTTCTAAAAAAGTCTCTTTGTTTTTGTTTTTCATTTTCATTTTGAAATGCTCCTTTTTTAAAGGTTTGTATTTTTTGCTGTGAGTGATCCAAATAATCTTTCTTTCTTTCTTTAGTCTATAAATTATAAACCTTTCTTGCTACCACTACTCAACAAGGACGCAACTAATACTGTCAAGTCACGTCATCGCATCAACTGCATTAGAATGAGACCAAACACCAGTTCAGAATCACAAAGCTGTGAAGACCAATACCGATACCGCCACTTGGCTTGTTAAAATTCACGGCCCCACACAATGCCCTTAGAAACAGCCTCATCTAAAACAAATAAGTCTTGCGTGAAATTCAGATAATGTTGTTGGTAAAACTGTTGAAATACCAAATTATCTCCTACATCTCCAAGACTCACCATCCATCCAATATCATCTCTATGTCAACGCGGTAAAGATCAAGGTGTCCTAAATTTGAGTTTTCCGGTGGTAAGGATAACTTAGTTTTAACAGTTCACGCTTCAATATTCCACAAGGGAAGCCAGCCGAAGTGCCGTATTTAACAAGTCCTCAAGGTTTTTGAGGGTGCCAATGACTGGTTCACGGGTCTTAGGTTTGTTAAGAAATAACTCAAATAACGCTAATATTGATTCATGGTCAGGGCGTGAATTTTCCTAAAGAAACCGGTGGTTATCGGAATAATTCAATACAGCTTTTACTTTGTTTAGAGACAAAGGAGATTAGATAACACTGGACTTAGATATACTATTAATATAATAAGGCTTTTCAACAATGCTTAGAGAATGTTAAGATAAATTCCTATTGTTGCCCTAATCAAACTTGCAGCCTGCAGACACCGGTTTATGCAGAATGTCGGGGATCTTCTGTTTCCTTGATTCCTGTATTAGATCAGCGTAAATAAACTTGTGTTCCTATTTGTTGTGGTTATGGATATTTTGCTGAGTACTTTATGCTAGAGTGATGATTCTTACTAGCACTCTAAGTGCGAATTCAAGAGCCCTTATAGGCTCTCGTCCAATCAGAGGTTTAAAATCAGCATATTTTCCAACTGGGCCATAAAACAGGAAGTAAAAATTAACAACAAAAAAACGAACTGAAATCTTACATCCATTAGATCAAGTGCCAAAAGCCCTTAACAATAACCAAAAACCATTAACACTTCAAACAATTACAGCAAAACAAAAAAAGCGTCACTTCCATCACAAGCCAGCTATCACAAGTGGTTCCCACTGTGTAGACAATGGCCTGCCATTGACACGAAACTCGCATTAGTGGCGAAGAGGCTTGTTTTCGCAAAGCACTGGTGTACAGGAAGCTATTACTGAACGCAGATAATTAGGTGCGTTGGGTAACACTTAGGAGCTTCCGATTCGCATGTAGGGTGACTTTAAGTTGCGAAAAATTTACTAAAGTTCGTGGGAAAGTAGAATCATAAGTTCCTGGTGCTGTTTTATTGGGTTTTATTTAATTAATAAGAATTTAATGAAATAAAATTATTATGATGAAGAATGCATACGCGTAGGGAATATTTAGTTTATGTTTTTGCAAACAGTTTTTTCGGAAAAAAGGGCTTTGCCCTGCAGGAGGATGGATAGTCACATTCGTCGGCGATGTTTGCCGAAGCGTGCACTGACAGCTTTGACGCAGTATGGCGCAAGAAATATGCCTCGTTTATTGTTTATTGTTAATTAAAACGGTACCACCAATTACATTATTTAAGGTACTTTTCCGTTACTTTGCAGGTTGCGTGGCAGTCCCAACATCATTCTGGACTCGATAGCCGCCCGGGCAGATAGTCCGCTTGTGTATTCGTTAGCCGATCGAACAAGATCTGTTTTTATGTTATTAAGTACTAACATAGGCTGAGTAAGATAAATACTAACACAATGGACCTCATTTACCTAATGGCCTCTACAAATAAATGATAATAATAATAATAAAAAATCGCATCATGGATATGAATCTATCCAACTGCAGTGTTTTAAAATATTTCATGAAGAACTGTGACAAATAACAAAGAAAAGAAAAATATAGAGAAAACGAGAATCTTTATCTCTAATCTTAAATCTAACCTAAATTCCTGGCCACACGACAAAACAGCAGGCCAGGCGCCTAAGCCGCAATATTTGACGCAATCAACGAAAGGAAATGTGGCGACAACACAGCCCCATTAGCCCAATACACAAATAGTCCACAAATCAGAAACACGTGTCACAAAATGGTCCATAAAAACTTGAACCTACGAATTCCAAGTTGCTTCTTCCTTTTTGTAACTTTCGCGGTCGTTTTTGTAACTTTCGCATAATTTTTTGTTACTTACCGATATTTTTTTAATAGTAACAAGTGGTATTTTTATCTGCACGTGTTTGCAACGGCGGCAATTTCGTGCGGTTTTAAATTACCCCGCATTCCATTTTTTACCGGAAACAGCAGATTTTTGTGCGTCCACGAAAAAAGTGGCGAAATTTTTGACGATGATTGTTAATGTCGTTATTACAGTTTTTTGAAAAGTTGAGCCAGGATATGATGCTGTAAGCTTATCCCGTAAGTTTATTTATTTTTAGAAAAGTTCTAATTGCGTTTTAATAATTACAAAATATTAACCATCATTACTTTATCATATCTGTACCTACTGAATACTGCAGCACGTGTTATAAATTACATTTATACATTATAAATTATAATCTACATTGTTACTAACAAATTATGGACCTGGTCTGAAATAAACGTTTAATAATAATAATAAAGATTTTATGGATCGTACTAATTGAGTAAGTCATTTGCTATCTAAAGAAGCAATCTATCTTGGACAATAAACGATTTTCACAATATTTTTGGTTCGTCTATTTGAGATCACGTTATCATCACATTCCATGTAATTTGAGGATAGTGCATAAGAGGCAGGTGCAAGCGTTACCTATAACTGAGATGTCTAAAAACCGTGGCTACTTATCTCCAACAAAACGTGTCCATTCTAAAAGATAGATTTAATACCAAAAAAATCGCCAAAGAAACCCCAAAAACTCACGTATACTGCAAACGGTTTTTTCTCAAAAAACCATTTTATCTAAGATTCGGTAACTTAATACTTACCGACTGACCGAAAAATTCAAAAAAATCTATAAAAAGTTTAATTGTTCTCGCAAAAATTTGGTCGAAATCCTGGCCTCGGGCACAGGAAATGACGGGGCGGCAAAAAGCTCAATAGAAGCCTTCGAAATGTCTTCGATTTGATGGATCGCCGTAACACAATCATTTTACGAGAGAACTCAGAAGAGCCTTAAAGTGCCCCTTAAAAATCAAGAGATATTCTTCACTTTTATTGATGCTATAAACTTGTATCTTCCTGTACCAGCCACATCCTAAAATAAACTCTATTTTGCCTCCCTAAAGCCCAAAATCAAAAGTACAATCACCGTCACTGACAACATTTTATCACGGGAACTTTACACAAGTGCGAAAATGCACAACAACTAATTCTACACCCTATTTCCTAAACTCAAAGTTGAATCTTCTTCAGACCCTGGCAGTTTATTGTGCCAGTACAGTTAAAGTAACAAAGCAATTTGAACACGTGTTAGATGGCCACTAAAAGGCATTGGAGCTTGTTTGCGTGTATCCAACAGATAATGGGGAGTCGTTATCGCAAGTAGGACGGATGCTACTAACAATAAGAGTGACCTATGGATAAATTGTTTGTTAAAATATCTGGGTTCTGCATTTGACTGAGGAGAATAGGGATGATGGCTGATATTAGAAGTGTTCATCAAAATAATGTAATTTCAAAGTAGGCATAGTAAAAATGATATAATCTAAAAAATCTATTAAATCGGTGTAAATATGAAGAAAATACACGCTCTTAATTTTTTTGGAGGGGATTATTCCCGTCCTTGTCGCACGGTACGGACAATGTACAGCGCTAGTATGAAGTTACATAGTCGTGACGTCACTTCTACGGAGTTCTACGATAGTGCTGTCCTTGTCTAACACTTACCTTAAAACGTTTATAACTTGGCAATTTTATAAGCTATATAATTTTTTGTAATTTTGTTTGCACTATTTGGAAACAAGCAATTTATTGAACATCATAACATAACATCACGCCTTGTTTCCCCGAAGGGTTGGGCAGAGGTGTACCTGTACACCCACATTTCGCCAGTTATGTTAAAGTCCCATGTAATAGGGGGCGGGCCTATTGCCATCAACCGGGCACAAATCCAGACTCCGGGCTGCTATTGAGAAATTCCAGATAGAAAAACCCAATAACACTTTGGCCGACCTGGGAATCGAACCCAGGACCTCATGCTCAGCAGTAGCGATTGCGACCACTAGACCAACGAGGCAGTCATCAGCATCATGAAAGCATTACGCAAGTCCCTGAAGCTGTAATATCGGAGTGGTCTAGAGTTAAGAGTCCCACACCGCTACTTGGAAGCTAGCCTCAGTCATATAGGTATCAACACATGACCTCAGAGTGACAATGCATGCAATACAATAATAGTGATACATAATACGTGCCTATTATAGCATCAAAGATTGAGCACACTGCCTCAAAAACGGTAACCATAAACTTATTCTTTAATATTTAAAAACTTTTGAAGACTGCACAAAAAGGATCTAAAAAGTGGGCGTAACTTTTACTGTCATTTCTGCGCTAGCGCATAATAGGTGACGGCCTTAGCTCGCGCCGGCCTATTATCTTGCAACAAAAAAATAGACCCGCCTCATACAATTCGAAAATTTGAAACGAAGCGTAGCCTTTGCGAATCTGGGCAATAAATTCCTATTGATTGAATTTCGGACCCATGCTGAGTATAGGGGCTCATTATAGTCCCAATAATTTTTGGAATTTTTTATTGTTTTTTTTTTTTTTTAAATTTTATGATGTGTAACGATCTCTTGGCGACTGTCTTTAAGTTGAGCGCGTTGAAGTCTTTTGTGTTAACGGTTTTTGGTTGCAACTGATTGTATAATCGGATTGAAGTTTCATTGCCGAAGAAAGCCGTCTACTTAAAATATCCCACAATGTTTAAAAGTATAACTAATCAACGCTTCTGTTTGGATTCAAATGCTTATTATGCGGTAACCCCGTTTCGTTTTGTTTTCGTTGAATTTCGGACCACGAACTAGGGAGTGGCATTACCACCATTTTTCTAACACGATGGTAATTTATTTAAGAAAATAATGTACATGTAAATTTAAAGTTCTCTCTTCTTCTGTTATTCAATACATCGACCGTAAAGTAAACCTCTCAGAACTGCGCTCGAGCAAATCTCTTCATATTTACGTTTCGTAAACCAAATGTCAGTTTGCTTAAAGTTCGTAATAATAAGAGCTTTTTTAGCTATGATGTGGCAGTTTTTAGTTTTACTAACTAACTTTCACAGACGATCTTAAGTGTAGTTCGTGACGTTATGTCTGTGAAAATGGTTTTATTGTACATACGGGATGAGAAAGAGCTATGACATCTGTCGTCAAGTTCCAACCTACTATCACTATTTAGTTTTTAAAGTCTGTTAGTGATTTAAGTAGCCGTTATTTTCCGAAGAGATAAACCAGCCACTGTGTGGCTTAGAAGTAAGGTCGATAGAAGTTTAAGATAATGGCATTTATTTATTTATTTAATAGATTAGCCTACAATTGATTCTACATAACATTACATTTAAAAGTACACGATATACATTTTTAAGTGTAGCAATTATTTACAGGCTAACACCACGTGCACAACATATTTAAATTTTACATTATTAGTACTGCAAATATAGCAAGTAATTTTAGAATTAGACAGAACAAATCATACATCTAGCAATGTAACACACATAAATTAAATTAAATTAAGTATCAATCGAATTAAATTGTGAAATAGAGTGCTGGATTATAAATAAATTAAATTAAACCAAGATTAAATATCTGGTGCACATTAGATAATAAATTAAAAGATTAATTAATTACAAACCAAAAAAAAATGTTTAATAATCATGTAGATTAACTAAATTCCAATTCAGGTCTTGGCTTGTTTATGCGTATGGCATAATTCAATAATGGTGGTAAGTCATGGGGAACTTAAAATTCTACTTTAACATCTTCTAAATCGATACAATTGATTAAAAATACATAACTTTTTAGCATTTATAACATTAACAAACAGACAGCAAACGAAATTTCTCATTCACTTTATAGGTAAGAATGTGGCATTGTATCGTTCAATACGCAACATTCTGCTTTTGAAGTATTCCTATCTTCAACAACAATAAAATCAATACACTACTCCCCTCTCCCCGTTCAACCATTATGTAATACCACTTAAACGACTCGCTCATTCAATCTTAAGGAACTTAGCATCGCCTCATGAATGGGCGGCGCACGCGCAATCGATTTCACAACGGTCACTCAGTCCAGTGAATGGCGGAAACTGACTTAAAAGGCTTCGCGGGATTCCGTGAGAACCTCGTGAAGTTGCTTCTTCAGTATTCCGTGAATTTTAAGCATGTAATCGGCATTTCCTTGTTATGTCCAGTATGGGTTTTTATATAGAAATTATGCAAGGTTCATGGATTTTGAGAAGAGTGTTAGTCAGTCTCTGTGAATGAGGATTGAGTATTAATTGGTCACGGGCACGTATTTTATTGCGTTTTCTTACGAGTTTTGAATTTTGGGGAAGTTACATACAAAGACAAGGGATTTCCCCCCTTGCTAACTATCTATCCTTCGATATAAAATTTTACATGGAAATGGACAATACATAACATAACATCACGCCTTGTTTCCCCGAAGGGTTGGGCAGAGGTGTACCTATAGTACACCCACATTTCGCCAGTTATGCTTAAGTCCCATGTAATAGGGGGCGAGCCTATTGCCATCTACCGGGCACAAATCCAGACTTCGGGCTGCTACTGAGAAATTCCAGATATAAAAACCCAGTAACACGTTGCCCGACCTGGGAATCGAACCCAGGACCTCATGCTCAGTAGTAGCGATTGCGACCACTAGACCAACGAGGCAGTCAAATGGACAATACAATGGACACACAATCTTGAAAAGGGATTATAATGCTGTTTAAGCATTAGTCTATGGATTACTTAGTATTTAGTTCGAGCCTTTTGCCACTTTCTTTCTTCTTTGCTCATGTTACTAGAACTTGCATATAACGAGGTTTCTTTTAAAGATTAAAAAAAAAACATTTATGCAAACCGCATGAAAGAAACTTCTTCTAAACCATGTAATCGGCGTTTCCTTATTATCTCCTAGCCTTTATACAATAATATAAGGTTGAGGTACATCCAATGTACATTACAATATAAATCTTTATGAATGAGTTTAACGTACTTACATTCAGTATAGAGTTGATTTGATACGCGCACGTTTGTGATCTTTGTTAAAAATATTCATTGATTCCCACTTTGTATCACTTTAATGCTTTTTTGCGTTGTATTCTACTTAACATAACAACACGCCTATAATCCCAGAAGAGTTAGGCAGAGGTGTATCTAATACACCCACATTTCACCAGTTATGCTTAAGTCCCATATAATAGGGGGGCGAGCCTATTGCCATCAACCGGGCACAAATCCAGACTCCGGGCTGCTACTGAGAAATTCTAGATAGAAAAACCCAACAACACTTTGCCCGACGTGGGAATCGAACCCAGGACCTCATGCGTTGTATTCTATGGAAGCTATTTATGTTGGCTTTAATGTCAAGTAATAAGTAGGTAAGCTATGTATGACAGCCGGCTCTGGATTGGTCTATCTTTACATAACAAGACTCCTTCGTGCCTCTGATAGCACGTGAAGCCGTTGCTCCCGGCTCTCATTCGTGGATCTTTGACAGTCGTTACGGGTCGTCAGAAGCCCGAAAGCTTGACAACCAGTCTTACCAAGAAGTATCGTATTACCTGTATGACCACCCAGTTAGGGTTGAGATGGTCAGATAGGCTTGCCGGCCGGCCTGGAAGCCGCCTCAACATAGTTATAGGCAGATGACATAATGTCTAGTTAATGTGATTTCTAATAAGT
The DNA here is from genome assembly GCA_963555695.1 of Dasypolia templi. Lineage (NCBI taxonomy): Eukaryota > Metazoa > Arthropoda > Insecta > Lepidoptera > Noctuidae > Dasypolia > Dasypolia templi. Next base: position 8,001,089 of record OY743157.1, read on the forward strand.
TGCGGCTAACGTAGGTACTGTAGAGATTGTAGCCTATTCGGTGCTTGAATGTAACCTCTATGAATATGTTGATAAGTAAATTGAGAACCGGACAATTTTAAACGTAGACAGAGAACAGAAGGAAACAGTCGTACGTGTCAGCCGTGTCAGTTCTTGGCTTATCAGCCAAGAACTGACACGGCTGACACGTAAGCATGGGAGGAGGGGGTAAGAGCTTTGCTTACTTTTGCTGACAAGGGGGATGGGGGGGTAAATGATTGTAATAAATCTGCTTACGTAATATTTGAACGGCCTATTTGCGTTGTATTCTACTTAACATAACAACACGCCTATAATCCCAGAAGAGTTAGGCAGAGGTGTATCTAATACACCCACATTTCACCAGTTATGCTTAAGTCCCATATAATAGGGGGGCGAGCCTATTGCCATCAACCGGGCACAAATCCAGACTCCGGGCTGCTACTGAGAAATTCTAGATAGAAAAACCCAACAACACTTTGCCCGACGCGGGACGTGTCAGTTCTTGGCTGATAAGTCATCGAATAAGGATGAATCATATTTAATAACTAGAGATCGCATATTCGGATGCGGATTCTCCAAAAGTCGAGATGTTGCCTAATATGGGATCGGTTCCGGAATCAACAAATGTTTTGGTTTTTCTGACTTTAGAATCGGATGCATATCTAATATTGTAAAGAATCCCGGGTTTTTTTTAAAATTAAAATTTATTATTGAAGTAGCTTCCATACACCCCACTAGTTATGCATTCCCGTTGTTACTGGCAATCCGTTTTTTATTACAATATATAAATTTTGAGAAGTCGCTTCCATACTTTCACAGCGAAGAATTAACTTTAGGTAAATATGCATCCGAATCTTCGATCTCCAATAATATTTTAAAGATCCAAATATATTACAAACAGGCGTTTTATTTTCTTCGGTACCGTTAGCATCCCACTGATGCTAACAATGCACGAGATATATGCTTGTTGATTTTTATGTAGATCGATAAGTTTTGTAATTATTGTTGAAGTTTCTTAATGGTACAGATTGACCTACGGACCTAGCTCATCTGATGTAAAATTTTAACAGCCTATGGACAATTACAGCACCAAGGTATGTTGATACATTGCTGACCTTAGAGAATTATTAAGTTATGTACTGTATTAACATATAATGCGCCGGAAAATAGGGATGATGAATTTTTTTGATGAATTTTTCTGCTGGGGAGTTTGTTGCGCCAGTTCTTCTTCCCAGCTAAAGCACTAGGAAGTGGTGAAGGGCGGGCGTTTTGGGGGACTGTTTTATGTAATTTTGACGTTCGAAAAGTGCTGACTCTCAGCCTAGTTTGAATAAATGACTTTTGATTTTGATTTTTTAAATCTTTATTTTTTTTTCCATTTGGTGCAAACAATATTACAAAAAGTGTAAAAGCTTAAAAAAATATCAAGTTATAAACGTTTTAAAATTGTAAGTGTTAGACCAGGATATTACTATCATAGAAGTGACGTCACGACTATGTTACTTCACACTAGCGCCGTACATTGTCAGTACCGCGCGACAACGACGGGAATAATCCCCTCCAAAAACTTTTTTTGCGTTTATCTTCTTTATCGATTTAAGAGATTTTTTCGATTATCTTAGTTTTACTATGCCTTGTTTTAAATTATTTTATTTTTAAGAACTTTTTTAATATTACTCATCATCCCAGCTTTAGCTGATAACGTCGTATATCTATAATTCTCCGGCTCACAAACCCATCAGTTAATTTTGAAGGCAAGAAGTTGTTAATTTCCTAGCTGAATTTATTAACGAAATGCTTTTGTTACAATTACAAGTATTAGTTGTATAATAACTTGAGTTTCTATTTGTACTGTATACCTACTTAAACTATTTAAAAAAAACTAAACTCACGTAAACCTGTTGTCTGAACGTATAAGGATCAAAAGTACTGTGATACTGATAGATTCCTCTTTCCTTTCTAGAGCAGGATGAACAAATGCTTTAGATACTATTTAAATACTAATCTATTAAATATGTAGGCGACCACATATTTGTAAACTTATATAAATACGGACAAATTCATAGTATGGGCAGCAATAATTGTTTGAATAATTTTCTAATCTGGAATTGAATTTGTCGCAGATTATCAGTCTGTAATTAATTAGATTTGCATGAAAACGTGATGATGGTTAGTTCGTATAAACGGGTTGGTCAATCGCATTTGCATTGAGTCTGAACTTATGTGCTTTGAAAACACGGCGATGGAAGTTTTTCCTGCATATAGTTCAAAAGCCTGATAGGAATGAGAGCTAAGAATAATACTAATACCAGCCTATTATCGTCCCACTGCGGGGCAAAGGCCTCTTTTCATACAGAGAAGGCATGAGCATTGATCACCACGCTTGCTAAAGACGGGTTGGCGATTTCAGACTTATAAAGTCTAGGTTTCCTTACGACGTTTTCCTTCACCGATGTAAGTAACGTCCAAGATAAATTCAGAAAGTACTTACGTATGGATTGAAAAAGTCACTTTGGTATTTGCTCGGATTTGAAACCACAACCTCGTGCATGCGAGGCGAGGCCTTAACCCCTGAGCTGATGGCTATAAGAAGATTCCTATTCAAACTCAAACTCAAAGCATTTATTTCAAATAAACCAATTACAGGCAGTTTTGAATTGTCAAGGGGTAGGTCAGTCAGAAATATGAAGCTAGTTGTCCATTCCAAAGCGAAGTAGTACCTATGGAGATGAACGGGCAAGAAACTCCATGGACACTCTTTTAAATAATATGGTTACAGAAAATTTGTTACATCAGTCTTGTTGAAATTATACATGTGAGAAAAAATGTAAAAAGACCCGTAATAAAAAACATAAAAAAATCGGAATAAAAAGCCGAGGCAGCCAAGAGATGACCAGTCCCCACTGACAGTGCCCGTTCAAGAACATGACGTATGGATCAGCACCATTCAGCTCAACCATTTTGAAGGGAACTTAATGATCCAACACACACGCCACCACCAGCGAGACATTTGAGTGAGCGTGACATACTCTCTGCCGCCAGGGCACATTCAAGTCAATGACAGACGTGCCCAGTATAGGGTAGCTTTATAGTAGGTACATAGTGCTCACACGTGTGCTTTGCAATTATACAATTATATTAAAACCTTGACGGTCGAAAAGTATGAAGGAATCAGACAATCACTTAGTCAATATCCATCGATATTAAAAGCAACTAGACGACCCTGAAAATAAATGATAACCAAGGAAGCTAGTATTAAGATTTTTATACTTTATTAAGGCAACAAATGCGTGCCATTTGCACAAAAATGATCCAGTAAACTTCTTATCCAATCACCATAAAAAAATAAACACTCCTACTATGAAAATGACTTCAAAACCTTCCCATAACCTTAACAAACATTTAGTAAACCCGTATCTCGTTCGCCGCCATTTTGGTTCGATCACCAAACAGCGCCCGCGCACTTGTTTGCAAAGATAACACGATCCTGAGACCAAAACAAATATGTACTCAGCTCTCAAGGACGACCGTGTTTGGTAATAGAACAACCAGTTTAGGTAGACCTTAAAGGTTGGTTTAGAGATGCAGGTGTCTGTGAGTCTTGTTATAATGGTGAGGTAAGATGTTTTTGTAATTATTAAAATAAAGAGGCTAACCCGAATTAGGGTTCTGATAACTGAGGAAAAGAATTGTCAGATTATTTTTATTTTATTTTATGATTTTATTTATATTTTCACAGCTCATATGGATGGATCTCATTGAGATGTTTGCCAGGCAAGACTAACTTACGACGTGATTCTAGAAGAATCTCGAAACCTGGCTATTTGAATGCAGTAGGTAGCTATTTTTTATCATTCTATCATCGAGATTATCTGCAATGTATTGCAATTTAGCTAGTTACCCATTCCTTTACTTTAACTTTATCACCAATTCGACAATAATTTCAATTTACAATACAACATTACACCATTACGTAAACATAAATCCAATCAAGATAACTTTACGAGCCCGTATCCACAGCTATTTCCCCACAACATACCGCCGCATTCAGAAACAGCACACAACACTAATTACAAAATCGGATCACTATCGCCCTCATAAGGCCGCGCCCTATAATTCAATTAGGCGACCAAACATAAATAGGGTTGTCAAATCTAAGATACCTTCTAAGGGCCCATTCATTGCGCACGTGTGCCCACAATAGCGGGTTAACCCGACAAGCGCTGCGGGTCGCCGAGACCGAAGTGAGAAATTTCACAATAGTGTCAAAGTATTGAAGTTCGGCGTGACGGTTGAAGGATAATGTCCCAGTGTGAGGCCATTGGTGGACTCTTGATTTGTGCTGTGATTGCCAAACGCTTTGTACGCGGTGAATCTATTTGGGGTACAATAGGTTTTGGTGGATCTTGGCTTGTTTGGCAGTTTTGATAGTTCTTGAAAGAGATTCCTCGGAGAGTTTTTTTTAATGTACCGACAATCAATTTCTTACACTTTGTCACGTTTAATAGTCACTCTAAAATTGAACGTGTCTAAGGGCACCCCAGGATCATCAATGAACTTTAAAGATGTACGGTTACGTTACACTATACCGAGAACTTACTTGTGTATTGAAAACTCAAAATTCGTGGGATGTTTTCTTAACAGCACATAGTACCTATCTAAAGTACCCCAGTTTCTCACTGTTGGTCGTTCCATAATCAACCATTCATTCACTTAACGTAATCAGGTACTTTAAATATTGGTCCCTTAACACCAATATTGGGCGACAACTCTTCACTAACGGGTTAAAACTTATCTGGCGACCCACTCTCATTACCAACCTTGTGTTTCACAAAACACAGTTCAAAATTGATTGTTTCAAATGTAAATTAAGATGACATTCCTAACCTAAGTCAAGTATTGTTTATGTAAACCGACAGTATCTACACAGGATGCAAGGTTGTTAACAGGTTTTATCACTTCCTTCTAAGTATTCAAATGTAGTGTTCCTTCTTATTATAAACAATTATGTGCATATGTGATAAGGCTATGTTAGTGTCGGTGCGAGTTACGAGGTAGTCACGACGACGGCTATTTCTTTATGTTTTAGATAAGCAGCTGAGTGGTGTAGTGTAGATTTATTTGCTAAACTTAAGAATCGGTGAAGTGTTTGGTAACATTCAGATATGGGATCAAGTCCTCAATCATCTTCATTTTCGCACATAATAAAGAGGTTCTATTTATTCAGTTTAGGTTCTATATTGAGAAATGTGAACCTCTTTAGATACCATCAAAATTAAGGTGTGCTTTTCATGACAACCACAAGAAGAAACGAAGTGGTGCAGACAGTTTCTAAATTATTGCTAAACCCAGTCCATCACAGTCTCTCCCAATTATGAGTTTTAACAATCGGTTCTCCAGCTTCCACATCCAGAACAACTTCTATAAGTCGGTTCATCAAGCCAGTCTAGTGACTGCCAGTACTATTCACAAACTACAGGAAATCAAGCCATTCGTTTGCAAGTGGATGTGGGTATGCTTTTAATAAGTAACCTATAACGACTCCAGTAAAATAAGACTTGCTCGTCCCAGGTCACAAATCGTGTGGCTGACAGGTGGTCTTGCATAATAAGCCATTATGTTCCCACTGCTGGGACATAGGCCTCCTCTCTGTGAGTCGGAGTGGGCTGTAATCTACCCCGCGGGCCCAGGTCATGTCGGTTCCTCACGAGGTTTTCCTTCACCGTTTTGTGAGCAGTGGTGGTGAAATTATTTACACAAAGTAAAGAGCCTGTCTGTGTTCAAACCTGCGACCTACAACTCGTAAGTTACCACTGCACTCTCAGGTGGTCTTGCGTCCTTCCAAAGAATACTTTTAGTATTCAGTAAATGAAAACAAATGGCCCACTATTGCTTTGAAATGGCCCATTTCATCAATCAGCCAGACATTGCAAATCCATTAAACATACGCAACTATAAATAAAACATCTACAGGTACATTATGGTGCAGACACGTCTCAAAACAATTAATTCTACTTCATGTGCGTTCTCGAAAGTAACAAAAGACGACTTAAGGAGACAAATGCTCGACGTTTCGGTGCAAATCACGCTCGTGCTTCCAAACGACTTTGTTAAGAGCAAGATGGGTAAATAGAGGACAATAAATGCTCGGTGGTCGAACCTCCCGCGGCGAGCGTCGCGGACGTGCAAACATAGTCGCCAAAATTTAGTTAAGGTACGGTTTCGATGATGCGATTTGCTAGTTAAACTACTTTGAGTGTTTGGAAGAATGGTATGAAAATCTGACAACTAGAGTGTAGAGTAAAATGATGTGACTTTTTTGCAAAAGTAACTACGAGAGTAATTTCATCTTGAAGATTTGCAAAATAAACTGATAGGAGTAGCAAAAGCTACTTCTAGAAAAAGCTCATTTTTCATCGTATGGGATTCAAGCCAAGTTTTATATACAATTTAAGTCAGAAGATAAGTTTTATAACTTAAATAGAGCTTGTTCATTAGTCTTGCCACTTGACCACCTAAAACCAAAAAATAAAACTCCCCAGTCGCACCAGAGAAACAGCACCTTAACATTGTCCTGTGACTCACAAGAAAACGCTAACTGTCCCACCAGAGGCATTGTTTCTTTCATTCGTAAGGCAAATATTGGTCGAGGCTTATTCAGGCCGTTTGCAAACATTGCCTTACTGGGTGGCGACTAACAAAGACTTTCGTAGAAACTGCGTGACAACACTTCAAATATAGTGATTATACACTAATTGTGGACAAACACCTGGACTTTATATAGTTTTTAGCGTGAACGACATATTTTGTGTATTGCTTTAAATGGAGCTGTCGCGTTTAATTGATGGGTACTCATTGTACTTGCAGTTACAAGTCGCGAACATGAGGAAATTCATGTTGTCATGTGAAAACATCTGCTGGTAAGGAGTTGGTGTTAAGGAGAAGGATATTTATGGCAGAGTCCTCTTTGAAACATGTTCGTTAACGTGTCAAAATATTTCTGTACATCTTACCATTGTATTTTTTAATTGTTACAGTCGTCATCTGCAGCACGCAGAAGCCTTCAACTTAAGCCAGAATGAGTCTAAACAGCTAAAGCCCAACGTTTACATTGTAAGCAAAACAGTAAGCTTGATAATAAGATTGGGTATCGGAATATAGTTGGAGAAAAACGGATGATACGGAATAAGGGAAAATTCCCAAAATAACGAAGATCTCACGGAAAATCTACTATAGTTGTCGCGTTTTGACATAGCAATAGCGGTTATTGACCCACCGAAATTTTAATTTTTTTTTCAAACACTGAAATTAAGTCAATGTCAAACATGTCAACGAAAAACTATACATAGTTTATTGCTCGGGTATTCTTAAGGAGAGATATTAGGGACAGGGCAATTATCGCTATTGATACGCGACAACTATACGGTACCATACATACCATAGCAATCATAATTATATTAGCCAATATCCAAGCTCTAGATGGGCATGAAGTCTGCTCAAAGTGGTAATAACCACAAATATAATAGACACATATACGATGTTCTATCGCGAGTGGAGTGTTGTTGGTTTTGCACATTCATAGCAAATGAGTAACTTCTTGAGTGATTTCAAAAGGTTTCGAAATTAACATAATTTTTTAGTGAAACGTTATAAGCGATTAATTCTGCTGTCACAGCAAACGCCTTTCTGATATCTCAGATTAACTCTGATTCACGGCCTTTTCACAGAAAAGCCAGTTGTTTTGCTCTATTCATATTTCAGAAATGCAAAAAGTTAAGTGTTTATTTACAACATACGAAAACCAAATAGGTATGCAAAACCTACTTATTTATTTATCCAAAAGTTCCCAATAACAGAACCAGAATACATATATAATATTTGTTACGTTACCTAGCACAATAAAAATACAAACCTTTTGTAAACTCCACTTTTAATATTTCTATACGCTACCAAGTCTTAACAATGACAACTGCCGATCCTTTTCGGCCAATGTTTGGTTAGGTGCATGTACATTGTCGACTCCGAAATCAATTTACGATAATTGTCATTTATTATGAAATAAATATGATGCTTTATCCTGTGCCCCATTGTGTGAAACTACCTCCAAAAGATTTGGACCATTGATCGCATTTTATTTTGCGAAGAAATTCATTGGTGCGAAAGAATATGCGCCCGCGCGGATGGCATTTGACAATAATTATATTAAAGGAGACCATAACTTGGAAGATATTAGGCGGAACTCGAAAGGTTTTGACGGGAGCCATGTCAAAGGATGTTTTCTCAGCTTATAAGCAGATGTTGAGAATATTTGTATTGATATTAAATGAAGTGAGGTCTTGAGATATGTTTGTGAATCCAATTTAGTGGATCGACATCAATTAGTTTGTCCAAATGAGTAAAAGCCTTACAGAATACAATGCAACACTTTTATGTCATTGTTAATTCCGTTATGAAGAGTTTTCCCGTCTACAATTGCCATTTCAGTTTGGTCTTCAACCAGTAGCTTTCCCATTTTTTGCAGCACTGAAAACATATGTTTAAACTGTAGTTTAAAATCGTGAACGTATTAATAATAAATACCTTAGAATAATAATAAACTATTTATAAATAAGTGGAATTTCATTTAACATAAAACGTCGTTTGATAGAATCGAATTCTCTAAAAAAGAAATCAATTTCAGTAAATTTAAACATTTATCAACATTTGAAATACAATACCATCTAACGAAAGGTCAAAATAATTCAGCATTAATAAATTTTATTACTAATTAATTTCCATCTTTAATAGCTTGAGCACCATTTTAGCTCCATGGTTCATAAAACGATATATTTTAACGTGACAATGAATGTTAATTTTTTTAGAATTGTGTGATATTTATCACTATTGGTCTCACAAACACGATAGAATTGCCTTTTAAAGTGAATTTGTCTCGTTTTTGACTACTAAAAGGTCCATTAAATCGCCTTTTGTTGACTATTGATTTGTAGTTGGTGCGAGACAAACCGTGAAGAGGATACAGGCTGCTTCGTTTTTAACTGCGTAACTTTTTAATAGGTACCGTAATTTTATAAACGTGCAATGGGTAGTAGTGTGAGTTCAAAACCTACGAAAGCACTTTTTTTAGTAGTGTTAATAGAATCACATTTATGAAATGAAAATAAAGTCTGGCCTCTCTGCGGATCTTAGAATAAATACTATCAATCTTCTTTGAAATAAGGCGGCATCAACGATATTATATTATTAAGTTTATATTTGCATGCCTACCTACCTAATTTACTTCAAGCATGATTTAACAGCACCCTAATTGCGTAACACACAATAATTAATCACAAACTGAATCATATTGAAAGAAATTGCTAATCCATTGCTTCATCCATTCGAAAAGCTTGTCTGCTCAACAACGTAAATAACTGTCAAAATGAAAGCGATTACTACTGATAGTGTGTTACGCAATTACCCAGCATTTTTAAGTCAAATCAAACAAATATGATATTCTTAAACAACCACCCTGTACATGCAAAATCGTTTAGCACAAACTTGAACCGTCTAAACGACAAAAGAACTAATAACATCAATAACTGACTCGTATAATGACTTCAATTCTCTCGCTTGGTCGAAGCCTTTAACTTGAAGTCTTCAAGCAACTTTTAATAAATCCTAACGCACCTTTAATCTGTTGACAATGATGAAGAAATTTGGCGACAATGAAGACAAATGTCTTGATATCCAGTTCATTTGAGCGAATAAATTGACGTCTTTCGCATTGTTGAAATTATAAAGCGTGTCATATATTATGTTCTTTTGTAACTAGTTAGTGAGATATGCGTCTTGAGGCTGTCTCAGAATGTTAAACTGTGTATTGGTAGATCAGTAGAAAAAACTGAAAAATCTAATAAAAACAAACATTCAAAAATTAAGTCATTCGCTTAATAAACCTATTTAAAAAGGTAGTATTTAAGTAGGTATTTACGTAAAATAGATTTATTAAGCGAATGGCTTTATTATGATTATGACAACGACCTTAATTTATCTATTAACCATATATATATTAAAGTCGCCTTTCGTGTATATTTGTGTTACCGCGTTGTTCTTCTGACCTTCGTAACAGATTTTGATGCAGGTTTCACCTTCACTTAGAGAATTTATTCCAGAAGGTAAATAAAACATTATACATTAATATTAAACTACATGTAAAAAAGAAATCTCGATGTTTAGTCATGTCATAGAAACCGTGCGAAGCAGTGATAGGTTGCCAATATTATATATATTATTGGACTATCCATAAGGATAGTCCAATAATATATAATAAACATAATTGGCTTGCATTGTGGCTAATAATAGCCCAATTATGTTTAACCCAAGTTATTGATATATTAATCAGTGAACGAGCTGCAACCATAGCACCGCTTGATTACCGTTTTACGAAAATTTGCAACCTCTGGAAAAACTTTTCAGAATTTTTTAGAAGTGTTTCTTGCCTTTTAGGTTTTTTGTTCATGTTAAGAAAACAGCATTCGTTGATACCGTATTTTTATACCATTTTTGCGATGAACTGTCTGTTTCGTATTTTCCATTGTATTTTGGTAAATTAAATATGATTCTCTTTTCATCAGACTCGGGCATTATACCAAGGTAATTCGAAGCTTTTATTTATAACTTTGTTAACAAAACTACATAACATTTTAAGATTCAATCAAACTAAACCATGTCTCTTATCATCTAACAGCGTTCCATATAAACAACCACACAAAAGAAACCCAATACATCACTGTCTCAAAAACAATACATTAATACGACAACAATAAAAAACACGATCATAATGCTCAATTTGTCCCAGTCCACGTGTCGCGATGATTCGCCCCATTGTTTGCGTCCGCACTCGGATTAGGCCCGAAGGCTTCGCGATAACATCTCGGTTCTTTCATATGAAAGACGTAGATGCTCAGATAAGAACATTGAGCACTTATTGTGTAGGACAAAGAATGGATGCACTGAAAAAATTAGCCTCAGATGGCCGTGTGTCGCCTTTTTTGTTTAACTGTACTTCGGAAACGATTGTCATGAGTTTTTCCTAAGTTTGGTGAAATGATGGCGCCTTGGCACCGCGTACTTTTTTTTCAGCCAACAGATACAAAAATATGCTTGGTCATTTAACACTTGAAGTTGACGAACACTTTTGTCTGTAACTGTTTTGTTCGTAGTACAATGATGGTCATCATCTCCGTTGGTTTTACGGTAAGGACGCACTTGACAATAACAATATTTAATTGTTAGCCGGTTATACGGATTGGATTGATGGAGCCGGATTTAAATTGTACCCAAGATTATAAATATAATAAATAAATAATAATAATAAGTTTATTGTACAAAAGAAAAAAAAACACATAATTAAAGTTAGTCATTCAAAAAAAAAATTGTACAAGTGGAGATCTAAAACAACTTGAACAGCTGGCTCCCGAACTAAGTAAAGAGATACTTGTATCTCAGGAGCCAAAATTCCTCATACCTTTGATTATTATTTCAATTTATGGTGACTCAGTAATTGCGTCGGCATTGATTGAGGTTTTCATGTGGTTATCGTAAATATTTTCTGTATCGTCGTAATACAAATTCTGCAACCAATTTGTTAGATTTACTTTTAGCGCAAACTTGGTCAGTGTGTAAATACCAAATAACCGATGTAACCTGTTATAGAGACGAGCGCTTAGGACTGAGTGATGGCGGCTGGCAAATGCGGATCGGCATTGATTGATTGAATGAGATAGAGTGGAGTGGCGGCGTAAGAATACACGCAAGATGAAGAGTTGACCCACCGTGAGGACTTGGGTTTCAGAGTGCAGCAGGGCGGTTGGATAGTATCTAAGCTTAAAATGCATAACCTTTAGAATCGCCCTCTGAGCACGTTCTATTTGAATGAGAAATTTTTATAGGTGCCTCCTCACATTGTAATACAGTAGGTGATAATTGATGCACTCTGGTATTATAGACTACTAGAGAGACTATGGTAGATCAGTGACAAGGTAGCAGGGTTAGCTGAATGTCTCAACTCTTTAAATATGAAGATGAGCTTCCTTGTCCGTGTACACAATGCATCGCTGTGGGAGCGCCAGGTTAGTATTTCATCAATGTACACCCCAAGGTATTTGATACTCGAAGCTATGGATAGTGTAAGACAACTGCAGCTGTTATCATGCTCTGAGCAGGAATGGGCTTTCACTATACTAGACTCGGTAGGAAATGGAATAGAATTTGGTAAGGAAAAACGTAAGAGCATGGTCTTTTATGTATGAAGTTGGTATATTTCTAGAGGTGAATAACCAATTTTAAACTCAATAAGATCCTATCTATCACCTACTTTATTCCCGTTAAAGTACTTACTGCGAAAATCTCTTGAATAAAACTAACGGACAATAAACAACCGCCATCGAAAGTGCCGACATTACACTTCAGGCACAAAGCGGAACACGTATAGAAACATTTAACAAAAGAACCAATCTTGACCAAACAATTTACATGTCAAGTTGTGAGTGAAGCACCGCCTTAAAATACTTAGCGGGTTGTGTGTACCAGCCTTATTGAACACCTCTAGTGTTGGGTGAAGCGAAGGTTCGCGCTCTAGGCGTGATAGGGCGGGGCACCCTATCCTAGGGCGGGGAACTCAAAACGTTATATTTGAACTCGAAACTACTTCCAAGAACTTGACCAAATTTGTGAAATTAATTTCTGTGTGTAAATAATGCCGACGCAAGCTGCAAACTTCGGTATATGTCGAGTCATTCAAGAAATAAATATTTTAGATTTATAATCGGCAATGATAAAATTTGACAGCACGCAATTTGTAATTTTGCCGAATACTTTTTTCTCTGCGACGTTTTTTTCTTTTCGTTCATAAAACATGTTTTAGGACATAGGATTTGTGATTAAATCTGCAACAGCTAATAAAAAAAACATTACATTAAACATAACATCACGCCTGTAATCCCAGAAGGTTTTGGCAGAGGTGTACCTATAGTACACCCACATTTCGCCAGTTATGTTTATGTCCCATAACAGCTAATAGGTATGTGTAAAACCCAGGGGCATCCATGCTAGTATGTTGACTTTTCTTAAAACCATTCTTTCAAATTTCACCAATTGTCTGCTACGTGTGAGTAGCACATATTCTGTAATATTGCTGAAGATGAATAAGTATACAGACAGAAAACGTGCCATCATCCTGGAATCGTTCTATCCAGCAAAACTTCACAGAAGAGTTGTAATTGCAAGACCCATAGTATAGCTTCAATTATCCAACAAAAAAATAATACACAAATCAACATAATACCTTGAAATTAATAGCATCTCTAACAAACAGGCCAGCCTATTTCGCGGGAAACTTGTTACATCAACCTGATGGGCGTTCGGGACGGAGAGCGGTCCTTGGGCGGGAACCTATCACTGACCCACTTATAGGCTCTTATAGCCCGCCGTACAAATAGCCAGGTGACTCACGCTATTTCATATAATTAATTTTAGAGGGCGTGGTTCTAAAGCAGCTGAGCGTTTTTAATCAGGATTGTTTAACTAGGTTCTCTTTAAGAGATTTGCTAACTAAGCAATCTACCCTTTTTAGATCTAAATTGATATTTGATTTGATAGAGCGAAGATATTTGAATAGACAAGCCGCGTTAATTCGTTTGTTAGTAACAAGTACTTAAAGAAATAAATTAATTTTTCATAGCACTTAAGATGCTCAAATCGTATCTGAGAACGTACATATTTATTTATTTAAACTTAACGTACAAAACGTGTTTCCCGACATTAATGTCTATCAAATAGTGAGATACTTTGTTAGGACTACACGGTATACAGTCAGTATAAATATTGACTACCACTTAATACAAAGTTCAACAAATAAGTCCAAGAAAGGTTTTTTTGACCCAATTTAAGTTCCGCAAATATTTAAATCGCTAAACCTTTAATACCTATTACAAAATTACGTCAAGCATCCTCGAGACATCGTCTAAATATTGAAATAGTCTTAAAAGCATTATTTTCATACAATATGATCGGAACAAAATGGAATCTCCACACAATGCGACCGTATTTATCGTAACTCATATTATAAATGTGTAAAACCATTTAAATAGCAAAGTATCAATAGATGAATGTTTCTTTGTATGGTGAACCAACTTGGCCGTGATATTCACGCACATTTTATTTGAAGATTTTATTGAAATTGTCTTAGAATTTCTAACATTCGAAACGAAACTTTATCACAAGGGCATTTAAACTTTAATTTCAACGCACATTTCAAAACTGCGAACACAGCAAAGGCAACTCAAATTGAATTCAATTACTACGGAAACAAAATTCAATTTCAAACGGCAATCCCAATTCAAATTTACTTTTATTGGAAGGGCTTTCAGAGGCAGCTAAAGGTATACGTATTGTCGATAATCAGTGAAGCAAACACTTGTTATTTTAAGAGATCATCCACCCTTAAAGCTTCTCTTTGGGTTTAACAATGAGGTGTATAATGTATTATTTATAGGACACAGTCGGTAGGCACATACGGGGCCATGAATGTGTTTTGTTGAGTACTGAAGACTCGACATTGCTAAATTGTACGTCCACTGTATCATCAATCCGATGGTTTTATTTCATGACAATGGATCTACAATATTGTTTGGGATGTTATAAGTTAGGTTTAGTTATCGTTAGTGAACTTGAAGGAAGGAATGCGATATGCGTCGCTTTTCAAGGGACTTTAAGAATTTTGACTTTAGTGGATTTTGGAATCTTGGATTTTGGTAGAAAGGGAATCGGAGGCAATTCATAGATACTTTATTAGTCGACGAGATATTAATGGCGACAATAACTATTATTGGCAAAAGTGGGTCAGCGCTGTCTGATATCAGTTTAATAGCCCCGTTTACAAAGTAATAGAGTTTTTTAAATTGCTCAAATTGGTACCCAATTTGACTGGCGACCGTCCGAAAAAGCCAACTGCCTATAAATGCCGAAAACAGTTTTTTCTACCCAAAATCTATTTCAGAGGACAACAAAAACTCCCGTCGCCATTATAAAAATATTAATATACAGAAACTTTTTCGTCCTTCTATTTGTTATTTATTAATGTCGCTGTCACGAATCATATAAAAAGTCCGCTCCAAAAAGTGACTCACAATGCAGACGCTAATCTCTTCGAGGCACGAACGAAGCATGTCAAACCAAAAAAGGGTCCAATTCTAATACTTAGTAACCATTAAATAAATTCGGTATACAAAAAACTGATGAAAAAATTGTCCGTAGGCAAACCACTTTTAAATATTTGTGCGCATATGGCTTCCGGTTATTTCGAGTGGGTTATGCTAAAAAATGCATTAGACCCTTGGTTTTTATATGACTTTGAATTGAATGTCCTATGATATATTTTCCTTTTGAATTGAAAAAACGAGAGGTTCAAGGGAGATTAGGTACGGTCCGAATCTCTGAATAGATCCCTAATCCAAATATATAGCTGTCCTCTAATTTACAAGGGTTTTTTGTAAGTTTGTGAAGCTTGCCTGTGTCCTTACAAACGGCTTATGTGTGTGATACAATTTCACGTTTCACTTTTTACAGGATTTGAGCTATAAAGTGATATTACAGGAATTATCTGTGTATTGGCTCTCCAAATGTGCCTCAACTTATTTTTTTGGGAAGATTAGATACTTTAAGATGTAAGCCTTTTTTATAGTTACGGAATAAATCAAGTTCCATGTTACTGTAGGATGCATGTCTCTGTAGTAAAATTGATACTGCATATCATGCAAAGTAAATAAAAAATAAAAAAACATTTATCCACACGGTAAGACTTACCTATAACGCGTGCGCAGATCAATACCGATATATAAATTAAAAGAAAATCAAAAAAATTAAATGTTTTATCACAGCGTGCGTCTTATGATCGCTGACTCATTCAGCTATTCATCCTATATTATAAATGTGAAAGTTTGTATGTTTAGATGTTAGAATGTTTGTTACTCAATCACGCAAAAACGGCTCAAAGGATTTGTATGTTTGTTTGAACTGTAATTTTCTTATTTTATTCCTGTATTAAGTTCCCATGGAATAATTTCCTGCCTCTACGAGGGCGAAGACGCAGAAAAAGCTAGTAACTTTATAGTCAAGAAAACCATAAACGTTATATGACATACAACCTCATATCTGCATAGCAGGTAGCTGCGTTGGCGCAGTGTGAAATATCGTGCACCTACTCTAATAGCCTACTGCAGTTCGTAACACAGTGAAAATTATTGCGTACCACAGCCAAAATAGTAGCACATAACATAACATGTACGCGTTATATTTTTAACTGCCTCCTGGTCCTATTGGTCTCCTGGTTGCAAGCGCGACCGCTGAGCATAAGTTACTGAATTCGATTCCCAGGTCGGACAAAGAGGTATTGGGTTTTT
The DNA here is from genome assembly GCA_963555695.1 of Dasypolia templi. NCBI lineage: Eukaryota > Metazoa > Arthropoda > Insecta > Lepidoptera > Noctuidae > Dasypolia > Dasypolia templi. The sequence continues at coordinate 8,017,549 of OY743157.1, forward strand.
CAATGAAGAATTTTTTGGTAGCAGCCTGGAGTTTGGAATTTGGCAGTTTGATACCCCCGTCCCGAGACGAGGCGCAGGACCAACGGCGTTTCTGTGCTTCAAATTTGTTTATCATATCACGGCACCATTCCACCCGGGCCTGCTTCTGATTATCGGTGCGATTGTGCGGCACCCAGCGTGAAATTATCCTCCTTACGCGAAGATGCAGGTGTAGAATTTCGTGAAGACTTCCCGATCCAACCTGCACTATGTGCTGAATCTCTTGATACGTAACTCGCCTATTGTCTTGGATCAAAATTTTCACTGCTAGCACGTTTTCTTCCGTAACAGCCGTCAATGGGCGACCTCTTCTTTCTTCCTGCCCCAAAGTTAGTCGACCGCGCTTGAATTGGTAATACCAACGATACACGGTTGCCTTAGAAGTGCCTTCATCCATGAATGCCATTTGAAGTCTATCGTAGGATTCATCCGGTTACAGGCGACACTTGAAATCGTAATAAATCATAGCGCGAAAATGTTCCCGGCGCAGATCCATTTTTTTATGAGACACTATAATAAAAATTAGCTTGCGAACAATGTGGAGGTAAATTTTGAAATTGGAACGTACCTAGTTTTACTTACAAATAATCACATTTTCAAAATAGACTATTACTGGCCAGTCTCTCATAAATACATTACAAAAAAATAATACGCAAAATATTACTTGAAAGTGAGGATTTCATGTTTATTTTAGTTTTCATCCTGACCTCAAAACGTTAGGCTTAAGGTCTTCAAAAAAGATTTAATCCATACGACTTTCTTCTCAATAAACATTCATGAGGCTGCTTCTAACGAGTACACGTGTGACCTATCGTGTTGAACTATCATCGGACGCGCAATTTACACCAAGATTATAATCATACAGCTACCTGCCGACTTGACGCGGTATTAAGATGCTATCTCCATCAGATAAACTTCACAGGAGGCGCTAAAAGTGTATAAGGAAAAAGTGAATTACCTACGGCTATAAGTTAATTCTGATTAAACTTATGAGAAATTTACAGAGGAAGGAAAACGCGTGTTTGTTGAATGAAGGTTTGCGCTCATTAGTTAATTAATTAATTAAGATAAGAAGAGGAATTGCTGGTAAGTCATTGAGGGCATAACACTTACAAATATTTTCCTTAATTAATTTTCTTAATATAAGCTTTCTTACTGCCGCAAAATTGAATCTGAAGAAAAAACAGGTCTTGGTTATTGTCTCAAGTGCATCACTATACACACCTATATATCACATTCAAATTTTTTTATTTTTTTGTTTAGGAACGTATTAATTCTTTCCCACTATATTTGGCTGCAACTGCTCAATCGACACTTTTAAACGAAAGTTGAGTTACAAGGAACTACAGATACTTAAATAAAAAAAGAACTACTAATACTCAACAAGGTCTAACAAAGCGGATGGCAGGGGAACTTGAAAGCGCTTTCAGTCTATTGAGAACTCAAGGCATGAAACAGAAACGAGCCCATTCACCATCACGTAGATTCTGCGTCAAAGGATACAAGGATCATACGGAACCTATACAAGAACCCATTCAAGAATCGTAAAATGGGTGCTTCTATGCCACATAACACCGACCCAGGCTATAATGTAATTCCGCTAACCGACAAAGGGTTCCAAAGCTGTAAAAACAATCTTAGTATACCCCCGAACTTAATCCTTCACAAAGTGTACCGACTTACCGAAAGTATTTCCAAAACAGTAGAAAATCCCTTTCGGTATCAATTTGCCGCCTCAACTACTTCGTTCGTGTTTTAAAAACATTCCTTTTTAAACGATTTTTTTTCCATTTCCTTTTCGCATTGTTGAAGAATTGTTTGCGAAAAAATTAAGATAAATAAAATATGGCGGTAAATCGTTTACCGCCTTTTATACGTTTTTTTTATCTATTTTTGTTGTAATGTGCCTTTGATAAGGTAAATATTGAACAATAAGGATAACAACTTGTTGTAGTGTAAGTTAGAAAAAAGTTGGAACTACAGTAAGCTTTTGATGGTTTTACCTTGGCTGAAAAAGATGCCATGAGACTTTATGATACTAGAAAACTCCAGCGATCACGAACTAGATAAATTTAGTTTTCGACACCGATGCTACCTTTTTTTTTCCTACAGCATCCTCAAATTTCCTACTTAAGTTCCTTCCATACAAGGAACACAGTTATCCGCCCACAAGTTTTTATCAACGCAATATTTATTGCGGAACTGAACAGAACTTCAAAACAGTTTTTTTGTCCAGTGCTCCCGACCTTAACAAACCCGAAACGTTAGATGGGACCTAAATTCTCGGTGCACAATCGACCACGCCCACAAATGTACTAGTATTGTACAGTTCACTGTTAAAGGTATTTCGCATCTGTTAAATTCGCACAAAGAGTTTCCTGTTCGGATTACTAGATTGCGATTGGTATCTTGCCTACGGCGACGGTGCCTTTATACAATTTACTTTATCGGACCGTCAATTCGCAAGTGTGATGTGATTGATGATGTTTCGCTACCGAGAACTTTGTTGTTGGATCGATTGTGATTTAAGAAATTTGATCTAAGTACAATCAATACTGCTAGCAATATTTTTACATTCATTTCAGAGAACGATTACAGTTTGATGACCAGTTATTTCATTCTCAAAAGGAACGGAGCTGTATGATTTTTAATTCATAAGATTCATATCTATATATTATATATTCACATCAAGTCATAAGATTTAATTAAAAATAGCAAACTGGGTAATTGACTTAATATAACTTAATTATCATCTTTTTCATATAATTGGCAATATCAGTCCCGGCTACCATATTTTATCAAAATAGTTTCCTGTCTCATACCTATAAAACCCCACTCACTAAATTAAAACGAGCACCTCCGCTATATCAACCGATAATATAGAAACTAATTAATAAGAGAAAATTAATAGCGCAAAAGAATTTCTTCGGAATTCTGACAGTTCCTGCACCATACCGACCACCCCGATTCGTGCCGTACTAGAAATAGATCCTGCCAAAAACTTCACAGCCTAATTATGAAAAATAAGACATAGTTTACAATTCTCGTGTCTTTAGTTAACACGTGCTCCCATTTTTTTCTCACAAAATTCTTCTAAAAATTAATTTCGGATGGAATAGGTTCGCAAAAAATACTAATTGCTTTTTGTATCGCCGCGTAGGTTTTTGTGTCCGTCTGTATGTCTCGCAGCAAATGTGGGCTTTGTCAGTGAAAAGTGTCAAATTACGTGGCACGAGATGGGAGATAAACATTAGGGCTGGCTATCGAGTGTGTTGTGTGTAGACTTTGTTTTGTGATTTTATTATTTTAGAGAATCTTTAAGTCTGAATTATATTAGAAAACATTTATATCTTAAGCTAAAAAAATACCTACTTTATACTAATTTAGCTTTGCTTATGCAAAGACCCTATTAAGAAATAACTATGGTAATATTTAGGCTAATACTGGAATTCTTTAAAAAATATGTAAAGGTCCTTAAATCAAAAATCCATCCTCAGCTATAAATAAATCCCCTAAATCCAAAAGAAATAAATAACCATTAAATAATATTTTAATAAACTAAACCCATCAATTTATAAAATTAACGATATAATTAAATTAAATTTATTTCACAGCCCTTGCATCCCTAAACTGCCATGGCGCTTTTTGCGCGCATCCATTTTAGTTTTTCGTAAAGATTTTGCTGCAGATAATAAACTGCCGCCAATTCCTCGACATCCCAGCCACCGGGCAGTGTGCAAATCAAAATGTGCCGTATCTGCAGGCAGTTAAAGTAAAAGTTAGTTTGTGAAAATGTATAACATAAGTTGTGTAGATTTTATTTTAAAAGGTAGTCACGATGCAATAGGCAACTAAACGGAAAGGAGCGGTAGATAAAACGGCGACAAGTTGGAGAAATATTTCCAAAATATTTGTAAGTGAAGCCGGGGGACCGCCCGGGGGCGGGTAGGGCAGGGCGCACTAGATACCGGAATTCATCCGCTGAATAGCTGAATGGTATGAACTAGAAACGCTTCTTTTTTCAATTTAGCGAAAAAATTCCATGAACTTTGCAAAAAATTGTAGATTCTACAATTACAATTTTTCACGTTAGTTGAGGTAATGTTTCGAAGGTAGAGTAAGTTTCGTTTGGTTACTTTAACTCATTTAGAAATTCTTAAAATCTCTAACCAGGATTTTAAAAACACCTTTTTTGCAATCACTGGCTACTTTAGATTGGTTGGTCATTAACATCCCTATATATATTATAAAACATTACGTAAATACAATAAAATTCATGAAACAAAATCTTGAAAGCCTGCCCCTAGACAACCTACTTAATACAAAGGCACCTACGAAAATCCACAAAAAGTAATAATTACAAAAACACATTAAATCATGATGTGATGAAACCAATCAACCATCCAATGACGTCTTAAAGTTATAACCAAATAATTACATCTACACACATGTAAGTATAAAAAAATTGGTACTATAATACAAAAATATATAAAACATGGCAACAATACCTTAGATTATTACATCAAAAAACCTGGCAACACATAAAAGAAATGTTATTCTTATTTCAAATTAATTCACGCGTGAATTTTGCATTGGTAGTACAAAACAGGAGGTTATTCTTAAGGTTTATATTGAATTGGCAGTTAGTAGAACGTCTCATTGTAACAGGACACCGAATAAAGATGGTGTCCGCGAGATAAGGAAGGATTTAGGACGAGTATACCGGCTGTGGCAGATTTACACCGCGTTTCTATAAACTATTATTTGTAAGATTTAATGGTAGTATTACACATTTGTGTAAATGGATCGGCTATGTATTGGTTAAGCTAAATAAAAACGTGAAGTGTTTCGAACAGTTTTTTAGATTTTCGCGAAAATAAATAACAAATGTTTAAAAAACGTCGAAAAATCGAGACCGTTTCTGAAATACATTTGCTTGAAGAAGTTTCAAAAGAGCCACAGAAAATAAAAGCTAGATATTAGGAAACAGAACTGTATAAATAGCTAAACTGAAACCGCAAACACGAAAACTTTAGGGCTTCCCATTTTCGACCTGCAGGCTTAGCACGAGCGCCCTAGAGAAGCGTATTGTCGACGGAAGAGTAGACAAAAATGGCGTTTCTGTGTAGACAGTAGAAAGTTTTCTACTGTCTACACAGAAACGAAACGCAATTGTACGGTAAAAATGGGTAGTTATACACATCACTAGCAACTAACCCGTTGCTATGGAAAATCACTGTCTATAAAGCAACCTGAGTCTAAGTGTGTCCTCGTGCTCGCGAAAAAGAGATTTCGAGGAGCATAGAAAGCGATTTCCATTCTACAGTAGAGTAGAAACAGAAAACGCCATGCTAAGCCTGCAGGTCAATTACTGTATCGACACCAACACCGTTTACAAACCCACAGTAACTAATGTATGTATGTATTCCTACAAAACCAAACGCAACAAACTGCGCCCACGCATTGCCCTCGCATATTTGCACAATGCTATAATCTCGTCACGGTACACTTGACACCAATAATGTCGCCATTCATCAAGGATTACCACCAAGATGTTTATCAATATTTCTCTAACAAATATTTAGAGATACCTTTTATAAACCTATGTGTCGAACATCTTATGACAATGACATAATATTTGTATAGCGATGCATAATCTTAGTATTGTGTAACAACTTTATACAAGAAAAATTTTGCATGACATTTCATTTTTGCAAAATGGGTGAAAAAATTGAGGATGAGATACAAATATTGAAATTGGTATCTAAGGGACATCTTGAAGTTCTGTGAAAGATAATATAAATATTGTTATGTAGGTACTTCAGTTACTATCATCTTCATTGGTATGTTATTATGGCATATTTTGTGGTGGTCCGGTGCCCGTTATCTCCAAAACTAAAGTATAATTTTGAGTAAACTCTTCAGGGTGCCAGACATTAATAATTTTAACAAACATCATAAAATGTTTATTGTGGACGATGCCCAAATATGAGCCTTTAATTGGATATAAAAAAAAATTATTTATTTATAAATTTCTCTTTATTGCAGCAACATTGTAAATAGGGTACTTAATACTCTTAGCGCTAAAGTAACAAGTGTAAAACCAACATAAAATTATTTGTACCTGTACGTTCACACTTCAATAAAACTCCGTTTATTACTCTACAAACCAAATGAATATTTTTTATTTCCGACCGAAGCCGAAACAAAATAGCCCACACAACAAATACAATTAAACAGCATCCAATAAAACTGGTCCTGTCACTGGACCATTGGACCAGTTTTAACGCAATCAAACCGAATCCCAGCTCACTGGAGCAGAAATCACTCAGTTCGGGGATATCTGATAAGACGTCTCGAACGATAAGTTGTCGACATACAGACTTGTGATCAGATAAGGACACATCATCAAAGATCTCCTTATTGCCTTGCCCTCGCCTCTCCGGTGTAACCAACACCACAGATCCAGAGATTCGAGATAATTGAAAAAAAGGAGCGTGGAGGTCTCATTTTTTTGAGTTTTTGTTGGGTTTGTATTTATTTTTGGATGATTTGGAATGAAATAAATAGCTGAGATAACTTTCTATGTTATGCTTACCTCAGTGTAAAAAGTTTTAAATACCCTGACCTAAGTTGAATCAGTCATCAATGATCACAAACTAAAATAGTTAGTACCTTGCTGTCACAAAAATGAACGTGAGAAACGAGCGCGTCATTTTTGTCACCATAATCATTCCAAACATCTCATCCTCTCAATATGTTCAAACTACCCAATCAAGAGCAGTTCCATATCAATTACATAAAACTAATCAAAAGTAACACACAATCATTTTTATTAATAGCTCACAAAAATAAAAGCGTAGCTAAGAAATAAAACAAAAACAAGAGGGTTCTCTCCCAGGGGGACAAACGAAGTAATCAAATTAGAATTAACCAAGTCGAGACTATCTGTCATCGTTGTGCTCACGAAAGCCGGAGTTCTGGGTAATATATCATGGAGTAATGACAGGAAGTCAGGGTTACAGGGACGGGATCGGAATCTGGTGTCAAAGATGTGACACATGGTTCTAAGATGTAAGATAGGTTGTTGTGTCAACTGCGCATTATTTATAGTCAATTTAGGAGAAATACTTGGAAAACTGTCAGAATTAGTTTGAAGATGGCAACAAGAAAGCCTACAAATAATATCTCCTGGCCATAACTAAATACGGTCGTGAGGTTAAAAGTTTCGGTAAAAGATGTTAGTCGAACAAAGTTACCATTATTTGCGGAGAAAAGTTGTTATTAGCTGCTGTTTTTCTCTTAAAATTATTCTAACCTGGGGCTTGCCTCACGTATTCTTTTATTTATCTCCAAATTTTACACAAAAGGTGCTCAATAAGGTGGTAAAAACCAACCAACGTCCAGCCCAACCCAGATTAGTAGGATTATGAGAATGCAACAGAGAGCTTTGTTTTTTGCGTGAGCACGAAACAACAAAGCCAAAGATCAGAACTTTTGTCATTAAAAGCCAGCTTGTGACATTCATAACAAATTGTGAGTGAATGTAAAATAGAATTTTATTTATTTATTTTTCAGACTGGTCCTTCAGTTACATCAGTTTTAACAAAAACGTCCAGCCGCAAACAAACGATAAGAGTGTTTGACCAGTAAATTACTCCACCTCAATTGTGTGACACACTATTCATCACAATCTGAATAATTTTGAAGGCATTCCGTTCGAATATAAACCAGTTTAAAACATTAACAAGAAGAATACATGCAAATCAAGAAATGGAATGGAACTGGCAAAATGAAAGCCATTACTACTGATAGTGTGTTAAGTAATTGGACTTCATAACTGGCAAAATGTGGGTGTACTATAGGTGCACCTCTGCCTAACCCTACTGGGATTACAGGCGTGATGTTATGTGTTATGTTATGAAGCAATGGATTAGCAATTTCCTTCAAAATGATTTACATTGTGATTAACTGTGGCTTTCGCAATAATTAGGGTGCTGAACAGGGTTTGTTTACATACAGGTTGTACTAGTTCAGGTGTCGAGACTTCAATGATGTAACGTGTACTGAAGTTTTGGAAATAAAAATTACTATTACTATTACTAGGTATTACTATAATTTTATCAGATACTTTTGGAAAAAACCATAAATATTATACCTAGATCAACATGTAACTGAGAAATATTCGCAGTTTTATCAACTTCACGACACTTTGTAATTAATAGTAATACCTATCTCAATACAATATTATAGGTGTCAATTAAGTAACTTTTAAGAATTGAATTGATTGTTATCAACAGTTTAACAAAGGCCACACCTAAACCTCGTGCAGCTGTAACGTATGGCATTAAGATTTAATCAATTATCTAAGTCGAGTGAGACAATTGTATTGTTTGCGCAGTTCAGGGAATAGTGACTTCTGAATCGGATTTTATAAATTACTTTATTCTATTACTTACAGCAAACTTATACAGCGTTCTTAAACAATATGAAATTGAAGGCAAAACACTTGTTCCCACTGATAAACACTTAAATAAAAACGAAAAAAATATCGGTATGAACTTTTTCATATTTGGACCTAATGTGAAGCTTTAGGTACTCCTACTCTTCGATCGTGACAGTATGCGTATGCGGAACCAAGAAAGATTTTCCAGTCAGCAGGGTAATTTATAATATTTTATCAGCGGCCCCAGGTAACCCAGGAACCCAGGGTAAGTTTAACGTTTGCGTTTGTTTTTGCCTTTTTACATATTTTATCTATTTCGTGCCTTTTACAGTTTGCATTACGACCATAACCACATAGTGAGCCTTTAATGTTCTCATTGCTGGGACACAGGCCTCCTCTCAGTGAGAGGGAGTGGGCCGTAATCTACCTCGCGGGCCCAGTGCGGGTTGGTAGATGTCACATGTCTTCGAATTTTTGGTCCTAGGACGGACGGCCGCCACCACTAGATAGACCTTTAAACTCTCATGTGTTGCCCGTAAATTAACCAGCATGCATATAATAATACCAGCCTCTTATTGTTCCACTGCAGGAGGAAGGCACCTTCTCATGCAGAAAGGCACGATCTTGCTCAAGACTGGTTGCCGATTTCAGACTTATTTAAAACGATATAATTCCAAGTTTCCTCGCGATTTTTTCCCTCACCGATTTCAGTAATGTCCATTATCTTGGACATTACTGATTCAGAAACTACTGGGCCATCACGACCAGCACGCATCCTTACCGAAATTCTAACGCAGTTCAAGTTGCTCTCCAACACCCAAACTTCGTTTATCGCCAATCTACTTCATCATAAGGACCATGCAAAAGAACGAACTAACTCTACTTCGTGTTAGTAAAATCACGAACCCCTGCACTTATATACGTAACAATTTTGTTACACCCACGACTTATGACCCACCAGCACGAGTTCATGATACGAGTCACGATCAAGGCTCGAGGCCGTTTGAGGTCGCGGGTTTATTGCTGTGCTGAATACAAAATGCACTTATGTATTTATTTTCTGCATATTTCGAGGAAGGTTACGTTACTGAAAAACGCTAACTTTTTGCCTGTCAGACTGCCCTGGAGAAACGCTAGGTTTTATCAGATTATAACTCAAAACCATCGACCATTTCTGAACATTCGAGGAGACCCTGGAATCTTGCTAGGTTTTCTATTCTTGCTCGGTTCTCTTCTAAATAAACGAACCTAAATAGATCCTCCAACATCCATCCTGTCGTCCTGAAGGTTGTAAGTAGAATGGATGTCCAAAGTGCGAGCACGTACAGATTGGCGCCGCCGTCGTAATCAGAGCCTTCATCCCTTACGATTACAGGCGATTGTATGTCCTATTCCTAACAGCACACAACCACAAATAACGTTATACAATGTGGAACAATAACCCTATTGTCTAAGAAAACTTAAACACTATCTTCACAAAAAATCACGAAGGAATTCATAAACAAAAACAGATGATTGTGCTCGCCACGTGCCGATCGTAGTGAGATAACATTGTCTCGTGGTTCTCTCTGTAGCGCATTACCACAGTGTAACTACTTGCAGTGGTTCATCGCCCCTACATTTCACAGGGTTCTGAGAAATTTCAAAATTTGACAGTTACGTTAGTACAATCGGAGAAATGTATTGTTTATCAAATTGACACATTAGGTTACTGTGTCGTGTTGAAGCCAATTCATACAACTAACAAAAAATAACAGTTATGATTCGAATAAACGGACCAATTTAAGTTGATAGGCAATTGGCTAAACAATTATTTCCCTGACTCTACTAAGGTAATTCATTAGAAATTACAAAATATTTTTTTCCATAAGTATCTAATTAATTACTTATGTTTCCGAACCGGAGAAGGCATTTTTCGGCTGAAATAATGATGATAATGTCCTGAACTACAGTATGGCCCCCACTTATCCCCTCGACCCTCTGCGGCACGGTTGCTGCGACAACCATCCCGTTGACCAACTGTAAGATATTTAGACTGTGGCATTATAATGCCCTTTTTTATTAAACACTTCATATTCGCCTACGGAGTCATATATGAATTTAAAAACAATGGCGTTTTTTGAACACGCGCTTATTACATTTTTGTGCCTTCGAATGACAAGGGGGTATGATGAATGAGAGGATTGATTAAAGGTTTTTTTTCATGGTTTTGTTTTGATTCAACTAACCTTTTGTATTGGTTTTATGATAGTAAGAAATCGTAAGTATAACTGCCTTGGATTGACTTAACTTGACTTCGTCTAGTGGTTGCAAATGTACTGGTAAGCATCAGGTCGTGGGTTCGATTCCCAGGTCGGGCAAAGTGATAATGGGTTTTTCATCACGAATTTCTCAGAAGTAGTCCAGAGTCTGTATCTGTGCCCGATTAATGGCAAAAGGATCGCCCCCTATCATTTGGGACTTAAAATTAACTGGCGAAATGTGGGTGTACCTACTATAGGTACACCTCTGCCTATCTCTTCGGGGATTACAGGCGTGATGTTATGTAGGTAAAGTTTAAAAATGGCACAGTCCGCGAGGCCTAAGCTGAGCTTTGCATTTGTATGAGTGATAACCAATCGCACCAATGGAGGGACGCACAGCGCCCCAGACCGATTCAAAATTTAAATTTTAACCAATCGCGCTGTAGTCTGACGACACATCTACACAATCTATATGTGCACTCACACAAATGCACATCTCAGCTTTGGCCTCGCGGACTGTAAGTGGTATGAAGAGTCAAAACAAGTTGTGTAAATGAATAAATGTTAAAGCTTTGGATAGCACGTGGTGTAATTACCAAGTCCATTATCTACCTCCAAAGAACTATAGCATAATCAATCTATAATGATCCCACTGCTGGGACACACGCCTCCTCTCAGTGAGAGGGCGTGGGCCGTAATCCACCACGCGGGCCCAGTGCGGGTTGGTAGATGTCACACGTCTTCGAGTTTTTGGTTCTAGGACATGCCGGTTTCCTCACCATGTTTTCCGTCACCGTATTGAAAGCAGTGGTGATAATAATAAATATAAATAATGAACACAAAGTAAAGGGCCTGTCTGGGTTCGAACCTACGACCTACAACACTAGAATTGTGGTTAGCCTTAATTAAACACAAAATAATAGCAGGAAACGAGACATGATATTCATGATCATCTAAAAGCGAAGAAACATAATCACGTGTTTTCTTAACGACGCTTCTGAAATCAAAATATTCTAACACACAATATCTAAAAGCATTATCGGGCTGGTTGAAAAAATCTGGTAAAAAAACGGTGGTGAGGAACCCTGGACCCGGCTATTATCTCTGAACACCGAAGTCATTTTAGCTATAATAAGATAACATTAAGGGAGACGAGGACAGAGGCGCTCAAACTTTGGGGAGGCTTTTAATTAACATTATGCTACTATGAAGGACATGAAAATTAAGCGTATTAGCGTATTTTTTGCGTAGGTTCGAACCCAGCCAGTCGTCACTAATGGTCTCAAAACGGTGAAGGAAAACATCATGAGAAAACCAGCAATTTCGAAGACATGTGACATCTATCAACCCGCACTGGGCCCGCGTGGTGGATTACGGCCCACTACCTCTTATAGAGAGGAGGCCTATGTCCCAGCAGTGGGAACATTATTGGCTAGTTATAGTACGTATTAAAGGTATCACTAATTGTTTTTAAATTATTAGCTATTTAGATACTTTTACTTTAACTAAGAATCATAATCAATTATTCTTTTTTTAAATGTCCATAAATAAAACGGACGTTTAAAAACGCATTTCCTATTTTTCTTCTTTAAATCTTTTCCAGGAACCCTACTTCTATGTCCGTATGTGCTTGGTTAAGTTAACTTTGGCGAACTTTACTTGGTCCCGAAACTTTGAGAACGAACCCTCAAAAGATCGTGTCAGCGGACCTGTCGCTCTCAACTCTCAGAAACAGGTATTAGTTTTTTCTTTTACGTTTTTGCGCGCGCGCACGTGTGCGCAGCCCCTTAATTACCGACGCATACCATAAACAGATCTTTACGCTCCCTTAAATAAATCTTCGGGATTTTTTTTCTTGTTTTCTTAGGCACGTAATTTCGGAGCACAGTATTCGGTTTACCAAACGAATTGGACAACGAAGCAGTGGAGCGGTTCTAGGAGATGATCGATGATGACTCTTTGTTTTTACAGGTTTATCCGTAAATCGATTTGAATGTTTATAGAGCTCTATGGGTTGACGGATGTTTGGATGAGATTGGGAGTTGATTTTGTCGGTTCATGATTTTTTTATAGATCTGTATAAGAAGATTTGGTATTTATAATGTAGGTTTTTTTTTTTTAAAGTTGTATAAATCTGCTGTATCTTAAGCCTGCTTTTGTTTCCATTGGTATAAATAAACACAAACGAATATAAATAAATGTTTTGTCTTACGGTCGGAACATTTAATATGTTAGCAGATTACAGACACAACCTTAGAACCCTCGATAAGGGTATATTTTTTGGCCTCCCTCGATCCGAGATAACCTGGCCCTTTCCCTTTCTGGTTTTATTGTAGTGTTAAACGATATTTTATTATCACGACGATAAAATTCCTCCACAGGGACAAGACATATTTATCTTTAGAAATCTTTTTTTATTTGGCACTTTATCACTATTATTTAAAGCCTGATAAAATTCTAAATTATGTCCAAGGTTTATACTTTATTGCGGTGATGTAAAAGGATTAGGATATTAAAATGAATAAGCCTAATTATGGAGGAATTTCATCCTGATCAGCAGACATAAGTAAAATTACCTTTGGGTTAGTAAAAAGGATTTTTGGGAGATGACTCCTACCATTTTTTATGCTCTAATACGTGTAGTAGTGGCTATAAGGCTTTATTAACTTAATTTAAGGGATATATCTGGACAAAAAATATTTCATTTCATTTTAATTTCAGTTAATTTAACCCATGACTAGAAAAGAGATTGGAAGTGCAAGTTTACACTATGTAATCACAGCAGTAATTTTGGTTGAAATAAAAACCCGCAATTTAATACAAATGAACACTAAAATGTTATGTCGTGCAAAAACATTGCGCAAAAGATGAACCTTTAAAGACAACTATTTAATTAAAAGCCCTTAATGACACGGTTCCTGCGTATATCTAAATTAGATCTAATACAAACGATTTCAATTTAGGAGTTTTAAGTGTCGATACTTTACGACATAAACATCGCCAATTAAAAGCAAAACGCTCATAAAATTTTATAAATAGTGAACCTAAAGGGGTCATCCATAAATTATGTCACACGCATTATTGTAGCCTTGTCACAGGACATATTTGTGTGACGTCACATATTTAGCTAAGTATTCCAATAAAAAATTTAAAAAAATGGTAGAGTTGTTACGAGCTCACTGCTCGTCCCCGCCTTGTTACGCAATGTCACACTTTGTTTACCCCCTCCCTATTAACATGTGACGTAATTTATTAATGGCCCCCTAATGACGGTCTATAAGTAAAATTCCCCGAGAATGTTTTAAGCATAATTTCCAAGCTGGACCGCACGAGCGGCTCACATTTTACAGCTGTAATTTACCACCATTAAGACAAATCAAGCTGAACGACGCCAATCATCGTAAATTAGGTGTTCCGGGACTGCATTAGCGCAAAAAGGTGTTGCACTCGAAGGCTTTTAAACTCGTTCGTGTATTAAAAACTCATACGAGTGGACGAAGGGTAAAGTGTATCATTTACACTAAAAATATCGTTTAAGGACACGTAATTGCTGTGGTTCGGTAACAAGAAAGAAAGAAATTGGGAGGCAGAGAGTGCAAATCGTGGTTTGGACACATTTGGTAAGGCAATTATATCTTTATTCGTTATGATCTGGCAACGCGAGATGATTGTTGTGTGTCATTATCACAAGCAGATGGCCTAAGTACAGATGGTTTCAGCAGTGAGGAAATTCACACTGAATGTAATTATGGGTCGGAGTTGTTGAAGTACTGATACGTAGGCAATCAGACATTATTAAGCATGACTTGGACTGGGCAGTCGAAAGTTTTTAGCTCATTCAAATGAAATTGTGCTTTCAGGACATAATATTTAGATCCATGAGAAGTCGCAAAAACTACACTGAAATCGTGAAAACAGAGCATACTCCTTTGCTCCTAAGCGCCTAGGAAAAACAATGTCGATGAAAACCAATGCTACCAACTTTTATCTTTATTTTTAGGTGAACTAAGTATAGTCTTAGCATATTGCTTTCAAATTATTTATTTAAAACTTTTAGCACACAAATGTATAGAAACATTTGGGTGATGCAGAGACAAACAGGGGTAGGTATACTTTATGATATTTTTTTTGGAATTAATATTTTTAATATAAAGATACGCAAACAGCTATTAATCTATAAATATAATATAAATACCACGTTTAAGGAAACACTAATAAATAGCACGATTTATCTCGTAAAATAAAAATATTACGTCAATATTAATCGAAAGGACAGAAATCAATACTTCTAATCACTTAAAAGCAATCAAAACGCACCTGACTTAGTGTTAGCCAACCTCCTAATTAACTTAACTACCCAATTTACCACCATAACCTGACAAATTGTTTCTTAATTGTAGTAATCGTTAACGTTTAACCGATTGATTGCCAGTTAACCGAATTCTGAACGCACGCGAAGGGTTAAATTGCCGTCCCCTCATAACAAAGGGGTTAATTTTGTTCCAAATCACGAACAACCCTCCATTGACGTGTTAATATCGTAATAAATAACAATATTGAGGTTAAACGGGGTTTGTTATGCTTCATCTTTTATATGAAGCATCGAAAATGGTTTTCCTTTCTGAATAACTAATCGCCCATCGATTAGTTTTTATATTTTTGGTATGCCCGCATCATAAACAGGTTTGTTACGAATCATGATTATTTTAAGTAATTATATATTTAATACCATATAAAGTATGATATGAAACGTATTGATACGCTACCGCATCTATGTAACGCCACGACGCGCACCGCACGCACCGTTTGCGAAATGTTGCTACGCCACAGCGATGTATGCAAGTCACTATGCCGCCTTGTCTAATCTACAAAACGCTACTAAGCTGCGTCTACGAAACGCCGCTATGCCACGTCCACGATACGCCGCCACGCTGCGTCCACGAAATGCCGCTATGCCACATCTACGAAACGCTGCTACGCAGCTCTACGAAACAACGCTACACTGCGTCTACGAAATGCCGCTATGCCACGTCTATGAAACGGCGCTACGCTGCGTCTACCAAACGCCGCTACGCAGCGTCTACGAAATGCTGTTATGCCACGTCTACGAAACGCTGCTACGCTGCGTTTACGAAACGCCGATGTGCCGCGTCTACGAAAGGCCGCTACACCGCGTCTACGTCGATCTTAAACTAGTACGCTACGGGCGACTACGCGACGTAACTTTTGACACAATCACAATCATCTTCTATGCGCTGTCAACGCACCTTCCCGCATCCGTAGGTTAGAATAGGCCAGTTTTTTAAAATAAAAGTTGCACCCTGTGTTTTCACCCGCATCATTCTTGATTTCGTGGGAATATCGAGATAAAAAGTATCTTATGTTGTAATCCAGGTAAGGTCTACTCAAGTACCAAATTACATCTAAATCCATTCATCCGTTTTAGCGTGAAATCGTAACAAACAAACAGAAACATACAAAAAATCAATTTTTTTCTCATTATATTATATTCTATATTAAGTTTAGATGACCTACTATTTAACCGTTCAGATCATTTAAGAATTTTAATACAATACTGTAAAACATATTTGATATTTACAAAATATGAAGATGCATTAACAAATTCAAAGGGAGTTATTAAAATTCGATTCTCTTCTGTCTATCAGGCGTTAATTTATTGCCGCCATAGACGAACGATATTTTTCTATCAACGTCTTCTGATGGACCACCAAAGCAGTTTGATTATCTATCATAATAAAATAACCGATACTTTACAAAGAAGACGCGGTTAATTTGGTTAATTTTGTAAAGAAACACGAGTGAATCGCTTAAGATTCTCTGTGGAAATCGCTAACGACTGTAATTATTTCTAATTTTATTGAACGCCGGCTTCAGATAAAAAGAAGGCGCCTACAACCTGCTACTACTTCAAACCCTGCTTTAGTTATAACGACTTTATTGAAAACATTACTTTGTTACATATCCGTTGACGGTTAGTTCAACTAAGAAAGCAGCGATCCCTAACCCACCGTTCAATGGGCTTGAAACAAATGAATGATATAGTTTTTCTTAACTCGTGTTGAGTTCTCCAAAGCATTGCAATTACAAGTTAATGAACCCGCGTTTAGATTGGTATTCGATTAGTTGTAGCTTTACTTTGTAATGTAAGTATAAACATTAGAGCAAGTCTTCACGATTCGTCCCCTGTAGTGAGTGCGTGAGTGCAGTTTAAGCTTAGTTTTTGATGCAACACATTTTTTGCGACTCTTAAAACATTTTTCAGTGATATTAGCAACATAATGTATGTATCCACCAGATGTATAAACCAGATAGCTTTTTCGGGACATTTGATTGTGATACTATTTGCAGGAAACGCTCTGCCATACTACAAATACTCTTAAGCGGCTAGGATAAGTCTTGATAATAACTATCCAAATATTTCTTGGAAAAGATCATACCTATTTACAATTTTTGAAATCCAGTGTTACACAGACAATCATTTTCTCAAATGCAAGGGAGAGCGACTATCGTCCAAACTCCAAGACTTACGAAAATTACGAAAATCTAAGTTAAATACGGTTAATGGATGCCAACTTGATTCACTTCTGTATGTTTAATGGTCATTCAGGTATTTCTTCTTCGGTAGATTAGGGCACCCACAAAAGAAGAAAAGGGGAATCGTATCTACCGAGGTCGTTTAAGTTTAAACAAAAATACCCGAATGACCATTCATAAGTAAGTTTCAAGATACAAGCCAACCAAGTTTTGGCTCAGTTGGGCAATCCGATTAGATTAATAACGTAGGCTTTATATTTATGCACAAGTTAACATTGTGCAACCCTGCATACCCTTTTTGGTGATAAAGGAATT
This sequence comes from Dasypolia templi, assembly GCA_963555695.1. NCBI lineage: Eukaryota > Metazoa > Arthropoda > Insecta > Lepidoptera > Noctuidae > Dasypolia > Dasypolia templi. The sequence continues at coordinate 8,035,147 of OY743157.1, forward strand.
TGAATTGTGATATTTTGATACCATTAGTTTTACGGCCAATCATTAATTAAGGGTAATGTATTTTGGTTTGATTCTTGTTGAAACCCTATCGGGAAGTTTGGTAGTTAATTGTGTTTTGTTTGTGAGTGATTGATAATATTACTGTATAAACGGAATCTAGGATAACATTCCATTCGAGGGAGCTGTTTCTGGAATATGCCTGAAGAATGTGCAAATTGTACATCAGTCAGTTTGGAAGGAGCATGAGCAGTGGTGGACCAGTCAAAGCATTTATTTCAAATAAGCACTAAAAGGCACTTTTGAACGTCAACATTTTCATTTAAATAGAACTGATTCTAGGCGCCCCTTCCAAAAGGTAGTGGCGTATGGAGAAGAAGGGGCAAGAACCTCCACCGTTACTCTTTTAAAATGTTTAACAATATTTTGTGCACATTAATTATATTTTTAAATGTGAAGACGATGCACCCAGAATAAAAATAATTTAAAATAAGCAAAGACAGATAAATCAATCACGTGAGGTACATGGTGCTCACATATTTACAAACATTGCGAAAGTAGTAGGTGTATGATTTTCCTAAAATATTAACTAGGAATAAGTCAGTGTGTGAGTAAATTAAAAATAACAAATCATACACTACAATAAGCAACTAGTATGTGTAACTACGTTACTACCATGTTTGTGTGTATGTGTGTAACACATAAACACAATCATCTACCAATCCGCACTTGGCCCGCGTGGTAGATTAAAGCCCACACCCTCACGAAGAGAGATGACTGATTATGCTTATACAATTTCTACAATAGTCTTTCACTGTAGTAGCGGTTATTGGAAAACCCAAGTTCATCAGTAAACGTTGTTCACAGGCATAGATGATTTAAAACTGTAAACTATTTTATACAGAGAACAAGAAATACGCAATTGCAAAAGATTCCATTTACATAATTAAGTCAAGGAACCTGTACAAATAATAACGATTTATTTAACACCTCCTACGGTTTATGTATCTAATAATTACTTCTCCTTTCATACACTGGAAGACGTTCCTTTTTATCATTATATAATACTCATGTTCGTCATGAGTGAGTTTTTTCTCCACAACTTGTAAACTAATAACGTGATGCCTTCAATCGGTCTAGTAGGACTTGTCAAGCTCCGTAATGATGCAATTGATTGGGTCTGCAACAAAGTAAGGGATACAGGTAGGTTGAGTGTATGTCATGCTATGACAGCACATGCATCATTAAAAACTGATGATATCATTCTTCCTTTATTTTGTATTTTTCGTTCTATTTTTAAAAACGCCGTCACCAGTTTGTTCTGTATTGTGGATACAAAAAACTAAATTGCAAGTACAAGCTACTTAGGGTGAATTCGCGTTCAACACATCTAAAACGCGTTCCAGAGCTGGCAGTGTCAAAATTGTTATGAAATATTGACACTGACCGCTCTTGAACTGGATTCAAAAGGGCTGATCGCGTTCCGTTTCATTGGTGAAATCGGCACTTATTCACTAACTCCGCTCAACCAAACTCGGTTGGTAAAGGGCTAAAACAGATAATGGTGAACTTTTTAACTATACAGTACTATATAACTATACTATACTATATAAATAAACAGTATATATATGTAGGGACATCGACGCACAACCTGCTAGATAGATATATAGAATACTCTTTATTATGTAAACCTTATAAAACATGGTTGTTAAAAAAAATGCTCTGCCATTCACTCTGACCGCTTTCTGTATTGCACTATTCTATGAAACAGCAGTTTTTTTTTTGATAACCTACCAAAAATTTGTTCGCTAGGGGGTGTAGAATAATTCGCTGAATTCTCATGGTTTCAGTTTCCGCGTTAATGTCCCTGACACCCTGTATAAGAGCAACTCCAACAAATCGAACTCATTTGCTATTAAAGAATAACATTAAATAAAAACAAACAATCTGAAGGAGCACATTTGTCCAACGTACAGAACATGTTTTTCTGAACATTAAAGTCACAGTTTTTCTACATCTCCACCTCAGAGAATTCCATACAAGAATCAAAGAAAACCACCGACAGCTTTTTTTTATTAATAATCCCATTCAATCCGTTTGTCGCGATGTTTTCTCCTATTATATAATACTAGCGACCCGCCCTTGCTTCGCACGTATGTCGTCTACTAATGTGACACATCGACATTTCTGTGCACTATATAAAATTAAGTGATTAGAAACTTTCCGAATTAAAGACAAAAAATATAATAATAAATAAATGATGAAATGTGTCATTAATTCATCATTCATCATTTTAGCAGATGGACGTCCGCTGCTGGACTTAGGCCTCCCCCAAGCATCGCCACTTTGAACGGTTCTGCGCTTCCCGCAGCCAGCGGATCGGTCCACATTGTGAGAGGCCTTCCAACGCTACGTCTTCCATCTGTTCTGCGAGCAATGTGCCCTGCCCACTGCCACTTAAGTTTGGCAATTCTTCGCACTATGTCGGTTACTTTGGTTCTCCTGCGGATCTCTTCATTTCTGATTCGATCACGTAGGGAAACTCCAAGCCCAGCCCTCTCCAGTGCCCTTTGGGTGACTTTTAGCTTTCCGATATAACCCATTGTGTGCGACCACGTGTCGTGCGTAATTAATGTATATTTTGTAATGAAATCTTGTTTATTTATTTCATAAGTATACATTCAAGTTGTATAAAACAACTATTTACACTACCATCAAATTAACACTCAAAGCGGAGCAACGTATAATACGTTTAATGCGAAAAATGGTAGTTGACACAACGTTTAATCACGTCTACGAAAAATTGGTTTTCTTTTCACTACGTATATAGACCACGGCTGTGGCTTATTTCAATTCGACGGAACGGCAGCAGGGTGTGGATGTGGAGCATAGTTGGTGCCCCAACAAAACATTCAGCCACAGTGACCTCTGCGCTGCCACCGATAACGCCGTGGAAGTGGCAAAGTTTTGGGCCAACAGTATATGAACAAGTGTCGTGCCACCGACACGAAGAAGAAGAGGATCAAGGTTTCTCAGAAACATCGAGATTTCTTAGCTATATCAAAGTAAAATATTTACGGTTTTATGCACATAAACCTTCCGGAATAAATGCCCCAAATGATGATGAAAACCGCATTATAATATTTTGGTAAGTTTAGAGGAAATAAGCAATTAATTAACAGACACCTTCCGGAATAAATGCCCCAAATGATGATGAAAACCGCATTAAAATATTTTGGTAAGTTTAGAGGAAATAAGCAATTAATTAACAGACAGACATGAAAAGCGACTTTGTTATAAACAATGTGTTTTTTCGACGCGCCGGGATGCACTGTTGGACTCTCAGTGCTCGGTTAAACACCGAGAGCTGTAAATCCAGTGCGCGACAAAATCCCGCCGTGATATTTTTACGTCGGTGCGAACGTGGTCTAATCCGCGGCGGTCGGTTTAATGGGCCGGCTCGCGACAACTATTAGCTACAATTACGTAGTACATGCGAAGTGAGGGTTAAGGTATGAGCGGAGAGCGGCTTGCGGTGGTTGGTTCGAGAGGTAGCTGGTTCGAAGAGCCACTCACATTGTATTGGCAAGAACAGTGTATGTGTTCATACACAGTTCTTACCAATATAATATAACCACAAAAGGGAGGAGGCATATACTAAGCAGGGGGTGAAATAAGCCAACGATGATGATGATAGTGATGGAATTGCCCAATATATAACCACTTAAATCTTTAACAGGCTGACGTGATAATAAGCTTCATAAACATCATCATCTCAGCAAAAGGACGTTCTATGCTGGACATAGGACTCCCCTAAAGTTAAGATAGGCATAGGAATTGATGCAGGAATCAGCTGGGTACGCGAGCCGGCCCGTTGTGGCGATTCTTGTGTGAATACTAAAACCTGGACTCTGGATCAAACTCTTCTTTTATAAATTCAATTTCTGTCTCGTCTATGAATAGGATAAAAAGTTCTAAGTTTATTTTCTAATACATGTTCTAATACATTAAATGAATAAAACTGGTAACTGTCATTAATCACACTCAGATTGACCAATGCCGAGCGGCGACAATATATTAAATAGATACAATTACCCACTACGTGTGGTCGAGAGTGGAATTTATGACCAACCAAAACGGTTAATCCGACTATAGAAGTTCAGACTCTGACTGAAATAATGTAGAGATTGCAACCTATTTGGTGCTTGAACCTTATGAATTCGTTGATAAGTAGATGGCCGAATAACGAGACAATCATTAATTTAGATAGAAGAAAACAATCGTAGGTGTCAGTTCTTAGCTGACAAACCATCGAACTAGGATGAAATATTTAAAAATGTACTTACGTAGATTCTCTAGGAATAATTACCGAGCATATACGCGAAAACTTTGTTTCATTTACCGTCCCGGTACAGATAACCTATAAGGCTCTCACAATACTTAACGGACAATTTTTTTTTTATTGCGATAGGATTCACAGAAAATAGAAGTTCTGGGCCCCCAATGTTCAAAAAAACTGTTTGCCTGGGGAATCGAATCTCCGAACCCAGGAGACTGAAAGTTCAGTAGCGTTTGCGACCAGTACACCAACGAGCCAGTATGTCCGAAACCATAAATTTTAATTTTAATATCGACATTCGTGATGAGAATTCTTTTAAATCGATATTTCTTAATTGGCAAATTAACAGAAACAGTACAATGTTCAACAATATATTCTGTAGTCTCTTACATAAGTAGATAGCGGTCATCGCCGCTTATCCCAGTTCTCGGTGTAATGGCCGGTCTGCGACAACTATTAGCCACAATTACAGACTACTGCGTGTGCGCATGCTATGTAAGTTATGAGAGTTGAGCGATTTTTTGTAAATGTTTGGAGAAATGTACATAATAATAACATAGTTATTTATATAGTTACAGTTACAATCCAATGGAAACCGAATTATTTCTTTAAATAAATTTAATTAGAATAACGCAATGCTTCTTCGACTGACAATTTTACATAAGCTAAATAGAAACACGTGCACACATATTTGCATACTGTGCGACCAACTGTGGATGCATTGATAAAAAGTTTTTGTGGTTTTGAGAGATTTCAATAATAATAACACATTCTCTAACAAGGTATTACGTTGAGACATACACAAAAATAAATGAAAGACTTCATTAAACTTCGTAAATGATAAAAGCTGCCGCTAACTGTTGACAAAAATCGCTACCCGCTCACAGCTTGCATCCCATTATTTGTATCAACAACAAATTGCTGGAATTAACCGTCCGTTGCACTTCACTATTTATTTATAGCCTGTTGCTTTTTGTTGCCGCCGGTTGCCGGCAGCAAATGATTTGACTCGAACAATCAGGACGCGGCCTTAGTCTTGATGCGAGAGTGATGGAGCAATTTAGAAGTATTAGTGAGAGTAATTAGTATTTGAGGCTATTGATGTTGTTCAAATTAGTTGTAGTTACGAATTAACTTTGTAATGATAACATAACTAGAGATCGGATCTTCGGATGCATATTCACCTAAAGTTGAGAGGTAGGCTAATATTAAATGCTCTTTCTAGGCTAATATTAAAGTCTACTAAATACTGTCTCGTTGGTCGTGTGTGGTCGCAAGAGCTACTACTGTGCATGAGGTCCTGGGTTTGATTCCCATGTCGGGTTAAGTGTTATTGGGTTTTCTATCTAGAATTTCTCAGTAGCAGCCCGGAGTCTGGATTTGTGCCCGTTTGATGGCAATTGGCTCGCTCCACTATTACATGGCACTTAAGCATAACTGGCGAAATGTGGGTGTACTGTAGGTACACCTCTGTCTAACCCTTCTGAGATTACAGGCGTGATGTTATGTAAAATCCCGCGGTTCCGGATCAGTGACTTTCAAATGTTGGCTTATAAGGCACGCATTTTGCAAAAATCGCGGTATCATTATAATAATACCGCGATTCCGAAATCGACATATTTTGTGTTTTTTCTGACTATAAAATCGATTGCATAAATACCTCACATTGTAAAAAAACCCGAGATTATTTTAATAAATATGTTTTTAGAAGTAGATTCCATACTTGTTATGCATACCCGGTGTTCCTGGCATTCCGTTTTTTTTTTACAAAATAATATATTTAAAGAAGCCGCTTCCATACTTTTCACAGCGAAAATTTAGCTTTATTTAATTTTTATTTCAATCTCTAAACATAACATAACATAACGCCTGTAATCCGCGAACAGTTAGGTAGGGGTTGATTACCTTTAATAGGTTTATCTTATAGGATCCGTTGACTTATCAATAAACGAATTCATTGACTTGTAGCTATTTACATTGTAAAGCTACTAACTAAAATTTGTTAGTCCCTAAAACATATTTATTGGTACTTAGTATTTTAAAAGAATTACTAAAATCCTAACATTAACTCCATTAAACAAAGAAATTAAACAATGTAATGAACTTAAACATAAAATTTCAGTAGGTACTACAAAATAAAGAACACGCCATTTTTATGACGATAAGTAACAGGTGAAAAATTAACATTTAATGAACATCCATTTTATGTCTTAAAATGAAATGAACCATTTTACAACGCCAACTAAAGATAATTGCTTCTAACACCAATAATAAAACATCAATACAATTGTAAAATATATCTTCATAATAACTGAGGGCAATTCCTATAAACGTGGAATAGTAAAAGACAACGTACAACGTTGATTTTTATTATTTTCATTGTGCCGTCAAAACAGAGCGCGTCGAATCTTTAATTGTTTTGTTTTGTTTTTTTTTTTTTTTTTTTTTTTAACGTTGCCCCACACTAGGAATTACTCCTGTATCGTGGGTGCGTTCACAAACATGAAAACTCACATACACAAGACACCCAGACCCGGAACAACTATTTGTAGGTCATACAAATATTTGTTCCGTGCGGGAATCGAACCTGCGACACGGAGCGCAGCAGCCGATCGCTCAACCACTGCGCCAACCGTGTTAAACCGTGTTAAAGTTATAACGATCCTTTTTTACTGAATATCGTTATTAAACTTAACATCCAGGTTCAACGCCGAAGCTATTAAACAGTACTCCCAACTCATCTTCTCAAACTATTCAAAATATAATACGAATGTAAGGCTTAGTCACACTGCAAGCGAGTTTGTTTTCGTAGCAGCGCCGCAATTCGTAGCACTTGGTTTTGACGTAGCAATTAGATACAAGTTACACAGTTTTTTTTTAATTCTTAATCTATGCTCTAAACACTCTTTTCGGCAGACTTATAATTGTTTTATTCTAAAGCGATTGCTTTAAACCTCTCTGATGCATAAATATTGTTAATGCTCAAAAACATATACATACATATTATTAGACGATGAACCCAATAAAATATCTATCACCAATATTGGCGTACTGGAATTTAAAAAAAAACCTATCAACCTCTGGTTTTAAAGCCCCAATAAAGCCAAAGTGTGTGTCCCTATAACATGTTGACATGGACAGATAGAATTATACTGTCTATCATCAATAGCGATCTGTCTTTCACGGAAAATAAGTTATTGGGTTCTAAGTAAAGTAAATTACTATCGACCAGTTCGTCAATCGAAAACGAATGTGACAAATTGTCAAGTGCGCGTAAACTGCTGCGATTGGATGTTGATAATTCACTCAACCACTCAAATCAGTTTACGGATAGGCAGAGGACTTTATGCAGGAATCTGATGGATACGTGAACCGGTCGTTGAGCGATTTTGTGTGATTACTAAAACCTGGACACTGGGAACAACCTTTACGGGAACCGCGATTGAAAATTTATTACATTAATTTTGTCACAATTTTCATTCCAGAAACTGACCCTTTTGAACCTCTGCATATTTCATAACCTAGATTTTCTACGGTCCACCAACCCACACTGGGCTCGCGTGGTGGCAAAATCCCTCTCACAGAGAGGTATGTGTGCTTCCACAATCAAATCGCTCACAGTGGAACCATTGTTCTAACGAGAACATTCAAAAATTGAGGCTTATTATCACCTCCCACCTCCTTTCGCTCCTTTAATGACGGCCTCCTCCTCATTAGACGAAGTTTCTTACGTTTATAATAAAAACAAAACATGATACAGCCTTACATATACCCTTTCTTTCTGTACCTTTTAAGATTGTACCTAACAATCAACGATTCAAACCAGAAAGTTTTTTTTTTAGGTTTGAAATATTTTTGTTTTAATTAAGAGATATTATTTATAACATATCATAATATCACGGCTGTAATTCTTGAAAGGTTTTACAGAGGAACCCATGGAAACACCCACAATATTTTACATTTAATTTTTTCTACTCGATAAAAAGCTTTAAATTTGAGATTAATAAATTAATTAACTTAAATTTTTAGCTTTTACTTTATATCTTTAACATGGGAATAGAACTTTGTTTCAACGCTTACAAAATTTCTCTTGTATCCCTTATGTCCTTAGCCATCAAATCGCACTCACACGCTTCACAAATTTCCAGTAGAAAGCGCATCATTAAGCCATGGATTACCCCTGGCCTGCTGAGGTGCATACGTCACAGGGATAAGTTGTATCGTAAATTTAAAAAACACCCTGACGATGAGAAACACAAATTGATTTTCTGTCGCTATCAAACCTTTTGCAACAATCTCTTTAAAAAAATCAAACGTGATTATGAACGTTCTGAATTTCAGCAGGCTAAAAATAATCCAAAAGCTACATGGAAACTTATCAAGCGGGTAGCAAGCCGAAGCAGTGACTCAGCCTCTGAACTACTAAACTGTAATGCCGAACCATCGTAGTCTGTGGACAAAGTCAATAATTACTTTGCGACTGTTGGTGGACTCTTGGCGGCTAAAATCGAACACTCTCCTATTTATCTATATTAATATCTCTCGGATAGTCGTCCACAGCTTGAGATCCCGGACTCTTCTATACCGTCCGCACCACAATCAATCCTCAAAGCGTGGATTATGCTGAGCTGGAAAATATCATACTTAGCCTTAAAGAAAATTGTGCTGTTGGATTTGACGGTATATGCCCCTCAATCGTGAAGGCGACTCGTCATACTCTTATTCTAATCCTTGTTTTCATCTTGAATCTGTGTTTATCAACAGGAACTTTTCCTGATATTTTTAAAACGGCAGTTGTCCACCCTATCTATAAGTCTGGAGACAAGGACGATGTCGCTAATTACAGACCCATCTCAGTGTTGAGTACCCTTTCAAAGATATTCGAAAAAATATAAACCATAGACTCACCAAATACCTTAATAAATTTAACCTTCTTTCTAAAAATCAGTATGGCTTCAGGACTGGTAAATCTACCGAAGATGCTGTACTGGAACTTACAGATACGATTATTGGCCATTGGGAGAATAAATATAAACCTCTTGCTATCTCTGTAGACCTATCCAAGGCCTTTGACACTCATTCAATTCCCATACTTCTCTCGAAGCTGGAGCATCTTGGTGTTCGAGGGGTGGCACACGATCTCATTCAGAGTTATCTTACAGGTCGTAAACAAATAGTTAAAATTGAATACTTCCTCAGCAACCAGGAGACGATTACTTTTGGTGTCCCACAGGGCAGTGTCCTGGGCCCCCCACTTTTTCTCATATGCGTGAATGAGCTGTGTCAGTTATCCTTACCCAACTGCAAAATTATAGCTTATGCTGATGACACAGCTCTAATTGTCCATGGCCGGGACTGGCCTGAGACCCGCCTCAACTCGGAGTTTGCTTTGAACACCGTCATAAGGTGGCTGACCGTAATCTTCTCACGCTTAATGTCAATAAGACCAAATTTATCACATTCTCTGCCATGAAGTCTAGTCAGCCCCTACACCGATTGAAATTCGTGCGCAAACCTGTCCAAACTTACATACAAACTGTAACTATCAGCAATTAGAAAAGACGCCTATTATCAAATACCTTGGAGTCATTCGTGATATCAACTTGAAATGGAAGCAACATATTGCTTCAACTGTAGCTCGTGTGAGAAAACTGATACATGTTTTCATTAACCGTCTACTTTGCGGTCGCGCTCGAACAGTCTGTTCTGGGGTATTGCCTAACATTCTGGGGTGGTGTCGGTAAAACGGTTATGCTACGGGTCGAACGAGCGCAGAGAACTGTTCTGAAGGTGCTGGCAAGGAAACCGATTCGATATTCGACATTCTCTCTATATACCCTGTGCCTGGTGCTCACCGTCAGACAATTATTTGTACTCCAAACTATTCTTCGCAAACATAGCCAACCTACCTTTGATCCTAAATGCTGTTCTACACGACGCTCAAATTGGGTCTGTAACACTGAGTCACGTAGAACAGTAGCTGCAAGTCGTCATTACAGACACGTAAGTTCCAAAGTTTACAACATGTTAAACAAAAGATTACACATCTATCCATTAACCAAGAGCAAATGCAAAACGAAACTTAGCTCCCGGTTAAAATCACAAAATTATGATGAAACGGAGAAAGTCGTGGAAGTGTAACATACTCATCACTCCCTCATTCACCTCATAAAACCACACACTACCCACCTGCCACAAACACCACTCGCACACCCCATTAACACTCACCCACTCACCCCATCACCCTACACTCACCATATTAACTCATCGTCTAAATACATCCCTTATTCATAATACGTCCTGTACTGTTAATTTTTATCTTTGTTTTATCTTTACTTTTTACTCTCATTTCATTTTAATTAACTAAAACTGAATTACCTTTACTATTAAGCACATTTTGCATGGAATATCATTCCATTCCGTATCTGGAGAAGGGCGTTGTTAGCTGCGCTACAGTTTATACTTTTGCAGCTTTCATCGTTTTAATTTTTTTCCTGTACTGTGTGTGTTTTTGTTCCGAAATAAACTTTTTTTTTTACATAATGTTTGGCTTTGTCTTTAAGTGGGGATTAGAAGTTATAGCAACAATCAAATAGAATCAATTTAATATTAATTCAAACAACATTTCTGAAGCACGTCACCAAAAGCTTTGTTTTACGTAAACAAAAACCTTCTATTTCCTATATCAGAAACTGATAATTTCAAGGGAAATAAAGGAAACATAAATATGGATAAAACCATACAACGTTTTATTGATAAAACACATAACACATTTACATTATATTAATACAACAACCTATAATATAAATGAAATACAAATGCGTTATCCATTATTCATGAAGGTTGGGTTCAAGCAAATCTTCAATATTTTTTATACAATTTAAAATAAGTTTACCTGTGATTCACTTAATTGTTCGACAACCCCTAAAATTTACCGCCCCCATATACTTTAGTCCCCAGCCAAATTATACCCCACAATTCACGAACGGTGATAAGATCATATTGGTCTTTATTTCAACGAAATAGGGTGCATTTAAGTAAAGAAAATTTTGAGGGGTGGTATCGAATATCTTGGTCCAAAAATCTCATACAGTGGTGATGCAACAAGTGTAGGAGCCAACAAAAGGAGCGATTAGGGGTGATTTATACATTCTTTTATTTTCCACCCCCAAGTTCAGTTCAAGTGATACCGTAACTGAAATTCCCACGCACGCAATGTTGGGGAACGTTGTGATTTTTTTGTCTTTTTGACAGTTTGAAAATGTCGTTTTTCAATCAGGGACGAAGGATAGTTTTTGTGTTACATAAATTATAATTGAGGTAGCAGTTATAAATAAGACTTAAATAAAGATAGTAGTAGCCAGTTCGTATACAATGGTGTTTAATTTATAAAATTATAATTACCTACCAACACTTAAATACTATTATTTAATCTTAAGGCACATTTATAGATAGGGCACTGTCGATCAACATTTGAAAAGAATTTAATAGATATCAACGTCGTTAAAACTTAACCAACTATAAACCCAAATTATATTCATATCAAATCTTCTAGTATAAAACTTATATGTATAGCCAGTCCATTATTTACAAATATTAAAAATAAACAAACAATAAAAGTAAAATTACAAAACTTAAATACAACTTAGTAAGCATATCACAGATTCCAATTGGATTATCTCTTAACATTTATAAATATAACACTTAACATTTATAAGTATTTATAACACTTAAGATTTTTACTAATTTACAATAATGATACTCAATCAATAGAAAATAATTATCAATAAATAATAAGATACTGTTCTAATAAGGCACTCGTAGGTAACACAGAGCTTGCCAAATCCTAGAACATAAGAGTAGAATATGTTTATCTGTATAGAATAAATAAAATAATGTTCAATTCTTACATTTGGCATGCAATACATAACATACATAATCAGCCTATTATGTTCCCACTGCTGGGACACAGGCCTCCTCTCTGTGAGAGGGAGTGGGCCGTAATCCACCACGCGGGCCCAGTGCGGGTTGGTAGATGTCACATGTCTTCGAATTTTTGGTTCTAAGACATGCCGGTTTCCTCTCGATGTTTTCCTTCACCGTTTTGAGAGCAGTGATGATGAAAATAATTTACACAAAGTAAAGCGCCTGCCTGGGTTCGAACATGCAATAATTTGTACGTATTACTTCGGCCAGTCAGTTCGTTCTAAATCAGTTTATAAAGTAAAAGTGTACCTATGCTTACACTGACTAAACTATCTTCTTTCGAAAATTAAAATGAGCGAGCTACATTCAAAAATAATATTTTTGAATTTAGAAAACGCAGCAATAAAGAAAACTTATTGGTCTGGCATTTCTAGCAATAATGAGGTCAACCACAACGGTTTTTTCCCTTTTCAGAGCGGCCTTTTACAGTAACGAGAGTTTTTCGAACGATACGGAAGAGCTAAAATAAGAATAACTTCATTTCAGTCTTGATGGTTTTCCACAATCTGATATACATTTGTAATAGATTTTATGTTTTACAAAGTATTTGGTGTAGTATTTTGATTTATGTAACAAATTAGCTTTCTTTTTTACATTGACATTTTTATATTTTATGCCACAAAAATACGAATATATAAATCCCGGCTCAGCTAAATCATATTTCATGATCACAAAAAAAAATCGAATAGGTTCAACCTGACCTTACCCTCTAACGCGACAAGTGGAATCACAAACAACTAACAATGGGGGATCGTCATTATGCACCCCACGTCACTGTACTATGACGTCACAATCACTTGTCACGCCGCAGGGCACAATGCTTCGCTTTTTAAATCACGCAAAGTATCTTCCCTCTATCTATTATTTTCTTTCTTTTGTAGTTTTTGCATCTTCAGAACGTGGGAAACTGAACTCGCGTGATGCCCTGAAAAAAGTGACAAATTTGTAGGCAGGTAAGTATGGGAACATGTTTTATTTCATGGTAGATTCGCTACGTAGTTTCTTCACGCTGCGATGAGTGCGCAAATGGTAGAAATAGTAGGAAGTATGTCTAATTAATTCACTTTTTCTCGTTTACGTTTCAAAGATTAATTAACGAGCAATAAAACCTATTCAAGTCAAGAAGAATCTAACTCATTCTAATTTTCATCATAAATCTTGCACTCAAATCATCTAAAGCAATCTTTTGATCGCCATCATTATAATGATAACTTCAACCCCTAACAATATCTCCTAATCATCTCAAAATGCTCCTAATAGACATTTAATTATAGAGCCGGTCGAGTTCCACTGACCCCTTTTACACTTGTTTACATCTTTATCCCCACAAACCCCGTACAAACGCGCTGAGCCATCAAAATGGTATGTTTAATTCCAATACCCCATACGATTTATTATAACAAAGCAGAACGGGAACGATCGACCGCTTGCCATCTGTCGTCGTTCCGAATCTCGAATTGCCGAAAAAAACTCAATGTGCGAGCAACCCTGGGAACCTAGGAACGAGGAGCATTCCCACGAACAACCCCTCAATTTTCAATAACCAAATTAGCCTTTGCGTTACCCTATTTCGGATATGAGGGAGTCGTGAATCTATTCATATCGATAAAAAATATCGCACGTCTCGCTCGCGACCCCTGTAAATGCATATGTTCGTCCTGTTCGAATGCACGTGTTCAAAGATCGTATATTTAAACTGCGAGCGTGTGTGTGCGAGAGCCTTCGGATCGTAGCACCTGCCGGCGCTCGCGCACCCCATTGGCTGAGCAACCACTATCACCGCTACACTGATTTCTTTTAAACAGTATTTTTTTTGTAATACTCTCTTCGGACATGTAAGAAAAAATCCTACATATTTGGACCGGTATGAGCCGAATATTTTGTGTGTAGGTGGCCTACTTTAATACTTCTTTTTGTAAACAAAATGCTAATGAACTTTGACTCGGACGACTCAAATTCCTGATCTAAGATAGGGTTACGTGTAAGAATTACAAATGGAAACACTTGAATTTATTGCACCCTATTCTTGTGGGCCATGATATTATCATGTTACACTCATGCTTTAATGATAGGATAAACAAAAATCGATCAATTAATAACTTAGGGTACCCTAAATTCAAGCATTATTAGGGTCACGTGACGTACGCGTGAGTAGCGCGTGAACTGGCCGCGCGAGGGTTCGTCCCCCCCTGACTTAGTGACCTCGGTAAAGGGATAACAATCGCATTGTCGCGGCCACTGGAGCCGGGGGGCAATCAACATGTGTTGTGTTTGCCCACACTTGGGCGTGTGGACGGCACGTGACTGATTTTCCCATGTAACCCCTACTCACACTTGTTTGATATGATAATAAGAATCAAATAGACACATGTGAAAATTACCGACAAGTGCTCGATGAGAAATACACAGATGTAAAATAAACACAGCAAAGCTAACTCCGCAAAGATAACAGGAAAATTATCTTTGCTTCATACATATCTAAGACATACATATGCTTCCTTTACTGCGATAGTATTTAAACTTCCTACAATCTCTTAAAAATAGGTACTTCTTTTCAGTTATAAACAAACAGGCGATAATTTACTCATCCCCAAAAATATGAAGTCCAAAAAACTGGTTTCAACTCTACCAAAATTATGAAGACCTGTCACGAAAATACGAAATGCGTATCGGGGTATCGAATAAACCACTTGACTCACCCACACATACAAAGGGGCGCTTTTCACGTACGCGGGGCCTTTTGTGCCGGGGGCGCGCCGCACACTATAAAAGCCAGACCGGCCCAACCAGCCCCACATTCCCGCCTGTGATCTCACTAGCGACACACGCTCTCTACTATTACTATTTTTCTATCAAATCTTTCAACATGTCTTACTACGCAAACAACGAGTACATCATCGCGACAAACAACTCAATCAACGAGAACAGATACAACAGTGAAAAGATGAAGAACAGCGGCATCAAGGCTCTGTTGAGGCCTTTGATGAAGCTGATTAAGAAGTCGACGAAGCGCGCTCCCGCCAAAACTTGCGACACGTGCTTTGAGGAGGAGCAGAACTCGAGCAACGAGATGTTGGAGCGCAAGATCTGCGAGGAGATGGAGGCGTGCCCCCCTGGTGCCGCCTTCCTCGTCTACAACGAGAACGACACGTGCGACCTTGTGCCAGTGACCCCTGACAACTTCTACGTACCTGTGCACTTCGCCCGGACCGATGCCGGAACCTTTTTCTGGACCACCGTCTCCAAAACCGAGACTGACTTCGCAGCGGCGCACTGCTACACCGAGTGCCAAACCGCAGAGCAGCAGTACCCAGTCCTGCAGGACCGCTGGGTGCAAGCCTAAACTGAAACTCAACACTTGACAACAATCAGTGTCTTCCGTGAAACCAGTGCCTGCTCCGTTGGTTTCCACAACCGTCTGTGATGTTAGCTTTAACTTAGTTCAAGGTGCCATATAAGGATAAGTTAGGATAGGCCTGCTCAATACTCGTGATAATTACTTGAAAGCTTTAATTGTATTTTCGATAGTGTTGTGATATTTTTTGAAAATATTTTGTATTGTATAAATTAATGTTAGGGAATTAGTGAGCTTTAGTATTGTGATCTTCCTTATGGAGCTTTAATTGATTTAGGGATTATTTATTGACCTTTACTCGTGTTATATGATAATATACGAATTGAAAAGAATCTGCTATCTTTTACTAAGACTACAATCCAAACCCTTACACACAACAACAAAACACACACAAAAAAAAAACCGCAAGGTTCAGTACTAATAAGCCGAGACAGAATCGATAAAACCTACTTGGAAGCTTGGAGCTTTCTTGGTTTGAATTTCGAATCAAAAAGTGGTCGGACGAGGTCGGCGCGGGCGACTTACGGCGCGAGCCACCACTCTTGCCTGGCCAGACTCGGAGCCATACAACATTTTGAGCGCATGCGCACGTGCAGGCCCGAGGCAAAGCTACCGGACTTTTAATGGTCACTTTTTTATTTAAGACGCCGGCTTAACCCTCTTGTTTGTAACTGGTATTTATTTTATACAATTAAGCACGTACTGTGTGTGTAATGCTTCGAGTCCGGAAACATATTATGCTAACAGTTGAAAGATAAATGATTTGATTTTAATATTTGTAGGCTTTGGATATGAATAGATCAGTGTTTATGAGTATTGCGAATTATAATAGTCCGGGAATATTAATATATGAAAGAATTATCATTTTTATAAATGGTAAACCGAGGTCACAATAATACGAGTAATAACCCCATACCTAGCAGTGCTATTTTTTTAATATTAAGAACGTCTAAACAATAAAAGCAAAACAAAAAAATAATTTACATACCTACAATTGGCTTAAATAAAAAACAAAAACACTGATTGTAAATAAAAAAAATGGAAAATCAATCATTTTCAAAATACGTTAAATTAAACAAACTGAAAAACCCATAAAATCGAAAATCACAATTATGAAACAAAAAACTAAATCCTATTAGGTATCTATGTAACATTTGCGACCATTAACGATCAAGCCAAAACAAGACACATGTCTCGATGCAGCCTCAGTAATAAACACCCACATCGCACATGCATTATACAGCGCATCAACATAACCACTTTCATTATTCATGTAAAAACCTTCAATTTAAAACAAGCACCTTACATAGTAGTCAAGACGATAATAACAGACTCTCCAAGCAAAACCACGTATAAACATCTCTCCGAGATAAAAAGTTAAGGAATAAAAAGGTACAGTTAAAAGTCAACCCACCCTGGAGACAAGTTTCAACCTGTTTCAAAAATCGAACCTCCACAAGTTCGAACAAGTCGTGGAAAAGTGGAAAAAAAATGCACTGTGTTAAATTCAGAACGCATTGTGCAATCAAATAATAGACTTAAAGAAAGAATATGAACACAATGAAAATAAATTTATTTATGCATAAAGCACGTGCATCGTTGAAAGCACTACGAATATGCATTTACTAGAGTCCATTCATTTATTGTTAGTTAACTTTAGTATTGTTAGTATAGCAAAAGAAAAGTTTGATAAATGAAGCTACTATTGCTATTAGATCACGTGCAAATCGAAAGTTAAAACTTGAGGTAATATTATGCAAAAATGACAAAAAAATACTAAGTCATTTCCACGTGCTGTTAGAATAAAAACGTGTTAGTGAAAATCATGCTACTGAAATCTTCCAATGTCATGCCAGCCTTGACAGCTACAAAAAGCTAACTACATCGAGCTAAAAGTGTTATTTCCAAACAATGTTAAGACACCAAGATTCTCATTTACAGCATGCAAAAGTGTACGTACAAAAACATTCACATTTATTCATTTCACATTCAAGAAAACCATGTTATAGTTTTTAATCAGGGCATACAAGGGTTACTCTTACAATAAACTAAAATCTGCTTGCCATGCAGCTATAGCTAATATCAAAACAAGTTAGTGAGATCGAACGTATAAATAAATCATATGATTGTAAGTAACTGTCACACAGAGAAAGTGGTTATTGTGAATGCATGTTCTTTTTAGAACCCAAACAACAATCAATAAGCAAAACATGTTTCGAAAAAAAAAACAAAGTCTCGAAAAGATCCAGGCCATAATCTAATCAGGATTTTCCGAAGCTTTCAGGTTAAGATTTTCAATGACGCAAGTAGGAAATACAGAGATGAAGTCATCCGGAACTGCAACCCGACGCCGTAACCTTTGAAAACCAGCTCACTTGCCGGGATAAACCTAAATGGCTATTGGGGAAGTCTATAAGCTGCAAACATGCAAAATCGAAGACTGATATTGTGTAAAGCATGGAAAATTATATAAAGTCAAGAAAAAACCCAATGCAGGTCATAACAGAACACTTTTCGTACAACGCCTAGAAAGATTAACATAATAAAATTATTAATGCCCCAGCATGCATTTACTGTCCATAAAGACAACTCGTAATTTCGCAATTAAAAGATCTTTTCATCTCTTAAAGCCCATTCAGTATCAATAACAACCCAACTGTAATAATTTGCATCGCGAGCTTTGCATTATTCTGTTCACGTCGCGCTAAACGACTCAAACCAGATATGCTAATTGCTACTATCGATTAAAAAGTACCCAGCGTGAGGTACCGCTAGGCCAGTCGTCATATTTACCAGAACAGACCATTACAAGATCTATAATGCGCGAGATGAGATAGCGAAGTGGTCCGGTGTAATAATACCATACGCAGAGCGACGGCGACGGATCCGTGAGAAATTTCGGCAGATGTACAATTCCTTGACGCGGTACAACGAGTGAACGCTTATCTTTTTTTTTCCTTTTCCAGTTTAATAATACGGCGTTCAGTATCGACGTTTCGAGGCTCGTTCGTGAGTCATCGACGCATTGTTACCTCATGCACGTGTTCGATGCGTCGGACTTTCGGGTTAGAAAGGATTTTTTGCAACCCTTATTTCGAATTCCGCAACTCTTGCAAAATTTGGGTTAACTTTTATTTCGTTCTGATTTCGAATGCTAAATTTTTCTTGTACACGTGCATGACAGCATGACTATTGTTACTTTTAGAAGAAATTGGCCATTTCTTATGTACACACGTGCAGAGATTTAGGATTGAAGGGAAGGGTCATTCTGTAATTGAATCGGGCTGGATGGCGTGTTATTAGTCCGTTATCATTATGATCTATAGCTAATTGAAGATTGTGCTTGGCGGGAGAGTTAATTAGTTTTCAATTACAATTAAATTGCTGTTAGGGTGCCGATGCTATAAAAGCGATAAAGGCAATTAGAACGGAACATAAAACCAATTCACGGGACTATCATCTGGATATTACGGGAGTTGTTTCTGGTGCTTGTTTTGATGAATATCTTGAACATTTTAAAAGGTCATGAAATTGGTTCATGGTTGCATAGTGCACAATTTGCATGTTACAATTTAAAGATTTAAAATTTTAAAAGAAAAAATATTTATTTTACTTAATTATTTGTTTATGAACTATGGATGACTTGACTAGCTAAAATTGACAGAAAAAAAAATTAAGAGAGACTGACAGCCAATTAAAAGTCAACCATCACTTCTAAAAGCAGATTGTAAAGAAAGAGTGTGAACAACACAACAGAGCTACCAATAACTAGAAGAAAAAAACAGTATAACATTCAACATTACATTGAAAAGACATTGGTTGGTGCTCTAGAAGACAGACAGAAAAACACGTGCAAACACTAAAAAAAGCACCGTAAAGGGAACACTACCATACAGCCTGGACTACTTTACAGAGTTCACTCACATGATTAAGCGTAGAACATAAACGTGGAACACCTCACAACTGTGTAACTGAGCCGGGTCTACACCGGCGGTGATATCATCCAGTTGCTGTTTGTTCAGATGATGGCACACACTGATCGCGTCAACAACTACTTACGTCAACGATGAGCTGGCTCGAGCTTAATTAAGGCGATGTTTTATTAAGGCTGTACACGGTAGCATCATTTTGGCAGCCATTCAGATTAAATATCTTTTAATACAACACTGAAAGATTAAGATAGACAGCACAAATAGGTAATAATAATCTAATATGCACTAAAACACTTCTCATTGACTTACGAAATCTAGGCGTGCATGCAGCTAGTGTTACTTATCTTAAAAGAAATTCAAATGTCGTCAACGGTTATATTAAGGCAAGATGCAATAGAGCTCATTGTGGGTCATGCGGTTTAATTAAGGAGAATCGTTGGTTAACCCTCTTGTTAAGGAGTAAATACGTTGATGATGACAAATATTGAATTCGAACCTTTTTCGTGTTTTTGCGACGGATAAATCTATTTTTTTTTTTGCAAGAAAGTTCTAATAGACCTAGTTGCCAGTTAAGTTTACAGTAATGATTGAGGATTACATGTTGCATTATACATTTAGACTAACTAAGACGATTTTTAAATTATAAGGTTTTGAAAGATATTTTAAAACAATTAGAAGTATTGCAAATAACAAAGTAAGTAGGTCTATGTGATTTGCAATTATTGTATACTAAGTAATTAAGTCAAACTGATTCGCCTTAACAGCAGCAAATACAGTCTGAGTCATTTAAGCGGCACTTGCCATTCATTGCACAACTGATACAATTCAGTATTTATCTTCTCGACATCAAATAATTTACTCAATGCGTCGCACACATAGGTACTAACATTACTATGTATGTGACTCATGTTGAGTGTGATCCGCCTTTTAAATAGGAGTTTTCGTGGCGAGATAACAGGACCACAGCAGATCTGAAATCTCCAATAAGCGTGATGGTCAAACAAATAATGATCATCATGCTTGCCCAAGTTTATTCCAAGATGTATTCAGTTACACCAAGCTGATTACTGGAACATTGATGGCTTAAAATGATTGATTGTAATCGATGTCATAATGGTTCTGTTATTTTCTCACTCTTTAACAAACTTTAGAGTCAACGTCTTAGGTTGATTAGCCACGAAAATTATGTGTGGCTGGCAGCGGGTGGATGCGGACTGCTCAGGACCGGGATGGTTGGCACTCTTTGGGGGAGGCTTACGTTCACCAGTGGACTGCAATTGGCTGATGATGATGATGATAATGTGTAAGGCGGAATGCCAAAACTTTTGAATTTAGAATTTTATGTTTATTGCATTTCACTTTCGTAAGATCGACTAAATAAAAATTGCCGTTTGAGTCCGGCTTAAAAAGTTGTTGCAAATAAGAGATTTTCATTGCATTGCATTTTGCATTTCGGTTGCATTTCACCACGCGTAACATTACCGGGTTTTGGGGACGGAAGAATAGACTAAATGGAAGATAGAATAGACAAAATTACAGATTTATTTTTTCAACTGTCATTTTGTCGTTTCTATGGTGGTCATGTTAGACGTGGGTGGGTTCATAAGTTCAGACTGATTTACGAAATACTTGCTCGGTATGTTATACAATGTTTTTACATAAGTATCTTATTCTAGAACTACGTCTTACTGTCCCTTTTAACAATAACTTCAATTTCGTAGAAATTGAAGTATATTTAGAACAAACACATCACTTCAACTTTAGCACATCACTTTAAACAACAACGACACTAAAACCATTTTTTTTTCGAAGCACTAAATTCACATCACTAAATTCCTAGGTCAGATCACAGTTACAAGCAGTAGTAATAGTACCGTTACTTCCTGGTCGATGACACTCAAATAACTGAACATGAAATTGTAACGTACACTTTATATACAGGAATCACCCTCCAAAATTGCAATATTTCCCACGGAATGAATGCACTCTGACCTGAAGACATTGTCTGCGAATCTATTGTCTTGCAAATACTTCCGAATTCCGACACCCCTGTCTGATTTGAAAGGGAATCTGGCCGGTTTAGTGCAGCGGTGGCGCGGTAGATGGCTCTGATTCCAGGTAAAACCTCTTTGGCAAAACTCTGTGGGAATCTTTAATAATATATATTTGAATTTAAATAAAAATACAGAACGCCGGTCGAACATAACATTTACGGAATAAATCTTACAAAAACCATTTTGGTTTTATAAGTATTGTTTTATAACTAATTTTGTCAAAATTATTGTGCCCTTATGAATTTAATTTTATTTTTATACATGTAATATAAACGTGACTAATCAAAATTTGGGACCTAGAAACTTATATTTCCATAAACCAACAAGAAAATTACATATTCAGAAAACACATGTGTATGCTCTTCAAAAACAAATTAAAGTCACACCTAGGTAAAGCACAAACAGCTCGATAAAATTATGATATCATGGGTAAAGTATGTGTAAGTACAACAACAAGAGCTGCGCGACCCGCGCTGCGCACGCGCTGGCATTTACTTAACAATTAGTGTAACAATGCCCTAATAGCGTATTGTTTCGTTGTTGCTAAAGAACGATACGTGATCTATCATGGTATTGTGCTGAATGAAATTGTAGTTACACTGTATTGATGTTGTTTTCTAATGCTCTAAGTTCAGATTTTGATTTAAGGTTTCATATATTGGTCCAAAATATTACAAAAAAGCACTAGCTGCTACACTTAAAAAAATTACCTATCATGTCTAACAAAAAAAATACAGTAAGGTAGGTAATAAAGATGAATATTTGAACCATCTCTGTTATTCCTATCAATAATTTATCAATAACTTAAAAAAAATCTACAACACAACAAGATTTTCCTAACATTTTCCATACTTTTTCTTTAAATCACATTTAGAATACAGATACGACAAGGTGAGACAAGCGACAACATATTAGAATTGAGCTGAGTAACGACAACACGAATCACAATCCTAATCACTAAATTAGTTTGCCCACTGTCCACGCTCTACTAATCATCAAACAGTACAACAAATAGAACATCCACATTATATAATTCAATAATTTTGTTAATTGGCAATCATGACACGGTTTCACATGGCAATG
This sequence comes from Dasypolia templi, assembly GCA_963555695.1. Lineage (NCBI taxonomy): Eukaryota > Metazoa > Arthropoda > Insecta > Lepidoptera > Noctuidae > Dasypolia > Dasypolia templi. The sequence continues at coordinate 8,057,893 of OY743157.1, forward strand.
TATGTAGACGCCCGGTGTTCAGCCAAGCTCGACCCGTGGGAACAACGACAGTTGCGCGCGCCGCCACCTGCCCCGCCTTAAAAAACATACTATTCCGAAATTCAAATTCGGAATCGCTCGACCTTGGTGTTTTGAACTTCATTTTTTTGTTTTTTTTTTTTTGTAATGTGCTTTGTAATTTGATTTTAGAGTTTGCTGGAAGTCTATGGTAGATTGAAAAACAATTGCAATGAATCTCGGTTGAGTGAGTGAATGAATAAAGTAACTTCTTGGAACAGATTACATTGTTGAAAATTCTTGAAAATGGTTTTTAGTAATAATCTTTGTATTATACCTTGCACTACGTCGGAGAAATTTTTATTTAAAACCTATACTACCAGCTAGCGAGACGCCTTTGCCAGAAAAGAAAAAAAAAAGCGGTAAAGAGACAGTTACCAATTCGCAGTTTCTAATTACCGACCTGACCTGATCGATCCTACTAACAATCTCATCATCACAAGCAACAAACAGCCTTATCACCTGAAAAAAAGCCGGTAAACGTAGTCGCATTATACCGGTTTCTTATCTCTATTTACGGGAGAGCATCATCCTATAGATCCGCTAAGTCCGAGTGAGTTTTTTGTGCACGCGTCACCGTTGATCACGCGTAAGTGCAGCCAGCGCGCGCGCCATATGTCGCGTGGATCGTGGGAACGGATCCTCGTGTAAAACGCAATGTGTGCTAGAGACTCAACTGTCGTCACCCGGCGTCGACCCACGCGTTCCAAATACGAATTTGAAAACAGGGCCACAGAGCTCCATTTTCGAATGTGTTTGGGTTTCTTTCTTAGGGACCTCTTTATGCCAAATTCAACTTTAGAAGTAGGAAGCTTGAATTAAAGTTTGAATGGACTTGGTAATCTGATGTAAGAAACTTTTTATGCACATGCCTCTTATTGATTGAATGTGTATTAAGATTACTCACAAAGTTTATGTACTCATAATTAAATGTTTGTTTTTAATTATAACATTCATGTAGAAAATGGCATGTTAACCTTTGGTTGGCAAATGGGTAAGTTTTTGAAATGTGATTAGATTTTCTGAAAAACAAACTCTACAATCAATTAATCTAACTATAACCAAAAACATCTACTACTTTGTAGAAGTTATTCTAGTACTCGAATAAAAATAATTAAATAACAGAAAAAAAACCAGTATAATACCTACTCATCTTATTCGCTTGTCACACAAAATATCGCCCTAATAATAGAGAAAAAAAAAGATCCAGGGGAAGACGCGCGCAACTGGCGCGAGCGATCGTGGGAACGCGACCAGTTTTCAAATATAGAACGCCTTAGAAAAGGTGCAATTCCTTTTTTGTTCGAGTTTTTATATTTATAGTGGTCTTGCAACGCGAATGGATTTTGAAATTTGAACCCGTATGTTTAGGGGTATTTGGAATGTGTTCACAAAAAAAAAAGTGTCATATGATTGATTTGGGCATTATTTCAGCGATGACATGAAGAATCCATTACAAAACTGTTAAGAATTCAAAAAATCAACACCTTTTCAGAAAAGTACTACCAGAAGACTGTCTCTCTCATGTTTTACTTCTTTACGTTTTGCAAAATTTTTTTTTCCATTTTCGATATTCCTGGAAAAGCATCGCAATTTTTTTTGTACGCAAGTCATGCATTATTATAATTAAAACAATAATTCTCCGAAACCTAAAAAAGAGATGTTATTTTGTGTACTTTATTTTTACTTTTTAACAAAATATATTTCTCTATTTTCCAAAACTCTTTGATAACATCGTTTTTTTCTCATTTTTATCTAAACTATCAACATGGCCAAACAAAAAGTATCCAATAAGATTCCCAAGCAGTATGACGTCAATCAATTCACTTTTCAAATGAGTCCACACTTAACCCTAGAAATGGCGCGCATCTGTCGGTACAATAGCGTACCCCCACATTGTGCCGGCACGTATTTTTTCTTGACCTCGATCGGCCTTTATACCCAAGGGGCGAACCGTGGGAACGATCTTGCACAATCCCTTTCCTTGGCCATATGCGACAGAAAAAAGTGCAATTATTTATTCCCCCTCGAAGAAAAGGGGAGTTGTGAGAACGTGACCTAACAATGCGCTTCCTGGCTTACGATACATTCTGTTCATAAAAAGGACATGTGATTCTAGTTCTTAAGACTTAACACAAACGTGCGAAGTTGCGATAACACACGTACTCTTTTTGATGTTTTACAAATAGTTACTTTGGAATCGATTTTTGACCAAATATCTACTCTATATCTTGAGCAATTCAGATTGGTTTTCGCTGTACAAAACTCGTTCTTAAGTTGTTTTCTCCATAATTTATGGATGGTTTCTTCAGTACGGAGTAATGTAAGCTGTGTGTACACTGAATAGCATTACACGTGACCTTTAGATAGTCGATTGTATGAAAATGATAATCGATCTCGCTCCGTTAGTTATTCAATTCTTTTGTGATTTTCTCGCGCACACGCGTAGTAAGCGTAACTATTGTTGTTATTTTCACATCGGATTCTGTGCGTGTTTTTTTTTAAATTATGGCTAGTAGGAAGAAAGTAGCGATGTAAAATCATGGAGGGGCAAGTTCGTGCGTTAATTAAAGTGGGATTGTGGTGGTGATAGGGCGTGTAGAACACGAAGATAAGGGTACCGCATTGTGGCCGCGGCGAAAGGTGACGCTATCGTACGACGCTATTAGCGCAGTATAGTAATGAGTACTAGCAGCTACCTATAAGGACGTGAACCGTTGGCTAATCATAACAAATGAACGTCTCCTCTTACGTTCTTGAATTTATCAGATAAGGGTGCAGTAGCAGTACCAAGAATCATTGGTATTGCACATCGTCAATTAGTTCTTAAGTCTAAAACAATACTTCGACAACCTAACTTCTTTTGCAATTGCTTCGTTGGTCTAGTGGTCGTAAGAGCTACTGCTGAGCATGAGGTCCTGGGTTCGATTCCCAGGTCGAGCAAAGTGTTATTGGTTTTTTCTATCTAGAATTTATCAGTAGCAGCCCGGAGTCTGGACTGTGCCCGGTTGATGGCAATAGGCTCGCCCCCTATTACAGGGAACTTAAGTATAACTAACGTAATGTGGATGTAAGCACTATAGGTACACCTCTGCCTAACCCTTCTGGGATTACAATCGTGATGTTATGTTTATGTTTCGAAAACAAAAATGTCAAAATTTACATCTGTCTTTATTAGAAGTTATTAGAAAGCATATCCCGCCAAAAATAACAGGCAACAGTACATAACATTTTGAACAGAAACTTTATACAGAAAACCAGAAACAATTCGCGTAACATATCAAGATAAACAAAATTTTAAGTCAAAACATATTTGCAAGAGAACAATGTGGCATCAAATTAACGTACCTTGCTTTGCTTCCGCTGATAGCGGCGCCAGCGACGACGCACGCACAACGAGGTCATAAAAGACAAGGTACTACAAGGTAATTGTGACTGTATTTCAAATGAATGGTGGGAGTGAACTGAGTGCAAGAGACGAAAATGCACTTGAATGTATTGGCAGATGACGACAGAAAAAAAATGGGAGAGGATCTGAGCTGATTAAAAAGAAATTATGAAATTGGCAACAATAAAGCAATAAAACTTATGTGCAGTGTTCCTTAACTTGTCAGTAAAAAGACTTAAAAAGAAAAAAAGAATACTGATGAAAACTACAACATTACATCAAACACTTAAAATATTTGTTGCATTCACATGCAGTTTAAAACATCCGCATCTGAATCAACTTAATGATATTCCATGAAATAGCTGGCATGTGTTGCAGTATTCATGAAGTACCGCAGAGTCGCACGCGCAGGATGAGGTCAACCAGCACGAGCGCACGTAGATCTTGGGTGATTTCTATCTCCTTTACATAATCATGACACTTAAACTACAGTAACTAACATAAAATCATGGGTATTGCCGCTAACGGTGAAGGGATACTAAAGTTATTTATATTGTGTGTCGAAAGTCTGTAGACTCGTGTCCAAAAAAAAATCGATTTTTCCATGCGTAATTCTCACCATAGGATTTGTGCTCACCTACGGTTGTCTTTCAAGTCCTTAACTTTTCTTGACTCCTTCATGAATCAACACGCAATTCTACAAAATACAAAACTCATTTATCTATTGGCTCGGTAGATATCCCTTTTTCTTTGCTCGTCGGTCCTAGATGATTCCTATCTTCTTTACAAACCGTAATCTGCATAAAAGCGCCTGGCATATTGCCACTAACGGATAAGATATAGGAAAATGGTTAATAGTCTGTGTGTCGTCGGCTTGGAAAATATAAATAAAAAACACGTTTGTCACGTGTCTTTTGCCGTCAAAAAACACGTGGCTAAAAGGATTTTTCCGAATTTTCCACTGTAGTATTTGTTCTTGATTGCTTCACGATGCTCACCAACGGCTATCTTTCTAATCCATAACTTTTCTTGACTCCTTCATGAATAAAGATGCAATTCTATAAAATAAAATGAACATTTATCTACTGACTCGCTATCCCATCTTTTTCTTAACAGTTCTGCACTCCATAACTCTCCTTATATAAGTTATGATATTCCATGAAATAAGGTTCGCCTTTCTGTTTATGGCAGCCGAGTGTCATGCGCGGCGCTTGAGCACACGCGCGGCGCCGCTCGCAGGGTCGCACGCGAACAATGTCACGAGTCACGAGAACACACGCGACCTGCGCATTGCACGGGTTAACTTTTAGCATTGTTGCGGTACTTATGTGGCATAGTGCCTAGTTGTATGATTGTTGATGTTTTGTAGTTAATTATTCGTATTTATTGACTACTTATGGCACATTTGGTCGCAATTTCGTGGGTTAACTTTTGGGTTAGTTAAAGGTTTATTTAGTACCAATGTTTTTTTCCGTTTTTTTCGAGCTTGTTCCGGCTATGCGTCGTTACAGCTTACCATTTGGAAGTTGACTTGTTTTCGCACAACAATAGTTGATTAATAGTATAGTATTAGAGATTTAGGTGTAGAGGAAGTGATAAATCACCCGTATATTATGGTTACATAAATCATTAAATAGAGATAAGTAAATTAGGACTAATCTTGTGACAATCCTTAGTTCCGTTTGCATTTACGTCAAAGTATTTGTATTGTTACTTTTCAGAACCAACACTCAGTAACATGAATGTAATAATAAAAAATAACCTTCCATAAAAGGTTTTCACAGAACCACCAGTTTAAGCCACCAGTGTCTCTCGTAATGGCCTTCCGTGTTTAAAAACGGGTCTTGTTAAACCTGCCAATTTGTTTAAGGAAACCGTAGTCAGTTGAAACTAGCAGCACAAGAAATGTGCCTATAAAAGGAGAAACTGGTGTTCTCAGATAAGCATGGCCAAAAAGGCGGGAAAGTTGGGAACAACGACATTCTAGCTCTGGACTAAATAAGCTAACAACGGTTGCCTTGTTAAACTTGCCACTATACCTTCTACAATACTGGCTACTGGGATTTCTCCTCCGCCCACACTTGACAAGCCTCTAAATTTGCACAATCACCTCGATTAATTATTGTTTGAAATACTGACAGGTAGCTTGATAATCTAGACTGGACAACATGGCTCCTTGTTGCGCAACCTGATCACCTTTCTGTGCATTCTGATCAATAGATTGCATATCATTTTTATCATGTCCTTTCACTTTCATGTGTGTCTCTATGATAAGCTGTCCAATCAAGTGACGGTTTGAAGTACATATTATATTGTATCGCCTAATGTGACTTGCCTTTCTTTGCAGTACTGTTACTTCGCCTTTACATTGTCGCTTAAAAGTCAGTCTAGACCAGTGATCATTCAGAGAAAGAGTGGCATATTCTCCACTTTCATTGCTTCAAAGTCTTCAAATAGCATTTTGCAATTGGAACGTGCTGTGCGGGCACTTTATTTCATTGGCACGAGTGTCCGGAGTCGAATCACGCGCAGCGGGCGGGGAGGCGCGCGGGGGGCGCGTCTGGCTCGAGCCCGACCGTGGGAACGATCTGCCTTTAACGTGTCGCACGTGCTCGAGACGCTACTACCGCAGCCGCGAGAAGAAACGAGACGCACAGCGCACCGCTCACGAACAAGACAAGGACGCTGCCAGAATCTACATTCAAATGAAAGCAAAAAAAAATAATACGACAATAAAATAACGAGAACCAACAATAATTTGTGAGCGTTCGAAATTCAAAGCGTGAAAGGGACAGAGGCGAGTGTTATTTATTTGAAAGTAAGAACAAAATTGTAATGGAGACGTTGATTTATCTGCGAGGTGTTGCCGGCCAGACTCGTCGCTACTGTATTTAAGAGCCGTTTGTTATTTTGCAATTGCGGTCGACTCGAGAGCCATGATTACAATAAAATAAATTGGTGGCGAGTCGTTCATTAGCTGTCTGTTAGTGTGATAACTTGCGGCTATTTGAAAGCGGTCGTTACAGAGAATTATTGAATAATAACTGCCTCTTTTGCTTGATTTAACATGACGTAAACAAGGAAGGTTATAAAAAATACCTCCTTGGTCGACTTTTGGCATGCCATGTGTTTTAGCATGTGGCGTGAATCTCGGCGAAAGGTATCGGCTAGCCGAGTCGGGTTACAGGCCAAACGGCCACATTTGGCGGCCACACTGGCTCAGGGGTTGGCCAAATGCTGCAAAAACCCACTCATTGAAGTTCGACGCTCATTGAACCGTAAAGCCGCTCCTGGAAATCCTGACCTTACGAGATTTATGAGCAGAGAAACATTTGGCATGAGATGACATGAAGATTAAATGCCGGGCACAGATGACGTAATTTAGACTAAAAATATCTATTCATATGTAGGTATGTCCAAACTTATTAAAGATAAATAACTTCAAAAAACTAATATATCAGCTACCAAATCAGTGGTATTCTAAGTACTAATAATTAAGTACTATCAACAGGTTGCAGAAGCAAAACCGCAAAAGAAAACCTACACGAACATTCAAAGCTCTAACGCAAACCAAAGCATGCTAAGAACAAAACCACCCTCGAAGTAAACAAAGTATAAAGTGACGTAACATAAGATGTTTTTGTTAAAATCACTGAAACCTGAGCGCCTCATCCGGTCGCCAACCCGATTTAATAGACTGACCTACACGGTTGACAATCTCTGCCGTACAAAAACTGACCACGCATCACACATAGAAAATTAAACCTTGTATTATTAAAGATAGAGTTGGAAAATGAAGGGTGGGTTATGAGGAGAGTATTACCAAAGACGAAGGATGAGCAATTTTTATTGTTAATTCAACTATAATATTCAATGGCTTGAACGTAACCAAATTGCGAACATCCGGGGTGCCTATTGATGCACCGGCCATTCTATATCTATTGGAGAAGATGAACAGCATAACACGAAAATTACATCGTCTTTTGTAAAGGAAGTACGGAGATGTAGTTTGAAGTAATATGATATTTTGCTGCATATTGTCATTATAATGTTGCTTGAAAATCGTGGCTGTCTTGAGCTATAAGGGCGACACTGAAAGTTTTTAGAACTGGCCACTTCCACTTGTAAACGATAAAATAAAAAATATTGTTCAAATTTTGAAAATGGAACTCTTTGCCAGCATAATTGTGTATTTGTATTGTATTCATTTGTCATTTGTTTACGATTTGGCGGCGTATTGAAAATTGTCTGTGTCACGTCAGCATGAATTTAACTTGAGAAAATTTTCGTACAATGATTTTCGATGTCACATAAGTCAACAAGAAAGTTATGGTAGACTTCAATTGGCATTTGACGATGAAGCCTCATCTCGTGCAACTGTTTACAACTGGTTTAATGAGTTTAAACGTGGTCGCACTAATCTCACCGATGATCTGCGTGAGGGACGGCCTTCTACGGCGACGACTAAAGATAACTTCAGTGTTTTGCGGCGTATGATATTTATCAGCAGATTCGGACAAGCTTAGGCATCGGTATGAGTCAAGTGCACAAAATCCTCCATGAACATTTAGCGATCAGGAAGCTTTTTGGATACCTCATAATTTGACAGAGGCCCAAAAACTCCGTCATGTTGATTGGTGTCGTGAAATGGTTCAAAGATTTAACGGAGGTGACTCAATGCTGTGCTCGACATACTTACGGGGGACAAAAGCTGGATTTAGTTATGATCCTGAAACTAAGAGACAGTCTGCTGTCCGGGTGTTTCCAACCGAAGAATTGCCAACTGAAGTGAAGAGAGGTCGAAGCGTGGGAAAAAAGATGTTGGCGTCGTTCTTCGGAAGGACGGGTCATTACGCAGCAACTGTTTTATAGGATCGAAAAACAGTTACTGCGGAGTGGTAGACTAACAATTGTTTGCCACTTGTCTTGGAAAAAGTTCGGGAGAAACGACCTCGCAGTAGGATCCTCCTTCGCCACGACAACGCCTCGTCGCACACTGCCAAGCAAACAGTCGACTACTTGGCGACGTCAGACGTGGAATTACTGGGTCACCCGCCCTATAGCCCACCCTTGCACCTTGCGATTTTATTTATTTCCGAAAATAAAAGAAAAAACTTCGAGGATAACGTTTTATGGACGCCGAGGAAGCAGTGGCTGCGTTTCAAAATGCCGTCAAAGAGACCCCTAAGGACGAGTGGGCAAAGTGCTTTTCTCAGTGGTTCCATCGGATGCAGCGATGTATTGATGTAAATTAACACCATTTTGAAAAGCTATAATAAAACTAATAACTTGCTAGTTTGTTCGGATTTTTATTTTCTAAGAACTTTCGTTATAACAACGCTACTTATGGAGCAGACGTCAATGCAAATTCATCTGTATTTGATATTTATTCTTAGTTGAAATTATAACTTCTAAATAATTTTAACCAAATATGTAATTGCTTTCAGAGACCATCAGTATATACCGTGGGTTACAAAAATAAACAAACTCTACATAAGTATTATCACAGTACTGATAAAGCACAACAACCCCGCTATACATAATCCTTTCCTTTGTATTTCCCATCGCCACCAACCACGGTCCTTTTCATCATAGTTACCAAAATGCCAAACCTTATTCACCTTACCTTCAAATCACGTGACAGCCAATCATCTGAATGAGGCTTTATTCAATACATCCCCAGAGGTAAAGGCGTAGGCGTATCTGATTATATGTATGTAAATAAACCAACAAAAACACTTTCTGGAATCGGACCAATAATTCACATCGCCCTTTTATTTGGCGTACTATGAAAGCTTACATTAACCAGGCGTTCGTGAGACACCTACAGCTCTGATAATAACCACTCAGCGGGAACCCAGTACAGTTACCCACTGCGCATGACTTCATTTAAATTTAAAACCCGAAACCTGCTTCATATTATGCCATAAAATACAAAAATTGTATCAAAGATTTGGTCCGCTTTATGCAAAAGTGTACTCTACCACTTAATATGTAATTTGACCAATCAGGTCGTCATTATGCCGTAATGCAGCATCCAACCCTCTGGTGCATTACCATTGCGTCCATATTAAGCGATCATAATACTTAATGGTATTAAGCTTTCAATGCCGCGAGGAAGGTTAATGTTGTTAAACAGTCGTTAGTTTCCATCATATTATCTTTAAGATTTTCCTGTTTCGATTAGTATAATATGTTTAAATACTACGCCAAAAAGGTCAAATTCTTCTTGTAACCAACAAATTTCTATGAAGTATTTAGAGACACGTGCATAGACCCATAAGCGTTAAGATATTTTCGCAAGTCCAGTCGTCCATAACATCCGTGTTTACAAAAAAATAATCAACATAAATATAAGATAATTAACATAATATAACAACCAATCAATTAACGTTAATTTGCAAGTCAAAGCATCACCATCTGTATCTAAATCTGCTTTAATTGCGTCGAAGTAATAAAGCGAAGCGCGCAGATCTGCAATCGATTACCGCGAAAATGAGGCTACGAACATTAGTTGCGTACTTGCATCCCAATATTGCGCTTTTTTTTCACTGCTACGGTGCTACGCGCGCTACGCTACTACGCTATCTATCGCTCGTTTTATCTCGCTCTAGCGCACCATCGTAGGCGCAGTGACGCACGTGCAGTGCACGCGAGTCGTAGCTCTCGCTCACTCCCGCACACTTCCTGCGCGCGCCTCCAGCCCGAGCTCGACTGTGGGAAAAGACGGCAGGTGTTATGCGGGATCGTGAACAACCACGCATTACCATTCACATTATTCAACAATAAATAATAATAATAAGAAGCCGTGGAACGAGTGGCGAGCACGCGCAACGTCCTCGCCGCGCCTCACATACTAATGGGTGACGCGTTTGTGTGTGTGCGTCACCTTAAGATGTGTGAGTGTCTTATGAGATGTTAGTTGGTAGTGGACGTACTTTTTTTTACGGACGCTTCATGTGGGCGGGCGCACGTCACGGATTTAACTTTGGATTAACTTTCGTTAATTGTTTTGGGATACGTTTTTTATGTTCCGACTAATTGATTTTGTATGTGGACAAACATGTATCGTTGAATAGTTCGAAGTACTATTTTGTAAAGAAGTATTATGCAGTGCAGTGCTAATTGAAATAATAGCTATTGGTGCTAATTAAATTAGATAGGAAAATCCCTTGTATATATTAGCGCTGGTAGAAGGACTACAGCGATTTTATTTTATCATTATCTACTTATTTGGTGTCTCAGCATTGATAAAACAGTATCCTGGAACAAGTTGCCAAACCAAACCCATACCTACTTAATTACTTATCTGCAAAACCAATCCCAAGAACTGAAACTTGTAAAAGAGCAAGCAGTGTCAATTATCTCCCAGTAATAATAAGAATTACAATATAATTGTAATTCATTCATGTATCGAGTTTACGTAGGTAATTGCGTTGCGCTTGCGCCTGTCCGCGTGAATGCTTCAACAGTTACTAGCGCAGTCTGAATAGCACCGTCCATTCACGCGCCTACGTAACACACACGTAGTTACCTATTCGGTAAGATGTAGATAGGTAAATTGATCAATTAATGTATTAAAATGCAGTCCAACCTTTTAATCTTGAACAGTCACTTGTTATTTTGTGTTGGAGACGTATTCGGTGTTTTGTCTTTTTGTTGAATTTTAATTATAGGGTTGTTGCTTTGAGATACTTTTGCGAATATTTTGTGCAAAACAATCATTAGTCCAAGATGTTGTTGATGAAGAAAAATGGAGAATGCCACTGGAAGTTTTTCCTTTTTGTAGAGCTATAATAAAATCCATATAGGGTTAATTACCATCATCCATTAAAAAATCCTTTTTTGTCTATTATATATCATAAGCATGATGCACTTCACATTTCAAAAACACGCATTCAATTATAACATTAATCACTGTCGCACTTAATTGAATTTTTACCAGTTCTGTGGCATTAGATTTTATGAAATATTCAATTTTCGCGCAGTCTGCTCTCATAAGCAATTAACGACTTCAAAATTGTTATTGACTTTCAATCTTTGAGTACTAAGACCAATTTATTGCCGCTTCTTTTGGATTTACAAACATTCCTTATTCCTCTTAAAATAAGGGTGATTTTTGAAGTCATGGTTACATAAAAATGGTAGTATGTAAGAACATTATGTGAAAATATAAATTACGTTGAATGTCGGCGCAGGGGCGAGTCGTGACAAGAAATAAGACTAAGATCACACGATCAGTCATGCGTCGACAGCTTCACATATTGAATATTTAATTCGCTGTGTATAAGAGTGAACTCATTTAATAGCACGTTCCGCTAACGGTAAAATATTTATTGAATTATTAATTAATTTTCTCTTGATAATTAAAATGATGATTTTCTAAACATAAGCATATAAAAAAATTGAAAAAGTTTTTAAGAACAGATGCCTTTATAACCAGTTTATGTCGCCAATGCATAATCAGCCTATTATGTTCCCACTGCTGGGACACAGGCCACCTTTATGTGAGAGGGAGTGGGCCGTGATCCATCACGCGGGCTCAGTTCTTCGATTTTTTGGTTCTAAGACATGCTGATTTCCTTACGATGCAGCGATGTTTTCCTTCACCGTTTTGAGAGCAGTGGTGATGAAGTAATTTACACAAAGTTAAGCGCCACACCTAATGTCGCCAATAGCTACTATTATCTACTATCTTGTTTTTTCATTTAACAGTACCTATCTCTTGCAAGAAAGTCGAAGATTAACCGACACTCTTTAATTAGCTCCATGTCTATGGGATGTCCGGTCCCATTTAAAAGGGCGTTAAAGTACAATTGCGCACAATTTGTTTACACAGAAGCTTGCATGATTCATACGGATACCATGTGATGGTCCCAAACAGATTAAAAAAACACCACCGACAACAAAGTGGTATTTTGAAACTAAGCTTAATTCTTTCAATGCTTCAAGGGAAAATATTTCTCCAACTTACTGCTATTTAGAATGTGATTGAATACCTATCACGCCAATGAAGACAAGTAGTATCTACCATGCATCCAGCATCCATGATAAAACAAAAAGACTAATCTCGGAAAATAACACGAACAAAATGTGATGTGGAGCTGTGGCGTAAACTATGTAACTTACCCAGCCCTCTGCACCCATAAATGTAGCCATAGTGACCTCTGCGCTGCGACCAGCGCGATGTCGAGGGAGTGGCGCAGTTTTGGGCCACCAAAATGTAAGACCATGTTCGCACGACTTAAAAATATCGCGGCGGGATGTTATCGCGCACTGGATTTTCAACTCCCGGGTTAAACCGAGCATTGAGAATCCAACAGAGTACATCCGAGTGCGTCGAAAAAACACACTGTTTGATTTTCAACTATCAGCACTTAGGAGTGCGTTGAAGATCCAGTGCGCAAAAAAATCCCGCCGAGATATTTTTACGTCCGTTCGAACGTGGAGTAATTCACTGTCGTGTAAGAAGAAGACAAAGTGTAATGCAATAAGTGATGTCTTAGCTAAGAGAGTTGCTCTTCATGATATGATCCTCTTTGAAAGATTTCATTAGAATCACAGATTGCTTGTAAACTATCGATACTAGCAAAATCTTAAACAAAAACTTCACAGCCCATTGAAACCGCACCTTAAGCAAGCACATTGAAACAAGAATTGCAATAAGTTGGCGACGCTTTGATGAATGACGGCCGCCCGATATCATCTGTTGATTATGTTGTAATTAACGAGAAACGGTGAAAATAACGTTTCAATTTAACGTTACGTTAACGATTTGATCACATAAATCTTGTTGAGTGTGATAAACACGTTGGTTTGTTATGTAAAGCTGGAGGAACTATTTTTTTTTGTAGTTTAACGATTCAGTAATATAAATACGAATTTAGGGGGGTTTCAAAGCATGCCGCAAAACACAGTTATACATGAATTAGTAACTTAGATAAAATGATACATAAACAGCCTATTATCATTATTGGTTGTAGGACATGCCGCTTTCCTCACGATGTTTTCCTTTATCATTCTGAGAGCAGTGTGACGAAATTATTTACACAAAGTAAAGCGAACTACAACTCGTAAGACGGGGCCGTTACCACTGGGCCACGACTGCTCTGATGGAAATGATGACCTCCTAACAACACTTGAAGTGTCCAAGAGTGTGTATACATACCCTGTAACGAAATGTTTAGCCGGCTCTCCAAACGTGATTATAAGTTAATCATTTTTTTGAATATTAAAGACGATTAGATGATGCGAAGCAGCTCGCGTCGGCCGCTCCACCGGCCCGCAGCCCGTCGCAAGGAAGCTCGCGTCGGCCGCTCCAGCGGCCCGCAGCCCGTCGCAAGGAAGCTCGCGTTGGCTGCTCCACCAGCCCGCAGCCTTTCGCGAACCAGCTTGAGACAGCCGCTCCACCGGCCCGCAGCCTTTCGCGAACCAGCTTGAGACAGCCGCTCAACCGGCCTGCAGCCTGTCGTAAACCAGCTTGCGACAGCCGCTCCACCGGCCGGCAGGCTGTCGAGAAACAGCTTTCGTCAGCCGCTCCACGGGCTCGAAGTACGTCGCGAGGGAGCTCGCATCGGTTGTGGATCGTCGCGGAGGAACCCGCGAGGTTCTCAATTCTTCACGCACACAAGTTCAATGTTCCAGGATTATATACTCATTAGATAATTAAACTCATTATTAATTTAGTAAATCTATTAAACTTTGTTAAACGATCACATGTTTTAACAGTATCAGTAAGACAGGTCAGAGAAGAAGAAGAACGTAGGAAAGAAACCAAAAGAGCAAGTCAAAAGTTTTTTTTTTTTGTGTATGGCATCTCGTAATTGACCTGGAGAGGTCGTGACTACTTTACTGGACTATCCTGTGGCTGCCTTAAGCGGAGTCAAAGCCTCCAGCCAGGGGGAACCTAGTGAAAACTCACAGCTGCCTTTTATAGTCCCTGGCCGACCTTCCAGAAGTGTCTTTTTAGTTTTTCAAATATAATTGCAAATACTTCATATTTGGCTATCGGCCAGAAACAATAAATATGGGTTACATTGTAAACTTGGCTTTACGCTAGTTTTTCAATAGCTTCACAATAAAAAGCTGACATATGAAGATGTAAGATAGAAAATGTCAAAACATTCAATAAAAAGTTTGACTATGAAAATAATAACAAGAGATCACTTGAAATTAGATATTTGGATGTGAAAATAGACAGAGGTGTAAATAAAGGTTTGCTTTTCAGCAGAACAACAATCATAAGTTAAATAAATGTGAGTTAAAGGAGTGTCATACAATTTTCATAAAGATTTTGGTACTGGATCATTGAAATAGTAAATGAACAGCCTAACGAAAACCTCCTCAGAGGTTAGTCGAGGCTCTTGGCTGTATGCCAATGTCTCAATGTCAACGGCAAACCTATTTTCAACATTATTAAGTTACATATCAATATGTTAATAAACACAAGTCATCAACAGACTTAATGAATATCAAAGGAAAATTATAGCGTATAAACCATTGCATATCTTAATAAGAAATCCCGTTACCCGCTTAGAAACTTGTCTTACCTACAACCTGTTATCAAAGGAATGATAAAATGCTATAACCGTTTACTGAAATAATTTATATTCCTGTTACCTAACTTAGAACTTAGTAATTGCATTCATTTATCTGTAGCTGGGGTAATTAGTTTTCAGAATTGTTTAATCTTCTGAAAACGAATCTTACTTTTTAATTTTTTTCCTTTTTTATATCATATGACCTCCCATTGTCTTATAGTGACACCCTATGTCAAATTTCTACTTTTATATCTGCAACTGCCTCGTTGGTCTAGTGGTCGCAATCGCTTTTGCTGAGCATGAGGTCCTGGGTTCGATTCCCAGGTCGGGCAACGTGTTATTGGGTTTTTCTATCTGGAAATTCTCAATAGCAGCCCGAAGTCTGGATTTGTGCCCGGTAGATGGCAATAGGCTCGGCCCCTATTACATAGGACTTAAACATAACTGGCGAAATGTGGGTGTATACTATAGGTACACCTCTGCCCAACCCTTCGGGGAAACAAGGCGTGATGTTATGTTATGTTATATTTGCAATCTATATGTTGTAGGTACTTGCATACTAAAGAGTATTCTTATACTACTTGTTTTTTCTGACAGATTTTTTCTATATACAGGTATTCATTTCAAACTATACCTAAAATAATTTATTGATAGTGTTGAAAAAAAGGCTAGACGCATCTTATTTTCCAAGAAAATAATCTACATTTTATTTTACGTTTTGTATCTCTATGTGCATGAAAAATCTCAGGAAGGTATTAACAAACAAAAACTGACCTCAAGATTTAATACACCATTACAAAAACGCGGCTATAATTTAATAGAACGTGGTATAAAGGTGATATCCCATTAAATTAATAAAGTGCTACAAAAAACCTTCGGTGTGCGGTCTTAAATTACTTGAACAGAATAAATAACGTCATTAAAGTTCTCATTACCTTACCTGTTTCGTGTAAGTATTAATTTGTCTATTCTCGAGCGGAAATGAGCGGAGCTGAGCGAGCAATCAAAGCGAATAAATTGGCGGCGGTAATAATTACCATTTCGCTAATACTCGTTATTCACTCCATTGAGCCTTTGTAAGTGTTTATTATTTATATGTTTCAATGTTGGAGTGTTTAATTTATTAAGGGTATTTATTGGATTAGTCAACAAGCCTAGAACCACAAAGGTCTAGTCCTTTGTGGCTCTTGGCTTGTTTAATATTCGTAAAAAAAACTTTAACAGTACAGTGTAGGTATTTTGCATTCAGTACATTCATTGAAACTTATTTTTTGTTGCATTCTATTGAAGAAACCTTGTAAATAACACTTGGAAAAACCACCGAATCTAGGATTTTTTGACACAAGGTGAAAATCGCAAGGCTATTCCAGTTTCAAGATAGAATTCAGACACAGTTCTCTTAAACCAAGCAATAGAATCAGCATTTTTTTCCGGCGATAAAGTGAAGGAAATTACTTCACTATGATCTTGTTGAGATGCGACGCGTGAGAGAGATTGTCTTGGCGACACGCGGTTCTCGGCGCGTCGTTTGCTGGCGACGCGACGTTGGTGTCTCGACTTCGGGGGCCTGAATCTGGTGCCTGCCACTTGTGTCAACTGTCTACAGACTTGAGACAGGGTTGACAGACACGCCTTTAGTAGAAAACAGCGATTTCATCGCAAATAGCTCACGTTTTAGTCCAACTAGCATTGCTTAGGTTTGGTAAGCGTTTTAGTGACATCAATGTACCTAACAGTTGAGTAAATACTCTGTTATTTTGGTAACAAAACATAAATAAGTAGCACACGGTACTCTGTAACAATAATTACATTGTAAATAAGTAGGATAAAATTCGTCACTATAAGTGGAATACCTACAATAGGTTCTACATTCCGGGTAAATTGAGATCTTGCTCAGAATGAAATTCACTGTGTTATCAGAGATGTTATCGTGCTATTAATACCAACTGTGTGTACACAATGTTGGCCATGGACAGATCTTATATAAAATAAAACATCATCGAGTAAGCGGTTTTTGTGAAATGGCCTCAATTTCATAATTGAAAGCATGAATTTAGCACACAGCACGTGCTGAATGAAATGCAATAAGTACTTCTTTGGACTCCAAATTAAGGCTCCCACAAACAGGCGCAAAAAGGCACCGCGTGTCGCCCGACGAGCGGTGCCTTTGAGTCGCGCTGTGGCGTCGCGCCTGTCAAGGAGCCTTTAGCGTTCACCTGTATCTAAAAATCTTTCCTTAATAATATTTACGTAGGTTATTAGTATTTTTTCTTAGATTCTAATGCAATCTCATTTAAATATTTTCCTCATTGGGTTTATACCGACGGATAAACATAAAACTGATATAACGTACTTCTCATTTAGCGGAACTCGTAACGGAACCGATACCGATACGAGCAAGTTGCTCACGCGCCACTCACTGCCAAGTAAAGCGACTGCTATCTGAAGGCGACAGGTTGCTAATCTGATACCTATAATTACACGCATGACCACCATAGAAAGGAATCTGTTGACGAAAGCGGCGCTGCGCTCGTGCTGAACTGGATGAGTAACTGTTTCGAATATCTCTGATGCTGTACCCAACCAATCAGCAAGCACTATTGGCAATTTGTCATCCTCTTGCACCAATCGCAGTGTATTTTGCTTCCATAATTCTCTATCAGCCATCAAGCCAGTTCTTTATTTCCAACATAACATCACGGCTGTTTTCCCCAAAGAGTTAGGCAGAGGTTTTTATTTTATTGTTTACCTACCTGTAGTACGACATCGACGCTCAAAAGGTAACTATGAATACAACACATGTTTCTAAACGTAGAAATTTTTCGTCAGTTATCAAAAACGAAACGCTGTCAAGATGTAGGGGAAAACTGGTAAAAAACGACGATTTTCAAAGCAGGGGATTAAGAATCATAATACTGAATTCAAGGTAAAAGGCTGCGCGTAAATGTCACTTTTTTTTTTGTATGGCATCTCGCAGGTCAACCTGTAAGGTTGTCGTCTGCTTAAGCGGACTTGCCTGTGGTGCCCTAATAAATTAAGGCCTCCAGCCAGGACTTAAACTTAAATACTAACTAAAAACTAAGCGACAACGCTAAGGGCACCCCCTGTGGGGTACGGACCTCGGCTTAGGGCGTCGCTGGAAGAGGGCAGCAAGGGACTAGCTGGATCAGGATTTGAGTGATTTAGGGACGAATTTAAAGCTACAGGCTCAGCGGCGCGGGCTGGCTCGAGCAAGGGTCGGGAGGGGCGTGGATTTGGGCGTCGCGGCGGGCCTCGGCGGCGAGGACGGTAGGATGGCCATCGGATTTTGCGCTTGTGTAAGGTACTGGTGGCCTTACTGCTCTCCTGGAGGAGGGTAGTGGCGTCGTCGGGGGCGATTAAAGTATGCCTTGGTCGGCGAATACTACTAATGCGGGAGGGAGTGTAGCGGGTGGCCGCTGAGATCAAGGTGTTTGGGTGTTTGATGCCACGTAAATGTCACTGCCACCCTGTGTATATATATAGGGGGGCGTACTTTTGCCATAAAACAGACACAAATCCATATCATCTTTCTCTTAGTGCCGATTTCACCAATGACACTGAACGCGCCCGGCACTTTGAAACCCAGTTCAAAAACTGTCAGTGTTAGTGCCGATTTCACTAATGTTACTGAACGCGTCCAGGTCAATATTCCATAGAAAATAATGACACTGACAGCTCTTAAACGGAGTTTATGTACTGATCGCGTTTAATTTCATTGGTGAAATCAGACCTTAATACTCCACAACTATGTTGACATTGATAGCTCTTGAACGCGATCTTGATGTGCTGAACGCGTTTAATTTCATTGGTGAAATCGTCACTCAATTCATAGATTTCCAAGCTAGACTCTGCTATGTTCAAGAACATTGCAAGGCAGTTCATTGTCTTGTTGGCGTGACTTGATGATGACCTTTACTTTGACTTAGAGTTAGTTATTATTGGCAATTACTATTGTCTCCTTGTCCCTAGACACGCTACCATTTGACAGTGATTAGGGTCTACCTACGTCACAAGCCATATTCTCCTTCTATCTGTCTATATATTCTCCTTCTTTTGTGGTTTCATAGTTTTATGTTTTAGCAGGATCATCTATAACTTTATTATTACCGCCATCCTAACTATATAGTATAAAGATATTCGACAGTCTCTCTGCGATTGGACATATTTACTAGCTCTTTGGCATAATTTCAGAGGGTGACACATATCATGTTTTCCTTTGTATGACAGAGAGTGAGAGAGTTAATCGACAGGTGTAAATTTGAAGACTGTCAGTAAAAATGTGGCAGTTTAAAAACATTTCTTTTTGTTGGTGGTGGTGTGTAATTGGTTTTTGGGAACGTCTGAGTGTAAAAATTGTGACTACATTGTTGTACTGGGTCCCACCTGTAAGTGGTAATAGTTAAATTAATATAAATAATAAAAAGCCATTTGGATACATTTCTCCCCAACTGTATTTGACGTAATTGCTGTTAATAGAATTCATCTTCTTCTTGCAGAACAGCGTGGAAAAATGTCAATGAATCTAGAAACCACTTCTCTAAGTCGACCAAGTACGTAGTTGCATAAAGCATCGTATGAACAGCGTGACGTCAAACTTGTTAATCGCAGAAACCGCAGCACGAGGCGGAAAACCAACGAATAAACACAAATACCTACAGCAAAGGTTACATTCAAACTGTTATCCCCGAGAATGTCAAGATTATCGTTAGAAAAACCGCAGACTTCTTGATTATATTGCGGCTTATCTTAGAAGAAGTTTGGTGAGTAAAAGTGCTGAGGTATTAATGTGGGGTGTGGTTCCGTAACTTTGGCTTGAAACATATTATATTAATAAAAGAAATCTGTCTTAAGGGGGAAGCGCCAGAGTGGCCCTCGAAATTCAAATTTTCTTAAGTTTTTTGCAATTCGCAGGTCTGTGTCAGGTTGAAAGTTGATCAAAATTGATTATTGACCGTTACAAGTAGGTATGTATTAAGAGAATTATTATCATTAGAATCATTAATACAACTTTCTAAGTTAGAAAAGCCCTCCAATGTTATGATCATGAAATCATGGCATTTGAGGGCTTTAAAATACAAATTTTCAAAAAACAAAAAAATATTTGTTGCGTGAGCTACTCTGACGTTATCGCCTTAAATGCTTGGAAGAACCAGAGTTGGATGCTACTCGGAAGAGGTTTATACTCATCTCAATCTATGAGTCTATAATCATGTGGTCGTTGTTAATCTTTATCTATCACTTACATCATCATCATCATCATCATCAGCCTATAGTAGTCCACTGCTGGACATAGGCCTCCCCTAATGAGCGCCATAGCGCCCTGTCTTCAGCTCGACGCATCCAGCATCTGCCTGCAGTCTTTCGCAGATCGTCATCCCACCTGGCCGGAGTGTCATGTGTGTGTCATCCAACATCTATACTACTAATACAAAAGCTGAAGAGTTTTTGTTTTTTTATTTTTTTTTTGTTTGTTTGTCTGGAACTACCCGTCATACATAATCAGCCTATTATGTTCCCACTGCTGGAACACAGGCCTTCTCTCTGTGAGAGGGAGTGGGCCGTAATCCACCACGCGGGCCCAGCGCGGGTTGGTAGATGCCACATGTCCTCGAATTTTTGGTTCTAAGACATGCCGGTTTCCTCACGATGTTTTCCGTCACCGTTTTGATAGCAGTGGTGATGAAATAATTTACACAAAGTAAATGTCTGGGTTCGAACCTACGAGATGGAACTACACGTCAGATTTAAAAAAATCTTTTTAGATTTGTTTGCTCAATTCTTGAGGAAGGTCATAGGCTATTTAACATCACGCTAGGACCATTAAGAGCCGAGCAAAAAGAAAGAGAGTCAGAAAGAACTCTTGGCAAAAACGCAATGATGCCGCGGGCAGGCGACGACCCAATGCGACGGAGTGAGTCGGAGAAACAAGAAATTTCAAGCGTACTAAGTCGCAGGCAGAATCTAGTTTACACTACAACAATACTTATATCTAAGTGACAACATTCGACAAAAAAAAAACCGATTCACTTTATAGGTACTACGTAACGATAACTTCTCACGAAAATTCTAGAACCCTAAAAACAAAAAAGAGTACTACTAACCCCAAATCCCAATAATTCTAGCAGTTTTATAATTTAAATCATCTAAAAAACGGTCCTAAAAAACCAATACCAGAATACCGAACCCTAAATATGACCGGTAGTCATTAAAAAGATTACACAGATAGGTGTTTGGTTAGCCCGCGAGCGGTAGCGGACGGACCCGTGATTGTAGAGAATTAATACCGCATCGTAAATACGTCAGGCGATAACCGGTACTGGTACAGGCATCGATATTAATCGGAGATACGGACGAAGCGTCTTATTGTTGCGCGAAGTAATCGAAGTGGGTGTACAGCTTGTAAGGCTTGAAATACTTTAAGGATTTGATGTTGTTTTGAATTAGCATTGGATGAAAAGGTTTTGGAAATTGATTGGAGCTCTAATTAGTAATCTATCTAGGCTTTTTCTTTCCATAATGTGGTTTGGTATTAATTAACGTAATACTATACTTTTTATGGCAGAAAAACCTCGACCGCGACGATGCAGGTGTCATCTTTAAAAAAAAATATTACAACGTATTCTCGTTTTATGTTTACCTACGACTATGCAAACACCTACTCGTACAAAGGAACTTCTATGTAAATCTTAACTTATAAGACAACTGAAAGGAATACCAAGCAACAAATGCAAACAATAATTAAACCATTGTATAAGGAATAAACAACTTTACAAGATTACACGGACGCGATAATAATCGAATTAATTGGTAACAATCGTGGGTATGTAGCTATGAGTAGTAGCTTATCTAGATCCCTTTTTTTTCGGTACTGCAGTAATACCCACGATTACATGTATGTATGTAATCGTGGGTATTACTGCAGTACCGCAAAAAAAAAGGGATCTAGATAAGCTACTACCACAGACATAAAGTCGGATGTTATTAAGCTGTCTTGTCTTATGTTCAATATTATGTTAAAGCTCATTACTATGGAACAAATGCTTTGGCGGTTTTTTTTAAAGCTTGCATTTTATTTACTGCTCCTGTCGGTACCAAAAATTCACCAACTGGTCAAATTTCAATGAGCCCGCATCCTGTGGAAGTCTGGAAGACCAATAATATAAAATAAATAAATACTAAACCTACAGACAGATGAGTGGCTTTAACAACAAACCGTAATGTTAAATCCCCGAGTGATGAACACATCACGAACTTGATCGGAAACTAAATATTCTTTTTTTTTTTTTTATTCATATTCGGATACCATGTCACTGTTCCCCATTATAAGACCACTGTTGTTTTAGGTTTGACTTTGGCAATACATATTTGGTTTCTTCTTCGAAGCTAATATGTTATACTCTCAGTAAAAAAAAACCTTTAATTTGTCATAACCATCAAATACCGTGACATTTAGAACTACGTGTCCCGAAAATTCTTTCATTATACACAAAAAGATGTCTTAACCGCCAGATTCTGGAGCTCAATAAATTAACAATAATAAATGTTAAATTTTATTTAAAACCACGCTAAAAGCGTCTAATAAGAGGGACATTAACCTTGTATCTGTATCTGATAATGACCTCTAGAGAAACCATAAAATTGCGGTGACACCACAAAGTGGCCGATGTAATTTGTAAAGGCCGAAAGAGTATAAAACTAAAATCGACCGTAAAATTTAAACTAGACACTACAACAATAAAATATGACTTTTAAAATCGTAAACATCGTTTGCTATTGAACAGGCTCTGCCAAGGGGCTCTGTGGAGGCTCTTGAGCGGCTCACATAAAGCCCTTTCAAGTATTTTATTATTTCTAGCGCGTCCTTCACTATTATGAGCATTAGACCCTAAACTACGGACGTTTGTCGGCAACTCGGCAGCCAGCGCGTGCACGGTTTCGCGCACTTAACACGAAAAGGGGTTTTATCTTTCCCGGAATCCCGTTAACGGCTAGTCAGGCCTCAAAACATAAAAGCCCCTTTTCATTGATATATTCACGTATCTTTAGACAAAACTATTATTTTAAGGCGAAACTTACGAAGTATTCTTTTGAACAAAGCTCGACAGTACACAGCAAATCCTTCCACATCGAGCAAACCCGCAATTGTGAGTAAAGTAGGAAATTATGCGCTCCCTTGAATTGTAAAGCAAGCAATTATTGATTTCCAATAAATCCGGTAGTCTGTTTCCATTCAAACTATACAGAATAAAGGATAAGTTAATTTTACGCTGAAAATCTGTATGTTATTATATTGTTTGGTACATAATAGACATAAAGGAATTACGAACAGGAAAATACATCTTAGTACATTGTATAAGAACTGTCCGTACAAATGCATACATCATACGCCTACCGTTATCGAGACTGTTCGTATCACGTCGAGAGTCTCGAGGGGCGTTCCTATTTTCGGCATGTCATTAGCAGTCGCATTCAAGTGTCCTGTCTTCTGACACTTGACGGTTTTAATACAAAAGCCAGACATTTCACGTCGTTTGTTCCAACACCTCCCAGCCTAATCTAGAGGGTAGTTAGAAAAAGTTGGCGCCGCATTGTGTTATCTCGGTCCCCTGTGTGCAGTATCTGTCTCAAGTGTCCGTTTCTTTGTTTATTTCTAAAATGCACTTGCCTCTGTACCTGTTCCGTCATCCATTGTCGGGTTTTTGTTTACTTCTGAAGAAAATTAGCCACGAACACGTTTTAGTTAGGCTATTGTCTCGTTTGAGAGGTTTTAAAGGCGCCGACGAGGACAATGCGATGAGGCAGGTTTTGAGGAAACTGGCTTTTATTGCCCACTATAATTTTATGTTCGAAGTACGGTTAGGTACCTACAATGATAACAGGATTCAGTCTATTCAAAACCTCTTATAGGGGCATTCCTTAAAAAAAGCGCAGTTATGTTTGAATGCACAACAACATCGGGGATTTCAGAATGCGGAAAGCAAAAATTACCGAAAACATGTTGACAAGAATTTCACTACCATTGGCAACATGGGTTGCAGTGACGCCTATCAACATCTCGCGACCATTTATACCACACACCAACATCTGCATCTGCTCGGTTCTGCGCGACAATCATTACGAACATTTTAAGCTCTTAAGCTTTATGGCTCCAAGTGGCAACTTGGCAAGTGAAAAAATCACAACTTATCGCTCTTGAAATGCAAAAAATGCGGTGCACATGTAACTCATTAGTTAGGGCCGACATGTCTGCTCAAATATTTGGCGATGGTTGCAAATCCCGGCGCCACCGACAAGCCACCGAACACAAGAATGCCTTTTACGAAAGCCGCCACCGTTTTCAAGAAACGCCAGCTAAAACAATATTTGCTGAGACGCTGCCTGAACACAAATGACCGTTGGATTAGGTATCGAGAAGTGCTCATGCGCACAAAACTCAGAATGTTTACTCTCGAAGCAATTTTATGCTTTTATGTCAAGGTTCTTAACGTTTTTACTGCTTCCATTAAATGTATGCAGTTGCAGTCAACGAAGCACTAATCTTGTTTAGTAATAATGTGCAGGTAGTTAAAGATTTCGAAGAAACATTTAAAAAAATGCTTAAATTTTTCAAGTTCGTGACATCAGAATATGCAGAAGAAAACAAAAATATCTAGATACTAACAGGCTGGTGACACGTAGGTAATGGTTTAATTAATACAAAAGATGTGATTGCACATCTTTGGATATCTTTGGTAATCCGATAGCGTTTCGGGAAACAATCTCTGATTGATGCCGATAGCCTTACCCGGGACCGTAGTATGAGTCATATACAATGTATCGAAGCCTGTTAATCAATCAGTGCTGTTTGGGTTTATTTGGTACTGGGTAGGCAAATAACAGGTACCTACGTATACGAGTACAAGTACACTTTATTTTTAAAATTTGATTCTGTTTTTTTTTTTAATAGTAATTAGGGGCCGGCAATTAAGTATAGATAATAATGTCAGACAAATGTCCACCTCTAGCAGCATGGTAATTGTGAACCCTTTTCTTTGCTTTGACATTTTCACACATCCTGCGTTATCTTGGTGACTGAGTCTCGGATAATTTAATTTTAATTGTTAAAGGTCCATTAGCCTATTCGCATTGACACGTCCCGTTCCCAAAAATGTTGTATACCTCGAAGTTGCCCACCCTGTACACCTTACCTAGTACCTAGTCTTTACGTCAGTCTTCCTTTAGAACATATCTACATTTTTCGGTGTTGCCAAGACAGGTTTTCTCCTTTATTTTAATTATTCCTTGACTTCTTCTGTTGTGCAATAGAATCATCATCATCATCTGACTAGAATCTTCCCAAATATGTTGGAGTCAGCATCCAGTCATACCAAATGCAGCTGAATACCAGTATTTTCCATGGAGCGACTGCCTATCTGACCTGAAGAGAAGAGAATATAATGTCTCTCTCGAAACACAAGATATTAGATGAAGTTAGTAAAATTTTCCTGGTGTCATTTGTTAAGACGAACCACAATAACAAAACACACATCTTTAACATTACGTCTTTAAAGCGCAAAGGAGCTTTTTCGGATACAAAAATCTTGAATTCAAGAGGTTAGTTACAGAGAACATTGAGTACAAGTGTTAGTTCTCCAATGCTAAGTATGATTTCTTACTATCACCTCCTAAATATGGTAAACAACATCCTCGAACCCATTGATATGCCTAGAAAACTTCTGATAAATCTGAATAAAATGATGTGTAATTTACACGAGTGCTACACATCATGACTGTTTTATAAACAGGGAAATCCCTAATCGAGAATATTCGAGAGCACTTCAGTCACGTAAACATAATACCTCCTTCCAAACAATGACATCAAAGAAACAAATGAACGTCACAATTATGACAACTTCAACTTTCAATTGAAATGTCAATGTCGTTTGACATGACACATGCAGAAACGTCATAAATGATAGGTGGTATGACACAAGTGAGAAAGGATTTATGGTGAATCAGAGTCACGTCACTAGTGGAAAAGTGAGGTCGCAGCGATTAGGCCGCGTCATTCGACCACGGCTGAGCTCGTCACCTCAGAAACCGGTTTCTGATTCTCGCGAACATAAACATCAGATCCGTGATATAAACACGTAAAGCCGGTTCACGGGCTTGGGTATAAACCTGATTAGAATTTCGCGAAGTGACGTTAAGATGTGATTGTTACATCTCATTCCGATGACGAATCACGAATCGATTATCTTTTTATCGGATTTGTCGTGAGAAAACCGGAAGGGAATGTCCTCAGACCGGGTAACTAATTTCGCAAATACAGAATTATTTCTTATGAATCTCAGTTCTATGAATAAGGATCAAGAACGATGGTTTTCTGACAGCAATGAATGTTGATTACATCGAAACGAATAATGATTCGATACCTACTATCGCGAGTCAAGATAGCAAATAATAATTATTATTTACATTAATGCTATTTGAACAACCTAATAAATTTCATTCAAATATGTTTATCATTATATAGTTTTATCTACAGTGAAATGATTAGCAGTTTTATCGATACGTAAAACCCCCAGGGGTATCGGTTTATACCGAAAGCATATTATAATAAGCTTATTGAAGTGTAAAAGTATTTGTACAAACCTGCTTACAGAAATAAAATCATTTATCATTTACCTAGCTGTAATTTTACAGATCAAATGCAAGATATCCCAATACGAATGTTTGAGTTAATTATTTTGAGTCACATTACTCCAATATTCCATTGTTTGAGAGGGAAAAAGTTCTTGTAGCCGCAGCGGTAGTGGTAGCCCCGTACCAACCCCGTTGTCGTCGGATTCGTAATTTTCCTTTCTCTTCTGCGACCTATTTTCACAATATACAACATTTTTCGAATTTATCATATTTTATCTCGTATATGATTAACAAGCATAATGCTCCTTCCTCATGTCTTAATTGGTGACGAAAATCGCAAATTCTTTACTAATTGTTTCGTAAATAACAACTTATATTCAAGACGAATAAATAGTAGGAACTATGTACTAATACAGTGTTTTATATTATTTTATTTATTTATAAAGGTATACAAACAGCTTCTGTATACAAAATACCAAATAATACTAGATAACGGTTATGGGCTACAGTGCAAAGTTTCTACCATATATTAAGTAATTTGTTCTAAATATTTGTATTGAACTTAAAATATAAAAACGTTTAACCATTCTGCGACCTCACCATGAAGAAACACTTAAGCATATAAGCATAATCAGCCTAGCATGTTCCCACTGCTGGGACACAGGCCTCCTCTCTGTGAGAGGGAGTGGGCCGTAATCCACCACGCGGGCCCAGTGCGGGTTGGTAAACACATAATCTTTAGAAACACACAATCTTTGGCAATAAACTGGGAATATACCAGATTTATAAAGTATACCCCGATGACTAAGTGAAATATTGTTTCGTACATAAACCATGATACATAGCGGGCTACCGGATAGAATTAATTATGTTTGCTAGTGTTTTGTACATATATCTAGAAAGATGATATGGCCAGATATGGGGTTATGATGATGGATATGACGGCTAATGGAGACCCCGAATAAAACAGGTGAAGTGCAAGATAATGAAGTGTATGTCATACCTTTTTTTTTAAGTCGTATACGTGTAAGAATGCGTGAATGAATGTGAGTGTGAATGATGTGGACTGCCTCGTTGGTCTAGTGGTCGCAACCGCTACTGCAGAGCATAAGGTCCTGTCTTCGAATCCCATGTCGGGCAACGTGTTATTGTGATTTTCTATTCGGGGACTTTAACATAACTGGCGAAATGTGTGTGTAGTACTATAGCCACTATAGGGTACACCTCTGCCCAACCCTTCGGGGAAACAAGGCGTGATGTTATGTTATGTTACGTGAAAGAATTTTAGAATTTATAAAAAGGCAGCCAAATATTACCTACAAGAACATACTAACTACGCGGGCAACAGGTAGTTATAAATAATTGTCGACGGTTGGCGAAGATTGTATGCATGTTAATTTGGAAAAGTAATGTAGTAAGTTTTCTTTCAAATTTCTTTAAAAATTTAGTGATACACGATGACCGACACTTCAGAATGCGCACACACATAAAAACAAAATTAAATGATGATTCATGCTGACCACTTAAACGTACTTGCTTATAAACCTTAAAAATAACGCGATTCAAGTAAAAACGTATAAAGTAGGTGTTTCCTCATGTTCGAGCGCAACGCGGCAACGTTCGGTTCGGCACGTGCGATGTACCGTGTCATAAGTCATGCGCATGCGTCATTGGTAGGGTTGTCAACTATTGTTGACTCATTACGCGGTTTGCGCGCGTGCCTCTTGATATGGCTAGTCATGTTTTTTAATAATATTTGTGTTCACATGAATGTGTTTAAGTTGTAATTAAATCACGCATGTCTGAAACCATCTCATACGTAAATATAGGCACCTTAGAGTATTATTATTAATATAACGAGGTACAGAAGTGGAAAAAATTAAGTTAAGCAGACTAATTTTCTATTCACAAAACTTGTTAGACTATTCCTTTATCTTTATAAGGAACATGTAGTTTTGTGAATGTGCAAGCTTGTATTATATCTTCTTTTTGGACGTATCAATTGCAAACTACAAATTAGAGCCAACCCTACAACTATCAGCGTAGTGCAAAGCGCGTGGCAACTACACACGTCTCTCCTGACACGTACATTACGTATTATACGTACATTATGCTCAGCGACCACACAAACCACGCAGTTTTGTTGCTTACAGGATAAACCTACTCTAAACGAGTACACAGTGACTACGTGACTATTTACGCGTGGCCACAACCTCATTAAATATGCCGCACCAAGCAAATGAAACTTATAATTACAACATTACATCACGCCTTCTTTCCTCGCAGGGTTAGGCAGACGTGTACGTATAACATAAATCCACAATTGGCCAGTTATGTTTTAGTCTCATGTAATACGGGACGAGCCTATTGCCATCAACCGGGCACAGAACTAGACTCCGGGCTGCTACTGAGAAACGAATGGAAAACGCCAAGAATACTTTGCCCGACCTGGGCACGCGTAGCAAGACCAACTATTGTCGACGGAATAATTAACAAAATAACAGATTAAATAGTCAAAATGAAAGATTTCTTTTATTCTATGGTGGCAATGCTAGGCGTGCTGGACCTCAAGCTCATCAGTATCTCTTACGACCACTAGACCAACGAAGCAGTCTAACAAATATCTAGATATCCAGCAGTAATAACTGCTGGATATCTGGATATTCGTTATAACCAACAGAGAAAACCACTTTCGTTGCAGTGTTTTGCTAGTCTTTGCTGAATTCCTGACAAAACCTTTGGCTTTAGAACCAATTTGCATATTTTTTTTTTTTGTGGGACCAGTCTAACCGGATGCAGCTGAATAGCATCAACCTTTAATGTTCGTACTGCTGGGACACAGGTTTCTTTCTTCAGGAGTGGGCATAATCTACGCGGGCCCCGTGCGGGATGGTAGATGTCATATGTCTTTGAATTTTTGGTCCTATGACATGCCGGTTTCCACACGATGTTTTCCTTCACCGTTTTGAGAGCAGTGATGATGATGGTGATGAAATTATTCACACAAAGTAAAGAGCCTGTCTGGGTTCGAAGCCTCGACCACAACTGCTCTCAGCTTGCAATGCAATTTGATACCAGTATTCAACATGGAGCGACTGCCTATTTGACCACCGCAACCCAGTTACTGGGTAACACGATATCCCTTGGTAATACAGAATGTCAGACATTTGGCCTTCTGACTTTGACCCGTAACGACTGTCAAAGATCTACTAATGACAGCCGGGACCAACGGCTTAACGCGCTTTCCAAGGCACGGAGGGAGGATGAAGGATCAGCTGTAGGATCACCCATCCACGAACGGAAACTATTTTAACCTTCGGTCGACCCATTGTGGGTGTAATAATTAAGCCACTACCCCCGTTTTGTTTGCGTAACGTAACAGTGACAAGACTACGTGGGACACTCAGAAAGTTTTGCGAAAATAAAAATAAATGTTTTTATTATGACGAAATTTTGAAATTGGAACGTATCTATTTTTACTTACAAGTAATCATGTTTTCAAAATAGACCATAACTGGCCAGTCTCTCACACATAAAAACTTTTTTTCTCAATACTTTCTGAGTGTTTTAATAAACACTAAATCAACTAGGTACTTTAGATAACGTGTCATGTCATATACCAGTCTAAAATCACTTGTAGAGCCTTTCAACTAGGCATAATGATACGCTTCATAGCACGTGTTTTACAGTGTGTGATTCCGATCAATCACACGCGTGCGCCGTCAATGCGTAGGTATATGTACACGTTACAATGCAGCCTTATCAGTCCCGTTGTTAACAATGCTTTGCCTCTGAGGTCATTCGTATTCTCAATTTAACTTCGTGTTAGTAGCACGCGATCGTATGACCTTGTGATATGATTGTTATCGGTTACAACATCGTTTGCATGATTGGTTGTAGGTAAATGTTTTTTTTATTGTTGTCTCATCGGTGGGTTGAAAGGAT
Organism: Dasypolia templi; assembly: GCA_963555695.1. NCBI lineage: Eukaryota > Metazoa > Arthropoda > Insecta > Lepidoptera > Noctuidae > Dasypolia > Dasypolia templi. The sequence continues at coordinate 8,088,469 of OY743157.1, forward strand.
GAGGAAAATTGTGATTAAATAAGGTTTTAGATTGTAAACTGTCCATAAAGAGGCCTATAAAGATTTGCCAAATAACAAATTGATTCATCTCTGTTTCTACTTAGCTGTCTGGCCATGGCAGTCTTTAGAGGAAACGCAGTCATGTGGTAGTTTTCGTTCATTCCAACGTACTCCGCTTTCTATTATTATTAACTGACTGTTGCCCGCGACTCCGCCTGTGATCCAGGATTAAAAGATGCCTATGTCCTTACCCAGGTCAATGTTTATCTGTGTGCCAAGTTTCATCTATATCCGTTCAGCTGTTTTAGCGTGAAAGCGACGAAAACAAACAAACAAATTTACTTTTACGCCAAAAAATAAGACGTAGGAACATGGCAGTGGCATACCATATATCGTTAAAAAAAATGGCCTAGTATCATTAACCAGGGAGAAAACAGGAATACGATAGTATGGAGTGAACGCCAACGACTCCGTGAACGTGTTTCCTCTTAACAGTCTTGCGTTCTACACGAAAAATACATTAAAATGATCTAACTAAATCCCCGTTTAACAAACCACGTCCGATTAGAGAGCTATTCTTGGATTCTGTTTTATATTTCTTGCGATTGTTTATTTTGTCATAATTAAGTGAGAGGCTGAATATTAATACGGGCCTCCTCTTCGCGGAATTGCCCCATCAGGTCATCGTTCTGTGTTTGCGGGCTATCCCAGCAGCATTTCAATGAGTAAGCCTCACAACGGCTATAAAGTAAAAATGCCCGTGAGACAAGGCACGCAGGCGCGAACTACACCAGTAACCATGACATCTGTTTATAGGCCTGAAAAATATACGTTTGATGTATCTACTTTGTTATGTAACATTTATTGATGCAGTAGATTGTGTTATGAATACTTTATTAAATAACTTGATACAAAATACCAATTACAACTTTCTAGAAACAACTAGGTACTTGAAGAATACTCGAAACTAAAATCGAATAAATGGAACACACAACTACAAGACACATGTCACAAAAATAACTACCGCATTATGAGCCGCTCTTATCAGATAGTTATATTTAAATAATTGTAATTATCTTTCGTTAATTACGTGCGCGTGCTTCCTTGCAAACAATAAACAAAGACTTATGGGTATAAATAGGAAAATTCCTATTATTACATTCAAGTGTGTTACGAACATGACTCCAGCCATTAACCTGAATACATTATCTGTGTGACAACATTGCAAATAGATATTTAATGTCTTCGCCCATTTTCGGTAATTAAGAAAAAGGAAAATTTAGCAAAATCGCTTTTTGGTCGTTAATTGTAAATATTCCTTTGACCTACGTGTGGATACAGGAAATTAATAAATATTTAATCCATGAGTGTGGAAGCGTGAGTTGGTTTTGAGATTTAATTTGATGCGCAAAGAATGACAAATTGAGAAGGAATAGTCTTCGCTGTGTTTAAGGAAGTTAGGAAAGTATTCGTCAGCTAAGAATACTGAGAAGAATTTATTTTGCGTGGGCTATAGTCACTCTGCAGGATGCGGGAATTTTGTCACACCATGCATGAGTGAGTAGACTGAAATTATCCATCTTGCCTGATGGAATGATGATAGAGACGAACTTATATTGGAAATACCTGGACAAAGTTGGCGCAAAAAAGTCAAGAAAGACGTTATAATGTATTGGAGTATCTTGTACGTAATATGGGATTGCAGTCGATAAAACTGTGGACGATGAAACGACAAGTTAACTTAAGACAGTATGACTCTTCTGTAGGATACAAATAACAAACAGGTTGTATTCTCGTATCTTACTTTATTAGTGACGTGCAAAGCTGGATACATTTACAAAACCGCACGGGTTGGGTCATGTAAACCGCTGCCGAAACCACATCGTTATCATCACACGATATTAAGTTAATATTCTGTAATACACATCATTTTATGGAAAATATTTGTTAGACATTTTCAGTTTCATTTGGGCGTGTTTTGAAGTAAACCCCAAATCGTATAGATATGGAGATTTGGTGATAGTCGTGGTCAATTTTTAAGAATGTATTGTTTCACTGATTCTCGACAGGCCTATGAAAGTACTTTTAGACAGGCCTACACTCTCCTCCCATACCTATTAACTCTGTAATTTAAAAACATTGTAATAGTCAATTATTTTTAAAAGTGTAACCGTTCTTGCCGGCTCTTCTCCATAGGAAACGACCAATTGGAACAGTGTTCTGAAGTTTCATAAGTGCCCATGTAGGTTTATGTGAAATAAAATACACATTTTGATTTTATTTGATTTGTACAGCAGTGAGTCCATCGCTAGCTAGCTTTAGGCTAAGTTGATAAGTTGCTTGACTTAACTTCTTTTGTTAGCCATTACGTTAAAGGCCTATCTATAAAAAAGTGACGTTCAATTCCACACATGCAATGTGCCACAAATATTGCATACCATAGCCTTTGTACTCATTCATTTATTCATTTATCAGACAAAGTATGTGTGTATTTCCAGTGCAATGAATGAGTCCTTAATGAAGTCATACTACCATCATTACGTTAATAATTTTAAAATTCTTCTTCTAAATTAGACATAGATACCTATGTACTTTTTTCGTCCTTTATTTTAACGTAGAATATCAGGTACAGACTACCTGATTTTCTACGTGAACTGAAAGAGCAGGCGTATTTATTTAGACTACACATGCGTGCAAAAATACCTATAACCTTACCTTCAAACAAAATAATTTCTAAACAACTACGAACCCAATTACATGATGTATTTATTCTACTGTTTCATTATGGCATACCGTGTGCGTCACACTAACGCAGTTACTAGTTCGCAAGACATGACACATAGAACGTATGATACTTGTGATTTACGTAAAATTCTGATGAAATCGAGAAACGCAGTGGTCTGGCCCAGTGGAGCCAAGAGGTAATGACCGAGACTTACGAGGTGACGTCGCGGTTTCGAACCCAGGCAGATACTTTACTTTTTACAATTTAAGTCATCCCCACTGCTCTTGGGAGAACATCTAGAGGAAAGCCTCATTCTAGAAACTATAAATCTTAGCCATGTGACATCAATAAACGCACTTGGCCCTCGTGGTGTATTATGGCCACCTCCTCTCGCTGAAAGGCCCGAGCCCTAGCGGTGAAAACCTTTTAGGCTGATCGATAATTACATAATACTAGCTTTGCTCGCGGCGTCGCACGCGTGGAGGTTGGAAGTTATCTCACGGGAACGTACTACCGGGATAAAATGTCCTAAGTGTAAGTTAATACAGGTGATAAACTTTCTGTGTGCCGAAAATCCGTTCCGTAGTTTTTGCGTGAAAGAGTAACCAACTTTCATCCATCAATCCTCACAAAATTTCGAGTTTATAATATTAGTAGGATTAGTATTATAGTAGAATTAGTGGGATTAGTATTATAGTAGGACTAGCTGACCCCGCAAACGTTGTTTTGATTCTTTTTTTGAAAAATAGATGTTGGCCGATTCTCAGACCTAACCGATATGCACACAAAATTTCATCAAAATCGGTCAAGCCGTTTCGGAGGAGTATGGCAACGAAAACTGTGACACGAGAATTTTATATATTAGATTAGTAGGATATAAAACAAAGTCACTTTTCATGTCTGTCTGTGCGATCACTTAATATGTAGATCTTCTAAACGAATTTTGAACATCATTATAATCTAGAGCAGTTATTCCGCAAGGTTTATGTGTATAAAATGATAGGCATGTCGCCATTGCGCCCGTTATTATTTAATGACTTAGGTATATAATTTACATTATATGACACATAGAAGGTGTTATTGCTTGTATTTTTTTTTCAAACAAAATACTGATGAAATACTAGTTCCGGAGGTTTTTAGAGTAATCTAAACTTCCCTGAGGTGAGTCAGCCGTTGATTAGTTGGTTTTATATTCAAGGATCGTCTTATTGTGGCCTTGTGAGTTAGCATTGAAGTTGGTATTTACATATTGGATAGAAAGTGAATCATCGCTCTCTTTATCATGTTTTTTTTCTTTTTTCTAGTAGAAAAAATAAAAAAAACTTATGATGCCTTTACACGTTATGATGCCTTCTGATAAATGACGCGTTTTATGATTGCTTAACTTTACAGTTTTAACTATTGTTTTGACAAAGACCCAGATAATTAATGTTGGAAAACTGGTATTGATTAAAATATGATTCAAAAGTAATTTATTCAAACAAGGCTAAGAAGAATATTTTTTAACCAGAAAATTACATACGACAGTCCCCCAAAACGCTCGTGCTTCACCAATTCCTAGTGCTTTAGCTGGGAAGAAATGGCGCAACAAACTCTAGCAGCTCAGAACCTTTTTATTTTGTGAATTTCGTTTCATTTCCTGTATAAAAAGCGTAAACCAGAATACACTACCAAACAGACCATTTCAGGCGAAATAAAGATACTAAAAAACAAACATTTTTTCATCACCTTTTAAGGAAGCTGAGAACATCTTCACTCAATATAACAAGCAATCAAATGTCCTGTACCTCATATTTTTATAGCCTTTTTATTTCCCAATTGAATACATAATATGGCATCAAAATGTCGTTGCAATAAATGACATGCAATTACCAGCATCCGGCGTCCTACGGTTGTTCCTTATATTATTTAACTAGCGACCCGCCCCTGCTTCTCATGGTTATACGAATTGACAAAACATCGAGATTTCATAATTATATTGTACGTTCAATATTAATTCATTATACACAGAAACCTTCCTGAATTAATTCTCTAAAAGATAGCGAAAACCACATCAATCCGTTGCGTAGTTTATAAGAACAACGCGGCCACACAGACCGACAAGAAAAGCAACTTTAATTTATATGAAGTGTCATCGGACTTTGATGAAATCAATATCGTTGTTACATAATTTCGGCCAAGTCCTTTTTCCTTTTTAAGCAACTAAGACTTTTATTACGACAATGTTATGGATACTAAGGAGACGGAACTGGAGTCTTATGTGCTGTGTGCTGTGTACGCTCATTCTAACAAAGTCGAACCATTCTTAGGTTTTACGATTTTTATGAGGGAAGTTTTTTGTTTACTCCAAATAAAAGCTACCTAAGCATTTGAAGAAAACAATACCCATCAAATCATTAAATTACAGAAACATAGGTCCAAAACAGTACCCAATATTAATTTAGGACCTATGTTTCTGTAATTTTAAGCATATTTAATCCATACATACGCACCAAAAAAAATGCAAGCCTCCCCTCTCCCGTTTCTAATGCTGTTATCGGTTTTTTTGTTCTCTGGCGGCATGCACCAAGGGCTCAATGCACCCACCGCTATTACTGACGACAGGTAGCAGGCACGGATTGGGTGCAACACTATTGTGCATACCTTTAAACAGGTTGAAAACTCAGTATTGCTTATTGTTATAGTATGTTTGCTTCATTATTAACACCTTATCAGTCTGTAATCCGCAGTTTATGAAAGTGTAAATGCTTATGGCAGACTAGTACCTATTCTAGGTATCGTTTATCGGTTATAATCTGGGTTACAGCCACAGATAGCGAAAGTTAGTACCATTCTGGGTTTTTTAAACGTTTGCACAAATCAGTTTATTTCTTTTATAATTATATGTTTTTACTTCAAAAAGCATACATTAACATTCTTCGAACAAATAACACTTGTGAGTAAGTAAAGTATGACCAATACTCATTAATTTAACCAAACTTTCCACGCTTTAATGTAACTAGTTACTAATATGTTTAATAATGGTCACACTCATCACATCGTACCTACGGTCGGGGAGCGTGCCCGGCACAGTTCCCCAGGCGATTAGTACAAATTAACATTTTTCCGTCCGCCTCACTAACTAGCGGAATATTTTGATATCAACCATCAACAACAAGATACGACGCTTTCTTAATAACTTTTGTAATACAATATTAGCCTCTAATGGACATACATTTTTCAAGTACTTAGGAATAATTCCGAGTAAAAAATTGTATTAGATTGCGTGAGTCATGTAAAGGATATGATCTTATAAATAATTTCGCGGCCGTTGCTGATAAAAACAAAACCCACGCAAGCAAGATAAGAGACGGTAACAATTATTATGTAAATGATATCTTCAGAAGCATGATGTAGTTTATAAAATATGCTAATTTGATAACCTACACGTTCATATAAAGAGGAATACATAAACATTTGGAGTGTTGCAGTGGGTGTAGTTCGTAGAAAGCACGCACTCACGCGGCGCGATCAGCGATAATGAACGCGTGTCGATACCGGACGCTGGACGATATCTCATCGGCGTCAGGCGTAGGCCGCCGCCCACTCTGCTGCGCGCGCGCTGCTCTGACTAATACCTACCTATGTCCCGCGGAGTGCTACCGACCAACTCGCCGAGCGCCATGCGCCATGGCGCCACAGCACACATCAATACCAACATTTATTACACATCAATACACAACACCCGTTGAGAAAACTTTTCAATCTTCTACCTCCATGTCATTACCCAAGATACTCTCATTTAAGGCGAGGTAGTGAATCGCGACTGTAATTCTGTCTGTCAATAATTATAACGGCGCGTAATCCGTGATTGATGAACGCCAACAGTAGCCGAGAGCCGATCAGAATATAATTGACGCAGCCATTGTGTGCCGCCGCCTGATTGATCGCTTTAAACCGGCATTACGTTGCGACATTACGTGCATAAATCTGATCTTAATTAGACGCAGCTTTAATTAAATGTGTGCTGATGAAATATAAGCTCTGTTTATGCAGCAATAACAGTTTGATTAATTGCTGATGCAACAAGCGGGGCAATTGGAGACGTGACAAAATACTGTGCTACGCAGGGATCGTAGCGGTAGCTACGCGCTACGACACCTTTGAACAAATTACCGTACTACAACATTTGAAGTCTTTTTGCAAAAATCTATCCGTATTATAAAAGTACCAACGTGACTATGTCTCTATTGACACGTCTTATTGAGACCATTTTGCTACTGATATGAACGATTGAATAAATCTTACTACGAACAGATCAACATCGTATCTATTACTTATAGCAGTTAGTATCCGTATATGGCAAGTTCTAAACAGTGTCCTAGCTTAGTCGGTAGCTGCTAGCATAGAATCTGTCCGCAACATTAGCAATTACCGGGGCCAGGCGTCGCGGCGTGCGCCCGCGCCGACGATTGTTTACGGCGCGCACGCGCGGCGCGGCGCGTGTCCCCCCGCGCCCGCGCCCCGGCGGCAGCTGCTCCGCACAGGTGGCGCGTGTGGGAACTCGACGGCTTCGTGCGTTCCCACGATCGCGCGCCCTCCGGTCCCTATATAAGCCCCCACCCGGCGGACGTACCGCATTCCGCGTTCAACGCTCAGCGCAAACGCACACCTCCACTCGCTACACACAAATTTTCAACATGTCTTACGAGATCGCGTACTCGCTCGCAGACGACGGCCCGCAACCAGTCTCGCGTACTTATCAATATCGCAAAGTGATGAAGCCGATGCTTGAGCGCAAAAGACGTGCTCGCATCAACCGCTGCCTCGACGAACTCAAGGAGTTGATGGTCAGCGCTCTTCAGTCTGAAGGAGAAAATGTTGCAAAATTGGAGAAAGCCGATATTTTGGAATTGACCGTTCGCCACCTCCACAAGCTCCGCCGCCAGCGCCGACTGTCGCTGAACCCCACCGTGGATGCTGACCGCTTCCGTGCTGGATTCACTCACGCTGCCAACGAAGTGTCCCGCTGCCTGGCTTCAATACCTGGTGTGGACGTGAGGTTAGGAACTCAGCTCATGACCCACCTGGGCCACAGACTCAACGACATGCAGCGCGCCGCGGCCTCCACTGACACTCCGCCGGCGAGCCCGCCCAGCCCCGCGCTGTCCACCGCCTCTTCGACCTCCGGCTACGTGAGCCCATCTCCACCCGCCTCGCCCGTGCACATGCACACGGCGACCCCACTGGACTGCTCCACCAACTCGTTCAGCAAGACCCCGGCCGTATGGCGACCCTGGTAGACAGTGCCCCGGAGCTGGCGGACCCGGCTCCGCGGTCACATCTGTTCCAGCACCGCCGGAGTCGCTCGCGCACTATGTGTCCGCTAACATCCATATAAAGTTTAGTGAATCGTGTGGAGGATATCAAGATAACTTTAGATCTCACAATCAGTTAGCATAAGTTAAAATCATAGATCGTAAGTCCAAACTTGAAAGCTTTAATAAAAATTAGATTGTAAGTGTACTTGTGATATTAAAGAGTAAATATTATTGTATAAGAAATGTTGTATCGAACATGATCGAGTTCGTATTGTTATATTTTTTATCGTTGCAAAGAATTCACAGAATTGTGAAAAAATACTTTGAAAAGAGTAAGTTAATTAAAAAAACTATTATCTACCCTATTTCTGCATTTTATTACACTGACCTACGAAACCCTGAATCAACTTAAATGTAATTAAAGTAAATACATATTCATTGAATTGTTTATAAATAGATTCTACTGGAATCTGCCGAAGTATGAATTATACATAACAAATCAGACAGTGATAAATATAAAGAGGTTAAGGGCACGACTCGGACCTCTGACACGCTGGCCCGCAGCGCGTGCTCGGTAACTTTCCTGTTTACAGTATTCGTACACATCGCATCACTGATACACACTTAGTAAGTTAGTATCAGTACTTTCCACTAGTCAGTTAAGGCTAGTCGCTGTCGGCTACATATGGGCATGAACCTTGTAAAAAAGCTGTCTATTAAGACGTCCGCCACCATAATAAAGATAGATGTTCCAGAGCAGTAATTGAGATGGAAAAAATATACACATACCTACATAATATACTTCTTCTGCAACCTCATTTACGCAGTACAGAGAAAACTGCGTCTGGTCACACGTCCAAGGTACGAGCCTCATTATCCAGTGTTTTTATTCCTCATTCAATGTAGATATCGATGAATACATTTAAACCCGGTTGCTGATCAAGGTGAGGTAGAAAATGTATGAAAACAATTTACATTGACTGGTTACTCTTGTCAACATTGTTGTTAATTAGAGGAAAGATTATAAATATTGTAGAAAATACGAAGGTAAATTAAAATTGATGTTCACTAAACAACTACCCGAAACTAATGAATAACCATTGAATGCATTAAAGCTCATTATAATATCACCTCATTACTGTCATTAAGTAAATCGATTGGCTCCGGCTAAACACATCCCGTATCAAAATTGTCCGTGGCGATGACACACACAGAGTGAGACAGGCAGCGCCATCTCTTATGATCTACGGGAAGTTTCAGTTTAATCTCACTAGGCGACATCTGACGTCAAGCTCCAGAACTTAAGAAAGCTTTTGTAAACAGAATACATACGAACATACGAAGCTTCAAACTAACTTTGAATGACTTTTCAAAATTAGTTATCTTAAAACCAGTAGAAGCTACTCAAGGAAAATCAAAGTTTGAGCATATGATACATAATCGCTGGCATCATTTGGGAGTAAAGTTCACTACTACATATTAGCATTACCTACTTACTACTTGACATTTCTGTTATATTCTTTTTGTTTTGTTTTTTTTTTGTTTCTAGCAAAAGCAATGCTGAAGTAGTTCACGAATACTCGATAACCAAATAGGTAGGTATTCCTCACATGCTGAAACGTCAGGTAAGCAGAGGTATTGCAGTTGTTACAAAATATAGCTTTTCAACTACTACAACAATGGAAATAATTGAAATAAATTTTTAGGAAAGTTAGAAATAGGACTCTTCCAAAAAAAAAAAAAATCTCTTAGATCCAAGAACTGGACATACTATATGAGGTCAAAGTCAATCTCGTCTAATTACTCAACTCAGCCACTTTACATGTCAGGCGGTTTCATGCACTGATAACAGATAAGCTTATTTGTTCACCACGTCTTCCTATTGCATCAGTATCCACTAACACCGATATCTACTATCAAACCAGTGATTAATTATATTGGAATTAACGTCTTAATGAAGTCTACGTCTTTCGTAATCTATTTAATTTCACTCCGGAAGTTCTTAACATTCCTTTTAAATGTTTCCCATTTGCTAATTATGAAGCTTGTCTTCGTTACGTAATCTTTTTAGGATTCCGTACGTCCTAATGAAAAAACGGAACACTCATAGGTTCACTTGTGCGTCTGTCTGTCCGTCTGTCACAGACAATTTGATCTGAATCTACATGACTGATTAAGTTGAAATTTGGTACACAAATGAATTCCTGTGAACGTTTACGAACACGAACGTGTAACGTAAATAAAATAATTTTGTAATATGGGGTAACTTTTGGGAGGAATTGGAAATTAAATACGAAATTTCGCAAACTGTACCGTGTGTCATATCAAATAAAAGGACTTGTTGTGAGGGTCTACCCTCCCAAAAGTTTCATCACTGCTAGCACGTTTTCTTCCGTAACAGCCGTCAAAGGGCGACCACTTCTTTCTTCATCCCCCAAAGTAAGCGAACGCGCTTGAATTCATTATACCAACAATACACGGTTGTCTTAGAAGAGCCTTCATCCGTGAATGCCATTTGAAGTCTATCGTACAATTCGTCCGGTTTCAGGCGACACTTGAAATCGTAAAAAAACATAGCACTGTAACGTTCCCGGCGCAGTTCCATTTTTTTAACAAGACACGATAATTTAAATTAGAAATAATCATATTTTCAAAATAAACTATAACTGGCCAATCTCTCCTACATAAAAACTTTTTTGCGCATTACTTTCTGAATGGCCAGTTATGATAAATATGATTGTTCGCCAAACGATTTTGTGCGAAATGAAGATTATGCTTTCCGCTGTTATGCAAAATAATATTATGACATAAAAGTTCTGCTATGAAGGGTGGACCCCACACAGATTGAGTGGACCTGTCCAGTTAGTGCACGTATTTGTCAATAATCCTGTAGTTCAACTACGATTGGTCGAAAAATTCTGTCTAGAATCAAGACTAAACACCTCATTATTGACTGTTTCTTTTATGGACCATTTCCTACTTAGGAGTGGACTACTCAAGTATGTCCACATTCCGGAATATTAGTCGGAAAGAAACAAGCAGCACTACATTTATGTGCACTGTTACTAACAGCTAGAGGAATGCGAGAGTCCCAGGTCCCAAAGACTATCAATCAAAAATGGGTTATCAAGTCTCATAGGAATTAAACCTAGCAACCTAATCAATCATCACTTACATAAAACCGTGATTCAGTAAACAAATAGTAAACACCGTTCCAGTACACGATAGGTTTTACTAATAGAAACTACATAGTCTACTTATCAAATCAATCAACTGCTGCAGCCAAAAAACAACTATCTATCCTACTTTATCTACATCAAATTATCAAGAAAGGTTTTAAAACGATAGCTATCGCGCTGTTCGAAAAACAAGTCGCATGGAATTTTTTCCTTCGATATTTTTATCTAACATATGATCATGATCATTATGTATGTATTGTAATCAGCAACACTGTTTGAAGCGTGCTTCATGACTCATCACTGCTTGGTCCCCCACGTGAGAGCCATATCGTAATAATACTATCGATAGACGCACTGATTAGCGTTATCAATCATTTACTTGATAACTGTTGATCGAAGAGTACTTCCCAAAACTCATGGATTAAAGTTCCTTCCTTTATGTTTTAGTCGCTGCTTACGCGTTATCCTTATCAGTGATAAATGATAAATGATTTTATTTCTGTAAGTGGGTTTGTACACGTCAAGTTTTTTTTTTTAAACTAGATGAGATCGTCGTTTCCTATCTGACTACTCTGAAAAGAAAGGCCGAAAAAAACTCAGAGGTCACAGTCTCTTTTAAAGTCCAGACATAATCTTGGTCAGATCATGTGAAGACCATGTGGATTGATGTTTGAAATGGTCTTTTGAGGAAAGAACCACACAGATTGAGTGGACCTGTCCAGTCAGTGCACACATTTGTCAGTAACCGTGCAGTTCAACTCAAAACATAAGGAGCTCAACGATTCGACGCACAATACCAAAGAAAGAATATTGGGTAGGCCGCATAATTACTCAAACCGCCATACCAAGATTACGATTAAAACTAACTGAGATAATAAAATAAAATAAAAACAAGAGTAAAAAACAATGACCCACATAGTCTTAACGACGTTATTATTCACAAAATATTCATGTCATTGTTTGTTTTACAGATCATATGCTAGATAGCTATTAGTGATAGTATAATAAGTCTGATGGATCGAATTTTGCATTAGATGTATACTAAAGATTTACTTATCGTCAGCTGGTGAATGCTGCGTATATGTGTAATAGGCATACATAACAGCACTTTTATTTTATTTATAATCAACCTATAATGTTCCCACTTCTGGGACACAAGCCTCCTCTCGGTAAGAGGGAGGCCGTAATCCAACACGCGGGCCGAGTGTGTGTTGATAGATGTCACATGTCTTCGAATTATTGGTTCTAGGACAGACCGGTTTCATCACGATGTTTTCCATCACCGTTTTTTATTGTTTTTTAATTTGTTTTGAGAGCAGTAGTGATGAAATAATGAACACAAAGTAAAGCGCCTGTCCGGGTTCGAACCGACCTACAATTCGTAAGTCGCGGCCGTTACCACTTGGCCACCACTGCTCTTATTTTATAATTGTTTTCAATTCAATCCTTGGTGTACTGCTTGGTGTAACAAAAAATAATAACGAAAATAACGAATTCAATCCATAAATGACACAATACATTGTCATTGAGACAAGACGAATGTTTGGTCATCCAGTCATGATTTAATACCCACTTCATAAATCTATATCATCATTCACTGGTATACATAGGCTCTTCGTAGTGCTCGCCACCGCTCGTTTCCAGCCTTTCTCATCCATCTACTAACAGATACCTTGTGTCGATCGTCTCTCCACCTAACCCAATAAACCATCACAGCATAAACACAACCATCGTTTTTTTTACTTCATTTGCATGGTGTTTTAGTTTAGTCATTGAGTACCTACACGGTCAAGTGCCCATAGATGAAGGTTTCTTCAACCTTGAAGAAACCCCCCTTGACAGTCACAGAAAAAGCTTGGGTAGACCATATTATAACATTATGAGTGTGGCCATTAACAGCCCATGCAAATGTTTCAGGTTCTACGAGGATTTCATTCTTCAAACTGGTGCGTTTGCAAACATACATTTTCACATGCACATTTGCTCCGAGCCGGAATCGGACCCGCGCCATTGCACGCAGCGTCGAAGTCGATTGCTCCGTCACACCAACAATGCCGTTAAAATGAGTACCATGCGCTTATCAGCGGAAACCATTCACAGGTACCTAGGAATTAAAAAAAAACAATACAAAGTCTGTTGTGACTAAGAAAAAACAAGAACAAGACCAAATACTGATAGCAGTCTATAATTAGATGCACGTCATCAAAACAAGAACAACGTAATGAACAAATGGAAAGTTTATACCTAAGATAACGCCGCGTAAATAAGGATATTAATCATAGCAGTGAGTATAAGTCTCATTCGAACAACACATGATATTAATCTTAGCAGTGGGTATAAATCTCATTCGAGCAACATAAATGATATTAATCATAGCAGTGAGTTAAGTTTTATTCGAGCAACATATGATACTAATCAAAGTAGTGAGTTAAGTATAATTCGAGCAACACATAATATTTATCATAGCAGTGAGTATAAGTCTCATTCGAACAATACAAAATTGTATTATCATAGCAGTGAGTATAAGTTTCATTCGAACAACACAAAATTGTATTATCATAGCAGCGAGTATAAGTCTTCCGAACAACTCATGATATTAATCATAGCAGTGAGTATAATTCTCAGTCGAACAATACATGATATTAATCATAGCAGTGAGTTGACCCACATCTGTCAGCACGAAATCGCCTTCTTTCATGGTCTGACCTTTTATATCGCTCAGGATTGTCTTTCCTACAGCGAGAAAGATAGAGTGCATGCGACGGAATCGGCATCGGCAATCGGTCAAAATGCTATTTATCTAGCTCTAGGAAATGACAGTCCTAAGTGATAGAAAACGATAAACCATGAAAAATGCCGATTCCGTGCTGCAGATGTGGGTCAACCCTAAGTCATATTTGAAAAACACATGATATTAATCATAGCAGTAAGTATAAGTCTCCTAATACCAATCGGTAATAGACCAGTAGACAACACTGATAAGTTAGTGGATTTAATGATTTTCTCGCTCAAGTGTTGAAAAATAACGTGTTTTCTTTAGCTGATTATAAGGAAAACAAATATAATGGATGGTATAATCATGCTACGCTAGTTTGAAATTGCCATATACCCTCATTCTTACCTTGGAGTCATGCTTGCTTGGCCGTATATCAAAATTAGGTTTTAGGTGCATAGTTACTCACCATTGTTAGGCCCAGGAATATCCTTGAACCCCAAAATAATTCAAAATATATTGTTTTAATTTTCAATCGTAAAAGATGTAGATACGGATAAGTATATAACTGACTATGCTACTCTGTCAAGAAAAAGGGAAAAGATCAATAATACTCAAAATGTTAGTTATTCATCCAAATTTATTTTATCGCCTTCAAAGTATGCTCCTTCAGAAACGATACACTTACGCCAATTTATTCGTTGGGTTATCGTTTTTTTACGGAATTGAGTTCAGTTCTCGCCGCGAATTCTCGTTTAAGTTTTCTACCGAATGAAAACGGGAGCCACGATGTGGTTGAGTTTTTGAGTGACGAAATTTGAGTTTAGGCAAAAATAAAGTCGGCTGAAGACATATCTGGTGAATAAGGTGCTTGCTCGATGGTATTTGTTGAGTTTTTGGTCAAAACTTCGTTCACAATTATGGCCTTGTGCGAAGGCGCATTATCGTGATGCAAAATCCAAGAATTTTCTTTCCACACAGCTAGCCTTTTTCGTAGAATTTTAACGCGCAAGAAATATCATTTATTTACCGTTTGACCTTCCGGCAAGAATTTCGAATGCACAACACCGCGATAGTCAAAGAAAACAGTCAACATGACTTTGACTTTTGATCCACTTATGCGTGGTTTCAGTTGGAAGGAGCCACTCCGAAACTTGTTGACTAGTTAGCATGTCAAACTCGCAAACCCACGTCTCGTCACCGGTAACAATGCGTTACATGAATGTTGGGTCGGAATTGACTCGTTCTAGCATGTCCTCAGCGATTCTTATGAGATTGAGTTTTTGGAGAAAATTCAGGTCTTTTGAGACTAGCCGAGCGGAAACATGTTTCATACCCAAGTGATTATTAAAAATGGTACGGATCGACTCGTGAGACACAGAAAGTTCAGCGGCTATCTCTCTCAAACTAGAATGAGGATTTTCAGTCACTATTTCCTTCACTTTTGCGATGATAACTTCAGTTGAAGACGTTGATGGCCTAATCTTCCATCGCATCTCGACCGCTTTTGAAAGTCGATTCTCCGTAAGCCTTCTGTAACATTTTTTGTGACTCCGAACACGAAATTCCGTTGGCGATGCAAAATATAAGAAATTTAAAATTGGAATTGAATTGAAAATTGTTTATTTGTCCCAAAATAGTTACATTTATTATAAATTAGACATCCCCAGTAAGTAATTGATAATTTTATGTCTTCTTTATGTGCCGATGTGTTCGAAGCGCAATTTATAGAATATACTCGATGAGTACTTACACATTTGATAAGAAGGAAAGTCAAAAGAAATTCTTTAACCAATTCTAGCTAAAACTTGCTCAGCTTCCTCGTATGTTAAGGTTTTTAGCCACTTCGTTATTACCTTTTGCTTACGTGTGAGACCTCATGGTGGAACCTTAATTTTACATTTATTTTGTTGTAAATGAAGGCTGATTAAGTTGCATACTGACATCGTGCAAAGGCAGTTCGGACCCTTGGGTAGTAAGCTACTATATCCTTTCGTCTTTTCTCCTGGCTGTCTTGGTTAAATGGAATAGACT
The DNA here is from genome assembly GCA_963555695.1 of Dasypolia templi. Taxonomy (NCBI): domain Eukaryota; kingdom Metazoa; phylum Arthropoda; class Insecta; order Lepidoptera; family Noctuidae; genus Dasypolia; species Dasypolia templi. The sequence continues at coordinate 8,104,420 of OY743157.1, forward strand.
TTTGTAAATATAGGGTAGTAACTAAGACATGTAGTTTTCATACTGAAAGTAAGTCACTGATTCTATATAGATCGACTGTGGGGTATCTGTATGGTTTATAGTACACAACTTTTATTAGTGACCTTTGGGCTCTTTCTAACTCAATGAATTTTGTTTTATTTGCTCCTCTCCAGATTGGTAAACAGTATGTAATAACGGATTGTGTGAGCGCAATGTAGATGCTATTTAGTGTCTTCGGAAGCATCACATATCTTAGACTTTTAAATATCCATATAAATTTTCTCACACGTGACGTGACAATCTCAATATGCGAATGCCAAATTAAACACTCGTCAACTATAACTCCCAGTTATCTCGTGGGCGTTACAATTTTATTGGCTTGACAATCACAATTTTGGTATAAGTGGTCCGCACACGTGCGGATTTAGATTTTAAAATTATGGCCTGGCTTAGAACTTTTACTAGGAGAAAAACAAATGTAGTTGGGAAAGTACAGGAACACTGAGGGTTAGTAGATTGGCTTTGAGCCATCTATCTATAGCAACTTATCCCTGCTCGACATTATTGCACGCATCATCCCACGTGTCCCCAAAGTAGACAATGGCCGTGACGTCCGCGTAGGTGAAGATTTTTCCCCCACCGTTTTGTAGGTTGCAGAATTCGTTAATATACACTAAAAACAGTGGTGGGCCGAGGACCGATCCCAGCGGGACACCAAATACAATGTCGTCCTCCCCACTATGCGAGTCACCTATATTAACCTGCTGTCTCCTACCTCGGAGGTAACTGTCAAAGAGGGCGAGAGCCTTACCTCTTATCCCTATAGCCTAAAGCCTCTGCACAAGGATGGGGACAGATACGGTGTCAAAACCGTTTTTCAGGTCTAGGAACACACACAGGAAATATTAAGACAAACTCTGTGTTCAATGTTTTTGTCCATTATGAAATTCGCCATGCACACTATATAAGATCTAATTTTAAACAGCACTGTATTTCATCTAAATAACAGATGCTACTCAAACTCCGCTAAATTGAAAACAGTTGTGCCAATCTAACAACAAAAAAAAAACAACAAATAAATAATTTGGAACCATAATAACAAATCATCCATTCCCGATACTTTTTTGACAGAATGTATTTTACCAGAAAACGTTTCGTAGTTATCCAATTTACTGAGGTTTCATATCTACTACTACTTACTACCAACCTACACATCAATATTGGCAGTATAAGATAACTAAATAATAAACTAAATTAACTAACAAACTATTAAAATGTAATAACTGACTAAAACTATTAACAAACAAAAAATGGCGTCGAAAAGATCCACTGTCGACTGGTAATGTACCCAAGACAATGTCTCCAAGATAAAAGCCAGCCCCTGGGTCACGGGAATTTTCAACCAGGCGTTTGGAGATTTATATTAGCAATTATTAGAACCATTACACGCCTAAGTATTACATGCCACATGCACTATACTTATTTGCAAATGCAAACCGCAGATAATCCATTTACCAATATTATAACGTACATTATACGACATCGCATGACAACAACAAAAGGAATTTCAGGAAAATATAATAAATTTCCTTATTTGATTTGCTTGACGACGAAACAAGCCCATATCTATGTATATTATGACGCCTACATTAACTCCTACGCATTACAGGATGTCATCACTGAAAACCCTCTTTACGTTATATGTGAGAGCTTTGCGTCACAACTACAAACAGATAAAGTGAATAATGACGAAATTGTTCCAATTAGGTATTATTATACTCCGAGGTCATTTATTCCTGAGTACTATTTAAATGTGTGTTTTACTCATTCAATGTTTTTGTTACTATGTACTTGCCTATATTATGTGTGTTAAGAACACAGTGCCTAGTATGTACAACGGGCTGGTGTCCGCAACTCCACGAGCAAGCGCGTATTTTGCGTTCAGAACTACTTGTGATTAAAGCAATTTCTGCTCTTGAGGAAAGCCAGGTCCAGCAGTGAACATCTTTTGGCGGAAATGATGATGATGATGATGGTGTTAGCAATTACAACAGAGGTGGCTAACGACATGATCCCAATGCAAAATCCACCATCAAAACGCGGTTTGGGAAACGTAAGATTATGTTCTAAACTTCTAAATAAAACATCTATAAAGAGGTAAGAAGCTAATCTCATAACGAAGCGATAAGTAAGTACCTAGATTGTACTAAAACAGATTTACTTATTATAAGTTAAAATGCCTACTACCTAGTAGGTAAAACCGATCGGCAATCAAATAGTAGATATCAAAATTTGTGGTATGTATATATATTGGTATGTCATAGCGATGACACAAGATTCCTAAGTAATCTCAAAGCTTGTTGCTTTAATAAAATGCGAATAGGAAGATAAACATCAGCATGTACCTTGTGCATATTTCTTCTGCTTACATAGTTATCATAACATAAGTTTTAAACAAATGATTAAAAGAATTACAAATACAAACCTAGAAAATTATTCTACTTTGGTTTTGCTCTTAGGAAATAGTACTATTAGTAGGTTAGTATTACCAGAAAGGACATAGTGGATGGTGTGAACACCTTAATTAAGTTAAATATAGGAATGCTGATGTTTTGTGCTTTTCCTTATTCTGATTCTTTATCAGGTGACGAGAATAATTATATTTATAAGTTGAATAGTACTATTCACAAGCTGACATGTTGTCATAGTGACAAATTGTTGTATTTTGACAATAACAAATTTGTTAGTGGTTTTAAGCTAACTCAGAGAACCATAACTCTGTCTTGGTATAATAGACATCGGATAGCTTATAATATTAATGAGGTTGTAGATAATATAACAAATTGTAGTATTAGTGACAAGTCTGTGTTGCCTAGTTATACAAGCAACATAGATATTAATTATGATTATCATGTTGTACGAAGGAGGATCCAACCATAATACCAACATCCCTGGAGGGCACTACCAGTCAGATAGGTTATACTTTTCCTGCTGGAACCCAAACCCGCATTGTAGACTCTTCAGTTGTAGTTGTGGAGGTCACTCCGGATAATAATTTAAACTAGTTAGTAAGACAACAGAAGTTACCCCTTTAAATAACCAAAAATAGAATTGTTTCTAGAAAGTACCAAGTTTGATGTCATTTGTTAAACAGAAAATTGGTTAAAAGATCATCAAGTAATGTTAATTAATTATGCAAATTATTGTGTAGTTAGCCATTTCAGCCGAAAACGTATGATACATGGCGGGTCATTAATATTAGTTAAAAATTCAATTAAATCGAAAGAACGAAAAGACATCATCGGACTGTCTGTTGAGAACGCCATTGAAGTGTCCTGTGTTGAGCTTGATCAGCATGTCATAGTATGCGTATACAGACCTCCAAGTTACCAGAATCTACCTGTGTTTGATTCTGTAATGGAAGATGTGTTAAAGAAACTTAGTGCTAGTAGTAAGTCAACAATAATCTGCGGAGACTTTAATATTAATTTATTAGAAAATAACTCTAGTACAGTCAGATTATTAAGTCTTTTTTTATTAAAACATCTCTCGCGGGGCGACTAAGCTTGGCCGCGTATGCTGTTAGAAAGATAAGACAGTTAACAGACGTAGAAACCGCGCGTTTGGTTTATTTTAGCTACTTCCACAGCATTATGTCATACGGCATTTTACTGTGGGGTCGGGCTGCTGACATTGATTCCATTTTTATTTTGCAAAAGAGAGCTGTCAGAGCCATTTAGAATCTACGTCGCCGCGAATCTCTTAGGGAACTATTTAAGATGATTAATATAATGACTGTACCTTGCCAGTTCATTTATGAAAATATAATGAATGTTAGAAAAAATCTGCATCTATTTAATAAAATAAGTGATAGACATAATATGTAAATAAATAACACTGGAAATAAAAATAAAATAGATCAACCATTTTTCAGACTATCTAAAGTACATACATCTTTTATGGGGTACTGTGTTAAATGTTACAACAAAATACCTTGTGAAATATTGCAATTAAATGAAAGAAAGTTTAAAACTCATGTTAAAAAAACACTTTGTAAACAAGCATATTACAAATTAGAGGACTATATCCTAGATAAGGATGCCTGGAAACATGCTGGTCCTGCTCCATAGGACAATCTAGAGGCTAGACAAAATCACACTAGTTGCTTATTGTACTGTATAATTTATTATGTTTACTTTACTCACACACTGACTTATTCCTAGTTAATATTTAAGGAAAATCATATATGTATTTTTACAATGTTTGTAATGTATGTGAGCACAATGTACCTATCACGTGATTAATTTATCTGCCTTTGCTTTATTTTTAATTATTTTTACCAATAGTTGTGGTATAGTAATTTTATTCTTGGTGCATCGTCTTCACATAGAGAAATATAATGAATATATACAAAATATTGTAAAAGAGTAACGGTGGAGTTTCTTGCCACTTCTTCTCCATACGAAACTACTTCACTTTGGAAGTGGCGCCTAGAATCAGTTCTATTTTTTATGTAAATTTTGACGTTCAAAAGTGCTTTTTTATGGGCCTATTTGAAATAAATGCTTTGACTTTGACCATACACATTGCTGTACAAAGTGCAGCCGTCACTTAAGCTTTTGCATGTCATGTAAAATATTATTGTTAAGAAGATATTTCTTACATGCTGGTTTTTTGGGGGCAAACTTCTAAGATTATTCTGCGTGATAACTATCTGACAACTCCTCGCACGCTTGTATCCCCCTTTCGTTTCCAACTTTTTTTAATATCAAATATAGGTATTTTCGAAGCTACGAGTATTGCCTGTAAAAATTTAGTAGATAGCGAAAAATATAAAAAAATACTTGATAAAAACTAATTCTCAATGTCTTTAATACGTAGTCCACTACTCTCATACCCAGGGCGTAATTAAAATAATGTTTTTTTTTGTTCCTAATTTATTTTACCTTAATGCCCCCCTTTTTTTGGGTGGGAAATCATCAAATGACTTCTCCCACTCTGGGTGGAGCGGGAGGGCGTGTCAGACTTTTACTGACTAAAACCCACCAGTGTTCCTTCAGTTGCCTGTGCAAGGGCCGCAGACCCTTACCCGCGACCCTGAGGCGTCGGCCCTATTTTACCCCGTCATTTTGTGCTGACATCTCTTTGAGGCGCGCGTGAAACACGACGCGCCGTCGACCCGAGCCTGGTCCCTACCGGACGGCGAGCTACCCATTGCTCGCCGTCCGCAAGCCCGCGCCTACGGTGGCCGGGAATTTGCAGGCGACTCCCGACGCCCAGGGCGTCTCCTGCGGCGACTAGGGGCGTGAGGGCGCAAGGCTCTCTCCCTCACGCGCTCCACCTCCTCCTTCGCGAGCATTACTGCTTCGCAGAAGGAGGTGACGGCCTTCCAATCCCTCTCGCTCCGTACCATGGCCCGGACCAGGGCCGGACGCAAGAGATCGCCGCCGCCGATCGCCTCCGCGAGGACACTGCGGTGCTCCGCCCAAGCTGGGCAGACCTCCACCGTATGCTCCACCGTGTCCTCCGGGCGTTTCCTCCCGCCTTATGCGAAACAGGAACCTCCCGAAACAACCGTGTCCGGTGAGGACGCCGTGGCGCCTCTCCAACCACTCCAAACACCTCGAAGAGGGGACTTACCGCCGCTATTGTGGCGTGCCCAATGTCTTGCCAACCCCAGGTAATAAATAAGACTAATCACATGTGCACAACTCCATACTGTTCTCTTGCCGTGAGAACATATACACTATACAGTACACTAATATTCTTTAATAACAGAACTGTAGTCGATGGTTGAATTTTACTCATTGTACTTGATCATTTTTTCGTAAAGAAACTTTATTCTCAATAAAAACATAACATGTCGCTTACTTGAGAACAATAACGATTACTTAATTAAATACCAATATTAGGTTCGACAACATCCGTCACAATTAATCAACTAATTACCCGAAACTCGATCCACCCAGCGCATTCAATTTTCAAGTAATGTCCGGTTTGCAAATAGATACAGGCTAAGCTGAGTTTTGAATGCTTTGCATTTTAAAATGGAAAACCATGACAAGCCCATCGAAGATATGGAGCTATGCATTTATTTTATTATTCTGTTTTATCATTTACGGAGATTTAGGAGATTTCTTTGTTTTAGACAGGGGCTTTCGGAATTCAATTCCATTAATCAAAAATCGGTGAAGGAAAACAGCGTGAGGAAACTGGCATGTAATAGAAACAAAAATTCGAAGCCATGTGACATCTAACAACACGCACTGGGCCCGCGTGGGGGTTATGGCCCCCTCCTTCTCATAGGGAAGAGGCCTGTGTGCCAGCAGTGAGAACATTTAGGCTGAACATATTATGCTATGCTTAATGAAACAAATACCGACGTATTTTTCTGTTCCTTTCTTCTTGTCTGTTTATATGTGTGTACATAAATGGTTAAATAAATAAATACAATATGTGTCTTATTTTTTGTTATGTTGTTATTTTTTTATCAAAGTTAGGTAAGTCCAAATTCGAGAAAGAGGTCAATCGTCGAATATGTCTCGGCTGGGCAGCATTCGGGAAGCTGCGCAATATCTTCTCGAACCACAGACCGTCACGTCTTTGACCAGTGCGTGTTGCCAGTGATGACCTATGGCACTGAAATGTGGTCGCCCACAATGACGGCCCATGACGGTACATTAGAAGGCTCAAAAGCACTTATATGTCTCCATTGCCCGGACTATGCTCGGTTTTTCCCTACGTGATAGAATTAGAAATGAAGAGATCCGCAGGAGAACCAAGGTAACCAAACTTAAGTGGTGGTGGTAGTAGGCAGTGCATTGCTCGCAGACCATCTATTCTGCAAGCAATGCCCTGTCCACTGCCGATGGGGCCGAAAGGTTCTGGAGTGGCGACCGCGTACCGGAAGACGTAGCGTTGGAAGGCCTCCCATAAGGTGGACCAATGACCTTGTGACAAGGCCGCAGGAATCCTGTGGATGCGGGAAGCACAGAACTGGTCGAAGAAGCTGTGCTTTAGGGAGACTGATGATGATGACTTTTTCATGAAAAATCGAAGCAATATATTTTTCAAGTCAGATTAGAGTGGAAACGGAGAGGACACCCTAGCTAGGAGGACATATAGTGACCTCATTGGTGATGTTCTTTAGAAAGGTCAGGCGCATAGTCATCGCAACCGGCGCGCGTGTATTACCAGATGTATGAACGTAAAAGAGGCAAAAAAATGTATATAAGGATCGTAGCAGATGACGTTATGTGGTTTCTGCCTAACCCCATGGGAAGAAAGCGTGAGTTTATGTATGTATACTTTTTTTTAACATTTTTATGTTACACTTACCAAAAATACTCGGATATGTCTCTTTCGTGCCGGTCCTGAGAAAATTTTGTTTGGGCCGTGACCCCGTGATTCTTCTTTCAAAAACAGATTTCGGCTGATAGACTTGTTTTAATTTTCAAAATGTTATAAAAATTTCATCAGAAATGTAGTAGTTTCGCCAATTTTTTTTTAACTTATTTTAGATTGGTTGATTTTTTTTAAATTGGTTATTAGAATTACTATTACATAGTAAGTAGAGTTAGTAGCCCTAGTCACGCTCAATACATTTTCAATTTTTATCATAACGTGACTGTGGAGGCATGTCTACGAGTAGGTACCTATGTTGTTGTCCATACGGTATCACGCCACGCCAGCATAATCATATATTAGCACAATAACTGTTTCTTTAAAATTTATAGTACCTAAGATAAGCAAATTTTGATAACGATCGGTCTTATTATACCCACTTCAATTGGGCGTGATTGCGTGAGAATGATGAGCTGTCTACATTATTAGTAAGCAACTAATTAGCCTTAACAGAACATACCTACCTACTACACCTGTAGTAGGTAGGTATGATCTGTAACTAGACCGTCAACTGTTTCGTAGGATGTGCTCCACGTTTCATATTTTGTTTCATGCGTTGTAAGACCGTCTGTCGCAGTGGACCATACCGCCTACATTTTTATACTAAAGCCCCATTTACACGAATCAAGTTTCTTGCCTGTGGCATACAATAAATTGCATCGTCTAAACAGCAACAAATCACTTGCATCATCTAAAGACTGTTGAGACTGCAAATTTTATTGTTCATCTATAATATTAATACTGGGAACAAATACGTTGTTCCTACAACAAAATGTTTATGTTTTTATAATAAATCTCCTAGCCACATTCAAGAACTAAGCCTTAATGAATTGAAATCTTTTATTAAGTGGAATTTATGCCAAAAAGCCTATTATGCTGTCAAAGACTATATTGAGGACAAAAACGCCTGGGATTGAGCTGCCCCAATAAATGTGCAAAGTGAATGTTGATTTTATTATTTAATTTGCTAACTTTTCACTTCTTTTCTTATCTTTAGGTATCTATACCTTTATAAATATACAATGACATGAATATTTATTGTTTAATAATGGTATTTTTTAATTATGGTGAATGTGAGGACTATGTGGGCCATTGTTTCAATTTTAATCATGGTCCACTCAATCTGTGTGGTTCTTTCCTCAAAAGACCATTTCAGACACCGATCTACATGGCGACCTCTGAGTTTGTTTCGGCCTTTCTTTTCAGAGTAGTCAGACAGGAAACTTGGCGATTGACGTGTAAAAGTGTTTGTACAAATCTACTTACAGAAATAAAGTCATTATCGTTGCTTCTTCTTATGATATGCTACAGGCAATTAAATCGCACCGTGTAAATCAGGCTTAATCAAAGCTATGTCTAAGCTACGCATGTGTGTACACACATGCGTAGCTTAGACGTGTGCCGCCTTAGTATAATTTATTATAATGTGACAAACTACGAGACACAGCAACGTGTTAGGTCAAAAGATTAATTATCATTCTTGATACATTCATACGAAATATAATTATTTTTCTTTTGATTCCGCGAAATCGTGTGTCAGCCCGTCTTCTTTGCTGTAGATAGATAATTATTGTAATCGAATGCAAAGTGCAGCGATTTACTCAGTAGCAACAATTGTATTTTATATATGGATAGTTTCGTAGCGCTTCAACGCTACGATAATTCGTAGCATGTTAAAAAAACGCCCTATAAGAATATTATTAACTACGGGACCTCCTTTTCTACTCACGTTCAGTCGTTACCCAGAAAGAAAGAAAGACCATACGTTTTTGTAACATGATGCAGAGAAAGAACACCAACACAACCCATAAGAAGTTGGGGAAAATATTCAATTCCGAGAAAAGTTGGCCCGAAGTAACCATAGTACTATTTGTATGAGGGTGCTGTGCTCACTAGATCCGAACTCTGCCTGTCTGAATTAAGAACATTCCCAATTCGGATTGAACTCCGATTTTTTATTCGAATCGAATGCAGTGCAGAACCGCTCTAAGGGTTTTCAATGGACAAAAAGACGTTTTCAGAACAAATCCCATAAAGAATTTACGCAAGATTACGAAATTACACATGAATGATAATTTACGTATTAGTAAAAAACTACTATTACCAATATTCCATTACAATAGATAACTATTATTTTAGCTGGAATATTGATTGACATATACGAAGAAACAGTTTACCTCGCATATGGCCCGCACTATTCCATTGTCAGATTCTTGTATTCGGTTCATAAAGAAGTTTTGACTGCTCAAATAAAAACTAAATAACCAGTCACAGGTTGTTTTGTAGACATGTACATAATATAACTAGGAGGTAATTTGTGGTAGAACTTAGGTTTTTTCAGTAAGTAGGTAGGTGGTTTGCTGGGTTTTCTAAGTACATAATATATACATTATATATTTGGTATTGTGTTTATTTAAGAGATGAGCTAAAGTTTGCGAAGCTCTCTCTCTTATACTATTTTTGCTGTGCCCGACTGGTCGTGCTATTCTGTAATCTCACCGTGAAAACTTAGGTGAAGTGAGCGTGGAGTGAGCTGTCAGTGCCAGTGATGCTAGGGATTGACCAAGACGGTATGATGGGATGATACTGACAGCTCACTCCACGCAAGTCTTCGCAGTGACATTTTACAGAATCGACATGAGGGTCCTTTTGATCACATATAATTTTAAGTACACATTGTGGAATGCATTTAAATGATTGAGTACCTATTGAGTACAAGCAGGGGCGGATTTAAGGGGGGGGCACGGGGGCACGTGCCCCCCCCCCCCCCCAGACGCTATTTTTGTGTACTGTGGAGATCAATCAAGACGTTGCGGCAAAAATGGGCGCTAATGAAGTGCTGGACATCTTTAGCAGGAAACATTACAAAAACTGTCTTAACCAAATATTTAATTTTTCTATTGTTTTAACAGTTTCATAAACCTTCATATACATACATACTTGAACTTGTAGAAATAAACTTGAAGTATGATACTTCAAGTTTATTTCTAACAGTTATTGTTAATTGTTTGCCCGTCCGCCCCTTGTGCCCCCCCCCGCCCCCAGAAAAAAATTCTGGATCCGCCCTTGAGTACAAGTCTAAAAAGCTAAGTAGGTAATTTTTTACTATGCCATCTTGTCTATTACATAATATCATGAAATGATAAACATGTTGGAAAATTTTAGCTTGTTTATGTAAACATAACCCCAGCTGATAATTTTTGTGTGCCCTTTTATCAATAAACACTTAAATAAAAACAACATTCCTCATAAAATTTAGTGAACTTGCCTGCACATTGATTAAAGTTCTACTTAAGTATTTACTTTGCTATACTGAATAAATATTAATGTTTATCAAGGCAATTATAAATAACAAATAAGGAAAAATATTTCTTATAATTTTGCAATTATATAAACGGGTTATTGCCACGCAATAAATAATAGAATGACAGCTCGAACAATTAATGTTTCGCAAGTTTTTCAATGCCCGATTAATGTAGTTCCCAGAATTCGCAAACATTGAAAACCTGATTGCGTAGCAAGATATACCGACCTAGTACCTACTCGAACATTCTGACCGTTGTTAGGTCATATGATTAAATAACCTATTTTTTCGGTTTCTATTCATGTGTATAGGTTTAAGTAGAGATCATCTTTTTAAAATTGCACGCCCCTCCACTGCTTGTTTGTTGCTTAGATATGTACACATTTTTAAGTAAAACGATGTCTGCATAATACATATGAACAAGATTATAAATATTATATCTAATGAGCAACCGTTTCTAAAGTTATCACCAAAATAATTAAAATAATTGTACCTATCTATTATTACAAGAAGCAATAAAAAGTTGACGCACATTGATTACAACTTGCGTCCTCACGTTTCTTTTACGCCGCAGTTCTTAAATCAAGTTAATTATCATTATATAACCAGCTAGCAACAAACGGCACGCGAAAACCAGAAAAATCTGATGAACTTGTCGTATCTACTGTTAATCGGAGAGCAATAGGTGGCATAGCGACGAAGATAACAAAACATTATTTAACATATCGTCGTGAATTCAAATTGAAATCGTTCCTGACCTTGGTATCTAAATAAACCCTACGTTTATCAATCTTATCAGTACAGATAGGGGGTAAGGGACGGAAGCTCGTAAAAAATTGGAGCATCAAACTTTCCATATTGATTTCTGTTTATCGACAAGGTCGTAAATCGCTTGTAGATATGGAGTAAGATTCCTAATAGTGTAGTCGACAGTTGTTTGCCGTGGAATCTTCCCGCGCTGTCGATAACCCGCGTTATCGAAGCGGCGCCCGCGCACGAGACCGCGCCTGTTCTTACGGTTATTTATAACTATCATCGAGAGGATGACACAATTGTGGCAAACACTGGCCCATTGGTAGGCCACGTGCTGGGTAGTGCATGTGTCAGCGTGTCTACGTGATTTACGGCGTACCTACAAACAAAGGCGGATCTAGGATTTCTTTCTGGGAGGAGCATAACGGATTGAATAGGTTTTCATTTGACCATGCATGTTGAAATAGGAGTTACGTTTGTTATGTATCCATATGATGGCAGTAGTTAGACAGTCTGAAAAAATGCTCTTTTGGATTGTACCTAACACTAATGTATTAGATACATGGCTTATGATATGCCAGCCTAAAAGCCAGGAGCCAGGAGCCAGGAGGGTTTTAGACAGGTAGCGGTAGGTGCATGGAACCCTTCCAGTCCTCAGAACTGCCGGCTGGCGTGAGTCTTCGCCCCAGAAGTGGAGAACAATAAACATAAAAGATTGGCACTAATGTAAAGTCGTATAGTAAGCGCTCAATAGAGCATAGGCACGTTAAGAGTGTTTAAATGACACACCACAAAGATCGCAGTTTTGCACGGCACACACTGACGTAAAGTCGTGTACTCGCATCGCACTGCACGAAGCAAAAAATATTTCCGTCACTTTTGTTAGACACGCATCATGCTCGTGACCTGGCAGGTTTATGGCATTGAGAAAATTCGAGTTCATCTTATATGAGCTGGTAGCAGCAGGCGCCAAGCGTAGGACTGAGAAGTAGTGGGCTTAGGTCCTGATCTCATAAAATGCAGCGCAGTTTTATTGCCAATTTTTTTATTTTGGTTTGTAAAATATCCAAAAAAAAACCTGCTTTTTAATTTTTGTTAGTGCAATAAAGGGTTTAGAATAAAAAAAAAGCGTTACAAATGATACCAAAAGTAAAAACATATTTATTTGTCATTATTTTACAAATGGAAAACAAACTGATACAATCGTTTATAATAACTTCTTCAGCCAAATTGGATGTGCAATACTATATCAAGGAGCTAAAAAGCATTTTGTTTTATTATGATATGTGAAATGTAAAAAAGAAATAAGTAGATTTAAATCACCATAAATTTCCAAAATAAGTGATTTTAATAAGTGGTTATGTAGGGCAGTTTGTGTGTTTCACATTTTATTTGGCTTTAATGAATATAGATTACATTATTGAGGATAGCTTAAGTATTCATTTTCTCCAAGAAAAGAGGATTGAAACTAAACCTCAATTGTTTATAATTAAATAATCACGGATATAGCGCAATATGCAGGATAAACTATTCCGAAACTTAAACGTTATGGTTTGCTGGGCTTCGGTGATGCAATCTATACAGCATGGCGTACACGGCGAACAGTTTTTAATGACGTGTTGAATAATTCAGCAAAATGTCCGGTTCTTAAAGTCTTGTTTAAATAAGCTTTCCACTTCATAAACAAGCGCTCCGACTAGCAAGGATTCCCCCTTTCTCACATCTCTTAATCCACAGACTCACAGTATATCTCTAGAACAAAGAACATAATACCATTAGACATCTCTAAGCAAAATACTATAAACTATAATAATTAAGAAAAAGTATTATAAATAACATTATGTTTATAACACTACTCATCATTCACTAATTTAAACAAATAATAATTTATATTTAGTAAAATATGAAATATTTAAATGATAACACTCACACTTAGTACATTTGAGTTTTCACATGATTTACGTCCACTTTTACGCAGAGCGATAATATTGACAATGCTTCAATATTTATATTTCACTGCATTTTGGAAATTGTAACCACAACACCGCTAATTAACAGATTTAAACATTCGTCACTAACCAACAACGTTCAGTTAGGTGAATAGTCGTAAGGAATTGCATCTACCTCACAGAAATCGAAATAATTTACTCAGTTTTCTGTGGTCTACCTACAAACTTTTATTTTCTAAGTAAACAAGATGAACGAGACAAGTATCTAATGATTATCGAACCAGCGAGTTTAATACATATTAAACTCGCTTCACATTTTACATTGGATATTATAAACTTATCGTTTTTACAGTCAGTCGCTCCATGTACAATATTTAGCTGCTTCTGGTCAAAAGGGAAGCCAAACCCTAATTTTTGGGAGAAGGGTAGGCAGACGACGACAATGTTGAGCGATAATTTAATCCTTGTTCGCAGAACCTGTTCATCAGACTCAAAACCGTCTTTGCGATTTCACGCCATGCAGTCAAATTCTACGTAGAACAGCTTTCCTACTGCAGCCTACCTCAATTATGAAGCAATTAGATCAAGAAAATCGGTAAGTAGAGCCCTCACCAAACCTTACTGAAGATCATCTTGACATAGTAGTATGAGCGTCGACGCGTGCAGGCGCACGGCGCACGTGCAATAACTGTAACCTAACATTTATTAGGATGCGACCTAATAGGGTGCAGCAGTGAGAGACTGCTCGAGACAGCAGTGCAACCTACGTACATAAGACCTCGCTCCCAACCTTGCGGACACGATCTTTTTACCACTGAATGAGCACTTTTCGTAAAACTGATGCGGAGAAGAAACAAAAAAAAACTAGCAATTTTGTATAACAGGAGCACAAATTACAGGTTATCAAAACTTATGACAGTTTTGTCATTAGTTTCACACAACTGCTAAGGTACAATGGTGCCCTATTTATATTTATCAGTATAATATTATTATTCATAAAGATATGGTTGTAATACAAGCCCACTATCTTAATGCTATTTTAAGAATGGCTTATTCTGGTACATTCGTGTACAATTAAGTATTTGTCTTTTCCGATTGCAGTAAGCCTTTGTTACTAGATGCTAATAGGTTTCATTTGTAGCCCTATCGCGCCTGCCTAGACCCAGACATTGAAATTGTTCAAAAGATACAATATATTAACAATTTATCTGTTTTACTATTTAGCATTATTTTAAATGATAAGGATAATATGCAAATTCAAAACAGTAAAATCTAACCATCGCCTTATAAAGAACTTCAAAGTAAATTTTCTTACTTTGATAGGCCAATGTTTAATTACGAAGATAGTATTCAGATATACGGCTGTACGTTAATCGTATTAAAACCATCTCATGAATATTACGACACTAACAGTCAGGGGTCACTGAGGAAATAAAACAATGTTAACATAATTACGCCAGTTATATTCCGCTCATTTATAAAACTTTGTATCTAGCCTTGTTGACCATGTGGTGGGCAGAGGTCTGTAGTTTGAGGAGCTCTTCTTTGATAAGGCGCGTTATTTCCGACTTGGCTTTGGCGACTGCGAGTTCCTGGGAACTTTCTATAGCGAGGTACAGCTTGCGCTCGCCTTCGGGAGGCGTCTTGCCGGGCGGTACGTACGTTCCACGGACTGTGATACCAGCTTCCGAATACTCGCTGATCAACGCTAGCGCCTCCTGTAAACCAAACAAAGAATATTAATAAAACTAGTAAGTGTACTGTGAACTCGACGAGATATGGGTTTAGCACGAATGATGAAATGATTTTATCTAGTTGTAACAAAAAAACAAATCTAGTAAAATCCGTTGAAAAATCTACGCAGTTGACATGGTAGGGCAACATTAACCAGCGACCCGGGTGTTACTAGCACAACATTATAGAATTTTAAAGTATGAAAGGTCTCATTACCTCGACTAATACATATTAATGACAGTAGAAACATGGCCGACTATACGCCCTTTGCCGTCTCAGCAGCTTGACACACATGAATATAAAAGCACCAATAATAGCTAATTTGAGCAACATCTTGACAACAAATCGCAGCGGGAAGAGAAATTGCACTGAGCAGAATACACACAATGTGCAATAATTGTACTTGTAAATACATTATAAGGGTTATCGACACAAAGGTCAAACCGACCCTGTAAATAAACAAAGTAAGAAATGAGGCTATTTACTCGCAATTTAAATCTATCCAAGGCGGACCAGAGGTCGCCTTAAGATTTATCTAGAAGAAAAAAATTACAAATAAAAAAGCCCCTATCTTTTGTTTTGACAAAGTAAACATAGATAACTTAGACGCGTGATTGGTCGGTGATTTCTTTCGAATACGTGAGATAGCCGAGTAAAAAGTAATAATAATAGAGATGATGACTAATATTAAGAAGGTTCGAAGAAATAATGCAATTTCAAAGAAGGCATGGCATAGTAATAATTAAATAATCGAAAAAATCTGTTAAATCTATGTAAAATTAACAAGCTACAAATTTTAAAAGTATTTGGTAATTGGGTATTTGGTTTTAAGCTTATTACACGATTGACGATTTTCATGATGATTCACTAATTGACATACTGTTACTCTGATTGATATAATTATTGCGATCCTGGTTCACTTACTTTAAATTTCCGTTTGACATTTTTTAATCTTATTTTTTTTATTGCTGTGACCACGCTGACATTTTTACTATTTTTATTTTTGTAATTTTAATTATCTGCCACCATTTTTTTTATTTGAAATTAAATCTTTGCATGCCCCATGTGACGGTAAAATAGAACTATATTTAAAAAACACCTATGTTTGCAAAGGAATAAATGATTTGATTATGATTTCATTCGATTTTGAGGGGATTATTCCCGTCCTTGTCGCTCGGTACGGCCAATGTATGGCGCTAGTATGAAGTTACTTAGTCGTTACGTCACTTCTACGATAGTCCTATCCCTGTCTAACACTTATTTTAAAGCGGTGATATTGTTTACACTATTTGGAAACAAATATTTATTTAAGTTAATAATAAAAACAATGTCATCATCCCTATTATTTCCTTTATTTCATTAAAACACTTATCAATTTCATTTTTAAATATTTTAATTTTTTTTTTTTTTTTATATAAAAAATTGTAGCGCACCGGTATCGGGAACAGGGTCCATGCTACCGGGCAGTTAGGGCTCCAGAGAGAGGAACCTCCTAGCAATGCGAGCCGTGTCATTATTATTATTTTGTCATACTTTTACATAATATTAGGCCTGATAAAAGACTTTGCAACAACAGCCAATATACTGAAGCATCAGAGATTATAAAATAGTTTCAGTACAACACGTCATCAACCGAATCAATTGACGTATGCGACTAATTAAAATTTTTATAGTTAATTATCAGAATAGTTCTGTAGGTTATTGGACGTTATCTTCAGATATTAACGTCAAATGTTGCATCATTACGGTAGGTGTCTCAATTAATGAAATGATAAGGTCTAATTTAACCAGATTAATGACTAAGCAACCATACGACATGTTTAATTATCACAATAAATACGAATAATAAAATAGAATGGCATCTAAGACAATTAATTTTCGCAATAAAAATGACACATCCGCGGTATTGACTTTTCAAACATGATGGATCATGTCGATGTAATAATAGACACCAATTCGTTACACACCAAATAACCAGCTGAGTGACAAATAATTTTCATTTTCTTTTTCATGATGAAATTCTTTCACAAAGGGATTTGTACGGCCGATCGAAATTTCGTGCGTCACTTCGAATGGTAAAGACATATAATAGTGACAATTAGTATGACAGTGTGAGAACGTGGTAGAAGTACTTTCATAAATACCATAAACTCGTTTCAAAACCAAATCGTTATAAGCTAATAAAATTAAAATTAAAATATTTATTTATCCTTTGCCAGTCTGATCCATGTTATACCCGCGATGGCAACTAACCTAACCTAAATACAAAAAAAAAAAGAAGTTCTGCCTCCTTGGTCTAGCGGTCGCAAATGCTACTGCTGGGAATGAAGTCCTGAATTCGATTCTCAGGTCGCACAAAGCGTTATTAGGGTTTCTCTATCAGTAATTTCTCATCAGCAGCCAAGGGTCTGGATTTGTGCCCGGTAAATACGCTCGCCCTCTAGTACATGGGACTTAAGCGTAACTGGCGAAATGCGGGTTTACTGAGGTACACCTCTGCCTAACTCTTCGGGGATTACGGACGTGAGGTTTTAATTTGTTAATTATAAAACCATTGCTGTACCTTGCTAGTAACCCTCCAACGAGCTTGTTGTGGGAAGTCATTGATCTCCAGTTCAGTCTCGTACTTGCGGAACACCTCCTCAGCTGGTTCTGACGCGCTCTCGTCGCGCGGCTGGTAGTTCAGACGAGTGTTCAGCTTAGCCGCTAACTGTTCTGCTACTGTTTTAGCCTGGTGAGAGAAAGAAAATGTTACTGTAAGCATATTAAATGAAAAACTAAACATTCAAAACTGTTCACTGACTGTTCTTCCAGAATGCATTCCTGTACTTAAAAAACGTTCAAATTCATCTCAGCGACAATCAATGTTAAAAATGTAAATTGATTGTATTTTTGACAGATTGAGACAGATTAGAATGCGAACGTTTTTAAAAAATACGGGAATTGCCTCTGGTTAGCTTACACAGGAAACTCAATTGCGCAATTATTGGCAATTATGGTTAAGAATAACGTCTCGACAACACCAAGCCATATGCATTAATTTCAAGATTGTATAAGAATTGCCAAGAACTCCACAATTTTAGTAAAATGACAGCCAAGCCACATGCGTTGGGCCACAGGGGGTGTTCAGAGTCCAATTTTTATATAAACAAATGGTCTGATAAACAAATTATACACAAAAAAAAAATACATATCACCTTATGTAAAGATACATGATAAATGATTTTATTTATGTAAGTAGGTTTGTACAAACACTTTTACACGTCAATCATATTTTAAAAGTGAGATAAGATCGGCGTTTCCTATCTGACTACTCTGAGAAGAAAGGCCGAAACAAACTCAGATGTCAGTCTCTTTTAAAGTCCAGACATAATCTTGGTCAAATCATGTGAAGACCATGTAGATTGGTGTCTGAAATGGTCTTTTGAGGGCAGAACCACACAGAATGATTGGACCTGTCCAGTCAGTGCACGCATTTGTCAGTAATCATGCAGCTCAACACGTAACTTAAGGAGCTCAACGATGCGACGAACATTACCAAAGACAGGACATTTGGGTAGGCCGCATAAATTACTCAAACTGCCAGACCATCATCATTAAAAGAAGAAAAAAAAAATGCAATTACCCACATAGTCCTCACATTCACAAAAATTAAAACAATAATATACTTTATACAGTAAATATACTTTATCAGTAATAGAAATACGAATTGGAAAAAAAAATAACATGTCCATATTGTCTTCACGTGACATTTTTAACACTCTCACCGCCACGTGGTATGCCGGCGCCCCACAAATTTCGCGCTAAAACTTTTATTGTTTTGTCCGTTACTAACTGTCAATATTCAATCAGTGCAGGCCATCAGTGAAATTTGGTCAGTTGGCCATAGCGGTGGGTAATCTTTATTCCGGCAAGTGAATTGATTCACTTATTCCGACTCCGGGTCCGGTACCGGTTCACCTTATTTATTCCTTTGGCACCGGCACTCACTCGCTCATTTTGGTTCCCCGGTTTCGCAGAACATTTTATTCATTTGGTTCACTGGATCATTTGGCACATTTTGAATTGAACAGTTGGTTAGTTAGAGCGATACGACGTGTTCCGAGTACTTCCGAGTGACTTGAGCGAGTGAACGAGAGTGAACAGTGAATGCGCGCTCCGGAATCATTTGGTACCGCGGTGCCGGTAAGGATTGTGAGGAATAAATAAGGTTTACGTATCCGCGTTCGGTACCGGCTCCTTTGGATCAGTACCTCCGGAGTTACCCACCGCTAGTTGGCCACGCGCCGTCCACGTAGCCTGCCGGTAAAGGGTTTTCGCGCGCTATTTCTTACGCGCATTCAACATGTCGGCTTCCGAAACCGATCCAGACTATCAAACAATGTTATTACAAGGTTCATCGCAATCTGAATCAAGGTATCATGGAACTACAGTCACTCAGTTATCATAGAGAACGGCTAGTTCGTCGAAGATGCCTTTCGTTCGGTACCTTTCGTAACAATGGATTGTTACGAAAGGTACCGAACTCAAGGTCTGCCAGCCGTAGAAGCCAGGAACAGGACAAAAAAAGTAAACTGTCTCTCTGAAATGCCCATCACAAAATGAAAAGAAATACATGTAAAATAATAAAAAATATTGTACCACTGTTTTATTCTAAACAAATTTAATTTTTTTGAGTAAAATATTAATAATTTCTTTGGAAACTAGTTTTTCTTAATTAATTACCAGCTGAAAGGTCATGGCAATAGAGTCCGATTTTTCTGTTTTTTTTTTCATAGGGAGGTTTTTGGATATACTAATAGTGTACACACGATGTTTATACACGGTACACTTGTTTTTAACTCCATAACCGGCAAGCCAAAACCAAAAAGTCTATATGAATTCGTCGGGTCACAGCGGACCACACGGCCTGCTGATAACGTTTACAGCGTGTCCTGCCGGCGTGCCATTTGACGTGCCGCAAAAGTTTTCCTAAATTAAGCGTGGCGAGTTTCGTAAGAAATGGGATGGCGGCACGCCGCCCACATGGCCTGCTGCGTTGCAAACTAAAAAAAAAATACAATGACCCACATAGTCCTCACACTCACAAAATGTAAAATAATATTGTCTATACTAATATTATAAAGAGGAAAGATTTGATTGTTTGTATTGAATTGGCTCCGAAACTACTGGACCAATTTGAAAGAAAGAAAAAACGTTTATTTAGCACAGACTAAAAGGCACACAAAACAGGTAAAAATTATGAGAAAAACAATCAAAATAAAGATAAAAATAAAAATAAGGTGTACAGTGCAAAGTATGAAGCTAGCAGGGTAGTGTGCCTCACGGCTGCGCCAAAAAGGCCCAGTTCAGCAAAAATATGTCAGTCAACTAGTGCCTGACGCTGGTTTTCAACTGGACCTGAATTGTGAGGTAACGGATGTAAATCAGTTTTATACTGCAACGTGACGTGTGTATGCATACATATAAAAATAAAATTGTTTCAAATAATAATAGTGATGATTAAGTTCATAAATGGAGTAAAATGCAAAAAAAAAAACAAACAAAAAAAAAACATGCTGATAAATAAATGAGACGAAAATAGAGAAATAATTCGAAAACAAGCCGGAACAAACCAAAACCTGCTTTAAACGATGCCAGACTTCCACGCTCCAACGCATTGTATAATTAATTAATCCGTGCACTACATTGATACAACGCACAATAGGCTGCAAACAGCCGAGCGCGGCGGACTATTTACGGACACTTTGCAACTTTTTAGTGTTTTAACTCTTACCTATGGTTGGCATCGAGATTGCCCAAATACGATGGTTATCGAACATGAATAAGTCAGCTAAACATTTTTGTGAAAGTGAAATTGGAAGTAAATAAATAAATAAACAGTTTCATTAATTCTTTATAAGATGACAGGTAGGTAACCTACCCGCATACCAATTTTTAATTTTTAATTTCTCGGTGTATTTCTATAGTCTTATGCTTATCTATGGGAATGACAAATCACAAACTGCACAGAGGGTCGCCCACTGCTAGGACTTGGTGAAGGATGGGACAACTGGCGCTATCCTGACATCATACATTTCAGTCGCGTGCAAGTAGGCCAGACACATTGGGTACGTAAAACGTGGAATAGCAATGCATACAATTGTAAATAAACGTTTATTTTAATGTGTTGTCTTATATTCTACAGGTCTCACATCTGCAAATGGGACGCAGCAATGCTGCGGATATCGCATCAACACCCTCCGGGCCGAGGATACACGGGACATGAGCCAGCGAGCCACACCGAGCTTTAGCATGAGCAAGAGCGGTTCCCAACAATTAAACTGTACACTATAACAACAGCTATTTTTACATTTTCGTGCAACACTCACCGACAGAAATACTGACATAATTAAGTGGTTAAGTACATACATCATATAATTGAGACATTTTGTGTATTCATGTCCAACTTCCGTTGCGCTTCAATGAGGTACCGCCGTAAGCGTCTTCTAAAAGCGTCTATCGTCTTAATTATTCTAATCAGTGGTGGCAGGTTATTCCATACCTTGGAAGCCGCATAACGAAAGCTGCCTCTAAAAGCGGCTGTACCCTGAGACCGGGTCGAGAGCTGTTGCGAGCATTGCCTTCTCCCGCATTCCCGTCTACTCGTAACCCAACTAAGCTTGTTATATAGGTAGTCCGGTTTCTAATATTTAACCACGCCGAACAGAAGGCAAGCCAAATGCAGTTTGCGTCTGGACTTCATTTTAAGTGTAAAGTGCTTATTTAGAAAGGGTGTTACATGGCTTCTGCGAGGAATATTGTAACAAAACCGAGCGCAAGCGTTTTGCACCCTTTGGATGAGGCGGTCTGTACGAGCTATTAGGCGTGGGCCGTAAACCGTGTCAGCATAGTTCAAACCATAGTTCAATCCATCCATTCCATCATAGTTCAATTTGAAAAATTGTTTTACATTAGAAGCCGAAATTATGTCTGAAGAACATAATTAAGGTACTTTTTTTTTAAATCCACGCGGTCGAAGTCGCGGGCGAAGTGATAGTACTTTATACAGTAAATATACCTACATGCCATTGTTTGTACAAAAAAGTACAAATATAGAAAATAAAAATCAAATAGTAACACTCGTAACATTACTTACCAACATTTAATTTCATATGAAACGAACTCACCGTAATAAGCGTGTGCGCAGACGGGGCGCCCTTCAGTATGGCCTCCGCAGCTTGTTGCGTGGCCCCCTTATGTTCAGCGCCGAGCCCCTTGGCCAGGTTGATGCGCGACGCCAGCCGGCGTGCCAGCTCCAGCTTGCCGTCCGCGCCCGCGCCCGCGCCTGCGCCCGCCACGCCGGCCGCGGTCACGCCCGGCTACAACAATCACAAATTGTTTCAATGTTACTTAAAAAGTCTATACTCTTGACTGATGGGGAAGTAAGCAAGATAAGTGGAAGAATATTTTGTGGTTGTGAGACCTAGAACGCACTCATAAGATTACTTTACTCCCTTATATATCTCTCTCGTTCTATAGACGTATCTAACATGTCATGTGTTACTCTGTATTAAATAAATACTAATGATTTAATTTAGGCGTTTATTAGAGATACAACAGTTTTGTGTATATTTTACAACGTGAAGGCACTCTTTTACTCTGATCTACACTAATAGTTATAAAAATGTAAAGTTTTGCTTATTTGTAAGTTTGTATGAAGGGTAATCTCTAGACCTACCGTTCGGATTTGATAAATTCTTTTTGCATCTGATAGCACAATTCTGGAGGAAGGCTTTATACATAGGCTTTACAATCGCTTGGATCCATAAAAGACGAGCAAAAAGACAAAAAGACGTAATAGCGCGGGCAGGCGATGCCATGCGACGGGGTGGGTCGGGGAACAAGAAATTTCGTCTTATTATAAATTTAATCTTTACAGAAATGTCGCTCATATGGCAAATCGAGCGTGAGAAACATTCGGCTTTGTCGAGCGTTACGAGTCTCTGTGTAACTCATACCTGTGACCTGTCAAAAACTCGGTATAAAGTCGGCCGCACGTCAGTGGTCACAAAGCCAGTACAGACTGGTATCTTATTCTATTAAATCTCCGCTATTAGCTCAAGGTCCGCTATTAGCACCGACATACGGTCAATTATACCATATTTACGGCCGGGTATAAAAGACGTGTAATTCGGTTAGAAACACACAATCTTACAAATGTTTTATCTGAATATTCAAAAATAATTCATACCTCTATTTGCCAGGCACAATATCAAACCTAGGATCAGACAATCTTCATAATCCTCAGCATAACACATACATAATTAATTGACAGCACCTTTGTGTCGTTAGCAATTAGGGTGGGTATCGTAGTTCAAGTGTTGCTAATGAGGTGCGTTCGACCGTACGTGCGCAAGCGCAACTATAGATATAAATATTCACGCACAGAATATACTTAGAAAGAATCGTGAGAGCCAGACTATAATGGAAGACTATACTATACAAGCAAGGTTCATGTTTATAGACTAAACGATCCAACGAGACAATAGTTTCTGTGAGATCTAAAAGTTTAATAAATACCTACATCATATCAGCTGTTACATATTAAGTGTGAAGAGATATGAGGAACAGGGTGTAAAGTTCACTCATACTCTTGGAAAAGGGAGGATCCTCCGACCAGATGGATGTCGTATCTGGTGGGCAACTGTCCCGATGATTATTGTCGGGAAGTTGTTTATATGCTAGCTGCGCGTTAAATTTGATTGCGCGATGCAGGATTTGTGTGACGTCAGTGTGATGCGTTGTTAGCATGTGGCGGTGTAGATGCCGCCACAAGTGCAATACATTGCAAAATACATTATAGTTATTTCTATGTACTATTCGGTGCCATAGCACAATTATTTAATTCTCAATTTTTGTTATGGGCATTTATTTGGCAAGCACATGTACTTGTTTCTCTGGAACACTTAAAAGTTGTCCCATACCTACATAGATGGCGTCTGTATTTTGGATGCATTTGCATTTTGCCAACATAAATCTAACACAGCAAACATCATCCCTGTTAAACTATCTGTGGGTCAAAAACATACTTTTCTAGTACGACCTGAAGCAGAGACCTGCGTTGATCACATATTGAGACTCTTCGAGAACAATATCTAAGCCTGAAAGTAATCGTCTTCAAAACATGCGAGTTCAAATTTCTTAAAATGTGAGCAATCTTACCTTGATCTCCTTAACAATCTTCTTGGCAGCGAGCATGACCTCTATCTGCTGATCAAGGTCACCCTCCACATCTTCATCATCAGAATCTTGAAGACCAAGAGCCGCCTTCTGGTATTTCTTCTTCTCTGTAGCCGCTTGAGCTTCGGATTCGTCGAATTTGAAACCTGAGCAATCACACGGTTTATGTTTCAATTTTAAATTCCGTTAGTTTGGTTCGAGAGTAAAGAACTGGGCTTAACCACAAGTGTTGATTAACTTTAACTCAAAGCATTTATTTCAATTAAACCATTCACAGAAGCATTTATTTCAATTAAACCATTCACAGGCACTTTTTAATTGACAAGAAGTCAGTCAACCAGAAAAATGAAGTTACCTAGTTGCCAATTCCAAAGCGTAGGGTGGAGAAGA
The DNA here is from genome assembly GCA_963555695.1 of Dasypolia templi. Taxonomy (NCBI): domain Eukaryota; kingdom Metazoa; phylum Arthropoda; class Insecta; order Lepidoptera; family Noctuidae; genus Dasypolia; species Dasypolia templi. Next base: position 8,129,176 of record OY743157.1, read on the forward strand.
ACGGGCAAGAAATTCCATGGACACTCTTTTAAATATAAAATATTGTTACAAAATATCGGTAACAATACCATGTTGAAATTATACATATTACAAGAGGTGGTGCCCAGGAACCAAAACCATTAACATTGATCTTGTCTAGGAGTAGAACGTGATAGCTGCGTGTCGCTCATTAATAACGAAACATAGCATTTCTTAATTAGGGATATGAAAATTAAAATTTATGCCTAAGGCAAGAAATAAAAAAACATTTGGTTCAGCGTTTTTGTAATATGGGGATAAAATTGCTATATAAATAATAAAAATCACATGATTATTGAAATTTTTGTGATCCTCTTTCTAAAAGATTTAAGGAATTGAAATTATAGTTAGAACTCATATACCCCATAAAGGTATTATTTATTTAATTTAAATTGGTCCATCCGCTTAAAAGTTATAACAATTTGAAGTTTTAAAATTACTTAGCTATTACGTAGTCAAATAAGTGGTCAATGGCGGCGCTGGAGCATTTTAAATTAATGATGATAATGTTAAAATTTATATTTTTTTTTTTATTATTTTTACAAGAATAAAAAAGATATCTATGTGCGGAAATAATATAAGTAGTATTGTTACTCCTGAACTTCAAATTCATACAAACAACCACATCGCTAAACCAAATTTAAAAAATACTAAATTCCGTGCCGCCGTTGCTACCATCTTTGTCAAATTTAGAAACACCAGGGTTTAGGTATGTGACAACGATGTAGAAAAACGTGCACGTTCAAATATTACTGCACGGTGAGAGCAACCGGAACACTGTTCATGCTAATAGAAACTAACGGATTTTGCTCATTTGAGATAAAGCGTTAATCTTATTTTACTAAAGATAGATACTTAGCAAATAACACTTTTTTTCACATCAATAACCGAATTTGCATGACATGCCAGCAGTGGGATGATACAGGCTGACAGTCACAACAGGGACTTACAATAGGGATGATGACTTATATTATAAATGTTAGAATAATAATTTAATTTCAAAGAAGGTATAGGTAAAACGAGATAATCGAAAAAATCTTTAAAAATCGATGGGAATATGAAGAGAAGCACGCCTTAAAAGTTTTTCGCTAGAATGAAGTTACAGTCGTGACGTCACTTCTATGATAGTGCTGTCTTTGTCTATCGGTTATTTTAAATAGTTTATAAGTTGGGCATTTTTTTACATTAAATTTTTTAAATATTGTTTGCACTATTTGTAAACAATATTTTGAAAGCTAAAAATAAATTAATAATCATCATCCCCATTACATTAGCTTCTGCCTATCAGTTATTTTAAATCGTTTATAAGTTGGGCATTTTTTTACATTATTTTTTTAAATATTGTTTCCACTATGTGCAAATAATATACCTTATTAATATACCTAGACCCTAGAATCTTTGCTTAGGGTTCCCGATATATGTAGCCTTAAGGCAGCCAGGGTCGCTCGCCTCCTCCCGCACGATGACGTGTAGGGGTGGCAGCCCAAGCATTGCCTTTAGGGCAGCAGTGGGTGTAGTTCTCATGCAGCTAGTGATTGCTACACAAGCAAACCGCTGCAGTTTTTCGAGATCTCTTTGGGCTGTGCTCAGGTCTGTCCTAGGCCACCAGACCAACGAGCCGTACGTGATAATTGGTCTAGACAGTAGTGTATAGCCAGTAGGTTACCTTGGGGTTAATCCCCCAGTACGGATAAGATAATCTATCTCTTCATTGTCCGTGCCGAAAATAGCCATCGTGTTTGGGTGGACATCCAAAGTGCCAGAGTAAGAATTGTTCGTAGAGTTATAGTTTGGGGAGTTCACAATTTTAGATGCCAGTTTTGTTCCCACGTTTGCAAAAAAGTCGTTGACAGAATCGAGTGACTGAGTTGGGTCAGGAGTTATAGATAACAACTCACTGGCCGAGGCCTTACTCTTTTGAAGATTGGAGACAGTTCTAATGAGATTCCAGGTAGCTTTAGGGTTCTTGCGATGTTTTTCAAATTCATGTCGTTCATACTCTCGTTTTAATTTCTTTAATAAATTGTTGCAGAAAAAATTATATCGATTATAGGTGATTTTAAGAGTATTATTATCAGTTGCAGCAACAATAAAAGTTCCACTGACTTAATAGTGTTTACACGAAGCAATTCATTTGGTATTTCAATTGATTGTACGCCACAGGCAAGAAACTTGCATCCTGTGTGTGCGGTTTTACTTTCCACCTACAGACGTTCAAGTTACCAATGATCCTAAGGCGGACCTCACACTACCGCGCGGCAGGCCCCGGCGCAGGGCTGTGCTCAGGTCTGTCCTAGGCCACCAGACCAACGAGCCGTACGTGATAATTGGTCTAGACAGTAGTGTATAGCCAGTAGGTTACTTTGGGGTTAATCCCCCAGTTTCTGCCAAGCATTCGCTTGCACTGCCACAGAGATATGTTGGCTTTTGTAGTGATGTAGTTGGTGTGTTTTGCCCAATTCAGCTGTTTGTCCAAATATATGCCTAGGTATTTGGTTTCGGTTGATAGGCTTAGGGTAGTTCCGAAGAATCGTAGTAGTTGTAGTGTCGTCAGTTTCCTCTTTTTTGTAAAGAGGATCAGTTCGGTCTTTGTGGGGTTGGCGGATAGCTGGTGTCTGTTGCACCAGTCCTCTACTATTCCAGGCTTGGCGCATAAGGTTGCATAGGATATTTTCGTGGGTGCCATTTATTATTATGGTTATATCATCGGCATAGCCTACAGTAAAGTAGCCTTTGTCATTGAGTGTTCTGATGAGACTGTCTACAACCAAGTTCCACAGAAGTGGCGAGAGAACACAATGTCCCTTGTGGTGTCGTTCACTGTTACCAGTACAGCTCTCAATTTGAGCAAATTAGTGATCCACCCACTCATGGTCGGGTCTATATTGTGTCTGTCGAGGGCCATGTTGATGCTACCAAACGTGGTTTTGTCAAAGGCGCCCTCGATATCAATGAAGACGGCTAGTGCTGAGCATTTGTGGTCCACCGCGCATTCAATCTTGGAAACTACGCTATGTAACGCAGATTCCGTTGATCTGCCTGTGGAGTACGCATGTTGTTGTTTGTGAAGTGGTTTTGCCTAAAGAGGTCCGTCTCGAATGTATCTATCAGAGTCTCCCGAGGGTTTTCAGTAGGAAGGATGTGAGGCTTATGGGCCTATAGGCCTTGGGTACACAACCCAAGGCCGGATTACACACAGTAGTCAGATTTGCCTGGTTTGGGTATGAAAATGACTTTCACTTCGCGTCAAGCTAGGGGTATGTGTCTGAGTGCTATACAGGCCCGGAAGGTCTCCACCAGGCATGGTGTCATTATATCAACCCCCCATTGTAGGAGGGCTGGGAAGATTCGGTCCTGATCAGCTGATAGGATTTTCCTTACCCTTGCGGCTTCATTATTGGTTTCGATGGATTCACAGAATTTCGGCCATGCTGTTCTTCTGGCAGTTCTGATTTGCTTTTTGTATGTATGTTGGGTCTCTTTGTATGACTCCCAGTCGTCCGGGAGTCTGGTGTTTTTGGCTCTGTTGAATTGCTTACGTAATGGATCTCTGAGTTTACTAAGTTCAGCGTTCCACCAGGGGTTCCTCTCGCTGTTAGTTTTTGGCGCCCTTAGTTTGCAGCATGCATGCTATGATTCGGTAATATATTCTGATAGTTTGTTTACGGTGTATTCTAGTTGTGCGGGGTCTCTTATTAGTGATAGGTGTCTGCCTAGTAGGGAGGCTAGGAGGCGCTTAAACCCGGGTACATTGGTGCGCCGCGGGTTCCGCCTACGCACTGGTTTACTTGTGTTGGTAGTTAATGTAAAGCGAATCCTTCTGTGGTCTGAGCAAGAAGGCTCGTCGGATACGTGCCAGTTTGTGATAAAGTTTGTCGCATTTTCTGTTGCAAGGGTTAGGTCTATGATCGTTTGCCCTCGGACTGTGCACAAGTGGGTTTAGCACCACGGTTAACACGGTTACAAGGTCCTGGGTTCGATCAGGCAGTGTTATTGGGTTTTTCTATCTAGAATTTCTCAGTAGCAGCCCGGAGTATGGATTTGTGCCCGGTTGATTGTAATAGGCTCGGGACTTAAGCATAACTGGCGAAATGTTGGTGTACTATAGGTACACATCTGCCTAACCCTTCTGAGATTACAGGCGTGGTGTTATGTTATGTGTTGTTATATTATCTTAGCGTCTGGTGCACCGGGTTACGTCATCACGTCAACGCCGGCTGTCGCATAAAACCAGCGCTGGGGCTCTGTCTCGCATAGGTTCGTAGTATTTTGCTGAGCGATGGCCATTTTGCGTGGGTATGACGCATATTTCCCCCCAAAATGTTATTTTTTGTTGTTGTGTTCGTTCACTGCGTCATGTTTACCGCAAATAAACGTTTTTTTCTTTGTTTCGTCTATTTCTTAAATCTTCTGTAATCTTCACCAGCCAAGTTAAAAATACTCTAAAATTGACTAACCTTTCCCACTGAACCCTCCACCAGTATGCACTTTCTTGCCATCCTTTTCCTGCGCGTCTTTGTATTTGTCCCAGAGTGCTCGTAGCTCCGGGGGCGGGGCCACGCTGGCCAGCTCGAAGGCGCGCGTGACGTCACCAGCGTAGCGACCTTGTTCCGGCGTCAGGAATGTCCACGCGTAGCCTTTGTTGCCCGCGCGACCGGTGCGGCCGCATCTGGATAATAAAATAAGCCAAATTATAGAAAAAGGGACAATACTCAGAACGGAAAGCCACTCCCGGTCCGAGGGGGATCAAATGTGATTTGGACAGTAAACATACCGATCCAAATATGATAAAAACACATTACTTTGTAATTTTGCAAACTTACTGGTGAAGCTTGATGGTTTTTTTTAGGATAACCCTTAAGTAAACTATTGTGTAAACCGAAACTATAAATGTGATTTAATTGCCTGTGGCATACCATAAGTTATAATAATAATAATCTTTATTTGGAACAAAAACACATTTTACAAAATTGATTGCGTACGTAAATAGCTACATTAGTTACAAACTGTGGCGCAGCTATTATCGCCCACCTCCAAGAAGGAGACCACGGCATTCCAAATTCCAGGGATAAAAATAAAAAGGGTTTAAAAATTAACAGTTACAAAGAATTAAAAATAACATTTTAAGTGTTTAACGTTGTGAATGTGGGGGTGTTGTATGTGAGTGTAGTGCGTGTCTGTAGGGTTTAAGTGTTGAGTGCGCTTGTGGAACCCCACGAGCACACTCTACGCTACGTGTATTTGGTGTGCATGTTTACGGATGAAAGATCTTTAGGGTTTCACTAAATTCTCAATTTCTTCGTATGTGAGAGTATGAAGCCATTTATCACTAATTCTTTTGCAATCCCGGAGAGTACATGGATAAATAGTAAGAACTTTATTAATTTTGTTTTAAATCACGGGACTGCAGAAAGTGAACTGCCCGCGGACAATTTCCAATTTAACACCTGATGTCGAACAAACTCTGTCAGTCCTACGTTTATGTCTTCTAAACTCAGGGTCAAAAGACAAGCTTGAATGCTTCCGCAACACTGTACTTAGCACAAAAGAGTGCCTTACTGTAGGTAGCTTCCATAGCGTGTACAGTTCGCTGGTAGGGAAGCGATAGGGTTTGAAGGCCATTACCTTAAGGACAGCCCTCTGCGCCCTCTCCAAACGCAGCAAAAGACATTTACCAGCACCACCCCAGGCCGAAATACAGTACGTTAAAACAGAATGGGCAAGAGCAAAGTACACAGTTCTCAGGGTAGCGAAATTGGCAGAGGTCCTTAGATTTTTTTAAACAAAAATCAATTTTCTCACCCTAGAGACTAGTGAATTTATTTGCCCACTCCATGTCAACGTGTCATCGACCCAGACTCGATCAAGATATTTTATTGAGTCCGTGCGCATAACTTCAGGACAGCCACAGGTGGCAGTCCTCATTGTATGGCATGCATGAGCTGTCAGACGGAAGGGTGGGGTTGGTTGTGACGCTTTCCTTGGACTAAAAGTTATAAACCTGGTTTTATCCACGTTGAGGGTGAGCAAATTATGTGTGAGCCATCTCATGATAACTTGCAACGCTGACTCTGCCTGAAGCCGAGCCTCGTTCCAGTCATAGCCACTAACCAGAACAACAGTATCATCAGCGTAAGCAATTACTTTGGTGTTTGTAAGATCAAGTTTGCAGAGCTCGTTATGTAAACCAGGAAAAGGGTAGGTCCTAAGACACTACCTTGTGGTACTCCATAGGTGAGGAATGCTCCCTTACTAGTGTGGTGGTTTATCTTGATGATTTGCGGGCGATCACTAAGGTAACTCTTAAACAAACTAAGCGGTAGGCCTCGTACACCAATCCTTTCTAGTTTATTGAGTAGAAGGGGGACAGAGACAGTGTCAAAAGCTTTAGAAAGATCAAGGAAGATAGCTATAGATTTATCCTTGTTGTTTAGATTTTGCGCTACTGAACCTATTAATTCTAATATGGCATCCTCTGTGTTTTTGCCTGATCTGAATCCATATTGGTTATCTGCGAGAATATTTTGTGATTTAAGGTAATCCAGCAGACGTTTGTTTATTACTTTTTCGAGGAGCTTAGACAGAATTGATAATACCGATATGGGTTTGTAGTTGTTGGCACTGTCTCTGTCTCCACTCGTGTGAATAGGGTGCACAACAAACACTTTAGGGAATAATCCAGATGTAAGGTTGAAAACATGGCAGATAACTGGGACAAGAGTGCTTCTAGCACTGTAGATTACAGTTGCGGGGATACCATCCCAACCCGCAGCACTAGTTAGTCGCAGGCCACGGATAAGATAATCTATCTCTTCATTGTCCGTGCCGAAAATAGCCATCGTGTTTGGGTGGACATCCAAAGTGCCAGAGTAAGAATTGTTCGTAGAGTTATAGTTTGGGGAGTTCACAATTTTAGATGCCAGTTTTGTTCCCACGTTTGCAAAAAAGTCGTTGACAGAATCGAGTGACTGAGTTGGGTCAGGAGTTATAGATAACAACTCACTGGCCGAGGCCTTACTCTTTTGAAGATTGGAGACAGTTCTAATGAGATTCCAGGTAGCTTTAGGGTTCTTGCGATGTTTTTCAAATTCATGTCGTTCATACTCTCGTTTTAATTTCTTTAATAAATTGTTGCAGAAAAAATTATATCGATTATAGGTGATTTTAAGAGTATTATTATCAGTTGCAGCAACAATAAAAGTTCCACTGACTTAATAGTGTTTACACGAAGCAATTCATTTGGTATTTCAATTGATTGTACGCCACAGGCAAGAAACTTGCATCCTGTGTGTGCGGTTTTACTTTCCACCTACAGACGTTCAAGTTACCAATGATCCTAAGGCGGACCTCACACTACCGCGCGGCAGGCCCCGGCGCAGGGCTTTTGGCTCCGTTTCCCGCGCTCCGCTCCGTGGCGTGTTGTAGTGTGAGATCCGCCTAACGGCTGAACCCGATAACCTAAGACAGATCGCAATTGATGATAGACATTATAATTCTATCTGTCTCTGTCAAACAAATAGCTGGCAACATGTTACAGGGGCACATACTTTGGCTTTATTGGAACGTTAAAACCAGAGATTGATAGGTTTTTCTAAATCCAGTACTCCAAAATTGGTGATAGATACGTTATTGTTCTGTGTTCGTAAGCATAAATCTGCTTTGTTTTTTAGTTTTGTAATAGATTTATTTTGTATGCACTAGTTTCTGTGACAAATAAATCTATTTTTCTTTCTGTCTTTCTTATTGGGTTCGGCCATAAGTGAGACTCACCTATGAACATAGTCCTCGTAATGGTTGGGACAGTCGTAATTGACGACCAGCACCAGTTGCTTCACGTCCAAGCCTCGCGCCGCAACGCTGGTTGCGACCAATAGCTTCACCTTTCCCGATTTGAAGTCCACGATAGTAGAGTCCCTGTCGAATTGATCAATCCCTGTAACAGGTCACCATTAATATATTCGTCACTAGACAAGATGGATTTGTGTCGCAAGTATAAGCGTACTGCTACCTAATTTTATCAAATATTTTTAGAAGCATTTGCACATATTGCTTGTATGTGAATTTCTAACCCGACCTTGAGTTTCTGTTATTTTATACGTAATGTTTTTTTTATTATTTGACTTGCAAATTGAGAAGATTGTCATTTAATTAAAAGCCGAAACTAAATTGTTCGACAATACTAACAATGGCACGTTATGCAAATTCAGTTTTATTTTTGCAGTTACCATTTCAAATACAAAAAATGGCAGTACGCTTATAATTAACGACAGTTTAAGTATGTTTATTTTATAATCGAGGTCTCCCCACATCCGCTTTGGTCGCTGAAAGGAAAATAGTCCGTTAGTAGATTTTGATAATAAAGTACTGGGTGGTCATTTGACTCTCTTAATTTAATTAAACGTTTGAATTTAATATTTAAAGCTGTTAAAATAAAATTGTAACAAGTATATTTTTATCTGCTGTAATTTTAACTAGGAGAAATCAGTACAATTGATAAAATTGTAGTGTTCCTTTTCTCATGCTGTTAAATAAAACTAATAGAATCGCGAAGACAGACGTAACCTGCAAAAGAAAATATAAAAGCCTGTAGTGTTTTTTTAATCCAATACTATGTTTTGTAACTGATTCGCGGATTTATCAAATTAAAAACACTTAATGTTCAAAATAATGCATTGAACATAATTTGTAGACGTTAGATGGTAATGAGCCAGGCACTAGAAAAACACCGGCTTTATAAATTATTGTAATCTTGCAATAATAGGTTGCCTGGAAGAGATCGCAGAAAGCAATAAGGTCGCCCATTTTATGTTTTTTTTTTGTTATGTCATTTTCTGTGCAAAGTAAAGTGGGCTTTGAACTTAACACCGGAAAAGTTGGCGCAGATTAATCAGTAAATGGCGCACACATAAAACATACACATTAGAACCATCCCCGCCATCCGGTTCCATGCTAACTTCTACACCTAATCACTGCGCTAGTCAGTGAACTGAATAACCCGCCCCTCATCCCCTATTCTTCCTGGCAAGAGGGTCAGGTAATGCAGAGCGCTGACTATACTAACGGGGGCGACAACAAAAAAAAATACACAAAAAACATGTTTTATCGAAATCTCACCTCCATGCAAGCTCATGCATGAGTAGGAGGCTTTCATGAGGTCTTTAAGCAAACTGTCGGCATTCTCCTGCTTATCCACGAACACTATGATGCTGCCCAGCTGACTGTACAGTCCCAGTAGTTCTAACAGCTTGAAGAACTTCGCGTCGTCTTCCAGAATAGCTACGTGTTGCTCTACGTCTTTGCAAACTACGCTTCTGCCGCCGACCTGGGGAAAGTAGGAGCTTTCAATCAACTGTTAACTTGAAATCACATAAGCTCAGAACTCTATTCACGCAGTTCTGAGCTTATCAGGACCCAGAATGCCTGGAACCCAGACACATTGTATTTCATTTAAAATGTAGCTCTTCCATCTTCTCTATGAAGATCTGGAATATGTGAAAGTAAAAGTGCCTTACCTGAACTTCTATCGGTTTCTGCAATATCCTCCTCGCGAGGGCTTCCATTTGTCTAGGGAAAGTGGCGCTGAACATTACTGTCTGTCTGTCTGGTCTGACGTTGTCGATAATCTTCATAACCTGCACAGACACAAATGTAAATGTATCGCAGACGCAGTTTGATGACGTAATTTAAGTTCAGTTGATACTCAGTCAAAGTCGAAGTCAAAGCATTTCTTTCAAATAGGCACATAAAAGCCACTTTGAACTTCAACATTTACATTAAAATTGAATTGATTCTAGTCGCCCCTTCCAAAAGGCAGTTTCGTATGGAGAAGAATGGGCAAGAAACTCGAACGTTATTATTTTAAAATGATTTACAATATTTTGTATACATTAAATGTGAAGATGATGCAATAAGAATAAATTTAAAAAAAAAATTAAGCAACGACAGATAAATTAATTATGTGATACGTACATGGTGTTTACATATTTACAAACCTAAAAGTATACGATTTTCCTAAAATATCAACAAGGAAGCCAGTGTGCGAGTTAAGTAATCACAGAATTTAAACCCAGACAGCGACATCATTAGTCCATGACTAAAATAATTTTGGTCTCGTACACGGTACACTTTTAATAAACGGAACTGCGCTGCTGATATTCGCAAGAACATAAATGTACCTCTCGCAACGGTTGAAATAGTACGTTAATGTACCTGAGGCTCAAATCCCATGTCAAACATCCTGTCGGCTTCGTCCAGCACTATGTAGGTAACACGTCGCAGATTGGTGACGCGACCCGAGTTAGCCGCTAACATGTCAATCATCCGACCAGGCGTGCAAACGATCATTTCAGCTCCACGTTTTAATTCGGCTATCTGTGATCAAATGGAAAACACACATAAAAATCATGGAATTTATTCTTATTTCTCTGTTACTCGAAGATGGCCTGTAGCTGTATATCTGACGGAGAAGCGAAACAACTGCGCAAGCGCCTCCCGATCCGTGACAAATTCGGCAAAGTTATAGTCTGTAAAAGGCCAACCGGTGGTCTGATTGGTTGGTAACCAAATTTCCCAGATAAAGTGTACCAACAAGAATAGTGGCCAAACAGGAATAAACAATTATATCATGCCAATCACTCACACTAAAACAAAAATTCACTTATATCATTAACAGTTGCAAAGCATTCAAGTCAGTATGAACAATCTCGTGGATTTACGTTGATGATCCAACCATGTTAAGTAGCACATCTAAATATATAATATTAAACAAAATGTCTACCTGTTCAGAAATCCCAGTGCCACCATAAACACAAACGACCCTCAATCCCAAAGACTTGGCGAACTTCTTGATATCCTTGCCTATCTGCATGCAGAGCTCCCTAGTAGGGGTCATGATGAGGGCTATGGGCCCATCTGTGTCTTCCAGAGACGGCTGGTCCAGGACATGGCGGAACATCGGCAGGATAAATGCTAGAGTCTTGCCTGAACCGGTTTTGGCTATGCCGATTAGGTCTCTGAAAGGAAACACGGGTTAGACCATATGTATGTAGTAGGAAATGGACTTACATAAATATAATGGTCCAGATGGTGGTGGTTTGAGGTATAGTATTCTAGTAGCAATACTAGAATTTTAAAATGTTCTATTGCAGAGAACGAAGAAACTATTTAAAAAAAAAGCGTATGTTGAAGATGTAAGAACATCTCATCATTACGTTTATGGGGTAATACAAGGACAGCCGGTCCCATACTTAAAGCTTTAGCGCGATAATAGTTTTAGTTTAATTTTTTTCTTTGAGAAACAAATAATAGGACTGTTTTACACTAAAATAAAACAGTCACTATGTGCCGAAAGAAAGACACAGCGTTAGTATGAAGATCACCACGATAACGTGCCTTCGCACACCGCGCTCAAAACGAGGGACTTCTTGAACCGCACGCCGTTCAAACTCCTTACAGCCCTGACCTAGCACCGTGTGACTTCGTTTTATTCCCGAAAATAAAAAATCTGCTCAAAGGGATACAAATTTCGTCGCCGGAAGATGCGCTGTCAGCGTCCGAGCAGGCTGTAAACGAGGTGTCTATGGCGGACTGTAAAAAGTGTTTTGGAAACTGGTTCACTCGCATGAAACTTTGTACAGAGGCTAGTGGAGAGTACTTTGAAAAGATTAAATAAATAAATATTTACTTGAAGAACATTTATTTTTATTTTCGCAAAACTTTCTGAGTGTCCCACGTATTGAAATAGTACATTATATGCCTAGCAGAAAGACACAGCGTTAGTATGAAGAAGCTGTCTATGATTCTGGCTTCTAGGAGCATAAATATTGATAAACATACCTGATTCTCTATGGATTTATGTTGTTACCTCTCACTTCCAGCAGGGGTCGCTACCACTGGTTCCGGCGACCGGCCCGTTAAGGTTTTCATAGTCTTCGCTCACCAGCAAGGTCCTTGCTCTAACGCTGTGTCTTTCTTTCGGCACATAATGACTGTTTTATTTTAGTGTAAAACAGTCCTATTATATGCCTAGCAGAAAGACACAGCGTTAGTATGAAGACTTGTTTGATATCTGCTGGTGAAGGTTACTGTAAACACTATGTGAAATAAATAAATGTTTTTATAGAATGAAAGAAAATTGTTTCATAATAAACAAACATTTATTAATGATTACCCTAATCAGTAAAGTAATATTACTACTACATATAATAATTTAAAATCAAACAAAACAAACAGTTTTGTACTTCAAACCTAAGCTATTAACTTTGGCACATAAAATAGATTATTCTTATTAAACACCAGAGAAGTTTAATCGTAACAAATCATCCTCTTTGTTATTAGAATTGTTAATAATTTCTCTACAGTAAAACTTCCTAAAGGTCTTATCGCTCTTCCAGTTTCCTCTAGCTAATATCTCCTCCACAGGTACATTCTCCCACCATCCCTTGGATGCTACAGCTGCTCTGACACTTCCTGGAGTAGCTTCTAGGTTTAAGTCTTTAAATATAGATATAATCCACCCCGCTATGATAGTTCTTGTAGCTGGTTTTATTTCGCCTTTTATTGAAACAAATAAACTTGTAACATTACTATTAAGACGTCTATGTTGTGAAATCGACTAGGGATACTGTGTATCTGCCTGTTAATTTTAGACACATAATAGCAAGGCTATTAGCTTTTTATATAAACTCAGACATAAGTAGTATGTCGAAGTCTTGTGTTATTAATACCACAATAGTTAGTAATAATACTAAAAGTCACGTGGCGAGCCTGAATAAATGTAGCTCAAATGTAGCTATAAGTAATTCTACAAACTGTACGAAGGAGGTTCCATGTCCCTTACTCACTACGAGCTCACCGTCTGGTGGTGACATTCAAGTCTTGGGCTTAACTCCGGATAATCATTTAAACTAGTTTGTAAGACAACAGAAGGTACCAGGAAGAATATTCTTATAACTAACAACAACAAGGTATCTTCTTGCTCAAAAAGATGTCATTATCAAAAAGAAGGTCAGCAGAATGCCTTGAAGTTATTTCATCAAAATATTCAAGGTATTTCTTCCAAATTATTAGAAATTGAAATGTTTTTAGAGAAAACAAAGTTTGACATTGTTTGTTTTACTGAACATTGGTTAAGGGATTACCAAATGCTAATTAATTATGAGAACTATAGTGTGGGCAGTTGTTTTACCCGTAAATCTATGCTGCGTGGAGGGTCTCTAATCTTGATTAAAAATTGTTTAAAATCCAAGCAACGCAATGACATAGTTGGTTTATCAGTTGAACATTGCATCGAACTGTCCTGTGTTGAGCTAGATAAGCATGTTGTAGTGTGCGTGTACAGACCCCCTAATTATCAGACCTTTTCTTTATTTGAGTCAATAATGGAAGATGTCCTAGCGAAACTTGCATCCAGTAACAAAGCCGCAATTATTTGTGGTGATTTTAATATTAATATTCTTGAAAATAATTCAAATAGCTGTAGATTACTAAGCCTTTTTAAATCGTTCAATTTATTTAATGTTTTTACCGAACCGACTAGAGTAACTCCAACTTCTGCTACTTGTATTGATAATGTCTTCTGCGATTTTGATCATTTAGAAAAAGCCATCGTAAATTTTCTGCCGTCAGATCATAGTGGACAAACGGTAACTTTTAGGTTTAAAACACCTTTACAAAAATTGCAAATACAATTTAGACCAATAACTACTGGCAAATTAAATAGTTTCAATAGTGCCCTAAATAATAAGTTAAATGTTCTGGGCCATAATATGGACGATGCAAATAAATTTTATGAGGATTTCTTTTCATTAGTCCACACTGAATTCAATAAAACTTTTGAAAAGAAAACAAAAAATATTTGCACTAAATTTATATTTAGTGACTGGGCAACCAGAGGTATTAGGATTAGTAGAGAAAGACTGTTCGAGTTGTATGGCCTTAAGCCTTACATTAACACTGAAACTTTCAATAAGTATGTTGCTACATATTCCAAAACTTTTAGAAATACCTGCAAAATAGCTAAAGCCCTGTACATTAGCAACAAGATCAAAACAGCGGAAGATAAAATAAAAACTGTTTGGAAAGTTATAAATAACGAAACTAGTAGGAAAAAAATACGAAACATTGAATACACATTGGAGACTTCACGTGGTGCCATAAGCTCTAACTTAGAAGTAGCTCAAGAATTTGTAAATTATTTTACTAATATACCATCTAAAACTACGGAGGCTTTAAATTCCTCACCCAAAGTCTCAATTGATTTATTAAGAGCGAACGTTCCAGGCTGCCCGGTTGATTTTCAATTTAAACATATAAACCCTATGATAGTTATAAAAGCTTTTCGGCAAATAAAAATCAAGTTGACCGAAGATCTTTGGGGAATGTCTATCAAAGTTTGTACATCCATAATCGAGACCATAGCACCATACTTAGCTTTAATATTTAATTTGTGTGTAGATCAAGGAGTCTTCCCGGATTTAATGAAATACAGTAAGGTTATACCACTTTTTAAATCTGGGGATAGCAAAGACACCAACAATTATAGACCAGTATCCGTGTTGCCGGTATTCAGCAAGGTGTTCGAAAAGGTAATGCTCAATCAAATGCTTAATCATTTTAATGTCAACAAAATCTTACACGAACAGCAATATGGTTTCACCAAAGGTCGTTGCACGACTGATGCTGGTGTCACTTTACTAAAACACATATTTACAGCGTGGGAGGAGGCCCAAGATGCCATAGGAATTTTCTGTGACCTCTCCAAGGCATTTGATTGCGTTAGTCACGAAACCTTGCTCCTAAAACTGGAGCATTACGGACTAGGAAAATCTGCGCTAAGTTTAGTTAGATCTTATTTACAAGATAGACGGCAAAAAGTTCAAATTAATGGTGTCAATTCACTAGGATTAAAAGTAAAATTGGGTGTTCCACAAGGCTCGATATTAGGTCCTTTCCTCTTTTTAGTATATATTAATGATCTACCCCATTTATTAAAAAAACAACCACAAATGGTGTTATTTGCTGATGATACTTCTTTAATTTTTAAGATAAGTAGACGTTCATCAAATCTTGACGACGTAAATAACGCACTGCTGCAGGTACAAAATTGGTTTACTGCTAATAATTTAGTATTAAATGGGAAAAAAACAAAATGCATAAGGTTTGCTTTGCCGAATGTTAAAAGTACTGATTGTGACATAGTATTGAATCAAGAGAAACTAGAATTCGTTGATAAAACGGTTTTCTTGGGGATCACGCTCGACTCGAGGCTGCAATGGGGTCCCCATTTAACATCTCTTGCAGGACGGCTAAGTTCAGCAGCATATGCTGTAAGAAAAATCCGTCAGTTTACTAATGTAGATACCGCGAGGCTGGTCTATTTCAGTTACTTTCATAGTATCATGTCTTACGGTATCTTATTATGGGGACGCGCTGCAGACATCGAGTCTATTTTTATTCTGCAAAAAAGAGCCATTAGAGCAATTTATGGCCTCCGCAGGCGCGATTCTTTAAGGGAACTGTTTAAAGAAATTAACATCATGACCGTACCTTGTCAATATATATATGAAAACATCATGTACGTAAGGAAAAACTTAAATATTTTCAGTAAAAGAGGTGCAAGACACAACTATGGGACTAGAAATAGGGACCAATTGGTTCAACCGGGTTTCAGGCTGGCTAAAGTAGATTCATCCTTCATGGGGTACTGTTTAAAATGTTATAATAAAATACCTCCCCACATACTCCAACTGAATGAAACGAAGTTTAAAACCTGTATCAAACGCACACTATGCAGCCAGGCATATTATAAGTTGGAGGATTACATCTCTGACAAAAATGCTTGGCTCAACGCTGGTTCTGCTCCACAAGGGCGCCTAAACAATTGATTAGCATTCGGAAATATTGTTGGAGCTGCTGAAAATTGTAAAAACTATCTTTGCACTGTATAAATTCAATCTTTTAGTATTGTATAATTGCAAAGCACACGTGTGAGCATTATGTAGTACCTACTATAAAGCTACCCTATACTGGGCACGTCTGTCATTGACTTGAATGTGCCCTGGCGGCTGAGAGTATGTCACGCTCACTCAAATGTCTCGCTGGTGGTGGCGTGTGTGTTGGATCATTAAGTTCCCTTCAAAATGGTTGAGCTGAATGGTGCTGATCCATACGTCATGTTCGTGAACGGGCGCCGTCAGTGGGGACTGGTCATCTCTTGGCTGCCACGGCTTTTTTTTAATTTTTAATTTTTCTTTTCCGATTTTTATGTTTTTTATTACGGGTCTTTCTACATCGTTCTCACATGTTTAATTTCAACAAGACTGATGTAACAAATTACTGTAACCATATTATTTAAAAGAGTGTCCATGGAGTTTCTTGCCCGTTCTTCTCCATTGGTACCTACTTCGCTTTGGAATGGGCAACTAGCTTCATATTTCTGACTGACCGACCCCTTGACAATTCAAAAGTGCCTGTAATGGGTTTATTTGAAATAAATGCTTTGAGTTTGAATTTGAGTTTGAGTTTGAAGCTTCAATCAATTGTTTAATATGTCTCAGAGGACAAATATTAGCATCTGGGTGCTTTAATAAAGACCATCCCGACTGTCTATATTTACTTGAGTGTGTTTTTGATCCAAATTTGGGCCATAATAAAATCTTTTGTTCCTCTTGTATGAAATTGTTTTGAGATATATCCAATAAGGTAAGGTCATGTATTCTTCTGCCTGATGCTAACAATAAAATAATTGCAGTTCTTCTTGAAATATCAAAAAGTTTATTTGTGCTTGGAACTGTTTTCAACCATTTGAATAGCAATTTTGTGTCCCAAATAGGGGATTTTGAAGGTAGAGGTTTTGCCAATGCTATGGCTTTTAAAACTTGCTGAATAAAGAAATTTTTTGAAAGATTTTCTGTATTTGAAGCACAAAAGGTAGAAATAGCCGATTTATGTAATAATATTGTATTCAGTGAAAAATTTCTTTTTAAATGCAAATCTGCTAAAAATCTTGCAACGTCTTTTCCATCTGGGTTTTTATGGTTCATATTGTTTATGGCACAAAACGATAGCCACCTTTTTATAGGAGCTTTGTAAGTATTTAGAGTGCTTTTGCGCCAGCTATTACTCAATAACTTTATTTCATCCCTACTCCAGTTAGCTATCTGGTCTGACCACCCCCAATTTTCCAAGCCTGTAGGGACAACTTGTCCACCTGTAGGGGACAGAACCCTGTTGATAGATCTATGAGGTTCTTCCGCAGATTTGTTATTGGTATTGGATTTGACAGGGCCCTGGCTTGTAGATCGGTCAGCCAGAAACACTGATCCCATTGTGGTGCTATTACAATGTATGTTCCTTTGGCCCTGTTCAGATGATCCAACACCCGAGGGATCAGGTTGGGGGGGGGGGGAACACCCAGCCCAACTGAAAGTCCCAATCTTGACTGAAAGCGTCGCAAAAAATTGCTGACCCATCTGTCGAGTCCCACGTTACGTATTGTGGGACAACTGCGGTTTCTTTTGACGCAAACAAATCTACGTCTGGAACGCCCCATCTTTTGAATATTGCGTTCATGGCTTCAAAGTCAAAGTCAAAGCGTTTATTTCAAATAGGCCCATAAAAAGGCACTTTTGAACGTCAAAATTTTGGTACATTAAAAATAGAACTGATTCTAGGCGCCACTTCCAAAAAGTAGTTTCGTATGGAGAAGAAGTGGCAAGAAACTCCACCGTTACTCTTTTAAAATGTTTTACAATATTTTGTATACAATAATTATATCAGGATGGCTTGGGATTGTAGTTGCCATTCGGGAACAGGTTTTCCTCTTGAGAGGCGGTCTGCAATCCCGTTTAACCTCCCCGGGAGGTATGATGTCGACAGCGTTATGTTGTGCTGCTCGGTTAGGTGAAGGAGTTTGTTTGTTAGGCCCAACAGGGCTAAGGACCGGGTGCCGCCCTGGTTCCTTATGTAAGCTATGAGGGTCCGATTGTCGGATTGCAATAGAACGTGTGCATCCTTCATTTGTGCACCTTGTTTGACCAAGGCTGCATACACAGCAAACATCTCCTTCACATTGGAATGCCATTTTTTTTGGTGGCGATTCCATTTTCCTGACAACATGATGTTGTTCAGGTGTGCTCCCCAGCCCGCGTCCGCCGCGTCTGTGGTGAGAAAGTGGGTAATCTTGGGGCTGTGCATTGCTTTTGCACTTTTGCCCACGTTTTTTACCCACCATTGCAACTCTCGAGTCACTAGAGGTGGCAAAACCTTCTTTTGCCTGGGTCTGCATCCTCTGAACGATTTTAGGAATATTTGAGTTCGGCGACAATGAAGGCGACCGTTTGGAGTTGCTAAGTTCGCGAAATTTAGTACACCCAGTATTTGTTGAGTTACTCGGAGACAAGACTCTTTCTTTTGTATTAAACTCGATGCTAACTCTTTTATTTTTTGTACTTTTTTTACAGGAAGGGAAATTAATTTTGTTTTTGTATTCCACACTATGCCCAAATATTCTATTTCCTGAGTTGGGGTGAAAAGTGATTTTTGATGGTTTACATGCCAAAACCAACTTTACAAGAGTATCCACAGTTACTTTGGTTTGTTCTATGATCTGTGCCTGATTTTGACTGGCTATTAAAAAATCGTCTAAATATACTAATATTCTTATGCCTTGTCTCCGAAGGATTTCCGCAATCCAATTGGTTACTGATGCGAAAGAGTGAGGAGCTGAAGAGAGACCGAAAGGCAAGGCTGTTAACTGTAATATTTCGCCTCCATATATTATGCGCAGAAACCGCCTGTGGGTTTCCTTTATGCTTAAGTGAAAATATGCTTGATGTATGTATGTCGATTTTTGTCATCCAGTCCCTGTCTTGTAGGAACTGAATAACATCCAGTCGAGAAATTAGCTGGAAATAGCGAGTCGAGACATGTAAATTTAGACTTTTTAAATTGAAAATAGGGCGTATCCCCCCATCTGTTTTTTTTACTAAAAACATTTTGGAGTGAAAGCCGGGTGTTATGATTTTCGGTTTTTCTAAAATGCCTGTTTCTTTTAACTGGTCTATGACTTCTGTCATTTTCTTGGATGGTTTTGTTGCAAACTTGTTTATGATTCTTTTGTATGGGTAATGTAATGGAGGTTTTGTTAGAAATGGTATGCGGCTCTCGGCTATTATTTTTTGGATATATTGACTGGCCCCCAGTTGTTTCCATGCTTGAACATGGAATTTTAGGCGACCCCCCTTGAACACACTGCTTTGATTGTCACTTATCTTTAACGTTGGAGGTGTCTTGGGTACTTGTACGACGAAAGGAATGTTTTTTATAATTATTTTTAGATTTTTTGTCCGAGTTGAACTTATTTTTTTTATCAAATTTTGGTTTATAAGATGGTTTGGTATTTCTCTTGTTTACTTGACTGTTATTATTGCATTTGTTTTTATCCCTTAAATAACTGGGCATGTTAAGCCAAAGCTGAGAGCCTCCTAAAGAATCAACCAGAGGAATGAGTGCTTCTCTATTAAAGAGGAGCATCAGCACTAGGTGGAATATTTTGTAATGCTAATTTAAGGTTTATGTTATTAACTTCTTTTAAAATGTGGTCACGTCTAACCTCAATACATTCTGCCCGCTTGCCACATATGACTTGCATACAGGATTCCATATTTTTGTAAGACAGAGACGTTGGACCAAATTTTTCAGACAACTTACTACACAGAGTATTTGCATTGAGCTCTGTGTCAGAACTAGCAGCCCAATTTACGACCTCCTGCAGACCATTTTTCAAAAGTTGCCTGTTCTCGAAAACAGCATTTGACAATCCCGCTAACAATTGTTCCGTACTAGACAAATAATCAATACCTTTATTTAGATGGCACAGTTCCTCATTCAATTTTAATCCTATAAAACCTGGTGTTGCTAAATGTGCTTGCAAGTCCTTCTTATATCGAATACCCTTCCAGGCCTGTGAGTTAAATTGTTGCAGATTATTTAACACTGCTAGTTTTGCGGGGTTGGCTACGGGTACAATCTTTAATTCGTCAAAAGTTATTTTTAAATCCCCCAAACACATATTATTGTTATTCGATGGTTTATTTAAAAATTGGTTACAAATTGCAGGATTCACGGGATCGCAACGGCCGCCATTATTATTTTCTTTGTTATTATTATAATTCGTACTAATTGCCGTAAAAATTTGCGGCATTTAAGCTACACAGTCTGTTAAATATGTAACTTGGTTAATAAGAGTATCCATCCGAGGATCCGAACAGGTTCCGAACTGTTTGTACTTGCGCCGCTTAGACCTTTTGTTAGCTGGCGGTGAGGCAAAACCTTCTTCGTCTTCCGAAGACGAGGAACTGCTTTGCGATGAGCTTGAGCTCACAGCTCTTTGCCCTCCATCCGGAGCGGCAATTTGAGCCACATGTTCAGGTACAGGATCCTCAGAGTTCATAATGGAAGGTACTTACCGACTATCCGTCGAATACGCAACACTGAACTAAAATGAAAAACACTGAATTTACATAGAATACTCGTGTATTAATACTTTAACACTATATTCCAACTGAAAGCAATAAAATATTAGAATCTAATAGGATTTTTGACAGTTTTTAACTTGAAAAGAAAACTTTTGCTCCTAGCACGACAAAAATCATAAACGCTATGAAAACCTTAACGGGCCGGTCGCCGGAACCAGTGGTAGCGACCCCTGCTGGAAGTGAGAGGTAACAACATAAATCCATAGAGAATCAGGTATGTTTATCAATATTTATGCTCCTAGAAGCCAGAATCATAGACAGCTTCTTCATACTAACGCTGTGTCTTTCTGCTAGGCATATAATGTACTATTTCAATACGTGGGACACTCAGAAAGTTTTGCGAAAATAAAAATAAATGTTCTTCAAGAAAATATTTATTTATTTAATCTTTTCAAAGTACTCTCCACTAGCCTCTGTACAAAGTTTCATGCGAGTGAACCAGTTTCCAAAACACTTTTTACAGTCCGCCGTAGACACCTCGTTTACAGCCTGCTCGGACGCTGACAGCGCATCTTCCGGCGACGAAATTTTTATCCCTTTGAGCAGATTTTTTATTTTCGGGAATAAAACGAAGTCACACGGTGCTAGGTCAGGGCTGTAAGGAGTTTGACCGGCGTGCGGTTCAAGAAGTCCCTCGTTTTGAGCGCGGTGTGCGAAGGCACGTTGTCGTGGTGGAGCAGTAGCCCGCGGAGCTCTGTGTTTGGTCGCTTGTTGCTCACAACAGAGAAAACTTCTGCCAAGCATTTGATAGTATACATTACATTACATACACCATTCAGTGTTGATGCTTCTTTGGTTCAAGGAACTGACACCAAGTAGCCAGTCAAATTGAAAAAGCTCGCAATCAAAATCTGCCCTCGCTTCTAGATCGCTTCACTTTGGTAGGCGTTGATTCGTTTTGAAACACCCAAACCGTCGACTGGCGCTTCGTTTCCGGATCGTATCGATAAATCCAAGACTCATCACCTGTATACACACCACGTCGTAAACACGCCTAGACGAGCCTGCTTCAAATTTGTTTATCATATCACGGCACCATTCCACCTGGGCCTGCTTCTGAGCATTGGTGAGGTTGTGCAGCACCCAGCTTGAAACTATCCTACTCAGGCGAAGATGTAGAACTTCTTGAAGGCTTCCCGATCCAGCCTGCAGTATGTGCTGAATGAGCTGAACCTTTTGATACGTAACACGCCTATTGTCTTGGATAAATTTTTGAAACTTGCTATCAGTGTAGCAAGTTTTCTTCCGTAACAGCCGTCAAAGGGCGGCCACTTCTTTCTTCATCCTCCAAAGTTAGTCAACCGCGCTTAAATTCGTTATAACAGCGATACACGGTGGCCTTAAAAGGACCTTCATTCATGAATGTCGTTTGAAGTCTATCGTACGATTCGTCCGTTTTCAGGCGACACTTGATATATAGCGCGAAAATGTTCCCGGCGCTGATCCATTTTTAATGAGACACGAAAATTTTAATAAGCTCGCAAACTATGTGGAGGGAAATCTTTAAATTTGTACGTACCTATTTTTACTTACAAATAATCATTTTCAAAATGGTGTTTTGAAAAAACTTTTTTTAATTATAATTTTTGAAGTTAGCCAGATGTTAGAAACTCTACTATTTATAGAAATACCTATCTATCCCCACATGATGCAAAACATTTTTGCAGAGCCCTTTTTCACAGACATTTTGTTTTTTTTTTTCCTTAGGAAAATGTTTCGAATTACAGGTTTCTGCAATGATAATATAGGATACATTGCATGTTAGCTCCCACAATCCCTTTAAACTGTTTCTATAATTTATTATCAAATATGAAACTTACCTCCCAGACATAATAGCAGGAATGGCTTGCGCTTGAATAGGCGTCGGCTTCTCAAAGTTAAGCTTCCTCAATATATCCATCTCTTTCTTACTAATACCGCAATGTGCCCAAGACTTGATAGGCTTTGGACACCCCTTCCCTTTCACTCGAATACCTTCCAGCTCTGTCCTGTATGCTTCTACATCCTCTGGCGTCATTCTGGCTAATTCACTAACCTAAAACATAGACCACTTGTTAATAAATCAAATGCAAAATAAAATAAAATGTGTTTTATGACGAAATCTATTTTCTTCTCAAATCCCAAGAATCGCAAAAACTGGGTATTTTTTTTTTTTTGTTTTGGTTGTTGAACTGATTCAAGAACAGAAGTAAATAAACACTTTTAAAGAGCGAAATTAGCAACATGAATGAGTTTTGCGAATTATATGCCCAACTACATGGCCCATCGATCTTAAAAGACAGCTGGGACAAACGGGATGCAGAAGGCAGAAAACCGAGGTTTGTGTTGCAACTTTGAAGAGGCTTATATCGAGCAGTGGCCTGTGATTAGACTAAGTTGATCAGGCTGCAATTTTTTTGTTGAAAATCACCACTAATTAATAGTTTCATTCCCAAACCTTACCTCAGTATAGAAAGCCTTTCTATAAGGCATGTAGTCTAAGCTAGCGTGGTCAACTTTAGCCAAGTCCTTCCTTTGCTTCGAAGCGAGGTTTGCAGCCTGGTCCTTAATATCTTCCGTCTCTTCTTCCGACGAATATTCTAAACCGTCCTGATTCTGTTCTATCAGTTCACCTGGATCAATGAAAAAAATGTTAGCATTCTTTCAATTTTTTGGCTTCTAAGTAAGAAAAGGATAACGATAACGAATCTGTAAAGAGGCATGTCAATTGGTGCAGCCAGTCCTACCAAAAGCTATGGCAAATAAGACACTAGAGCTGTAACCCAGCTAGTGGTCAAATAACATGAGTAAAGCAAAGGAAAGGATTTAAAAAGACTGAGAAATCTTGAAGTATTGTTTTTTTTTTTTTTTTAGTTGAATCATAATTTTACTTTCATATTATTTTATTCATTGTGGACCTATAGCATACAGCTTTGGGGTGCGGCCAGCAACAGCAACGTAGAGATACTGGAAAGATTTCAAACCAAAACACTGAGGACCATCTTTAACATAATTATATCTAACTAATACTATATCTATTATTATATACAGGTAAAATGTGTTTCTTTGTTTAATAATAATAATTGCTTTATTTTCAGGCATTGCTTTTTTTTGTTTGTTTGTAAGTTTGAGTGTGCATAGACGAATTCAAAAATTTTTTTTTTGCATTGCATTTGATATTACAATTCTGGCTTCAAAGCCATCCTTTTAAGACATATTTAACATCACGCCCCTTAGGAACCGAGCAAAAAGATAAAAGTCAGAAAGAACGCTAACCAAAAACGAAGTAATCAGGCATGCTGGTATGCTGGAAGAGATTTCTTTAGAAATAAGCAACACCTTTGTACGTACTTTTATGTTCCTTTTTTTCTTGTCTGTTTATATGTGTACATAAACCGTTTAATAAATAAATAAGTAATAGCGCGGGCAGCCGATGCGGGGGAGCAAGAAATTTCACGAAGACAAAGTAGCAGGCAGAAGCTAGTCAGTAATAAGAACTTAATCAATCTTGACTAAATGTACCAACTGTTAAACAAAAAAAATAAAGCACCAACTACCAAAAATGTCAAAACACAAAAATGAGCTTTCCCTCAGTCTGAGTGGAGATCAATGCCTTCAACATAGGCCTCAACCCTACGAGATAGATTCGCCAGGATGGAATGAGACACCTACCTAAGAAGTGTCTCACTAAGCTAAAAAGCCTAAACAGATACAAGTATCAGACATATAAGTGGCTTATTGTTTGTGTTCAGCAGATTGCCACTGTGAAGAAAGAGAGACAAAATAAAGAAGAATGAATATACCTTTATTCTTCTGCTCAGTGACTTTCTTCTTGGCTGTGCCAGTAAGCACTACGACAGTGCCACCAGCAGTGGTGGGCACATTTATAACACCGCGCGCTTGGTCCATTTGATTAACTTTGCGTACTTCCTGAAAATTTTATAACATTTACATATAAATAGGATTATTATTCATATTCATCTTTATTTGCATTCCATAATGCTTAAATATCTTTCAATGGCTTAAGGCTAAAAGTAACTTAATTACTATCTTGGACGGGCTAGAGTTAGTATAAAGCATAGATGTTTGTTTTAGAAAAAGAACCAGAGTAGTGGAGAAAAAGTAAAACATACTAAGCAAAATACTGCATTATACCAAAATGTACTCAAAATACGATGTATATAATTAAAACAGATTCCAACAAATTGAAAACTTCCTCCTTTTTTTTGTTGTGTTAAAACAATAAAAGAAAAAGGTTAGTAAGTAACCTATGATGTAAAGTTGTACACTATACAGTTACAAAACAGCAAAAAGTTCGTAACAATTTACTTTTACATAAACTATAGTAACACTGACCTGTTGTACTTCTTGCATGTAAGCATCCAGAGGATCTATTTCATCTTCTTCCTGTACTTTCTTCTCTTCCACTACAGGTTTTTCTTTGGGTTCCGCGTTCTGGTCTTCACCTGCTGTTATATAACAATCACAATTTTATAAGAACATTTACATGGCAACATTTTTTTAAACCCAAACTCTTGTATGCTGAATAGGGGTTTGATAAGCACAAATTAGGAAACTTTAAAAGTATGTTAAATGATCTACAATTCAGTGATTATGCTGATACTTCTCTCTGACTGTACTACAATAAGCTTAAGACAAGTAAGACATTAATCATTTGTTCAATTGTCTTTGCATTTGCTTTTACGCTTAACTTTGTGTAAATAATTTTATCACCATTGCTCTCAAAACAGTGAAGGGAAACATTGAGATGAAACCAGCATGTCCTAGAACCAAAAATTCTAAGACATATGACATCTACCGATCCGCATTGGGCCCGCATGGTGGATTACGGCTCACTCCCCACACAGAGGAGGCCGGTGTTCCAGCAGTGGGAACGTTATAGGCTGATTATGATGAGTTAAAACATATATTATTTAAATCGCACTGCAGTTGAAAACCTAAAGCTACCCATAGATTGATATTTCAAGATCAACTGAAAAAGTTACATGTTTACTTGGTTTTTACCAAAAATCTATGGTATGTACCTTCATCACCAGAGTCGTCTTCCAGCGACCACTTCTTGGCTGGCATCTGGATATTGCTTACAAGACTGCCTTTCTGCACCTCTTTCTTGGCAGACTCCAGCTCTTTACGTTTTCGATCGGCGCGCCAACGCTCGATGCGATCGCGACGTTTCTGCATTTCTGCTTCCAAACGACTTTGTTCTTCTTCCTAGAGGTGACAGAATAGAGTATTAGAGTACTGACATGAATCAATTATCAGTAGTTCAGGTGGAAAATACAGCAGTTAAAGAACTTAGGAGTGTACTTCATCTTACTACCTGGATATACTCTTGGACTTAGGTTTTAAAATTTTGTTAAAGATTTGTAAACTATTTTCTATTTGTTCAGCACCTGGTACTTGTGGACAGTCCTACACTGTCCTCCCATACCTATTAACACTGTAATTTGAAAACATTGTAAAAGCCAATTATTTTAAAAGAGTAACCATGAAGTTGATTAGACGATTGGCAAAATAATTACTACTTACATTAATACTGTACTGTTTCCCCGACTGTAAACATCAAAACTGCAACTAACCTTATCCACAGTCCCCGGATCATATTCAGCATCAGATTTGAGAGCATTCTCCTTAGACTTTGATCTCTCCTCTTTATCCTTGTCTGGTGATTTCTTCCTGGAGGACTTCCCGGAACCATTTCTCTTGTCATCCCTTTTATCACTGCATCAAATATTCAAGAATTTATTCATTTTGCATGATTAGCATCAGCTTTTTAAAGTGATAGGGTTGTTAGCAGTAAAGGGGTGTCCTTGGTAAATGCAACTTACAAGCGCAATTATAAAATTGAATATACAGTCTGGTTTGAACTCAGAATTGCATTTTTTTTTAAATAGAAAATGTTCCACTTGTATTCTCAATCATGGTAACGTAATGTGTGCCATTGACCATAAACAACTCTATAGATGAGTAAGTCTATTGGTTTGTTTACGAACCTTTTTCTGTCTCGTTCCCTGTCCCGATCCCGTTCACGCTCACGGTCCCTATCACGCTCACGTTCTCTACTACGGTCCCTGCTACGTTCCCTCTTTGACTCTCTTTCCCTGCTACGGCTGCGCTTCCTCTTCGTCGATTTAGAGGCCCTGTCTCTCGACCTAGACCTGGACCTCCTTCTCTTGCGATCGGGCGTTGCCGACCGACTTAGGGACCGCCTACGTTCGCGGTCCCTTTCACGATCACGCCTGTAAACATTCGCATGAATTACAAACTGCCATACATATACATCGGAGAATATTCCACGTCTATAAACAAAACAAACAAATCACTTACCCGCCTCTCACCATTTTTTTACACTAATATCATTAATCACTACAAAATAAGCACAGTTTGTTTTGTCCAATAATAAATCCTTTCTCCTTTCGCATTAAAAATTCGTGACACGCGTTGGTTGACTGACTGAGACTGACGCGTTACGTGACAGATGTAGTGATGTCCAATTACTTGACTTGACTAGAAAAACTTCAGCTAAAATACATAATCAGAGTCTATAATGTTCCCACAGTTGGGACACACGCATGAGACACGCCTCCTCTGGGTGAGAGGGAGTGGGCCGTCACACTCCGTAATTAGATGACACATGTCTTCGAATGTTCGACCATGGGACATGACCTCCTCATGTTTTCCTTGAGACATGAGATTCTATATAATATTTAATGTGAAAAACAATCATAGCGAGGTAGTAAGTTCCAAATCATTAGGGTATCGGAGCTATAGAGAAGCCAAGTTTGTATGAAAATCCTTAAACGTGAACCATTCACTTGAAACTGTTAAAGTTGTAATGATTATTATTATGTTTTCCTTACTCCCTCAAGGGGTAAAAAAGAAGTTCGGGTTAAAATTTGTATGAAAAATCAAAACGAGAAAAAAATTACTCGAAACTCGGTAATAAAACAAAGTAATGAATTGCAAATTCTAGGATTTCTACTAAAATCAACAAATAAGGTTATATGGTTGATAAAGTTAAAGAACAGGAGTGAACCTCGAATAATTGAAAACGTGAAGGATTTTTCAAAACTCATCCCCCTATTAGTATGAAAAGGGAAAAAGGAGTTAATTTAAAGAATCTGATTTGAATAAAATAATTTCATTTATAAGCTTGAAACTTGGATAGAATAATCTAAGTTAACTACAGGCATAGAGTATAGTGACTAAAATGACTACATGGTGGCCGTGCCATGGAACACTAGAAACGTCGATGTCAACACAGGTATCAAAAAGAAGTGTGAAAAAAAAATGGGTTGCTCTTTATAATTATGAAAAAATGCCATCCGAATAACTTAAAACTTGGCAGTTAATCTTTTTACGAAAAATCAAGTCCACTAGGGTTTTCTTCTCGTGAAGTCAATTTACAGTAAGGTTTGGTAGTAATCGTGCAAAGTTTCAAGTTCATTTACCAAGGAAATCAGATCCAACACAACATGGTTGTATCACTTTGCGTCCATAATAAGGGGTGTGATTTGAAACATCGTTCATCACGTGTTCTGTTGCTTGTCTAGCAGTAAAATCCTTTAAACTTTGCTAACCATTATAACCCATAAACGAAAAACTCTAAAAACTATTTATTTTCTATAAAAAGTATCAGTAATGAAGAATCTTCTAACAACTTCAACCCCAAACTTGGTTTTTGCCATTTTTGGGATTCGATTTGGGGTACTATTTATATTTGCAAACTTACAAGTTAATCCGACCACGCATTTAGACTTTTCGTATTAACATTTTCACCCTTCATTCATCTTGGATTTGGGGTTGTAAATTAGGCAGGTTTATTTCTTACATTTAATATGAATCTATTGGTACTCAGCTAGTTCGTATCAATTACTGAGTGCGGTTTTCACCAATGAAACTGAACGCGATCAGCACATAAACTACGTGGAGCTGTCAGTGCTCTTTGTGTCAGTGTCATTATTTTTTAAGGAATATTGACAATGACAGCTCCTGAACGCTAGATGTGCTGAACGCGATTAGTTCCATTGGTGAAATCCACCCTAACATAAAAATCATAGTTTCATTAAAAACATGCAATGAATCAAATTCATTACTCAATTGATTCACTAATGATTTATTAAGATTCAATTTAAAGTAGAAATTAAGTTTTTTGATATTACTAGGAAAAAGAGACTTTTTAATTAAAGATTTCAAATTATTTAGTAGAGTTATGACGAGGTGCTCAAGTATTTGTTTATATGGTGGCCGTGCCGTGGAACATTAGAAACGTCAAGTCAACGTCAAAACAGTATCACACAATGTTATGTCAAAGTAACCTAACCTCAAATGTTGAGAGCAGCCGCCTCGTACCTATTGATTGTTTACTACAATTATTAACTATTTACGTCTCAAAATCCCAACGTTGATCCACATAATAAAAAATCTAGAAATTTGAAGTTATTCTACGCTTTCTAAAGCTAACCGGCAGACATGGCGGATGATGGTGAAAATGTAAGTGTTTTAAAAAACTATGTACTATGAGATAAATCTAAATGTAATACACAAAAACTAATACTAAAGTTAAGAGAACGAACATCTTAATCTGAGTAAGGCAGATAAGTTCGTATTGGGTTTAAAGACCTTTTTATTAATAAATTTTAGGTAAATTCCATGGTCAGATTTCAACTCGTTTAGGTATTATTTAGCTACAAGCTTGGCTCCACCAAGCTTGTAGTTTCCCATCGGCAATTTTCAATTTTTCATACAAACTTTCCTCCCAAAATATGAAATCTTGTAAAATCCTTCCAGTGTTGTCTTGTGCAAAATTTCATGCTTCTAGAACTCAACTCAAACTCAAAGCATTGATTTCTAATAATTCAATTACTGGCTCTTTCGAATTGTCAAGGAGTCGGTCAGTCAGAAGTCTGGCGGCATCTACACCGCCACATGCAAACAAACGCATCACACTGACGTGAGACGAATCCTGCATCGCGCAAGCAGAGTTTACCGCGCAGATAGCATATATACAACTTCCCGACAACAACCTTCGGGCTGTTGCCCACCAGATACGACATCCATCTGGTCGGAGGATCCTCCCTTTTCCAAGAGTATGAGTGAACTTGACACCCTGTTCCTCGCATCTCTTCAGAAGTATGAAGTACAGTAGACCCATCAGTTTAGGCAGCATTGCATTGTCTGTTAGTGAATGAATGTGTGAAATTATGGTTTTTATGGATCATCACAAATTTCAGGTATCTGTGATGACAGTGAAGGAGCCTCTGGATCTCATAAGACTCAGCTTGGATGAGAGGATATATGTAAAAATGCGCAATGAGCGTGAACTAAGGGGAAAGCTACATGTAAGTGCAAAAAATTATTCATGGTAAACAATGTATTGATAAGTCTTAGTATCCATAAAAAACAAAGCCTATTAAATGTAGTAGTGAAACTACACTCCATCATTAATTTATTATACTATGCAATCAACACCAAATCTAGTTGACTCCCTTTATGGTGCCTATAGCAGACTGATTAGTAGTTTTTCGTGTAGAACAAACTAAGATCAAACTGATTTATAAAATATTCTTTTCATCTCTAGGCCTATGACCAACATTTGAACATGGTTCTTGGTGATGCAGAAGAAACTATAACAACGGTAGAAATTGATGAAGAGACATACGAAGAAGTATACAGAACAACCAAAAGGAATATTCCTATGTTATTTGTAAGGGGTGATGGTGTCATACTTGTATCTCCACCTGTAAGAGTAGGTGCCTAATATAAGATTAATTTATGTTCAAAATAAAAACTACTTTTAAATACATCAGTTTATTTCTTTTGCCCTAAAAGTTTAATAACACCTTCATTCCTGAAAGTACGATTCTTCGGCACCAACAATTCTTCCTCATCCATTGGTTCAATAATCTTACCAGCTTTAGTAATCACACTAGGACGAATCAGCTTCTTATGCGCCTTCTCAGGTATAAAAGTATTACCTAGAGGTGCTCTGATAGATGCTTCATAATCTTTAATACTTTCAAAGGGGAATGGCACATCTTTAACTTTATGAACTGCAAGTTTTGGGTCCTTGAACTCTTTGATTACTATATCACCTTTGTTTTCATCGCGACGCGCTATTTTAGGTGGAGCTCTAAGAATGAACCTGT
Organism: Dasypolia templi; assembly: GCA_963555695.1. Classification (NCBI taxonomy): domain Eukaryota; kingdom Metazoa; phylum Arthropoda; class Insecta; order Lepidoptera; family Noctuidae; genus Dasypolia; species Dasypolia templi. Next base: position 8,159,879 of record OY743157.1, read on the forward strand.
TTCTTTTACGTTTCTGAGGCCGCACACCTTTACCACCCCATGCTCCCCAACCTGGTAATGTAAGATTGATATCTTCAGGTTTATCTTTATTCATTTCATCTTCTTTCTCTTGTCTGAAACTTGCTACCACATCATCTTCTTCAAAGACTTCTTCTATGTTTACTCTTGGTACCACTTGATCATCATCCAATTGATCATACTCATTTTGACCTTGGGAAATAGCACTATTCAAGTATTTTGGCTTAACTGCAATAAATCTGTTTGGATCAATGTTAGAGTCTGCAGATTCCTGTCCAGGTGTTTGTGCTGCATTAAGTATTTTAGATATAGACTGATCTTTTTCTTCATTTGCCAGAACTGTGGTCTTAGATGATGTTTCAATGAGTTCTTCATCAAGCACAGCCTTGACTTTCTTGTTTTTGAGCTTTAGGTATTCTAAATTATCTCTATCTTGTGTATCTCTAATTTTTTGGGTTTCCCTTTTATTAGCCCGACCAGCCTTTTCCAATCTTTCAATGTTCCGCCTTATTTCCCCCAACTTCTTTTCTACTTTCTGTGCTACACTGGTCTCGTGATTTTCAAAAGCTGATAATACATCTTCTGAAGGTTTTAATTCAGTAACATTAACAGTTTCTACCTCCCAATTTGAAGTGGCAACTGGTTTACTAAGTTTTGGTTTAGCACTTTCTTTCTTAGCCTTTTTGAATAATGGATTATTCAGGACTCGGTTCACTTCTTTTTCAATTTGTTGGGTTTCTGTTTGACGAGTTTTCCGTTTATTTACAGCTTTGACTACATCACTATTAGTTACTGTTTGTACCACTTCAGCATCTTCATCAATACTTTCTTCATTTTGATTTTCTCTTTGAGATAATTTGCTGATACTTGCTTTTAAAACATTGAGTTCATTTTTTGTATCATCTTCAATATCTATGTTTTCGTCATTTGAGTCACTATCACTGTCATCTTTTTGTTTGTTTGTTTTATTTTGTATGAATTTTTTGTAGCCAAAGTCAAATTCAGCATTAACATTGGACTTGTCTGATCTTTGCATCATCCAGGGGTTCAAAGGATCTTGAGACAAAGCAAAGTTAGGCGTAGCTTCATCATCTGCCTCATCATCTGTGCTCTGATTGTCTTGTACCTTTTTTGTTAGACCTCTGCCAACAGCCAGTTGGTCAGCTAATTGCTGTCTGACCTGTAAATTAATAAAAAAGATTAATAGACTACCCTTAAATCTTCTACGTCCGCCTCGCCTCGCAGGCCTCATTAGTCTAGTGGTTGCAAGACCTACTGCTAAGCGTGACGTCCTGGGTTCGATTCCCCGGTCGGGCAAAGTGTTATTCGGTTTTCTATCTAGAATTTCTCAGTGGCAGCCCAGAGTCTGGATTTGTGCCTGGTTGATGGCAATAGGCTCGCCCCCTATTACTAGTGTTGGGTAACGGGCACATGTGCTAGCACAGTTGTAGCTACTCACTTGGTTAAAAAGAGTCACTCACTCATTTCATTTTGATGTGCTAGCACACACCACAGATTAGCTGCACAGAACATTTTGTACGTATTTTGAGTTTTGAACGAATCATATTAATTCTCCCTTTCTCTTTCCCTCATCATCACTCGTGCGAGCTGTGTGACGCGCTAAACCGATTAGTCACCGCCTCGCCGGCTTATCGCGTGTGCCAGCCAAGCCAACTCTATTGAGTATGTGTGCCGTGTCGTGTTGTCGTCACTATACACCACACATCACTGACATCACACTCAGGACTCGCGCGGCGACTCAGAGCACGTACGTGCTCCCAGGCCACCGCAGCCTCGCCTCATTCGTGGTAGCAGTGTGCTAGCACACTTTGTAAAAAGAGTGCCTTGCACAATCCTCTTTTAAAAGAGTGCTACCCATCTCTACCTATTACATGGGACTTAGGAATAACAGGCGAAATTTGGGTGTAAACCCACATTTCGCCTGTTATGCTTAAGTACGCGTTATGCTTTAGTAGGCGTGGGTGGGGAATGCGATTGTTTTTTCTATTCCGTAGTCTTGCCTATCCCAAATATGTTGCTGTCTGTAAATAACTGTCTGTCCAGCTACGCTACTACTCAGCTTCTAACTGGATGCTATTAAATACCAGAATATTACATGGAGCGACGACCTATCTTACCTTCTCTACATAGTTACAGGATACCTGGATGACACAAGACCTAAGGGGTCTCGTGTCCACCCATACTAATATTATTAATTAAAAAGTAACTCTGTCCGGTAAGTTATATTTTTGTACATAGGTACACCTTTGCCTAACCCTTCTGGGATTACAGGCATGATGTTATGATGTGTATTGCATTATATAAATTAAATTATTCTTTGGTAAGTCAACACATTCCCATATTCATCAAATTAATTGTAATACTTGACAGCTCATGTTTGTTTCTGGAATCTTTTAACATAAAACTGGGTGTTTAGGCAAATAAGTCTTAAATACTTTAAACTGAAGCTTTTTCTTACCTCTTTATCATACTTGGCTCTAATCAGTTTGTTCTTAGCCCATTTCCCTGTGCTCTTATGTCTCAAAGTGTGTCTCTCTAGAGCTCTAGCTTTTTCTATTGATTCTAACTTTTTCAAAGCTTCCTCTGGATCTTTCTTTTGTAATTCTTCAAATTCTTTTAGTTCCTGTTTAAGTTTTTCTTTCTTCAGAACTCTAGAATAAAACAAATCCAATAATGATGATTTCATAATTAATATACTAAATTATTTGGTTTAAAACTAATGCACACTCAGTTTTACACTCACCGATGATACTTTTTGCTCTTTATCTTGCTTTGCCTCTTGGCTTTAGCAGCCTTATAGGACTGTTGTGCTCTCATTTTTGCAAGATGTTGTCTATGCTCAACCATTTCTTCATAAGTCATAGGGAATGCTGGCTCTTCTTCTTCTTCATCTTCCACCATTGGCGTGGGATCCAATTCATCTAGTTCTTTCTCTAAATCTGACTTTAACTTTAGCTTAGTCAAGAAATCTCCTGTAGGCTCAAGTTTAGAAGAAACATGTTTTATTGGAAAGGCTACATAATCTACAGTCCGACTCCGTGCTACTACTGGGTCCCATCTTCCAACTTTCTTTTTTGTTTCTTCGTACCCTGTTGCTCTCTTAATTCTCTCAGCCTGTGGCTTCTCTAACGGTTTGCTCAGAACTTTTGACTCACTCTGGGTCTTTTTTAATTTCTTGCTTATCTGTACGTGGTGTGCGGTGTCTTCTAATATCTTGGCGACGTTGTTGAGGTTTAGTCTATTCGTTCTCTTTGTAAGGTTGAACTCTGAGCTAAGATTTGTCGGTTCATTTCGTGTAGGCTCTGTTATGTGTTGCGTTTTATCTAACTTCGTTATAGCACTCACTAAACGGTCGTGGTCTGTCGCAACTAATTCTGTATCTTCTATTTCCTCCATTACTGAGTAAAAATATAGTCTTACTCAATTAAAAGATAAAAAAAATTATTTAGCACTCATGAACTAACGTGACATGACATAACCTACAAAATATCTGTATAGTAAAAGTACTCTGTGCTACAAAACACCTGCTATTCCTGCAAACGTCAAGTTATGGTGTCACCGTGTCAGTGTCAGCTGTCAGTCAGAAATGAATGTCAGTTCGTTTTTTTATTTTATTTTAAGTATACTATTTGATTTATACTTTAGAAATCGACTAAAAGAACTGGAAATTAATTTCAGGATCACTTTTAATTATGTCTAGAATCTTACGTCAAGCTTTCTTAAATTATTTTAAATGATTGATTAACTTTAGACAGTATCAGACATGAAGTTGTTCTTCTAGCACAGCCTTACGGATATCTTAAAAACAAAAAAAAAACTGTCGGACAGTGCTGATTTTGAATATCGAACTATCGAATACATAGCAAATCAAATAGCTATTCCAGCTCATCCTTGGCGATCGCTCTTTCAATATCTCGGTAACGGCGTAAGTGAGCCTGGTCGGCGTAAAGTCAGTTTTTATTTGTAAAACATAGGTGAGAGTAAAAACTTTTTAGTTGTAAAATATGTAAAGGTACACTATGTTTTGCCGTTGACGGCGTACAAATATCAATAATGTAGTATCTAAAATTACACTCGATTTCACCATTATAACTCAACAAATCTAAAACGCGTTCAAGTGCAGTCAGTGCCAATATTACCATAGAAAAAAATGACATTGACCGCTCTTAAGCGGAGTTTAAGTACTGATCGCGTTCAATTTCATTGCTGAAAACAGACCTTAGTAAGTAACAGAAATAACCAGAATCTATCAACACAAAATTACATAAAACTTATCCTAAAACAAACTTAAAAATGTTGCATTAATTGTTATTTCATTAAATCCCTCTTTAACTAGTTGCGGGTTACCATAGTATAAAGTACTCGTGCGGGTTACCCTGAGTTGGCCCGAACGTACAACCCGATGCGACCCCGCTATTTCAAATTAACTAAAAGAACTGACTGCAGGCAGCTTTTCGGGCAATGATTGGTAGTCTAGGGTTGCGCACTTTTAGATCCACATGGTATGAAAATGGTCAAGCATGCGAATAGATTCCGATAGAATTGTAATCTTACTGGATCACTACTGGCCATTAATAGGTATATACTTGTAAAAAGCTTATTGACTACTGTGGAATTTTTACATAGACTGAAACGGGCCTTGTTTTGCCGAAAACTGGGTTACTCAATATCATAATTCGGGTAAAAGTAAGAATGCATACCTATAATTCGAACACGGTAATTTAATTTTCATTCAATGAGTGAAATTGTGAAGGCATCTTATTAACAAACAATGAAAAAGGTACATTAAGGCAGCCATTTTATTTCGACTATAGGAAATACATTTGTATTCCTTAACAACGGTAGCTAGTTAACGGTTATTATTTACTCCAGGAAGGTAAAACACATTTTACATCAACACTAAATTAAAAACAGAGGCATAAAAACTATTAAATCAGATCAGTGCAACAGTGTGGGATTCGTCTGATGAGGGCGTTGATGGCGGAACATTTTCATCGTGTTTGTGAAGAGGCTTGCGAGCTTGCTTGTATTGTTGCCGATTACGATATAGCTTGGCTTCGTCTGTGCACTTTATTGTAATACTGTTTCTGAAAATAAAAAAAAAAACAAAAAAAAACAATTAGAAATTGTTGCCTCACTTTTAACCCTACAACGGTGATTCTTTTTTATAGGTATTGTTTTCACTTCCGGTAGGTAGATGTCACTTGCGAATATAACACACAGACTTGCGAAGCATGATACATTAAACTAAATAATTACCTCACCAAATTCTTTGGCACGCCACATTTTGTTGAAACTGTCTTCACGATATCATCAACAAGTTGGGGATCTAAAATTTTCTTTGGGGGTCTGTTCAAAAACGCTGGAGACTGCTTGCCTGTTAGAGAGTGCGTCGCCAAAACCCTAAAAGAAAATAAATAGTTAGAATCTTTTACAATAACTTTTCAACATTTGTTTAGGATTTGGTTATTTAATTACCTTCGCGGGAAGATCGCTTGCAGTAATTGCCTTGTAGCAGAAGTATGCGAGTTCCAGTCAATATCATTTAGTAGTCTTGCAGGCACTTTAGCGTTGCCATTCCCAATCGGTACCTGATAGAAAATGGTGATCAGTTAGTTCATTTCGCGATAAAATAACCACGTTATTATCCGTCCAAGCGCTAGATTCATTTCAATTATTGCGACTGTGAATACAAAATTATATAAACCGTTCATGCACTGTACTCCATTGTTGAATGATTACCAACAAAAGCAAGCTAAAGTGACGAGTCTTGAAGGTCACTGTGCAGAATCAAGATCAAGAATGTATTTGAATGTGAAATGCAAAATAACAATTTATAAAAATTACCAGATCAACATCATTCACTGTCTCAATATTATTCGTAGTTTGTGCTGACATCCTCCGAACCCGCAGCGCGTTAGGGTTGCCTTTATCTTCAATTTTAACAATCGAACTATTCACTTGTTGCTCCCCACCATTATCTTCTATTACTTCTTCTGCACCAATTTCCTCAACAAATTCCGCTGCTATCAAATTGACTTGTGGCCCGTACTCGGTATTTTTTGGTTCTACCCATGAGTCACCTACATTCTGTTCGATATATGAAACTTCGTCATTATGCTCTGATTCTGACATCGAGGTTGAACCATTCGAGTTCACATTTGCTTGAGATATTAAAGATTGGAATCTTCCGTAAAGGTTTTTGAGGACAACTTCCATCTCTTCGATTTTAGATGCAGGTGGAGGTAAAAATATATCCTCTGTCTGTGTTGCTTGGTCGAAACATAGTCTTATATTTTCCTGAGCGCTGCTGCTAGGAAGTGGTGTGCTACTGATGATAGATCGCCGTTGTGAATTATTTGCTTTCAACGAACTACGTACTTGTTTGCCGGTTGATTCTTTACGATTATACTGAGGAGTATATTTCGGTGTAGAGTTGCTAAAGTTGCGAGTATTGTTACGTTCAGTTTTAATTTTAGGCTGAAAACGTATTATTACTGATTAATTGAAAAGGAACAGATACAATAGAAGACGGGGCAATGGTTGTCAAGAACAAGAATCAAACTTACCTCTGAATCGGTGTCGCTGTCGCTATTGTCATTTTGTGCAACCACCACGTGAGGCAAAGGGCTATGACCGCTCGATTTTTGTTGTGCGTTATACTGAAAATGAATAACATCAAACACATCATCATCAACCATCATCTTATCACCTTTAAGAAACAGCAAATAACGAAACGATTATTGGTCATTTTTCATGCAAATTTTAAACCTCTGCAGACGGAACAATGAGATTTAGAAATGGCTTTCACAATATTATTATTCTCTACCAGGGGCCTTACTTTGCATCACCCACACTGGATAATACCACGAACCAAATAAGGTTTGGGGATGTACGTCAGTCAGACAATCACTTCACGTTACATACCTAACTCGATTTGGTTTTAAAATTTTACGTGAAATTTTGGGAAATACATTGTCACTTAACCGCAGATGTAGAAATACGACTCGTGGTCTTATTCATGTAGTTGTTGTTCTTGTTAATGGCTTATACTTACTTTAGTTCAGTCTTCATTCTACCTTATTTAACGATCACGAATTATTTCATGACGTGTGGAATGGTGACAACTTCAAGCCTCGTGATCAGCCCCGCATTTCCCGATTATGTGTGGCTTTGTGAGGATCATCATAACTAGGTACAGGGGTACTTACCGAGTTCTCAGATTTCATTTCCTTTATAGTTCGCATACAAAGTTGCAGGACATTCTTAACCTGCTGATCCTGACGCTCCAGGATCTCTCTCTGTTCCTTGACATATCTTTTGCTCTCTGAAATTATAATTAAACAAGTCGTCTTTTTACACTAGGTAGGGCTGGAGGGAATTCACACGTTAAGAATATTTTATAATTGGACAAAATCAAGCTTATATCTATTGACATAGAGGTGGATTTGACTTTGAATTGAGCAACTGGCAGAATAGACAAAAATCGTAACAACTGAATCAAGACTTTATAAATATCAGCATAATGGATAAAATTGGATGGGTATACAGAAGTTACCGTTAAAGAATTTATGAATGAAAATATTCTCGGTTAAAACTTGAGGACTATTGAAAACTAGGTTGGAACAATGTACATAAATAAATAAAATAAACTAACAAAAACATACCTGATATTCGCAATATCTTTGCTCGCCGAGGATTTTCATGTTTCACACGCATGAAAATCAAATTTCCAGGATGAAGGTCTGTTTCATCGTACACCAAGGTGTCCACGTTCACCACACCATACGAAGGAAACACATTACTCTCATCCACCCACTCAACGAGGAGCCAAACCCTTGAAGCCATAGCACCGAATTTACCTTACTTCACGATGTTCAAAATGCAACTGAATCTTCTTGGGTCTATTGCACATAACTCAGGTAAAAAATCACGACAATACAAAGCGTAGATTTGCCCTAACGTTCGTAGACCCTACCCAATGTGCAAACAAAAAAAATATTGTATGAATAAAAACTTGCATTAGACAAGCGACATCGTCAATGGTGGTAATTCTCCAGTTTCACCGTTAGTTCGAAATGTTCGAATCCAAAATTTATTTTTAGTCTATATTTGGTTTTTATGGGCTCCTATTAATAAAGGCATGCTAGTAATGGAACTTCCGAATGAAATGACACTAACAAAAATTTACGAAGAAGGTAAAATTAAAATCTTAGAAATTAACACCCAGATTTACAAGTACATACCCTCAAAATTGTATTACTTGTATGCGGTGTAAATCAGTGCTATGCAAATTGTTTACGTATTGTTGTATCTATTGACTACTTATGTAATTCGTTCATAATATACCAAAGATATGGAACAATTTACAAAATGAACTGAAGGTGAATATTATTCTTGTACAAATCGGTACATCTGCCAATGGGTTTTATAGAATCGCATTAAAGTTTAATTAAAGGAATATTTTATGGAGTGTTCCTCTGTCTCAACATAGGGGAATTTATAAAGTTGCGATCTTATTCCTTATTAATCGCTAAAACAATTTAGAAGACCAACACTAAAGCTTGGAAGTACAAAGAAAAAATGAATTGTTTTATAGTGAGCTATAACCATGAGCCAACTTATTGGAATGAGAACACAACAGACACGGATTACTGTTCCTAGAAATAAGTAAGTACATAAAGTAGTGGGAATGACGAAGCATTTTTATAATAAATAATGATAAAGTAGCTATGTATAATTCTTATTCTAATTCATTATAACGATAATAATAGTGCTTAAATTTACCTATTTTGCGAGACTCTGTAAAGACGATTAATGCTACTGAGAATACCTATATTATTACCAGCCTACCTGAAAACCGCAAGTAAGTAATCTTTGTTAAGCGACAGTTATCAGAATCGAGTTGTATTTTTGCGCAGCTTTCGCTTTATAGCTATGAGGATGTATTTACATTCTTAAACCAAACCATCCATCTCCAGATATTCCATGGTATTTAAAAGTCGGTATTTGTTTAAATACCAGGATTTTATGTTTCTAATAAGTTACGTACAGGGTATTTGAATACCTGTTAGCGTAGTTAATCCTATTAACTTTGTTTCATCTGGAGGTAGGCAGTAAAGATAGACACTAATATTTTTAAAAATTACAGTAATTGTTATTTCTGTTTTACAACTATAGACCCAATGTTCCCAACAAAAATTAAGCTTTTACAGGTACTAAACCTTGGTCGTAGACAATAAGTAATACGTTCGGAAGAAATTTAAAGAGATTCACTTTTACTGGTTACCTGGGTAGAGCTTAGTCAGCGTGGTCTTTTATTTTATGACCCATTGAACTAAGAAACTACATAAATAGGATAATTGTAAAATTTTCGTCAGTACTCGTTGGTTCCATGGTGTGTGTGGTTGTTGCTCTTATTGCTAGTCAATCAGTTGTTTTGGCCTAATTGCTGTGTGAGTGAACTGCTGTGAACTAAAACAAATAGTGCGTGAGTTTAATTGTTTGACTATACTTTAAATTCAATGTGTTCACCGTAGTCTGCCTTTCCTATTCCTGTTATAGAGTAAACTTGACTTGAACAGTCCAGTTTTCTAGTACAGCGATAGGTTTTAAAATATGTCGTATTATTTACAGAACAAATAATTTGAAACATGTCAACGGTTGGCATGAGTGTCGCCAAAACAGAATATGATGCTGCGCAGGCACTTTTGGATCTCCATAGTAATATTCGAGAGTCGAAGCCTGAAAAATGTAAGTTTGAAACGAAAAGTATCTATCAGATTCTGATCAGCATAAAACTGTTGCATGGGTAAAACATATTTTTTTTTTGCAGATGACAGTAAAGAATCTGTAGAAGCTGCAAAGCTATTCTTGAGCTGTTTTATAGCATCCACCGTAGCGGTAAGTTGAGAAATTATGTGTGAAGCATAGTGAATTTAATCGGTTCCAAATAAGATTTCTAATTTAACTCGTTTATTTTAGAAACCAATTAAAGCTATAACTTCACCTAAAGTTGGGACTGTTGGTCCCATGTATGCTGATGCAAAAAGTACAACGAGCAAGTCTGATGTTGCTACTACGGTAAGACTAAATTTATTTAAATCTCCAATGGGCAAAGTTTGCCTGTGCGAAAATATCACGAAATATCTACTATAGGATGGAAACCTATAACATGCTTTGGTTTTCAGCACTCATCGAAAAGGAGGACTCCTGACCAAGAATTGACACGTGCTTGCCACAATCATACATACCCAAGTGAAGAATCCAGTAACAAACGTTCTAAAATATTCAAAAGGAAACCAATTAAACATTTCACTGTTACATCAGGTCCTGTCCCTAGTTTTGTAGCAAGCAAAATCTCTAACTCAGCCAAAAAGGATAACACAAGCAAAGTGTCTGATAGTAAAGTAAAAACTCGAGATGTTGGAACACAAACCGAGGATATGTATCAGCTTCCAATTATAGAAACAATGGAGTTCACTATCTCCAAACTTTGTGAGAAGATTAAGTCATTGGAAGAAAAAATCAGATCAAACTCGCAGCTAATGGAAACGATTGACCATGATGTTTTTGACAATGATAACGATTTCGATGATGATGATGATGATGAGTCTTATAAAGTAAACTCTCATGAAATGGTAAGCAAAGTTCTTTAGTATCCTTCAAACTCAAAATGATAGTAATTATAGATCATGACAATGCATCCTTTTATTTTCAGACAATGGACGACAGTGATGCTTCCGATTCAGAAATGGATGAAACATTTACCGACCGTGAGACTCCCGAAAAAGTTAAAATCAAACATAAAGCTGGTCAATTTAATGAATTTAACAACACAGCAAAAGTACTAAGTAACAGAAATGTAAATGCAAATGTTGATGAGTTGGTATGTACCTACCACCTCTTAAGAGACTAATATTAGAAACATTGAATTCGAAAAATCGCTTGTAATTATACTTATTACAATCGTTCGATATTTCAACAGGTGCCAATAGGAGACGGGAATGCTCTGATACCATCAAGAATATTCAGACATGTCAATTGGAATTCTTACACAAGTGCCACACGAAAATTGTTAACGGCAGTTTTTACACGCAGGTATATAACAATCTCCTATTAGGTACTCAAGCTATTTTCTATCCAAAACAAGGACCTTCTCTAATACCTAACACTATATTTTAGAATTTTAGCAACGCATTCCCTCACCGGCAAGCCATCTCCAGCGTTTCCAAATAAGCCTGCAAAAAAGAAGTTAGATCCAGCTTTGGTGAGTGACATTGTGCAGACGGTGGTTGAGCGATGTTGCGTACCGGAAAACGTAGTCAGGTAAGGAAAAAGGGTCAAGAAAGGAAGATGAACTAATTAGGTAATTAGTTCATCTTCCATGCTTAGAGTAAGAATTAATTAAGTGTATACGGATTTAATAATTATTTACCTACCTTTTTTACAGAACCAGTATTACAACCAAATGCGCCGATGAGAGCAAGATGTTCCGCACTCGAGAAAACAATAAAAAGAAGCGCAAGCATAAAGTTAATAGGGAGAACATCCCGCCAGAGTCTGACTCCGATGAATTTTAATCTTATATTTCATAATAAAATGCTACATATATAAATTGGATATCTTTTGAATAAAGTAAGAATTTTATTCGAATGTCTCAATTTTCAAATAAGATTAGTTTCTTTTTTTATTTATTCAGAATCGGTATAATTATAATTCAGCAATCTAAAAGTGATTTAATTGTATAAACTTTTTTCTTGATGTATAATACAAATATGTTTTTACAGATGAAGTTCTTACACAATTGAAGTCGAAGTAGATGCCACTAACTCCGCCATCGGAACATCACCGGTGCCAGTCTCAAGCCTGGAAGAAGGAGGAGAGGGTGTTAGATTGTATTTATATACTTGTAAATCCCTTCCCCAATTGCACCTAGAAATAAACAAATAAATGATTTAGGTACCACTCTTAGCTCAGTACACCTAGTTTTTAATTTCTCCAAAACATGGATAAGTTTTTGAAAACAATTTATACTTGGACTTGTCTACTTATTACGCTACAATGCTACAATATGAAAAAGGTATTATTTACACCCAGCAAAGTAAGGGTTGATTTCCGGTTTTTTTTGAGCGAGCTGCCTTTAATTCCTGGCTGTTGGAAAATTGTATGACTGGCAAAACCATCTAAGTAAATGTATTCGTACCGTTGCAAAGCATATTTTATGAAGTCACGGATTAATAACTTAGCTTTTAGAAAGATTCGAAACTCATGTTGGAATTGTGCCATTAAACTCGACTATTAGAATTAGATTTAATTCATTTTAATCGACTATGTAAGGTCAATGAAAATGTATTATCTGTTGTACACTTGTATTTTGTACAATGTAGTCTGTGATTGTCCACTGATATGACTGATATTCCGACTTGTCAAAATAAAATTGTGTTCTGTGTTGGAATGGAAGGTCGTCGCAGTTGTTTTGATACGAATTATGCAATAAAATTGCGATAGTCGTGTGTGATTATTATTGCGACACATAGCAAACAATGTCTCACGATACGGATCTGTTGATATCGGTGCCGCGCTCTCGTATCAACGAATTTTATTGCAAATATTATAATTTAGTTGAAACATTTTACTGTGTCACACTTTCGGAGAGTAAATTGTGTCTCGCGAATGAAAAACCTGATTATGTGTATTTCAACGTGACGTTCAACTTGAATCCAGCAGATGGGAGTTTTAATCCAAAGGAATTAGCAGGAAGAATACAGGTAAAAACCACCAAGGCACCAAGTAGTTTCACAAATGTCAACTATTATTGTTCTTGAAAGAAATATAAATGTAACAAAGGATCTATTGAATAATTAATTCGTACCGTCATCATCGTTTTTAGTACATAATACATCCTATTAGGATCTAGTTAATAGCAATATTTTATTATTACCTGTATCAGAGTGACATATAGAAAAGTAAAAAAATTGTGTGAGTGACTTCATTAATATCTATCTAAATATTTAGAGTAACATTTACATGAACTACATCCAAATTCAATGAATGACCTATTTTCCTAGAAACTTTCCAATTTGTACACATTTGGATACATGTGTGAATTTTAAAATTAGATTTATTTAGTTTATGGAAATATTATTTATATTGAATTAATTTATTTTCGAATTATTATTAAACAGCACCTGCACTGCATGTATTTGTCATACTTTGTTAAATATTGTAGTGATAAAAGATGAATCATCATTGCTTATTAGAAAAGTCATTATCTGATATTGATATGCAGAAGTTTTATTACAGGGAATCATATCTTTTCATTTCGTTCTAAATAGGTAATTCTGAACACTGAGAAGTCTTCTTTGTTAGTTCACACCTAGATAAAGGCTTATCAGAAATATGATAGTCTTACTTGAAAGTCCTTCTATAAGACTTTATTTGAAACTTGCAAATGTTGGTTTTGAAAAACGGAATAATTGTATTTAGTTATAAATGTTTTTCTTGAGACATTTTGAAGTAGATGATTGTAATAATATTAACAGTTTAATTCTTTAGTGAGTTTTGCAAAGTGCCATTTTCACCAACCACAGCTCTTGAATCTAGTTTAAGTACTGAGCATGTTCAGAATCAATGGTGAAATTCACCCTTATAGGCAGGCCTATCAGTGAGTATTGTAGGCAGCCAGTTTTCCAACCCATTTAAAAGCCTTTCATATTAAAATATATCATGGCAATAAATTAATAAAAATAAAATATAAAACATTGCAAAGTCATAACAAATGATTTTATTTTAGTTTTTTTATTTCACAAAAGTAGTCCTGGTCTATGAATATATTATCTTATCTTATCTTAACAAGTAATGTTATTTAAAATAAGGAAAGGAAGTTAACAGCAGTAAGTTAAAAATTTAAATAACTCAAGTTCTTAATTTTAAAAAATAATGGTGGTTGTGAACATTTTGGAGGAGAGCGATCTTGTGAGAAGTTACAATGTTGTAACTGGTGATGTATGAATATTTACCTTGCAAAGTAGGTACTGATTTCATCCACCACAAAAATAATGTTGTCAATAGAGTATTTCAAACTCAAACTCAAAACTCATACTCAAAGCATTTATTTCAATTAAACCATTTACAGGCACTTTTGAATTGTCAAAGAGTTGGTCAGTCAGAAATATGAAGCTAGTTGCCCATTCCTTAGCGTAGTAGGTACCTATGGAGAAGAATGGGCAAGAAACTCCATGGACACTCTTTTAAATAATATTGTTGTTCCAAATGTACAAGTAATATCATTAATGTTGACACTATATGTGAGAACGATGTACAAAAACCGTACACGTTAAAAGCATCCAGAGTGCAGCTAAACATAATTAAAAATAATTTATTAAAATATTTTTCATTACACCTATGAAAACAGTTATTACTGCCGTGGTTACTGAAAATATGAATAGCAAAGTCACAATAGAAATATAATAATCTTTTAATTATGGGATGTGAAGGAAAGCATAAAAAATTATAGTACTTATTTTTCTAGTTTTCATGTTAAAGTCTTTATTACAGTTTACAATCACATGAAAAAGTTATAATTCAATTGGTTTTAGCTTATTGGTTAGTCATTCAAGTAATTTTCTATGGATTTTTTACGAAAGTTTAAATACTTATTTAAGTACATTTTATAAGTTGGTAGACTATTACTCATTTACATGTAAAGCCTACTTAGCTGTGTTACTTTTAACTTTTTTATATGTACTACTATCGTGAATATTTCTCAATCGAAACCCCCAATGTTTTTGAAAGAGCTATCCAACAACACTACGACGACGAGTGTTAGATGTAGTACGTAAGATATCTAGTATTAGAGAGTACTACACAAGTAAAAAATATCATACCCATTTATTTCAAATAGGCACTAAAAGGCACTTTAGAACATCAACATTTACATTTTAATAGAATTGATTCTAGGCGCCCCTTCCAAAAGGTAGTTTCGTACGGAGAAGAACGGGCAAGAAACTCCACCGATACTCTTATAAGATGTTTAACAATATTTGTATAAGTACATTAATTCTATTTATAAATGCACCAAGAATAAAAATACTATACCACAATGAGTAAAAATCATTTAAAATAACACAAAGACAGATTAATCAATGACGTGGTTTAGGTACATGGTGCTCACATAGTATAAATTTACAAACATCGCAAAAGTGTGTGATTTTCCTTAAATATTAACTAGGAATGTGTCAGTGTGTGAGTAAAGTAAAAATAACAAATTATACAATTGAATAAGCAACCAGTATTATTTTGTCTAGCCTCTATATTGTCTTATGGAGCAGGACCAGCATGTTTCCAAGAATTCTTATCTTCATTTTACATTTAGGGCATTAAAACGGCCAAAAAATACTTAATTAGTTGTGAAATAAGTTTTTTTGGGCACCTTTCTTGTTTACTATTGTATAACCATGCCAAATTACAGCTTCTTAGTACCAAGGTTCTCTGTCTCACTCAAGCGACAGACAGACGGACTTGGCGAAACTAAAAGGCCTAATGTTCTACTATGGAACTCTAAAAAGAGCCTAGCTTGGCAATTAATCAACTATTTAACATTTAAGAAAATTGCATTGACTGAACGTAATGTAATTTTATATTTTCCGATTTAACCATGTCGTTTTGGTACTAAGACATAGCAATGGGACAAACAACTAATTAATCTTTTGATTTGCAAACTGCTTGACTTGCATACCTTGAACACCCACAACAAGGCGAGCAACAAAAAATGTATTTCTCATTTGACTGTTGTGATAAAATTAAGACTTACATTTGCAGAACATTCAAATCAATTTAATCATCAAATAAATAATTGTGTACATATAAAAAAAAAAACCATTGTTGGTATTTTATTTTAAGCCTACATTATAGAAGGAACCCTTCATTTCTTCTACGTCAGTCATTCGACACTTCGACCGCGTCTTCGTTTGCGTGAATTTCGTACTTTCCCCTACAAATGTAATCACCACCTCCACCCATCCCTTTTAACTGGTAGGTACTAATAATTATTATGATCTCTGTTAATAGTTTCAAGTTAATTAAACAAATTAATAAGATTTTCCTTATTAACTGTATTCCCTCTTTTCACCCCCACGGGTGGAATTTGGAAAATCGTTTGTGATGTATCCATAACATGACTCAAAGACTTATTTATACCAATTTGCGAGTTAATCAAGCCACGCCGTAAAATCAGTCCCGCAAAAAAATTACTACCTCTTTTCACCCCGTTAGGTGTAGATTTTCGAAAATTCCTACTAGACCGTAATCTTTATTTTTGGTCTTAAGTATAAATACTGAGTTTCGAGTAAATAGGACTGCTTGTTAAAATTCTAACCTACAAACTTTGACACCCCCTTTGCCAAGTTTCAAGTTTATTAACTCAAGGGATAAGATTTTTCACGCAAACAAAATCGTCCTTTTCACCTCTTTAAAGGTCGAATTTTCAAAAACTTCTTCTCAGTGTACCCCTACATTATTAAAGAAAGCCGTGTGCAAAATTTCACGTTAATAGTCCCAGTAGTTTCGGCTGTGCGTTGATATGTCAGTCAGTCAGACAGTTTTTCTTTTTATACATATATAAAGAAAAAGAAGATTTATATTCCAAGAGTGCTGATTAATCTCCAATACTGTCCATTTCATCTTTCCAAAATGCCTCAAGAAGTAGATACGGTAGGTGCAGTAGGTACTGTCAGCTGCACTGTAGTTTTCGTGGCCAAGAGTTTGCTGTTCGACAGTTTTTTCGTTTTGCAAATATACCGGAGCGGCGTCATTAATCAGCCGGTCAATGAATTTCGCCATTAAAAAGATCCGAGTATATCCCTTATATTCCAATACATGGCCCGCCACAATAGCTCAAATTTCAAAAGGCAACCTCAATTCCTTACTCAAGTCCACAGATGAATATTTATAAGTGTGCTTTCAGCTCTTCCTTGTATACAGAAGTCAGACTCTTTAATTCTTCGTAGAATCAGAATGCACCCTTGCATTAATTTGTGTTTGGACCTTAGTAAGGCTTTTGACACTGTAAGCCTTCGGAGCTTTACGTATTTACAAACACAGCTGGCCGAATAATTCTCCAAAAAATGGGTTATTTTACATAGAATAATCTTAGTTATTCCTTGCAATAAATACCACTGCTTAGTATTTTAATTTGGAGGAAACGGTACACTTATGAGATAGTCATTGCTTATGAGGCACCTCCGGCACTCTCAATTCATAAAAAAATCTTTTCATTAAACACTGAAAGTTTTGGCTCTACCTAGAACAAACCAATCCACATTTCCCCTTGTTTAAAGCTTCCTAGGCTAAGGTAAACTGACAGTAAACTTCGATGGATTCTCAGATTTACGCCTATAAGAAATAGTTAAGAATACCACTGTAGATTGTACAGTATTTCGCTGATAAAAATGGTGTTAGAAAGTTCAGGTCATATTATTTCCGGGTACAATTCGTCGCGTTGTCGTGTATGGATGCGACGATTCCAAAACGATATTGGTTGAATGTGGCAGAGGTCAGCGGTGCGCGGTTTGTTTGGGGGCCGCCCGCCGGGTGCAGTGGGCGCACAACCCGGATCTCGCGGTGCCCCGCTTCCCCTTCACTCAGCGGGCTCGTGCGTGGAGGTGTGCATGCGCTTGCGCCACATGATACGCTAGTCAATAGTCTTGCCGCGAAGCACGCCGCGCTCGCACACGCGCGTGATGCCATGCGACGCGCGCACGCATTATTACAATATTATGTACGCGATCGACAACTCCCAGGTGAGCGCGACTCTCATATCCTCCGTTAAGACACCTGTTGCACCCGGCTAGCGCATCAGGCTTGTCCTCCTTTACCGGATCTTGTTTCCTCGCGAGTTTCACAGTGAGCCGCGACTTTGCGTACATCGCATTGTAATGATGTTCATTCACGATCGGCCGATATAACGATCCCGGAAGTAGAGCCGGTTCGTTAACGTCATGTAGGTATGCTAATTATTGTAAACAGTGCTCAAAACAGACGAAATGCCTAGGATTAGTTTTTGAGATGATTTATGGTGCTTGTGGTCGATTGAGAATGATTACTGACTTTTTGTGGATTGTACGTCAATCTTTGATGCGAGAAATTAAAAATGTTTTGTTGATGATGTACATTAGAAAGATGGATCTATTGCAGTGAACATAATTAGTGCGGGTAGCGTGCCATCACGTAGATTATATGGATGTGATAGTGGTCGTTCCTTCATCAGACGCTGTGCAGCATCACGTTGCAATGTTGTTGCTTTTTTAACAGTTTGTGAAAGCAATGTTAAATCAATGTGTATGTCTTCATCTGTCGCCTGTACGAAGTGTCGCAGGTCCGGCACTGCTCGGATATCATGGCAAACTTTCACTTCGCCTCCGAGAGCACTAGTGATTTATATTCTTTCGTTATCTACGACATCCGATCACGGATTTGAATTAAATAGTTGTGAGGACGTTTCTTAGAATTTAGGCTGTGCTTGACCCAACTCAATTGAGGTTTCTTACAGCTGTTTTTATTCGAATCCTATCTTCTAAGTGTTTGTCTGTTGAATTTCAGTTATGGATACTGGCTAGAGCATCGACACTTTTAGGATACCTTTGATTTTTTTTCCATTCTGTTAGATTCCAATAGATATCTACTACACGCGGAGGTTACGTTAAACACTCACGGATGTTTTGCAAGTAAACGAACTGAATACAAAAGACGTCGTCACTTTCATTTTATTTTAATACAATGTTAGCGATATTTCTTGGGAATTAAAAAACCAAGCCACGTGGGTAATAGGGAAACCCTGAGGCAGTGATAATCATAATGGATATAAACTGTCAGCTTTAATTGATGATAATGAGTAAGAATGAAAGGACCCCAAAGACAATAAAAATATTTTTCAATTATTTTCCAAAGTATTTTTCACCTGTGGTTCTTTGCCAAAGTCTAACAAACAAAACAACGAATTGATTGATAATAAAAAGAGTGGCGTGGCACAGGCAACCTTCTAATGTTACTTGAAACGTATTAGTATCCGGTATGATTATGGTCTGATGTAATGAATGTCAATAGGTAGGCCGAGTAGGCAGACAGAGCGAGCGAGTGAAACGATAGGGGCCCACTTGCGGTTTCTGATGACAACGTGCCCGAATACGTGTAAAAACGGATTCGGTCGACATCCAACGAATTTATGTGACGTATCTTAATGCTAATTTGTGGTAAGATTGCTTTTTAACCACGCCATTAGAAAGCATAATGACATATATCCTGTGAATTATTGACCAATATTGTGTTTAACGTTATAATTTCTCATTAATGTCCCTATTGCCTATGTTTTTTTTTTAAAATCAATTTATGAACTGCGAAGCTTATTTGCCTTTTAACATATTGTCATGTCGTCTAGTCG
The DNA here is from genome assembly GCA_963555695.1 of Dasypolia templi. Taxonomy (NCBI): domain Eukaryota; kingdom Metazoa; phylum Arthropoda; class Insecta; order Lepidoptera; family Noctuidae; genus Dasypolia; species Dasypolia templi. Next base: position 8,179,356 of record OY743157.1, read on the forward strand.
GATAATATTTAGCATTCTCTTTCTCAGGGAAGTTTATTATTAACTAGATTACGGCTTTTACGTGCTCTTTTTCTATTAATACTAGGTGACGTTTGTGGAAGAATGTCGCTAGCTGCGGCCTACAGTCGTCAAATCGACTGCAGTCACCACATCCCGCTCTTTCTAAGTATCTATTCTATGTGTAGCTGACTACATTTTATTTAGATTAGTGGACCTCTAGAATGTTGTTATGATTGGGATTTTAAAGCTTGAAAATTATATCGAGAACTTGGCTAGCTCGATAACTTGGAAATCCTAAATGATTGGAATCGCGGAGGAGGTTTTCATTATAATGAATTTCAGATCAAGCAACAGTCTTCGCTAAATTGTTACCGGTAAATTCTTTGCCGGAACAGGAAATGTTTACCGACGGCAGAAGACGTTTGTGTCGTCTTAAATTGTGATCTGAAATCATCTTGTTTGATTTCATACAAATATCCTTGTCAAAGTGTTTTTGTTAAGCCTTTAATTAATTCATAGTTACTCGGTCTTTAGACTTGATAAGATCTACTGACGTCATATTCCGTTTTCATCTAATCTTGTCATTATTGTTGTGAGCACAAGTCACAACATCTAACTACGTCACGAACTAATTGCAAGCTCGTGAATATCAATTAAGAACCTTACAAAAACAACTGGCTACATAGGACAGTTTATTTTATAGACAACCGGTCTATGTATTAAAATAATTTATCGGAAAAGTATTAATCAAGACTGACTGAATATTGACATATGTACCTCACGACCTCTCGTACGTATGATTGTGGACTTATCGCTGCTCTAGAGAGAGAGAGACAATACTTTTGTTATGGCAACCGAATGTTTGCGTTGAGTGCAGTTTATATGGTACTCCGTGTGTGTGTATAAGTGTTGTATAAAGTATGTCGCGTGCCCGCATCCTGTTCGTCGCTGACGCCACATCGCACGAGGTGGCGTGCGCCGACGTGCGTCGCCCGAATGCTTCCACCCTATTGGCCGTTGTTATCTCTTCAACAAACCAACGATATAATTTCTCCTTTACAAACGGAACTAATTGTACTCACGTACCCAGAATTTACTTATCGGCGTACTGACAAGTTAATGTCAAATATTACGGGTAGCGCTTATTTTCGGGTAGGAATAAGCCAACATTTCCTGGGAATAGGTACGAATCGTAGCAATAATATTGTCAGAGTATTATGTTCGGGAATCCAAAACATTTTATTCGTAGCATTAGCGTAAGCATATCTTCGTTCGTTGAGCTGGCTATCTAATTACAGTTTTCTGATAATGAAGCCAGGAGTTCCTAAGTTTATTAGTGTTACCGAACGCCAATCAATAGAAAGATATAGCCTTTTAAAGTATCGTAAACAAATTTTAATAGCATCTGAATTTCTAAGATTGCGCAGTACGATAACCTTTGCTAATATTATACGATATAAAGACCTTCCTACGTAATTAGTAGTTCCTTGATTTGCGTCTAACCGAGATAAACGGTTTATTCTGACGTCAATACTATCAATGGAGTCACTCTTGGGACGTCAATGTATAGGAAGAGTTAAGTTTTGCGAGCAAAGTTCGAAATGCAACGGGACAAAGTCCAAAAAACAAACAATTATAACAAGCTGATGCAGAACAGTAATACGAGCGAAAATACAAGAAGTATGAGCGAGGACACGCAGATATATAGACAATGATGTAACAAACTAAGCTTGTGCAAAAATGTAACAGCTAGGTAGTAGGTATACGAATGTTAAGTAGAAAAAAGCCACAACTACGAGTAAACTGATTGCGTCATTACTTTGGTTGGAATCTATTATTTCACATTTCAATCTGGTCCTGTGTTGAATCAAGAATTCAAGAAATTAGCATAGCGTTATTTTTCCGACCAGCTAGTAGTCTTGATGTAGCTACTGGTGTAAATGAACCAAAAGCTTTCATCGTTTCCATGATCTCATGCAATAGGAACTTTTAAATCAATTATCTAGTTATCCACAAAACTAATAACACTAATGAATTTAATGATTCGGTTGATATGCACGTCCTCCATGGCATAAGTGGGTCGCAAAGATAGTTTTATTTTTTCTTAGCGCAGTTTTTATTTGTTTATTACCTAGTGTTTTGCTAGAAGTCTAGCGTGTTTCCAGATTCTATAGTTGAATCTGAAAAAACGTAAACAAATAGTTCTTCCAACGTAAACGAGCGTGGCGAACGGCGCGCGGCGGGATAATCCGATGGGTTTTTTGTTTTGTCTTAAATTGCTGCTACTGTTACGAGGAAATGAGTTAGTCCTCTTTGCTATCAGCATTATAAACCTTTTGGTTTATTATCTAGAGTTTACTTTTTGGTTTATTCATAAATGTTTCAACCACAGTTTTAGCTTCTCTTGAGGTAATTTCTCGTAGTCATCCCACTGTACCTAACCAGTCCAATATGCTAGATTAAGAATAAGTGAGTGTAAAGATTGAAGTACTTAGATAAAGCCTTATTAATAACTTGTTTGTTATATGAGATAGGTTTACAATAATCATTCTGACCCCAAACCAAACACGTACATCGTACGATCCATTGACGTAACACGCACTATCGCAGCAAGCATTTAGGACATTTATTATATCACAGACACAATAAACTTATTAATTGGTGAAAGACGGTGCATTTATAACGACTTTATTTGACCGATGTTAACTTCATAGTGTCAGCTACACCTACTATTAAAATCCTGAGAATCCGAAAATAGTCATTTTTTTTTTTGTAAAGACTGAAAACAATAATTAACAATTCTTATACACAAGGAGACGATACTGCAGATGCAAATAAAGCAGAGTGCTCATAAAAATAATTACAAAAGACATAAATGAAGATACACCGGCAATTTCCAAAACATTCGCCTCATCATAATCAACATATTTCAATAACACTCTCTAACCACCAGCTGTAACTCGGCTAGATTTTTTTAGAAAGTCGCATCCGGCTGCGCATTGTAGGTGGGGCGCTTCCGTGCTGTGCCCAGCCCGGATGTAGGCTCCCAAGACCGAGACCTACTAAACTTTATCGTCTTGGTCTTACACGACTATACGTTTAGCCACTGATTTTCTAACAGGAACTTGCCAGTGACCGTGCACTACAAAATTTTGCGGCGCGTTTTGTTACTGAAATTTTCGTTTTGCTTTGCTAACGTTTTCGTTTTGCTTTGTTTATATTCTTTTTTTTTTTTCAATCAACATGTGGTACTGTACTGGTAGGGATATAAGGAATAAGTTTTGGAAATTCTCTTTCTGATAATACCCACGTCAATACTAGTATTTACATCGTTGGATTGAATTTGCTTTGTCAGCAAGACTTTTGCGATTAATTAACAGTAAGAACGATATCTTAGTTAAAGGAATGAACAGAGATAATAATGCTTCAATTACCTTAGTATCCTGTTTGTTATTTTATCCACCTACATCAAACCAAAATCTAGATTTGTATTTTAGTTTCTCAGCCAACTAGGTCTCGACGCGGATCTTGCGGGTATGACTAACCGCTATTTTGTACAATATCAAGTAAATTTGCTAACTGTAAGCGTGTCCAGCGCACGATAGTAGATATCGGTGGGTTATTTTTGAAATTTTTCATTCAGAAATATTTTTGTTAATTCGAGAATAATGTATTCCAACCGGTACGGCCATCAGTTGCGCACACGCTAAAGGTCAATGATCATCTGTAGATCCGCTTCGGCGCCTTCGTGACCCTGTGCTGAGTTGGTGTCGGTCGCGGTAATATCAAATTTGCTTATTGATCGATAATCATCACTAGCACGCTCATATGCTAAGACATCGATGTCACACAGGCTTATTGAAATTGCAAATACTTAATGCCTCTACTAGAGCTATTTCTAGGATGGTCTAATAGAAAGATCATACGTTGTAACTGTTGTAAGTGCGGGGGTTCATGGATTAGATCTGCTTCAGGCTAACTGCTCACCTTGCAACGCAAATCTTAGAAATATCTATCTGCATTCTCGGCACAACCGTCATAAATGCAAGTCATATTCATATTAATATGTGAAAGGATAGATTATTATTTTGTTATTTGAAAGGCTTCATGCTGACAGTTTAGAATCTAAATATTAATATGATGTAGGGATGTAGGTAAATTAAACTTAAGGCGACGACAGACGTTCAAATCAAGTGAACTCAATTCATAGCTTGAAAATACGGGCTATATAATATTACTATATAGCCTGTATATAATGAAAAATACAGGCTATATAATATTACACAAATAATTATGGCAATTATGTCAAAAATTACAAAAGATTTGAAATTATGTTATTTGAAGGCCATTGAAAAACGAACAGCCTGCTTACATAATTAGGCGAAGACTGTTTTTTGTTGAGTTAAAAAAAATGTCTTCACGTTAAAAATGTCTTTATTGTTTCAGAAATATGTGGAGTCATCAGTGGGGTGGGCTGGCGAGAGAGGAGAAGATTCCAGCTATGACTCGGAGTGCGAAGACGAGAGTGCGCATCGTGCGGCCTCTAGAACCCCCTCCGACACTCTCGCTGCGGAGTTCGCTGAGTATGTCACTCTTACACCACCACAACCCAACCAGGTAAGATCTCTACTGAGCATAGTATATAAATAATGTTCCCACTGCAGATACAGCGTTAGCGGATCTAAAAAGGCCCTATTGAGCAATTTATCGGAAAACGAATCATTTCCCACATTCCCAGCAGATCATTAGCAATTTGTAAAGATGTGGATTGTGTGTTATGAAATGTAATACTATTAGCGGCCTTGATTAGCGACCCTCAGGCCTCCTTTCTGTGAGAGGGAATGACCCGTAATCCACTAAACGGGCTCAGTGAGAGTTTGTGGATGTTTCTCCCGGATCCTTGGTTACCTCACGATGTTTTCCTTCACAATTTATTTATATGCACCGCATGCCTGCGCAGTCGCAGTGGGTATTTGACAATACAGAGAACGTCACAGCTAATAACTGTTTCCTGTGTATCTCCCTTTGTAGATCTTGAGACATAATGTAAATTTTATTGTCTATGATTGCGATGTACTAGAGGTTAAAAAGACACGCACACTGGAATTATAAACATACTGAGGTGGACAGGGAGCTTCATTATCAGTGACGATTTTGCGATTGCCAATCTACTTGTAAGTCAAAAAGTTAAATGGAATTCCCGATTTGCGATCTGGGTTACTTATCAATTTATCTAATTGTTTTTTGACTGAACGGGAAGGAAGTTTGAAATGTTTCACTTCCCTAACTTTATTGACTCATCTTGCTTTTGAATTCTGCTTGATCTACACCCGGATTTTCCCGTTACAACTTGATGAAATTAGTTCATTATTTCATCAATTTCTGTATTCATTCTAGGCAAAGATCGAGTTTGCCATGAAGTTGGGTTACTCTGAGCGGTTGGCTCGGACGGCTATCCAGCGGTTGGGGCCCGACCCGCCTTGCAACGAGTTGTTGGCGGAGCTGATCAAGTTGGCTGCGAAACAACCGCCGAGAGCGTTGTCGCCTGCTCCACCGGCGGAGCCTGACCCGCCAACCGACCGAGCACCGCTAAGACACATCGTTATAGATGGCAGTAATGTTGCTATGAGGTATGTTCTTCTAAGATTTTTTTTCTTAACTTGTAAGTAAAGTTTTAAAATTGCAGGTTTACTTTTTGTGACGTTTTGTCACGAGACTGGTGTATTTATAAAAACTAACTTGCAGTCTTGAAGACTACTCAAGACTGTTGGAAGTACAATTATTTGATCTAAAATCTCTGACTCTGACTCCCATGAAGATCTCAGAAACTGCTCGGAACTGAAAGAAATTTTTATTTTAGCAATCAAGTAAATATATTGTTTATTGTAAATAATCGTATTATGTCAAAGATAAACAATTCACATTCAACATCGTACGAGTTTCTAGATATCAATCACCCCGAGTTCCGGTTGATAACGGCGTATTGTCACAATCTTATCATAACGATACTGTATTATTAATAATAGGGTTATATTCTAACCTAATTATACTATAAGTTCAAGTTGTGGCGCACGTTATACTTCAAGCTTGCTCTTTTGTCCCCAGCCATGGCAACAAGGAGGTGTTCTCGTGTCGCGGCATCGAGATCTGTGTGGAGTGGTTCCGCGCACGTGGACACCGCGAGATTACCGCCTTCGTGCCCAAGTGGCGCAAGGAGGCGTCGCGACCCAACAACCCAATCGCCGAGCGCGACGCGCTGGAGCGGCTCGAGCGCGACCGTGTGCTCGTGTACACGCCCAGCCGGCTGCTGGGCGGCAAGCGCCTTGTGTGCTATGACGACCGGTACATCCTGCGCCTCGCCGCCGAGACCGACGGCATCGTCGTGTCCAACGACAACTACCGCGACCTCGCCGTCGAGAACCCCGACTTCCGGAAAGTAGTCGAGGAGCGCCTGCTCATGTACTCGTTCGTGAACGACCGGTTCATGCCGCCCGACGACCCGCTCGGGCGCTCGGGGCCCACGCTGGACGCCTTCCTGCGCGCGCCACCGACCCGGGCCGACCCGCCGCCCGCGTGTCCGTACGGCCGCAAGTGCACGTACGGCAACAAGTGCAAGTTCCACCACCCGGAGCGCGCGGGCCGGCCGCACAAGTCCGTCGCGGAGAAGCTGTCGGAGCGCGCCGCAGCCAACACGCTGCGCCGCGACCTGCACACCGTGAGCCTGCCGCCCGGCGGCCGCCCCGCCGACGGCAAGCGGCAGCTGGCGCGCGCTCAGTCCGCCGCGCCGCGCCTCGCCGACGCCACGCTCGCCACGCACTTCGACCGCGCGCAGGTGGCCGGCCCGTCGCAGCCGCCCCCACCCCCGCTGGTGCCCGCCTGTCCGCCGCCCGACGTGAACCCGCACCGCAAGCTGGCGCGCCAGCTGACGCTGAACCCGGCGTGCGACCCGCGTCTGCAGCCGCACTCGCTGGCAGCGCGCGTGGCGAGCGCGCCGGGCGGGGCGGGCGGGGCGGCGGGCGCGGCGGCGCTGCTGGTCCCGCTGCTGTCGCCGTGCGCGTCGGACGGCGCGCTGCAACACTGGGACGCGCGGCGCCGCATGCACTACCACCTGGCCGGGATCTTCCCGGAGCCGCAGGTGGCGCAGGCCATGGCGGCGTACCCGGAGGAGACGGACGCGCAGACCATGTGCGCCATCATCCTGGCGCGCTACCGGCCCAGCGAGGCGCGCGTGCCGCACTGAGCGGGCGCGCGCTCTACGCGTCTCACTGCCGGTTTTTGGCAAAAAACCGGACCAGTAGATCTCCGCTAGCTCTGACGATGATCCATCGAGCCGGGACAGATTGCAGCTTAGGCGATGGTCGGGAGAAATGTTTTTGAAACACCCTGTAGCCGGTCGCGCGCCGGACGAGTCGAGCGCGACAATCGCACGTATCACTGATATGCATTTATATTTTGTACATATTCTATGATTTCTGTCATACGCTTCTGAGAAGCGTATGCTGATATTTAATAAACATTAAATAGTTTCTAGAATGTACAAATACATATTCTCATGTGTACAGTTATGACTTGTTGCTTGACTAGTATGGCAATTTTTGATGTTTTGTTTTCATTCCTGTATCTTCCAGTGAATAATTTCACAATATTTACTTTTTGCGTGATTATAAAATTGTTACATGTAGTGACATGAATTAAGACAATTAATTATTGATTTAAATAGCTAATTATGTGATCATATAAATCATTATTGGTACCATGTACCAATTTTATTTTATACCAATATAGTTAAAATGTTATGTATGTTATTGAACATTATTATAAAAATTAAATTCGTTAAAGTTTATTTTATATTTAAGTAAAAGCGTTTATCATGAGTTGTTTGTTGTATGAATGTTTTGTAGATTATATTGCACCATGGTTATGGCTACATTCATTTATTACTATTCGAGGGAACAAAAAAAAAACTCTTCATGTTATTATTTAATGTCTTGTTTTACTAAGTATGTTTAGATGTAAGCAATGGCCAGCTATAATTGACCAATCTGTTGTTTGATTTTTATTAAATTGAACTGTTAAAAAACTTAAATGCAATGCATAAATTGAAAATGTAAGATACATATATCTACTCTCATGCAATACTTCTTAAAGTGATTGTTATTATATCTGTATAGATACATTTTATGAAGTATGGCATGGTATTATTAGTATAATTAGTTAATCAAGTTTTACCTGGATGATTTTTGGAAACAAAACACGGAACCTTTCGACTGCCATGGTCGATCATAGCAACTTTTGAAAACTACTTTTGTATGATGAATTTTTTAATATTAAATTGATGTTTTTCCAAATAATAATTGACAGTAGAAAGGTTGAAAGGTAAAACTTGATAATAAGTAATAATAAGTGTTATGGGATAGCTTTAGTTTATTTGCTTAACATTATAGACATCCCAAACATTTTTGATTACTGTCACATTCCTTGTGGAATGTTTAACATAATATTATGTCTATTGTGACATTATAGTAATAATATTATTAAAATAAAGCATCTCTCATTAGAAACATTGTTTAATTCTTTTTACATTGTTTGTTTCTTCCTGTCCGGATTGTTAGAAAACTTCTTCACTAACATTCTCATGAAAGCTTTGCTTTTCTTTAGGTCAGGTTTGTCAGAAAATTCTATAAAGTCTTGGCCAATGAATGTTTTTGCTGGTTTTAATACATTTTCTGAAGCAGTTGGCACAAATACTCTACTTTTCTTATTAGTTCTATATAAGAAATGAAAAGTGGTTATGTCACTAACTTCAGCTAGTTTTTCTGTGTCCACATTCTCTTCAATATCCATTTTTTCAACTACAATGCCATTTGTTTTTTTCTGTTGATTGGTTTGTTTTGGTTTTGGGTGATTCTTAGCTATCTCAACTATTGCTTTCCTTACTTCTAATAAGCATTTGTGTTTTATCCCTAAACAACTAGTTGGTAGGCCAAAATATACTGCGGATAATTTTCTTAGGTCACTCAAACATAGAACATGTATGTCTTTAGTAGTGCACAGTTCTAAAATAGGTTCCACTATCAGTCTTGGGTTAACTTTAGCTTCAATAATGATGGCAGAACATTCTCCATTTTGTACAGCTTCACTACATTCCTTTATACCAAGTAGAAGTCCATCCACCTTTCTGCAAATACAAAAAATTACTTTTATGACAATAATAACATGGAGTCTGTTATTTTGTTTATTGTATTTAATAAAAATGTTAAACATATAATAAATAATGGAAACAGTTCTTACTTTAACTTAGGTGGTTTAGGACGTTGTTCTTTAGGAATAACTTTCAGATCTTTCCAGTGAGGTTTTTTGAATTCAGGTATGACGACTTTGTGTTTTATCAAGACAGACTCTAGCCTCTTTCCTTCATCTTCAGTTATCTCTGGCCTGTTAAGAATTATAATAATAATAACAAAAAGTTTATATCGGAACAATAACACACACAGTACAAACAAAAAAAATACTGAAAGGAGCAAAAGTATAAACTGTGGGGCAGCTAACAACATCCTTCTCCAGATACAGAATGGAATGATGTTCCATGCAAAAAGTGCTTACTAGTAAAGGTAATTCAGTTTTAGTTTATTAAAATGAAATAAGAGTAACAATAAAACAAAGATAAAAATGAACAGTACAGGACGTACTATGAATAAGGGATGTATTTAGACATTCAGTTAATGTGGTGAGTGTAGGGTGAGCATGTGTGTGGGTGAGTGTTAATGGTGTGTGCGAGTGGTGTTTGTAGCATGTGGTAGTGTGTGGTTTTGTTGAGGGCAATGAGAGAGTGATGAGTATGTTACACTTCCACGAGTTTCTCCGTTTCATCATAATTTTGTGTTTTTAACCAGGAGCTAAGTTTCGTCTTGCATTTGCTCTTGGTTAATGGACAGATGTGTAATCTTTTGTTTAACATGTTGTAAACTTTGGAACTTATGTGTCTGTTATGAAGAATTACTGGTTAATTAATAATAGCTTGTGGTGTACATGAAGTATGGTTTGATGGCAGAAACTTACCAAAATACTGGATCAGGCCGACACAAAACGTTTTTTATAGTTCTCTTCAGTTTACCCTTACTAATAGTATTTTTCTTCTTTTGCAGAGTCCTAGCTGCCTTGGCTTCACTCATGGTCAATTTTTCTTAAATAAATTGTAGAAAATGGGGCACAACACAATGTTTTTAAACTAACATCATGACTGTGTCTGTCAGAGTCAAATTGTCAAAACTGTCAATCAACTGCTGCATTCCGAAATGCGCTGTATTCGATTTTAGCGAGCTTGCGCCCGTTCCGAGTTAGCGTGAGCGCAATAACGATGTTCCGTGAATCGTCATAGATGACATGACTTATGCCATCTTGCCATAACGCCAACCATGCCCTAAATTATTAATCACCGTGAGCACTATCAAAAATTACATTCGTGTTTGTGCTGTTTTGTAACGCTGCGTTTTCGAAATTATGCTTCTAGCTACAGTCGCCACCTAACCAAAGAAGAGATTAGTGGCGTAGACACAAATAAATACTATAACCCAACCATGAGTATTCAAGTGAGCATAACGGGTTGCAAATTTCTGTCATGCTTAAATCAGAGCAATTCGAGAGGGAGTGTCATTGCGTAGAACTTCTATTTTTATAAAAATATCGAATCGGTCTTTTTAGTGCAGGTATGGTCTTAAGGGGCCAGCGAACAACGCACGTAATAGGAATTCGAGACTGGATTCGGAATATTGCTATCTCTGTTTGACACAAGAAGGGAGCGAGGAACGCGGTGCGCAGCCGTGTGTGTGTGACTGTGTGAGTAGAGAGATAGTTATTATAAGCTGTACTGTACTAACTGTACCTTCCATTCATTCATAACGATTCTGAAGATATTTCTATCTATTAGTAATTGGTTATGTTCATGACTTGCTTTATTTTTGTTGATTATTTTGGAGAATCGTTTGTAAATCTACAGACTAGTAATGCGTTTTTTGAATGAATACAGGACAAATAATAAAGTGTTATGCAAAATAAAAGACAAATATTCTAGGTACATATAAATAAATAAGAGTACATATAAATAATAGCATTCTGTGCTAAGAATAATAAAAATAAATAACAAGGATTTTGTATAAACATTTATTTTGATGTGTTCTTACTTCATAAATATCATTGTTATTATTGATTTATCTATTTAAAAAATATTAATCGAAACTTGATAAAGGTGACCATACATTATCGACTAAACGAATAATACAATTATGGTAGGAGTGTCAAAGATCCACACTAAACACTCTGATTTATATGATTTGGCTTTTTATCTGTTGCACCGTGCATAAGTAAATGCGACACAATACGAAATGTTTTAGTACTGAGCTCGATACAGAGGGGTTATGTATGTGCTCCAGCTAATTTAATGAATATGAATTTCATTTATACTATTAAGGACGATATTATTATTATTATAATAATATCTTCCTGCACCCAAATTGCGTAATACACAATCAATCGGAATCTGAATCGTTTTGAAACAGATTGCTAATCCATTGCTTCTGAAGTTCGATAAAAATTCTGCTCAACAATATATAGCACGCAATGAATGTTCTTGAACCGTCCAAATCAAACAGATTAGTCGTAATCGTTTACAAAAATGTGTTACGCAATTAGGGTGCTGGTCCTTACCGATTTCGGTCACAATACCTATAGTAAAGCACACAATTTTGTGCGCAGACACAGGTGCACTCCCTATAGGGCCTATTCCCTCACTCTCAAAGTCATGTTATGCGTAAACAAACTTGCAAAAAAACGTTCAACAGTTACGTATGATATTGACTTAATTTAAAGAAAGCAACAAGCAAAACTATTTTGATATTGTTGTAGTCACAAAACGATTGTCCATTTATTTATCCGCTATCGCTTCAATAAGATACTTCGCTATGACCTTTGATTATATGTTTAGTGACAATAAATAATCAATGAAATGTGATATGACCTATGATCACGTGACGTTTCGATAGCTTATGTCAACCCCATATTTTTTTTGGCTTTTCTACTAGCGTTATCGCTAATCGAATGTTACGAATGTAACTTTGTCTAGGCCCTCAGTGTCCTTGAGATACTTACCTACGCCGTAAAAAATCCCGGCGGGATTGTTTCGCGCACTGGATCTTCAACTCACTGCTTAGCACCGAGAGTTGAAAATCCAACAGTGTTTAGTCGACGCGCTGGGTAGCACTCTGTTAGATTCTCAATGCTCGGTTTAACACAAAGAGTTGAAAATGCAGTGCGCGATAAAATCCCGGAGCGAGATATTTTCGTCCGTGCGAACATGGTCCAAACAAACGGAAATAACGACGCTTCATAGGTAGGTAAATACAAATTTATGCAAAATATACTTAGGTACCTACTAGTGTGAAACTCAGACCAAGAAAAAAATGTCTTTATTTTCTTGGGCTCAGTCGATGCCCTCAAGCAATAAGTCAGTAAAATTGGACTTTTTAGTTTTATGTCGAATTCGTCATTCGGGTTGGGATAAATCTTAGTAATTTGTTTTTTCATTTTTCGTAGTGTGATTTACAAAGATATTATGAATAATACTTTTATTGTAGGGAAATTCAAAACAAAAATTATGACAACAAAAGTATCTTTACGTATCAATACAAAACTGTTTTGCGTAAAGTATTGAAATATTTAAAGTTGCTATTACCGACATATTGGCGTAAATGAATCGTGCAGTTCTTAGTAAATGTTAGAACGTGGTTATTCCACAGCTTCCAGTGTATAGTTGGACTGATCAAAATCTGCTGAGCAGAAGTGATTTAGTTATGGCACTAAGACTTCGTTCCGGTCACATTCCATCAAATAAGTTTGGTTTTCCGATGAAAAAGGTTACGTCACCCAACTGTGAAGAATGTGGAGTCGTCGAGGATGTACAACATGTTTTGATGGAGTGTGTGCGGAATGAGGCTTTGCAATTTAATTTACTCGGTCCTACAAATAAGTATGATATTGGATAATGTAATGCTATCCTGGCTTGTCCTTTATCGGAACAAGCTAGGATACTTTACAAACTGGCATTATTTGTATTAAAGTAAGAGTTAAATCTTTTTAGGTTTATTGATTGTGTACAACTGTTACAGGGCGACGTTATCGCTCAGCGATAAAGCCCTTTAAATAAAGAGAAAAAAAAACGTAGTTATTGTCGAATTGTTTTGAGTCAGCTGAAACCGTTATGGGAACTTACAACCTTTTAAAAGTAAATAATTGATTAATACATAATTATGTGTCCCCCGGTCTCGTTTTTGACTTCAACGGTTTAACGATACTGAGACTGTATCAAACTAAAATAACCACAACAAAAAAAAAAAACGTATCGTCTTTGAAATCCGTTATAATATTTATATCCTACCTACTATACTACTTCAAACATGAATGTTTGTGAGGATGGATGGATGTTTGTTACTCTTTCACGCAAAAACTACTGAACGGAATAATTCTTATTCCGTTCAGAAATATTTTTTTCCTGTAAAACTTGAGTTTTACGATAACCGAGTTAGTGCCGATTCCACCAATGAAACTGAACGCGTTCAACCCAACTAAAACGCGTACAAGAGCTGTCAGTGTCATTGTTCTGGAATGTTGACAATGGCAGCTCTTGAACAAGGTTTTAAAGTGATGATCGCGTTCAGTTTCATTGGTGAAATCGACACTTATTGCTTGGGGGTGTCTATGCAAAACAGTTAGTAACTAAGAACGTAGTAGGTAGGTAACTTATAATATATCATTGGATAATACTAACTATTAAATACATCCCAACGTTCGGAGTCCATGTCGGCAACCAAACCAAATCGTAAATAAAATATCGTAAATAATAAGTCTTACGGACTTATTGTAAGTCCGCAAGCAAAGCTAAAGTTCGTAAGAATGGTTAGTTTACTCGATACCAAATAACAAAGCAAATCTAAATCCAAGTTCACAGCATTAGTCAATTGTGTCAGAAATAATATAATACAATTTAGCAAGAAAATAAATACGCACGCACAGGACAATAAAGTAATCGTCTAACACTGACAATAAACACGGAACACCCCGGCGGCGGGCATAACGTTGCGGTAACGTGTGTGCTTGTCCGAGCGATACACACCTACTACCGTGAGCAGCATGACCACGCACACATTGATATTTGCTTGACGCGATAGCACCACTAGCTATTGAAAATTTATGAGAAATTTTGATGTATTCCGTAATACCAAAAATGATGAATGAAAACTTAATATTTTTTCCTGTTTTTTTCGGCTATTCGTAACTTGATGATATGAGCTATGTTTCTAATACAACAACATTAAAGATATTGTTGTTTATAGTACAAAAAAAATTTATAAGAAAACATGTCATTTACGCTGTAAAAAATTGTGGAATACAAAATTAGCTTAAACTTCAATATCGGTATTTTGAAAAAAAAAAGGAACCTAAATAAATACGGTCTAAATCCGAATATAAAGCATTATGTGATAGAAATATGATTAAATTGCAAATGGTTGAGGTATTACGTTTGTATGGACAATTCGAGCTTCGCCCTGCTCTTAATAAAAGTTTTAACGTTGAGCGAGCACTGTGAGCGCGTTCACGAGCGTTCCGAATTGTTGACAGCTCTCAGCTGTCATAATCGTGTTATCTATATCGGAACACAAATAAGAGATGAGAGAGCTATGCGCGATTATGGTCTAATTCGGAATGTACCCTTAGATAGATTTGCCACTGCCAGAGTCTGGTTTGGACTACAGAGTACGTCACAGATAAATATTATTATATTGCATACTGTAAATTCAGTTCCCATTTTACTACCACGTAGACGTACCGCCACACATACTGACTGGCGAGCCTTCGCACATTCAACTTCATTCCCAGTTAATATGTACTGGCCAGCCCGCGACATTGAGTCTATCACAGGAGTTTATAATGCCGCTATCCAAATATGCTGGTTAATCAGTAACATTTTTAACCGTTCTCTCTAAAGATGTGACTGACACCACCTATAAATAAGTTTCGCTTAACTGCCATGTAATTTCGTATAGATTTGTTCCATTTATTACTTTATCGGGTAGTAATAATACATCCACTGCGGCCATTTTAATTAATTACCTACACGAATATCTCTTCCCTCTCGGTAAGCTCCATTCATTTAAGACCTTACCTAGTCAATTGCTAGCTGTAGATAGTCTTAGCAACAAACGATAGGTTATTATGACCTATGAGGTAATATACCTGATGCTATGGGAACACTTTCTCTTCTTGTACCGCCCTCGGTAAGTTCAAACGTCATGCAAATTCTAGCGCGCTTGTCTTATGAGGGTAGGACAGAGGTAGGTATATTTTTAATCTCCTTTTGCTACTGACTCACGTCCTTTGTGATAAAAAACTAACCGGTTTAGTTATGTAGTCATAAGTCTTCATTCTTTTTGAGGGGCTCGTGGCTGAAAAACAGCCGCGGTTGGTGCCGGCTGGCATTTGTAGATCTTTGACAGTCGTTACGCGTAGTCAGAAGCCAATGTCTGACCAAGGGGTATCGTATCGTGATACCCATGTAAAGCCGGCAATACATGTTGGCCAAGCCTTAGCCAACGCGAGAACAGGCAAATTGATACAAGGCGAGTGCTACTGTCTAAAACTCTACGTGTTGGCCAAGCCTCAGCCAACGCGAGCGTAGGCAAATTGATACCAGCGATCCCAAGTGGTGGCAAGGCACGCCAAACGAACTGTATGTACACGTTGGCGCTCGCCTGCACTCGGTCAGCTAGGCGAGCGTTGACGAGCAATGGCGAGGCTCGACAAATAGGCTGTCTATATGTTAGTACTCTCGCCTTCGCTCGGCCAACTTTTACCGACATGTATTGCCGGCTTTACAGGGTTGGGTCAGATAGGCAATCGCTTCGTGTATCCGATAAGACTGGAAGCTTAAAGGCTACGCAGATTTAATGATCTTCACTCTTTTTTTTTATATTTGCTTTTGAATAAGTAAATAAAATAGTGATAATAAAACTACTCTAATTAGAAATCAAATTAAACTTATTGATGAATATTCAAGGTCTCCTACCATTCCACTGCTTTTTACCTACTCCATCAATTGGCCCTTCCAAAACAAGGAAAAGAAAGACCAGTAAATTGTTTTACAAACTTTTATGGCTGTCGGCAAGACAATTGGGGGTTAGAAATACAAAAGAATATAAATCTCCGCTTAGAAACTTACTAGGAAGTACGTTGCAAAAAAGGATGCGTTTTTTGTTCGTCCCGGGGCCGTTGGCGAAAACCATTGTTCGTTTCGTAGGGCGGGGGAAGTAATAACTGCAGTAAGGGTGCGCTGTAATGAAACTTTTACCTGAGGGACCGATGCAATGCGATCAACGATGCACGATCTAGTCATATAGCACCGCTCGGAGTATTCGCATGTTAGGGTGATCAGTGATGTCTTCTTCAAAGCAAAGTGATAGTTGTAACTGGTTGCTAGTGGAATGGAAGAGTGGCGGTCGTGATGTGGTGTACATAAGGTCGGTGGTAAGCCCGCTGAATAAGGAGCTGAGGGCAGGCGATGTGATGACGGTGAACCGGCGCGGGGAGCAGGAAACGGCGACATTGGTTACGCGCGCGCGTGAGTAAGCTTTTTGAATTTCTGCTGCCCTTGCGCAGCTAATCAGTAACGGTTTCTATTAAGATTTAAGTGAAATAGGTACCTAGGCTATCGTGCTTGAATTAATGTACGTATCTATCTGTATCTGTGTAAACAAGAATTGCATGATTTATTGATTCTATAAAGGTACCTACATAAGCAGAATTTTCTAGAGTCATAAGATACCAACAAGAGTTTGATAGAAGTAAGAATAAACATAAAAATAACGTATTTATATTCTGAGTTGAATAAATAAATACGAGTTTGTTTTTTAAACAGTAAGGTGATTATTGAGTAAAGTAAATAATTATTATAGCAGAATAATATACCACCACCAACCACGTGTTATTAAATTCTGCTGACTTTTAAAGTGGCATGCAAAACTGAACCTTATTTTGAATATTATTACATCTAACTTTGCTGACCAATATTTATAGGAAACAAAATTGCATATTCGTAATTTGCGGATTGGTGCGTCCGAATGCGATTCAGTCAGGGAATGTTATTTGTCGAAGCGTAAGTACAGTCAAGCTTACATCAGTGGAAACAATTTGACGATAACAATGCCTTTATGTCGTACCAGAAAGGGTGATTTTAATAGTGCAAGTGTTACCACCGTGTGCAGTTGAATGTGCCTTCCTTTGGTTGGTTACAGGTTCCAAAGGGTTAAATCAGAATAGTTTGGTAAAAAATACCGGTAGCATTAATTAATGTGTCTTCATGGCACAGGAGAACGCGACATGCTGGACTCGATGGTAAAGGAACCGGAGTGGAAGGAGGAAGCAGGTCCCAGCATGAAGCATGAAGAGGAAGCTGAGGACTTCTCCTCGAGCGCATCGTCTTGGGTGCCCAGCGATGACGGCGCACAATCTGGAGATTCTGATAAGGTAGGTTTTAAACGTGAATGCCGTGACGTAATAATAGTACGGTAATAACAGTTCGTACTTTTGGGTTTAAATACTAGTACCTATTTAGTTGCATCCAGTTAGACTAGAAGACCACAAAAGGAAGATGATAATTTTCTGACACGACACAAGACTGTCACTAATAGTGTATTATCTATGACTGTCACAAACCTACTTTAAATGGCACTTATGTACTTACCTACGTAAAAAATCTTTACACAACTTCGTGCTCATTTTCGTGTAAATTTTACTATTGCAATTCTGAAGGTAATGACGTTTTAAAAATGACATCTGCAAATTACAGGTAAAGAACAAAAAAGTCAAATTGGAACGGTGCAAACGACAATACTCCAATAGAAGGTCAAGTAAAAAGATCATCACCCCCTCGCACAGAGCAACTCCAGTTATACCAAAAATTATGCAGCAATCCAATATTAAAACAATGAAGAACCGCAAAAGAGCACACAATGACAGTCTAGATCTGTCCAGGAACATGTCTATCAACAAATCTTTACCTGATTCGACTAGGAGGAATAATCTACAAAATGTTAAAGGCAATCAAAATGTAACAATTGATGTGCGTGAACTTATGAATATAAAGAACAGTTTCAAAATATTGTTCAAAATGCTCGATGATATGAAGCGGCCAGGATCTTCGACATTCAACCAAAGTTCGAAGGAACATTTTCCGATGCCGATAAAGGTAGATATGAACTATATTCCTTACAACCAATGTGTTGAAGAAGATGTTAAAGAAGAAGATGAAGAAAACAGTGAGAATGAGGAGTTCAATCGTTCTGATGATAATGTTTTAATTACCAATAAGTATAATAATGTTGCTATACAGACAGCCCAGAAAAAAAGGACGGAAAAAGATGAATGGGTATGTACGTTTTTTTGTCATTTGGGTGTTCTACAAGCTTGGGGCGTTTATTAGCTACACCGTTAGTTTGTAACAAAAGACGTACAAAGTTGACAAGTTGAATTGAATGACAACTTGGGACCAAGATTTGAAGAAACAATCGTTTTTTTTTGTTATGGGAGTACCTATTTATAGTATTTTCGACATGTTTTCAACTTTCGGTGAGAAGTCTTTACCTACAGATGAGTTTTTTTATTGACCTCAAATAATGCTTTTGCACAAATTGTGTTCGAAATAAAGATGATGATGCGGATTTCAGGTGCCCATTGGAAGTGGAAAAACTTTAATACATAGAGACCAATTCAAGAGGGTGAATTGGAAATCGTATACAATTGCTACGAGAACGCTACTCCTTGCTGTGTTTCCAAGAAGGTAACTATTGTGGTTTAGCTCCTTGCATTACAAACAACTTAGAGGAAATTCAACACAACACCTATGCAAGAAAATACATTTTTAATCAGCGATTGAAATGACTTATTTTTAAAACATTGTTCACTTCTCATCCCACGTAAAATGTTCGAACCTGTTGAATCGAACATGTGACGGCATGCAACTATGGAATGCTAACTACATCTTAATTCCTCAGGATACTAGCAACACATTCACTGACTGGAAAGAGGTCGCCAGCCTTTCAAGACAAGCCAGCTAAAATGTGCCTAGACCCAAAGATTATATCTGATGTCATAATGGAAATTATGGACAGATTCAACGTGAGAGAAAACCTAGTCAGGTAAGTTGATTCATATAAATACCTATAGCAAAATTAGTTTGCAGTTTGTTATCGATTTATTATACAGAACTATTTTTTTTCATTCAATAATAAAGTTAGAAGAAAATTGCATCTACACTTACTTGAAAACTGCATTTTTTTGGCACAGATTAATGTATTCGTAGCCGAGCTTGAAATGGTGACAGACAGCAGTTTTTTTATTGACAAAGAACCATTTTGTGGAAAAATTAAACTTTCCCAAATATTTTTTTGGGTTACTGGAAGATTGCCAGATTGTGAATTCAGTATTGGAATTTCCTATAAAGTGGACTTACGGGCTTACATGCTTTAAGACCCAGCGGTTAAAGCTGTGCGTGAATAAATTAATTTCAGTTTTTACTTACCTAGATTTATTTTTACAGAAGCATTATCACGACCAAGTGTGCGGACGAATGTAAAATGTGGAAAACTCGAGTCAATAAGAAGAAAACTAAGAATAACGAGAACCTGCCGCCTACATCAAACAATAACTTAGAAGAACAAAAAGTTATGTAACTAAACCATGTTTTAAATGAAGGTGACCAATGAGTTATTTGGCTGTGATTTGCCTGTATTTATAAGAAGAATGTCTGAACTAAAATGTTACAGCTGCTATTCAATTGCTTTAATATTTAAGTATACACCCGTATTTGATGACTAGGATTACGAATGTAAAATAATTTTAATAAACAGATTAAAACGTAATAAAATATTTATTTGCATTAATTCCACTTGTTGTTGAATATTAATTAATAAAATAAAATAAATTAAAGTTTTCTCTTTTTGACTAGAATATTTATAAATTAACTTTCATAAAAATGTAAAAGCATCAGTAGTTTACACATGGACTGTTCCAGTCTATATATAATTTCACACATTTATTCCTTTTCAAAATGTTAAAAATACATTTTGCCGTCGACACTAAAATATATCGAGCAAAAAATTTTGTGTACCACAATCGCTTTATGAACCACATAACTAATACATTGAACTCCACATTTTTTGATTAGAGTACACAAAACCATACCAACAACAGTACTTCTTAATGCCCTTGTTGGAATATGCCAAGAGGTGATAACACGACATCTGTGTTAGTACTTGCTAAGATTGCCCTCATCAGCATCATATCATCAGGGGTGAA
The DNA here is from genome assembly GCA_963555695.1 of Dasypolia templi. Taxonomy (NCBI): domain Eukaryota; kingdom Metazoa; phylum Arthropoda; class Insecta; order Lepidoptera; family Noctuidae; genus Dasypolia; species Dasypolia templi. The sequence goes on from OY743157.1 coordinate 8,199,756, forward strand.
CTGCCACCCACTCAGCTGTCCGAGGCTCTGAAGTTTGGGACAGCACTCTATGAGCAAGTCTACTGTGGCACTGGTTAAGCGAGGGGCGTTGGGGAACCAAATGCCTTCTAGATTCTCGAACTTGTATCGGCGAAGGATTCTGAAATGGGAAAAGTTTTTGTGTAAGATAAAGGTGAAACAGAAACCAATTGGGATGATGACTACTATTAAAAATGTTCGTAAAAATAATGTAATTTCAAAGAAGGCATAGTAAAAATGATATAATCGAAAAAATCTGTAAAATCAATGTAAAAATGAAGAAGATACACGCTTTAAAAGTTTTTGGAGGGGATTATTCCTGTCCTTGTCGCGCGGTACGGACAATGTACGGCGCTAGTATGATGTTACGTAGTCGTGACGTCACTTCTAAGATAGTGCTGTCCTAGTCTAACACTTACTTTAAAACTTTTGTTAACTTGGCAGCTTTTTAAACTTTTACACTTTTTGTAATACTATTTGCACTATTTGTAAATAAACATTTTTTTTTAGATAAAAATAAAAAAAATTGTCATCATCCCCATTCATCTATATTAATATTATAATATTAATTTAAATGAATGGGGATGATGACGAATTTTACCTTCTATAGAAGTTAAAATTTGTCTGTTTGTATGTAGGGGGCTGCCGGTCGGATTTGAAAAGTTCTTTTTGCTTTTGATAGCCCAATTCTTGAGTGAGGTATAAACTGAATATTTTGTCCCCGATATTAGAAGTGGATGACAATAGTCAAAAGTCCAAAAAGCAAGTGTCCAAAGTTAGATTATTATAGATGTTCTAAGTGACTGAGAGAGGTTGAGTCATAAATACATATTAAAAGGAAAGTCCTGACTGTCCTATCCTGATTTTGCATAGGCCGCATTTGAGATAGGGACTATAGCGCAGACCAAGTCGCTGGCAAAGTGCTAGTCGTAAGAAAAAACTATTGATTGAAATGAAAAAAAAAAACAAAAAAAAAACGTGACACTTACCGCGACATATCATTGTCATCCAGCTTAATTTCATCGCCAATAATCAACTTCTTTAGCTTCGGACTACTTGTCATCAGGTACTTAAGACACGAGGACGACAAATTTCCGTGAATTATTTCAATATGCTCCAAATTATTAAACGGTATCTCCTCTTCATGCGTAGCCGTCTGAATCTGGTAGAACTCTAAGCTTTCCAAATTCCTGCACGTTTCTGCTACCCTAGTGAAGTTAAATGAACCAGTTGATCCCGAGAGCATTAACGTTCCTACTCTATGTCCAATCTTATCTAACAGCTGGTGGAGCTCATGGCATTGGAATTTATTCAACTTTATTTTATTAACGTTGTCAAACTCTTTGATTAGCTGCATAACTCCTTGGTCAGGTTCCTCAAGGTAAATAGTCTCTATCAATGGACACAGAGCAACGATCGCTTTCATCGTCCGCATATTTGTTTGCACATCATGCATGTACTGCAGTTTTGTTTTGAAATCAGGATCTGTCCTGTATATGGAGTAAACTGCTTTACCAACAAACGAGTAACTGCCAAGGTTGCTGAGGTTTGGGAGCCGCCGTATTAATAAAGCGACGTCTGTGTGATCGATGTTCTCCTCGCCGTACATTCCTATGTTCACCACGGTCAGACTTTGAGTTAACTGCGGATTCCCAGACAACATCGCATCGATACCAATCTCTGTTATATCCGTTTCACCAGATATGTCCAACAGTTTCAACACCTTATTATATTTACCTATATATTTGAGCACTTCATCGTTAGCAATGTAGGGAATATTCAAGCACGTTAAATTAGGCAGGTTTTTAAGCAGCTGGTACATTATTGTAAGATGATCGTCCTTAACCCACACGCCTTTCAAATTGAGAGAAGTCAAGTGGTGTCCTTGCTCCATTATGAGCTCAAGGACTTTCCTATAATAGGGCAGCGGGAAGATCCCCGTCGCCAAACTCTTGACGTTTTCTTTGAGCAGCAGTTTCATTGTGTAGAATCTAACGGATGGCTCCAGGTATTCCGAACTAAGAATTAAGTTAACGAGATCTTGGAATATGTCATTGGTCGCCCCCATACTCTCGTAGTAGGAGGAGACCATCGCGAACTCCAGTGCGGAATCTTCTTCGGATGAAACGCGAGTAAGGGCGTGGATCAACTGTCTCGCCACTAACGACAGAGTAATCTCTTGAAGAGGCGGCACAGGCAGTTTGGGCGACATGTTTGCACAAAACTATAAATGTTCAACTACTATAAAATATCACTTTCACTATATTAACGGCACTAAGGCGCACTAATTGAGCATCGCAGTGTCAGTGCTGCGGCTTTCAGCTTTGGGAAGAGAAAGAAGTGAAAAATGGTTGTGCTATTTAGCTCACGCATGCGCACCGCGCGACTGGCACTGCGCCAGCGCGCGTTTATAATTCAAACTCACACAAATCGCGCCGTATTTTTAGAACTTTTATAAAAGCTGTTTACGGCTAGTGGCCTAGGCGATTGTTATTATAAACTCGTTTCGTACATCAAAGTTGAGATCTACCGAACGATACACATACTGCGCGCGAGAGTAATTAATGATAGATTTTTATGTTTGAGTTTTACTGCAATTTTAATTGTCTTGTGTATTGCGTTCATTTATGTATTGGCGTAAATAATGAAGCGGTAATAGTTTGAAAAATGTAAACATGATATTTTACGGCTGTTATGACAACTCTTTGGCATCTGAAACGTTAAAAAATTATTTGAATGACTTACTTTTGTGACTCTATGTTATTGCGATGTGTGAGACATACCTAACGCGTTTAATTAGAATTGCATCTGATATATTTTGCACAGCGGCTAACAGCTGGAAATGCTTTTTAAGATGGAAACGCATCAATTAGTATATCTGTTCTAAATAATAAAAAAAGTTTACTAATTAAATAAATTTATTTCATATCAGAATTACAACTTACAACAGCGTGATAATGTATCTGAGAGTAGATGATGTCTTACTTGATCTTATTAATATTATAATTCTAACAAGTTACGAATGCTTGAATTTTGAAAACACGACATTTTGACTTTGAATATGTTTAGTTATTATTATTGAAGTATGTCCAGTAATGGCAGTTACAAAGACATACAATCGCTTTTTAAGAAACTTATGTTACTTCAGGTGACTCGGAACCGGATGTTAAAGGCCGAATAACTATTAGTTCAGAGTAAGGTAACTCTATTAAAACTATAGCATTGATGACTTGAAAGAATTACATATAACTAAAGTGTTCATTCATACTGTTTGGTAATACGAGCAGGAAAAGAACTCAACTGGACTTTTAGAAAGTTGTACCTCATATTTTGTATAATAAGTTCTCGAGTTTCGAGTCCTTCATTTCTTTCCCGAACTATAAAATCTACCAGTACGAATCAACTCTAGTATAGTCAAACTCGAAATTGGTTAACCACTTTTGACCACAATTCCCAGTAAATTTAGTAACGATTTCACCAATGAAACTGTACGCGATCAGCACTTTTAAACTCAGTTCAAGAGCTGTCAGCGTCAATATTCCATAACAATTTTGACATTGAAAGTTCTTGACGCGTTTTAGATGTGATGAACGCGTTCAGTTTGGGCACTTAAACTATCTAACTGTCACATAGATAAATAGACCTTTTCATTTAGGACTCAGGTGTAGCCAGACAAATTCCAATTTTCTTTTGGTTTTTTTGCAAATTGCAGCTCTGTTTTACATCGTATGTTGATCAAAACACGATTCGCGACTGTAGGAATGATTTAGTTACTGAATAATAATTATCAATTTCATATCAATCGTCAAACTTTGGAAATTTATTCCACCTAAAAATATTCATAAGAAAAATTCTGAAAAATTCTTAGGTGGAACAAATTTCCAAAGTTTACGTTTTTTGTATTGCCATTTAAGTGGTTAAGCAAACATACTAACAAGGTTGACTATACCTTTACCTTAACTTGAACAAAGGCATACCTTACGTAGGTACAGGTAAGTTCTTAGCGACAAGCAGTAGGATCTGTTCGGTGCTAAAGCACCAGTTGGCAATTTCCTTGGACACCTTGCACCAAGATTCACCGTGGTGTGGCTCGGCGGCCTTGCAACGTGTCTTGACGTCTTCCTGATGTTGCTCGTTGCCGTGAAGTAGCTCGAATTTGTAGAAGTATGCCCACGCGTCGCCTAAGTCGGGGTCGATTTTTACCTGTAAGGGGATTTTTTATGTTAAGTGACGATTTAGCGAAGTGGGTCCTGGTTGCTGTTGGCGGTTTAAAGAGCCATGACAGCATAAGATAAGGCTGCAGGCCTATTTGGAATTTTCTGACACGCCGTAAAATGTAACCTTAGCCCTATAGTTCCTATAGTTCAGTAAATGTCCCCTCCGTTGGGTCAAGGAGGTGGTAGATTAAAAATAAGAGCAACAAAAAAAAACCCCGGACTACTTTGACGGTCGAAATTAAATTCTACTTTGTATAAAAATCACAAATTCTGCTCGTGAATACTGTTCGGAAGATTTCATTATTTGAGCAGGAATAAATACACTGTTTGAAATCACAAATTCTGCTCGTGAATACTGTTCGGGAGATTACATTATTGAGCACGAAAACTGCTGATTATCGACGTTATACTTGTAAAATGATCTGTTGTGATCTTTCGCCACATGTGAGGGCCTATAAATCAGACTATAATAAGACGGACAGAAATAAAGAATGTGACTTACCGTTCTGTTGAACCACTCCCGACACTTGTTGAGTTTCCTCTCAGTCCAGAACAGCTGCGACACAGCCAGTAACACGTGCGCGTCGTGCTCGCATTTCTTTAACGCGTCAACCTACACAAAAACGTGAAAAAGCCAAATTTAGGATGCGTGTGATCTTACTACTCAGGGCAGTGTATTGGTACCCTTACTGTTCTTGATTTATATTAATGACCTGCCCAATGCCATAGCTATATTTCCCCATAACACTATTTGCTGACGATAATACGATAACAAAATCTTGCAATATATCTGAATCATATGAACTTGATGTCAATCACGCGGTCAATTCATTTATTTCTTGGCTTCATAATAATTTAATGAACAAAAAAAAAAATAGGGCGCTGGTGAGTGCCCTGGACTCGCAACTTAAGAATGTGTTCGAGAGCAGCGAGGATCTCGTTGATACACACTCGATTCTGTATTGCGCGGCTGTTGCGGCATGTCGTTTAGCTAACGTCAAGATTCCAAATTGTTACGGAGCTGCTCGACCAAAACCATCCGTACATGGTTTCAAAACCATCCGTACAGCCTGGCAACGCAGGATCGAGCGTCGTATCTATGGGGCCAGGGTACTCATAGGCAAACTATACTGTTTCAGGGAGGGCAATACAAGACCACGAGTGATTCGCTTTGGAATGGAAATGGAATCAGTAATAATTACGCCATCAGACGTTGCCAGAGCAGTCCGTCCGTTACCGAATTGGAAATCGCCAGGACCGGATGGATTGCACAACTTTTGGTTGAAATGGCTAATTAGTTCGCATACTAGCCTGGCATCTCAGTTCCAGTCAGCCTGAGAGTCTGGGTCGCTACCGCAGTTTCTATCAACAGGCGTTACCCACCTGCTCCATAAGTCAGGTAGTCCCACGGAACCCAAGAATTATAGACCTATCACGTGTTTGTCGACGGTCTATAAACTTCTTACATCCATTTTGAGAGTGAAAATTAATACACACATTGACAGTAACTCGATTATGTCTGCCTCTCAAAATGGATGTAGGAACGGGTCCCGAGGTACTAAGGAGCTACTCCTCATCGACATGGCCATTAGCCAACAGGTTCGTCGCTCCCGCAAGGATCTGTCGACATGCTGGATAGATTATAAGAAGGCCTACGACTCGGTGCCATATACATGGCTTGTGAGGGTGCTGGAGTTGTACAAGATAGATGCAACTCTACGCACCTTCCTTAGGTCCTGTATGGGGCAATGGAGGACGGTCCTTCCCTATCCGGGGCGTCGACAGATCCAGGGGAATGACAAGCCTGTCTGGATTAAACGGGGAATATTTCAGGGCGACAGTTTGAGTCCACTTTGGTTCTGCTTAGCTCTGAATCCTCTAAGCACACTGCTGGAGGATTCAGTTCTAGGCTATCGGTTGAAGAGAGGTGGTCAGGTCATTTCTCACCTTCTGTTAATGGATGACTTGAAAATCTTTGCCCCCAACAAATTGCAACTGATGGAGCTACTGAAGGTAACTGAAACATTCAGTAGCGCCATCAGGATGGAATTTGGTGTGGACAAATCAAAAGTGTGCAATCATGCACGTTAAGCGAGGTGAGATCATGGAATCCGAAGGTATTCAACTTTCGGATTCCATACACCTTAGATCCCTCTCTTCATCCGAAAACTATAAGTATTTGGGCATGTCGGAAGCGTTAGACATCAACGTTATTAACGTGGAGCAATCGTTGAAGGAGCACTTCTTTGGCCGCCTGAAGAAGGTATTAATTAGTCTCCTTCGGGCGGATGTTTCCGCCCGAAGGAGACTAATTAATACCTGTGCGCCATAGTGCGCGCCTTCAACGGTTGGGTCATGCCAATTTTGATGTACTCTTTCGGCATACTCAAATGGACCCAAACCGAACTCGACGCCCTGGATAAGGCGGGTCCGTACACTTCTGACCGCAAATCGGATGCATCACCCACGATCATCGGTGATGAGACTGTACATCCCGCGAAAGTGCGGGGGTCGAGGCTTTTTAAATGCGAAGACCCTCCACAACCGCGAGGTGTGCAGTCTCAGGGAATATTTTTTAAAAGCCGAAATGGGTATGCACCGTGATGTGGTCGCAGTGGACAAGGGGCTTACCCCGCTCTCCATGGCTAAAGGGAACTGGCACAAACCTGTAGTACTTACTTCCGATGACCGCAAGGCGGTATGGCAAAGCAAGGAGCTTCACGGGCGCTTCTATCGGGCTCTTCATGAGCCTGATGTAGATTTCCTAGGGTCCGTATCCTGGCTACGTTTTGGTGACCTTTTCGGGGAAACTGAAGGTTTCGTCTGTGCAATTATGGACGAAGTTATCTTGACGAATAACTAGCGGAGACATATTATGAAGGACGGGACGGTTGACGTGTGTCGGGCATGCCACCGTCCAGGTGAGTCCATCAGACATATTATCTCTGGTTGTTCTCGTCTGGCTAAAGGCCAGTACTTGCACAGGCATAACCAAGTAGCCAGGATTATTCACCAGCACACATCAGCATCCACAAGTTTGTATTGCAAAGCAAGTTGCAATACAAACTTGTGGATTCTGAGGTATCGTATTACAAGTATGTGCCCGACCCAGTTCTCGAAAATGACCTTGTCACGTTGTACTGGGATCGGTCTATCATTATTGACAGGGCTATTATCGCTAATAAGCCTGACATAGTAGTGATAGATCGATTAGCGCGCCGCACAATGATTATGATGGTTGGATCAAGGGCCTGATTCAGAAGGCAGTACTCCTGGATACGGCTCGCATTGTGAGGAGGTTCCTGTCTCTGGAGCCCTAACCACCAGTAGCTAGGACCCTGCTCCCGCTACCGGCGGACCACTATTTTTTATTTTTTTAAAGTTGTTTTATAAAAATATTTTAAAATGGTAGCAGAATAAGGATAAGAATAAATAAACGACATAATTTAAGAATTAATCTTGGAAAACCCCAAATAATGCACTTTGGCCATAAAAAAGCTCAGTTAAAAAATGGAGGTCCAATACGAAAATAATAAAATTCACGACGTAGATAGTGCAAAATTTCTAGGCTTGACTATTGACAGGCAGCTCAACTGGAAGGATCACATTGAAGTGCATGTAAGAAAATTTGTAGTTCATCCTATGCCCTGTATAAACTTGCTCCAACAGTTAACACAGATGCACTACTCACAGCTTATCATGGTCTTGTGGCATCTGTATTAAGATACGGTATTATATTTTGGGGTAACTCTGCAAACAGAGAAGCCGCTTTTAAAGCGCAAAAGCGATCCATAAGAGCCATGTTTGGACTACAAGTAACGGACACTTATAAACCATTATTTTTTTAAAGTACAACATGTTAACACTACCGGCGCTGTAAATCTATGAAACTGCCTTATTTGTCAAGTTGAACGCACATTGGTTTCCACATCTATCAGATACCGTTAAAAGTAACAGGCGGAATGATATGCTACGCGGACGGAGAGCCAAAACAGCCCTAATGTGTGAAAGCATATTCTGCATAGCCCCGCAAGTTTACAATAAAATTCCAAAATCTATCAAAGAGTTAAATTTGAATGGATTTAAAAATAAACTTAACGACTTGCCATGTATTAAATGTTATTATAATTTAAACGACTTTTTGAATGATACTTTGACATCCTACTTGTAATCTTTAATTTTTTGACATTTTACCCTTTGATACTCTGACATTTATTGATATTTTTGACATCCTAAATACATAACGTGCACGTGTTATTTCTAACCGACACACTCTTAAATATGTTAATTGTAATTCTAATTCATAATTAAGAGATTAATATTATTAATGTGAAGACTAACCATAATTATCTCTGTTTTGTAATGTATGTACCCAATATTTGCATGCCACACTTGGCAGAATGTGATGATACCATTGACTAATCTTAAGACCATAATGTACCATAGTCTGACAAATAAATGATTATTATTATGATTTTAATAAACGGTAAAAAACAAGTAAGGGAAACATATAACAAATGTATGATTAATCCGTTTCTAAGAAAGCCTCTGCAAGCCGTGTTTAAACAGTATATTTATTGTGATGTTACCATTTCAATAAACCATTTCCAACATGAGATTTTACAGTATATTTACGAAACTTACGTTAAGCCTTTTAGAAAATGATAATACGAACTCCTTATGATGCAGAATTCTTGGAATCATACTGAGCTTCGGAATTTTAAAAGGTAATATTTAATGTACAACTTACGCTCTTAGTTTTCCTTTGAGGTCGTGACTCCATGAATATAGCCTCTGCCCACAAGCGTCCAGCGCTGGGGCATTCTTGCAGCGCTTTAGCCATCACTGCGTTGGCGATTTCAACGCTTCCGTTTCTTTTTTCTAGTCTTACGCTTTCTAACCTGTGTTAAAGAGTTCAAGTTATTAATAACAGTAATTATTTTAAACATATATGTATAATATAGTATAAGTGCCGATTTCACGATTGAAACTGAAAGCGTTCAACACATTTATAACGCGTTCAAGAGCTGTCAGTGTAATTATTCCACAAAAAAATCTTTTAATTTTTACTTTTTGACTTATTAAACGAAAATTGCATGCCCGTAATAATTATGTATTAAAATTTATGTAAATTGAAGTTGACTAAAACAACCAATGCTTTGGATTATAACCAAAAAGAGTGTAATTGTATCAATAATAATGAATAATTTTTAACTTAACATTGACATACAAATAAATATTGTAAGTACACCCCATGGGTATGTCACAGTAATATAAAAATAATAATTGTAAGAACTGTACTTTCACCTGTGACAAACAATAAATAAATGAATATGAATTTGAAAAATAAAGACACTGACAGCTCTTAAACGTAGGTTATGAGCTGATCGCGTTATATTTCATTGGTGAAATCAGCCCTGAGTGGATAAGTTGTTCTAGAGTTAGAATAAGCGCACTAAGAAACAGGCCAGAAATTGAGGTTCCATCCACTTCAATGCCGATGTTCGCTCGTTTCTTTTGAACTAAGTAACTACTAAAGTGATAATAATTCTATAAATTATATAGTAGATTAATTTGGTACACGGTAAAACTCTAATTGAGTTTATGTTGGCACCAACCTAAATGAATTTAATGTATATGTACCACTGAATAAATAAATAAATAATCAGATGAAACATCAATGGAAAGACAATACCTACTGATTATTCCTTTCAGATTGTAAAAATATATAAAAATCTGTATTAGTGGCTAATGCTCACCATAATTCTGCATTCTTAGGATTCCGTAGTCTGGCCTTTTCCAATACTGATCTTGCTTTGGTGACATTCTTCAGCTTTTCTTCTAGTCTCGCCAATAATATCCACATTGGTACACTTGTGGCACATTTCTTGAGCTAAAATAATGTTATTAAACTTATGAGAACATAGACAAAACGCCCATTTCATATTTTCTGGTAACTCTATTAGTCCTCATTCAATCTCAACTTTATAACATAACAAGAGCCAGCTTGTTGGCCTAGTGGTCGCAAGAGCTACTGCTGAGCATGAGGTCCTGGGTTCGATTCCCAGGTTGGGCAAAGAGCTATTGTGTTTTTCTATCTAGAATTTCTCAGTAGCAGCCCGGAGCCTGGATTTGTGCCCGGTTGATGGCAATAGGCTCTCCCCCTATTACATGGAACTTAAACATAACTGGCGAAATGTGGGTGTACTATAGGTACACTTCTGCCTAACCCTTCTGGGATAGCAGGCGTGATGTGATGTATGTAATAAAAGCCAAAATCATATCGTGAGTTCTATAAACATAATATTTTAAACTTCATCAAAAATATTTACAAATTGTTGAACACAACGCAAGCCTGTTGTGGTTTCCAGTTAACAAAAATAATAAAGTATGAATTATATTTATCACCTCCATTTACCAACAGAGACGTAACATATCTAAGATACAAGTATCTGAAATACAGATAAAAGATACCAATTACGTATCTTGTATCTATCTGTATTTCAGATACTTTTTTGAAATTAATTTTGTATTTTGTATTAAATAACTGTTGTTTGGTATCCTAGTATTTTGTAGATACTATGTTTGCTAAAATACTTTTATTAAACGGTGATGACATCTTAGGTGACATTAATTTTAAATATTAATATTGTCGTAGATAAAACTGAACGCGCTATTGAATCTGTAGTCTTTTAGGGCCGACTTGATAGGTGGCGTAGCAATTCCTTCTTTCTACATAATGTTATTGGCTATGATCCCTTGACTCGTGTAATTTTTAATTATTTACACGTAAAAGTTTGGTCGGTTGGTCGGAGCTATGAGAAGATCGAGTCTTGACTTTTTCATAACAAGGTGCCGAAAACAACACAGGATCTACACCTACAATAATAATAAAAACATTTTTCAAATACAACACCAGTTTGCCAAGTTCTGCCCCTGTGGAGCGACTCTTCTCATTTGGGGGCATGATCATGAGGCCTCGTCGAAGAAAAATGAGTGATACACTGTTTGAAGAACTAGTTTTACTTAAGTCTCAATTAAAACCTTAAAAATTTAATATTATGTTGTTTCACGTTTGCGCAATTAACGTAATTTACATGTAAGAAAATAAACTTTCATTCATTTTTTTTTGTTTGTATATAAGTATTTTTCTTAAGTATTCAAAAGATACGTATTTTATATCTAGTATTTCAGATACCATTACAGAAAGTTATTTGCATCTGGTATCTGAAATACTTAATCTAAAAGTATTTTGCATTTTGTATTCCAGATACTTTATTTAAGGTATCTTGTACATCACTGTTTACCAACTAATCCACGATTGTGTAAAGACTTTAGTGTGATCAACAATACAATTACGAATATTAAAAACAAACAAAAAATTGTTTCTTACCCCTTGCGAGTACGTATTCCGAGCTTCCTCATCTTTGCCCATTTGTTCTTCAATCTGTCCCTTCATCATGTGCACTTTGGCGTAGTCTGCGAACACCTTGATGGCTTCCTCAAGCAATTTCAATGCTACGTCCAGGTTGTTTAGAGCCCATTCTAGCTTGGCTGATTTTATCATTACCTGTAGGGAAATGATAAGAAAATTTCAGATGTAATGTTATTTTTCGTATATGAAAACTTGGTTCAGTTTTATCTCAAAGCCTCTTTCCGTATATGAAAGAATCAATGACCATGGAATTTCATACAGAAATATACATACAGAAATTAATCAAGGCTAAGAAGAACTTGATGAACTTTAATTAGCGTTCTTAATTATTAGATTGATTAATTTTAATTCTCTTGTTAAATCATTTAAAATATTTTATAATTTTATTTTTGAACACCACGAGCTCTAATGAGATTCCAATGTATCAATCACGTTTCAACTGGAGACTTTGAAGATCGAATCACCACATGCAATGTAAAAAAGAAAAAATCGTGGAAATCCAATAATTAGTTCAATTCACAAAATACATTTTTGTAAAGTTTTTGTTGCGCCCTTCAATTTTACTAAACTTTTTCCAATTTGCAAGTCAGTGTTAGGTTGTATGTTGAACAAAATATGATTTACAACCTTAACAAGTATGTATTTACAGAATAGGGATGATAACATTTTTTTAAATTTTTCTTAAATAAATGTTTTTTTCCAAATAGTGGAAACAATATTACAAAAGCTTAAAATATTGCCAAGTTATAATCGTTTTAAATAAGTGTTAGACAAGAACAGGACTACCTTAGAAGGACGTCACGACTATGTAACTTCATACTAGCGCCATACATTGTCCGTGCCGCGCGACAAGGACGGGAATAATCCCCTCCAAAAACTATAAAAGCGTGTAGATTCTTCATATTTACATCGCTTTAACAGTTTTTATTTGATTATCTAATTTTTACTATGCCTTCTTTCGTTGCAGAGTACGATTATGACTGCATATCACGGCTGCGTTGCGTCGACTCTACGATACGGCCTTATAATATGGGGTAACTCAACAGACACAGATAAAGCCTTTAGGGTACAAAAAAATGCATTCGAGCCATTTGTGGCATTCCACCATTGAAATCTTGTAAACCATTGTTTTTAAAATTAAAATCCTTACATTACCCAGTATGTATATTTTAGAATGTGCGAAATTCGTCCGACAGCACTTTGACCTGTTTAAAAAGGCTCAAGACCGTTGCCCTCGAAAAGTTAGAGATCCGGATAGAATAGTTCTGCCTAGGGCACCAAGGACTTCTCTGTATAAAAAGAACTGTTATCATATGAGTGGACTTATCTATAACAAATTACCGAAGTACTTTAAAGAGTTACCCAATAGTTTAGTTTTTGTAAAGATAAATTATGGCTGCTGGAAAACCGATTTTATACTATAAATGAATGTATAAATGACAATAAATAATCTGTTTTAAATTAATGTGACGATTATTAATATTTAATGTATTTATGGTAAAATTAATCAATAATAAACTAGCATTTAAAGCATGCCATTGGACATAAATATTATATTAAATGTGTTGATTAACTTATAATGTTTTGCATGTCAAATGTCTGACTATGTATTAGGCAACTTAATAACTAACTTTAAGACCAATACCTATCGCTAATAAATGATTATGATTATGAAATTTTAATATTAGTCATCATCCCTATTATAATAATTAAAATCATCAATATCTATGTAGGATGTTAATTACGAACGCATCCTAATTTAAAGAAATTAAGATATTAGTAATAGTATGAACGCAGCGATGAGTGAATGGGAGAGTAGGTGTGTGAGGGGGAGAGCGAGAGGGGCGTGCGAGCGCGAAGACGATGAAGACGTGTTCTGTGAAAATAAGTGTTAAAAAATAATTAAAGAAGTTAAACGAAGAAAAGAGTATATTATTTCGGTCATCCACGACGCCCCCCGACATCTATAACCTGAAACTTTTTTGTAAATTGCAAATAACGTAAGAAAATTTGAATTTCGCGGGCTACCCTGGTGCTTCCCGCTTAAAATTGACTTACCCGTGGTGTCGGAGCGGAAGCTCTCGCTTTAGACAGCAGTCGTCTCGCTCTATCGTACTCTTTGTTCTCGCTCTCGAGCTTCACGGCCGCCAACCAAATCTCTTCGGAGTTCGGGTTAGCTTGGAAGGCCAGTGATAGGATACCTCGAGCCGCTGGTACGTCACCTAGCAAAAAGGAGAAATAGGTTTGTATCCCAAGAAAAGTATGAATTTCGGGAGTCATCGAGTATCATCACAAAGCGCGTACTTTACCCGCGATTATGAGATCTATTATAGAGTTGTTACAATCATGGAAGTTCTTGGCTATTTTGTATTACCGTGATTACAAAATTATAGATTAACAACTCTATGCAATTCTAAAAGACTTTTTAAAGCTTTTGAGTGACAGATGGCGATCTGCGGATGGGTTAGGTTACTCGAAAGAGCCAAATCTTCACAAACGCGCATTGATAGGTGCATTACTACAAAGCGCGGCGGTGCATTACTACAAATCACGGTGGTGCATTACTACAAAGCACGGTGGTGCATTACTACAAAGCGCGGCGGTGCATTACTACAAAGCGCGACGGTGCATTACTACAAAGCGCGGCGATGAATTACTACAAAGCGCGGCGGTGCATTACTACAAAGCGCGACGGTGCATTACTACAAAGCACGGCGGTGCATTACTACAAAGCGCGACGGTGCATTACTAAAAAGCGCGGCGGTGCATTACTACAAAGCGCGGCGGTGCATTACTACAAAGCGCGGCGGTGCATTACTACAAAGCGTGACGGTGCATTACTACAAAGCGTGACGGTGCATTACTACAAAGCGCGGCGGTGCATTACTACAAAGCGCGGCGGTGCATTACTACAAAGCGCGGCGGTGCATTACTACAAAGCGCGGCGGTGCATTACTACAAAGCGCGGCGGTGCATTACTACAAAGCGCGACGGTGCATTACTACAAAGCGTGACGGTGCATTACTACAAAGCGCGACGGTGCATTACTACGAGGGCGGTACTGAAAATTTCGGGAATCAAGGAAGTGACACAACATTACTATTTAAAAATGTATTTATTTCTTTTCGAAGTATTCTCCGCGAAATTTGACACATTTTTCCATACGATGGAACCAATCATTGAAGCAACCATTCCATTCGGAAGTTGGGGTCTAAAAAATGGCCGTTTTGTAGGCGTCCACAGCTTCTTCAGGTGATGAAAATCTCTGTCCACGCAATTTATTATTTATTTTAGGGAAAGTATAGAAATCATTAGGGCTTAGGTCGGGGCTGTACGGCGGATGGTCTAATAATTCTATGTTTTCTTGCTCTAAAAACTCTTTTGTTCTGTGTGCGGTGTGAGAACTCGCATTGTCGTGATGGAGGATGATGCGGCGGTTGCAGTTCTCTTTACGGAGTTCAGAAGCTGTGGCAAACAAATGCTAGCATACCATTCTGCATTAACCGTTCTTTGTCCCTCAATAGGAATAGTCGTAACATGGCCGGTTTTGGAGACAAACGTGGCCACCATTTTTTTTTTGCAACACTCCGTGAAAAAACAATTTTTGTTGGCTTTAACTCATTTTCGAACACCCAAACTCGTGACTGGTTTTTTGTTTCGGGTTCGTACGCGTATATCCAGGATTCGTCACCTGATACGATGTTGTATAAAGCATTTGAGCATCCTGCGTGGAATCTTTCGAGAGTTCTGATGCACCAAGTAACGCGAGCCGCTTTTTGCTCTTCACAGAAGTAGGTAAAAATTGGGGTTTCCAGATCAGATAAGATCTGAAAACCCCCATTTTCACTGAGCGTTGTATTCAGAATCCTCTATTCAAAAACTAGTATTGTATTCAGAATCCTCTATTCAATATGAGTGTTGTATTCAGAATCCTCTATTCAAAAACGAGTGTTGTAATCAGATACCTCTAGTCAAAAACTAGTATTGTATTCAGAATCCACTAATAGATATATTTTTAAAATAGAAATTTATGTTTTGTATAAACATTTTGTTTTGAACATAATCCATTCCTTTCACAGCGTTCAAACAACAACATTGAGGAAATTGTATAGTATGTTGCATCCAAGGATCATCATAAATCTCCCAATCTTGTATAACACCTCCACATGAGAAACATGCTGCGTTATCATTTACACCATATTCCACAGTAAAAAAATCCAGCGTCAGCCATTTCCATTACCAATCTTCTCCTCGAATCAACCGTGGCCCAAAAGTAACCAAATGAAAATTCACGCATTTTATATGCACTATACATGTCATATCGAGGATTGTAATTAATTCGGGACATGTTCCGTTTACTCACTTCCTTCATGCTAAAGATAATTGTAAATGTATGATGATATCGCAAAGCGGTTACCAGCAACTTATAACGATTAACATTAGACGAGGATTCATGGTAGGGATAAGAAACTGTTACGCGATTGTGAAAAATTAAACAAAAAAAAAAAAAAAAATATTATCTATACACCATTTATTAA
The DNA here is from genome assembly GCA_963555695.1 of Dasypolia templi. Classification (NCBI taxonomy): domain Eukaryota; kingdom Metazoa; phylum Arthropoda; class Insecta; order Lepidoptera; family Noctuidae; genus Dasypolia; species Dasypolia templi. The sequence continues at coordinate 8,215,964 of OY743157.1, forward strand.
AACATATTACATTTTTAAAGGACATATTGTATTATGATAAATACAACTATACGTCATGAGAATGTTCATATTTATTGTACAAACTTAATAAACTAGGACAACTTTCATCTTCTAAATTATTTATATTGTTATTATTCAAAATATTTTTTACCCACAACACTTTTTCTATACCTTTACTGTAAACACTTTTATCTTTTAATATATCTACAATCAAATTCTGATGATTTGAGTAAGGCACGGATCCGTCTTTCCAGTATATCTTTCTATTACGTTCGATCCAACTGACTTGCCGTTTTTCTGGTTTCGTCAAATCATAAAATGGAAATGGTGGCTTAATAAGAAACACCAGATTTTTTTTATTCCATAATATAGCAATTTCTTTAATGATAAATTCATTTGTTTCTGTTTTAAAAACCTTGAACATCCACAATTGCACTCATGATAACCTGCGCACTATGTTACTCAAAGTTTTATATTCCACAAGTCGGTCGTTAATAATTAAACAATATCCAGTTGTATTATCTGGTATTGGCGCTGAACATTCAATCTCCAACCGCACATCTACGGGGCCTGTTTTCAAACTATCGTTTTGTCTTGAACAGTCTATGATAAAAAGTGGGGCCTTCTCTTTGAAACCCACCAAATCAAGCAAGGGGTCGGCAGGATAGTTGTAATACGACTGACGAAATTTCACATACATTTCATATAATATATTGTATTTGTTCACGGAAAAAATTAAGTTTAGAGGCTCATACGGATAATACTGTGAAATCAAAAATAGTGTTACGTTGGTAGCCCCACAGTGATCGAACAGAGAACTGTCTTTGGTTTTATTATTTTTTCTGTTGGTTTGCAAGCAAAAAATTACATATCGAGGTTTCTCTAATTGTGATGCAGTCTTAACTGACCAAGAATGCTTTGTAGTTTTAGGGAGCAAAGGATACTCATATAAATCCCAATTCCGAAACGCTATCTGAATAGGTTTATCTCTTTCCAAGTGTTTTAGTAAAGTCAGTCGTTCGCGGTCTGACACCTTTATATGTGGTACACGCCATTGCAATCTTTGTATATCTATTTGAAAATGCGCTACATCATCACTCGCTATGATACTGTTTAAGTTGGAGTTACTTCTATTTAGAACAAGTTCATGTTTCCAATTTACCACAACATTATTGTAATCCTCCGCAAATCCTAAAATCTTATTAAGAGGTACAATAGCACTAAAATTACCATCATTTTTGAATCCATCTATGTTCCAACCCCACAAGGCAGCAACTTTATTTTCTCCATCATTCATTGAAACGTATGACTTTATTGTTGACGATATTCCAGATTTTTTTATGCGATCTATTTCAATACCATTTATTTCGTATCTGATATCTTGAAACAAAAACATAACAGGGTTGTTACTGAACGAAATGTTTTTTATAATCGGTTTTCCATCTTTGTAGAAGAACTTATGCTTGACCCTCGACGTAAATTGAACTGGCTGATGGTAACACGTATATGTCTTGTTGGTGAATGGGGATTCTGATTTCGTCGTTTTCTCTAAAGCAGTTAGTGTAGGGATTGTATGAGTGGACTTCATAGCTTTCAATTGAAGAATCGAAGTGGGGTAATTCAGTAATTTGTAGTATATTCATACTTTAAAACCTAAGGCTTTAAGAAAATCTTTATTAGCTTCACTCAATTTCTTCACTTTTTTCTTACGTCTATGCACCTTAATGGTTGTAGATGGAATAAGACGTTTGATTTTCACTGGAGTGTTTTTATAATATACTATCATTTTGTTTTTCTTAAATGAAGGCGTAATTGAATATAGTCTTCACCAAAGTTAATACAGCTACCAAGTTGATCAACAATCTTAACAGATATAGATGAAATTAGATTTTTGTTCACTGGAAAGTAAATAACGTTTTTCGGTATTTCTATGTACCGGTGACCTGGAGCAGTATCAGATACAAATTCGTGAATAAAATGAGTTGGTATTCCGTTGCAGTATGAACCGTGAATAAGATCACATTCGATTCTGATTACAGACAGATTGCTATTATTGATAATCACATTTGGTCTAGAATTTAATATTGAAAAGTATAGCAAACCGCACTCGTATTGGTCCGATAAATGTAGAGGTGGTTGAAAATACGAAACCAATTCAGATTTATTTCCAGAGATGGTAACCGTAGTAGACATGCCTTCATACTGAAATCTTAAGGAAGACCCTATTCATTTTATTCTTTGACTACACCAAAAGTTGTATTTATCATAATACAATATGTGCTTTAAAAAATGTAATACGTTTAAATAAATGGTGTATAGATAATAATTTTTTGTTTTTTTTTGTTTAATTTTTCACAATCATGATGTCCCGAAATAATTACAATCCTCGATATGACATGTATAGTGCATATAAAATGCGTGAATTTTCATTTGGTTACTATTGGGCCACGGTTGATTCGAGGAGAAGATTGGTAATGGAAATGGCTGACGCTGGATTTTTTTACGGTGGAAATGGTGTAAATGATAACGCAGCATGTTTCTCATGTGGAGGTGTTATACAAGATTGGGAGATTTATGATGATCCTTGGATGCAACATACTATACAATTTCCTCAATGTTGTTATTTGAACGCTGTGAAAGGAATGGATTATGTTCAAAACAAAATGTCTATACAAAACAAAAATGTCTATTTTTTAAAATATGTCTAATAGTGGATTCTGAATACAATACTAGTTTTTGACTAGAGGAATCTGATTACAACACTCGTTTTTGAATAGAGGATTCTGAATACAACACTCATATTGAATAGAGGATTCTGAATACAATACTAGTTTTTTGAATAGAGGAATCTGAATACAACACATGTTTTTGAATAGAGGATTCTAAATACAATACTAGTTTTTGAATAGAGGATTCTGAAAATAACACTCATTTGAATAGAGGATTCTGAATACAATACTAGTTTTTGAATAGAGGATTCTGAATACAACGCTCAGTGAAAATTGGGGTTTTCAGACCTTATCTGATCTGGAAACCCCAATTTTTACCTACTCACAGAGCGAATGCGGTATCCATCGGGAAAACAACTTTTTTAAACCTAATTGTTCATGCAAGATTATTTGTATTTGACTTATGCCAATGTCTAAAGTTGCCTGAATTTCGCGGTATGTCACATGTCGAGCTTCCTCAATCAGCTTACGCACAGCATCAACGTTTTATTGGGCGACTGCAGTTTTTGGACGACCTTGACGGGGATCATCACTGAGCTTGACACGTCCACGTTGAAATTCAGCAAACCAGCGATAAATTGTGGTTTTGGATGGGGCTTCATCAAGTCATAATAAATCATCGCTCTTGAATTTTCTCGAGTCAATTCCATTTTCTCAACGACTAAACAAGTTTGACAAAACCTTGTGAAAAGACCGAGAATCTTTTTTAAAATAAATAAATGATATTCGATTTTTAAAGGAGTTTTCAATTAAAAAGATTTTAATATGACAGGAACAGTGGAAATATTCCATTCCCGATACTTTTAGTGCAGCCCTCGTACAAAGCGCGGCGGTGCATTACTACAAAGCGCGGCGGTGCATTACTACAAAGCGCGACGGTGCATTACTACAAAGCGCGGTGGTGCATTACTACAAAGCGCGACGGTGCATTACTACAAAGCGCGGCGGTGTATTACTACAAAGCGCGGCGGTGCATTACTACGAGGGCGGGTCAATAAGTGACTTTTGGAATAAAACACAGATTCTTTGATAAATAAATGTTTTATTTTTCAGCGTAGTCTCCCTTGAGCTCTTGAGCACTTTGTCCAACGCTTCTCCAATTTTTTTATCCCTTCCAAAAAATATGATTTGTCGAGGTCCTCAAAATAGGCCTTTGTTTGCGAGATGACTTCATCATTGGAGTCAAATCTTTTTCCACCAAGCCATTTCTTCAGGTTTGGGAACAAGAAGTAGTCACTCGGAGCCAAATCTGGCGAATAGGGCGGATGAGGGAGCAATTCATAGCCCAATTCATGGATTTTTGCCATGGCAACTGCACATGTGTGCATCCTTGCATTGTCTTGGTGGAAAAAAACTTTTTTCTTGGCCAAATGAGGTCGGTTTTTTTCAAATCGTCATTGAATCGGTCCAATAAGTTGGAATAATATTCCCCATTGATTGTTCTTCCCTTTTGGAGGTAGTCAATGTGGATTATCCCGCGTGCATCCCAAAAAACAGTCGCCATAACTTTATTGGCTGACAAACCCACCTTGGCCTTCTTTGGCGCCGATTCACCCTTAGAAACCCACTGTTTTGACTGTTGTTTGGTCTCTGGTGTGTTATGATGGATCCATGTTTCGTCCACGGTTACAAAACGGCGCAAAAACTCCTCCATATTGCGATTAAACAACGCCAAACCTTCCTGTGAAGTTGTTACACGATTGCGTTTCTGGTCGACTGTGAGCAAACGCGGCACCCATCTTGCGGAAAGCTTTCTCATGCCCAAGTGATCATTCAAAATTGAAACCACTGAGCCATGCGAGATCCCTACGGCTTCCACAATCTCTTGCACTTTCAATCTTCGGTCGGCCAACACCATATCGTGAATTTTTTCGATTGTTTCGGGTGAAGAGACCTCAACTGGGCGTCCAGGACGTTCGGCATCTTCAGTGCTTGTACCGCCACAACGAAATTCAGTAAACCACTTTTTTAACATTGAAATCGATAGTGTAGAGTCCCCATAGTATTTATCAAGCTTAGCCTTGGTCTCGGTAATGGTTTTTTTTCGCAAAAAATAATGCTTAATAAGCACACGAAATTCACTTTTTTCCATTTTTTCCTCAAATTACCGGGTAGTCTGATAAAGATAGCTGTCAAACACAAACTAACTGACGCAGCAAGTTCAAATTTTGACAGGAGTCAACTGACAGATGCCTGTTGACAGGAGTAGTGTTGCTTTTTCAGTAAAGAGGTCAGAAATTCAAAAAGTCACGGACTTATTGACCCGCCCTCGTACAAAGCGCGACGGTGCATTACTACAAAGCGCGGCGGTGCATTACTACAAAGCGCGACGGTGCATTACTACAAAGCGCGGCGGTGCATTACTACAAAGCGCGACGGTGCATTACTACAAAGCGCGGCGGTGCATTACTACAAAGCGCGACGGTGCATTACTAAAAAGCGCGGCGGTGCATTACTACAAAGCGCGGCGGTGCATTACTACAAAGCGAGGCGGTGCATTACTACAAAGCGCGGCAGCACAAAACACATAAGCTTTGTTTTTTGTTGGGCGTTACTCGTATGCGCGACGTTCGTGCTAATTCGGAAACACGAAGATTACCGAAGCGCAGAACTTTTCTTTTTCAACGGTAACTTTCATTCATTTTGTTTTGTGGTTGATACTGCAACAGATTTGCGTTATGAAGAAAGGCAGATCCCCGGAAGCCTTTCGTTTGTAGTAGTATTGGTACAGAATGGGATTATCACAATAGGCAGTAAAAGATAGTATGACTCACTTATAATAGCTGATAACATAATAGTTAAGACGCACTCGATATAAATGCGGTGTTATTCAGACGCACGCATAATTTGCAGGACTATTCATTTTTCTTTTTATTTCAAATGCATTTAAACTAAGAACTTATTACATATAAGAACAGCAATAAAAGATAAAAAAAATCCCACATACCTGCCAACCACTTAGACTTGGCCCCCATCAGCCACAGCACCTCCGACTTGGGACAGTGCGCCACGGCTCTCTGCAGCAACGCTTCCAAGCTGGCGCGGGTTCCGTGTTGCTTCTCTAGGTACGCCGCACGCAGCCATATTGATTTCTTTGACGGGAACACGGATAGAGCGTACCCGTAGACAGCTCGAGCGCACTCGTATGCGCCTTCATTTGCACACTTTTGGAATGAAAATGTATAAAAGTATGAGAAAATAATGAATGAGCAATCTTCATTTTTTTTTAAGTGTTGTGAAAAAGTATATACATCGGATAAACTTATTTTATTATGGCCCACTTGCATCACCATTCACTTTCTGTTCGTTCATTCGTTCTGTTTCTGTCAATCGTTTGAAGATGACAGAGACAGAATGATGTGTTAAATCTATGTGATTTTTGGTGCAAGTTGGTTTAAATTACCTTAGAAACTATTTAAATAATGAAACAATATCTATAATATGATTGATTTGTAACGCAATGAGTTTTTTTCCATCATCGTAATCAGCGTATACTGTTCCCACTGCTCGGACACAGGCCTCCATTCTGTGAGAGGGAGTGGGCCGTAATCCACCGCGCGGGCCCAGTGCGGGTTGGTAGATGTCACATGTCTGATTTTTCGGCTCTAGGTCATGCCGGTTTCCTCAAGAAGTTTTTTTTACCGTTTTGAGAGCAGTGGTGAAATAATTTACACAAAGTAAAGCTCCTGTCTAGGTTCGAACCTACGACCTGCAACTCGTAAGTCACGGTCGTTACCACGTGGCCACCACTGCTAATGCTGCTTGTTTTTTTTCAACTATTCTCTGTCATGTTGACATTTGTGCTTCGAGTGCAGTAAATAAGACTATACAGTCCTTATTACACGATTTTTTTGGGACCTAACATCAAAGTGATGGTAAAATTAGGTATACTTACAGCTTCAGCATCTTCCATCCAAGTATGTTTTTGATCTTCAGGTTCAATTCCGTGACCGATGACCGCACGTATAATGGCCTTATAAGAGAAGAAATTTGATATTTATGCATTCGAACTACAAAAGATTCTCTGGGAAAAGAGCAAGGTTTGGGCTGATTTAGTAAAAATGAAGCAGTTTAAAGCGAAATTATTTGGAAGATGTATAACTTAACAAACAACTACAAGTTATGAGAGTTTAGAAAGCGGTAAAACTATCTGAATTCCGCCATATTCAAGGTAAAATTTTCAATAGAAAAAAAAGACATCAACCAAAACACTTTACTTTCATGTGCATTAAAAATAGCTCTATCTGTAAGTCGTTCGCGCAAAAACACCGCGAAAGGACTATTTCGTGCACTGAATCTTCAATGCACTGCTTAGCGCAGAAAGTTGACAATGTGTTTTTTCGACGCACTGGGATGCACTCTGTTGGATTCTCAATGCTCGGTTTAACACCGAGAGTTGAAAACCCAGTGCGCGATAAAATCCCTGCGCGATATTGCGGCGTGCGAAAGTTGACTAATCAAACCATAGTCTGTGTGACAAAAATGACGAATTTTCATTTGTACTTTCATCCTCTATTTAAACCCCTTTAGGGGATGAATTTTCTAAAGTGCTCACCTTCGTTATTTAAGGAGCTATTGTGCAAAATATCAAGCTTCTAGACCAAGGCGTTTATTTAGGCTGTGCGATCTGTCAGTGAATGAAATAATCTTACCTGACAAGTAGCGACGGCGCCCGACTTCTCAGCTTCCATGGCTTCTTTGAACCAGTGCTCACGATTTATTTCGACGCCGTTTGCGCTTAATGATGTGATCGCACGGTCTATGATCTTTTCAACCATGTGGGTGTTGCCTGGCGATAGAATTAACATGAGATTTAGTTATATCTTCGATACGTCCTAGAACACAGAGTAGTTATATGTTACGAAGATATAAAAATAATAAGTTTATTGACATATATTATATATAACTACTCTGTGTATCTACTAGGACTGATCGATAGTGATGTTCATTTATACTTATGAAAAAAAAAAACATTATCGTAATCTGAACTGGCACTCGACATAAACTCTAGATAACTTGGATGAAGGAAGGTCACGTAATTTACATGTACATGTAAATTTACATTTTACGTACATGTGAGAACGATGCAGAAAGACGTGCACGTTAAAAGCGTCCGAAATAAAAAATATACTTAGCAACAAAAAAATAAAAACAATTCAGAAATGAATAAACGCCGTGGCAGCTAAGAGATGACCAGCCCCAACTGACGGCGCCCGTAAACAAACATGACGCATGGATCAGCACCATTCAGCTCAACCATTTTGATGGAAACTTTAATTTTACATTAATACAGCTACACACATTGATTGAGTTCACAAACATCTAAACAAAGATGACTTATTAAAAAATCTCAGCTTCAAACGTTGTTATGACTTTTTCACTAGTCATTCTAAAATAAACTTAATTCCCAGTACAATAAAGTTGGTATTCGTTTAAGTGAAAACAAGGATTTAAATATACTTAAAATCTACTCACCATGCGCTTCTTCAAGCTTAGCAGCCGTCACCCAAATCTGTCTATCAGTAGGTATATTCTCGCGGGCCTTATTCAGTACTTTCCTCGCGTTCTCATAAGTTTCCAGGCGAGCCAGGGCCAGCCACAGTTCCACACTAGTAGGACAACATTCTACGGCTCTTGAGAGTAAGATTCGGGCATCTTCTGGGTTTTCAAGTTCGACGGCGGCTTTCCATAAGCGGACAGAGTTGGGTATGTGTTCTAGAGCCTTGCGGTAGACCCGGCGTTTTGCCTGTGAAATAGTAATTGGGTATGTTAAAACTTGTTTAAAAGCCAAATGTCATGTGATTTTATGCTCCTGTCAATCTGTGTTTGCATTTGATTTATTAGGCAATCACCTGTTACACATTTCTGCAAATTTACTGACTTTACGATCGAATTCAGACGGAGCGAAATATTAAGCCGCTTGGTGATTAGATTTTTTGCAGGCATTCGTTTCGCAGCCTATACGCAACCGAGAGAAAAATGCGTAAAATAATCAAAACAGGGTAAAATTATATAGAACATAACTTTCTAAATTGCCTCATTTAAGTCTGGATGAAAGACTGTTGGTCTTCTAAAAAAATGCAAAAAGTATTACAAATTATTTTACTTTATTTATTTCTTAACTAGTACTCTATGTGTTAATCCAGGTTATAAACTATCTGTGTGCCAAATTTCATCCAAATCCGTTCAGTATTTTTTGCGTGAAAGAGTAAAAACATCAATCCATACTCACAAACTTTCGCGTTTATAATATTAGTAGGATTAAAAATTTACGCACAAGTAAAAAATAATGTACAAAGGCGGATTCTGCTGGTGTGTAGTCTCTATGTGCTTTATCAATTCTGCATCAATCAGATTACCTTAGTCTCTTGCTCCAAATCGGCAGCCTTCACCCAAATCCTCACACTATGCGGTAGGTTCCTAGCGGCATGTGCTATGACGGCTCTAGCCGTGTCGCTTGGCTGTAGCCGCGCCGCCTCTAGCCAGAGCTCTTCGCTGCTCGGGTTCACTTCACAGCCTTTCATTATTAGATTACGGGCTGATTGGACCTTGCCTGCAAAAAGTGAAACGCGTGAAAAGTTTTTTTATTTTAAATGTTGTCTTTTAGCAATTTAGTTTTGGTTTTCTGTTTCTGCTAACAAAATGCTAAAATATAAAATTATATGTTAATATCAAACGCAAACTAGCGTGATGTGCAGAGCAACAATGATTATTGCTACCAACTTTTAGTTTGTTTTTAAATAGACTTTAAAACCACATACACACTAGTATTTTAGGTATTCATAGCCTAGTTTTAAATGAAACAAACCTGTAACTTCCTCCAACCTCGCACTAGCAATCCAAGCCGGCGGATGGTTAGGATTAGTCTCTCTCACAGACTTCAGCAACAACCTAGCCTTCTTAATATCGTTGATATCCCCGCCATACGTCGGGATCATGGACTGCAAGTCTGTCAGGTAGCCCTTAGGGTCGACAACAGTCTGTCCAGTGACTGAGTCGGATACTTGGGACAGTTTAACTGTCATTAGAGTGTTTCTTGCTTGACCAATCTTTCTTAAATCCAAATCACCTGTGAATAAAAATAATAAGTTTGCATTAAAATAAATATTCAACATTCTGATAATAAGCACTTAAGAACTGAAGATCTTACTTAATCTGAGTTTAAATCAGAAATTTAACAGATAGGGTATCTTATGGCCATCACTATTGCCTATTGCAATAGTGCATGCGTGTGAGAGAAATATGTACGTTGCGTGCAGAATACAGTAATTGTTTAAAATTGCTTACCAGAAGGTGTCAGCATTCCTGGAGTCATAACCCCAGGCATCATAGACGCTAGCCCAGATCCAGGGTTGATAGATGAAGAAGACTCTCCACCCAGATTCCTAGAAAGCACACTATCAGGCAATGGAGTGAACTTCTCCGCCCGAGGGTTGCGTTGTTTTCTGTTACGAGCGTCACCTACTTCAGGTATGGCTGACCATTCATCTTCAGATACTGATTTCAATTCACGTTTTAAGTCTGAGAACTGTTGCTGGATTTTTGGCCTGAAAAGATTATTTTGGTTTGACTGTTAATTAATATTGGTTTGGTCACAATATAGGGTTGATTTTTGAGATGGGGCTCTAAGGACAGGTACCTTTTTTTGATGTGACAAAACTATAAATTAACGATTTTCGGACTCCCTCTCACAGAGAGGAGACCTGTGTCCCAGCAGTGGGAACATAATAGGCTTGCTTGTGTTAAGCTTGCTTCTTGCCTTTCATGATTGTAGGTCAATGGGCAAATAAATCAAAACCTATAGGGTACTCTCTATCGGTTTTGATTTATTTGCGAGTATCAAAAAATGTGGCATAAATGGCCACATTTTTTTTTGTTGTGTTGGCTAATCTATAGTCCCTTAGGGAATATAGATTGTATTTGAAACCTATTTTCGCCCAGTCTGTCCACTGACTCTCATTTCCCACAAAATGTATGGGAAGAGTTTTTTTTGCGATTCCTGACTTTTCTAGTACTCAAGCCTCAGTTGGTCCAACCTTATAAGAAACAGGATAGATTCGCATCAAAATCTGTGATGGCAGATCAAAATGACCCAAAAAGTTAAGGACAGTCTCCGAAGACTTTTTGTTGTAGCTACAACAATTATGGTACCTGCCCTTACTCGTCGTCTACGTCGCACTTCGTCACAAAAATCCACCCCGTATAACACATAACTTCATTGTCACACACAGCTTTAAAGAAAATCTTATTTGGAATAAATCATAATAAGGTTATAAAACCATTAATGAAAAAAATAATATACATTGTTTTAAGGATATTCAGATATTACGAGATTCAGTTCTCAGTTTGGAATTAAAGTGTTTTTTTTTGTGGAGCTTAACATGAGCCCTGTATAATAAGGTGTTTTATTGAAGTTAAGTTACCTCTCTTGACGATATCTCTCCAAGTCTTCTTTGAGGCGTTTCTCTCTGTACTCTTTCCTCTTTTCATCCATTCTTTTGTCAATTGATTCATATATGGCATCTGCTTCAGCATCATCTTTATCATAAGGATCCTGAGAAAAATTGATAAATTAAAAATGAAAGGTTGACTGGTAGAAAATAGTCTGCTATGGTATAATATTTGTTTTCATGTGCATACTGCTTTAATAAATAAGTAAATTAATGGTCTTTGGAGTGATGTCAGTAGTGGTTAGAATATAATTAGGGGATGATACAAATATTCTGAAAACTTAAACCGTTTTTATGTGAAACTTGAAAAAACCTACAAAATTATATGTCCAAATGAGATATTATTCCGTCAAGATTTCAAATGTAAGCTGCAGTCAACTATAACACATAGCGTTATCAGTATTTTGTCTTCAATACACCAATGTGAATAGTAAGAAATGTAAACAAACCTTAGAGAACAGTGAGCCACTATATCCTGAGAATTCATCATAATTGGAGTCATTCAAATCTTCATCATCATCTTCTTCCTCATTTTTCTTCCGTTTAGCCGCCGGTGGGGCATGACGATCATCCCTAAACGATTAAATAAGTATTGAACTTAAAAACAACCATCCAACTATTATAATTTCATCAACCATTGTTTGTACATTTTTTTAAAGTACAGAGAATAAGGTATTTCTAAATAAGTTGTATGAAAATAATGAACAACTTACGACACATCATTGGCATCTCTTGCAGGACCGATATCAGATCGTGTGGTGAAACCAGTAGCACTGTAAACGAAATTAAATGAACACTAACATTTATCCTTCTCTTATAAAACCGTATTATTAGTAAACAAGCAATATCGTACCCTCGACCAACACCAGCAACATAACCTAAGGGTGCTGGGATCCCAAGGAAATGTTTTTTGTTTTTGTTTACAAACGCCTGCGGGGGCACCGACATGTTGGATTCCTGCACACTAATCTAAATAACTGAAAATGCGTTATTCCTGAAGAATTATCAACTAATTAGACTGGTTTTCTACTGATATCGCTCAATATTTTACTTTTCTCTCAGTAAAAGCTATTTATTTGACATATTTTTGTCAACTAAGTGACATACATAATTGACTTTTTTTTTATGTTTATGGCATGGCTACGAGGCCTTTATGCCAATTTAACATTCTTCATCAAGTGCTAGTGCTACCAGTTTCGCTCTCATCAGTCTCACCGCATCATCATATTTTATTAGTGTAGGCAGCACTGCACTTTGAATCTCGTCCAACAGATAACCAAATTCGAGAAGCGTGGAGAACAAGAACAGTAAAACCGATTTTATCCGAAATTTCCGCTCAATTCCTCACACTATAATTTTTTTAAGAAGGTTGTTTGAATAGTCTGTGGTTGTCTATGATTGTTGCTTAGCAACTGAAAGTTGTATTTGAATGGAAAATGATCGAAGGGAAATTCGCCAATTAATTTTTTAAACTAAATTAAATACAACGTTATAATCATGGCGCAGAGTTTAGTTACAATGGCTCAGGAACTAGGGTCGAATGATAACAGCATATCGACAAAAGAATTTTTGCAATATGAAAAGAGTTGTGAAGCTTACAAGGACGATGATGAAGAAATTAAAATGATTTTTAATGAAATCAAGAAGCTGTCTGCTGCTAACCAAGCAGAGAAGGTATTATGTGAAGATACTGATGATGTAGATTTAATTCTCAAAAGGGCAGAAGATATTGCACATGAGACTGAAAATTTGCTAAAAAGTAGCCCTATTTCAACTGTTCTGAATGCTAACAGTCCAAATAGAAACGATACTGGTGCTATTCCTCAAATAAAAGTCACAAAACCTAGTGAGAACGTAAGGGATTTGTTGGAGAATAAGGAGTTCAGTAATAATAAGGTAATTTTGTTTATTTTATTACAATCAATTCTAGGTCATATATTCCTTATGCAGCGTAAAGTGTTTAATGAAAAAGAGTTTTCCTAAGTGGGTATGGATTTTCATTTCGTTTTACTACCAGGCTCTTTCCAAGATTAAATGAAAAACTAAAAAAAAACTATTAATTTATTCTTAAAATAATGCTGCTGCTGATCAGCCTTACATTTCTTGCATTCTTTTTATTACATTTAAAAAGTCTTAACTATAAATGAAACTATTCAACTTAAGAATCATTTGTACATTCATGGGTAGAAATGCTTTATAACACAACACATAACTTTCTTAACTTGCTAAAAAACTTGTTAAATAAATAATTTATGCATTCTTATTATGCAATTATGGTTATTCTATTTTGTTCACTTGGCTTGCTAAGGCCCTTAAACCAGCTAAATTCTCTCTTGCTACGGGTTCAATGTATGAAGCTGGTAGTACGAAGCCATAACGCCCTGTGTCACTCAGTTCAATTGTGTATGTGTACTTGATGCCCAAAGACTTGGCCCAGTCGTCAGAGCCGCCAGCAGCTGGGTAGAGGAGACCGCTTGACGATCCAACTTTATACTCTGATCCTCCAGTCTTTTGGATAGCCTGTAACAAACACAAAGTTAGAATGACTATTTTAAAATTACTAACTTTTTAGGGGAGCATCCAGCAATGGTGGCAGAGATTTTTTTCTGAACTGCACAGAAGGCTACCTACTATTGCCAGTAACATTAAGATATACCCCAAGATCTCAACTGGGTTAGATAATATTCCATTAGGACCAATATCTTTGATGAATTGATGATGAAGTCATGGAACAGTGTAGCTTGAAGCTTATAATTAAATAGTTTGTCTTGACTTACCTGAGCCATCAGCTTGCCCACACTTTCAAGGTCCTTGTGGTCTGGTGGTAATGCATTGTCGTAACCCCATGGGTACAGCAGGTACTGTCCATAACTATGATATGTTAAGTAGGCAGAGAATTTCTGTGCAGTGTTCTTGAAGAATTCCTGTGGAAAAAGTAAAATGTAAAAAGTGTTATGTGCATAAAGTTGCATTTTTAAGATGCATGTTCTAAGAACCTTGGGCTTGGGGTGTGTTTGTCCATGGGGAGTCATAGTGCTAGTCATTTGCCTTAATTACGGGTAATTTGCTTGGCATATCTAGGGCATTGTGATGTTAGAATGTACAGTCAATGTTTTTTGTAGCTTTCAAATTTCGGAAGAAACATTTAAATACAGTACACCGATAAAATTATTTGGCATATCAAGTAATTCCGTTTCACATTGACAATTTGACAGTTTTAAGTACAGCGTACCTTATTGCCGTCTAGCTCATAAAGCTTCTGCGGTCTCTTTACGCGGTCTGCCGACAGTCCTCGGACAAGAGACCTAAATATCCCTACGATACGCTACTGATAGAAACCTAGCTCGTTCAGCGCTATGATTGACAACCGAACGGCATCCATGTCGGATATCAATAAACCTTGGATCCGGTTTCGGTCCTCAAAAGGGCGGCGATTGTAGACAGTGTCTGCAGAAAAAACCACTTACAGAGATTGCTTTAGATTCAGGTTCAGAAAACGGTCCGCTGCCCCGGTATATGTCACTGCACGGATAACTTGAAGCTCCTTTTCCTCCCCAGCGATATCTATAGACAGAAAACATTAAATCGGTTACCTACTTTAAGCTTATTTCCGTAGAATGAGAAGCGCAATAATTTTGGCGACTAAGGGCAAAGTCTCCAGTTCTCTCAAACGCCTACCTCGACTGCACCATAGTAACAGCGGAGCCTTATCTCATCTCTTATGATAATGGAACGAAGTGTTAATGTCCCATTAAGATATAAGGATATAACCATAGGACCTTAGATAGGTTTCTTGCACGCTAATTTCCGTGTGGAAGCAAAATAGTTTCTTATCCAGCAAAACTTTCATTACATTAAGTGAGCAAATAATGCTATCGTGCACTAGTTCAAGTTGCTCTTGGCCCGTGTTCATAGTTGGCCTTGGCCAGGCACGTTATTGTATCGATTCAGATCAGTCACTCATTAGTTCGACTCAGCAGCTTATCGAAGTCCGCTATTGGACATAGGCTTCTCTCACATAAGTACTCGGTTTTTCTAGCTGGGCTTACCACGCTACACTTGCCTATTGGTCTTAACTCCAGTACCTGATTATGTTATATTATCATAAACTCAATACTCATTATTGCATTCCATATGTATTACATAGGTAAAAACTAAATAAAAGATCAATATGGACCCTGGAAACTAGCGACCCATTCCTGCTTCACACGGTTTTTACGACTTGGCAAAACATCGACATTTCTTTATTATAATGTACCTAAGTTTAAAATTAATGGTGAAAACCGCATTAATATCCGTTGCGTAGATACTGAGAACAGTTCACACAGATAGACCCGAAAAGCGACGTTGATAATATAACATATAGATTAGGTACCCGAAGTTCCTGTTAAGATCGGCGCCGGTGCAAGTGCTGGGACCATATCCATATTTCCTGTTCTTCCTCCATAGACGGTCCGACCTATGTGTGTACTCATACCCATCTGGGTTTACTACCGGCAAGAAATACCTGGAAACAAATTAAAAACGTAACGTAAGACAAGCATGAAATTATCTGAAGAAACAATATTTACAGTTTCACTATATATTGTGCAACTACAAAAAGAAGAAGAAAACTTACCAATCAATGTTCTTGATATCATCTGATTCAACATCAAAGTTCTCTGCGAATTGGTTGATGAAGTAAGTGACGACAGCCGGGCTGATCCACTCACGCGCATGGATGCCACCATCAATAAATACTGCTTTATTGCCTTTTTTGCCGTCAGAAATTCGTAAAACCTGAGAAAAAAATATTTGATTTTTTATATAAGCTACATATTGTTATTAGGTTATATAATATCTATACAATGTTCATTAGGTACTGGGGATTTTGTAATTGAGAAACCCAAGACTCAAACATTCGAGTGATGATCGTGTTGTCTAATATTGAAAAAGACAGATTGGAGGCGATTGCAGTAGTATGGACGGGAAAAACTTGGGTTTTTGTACAAGCACAAGTACCTCAAGTGTTCAGCCACTTTTCCAGTCGAATCGTCAAATTGAACTCGCAAATTCGTTCCTCTGTAGATAACAGGGGAACCAATTTGGATATGTTGGTTTGATGTGATTAAAAACTTACTGTAATAATTAATATTACCGCGAATTAGTGTTTGATTGATGGTTCTTCATGCTAACAATAAGGTGATGTATGAAAAGTGAAAAGTTCTCACAAACCTTTGATTGTGATACAATCGTTGTGTAACGGAAATTTGTTAAAAGCAACTTGAAATTATTGCTCAACCAGAAATAAAATAACTTTGAAACTTAGGTTAAGATTTGTATTATTTCTAATAATTACCGATTTACCTTAAGTTCGCGGCCTTCGTAAGATTGTCCTATAGTATTAACACTGACGATAGAAGGGTACGTTTTCGCCAAGTAGTCCATAAATCCGTGAATATCCTCCAGTCTATGATACTGCTTCCAGGTCATACGGTGTCCTGAAATGAGATTCTACGTTAAAATGACTATAAAATATAATATCATCCACCATTATACAAAATCTCTGTTTAATCATACGGTTCTCCCAATTTGAGAATATGCTCTCTTGCTTCCGGATTAGTGGCGAAAGGAACATTTCGACCTTTCAACTGTTAGCAACTTAAAAAAAAAAACTTTAAATGTTAATGAACACAATCCAGATCCAAAAGGTTAGAGACACGTCATGTGAGAATTTAAAACCAATTGTATTAAAACAAAGAAGTGCATAACAACAATGATTCGGTGCCGAACAACAACAACGAACCCCAATTTGCATTTGGCCAATACTCCATGGGAAGGTTGAGAGAATTGTACCCCATGTAGGCACTAACGAAACCTAGTCGGCGATGAGATTCCCTGTAACGCCAAAAATTGTAAGCTCTAGCTGGAACAAAATGACATCGACCCTTGGAATATTGTTAATCGATTTTCACAAGCATAAAATAATTTTACTACTTAACTATAGGTACGAACCTCGTCTGTCTTGTAATTCCAATTCATTCTCATCTAACGGTGGGTTTTCTTCGTTGATCCTTTGTTGCAGATCTTCAATCATAATATAGTATGCAATGTCTTTCTGTTTTAAGGCAGCTGTTACGTTGTCCAGCGCTTTTGGCTTGACGAGGATGTCGATTGTTGAGTGATTGCCTCCCCATGATGCAATGACTGGAAAATAATTGTTTTAGTGATACGTGCCTAATCCTTAAAAGAATACTGAATTCATTTTTTTTGTATCATATTTGAATGGTCTGCTTACGTTTTTCAGAAGCCAGTTGGGTAATGAGACGTTGAGCGCTAGTTTTCTTTGTGGAAACTTTCCATACTTGGGCACCGCTGTAGTCTATTCTGTTTACTTCTTCTGCTAATGTGATCTTAGGTTTATTGTTCTCTGGCGCTTTTTCTCCATCAGTTGCCACTTCTGTAGCAACTGAGTCTGATTTAGACTCAGTTTCATTTTGAGCTACTTGATGATATGGTTGTTTAACCGAGCTACGAGTAGGCCATTCTGAAACAAGTCATTACTGTGAGTAGGCCAATCATATCAACGATAATTACGATTATGTGTGCATTTTTTTTTGCGTCTAAGTGATTTACAATCGTGACTAATTAGGCACACGATCATCAATTCGTCTTACGTTTGATTCAATCCTAATGAGTGGTAAAATTGCATTAATGTCGTTTTTTTCTGTACATACTCACATTTTAGGTATATAATTGTGTGTTTAGATGGGCAGATTACATACGCTTTGTTTTATTCATGGCCTTATTTTTTCACAGCGACATAGTTTCTGCTTGAGCATTGTTTTTAAACAATATGACAAGTAGATTTACTACTATACATTTTCATTTTGAATGTGTATGAAAACAGTGCCTGGATTAATTAAGTACCTACTAACAAGGTAAATTTAAGCTTTTATGTTTCAAGCATGCAGCTTTAATAACAGTTCCTCTAAGACAATATTTTGTGCAGGCATTGCAGGTAGGTAATCCACAACAGAAAATACAAACACATTAATTCTGATAATTCACAGAGAAATATTGAACAGTTTTCCTCATACAACGAGTATGCATTACGAATACATTAAATAAAAGAAATACGATCAACTTTTATTTAAGTGCATACATAAAAGTTAATGAGCGATTTCTACATTGATTTACTGCGGATACGAATACACGTTCACATTCACACGTTATGTGTTAAGTTTTGAAGTATCGATAGCGACGCAGAGCGAATTGATAATAGAATAGATTAAAATGCAAAGCTCGTATCTGCTGTGACATGTTTTAATGACTTTCTCTGGCCACGACTTGTTTTCCTTTCGCGGCTGGCCGGTCTAACTTGGCCAGTATCTTTGCCGGCGTAACGGTGCTACATGTTGAACTTGAACTGAACTGGCCGGTCGTCCAAGGGTTTCCGCGATTTTCGATATTTGATTTTGATCACGCATTTCGAAGGCGACATCGCGTACGGAATCGAGATGAACTTTAGAATAATAAACATCGAATTGATTCAGTTTGTATGCAATGATTGATTGATTTCTTGAGTTTTTGATCTTTAGAAATACTAGGAAAAAATCTTGGGACTTTACATTTTAAATTAATAAAAGGTTTGATAGTCCGTTTGAATATTGTCCTATTAATAGATGTATGAAATATTCTAGTTAATTAGTCTAAAAACAATCCTAACCAAACAAAAACAATTAATTAGAGCACTAGCATTTAGTAAATCACCGTCAAAAATTTATTAATTTGTAAGATGTTTTTACAAATACAAATATGTGCTTTGTATTTAATATCTCTTCATCAAATAAAATGACTTCATAAATCCCTTTAAAAATTAAAATAAATTTCATACCTTGTCCTGGCTGTAGTTTATTGATGAATGGCGTACATAAAACCGAGGATGTGACGTACAGGAACACGACTATCTTCGTTAACGACCCCATGGCTACTGGCGGTGCGGGCGCTCTGCCGCAGGTGATCACACTGATGCGTTTGCGCACATCGATTGCCTCTTTTAAGCTCCGATAAACAAGCTGTCTGTATTGATAGCTTGGGATACGAAATTAACTTGATGAGATTTAATAATATTGACGGTGTTACTGGAATTATAGAGACCTAGTTTTTTTGTGGAAATTGAGTCAATGTAATTTGTTCTTATGTTACAATTCCTAATGAAATACTTTTTTTTTTGTTATTGGTTTCAAAGTTTAAAGCCTTTGTTTTTATGTGTCATAAGTATGGAGATCTCTTCGGAGTAATTTTTGGGACTTCCTGCGAATGTTTACCGTTGTGCGTGTATTGGTCCACAAAGTTTTTATGATGTTCTTTTTTTATAGAATCTTAACAAAATATTTAAAGCCAATAAAGAATTCAGATATGGCACCATCGACAATTCGACACTGATTTCGACCAATCAGAGATTTAAAAACTTAATTAAGTTACCGCAACATAGCCTCATAAAATAAGAAACGTAAAGGGCCAAAAAGCTTTTACCTTTATTTTTAAATTATGATTATTTATAAATATACAAAAGGCGTAACATAGTACAGTATTCGTTTGGAACCAGACTGACAACTTTTCTCTCGACCTGCGCGGGTACCATGCCCCGGTCGTTGCCACCAAGTTGCAGTTATTAATCTTTGACGACAAACTTTGTCTACTGTTATCACGTTTTTAACGATTTGTTTATCTAGTGTTATTTTCACGGCTTATGACCGTTCCGGAGCATAGTTTATCTTGATGAGTTTGAGTATTTACTTTTCATGTAGTACCTACATACTTTGTATAATACATAGTATATAAGCTATAGGTACAAGTTTCACCTTTTAAAATTGACGTCTAAAATATACTAGAAACACCCACTTAATATATAGGTATCGATTTTAATACACCATAACTTTAAGAAAGCTGAGAAATGGTGTACTTGTATTTGTAATAACCTTAAAATGTGTTTGTAGGCTAACCAGTATGCTAAACAAAATGCTAAGGAAAACACTGAAATACGTCGTAAGCCAAAGTTAAGACCTTTCTCCGCCGGCGTCATCGATTCAAAGAAACGAGAAACACATAAGATTGTGAAGTCAGTTACTAATACACCTAAAAAAACAATAAATAATTGTAAACACGAAAACTTGATAGAAGAATTAAAAGACACAACAGAAAGGGCAAAAGGTTTGGAGTTGACTAACGTTAAGTTAAACGACGATAATAAAACTTTAAGAAAGAAGTTGAACCAAGTCACGGAAGAGAAACATATGGTTGATTTAAAATTATCCGAATGCGAAAAGTTTGTTGGTAGACTAAGTAAAGAATATGAGCATAAAAATACAGAGTTAAAGTCTGTTACGGAATATGAAAATAGAATACTTGCGGAACTACAAAAGGAACGGAATGACAGGAAAAATTTGACTATGCAACATGAGAAGGATTTAGTTGTTATACATGATCTACAGCGACAAGTAAAAGAAATGGAGATGATATTGAGGAGGAAGCATCCTGATTCTGTATCGGCTTTGATTGGTGAGTATTTATTAAACCCTCTGAAGCACATCATATTTTAATTTAAGTAACTGTTAATTATTTAAGTTTGTATTTGCAGTAGCTTCAAAATCGTCAACAATGGAAGACAATAAGAAAAAGTTATTAGAAGAACGTATTTCTAGACTAGAGCAAGAGCTCAAAGACAAAGAGGACCACTTCCAAGGAATATTAATGACGTTACAAGAAAAGTTTGGAGATATGAAACAGAAGTACGAAGGTCACATAATAGACGTAGAGAGACAGTTAATGGATGACCGGAAGATGAACTCTGAATTGAAGCACAAGTTTAATGGATCACAAAAGTTTGATGCAGCTACTCAAACAATATCAAGAAATAAACATACGATATCAACACAAACATTTATAAAGCCAGACAGAGCTGCGTCAGCTGTTAGCCGATTGACACAAAACTCAGCCTTATTTTTGAATAGACTGAAAGAGGACAGTTACTTAGTAGCTACCATAAAAGGTTTACAATCAGAGCTGACAGTTAAACAAAGAACTATTGCCAAGATCAACAGAGAAACTGAGGAGCTAAGGAAAAACTTGCGCAATCTACAAAAGGAAAAAGAAGGTACGTAAACTAATGGGTTTATTTTAATTTAACATTTCGGATTTTCATTTTGTGCTAAGCTTTTGGTTTCTTTTTGTTGTTGACAAACAAAGGACATACAGTTCCATTTCACTTTTACATTTCGTGGAACCTCTTTGGTTTAATTTACATACAATAAATTACCGACTCCTCAACTGTGTTGCTTACGTGTGCTTTTCACGTGACATCATTGGCATATAAAGAATTAGCAGTAGGTATCAAAATTTGTGAAACGGTACTTCTATGTGAAATAACAGCCTGACTTAGAATTTCTTGTCATTGTTTGGAAGTTTGCCAAAAAAATAGTAGGAAGCAAAGTAGACATTGATTGAAAAGTAGACGTTTAAATAATAACTTGAAACCATAACTTTGACTCACCTTGCTTTCCAGTTAGTGACTAATTTATTTATTCTAGTGTTACTAACTTTGAATCCACACAAGAAGACACATACTAGAACAAAGTCGACGGAGAATATATTGGCAAAGATGAACACGGAAATGGAAGCCGAACTAGCGGAAATAAGGAAGCAAAAGGAAGTGTTAATGCAAGAACGGAACACGTTACTCGATTCACTCAAGCGTACGAACGAGGAATTCATATTGCTAAAGAAAAAGAGGATTCAAGATGTAAGTAATAGTTGTTTTTGAAATACATATTTCAGTGTTTAATTCGACAGTTTCCCCAGTTCGGTCAGGAGAGAAAAGTGTAAAAAGAAACCAGCTGCATTTACGACTAGCCAATGCTATTTTTAGTATTAAGTATTTGAAAAGTCTTTTTTAGGATTATTTTCGCTACATCAATAGCACTTTTTGATCTAAAATCATTTTCGTTAATAAGTCTTAGGGTACATACCAAAACTGGGATTTGTAACCCTCCGCCGCTGGTCTGTAAAATTCGTATGAAACGTTTGTTTTTTCTCTAGGTAGTTGATAGTAATTTAAATGATTGTGAGTTTGCGTCTGATTGTTAGGTCAGCCATAAAATTTTCCGGGTACAAGAACCTAGTAGTGATGTCACTCTGCACTCGGGCAAGAATTAGTCCTGGAATAGTTTTAGTCACTATCGTTATTTTTAGATACATACATGGCAGGACGGACTGATGGAGTGATGGATGAAGTAAGAAAAAAAAATGAATGTTTGGTAGGTTTGCGTTATTAGAGCAAGAAAACTTACCGTTCAAGCTAGTTGTTGTCTTAAGCCTGATTTAAAATTTAACCGCCTACGCGCCTGGGGCGTTGAATTATCAATAAAAGAAGCACCGTCTAAACGTGTTTGTGGCGGCATCTACACCGCCACATGCGAACAACGCATCACACAAATCCTGCATCGCGCAATCAAAGTTTACCGCGCAGCTAGCATATATACAAATTCCCGACAACCCACCAGATACGACATCCATCTGGTCGGAGGATCCTCCCTTTACTAAAGAGTATGAGTGAACTTTACACCCTGTTCCTCATATCTCTTCACTGGTGACCCCGACGTGATTTGCAAGTCCTTGGGCTCAAACACCTTATGCTGTGAATGGTCCGCTGCTGGACACGGGCGTAGGTCGGACATTCTTTGTCGTAATGTGCTGACAAAATCTGGGTAGTCTACCTTGTTGGTTGTTGCGGTCAAAAACTCACCGGGGACGCGTAACTGCTCTCCATACACCAACTCAGCTGGTGAACATTGGAGATCCTCCTTGTACGCTGTCCGTAACCCTAATAGCACCACAGGTAGAATACTCACCCAATCCTTCGTGCCATGTGACATCAAAGCAGTTTTGAGCGTGCGATGGAAACGCTCAATCATACCGTTGCAGGCTGGGTGGTACGCTGTTGTCCTTGCCAACTCAATTCCATACGTCTTTGCTAAATTTTGGAATAAATGTGAATGGAATTGTCTACCTTGGTCCGTTATTACCTTCTTAGGGCAACCATACCGGGCAATCCACTCCGATACGAACGCTTTCGTCACCGTCTCCGCTGTCATGTCAGGGAGTGGAATCGCCTCCGGCCATCTGGTATACCTGTCAATGATAGTAAGGCAGTATTTGAAATTAGAATATATTGGAAGTGGTTCTATTAGCTCGACATTAAGCTCCGCGAAACGTACATCTGGTAAGTCAAATTTACCTAGAGGAGATGTGGTATGCCTTGTTACCTTCGACTTTTGACATGGAATGCACTCTCTTACCCAAGCGCGGACGTCTTTCCTAAGGGACGGCCAAACAAAACGTTCACTGACCATCTTGATGGACGCCTACGCACCAGGGTGGCTAAGGCTGTGCAACGACTCGAACACACGGCGTCTGTAAGTCCGTGTCACGAAAGGTCTGTGTTTAGACAAGGAAACATCACTATACATATTCACGTCTGAACCTGGTACTGTCGCTAACTCGAGTGTTAACGAATGGTTACTCCTCAGAAGCTGTTGTAGCTCTGGATCATCACGCTGCGAAAGGGCTAGCTCCATGAGATCCAGTGGCGCAATGACTGCCTCAATCCGAGACAATGCATCGGCCACGTGGTTGTCCTGCCCGGACACGTGCTGGATATCAGTCGTGAATTCTGAAATGAAACTCAGTTGATTAGTCTGTCTTGGTGAACCTTGTTGGTCCTTTTTCTTGAATGCGCTAATCAGCAGCTTATGATCGGTGTATACCGTGAAGCATCGTGCTTCCACCAAGTGGTGAAAATGCTTGATGGCCTCGTAAATTGCGAGGAGTTCACGGTCATAAGCGCTGTATTTCTGCTGCGTCGGGCTCATCTTCTTTGAATAAAAAGCTAAGGGTTGCCAAACTTCATCCACTCTCTGCTGTAATACGGTTCCTAGGGAAACATTCGATGCATCTACTACGAGTGCCAGCTGCGCATCGACAACTGGGAAAACCAAAAGCACTGCATCTGAAAGGCTACGCTTGCAACGCTCAAAAACCTCTAACAACTGGGAAGTCCAATTAACTGGTTTTGATCCTTTCATGTTTGTGCCTGCCAATAAATCGTTGAGTGGCGCTTGTAATTCAGCGGCATTCTTCAAGAAACGTCTGTAAAAATAGAGCATCCCTAAAAATCGTCTCAAGCATTTAACGGTCTGAGGCGGTGGGTAATTCTGAATAGCTTCCACCTTTTCCTCTAACGGGTGGACTCCTCTTTCTGTAACCGAATAACCAAGAAAAGTTACCTGCGGTTGTCCAAAGTTGCACTTAGCTACGTTAACGACCACTCCATATTCCTCGAGGCGAGCAAATAGCCTCCGCAGATGTTCTTCATGCTCCTGCGTACTTCTAGAAGAAATTAATACGTCATCGATGTATGGATAACAGAAGTCCAAGTCGCGTACCAATCCATCGATGAAGCGTTGGAATGTCTGCGCTGCGTTCCTCAAACCAAACGACATGAATGGAAATTCGAATAATCCGAACGGTGTCGTGATGGCTGTTACTTGAATTTGTTGGTATGCTTTCACCAAATCAACAACTGAGAAGATAGTACTCCCATGTAGATGCTGAGAGAAATCCTCAATGTCCGGGTACCTATCTGGCACGGTCCTGGCATTCAGAGCGCGGTGATCACAGCAGGGCCTCCAAGTGTCGTCGATCAACCTGCTGTTGTGGCAATCCACCAAAAGTTTGTAGTGTGAATGAAAATCATACCCAATAATTGGTTTGGTCACATCGGCGACGACGAAATTCCAGCTAAATTCAGCTGCAAATTAATATATCCGTACGTAGATATAAAAGAATTATTAGCTGCGCTGAGGTCGTAATTTACACGTGTCCGCTTTTCATTTAAATAGCTGCGGGGGTAGACGCATAGATCGGAACCAGTATCAACTAGAAATGGTTTTCTAGAATATAGAGCTGTGACGAATAAACGGCTGGAAATACTGCAGCAAACGCTCGCCGTAATTAGCGATTGGCTCTCTCTTTCCGAAGCGTAATCACACGGTTTTATGCAGTGAGGAGCTTTCCCGCCAAACTTATGGTGATACCAACACCTCGCTGTGCTTGTCCGCCATTTTGTGTGAACGGTCTCTGGAACGGCTGCGTGAGTGTGAAAATTGCCGGTTACGACTCCTATTTGACCTACCTTCTGCTCGTGGTCGTCGATCCACTGCGGTGGATAATTCGTCCAGCTTGCGGGTGAGACTGGCTATCTCCGTACGCATTACCTCTAATATGCTCCCTGAAGAGGGTGAGGCACTCGCATCCTGGGCCACCGGGTTCACCGGTGCGATCTCCAAAACCCGATCTGCCAGCTCCGCGACCGGTTCCAAGGTCGTGCTGGCCTGAGACGCTACAATCCAAGAGTATGAGTGAACTTTACACCCTGTTCCTCATATCTCTTCATGTTTATACGATGCAAGTAATTTGTTAGTTCAAGTTTTTGTAGGCAGGCTAGGCCATAAACTACTAGACAAAATAAAACCGGTTGCTAATTTCATTGTATAACTTTTACTAAAATGTCTACAAAATATTGTAAAACATTTTAGAGTAATATACGAAACTGGAAGAGAAAATGGGAAACTGTAATCAATTCCTTTTTTTTTTGCTAATGAATTTCTAAAGAGTCTTATAAGTGCCTATTTGACATAAATGATTTGACATTGACCACAGGCCAGAAATTGGCATCGTTTAATTATTTAGCCACAGCCATTTTCTTAACTTTCTCGGGTTCAATACGAGTTTGATGATCATGACTCTGAAAACTGAGCGGATAGGCAATCGCCTCATCATCAATCATACTGGTTTTCTACTCAATTTTAGAACTTGTTTCCAATGCAATAGTGCCCATAAACCTTCCTAGGGTTTAGAATTTGATATAATGAGTCAGCAACCGACTATCTATTGCACACCAACTGCTAGTGAAAGTTTATCCATTATTATAAAAAATACAAAATTAAAATGTCCACATTATGAAATCCGGACGTTTAAAATCCGCTCGTTATAAAAGGTTGTTTATACTCGCGTATAAAATATAAATTTGACAATATATACAAAATTGACAAAATATAAATTTGATAATTATAAAACGTGGAAATATGAAAATTAAAATTTCACCGCATTCGTTCTGCTTGGTCGGTCAGTGCGTAACCGAAGTGAATGATATTGTAATGTCACACTAAGTGCAGTTTTGGTCTTAAAAAAACATATTGTTCGGCTAAAAGAAACTTAAGGAAAGGTCCACTTTCACTTAGTTAACGTTTTTTCCCGTACCTAGACCAATTTGTTACTCGTATGTAGCCTATGTATGGTATGGTGACTTAGAAGTTAGGGAGCCGTGTTTAAAGCAGTAGAAAATATGAACTGACGTAGCATAGCGTAGGTATGGTACGAGGGCGGCACTGAAAATTTCGGGAATCAAGGAAGTGACACAACATTACTATTTAAAAATGTATTTATTGCTTTTCGAAGTATTCTCCGCGAAATTTGACACATTTTTCCATACGATGGTACCAATCATTGAAGCAACCATTCGGAAGTTGGGGTCTCCAAAATGGCCGTTTTGTAGGCGTCCACAGCTTCTTCAGGTGATGAAAATCTCTGTCCACGCAATTTATTCTTTATTTTAGGGAAAGTATAGAAATCATTAGGGCTTAGGTCGGGGCTGTACGGCGGATGGTCTAATAATTCTATGTTTTCTTGCTCTAAAAACTCTTTTGTTCTGTGTACGATGTGAGAACTCGCATTGTCGTGATGGAGGATGATGCGGCGGTTGCAGTTCTCTTTACGGAGTTCAGAAGCGACCTGTGGCAAACAAATGCTAGCATACCATTCTGCATTAACCGTTCTTTGTCCCTTAAGAGGAATAGTCGTAACATGGCCGGTTTTGGAGACAAATGTGGCCACAATTTTTTTTTGCAACACTCCGTGAACGTCCAATTTTTGTTGGCTTTAACTCATTTTCGAACACCCAAACTCGTGACTGGTTTTTTGTTTCGGGTTCGTACGCGTATATCCAAGATTCGTCACCTGATACGATGTTGTATACAGCATTTGAGGATCCTGCTTGGAATCTTTCGAGAGTTCTGATGCACCAAGTAACGCGAGCCGCTTGTTGCTCTTCACAGAGCGAATGCGGTATCCATCGGGAAAACAACTTTTTTACACCTAATTGTTCATGCAAGATTATCTGTATTTGACTCATGCCAATGTCTAAAGTTGCCTGAATTTCGCGGTATGTCACATGTCGATCTTCCTCATTCAGCTTACGCACAGCATCAACGTTTTCTTGGGTGACTGCAGTTTTTGGACGACCTTGACGGGGATCATCACTGAGCTTGACTCGTCCACGTTGAAATTCAGCAAACCAGCGATAAATTGTGGTTTTGGATGGGCCTTCATCACCCTATGCAGAAATCATCCGGTCAACATACTGCTTTTGTGTTAAACCACTTCGAAAGTCATAATAAATCATCGCTCTTGAATTTTCTTGAGTCAATTCCATTTTCTCAACGACTAAACAAGTTTGACAAAACCTTGTGACAAAACCGAGAATATTTTTTTAAATAAATAAATGCTATTCGATTTTTAAAACCAAGGAGTTTTCAATTAAAAAGATTTTAATATGACAGGAACAGTGGAAATATTCCATTCCCGATACTTTTAGTGCAGCCCTCGTATAATATAATAATAATTATAATTTATTTAAAAAAATTGTGGTACAGTCTGTTACCATAAATATAAATTTACAATCAATGGATAAATCACAAAAAGAATAACAAATAATGCATCTGGCGTCCTAGCTAGGTTACATGGTAACCTGTATTAAGATTCCCAGGCTCCCACAGTAGGAGTACAACATTTAAATAGAGACTGCTTAGGACTTTATGGTGCAAACGTAAGTTACTTTAACTAAGTGTGTGAAGTGTTAGCATTTGTGTGTGTTTTCGTGATGACGATATAACGAGTCTCTTTGTCAAGATTGGGTTGGGACCGTAAACAAATATATCCGGTTCAAAATTAGGCGTTCAATTACTTCGTTGAAGCTAAAATAATTTTTGATCGTTGGTTTGTTGTTTTCGGGCTTGCGAGTAGGCATATTGTGGGATACGTCCTGTGTCCTATCCTACATCCTAACGTCCTTTTATCTGACCCAAAACTGACGACTCACAAAGCGCACGCTTGAATCCGTCTATGTCTAGTCTAGTTAAAGATACCTTCACACAAGTAGGTTTATACCGCTCCTCAAAGTCGGACTTCATTTAAAACTAATTTCAATCGATTTATTACAAGCGGCACTACTAAATGTAAGAACATATTTTTCTCTGCAGCTCCACACTCTACAACTGGCACACGAAAAAGAGCTCATGCAGATGAACATGCAAGTCTACCCGCTGCAGGAGGAGATTAAACTCCTCAACAGGACGGTGGAAATCCTTCAGGAGCGTGTGCGGACTGCCGACGACAAGCTCGTGAGGTACCAGGCTGGCATGAAAGACGATGTGCTTGCTGGAGGTGACAATAATTGTACTAAGAACAAAAGAGATCGTTAGTAGTCAGATGGCTCACGGATAGTTAACGGGGCGCGTACCTTCATTTGATTCGGTTGATCCGTAATTATAGAAAACTGGGTCATCTTTATGCTGTATGAAGCTAAGCGCACTTTATTGAATTAAATTAGTTCGAGTTTTTAGGTCGTTTGTGATCGGCACAAAAGTCAATTGTCACAAATTAGAAAATTTTACATTTATTCTATTATTGTTAGGTTATTTTGGCTTTGAATCTACTTATTCAAAATATTATTTAGTTAAAACAAAGTGTACAAAGAAAGACGGACATAGCAAACAGAAGTAACTTTTTAATTTTAATCGGTTTGCAAGATCGGTCGATCGCTTAAATCGTTGGCTGTTTGCGTCTGAATTGGTCATGCAATCGGCGCAGCCGAAACGATTACCTGATGGTAGTGTATGCAGACATATTGAAGTGTTAAATATTGCCGCGGTAAAGTCGATGACCGGAACGGAGTTTGAACGCGTTAATGAAGATAAATTATTGGGAATTAAATATCAGGTTTCTTTTTGCGGTTGAAATCTTATTTACCAGCTAGAATAACTGGTGGAAGAAAGGTAACAAATTCATAAGTTTTGTAAAAAAAAGTAATGGTTCATAAGACAATTTACTTTTTGTTGAAGTTAAGGTAAGGGGACGAAAATCAATTTTGTTACTTGAATTTTAAAATCCAAAATGTGTACCAGGTTTTATGAATAAAAGAAAGTTTTATTATGTTTAAATAAATGAAATAAAATTTGTTGTTGCATTTACAATAGGTTTACATTAGGTATCAAAATATTATGTTAGACTTAGAAGATTATTGGACAAACTGATGTGCCTTGTATGTGTCCTTTGTCTCATTAAATGTTGTTTAAATAAGGTGTTCTCTTAGAAAATAGTACACTATTGATTATAACGAATGTATTTACATTCTTGACAAAATTGTGATAAATAGTTACGGTGCCTTCTTTGGGTTACTTGTAGAACGATGTAGCTCTTGAGAAACGATCAATAATTGTCGGCCAATGCCTATGAATGTACATCAAATGCTTCATATTGATTTGATACAACATTTGGAAGTATACGAGTGCAGCGATGGATGTATTTGTCCTTGTTTCTGTTGTGCAAGCAGAGTGCGCGCAAGTGCAAGCTGCAAGAAGCTTGGCCAATCTTCTCTTCGAAACTTAAAGGCAACTTGCATGAAACCTTTTTGGAGATTGCGACCTGTATGGAGGTATGCATTAAAGCCTCTACAATGCGTGTCATGGGTTGGGCATGCGATACGGCGGAATGAGGAAAGTTTTGAGTATGAATGTCGATGGCTATAAGAGTAGGGGAAGACCAAAGAAGGAAGATAAATATAGTGTTGTGCCAGTCCCCCAAATAGACTGGGATAAGGCCATGATAATGATGATAAATGCTATTGTAGAGCTTTGAGGAACAGGTACAGTAAAGTTCACTCATCCTCTATGTAGAAAAGGGACGATCCACCGACCAGATGGGTTTAGTGTCTAGTGGACATGTGCCCTACGGTTGATGTCGGGACGTTGATATATGCTAGTTGCGCGGTAAACTCTGCTTGCGCGATGCAGGATTTTACGTGACGTCATTGTGATGCGTTGTTCGCATGTGACGCTGTAGATGGCCGCCACACTAGCAATCTTCTTTTACGACGAAACGAGATCTTTTCGGGGTGACAGGAGGAAATAAGAAATTGTTATTGCTTGTGTGCAAGCTAATTCATGGTAGGAACGAATTTTCGAGAATTTAAAATTATTAATAAAACCCATGCAACTGTCACTGTCTTAAAAAAAAACACAAGTATAAAAATCATTAAGAAACATCTTGATTATTTAGTTATTGTAAATCATTCTTCTTTTGAAAAATGTCAAGGTTTTTCATTATACGTAGTTAATACACTGGGACCATGTTATTATTCATAAGGAATTTAGCTTCGAGTGCCTAGAGAAGTATCCACTTAAGATTATTGTGATCGTCGGTTGTTAACTAGCAGAATTAGATAACGCACAATAGCATAATTTTATTATTCTACAGTCGACCGCACATCAGCGGTAAGACAACCAGATTATGCCGGCCTCGGATTTCATCGAAACTCCGTACTGCAATAGGTCAGCTCAATGGCATTGTTTCACCACTGACGTGCGGTCGACTGTATCTATTACTAAGTATACTCGAAACTGAAAGGTTCATATGTGTAACAAAAAAAAAATCTAGTCATATTTTCGTGAGTTTTTATAAAGCTTTTAACCCACCGAGACAGTGAGTCATAACTGTGGTGCCTTTGTAATTATAAAATAAAAAAATAAGTATATTTGTGTATTAATGTAACCAATGTTTTATTTCAACAGTTTGCTTATCGTTAGAAATGTTTCAACAGTTACAAATTTTTGATAAAACCGTTTCAAGAGTTTCGCAAGTTTGTCTTTTTCGCTATAACGGTTTTTTTATTTTTTTGTTAAAACCTCTTCAGCAGTTTCTCCTTTTCGCATTCTGTTTTGATTTACGGTCTTGGCATCCTCATTACCTAGGTAAAGACTGGTTTTATATTATTTAGATCTAACTTAAGTAGAAGCTGGTGTTTCTATTTAATAAAAAAACCGTCAATAAAGAAAGTGTTAAATTTAATTTATGCAATTTCCACAGTTCACAAGTTTGCATCTTAAGTGCAGTTTCTCTTGAGGCATAATTAGATTAACATACAGATACTGGTTTTCCATTCTGAGATAAGCTGAATACTACTGAGATTTGAACTAAAAGCTTGTTGGAAAGTTACACAAAAAAGCATTGAAGGCTGCTCTAAAATAAATAAATAAAATACTCAATAATATTACTTTATGCTTTTATTAACAATTACAATGTTTCTGACAATCTCAAAACATCAAAACCAGGTTGTTTGGATATCATTACTTTCTTTCTGATTCATATGACTGTTGACATATTTGGACAGAGAACGGACAGCAGCAAACAGTTCCTTGCCAGTCTCTTCTATTTCCTCTGGCGGCACTAAAAACCCTAATTTTCCCTTGTCCTTAATCTCGATGACATAGGAATGCACCACGCCTTCGGAGTATGCCCAGTCGAGGAATGTCCCCGTCGCTGGGTAGATTTTGTCATATGTTGCGCCGTATGTGTAGTTCTCATTAGTCGCTTTGAATATGGACTAGAAAGAATAATTAAAAACATTAAAGAACACTTAAAGACCTTATTAATCCCATAAGTTTCTAAAATTATGGATACATTTTAAAGATTTCTCGGTGTTC
The DNA here is from genome assembly GCA_963555695.1 of Dasypolia templi. Classification (NCBI taxonomy): domain Eukaryota; kingdom Metazoa; phylum Arthropoda; class Insecta; order Lepidoptera; family Noctuidae; genus Dasypolia; species Dasypolia templi. The sequence continues at coordinate 8,248,061 of OY743157.1, forward strand.
TGAGTAGGTACTGCCATAGGTTTTTATTAATAACATACGATGGTTTAAAGCTCGGGGTTCATGGCTAAGGAATAACAGTCGCACCGTTCGCTTGATGGTTGATCTTTCATAACATACCGAAGAGATCCCTTTGCAAAGCTACTATACAACGGTTCGATACGATTCCGTACCGAATCGAACAACAATCCATGTTATCTAAAGAGTCCCCTAAATGCTGCTGTCAAATCAAAAACCTTTTTTTTCAGTTTAATTCAAACAGACGACCCCCCTTTCTTCCGAAAGCTATTTGCTGTCGGGGGCTAGGTAAATTAAGTTGTAATTGAAAACGTGTTATTTTCGATTCGGCAACCTATCGTATGGTAGCTATGCTGTTCCTCGGGAAGCACGTTAAACCGTCAGTCGCGGCCATCATCTGTAGATCTTTGACAGTCGTTACGGGTGGTCAGAAGCCTGAAAGTCTGACAATCAAGTATTTCTCAAGGGTATAGTGATAAGGCGGGAGGAAACGCCCGGGTGTCGCCATTGTGTGGATCGCCCGGAGGACACGGTGGAGCATACGGTGGAGGTCTATCCAGCTTGGGCAGAGCACCGCCGTGTCACGGAGGCGATCGGCGCGTGCGGGGAGAGAACCCTGCACCCTCACGCCCCTAGTCGCCGCAGGAGACGCCCTGGGCGTCGAGAATCACAACTGGATTCCCGGCCTTCATAGGCGCAATGGGTAGCTCGCCGTCCGGTAAAGACCAGGCCTGGATCGACAGCGCGTCGTGTTTCACGCGCGTCTCGAAGAGATGTCGACACCAATTGACGGGGTCCGTTAGGGCCGAACACGGGGGTTTTAGTCAGTATAAGTCTGACACGTCCTCCTGTCCAGAGCGGGAGAAGTCATTTGATGATTTCAGACCCAAAAACATAAAAATGGGGTATCGTGTTACCCAGCAACTGGGTTGTGGAGATCAGCTAGGCTGATGCACGTATATTAACTGGTGTTCAGCTGCATCCATTTAGTCCTGTAGCAGACCCTAACATAATTGGCCAAGGCAACAAGTCAACAAGGTGGGTTGGTTGGTTGGTTGGCATGAATGATGATGATCTGATTAGAAAAATAGTGAAAACTGTTTACTTACGCTGCGCATCGTCTCCGCCACCTTTATGTGTGTGATGAAGTCTTTAGTGGCGAGTTTTTGCGCGCTCCAGGGGAACAGAATCAGTTTGCCGTACGAATGTAAATCCATCATAGCGACGGGTTTTCGGTTTAACGACGATACTAGATCCTACAACACATATTTTTTGGGTATCTTTATCTCTCGTACGTGTGAAAATTGAAGGATTGGGAAGACAAGTAGGTAACTGCAACGTACTGATGTGAAGTTTATACTGCTTGTCGAAAATACCTACGCTATTTAAAAGACGTCTTATGACGACAATATCCTTTAAACGCCAATTTGCCCTCGTAGTGGATTATGGCTAACACTTTCTCACAGAGGGCCTGATTATAAGTCTAACTACTCTACTTTTTACACGATATTTTAATTATAACTTACGCGTAACGCTCTCGGTTCTGCTTCAGAAAAAGCATAAGGTCCTGAATAAGTCATTTTACATTCATTGCTTTCTGTTATGCCAGCGATGCCCCAGTCTGCGCTGGAAATCAAATTTACACAATTTAATCAAGTTTTGTGTTACCTCTTGTGGAAGTTTGTTGATTAGGTTTTACTGGTAATCTGCACACTACATATACTTATTTTATTTATAGAACCTATTGTCCCGAGGTCTATAACAAGACAAGACGTAAATAACAGATCGTCACTCACTCAAAATTCCTGTTTATATCGACTCCCTTGCAGCGCATGAACTTGCGCCGATTCTTACGCCACAAACGGTCAACCGTATGAGTGTACACGTATCCATCTGGGTTCCAAACTGGAATTATTAACCTGTAACGTACAAGAAAGAAGGAAGAAGTACTAGAATGATTAAGTTTTTGTAATTTTTAAATACTTACCCCATGAGGATAAGACATAATGTGCGTGTTGTAAGTGCGACTGCTGAGCTGTACCCTAATCGCGTAATATACAATCAATCGGAATCTGAATCGCTTTGAAACAGATTGATTGCTTCATGAGTTCGATAAAAAAATCTGCTCAACAATGTAGATAAAGCAATGAATGTTGTTGAACTGTCAAAATCAAACAGATTAGTCGTAATAGTTTACGAAAATGTGTTACGCAATTAGCCTGCTGGTCTTTAGTTCAGTAGGGTTAAGTGTTACAGGGTTTTTCTATGAGGAAATTGTAACAATTCATTTGACTTCGACAGAACGCTACGAACCCTGCTAAAAAGCAGGGTTCATAGCGTTCGTGCGTTCTTTAACTACAGTACGGTACGGTAGGTACACTTCTAACTTACGGTAAGTACGGTAGGTACACTCCTAACTTGCGGTACGGTTGGTACACTCCTAACTTAGAAGTGGACTTTTTTTTTTTTGGGGGGAAACGTTAAAAGGCGCTTTTGGGGATAAGACCGGGGAGTGTGGGATTTTTATCTCACTAAAACCACCCCGATGGTCACCATCAGCACATGGAGTGTACCTACCTAACAATGATATTGCCGCATCGTTAAGAAGAAGCCTGGACCATCCCAGGCAGCACGTTGAAAATTACAAGGGTAATAGAGTGTCCTAAGGCAGAAACGAAGCCTTAAAAGGACTTACCAATTTTTGTTTTTGATATAACTGCGCTGTGTATCAAACTTGGTGACGATATTATTTAGTACGTACAGCGCAGATGTTATTGAGACCCATTCGCGGGCATGAGAGCCTCCTGTTATCAGTATTATTTTATTTGTTGGGTTTCCATTTGTTATGTTGATCATCTAGAAAGATAGAAAGATTAAACTGTCTAGGTATAAGTCGTTCTTTCAATTGGAGCGAACTTGAAAGAAAACGAGGCGTGGCCTGTGCCTACTATGTTATAAAAGTAGGACTAGACCTTGCTTTTTCCCTGTGTTTTTGTTTCCCACAAAAAGATAAACCTAAACTTAGATTTTGTTTTAAACTATTGTATGAAGTGAAGGGAAAGCCCATATTCACCTCCTTTTTCTCAGAGCATTGCATTAGAAATTGGCCCCTGTTTCTTTGCCTACCGTAGGCACCCAGATACCAATAGACGGCTTGATGAGCGAGACGCTGAGCAGTGGGTGTCCCAATGCATTTGGTCTGCTTGTAAATTGTGTTGAACACAATAGGTCAACATCTTGATGACTCACATGATGTTGATTTTGTTGACTTCCTCGTTGGTCTAGTGGTCGCAAGCTCTAATGCTGAGTATGTGGTCCTGGGTTTGATGCCCAGGTCGGGCAAAGTGTTTATAGGGTTTTCCATCAGGAATTTCTCAGTAGCAGCCAGTAGTCTTGATTTGTGCCCGGTTGATAGCAATAGGCGCCCCCCCCATTTACATGGGACTTGCGTACTGTAGGTAGGCACACCTCTGCCTAACCCATCGAGGGATACAGGCTTGATGTTATGTTATCACTTGCATCTTAAATGGCATTCATTCAGTAGCATATAAAGTTAACACGGTAAAAAAAAACAACTAACCTTAATTGTTCTATTCTCGGCAGTGTATCCAATAGTTTGTACTCTACATATTGAAGAATACTCTTCCGCCAAGAAATTGTAATACTCTTCAATAATATTTAAAGTAGGAAACTTGTTCCAGCTTAGGCGGTGACCTGCTTTTTGTTAAAATTATAGTTTCAACATGATTTTGTGATCCATATTATTGGGCAGTTTTGGAGTATTGACAAAGTAAAATCAAGAAGATTTAACTCAAATTAACAGCTTTTACTATCTTACTCAGCAACGTTGATAAAATGGCTTATATTACCTATATTAAAAAAAAAAAAAAAACGTAACCTGCACCTTTAAGTCTCGTGCACACTGGCGCGACGCCACAGCGCGACACAAAGGCGCCGCGTGTCGTGCGAGGAGCGGTTACACTATCAATCAAAATCAGGATAATTTTGAAGGATATTGCTAATCCTTTGCTTCATGGCTTCATACGTTCGAATAGATTGTCTGCTCAACAACGTAAATAACGCAATGAATGTTGTAAAACGGTCGAAATGAAAGCCATTCCTAGATACTGTTAGTATATTACGCAATTACGTCGCTGTTTTTTTTCAAATGTGTGTGAGCTTAAAACTTAGTCTGCCATTCCGCTAGTTTTAAAATTCGAAATTCGTACATGAAGACATTTATTTAAAATCAGTACAGCTATTCTGTAACCATCTCACCGTGAAAACTTAGGTCAAGTGTCAGTGCCACTAATGCTAGAGATTCACCAAGACGGGATGACACTAACAGCTCACTCCACGCAAGTCTTCACGGTGCGATTTAAACAGAATCGACATGCTGTTATAGGTTCGTCGCACGCAGAGAGCAAGCGTGTTGTTATCTGCTAGTCCAACCTCTATGGTTTTACCCCGCAGCTGTTAAACTATAGAGGCCTAAGTAACTGGTGTAAACGACACGTATCGAAGCTGAGCCGACAGTTGATACGTTTACTACCCGTCATTTTGGACATGACCGGACCATACATGGGTACCTTCTGGTTACCGAGATATTGAAGATCAAGTTTCCAACTTTTTTCACGATAACTAGTTTTAAATGATAACTTAACTTTAAATACCCCCAGAACTGCTGTACCGTTGCATGTTGCATGCACCCATAAGCACTGAGTTTTGCGTCCGTGATATTGCGCGCTGCCGTAAAAAGAGTTTTTTCACACCGAAAATAATTCGTTTCCCGGCAATAACTGCTCAATGTTACTTAGTTTGATGAACAGAATGCGTAGGTACTTGCTTTGTGATGGGGTCTTTTGATACCCTGTATTATTTCAGAAGTCATACGTACCGGCTCTGAGCGTAGTCTCTGTCCACAGTGAGGGTACGACCTGTTGGTTGTCAATGTCGATCCTGCGCTGTACGTCCATGATGAGCACCGTGTGGCTCAGGTTCCGGGCGACCAGCTGACGGTATACCTTCACCTTGTGTTGACCGCGGACTAGGAAATCCGCTCGTGTGGGATTTAAGCTCCATATTGATATATCTGTTGTCATAATGTTGAAGCTTGTGAAAGTGTGATAAGGAAATAAAAAAAGGACGGCTGGTAGTTAACCGACTCGGATAATGCTGGAAGCTAAATATACTGGACAGCAAATAAACCGGGCCTAAAATCTTGGAACTGATTCGATTTTAGATTTTCTCAACAAGTATTAAACTTATAACTATCAAAGTTATACCTACAGAAAGTGCGTTTCATGTTGATTAAAATGACCATAAATTTATTCTAAAGTGATGTCAAATCACATTGTAATCAAGGAACAAACACAAAGCTGACGATTTGCTCTGTTGTCCTTCGGCCTCATTCGGGGTCATATTAACATAAATTGAGTCTAGCATCTTCCGTTTTCGTGTCACATCTATAGAGGTATATGCAATCTCCTTCTTAAAAACACTATGATGACGTTACTTCCGCCCGCGTTCACCAGGTGGTTGCAGCGCGCCAAATCGGCGTCCTGTTTTCGGACGGTTCACATCTTTTAAAAGTTAACGTTGTTGGCGTTCGATATTCTTGAAAAAGTAATAGTTTATAAATTAGATTTTGGCGATGGCGGATAGAGTACAGGACGCGAAGTTGTAAAGAATCTGATTCGTCAAGTTCCTGTGAATCATCCCCGTCGGATGTAGAGATTGATCAGGTAGATAAATCCCGTAAGAGGAAGAAGGCGAGTAAAAAGAAGATAAGTAAGCGTCATCGAGGACAAAGCAAGGTAATTGCAAAACAGGTCAGTGATTTGTAAAACTTATACTTCTACCCTCAAAATATGTACTATGAAAATGAAAATTATGATTGTAATAATCCGATATAGGTGATAATTTCGAGATGGCACAGGAACAACCGATTACGGAAAGGTTGTAAGAACCCGTCTCAGATCCTGTACCAGCTCAATCTTTTGTTTTTGATTTGGAAACGCAACTAAAGGAGCCAGCTGTCACTGCAAATCCATCTAATCAGATTTACTGAATTCTATTCAATATTTTCATTAATGAAAACTAGAATAATGTTCGTTATGTGGAATCACAAAAACCACGTACGAACGTACTTACGGAAGGAGGGGGGAAACAAGTCGCAGATTTTGATGGAGTTAATATATCAAATTTATCACGTACTTCAAAGTACAACATTCATGTTATCCCTTATCACATTCCTGCACCCTAATTGCGTAACACATTTTCGTAAACGATTACGACTAATCTGTTTGATTTTGACGGTTCAAGAACATTCATTGCGTTCTTTAAATTGTTGAGCAGAATTTTATCGAACTTAAGAAGCAATGGATTAGCAATCTGTTTCAAAACGATTCAGATTCCGATTGATTGTGTATTACGCAATTAGGGTGCTGGCATCTACAACAACGTCGTAGATCGGCTTTCGCGTCACTCGGTGTTACAAGAATGGCATCTACTCCCCGAATTCACCAGTATTGTCTTTGCAAAGTGGGGTGTTCCCCAGACACATGTTTTTGCTTCCAGTACAACCCACGTAGTACCATATGATGTAACTCTAGATCAACGAGATCGGCGAGCCTGGAGACACAACGTGTTAGCATTCAAATGGGATTTCCGTCTGGCTTGGGTCTTTCCTCCTCCGAGATTGATACACCGGGTCCTGATGCATCTAAATCAGGCTCGAGGTGTATTCCTAATAGTGGCACCGAGGTGGCCTCGAGCATTCTGGAGAGATGACTTGAAGACCAGAGCGATCGCAACCCCCGTTCACGATTCACAGGTAATCGAAAGTTTTAGTAGACACGACCAGCCCCGGGCAGCCCCCACCTCGAGTGAAGGAACTGGTCTTAGAAGTATAGAGATGTGGGGATGGTCTAAATCCTTAGGTGACTGGTCTGAAGAACAAAAGTGGTGAAAGAAGGTTGGAGGTCGTCTACTTTAAATACATATAGGCCAGCATGGTAGAGATGGTTGAATTGGTGTTCCATGTTTGGTATTAATTTTTCAGGCCCAGGTGTTGAATTTGCTCGATATTTAACGGATTTGCACCTAAAAGAAAAATTATCTTATCGTACTAGTTTACTTCATAAATCGCTCGTGTCCACTTTATGTAATACATCGAGTGAGGCCCGATTAAGTTCAGACATTTTGGTCCAACAAATGATTAAAGCTATAGCGTTGCAACAGCCTAAAAAGTGTCCACCCCCTGTTTGGGATCCTCAGTCCCTAGAAGCTTGGTTGGGCAGTAGACCTCTTCAAAATAAAAGTCCCTTCGAAATTTCATGAGTTTGTGCAGTTTTACTGTTACTATAGGCCGCATTCTGAGTTAGACCTAATCGCTGACAGCGCTCACATCGATAATTTGCGTACCGATTTAGATAACACGATTATGACAGCTGAGAGCTGTCAACATTTCGCTCACAGCGATATTTCTAAAGGCATGGTCGGCGTTATCGCAAGATGGCGCATGTCATGACGTCATCTATGACGATTCATGGGACATCGTTATCGCGCTCACGCTAATTCGGTACGGTTCGGTAAGCCCGCTCAAATCGATTACATCCCAATTCGGAAAGCAGCCTTAGTGTCTCGCCAGATAGGTGTATAATAAGTGAGAATAGCATAATGTTTTGGCCACATTTTGGTTCGAAAACTGATTCTGAAACTCAGGTTCAGTCAGGTTTGAAATTGTTAGGGAATCATCAAAATGAGGCGCTTGACCCGGAAACGTGGCTTAAAAAACTTATAGAAATTGGAAAACCGCGTCGTGTGCTGTGTTCTAGCGATAGATTATTTTTCACTCTACGAGTATGTGGAAAAGCTAAGCCAGCTACTAGAACTATTTTGGCAGGTTGGGTTAAGTCGATTTTGAAGGAAGCAGGAATTGAGGCTACTCCAGGGAGTTTTCGTTCTACAGTGGCTTCACGAAGTTGGTTGGATAACGAACCTCTTGATGAGATAATGGCACGAGCTAATTGGAGATCTGGTAATACTTTCAAGAAACATTACAGGAAGGAAGTGATTCCAGCGCAGGGAAGCTCTTTGATTCATCACTTTCAGCCAATAAATTAAAAAAAAATGTGATATTAATGATCCTACAAGACGTTTGAATTATGAAAATAAATGTTGTATTGATGAATAATAATAAGTTTTACATGAATATGGTAAGTTTACAAAGAAATTACATGATGATGGATTCGAGGTATGTATAAATGTTATGTTTACAATGTAATGATTTTTTATTTTTATTATTTATTACATTAGAATAGTGTTTATTTTTGTGCTTCGCTTATCGTTTTTAATATTTTTAAATATAGTGTAACTTATGTCTTTTAAAACACATTGGCGTCCCGTTCACCAGGCGATAACAACCAAAGCCTCAAATCGAGGGGTACGGTAGTGCCCCCGCCGAGACGAGCGCGAAGCCAACACTGCCGTACCATCCTTTACTGGAACCATTTCGCCGCATTTTCAGGCCCCTATTTGAGAACCTCTAGATAAGACCAGAACACAGAAATTTTCGTCATCCAGTAAGCTATAATCACATACTTAAAATAGAGATATGGTAATGCCCCCTTCTACTATTGGTATATAAAAAAATCGACTGTCATTGCAAAAACCCAGCGTAGTGGGGACACATCTTCTAATTTAATCTAGCCTATAGCGTCCCACTGCTGGGCGAATGCCTCCCTTCGCCCAGCAGTGGGACGCTATAGGCTAGGCTAGACGTTTGTTTTGTCCACGTCTGCTTTGCCCACGTTTCTACAAAAAGAAGTGAAATCCCACCAAAAACGTTCTGTAAAAAACTAGCCAAGTCTCGATGGAGCTGCTTGTTTAGGTATCTCTAAAAAGTAATGAAATCTGGACAAAGTCGTGCCAAGACTAAGGTTCCTTACTGCGATTTCTTTATTATAATAGTTAATGTTGTGTGACTTGGACACAATAGTAGCGTTATACCTTAAAACAAAACGCTTGTTGTGTCCGGAGACTCATTCGGGGTCAACAAGCGTTTGGTTTTAAGGTAAAACGCTACTATTTTTGTTTACACTCTTTAATTGTTCAACACTCCGCTTACAATCTCAAACCCATAATTCAAAAACTGTTGCATAATTCGTTACTCGAGTCGAGGTTGATATGCTTGGCAGTTAATTCGATGCACCTATCATATTAAAAATACAATTATTATGTGCTACTCGTGTCTTACTGGCAACTCGGTCGTTGTGTTGGTCGGGCTGTTTTTGATTAGGCGTGCTTGCAAAATATATAGGTATTCAAACCGAACAAGTGTGTAGCATCCTTCACAAACTAACTGTGGTAGGTACCTACTTTCAGTATGTAATGGGGAAAACAATCAAGCATAGTTACCTACATTTAGGTCTGTTTAAGTTATCAAACTAGAATCTATATAAGTGTAAGCAAAAATTACATAGGGCCGGCGAAGACCTGGCGAAGCACTGTGCTTCGCCAGGTCTTCGCCGGCCCTTATGGAATTTTTACGCCACGAAGCCACCGAACAAATATCGATCTAGCTTCATAAAATTTAAATAGAATAGGATATATTTATTTGCTTGAAAACATGGTAGGTACATTAGGGTCTCATAAATAGAAATATGATCTTACACAGTGTGTCATGGACTGGCATACAAATATTTTAAAAATTAACTACACATTGCATAATCGGCCTATTATGTTCCCACTGCTGGGACACAAGCCTCCTCTCTGAGAGGGAGTAATATACCAAATGAAAACTTAGTTACCATAGTACTTTTTATCAATACATTTTTTCACGCAATAAAAACTATATAAATTTAAATATTATAAATTCGAAAGTCACTCCGTCTGTATGTTACCTTTTCACGTCACTGAACGGATTTCGATGAAATTTTATATGGCATCCTGGGGATGTACAGTAGCGCTCAAGCAGTAGATTGACGCTTCGGTTTCACTTACGACCTTCTTCTCTAAGTTGTTTCTATACTAGAGACCCGCACACACACTCACTTTGTATATAATTGATAGTAGTTCATAATTTCAACTATCTTAACATACGGCATGCTAGCTTAGTCGTTACCGTGCTTGGGTAGGAGCGATTAAGGCAAGCCCTGAGTTCGAATCTCACCTGCGTGCGCATGCGGATTAAGCTTGATGTTATTTTCTAATAATATATATTTAAAGTTTTTGATTTGTTACTAATATTACCTAAAATTAACAACTTTTGTTTGTTTTAATAAAATAACTTGAAGTGGTTCGATAATCATTCGATACTCGTCTCGTTCATTTTGTTTACTCAGATAATAAAAGTTTGTACGTAGGTAGACCACAAAAAACTGAGTAAATTATTTCGATTCCTGTGTGGTAGATGCAATTCGTTACGACTATTCACCTAATTGAACGTTGTTAGTTAGTGACGAATGTTTAAATCTGTTAATTAGCGGTATTGTGGTTCTAATTTTCAAAATGCAGTGAAATATAAATTTTGAAGCGTTGGCAATATTATTGCGCTTCGTTAAAGTGGACGTAAATGATGTGATAACACAAATGGAGTAAGTGTGAGTGTTATCATTTAAACATTTCGGATTTTACTAGATATAAATTATAATTTATTTCAATTAGTGAATGATGAGTAAAGTGTTATAAACATAATGTTATTTATAACACTTTTTCTTATTTATTATAGTTTATAGTATTTTGTTTAGAGATGTCTAATAGTATTACATTCTTTGTTCTAGAGAAATACTGTGAGTCTGTGGGTTAAGCGATTTGAGGAAGAGGGAATCCTTGCTAGTCGGAGCGTTTGCTTATGAAGTGGAAAACTTATTAAAACAAGACTTCACATGGTGAATGAATATGAAACAAATGGTTTCATACCAACCGGACATTATTCAACACGTCATTAAAAACTGTTCGCCGTGTCCATGCTATAAAGTTTGCATCACCGAAGCCCAGCAAACAAAAACATTTAAGTTTCGGAATAGTTTATCCTGTATATTGCGCTATATCCGTGATTATTTAATTATAAAAATTGAGGTTTAGTTTCAATCCTCTTTTCTTAGAGAAAATTAATAAACGAAAACCATGTCCGATCCTGAAGTATTATTTGGTATTGTACTGCGTACACAAATACGTAATCATTTAATGGATAGGAGACAATTATTTTTCCCCAATGAAAATAATTAATTTAAAAAATTTAAAATAATCGTACCAAAGGCAACACTGATCGCTCGACAGGGTTCACCTACAGTTTCGTGTCAAAGAAGCCGCCTGAGCGCGGCGATGCTTTGTCGCATGCCGCCAAACAAACTTAGGACTAAAGAAACCTACGTTTTGCCTACGCGTAGGTATCAGCTGATATTTTATTGTATGCATAGACGCATAGTGACCCTGATTTCTGACCTTCTGTTTATCAAGAAACATTTATTATTGAGTTAATGTGATGTGCTTTTGGCAATGTACCGACTGTAGGTATTAGTTCATTAAAACATTGACTTGTTGCATACCTCGGAGATTGTGTTCCACATTTTCCGTTCCAGTCTATCTCGAACATTAGTAAACATTCGACACCTTTTTATTAAATTTGCACGTACTCTTTGAAATAAAAATAGGCAAAACATAAAAGATTTCGCCGGCCGGTGGAGTGTTGTCAACTTATGAAAATTTACCATATTTAGTGTTACATTTCGCATGGTAACTAAAAATAAAAAAATCAATAACTTTTGGTTTTTATGAGTTACATTTTTTTTTAAATTTTTTCTAGTACGTATGTTAAACCAGGATTACGCCTTTTTTGGATCGGACAGGGTTTTTGTTACATATTGTATATTCACTAAAGCCAAATAAAATGTTAAATACTTAATGTAATCAAACTGCCCTCAAGTGGTTATGTACCACTAGTTAAAATCACTTATTTTGGAAATTAAATATCGAAGCTTAATGTTTATGGTGAAAAAAATCGACTTATATTTTTTTATTGAACATTTCCATGTCCAAATAAAATAAATTGCGTCTAAGTTCCTTGTTAAAACGGGTTTTCCATTATGAGGTGTCATTTTGATATTTAAAAAAAAACCATTTTTTATTCTAAACCCTATAATGCAATAACAAAAACGTTTTTTTTTTAAATTGCTATTATTGCAACCCAAAATAAAAATTGGCAATAATACTGCGCTGCATCTTATGAGATCAGAACCTAAGCGGACTGCTCCTCAGTCCAACGCTTGACGCCTACTGCTACCTGCTCATATTAGATTAACTCGAGTTTTAGCAACGCTATAAACTGGCCAGGTCACGAGCATGTTGCGTGTCTAACAAAAGCGATCGAAATATATTTTTGTTTCCTGCAGTGCGATGCGAGTACGCCACTTCATGTCAGTGTGTGCCGTGCAAAACTGCTAACTTTGTGGTGTGTGTCGTTGAAACACAAACAGTCGTACCGCGAGTTCATAGCAATACGACTCTTAACGTGCATATGCAGTTTTGAACGCTTACTGTACATAGGTTACTTCGGGTAGCACGTTCCCGTGGGATAGTTTCACATCCACACGGGCGAAGCTCGTTTGAAATAAAAGTTTTAATGTTCAAATAAATGTCCTTTCATTGCCCGAGAGCGCGTCAAAACGGACAACGGTGCGCGGTTATTTATTCATCTGTCTAGCCTTTTCCCAACTATCAACAATGTTGGAGTCGACTTCATGTCCTGGAATATGCTGCTGAATACCAGTATTTTACATAGAGCGCGGTTATCTAATCCTAACTTATAGTTGTGATATTATATGTACAAAAGTAAGTTTGTTTGTTACGTTTTCACGCCAAAACGGCTGTACCTACGGGTTTGGATGAAATTTGGCACACATATAGACAATGACTTGGTTAAGGACATGGACTACTTTTCATCCCGGATTGCAGACGAAGTCACGGGCAACAGCTAGTTTATTATGTTTTTGGCAATCACAACAGCAATTCGCCATGTCTGCGCCGGTCTTTATTGGCTAGATTTATATAGAAGACGTATTAGGGACTTACTAGATGCTGAAGTTTTATCACGAATCTACTCAAATTGATGAGGCCCTGTACTAGATATACCGATTCTCTTCTAGTTAACACATAAGATTAAGAAGTTTTAGGGAATCAGAGCCCTAAGTGGACCGCTTAGGGCTGAAAATCGTGAGGACGAGTAACTCCCAAGTCATCGAAACAACTCAAATCTTGGTTTGAATTTGGTGAACGCGTAGCTTGACCAGGTTTTCTCGACGGAATAATAGACTAAGTTACAGATAAAATAGACATAAACACAAATTTATGTTTCATGTCATTTTCTCTATTCTTTCGTCGAGAAATCTCGTTCGTATTGTAGTCTACTTAAAAAATGTATAGCCACAATTCTACGTTTCATGTTTTATGAGCCTATATAATCACATGAAGGTAATAATAACATGGTTAAACCTTGGTTATCGATGAGTCTTCTGATGAGCTGCACATCTTCAGTGCCACGCAGGTCAACCTGCCACACTTGAGAACCATCGTACGTCACTTGATCAACTTGAGGAGACGACACATGGATCACTTAAATAGAACACTAACATCAACAACAACCCAAGATTATTCAAAAAATTTTTTTAACGATTTCACTTACCTACAGAGAAAAAAAACCAATATGTATTTACAAAAGGCATTTCTTTTCGGTTTACTACAATTGAATACCTGTTATTGAATATTTTACTACTCTGATAAAAGATTTATCGTTTGTGCTGTTCCACCATTTTCGCTTTTTAAAAATGTTTTTTTTTTGTGTTAAATACAAATAATACGCCAAAGATGATGCAAGTTATATATGTTTATTAACATTACTATATACAATCATTGTAATTTGAAAATAGAAACATTTTATATTGAAACTCACATAAATTTATTAAAAACGTGACAATTATTAAAACATTAGGCTTGATGTTACACATTATTGCTACCAACAGGCTCGACATCATTTCATACTGGGCATATAAATAAAATAAATGCCACCAAACATTTGATTCACGTAACACAATCATCATTGCATTACTCCATATTGGGACTCTAATAAGTATCACAATAAATTCACTTATTATAAATAAATTATAAAATCGTCAACTGTCTAGTCTTAATATTTCAGTGTAAAAACAATGTCAAAAACGATTCACTATTAAATCTGATCACGTGGTCCATTGTTGTGCATAAAAACGCAAACTATGCTTTTACCAAATGTTTCCTTAGTCTCATATCACAATAGACACAATCATCACCAATTCATTGTCAATGGAAATGACACATATTAGTCTATTTATTATGTCTTCTAATGAAAGTACATCCATTTTTAAAGAATACACTTTATATGCTAATAAATAAGCATCTCACATTTGAAATGAATGATTGATTAGACACCGAACCAGCGTTTCACCTCATATTAGACATCAATGATCACTCACAATAATTCATTGATAACAATTTCGAGTCAACGAAATGGCCGTAGGGCTAAATAGATACGAGAGCGTTTCACAAGTCACTAGTTGATATTAAAGTAGCGTGTTCTGTATGTGAAGCGCGCGGTCCTGCGCTAGTCGGCGTCGCCGTTGGTGACGGTGAGCGGTTCCTCGTCCTCGTTGTAGTCGAGTGACAGCACGGAGGCGCGCCTTCTCTTGCCGACAGGCTCGCTGCAGTCGCTGCCCGAGTACGTGCGCTTCTCGGGCGAGGCCGGCCGGTTGCCGTTCACCGTTGCGTGCGTGGCGCGCAGCTCCTGCTGCAGGAATAGCACCGTGCTCTGCATTCCCTCCACATCCTCGTCCAGCTCCTGCAGGAACTCGTCCAGTTCTGGAATTACAAGTGTCAGTGTTAATTTTCTCGAAAATAGTACACCTACAGATATTTAGGGAGATGGAATCATACACACCTGATTGTGACTTTTTTACTTCTTCACTAAAACTCTTCTGTAATGCCAGATCGCCTTCTAATTTCGCTATCCGACCGCTCGAAGTCATTCGTCCAAGGTCTTCATTCTCTTGGTGTAACAGCCTGCATTTTGCCATAAGTTTCTTGCCTGTATTTGAGTCCGGCGTGAATTTCCACGCCGATAATTCGTTCTGAGTTTCTTCTAATCTCGCTTTAGTTGACGTTAGTTCTTGTTTTAACCTTAAAATTAGTACATTGACAGCTGGATCTAATAGCGTCGGCCGCCCATTGAGACTGGCGTGGGAAGACTTTAATTCCGTAATTTGACTCTGAAATGGAGAATATTTTTTGTTATAAATGTAGCTATCTTTCTTACAGGTAATCTTTTTGCATTCTTCATAAATTGCTGTACACAAAATGAGTACTCACTACATAATCTTGTATTTCCTGCTCCTTAGCTGCAAGTCTTCTTACTAACACCTTCTCTCTATGTTGTGACTCAGCATACTGCTGTTTTATCCTATCTTCTACCTCTTTCGTCTTTTCCAGGCTCCCTGTACAAATTAATTATACAAATTAATAACTAGTCTCTGCCTATGTTAAAGAGAATATTAGAATTTCACATTCGATTTTCTTGTTTCTGCAATCATACAGTATTGTTTTGACATCATTATAATGACGCTAACTTATTTTACCGAATATCCGTAAACCCACTTTAAATGCATAACAATTTGTATACCATTAGGTACATATTTTTATACTTCACACACTGATAAGATAAAAGGTTATCTCAACGGAACAGTATTGTGGACAGAATTGTTATGCATTTTGTGTGGTTTATTTTGTTTAAATGATTACAATATTATAATCGACAACACCTTAACTAAAACTATACAAACAATAAGGACAGTAACAAAGTCCTAATTAGATTTGTTAAATAGCTAACAATTCATTTAAATAAACCAGCAAATCTGTCTATGACTAAAATGGCAAAAGTAAATGAAAAGCAGAATAGCTTGAAAAATAATGATTTAAAAAAACATAAATGCTACTATTTCTGGACAAGGCTTCTTTTATCTCAGTGATGTAGAATCTGGAGGAGACAGGATTAGAGGGTTCTAATATAGCTATACATTGCAATAAAAATGAAATCATATTATACATAAATCAAACAAATGTAAATATCACTGAATATTAAAAAAAACAACTAACTGAAACTTCAACAATGATTCACAAAACCTGTTTCTAGAAGTTGTGATGGGTTTATAGCACCTGGTTCCCACATGGCCTAGTCTAGCCATAGGCCTCTCAGAATATCCCATAGTATAGTCTGTGTCATCCTTTGTGGTGTCTTTTCCAATATCTTGATAAGGAAATCTGCTGAGAAATTTCATGTTAGCTGCAGTTGAGATTGTTTGACCAACATAACAATTAACATGAAATTTTACAACAGATTCATCCTCAAACATAAAAACTAACAATATTTTATATAACATTTACAATTTTGCTCTAAGAAAGTATAATTGCAAGACATTTTCATGCAAACTGGAATTTAACAACATTTTATTAATGGTAAAATCTTAGAAACAATGCCACATTATTTTAATATGTGTGTGTATGTGTTTTATTTTAAATTATTATTTGGGACCCATATAAAACCTTTTAATTTTTTGGGAATAAAGATTGTTTTAAGTGATTTATCATTGTTTATTATTCCGTTATAACTTTAATAGGAATATCCCTTGAGCTTTTTTGCATAATATTTTAACTGTAGTTTTGTTATTTATAGATGCTAATGTTTTAACAATTTAATGTAGAAATGTTTAAGTACATAATTTCTAAATGCATACCTTAACATGTACCCTACCAAGTTTGATTTACATACAGTGAGCACTTATTTAGAGAGACTTTTCTTCTTATTGGGTAAAATATAAGGTCAAAACAAAATACCTCCAATTTCAACAAACATCAATTAAATTGGTACAAAATTGTCGACATTCACTAAATAGATAGCCTGGTAATATTAATAAATTATATTTATTTCAATAACTCATGTCTTATAATTATTTAAACAACTCAAGATATCATGCACAATTTTTTATTAATTATAGCAAGTCTAAGCCTTTACGGTCTTATTACAGAACAAGGTGTTTCTTTAGACATGGTTTAATTAAACCGTCAAGCCTATTTGTGAAACAAAAACCCTAGCAGAAATCAAAATACAGTTTCTTTTATAAACTGACCACTTAATCCGGTCTTAGGTTGTCAATATGACCATTAAGAATGTTACTACTATGTTAGTCATCATAAAGTTCGAAATACAAAAGGCTTTGAAGGTTTTGGCTCGGGCTAAAGTTAGATTGTTTTGTAATAAGACAGATAGTCTTTATTTCTAGCCTCCAAATTAACAAAATTAGAAATTTTGTTTTATTTTCTACAATGATGATGTAAATAGTTCCTCTTTTAATTATATTACGGCCTTAAACTTACAGAAATATATAAGTATGTAGAAATAGAAATTGAGATGTGTTAGTCATAATCGCTGATAAGCTATGAACATGGTTCAGTAAGTATTCATTTATGAGTTACATGCAATGACTCAAGCCGAGTAGCAATGTTGAGCATTAGTTAGAAGCAGGAGAAATTAAATATACTATTAAATTCTGATCAAGATAATATTAGAGGCACATCATAATTTTAAAGCTAATATGATTTTAGATCACTTTAAACTTGTATTTTGTTTGTCATGTTAGCCTTTTTTTTTTCAAATTAAACTGCCTAATGTAAATCTTATTTGATACATCTTTTGCTTTCAAAACCATTATAAAGGACAGCAAAAGATTAATCAAATAGTTAATGCATATCCAGCTCGAGATAGATGGAAAAAACATAAACAAATCAGGTGTTAAAATATAAACAAGTTTCATTACAAGAAATAACAATTATTGAAGACAGAAGAGATATAAAATAAAGCATTTACAAAACAAAATCTTAACTATACAGCAAAAGAAGTGATGAAAACATATTTACTTTTTCATGTGAGCAAAGACCGGATAACTCAGCAACATTCTCAGTTACCAAGGGTAGCGGAACACCACTGAACATGAACACAGCTCCAGGATCATCTGGAGACATCACACGGCCTTGCGCCGATATATGCACTTCCACTAAACACTCCACTGGCACCTCTCTTACACAGCAAAACACCATTTCTTCGTCTTCACCTTTTAGAACTTAAAACACCTAAATACACCCCGTACCACATTCTGTTTTATAACTAAACAATTTTCAGTATCACAGTAACATTTCAATATGTCATAACAGTATCACTAGTTAATTTTAGTTAAAGTATTGTCGATATAGAGATAACATAACAACTCGCGGGTCGTGCGTCGTAACGTCGCCGACCTGACGCTACCAAGCCGATGTTACTTTCTTAAAATACCTTCCAACTGCTTGTTCAATGTTTCGAGATGGTCAATGTACAAGTCCTGGTTTCTCCACGCGGCGCGAAGCGAGTCAGCCGCGGCGGCCTCGAGCTGGTGCGGGGTCAATAACACGCGCGCTAAGCTCGACCCACCGCCGCCTGGTCCACCCTCACACGACGCCTCGCCATGCCGCTCTGTCTCCTCGGACATTTCACTCTTACAATAACTTTAGAAGTCTCTTTTCAACTGCAAGCAAATAATCACAGTTAAATCCTACAAAGAGATTGATTTGCATTTCTCCGCCGTTATCAGAAACATGTAGTAACGTAAACTGTGGTTATCTACAAGAGGCTAGGCTACTTACAGTTGATAAGTGTAATGATATAGACTTAATTTTATTGAAATTACTTTATTTACAATAACTATCACACACTAAAACTATGCCTAATATTTTACGAGGTCATCAAACGAAACACGACAAGACAGACGCCATTTTATTACATACCACTACAGTGTGACCAATACAAATTACGTTAAAAGCCAATCCCAATACATAAAACACTAAAGATATATCATTATAAAATTATTACTGTTTCCCTTTTGATGTACTTTGTGTTTTAATTAAAAGTTTTCTGTTTTTTGATGCATGGCGGCCTTTTTGCGGTAGTACTAGTTTCTACTTTACTTGGCAACATTATTAGTGGCGTCCAACTAAAGGCAAAGTTACGGTTTTAATAATAACCGACCGATTAATAATTTGCCGATGTTTGACATTATTTCAGTGTTTCTTTTTTCTATTTGTACCCGAGTGCGGTGAAGTACAGAACCCGGAGTAATGTACCTTACAAAAATATACCATAGACAATGCTTTTTTTATTATTACGAGTTGCCGGCAAAGTTGGGACCAATCCCTAAGATAATCCAATGGGGAAGGTCGGGCAAAGCTAATTGTAGATGGCGTGACCATAGCTAGGTCCCTACGGCCTACAAAAAATTTGACATTTCGTTCACTCATGTCATTTTATGTTCATTCATGAGTTTGATTCAATTTCACTATTTCGTAATTTACGGTGATTTCAGTATTTCAAATCAAGTACTTGACATGGAAAGTGTCAGAATTTTAAACCTTGAATATTTCCTCGTAATCATTTTCTTCAAAATGTTTTCGACATAAACTCGAACTCAAAAAAATCTCTACGAATAGCTTTAAACCACAATCTTCTAATTTTAGGGGCTTTCGGGATATTGTAGACTCCAATTTCGGAGTATATTATACACAACAAAGCGTAAATTTTCGCTAAAATAAAATAAAACCACATCACGCCTTGTATTATTAGCTTGTGTTGGGAACTAGCTACGACAGCGCCATTTTGACAGTTGCCTTCCCCATTAGCCTATCCAGCCAGTCCAATGAAAAGTGCAAAATTCGTGTCAGTTACACTTACACATACGCCGGCTGAGTAGGCCAGCAGGCGCGGACGCAGCCCAATATTTTGGGTGGCGGCACCCATGTCCATCCCAAAGAGAACTATAATTATACGGGTCCATCCCCTTCGTTGTTCTAGTAGTCGCAAGCGGCAATGCTGAGCATGAGGTCCTGGGTTCGCAGGTCGAGTAAAGTGCTCTAAGGTTTTGTCATCAGGAACTTATCACAAACAGCCTAGAGACGGGATTTGTATTTTGCATTTTGTGTGGTTTTTCCTGGTAGATGGCAGTAGGCTGGCTTGTCTTGTATGACATGGGATTCAAACTGGGATCAACATGGGATTCGAAATGTGGCTGGACGTATAACTCTTCGGGAATTACATGCTTGATGTAAGATGATATCAGGAATTTCTCACAAACAGTCTGGAGTCTGGAATTGTGCCCGTTATATGGCAGTAGGTTCGCTTTGTATGACATGGGACTTAAGCTTAACTGGCGAAATGTGGCTGGATCACACTTCTGTCTAACCATTTGGGAATTACAGGCGTGATGTAAGATGATAATGTTCATGTGCATCTTCAGCTCCACATTACTTATGCTATTCTAGGCGGACGCAGCTTTAAATGCTGGGAAATTGGTAATATTAGCAATATTAGACTGACAAAAATAAACCCTAGTTCAACTGTTATATTATTACATGGGGATAGCTTAAATGTAAGAAAAAAGGACATAATTGAATGTGTCCATTTGATGTTACATCTCAATGAAACTAATAATTGTAAATTTATTTTCTGTGCCTTGCCTTATTCACAATATTTGTCTGATGAGCAAAATAGGCACATTTATAATTTAAATATGTTCATTTATTGGACTTGCCGTTATAGTGACACTATTTTATATTTTGATTGTAATCAATTTATTACTGATTACAAACTGACAAATTATACAATGTATTTGCCACCTAGATGTAGGAGACAAATTGCTAATCTTTTAGCATACAATATACAAAGTGACAAGGGTACATGTAGTGTACCGTCGATTTCAGTTAGTAGTGGTACTAATACTACTTTTGATACGCCTTGTAGTTTAAACTATTAGGTGCGACAACGGGTAGAGCCGCATATGTTGAATGTTGTACATCAAAATATGCAGGGTCTGTCCGGCAAAGAGTTAGAGTTAAGTTTATTTATGGAGAACTATGATGTTCACGTGTTATGTTTGACTGAACACTGGTTGAAGGAACATGAAGTAGTGTTTATTGATGATGATAATTTTACCGTACAAAGTGCGTTTGTGAGAAGTTGTGCTATTCGCGGTGGTTCTTTAGTTCTTGTTTCAAACAAGTTGAAATGTAAACAACGTCTAGATTTAGTTAATCTTTCTATCGAGCGCACTATTGAGTTGTCTTGTGTTGAACTAGAGCAATTCGTTGTAATCTGCGTTTATCGACCCCCTTCTGGTGATTTTATTAGTTTTGAATCGGTAATGGAGGATTCTCTGAATAGGTTAAAATCAAGTAATAAGAGTATAATTTTATGTGGAGATTTTAATATTAATATTTTAGATGTTACTCCATTAAGTATTAGACTTCTCAATCTGTTTAGGTCTTATAATTTGATTAACTTGTTTTTTGAACCAACTAGGATCACGGCATCTTCGTCAACTTGTCTTGATAATATATTTAGTAATTGTGATGCCAAAAATAAATTAGTGTTAAGTGACTTAACGTCCGACCACTCTGGTTTATTAGCTAGCTTCCCCATGACATTACATAAAAAACCGTATAAACTTGAATGCAGGCCTTATACAGCTAGTCGTTGTGAAAAGTTTAAAGATAATATAGCTCATAGAATTACACCATCGTTAGTAGAACACGAGAATCCTAACGAAATTTACGGAGCCCTTTTTGATGTTGTGCAAAAAGAATACCAGTCTATTTTCAAGACCAAAACCATTAACATTAATGGCACTTCCGTTGGCTTCAACCAATGGGCTACTCCAGGTATTTATAAAAGTAGAGCGAGACTATACGAATTATATGGTTTGAAAAAATACAGGTTTGATACTCCTTTCCTAGAGTATGTAAAAAAATATTCAAAATTATTTAAAAAGATTTGTGCTATTGCGAAATCAAAATTCTTAAGTGATTCAATTAAAAGTTCCAATAATAAAGTAAAAACCACTTGGAAAATTATTAACAATGAAACGGGTAAGTCGGTTAAACAAGAAAATCAACTTGAGATTATGGTCGATAACAAATTAGTTAGTAAGGCAGCTGACGTAGCTGAGGCATTTAATGAGTTTTTTGCCAACATACCTATAACTACGACTTGCTCCTTAAATTCGTCCCCGTCTAAAGCTGAGAACCTTTTGAATAGTAGTGTGCAAAAATGTACTCGCTTATTTAGCTTCGAACATGTAACGCCTAGTGATGTAATTAACGTCTTTAACACTCTTAAGTCTAAAAACACTGGTGATTACTGGGGCATCTCCATTAAACTTTTAAGTAATATAATAGACATTGTAGCCCCCTATCTAGCTATTACTTTTAATAAATGTGTTGATCTAGGAACTTTTCCTGACCTCATGAAGAGTAGTAAAGTCATACCATTATTTAAATCTGGTAATAAAAATATCATTAGCAATTTTAGGCCTATTTCTATCTTACCAGCATTTAGCAAAATATTTGAAAAGTTAATACTTAATCAGTTGCTAAGACATTTTAACCTAAATAGCCTACTTCATAATGAACAATATGGCTTTTCAAAAGGACGTTCGACTACAGATGCGGGTGTTGCTCTGCTGAAACACATATTTAATGCATGGGAGAAATCGCAAAATGCTATTGGAGTTTTCTGTGATCTCTCTTAAGCCTTTGATTGCGTGCGCCATGACACGCTTTTGCGTAAACTACGTCATTACGGTGTCCAAAACGAAGCTCTCAACGTAATAAATTCTTATTTACATAATAGGTTCCAATGTGTAGATGTCGATGGTGTGAAATCTTCCGAGCTACCAGTTCAGTTAGGTGTACCTCAAGGCTCAATACTTGGTCCATTCTTGTTTTTAGTGTATATCAATGACTTACCATTCTATTTAAACGATATCTGTGACATTGTACTGTTTGCAGATGATACCTCTCTTATTTTTAAAGTAGACAGGAATAGACAAGATTTTGACGACGTAAACCGTGCACTCTCAATGGTTACGGATTGGTTTACGTCAAATAATCTAGTTCTCAATGCCAAGAAAACGAAATGTGTGAAGTTCGCCTTACCGAATGTTAGAAATCTAGGACCCAACATCGTCTTAGATAAAGAGCTGCTTGAAACTGTAGACTCGACGGTTTTTCTGGGCATAACGGTAGATGCCAAACTTCAGTGGGGCCCACATATCTCAAGCTTAGCGGGGAGGCTCAGTTCAGCCGCCTACGCCGTCAGGAAAGTAAGACAATACACTGACGTTGATACAGCTCGCTTAGTCTATTTTAGTTATTTCCACAGCGTTATGTCCTACGGTATTCTGCTGTGGGGCAAAGCCGCTGATATTCAAAATATATTCGTCCTTCAAAAACGAGCTGTCCGAGCAATTTATCAGCTAGGAGCCAGAGTTTCTCTTAGAGATTTTTTTAAAGATATTGTTATTCTCACAGTGGCATCTCAATTCATCTTCGCCAACATCTTATATATTAGGCAAAATATACACTTATACACTAAAAACAGTGATTTTCACAATGTTAACACCAGAAATAAGAACAAACTACGTGCTCCCTTTCACCGGCTTCATAAGGTCCATAACTCATTTGTTGGGCTTGGTATAACCTTTTATAACAAGTTGCCCTCTTCTTTACTAGATTTACCTTTTAATGCGTTTAAGGCCCAAGTAAAATCCAACCTTTGTTCAAAGGCATATTATTCCATTAACGACTACTTAAACGATAAGAACTGTTGGTCGCTGTGATTAACTCAAGACAATGTTCGTGTTCTTTCTCCAGAATCAGCTTACTAACTGACAGGGTATATGAGTTCATATAAGTTTTTATTTTTTTATTTTTGACGGTATAAGTCAATTATTTTGTTGTCTTCATTTATTATTGACATGATCTACTCATTACAATGTTTTTAATGAGCTGTATTGCAATATATGGTTAGCTAGCGACCTTGACAATTGATAATATTATTCTTGCCTGAGCAACCAACAGCAGGTTCGTCATGCTCCCTTAGATGTCACTGCTTGCGGTAGCGTCGGGGGTCGGGTTTCCTCCTTCCCTCAAATATGGCGAGGGGGGTAATGGCTGACCTTTGCGTTATGCTCGTGAACGGGTGCTGCTTGTGGTGACTGGTCGTCTTGCTGTCTTTGGTTTTATCATTGTTACAGTAATTGTTCTGTTGATTTATTTTACTTTGATGGTCCTAGTTTATCATTTATTTATTTTATCATTTATTTATTTTATTTGTTGTATAATAATTTCAGTATTGCATATGTAAGCTGCCATGCACTTTAGGCCTGAAGGCTTTATTTATGTATTTGTGTTATTTACATGCAATTTTTTTTCTTTTTTTTGTCATTGGCGTTTCGGTAATTACTTGCAATTGTTTAGAATCAAGTTCTTCTAACTGAACAGACAGCTGTGCTGCTGGGGAGTTTGTTGCGCCACTTGTTCTTCCCAGCTAAAGCACTAGGAAGTGGTGAAGGGCGGGCTTTTTGGGGGACTGTCTTATGTAATTTTGACGTTCGAAAAGTGCTGATTCTCAGCCTAATTTGAATAAATGACTTTTGATTTTGATTTTTTTGATTTTGATTTTGCAACACTTTATTTTTATAAATAGTAGGTATTGGAACAGTAGATTATGTAGTGTGAGAAGAGCGAGTGAAATGAGCTCGAAATTTTTACAACCCGCCTCGGTTAGTTGGTTTTGTTTTATATTTTTAAACAGAAATAAGAGTTCATGTCGACTTATGCAGGAAAGCCCTAGCAAATATGAGAATGTAGAATGCAAGAACGAGCGAAGCTAGCTCGAAATTTTGCACACTCTTGGATAGGTTTTTTTTTGATATTCCAAAAGAAATAAAAATAATTAGATTTGTCGACTTAAGAAGAAAAGCTCAAGAGAATGTAGAATATAAGCGCAGGCGAAGCGAGCCTGAAAATTTTAACACCCTACCTTAATTAAGTGCTATTTTCTTTTGACCATTTTACAAAAGGAGAACTTACTTTGTTGAGTTAGGAGGAAACGCTTATACTCGTTACACAGCAGTTTAGGTATTGGAATCTGGCATTAACCTTAGCCTTTCGAACGAGCGGGGTGCCCAAATTCCCGAGTTTGCTTCGCTCGCTCTTATAACTTAAATCAGGATTTTAAAGTAAACACTTCTTTAGTCGCGCCTAGCGATTTTTGGTAGGGGAAAATCTCATGGATTCGCGTCATTAAATTGCAAATGTTTGACTTGCTGCAGTTGTTGTTGCTCAGAGTGCCGATAGATGTAAAACCAGACTAAGTAATGTTAATAATTTTAATTTACAAATGATTGAATTGTAATTATTGAGACTACAGTTAATTTGAACATTAAAAAACACCACTGATAATTTCATAGTTTTAAGTTTACAATTCAGTCGGTAGTCCCAATGACTGCCTTGCCTTATATGCCCATCGGGGTATATGCCCATCGTGGCTCAAATATAGTTTTTAATAGTGTTTAATAGAGATTGGGGTCATGACCCTCCTGGGACCGCGCTTGTAGGCCAGTTAGTCAAGATCAAAAACACGTGCGTCCGGCTACTGAATACAAGTAGTGGAATGGTCAACTGGCTCGGAATGGAACAAGCGTTCCACTGCAAGAGTGGTGGGGGAAGTTTTTGGCGCCAGATTTGAAATAGCTTTATTACAAATTACGGCATTCATCAATGGCTTGAGCATAATCCAGTGCAGGGGATTGCTCTATTTACTCGATGAGGAACCTCCGATTGATGTCGGGACGTTGTATATATGCTAGTTGCGCGGTGTAGATGCCACCACAAATGGAATGGCTTTAGTGGATTTTCTGTGGGGTTGGCCCGTCTAAATGTTCACATAATGCACCACTCGCTACTCGCTATATACGGTCTTCAGTCGAGCAGGCTGGTATTCTAGCGCTATTTATAATTTAACAGTTTTTTTTTGCGGATTTATGTATCTTACCTTCCACTAATCATAATGCAGAAACTGAGGATACGAAAAATATCATGAGTACTTAATCAAATCAAAAAGTTAAGATTTATTTTGGAGCGTGAAATAAAATTGGAAGGAATAACAAAAAACATTGCATACCTAAATACCTACCTAAATGGCAGCAGGTTTCTTAGGGCCAGACGCTTTGAGTTAATACCGTAAATAAGGAAGAACCATCCTATCTTACGCGATGTTTTTCCAAACACCCTAGACCAGGCGGGAGGGTGCAGGAAATTTAATCGGAAATGGACGGCCTGGTTACCCTACCATCCTCGTACAGCTGTGGTCCCACGGCCCTTTAACTGACAGGCGTGTGTCCGCAGGGTGCCACCCGTTGCCGCTTTCCTAACATGTCAAGGGATACGGAGTATATGGCTGTAGCTGCTGTGGTTTGCTTCAGTGGTCAAGATTTGATCAACAAAGCAAAAAGAAAGCAGAAGAAACGCGTCCGTATAGCACCCGCCGCAACGCGCCTGTGAACTTACCGACTATCGACGGCAGGCCACCGGTTGCGACGGTTCCGAAGGCCTGTCGGCCCAACTTGGCGCTGTCTGGCCTGTGATAAAGTGGGCCGTGGAACCGCAGCTTTAGTTACACGCGCGTTGAATACGACGCGTTATTGTCATCAAGCGATGGACTGTACCGCCTAAAGTTCGCTGCCAAATTTCAGACCATTTCTTAAGAAAACCAGAGGTCGCTAAGCGATAGTCTCCCATGGGAAAAGAGATAGTCTGTGTCCGCCACCTTCTTTGCGTTATCTCCCCGTAAAAGGGTGAATGCCCATGCTAAATATTTATTCAGGTCTAGATCATGTTCATAACGAAACAAGAGTGAGACAACTTGAGGACCTATGATGGCAGTGCCAATACCAAGAATGAAACAAACCCAAATAAATTTTTAATTTAATATTTTATTACTTAATCAATTAATTTAACAATTAACATCTAATTAATGTTTAACATTAATTAAGTTGAAATTTCTTATAATACACTATCAAGAATCATAGAACAGATCATTTATTTATATCACAATTTGTACAATGGAATGTCTTTCGTAGAGGGGAGCGAAATCGGGAAATGTCAATATGGTCTCCACACTTCTTGGTTCCCCGCTCCGTAGAGGCCGTGTTTAACTTCGTCGTTGGCTTCACAGGTCTGGCCCATGCCACTCGCTTCGCCCGCCCCTTGTAGCTCCGTAGTAATAGAGATGCCTCCGTCAATATCGCTAATTTTAATTTCACTCGGGAAACATTGTTCTAGGTTGTGTTTGTCGCCCGAGCTGTGCAGGTGGACGTGTATTTGGTTTTGATTGACTGTTGAGTAGAGGTTCGGGAGTATCATTTGAGGGTTGGGGTTGATGTATGGCGCATGTGATTGTAAGCAGGTTGGATTGTTGTTTATGTTGTTGTATTGGTAGTTGTTGTAGTTGTAGGTGTTGCTGGGCCAGGAGTTGTAGTAGTTGGGGTCGTATCGCTGCGCCGTCATGGCGGTGGGTGAGTTGAGCTCCGTGAGCGCGGAGCTCGTGCCGCTCGGGCTGCCTTTTACGAAGCCAGTCGTGCTTGGTTGGAAGCCGCTGTAGTCGGAGTGGCTCAGCGGGATTTCAGGTAGCACTGCGGAAGAAAGAAATACTCCTTATTATAAATTCCTGTTTCGATTAGGTGGAGGATCGCCCACCGCGTCGCCTTTACCATGTATAAGATAAAGATTTTAGTGAGCAATAACTTCAACGCTCCACCGCTGAACGTGGGCCAAATTTTTTGTACCTTGATTTGCCTTTAAGAGTATTTGCATGTTAGTAATTGAATGGTAGTAATTGCATCTGAACGTTTACCCCCAGTAAACGTTGCAGATGCAATTACTACCAACATACTTGGCTGACGAAAAGTTTAACAAATTCGATATAAAGGATCTTAATCATGGCCGAATGGCCCGGAAGATCAAAATTTCTAGGGCCACAGAAATTGTGATTGATGTGGTGTGTTTCCCGACGTTGATATGTAGGTTCTTCGCCGGGCACCACTTAGGAAAATATACGAATAAACTCAAACAATAATATCTTGCGCTCTCGTTTAGATTAAATCATGAGGTACGAGGGCCCTAGTTAATTTAATAATTGAATAATACAAGGATTATAGGTGTGGTTAGGTCCCTATCATGTGGCGAACCGCTCCATTACGACTGACCACGGCTTGAACGGAGGAAGTCCGTTTATTAGTATTTAACTATGTGTGAGGCAAATTGTAATGGTTATAGAAACAGAATTATAATGAGAAACATACATAATATCACGCCTGTAATCCCAGAAGGGTGAGGCAGAGGTGTACCTATAGTACACCCACATTTTGCCAGATATGCTTAAGTCCCATGTAATAGGGGGGGAGTCTATTACCATCAACCGGGCACAAATCCAGACTACGGGCTGCTACTGAGAAATTCTAGATAGAAAAACTCAATAACACTTTGCCAGAACTGGGAATTGAACCCAGGACCTCATGCACAGCAGTAGCTCTTGCGAATACTAGACTAACGAGGCAGTCTTGACAGTTATAATGAGGTACTGTTAAAAAGATATAACCATAGCGCCTTTACCCTACAAGGGTAGGCAGAAACTACGAAATGCCTAAAGCTAAGATCCCTTGACCCCATTTACACATTCAATACAATTATGCCTAAAATGTCAGAGTGCCTAAGTCCGATACAGTCCGATGGGTAAAAGGTCCAACGTGTAAATTGTATGTTTATACCTAGGTAAGTACTTCCAATGAATTTTAAATTGAAATACAACGTCGGTGATTATTGTTTTTTTTTCTGAAATAATGACACATAGTGCTATTGACACATTTCAAATGCGTTATGAATTTTAAATATGAATAAAATTAATGTTTTAAATTAATGTTTTTCTTTTTAAATTATTATTTTATGGTTTTAAATCACTGTAATATTTTGAAAAACAATGTAAATAAAGGACCTATGATTATGACTTACCGACGTTTTTAGGTGAAGAAAGATTAGGAGAATATTAGTTTTCTAAAATAAAACCCGCCAAGTGCGAGTCGAACACGCGCAGCAAGGGTTAATATATTTTCCGATTTAACCTTTTTATTTGATTTTCTTTTCTTTTCTGGCTAGTAATTAGTAAGATAGGCTTTGCACACTAACAGTAGCAATGGCTCTCATTTTGACAGTTCAACATCATTCTTTGCTTTTCGAACATATGAAGCAATGGATTAGATGTCCTTCAAAGTGATTTAGGTTGTGATTGTTCGTTATGTACGTTGATAGTGCGTCACGCAATCCAGGTGCAGTTGGTTAAACATTTTAAGTAGTGGTTTTCTTTTAAGTGAAAATACTGTAGACCTTGGAACATCCTTTTCAGACCTCCTTCTGCAAAGCAGTAATGCTCGCGAAGGAGGAGGCGGAGCGCGTGAGGGAAAGAGCCTTGCGCCCTCACGCCCCCACTAGTCGCCGCAGGAGACGCCCTGGGCGTCGGGGGTCGCCTGCAGATTCTCGGCCACCGTAGGCGCGGGCTTGCGGACGGCGAGCAACGCGTAGCTCGCCGTCCGGTAAGGACCAGGCCAGGGTCGACGGAGCGTCGTGTTCCACGCGCGCCTCAAAGAGATGTCAGCACAAAATGACGGGGTCCGATAGGACCGACGCCTCAGGGTCGCGGGTAATTCGAAAGAGATAACCGTGGCCCTGGCACAGGCAACTGAAGGAACACGGGTGAGTTTTAGTCAGTAAAAGTCTGACACGCCCTCCCGCTCCACCCAGAGCAGGAGAAGTCATTTGATGATTTCCCACCCAAAAAAAAAAAGGGTTGTCACTCATAATGTTTGTAAAATTGAAATGTGTTTTTTTTGAACGAACTAACGAAGTTCTTTATCTCGGCTTGCGGCAGGAGCTAACTGCTAGAAATCGTCACGCGAAAAAGCGTTCATACATGGCGTCCGCGACTTTTTTTGTCATGCATGACGTTTTCTTACGTTTCCAAGGATGCTGAAAAGTCGGTAAGTTGCGGTAATTACCACTGAGCCACCACTACTCTCCGCTGGGTCGTCACTGCTGTTCGTGTAAATAATTTAGGTAATAAACACACACATACCTATCTATCTACATAGGTTTGTGTGTAGTTATGTGAATGGTCACGACATAAGTATTAGGTACGGCAATCTTCTATTCTAATACGTTAATACTCTCGTGGTATCAAAGGTTAGGTTTTTATATATAATAATAAATACAAGGTGTCGTTTTGCATCCTCGTCAAATTCAAGGAGGTTACTATGCTAACGATTCTAGACACGAATCATTAATAAAATAAGTAGTTTTTGTTTTTCTAATTTTCGGAAATCGTCTTGTGTGGAACGCGCATGTTAAAACACGGCCCGTGACATACCGCGTTGTAACTGCCCTTTTATGCTACATAGCTGTGCGACATTGCCTACCGCATACGCACCGGGGCGATTCTGTTCTTTGAAAGCGGTTAATTCTGAAAAACTGTCAAACTTAAATAAGTAAAAAAACAAGTATGTATTCATTATTGAGCAAGTATCGTAATTTGAAACAGCCTCCTGAAATTTGACGAGGATGCAAAACGACACGTTGTATAATAGAAAAAGTTGCTATAGATTAATGGGAGATAGGGAAATTAACCTAAGGCTACAAGGCCAGATGGACCATCAATTAAAACAAGTGGAATCATCGGATCCATTTAAGAGGCTGACAACAGCTAAAGCGCGGTCGCTGTATGTCTGCATAGAAAAGAAAGAGAAGCGCGATGTCACAAAGCTGCTAATTTATAGCAAAAAATTAAGCAATTGTCTATTTACGAAACATCTATTGGTTAACCTAAAGAAATAAAACGCTATTTCGTTAACATGTTGCATGTAGAATTGTCTGACAAAAAATCAGTATGATTGTATGTATCTAATAAGGTTTTTAATCGCTAAAAGAAAGTTTTAGAGGTACCTTCGTGATTTTTATAGAGCAGTGGTGGCCCAGTGGTAACGGCCTCGACTCACGAGTTTTAGGTCGTAGGTTCGTACCCAGTCAGGCGCTTTACTTTGTGTAACATCGTGAGGAAACCGGCATGTCTTAGAACCAAAAATTTTAAGACATGTGACATCTACCAACCCGCACTGGGCCCGCATGGTGGATTACGGCCCACTCCTTCTCATAGAGAGGAGGCCTGTGTCCCAGCAGTGGGACCATAATAGGCTGACTATGCTTCGTGTTTTTTTTCTATAGCTCAAAATACTTTTATTATGTTTTCAACACATTATCTAGCTAGCGTTATATCCTGAACTTGTTTTGTTTACTGCAGATGGATCATTTACTTTTAGGCATAAAAAAACTTGCGGTTAGGTCCTGAAGTCCCCTTAAGTAGGCAATGGATACACGTGGTTCGTTTATCAGTTGTACATTGTTTTTCTCAAAACTCTAAGTGCCATACTAAAGAAGCGACTTTTATATATATCTATACCTAACATAGTACGTTTGCCCTTTGTTGACTAGTTTATACAATTTTCAACTTTAACAATTTTCCTTTAGAGTCGAAGATTCTTAGAAAGTAGGTATAATCGACAAAAGTCGATTCACTTTTGCACATCATCAAAATCGACACAAAATTTTCGATTCATTGTGTTTCAGTATTTCATCACCATAATAGTAAAGAGTTCTATAAAGTTGTGGGTGTCATATTCTTTTAAATTTATATTTTAATTCAGCTCATTATCAAAGATTAAAAAAAAACAGAAGTGTTTTTTTTTTTGAATCTTCGAGTTTACTGACGGTAAAGGATGGTAAAGGAAAACAATTCGTTGAAACTTGGATAAAATCGTCAACAATGAGCAAGCGTGGTGATGCTCTTACTTCGTTACTTCTGAGTGAGAAAAGGCAGTACGAGTAAAAGCTCATACAAAACCGGCGCGACATGCGACGCGAATCGCGAGAACCACAAAGGCACCCCTCGTCGCGGGACACGCGTTGCCTTTGTGTCGCGTCGCGTGTCGCGCCTGTTTTAGGAGCCTTAAGACCTTTTTAACTCCGACAATAAAGGGTTTAACGATCTTAAGTTCCATCTAGAAATTGTAAATTACCTGTAGGTATATGTATAGTGGGGTCCGGTTTGTAGTAGGGCGGCTGCAGCGGCGCATACGCAGGGTACATAGAAGCCGTTGACGGATAGCCAGTGTTCCACTCGCTGGCTCCTAAGATGTTCCCACTAGTCTCTGTAATAGATGATATTGTTAAATTAGATTCATTGCGGTTTTTAGCAAAGTATAAACATTTTCTTTTCCACCCAATGCAATGGGATCTTATAGGCAACTATCTATGTCAATAAAATTAAAATGACATACAGACGGACAGGCGGGCAGGATTTAATTAATAAGGGTTTGTATCGTTTTTTTATTGTAGTGATTTGCCAGCAGCGAGTTGGCCAGAAGGGATCCAGGGTGGGTAATTCGTGTTTTTTTTAATGAGAAATGGTCGCAGTATTCATTTAAATTATTAGACAGGGAGACGTATCTATACATCGTTTTTAGAGTTCCGTACACAAATGATAAAAACAAAACCGCTATAATTTCAAATTAAGGATGAAAAGAAAAGGGCACATAAGGGTATCGTTGTTTCGGAAAATAAAAAAATATGTTGAAGTTAAAATGTACACACAGCTCCATATAAAGCTATAAATTTCCAGTGTAAGCTAATCTCGCATTGTATAGGATTCCGTAAAATGCCATTGCAAAGGAAAACACATCACGAAACTGTATCATGTTCATTTGAGAAAACACACAGATACTTAGATGCAGAAACGGAATTACAGAAAATTAAAAAAAAGCCTATGACTCGTCCACACTGTTTAACTGCAGTTACCTTCGGGTTATGAATTGATTACAATCTTTCAGGAGGTAAAGTTTACCCACTTATGAGTATGAACACCTGTTCCTGTGAGAACGAATATAATT
The DNA here is from genome assembly GCA_963555695.1 of Dasypolia templi. Classification (NCBI taxonomy): domain Eukaryota; kingdom Metazoa; phylum Arthropoda; class Insecta; order Lepidoptera; family Noctuidae; genus Dasypolia; species Dasypolia templi. Next base: position 8,281,072 of record OY743157.1, read on the forward strand.
TAATATAATAGGTATTTTTTGCCAATAAACCTTTTGTACTTTGAACTTATAAGAATAATACAAAAATATAGACTGCATTTTTTTATAATAATATGAACGGCATATCGGATGCATCACCCACGGCCACAAGTGATGACACTGCACATCCCGCGGAAGTATGGGGGTCTAGGTTTCTTAAACGAAAACCGTCCACAACCGCGAGATTTGCGGGTCTCAGGGAATCTTTCCTTCAAATTCGTGGGGTTCACCCCGGGCCACACCCCGCTCTCCTTGGCGAAAGAGAACTGGCGCAAACCTGCAGGACCAGATACTAACGACCGTAAGTAAGTATGGCAAGGCAAAGACCTTCACGGACGCTTTTTCCGGGACCTCCACGGGCCTGATGTTGACCTTTTGGCGTCTGTATCCTGGCTACGTTTCGGTGACCTCATTGGGGAAATCGAAGGTTTTGTCTGTGCGACTATAGATGAAGTTATCATGACGAATAATTATCGGAAATACATTGTCAAGGACGGTAAGGTTGACATCTGTCGGGCATGCCATCGTCCCGGTGAATCTATCCGACATATTGTTTCCAGTTGGTCTTGATTTGCTTTGCAGTACAGCCTTGTGGAGTCGGACATCGACAGTACAATGTGGCGTGACCATTCTCGAGAACTGGGTATGTGCCGGACCCAGTTCCCGAGAACGGTCACGCCACATTGTACTGTTGATCTATCATCACTGACAGAACTATTGTAGCCAATAGGCCTGATATTGTGGTGATAGATCGACGAGAGCGCCGTGCAATGATTGCTGATATCGCTGTCATTCATGACGACAATCTCGTGAAGGCTGAGAAAGAAAAAAAAAACAAGTATCTTGACTTAGCACACGAGGTTGTCGACATGTGTAAATGGCCTAACAGCGGAGAGCCCCGACCAACCTCAGGAGGCTCTCATTGCGCGGCTGGGTCAAGGACTTGATTCAGAAAGCAGTACTCCTGGACACGGCACGCATAGTGAGGAGGTTCCTCTCTCTAGAGCCCTAACCACTGGCATCTTGGACCCTGTTCCTGATACCGATGGGCCACATTTTATTTTTATTTTTGTATGTTTTTTTTAAAAATATTTAAAAAGTATTTAATGTATGAGAAAATGAATAAACGGAATATATCATTGTAGAAGCATATACTATATAAGGATATACTATATAAGGATAGTAAGAAAAGTAAATTAGATGGGTACACTACTAAATGGTTCAATTATAAATGACGTATTTTCATATATAAGTAAATAGGTGCCTTATTGTTACTCAACAACGTAGTTCCATTCATAAAGCACAATCAGCCTATGAGTTCCCACCGCTGGGAAACAGGCTTTCTCTCTTTGAGAAGGAGTGGGGCGTAATCCACTACCCGGGCCAAGTGCGGGTTTGTAAATGTCACATGTCTTTAAATTTTTGGTTCTAGGACGTGCCGGTTTCCTCGCGAAGTTTTCCTTTTCCGTTTTGAGAACAGTGATTATCCAATTTTTACACAAGGTAAAGCGTCTGTCTAGGATCGAACCTACGACCTACAACTCGTAGTTACATACGCAATCCAATTTATTGTAAATTAACTACATAAGTATGTTATTCATCGTGACAGGTGATCGATCCAGGAATCGTCATCGTTCTTCATTAGTATTCTAAAAGTGTTGCCATGTTCACGTGGTTTTGTCCTCTATAATCTGCGTAGATATTCTAGGAAAAAGTATTGCCTATTTATGGAAATGTAAAAACACTGTCAATTAAGTACCTATTTTGTTCGAGCCTGTAATCGTATGAGCAAGAAAGGGAGAAAACCGATGACGGTTATAATCGAATCGGCATTTTCAATAAGCTTCATAGTTTTATGCAATATGCTTTGTTTAAGGTTTTTCTTTTAATCAACATAACACGACCATCTCCTTTATTGCGTAACTCACTATCAATCACAATGTAAATAATTTTGAAGGATATTGCTAATCTATTGCTTCATATATGCCAAAAAGTTGTCTGCTCAACAACGTAAATAACGCAATGAATGTTGTTGAACTGACAAAAAAAAGCGATTGCTACTGATAGAAACGGAAGAAACAGAAGACAAAATTACTGATTATAATCTCTCCACGGCGCGATGTCAAATGCTGTCTGTCTGACGATGAAAAAGTCGAGAGGTGTCGTGGGACACTAACAAATCAAAATCAAAAGTCATTTATTCAAATTAGGTTCAGTCCCCCAGTGCTTTAACTGGGAAGAAATCTCTGAAGAAGTGTCTGTTTAATATGTATTAAATAACAGGCACAATGAAATAAGTTAACAACATTTTAGAGAAAAAAAAAGAAAAAAATTGTGTAGTTACGGTCAAAATGTTACGCCTTTTTCAAACTTCGCAAAGTGTGCAGAGTAAAACGTACGATAAGGGACTCCGTTCCAAAAAAACCATTGACTACTGATACATTCCTATACAGCTAGCAAGAAATGGGGAGAACCCTAGTCTTTCCTTAAGTGAAAGGTTCAATGTTGCACCTTGCACTTGACACATGTAGCCGGAACCGCTGACCGAACGTTATTGCAGAGATATTGCACGTTTCTTAACGATTAGTCATTTTGAAAGTGAAACGAAATTAATATTCAAGCTAAGGCGGGTGATTTATTTAATGGTGACATAACATTTTAATAGTAGGTTAATAGGGTGTTGTGACAATAATAGATGTGAATATTTTTAGTGCGTTGCAATAGCGAGAAATTAGGAAATAAGTATGAAAAGAAAAGTCGTTGCGAAATCTTGCATTAGAGTTTATCGTGCGAAACACCAGTATCATATTGTAGTTTCAAATAAAGTTAAGTTTTTATGTTTTTATTTTATGTTTGGATAAATAAAATGAAATTGTACTATAATATGAAGTGAAATCAACACCCGAAAAATAATACCTAGTATAATCACATCTTATCTATTACACCCAAAATAATTGTTATAATATGCATGTCACGCGTACGGAACTAGTCGTAACGGCTTGGGATTGCCAGCTGATTCATCAGTGGATGGAACTCAATGAAAGTGAGGCCAGCGCCCAAACAATGCGAATTGGCGCATTCAAGGTTGGCGACACCTGCATTTTGGTGCGTAGCTGGGTGTAGATTGAGTTTTGGTTATGGATCAGTGTGTAAGTTTAGAGTCGCTTTTGGTATGATTTTGGCACAGATCACCAATATTAAGGATTTGATTAGTTTGTGGTAGCAGAGCCTTGTGAAATGTTGGAGTGGCAAAGTTTATATTTCTACTGCCATACCAAGTTCTACAGATAAGCAGAAAGATAATTTGAAGGATATGGTATAATTACAGGGACATGAAAGGCTTTGGGATATTTAAACCGTAGAGCGATATCCTCGGTCTACCTAGTAGAGTATGTCAACACTTTTGCAGTTACAAAAACAAATCAGCCTGCAGTTGTATTGTGGACGTACGAAAGAAGCCGCTATAAATGGTAGTGGTAACAGTAGTAACTAGTAAGACCATTCTTGTATTTAAAAACGTTCAAAATCTAGTCGCAAGCCCATCTCAGGAACAGTCAATATACTAAACTAACTGTAACTTGTCAAAAATGTAGCGAAACTGTAGGTATTTTTGACAGATTCAGACTGAGATCGGCTGTGAATGTTCATTTAATCTCAGTCAAAAATACAGGTCAATATCAAGCCAAGTCATGGTTGCCCAACATTTTCTAGTAAATGCAATTTCAAGAATAAAATTTCATAGGTATTTCTCAGATTTGTACTGACACATGCATATATTATGAGTAAGTACATCGAAATCCTGGTGAAAGTACATTATTTGTAAATCATTGTGACCTTGGCATGCTGCCAAGTGCCATGTCTTGAATGTTTCGTTCTGTTATGACTTATTGTCCTTTACTTTTTGGTAAGGTTTTTAGGGATACAGCTGCTTTTTAACCGACTGCGGCGAAGCAAAGTGGAGGATTATGTTTTTGACCGTTATTTATGCTTGTATGTTCATCTGTTCCCTCATAACCTAAACATCTATCATAATTTGAGAAATGAGGTGTTTTGAAGGCGTCTTGATCGTGCGCTGGTTCTCATCATCATTTCAGCCGAAAGACGTCCACTGCTAGACATGGGCCACTTTGAACGGTTCCGCGCTTCCCGCATCCAGCGGATTCCTGCGGCCTTCACAAGGTCATCGGTCCACCTTGTCGCCACTCCAGAACCTTTCGGTCCCATCGGGCATCTGTTCTGCGAGCAGTGTGCTCTACCCACTGCCACTTAAGTTTGGCAATTATTCGGGCTATGTCGGTCACTTTGGTTCTCCTGCGGTTCTCTTCATATATCTTCGTATTATGTGCACTATTAAATTATTAATAAAAGGGCTTAATTATCACATTTCAAATATGTATATGGTTAAATAAAAAGTAAGTTCAAAAACAGTATGGTATACAGGAATGCGACCACGTCTATACCCTGACCCCGCGATTTTTCAATAGTCGGGTTTTAGTTTTTGAACTTACTTTTTGGTCCTGTGGTTAAGTGGTTATGTGGTATCAATTTGGAGGAAAGCATTTTATTCTGTGGTGCGATGGTTGCAACGGAAAATGCCAACTAGTGTTAGTCAGAGCTTCAAAGAATAAAAGAACCTGACAAAGGACTGGATCTACTTAAGGCTCCCAGCAAACAGGCGTGAGGCGACAGTGTGTACTAGCCTTTATGGTAGACCACGTAAAACAAATTATTTTTACTAGTCATAGATTCGCGGAACATAGTCAAAAATATTAGTGATTTTTCGAAGTTAATACGACATTTATTAATTACAGTATTTATCATAATAATTTTTGTAATAACTTCCGACTTAGTACCAGACTTAATCGGCACTTAATGCCAATTTCACCAATGAAACGGAACGCGTTCAGCATATCTGAACCGATTTCAAGAGCTGTCAGTGTCCAAATTTTTGTGGAATATTGATACTGCCAGTTCTTGAACTGGGTTTAAAAGTGCTGATCGAGTTCAGTTTCTTAGGTAAAATCGGCACTAAGTACTTACTAATCATCTGAATTATAAAACACACGCACACACTTAAAAGAAACAAACAATAATACACCAACGCTGATGCACAACGTAGGGGGTGTTTCCAAAACGTGCGTCGTTTACTTTATTATTCGACTGACGAATCCCACTCCTGACTCAGTAAGTCAGTACTCAATTCAGTACTAGGTACTGATAAAAACAAATCATTATTATGTTAATTCGCGTGTTAGCTTTGTCCACATGCGTTATTGTACAAGACTTGCGGCACGTACACACTACACACGTTATTCAAATTTGCGACTACAATTTTGGCGCTTTCGAAATAATCATAATGCTGCATTCGTCGCCATTAAAGAACGCTGATTTTATCATTCGCTAAGTTTTGAAGCGTCTGGTTTTTGTTTAGCCAGACGTTGATTGTTTAATAAACTTATAATTATTTATATTATTCTGAAGTTGTGTTTGGCGCAATTGCGAAGAAAAAAAAAAGAAAAATTTGAGTAAATATGTTGTTATACGTTGTTAATATTGAATACGTTATTAGATGAAGTAGGCACTATATGGTACCTAATACCAAATACTTTCGTTGTGAGAAGAATAAGATACTACCTGCCTATTAGATATAATATTATAAACCACTGATCCGATCATCATTAAATCTTGCATATAAATAATATGTGGTCAGCGGTATAGAAAAGGATATATAGTACATTTCATCCGTAAAAAAACATCCTGAGGGAAAGAATAATAACTTTCGTCGGTCACAATTTCTTTAGGACGCTAGATGGCGCTACATGTCTGTCGATTCGTGATTTGAATTATTGAATTATATTAATAGAAACTTTAGTAGGGAGTTATTCATTAAAATTTTAGCTGAATTTTTAAAATGTAACCAAATTAACATATAGGCATTATTTCCGACCTCCGCGCGAGCGAAATTAATTCATTCTTTCTCATATCACATCACCTAGATAATGTATAAATTAAATTATACATATATTAATATAAACTAGTATGGAACAAATTTCGAAATTTGTTGAATTAAAAATTTCATCTAACCTTATAAACAGTGTTAATGCCCTGCGAACATTAGCAGACATCTTACTCGTTTGATAATGAGTCACGTAGGACATGATTTATGAGGCTTGTCAACTCCTTATCGTATGACAGGGCATCAAGGGATATAAAGTCTGTTATGATATATTTTTTGGAGGTATTCCAAGTATTTTGTAACTACAGTTTTATTTTGCGCGTGCACTGATTGTTGGATTTTGGTGCACATGAACAGGAAAAGGTATTTATTTCTACATAAATAACATAACATCATGCCTGAATTTCCCGAAGCAGACGTGCACCTGTTGTAGGTACACCCACATTTCGCTAGTAATGTTAAAGCCTCATGTAAAAGGGGGTGCCTTTTTATTTCTATAACAACTAATCTGCCTCACATACCTTTACGTGCTGATTTCACCAATGAAACTGAACGCCATCAGCACTTTTAAACCCATAACACTTTTGACACTGACAGCTCTTGAACGCTTTTTATATGCGCTGAACGCGTTCTGTTTCTTTGTTGAAATCGGCACTAAGTGTTATGATTGATGCCACTTTAATGTAGCCTAACATTTATGCGATTTTAACCACTGGAAGTTTAACAAGGAGGTATAAAAATCAATTGTTGTGGTATGTAAACAATTTCCGTAGTTATGATGGTCATAATCACACATTGTGGACGGCACAAACCCAGTAAATTAATTAACCATTCGAATCTTTGTTGGTGCCACAAACCACAAGTGCCTAACACATAGTAATTACATAACCCGGAGGCTATGTATTGGTATATTTAGTAGGTATGTCTACATACTCAATATTGGTTAAGCTAAAATTGCATAGCTACAGCTGTGTCCGTTTGTTTTCCTTCCATGAAAATTAAAGGAAGTCCAGTGGTATCAGTGGTGGCCATCTTTCGAACTCAGACAGGCGGTTTACTATGTGTAAATTATTTGATCACCACTGCTTTCAAAACGGTAAAGGAAAACATCGTGAGGAAACCGGCATGTCCTCGAACCAAATATTCGAAGACATGTGACATCTACAAACCCGCAATGGGCACGTGTGGTGGATTACGGCCCACTCCCTCGCACAGAGAGGAGGATTGTTTCCCAGCAGTGGGGACATTATAGGCTGATTATGATAATTTATTCATGAAAGTTAAATATTGAGTCTGTGGGCCTTATCAGAAAGCTAAAAGTCACCCAAAGGGCAATGGGGAGGGCTATGCTTGGAATTCCCCTACGTGATCGAATCAGAAACGAAGAGATCCTCAGGAGAACCAAAGTAACCGACATAGCCCGAAGAATTACCAAACTTAAGTGGCAGTGCGCAGGGCACATTGCTCGCAGAACAGATGGCCGATGGGACCGAAAGGTTCTGGAGTGGCGACCGCGTACCGGAAGACGTAGCGTTGGAACGCCTCCCACAAGGTGGACCGATGACCTTGTGAAGGCCGCAGGAATCCGCTGAATGCGGGAAGCGTAGAACCGCTCAAAGTGGCGATGCTTTGGGGAGGCCTATGTCCAGCAGTGGACGTCTTTCGGCTGAAATGAAGATGATGATGATGATGATGAAATAGCTTTATTCGCTAACCCAAAATCATTATAGCAGTAATAAACAAGTACAGCTTCTCGTAAATGGTAAATATTGATAATTTGTTTATAAAACATTAGTCATATAATCCAAAATGACTAATACATGCCCAGTTTCCACAAAAGACTTGTAAATTAAATCCAGTAATTAAATAAAACTGTCGTAACTAGAATTAAGCTATCCATTGACGCACTCATGTGATCCTGGTAAAACCCAACGTGCATAAATCTTCCTTTCTATTCTATTCTTACAATAATAACGCTTTAAGTTAGGAAATAAGAGTATTTATAGGAACTCTATGTAATTATGATAATGGATTCTCCGTATAAGTACCGTATCGTATATCATACACTATAATTATCATGTAAACTGTATTATTTTACCATGACTTTTATATTTCGCAAGGTATTTCTTTAATAACTAAGATTTTTTCCAGTTTATTCAATAAACTTTGGTATTTTTCCAGAAACAAATAATAATCATACTTAAATTCAAATACGTCCAGTAAATAATGAAAAAGCAGCTTTTATTTTTTTTTTCCTATTTTCCACTGTCCTGACTCAACCTGTAGATACGTCATTTTACTTTAGGTATTCGAGTACCTTGAATTAGTGATATTTATGTTTAGATTATCTTTAGGTAATGTTCTCTTGAAACATCCACGGTATACCTAGATAACCTGGAAGTAATTAAATATAAAAAAAATGTGAAAAATTGCTCTAGACAAAAATTCTTTAATTACACATACAACATTGTGCAATACAGGAAAAAATACTACATTACAATTAGCATAACATAACCCGCGTCTTTTATGAACATCATAATATAACTGTAGGTACTACTAAACTAAAGTAATGATTAACTTACTAAAATCATTGTACGTAAGGGATTTACGTCAATGGCGTGACATCTGCGCCTGAGTCACTTGATAGTGTTCATGGCAAACGTCTTTGGTAATGAAAGAAAATTGTGAAGTGAGGCATTGACCCATTTTTCTTTGTTGAAATTGCCAGTGGATTTTTTTTGTTCATGGGTTGATGAAATGAATTTATATATAAGACGACTGTAACGATGTTTATTCTTACATACGTAGTACTATTTTAAATGAGCATATTTTTTGAATAGTAGGAGAGTAACAATAAAAACTTGAAACAGGTGTAATGGGACATTTGGGGTGTTTGGTATTAATTATTTAATAATATCTTAATAAAATCTTCATTACTTATAGCCAAAGCATTAAAGCTAATTCGGAGTTCAGACTGTAAGAAACAGAAATCAGCAGGTTGGATCTACCACTAATAAACTTGAATTATATTCTCAAACAGAACGCTAATCTCTATCAATATCTACATAAGATCTTTCAATCTTGATTCACCTTAGGTCGTATTATTTATAATGTAGCCCTATACGGTAAGATGAAGTAAATAATTGGTATTCCCCAGAACTTCAAGGTAGTATCGACAGCCTTGGCCTTGCATAGATACAATTCTGCGCGATACTTTGATCAAGCGCATTAGTTCTACATTTGAACTACGTCAATTTTATGCTTGTCATTCTCTCTGCGTATTTTTGTAGTATCAGTTATTGTACATAGATTGCTATATAGACACACAGTTGTATATATAGACTGAAGATGATAATCGTTAGGGCGTTTGCATAAGCCATTGCGGTACCCATCCGTCAAGTTGGCATAAGTAGGTACTATGTCGGCTATCTTGGAGCAAAGATGATATTGAACACAGAAATGCTGTAGATTGCCACCAAACCTATTTCTGCTGACAATGAGTGTTGCAGTGCCGGTGAACTTACAGCAGTCGCACGAAACTTTCAACACTCTCTCATGGGTGGCAGGAGCAATGCAAGGACGGTAGGGCACGTTTACTTTGGACATGAAACTAGATACCGCAAATGTAAAACGCGAAAAGAGATTCTAAATCTAGTGAGCCTTATGAGAAAGTTTCTTGAAATATTGAACATAAATAAAAAAGCCCGCATTCAAAATTTAATAAAGACAAGAAAAGCAATAAAAATGGTCGTATGTCAATCTTCTCTCACCGATCACGATACAGTGCTTAGTGGAATAAGTAAAGCACCATCGAGTCATATATCTGTCTCTGGGCAAACTAAATGTAAGCTTAATTTGGACTACTCTAACATTCTTTAAAAAATACAGAAAATACAGAAAGAAGAAAATACAGATTGGAAACCTACTTTAAATTCCGATGACATGAATGCAGCAGTGAATATATTTACTGATAATTTACGGTACATCATAAAACGACACACTAGAAAAAGAAGTTTTGCGCAATTCCAAAACTATTAGAAGACCCTGGATTTCAAAAAATCTGCTGAAATGTAAACGTAAAAGAGACACACTTCACTCTGAAGCAAAAAAAGACGAAAATAGGAAAAATTACCCTCTGAAACAAAAATATAAAAACTATAGAAACCACTGTAATAACATTGTAAAAAATCAAAAAAATGCCCATGATAAACGACTCCTAGACAGTTCTAAAGCAGATAGAAAAAAAACCTGGGCAGCAATTAAATCAATCTGTAACCTTAAGAATAAAAAACCCAATAGTTTAACTCTACTTAACGCAAATCCTGATACGGGAGTCTCGCTGAATATGGCTAATACCTTTTTTGCTGAGGTGGGAATACAACTCGCCGAGAAGTCCTTGACTCAACTCAAAACAACAGAGACAGAACTAGCAAATTTAGCACTCACGCTGGATAACACTGACCCTTCTCTATCACAGTCCTTCTTCATGACTCCAACCGACGAAACAGAAGTTATTTCTATAATAGGCAACCTTAAAAGCGATTCCGCTCCTGGCTGGGATGGCATTCAGAATCGTGTTTTTAAATTAGCTCAACATTGTCTAGCCAGTCCCATCTCACACATATGCAATATGAGCATGACGTCAGGAATAGTTCCAGTTCAGTTAAAAACAGCTTATTTCTGTCCGATCTACAAAGCTGGTGACGCATCAGTCCCATCTAATTACAGGCCTATATCTCTTCTTACGTCTCTATCCAAAGTTCTGGAGAAGCTGGTGAACAAGAGGCTATTAGCGTAATTATAGGGGAAGCAACTGCTATCGGCCAACCAGTACGGCTTTCGAAATGGCAGATCAACGGAGGACGCAGTCTCTAAGTTGGTGGATCATGTCATTGATGAACTTGACAAAGGCAGAAAGTGTGTTGGCGTCTTCCTTGATCTTGCCAAGGCCTTTGATACAGTGTCAAGGCCCATACAGATCAAGAAAATGGAACGCTTAGGTGTCAGAGGCATTGCTTTGGAATGGTTTGCCTCCTATCTTTCTGAACGTAAACAGAAGGTTTGCCTGGGTGATTTCCAGAGTACCTTTGCAAACGTGATATATGGAGTGCCCCAAGGTAGTGTCCTTGGCCCCACCTTGTTTCTTCTGTACGTTAATGGTCTCTGATCACTCAATTTGGACAACGCGCTAATAGATATTAGATGCGTACGCTGTTGCACAGCTATTATTTTCCATGGCGACTCTTGGAAGGAAACCTACAGTGCCGCAGAGGCTGGAATGCAGGGGACTACCAGATGGCTGCAATACAATCTGCTCACCCTTAATGTTCAAAAAACCAAGGTAGTAAATTTTTCTATAAGCATAAAAACAGCTGAACTTGCACTCAAATCCCACCAATTCTAAGGGGTAGATGCTGCTGCCCTGTATTTGAACATGTTAATAGCATTAAGTAGCACTTATACCAAAATGCTGTTAGAACATGGACACCTAATCCTAAACAACACTGATGTAAAATTTAGTACACGTGATACTGCAACAAAAAAATCGATCCTTGATCATGTCTCTACTAATCTAAAAAATCACATATTTCATTTAACTATTGTGGAGTCTCCAATGTCGGATTACAAGCAAATCTATCTCGAAGTTGGCAAATATACACCTGAAATTAAAAAGAAAGTAAAGTACCATACCTTAGATTACACAGCGTTTCACCAAACAGTAGAAAGTAAAATTGGGAGTGTGTCTCAAATCAAATCAAATCAAAATATTTTATTTCACATAGACCTACATGGGCACTTATGAAACGTCAGATTCTAGGTGCACGGTTCCAATTGGTCGTTTCCCATGGAGAAGAGCCGGCAAGAAACTCCATGGTTACTCTTTTAAAAATATGTCTTTTACAATGTTTTCCAATTACAGTGATATTAACAGGTATGGGAGGACAGTGTAGGCCTGTCAACAAGTACCATATGTTAAACAAATAGACAATTGTCTATAATTTAAAATCCACAGGGCCTACGACGTTCTCACATTTACAAAATATAAAATAATCTAATAAAGTAAAATCAAAAACTAATTAAAAATTGTAGGTATATAATGTCAAATAAAATTATGTCAGAGATATGTAAAAGTCCATATCTAATAATAAAAAATAAAAATTAAACACCATTATTTGGGAGCAGTTATTAGTAATTTACATAGTGATGCCGTTTATGAGGTACCAGGGAAGCCACATGTGCAGAAGGAATTATTGCCAAACTTTCTTGTCTTCGACGTAGTCTTTAATCTTATAGTACGCTTTTTTGATAAGGACACGTTTAATGTGGGCTTTGAACTTTCCATCGCTAAGTTCTGTAACCGACTTAGGCAACTTATTATAAAAGCGGATACTGTTTATCAGAAATGATTTGCTTGTTTTAGTTAATCTAAATTTGGGTATAACAATTTCATTTTTACTACGTGTATTTATATTATGGAAATCGCTTCTTATTTTAAAAAGTTCTAAGTTTTTGCGAACATACAAAATACTTTCTAAGATATAAAGGGAAGGCAGAGTGAGTATATCAATTTCTTTGAATTTGTTTCTAAGAGACTCGCGAGGACCCATTTCATAGATCGCGCGGATTGCCCTCTTTTGTAAAATGAAAATTGAATCTACGTCAGCTGCTGATCCCCACAGCAGAACGCCATAAGACATAATACTGTGGAAATAAGCAAAGTATACCAACCTAGCTGTGGCTATATCGGTCAACTGCCTTATTTTTCTTACTGCATACGCAGCTGAACTTAATTTACCTGAAAGAGCTCTAATGTGAGCGCCCCATTGCAATTTAGAATCTAAAGTAATTCCTAGAAATACAGTTTCCGTAATAGCATCTACTTTATTGCCATCAAGTTTTAAATTTAAACCCACTTGGGGTACATTTGGTAATGAGAACTTAAGACATTTAGTTTTGTTCGCATTGAGTAAAAGATTATTAGCTGCAAACCATTTCGAAAGAATAGCCAGACTATCATTCACATGTAAGACATCCGTATCTTTTCTATCTATTTTAAAAATAAGAGAAGTATCATCAGCGAATAAAATTATATCTGATAAGTTAGCCATCATGTAAGGAAGGTCATTAATATAAACTAGAAACAAGAAAGGGCCGAGAATTGAACCTTGAGGCACTCCCATCTTAACTAAGGACCCCGAGGACGTCGCCCCGTTAACGTTCACTTTCTGTTGCCTGTTCGATAGATAGGAAAGAACAAGATTAGCGGCTTGTCCACGAATTCCGTAGTGGTGTAATTTACGGATCAGTGTATTGTGGTCAACGCAGTCAAACGCTTTTGAGAGGTCACAGAAAATGCCAATTGCATCCTGGGACTTCTCCCAGGATTCCAAAATGTGACTGATGAGTAACACTCCCGCATCAGTCGTCGACCTACCTTTCGTCAAACCGAACTGGCGACTATGTAAAATACCATTTGAATTAAAATGTGACAACATCTGGTCTAGCATGATTTTTTCATAGATTTTACTCAATGCTGGTAGCACAGATATAGGTCTATAATTAGAGGGATCACTCTTACTACCCGATTTGAAAATTGGTACTACTTTACTATGTTTCATTAAATCAGGAAACGTACCGCTGTCTAAACATTGATTAAATATGCCTGTTAGGACAGGGGCAATTGTGTCAATAATATCTCCAAGAACCTTAACGGAAATCCCCCATAAGTCAACAGTGTTTTTTATGTTAAGACTTTTGAACGCTTTTTTAATTGTGACAATAGAAATAGGCTCGAATTTAAAACTAGGAATGTCCTTACTGAAGTTTTCTTTGAGTAAAGATTCAGCTAACACAGATGATGAGGGAAGAGATTTCGTAACCTCAATTGGGATGTTGGTGAAGAAATTTTCTAGTGACTCAGCAACTTTCAACTTATCTGAAATGGTTTCATTATCAATTTTTAACGACAAGTCATTCTGATCTCGCTGTTTATTGTTTCCAGTCTCTTTGTTAATTACCTGCCACACAGCTTTTATTTTATTATGGGAAATACCAATTTTGTTACTTATTAATTTAGACTTAGCTTGAGCGCAGACTCTTTTGAATATTTTAGAATAATTTCTTACATAATTATGTAGAGTTAGATCAGACGTCAATGATTTCTCGTGATACAACCTATATAAAATATCTCTGCTTTTTCTAATGCCAGCAGTGGCCCATTCACTAAATTTTGGTTTAGTATTGATAGTAACTTTTTTTACAGGACATGCTTTATTGAATTCTTGGCATACTGTAGAAAATAGGGTACCATAGTTTAAATTGGGGTCTTGTGAATCAAAACTGGCTGTTGAAAGATTGCTATTAAGATTATTATTAAACATTTTCAACTTATTCTTAGTAAGAGGTCTTATTTCAATGGTTTTATTTGAGTTTAACTTTTTATCTAAGTCAAATGATATAAGTTGACCAGTATGGTCTGACCTGATGCCACTAATTAAGTATGTATGTGACTACGAAAGCTTAGAACATACAATAAAGGAAGCAGTAATTAAAAATAGAATACCGAAAGTCAAAATTCAAAATACGTTAAAATCTGACTGGATCAATAAAGACATAATTGGAATGCTAACTAAAAGGAATGAGCTGTGGTCTGCTTATAACGAAAATCCCAATGACGACTTAATAAGAAACAATTTCATAACCCTACGAAACACCGTGTCGGAACAAATTCCAAATACTAAAAGTTGTTACTACTACAAAGTTTTCAAAAACTGTGAGAGAAAACCTTTTAAGATGTGGAAGCTAATCGGAAACTTAGCAGGAAGCAAGTGTAAATCATGCTCCGCTCCTTCAAAGCTAGAGACGTTAACCGGTCAAATTACAGAGAGTAAAGACATATGTAATTATTTTAACACCTTTTTTGCTACTATAGGATCCGTATTAGCTAATAAAATTGCAATGCCGAGGGAACAAATACATACCCAGCCAACAACACAAACCACAGTATCTAGTACAAGTGAACTACTAAACTTAACCCCAACAACTGAAGCAGAAGTCAGCAAAATCATAGACAATCTCAATTCAAATACTAGTGGGGGCTTAGATGGGATCAGTTGCAAAACCATAAAAAGTATTAAAAATCTAATATTAGCTAAACTCACGATGAGTATCAACTATTGTTTACAAAACGGCCACTTTCCGGACTCTTTGAAAATAGCGAAAGTTAGCCTATCTTTAAATCAGGGAAAACGACTGACCCAGGTAATTATCGCCCTATCTCTGTACTCCCAATTATATCTAAAATATTTGAAAAAATATTATTTAAACGTCTAGATGATTACCTCAAAACTATAAACTTCTTCTCTCAAAAGCAATATGGTTTCCGTCCAAAATCCAACACTCTAACTGCAACAATTGACCTTGTGACCAATCTAAAAAACAATACCAATGAAAAATACGTAGCACTCGGTATATTTATTGACCTGAAAAAGGCATTTGATACAATTAGACAGTCTCCTTCTCCAAAAACTGCATGAAATCGGCATAAGGGATATTGCCCACGACATGTTCAGGTCTTATCTCTCTAATAGACAACACATTGTTCGGATTGGTGATGTACAAAGTAACTTTGACCTACGGCGTACCACAGGGATCCATTATTGGTCCCCTGCTGTTCATATTATATGTGAATGACATCCATAACCTTAATCTGGCAGGCGACATAATACTTTATGCTGATGATACTAGCCTATTTTTATTTGGAAACCATATCGAAGAGGTCATCAAACAAGCACAAAAAGATTTAGACACTCTCTCTAGATGGTTCCAAGACAATTTGCTTACTGTTAATACCTCTAAAACTAACTATATTATTTTTTGTGCTAGGAACAAAAAAGTCGCAAACAACTCAAACCTATACGTAAATAACGAGCCTATAACCCAAGTTCCTTCAGAGAAGTATCTTGGTCTCCATCTAGACAAACATCTGACGTGGCAGTCACATCTAGATAAATTAAGATCTAAACTATCTTTAATCATGGGCGCGCTTCGGGGGATTGTCCGCTGCTTGCCGACATCTGTTAGGTATATCATTTACAACTCTACGGTAAAACCTCACCTAGAATACCTAATAGAGGTGTGGGGCACTGCAGCTAAAGCGCATTTAAAACAAATCGAAACTTGTCAAAACAAAATAATAAAACTCTTATTCCATTACCACTATCTAACTCCGACAGAAAAAAATTATAAAGAAACTAAATTGATGACACTATCACAGATATATAAATATAACACATGCATACTAGTACATAAACTATTAAATAAAAATATACAATCAAAAATAACATTTACAAAAAAAGGCCAAACACAGAAACGTAGTACCAGACGAAAAAACAATATTTGCTTAAGACCACCACGAACTAATTACGGAAGAAAAATTATGCTATACGAAGGAGCAGAGGTTTATAATAAATTACCTAATGACATTAAAGAGATTCAGTCCTTCACTTTATACAAAACAACCATAAAGCACCACATCTTGAAAGATTTCTCTAGATTTTGAATCTGACACACCGCACTAATTTATACATCCTCATCAATTATTTTTATTAATTATTTACTAATTTGCTAATTATAGGGAAGACTAAATTACCTACTCTTTATTCCCGACGCTTAACAATACACATAAATGGTTAAATTTCTGATTGCTATTGACTTGCCTTCTGGAATCAATATGTAATAGTGCACTCATTTTTACCTTTTACCCACAACACTGTAGAAGTTGTCTGATACGTTACTGAAACCTACCCTCCTCATAAGTAATTCTAACATTTAGTTTTAAGATTACCTTGTATTTCTCTTAATAAGTGAATTGTATTCTTTTTGAGAAATAAATGTCTTAAACCGTAAGTATCTTGGTATTAACATAGACCAACATTTGACATGGGCAAAGCAAATTCAATCAGTTACTTCGCGTGTCAGGAAGCTTTTGTACATATTTAAAAGACTTCGATCCATAGCTGACAAAGATACTCTCAAGATGACTTACCTGGCTTTATGCCAGTCTGTTCTTAGTTACTGCATAATAACTTGGGGTTTCGCTGGTAAAAGTTATCTAATTACTGCTGAACGTGCACAAATAGCTATCCTTAACGTCTCTCATGGATTAGGACTCCGATACCCCACTGAAATGTTATATCGAAAAACGAGAGTGCTTACGGTGCGCCAACTGTACATTTTATCAGTGCTACTTAAATTTCATAAGAGTGCAGCTGCAACAGAGCCAACTGATCAGCGCTCACGCAGAAAACAAAAGTGGAACAGAGTTTTCTGCAAACTTAAATTTGGCAATAAGGCTTTCTCTCGAATTGGACCATACCTGTATGAAAATGTTAACAATAAGCTAAAAATCTTCCCCTTAACAAAGTTTGGGTGCAAAAAACAGGTTCAGGATTGGCTGTTTGGGGCTTAATTATGCTGAAACGGAAGACCTGTTTTCATTCAACTATTAAAGTATTCATCATCACATACACAGACTCATCACATACACATTCACTCTTATCACTTACACACACTCATCACAGACACATTCACTCTCATCACATACACATTCACTCTTATCACTTACACACTCATCACATACAAACTCACTCTCATCACATACACACTCACACTCATTACATACACACGTACATCTGGTTACCTTTTAGTCCTAAGTTTTATTAATTTCTTTTGATTATTTTATTATTTAATTTAAAAAGTTATTTCTATTTTATTATTAACCGTTTCATATGTTACATTTTATACCTAAATCGTACCAACTGTCGAAAGAGACTGGATCCTGCGACACAGGGTATCCTCTTGCGGGATCCAGTGTCATACCTAAATATTGTAATACTTAATAAGAATCAATAAACTTTTTTACTTTTTACTTTACTTTTTTAAAAGCTGATGTAAATTCTGATCATGATGTAACTCTAAATATTCGTCTACTCTGCCCACTGGTTCAATTTAACCAGCTTAAAATAACCAGCACATATGCAATAATTACAGCTAGTAGATTATTAATCAAAAGTGTATTGGATAATGATTTTCCCTAGTCGATGCCACTCGCACCCTGTGCGGCCGCACTGTACGAATCCACTTCATTTTGTGGCAAACGTGAAACAGTCCTAATTTTCCCCGTTCGGACACGAAATTAAAATCGGTTTAATGTATAAATGTGATATGCACTTAATTCATATTTAATTAGGTGTCTAAATAAAAGCACTCTGTGTTGCCCGCTGCGGTAACGATAGTGTTGCCATGTAAAATTATGTACTGGTAATAAAGTGTTTTGTCATGTCGGATTTGGGGTTAAAAATGGGTCATTTTGTGAATAGATTATTAACAAATGTTAGTCATTCATTAAATATTACACATTAAATAAGTACCAAAGCCAGTTGAAAAAAATGTATATAACATTTTCCGACTCCATAACAAGGTAGTTATGAAAGCTAGCTGTCAACATAGGCACGGACAGGGAGCCTAGGTCTGCCGGTGACGTGGGATAATTACCGGCCGACCCCCGCTTCACCCCACTTCACCCCTCGACACCCCCTCCTGCGACACCCACGGTAATGTCACATTAACACTTCCACCTCGGGCGTCCGCGTGCAAACTGTCAAAACATCGCGTCGTGTTTAACAAATATGAAATAAATGAAAATAGCGATTAAAATTGGCCAGTTGTAGTGAAAATCAGAGCGATATGTAGGTATGAGAGGTGGGGTAATTTCAATTTTGTGTTGTGTGGAGTATTTAGATTATTGTAGCTATGCTGGAAGAAGTTGGCAGATATCTTTCAATATTATTGTAGTATTGATGCGATGCTGCAAGAAGATGCTAGTTTTTTTTTGTTGTTACTTGGGCGTCTATTGTCCAGGAACCGATCTTTAGAAGTCATAGAAGATGACTTTTGTTTTAGCTAGTAGCATTACATTTGCTATTTTTTGTCAATCAGACTATCTGCCGACGCAAGAGAAAAATAAACATAGTCACTTATGGAACGTTAGAAGCTAGGTTCATGAAGGCGAAAACTGCAGATTCCATGCTCTCTCAAGAATGCCTTCGCATCTGCTACGGGGGTCATCCATCCGTTCAATAGGTAAGGATGTTATGATAGTTACTTTCAAATTGGTAATGTGCACTTTTGTAAAAATAAATTAGACTAATACAGTTAATTTAGAAGATAAGAAACGAGGGAAGATAGTTAAAGGAATTTAAATCAATTAATAACCAGGAAGAGGGAGTATCTATTTATGTGCGCCGGGTGTGTGTTTGTGTGAGTGCTGCTGTGGATGTGTGAGTATAGGTAAGTATGGGTGAGTGCAGGTGTGTATACGTGAGTGGGTGCCTGATTTGTTTAAGTTATGGTTAGAGGAATTCTTTAGAGTCATCATAATTTAGGGTGAGCATATATTATTTTATTTATTGCTTGCATTGGAATTTTCTCAAATAGGAAAAGGTAGGAAGGTTACTATATTATATTTAACATATAATAATTACCTATACTTAGCTGCACCACCATCAAGTCACGGTTGTCGTATGCAAACACGTCTGGGAGCCAATCAAGGGCCTTGATTAGGGGCGGAGGGGGTGTAATTAGGCTCCTTTGATCGCACCGCGCCTGTTCTTGTTTAACGTATGATTAGACATTTAATCGATGTAGTATGCGGTGTGAACTATGGCGGATGTGATGTTCCGGTTTCGAGGTTGTCGAGGAAATGGTAAGAATGTAATTGGCTAATCAGATCTTGGGTGAGGAGTGATTTGGTTAGGTCTAAGATAAAGCCTCTACGTTCTTTGTTGTCGTGAAAGAGATTGAGAAAAATTCTGTGGTTGTTTCGAATCGACAGGGCTGGTGTAGAAAACCATGGAGTTACATAGACCATGGTTCCAAATATCTCAAGAATCTTGGCAACAATAAAGTTTCGAAAACATAATTAAAAAACATAATTAAATTAACCTACTAAAGATCGAATAAAACGCACATGACAATAAAATTAAAATCATTCGCTTACACAATCCCATCGTTAAGCAAACCCTTAAAAGTATTAAAAAAAAAACTAAAACAAAACACATACTTGGATGAAGCTTTATAAATCTCATTATAGGCCCATAAGAATATTCTCACCCCCAGCCCGGGCCGACGTTTTGTTTTTATTGCTGATCACTTACATCGTAAGCTGGCGTAATTCGATACATCCTGTGCTTGACGGCCGGCTATGGATGCTGAACCACGCGAAAGGGTCTAACAGACATTACTCCCGAAGAAAAAATGAGGAACATGCTCATTGTACTGTAGCATTTTTATATTTACGGGTCAATATATAATAAACAATGGGAATGGTTTAAGAGATTTTTTCTTAGTGCTTTTTGGCTTTAAATCTTTTTTTGTGCGTGAAAAATCTATTCGTGAGCTTTTAAAATAACTAAGTACAAAACAAACACGAGAGCAGTGGTAGCCCAGTGGTAACGGCTGCGACTTACGAGTTGTTGGTCGTAGGTTCGAACCCAGACAGGCGCTTTACTTTGTGTAAATTATTTCATCACCACTGCTCTCAAAACGGTGAAGGAAAACATCGTGAGGAAACCGGCATGTCTTAGAACCAAAATTTCGAAGACATGTGACATCTACCAACCCGCACTGGGCCCGCGTGGTGGATTACGGCCCACTCCCTCTCACAGAGAGGAGGCCTGTGTCCCAGCAGTGGGAACATGATAGGCTGATTATGCTATGCTATTATGCTATGAAGTACAAAACACTATTTTGTAAACACTAACAAACAGTGTGACAGAACTGGCGCCGAAAAGGATGAAATTGTCTTAAACTTAAATAATCTAGATGCGCCTGAAAATTTTCCTCACTAAATAAAAACGATGTCTAACAATGAAACAAGCTTTCTGGCGACGATTATATTGTTTTGAACAAATCCAGCTTGGAAGCCCATTTGATAAATGATCATTAAAAGAACAATGGAATAGGTGACAAAATCCATATTTCGTTTTAATTGCCTGTGCTAGCGTAAACAAACTTTCTTTCCTGCAATGGTTACGGTATGGAATTGAATATGAATATTTTTCCTAGTTTTAAACTGATAATCATGGTTAATAACGCGACTTTTCCATTTGTTGCACCTTTTGCTTTCAAATAATTTATTTATTTCAAGTCGAAAAGGTTTGGACCGAAATACCAAATAATATTCGTTTTGAAACATGTCGGATAAATCGTTAGTATATTGTACATACCGATGACAAACGCAATTTGGCATATTCATTCCTCTGGAACGTCATCGGGAACGAAATGCCAACGGCATTGACAATAATTATTGGCCGGATAACGGAAATCCGGTCTAAACTTACGTCGGACAGCCGGACACCGGATGTTCGGCTTCATTTATTCATCTTACACAAACAACACTTCTTGTATAGAGTTTGAAAATTGCCGATTTAGCTCCATTTTCCGGAAAATGCTGTCTATGCTATGTAGCGCTACCTAAATCCATAATAACATTAAAAGTTCGTTTGTTCTTCAGGGCAGATTATTGGCAGATTATTATAACTATTGATTTAGAGTCAAATGAGCAAAACCAATGCAAACTGAGTATGTAAGTCGCCGGGTTGGCCCCTTGAGACGAGATGAGACTGATTATTTATACTTAGTTCGAATATTATTAATAGAACAGTTCGATGCTTTAACATCCGCCTAGTAAAACATTCTCCAGCTGTTTTTCGTTTCAAAAATACTTATTGCGAAATAAAATGCAAATGATCTTGCAATGTTTTCTAGGAAAATAAACACAACAGTGGCGACATCTCAGTCGAAAGTTTGCACTATAAAAAGAAGGCGACAAAATTACGCGTAGGTTTTACCTACGCTAATTACCTACGCTATTATTATTATGCAACATATTAATAGACAAAAAATAGTACATAATAGTAAAAAGTCGTGTAAATAAGTACAAACGGTAACATTGTCTGGTTCAATGCGTTCGACTCTTAAGACACGTCCACTGTGGGTAATGTAAGTTGTTGAGATTAGATGTGTGGCCTCTAAACTGGAGAGCTTTGGTTTTCTAAAGTAATTAAATTTTTATTGGTTCTTTCTGGACTTGATTATGTTCAAAATCACAAATAACCTAATAACTAAAGAAGTGCAGACCTACTATATGATAATGAAAAAGTAGACTCATCAAGCAGCTTAACGAATTAGCATTAGATAGAGTAAAATGTAGTTATGCCACAGTGCCCAGAACTTCATTCTTCTAATATTATGTGATGATCACCATTTTGTTTGATGGAACTATGGAAGTGATGTGCTACACATGCTGGTTTGGAATACGCCAAAACAAAATTTTATTTCAGCGGTCATTGAAAACAGAGGGACAGATCCCTTACCCCTTGGTTAGAACGTTAGAATTCGAATTTCAGTCACACACATCTGTCAAAAATGTCTCTAATTTGCCAAAATTTTTGACATTGAGGGTCGCTGAGATGAGATTGCGACTGGATTTAGAACGTTTTTAAATACGGTGTTGGCTTTCAGTTGAAATGGAAATCATATCTTTTGGTTTAAAAGGTTTCTTTTTTTCTTTTTTAATTTCGTTTATATTTTGTGAATGTGAATACGTTGAAGGCCTTGTAGATTGGTATGGTACTTGTTGCCTGACTACACTGTCCGTGTGGTTCTTTCCTCAAAAGACCATTTCAGACACCAGTCTACATAGTCCTCATGTGATATGACCAAGATTATTTTCATATTTTATTTACACTTTGACATTGATGCACTTTATATATGCAATGACATTTACTTTGTAAAGGATTATACTATTTTAATTATTGTGAATGTGAAGACATTGTGGATTTGTTGTTTTAATCATGGTCTGGCAGTTTGAGTAATTTATGCGGCCTACCCAAATGTCCTTTCTTTGGTAATGTTCGTCGAATCGTTTCGTTTAGCTCCTTTAGTTCTGTGTTGAGCTGCATGACAACTGACAAATGCGTGCACTGACTGGACAGGTCCACTCATTCTGTGTGGTTCTTTCCTCGAAAGACCATTTCAGATATCAATCCACATGGTCTTCACATGACCTGACCAAGATTATGTCTGGACTTTAAAAAATACTGTGACCTCTGAGTTTGTTTCGGCGTTTCTTCTCAGAGTAGTCAGATAGGAAATGCCGATCTCACCTAGTTTTTAAAATATGATTGACGTGTAAAAGTGTTTGTACAAACCTATTTACAGAAATAAAATCATTTATCATTTATCATAATTTTTTTTTTTGGCTGGGAAATCAACATACGTCCTCCCCTACCTAACACTGTAATTTGAAAACATTGTGAACGTCAATTATTTTTAAAAGAGTAACCGTGGAGTTTCTTGCCGGTTCTTTTCCATAGGGAACGACCAATTGGAACCGTGCACCTAGCTTCTGACATGTCATACGTGTCCATGTAGGTTTAAGTGAAATAAAATATTTTGTTTTTGATTGAGATCCATTGATTTAAAATACGTGTCCGCATTGCCCTTTCCTTGTGCAACCTCGCTGCTCTAATGGCTCCACCGAAGGTATTGTTACAGGGAATGGATCCGGCCGATTGACGATCGTTGATACAGCCGGCCGGGCGCGTAACATTATCCGCCGAACACGCGATACGCAGGCTAGCGTTACCTATCTCGCGCACATACCTACCTACCTACCCACCGGCGCGGGCGCACACTCAGCCACACTTATCGATATCTTTATTGACTTATTAACGGCCGTTTGTTATGATTTGTGAAACTGCATATAAGAGCCATCATAAAAATAATGCCCAATAATTTCACAAATTATCTGACTGGAAAACTTTCCTCACTAACTTCTCTTCAATTTAACGTATCTAACCAAGCTCGATGTACAAAGGAAAATTACACTTAAATTAGCAATTGTTTGACTTGTTTGTAGTTGCACGTGGCTAGTCTGCCAGTGTGCTGTGAGCTTTGTGCATTGCCCGTGCTCTTTCAGCGAGATAATCAAATCATTACCGCCTGACAACACAACTGGCACTTATTTAGAGCTAAATCTAAATAAAATAAAGTGTCCTTCTATCCATTTACTGAGCTCGTTCGATACCAAATTATATGATCCCGTTTTAAATTGTATTCGAAACTTGGAACATCGTGGTCGTAAGTCGAAACGCAAATTGCCGACACAATTTTTTCAATTTTTTTTTGTAACAAACTCAAACACATTACCGACAGAAGGTAGCCGGGCAGCACGTAGAACAATAATTGATTGTATTGAGCCTGGCCGACACCTCAAAAATGTATCGGTAAGTATGAGGAGCGAATATTAATTTTGCGTCCCGTTCTTGCTCGTAAACTTTTATATGAAGAAAAGAGAAAGGAGTTGTGTACGATGCTATCCGATATGCGTTTTCCTCTGAAGGATACGACTACGAGAACGTGATTCGGTGTGTTTTTTTCGTGGGTGGAATTATTTGTAAGGCTTCGTTATGTGTTGCTCATTACTGTACAAGCGCGTATCCTGCCGACGACCGCAAATGCGAGACATTACGGATCAGAGGAGCCACCTGAGCCGACCGAGATGCAGGCGATGCTTCTGCACTTAATGCTACATACGTGCAGCGAGCACCGACACTATCGGGCCGGCGTTTTGTAAAACAAAAGGTTTATCGACTTGCAGGTGCTAAAACTTTGCAGGAGTTGATACTCGTAGAAAATATGTTCAAGAAATTCGAAAGTCTGACGAAATAAATTGAGTTGGATGTTTGTAAAATCATGATAAAAGGTTTTATCTGAAACAATTAAAAACTAACATAAGGCTTTTGCATGTTTTTCTCTTTTGTACCTTTATACAAATTATGAACAGTCCAGCATATACGCAACAAAAAAATAGCCTGAAGACCATTACTTCCTAAATCCTTTCTTTCATACCTGATGAATATGTAAGTTTGAATTCAATAAGAGCGATCAGAAATCTTGGTGAGTGAACTTATTCAAATGGTGTTTCGGTGGCTGCGGTGAAGTTTGGGGCGGCCGCGACCACTGAACCGCAGACCGAACAATAAATACGTAGATGATAGTCGGATATAGACGAACGAACGAATGAATGAACTAATCAAATCAATGTAAAGTGGGCGAAATCTATGTGAGAACAAATCCTGGTACGATTGTTGGGCTAAAACACATAAACAATACGTCCGGGTTCGGACTGTACAAACTTTAGGGGATGATAGTTTGCTCTATTTTATCACTAAAATTATTCTACATGTGGGGTCTAAACCCAACCCCCTCTGAATGGCAGCCATTTTTGTATTTTGGTTGACTTTTTCGTAGCGTCCACACTAAAAGTTATGTAACTTTGGAATTGAATGCCCGATTCAAATCGTTATGAATTCACTAACTGCACAATGCGTTATGTTTCAACAACAATATCTCATAAACCAATTGTCATAGAATCGAATTTTTGGTATCATTATGTAGGTAAACTTACCATCTGTGAAACACGTACATAAAAAGAGGTAGTTCTCGGGCTGTTTTTTGTAATAACTTTGAAAAACTAAAAAAAACAATGTAAATTTTGACCTTAAGTAATATTTTAGCATTTATTTCAATAGGATACAGCTTTTATT
Source organism: Dasypolia templi (assembly GCA_963555695.1). Taxonomy (NCBI): domain Eukaryota; kingdom Metazoa; phylum Arthropoda; class Insecta; order Lepidoptera; family Noctuidae; genus Dasypolia; species Dasypolia templi. The sequence goes on from OY743157.1 coordinate 8,306,719, forward strand.
AAAATTATTTGAGTTATTTAACTGATTGTTAATACTTTTCCTTTATGGAAAAGTATTTTATTTTTTTACGATAATCGGGCATTAAATTCCAAAGTTACATAACTTTTAGTGTGGACGCTACGAAAAAGTCATCCTAAAATACAAAAATGGCTGCCATTCAGAGGGGGTTGGGTTTAGACATGTAGAATAATTTTAGTGATAAAATAGCGCAAACTATCACCCCCTAAAGTTTGTACAGTCCAAACCCGGACATATTGTATACATATTATTAATTAAAGTCGCTGTTCGTGTCTCAGTGACCGCGTTGTTTTTTCTAAACTACGCATCGGCTTTTGATGCAGTTTTCATCATAATACAGAAAAAACTTAAATATAATACAGAAATCTTGATGTTTTGTCCAGTCGTTAAAACAGTGCGAAGTAGGGGTGGGACTCTAATTTTCTTCATTCTTTCTGTTTCTTCTTACATAAAAGTCAATCGCTGTTCGTTAATCTCGCTAAAACTCAAAAACAGCATAACGGATTTCAGTTTTTTTGTTTCCTTCGCTATATTACGGGGGTGGCTTAAAAATGTCCGCGCATCGCTTCAAAGTGGCTGCACCTAGTTGGGTAATTTCTTTTTCACCACAATACCTATTATTTGCAATTTTTACCCATCGATTTCCGAGGGTAAAAGCCTTTTTTGTTATCTAGAGTGTAAAAATGTTTTAAAATTCGAAGGCTTCCGATTCAACATTCTCTCGAAGTTTTAAATAAAACCAAAGAGTTAGGAACAAAAACGTTTTTAAGACAAAAGTTAGGAACGTGCAAAACCTGTCAACCGAAAATACCTGGTTATTCGGAACCGAAAATATCCGCTTTTTTATTTATTTTAATAAACAGATTCTATCCGTATTCTACTGGTTTTCTTTCTGTTTTGCAAGTTCCTCGAAGTGTGTTGAAAATTGTTGTGTTTCACTTATGGGTAAAAGTTTTTAGCGTTTCGTGATTTGAAACCTTCGCGACGCTCAGTTTAATTCTAGAACCCGTCACTAGCTCAGGTTTCAATCCAAGCACTCACGGCAAAAAACACTTTTACCCATATGTAAAACATATAACTATTGTTGTTGTGTTTGTAATTGTCACGACAAGGTTTGTATTAAAGATTTTTTTTGGAAAACCATCGGGACAGACGAAAATTTGGATGCTATTTTTGTATGAAATTCACCACGAACAGCTAGTCTTATTTATAAAAATCAATTGGTATTCGTTAGTCTCGCTAAAACTCAATAACGGCTTAAACGATTTAAAGAAAAGAAAAGAAAGGTCGCTCTAATACTTTTAGGTTTGAAAAATAGGCATTGCAACGCACTAGCTAGTAGAGCATGGAAACGAAATTTTTTAAGTGGTAACTCTAGTAACAGACTTAGGATTAGGTTTTGTAATGTTCAAGAAATATTGAGGAACCACATAAGACAACTAAGTGGAAATATAAGTAAAGTGACAAGTAGGTTTACATTCGCGTGATCAATAACTTCGGTGATGATGAATATTAGTAAAACTCCTTAGGATTTTTAGGATGAGTAACTTGTTCCAAAATGCTTTTGTCATTTTAATAACAGTAATTGCTCAGTTACAAAGGATTCAACTAAAACCTTAGTTGTTAAATAAAATAAGAACCCAAAACTTTCCGAAAAATACCAAAACAAATGCATTTAAAACTAGTGTTGCGCGTTGAAACATGTTTTAGGGTTAATTTTAAAGCAACTCTATTATCAGTCGAATCTTTGTGGTTAGCGCTTTTACAGTGCACTTTGCTAGTACATTCAAAATGCGCGAATATTGCCACCTCGGAAAATAGTGTCTGTAATGAGGTGGGGGACATGCGAAGTTAGATGAATAATACAAACGTTTGTCGGCAAAACGTTGATAAAATAATTCAAAATGTAACTGTTTAGAAGTTTTGCGCGTGCTTTTTGTAGCTGCGCGCAGACGGTTGGTTTGTCGATGGGCGGCTGGCTGCGGCTGATGACGATAATTTTTTATGTCTGCCTCAATATTGTTCAGCAATTTCAATTCAGAAATAAATGCAATACATTTACATATTTCTGAATTAAAATGGCTGAACAATTTAATTGATGTAATTTTTTGTTTGAAGTATAGTTTAGTTAATAGGCGGTTTTAAGTTTTTCTCATAGAATCATATTCTATAATGATAGAAAAGCACTGTAAGTGGGAAAAATATTCTACTGTACACTTTTGTGTGCCTGTGATACTATCAAGAATGAAAAAATCAAGTCCGCGGCAGCTGTCACATCCACAAATTCAACTGTAAGAAAACAATGTAAGAATTTACATGACTTTAAAAAGGCAATTATAAAATTGACGTATCGATAATACTCGGCACGTAGCGGGTTAACTGTCGAGTCGATCCAGGAGCTGTGGTTTTGCGGCCGGACATAATTCTACCCAAGCCGATCCGCCCACCATACATTTTAATAGTTTTAATGCCCCACGAAGCTATCTTCAGTAGCCGATTACACCGAATAGCCATCCATAGACAACTTCCAATAAGTTTTTTGTAACAGCTAGTTATGAAATTCTAGATATGAAGACGTTACGTCGAACGTGATTCATTTTCGAAGGTCGGAAACCGTGTGAGGTCAACAGGACGTAGTTTCTAATAATTTCGATAGACGCAGGTTGCCGGAATAGGGTTAAGATGCGGGTGGCTCGGGTTTTCGTTTTATTTCTCAATTTCGTAGATCAAGGTGTTTGTAATCAGAGTGTTTTAGATCCGGTGTGAGTGATTCGCAGCTGGATTTTCCTTTACGCACCTTTTTTAAGACAGCATGCACTGATATACAGATAGGTAGGTACGATAGCTTTATTCACTACTTATACACTAGAAAGCGCATCCTTATAAGAGTTTCGAGGCATAAAGGTGTTGGTTAAATCAATATTACTTTCGCTCAAAATTATTAGCTTCTGAATCATAAAGACCTATCGCAATATTGGCGCAAATTGGGCCAGTTGTGAGGTGGCAATACACTGGGATGGAGCGCGCGAACACCGGCGTCGGTGCGTAGGAGGCTAATCCGTTGCCGCTTATTACATCCCACAGTAGCACACGGATTGAAACCGCAGCCTGCGGCCCCTGATTTCTGCAGCCCCATCGATCTATAGTTTCGTTATCAAATTTTCACACGGACCCTCGGCCGGCACCAAGATTGACTTTATTTGAGTAAGTGTAACCGCAGCTCTACGCCCCAACGGCAGCAAACGCGCGATAACCGACGATGTTGACTCCGCTTTACGATACATAGCCGTCCCGATACCATTTTTCAATTGTTTCTCTAGTGAATTAAAGGTATTGGAGTGTGAAACAGTGAAAAGTATCGTAATAATGCAATAGGTTGTCGGTCGGTAGCCAATCACGGCGCCCGAGATATTGATCATCGAAATTGATCAATCAAATCGAAAATATCTACCGGAAATAAGGCGCGTTTACATTACGTTGTTCTTACAATTTAATGTTTACAAAAACAGATTTTATATTTTATAACAATTTTGAGTAAAAGTTTGAAAAGTGTTCGTTGATTTCGTAGTCTTTATACAATTTTAAACAATGTAGGTATCGGTTGTGCAGTAATTATTGGGCAGCGCCGGGAGCTGTTGAAATTGACAGTATTTGACGTAGAAGTGATTACATGGTGTGCCATTGGAAATAGCAGCCGTCAGAGAGTGGACCGCCACTCTGATTACTTTGGATTCAAATAGTGATAGACAAGCACACATTGTAGCACTACATAACGCGTAGACAGATTATATTTTAACGAAAATCACATTTACTTTGACTTCTATAAATTTTGTAGACGTTTCGTAGCCGGTCGTAGCGTTTTTATTAACGTATTCATATTCATAAGTAAGTAAGTATATCAATTTATTATTCGGAAATTTTCCATGTTTTCATTTAGTCAGAAAACAGTGCAGTGAGTCAAATTGAGCTGCATTCTTTGTTCAACACCGGACCGGACTTCCAGACTTTTAACGGTTCCTTAACGCTTTGTCACTAGGTTCAGAAGATAAACGAACAACATTCAGCATAGCAAAAAGCAATGAGGTCTTAAATGCCGTTTACACGATTCCAAATTGAAAAACATCTACAACTTCGCTAGTCTATGGCGCACGATGTTAAGCCACCGGCGTAATGACATTGTGCCCGCGCGTCCGTTTTTTCTCCTCATCGCATTTGATGTTATTGTTATTATTTTTCTCTCGTAGCCCATCCAGAGGTCGACGACATTTGTCTTAGCTTCTGCTAGTTGGATAGTGAAAAGCTGTAAAATGTTGAATGGTGAACAGTTGTTAAGCAGATTGATGAAATTTTTCAAAATGGGAAGTCAAATTGTGCCTGTACCAAGTTGTGCTGAAAGTTTTGAATTATTACTATGTATGTTGTCTATGGTAAAAGGTGTTTTTTTGGTCTTATTGGATTAAAATAAAACACTTTTATTTTTTTGCTTATTTTTGTGCATAAGGTCAAAGTGAACAAAAACTATATAAAAGTATATATATGTATGTAAAATATCACGGAAGGGAAGTTGATTAACTTACACCACCTATTTAGGCATATCCGCTATAGGTTATTCCCATTTTATCCCGTATGCGTATGTAGAACTGATAGCGTCTCGTTTTATGTAATTAATTAATGATAACCCGAACTCAAATAATTAACATACCCTGTTTAGGCATGGGTTTCCGTCACTGCTGTAAAATACTAAACGGTTGTTACGTAAGGAAAAATAATTAGTAATTTTGGTCAGTTAGAAACTGATTACACTGCTTCATTAGTTAATTAAACATTCTTCACATGTTTCGGTTAACACCCGATTTCTGAAATCTTGTTCTATTTATTCCGTTAAATTTGAATCTCGGGAGAAGATGACTTGATTGGCTGTTTTAATTGCCTCCAGTCTTAACATGAGATACTGTAACCTACTTTTGGAAACTTGATCCTTTACCATGGTGGTGACATATGTCCCAAAAATAAAATAATTGACAAAAAAAGGAAAACAATTGAAAGGCTAACTTTCATAATCCGAACCTTGTATTTCAAAAAGTCTTCCAATTATGACATCATCGTAACGTATAAACGTATTTCGAACTTCGAAAGCTTTGTTTAGCGTGCGCAAGCTTGCAAGGTGTTCGATCAGCGCGCATAATTGGCCGGTTCCGATTGTCCGGGAGCCGGGAGCGCAGCCCCCCATCACTGGCCGTCTACGTCATCATCCGATGACCGCATTGTTTGCCCCTGTCTGCGTCGCACTGTTTTTAATATAAGTTGGAAATGATCAAACAGGCTTTTCTGGCTTTTTCTTTAATTAGATAAAAGATTTTCAGGACTCTGGGTTTTAAATGTGCTTTGATGTGTATTTTTAATTAATTAGGTAGGTTGAACAGACAGTAGGTACTGTTTCGATTTAAAAAGGAAATGTTAAAAGGAAACGTATTACAAATAATTAATCATTTTTTGTAATACGTTTTAGTATTACTTACTGGAGGACTTCTTATAATTAATATTATTGACAAGAGTCAATAATATTAATTATAAGAAGGCCTCCAGTAAGGTACCATGGATTATATTGGATCAGTGCAGCCTTAATACAGTAAAAGAATTCCAACCCGAAATTGAGAACACAAGGAAGCTATGTGCCCGTAACCACGTAGATGTCGTTAAATTACGGCCGTGAATCACAACGCAATCGAACTGGGCCATTACGAAGATATTTCTTAGACAGGAAACAAACCATTACCGGTGCAGTATCGATCGTTTTATTTAAGTACAATTTTGTTCCATTCAATAACTTATAATTTATTATAATATTACCTAAGCAATTTTACAGGTCATGATGACGGGAAAGAGAATGCATCCACGTAGTCGGTGAAAAAAGAAAAGAATTTGTATAGATTCTTCTTTAACATTTAAAATGCATAAAAAAAATAACTGCGAATGTAATTCCAAAATTAGCTAAAGGAATAGAAGACAAATCCTCCATCTTAATCCGGCTCGAAGGATCAAAAAGTGGAAGCTCATAACTACCAAAATAATTAAACTCTAGTACTGATGTACAAAGCAATCTGACAGTTAGCAACAAGCATTAGAGTTGACATGGGCTGTCGGCGGCGCAGGCGGCTAATAACGTGTGTAATGGCGGGTCGTCATTAGAGGCGCGCGCGCATAATGCTGGCGCGATGATGAAACCCGCTGGGATTGCCTTGTAAACGCTTTGAGTATGAACGTGCGCTTAGAACGGGTAGAATGGGCAGTTTTTAGTGTTTGTGTTGTTTTGTTATTGGAATTTATGTATTTTGGTTTCAATGTTTACGTAATTTAACAGACCAGTCCTGATATTTGAATTTCTGAAAGTCTACAAAGAAGACAGAGAAGAATTTAAAACAAAGATTATTTTTTCATTTATCTCTATTTAAATATCAACGCGAATTGATAAATATTTGATTATAGAATTGAATACTCTAATCAAATCTGGTTAAGATTTCAGCTACTCAACCGCCAATGGTATGCAAAGCATACCATTTTTTAAACACCTCAACCGCCATGGTATACAAAGCATTTTTCCGCAAGTTTTAAAACTGTCTTTTTTTTATCGACTAATGCGTTTTGTGTGTGTAAATAGCTTTATAAAGTCATTCTCTATTAAATTAAAAGCCGTTTGCCACCGTCAGACACTAGTGACCAAAAATAAAAGACGACAAAAAAAATGTGTCAAATTTCAAGTGGTGTGTCATCGTAAAAAGTTTTCAAGTGGTCGTGCTATCGGTTTTGTTTAAAATTCATTTGTTATCGCAATGTTGAAGTGTTATATATCAAAACAATAGAATTCCTATTTAATTGCAGAAACATACAATCATTGATGTTTGATCAAACGATACTTATTATTGGAAAAAACTGCCTTCCTGATGGCCTTTTGTTGTTAATTTCACGGACTCCGTCAGAAGCAATTTGTGGTAGTTTTTAATTGATCAGAATTAGACACTAAACCAAGACTAAAGGATAACTTTCAGACGCCATTTTTTACAATCAGAGGAAAACACGTGTTAGAAAAATATAGACTGACGCCCAGATCTAAAGGACCAATTATGAATTCATACTGACATGGATGTTTTTATGAACGTAGCTGATCTTTGAAAAATTTTAGGTACTGGTTACAAATAAAATATGTGATGAAAAAAAGTATTCCTTTTTCAGATTTACACAGTCTACTAGAAATATCAGTCCATTCAAAACAGTTCGTCGGCAAATAAGGCGGCAGTCAGTTAGAGGGTCGTGATTGTGAGCCGCGCGCAATGAGCGCGGTAACGCAGCCAACTCCGGGACACTTTACTGTACTTAATTTAGGCCATAATTATGTCAAGAAAATTACCTGTCTGCTGTTATTATTACATGATTTACTGGGTTGTTTTAATGGTGTTGTTTAGATTAAGGAAGTATAGGTATATTGGCTGAAAATTGCAGAAAACTGAAAAGAGGGAAAGGAGACTTTTGCCTTGCAGTAGGACAACACAAACTCATTATTAAAATAAAGAATATTCTAAATCAAAAGCTCAGAATGATTAAGATATTCGTAATATTTTGCTAAGGCTTTCCTTTATCCTAACAAAAAACATACTTAGAACATTTTCTATGATGAGGTTGGAACTAAAATTTAACTAACGTAATTTATCGAATACATATGGAGTTGATCTTTTGCACCACAACACAACTATAGAACACAAAATTTTGCCTTAAGGTCGTTAATAAGGTAAGTAGTAGTACGATATATTAAATTCAGATCTATATGACAAATAAAAGTTTATCACAAACAAAATTAAAGAAATAATGACACATGATCAGTTGAGTTTTATTCAACAGGAAGTGTCGAAATACCAACGTCGGTATTGGTTTTGTATCTGCATTTTAAGGAAAATTGTTAATTTAGACAAGTAGGTAAGTAATGCATGTGGTCAACCTAATGAGTGGTAAAGTTAAACTAATAAGTTCACTATTTGATATGCGTATTCGACAAATAAGTTATCTTGATTACGATTAAGTATTTGGTCTATGGTAATTGAAACTAAGTTTAGATTTAACAGTTTCGAAATTTCAGCTGCTTACTCTCCATCCATTTTATATTTATTCCTTTTCTAAATAAAAGCTCAGGTATGTTCAAAACTATGATCGCCTAAAAATTCTTAATGTCTAAAGAAAGTAAAAAAAAACGTTGACTAACCGTCTATGTACATACCTCCCGCGGGTAGGTTAGCGTTAGTCTTGTACTCTCGTTCCTCGTGGGAGAGGGACCGGAGACTCCTCACAGAGGAGCTCTTGTACTCCATCTCCCGAAGAGCTAGGGATGCGCTATCGCACGAGATCAAGGACCGCTGCAGACCGAAGGACCGGATTTGATGCGGCGATGCGTTTGTACCTGTGAAGAAAAAGGTTTTTAATGTTGATTGTTCCAAAATATATACATGTACTTTTGTCAAATCAAACCAGTAACAAAAAAACCTACAGAGAAAAAAATACAAAAACAAATACAGATCCAATTTCATACGGCCAAATTTGAATTAATTCTTGTACCTCTGTCACGCACCAACATAGTTAATATTTAATTTAATTTTCTAAACAAGCCGAAAAACTACAAGTTTCCGGCAACCACTCTTTAATTAAACATTTAAGTGTCAATCACCTTATTATAGAAAAAGGTGGTCCTTTTTTTCAATCGTGGCCAAAATTGGCGGTCCTTCTGTCGGCCTTTAAAAAGGTACCGCCCTAATTATTTTGGCCTTGTGTTAGAAAAAAAATACATAGATAATTATTTTATGAGTATAACAATGTAAGATGGTCGTATACCGCAATTATGTAGTGAATCGACGCAAACAAATACAACCAGTTACTTCTTATTTGTTGTTTTACAATTATGGTGTAGTGATGTGCCGTAGTGTTAGAAGTCGATGTTTGTTTATAATGAATAAATTAAGCAATGTTTTCTACACATAAAAGGTAAAAACACTTTTCATTTGCCAAGCAACTTTATCTCAGGTCTCTGTAGGATTTAATTAATAGAACCCTGCACTAACGGAAATTACATGAAATCAATAAATAATTTTCTGAAATTAAACTATTTCAGTCATAAATGATAAATTCTGTTGTTTGAAGGTTACTAAAATTTTAATTTAACACAGTTATTATTTACACATTTCCACTACAAATTGAAATTTTCCAAGCGCAACGAAATTATTGTTTGCACTACACTATTTAAGCAACATTTGCAGTTTCAACCGCTACAAATAAATTGCATTTTATCGATAGTCGATAGTCCGTGTAATGTGGAAGTACAGCGTAATTAGCAAGGGTCACTGCGAAGCGGCTTACGTCCCACCTACAAATTAAGTCTATTAAGTCAAACTTTTAAGTCCCCCAGCATACGATATCTTCCTTTCTTGTGCCCCAGAGTTTGGGGCTTATTCGTAAAGTACCTTTGGGTCCTTTCTACTCTTTGTTTGATATTGTGAAGGATTTGTTGTGTTTGTTGTGCAGTTTGATAAAGATCTGATGTTAATGAAGAGAGTGTGCCTTGATTGTTAACGAGGGTCATTTAATGAAGAGGACTCGTGCAAGTGGGAGATATATAAACCATTCTGAAATTCTGTTGTAGGAAATCCTTAATATATTGGTGTTAATAATAATACTAACTTATGACTAAATTTAGGGCACTAATCAGCAATTAATATCGTTAAAACGTCACTAGTGAACAAGCAAAGGTTTACTTTAATAAAAACAAGTAAAATTTGCGTTCTTTCGTTTGAAGTTTTGAAGTGAACTTTTCAAAATAGCACTGCAGAATATTGATCATGAGTTTTTATTTTATTTTTAAACTGTGTTTATTATGATAAAGTATAAAGAAATATTGTCCCTGAGCCTGTACTGCATCGCGTCATGGCGGCAGCAGGCACAAAGGTCCCAGCAGTTGTGCAGTGCGTGAGTGCAACTTATTACTGATATAATTTCACTATTGTTTGCCGCCGGCTCCGCCGCTCCATATGGCGTAACGTGTTTTTTTTTGTAAATTTTTCCTCCAATTTCGTCGATAGTTCGAACTCCTTTTGAGCAACTCCTTAGTTTCGCGTGACTGACAGGCGGAAGACGATGTTTTATGATATTAATTAGATATCAGTTAAATGTGGGGTGGAATTGATGGGAAATAAAAGTTTATTAATACCTATTGTTTCGATGAAAATGCTTAGGCTAGCGGTTAAAGATATTTAAAGGAACCTGTTATAATTAATAGATATCGGTTATGATACTGATTTTAGGAACTATTTTGGTCCTTACATACTCTTAAAATAATTATTTCACCATGTCCTAAAACAATGCTAACAAGTTGGGTATGCTTCAATAGTGAAGCATACCCAACTTGTTGCCTTGTGGTAGGCTGGACAGGGGTTTTTGTGTAAGTAGAAAATCATGCTATCATAATAACGTACTTACACAAAAACCCCAGTCACCTACTACAAAATATGACCTTCACAACACAATAAATGTTGTGCAATGCACACAACAATAAAGTAGGTAAAAACACATGACAATCGCGATATCAGTGCCGACTCCCGTGGGAAGAAAAGAGTTTATCTACAAGTTGCGATATCGCGGTCGCGCCGCCAACCACTATCATATATATGAAAATTACACGATAATAATAGAAACTGTTCACAATATTACATTTTATTTTAATTGTTTATGCTCGCGGTTTTCGTAGCGCAACGTCGAATAATAACAAATTGGGCCGAGCTCAGGACACGCGCGATCAAATTATGTTTTCATATTAGTTTTTTAATTAATTGGTAACTTGTAATTTTGTATTTTGTAAATGTATTTATTGTTGTTTGTTTTCGATATGACCGCATTGTTTGTTTTTGTAAATGTGGTGGTTATGAGAAAATAAAGCTCTTTTATTAATTAATTTGGTTAAAATAAAAGACTCAACAGTCAACTGTACATATTTACATGGGTCACAAAACCTAGAATCTACGTCATTATTATCAGAAATTTTACAGAATTAGAACACATATTGATCCCTTTGGGTCTGCAGTTTCACACGAAGATTGTGGTGGTCTGTCTACGAAAAGGCACGAATCATTGATGAAGGAATTCCCCGTATACTATGGTAGCAGTCAATGAGAAAACGATGACTATTTCTAAGCGAGCTAAGGTGAGGATTTGAACAACAGGTTGGGAAAATAAATCGTCCTACGCGAAGCATTGATAGATTCCTGGTGCTTATTCCTAAGGTTGTCCGCAACAGATCGTTGGCTTTAATAACAAAGAGTTCACTGTAAAACATAGCTCAACTCCATTTAAACAACTTGCACCCTTTAATTGTTCATATGTATTCCTAGTGTCCAAATTGACCTAAAACTAAAAAAAATGCAGATCTGAACAAATACAACCTATTCCAAGAAAACGCTGCGCTGAGTCGTAGGTACAACATAGTTACTTATCAGTTAATTTATAAGGCTCGATGCACACAAAGTCACAAAAAGTTGACGCTGCCAAGACCTGCTTCTGTCAAGCCTCCGTGACTGTAATGTACCAGACTGTTTTGAGTATTTGTAAATATGAAGGTTTACACTTACTAGTTTTAGAGCGGGGCTCTCGGGGTCCATCTACGGTGACTTTGATGGCTTTAAGGTACGTGGTTACTTGAGGTGGGTTCGTTGATATCGTGATTGTTAACGAGAAGCTCTTCCCTGAAACAAATAAACATTTTAAGTACATAAATTTCACACCTTACACTACTACTATACCTTAAACTTATGAGATCCAAGCTTAAAGTAGGCAAAACTATTGAAAATTTTCATTTTCAATAGTTTTTCTTTTAATTTCTAAGGCACGATCAGAAAGGCCAATTCTCATTCTTTAAAAATGATCAAACTCAAGTCACAATCTAGTCGCCGTGTCAAAATAAGACAATAGAATATTATATTCTGCTGAACCAAATAAACTAAAACAACAAAGTAATCAGACCACGATTAATTATAATCAAGTTATAATTATGTAGATGTAGTCTTATTTAATTACATGATTGGTAATTAGTAAGTACTATGGGTGGTCCGAAATTCGTTTTACATTCAGTTTAACCGAACTTCGGCAGCTTGAACCGAACTTCGTCATTCGGCCGAATTTCGGTTAAAATGCCGAACATTCTGCACTAAATATACTTGCACTATCATAATAGAAATTAATGAAAAAACATATCTGTAGTAACAGTGAAATAAAATAAGTCTGATATACTCATTCATAGTCATTTATTTGAATTAGAAAAAGTAATCATACGTGATAAACAAAAAAACTTAAATTGGTCTTTTTAACTGCCAGTGTCAAAAATGTTTGGTTACAAACAAATCACAAAATTAAACCGCTCTTCTTACTAACCTAACCAGCCTTAGAAATCTTTCTTACTTAATCAAAAAACGTAATTTTACTGCCGTTCTCAACAAGTCTTAGAAATCTCTCTTACTTAATCAGAAAACAAAAATTTAACTACTTTTCTTAACAATAATAACCAACCATTAGAAATCTCTCTTACCTAGTCAGAACACACAATTAAACCGGAAGATCTTAATAATGAGTTTTAGAAATCTTTGCAGTATGTACTTAACTTAATAAAAATACTAAATTATATTGGTTAAATAAACTGTGCATTCTTCTGACACTCATCTTAATAAGGTTCATTCATAAATTGAATTAGAAAAAAAGAATACTTCTATCTAACGTACACCAGCAATTAGGTTTTTTTTTCATTTTGGCAACATTTAGGAATCATTTATTATTTAATATTTTGGACTATTATTAAACGGTATTTCTCTCCAATATAGACTAGTTAGTGAAAATAGAGAGCTTTTCATATTTGAAATTAACTAGAGGGAAATTAACTGGTGCAAAAACACTAAAGACTCGGCCTTTTCGGGCAGAAGCCTGTTTCGTTGTTGTTCATACACATTTCCTGCCTCTGAGAAAAGTCGCTCAGAATATACAGAGCTTCCAGGAGACGACAAAAATATCCGAGTTAGATAACTCATGTTAGGGAACTTATCTTTATTCTTAGCCCATCAGCCATATGGACAGAGATCTTTTGGCAGCAGATCATCAGCGAGATATCTGTCAAGCTCGAATGCAATTGGACTTTTGGTATCTTCTATGTTTGGTAACTTTGCAGCTGCCAGTTCTTCGTAGCAGTTCCAGAACGTTCTGTGTATACTTTCGTTGCTGACTGACGACCTTGAGAACCTCTGCACTGGCCGGACGACTTCTTCTTCATCCCTGCTTGAATTTCCAAAATCCTCGCTCCTTCTTACGAATTCCGCCAGGAACTCACGTCGTATAATTCGTACATTATCTTGTGCAAAAAAAATCATTTTGTAGCGCGGGTCCAACAACGTTGCAAGATTGTAGTAACTGTCATCTTGAATCCCCTGAAAACGTCGATCCAGCTCTTCTTTTAGTGAAACACGCATTACGTTGACATTAGGACACGCTGCTTGAACTTCGTTCTTGGTCAAATATCTGAAAAGAATTGTAAAGTCTGGTATTACCTCTGATATGCAGGAGTAGGAAGAGCTGATCTTTTTTGTAATTTCCTCAAAAGGTTGAAGTAAGGCCAGACATTCCTTTAGAAGATCCCATTGTCTTTCTGTCAAATTTTGAAAAGTTATTGTGCCACTGTTGTCCGATATATATAACGAGATCGCTCTGTTCTGCTCCAGTAACCTGTCAGCCATATAAAATGTACTATTCCACTGGGTGCTCACGTCTTGAATAAGTTTGTGCTTGGGTACATTGAGCTCAGTCTGTATCAGCTGCAATTTTTCTTGAGCCGGTTTGGAGTGATTAAAGTGAGTCACAATACGGCGACCTGCCGCTATGGCTTCGTTGACAGTTTCCTGAGCTTCCAAAGCACCGTGAATTGCTAGTTGCAAAGTATGAATGAAGCAAGTTTTTCCCACAAAAGTTGTCTGTGACAATAACATGAATTTTGTTAGAGATATTCCATGACTCAGCTATTTCTTCTAGGGCACAATGGATATTATGCGCCGTATGTTGGTCTAAAAAGGATTTTATATGCAGCACCCTATGTTGCAGTACAAAATTGTTGTCAAGCCAGTGAGCGGTAAAACTTAAAAAACACAGCATATTATTCATGCAAGTCCACATGTCACTTGTGATTGTAATATTTTTAGCTGCAGATAACTGGTCAAAAATCATTTTTTTTCAACTGATCATACATTTCAACGTACAGTTTCAGTGATGTATTTTCGGCTGGGAATCTGGTGTTTAGGTTTTAAGACAGCTATCAACCGATTAAATCCAGCATCTTCTACAACAGACGTTGGTTGATTGTCCACTGCGATCATTTCTGCTATTGCTCTGTGTATTTGCTTCGCCCTTGGGTCATCTATTTTCCACTTACTTTCGAATGAGCCCTCAATAGATGCCTGACGTAAGGATAACTCCATCGGCACGGGTACCTCCTCAGTAGTCTTCGATGTTGAAGCACTAACGGAAAGCAGTATTGGATTAGGCGAGTGAACAGGATGTTGTAATTGAGCAAATTGTCTAACATGCTTCACGCGAATGTGGTCAGTGAGAGCAGAAGTAGACGCTTTACGACCAATACCACCACGACATATCAACGAACCACATATGACACATTTCACTTTGTTTTGGTCGTCTGTTTCTTTATAAAATGTCCAACCACTTGATTTTTTTCTTCCAGTCATCTTCAAAACAAAGTAACAAACAAATAATGATTAAATCACGTAAAAACAACTAATTTAATTTGCGTAATATAAACAATAGCACGTGACAAGCTGGTGACGTCTTTACAAATGACTAGCTGGCTAACGGCCCCGCGGGGAAGCGCGGAGTGCGGGCGGGGCACATCTAGCAATATTTGCAGCAAGTGCGTAAACAAGTCACAACACGAAAAAGCGCGGCGAAATTGAACAGAAGTTCGGCCGAATTTTTCATTTTTACCGAATGTTCGGCCGAAGTTCGTATTCGGTTCAAACCACATTCGGCCCATCACTAGTAAGTACCTACTTCGGTAACTTGGTGTGGTCATCATTAACATTCCTCGCATTAAGACGCAACTCTAGTAGAACAATTCCTATGAAAACATCATGGAAACTGTTTTACCAGAATCGCGTCGCACCGTCGCGTCGCGTCTATCTGTGGGAGCCTTTACTAAAGCACTTACATAACTTTAGGGTGGTTGGGGGCATCCTCTATAATTATGTATTTTATTACCATTAGTCCAACACAGTTGCTCCCATGTACTCGTATGTTATAATAAAGTAAATCATAGCACCGATTTTACAGACCACAAATGTTCACATTCAAATACAATTATCCGTTATGTAGTACTCTACTGGGTTCAATCAAATTAATCAACTTATTAATTGGGATATTCAACATTATTCATAACCATGTTAAGTACGCTGTAAGTATGTTAATATATACCGTCAATCAATAGTGTGTATTTTGTAGACGCGCAACTCTATGAAACACACAAAGTAAAAGCATTGCCCTATCTTTCTCTCAGAGCAGATTTCACCAATGAAACTGAACGCGATCAGCACTTAACCCAGTTCAAGAGCTGTCGGTGTCAAAATTCCATAGAAAATAATGACACTGACCGCCCTTTAACCTAGTTTATGTGCTGATCGCGTTCAGGTTCATTGGTGAAATCCACCCTTAGATGTAGGAAAATTAGAGCTGGCCGATTAGTTTTATAGAATATTTTTAAATAACCCGTAGACTTTGAAGTCAACTTTTCTCTTATTTTTCTGAACGGTGGCGACTCAATTTACCAGTTCTAAAAATAAAATCTCCAACGCAAGAGCCGTGCCTAATTTAGTTTTCATTATAACTTGACAGATTTTATTAACTTCCACGTTAGGGTATATTTCTTTCTTCCCTCTGATATAGAGGCGAGTGTAGTCTATACTGGTCTATTATGTTCTATACCCTAAAGTTCACACTAGTACACACACGTGTGCAGTGTGTGGTTGTGTGGGAATGTAGGTATTAATGTGGATAGCGTACGGTGGAAAATGGCGAGCTTTTTGGGCGTCCGATTTGCGGTCAGCAGTAATGAATGCACCGATAAATACCGAATAAAATTACAGTTAAAATGAGTGGATTAACATGTCTAATGCAGATAATTCGTGTGTAGAGCACTCGATTCGGAATAAATGACTGATTCCAGCGTGCCCAGCCTGCGAGATTAGGTGCGTTTTGATTCTGGTTTTTGTTTGTTTTCGACATAGTATGGATCAAATGTGGTGCAAGGACGGACAGTTAGATTGTTGACCTTGATTATTATGTAGAATACGGAATGTTAGGAAGCTATATGCAAAAAGGATTCAGAATCTGTAGCCGATATCGGCGGTATCTCGTGAAGGTCAAAAGATAATTGAACAGTGAAAGTAGAATAGAATTAATACTATTTATTATTTATACCATGCAAATTAATATGTAGAAATTTTACACAGCGTGGCACAATCGGGCGGTCTCATCTTTTAAAGCAGTCTTTAAGAAAACCAGAAGTGAAAAAGAAAGAGAAAATCGGTAGATCAGCTCAGAGTTTTAGTTTCTTCCGCATTTTAGTTAGACTAGTAGGTTAGTTCGGTACACATTATCAAACGTTAGTGATGATAAAATAAAATGTGTGTTCTAATTATCAATGTTAGGTATTGAATTATTAATTCCCACAGTTCATGCTTCTTTATCATAAGGGAATTCAGTTTGCTGCTTCCTGTTTTAGTAACAAGTTAAGACATGTTTTTACATGCGTTGCCAGGAAGGAAATATGTACATATTTTGAAAAAAAAAAATTGGTCTTTCTGTCCATAATTATTAACCATATAAACGTAAATACAGAATCCATTTTATTTAATTAGATCCACTGTTCGTTTCAGCTTTCAAGACTCTCGAATCTATCCTAATGACCTTACTGAGCAAAATGGAGTTACCTTAGTTCCGAAGCAGGTGATTCATATAACTCTAAGTATCAAAGTACCAATCCCGAATAGCATGTTCGAATTTTATTCGTCAGTTTAAGTTATGTTTTTCGGGAGATCAAAGTTTATTTGTAGTTCAAAGATCTTTGACACTACTCCAAACTTTGCAAAAGCAAAGCAGGTAGGGCAGAATTATTTTCGCAAAGCCTGACTCAATACGGAAACAAATCATCATAAAACATTGGTCGCTAAACTTTAAAGGCGTGTCTCGAACGATGTGAAATATCGCTTCTAAAGTCGCCATTAAACTTAATACACTCCGCATGATCACTCATCAACAGTTTAGGACCTAACACAATATGAGTGAAGCCGTAAAACATAACATTGTATGGCAACGACCATCCAGAGGTGTTGAGAGAGGCGCGTGAAATATTCAATTATTGTGCCCAGGCGCAGGTGGGCGCGGGGTGCGGGGAGGGACCCGCCGCCATCTTGATTTACGATCGAGCGTAAATCCTGAGTGACATTTGTGAGTGAAGACGACTTGCAAACCGTCGCCTCTTATGTACACGACTATGACACGATTTTCAGGAAAATATTTTGCGGTCGCTTTCTATTGCTGTTTCCAATAGCCCACAGTTCCATAGTTCGGGTTTGTAGCGGCAATGGAAAGCTGGTGATGGCTATGTGTCGTTTCAGCGCTTAAGTCTGATCATGAGTTCTCAATATTGTGTAGAACGCCCAGCGAGCATAAATATAAAACGTTATGTGCCTGCCGAGACATGTGAACATCTCTTGTCAAAGCTCTCACAGCCTTCGGAAAGAATTTGAGTTATTTGACTTTTTATAAGTTGTCGCTTGGAAAGCGGGTTATTCGTTGACCTGGCATTCGAAAGGTTGAATTAGAATTCTAACTGCTACATTCTGCCCTACCTTGGAATTGTTATTATTTAAACAAAGTTCTATATCTTTGAAATCGATTCTTCGTTGGTATTCGATTCTACCTTTCATCTTTCAAGCTGAACCACGATTTTATTTTCAGTGTTTAGCTTTTCACGTCCTTTTACCATTTGACGACACTTAAGAATTAATCAATCTAAAGCTCATACAATAGCAATAACAAACACGACATAAAACCTCGATTCAATATAACGAGTAACAGGCCTGCTACAAACTCCTCGCTCACAGTACCGCGGCAGCTATAAATACGATGTAACTGAACACCGTCGTGTGTGAACTACCATTAGTTGTGACGGCCTCATCACAACAGAGCATCTATAATGTGATGAGATGAGAAGCGACAGGCGCGGACTGGTCCAGCGGCGTGATTCGGAACGTTTTTGTTGGTGTAAGTATCATGATTTTGAAAGAATTTGTGTATTATCTTGGGCATTCTGATTTTTGGACCTCAAATATCAAAAAGAGTTTAAGGTTCAAAAACATAAAAATGAAATCATGATTATAATAATAGTTTTAGCAAATAAATATTATTCTATTCTATTCTATTCATTTTGACCAAAAGGAACTTACGCTTTAGGTTCAATTTCGGTGAAAGAACGACTAAGTTACTCATTTAATTTAAAGTCCACATTTTCAGCAGTAAACAAAAAGGTTTTCTTCTGTCTATGTAAAAAACCCTGAGAATTGGCATATATAGATGACCAGAGTCATACTAACTCAACCGAACAGTCAATAAAAACCGGAGTCGAAATGTAATATTAAATCATACTCTTTGTGTGGATCAACTGACTCATTTTACGAAAACATAAAACCAGATCTAAGACTAGAACTAATTGTTGCCAAACAACATAATTACACAACGAAAAATAATCAAAATATTACACCACATCTAGATATTTCGAAATCAGTAATTTGATCGTAATGCGCTATGTCGAAAGAGAGAGTCCCTCATACATTGACAAATTGAACAGATAATTAGGGACGAGCATAAACGTCATGACCAGAATGTGACCAAACCATTTTGTGTAGCGGTCATCACTGTGTTACGGTCGGCAATTGTCTTTTTGTTTGGCTCTGGTTTTCGTCTTGAATGTCTTGAGTAACAAATATCTTTGCAGATTAGTTTTTATACTTAGGTATATGTTTCAGAGTAGATTTGTTACACAGCTGGTCTTATTAAGGTTCACAACGACATTAGTAGACCAGTCTTTTAGGCAAACACACTACTTGGTTATAATTATGTATTAAGAGGACGCACGGTGTATGCATTTGTTACTTATAGGAAGGTATAAATAATTAACTCGGAACCCTACCATAATTATTATTAAGTCTGACTGAATTAAGATAAAATTAATAAATCAACTTCCATTAAGTACGAAACATGTGCAGATACTAAGAAAATAAGAATTTGAAACATAAGGATAAATCCAAACATATTGTAACGCCTACAGTTCGATACCGAGAAACTAATCTCCTACTAATTTTGTATGTTATTATGATGACATACTAGCTTACGCCGTGCATGCGTTTGTAGCTTTATTCTTTTCTTTTTTTTTCAAACCACCGCTGTAAGAGCGAACAAAACATTTAAAAAAAAACCGGTTAGGGCGTTTTAGAGTTTTAGCCAGACTTACGAACATCAATCGATTTTTAAATGCAAGAGAAGAAGAAGCAGGAGAAAAGAAAAAGATTGGTCCAGATCTTGTTTAGTTTCAACAATAGCCTGTTTAGGAGTTATTGCCATAGGGTAGGGTCTTCTCTTTCTTTTTTTTAGCTGCCCCGTTGGTTTCGTGGTCGCAAGCGCTAGCACTAGCGCGTAGTGAGCGTGGGGTCCTGGGTTCGGACAAAGTGTTATTGGGTTTTTCTATTAGAGATTTCTTACTAAAAGCCCGAAGTTCGGAAGTTGGCGATGTGATACCCACGTGCCTTGGAAAGCACGTTAAGCCATTGGTCCTGCGCCTGATCTCTATCCAGTATCCGGTCGTGTCGGAATGCGTGCCGTCCCATTGGACCATGAGAGTGAGGGAAGAGATAGTGCACCTGTGTCTGCGCACACACTTGTGCACTATAATTTCTCTATTTCTATAATTTCTTTTTAGATTGGCCACCATGGCCGAAATACGGTCTAGAGGACTATTATTATTATCTTCTCTTTCAAAGTCTATCATCATTTGGCGAAGAAGATGGCCATTACTGTAATATCATACCAGATCACCAACGAGTCAAATGTGACGGTAACATCACGCCTGTTATCCCCGAAGAGGTTGACAGAGGTGATGCGTAAATGTGACGATTTCAACCACACTCTATTTGAATATACATATTTTTGAAGAGCAAGAACTCCACGACTTCATCCCACCTGCCCCCTTCTACCATCGGACATCTAGACGTACTGCTAATTACCATCCATACCTAGTTGCCATTCTACCAATTCGCACTAAGCACTTCCAAACATCCTTCATAATGCGCACGGCAAAAGAGTGGAACTCACTACCTGCGTCTGTGTTCCCGAACGCATTCAACCCGAATTTTTCAAAGTTAGAGTGAACAGGCTTCTTCTGGGTAAGCTCACTCTATCGTAGACTTTGTCTCTGTCACTTCTGACCTAGACTAGAGTCAAGAGCAAACCCATCGAAAAAAAAAAAAATTGACGTACAAACTGTAACTATAGATTCATGAAACTGCAAACATGATTCTGAACCCTGCGTTGAAATTGATCGCCGCTAATTCTAAAAAAAAAAATATTTTCCATACTTTTTGACCGCGTAGTTACTGCACTTTTCTATAGAATAGCAGATTGATTTTTCGACAACCGTCGAAAAATGTCTACACTAGCGGATCTAGGATCATGAACTAAATTAATGGCTATCGAGTTTGTTTCTGTATACAGGATGTAATTTAAAACACTAACAACCACTTCATCATTATGTTCATTGTTGTTGTTCAATGAACTCATCATTATCAACAACTTTTATTAAGGAACTAAACTTGAAATCGCAAAAAAAAAACTGTTGTTCCCTACCTTGGTGTTTGCATAACTTGTCAAAATGTAGGGGAATACTTAGCTCATATTTTTATCGAGATTGCTTAGGAGGTTGTTAGTGTTTTACCAAAAACCCTGTATACTGGTATTGTTAATGGTTATGTAACATGAATAAGATTATTTGCACTTTTTATTAGTACTAAGTTCAGACAAGGAAATAGTTTACTTACATAAAACAGATGTTGAAATGAAAGGAAAACCCACGGATTCATCAACTTTTCTCTCGTATTTGCAGAAATTAGTCTTGTTACTTTGAGATAGGGCTGTGTTTATCTTAAACTAGCTTCGGCTTGCGACTTGGTCCGCTTGTTTTTTTTTTCCCCCGATCCACCCCGTCGCCTTCCTGCGCTGGTACTTAGTTTTAGCTTAGCGTTAGCTTAGCTCTCTGACTTTTTTTTATTTTTGCTCGGCTGAGGGTCCTAGTGTAATTTTAAATAGCCTGTTAGATTTTTTTTATTTTTTTACACGTGCAGCCTGTTGGCTAGATATACGCGAAGAACATACACTGCTCTCCGAGTTCAATACAACAATGCGTTTAGGATACTGGTGGGGCTGCCCCGTTTCTGTAGTGCGTCAGGGATGTTTGTGGATGCGCATGTAGATTGCTTTTACGCAACAATGCGTAAAAGGTGTGCTTCCCTGGTGCGCAGGGTGTGGGACAGCTCCAACAGTGTCTTAAGCATGGTTGCAAGTCGCTGGGACTGTTTATACGAGGGTCACTGTTGTGCCATATCTCATGGGATGTAGCAACAGTGACCAACCGTTACCCTTGTTTTTTTATTTTCCTTTTTTTTATTTACTGTATGTGCTTACTAACATAGTCGTAGGTTTTTACTAATAATACTGTTGATTCTTGGTTACTGCATACTCCAATAAAGAAAAAAAATCTGCTTCTTAACATAACATAACATCACGCCTTGTTTCCCCGAAGGGTTAGGCAGAGGTGTACCTGTACACCCACATTTCGCCGGTTATGTTTAAGTCCCATGTAATAGGGGGCGAGCCCATTGCCATCAACCGGGCACAAATCCAGACTCCGGGGTGCTACTGAGAAATTCCATATAGAAAAACCCAATATCACTTTGCCCGACCTGGGAATCGAACCCAGGACCTCATGCTCAGCAGTAGCGATTGCGACCACTAGCCCAACGAGGCAGTTCTTCTTCTTCTTTAAAAAGGTTTTATCACATCCGAGCGGGAGTTCCAAAGAGGGGAGTAATCCCTACCAACATAAAAACAAAAAAACGATCTAACTCTTTCTATTATTAGTATAGATGAACAAGCTGATAACCTTGCCTCGACTGCAGAATAGGGAGTTTCCATTTATTTGGTTAGGTTTTTGAAATCGATACGCACCACTACATAGATTATTCTCAACAAACAACTATCAGGACTTGTGCTTATTTAGTTACGTGTTGCATAAAGCTATTAGACGTTTCACGTATGTAGATAAATATTAGATTTATTTAAGTACAATATTATGAAGGTATATCCTACCTACATACCTATACATAATAGCCAGCACCATACCGACCAGTCACATCACTGATGGTGTGTTAAAATGATCTCCGTGATTTTACTGCCCCTCCATATTGTTGGTGCATGTGGGCTGTAATGGCGGCTGGCTGCTCTTGCGCACACAACACAATGGAACACTAAAGTGCCAACGTCGTTTATAGCCGCCTGTGGTTTGGAAATTAAAATCCAACTTGCTGATCCGACTTTGTCGTGGCATTCAAGTGTTTGAAGGTTTAGGGAAATTGTTGGATTATGACGGTGTTCATTATTTTTGCGTGTGTTATCCACGAAGACATACCTACGTACAGTTCACCAATAATTCAACAATGCAATATAGGTAAATATAATGGAAATTGGAAGCCTTATTCGATTATCGAAATATCGACGCATATTAATTGGTTTTTACTCGTAGACATCTTGAACCTCGAATATTTAAAATAAAAGCTTGGTTGTAACCATGTTTAAACTAAAAGCTTGATTGACACAATGTTTAAAATGAAATCCTGATTGTCACAATGTTTAAAATAAAAGCTTGATTGACACAATTTTTTAAACAGAAGCTTGATTGACACAATGTTTTGGTTTCTTTTTAGGTTTTAGGAATATTTTTGAATTATTGACCAAGTATATAACAAAATAATATGTGCAGATATACTTGAGAGCGCGTTCTTTTATTCTAACAAACAGCTTTATTTAATTGGTATGTATAAATTGTTTATAACATTTCCATATACAACGTATTTACCCACACATTTTCGCAGAACAAATATTAACATAAATGACGCTCCATTCGGGGACTTGTGTATCGCTTCTGGAAATTTACTCTGTGCCAAGTTAGAGCTTTAAGGTCAGCGCAGACCTACGGAGTGGCACCGAAGTGAGTTATTATTCAATATAATGTATGATTTTTTATGAAAAAAAAGCTAATCATCTGTACCTCCTGTCACTCTGCGGCATTCCTTTAAATAGGTTGAAGCAATTCAAGTATACGAGTCACTGGGTCTCCGACGATCTGGGTGACAATCAGGATATTGAGAGGGATCTCAGGGCGCTGTCTGTCCGGTGTAATATGTTGGCTTGCAGGTTCGCACGATGTACTAGACCAGTAAAGGTGACACGTTCAGCCTGTGGACCAACTTTACACAGCGGGCGTACATCGCACTGCGCCTGCAGTTCAACAATGCTTTCAGGATGCTTAGGGTTTTCGCGGTGTTGTAGTGCCTCGACTATATTTGCTGAGGCGCGGACTAATGATTTTGCGATTATAAGGAAACGGAGCGCTTCGCTATAAATTCGCACTAAACAGCTCGATCAGCATCCTGAAGGTATTGTTCCGAGTGGTGGGATCTGCCCCTGTTACAGAGGTGGATGCAGCTTCATAGTTGCGCCTCCCCTCATGTAATATTTTTGTGTTTTATTTTATTCGTTTGGATGTAATGTGTATGTGCTTTTTTTGTTTTTGTTTTTGAATGGTATTCGCATGTATTTTGTATTTGATTTGGTTTGAGTGAAATGTGCATGTATTTAATTTGATTGGCATGTATGATTATTATTTTGTTGTGTGTTTGTGATTTTTTAATCAATTTTAAGTTTTTAATGATATATTGTTATTTTTTTTTATTGTTAATTAAAACGGTAACACCAGTTACATTAATTAACCACACCACCATGTGTGGACATTGTCTGAAATAAAATAAAATAAATTTAATTATTATATATAGTTTATATAACGTAATAAAAACACACAAAGCGTCTTAGAGGGGCGCGCGAACCTACTCTTTTCCGACACTCCGTTGGTCTGCGCTGACCCTTAAGCTGGTAAATCCCTGACTAGAAATAATTATAACAAACTGCATAATTATGAAATTATTAAACACAATGGACAATAGTAGCAAATAATGTATTACAAAGAATTTTACTACTTTGTGGGTACCTAGAACCGATATAGATTTATACGAAAGCTCGTAGTTTCTTGTTCTTAACTTTTAAAGTGCTTGGAAATCCCATATCAATCTCTTATCATCAGAAGTATATTTTATGTAAGTGGAAATATAACTAGTGATTAAGATGCCAATAAGTAAAAAAATAAACATGCTTGAACTCTATTAGTTCTAATAAATGACTTGAAGTAGTCTACCTATGTTTTTAATTACAATTAAAACTGATGACAAATTAAGTACTTACCTATCTAAGTATATTTTTCTACTTGGTATTAATAATATTTTATTAGTACACCTTATAATTGTGCAATTAAGTTATGTACTTCCCGCAGTTTTCCTCTCGTAACTGTTCATACTTTTACATAGATACAAGACGTTTGACGTCATTTATGTTTATTTATTTTTCCATCTTTGAAGAAGTTCTATATTTCCAACCATTTAAAAAATCCCTCATAAACATAAGGGTGTGTCATGGATTTAGATGAAAACAAAAACAATTCCATCAAACGGAGTAAATAATTAGTGGAATCGTTTTTGAAGTGATTTATAAACTGTTAAAGTTATTTTATTATCACCTAGTTAGACAATAATGGCAGAAGCTATTGTATTTACTAGCGGATTTTCGAGGGAATCCCTTTATTGACTCACAAGTGTACGATAATTACTTTGACCAACTGATTTACACATTTCCCACGCAAAAAAAAAACTGACCGATCATTCGATCAACTATGTCAATACATTATTTTATGTCATAATAACAAAGCATAACTGTTTAGGGCTGCCTGTTATCCCTGAAGGGTTCGCCAAATAAGTTTTTAAGTCCCATACGGCAACCCTATTGCCATCTGGCACAAACCCAGACTCCAGGTTACTTCTGAGAAATTCCTGATGGATACAGTAAATGTTCTTAACACTGTTTTTTAAAACTGTTTTAAAAGAAACACATTTATAAATGTAACAGATACAATAATGTATCAAAGTGTAACCTTTTATATGTGTTAATATGTGTAAAAGAAATAAGCAGTTTTAGGTATCGGTACCGCAACGGGCGGTTATTTTGGCAACGCAGCGTTTACCTGTTACACTTATTAACACTGTTAACACTTTTATATCGGTAACAGATATATTACTGTTACACTAGTGTAAGTGTTTTGGGTTAACAAAAAGTGTTACATATTTGATTCTGTTATCAATTCAAAATGAAACATTTATGAAGGTGTTTTTATGTCCCTGAGTGGAACCCAATAATACGTTGCCCGAACCGGGAATCGAACTCAGCACCTCATATTTAGCAGTAGCGTTTGCGACCACTAGACCAACGAGGCATTTTAATCAAACAATTTTTGAAAAAATATGTTTTCCCGATTAACTATAGTTAAATTTTCACGCAAACTGTTAATAAATTGTCAGTTCATAGACACGAAGGCAAGTTAACGGCAAACACGGGTTTTCACATTCGTGATTTAGAAAATTATCGTTCCGTCACCGCAAACGATTGTTTTGTTTATGGCGGGGACTCGAGGAACGCAGCCTTAATAGCGTCATCGTTTAGTTGTCTTTTATTCGATTATACGTGCACAGTTTTGCGGAACTACGAATTGAATTTTTTGTTTTGCCTTCTCCGTCCCATCAGTCAAGAACGAGTCGAAATTGTGAGGTTTCCTAGCTCTGTCTCGTGTTTTCACGTCTTATGGGGGAGATCTGTGCACAGGTGTGGGACAACATAGGTTAACTTAGTATTCACTTAATTTTATTGGTGGGCTGGAGGTCAAAACCTGCAGGCATATTGAGCGTAAGAAAAATCTATTTTGTGCCAGGCCAGGAATACAAGTGACAAAACATTTGCATAAAATAGCAAATAAGAAAAAAATGCTCAAGCATTTATCATCCAATAGAGCAAACATTCTTGACCCATAATCAAGAACGAAAAGAAAGGAAAGAAAGAACAGTAAGAAAATAAAGAAAAGAAAGAAAAGAAAGAAAATAAAGAAACGCAAGAAATTTAGAAAAAAAAGAAAGAAATGTATTTGACCCATGTTAAGGCACACAATATCGAACGAAACGGAACGAAAATCAAGCAATGATCATTAATCACAATGTGGTATGTGATCAATGTTGCGTGTGTTCTAAAATGCCTAGTTCCTGATTCCAATAATTTAATAATCTCCTTCGCTTTTCCAACAGGTAAATTTAGTGGAAGAATTTAGTCATTGCTCCTTAATATTCTTATGTCTTAGACTGTGTCTTCATAATTTCTGGTTTTCCTTTCATATTTTAGAATAACTATCAAATTGTGAGCGCACATCGCATTCGTTTTATAACTTTATTAATAATTAATAATTATGTGGAAAATGTTGTGGGTTTATACATTTACTGACTCTGTAGCTCAAACTTTGTGTATTACTGTAAGTTGTAACCGTTTATTTTCCAACATGAATAAAATAAAATAATGACTAAATATGATTTCAATGTTGGATTTTCTACGCTGGGCTCAGCACCGAATGTTGAAAATCCAACAACGCCCTTTTATTTTGGCATTTATTTAGGTGTCGGTGAGTGCTAGTGCAAATGAGCAAAGTGACTAAGGATTTGAGCAAAAGTTTCAGAACACCGTAAAAGGATTCATTCATTTAGTAACTGGTAGGTAGCAAACTAATTAGTTTTCAGGGCTGAACGCGCGCGCCGCCATTTTAATACAAAATAAAAAAAAAACCGCACTGGCTGTTGCAATTGTTTTTTGTTTACAGTACAAAAAGAAACATAATTACAAAAATACCTTATTCGTACCCCTTCAGCACCGTCGCCGAGGCAGGCCTGAAACGCTGGCCTATGTGACTTGAAAAGTTTCCGGCGAATTCAGAACCTCCTGTTTTAGAAGACGGTTAAAATGAAAAAAGGCGGTTTTCATGTCAGAACCACACAGTACTGGTAAAAAAAAACCCAGGATGGAAATGATTAATTATAAACACGTTTCTCAATCAAGCTTTTTTCTTAAACCACTGATTTACCGCAAGACCACAAGTAGGTACCTACACTTAGTAAACTACAAATAAATACAAAGATCTGTAGTTATCACATCATCATTGTTAGCACACAAGAGTTCAGAGTTTCGTCACCTTTGACAGGTATAAGGCTGTGTGCAGACTTATGTCAAGACGGTATTTAGGCAGCCTATCGTTCTATGAAAAGAATGATAGCGCGCACACTTAACTAAACCTGCAAAGTGCGTGTCGAACCACGTACAATGAAGGGTTCCGTAGTTGGGATGAATTTATCACGAGAACAAACTTAACGTTGTAGTGACAAACATGTTCTCCCATACATCGATATACGTCGCGGTCAATTCTCCAACTGTAAATGTTATAATCGCAAAAAAAGTTTTTTTAAGTGATAAAACAACAAATTAACGATTTTCAGACTTTTTTCTTTGCTAGTGCTTTGATACCTTACTTCTTGCCAAATTAAATGACTCTAGGTGAACAGGAAGTACCCTATAAGTTTTGATTTATTTGCATAGATCACCGTATTTTATTATTGCGTTGACTTAAAAGCCTGATTTAGTTAGAGGTCCAAGGGACCGTGGACCAGCGAATTGATTGAAATTAATTTAATTTCAAATCCATACAATCACGCGTTCCTGAGATAAGGGTCTTGAAAGGCAGACAGAGGGACAACGAAGTGATCCGTTTTTTCTTTTTGGCTACGGGACCCAAAAACATTCAAAGTTGTCAATAGTATATTTCATTACAAGTGCGGAAAGGCTGTCATTACAAAGAGTTCCGACAAATGTCTACCCGAGCCGAAGCCCAGCCGAAGGCGAGGGTTGACAGTCGGAACAAGTTGCCATGACGGTTCCGCAGGTGTACTGAACGACTATTTTTAATACAGTTGCGATAAAATGAAGCAATTTAATAAAATAATAAAAACACAATAAACTCAACTAATCAATCATTTATTTCTTGAACCTATACATTGAAATTGGTACAGTTTTTTATACTAACTGGGGAAGTTTTAGGTTGCATATTTACTGTTTGAGACAAACTATTATTAATTTCGTATGATTGTTCATGTATATTTGTCATACACTGGCGTTTGCTAGTTGTTGGAATTGGATCTGATGAATTATCATTATCAACGAAGGTAGATGGACGAACGTTCTCTTCAACATGTGAAGGAGACGGACTGGACCTTAAATTAATGGATTGTGTGATTTTTTTCCCAGTTTCTAGTTTGTTGTTTAATGAATCACCAATATAGCTTTCTGCAACTTTGTCTGATTTCGAACCTCCTAGTCGCTTTAAGGACGTCAAATTGGCTCCTGAATCTGCCAATAAATTAGCAGAGGTCCTCCTGAAGCTGTGCCCAGTATAATACTCAGCATCCGGCAGACCAAGAAACGTAGCTATTTCTTTTGGCATATTACCAAATTTGTTTATCCCTATTGCTTGAGCTGTACACTTCCCTTTTGGGTAATTTTGAAAAAAACGGTCGGTTTTTCCTTTTTGGGACCGCTGATTCATATATTTTTGCACTATTCTATGAAAATCTCCTTCAACAACACGCTTCTCGGTATCTTATTTTTTGTGTTCGGAATCTTGATTAGTAGCATTTTTCCATGGGCTTCAATAATTTTTAAAGTAATATTGGCTAACTCCTCTCTGAGGCAAGCTCCAACAACGCCAAAAATCAGAGCAACCCACAAAAAAAGGGATTTGATTCATAATTTTTTAAATCATGTATTGACAGTATTTTGCGATTTCGTAAACTGAATACTAAAGAAAAATATAAGTACTCATTAATAAATTACCTTTGTGGCTAAATAACGATCATCGGGAGCTTCGTTCAAAAACCTTTCCACTTCATTGGATGTTAATATTTTCGACTTTTTACTTGTAAAACCGTCTGATTGTCGTTTTAAGAAAGCATTTAATTTTTGGGTATTCACTTATATCCACGTTGTTCCTTATTTTCAGCATACTTTTATCATCGAAAACCTCGACCATAACGTAGACGGTTTTAATTTTGCTGAGAGTTCGGAGAAGTAGGCCAACATAACATTTTCTGAAAAACTATTTGCTTTTTTCTCCTCTCCCCACGCAATAAATTCGTCGTATGTAACGACTTTTTGACTCTTCCGGTAAAATGTTCTCCGAAGCATTTTGTGCAATTATACTGAGTTCCGGTGGTGTTAATTAAAAAAAAAATTGTCGAAATTACTCATTTTGTGCAACAAACAACTAAGCTCGCAAAGAAAATTTCTAGAAAATGGCGCCAACCGTAGGATATAAGCAGAGTTTTTTTTTCCTTCACCCATTTTTTTTTATTGATATGAAATGAAAATTAAATTTAATGAGATGAAATGAAATGAAACCTAACCTAACTCATTCAATTAAATCATTGAATCTGATATTGAAATAAATTAGTAGCTTCTTTTTAGAAATATACGTATTTGTATGAATCACAAAACTCTTTAGTAAAAACTTCATCGTTGGTTTTTCTTTTTAATAGACATTATTTTGACAGTTGGGATTTTTACAGAAATAAAATCATTTATCATTTATTTATCAACGCACGAGTTCGGGAAAGGTAAAAAAAAAGCACTAGTATGTAATAGCCCACATCCCGAACGCTATACGTCCCTGCAATACGCCACTTTTTGAGCAACTGTATTAAAAAACGTATTGTCTGTTCTAAAAGTATCTTACGCAATCATGCAGTAAAGGGAATTGGTAATACATTCATATTTATTGGTAAGGTATACCTCACAACTTTTTCCGACACTTAATATTTGAACAACATTATTAAAATGTAATTGAAAAATACTCGCCGAAAAAAAAACACAACTGTCAAATTAAAATAGTAGATTATTGCATCGAGCACAAAGTAATTTATTATTGCACCGAGTGCCTGATTTAACAGGCACAAGGGAAGAAGTTTAATTATTGAAATTAAAAGTTATACTTGAGCAATTATTAAACGTAAGGTTAAGAGTTTTGTTGGGCAAATGTATATTTAAATTTGGAACAAGTAGGATAGAAACGAATAATACGTACGTAAAAAAAAAGTATTGATATCGGCTGGCTGAATAGAGCTAATCCATTGAGATTGGCACCTTTTGGATCTGTGCAATAATGAAATTTCATACATTTTTATTGCTCTAGAGCATTAAAGACTCGCTTTGTATTGAGTTTTTAGTGTGATTGTGATGAAATTAAAGCATAGTTGGAAGAAAACATCTTTATGGTGGTTTTTAATTAGAATTTCGGGTTGAAGTATTTACGTAATCAAGTCAAAGCATTCAATTTGTAAGTGGCATTACAAATTGACAGCCCCCGTGGATGTACATTTTCAACCAGAGCAATACTATAAGCTAATATACAGTTTAGTAATTTATGCGGCTTACTCAAATGTCTTTTCTTTGGTAATGTTCGTTGAATCGTTGAGCTCCTTAAATGCGTGCACTGACTGGACCGGTCCCTCGTTCTGTGTGGTTCTTTCCTCAAAAGACCATTTCAGACACCAATCTACATGGTTTCCACATGATCTGACCAAGATTATGTTTGGACTTTAAAAGAGACTGTGACCTCTCAGTTTGTTACGGCCTTTCTTCTCAGAGTAGTCAGATAGGAAACGCCGATCTAATCTAGTTTTTAAAATAGGATTGACGTGTTAAAGTGTTTGTAAAAACCTAATTGTAGAAATAAAATCATTTATCATTTAACACCCATCGCGAGATAATTACTATTTCCGATAAAAGGTGTACAGGCCCCGCAGCCTAGCGTGATTTGACAAACATTATAGAACGTGCTATGAATGAGAACCGGTCTGCGCGCGCGCAGCACTAGTGTCGTCATCGTTATACCGATTCAAACCAGTGCGTCATTCCGTCACTTCAATTTTCCAACTTTTTTTTATGACGTCGGGTTTCTTTTGTTTGATCGATAAATGGGAAATTACATTGCCCGAGTTTTCAAGGCGTTTTAGATATCAAGGACTTACCTTAAGTTCAAGAAAGGTCACGGTTTATCACGAAGTGATTTCGTAATGTTTTTTTCTAGAACCACTGTTAGCCAATGATAGTAAAGTTATTACGAGTGCTGCGCCTGCGCTCAACTAGCGTTTTTCCTTATCGTGACACATCTCGTTACGCCAATCAATTAGAGTCAGTATTAGATAATAAAAAATATTATTAAGGATTCACGCGATCGTAATCGGAAGTGATTTTAATTTATCTTTTCCTCTGTTGTGCTGGTTTAGTTCAAACTAGCTATCAGAATAACTTTAGCTGAAGTTAAGATTAACATTAGAGTCTGCTGACACATCGCTGTGCAATCAGTGAGACCTTATTCAAGGCCAGCCTTATTCATATGTTTTTATTGGTTATCTGGCCTCTGATCTTTTGATACTTAGTTTGATCGCATAGAACTCACGATGTTGAATAAATGGAGTAGGTACCTACGTTAAGATAGTACGAGAATATCTCTGGGTCAACTACTCTATGCCTTTTAAACCCTGCCTTAAAAAAAACGCGTGAGTATGTACAGTCAGGTCAGTGAAGCAATTTTTAAGCAAATTAACACCCTGTGTCAATTTGCCATTACACAGTTCGTACAACATCAAAG
Organism: Dasypolia templi; assembly: GCA_963555695.1. NCBI lineage: Eukaryota > Metazoa > Arthropoda > Insecta > Lepidoptera > Noctuidae > Dasypolia > Dasypolia templi. Next base: position 8,338,865 of record OY743157.1, read on the forward strand.
AATAAGAATGACAGTTGCGATTTGAACATACGGACAATTTAAGTTTGTAGCCAACTTGCTAACCTAATTTTCCTGACTGTATTACAATAATACGTCACAAGAAGGTCACAAGTTTATTGGCTTTTTCTATCTAGAATTTTTCAGTAGCAGCTCGGAGTCTGGATTTGTGCCCGGCTGATGGCAACAGGCTCGCCCCCTATTACAAGGAACTTAAACATAACTGGCGAAATGTGGCGTGATATTATGTTATGTTATGTCACAAGAAACAGTTAATTTTGACGTCAATTAGAACCCTACTGACTCAACAGCTAGGTTGACACTGACAATAAAATCAGTAATCCATTTATTGGATAGGCGGTCTGCGCAAATCATGGCGGTCGTCCGCGTTGAGCGCCAGATTAACCAATTATAATGCGCCCCTACTAATAGTTATACGCGTAGTAATATCTACCGACCGGTTACAGCTACCTACAGACGTGTTACATGGTGTGACTGTGTTATGATTAGTGTTTAAAGGTTGTAAGACTGACTAGAGTCAGGATTCTGTTTACGCATAATCAGGCTATAATGTTCCCACTGCTGGGACACAGGCCTCCTCTCTGTGAGAGGGAGTGGGCCGTAATCCACCACGCGCGGGCCCAATGCGTATTGGTAGATGTCACTTGTCTTAGATTTTTTTGGTTCTAAGACATGCCGGTTTCCTCACGATGTTTTCCTTCACCGTTTTGAGAGCAGTGTTTATGAAATAATTTACTCAAAAGTAAAGCGCCTGTTTGGGTTCGAACCTTTGACCTTCAAAAAGGTCCGTGAACACTGGCGCGATGCGAGAGCGCGACACAAACGCACCTGTGGCGTCGCGCCTGTGTCTATGAGCCGTAAGTCGCGACCGTTACCACTGGGCCACCACTGCTCTCAGGATTCTGTTTATTAGTTTTTATTATCGAAACATGATTGATTTATATAGGATGCATTGTTTAAATTATTGTTATACGCAACTGCTGACATAGTTATCAACATGAGCTGCACGATTACTGACAAATGCGTTCACTGACTGGACAAGTCCACTCAAACTGTGTGGTTCTTTCCTAAAAATACCATTTCAGACACCGATGTACATGGTCTTCACATGATCTGACCAAGATGTCTGGGCTTTAAAAGAGACTGTGACTTCTGAGTTTGTTTCGGCCTTTCTTCTCAGAGTAGTCAGATAGGAAACGCCGACCTCATCTAGTTTAAAAAATGTGATTGACGTGTAAAAGTGTTTGTTCAAACCTACTTACAGAAATAAAATCATTTATTATTGAATCATTTATCAACATAACACTATGCCTGTATTCCCCGCAGGGCTAGGCAGAGGTGCACCTGTAGTCCCACATTTCGCCAGTTATGTAACAGAGTCCCATGTTGTAGGGGGCGAGCCTATTGCCATCAACCGGGCACATAGGCAGACTCCGGGCTGCACTGAGAACTTCCAACAATACAGTCTGCTGTTCGGCTCATTCACACGTAAAAAATCTCTTTCTTCGTTCGTTCTTTGCCTTGAGCTGTTAAGCCAGTAGGAAGTCAGTAGGAAGTCCATCAAGTCAAGTAGATTAATATCTCTTTAGTAGCTATTGAACTCTAGTAGAAATACTGGTTTGACTTGGTATGGCGATAAAAAAAAATACAGTCTAGACGGTGTCTTCTAATCCTCCAAAAATAGACTCCATAGGAGACTGACATCAATAACTAGTATATTTTTGTGTCTGTCAAAGGAGACTGACATCAATAACTAGTATATTTTTGTGTCTGTCAAAGGAGACTGACATCAATAACTAGTATATTTTTGTGTCTGTCAAAGGAGACTGACATCAATAACTAGTATATTTTTGTTTCTGGCCGTGTGACTGCTTGGTTCTTCTGAACTAAACAATGGATGATACAGTTTTCTTCATGATTTATAGAATTTATACCAGAAGATTTATGAGTACCTACATAGATATTGAACTTTAATTATATAATCTAGATGTTTTGTCAATTCCTGAAAACCGTGTGAAGCAGAAACCGTGAGCAGGACGTGGCTGCTTCGGTAAATAAATGAATCAAAATAAGTTTTCCGTATAATCCTTTCGGGAAAAGTCAATATTTTAGTAGAGTAGAAGAGAATTCGAACTGACCTCTAGAAAAGTCGTAATTTAAAGGTTAAACTGTCGTAACAGTAAGTTTATTAATAGCTCACATGGGAACACCCAAATCGATTGTACAATATTTGTACGCTATAAAACACGTTACGAGTACGAGACAAGTACCTAGCGATGATCTTTTTTTTCATCTTAATTTTGTGCGAAGAATGATGTATATTTTAATACAGTTTCTTACCGGTTTTTCTATAGAAAGTCGAATATTTGGAACAGAATACTACTTTACTACTTGATCTTTCCGGAAAGGAACTGGATTACGGATGTAACTGTTCGGGAATTGCTCAGAAGCAGCTCGGAGTCTGGAGTTGTGCCCGGTTGATGGTATAAGGGTCGCCCCCTATTAAAAGAGACGTAAACATAACTGGGGAAATGTGAGTGTACTATAGGTAGGTACTCCGTATTTTTTTGAGAAATCATCAAATGGCTTCTCCCGCTCTGGGTGGAGCGGGACGGCGTGTCAGACTATCATAGACCCATTGGCCGTTGGAGGTGACGAGTCCTTGAGTCATCATAAATAATGTGCTTCCCGCATCCAACCGATTCTGGCGGCGTTCACCAGGTCATCGGTCCACCTTGTGGGAGGCCTTTGAACACTACGTCTTCCCGTAAGCGGTCGCAACTCCAGAACCTTTAGACCCTATCGGCCTTCTGTTCTGCGAGCAAGGTTTAAGTGGCAGTGGGCAGTGCAATGTGCCCTGCCCACTGCCACTTAAATTACCTTGAGTGAAAACCTCAAATTGGCAAGCGTAGCGTATAGTTAGATAGACCAACGACCGTAAAATGCTGGTAGGACAGACTGGGTGCAGAAAATGGAGATCCTGGTGTTGTGCAATTTGGGAGAGGCCTATGTCCGGCTACTAGTCGCTACATTTACCACCAGCACGGGAGTCGAAAAGCCCCATTTCTGATCATTTGACCTAGTGTCTTGTGAATATCGGTCAACGGTACATAGCAACAATGTCCCTATTTTGCAAAGCCCCGTTTATTGACCGATTAGTCATCCGACTGAGCGTTTTTATTCTGTGATGGCTGTTGACATATTAAACTGATTTCCCTTTACCTGTAATCAATCTTCTTAATTTTTTTGTACAGTAGGCCACATGTTTTAAGTTTTAAGCTGGCATAATATTGTATTCAAACTCCTTACTACGCTAGGTCAGATTAAGAAGCAGTGTTACCACCGTGTTGCGGTCGACTGTACCATACATCGATTTTTTTTCTTGTTGAGTAAAGCAAAAAGTAAATAACTGAATGATGCTAACGTTCGATTTTTTTTTTTTAAAGTTCTTGCGTGTCAATCATTTATATTTCTATGATTATAATAAAAACTAGAGATTTTTTTTAACATGCATAGTCTGTGTATACTTGTATACCTACGATACGATTAGATTAGAGAAAAAAGAGAGATAAGTGTAAACGGTTTGGTCTCCATACAAATTGTATTCCGTTCTTTGCTTAATTATGCAGTTGATTTTGTAAGAAGTTCCCTATTTGATAAAAGGGCAGGTATTTCCAATAATAACTCCGTAACTAGCTGGGTTTTGCCATGGAAATCGTGTACTTGAATTAATTAGTTGAGGCACGGAATTACCTATGTTTTTGGCTGTAGCTGCTATTCTGGATCTTTACTATTATAACTCAACGTTAGTTTGCGTAAGTTTTCGCGAAAACCTAAAATGACAGACACACTAAACAAAACTCGTGTAAGTAGTATTTGTATCACTTCGAACCTAAATCTGTGATGATTCAGTAATTTCGATTCAAAATAAGCGAGGTTACTGTCGATATATTTTCATTGTTGATTTAGTTTCCATGTTCCTTTACCGAAAAGCACTACCTACAGATCTCAATCAAATATGACTATTTTTTCAGCATGGATATTAAACGTCACAATGCTGTCAGCATTTGGGCATTTTTCCTTTTGACAGTAACGCGGAATGATGCACTATAATTCATTCCCCCCTTTTTTATACATGCACATCACATCTAACATGCATAATTATTCGTTCTATAATAAAATGCTTATTCGTGAAATATGCTGAAGCACTTACCTCTTCCACTCCTACCGACGAACCTCAAATCATTGAACTTGGCAACCCTATTCTTCATGACAGCCGAGTTGTTCCTCAGCTCCGCGGAGCAGTTCTCGTCGTTGCCAGCCCTGACGGTGACCAGAGTGCCGTCGAGGACTTCCCCTAGTGCTACCACCTTGAAGCCGCCGGGTAGCGTCTTGTTGGACCGCCAGTGTTGTGGCAGCATTGAACACATGTAGTCTGGACTGCCCGTTCTTACTGTCGACAAAGGGATTTTGATGAGAAAGCTGATTAGTTTAGAATTTTATAGGTAGCAGAGAGACCGCTTTAAGAAATTTGGATTCTCAATTTCTGATTAGTAGTTACAAGCACAGGCAATAAAACCAAATCAATAGGCTGAGGATTTCTTATAAATTTTTTGTTTTATTCTCTGATCTTTATCGTCAGCACTCCTTTACTTGATACAAAACTTTTTTTTTTTTGCAAAGTACGGCCTCCTTCAGCATAGTGTATGGTCGTGGAACGAAAAAACCCTACATTGACACTTAAACCTTGCGAATTCAAAGTTTTAGAGTCACTCATTGTCAATGCCAATGTCATTGTCTGAATATTATGTTAAACAAACCCAAATTAGTAAGTAAATTGTGGTCTTGTCTTGTGCTTTAATCTTCTTCTTCTTGGGAGGAATAACCCAGCCGCCAGAAGAAGTGAGCTCAGTCAGACTTCTCTGTCAGTGTCAAAATTGTTCTGGAGTCAATACTCAGCTGCCAGTGTCAATACACTGACAGCTCTTGAACTGGGTTTAGAAGTCTTGTGCTATATTCTTCTTCTTCTTGGGAGGAATAACCCAGCCGCGAGAAGAAGTTACCTGTCAGTGTCAACATTACTCTGGAGTCAATACTCAGCTGCCAGTGTCAATACACTGACAGCTCTTGAACTGGGCTTAGAAGTGCTGATCGCGTTCAGTTTCATCGGTGAAATCGGCACATAATGAGTATTCCATACATTGTAAGTACTAAAAACGAATGCCTATACGTCACTCGATCTCGTCAAATAATACTGTGTTTATGGTGCATTATATGCTTAGGTAAATAACAACATGTACACGTCACCGATTAAAACGAATTGACGTAGCATTGTGCATATTGACGGTATGGAAATGTCAAATGCTATCGCAGTTCGACTCCATTTGCAAGACATATAATGTAATTAGCTTTTGAAAATATGCATTCTCGAACATAACTGACTTGGTAACCTCGTTCGCATCCTCGTTGGTCACACGTCGGTTTCAACGAAATGATAAATACCGGATAAACAACTAATAAGCCAGAATTAATATAAACTGAGTTATCATACGGCTAGCCGGCAGCTAATAAATTGTAACGCTTCTGTAGTAAAAAATATTAGATTGGACGAGGAAAACCGTTATTTATAACAAGTTAACAACTAAATATAATGACTGCGTAAAAGCGGGGCTGAGTTTTAATATTGTATAATTTACAATGTGGTTTTAATCTTTAAACTTTAGCCTATGAATATATTTTGCACAGTCGTAGTGTTGCATGGAATGGCGATTTAGACAGTGTGCACACCACAGTCAAAACAGAAAGACAATTCTCAAATTCAAGTCGCAAACTCATCTCAGCGACAATGAATGTCATAGTAGTTTTTTTTTTTTGGAAAATTGATTGTATTTTTGACAGATTGAAGTTTTTTGTTTGTTTGATAAAACCCTCCCGGGTAGAGCGGGAAGGTTTTACTGACTAATACCCACACGTGTTCCTTCAGTTACCTGTGCCAGGGCCACGGTATCTCTTTCGAACTACCCGCGACCCTGGCTTGGACAGATTGTGACTGAGATTAGAATGCAAATGCTGTGAATAATACGGGAAACAGCTCACACTCTATTTAACAATCAATGTTTTCATAAAGCAACAGTCTATCTATATACAGTCTTGACTCAGTCTGCAGCCTTAGCTGCCTTGGACAATGATTTGAAGTTTTCAATCGATTCGTAACGTTTTCGAATCGAGTAAATATGTGTAATTATGATGAATGATATCTCGCATGTCAGGAGCGTCATTAATTAATCATCATTTCAGCATGAAAATGTGTTGAACAAGTTTATTAGTGCTAATTCCTATAATAACCAAAACAAGAATTGACGTTCGAACCCACTTATTTGATATTCTTGTTATTATTAGGGTAAATGAAGAGATTTAAGATTTCAGAGTAAATGGTCTGTTACAGCTGTGCGCAGACCAAATCAAGACAAAACAGTCTTAAGTCGGGATTTCACTCTGTGAATACAATGATGGCACAGATATCCCGAAGATAAAATTGCCTTATCGACAAAGTTAACTAAAATCTGCTGAAAACTCTTTAAATGATTCTAAACAAAAGTGTTCCTATCTAAAACAGATAATTACTGGTATATTCTATAAAAATCTCACAGTGAAAACTTAGGTGGAGTGAGCTGGAATAGTGCAAATCTCTTGCATCTTGTGGCATGGTCAGCTCACTTTAAGCTCACTTCACCTTAGTTTTCTCAGTGTGATTTTTACAGAACAAACCGGCTGTTCTGACTTTAATGTAAAAGAAACTTATCTACTCAATAATACAACACTAATCATATGTATAACGACTACTCAATCCTCAAATTAGGATGCGGTCACACCGTTAGCTTCACAGACTATCTCAAAAAATCACCGTGAAACGGCTCGAGTAATCATAAAAACATTAATAGTGTAAATGCGGTTTCACTATTTACGGAAGCTGATGGTATATAGGAATTATGGAGCCGCAAACTGCGGGTTAGGTGCGGTCGAAGAGTTGTGAAGGGATACGCGCGGGATTGCGCTTGCGTTCTGATAATTTGACTTGTTTTTAACCCTTGAAATTGTGAAGATGACCACTGTGTCTTTGCAGAACAGAGCTGTGTTCATGCTTTCGGCCTTAAGACAGAAAAGACGGTGGGTGTAACCGGCCATGGCCTGTTCAACCATCTTTTTGTTCGATATTCAAATTGCTTTGGTAAATGCCTTTCCAGCCTGTTTAAAACAAATGTTTTTCAATATGCTGATTTTTCACAACAAGACACATAATCAAGAATCATATTTTTAAAACCAGTTTCCTAATAAAATTAAGTTGTGGACATAAAACCACTAATAGTAACCGGAATGCTACTCCACACAAAACTGCCCTTAATAATTAATGTATTATTACTTTTTCACAATTAAATTACTAAGCAGTGTTCACGAATGAGAACAATTTGTATGAAATGCTATGTATTCACCTATCACATCTAAAAGTAATTCAAAAATAATTGTGATATCCGTCAACATAATGTGCGGGAAAGATATGTCATCTTTTCAGCACATTTTTTGACGGCTTTTTATTTTTTTACATAAAGCTATAAAAGCCGTTTCGAGTTGTCGTTTAAATTTAACAACTAAATTAAATTAGTATACCATTATCCAATTAGCTGTAATTTCTCAAAAGTAATAATACCTGAATAATTAAAGCAATAGAGGCGTCTATTGCAAAAACGGAACCAGTGACATTTTTACTTATTTTCATCCACACTAATTGATACTTTATACTTATTATTATTATAAATACGAAAGTTACTCTAACGGCCAAACCCAATGATCTAAGACATATCGCTACTGATAATAGACAGTGGGAGACAAATCGAAATGTTTTGATAACCCTAGGTACGTATTTGTAGTAGTCAATTAATAATTAATGCCACAGTGCCAAACAGTGTCTATGTTTTATAATACTTCGTTTTTTTCCCGCCTTTTTTCTATAAAAATGGCAGAGAAATGGACGCCCTTCCTAACCCGTATTTTTCGATCTACTTACTTGTTTTAAAATTTTAAAGAAGGTCCTTAGTCGGTCCGAATGATCACTATAGACAGACCCAAGAATTGGTTGTCAGAAGCCCTGGGTGGCTAGCATAATCAGCCTTATAACGTTCCCACTGCTGGGAACGTTATAGGCTGATTAGGCCTCCTCTCATTGAGAGGTAGAGTGGGCTGTGATCTACCACGTGGGCCAAGTGCGGGTTGGTATATATCACATGAATTTGTCGTTCAAAGGACATACCGGTATTACTCACGATGTTTTCCTTCACTGTTTTGAGAGCAGTGGTGAGAGTGAAGTTAATTACACAAAGTAAAGCGGTTGCCTAGGTTCGAACGTACGACCTACAACTCGTAAGTCAGTGCCGTTACCACTGTTATCTAGGGCCTAAACAAGTGGCAATCACTTATAAAGCGTTTCGAATTTCTACAGGCTGTTCAGTAAATAGCACGACATACTAAAGAGGGTGATGGCTTGGGTCAATACCCACCAAAACAACACAATATATGTTCAGCAATATCTTACGGATTTACAGTTTAACAAAAAAAAAGCCACGTGTTTCGTTCTGTGAAAATGTAAACCAAAAATAGGTACTATTTCTTGAAAACATTCTTGTACTCGTATTTGATAGAAAAATTTGTTGTAAAAAAAAAAATTGGAAAGGTTTTTATCATTACGAGATGCTTACAAATCTGTTTCAACGTTGTAACATAACATTTTTGTAAAACTGCAAATCCGTAGTAAGGTTTTGCTGAACATTTATTGTGTTGTTTTGGAAGGTATTGACCCAAGCTATCACCCTCTTTAGTATGTCGAGCTATTTACTGGACATTTTGTATATGACATCAGCTTTTAGGTAATCAATGTCAATCAAATTCACTTTTGACTTTTCGAACATCATTATCGTTGATAGAATGTCACTTAGGATTAATCCTTATTTATAGGACTTATCTAGGTCCTCTGGATTATTAAAGAAATCCAAAATATTAAAGTCCATTGCTCGCCTATTGGCCTAACTGCACTTATCCTAAACTCATTAGGCCTCATTGAAAGTGTTCAATGCTGAACTGAACAGGTTCGTTACAATGAGTGCACGCCGTGCGTGTGTCCCGCCTTTAAACCTAATTGCTTCACGGCTTTCAAACGGTTATATAGCATTAGTAAATCACCATTAGCATAAATGATTGGAAATGTTTGTATATTTTTCATCGCGCGGCAATCGACCGGTGTAAAACAGTTAAGGGGAAGTGAATATTTTTCAAACTAGCATCTGTCCGCGTTTCCTACGTAAAGTTCTTGTTTTAACATAGAATATATCCTTTGCTTCTGAAGTAATTTTTGATCGTTTACGAAAATGTGTAACGCAATTAGGGTGCTGGTCCATTTTGAAACATTTCCTTTCACTCCAAAACGGTTGAACAGATTTGGATGAAATTTTGGCACACAGTACTACTTTTCATCCAGGACAAAGTCGCGGGCAACAGCTTGTTTAAGATAATAATTCGTCATTTGAACTTAAAAGCAATTTGTATGTCTAGCTTATATGTTCAAGCTGGTACATTCATATTCCATTTTTTTTGTTTCGAAAACTGGAAATTTGTGCGAATTAAACCATTTTATTTATTTTTTCTCTTTCATAAAAGACTTCAGTAAAGAATCTCCACATAATACTTCAGAATTGTTAAGACAATTAACAAATTACAAACACATACCAAATTTATGTTGTATGAAGGTGTGCACAAAATTGACGTGATCTGCTATCAGAATAGTGGGTGCATGTCTTTATAATTTTAACGTTTATCGAATCAATGACAGCTTACTTATAACTTTGTTTAAGGTGAATGCTCAAACTGTGGAAATTTGTTCCACTTGAGAATTTTCATATGAAATATTCTGAAAAATTCTTATGTGGAACAAACCAAAGATTGACGATTGATATGAAATTAATGATTATTATTTAGTAAACATGTCATTCCTACAGTCGCTAATCGTATTTTGATCAACATACGACGTAAAACACAGCTGCTATATGCAAAAAACCCGGCCAAGTGCGAGTCGGACTCACGCACCGAGGGTTCCGTACAAACCTGTACGTATATAAGTAAAAGTTCACACGCGTTCATGAGGAAAGGGGTAGTAAGTTTAAAATGATTAAATATATTTTTTTTATATGATGTAACGAAAAATTTAAGGTTTTCGAAATTTTTCCTTTATCTGTGCTATAAAACATTGCTTCGTACCAAATTTCAAGATTCTGAGTTCACGGGAAGTACCCTCTAGGTTTTGATTCCCTTGCGAGTGTCGAAAATTTGCGGCATAAACTTCTGTATCTTTTGGTTGCGTTGGCTAAGAAGTTTGATTTTTTCACAGCTCCAAAGGACCTGAGTATTTGATATAAATTCCAGACGGACGGACGGACAACAAAGTGATCCTATAAGGGTTCCGTTTTTTCCTTTCGAGTTACGGAACCCTGAAAACTAAAGAAACATTCAATTTCGCGGACTACAGCTGAAAATTTACTTTAACTGAACACATTTTTTATGTTTTTTTTTAACAATTTATAATCATCATTACATTTTATTAAGATTGAAATTCAGACAAGATTAGAACAATGCTTTATTTTCTCTCATGTTCAAAAAAATTAAGTACAAACCCTAGGTGAAACCGATGGTTGTTGATAACTGTCTAAATAAATACTGCATTGAGCAAGTTCAAAGGAAGATAAGTATTTAGGTACCTATAAAAAACTACTGCTTTTTTGTTTTCTAATATGATGATTTGTTTTTCCCGAAAACATTTTATTCCTTTACGAAATGTTCGTGTTTGGACGTGATTGAAATACAAATACAAACAAACGAACATACATTATTCTACTGAAAGATTTTGCGAAGACTTGTTTAAATAAATTATTTCTTAATATTATTGTATTTTGTCAACTATATTTCAGAATTACCTTTGACATTTCTTATCGTCACGTAAATATCTATTTAGGCAAAATTATATAGTACTCCTGAGCATAATTGTTGTCACAGTGAAAAAATTTCGTAATAGCTCTGCAATTAGGAAACATGCAATTAGCAGCAAACACGTTATTAACTACCATTTAAATTCCGAAAAACTTTGCATAAAAATAATAAGTGAAATTAATAATTATTATTTATTGAATTAATAATGCATAGATATAACATTTTATTGGGTTAGCATTCAATTAAATAAATCTCTCACTCGAACTTTCTTTTACATTCGCGTTGATGTCTTTTACTTGAGCAGAATTTTATCTATGTTGAATAATCTATATGAAATTTAAAAAAAATTACTTTGTCATTAAAACACGCTAAATATTACAACAATGTTAACTCTAATATAATTTTAATTAGGTACTTCTATACCATTTTTGTTACCATCAACCGTCCTCCTAACAAAATTATTTATTTCCGCGAATCAGCCAAAAGCTATCTCAAAATCCCTAACTAATAGTTTCTTAGTAACCGTAACACATGTTCAAGATAAACAACTTTTGACCTTAGCATCAACCGGAAAGAGCGGAGCGTCTTAAGCGACTTATTCATCAGGTTTTTGCTTCAAGTTCATAAATCTGTTGCATGTAGGTCAATTGAAAGATAGCCATTATCTAATGTGATGATAACGATGGGGCATCGTCAAGTTCTCAGTAGCAGCCCGGAGTCTGGACTTATGCCCGGTTGATGGCAATAAGCTCCCAACTTGTTACATGGGACTTAAACATAACTGACGAAATTTTAAATGTAGGTGTACGAGGCGTGATGTTATGTTATGTTAAGTAGTCCTCTCAAAGATATGTTACCTAGATCAGGGTACTCCGCGAGGGTCTCGTCCACGATGTACTGCAGACACCACGGTTCCAGCTCGGCCATCTCTCGCCGCCGTCGGCCTCGGGACTCATACGGCAGATGCATCCTTCACACCATCACACACTGCCGCACCGCCACGGTCCGCGAGTCGACTGCCCCACTGATGCAGCAATCGACACCAAATAAAACGATACTAACAAAACTAAATACTGGCGAGTAAGGGTTCGTTTGAACACTCGAATTCCAACACTTCCGCACTCTTCACGACCGTCGAACGTCTTCGTTCTGGCAAACGTCCAAAAAGTTTTTATATGACATTCAGCCTTGGTTACCGCAGGAAGGTTTCTCGTACGTGAGTCGTGAGTGAGTATTACGTTAGCGTTGACATGATAATTTACTATGATTAGGAAATCTTTGGATGCTAATACTTTGTCAGTCTCTTCGTAGCGTTTAGAGTCTAATGTTATTGATATACTAAAACTTTGTATTATAAATAAATGCGTCCGCTGTTTCACTCACAAATTGTCCGCGTAAGTCGCACTTTAATAATATTTGTGTATTATTTCCTTAATCCAACAACGCTCATTCTATACAATCGAGGCATTTCTTGAATTTAACTTTCGTCATTCTATATGAGTCACAACACTAGTCCGGGGTTCACTGTGAACTATTTGATACATGAACAGTTCCGGTTTAGTTCTAAGAACACCTGTAAGTCACTATCGCGGTCCGTGGTATGTCAACATCAGCTGAGAGCCGATATATTTATGATAATATGCCGCCTGGGCCGGTCGTATACCGCGCGGTTTTTTGTGCCGAGTGTGAGCCACGTCTGACGCGCGTCAGGTGCCGCGTGGTGCGTGAGTCAGCCGCTCGCGGAGGCTGGCGCGTGTTCGCTGCCCGCGCGACTCTCTACTACTGAATCGCCGCCATTCTGTCACTCGCTGCCTCCATTCTCTGCGGTCAATCTGCGGTTTAGCCACGCTTCATTTGTCGGGAAAATGTGCGGTGTTCGTCTCCCGCTTGCACTTGTACCTCGCTCGGTTGGTGCGAGAGAGACCCGCGCAAGTTTTGTATCATTAAACATTTTTGTTTAGTTCCATTGTTGAAAGGGAAATATTATGAGCTTTTTCATTTTAAAGCGTGGTTGCGTATCTCCCTCTTTCGGTTCGCTAACTGCGGTTACAATGGAGAGAGACGTCTATAATAGTAGAATAAGTCCTCCTAAGTTAAAAAGAAACTAATTTTATTCAAAACAATATATATAATCTGTATTATCGTGTCCTATTATGAAATTCGATTACGTAGCTACAATCACATTAGAAGGTATTGCGGCTCCGAATTAATGGAACTAATGAGGTTTGATGGCTGGCAAATTGTATGTAACGTGACACGTTTGTACTAATAAACTTCATACTCATTAACATATTGGCTTAATTTGTTGGTTCGTTGCGTTTTGATTAGTTTAATGTTACATGTTGTGGGTGTATTTTTCAGTGTGGTGTTGGTCTTGAGATAGTACGGTGGGCGTGTGCGCGGCTGGGCGGGGCGGTCCCGCCTACTGTCGCGAAGACGGAGCTCGCGGGCGGAAAAATTGTAAGCCGCGCCGCGCCGCGCCGCCGCGTCTTGTCGCCGCGACGTGGTTGTGTTGCTGCCGCATCGCGCGTGCGGGCACCACGCACTTGTTGCGCCCATTTGTGTGACGTGCGCCCTGCCTTATAAGAGCTGAGCCGATAAATTGTTCAGATGTCGAATCCAGTTTAGATTATCTTTATTTATTAACTCTGCGTCTCAAAGCCAGTTTTGTTTTTTTCAAGTGCAAATCTACTATAACGTTTGTAGTGCCCATCGATCGATATGGATGTCGTAATAGTGGAAAACTCCATTTAAAAAAAAAAAGGAAGTCCCAAATCAAATGACAAAATAAACCAAATCGTTTACTCATAAAATCCGACGACTGTGGGTCAGTTTCGTAAATAAATAATGAATATTTATAACACAAAAAGAAAAATATTTAAGTAAGCTTAATTTGTCAATTTATAATTAATATATTCAGTTGATATTAATGTTTGCAAATTATTTATATTAAACCGGTGCACTTTGTTTTATGAACTAAATACGAGTATATCAGACATGTTTGTTATCTAATAATAGAGTGACAAAACATTCGGAATTTCCGTCTAAATGAAACAAGCCCATAAGGTAATTTATAATATGCATAACTTTTTTTACATGCACATTGATATTTACGTAACGTAAGTAAGTACATAATGTATTTTTTTATATTATTAATTCTGTCTACCTAAAATTTATTAGTTAATTACCCAAGTATGCATATAATTATGTATATTTTATAAATCTTTTAATAGGAAGTCCTCATGAATATCTTTTTGGGAAACATCGTGAGAAAATTGTCATGTTGGCCAAACCAAGAATTCGAAAACTTTGTGACATCTGCTAACTGGCAGCAACCCACCCTGGGGCCACGTGGTGGATTATGGACCACTCCCTTAAACATAGAAGAGGCCTGTGTCCCAGCAGTGGGAACAGCATAGGCTGGTAATGCTATGCTTACGCATAACATGACTAATTAACACTAAAATACGTCATGACACAAAGGAACCACGTGACGTAATGAAATAGTCACGTCATCCGCGACCCGATAACCGCAATTCTGTCGATTTTTGCGGCGGTAAGGAAGCGACCGCACCGGCCGCAACCGCTGCGGTGGGCCCGCAACGCGATTCGAACTGTACATTTATTGCTCTTAACTTCCGTGGTCGCATCATGTTGCCCTTAAACTGTGTTGGAAGTAGACGAACACATGCGTTTAAGTGCCAATTTCACCAATGAAACTGAACGCGATCAACACAACTGAAACACGTTCAATATCTGTCAGTGTCCATTTCAAAATTCAAATTCAAAAATCATTTATTTCATTCCATTTCAGATCATAATTATGTTGGACTATAATAATAAAATTTTAATCACAATCAATAAAAAAATAATTAACTAAGTAAATAATGTAAATAACATCAAGATTAAAATTATAAAAATATGCCCAGATGCCCAGTTCGGGTTCAAAGCAGGAGTCACAACAGAGAGCGCTATTCTGAGTCTGAAGCGAACTGTCATGTACTACACAGTAAGGAGGACGCGTATTTACGTGTTTCCTCGACTTGTCAAAAGCATTTGATCTGATTGCATATGATGTACTGTGGGGCAAGTTGAGGGGCGCGGGTGTGTCGGCGAAGTACACCTCCCTTCTCAAATATTGGTACTCTAACCAAAAGAACCGGGTGAGGTACTGGGTCCTCTTTCGAACTAGTACGGGCTGGAATGCGGAGTTAGACGGGGGGGTTAAGCTTGCCTCTGCTTTTTAACCTCTATATCTATACGCTTATCGCATTGCACATTGACGGAATGTGTGTCAACAACATAAGCTATGCAGACGATATAGTCCGATATAGTCCATAGGTGGGTTGAAGATATTGTTAGAGCGGAGGAACATGGGTTAATTTACAACTCGAAGAAGAGTGAGCTTCTTGTATTAAAAGCACCTAAGCAGCAACCGCGCAGTGATTCGCCCGTAAGTCTCAACGGCGTAGCACTTAAGGTTGTTGAGTGTTTTAGATACCTTGGCCACATTGTCAAGAGCGACCTAAGAGATAACGCAGATTTAGAGAGAGAGCGCAGGGCGTTGTCTGTGAGGAGCAATATGCTTGCCCGCAGGTTCTTTCGTTGTACTGCAGTTAAAATAATCTTTTTAAGGCGTTTTGTCAAAAAATTTACACGAGTGGCCTTTGGGTGCCATACACGCGCCGAGCCTACAACGTCTTGCGCGTTCAATTTAATAATGCTTTTAGAATGCTGTTGGGACTGCCATGGCGTTGTAGTGCCTCAAAAATGTTCTAAGAAGCTCGCATAAATGGTTTCCATGCCATCATGCGAAAGAAAGCGGTCTCCATACTACAGCGTCTGCATGGTAGTGACAACAGCATTCTGAAAATGATCGCTGCCAGAGCGGACTGTCCCTTCCAGGGCCACTAGGTGGAAACAGTCTTAGGAATTTATAAGTAATCAATTTGTAAAAACAAACAAGCACTATTGTTACGAACATCAAAATACCAATAAAATATGGACCTTAGTCTGAAATAAAATTTAATTTAAATATTAAATTTAAAAAAATATTAATAATACGTCTGCTCCATAGAAAATAATGACACTGACAGCTCTTCAACGTAGTTTATATGCTGATGGCGTTCAGTTTCATTGGTGAAATTCGCCCTTAGTCTTTCAATGAACTCCCGTTTGAGATTGATCTGTTTTGCTCGAGCGCTATTTCAGATAAAAAAACTTAACTTAAATTAAGGCTTAAACCTTTTCGTGTCACGGGCATGACAGTAATTCATATTTTGCTGTCCGAAATCTTCGCCACTTCTACGGCGTTATTGCCTGTATGTTTTGGGGCACAGAGGGCAGATTAGGAGATAAAGCAAAGTTTGTGACACAGCTACACCTACACGCCCTGGTGCCATTCACTATACGAGTGATAATGAAAAATAAATGCTGTGGAAATGCGTTCCTTGCGGAGCATGTGTAGTGTGACTTTGGATGATAGGCTGAGGAATGATGTGATAAGGCAACGGTGTGGTAAAAGAAGATGTAATGACAAAAATTGAAAAGAGTATGCTTAGATGGTTTGGTCATGTTGAGCGGATGAATGAAAGGAGACTAACAAAACGTATTTACAAGGCAGATGTGAGTGGAAACGCCGGGAGGGGACGCCCTAGGAAGACATATAGTGACCTTATTGGTGATGTTCTTCAGAAAGGTCAGGTGCGAAGTACTCTCAACCGGCGCTCGTGTATGACCAGATGTATGAACGTAAACGAGGCAAAAGGAGTATGTAAGGAACGTAGCAGGTGGCGTTCTATGGTTTCTGCCTACCCCCATGGGAAGAAGGCGTGAGTTTATGTATCTATGTAATGAAAATTGAATTAATTAGTTTTGAAAATTAGAATTAATCACCATCATCAGCACTAACTTTTTTGGTTTAGTTTAGTTTTGATGCCTAACACCGTGGTATTTAATGTTATGTTGCTTTATTGCATACCTCCTCTTTGTTGATCTACTTCTATCATTTATATGTAGTTTTAGAATTTGTAATGGGCACACTACTATTTACATTTTAAGTTAATTCTTTGTAATCCTTCCATACAATAAATAAATAAGTAACTGTTGTGAGGTAATTCCCGTATTTTAAGAACGTTTGCATTCTATTCTCAGTGTCAATCTGTCAAAATTACAATAAATTTACATGCATTTTTGACAAGTCGTTGACATTTATTGTCACTAGGATGGGATTGAGACTTGAATTTGAACGATTTTAAAGTAGTTTTGGCCTCCTTATAAATAAAATATAAATTAAAATCAAATTTCTGTTTATTCTCGACTTTTGCAGCTTTTTTTGCTAACAGTCCTAACAGACGAATGTTGATCAACCTTGTATCACCAATTCATCATAGATTGTTTTGTCTTCTGTGCAGTCACTAAATTAAGAAAGTCAACACTCGACACTGGCTACAACGGCTAAGGCCGCTTGCCACAACAAAGAAAAAAAAAATTTAAGAAAGTAGCACGAACTAAGATGATGGTGAACGAAATGAGCACTGAAAGTTGGCAACCTCGCAAATAGCTGTCACATATTTTGCTGTTTTGATTAATTATTCAATGTTACTAAATTAAATTATGAAATGACGCTCTGCAATGTGGTGTTGTAACAGTTTTAGATATAAGAAAAACATTTGGAAGGTTTGCACATAAAAATATTCAGTTTCTCAATAATAGTTATTGCAATTCCAAATCAATATTCTAGTACAACACAGAGTATATGATTAGGTAATTAATCAAAACAGCGAAATATTTTTGAAAACTTTCAGAGTGTATGCATGACGGTTATGACTGCACAAACCAACATGTCATTCAAAACCATGTTTCATAGTTCAGAATAATCTATACAGTTTCTTCGATAAACGTTCATGTTTGAATGGCTCCGAAAAGAAGCTTAACATAACTGTAACATCAAGCCCATTTTTCCCCGAAGGGTTAGTTAGGGGTTAGTACGAGTAGGTACACCCAACTTTCCCTAGTTATATTTAAGTCTCATATAACAGGGGACGATCCTATTCGCATGAACCGGGCACAAACCTAGACTCCAGGCTGCTAAGCTTATGGCTGCTTAGTTAGGGTTCAGTTTTTTTGGTGAAATCGGCACTTATAGTTTAGTCCAATACTGATTTACCAGTTTCACATATTTCCATCAACCCCTTGACCTATAGGTAACCCTGTAACTGCATTGTGGAGTATTGTAACGTGGGCTTGCGGTAACAAAGACTGGTGACCGCACCAGGCTCGATGACGTGCCGCGAATCAATTAGGTGCTCGCGTACCGCAGCGTTGCCGAGTAGTGCCGAGTGGTACCGAATCGAATAATATTTGGAATACAAATACAATATTGCCAACTGTATTCCTCAACAGGAGGAGGCAGAAGGGTATCTATAGAGCACCCACACTTTGTTAGTCTACCCCAAGTTTACGCTAGCCTATTGTCATCAAATTCAGACTCCGGGGTGCTTGTACTAGACGATAATTTTTTTTTGTTACTCAAAAATGTTTTGTTTGCAAATAGTGCAAACAATATTACAAAAAGTGTAAAAGCTTAAAAAATTGCTAGGTTATAAACGTTTTAAAATAACTGTTAGACAAAGACAGCACTACCGTAGAAGTGACGTCAAGACTATGTAACTTCATACCATCATACATTGTCCGCACCGCGCGACAAGGACGAGAATAATCCCCTCCAAAAAGCGTGCAATTTCTTCATATTTCAATCGATTCTACGGATTTTTTCGATTATTTCATTTTACTACGCCTTCTTTTAAATTACATTCTTTGTTCGATAACTCCTAATATTAGTCATCATCCCCATTATGGACCTACTGGGTAGATACTTTATTTTCATGAAGTTTCATAGCCGAAGGGCTCCTAATCAAGTTCTTGTTGCATGTAGTCACCGAGGATGTAAGTTTATCAAACACTGGTATTACTAGGCCACTCAGAAAGTATTGCGAAAAAAAGTTTTTATGCCAGTTATGGTCTATTTTGAAAATGTGATTATTTGTAAGTAAAAATAGGTACGTTCCAATTTCAAAATTTCCCTCCACATTGTTTGAGAGCTAATTAAAATTAACGTGTCTCACAAAAAAAAAAATCTGCGTCTAGAACATTTTCGGGCTATGATTTTTTAAGATATCAAATGTCGCCTGAAACCTGATGAATCGTACGATAGACTTCAAATGGCATTCATGGACGAAGGTCCTTCTAAGGCAACCGTGTATCATTTGTATAACAAATTCTAGCGCGGTCGGCTAACTTTGAGGGATGAAGAAAGAAGTGGTCACCCTTTGACGGCTGTTACGGAAGAAAACGTGCTAGTAGTGAAAATTTCAATCCAATACAAAAGGCGAGTTACGTATCAAGAGATTCAGCACATATTGCAGGTTGGATCGGGTAGCCTTCACGAAATTCTACACGTGCATCTTCGCCTCCGACTAGGATAGTTTCACGCTGGGTGTCGCACAACCTCACCGATGCTCAAAAGCAGGCCAGGCTCGTCTCGGCGTGTTTGCGACATCATTACAGGTGAGGAGTCTTGGATTTATCAATACGATCCAGAAATGAAGCGCCAGTCGACGGTTCGGGTGTTTCAAAACGAATCAACGCCTACCAAAGTGAAGCGATCTAGAAGCGGGGGGAAGATTTTGATCACGAGCTTTTTCAATTTGACTGGCTACTTGGTGTCAATTCCTTTACGGAACCAAAGAAGCATCAACGCTGAATGGTATAATACCATATGCTTGACAGAACTATTCTCTGTTGTGAGCAATAAGCGACCAAACACAGGGCTCCGCGGGCTACTGCTCCACCACGACAACGAGCCTTCGCACATCGCGCTCAAAACGAGGGACTTCCTGGACAGCACGCCGTTCAAACTCCTGGGTCACCCTCCTTACAGCCCTTACCTAGCACCGTGTGACGTCTTTATATTCCCGAAAATAAAAAATCTACTCAAAGGGATATAATTTTCGTCACCCGAAGATGCGTTGTCAGCGTTCGAGCAGGCTGTAAACGAGGTGTCTACGGTGGACTGGAAAAAGTGTTTCGAAAACTGATTCAGACCCATGAAACTTTGTATAGAGGCTAGTGAAAATATTTAATGTAAAATAAAAATAAAAACCTGTGGAGCATTTATTTTTAATTTCGCAAAACTTTATGAGTGTCCCACTTTTTTTTTTCATTTTACCATTCTAGCTGTGGAGCCATTTTACAACAAAGTTGGGTCGGCTCCAACGAGATGCAGCTGAATAAATGGAACTACTGCCTATCTGACCTACACAATCCAGTTAATTACTGATACCCAGTAACCAAGGGGTATCACTGTACCCCTTGGTTACTGGGTATCACTGTACCCCTTGGTAAGTACTGGTTGTCAGACTGTCGAAAATCTACGAATGACAGCCGGACCAACGGCTTAACGTGCTTTCCGAGGCACGGAGGGGTCTCCATATGTAATGGATGGTCACCCATCCCAGAACGGACTGCAGCAAGCGTAGCTCAACTTTCAATCGACCCGTGCGACTGATGAGCCTCTCAATAATAAAGATTACCATTCTAGATAGGAAACAAAATAAAAATGCGTTTATTGGCATTACGACACTAAAAATGACACCTTAAAACTTACAAAACAAAGATAGTAACGCCAAAAAGGCCTCAGATAAGCATAATTTTACATGAAAACACAAGGTGTACCATCTGACGCTGGTTTTCAGCTGCAACCCACGAGTGCCATACACCAGAATACTAAAACACAGAGAAGTGTGTGTCCGTTTTAATGACACACATGTGTGTGTCATTAATATTAATGAAATACAAGAATAAATACCCTGTTTCTGCGTATTTCCTACATACATTAAAATATTTGATCTATTTATAAATAAAAAGTACCCTACGATGCATTAGGCAAAATCGTGTGCGGTTTTCATTACCACTGACAATAAATACTATTAAACAAAAATAAAAACTGATAAGAAAAATGCGTTTATTGGCATTACTACACTAAAAATGACACCTTAAAACTTGAAAAAACAAAGATAGTAACGCCAAAAAGGCCTCAGCTAAGCATAATTTTACATGAAAACACAAGGTGTACCATCTGACGCTGGTTTTCAGCTGCAACCCACGAGTGCCATACACCAGAATACTAAAACACAGAGAAGTGTGTGTCCGTTTTAATGACACACATGTGTGTCATTAATATTAATGAAATAGCAGAATAAATACCCTGTTTCTGCGTATTTCCTACAAACATTAAAATATTTAATCTATTTATAAATAAAAAGTACCCTACGATGTATTAGGCAAAATCGTGTGCGGTTTTCATTACCACTGACAATAAATACTATTAAACCAAAATAAAAAAAGGATAAAGTTGAAAAAATAAAAGAAATGAAAACATTTTAGGTAATACAACCCCACCAATATCTACAAGGATATCGCCATTTTGATACCACGAATGACGAATACATCGTTTAAACTAATAAAATAACAAGTACATTACAATAATATACTTCTTTTACATTACAATATTTTCCGTATAGGATCCAAAGACTCCGACACCAGCACGGTTATCGTGGACTTTACGAGCAATTTATAAAAAGTACAACAAGCAAAACAATAAATTGTCTACCGAGGATCTGAAAATCAGCGGCCCTGCTAAACCTATATTTATGTCCGAAAATCTTTCACCAAAGATGAAACGCTTGTTTTTCCTGGCCCGTGACTTTGCAAGCATAATAAGTACAGGTATTGCTGGATTAAGAATGGCAGAATCTTTGTCCGGGAAAAGGATGGAGGACAACATATCATGATCAG
Source organism: Dasypolia templi (assembly GCA_963555695.1). Taxonomy (NCBI): domain Eukaryota; kingdom Metazoa; phylum Arthropoda; class Insecta; order Lepidoptera; family Noctuidae; genus Dasypolia; species Dasypolia templi. The sequence continues at coordinate 8,360,768 of OY743157.1, forward strand.
AGATGAGTCTGACCTAAATAACATGATCAGGGATGAATCGGACCTTCCGAAAAAATGACTAGGTATCTATAATTTAATTATTGTATGTTGTAGGATGGAAGTGGTTGTTTTGTTTACTTCTTATATTATTGCCGTTACTCACTACGTAGAATTAGTTTTTCGAAGATTTAAGGCTTTGGGATTCCTTCTGTTTATTATTATGCATGCTCTAAAATTTGTAAATACGTCACTAATGTTATATTATCATTGTAATATTAAAATATACTCACGTAACTACTCACACTCACTATACTCACAAAGGAAGTCTTATTCTTTTCAAATTCTTATACAAATGGAATACTTTTGAATCTCATGTACAATCTCTAGTCATTTTGGATTAAGCTATGTAACGTACAATATATCAAATCACTTGTTTGTTCTTAGCCTTGATTATGAATGACAATGTTGAAATAATAGATGATATAGAACACCTTTCAGCTTCAGCATCTCATCAATGCTCCCCGGAACAAGTTGACTCATACATACATAACGTTAATCACGGCTTAAAAAATTTTCACGTTAATATCAGAAGCATTGGCAACATTGCAAATTTTAATAACCTCTTGATATTACTGCATCGAATAAAGACTCAATTTGACGTCGTGGTCCTATCGGAATGCTGGTTACGTAAATGCCCTCATCTTCCCTGCATACCGGGATTTGTATCTAACTTCTCGGATCACACAAACCAAAACGATGGAGTTGTGGTGTATACTAAAGTAGAGTTACAGTTCCTTTTAGAAAAGCCTATACTTGCCGATGCTAATTGTATTGTTTTAAAATTTAAAAATGAGGTAGCGCTTATCGCTGTTTATAGGTCACCTTCAAATAGAAATATTCAGCACTTTATTACCAGTCTAGATGTAATCCTAAACTCACTAAATACTTTTAGAACCGTCATTTTGGTTTGTGATATTAACATTAACATAGCCCCAAATTGGGTTGATTCGAACACAGACATGTACCTAAATGTTGTTGCGTCACATGCCATGTTGCCGGCTCATGTTTTCCCGACACGAAACGATAGTTGCATTGATCACGTTATGCTTCTGTTATAATTTTTTGTGATCTTAAATTAGAAATCCCTAAATCACCTTCCCGTAAGCATCACGTAGACATTAATGCTTGCGTGGTGGCTCTTGAGAATGTTGATTTTACTCCTGTTATGAGCTGTCAAGATGCTGAAACTGCTGCTTCCATCATTGTCAAAATTGTTTCCTCCGTTGTTGATAAAAATAGTCATGTTTCTGTTGTCTCGAACCGGAAACGCATTATTAAGCCGTGGATCACGCCTGGGATCCTTAGATGTATTCGAAACCGAGACAACATGTATCGCAAAATGAGGAGGGACGCTGATAATAATACTCTTAAAATCACCTATAATCGATATAATTTTTTTTGCAACAATTTATTAAAGAAATTAAAACGAGAGTATGAACGACATGAATTTGAAAAACATCGCAAGAACCCTAAAGCTACCTGGAATCTCATTAGAACTGTCTCCAATCTTCAAAAGAGTAAGGCCTCGGCCAGTGAGTTGTTATCTATAACTCCTGACCCAACTCAGTCACTCGATTCTGTCAACGACTTTTTTGCAAACGTGGGAACAAAACTGGCATCTAAAATTGTGAACTCCCCAAACTATAACTCTACGAACAATTCTTACTCTGGCACTTTGGATGTCCACCCAAACACGATGGCTATTTTTGGCACGGACAATGAAGAGATAGATTATCTTATCCGTGGCCTACGACTAACTAGTGCTGCGGGTTGGGATGGTATCCCCGCAACTGTAATCTACAGTGCTAGAAACACTCTTGTCCCAGTTATCTGCCATGTTTTCAACCTTGCCCTTACATCTGGATTATTCCCTAAAGTGTTTAAAAAGGCTGTTGTGCACCCTATTCACAAGAGTGGAGACAGAGACAGTGTCAACAACTACAGACCCATATCGGTATTATCAATTCTGTCTAAGCTCCTCGAAAATGTAATAAACAAACGTCTGCTGGATTACCTTAGCTCACAAAATATTCTCGCAGATAACCAATATGGATTCAGATCAGGCAAAAACACAGAGGATGCCATATTAGAATTAATAGGTTCAGTAGCGCAAAATCTAAACAACAAGGATAAATCTATAGCTATCTTCCTTGATCTTTCTAAAGCTTTTGACACTGTCTCTGTCCCCCTTCTACTCAATAAACTAGAAAGGATTGGTGTACGAGGCCTACCGCTTAGTTTGTTTAAGAGTTACCTTAGTGATCGCTCGCAAATCATCAAGATAAACCACCACACTAGTAAGGAAGCATTCCTCACCAATGGAGTACCACAAGGTAGTGTCTTAGGACCTACCCTTTTCCTGGTTTACATAAACGAGCTCTGTAAACTTGATCTTACAAACATCAAAGTAATTGCTTACACTGATGATACTGTTGTTCTGGTTAGTGGCTGTGACTGGAACGAGGCTCGGCTTCAGGCAGAGTCAGCGTTGCAAGTTATCATGAGATGGCTCACACATAATTTGCTCACCCTCAACGTGGATAAAACCAGATTTATAACTTTTAGTCCAAGGAAAGCGTCACAACCAGCCCCACTCTTCCGTCTGACAGCTCATGCATGCCATACAATGAGGGCTGCCACCTGTGGCTGTCCTATAGTTATGCGCACGGACTCAATAAAATATCTTGGAGTCTGGGTCGATGACACGTTGACATGGAGTGGGCAAATAAATTCACTGGTCTCTAGGGTGAGAAAATTGATTTTTGTTTTTAAAAATCTAAGGACCTCTACCAATTTCGCTACCCTGAGAACTGTGTACTTTGCTCTTGCCCATTCTGTTTTAACGTACTGTATTTCGGCATGGGGTGGTGCTGGTAAATGTCTTTTGCTGCGTTTGGAGAGGGCGCAGAGGGCTGTCCTTAAGGTGGCCTTCAAACCCTATCGCTTCCCTACCAGCGAATTGTACACGCTATGGAAGCTACCTACAGTAAGGCACTCTTTTGTGCTAAGTACAGTGTTGCGGAAGCATTCAAGTTTGTCTTTTGACCCTGAGTTTAGAAGACATAAACGTAGGACTGACAGAGTTTGTTCGACATCAGGTGTTAAATTGGAAATTGTCCGCTTGCAGTTCACTTTCTGCAGTCCCGTGATTTATAACAAAATTAATAAAGTTCTTACTATTTATCCATGTACTCTCCGGGATTGCAAAAGAATTAGTGATAAATGGCTTCATACTCTCACATACGAAGAAATTGAGAATTTAGTGAAACCCTAAAGATCTTTCATCCGTAAACATGCACACCAAATACACGTAGCGTAGAGTGTGCTTGTGGGGTTCCACAAGCGCACTCAACACTTACACCCTACAGACACGCACTACACTCACATACAACACCCCCACATGCACAACGTTAAACACTTAAAATTTTATTTTTAATTCTTTGTAACTGTTCCTTTATAAACCCTTGTATTTTTATCCCTGGAATTTAGAATGCCGTAGTCTCCACTACGGCATTCTAAATTACATACAACACATTTCTTGGAGGTTGGCGTTAATAGCTGCGCCACAGTTTGTAACTAATGTAGCTATTTACGTACGCAATCAATTTGTAAAATGTGTTTTTGTTCCAAATAAAGATTATTATTATCTCCTTTATTATATTTTACAAACTTATAAATTACATTTTTAAATATTTTTAAAAAAATCTGAAAAAAAAAACATTTAAAAATATAAAAAATAGTATCCCACCGGTATCGGGAACAGGGTCCAAGCTACCGGCGGTCAGGGCTCCAGAGAGAGGAACCTCCTGACAATGCGAGCCGTGTCCAGAAGTACCGCTTTCGGCAGCTGGATCAAGGGCTTGAGCCCTTGATCCAGCTGCCCAACGAGAGCCTCCTCAGGTGTTTGTCGAGGCTCTTGGCTATTAAGCCATTGGCTGTCACGACTATCGGCACAATGATTGATGAGTCCACATCCCACATGTCAACAACCTCGCGAGCCAAATCAAGATACTTGATTTCTTTATCTTTCTCGGCTTTCACGAGTTTACAGTCATGCGGGTTCCGTTATGTCAACAATCATTGTGCGCCGCTGTACTCGATCCACCACCACTATATCAGGCTTATTGGCAATAATAGTCCTGTCAGTGATGATGGATCGATCCCAGTACAATGTGATATTTCCATTTTCGAGAACCAGTTCTCGGGCACGTACCTGTAGTACGGCACTTCCGATTCCACAAGGCTGTATTTCAGAGCAAGTTGCTGATGGATAATCCTGGCTACAAGGTTGTGTCTATGCAAGTACTCTTCGTTAGCTAGACGAGAACAACCGGAGATAATGTGTCTTATTGATTCCCCCGGACGGTGACATGCCCGACAGATGTCAACCGTGCCGTCTTTCACAATAAATCTCCGGTAATTGTTCGTCATCATAACTTCGTCCATAATTGCACAGACAAAACCTTCGGTTTCTCCAAAGAGGTCACCGAAACGCAGCCAGGCTACGGACGCTAGAAAATCTACATCGGGTCCATGTAGGGCCCGGAAAAAGCGCCCGTGAAGCTCCTTACTCTGCCATACTTCCATGCGATCATTAGTGTCAAGCACTACAGGTTTGCGCCAGTTCTCTTTAGCCAAGGAGAGCGGGGTGATTCCCTGAGACTGCATATCTCGCGATTGTGTAGGGTCTTAGCGTTTAAAAAGCCTCGACCACCACACTTTCGCGGGATATACAGTCTCATTACCGATGATCGTGGGTGATGCATTCGGTTTGCAGTCAGCAGTGTACGGACCCTCCTATCCAGGGCGTCGAGTTCGGTCTGAGTCCATTTGAGTATGCCGAAAGAGTATATCAAAACTGGCATGACCCAACCGTTAACGGCGCGCACCTTGTTTCCGCCTGACAGAAGACTAATTAACACTTTCTTCAGGCGGCCAAAGAAGCGCTCCTTCAACGATTGCTTCATGTCAGTACCATTGATGCCCAACGCTTCCGACATACCCAAATACTTATAGGTTTCGGATGCGGAGAGGGCTCTGACGTTTATGGAATCCGAGAGTTGGGTTCCCACGGATTCCACAATCTCCCCTCGCTTTACATGCATGACCACACATTTGTCCATACCAAATTCCATCCTGATGGCGCTACTGAAAGTTTCAGTTACTTTCAGTAGCTCCATTAGTTGCAAATTGTTGGGGGCAAAGATTTTTAGATCATCCATGTACAGAAGATGAGATATAACCTGACCACCTCTCCTCAGCCGATAGCCTAGACCTGAATCCTCCAGCAGTGTGCTTAGAGGATTCAAGGCTAAGCAGAACCAAAGCGGGCTCAAACTATCGCCCTGAAATATGCCTCGCTCGATCCTTATCGGCTCGCTATTCCTCAGGATATTTCGACATCCTGGATAGCGAAGGACCGTCCTCCATCACCCCATACATGACATCAAGAAGGTGCGCAGAGTTGCATCTACTTTATACAATTCCAGCACCCTCATGAGCCACGTATGTGGCACCGAGTCATAGGCCTTCTTGTAATCTATCCAACATGTCGACAGATCCTTTCGGGAACGACGAACCTGTTGGCTAATGGCCATATCAATGAGGAGTAGCTCCTTAGTACCGCGGGACCCGTTCCTACATCCATTTTGAGAGGCAGACATGATGAAGTTGGTGTCTATATGTTTGTTAATTTTAGCTCTCAAAATGGATGTAAGCACTTTATAGACCGTCGGTAAACACGTGATCGGCCTATAATTTTTGGGTTCCGCGGTGCTACCTGATTTATGGAGCAGGTGGGTAACTCCTGTTGTTAGGAACTGGGGTAGCGAACCAAACTCCAAAGCCGCCTGGTACTGAGCCGCCAAACGAGCGTGCGATCTTGTGATCCATTTGATCCAAAAGTTCTGCAGTCCGTCCGGCCCTGGAGACTTCCAGTTAGGCAACGGACGGACTGCACGAGCTACATCTTGGGGGCAGATGGTAATAGCCCCCATTTCTGGTATTGGATTGCAGGCTCGCTCGACTTCCCGAGTCCAGTAACCTTCGGTGTGACTGACAGGCACCGACCAGATACTGCGCCAGAAAGAACACATGGCATCATCATCTGGCAGGCACGTGTCAGCCACACCTTGGTTCGGTCGCTCCCAACCCCTATAAACCCACCTTTCATCGCTCTGGAAGGTGCGATTCTGAGTGTATCGCTCTACTCGCCGCTTATACCTACGAATACGGTTAGCCCATGCATACACTTTCTGCTTCAGGAAATCGATGCGCTCTGTGACGCAGGACAGATAGTTCTGGGAGCTTATATCAGTCCCTGAGAACGCCCGCCTCACAAAGCGCATCACTCTTGGACGAGTATTGCCGTCTCTGAAGCAGATTAGTTTGCCGATGAGCGCTCTGGCCCCACATATACGGTGTTCAATTCTGCACTGCCAGGCTGGTACGGTTGGTTTCGGTCGCGTAGCTCGAGTCATTGGGAAATTTGACGTGAGCTACACGACATGCCGCTACAGCCGCGCAGTACAGAATCGAATGAGTATCGGTGAGGTCTTCGCAGTCATCAAAATAGTTTGATAACTGCGAATCCAGGACCGCCACCAGCGCCCTATTTTTGTTATGCATGGGCAAACGAGGTAAGCGTGGTCTAAGTTCGGGCGACATGAACCGATATTCCCGAATCGCACACTCCAAAGCATTCCTCAATTCCTCATTGCACTGGGTACTTACATTTGTAGCCCTATCATCACTTCGTCTTCGTCAGCTTGATCAGTGTTGGACTGTGGTAGTACCACAAGACTCTGCGACGGGGGGGCGATGACATGACTACTCTGCATTTCACTTCGCAGGTGATCAAGCACAGTGTCATCCAACATATGATTACGTTGGATGACCCGCACCTGATCCGACAGTCGTTGTGCCGAAACGTTGACAGCTGGTTCAAGCACCTGAAAAAGAGAGAGCATCCGAACACGGTACGCGGTCAGATTATTTCCCCCCTCTGTAGCCCCATAGTATGAGCGCATGACATTTTCATTGATGGATCGTGTCCATCTCATGCGCTGCACACTTCCGCCGGGAGCTGGGACCCTATCAGAGGCCGGTGGGCCTCGAGGTCCTAAGCCGTCCGGCGGCCGGCGTCCTCCTCGTCGACGAGCAGGTGGTGGCGTCGTGGGCGGGGAGAAATACTCGTCGCTCGAGCTCGACGCAACTACCGCGGCTGGTGTCGTCACAGCGCTCACAGTAGCGCTGGGTACCGGCGGCGGCGAGGCGGAGCTGAGCGATGAGTCCGGAGGTGGTGGGCGTGCTTGACGTGCGGCTGATCTTGTCAACATAGTTTCTTCATTTCAATTTCATCAGTTCTTGTTCATGTTATGTTTATCGGAGGTGACATCTGTCATGTCACCTCCAATTTTGTAGTTTTTGATTAAATTTGTTACATTTTGGTGTGTTATGGGCTCTTTTTTGGTTTTAAAGTAATTTTCAATTTTCAGGATTCGTTTCTATTGAAAGACTTTTGTAAGACTTGGTCAAAATTATTTTCAGTAATATTATTAGTTAAAATTTGAAATTCAGACGTTTTGTTGACACGGTGTTGCCATATTTGGGAACACCGTGTAATTATTAATTCTTAATTTATTTCAATTATAATAATAATATTATTATTATTATACTCTACTTAGTTTTTTTTATTAATTATTATCTTATATTAAATAAAAATCGGTTATGTTTGTTAGTCTCGCTAAAACTCAAAAACGGCTTAACCGATTTATGTCATTTTGTTTTGTTTTGTTGGCTCCAATACAGGGTTGGTTCAACAAATCAGTCGCTGGTTATCAATAAAATAACACTGCATAAACTGGTAACATCTTTATTTATGTGCGACTAAATAACTTACATTTTAGAAACTTAACTGTGACATTTCGTTAATTCATTCGTGTGATTTATTTCTGAGTTTATGGTACTACATTAAGATCTTAATATTAACAAACAGCTAACTGAACTACATAGTAACTTAACTTGGACATTACCACAATTTCAAAATTATCATAAACACTAAACTTGGATAGTCATTTTGATTATGGCCTGATTTACCGAAGTCAGATAACTTTTATCTGTGGATTAAAATTGACGTCTGACAGTTCTACTAGGGAAAAAATGACAATTTTTTCATAAGATAAGTCTTATTCTAAGTATAAAAGTTTGGTGAAATTCACCCTAATGTATATCTAAAATGTATCTATAATTTAGGCATCATCATAAATCATTTTCACATTAATGATGTGAACTTTGTTATGATCCCGATAAATGTTTACAATTACGGATTTTAAGGATTCTAAGTTAACGTCGTTTAATGTAATCGGAGTGAGCATATGAGCACTACTATTGACCAATTTAAATTTACAACAATTATCTTCAATAATGTTAGAGTCAATGTTTAACTGGCTTGGCAAAGTTGTCTTGTAAGTAACAGATGGCTTGAACTGCAGGGTTTGGAAATACGCAACGCAATCGTCTTCTAGTGTAAAAATTCCGGTACCCTGAATGGTGTAATCGCTCATTTGATTATTATTCGCACATTTAACACTTAATCTGTGAGGTTTAGATTGAATGTAAATATATCTTCCATCATTTAGCTTTTGCCTTATGTTAATGTTGCCATAAATTACTCTTGAATCACATATTTCAGGAAGTGATGAGTTATTTCAATTAAAAGGCAGTTTCACAAGAAGGATTTTTATTAACAGACAAAATAGATGGTGACGGACAGATACTATAATCGTCAACATCCTGACAATCACTTACACTTTTTAATAATGCGTAATTTAATTTATCATCCGCTACAGCCATGTATAATTTAGTGGGATGAATAAGAACATACATATCCAAATTATTCTCAACTTGCGGTGTAGGCAACGGTAAATTTTTGTAGATGATGATATATAGATGTTATACTTCACAGAACTAATGAGAGGTATTTGTATAACAAATACTAATTTATTATTATAAACATAAGAAGTCAGCTTAGAAATGTCGATTATACTATGTATGTTCTGTAACGACAGCGGAGTGATGGGAAGTCTTAAATCTCCTTGATTTATTTGGGATTGTACAAGTTCTTTATGTAAGTTAGTAGGGGTTAAAACATAGGGATGTAAAATATTCGTTTTCGCAAACAAAATAGAATTTAAAACTGTATCTAAAATATTAGAAACGGATAACAAAGAACTTTCGAGCAGGTTAAAAATGGAATCAATTCTTGCCGCATTTTTTAAATTATCAATATCTTTAGTATTGTGATTAAATATTTCATTAAGTTTTACTAATTGTTCATTAATTCTTTTTTCATTTTCGTTTAAGTTAGTTATAGAATCGTTAAAGGCATTGATAGTGGATCGAACAACGTGGATGTTTTCCTTCAAATAGAAATATATTTGTTCGTCGTTCTGACGGACAGCATCAAAGGTTTCATCGTATCTTTGGGCATCGTCAGCGTCTAATGTGCCATATAAGAAATGAAGGATTTTTCCGCCAAAATTGAACAGCCCTCTTTTGGATCGTTTTGTTTGTTTGTGTGGCTCGTTTACCGTATCATTACAGTATATGTGTAATGAAGGAGAATCCTGAAATTTATTACAATTTACAGAAATATCTGAAAGGGATTTTTCAATTTTATCCAAATAAGGCTTAATAGGTATAAATTCAATATGAGTGATAACATTCCAGTAGTCATTGTAAAAATAAGCAACCAAAGTCGGTTCCAAATACATCCCCGGACTATGCACGATAGGTTCGATTGGTTCTGAGAATCTCGATTTGATGCACAACATAATGAAGAACACACTCACGACCATTGTGGAGATTTTTCCCAAACTGATGAACCAACTCGTGGTTGGCACCTGGTAGTGCAGCGATGTCGTCTTTCCATCTTCGAGTGTCCGGCGATTTGGCCACTCGTCGAGTGTACCTTGATGTCTCGTTGCGTTGTTGAAGACTTGCCACGTAGAATGACAACGGGAGCGATGGTCTGATGATATAGATTTGATGATGATGGGGGCTCACGCTTGAGACTGGAGGCTGAACATACGTTGTAATACAGGAGTATTTAGGACGTGATGCGAGCCCATGTTCAACAGCGAAGACTTTTCGTCGCTCACAAATGCAGCAGGAGTTTCGCTAAAATCCACTTCAGCCAGCCAAATTATAAGGATGGCGTAAAAGTCGTTAAGGCGTCTTGAGGGTCTATAAAATACTTTATATCCCACTGCACACAAAATGTTTATTATGGCAATTTGTAGTTATAAGGTCAAAATTCGTGAGAAGACTGCCTCGCTTAGAATGAAGTGCAGTTTTATATAGTTTATTCTTACATCAGAAATTATTACTTTGGTATTATTGTGATTGCGTATTATTCAATTAATAAAATAAATTGTGGTTAACCATAATCTGCTCAGTTTGAAGTTCTGACGCTACGGCCTTATTTGTCATTAATCTGCGAATAGAATAACAACAGTTTACACAAACAAATAACAAAGAAAGAGAAAAAAAGTCGTTTTCCACTGTTTTTACTGTTTGTAAATGAAAAATAGAATATACAAATATTGCAAAAAAAAGTTGTCAAAATAAGAGATGGTTAAATCACATAAAATCAGGCCTGTAATCCCAGAAGGATTAGGCAGAGGTGTGCCTATAGTACACCTACATTTCGGCAGTTATGCTTAAGTCCCATGTTATAGGAGAGAGCCTATTGCCAACGGTTAAATCCTGTTAGTCTGCCTCGTTGGTCTAGTGGTCGCAAGAGCTACTGCTGAGCATGAGGTCCTGGGTTCGATTCCCAGGTTGGACATAGTGTTATTAGGTTTTTCTATTTAGAATTTCTCAGTAGCAGCCCAGAGTCTGGATTTGTGGAAATAGGCTCGCCCCCTATTACATGGGACTTAAACATAACTGGCGAAATGTGGGTGTACTATAGGTACACCTCTGCCTAACCCTTCTGGGATTACAGGCGTGATGTTATGTTATGTAATGTAAATCCTGCTATTTTTACCCTTGTTTGCAAATGTTTATTTATTGTACCTAGGTGAGGTTATCTATACCTAGGTATTAACTAACGTACCAATAAACAAATGTTACACGCAAGATTAAGAATAAATTCAAAATCGTATTTACGGCTATTTGATACGAGTTTCACCAATTTGCCCGGTATTTAGATCATCTAAATTATGTTTAAGTCTCATGTACAGTCAGCCTTAATAGGATGTTTTCATGAACAAGGATAAGTACATTAAATTGTCTCTAATATTTGATACTCATACTCATTCCACTCATTAGTTAGTTAGTTAGTTACGGGTTATCCCCTGAGTGTACCGGTTGATTCAGGCTGCTAGGGTGTTCCCCTATAGAAAAATTCGATAACACTTTGCCCGATGATCGAACCGAAAACCCAACACTCAACAACGTCGCGGGGAACAAGTAGCTTTCTACATATTAGCGCCCCAACCCTGCTTTCCATGGATTTAATGATTTGACAAAACATCGAGATTTCTTTATTTCTCAGAAAGGTTTAGTCAAAGTAGTTAAGGGTGTTTTACACGCGGCTACACATCAAGATATACATTTCCATCCGTTTTAGCCGACCTCGCATTGTGTAGGCTTTTCGTACTGTGAGAAGTCAGCTTATACTGGAAATGTATAGCTTGATCTGTAGCCGTACGTACAGACCATCAAACTGAACAACTGTCTGCATGGGACCTGCCTGCGTAGCATTTTTCTTTTGTGTAAATCATATATCAGCCTATTAACTAAAAAGTAATTTAAATATGATTTTTTGACCGGGTTCTGTCGACAAATTACAGATAGAATAGAGAAAATGTTAGATTTATTTTATTCATTTTACAAAACTCGTTTCTATAGTGGTTTTACTACGCGGGCAACATCGTAATCGGGCAAAATTATCAACTGTCGCATAAAACTTGGGTATGTATTGTTTGTATTGCTCATTGCACACAGGTACGATTCCGAACGTACGGTTACTCAAAGAGGCATTATTTATGAACTAGTTTATTCACGATGTGAACGATTAGAACACCAGGATTTTCCTAACACGCACATACAGTACCGCATTTTTCAGGTCTACTGCTTCTTCCTTCTGCCAAACTTTCCTGCAAATTTCTTAGGCCGTATTTTACACATACATAGAAATTAGTTTATTACTTACAGATTACAGGAAAACCTATAAGAAGTCTCTGGTCTTAAAATAACATGGCAAATCTTTCAATAATGTGCGTACAAACTTACAGTTGCAGTTGGAATGTATGAGAGAAAATGTTTTTCAACTACAATGTCAAGTTTGTTCTTGGTTCTGAGGACACGGTAGTACGCCCGCCAAGACGAGCCAAAAACAAAAAGTAGGGGGGGTACTTCTTTTCTCGAAGCGTTACGTCGTACTTTAATTACCTTCATAGCTTAGGCTTGGATACTGCTCTAGAGCTTTAATTCTCAAGATAAAATGTAGTTAGTAGACTTGTAAAACACATGAAGTTTTATGTGTCTAGCTTTTTAGCACTCACTCGCTCATCAAAATCTCTAGGGCACTTCCCGAAGTCCTGAAAAAAGCTGAAATTTGGTATGCAGGCTAAGATTAACACACAAACAACAAAAACCTAAGAAATTTGTAAGTTTCACCCTCCAACCCTCGAAATAGGGCATGCAGGTCTGTTTATAAAATAAAACCTCTAGGGTAGTTCTAGTAGTTCCCCAACCTCCTTCTGCGAAGGAGTAATGCTCGCGAAGGAGGAGGCGGAGCGCGTGAGGGAGAGAGCCTTGCGCCCTCACGCCCCTAGTCGCCGCAGGAGACGCCCTGGGCGTCGGGAATCGCAAGCAGATTCCCGGCCACCGTAGGCGCGGGCTTGCGGGTTTCCGGTAGGGCCCAAGCCCGGGTCGACGGCGCGACGTGTTCCACGCGCGCCTCAAAGAGATGTCAGCACAAAATGACGGGTTCCGATAGCGCCGACGCCTCAGGGTCGCGGGTAATTCGATAGAGATAACCGTGGCCCTGGCACAGGCAACTGAAGGAACACGAGTGGGTTTTAGTCAGTAAAAGTCTGACACGCCCTCCCGCCCCACCCAGAGCGGGAGAAGTCATTTGATGATTTCCTTCCTCAAGCCCCAACAAACTATAATTTGGTATGCAGGCTAGGATTTGCACATAAACAACAACAAAAAAAGGAAATTTGTAACTTTCACCCTCCAACCCCCTTAAAGGGGATTAGAAATATCCTTCAAACTCTCGGATTGTGTTTGAAACTGTGTTACGAAATTAGGGCGCTGGACTAACACTGGCATTATGTTGTCCTTTTAATTTCCAAATTCTTATTATGTTTTACTTATAATATTCTTATTCGTAAGTATGTTGATCCTTTTGTTTGGGTTAATTTGGGTGTAGAGTTTTATCAACAAATTTGTATGTCACCTTCAACAGCTTTATTTTAGAACTGGACTAAAAGTCAACTTACCGAAATTAAAATGATTCAGTGAATGTGTGAATGTAGAAAGAATTACATAAAAAGCAGACTTAATGTGACCTTTACAAACATAACATAACGGGTGTAAAATACACTTAACGAAGGCAAGAGTGACGTACATTTTGTAATCTTTTTTTGTACTGGACCATCCCTGTACCCTAATTACGTAATACACAGTCAATCGGAATCTGAATCGTTTTGAAACAGATTGCAAATACATTGCTTCATAGTTCGATAACAAAATCTGTACAACAATGTACATAACGCAGTGAATGTTGTTGAACTGTCAAAATACAACAGATTAGTCGTGATCGTTTACGTAAATGTGTTACGCATTTTGCTGCTGGAAATGTTCTGGTCAAAATAACAACTTTTACTGAAGTTTTTTACGAAAACATGTTTTAAATGTTATAACACAACTTTAAATACCCCCACGACCCATGTACCGTTATATGCACCCGTAAACACAAAGTTTTGCGAGCGTTAGATACATTTGTAAACAGCGATTTTTCACAACACAACTAAAATTCGTTTCCCAGCAATTACTTAATGAATGTTACTTAGTTTGATGTACAAAATGCGTCCTGTTCATAAACTCAAGCCTTTTTAGGCGAGGCAGAAACTACAGAACGCCACCTCCTACGATCCTTGTGTTACGTACTCCTTTTGCTTCGTTTACGTTCATACATCTGCACCCTAATTGCGTAACACATTTTCGTAAACGATTACGACCAATCTGTTTGATTTTGACGGTTCAAGAACATTCATTGCGTTCTATATATTGTTGAGCAGAATTTTTATCGAACTTAAGAAGCAATGGATTAGCAATCTGTTTCAAAACGATTCAGATTCCGATTGATTGTGTATTACGCAATTAGGGTGCTGGTCATACATGCGCACCGGTTGCGAGTGCTACGTACCTGACCTTTCTGAAGGACACACCATTATGGCCAAACTTAAGTAGCCATAATTCCCCGTTTTTATACATGTTGCTTAAAGTTAAGTAGTGAATATCTAACCATATAGTTTTGACGTTTAAGCGTCTCTTTACGTTTATAAATAAACCGCTTCATGTTTATTGGTAAGATAGTTTTTATGGCAGGAATCCATTACGTGTTTGTTTGCACGTACTACTCGCTTATTAGAAATCTCAGTGAAAACTTTATATAAGTACCTACTTCCAATAAATATTTTAATTCCGAATTACTATATTTGGTCACACAAGTTGTTATTGTGTAGTGTTGGGTCTTTATTGAAGATAATATTTACCTAACATTTACAATAAATCGTTGACAGTCAGCAATGCTTTGTGAATCATTAATTTACTCGAAAGGAATAGCGTGTTATTTCTTTATTATAATTTATACTGACTCATTTCAAACAATATTATTATTACTGTTCTTTACTATACTGTGTCCGAGGATATTTTGTTAAAAAATATATGTATGGGGTATTCAATTTATTATAGGTACGTTCGTCTTATGGCTTATAATTAGGTACCCCGAAAAGTCTAGAACGACAAAGTTCTTACTTATTATTTCTTTAATTAAATAATGATTCGTTAAATAAACCTGTTATCGCCTGTTACGAAATTCGAGTTAAATCCTTTATGTAGTTAGTGTTTTTGAATCGTAATTCATTTTCAATATTGAAAACCACACTTGGTGGTTTCTTTGTTACTTCTGCATGACATATATACACCAGTCATGTCATTCAATGGTGAACAGTTGCCAACAGACTGGCAACTTTAGCGGGAAAACTGATATTTTGTGTAAGAAAAACTAGGGTGACGTGGGCCTGCCTCTGCCTGTAACTATAGGTACCTATGATGTAGCTCTCCTTTTCATCACTACTCATCAGTCATTAAGGAAGTAAGTAGGTAGTTTCTTGCATGAAATGTTTTTCCGGAACTATCGAACGGAATTTGTATAGTAAGTTTTTTTATTTTTATAAAATGGCTTAACGCAGAAGCCGGTCAACCTAGAAGGTTGTCGTCTGCGTAACCGAGCTTGCCTGTGATTGCCCTAATATATTAAGGCCTCCAGCCAGGACTTAAAAACTAAGCGACAACACGCTAAGGGTAGGTACAGACCCTGTGGGGTATGGACCTCGGCACAGGGCGTCGCTGGAAGAGGGCAGCAAAAGACAGGCTGGATCGGAATAATTTTGTAGTGTGACAGGTAGCCTGTAAATATACCAATAATTTAATAGACGCGCCAAATAAAATATTACCTCTTAAAAAACTTAAGTTCAATTAAGATTCATTTAGATACTCTACATAAATGTTTAATACTCTACATGATGTTTAATATTATTATATTATAATATTATTTTGCAATTTTTTTAATATTTTTTGGTTTGATTATTATTATTTTTTCAATTTTTGTACCTTTTTACATACACAATGACATATTTACAGTTTAGTATAACACCATTTTAATTTTTGTGAATGTGAGGACCATGTGGGTATTTTTCATTTTTTTTTCTTTCAGTTTTTTAATCGTGGTCTGGCTGTTTGAGTACCTTATGCGGCATACCCAAATGTCCTTTCTTTTGTATTGTTCGTCGAATCGTTGAGCTCCTTAGTTCTGACTTGAGCTGCACCATGATCGACAAATGCGTGCACTGACTGGACAGGTCTACTCAAATCAGTATGGTTCTTTCCTCAAAAGACCATTTCAGACACGAGTCTACAGGGTCCTCATATGATCTGACCATGTTTATTCTCGGATTTTATACACTTTGACATTAATGGACTTAATATACTATACAATGACATGAATATTTACTTTGTAAAGTATTATAATATTATAATTATTGTGAATGTGAAGGCAGTGTTGTGGATTTGTTGTTTTTTTATATCTCAGTTTATTAAAAACAAAAATAAGTTAGTTTTATTCATGGCCTGGCAGTTTGAGTAATTTATGCGGCCTACGCAAATGTCCTTTCTTTGGTAATGTTCGTCGAATCGTTGAGCTCCTTAAGTTCTGTGTTGAGCTGCATGATTACTGACAAATGCGTGCACTGACTGGACAGGTCCACTCATTCTGTGTGGTTCTTTCCTAAAAAGACCATTTAAGACATCAATCTACATGGTATCCACATGACCTGACCAAGATTATGTCTGGACTTTAAAAGAGACTGTGACCTCTGAGTTTGTTTCGGCCGTTCTTCTCAGAGTAGTCAGATAGAAAACGCCGATCTCATATACTTTTAAAATATGATTGACGTGTAAGTGTTTGTAAAAACCTACTTACAGAAATAAAATCATTTTTCATTTAAAATGATTAGTTCGTCGATATAAAAAATCCTCAAAGAGCTCAAACTAAACAACACGAAAAGCACAATAATCGCCCTTTTGTATTGTCCTTATGCAAAAATGTTGTGCCCGTCCCCTGTTATTACGGAGCCGTCTTGCAACGCCCATTGGGCAGTTAATCGGTTTAAGTTGTTTAATGAACTCGGACGAGACTAATCTCATTGACGGAAAAACAATGCAGCGGGAAGCTGTAATGAACTCTGATTTATGAAATATTATGTTTGTGATGTGCTTAGGGATGCCGCTTGTGTAAGATTAAGGATTTTTGTTGGGGATTTTTGTTTATAATCATGTTTGTTGTTTGAGGATTTGTTATGTGATATGGATCGTGCAGTTGTCTGTTTGATTTTGTATCAAACCATACACAAAATCAAATTCTATCTCAAAACGCAATATTTGCATGTTCCGAAATCTTAGAACAACAACCCTTATGGTCTGGTTGACAATTGAGTCAAACCGTAGAATTTTACTGATGAAGAACTTACCTATTTACAGCTGTTTACGATCAAATGTTCTATCAAAGACAATAAGGATTAAGCAAAAACATATTTCGGCATCACCGAGATAAAGGCAGCGGAAAGAAACGAGTAGAAAAGAGGGTTTGTGCCAACCCCGTTATTGAAACGAGAATTGAATTAGAGTATGCAACGCCATCTATTGTGTCTATTATAAATTACCAAGTCAGTTCGACGAAAGCGCCATCTATGGATGAATTTCTATATTGTATTGCATGGTGGTTCGCGAAGGTACTTCTTTTATTAGTTTCCACCATGAAAAGCTAGATGTCAGCACTAAAGTTGTTTACAATAATACTCACAGATGGCGCCGGTGAAAGGGTTTCTGTGCATAGTTTTGAACTGTACTATGAAACTTGAACTGCAACAGCTTGTCTTTCATTCTAAAAGTCAAATTATAACTTTTTAACCGACAAAAATGGTGGAGCTCAAGGCGTCGCGTATTTTTTTTCTATGCTGACATTGTACGGCGCTATCGTTGTGGTTCTTAAAAAATTATCAATCTTAGTACCTACGTTTTCTCCAACGATCAAGTTTGAGGCCGATTTATACAGAGATAAAAATATTGACAATGCTTGAATATATTTCTTTGGGAAAGTTAATTCTGTAAATTATTTATCAGGTTTCGCAAAAGCTGAGACAAGATTTATTTCAGTAAGTAATTCGAGTGAAAGTTTTTCAAGTTGCAAATTGTTTAGTTTGTTAGTTTTTACGCATCTATGTACAGATAATTAGGTACTTATTATTACAGCACACATTACGTTAATGAATAATATAATACGGTTTTTAAAAAGGTATCTGTAAGTTAATTTTGCGGTCAAAGTTAATACCTACTTTACAAAAATAACTGACAGATAAAACAGATTTAACCGCTGGGTCCAGATGCACGAAATTTTGCACATGAGTTCCTTGTATAACAAAAGGATTTGAAAAAATTCACCCCCTTAAGCCCTAAAAGGGTCAAATAGGTCCCCTTTGACCCTTTTAGAGTGAACGT
Source organism: Dasypolia templi (assembly GCA_963555695.1). NCBI lineage: Eukaryota > Metazoa > Arthropoda > Insecta > Lepidoptera > Noctuidae > Dasypolia > Dasypolia templi. Next base: position 8,379,164 of record OY743157.1, read on the forward strand.
CTGTAAGGAAATTCAATATTTTTGCCGATGGGAAATTCTACCGAGCTCGGGGTTTGTCGTAATTAAATGGCTTGAACTTACCTCTGCGCAATGAGTACCTACGCTGGTATAGGTTCCCAAATCACCATAGAGTGATCTGCCTCTTCGTTTCTCTATATGACAAGATGCATTGAGACGGTAATTATATTATCACTACTACTGCCTATTACGGCAATTAAAAAACTAACGAGTCACACCTGTGTAATGAAAGCAAAATAACGTACCTACAACACCCGCCTACATTTTTATCAAAAGAAATACCCATAAATACATAATAGGATTCTGTGTAAGTAAATATTTGGATAGTGGCTCTCATAACATTTGAAAGGACATGTTTTTGGCCATGTTTTTGGGCCCGGCGCGGTCACGCCCTCTGTCGACACAATGAGAAAGGCCTTCTTCTTCTTCTAAGGTCGGACATTCACCAAAACTGCAAATTGTTATTTCCACACGATCAACTTTTCTAAAAGTTGTTCTATAATGCTAAAATGAATGAAATGGTTTGTTGCGTAAACTATTAATCTTGCCAATGAAAGGCAGATGTTGTAAGAAGTCATGTTTTATTTTGGATTTTACGATTTTTATTCGGTGCTCCGCATTTTGTGATCTTTGCCTTTTTTTTTTTGATTTGAACGTTTTAATCATCAATGTAGAACTACTTAATAGCATACCTTCTTTCTGTGACCTTTATAAACTTCTTAGCCATTATGTTTGCAAGAGTTAAGTAGTTTTGTTAATCGTTACTCTATTGATACGTACTTACCTCTTTTTGGTTTACATGTTTTTGGAAGAGCTGCTTAATAATGTGTCGTCCAAACCATTAACTACCAGTGACGTGATGGTTTGAACATAACATTGTGGGGTGTGATGTTCCGTACGTCACGAATACCAAGATGTAGGTAGAGTATTTAGTCAACTAATGTCTAGAAGTAGATTAGCCTAATTCACTCAGGTTTGGAAATAACGTGTTTTTGTTAGAAAGTAAGTATTGATTAACGATCACGTAGGTATTACTTTGTGTATAAACTGATAATAACTTAAGTCATTAAAGGTTGAGTAAGCTCGTTCCCTCTCACTGAGAGGAGGCCTATGTCCCAGCAGTGGCAACATTATAATGTAAGCTGGAAGGTACTAGTTGGTAGGACAGTACTCTACCACCAACTTTTTTGTTTTCATGCCACCCTCGAATTGCCAACCACCACAATAAAATAGCAGCCTAACATTCAGACACTCAAGGAAAAATGAGAATGTATGTTCCTTATTTGTTTCAAATTGATCTCATTCTACAAAGCATGTCACCAAGTATTCAAATTACTTATTGCAAAACAACTGATGGCGATACGTTGGAGATCCTATTTATAGCTACATTTGTAAGTGCTTGTTAGTGGGTATATATTATTATTAGCTGAGGTGGAACATTAGCTGACTGCCTAACCCACGTAAAATATCGCGGCGGGCTTATAGCACACATTGGATTTTCAACGCTCTTAGCACAGAGATTTGAAAATCCCAGTGTGTTTTTTCGACGCTCTAAGATGCACTCTGTTGCTCTCAATTCTCACCGCGTTCGGCTCAAAAACGGGAGTTGAAAATCCAGTGCGCAATAAAGTCCTGCCGCGTAATTATGACGTCCGTGCGAACGTGGACTCTGAATGAGCAGAGTAGAGCAAGTAGAACAGCAAAAATAAAAATGATACTTGTATCAGGAACGCTTGGCAATTCAAAGTTCCGAAACCGAAAGTGGCTAAACGGAATCACTAAAGATAAATAATTGTCCTTCGAAGTTTATCACAGATCATCATGGTCATAAAAAAAACACCAAAATATGGATGTATTATCTCTACAAATTTAATGGTTGATGGGAGTGAGCAAAAGCACCTACACTGCACCTTTCGCCAAAACTTGTTCCTTTATTTTCTCACCAAAAGAATCCTGCGTTCAAGATTCGGTTTTCATCACACACTCATTGTCCGCTATTCTATCATCACTCGCCATTTATTATCACTACATGAATGGCTTGTCGCATCGCGCCCAAACAAAGCTTTCTGAGGTATCACACCACCATTATAGCAAGACCTTTGCATTTCTATTACGAAGATCTCTTTCACTTCGGCATTACGAACGATGAGAAGGACGAGGGAGGTCTTGTTAAGCTAGTGAGCGTATTATAATGCGTTTAATGGCTTGTAATGAATGGCATAACATCCATAAAGCGACAATGCAGCCACTCGAATATGCCCTTTTATAATAATAAGTGATTTATAGCAGATCACCGCGAAAACTGTGATTGTTTTGCACGTGTTTATAAGGATACGCCTTTTGGACGAAAGTAAAGTGACAGGAGATAATAGTGGCTGATATTTATATTTATCTGTTGGATGTTGAATTGAAGGATGGTAGCGTGGCTTTGTATTGGAATAGTATCCGTTACAATGTCGGCCTCTGATTGAGATGTATGTACTTACCGATTCTTTATGTATTTGAAGTCGACGCAGTACCTATGTCTTCTTCCATTGATCTCTAATAACAGTCATTTCACTTATAATAATCATTCCCTTTCTAGATATTTTTTTCTTTTTCCAACGTCAAGCTCAAACTCTTAGCATTTATTTCAATTAAACCATTTACAGGAACTTTTGAAATGCCAAGAAGTCGGTCAATCAGAAAAAATGAAGCTAGTTGCCCATTCCAAAGCACTAGGTACTAGACTAGAAGTGGCAAGAAACTCCATTGAACACTCTTTTAATTAATATTTAAAAAAAGAAAGAAAATTTGTTTATGCTGCACAACGAAATCGCACATTACTAAAATAAAATGACATAAAATACACGCAAAAAAGCAAAGCAAAGCAAACACGCAAGCAACCAAAGCAAAGTACTTATTGTTACAAAAATATTTGTTACATCATTAATGTTGAACATAACTAACATCACGCCTATATCCCAGAAGGGTTAGGCAGATGTGTACACCTCTGTAGGTCTTAATGTGGGTGTACTATAGAGTACACTAACATTAATGATGAACTTATAGTTATATGTGTGAATGATGTAAAAAAAGGCGTCTCTTTGGCTTCTCTTTCTTTATTCTTCTTCTCTCGACTGGCTGCAGACTGTTTGCATTCTTATGACCAGCCGATTTATTCTGTCAAAATAACACCCTGTTAACTATGTTGAAGTGAGCTGACATTCCACCTGATGATGGGGATTGACAGCTCGATTCAAGATCACTTTAACTAAGTTTTCACGGTGATATTTTTAAGGAATAGACCGGTAGTAATAATTTTTTCACAAAATGAAAATATTTTATTTCACACCTATATGGGCATTTGAAGCTAGGTGCACGGTTCCAATTGGTCTTTTCCTAAGGAGAAGAGCCGGCAAAAAACTCCATGGTTACTCTTTTATAAATAATTGTCTTTTACAATGTTTTCAAGTTAGAGTGATAATAGCTTCGCGGTAGGTATGCGTATGGTGGGTGAGAGCAGTGATGACCTAGTGGGAATGGCCCGACTTATGAGTTGTAGGTCGTGGGTTCGAACCCAGACAGGCGCTTTACTTTGTGTAAATAATCATTTTAACGGGACCTGTCAACAAGTATCATGTGCTTGACAAATAGACAATGGTCCTACAACGTTCTCACATTCACAAAATATCAAAATATAATAAGAAAAAAATAAAAAAACTATTTAAATTTAACGTTACTAAAACCTGATGTCCAATAGATGGATGCTACTTATTTAATTGTTCATAGCTTTTTGCAGTCGCTTTTGAGATAATAATGATAGAATTGGAAATTCAAAAAAAAAAAGAAGGTACTAGGTCAATTATTTGCCATTAGGTTCGTCGCGAAAATTCATAGGGTTAAATAAGTAGATGTAGCGCAAAACAAAAAACAGGGTTTAAACTAGTCTTCTGCCTATTAAAACTCTACTGCGTTCCACGCGTATAGGTAAGTAATGTGAGAGCCTTAAGGCTCTCTGTACCGCGACTAGTGAATCAAACACAGATTTGGCGTGAAAGCTCGGTAATTATTCTTATAAGGCCTTAAATATTATCCTTGTTCTATGGCTTGTCAGCCAAGAACTGACATTTACGATTGTTTTCTTGTATTCTCATAGTGATTGTCTCGTTATTCGGCCATCTACTTATTAAAGTATGTATTCATAAGGTTTCATTCAAACACCAATATCTCTACTGTACCTACCTAATAAAATGTTATCCATACAGAATCTTTACAAAAAGCCTACCCTAACTAGATCCATTGAATCTTGTCGGCACACAAGTCTATTTCAATAAAATAAAATCCATTCTTTTAGCTCCGGCTTACCTTAAGACGATTAGCAGAGCAAAACATTGCACCCTACAACATATGTACCTAGCAATAAAAAAACAGCAATAGAAAACTGCTCTTTTTACGTCACCAGATAAAGATCCTGGCCAAACGGCCTCCACAAAGCAAGACAGATGTCCAAATTTTTATCTCACTTCAAAAAAAGGTGCGGATAAAAAGTTTATATTCAAACTCCTACGCAACGTAAACAATTGAAGGTTAAATGTGACGTGAAATGTACAGAAGGTATAATCCACTTAGACTAGGTATTATAGGAGGCATGTCGCCTTTAAAAAAAGCGTTTTTTGCGCTACAGCGGTACGTATTGTGATTGATTTGTTAAAAGAGTGACGCCGCGGGGTATCCGTTGTGGGCAAACAAGAGGTTGATCGGTGACGCTCTTGATTTTGATGAGGACGTAGTGCGTCCGATAGATGGCGTTAGGCATAGTGGGGCGAAAAGTTTTGGTAGTTCGCTTTTTAGGGTTGACTTTTTACAAGTTTTTTTTTTGTTAGAACAGGCTATGAGGTTTGTAGTTGTAAGGTAGTTTGGGATGTAATAACTGTGGATAGTTAGTTAAATTGGACGTTATAATGGTTTTGCCAATTACTTACAATTGTAACTTTTTAGCAACTTTTTTTCAAGTGCAAGCCTTTCAGCCCGTGAACCTTACTTCTTATTAAACTGGTTCAGAATGGTAACGTGATAGCACATGAATTACGTTGTAGCGTAGGTAGGGACTTCACACGATTTTTCTAAATAGTCAGTCAGTTTCTTGTCAGTACTGTTTTGTTTAAACTATCGGCAATTTACTTTTCATTTGCCGCAGGTTATAAATCACCAACTCATGTTGATAATATTTTATTTTTTAATTAAATTTCGAATGTCACAATTACAACCAACAACTGATCCCATTTTCATCTATATCCATTATTAATTATTAGGTTTTTATTCATAATTACCCATCGTGATCCACGCCGTCGGCTCTTGGCAGAATATTAGGCAGTAGAAAAGTCAGCTAATACACTGTGTCGGAAAAAAAGTGGGTCGCTAACAAAAATCGCAATAACTTCCAAAATATTTGAGCTAACTTTATCAAATAAAGACAGTAATATAGACAAATTTAAGTTCAAGATTATGAAGTTTATTTTGAATAAAAGTAAGTTACCATTTCCAATCTTTACCCATTTTAGTATTTTGTAAAACTGTTTACACAGTTCGGCATGCTTTCCACCTTATTTCTGAGCCGATGATGAGGAATATTCCCCCCTCCCTCTATCAGTGCTTCTGTCAGTTCACGTAGCGTGAATGGAGGGGAATTTCGCTGGCGTATCGTATCCAGTCTTGCAGAAAGCCATCGTAGCACATTTTTCAAAATCTAATGAAAATGATCACTTTTACTTAACTTAATTTTATTCAAAACAAACATCATGATCTTGAACTTTTAAAACATTGAAACGTAGGCAAAATTGTCTATAATAGTCTTTATTTCATAGCTTCAATAATTTGGAAGTTATTAAGGTTTTTGTTACGAACCCAATAACGTATTTTCAATTTTGGCTTTCTTGATAGAAAAACCTATCAATCTCTGGTCAACGTCCCAATAAAGACAAAGTACCTATACGATCATATCACGAGTTGACAGCTATTTGTTTGACAGGGACCGATAGAATTGTACTGTCTATCGATCTGTGGTACGGCCAAATCCAAAAACCTAAGACAGGTTTATCTATCTTTAGTACGCCAATACTGGAGATAGATAGGTAGGTTATTGGATTTGGCCGTTAAGTGATTAGGTTTGGCCTATAATCATTATCTTTTATTGCTCTGGAATAGTCCGGGCATTTCATTCAGACTTTCGCAAGGCAGTCGTTAAGAAAACTGAAAAAAACTAAGCATTCCAAAGTCGTTTTGACGGTTTAAAAAAGCGAACTTGTAGAAAACAAAACAACATTTAGAGCAAGAGAAGCCCTGTCAATAAAAAAATATAATTTCTTCAATAAATCCCAGCTCGATGACACATAAATTATTCCTCCATCCTACTTACGTCTATATCCATTCATAAGTAGGTACCCACGGTAATCCACGAGTCGGGCCTGAATAGAATGTCAGGACTAGAGCAGTCCGCAAAGGCCGGACGACCGCAGAGTCAGTGGCCAACCCTATTCAAACCGCCTACAATAGTTTTTGTCACCTTGGCTTGGCAGGGAAAGAACAGAAGTCAAACTGGAGCAGTTATTCCTTTTAAAATTCTTGGCATATAATTTTGCTTCTTTTATGTCTTTTCTTTATTTTGATTACACGTTAGAAAAAAAGAAGAAAGAAAGAGAAGCATTTATTGGAGCTCGCACAGGAGTACGCAGTACATAGTTTAAACTTAACTAAACACACTCTTAAAATAAAAACAACAGTCCTGTACGAGTTCAAAAGGCACCTATCTCAGCATAATGCTGCGATTCTTAGAAATAACTGTCACAACGATTCTGATAGGGCCCGCTGTGATGTTACGGACAGTTGATTTATCCAGATTACTCTTTTAATGCTAACTCAGTCTATCATGAAGCTAATAGTATTTTTAAAACACTTTCCTACTATCTTAAATTATTAACTCAGTCCATTAAGAAGCCAATAATATATTTATAACACTTGCCTACGATCTTAAAGAAAGAAAATTCTTTTATTCTTATTTAAGGGTTTTTAATCAATATATATTATCGCTTATCTTTCATTCAGCTAGGGTTTGCTAATGGCCAGATATGATATCAATATGATATGATTGAAGACCTTCTTTCTGTACCAAGAAAACACACAAAAAAAATACTAGAAAGATGATGAATAGGTACTAGTGCTGGTTGTTAGAAATGTATGAAAGCAGAAAACATGCTGCGCTAAGTTGATGACCCAGAAAATTGGGATAAAAGCGAGAGGATGATTATGGGGGATGCGCAAACGTAAACTTCTGTCCTCTACCTGTACTTTGGCTGTTCCCTTTTCGTTAATATCTTGTTCGACTTTGATTTATGTCATGAAGCAGTCGTTACGTGTGTACGAATAACATTGTGTGCTTTGAATAGCCTACAAAATCGTGCGAACATATCTTTGGAGTTTTTCTAAAGAATTTCACGGTACTTCGCTGAATGTAAATAAAGATTGTGGCCATTTATGGGCAATTTAGGGTGTATTCTATGATTAATGACGTGTTTTACTTGTTGTACGACGTTTTGCTATTATGTGTGATTGATAGTTGTGTGGCTACTTGAGGCTGCTGTTCATTTCAAGGAAGATAATGTACCCAAAATTATCTTCCTTAAAAATCACCAGCTCCTTACCTCTCCTGTAAATAGATCCGTTTTTAAATGGGCTCCGTAAATTCTGAGTTTTAATTTCTGTGTTACACATATCGATACACACGTACAGTTTCAGTGAAAACGTTGAACGATGTTCACGAGATGTTGTCGTGTTTAAATTCAAAATATATCAATTGACGTCAACCTACATGGGTTTTTATAAAACGTCAGAAGCTAGGTGCACGGTTCCAATTGGTCGTTTCTTATGGAACAGAGCCGACAAGAAACTCCACGTTTATTCATAGCTATGCGATAGGTATGAATAACGTTGAATAATAGGCATAACTGAAACGAAAACATTTAAATGCTTGTTTTAATGCTGAAAAAACAAAGTAAAGATATTTAGTAGCTAAAGCCCAGTTGCTACGGCCGACATTCGACTTGCGACCTAGTAAATGCCTAGTCGTAAGTTCGAATCCCCTTTGTGCTACTTAGGAAGACGTACAAAATAATCACAACCAACACATCATTGGAGAGTTAAAAAAGACTACTAGAAAATTGATAGCCACAAAACATAGTAAATAACTATACACCATTTGAAATAAGATTAGACATTTATATAAACCTTTTTAAAGCTCCCATAAACATGAACGACGCGACAGCGCGAAAAAACGGCACCGCTCGTCGCGAGACATGCGGTGCCTATGTCTCGCGCTGTCGCCTCACGCCAGTGTTTACGAGACTTTACAGTCCGTTCAACCGATTTCGACATCTATTTCGTAGGCTCAGATGACGTTACAAGCAAAAACGTGGTTACAATACCTACTGATTACTGCAGCTGCCATTTGTCAAGCTACCAACGCAATAGGAGTCAAAATCGGTTGATCGGATAGTAAAAACGTTTTGTTATGTCAAATCTTACTTCAAATGGAGTATTCTATTTTATTTTTTATTTATCTTTAAAGGTACACCAACAGTTTCTGTATAAAAAATATCAAATAACACCAGATAACGGTTATGGTCTCATACGGTTGCCAATAACAGGTGAACCAGCATTCTCAAATACAGTGGTATCTTTTAGTTTTTTACAAAATTAATTTAAAAAAATAGTTGCACAAACTATACAAACAGAAATACAAAAAGACATAAGTTATAAGATTACAGCGGTTACAAGAAATTCCTACATATTAATACAATAAAAATAATTTTTAGTACAGGTGCTCTTAAAAAAAAGTGGTAAAGGAATTTAATTAGTGGATTGTTAACTGTAAACCGTCACTTCTGTGACAAGCGGTTGTTAGTCCATTAGCAGAGAACATAGTGCGAGCGCGACTTTATAACTTTCAACTAACCGTTTTGCGCAAATTTGGTTTCACGTTAACAGGTTTTGAAGTTTCGCAGAAAGATGAGATAGATTGGCAAGTGGATTTAATCGGGAAGCTTGATGTTTTTCGATCGTCTCGGTTAATTAACGAACGAATTCAAAAGTAAACTCTTTGTACAGCTTACTTTGCCGTGACATTGTCAACACAGCTTAAAACAGATGACTTTACGAAGTATAAAAAAAAAGTCTTCATTCTAGCTTTCTCAAAATTTGCCTTTTGAAGATGTGTGAGGAAGATTGTGTAGGGTAGGTACGCCGGATGTACTTACTTAATTCAGCATCAGAAAACTATTAAACTATTCTAATGCACCATACACAACTTTTACTATTACATTACAACACCAATCCCATCCCACATAAAGACACAAAACAAAAGAACGACTAACAAATCCGATCCAAATCTGCGTCCGCCAATAAAGTCGCGTCTAAGTTAACGTAGGAATATCAGTTTTCCGACTTTACTCAATAAAGGGTAACCCCTGATCCGTCGAATAAACAGAAAAAAAAGAACGCGGGTATAACGAGTAAATCACTGTAAGCCCCAATACGCGGGGCGACGCCACTGGGTAAGCCCTGTAACCCCTTTAAGTTCACCTAGGCGATACGCCGGCCCGAATAAACGAGACGCGAGCTTTCTCGCGTATTTACTGGGAACGTTTGATGCGGTAAAGTTCTTACGGATTGAAGTTTCTAACTTGTTAAATATTGATATTATTTTTGTAAACTTTACTGAGCGCTCCAGGTCGCGAACTATTATGTGCAAGACTAATCTGCCTTTCTCTGGCAGCTGACGAAGTAAAAGTAACACCTAGTTCGCTAAGGAGCTGCGATTTAAACTGAGCTCCAGGTTGCGAATTATGCGCAAGAGTACTTATTAAATTATTATTATTAATCGAGCGTGAACAAATTGTGATTTTGCCAAATAAGTAGCTTGAAAGGATAAATTGTTTTATATTTTAGTTACAGCATTTAGACAATGGTGGCCCAGGAGGCAGTGGTGACCAAGTGGTAACGGCCACAACTTACTAGTTGTAGGTCGTAGGTTCGAATCCAGACAAGCGCTTAACTTTATATTATTTATTTTATCACTACTCCAATTAAAACGGTGAAGGAAAACACCATGAGGAAATCAGCATATCCTAGAACTAAAAATTCGAACCTGCACTTGCCCACGTAGTGGATTACAGACCACTCTCGAAGAGAGGAAGCCTGTGTCCCAGCAGTGGGAACATTATAGGCTGAATATGCTATAATCCACCAAGACTTGATATGCGAACAACCCGTGTAAAATAAATAAGTACCCAGTGTACCTACTTAGAACTCAATTTAAATCTCACATAGAATTAATAATGCATCAGGAATTTTATTACCAACTCTGAAATTCCAAAGAAAACTCCACATCAAATTAGCAATAAAATGTCGGCGGCGTATCGGTAATCAGCGTCTATTATCTCAAATGCCATTGTGTTACAATATCGGCGGGATTGTGTGTGCGGCCGTGCGAGGCGCGCGTGCCCGCCCGCACTGACCCCAAAGCCCAACTACTCTCTCTACGCCCTTTACACAAATTGATTTTAAATGGCGATTTATTTCCGCCTCATATCGCCGATCCCATCTTCCTATGAGTTTTACTGCCGGCTTACGCAGGGTTAAGGAAGTCCAAGTTATAAAACGGTTTATTTCTTTTTCAGGACCATACCTTCCCCTAATTATGCCGGATTAACCCGCGAATGTACCCTCATTATTCGCAGCAAAACTCGATCGATCGAGCAAAACTTCCAACAAAGGCGTGGAATTACACAGAAACGAAGGACGTAAACGAGTTACTAAACTATAAGTCTAACGGTGTCGCACGTTTTTTTATCGCGTATTCTCTATATAACGGGGTTTGTAATAAAAGTTTTACTCTATTGCAGAATTTTTACCCTTTTGCAAATTTGTGCAAATTACTTTATGAGCGCTTACAATTTTGAGTTGCGAGTTTTTTGTTTGTCATTTATGACTGCAGCAAGCTGGAACCTCCAACATTCGAAGTCACCCGGCCGCGTTCCAATGCCTTTCTGATTTTACGAGCGTCTTTCACGAATGTGTCGTACCGTATACCGTCGGCTAATAGAAATAAATAGTAACCCTTCGGTGGCGGCGCGTTTGCCGCCGAAAGGTTTACTTTTATTGCCTTCGACTTTCTTTCTTACCACCCCTTCATAATTGTCAGGGTTGAGGGAAAAAAGTAGAAATCGCAGTTTTAGCGAAAAAACTTCTTTGTTAATTTTGGCAAATTGCGTTTTTTAGCAAATGCCATAACCGTTTCATTTTAGGGTTGGGAATAAAAAGGCGATATTAACAAATAGTTTTCGAAACAATGTGCGAATCCTTTCGTTATTGTTTTTGCAAACAAGTTTCAAATAAAATTTGTAACGGTAAATGGGTAGCTTTCTTTTGGTGAAGCAATTAACGAATCGCGAACACTACACAGACATGTGTACCTACTCAGATTCACCAAACAAAAATCGGTGACAATCTTATCACTTCAACAACCTACCTTCAAATCACGAAACACCTAATTGATATTTCAACCCCAAAAAAGTGCAAATAAATCTACGGACACAGCGGGGACATTAACTAGAACGGCAATACCAAAGCAAACTATCATAAGTGAGTATTTTTTTCTTTAATGGCTGCTCCTAGATTGAGACGTTTTGAAACCGCAAGAGCTTAGCAGTGGGGGGTTGACTTGCGTCCGACAGTCAGACTTTTTTCGCATTCCGACAATTTCGACGAAGTTGTCAACGTGATAAAGTGTTGTAACAGTGATGTGTCGAGGTAGGGGATGTAATAAAGATATCATGCAAGTGTCGAGAAAGTTTGTCACAATGGCTAGTGGTGGAATATGAGGCAACAAGTGTAGTTACCTGAGATGAGTTTGTGAAGTAGATTTTGTAAATACATACATAGGACTTAATATTGTTTTTAAAAATCTACCTTGGTTTATTTATTACAACAATGAGTTCTTTAGAATAGTTTAAAAAAAAAACCTTTGACATTCTACTCGAATAATAAAAAGCGTTAGATACCAAACTACTTATTTTGTTAAAAAAACAGCACAATTCTATCTACATATATTTTTGCTAGAATGTTCGCATTTACCTACATTTAATACCTAGGCATTCCTGAAACTGTTGAAAAATATACCTATTACTTTCAACAAAAATATCCAATAAAAACATTTGAATTTAATGTTAATAAAATCAAAAATTATTTCTGAAAATGATATCTTAAAAAAGCGGACATCCTTTTGATTACTAATAAAAAATGAAGCAAACTAAATCACATAATTTGGTTTTCAAATCCAACATTAGTGCCAGTAACAATAAATTGTTTCGTCCAACTTTTTGCTTCCATTCATAAATACATCGAAAGTGAAGTTTTTACCTTATAATCACGGCTCAATAACATAAAATTTTATGCGACTCGGAAAAAATAGATCGCGGTAGCTCCGCCCTAAGGTTCCGAAAACAAAATTTAGAAAAAAGAATTCCCAATTTCGGAATACATTGCTGCATAACTTTGACATTGTCAACCATAGTTCTTTTAGGAACCGTTGACAGCTAGCAATGGAATGTAAAACAAACCTGTGAGCACCATTATTTTCACTGTTTCACAATTATTCAAAGACCACCTTCGAGCTATTTGGAGCTACATTTAAAAGCATTAAAACGGTGACCGTTCAGATGAATGGTGTAAACAATTGTGTATAATTAAGTGAATCGCTACGCCGATTACCGAAATAATCGCCGACTAAATGCACTCCGAAATTAGTGTGACTTACTAAACGGATGCGTTCACATGACGTCTCTTTTAAAGGTATTGAGTAGTTTCACTTTAAGTATCAGTACCTTGAGTATTTTGTTTTTCAATGGGTCAACGTTTACAGATATTCGTATTGTTGTTTTCTTTTAATGGTCAAAATAAGGATGTTTTTTTCGAGTTTCACGGCTGAACTGCGTCTTTGGAAACTGTAATTTTCTAGAGTCTATGAAGAGTCTAGAGTTTCTTAATAACAATATCGCTATTGGCACTTTCAAGTTAGTGGAAGTGTTGGCCATCTAGTAGTACTTAACTTTTGGCAGGTTGAATTCCTGACAAAAGCATAGGTACCGTCAACTGGTTTTGCCAATTATATCTGCATCTGAAAGAAAACCGGTTTTACTTTACGAAAAACTGTTCTAGCACTCATATAGATTAACCTAGGCGCTAAAAATCTCTATTACCATAATCACATATAAACCACGCTTAACTCATAATAAGTCTAGCGACACACGGTGCGACGAGGCGACGCGACGCGTTCTGAAAGTAGCGAACAATCGTAAAATTTTATCGTCTCTAATGGCCCCATGGCACTGATTTGTAGCCACGCCGAAAACGCCCTCTACTCTCAAATGAAACCTCAATGTATTGTTTTTGGAACGACTGGGGTGATCTATTTGTGGAAGGACAGGTACTACATTGTTAATTTTGGTACCTATGTCGAGTAGGTAGCGTTTAATTTAGAGTCATGTTGGCGACGGACGTAGGTGTTGTACTTATGTGCTGAATTATTGACACGCAAAGTCAAAGTTCAGATTTTTTTGAACTCTTCGATCTCGATTTTCTATTTAAGTAAAATTTTTTTCCCTGTCTATACAGGGAAAAATATTTCGGCTTTCGGCTTCAAACTATATTGAAGCCGAAAGCCGAAAAAAGAAACCTGAAGTATGGGTCGGAAACTAACGAATTTAAAAAAAGTAACTGTTAAAAATGTTCGACACTTTCAGTTGCATGTTTTATTGGGTTTGTGTACCTACTTGTGTTATATTCATTTTGTTGCTTATCCAAAGACTAGTTCGTTAATTCATACATAAATAATAGTAACAAAAAAATAATCCCACGAGTAAGGTGGACGGGATCGTTCCGAATGTTTTTGTCACACAAATATACAATTTACGTAATATTTATAGTTAAAAGATCATTTTGTTGAAATGGAGCCAAATTTCCGGGGCGAGCTTTCAACGGAATTTACAAAAAGCGCCATAAATTGGCAAATAATCCCCCGCATAACGCAACCTTTGTTTGGCCACACGTGCTTTTAATATCTGGCTCGCATCGCATCGCAAACAAAAGCCGGATTTAGTCTTTGTGCGCTCCACCTAGAGTAAACACTTGTAAAAACTTAGAAAATATGAAAAAATTACGAATATAGTTGTTAATAAATTTTATTAAACATATACAAAGGTTGGTGCAATTGTGAAGGCGACAATCGGCCGCGTCGAATTTGTCATGTAACTGCATGCTTTGTTTGGGCGATGAATGCCGGGTGAGAAGGAAGAGCTTCCGGTGCAGCGGATCGCACCGGGATCGATGCCCCCGGCCATATCTTGCCATCGATATCCACCATTGTTGTTTTTTTTCTCAAATTGATAGCTATACTGTATTCATTGAAGTTCTCAACTTACAAAGTACGTGTATTTCACTTCGAAATTCCAAGCTAACAAAAAATATTACTCAATTTGTGAAATGTTTCTGGATCAGATATTCATAATTTGTTATGTTTTTAAATCATCACAAGTTATCGCCTCGTCGATGAAACTATTTTTGTTTCTTCATTCACCAAATATTGAGTTTAATTGCACCGTGCAATGCAATAATAGAGTTCTGAATAATAAATCCAGTTGGAACTAAATAAAAGGAATCACAGCTTGCGTGTAAATGTGTAACATTTTTGCTTTTCACATTTAGACATTTTGTGGTGGGTTTCTTTAATAAATCGCTTAAACTACTGTAAAAAAACTTGCAAGAAGCGTATCACAATCAAGTTAGATTTATAATCATAAGCCTGCCAGTCATCATTATAAGTAAACTCATCAGCAAAGTTAGTTTTGAAGTACGTAATGATTTTTTTCCAATTTATCAGAAAAAAGTAAAAAAAACATTGTTTTATCCATTTCCATTTTGCCGGATACCCTGAAAAGAAAACCGTCAATCCCTAGGCTTGGAAATAGAAATCATCTCACTACGCATTCAACGTTATAAGGACTGGCTACTAACAAACAATCCGTTCGACAATTAAAAAAAGAACCTTTTTAAAACAAGAAAAAATTCCAGCCATGTGTCGATCGACGCACATCGGTGGCGTGTGTATGATACGAAAAAAAAGAAAACGCGCGGTCGGAACAATCGAAGCTAAGTTATAAAATATGTATCCTAGCTGGCTTTTGAAAGTTCCTCTCGTACTATTTTGACCACGATCGGGAATTCCGACAAGAGAATCAAATCGTAACGTTGTTAGTTGCTTTTTTTCCGGTGATTTTTTTTCGGCGCTGAAACTGAACAATAGTCGGTCGCAAAATGAGATATAGCTGGGTAAATAAAGGACTTGTTGTGAATATGTGAATCGGGTTATTTATGAAAGCTAGGCTTTTCAGTGCTATAGAAAATTCGGGTAATTGTTTTCAATGATGTTTTCAGGAAATAAGCATATAGATACTTATTCATGTGAAAGGCAAAATTGGTTTAACATTATTTTATTCATAACTCTTGTATTGTGTTGCAAAAAGTATAGCAGATATTAATCAAAAAATGTAAAATATTTTGTTATCAACTCACTTAGTTCAACATTATGCACATTTAATGTAGCGTATTGTCATTGTGTTTAAGGATTTCAGAATTATTACAAATGTTATTTAATACGTTCAACGTTTTCCCACTATTCACCAGACTTTATTTCCAACCATGGATGGAACGTAAGAATTATCCATTCGTCTATTACAAGCCGTGCAACCGAAGGTGTTTCCCGTCGGAAAAAAATACTAACTTTCATCCTCTATTATACACCAGTAGGGGATGATTTTTCATAAATCCTTTCTTACTGCTCATTTTCATTATAAATAAGAACCTCTTTTTCAACAGCGATTTACACTGTACGTTGTCTATCAGTGAATTTAACATTTGAATACTTCTATTGCTATTCTATTAACTTTAAAAAGCATTTAAAATCAAAGTAACTTACCATAAAGTTAATGATAAACATAAATAAAGCTAAACAAATACTTCCGCACACGGTAGTTGAAAGGCGACATCAATAAGACGACGTGCGACGATCTTGATGTCTGCATTTTCTTATCGGCGTGCGATCGCGACAAAAAAGTCGCACTTATGTGCCGGTCATTAATTAAGTGGTCTGGACATGTGCTTTGTATGATACTGTTGTGGATGTTTGAGGTAGTCTGTGCCTTTTTTTTTATTTTGGCGTAATGAGTTCGAATTTAGAATTGTTTGGATGACGTGCCATCTTACTGGTGAGGAATGATGTATTGAGTTTTTTTTTTGTCTTCTCGCGGTTTGTGCATTCAGCCAATGTCACGTTATACATTGAGTTGTGAAACGAAGATAAAAACTAGACATTTATGGAATGAAAAGTAAAATCTCCGATAGTAGGTATAAATGAAAGAAATAAGGGTCAAATTATTAAATTACCTAGCGCAACTTCACAGTAATGACGGGCATCAAATGCTTTCTTTGTTTGTTACGCTTTCACGCCAAAGCGGCTTAACGGATTTGGATGAAATTTGGAACACAGACATACCATTACCTGAGTAACGACAAAGGCTACTTTTCATCCTGCAACAGCGAAATATAATTTACATAGACACATGCCTCCCTCGTATACCCAAACATTAATGAATACTAACAGTCGCAAGGCTGTCAAAAGTTATAAATTAATAACTTGCCGGCTGCCGGCGCGTCGCCGCGCTGTCCGACATTTATAACCGGCCCGACCAATACTCACGTCATTTTTAACCGTCAGCGCTAATTTGCCATTGTTTTCCCTCTGACGCCACCTTTTTTGCTAAAAACCATAAAATAGATAAAGTTTTTGTCGTTTGGGGCATCCTTAATTGATTATAAACGTTAAGTTGGTGTTTGATGATGAATCCGAGTATTCGGGGCTATGTTGGGTGTTATTTATCTTAACACGTTTTTAGCAAGTCATTTATTTTTATGGTTTTATTTCGAGTGAAGTAATAGTTCGTTGTTTATTTAATAGAGTAGAATACTTAGATAATTTTTGTGTTGCATATTATAAGGCTTACTTAAGTTAGTACAAATAATTTTAAAAAAACGTACAAGACTTACCTGTGGTTGCCAATTTCTAGTAACATTTACAAATGACGGATTTGTTTATTTGAATACTTAAACCCGAAATTCTAATTTAATTTTAATCACTCTAAAGATGTTTTTGAATTGACAATTGAGGCTTAGTTTACATTACTTAGGCAACCTTATCTATAACCTCAAATTTCGCCGATGATTTTACAATACATTTAAATAAATCAAAGTCTGGTTAGTTACACCTTAAAGAACTCAAGAAGCCGTTGTTGAGTTCTATATGGACCGATTTTTATGATCTTTGATATAATGGATTTGTCTCCGCCCCGCAAAGCAGAATAACTATTAAAACATGCTAAAGTATAAACTGAACTAGTACCCTAATTGCGTAATACTCAATCAATCGGAATCTGAATCGTTTTGAGACAGATTGCTAATAAATTGCTTCTTAAGTTCGATTAAAAATTCTGCTCAACAATGTAAATAACGCAATGAATGTTGTTGAACTGTCAAAATCAAACAGATGAGTCGTAATCGTTTACGATTAAAATGTGTTACGCAATTACGCTGCTGGTTTGTTTTCATTTATATCTGATACCTACTTTTAGAACAGACATTACGTCGATTTACGTGTCAAGCTTTTCTTAAGTTATGCTACGTAATGGTTTTCTACTTATATAAGTGAATGCGTACAACACATTCGTAAACTCATCTAAACATAGTTTCAATCAGGGACTCAAACTGTAACAGTAATAAGTGTCATTAACACTGTTTTTTTTAAACTGTTTTAAAAGAAAAACCTTTTATTTTAAAACATATACATTAATGTGACAGTATCAAAGTGAAACATTTGATATGTGTTACTAAGTGTAACAGAAATAAGCAGTTTTTGGTAAGTGCACGGTACCGCAACAACGCGTGGCGGACAGACAGACGCGACGTTGCCAAAATAGCCTCACCCCATTCGGGATTGAGGCTATTTTGGTAAAGCACCGTTTACCAGTTACACTTATTAACACCGTAACCACTTTTATACATTTATAACCTTTACAAATATTTTACTGTTACACATTTATTTCTAAGTGTTATATTTGATTCTGTTATCAATTCAAATGTAACATTTATAATTCTGTAACCTTTATGAAGGTTTTTTAAGTCCCTAGTCTAAGTTGTTTCAACGTAACAAAATCCTCAAACACCATTTCAAAACCGTATCTCCACGTTCAAATTTCAAAGTTTAAACCTCGAAAGATCCATACGTCGTGTTCACCAACATATCGGAAGCGACTAGTCCCTGGGCTGGTATTTGCATAACGCCTCGGCAATAAGTTATGTGCACCTCCGCGTCGGACGCATGAAGGCGACAGAGCCGCCTCGGCTGCTATAAAGCACAGTGCAATAAAGAGAATGGATGCCACCCATCGGCCGCTGCCGGCCGCCGGCTGGATTACCCGAATCGCCACTATTTATCGCTCGAGCCGTGCGCCCAGGTGCCATCAATCTATTTAATGATCGGGTCAGCACATACTCTTAGTCTTTTTACCGCTAGCGCCCGTTCGCCGTTCCAAAACGAAGACGCGAACTCCTAGGCCGGGAGATGGACGTTTGATGAGGGGCTTTTGTGTCGATCGCCAGCGTTAAAAGGGTTTCGGACGCACTATCACAGTATTATAAAGGTTTTGCTTGCTTTTTCAGCTCAACGGGAGCCGTTGGGGGCGAAGGTGATGTTAATACGGCCGCCTGACAATAAGGTTATAAGGAAGCTAATGGAAAAGTCTGCTGTAACATTTGCCATCACGAATATAAATCAGGTTTCAGCAAATGTTTGTTCTAAAACCTTACTAAGTAAGAAAACTTTTGTGGAAACGAAAATACATATCACAGCTACGAAGAATTTAATTAGGTGTGAGCTGTACTTGTTTATAAAAGCTTTCAGAATCAAAATAAAATCTGATTGTTTCTATTGAGAGCAGTGGTGGCTCAGTGATAACGGCTGCGACTTACGAGTTGTAGGTCGTAGTTTCGAACCCAGACAGGCGCTTTAATTTGTGCAAATCATTTCATCACCACTGCTCTCAAAACTGTGAAGGAAAACTTCGTGAGGAAACCGGCATGTCTTAGAACCAAAATTGCGAAGACATGTGGCATTTCCCTGTGGTTTACGGCCCACTCCCTCTCACCGGGAACACACAGTAGGAACAGTATAGGCTGATTATGATCCTATTGAGTTTTTTGTAAAGACACTCACGACTCAAAACCCAACTGTAACTACATTGAAACAGAAGCGTTTATTGCATCTCCTATTACCAACTCAATACTTCCCATCAAGCACAAAAGTCACCAGCATTTAATCCTCGAATAAATCAGAGTTATTCTGAAGAGCCCTAAGTATGGTGGACCACAATCAAAAGTGGGCATTGAATGGTCGCAGCACACGTTCGCCCGGACCTCGGCTGCACATCTGCCGGGATCGTGCGCAAAGCAATGGCCGTAAGGATTTGACGGGTCTTTACTCACTGAGTCCGCTTTGTTTAAACGATCTTTGTGAGTGGACCCGATTTATGTCTATATTAAAGGCGTTGAAGGATGTTTGGCTTGATATCTGCTGGGGAATTCAGATGAATCTTGGAGAGTATTTGGTTTTGACTAGCTTGTTTTTTTACACTTTTCGGGGTGGTCATGACATATTCCTTCTTTTACAATAAATAATGTTGAAGTTGTAATAGAGTGTTTGACAAAAAAATTACATGAATTAATACTTATTTTAAAGATGTTACAATGCGATTTGCTAAAAAAAACAAATACATCGGTGGAAAAATTTACTCACTTTTGAAATAATAATACAAAGAACAAAAACAAAATCGTTTATTTTCCCTATAAAACGTCAGAAGCTAGGTGCACGGTTCCAATTGGTCGTTTCCTATGGAGAAGAACCGGCAAGAAACACCACGGTTATTCTTTTAAAAATTATGGACTTTTATAATGGTTTAAAATTATAGTGTTAATAGGTTATGGGAGGACAGTGTAGGCCTGGGGGTCCGGATCGCTGTCGAGCCCACCATGAAATATCTGGGATTGGTGCTCGACAGCCGGTGGGACTTCGGACCCCACTTCCGGCGGCTGGCGCCCAAGTTGTTGGCCGCGGCCGGGGCGCTGTCAACGCTACTTCCCAATTGGGGGGGCCCGAGCGCCGCTTGTAGGCGGCTCTACGTGGGGATCTTGCGATCGATGGCCCTTTACGGAGCTCCGATCTGGGTGGCTAACCTGACGGCCGCTAGCATCTCTGTTCTGCGAAAGCCGCAGAGAGCAATGGCCGTCAGAGTCATAAGGGGGTATCGCACGATCTCCTACGAAGCGGCTTGTGCACTGGCCGGATCCCCGCCATGGGACCTAGATGCGAAGGTGCTCGCGTCATTTATCGGTGGCGCGAGGAAGCGAGGGCGCGGGGCGAGCGGCCGATCCGGCGCCATATGGAGCAGCGTCGGTCGCAGCTTCGCGAGGTCCTGGTGGCGGAATGGCGGGACAGGCTCTCACGCCCTACCGCCGGCCTCGTCACCATCGAGGCGGTCCGGCCAGTGCTCGACCTCTGGTTCGGGAGGAGGCACGGGTCCCTGTCGTTTCAGGCGACGCAGGTGCTCTCGGGGCATGGTTGCTTCGGGAAGTACCAGTGTCGCATAAACAGGGAGCCGGACGCCCGGTGTCACCACTGCGTCGACTGCCGGGAGGACACGGCGTGGCATACGCTGGCAGAGTGTGCCGCTTGGGAGGAGCCGCGCCGTACCCTCATCTCTGAAGTAGGCAGTGACCTGTCGCTGCAGGCCGTAGTGAGTGACATGGTCGGCAGCGTCGAGTCCTGGGACGCGGTGGTTTCCTTCTGCGAGATCACTGTTTCGGGAGGCTGCGGAAAGGGAGAGAGAGATCTCGTCCACTCTCCCGATCCGCAGCAGGAGCACCGGGCGCAGGCGGAGGGCCGACAACACCCTCTTCCAGGCCCCCTAAATGGGTCCAGGGGCGACGGATTCGGGGACATCCGTCGTCCCCCAACATCATCCCCTCGCGCGCCGCTCACAGACGTTGCGGGGGTAGTACACCTCATTCCCCCCGCCCGAACGGGGCCCGCGTAAGTGGGCCGGCACCAGCCGGGGTTGCGGAAGAATTGTGTGTTCCCGCAACCCGTAGGTGTGAGATGGAACACCGGGGTGGTTTTTAGTCAGTAAGAGTCTGACAGACCCCTCCGCCCGCCCCAGGGCGGAGGACATCCATGAGGATTTTCCACCCGGGGTTTTCCACAACAACAAAAAAAACAAAAAAAGAACAGTGTAGGCCTGTCAACAAGTACTTTAAATGCATAAAAAATAGACAAACGATCATTGTATCAAATGGCACGAAGTTAGACGTTCCTGTATTGTGACGCAGATTCTAATACAGCTGTCTCTGTCTAGCATTGACTTTAAAATGCATAGAACTTCGCCATTGTCGCCACGTGGCCTATGACTTTTCTGGATTTCAAAAATCTAATTAAAAAAAAAAAAACACTCAAAAAGTCTTTAAAGTGATGTTTCCCTTACGATAAATTTAACTTGATGTGATCTATTTCTATTTTCTATTTTATATTCTGAGCCCATCGATAGGTGCTCTGAGGCGACTGATCGCTATATGCGAATATTATGCGTTGAGTCATGGGCTCAAATATAACGTCACAAAAAGCGAGTTAGTGGTTTTTAAGGCAGGCAGTGTGACGCTTCTCAAAGCTTACTGTCAGTCCTTCTACACGTGCAGCTTGCGGGTCAACTTTTCTCAGCGGGCATACAGCGACCTACGCGTTCAATATAATAATGCACTGAGAGTACTGCTGTGGCTGCCGTGGCGTTGTAGTGCGTCAGGGATGTTTGCGGATAATAATATTAATGGTTTTGCTGCGATTATTAGGAATAGATGCGCATCCAGCGCATCCCTGATGACGCGTGTTTGCGGCAGCACCAATTGTATTCTCAGTGTATTCGCAGATCGGTAGGATTCCCCGATGTTGCGTAGATGGATGCAGCTTCACGCTGAATTTTAATTGTATTTCGTTAAGTTGTGTCTGTAACCTACTAACACTAGAAGTTAAGTTAAATTGTTACTAACCCTATGGACTCCTGTCCGAAATAAAAGTTTTCTATTCTATTTAGTTGTAATCGCTGTAACTAAAAATTATTTGCTTGCAGTTAAAAATTAAAAGTCAAGAAACTCGACTTACGGCCAACGATCATTTAGACATTTAGACAGATCGCTACTGATGAAAGACAGTACAATTCTATCTGTCCCTGTCAAACAGATAGCTGTCAACACGTTATAAGGTCACTTATTTGGGCTTTATTGGGACGTTAAAACCAGAGATTGATAGGTTTTTCTATCTCCAGTACGCCAAAATTGGAGATAGATACGTTATTGGGATCGACCGTTACTGTTTAAGGTTTCTCGCTCCTTGTCTTCCACTCGACCTATAACCAAAAAGAGTAACAAGAGAGAATCAGATACTATTTTACACCTTTAGTGTCTGTCTGTGTGTCCTCGTTGTGCTTCCAAACTTCGAAACGGAATGCAGTTTTTACCATGATTAGAATTTCTTCCGGGAGGCTTCTGTGTATAATTCATTTATATTAAATTATTTATGAACCAGATATTTCGATGTTTTGATTTGTCGCCAGATAAGTAATAACACCCATGCAGAGCAAGGGCGCGTCACTGGCTCATACTAAAGATACAATCCAAAATATTAATTGAACATTTTTATTACACAATTGACGTCTTCCTTAATGATGAAACACTGACTGATTGACATGCAACTATTCATTTTGTCACTTTTTATTATATTTTATTTTGTTACTCAAGTTGCAGTAACATCTGACATTTCTGTATAATTATGTGTTCCTGCAACCTTGATAATTTAAAATAACAATTGTTATTTTAAAATAACAATGTCTTTTAGATTTGTGTACATTAAATACGATTATTGCCCATGACGGTAGAAAATGGAGCAATAATAAAAAAAGTTAACATCTATGTACTAATTATCCATGTTTGCAAACGAATAAATGATTTGATTTTGTTATTTGTGGGTCTTTCCTAAAAATATCATTTCAGACATACATACATTGACATTGATGAATTTTATTTATACAATGACAAGAATATTTACTTTGTGAAGTATTTTAATGTTTTATCTATTGTGAATGTTAGGACTATGGGGGTCATTTTTGTCACGGTTTGGAGTTGTGACGACAAAATAATGTCCTTTCTTTGGTATTTGTACGTCGTGTCGTTGAGCTCCTTAAGTTCTGAGTTGAGTTGCACGATTACTGACAAATGCTTGCACTGACCGGACAGGCCCACTCAATATGGGTGGTTCTTTACTCAAAATACCATTTCAGACACCAATCTACACGGTCTTCACATGATCTGACCAACATTATGTCTGTGACCTTTGAGTTTGTTTTTTTCTCAGAGTACTCAGGGAGGAAACGCCGCCGTTATCTAGTTTTTTTTATTTTTTTAAATATGATTGAGGGGTTTTTGTAAAAACCTACTTACAGGAAAAGAAATAGAAAATCTTGTAATGTCCAAGTTAAGTTTAAGAAGGTTCACAGGTTAACAGCAATTAGAGACGACATGAGTAGCTTAAAATATCACCTACAGCTAGGTTAAAGTATATTATTTGCCTGTGAGCCCCATACTAGCTCATCTAAAACGCGTTCAAGAACTGTCAGTGTCAAAATTGTTATGAAGTATTGACATTGACAGCTCTTGAATTGGGCTTAAGAGTGCTGATCGCATTCAGATACATTGGTGAAATCGGCACAGTCTGCACCTTGGGGCTTGGGTTACGAATTTCAGAGTGGAGACTATAAAGGTGATTTCAGGTGCATAAACATGTGCATGTGTAATGTTAATAAAAAAAAAATATCATTAATCACCTCATCCACATCCATATCGAACCACCACATTCTTTCAAAGCAAATGTACTCAAATCAAGGACACATTCAGTTATAAAAGTGGCGAAATCAGTAGTCGGTGGTGATATGATTAGCCATGACGGCGGCACAATCCTACCTCAATAAGTCAGGGCTTGTCTACGATTTGTAAACTCGCTTACTTCACCTGAGCAAACTGCCTCCCGGCGAGGGTGGAGGGCGCAGCTCCGTTGTTCTACGTCACGAGATTTCTTGGTCACGTCAAAAAGCAAAGTTGTTATTTTTCACAGTCACTTGTTTTGTTCTTATTTTGAAAATGAGTGACATCAATCGAGTTTGTAGAAAAAATAAATGTCCTTGGCAATTAAAATTTCGTGATAATAGCTTCACCTTGGCTTAATTAAATTAAGTCTATCATGATGCGTTCATCTCTCAATACTATCTCTATCTTTTTTTCAGCCAGATACTGGCATAATGTTTTTAATAAATTATTTAATAATTTAAGATAAGAATACGATTTACAAACATGACATAACATCACGCCTGTAATCCCAGAAGGGTTAGGTAGAGGTGTACCTATAGTACACCCACATTTCGCCAGTTATGCTTAAGTCCCATGTAACAGGGGGCGAGCCTATTGCCATCAACCGGGCACAAATCCAGACTCCAGGCTGCTACTGAGAAATTTTAGATAGAAAAACCCAATAACACATTGCCCGACCTGGGAATCAAACCCAGGACCTCATGCTCAGCAACAGAAGCTCCTGCGACCACTAGACCAACGAGGCAGTCGATTAACAACTTTTTATAAATAAGCCAACGAAGACTGGTTAACACAATCGAGTTAGCTTAAGTTCAATAAAAATATTCAAAAATTGGAATCACATAACCACCCCTTACAACGGACATACGCTACAAGGCGGGGAGACCGTGGGCGGGCCGGCACGGTTCCGGTCAAGTCGCGGGCGGCTCTCGGCTTCCGGCCGTCCAATTTGGCCACATTCAGCCCAATAGTGGGGGCAAGACGTTTGATACCTCCCCCGACAACGACTTGCGATTCTCGATACCGTTTTAAATAAGTTCTGAGTTTGTTTTGTTTTTGTTTTTGGTGAGGGAAAACTTGTTTTTAACTGACGCGTGACGTGGCAGTTTGACGTAATGCATGATGAGCTGGTGTTTGTTAGTTTGTTGAACGAGTCATTATGCCGTCCAAAAATGTAGTTATAAATTAAAATGGTAACTGGTGGTACTCTAGGAACGCAAAGCCTAAATGTTCATAGGTCATTACTATTATTGTTGTTCAAGATGAGAGTATTTCTTTCCTTCATAAGGGTTGGTAAGTGATAGGAATCGGTTAACTCTGCCTTCTCTATATATCTTAGAAAGTATTTTGTATGTTCGTAAAAACTTAGGACTTTTTTAAATAAGAAGCGATTTCCATAATATAAATACACGTAGTAAAAATGAAATCATTTTTGATAAACAGTATCCGCTTTTATAACAAGTTGACAAAGTCGGTTACAGAACTTAGCGATGGAAATTTCAAAACCCACATCAAACGTGTCCTTATCAAAAAAGCGTACTATAAGATTAAAGACTACGTCGAAGACAAGAAAGTTTGGCAATAATTCCCTCTGCACATGTGGCTTCCCTGGTACCTCATAAACGGCATCACTATGTAAATTTCTAATAACTGCTCCCAAATAATGGTGTTTAATTTTTATTTTTTATTATTAGATATTGACTTATAAATAACTCTGACATAATATTTTTATTATTTGACATTATATACCTACAATTTTTTATTAGTTTTGATTTTATTCTATTAGATTATTTCTATATTTTGTAAATGTGAGAACGTCATAGGCCTTGTGGAGTCTAAATTTATATACCATTGTCTATTTGTTTAACATATGGTACTTTTTGACAGGCCTACACTGTCCTCCCATACTTATTAATACTGTAACTAAAAAATATTTTAAAAAACAAATATTTCTTAAAAGAGAAACCATGGAGTTTCTTGCCGGCTCTTCTCCATAGGAAACGACCAATTGGAACCGTGCACCTAGAATCTGACGTTTCATAAGTGCCCATGTAGGTTTATGTGAAATAAAATATTTTGATTTTGATTTTGGTAAATATGCAGACTACAGGTGCATACGGTGTAGATATATAATATGAAAAGGTATTAATAATAGCTATGTTTGCAAACACATCAAGAAGATGTTGTGTTCTCTCAGCCATGTTAGATTGGCTTAGATCGAAGCCTATTTCAGCACCTCATTAAAGCCTAATGTCATAGGCCAGTTATCGCTTAAGTGTGTTGAAACACAGAGACTTTGAAAAAGTAAATTCCAACGATTTTTAATCAAAAATATAACTTTCCTTAAGTTTTTTTAATTTTAGTATGGAAAGCATAACAGATGTGTAAATTTTGAATAACGCTTTATATCTAAGTATATATCATGTGTAAAACGAGTATTTTTAATTTTATAAAACTCTATGCGTCTCTGCTAGGCCCACATTAACAAAAATATGAAATAACAAGTGAAAATAAAACGCTGTGAAGTTTTCCGGATCATACATAGTAGAGTTTTAGAGCATCTTTCACTCTTCCAAAATCCAAACGAAGACAAATGAATCACTTTTTCCACAAAACCGTCTCCATAGGTACGACGCATAATCCTACACTAACGACTGATGCGACTAATTATAAGATGAGCTCAAGTTAATCCTTGGGCCTCAGGGCTGAATGTCCGGCCTCGTTCGGCTTTCTCCGCCAAGCTTCGGACTTACGGCGTACGCAATTAAACGGATCTCTGGCCAAATCTAAACAGAGGGATGCCTTTGGTCTGGTCACCGTGCTGTGTACTTTGGTACTTAATTTAGGCGGCTTGGTAGGCACGGAATTTGTGAAGCAAATTAGAAGTATGAGGCTTAGGCAGGTCTGTTGTGGCTAAGAATTATAAAAACAGGCAACATTGACTGGTGGTGATCAATAATTCTTACTGGATTGACGTCTCCGTTTGCAAAAAAAATCTTATAGATAAATATTTAAACGAAACGACTACGAACACAGTCTGAGGAAACACTTTTTACGGAATAAAACCCAGTCAACATGAATTAGAATGTTTTTACATCCGTGTGCATCTCTCCCTTTGTTTCCACATCTCCAGCGAAGACACCGACGGCTGTGGCCAGGTTTTCCGGCCAGCATTAATATTGTAAATTTCTGTCTGCGGTACTCACCGCATAATATCAAAACAAAGGTCCTGTCCCGTGAAATCCACACTAGGTGGTGGGCAATAGCTCATTAAGGAGTCAGAAGGGTAAAAAGTCTGGTCCCTCGGACGAATAGGCCTTTTTGTAAAAAGAGGCTTAATTAGGGCCTCATGCGGCTACCCTACAACCCCTGTAACTTTTAATAAATGTTCGAAGAGCGCCATTTACATAGCATACGTGGATGTATATATATGTATGTAGATTATACGATGGCACCTACATTCGGGGATACTTTGTCCGTATTAGCTAAAGTATTCGATGAAACTTTGCAGGGTTAATTAAATATTATGTTGAGGACTTTTAAATCATTTTAAATTTTAAAAAAAAACGAATAGGACCTTATTTAATGTGGGAAAATCTTTGAAGACTTAATTTACCCATCTTTTGAAATAAAGAACGAGAAATGCGTGTATTGCCATAGGTAACAGAAAAATAACAGCTTAGAAGTATTAAAAAAAAAACAGGAAACTATGATTTTTTATACCAAAAAGGCCTCAGCTCAGCATTATGAAATACGAGCAGCATATTATGTGTGTGCGTGTTTTGTGATGATGTCTTATAGGCTCCGCCATAGTCTGCTAGGTCCCGTAAAATAAACCAATTCCCCTCACTATTGAATTTTGCTAAATGTAAGGGTTGGTTTTCAATACAACACTCAATATTCTCATCACTAATAGTGACTGATGACCGTAAAATGTACATGCACGGATAACGTCACTTCAAAGGTGAGAGTCCAAACAAATTATGTCAGAATTAAAGGGAACTTGTAATAAAGGTAGGTATTACTCGCTTACTTCCCACGTACGCGCGTGTGCGAAGCGAGTCCTCGTGGGAAGGTATTAAATATCTCGAATCAGTGCACACCGCGTCCTCAACGAAGTACTGATCGGACCTCCGATAGTGTTGTTACACGATCATACAATTATTCAATGGTCTACCTCCCCCTTCGCAAGCTAAAATCTTATAGAGAATTTTAGGGGTGTTGGGATAGTTTTTCCAGGTCAAAATAAAATGGTTGTATCATACTAATAAAGCGATGCGCTCTTATCAAGGCATCTGTCCTCGCACAATGACGGATCATCCCGTAATGCGGACGGGAAAAAACACGGGGGTATTGTACGTTTTTTTTTGCAGACTGTATTCCGGGTCATTGTTGCGTTGTTTAATTTTATGGGATATTTTAAGCAAATGATACGGTTTTATCGTATATCTACACTGATGAGAGAAGAGATATGCGATATGAATAAGCGGGGTCTGGTTGATTTTGTAGATTTGTTGGCGCTGATAGTGTTTAGTTCGTTTTGGACATTTTATTAAAAATAAAAGTTTTATGTAATAAATAGATGATGCTGATGTAAAAACACAATCTACTTAATGCAAAATTACATTAAGGCACAACACAAAGGCGCGCGACACGCGCTGCTTTTGTGTCGCGCAGTCGCGACACACTGGTGCACGAGCCTTTAAAATAACATGATAGGAATATCAAGACGAATTTTCCTGCACTGGAATTTATTTAAAGGTTGATTTCAGGCCAAACACTCTTATAATATTGTACACACGGCTACACATCAAGCTAAACTGGAAATTTATAGCTTGATGTGTAGCCGTGTGTACGTATACGTATTTCTTGTCATAACGCGTTTTCGTCTCACAGCTCACTCTACCCATGTCGCAATTGCTTACATTCAAAATTCCCCGTAAAAACAGCCCATAAACCTTCGAAATCTTCAAAGAACAAGTAGCCAGCCTCTTAAAGGATACATCCATAAAATCCAGCACTAAAATGCCTACGTCATATGTTTGCGTGAATAGGAATTGTTTATGAGCGCCCCAGCAAAGGCGGGACAATAATGAGAGCTATAAAGGCGATGCCACATCGGCGTCGTATCTACGATCTGCGTCTCGATGGAGGTTATTTACATAGCAATAAGGACAGATACCGTCGCCTCTATACCCGGCACCTTATCTCTGTTATTGCCTGTGTGCACACTGCTTAAGGTCGGGAGGAAAATGAACTGGGGCGTCAGGAAATAAGGTGTTTTTAAACAAGATCCCTCTGATTTAGTCTCTTTGAATGGGAGATTGCAACAGTTGTGGAAAGGATTCATACACGGTGCAGTGAACTTTAAAGGCTATGTGTTTTCTGAGTTTGTTTCTTCATTTCTTCTTACATTCGACATTTCCTATCCCCCGATAGGCAATGTCGACTATGTATCTGGATATTTGTTATATGATGGACGTGTAAAAATGATTCAATTTACAGAATAAACAATTTCATCTTTATTTTTTTTATAATTATGTTCCTATCACCGTAGTAAAGGTTGGTTGCCAGGTTCACAAATAATTGTTTGTTTCATGTTTAATTTTGTATTCCCTGTAGTCTGCTTCATGTTTCATTCCAAAGCGTTTACTGAAAATACCTTTTGTCGTCTAAATAACCCGTTTGGGTTGCGGAAAAATAATTGTAAAACTAACTGGAAATGATTGTAGAGTAATTTTTGTTTAAGGTTAAGTTTTTTATTTTGATAATATATTAAAAAAAAACATATTATTATATTATTAAATAATATTTATTATTAGACGGCCTCGTTGGTCTAGTGGTTGCATAAGCTACTGCTGAGCATGAGGTCCTGGGTTCGATTCCCAGGTCGGGCAACATGTTATTGGGTTTTTCTATAAGGAATTTCTTAGTAGCAGCCCGGAGTATGGCGAAATGTGGGAAACAAGGCGTGATGTTATGTTAGTGTTATGTTATGTAAAAAAATATCCCTCTGAAAAATCTTAATTCGAATCACAATTTGAAAAATTTCTACCTACAGCATGATGCAAAAATCACATTGCTAATGAATTCAAAATCGATATCCAAACAAAGCAAATTAATAAAAATCTCCCTCCATAATATATAGATTTGTCGCACAACAGAGAATTGACAACAGCCAGGGGTGAATCCAAATATTAAAATGAAAATTTATGAAGTGTGACTGGTAGAGGGACATCCGACCGGAGCGAACCGATTTGTATGGAAATCTGGTGAATGTCTCACTGAGCGGGTGTCGCAGTCATCCGGAGGTACAATTTGATGGCATAATTTGGTACAAGGAACGTAAAACTTCCAGATTTATGTATGTTTGTACGTTTGCCTTTATTGAATGGTGTGGAGAGGCGGTTTATGGACGCTTTGTTGCAATGTTTATTGTGTTCCCTTATAATGTAGATGTGGTCGGTTGGTTTGAGGAAGGGTTTAGATTTTGATGTGGCTGTTTGAAACTATCTATTGAAACTTCATCAGAGCTAAAGAAGAAAAAAGTAGGTCATAACAGTGATAGTTAAAAGCAGTTTCACCACCTGTCACAAATTATTTAATACAAAATCAGTTTCGACTTTGACTGGTGTAAAAATACATTTTACAAAGCCACGAGTGACTTGTAATCCTCGTCATTGTATTATTATTTTGTACTGAAACATAACTGGGAACCTTCCGGTTGCGGAGAGAAATGCCAACTTTTGCTGACGTTTTTTTAGTTTGTTGGAAGTCGCTGCGTCCCCGTAAGGGGGCGCGGCAAGCGGAACCGGGGCTATGCCCCCCGGCCGCGAAGGCTATACGTTGGCCCGTTAATACGGGCCCCTCATTATTGTTGCCCCTGGCAATGGTATTTGAGCGCGCGTGTAAAGTGCGCGCGCCCATGTGTGTGATTGCTATGAGTTTATCTGTAGGAGCGCCGCGACGCTTGTAGTGAGCGTCGCTTTCTTCACGGCATCTCGGCGGTCTGTCACCGCCAGGTGAGACCCCTAGTTACCTAGGGGAGGCCCGGCGGCGACGACCTGCGACAGAGATGCCGACTCGACGCGCCTACAGAGTGGGTGATTGGTCCCCGCCCGCCCAGCTCACAGAGCTAGCCGTTCACTGTCCGGGCTAAGGGACCGTCTTGTGTGTGTGTGAGCGGTATTGTTCTGTGTAACACCGCCCAGCGTCTAACGTGAGTCGCGACTCGCACCGCGACCACACGTGTGTGTTTACGCGCCTGTATTTGTAGGTGAATGTCTGTTTTACGTTAACGTAGCGTGCCTATATTAACCTAGAACACGTTACGCAACGGGTGTATATTTTGTATGTGGAGTGTTTATTGTCACGGATAAGCTGTGTGTAACCTGTATTACAGCTTATCCGGGCGTCATATCCGGTGGGATGGGGTCATGGTCCGCTATCAGGTCGCGGGGTAGGGGTCTCGCGTCGGGGGGGCGCGCGTGCCAGGGCGCAATGTCCTTGACGTGCGTCAGGTCCGATGCGTCGGCACGCGCGAACATTCCCTTCGCGAGTTGCCGCGTAAACTCGTCCAGGCTCTCAATCTTGAGGTCCCGCTGGATGATGTCGTTCCTCACGAAGCGAGGGGCGTTCACTATGGTCCGCAGCGCAAGGTTTTGTTGCGTGCGGAGCAGTCTGCGGTTCGTCTCGCTCGTGAGGGCGAACCATGCGGGGGCGGCGTACGTCAGTATAGGGCGTATGTACGACTTGTACACGCCCAGCTTGACGCGCGCCGGGATGCGAGACGAGAGCACTGGGTTGAGTAGGTTGCGGGCGACCCTACCCTGTGCGGCGACCTTGCGGACATGTGGCCCCATCGTGAGCCGACGGTCGATGGTGACCCCCAGGTATTTCACCGTGGGCGACCACTCGATGTCGGCTCCTTGTAGTTTCAAGGGTGGCGGGAGAGGCGCGGATCCAGTGATCATCGCCTGCGTCTTACCGACGTTCACCGACAGCCGCCACTTTGACAGCCAATCGGGAAGAGTGTTGAGGGCGCGCTGCATTTTGACGGCCGCGTACTTTGCATTGAGCGAGGTGGTAATGTACGCGGCGTCGTCTGCGTACAGCGCGAGCGTCGCATCTGGCGTCGTGGGAATGTCGTCGGTGAAACGCGAATAACACGCCGGCGACACGCAGCTGCCTTGCGGTACACCCGCACGCACCGGTCGGGCGCTGGAAAGCGACCCGTCGACCACCACCCTGAAGGACCTGTTGGACAGAAAGGATGAGACCACCCTAACAACGCGACGGGGCGCGTCGGACGTGGTCAACTTGTAAATAAGGCCTTCGTGCCACACACGGTCGAAGGCCTTCTCCATGTCGAGGAATACTGCAACCGAGTACTCCCTCTTGTTCATCGCAGCTGCGAGAAGGTGCAGTACCCTCGACAGCTGAAGCGTCGTGCTGTGTTCCGCCCGAAACCCGAACTGTTCAGGCCACGGGGCGATGTGTGGCTGGAGATGTCGCAGCAGGAGTGCCTCGAACACCTTAGAGACCGTCGGCAGCAAGGTAATCGGCCGATAGCTCTCTGGCTTCAGTATGTTTTTCCCCGCCTTGGGCAGCATAATGACGCGCCCTTCCTTCCACGAGGCGGGAAAGGTCCCGGTGCGCAGTATCGCCGTGAACAGGCGCGCCAGTGCCGCTACCATGCGGTACGGCAGGTGGCGCAGCGCTGTATTGGTGACACCGTCTGCACCGGGAGCCTTTCTAGGCTTCGTCCGTAGGATGGCGCGTCTGACTGCGCCAGGCGAGAAGAAAACAGGCTCCTCTTCAGGAGCCATCGGCGTGGCGAAATAGTCTCTCAGGTGTTGCTCGACCGCTGCGACATGATCGACGTCGCTGGTCGGGTTCGGTTGGAACTGACGCTCCAGGTGCTCGGCGAAGACCTCCGCCCGGTCCTCCGCTACATACTTAAGCGCCCCGTCGCTGTTGAGCAGTGGGCGCACCGGGACTGGGGTATTCTTCAACTGGCGGCACAGCTTGTGTAGTGACGGCCAGTTGCCTGTCGTGGCGTCAATTCTCTCTTCCCAGTCCGCGGCGGTGTGTGCCGTGAGCTCGGCCTTCACCTTCTCCGCGAGACGGTTCATCTCTTTCTTGAGAGTCGGACATCTGTGTTGTTGCCACTGCTTGCGGATGCGCCTCTTCGCATCGATCATAGCTGTTATGTATGCCGGCAGGGGCGGCAATAGCCCTCTCCCCTGCGGCAGTGTGCTAGTGGCCGATTCGTAGGCGCTTTGTATGCAAGCAGTGACATCGTCCGCCGTCTGGTCTACGTCCGCGGAGGTAACGATAGGCCGAGTCGGCGTGGTGGTCTCAATCCTCTCTGCATAGGCTGTCCAATCCGTTTTACGACGTGGCGCTATGGGCTTCAGTCGGGTCGGCATACCCGATAAGACGACGAGTACCGGTTGATGATCCGATTGTAACTCGTCGTCTATCACTTGTTGAGTGGCCTGGCATTTTAGCCCTCGGTGTACTACGATGTCCAGCACGTCCGGCATATACCGTGCGACGTCCGGGTAGTGTGTGGGTGTCTCCGGGCCGGACACCGTATATCCGAAGGCTTCCGCGTCCGCGAAGAGCCGTCTCCCCTCGGTATTCGTTTGGTATGAATTCCACGCTGGGTGCTTGCAATTAAAATCACCGGCGAGGATGGTGGCATGCGGTGATTTATTCAATAGTGCCCGCAGCTCTAAAAGGTCTAGATGAGCCGCGGGCGGCTTATAGCAGCTATATATGTTGATATCCTCGCCGGCTACGTGTAGCTGTACACCCAACGCGTAAAAAGTGTTGAACGTCGACGAGGGAATTTCCTGATGGACGACTCTTCGTCTCACTAATACCGCCAGACCACGATAGCGGATGTTTAGTGCCGACCTTTCGTCCTTCCTGTAGACGAGGAATCCTGGGAACCTTATCCTATCCTCAGGTCCCAGGAGCGTCTCGCTGATGAGCGCCACGTCGATATTTTGTTCCCTCAGGAGATGGCGGAGGGGGGCGACCTTGTCCCGAAGGCCGCGGGCATTCCAGTGAATCACCCTTAACGACCTAGCCATTATAAAGGGTTAAGAGAGTGGCCAGGCCATCAAGGATGACCGTCTCCGCGTTTTGTCCCTGCCTGATGGCCTTAATAAGGTCTAGCAGCAGCTTGATGGCGCAGGTAGTGAATTCTTTATTTGTTGCCGTCGTTTTAGCGCCGGTAGCGCCGCCACGAGGGTCGCTCTGAAACTTTTGTTTCAGCAGTTCAGATTTTTGCCGCGGCGCTATGCCGGCGCTAGCGGTAGGTTCGATTCCATCTGTTTTTTCGACCTGCGCCCTGTTTGAGGCAGGGTCGGCCTTCGGGATCTCATCTTCCTGGGTCGCCGGGGGTTTGGGCTTCTTTCCCCTTCCTTTGCCCCCGCGTCCCTTCTTCCTCCGCTTCGAGGATGTGGCATCTCTGTCCGTGGGCCCGTTTGCCGCCGCCATCAGCGTCGTGCCTTGGGCCTCTGTGGCCTCAACTTGTGGCCTCTCGGTGGCCACTTGGGGCCGGCGTGTAGTGGCCGTGATGGCGACAGTCCCCGCTCGCTTGTTCCGGATTTCTGCCTGGAACACGGGGCACTTGATGTTGCACGCGGGGTGCGGGCCGTTGCAATTTATGCAGGTGGCCGGCTCCTCCCGCGGGCGCTGGCAGTCTCGTGCCGCGTGCTCGCCTCCGCATCGTACGCAAGCAAGCGGGCGGTGGCACTGGTGCGAGCTGTGCCGGAATTTCTGGCACCGGTGGCACTGTGCGGGCCCACGTTTGCCTCGCCACGCTTCTATCTTCACACCACGCATAAACATAAATGTCGTGGTGTCGAATATAGTGCGGGCGTCTGGTGTCCTCTTAAGTATTGCGTGGAATACGCAACCGGGTCGTCCTTGCGCCCCCTTTATGTGGCGCACATACTCCGGTTGGTACCCCAGCGTCTGAAGTTCCTCGTAGATCTCCTGAGGGTCTGTATCTGCTGGTAATCCCCGGATGGCAATCTTCATGTCCTTGTCCGCTGGCAGTGAGTACGCGAACCAGGAGACTCCGGCTTCTTTCTCCAGGCCAGTCAGGTAGCGCTGGACGAGCCTGTACTCCTCCTCACTGTCGGGTGTAAAACGGACCCCACTCCCGTAGGGCCGAGCGTGAGGAGGACGGCCCAGCTTGGCGCTGATGGCCCGGAAATGTGTGGCCCAGTTCGGTAGTTTTTCCACTACCAGCGGTGGGTACCTCGGCTTCTTCTTCGTGCCCGGCTGTTGCTTTGTCGTCGTCGTCGTCGTTGTCGTCGCGGCGCCGACGGTGGCAGTCGGGGGTGTCGGTGATTGAGGGGCAAGGGGTAAATTTTGGGTACTTACCCCTGCGGTTGTCTCGTTCCTTGGTGGTGGAGGCGTGCGGCGTGCAGCGTCCGCGAAGGTCGGCGACGCTGGCGGCGCGATCTCGCGCTGTGCCTGCGGCGCCTCGGAGCGTAGCCGCTTCGACTGCTCCTCTGCTGTCTCGTCCGAGCTCTGCCTGCGACGCTGTTTCTGGGGCCTAGACTCGAGCTGGAACTCGAAGTCGAACCCCAGAGGTGGCATCGGTGTTGGAGGTGATGTCATTGCGACATCGGCGGCGACTGGTCCCACGGTGGGCCTACGCCCGGATCGCGGGGTCGTGTCCCCAGACACGTCATCGCGACCGGACGCGGCCGAGCCCACGGATGCAAGTGACGAACTCGAGCCCGCACGCGACGAGCATGCCGACAGCATGGCGGGCGAGTCGTAAGCCGACGTTCGGGGGGGCGCCGGCGAAGCGGGCGCCTGTGTTGATGTTTGTACCGGACGTGAAAGTGGTCCGGTACTCGCTGGCCGCTCCTGTTCCGCTGTCGCCGGTCCCGCCAGCAAGAGGCGGGGACCGGGTGCGGAGGTGTGCGAAGCTGGCACAGCTTTAGTCGTCCTGGCCGACGGCTCGGGCGCAGCACCCGCGGGCGCGGGCGGCGACGCAAAGCGCGGCGGTGCGGCGGTGCGGGCGGGGGGCGCGCGAGGGCGCGTGGACGGCGCGGGCGGGTATGCGCGCGGCGCGGCGGCGGCGCGCGCGGTGGGCGCATCGGTGCGGGCGGGCGCGGGCGCGGGCGCGCGCGCGTGCGGCATGGGGGCGCGCGCATGCGGTGCGCGGCCTTGGTTCGCGGCCGGCCCCGGTGCCTGGATCGGTACCGGGCGGAACGCGGCTGGTCGGATCACGACCGCGTGCTGGCGGCTCGTCGACGGCGACGGCGCAACGCGCGCAGGCGCCGATGACGTCGGTGGGCCGGCAGCTACAGCGGCACTCGTGCTCTCTCCTCCTCTGCTCCCTGTAATGGTAGGTCGGGGGGGCCCAGCGGGCGGTGAGCCGGACGACGCGTCGCCAATGTTTGGCAGCGACGTCGCCCTGTCCATCGCCGGGTGGGTCTCCGGGGACCCGGCATCGCGGCCCAAAGAGCCGCGCTTGCCGGGCTTCGACATCCCTGGGGCGTGGTGGTCCGCGACCGCTACGGTGATTGCTCACCGAGCAGCACGGTGGCTCCCTCTGTGTTCGCACCGGTGCCGGCTGGAACCTGTGCAAACACAAAGGAAACGAATTAAAATAAAATGCGGTCCGCGCGGCACAAGTCTAACTCGTAAGTAGGATAGGCTTGTGTAGGCACCACGAAGCCAATCCGACGTTTTTTTTAATGTTACAACACAAGTATAAATACCCTCCCCCCCCCCTGTACCGTTGCATGCACCCATAAGCATGAAGTTTTAATAAATAAATAACAAATCTTATCGGACTACGTACCTTCGTTCAGAGCAGTTGATGCACCTTAAAACCACGAACCCTTGGGCAAAGCAATATGCTGGTGTTCGCCTTAATCTTCCTGTTAAATATATTCTATTTTTTTTAAGGCAGTAAGTACTTTTGAGGTTATTTCATGTGTCTATCAATGTTATTTCATAATAAACTATTTTATTTATCAACTTATTTATGCAAATTTATTCATAGGGGACGAAAGTTCAATGCTCTTTCTCTAAAACTTAGTGTTTTTAGTTTTGGTTAATATCGATAGATGGCACGACTAGTAAGACGAATGAGTTTTAATATCTTTAGAGGTACATAATAACTTTTTTTTTATACGTAAATCAGAAACGTCGACGAAAATCGAGAAGATAAAATAAAATGATTAGCAGCATACACGTATTTGGTTTTCTAATTATTTTTCATCGACAGCCTGAGTCTTCCTGCATTATTATTCTTTAGGGTCTCAGTCAAGTCTACACGTTACCGAAGCATCATTTACCAGTTCCATAAGCAAAATCAGCCTACAGCGTCCCAGTGATGGGACACAGGCCTCCTCTGTGAGAGAGTACGAGTACCACGCGGGTCCAGTCCGATTTACCAGTTGACCTACTAAATATTCCTCCTCAGTGGTCCGAGCAAAGCCGCTGAGCCGTCATATCGACTCGGCTCGTTGCAATGGAATCGGTTGAGCCAGGTTTTTTACGCACCCATAACTGGACAGCCTATGACCGGCGCACAGTACCGATAGACAAAATTCAACGCAATTTTTTTTTTTCAGCCGCCACTGTTATGAATTTCTTTTGTAATAAATAAAAAATTGTGATGTATAAGTTGAAAACTGTTTTTCACTTTTAGTGCGGGCTATGGAAGCTTAAAATAGCTTCGGACCAATCCGGGAGGATTCATAGTTTGATACGGATTTTTAGGCGCGGAAATATTTGATGTAATTTTTCTAACGTCGTGGTATTTTTACGGTATTCTTATGATTTGTTCAAAGTCAAAGCATTTATTTCAAATAGGCCCATAAAAAGGCACTTTTGAACGTCAAAATGTACATTAAAAATAGAACTGATTCGCGCCACTTCCAAAAAGTAGTTTCGTATGGAGAAGAAGTAGCAAGAAACTCCACCGTTACTCTTTTAAAATGTTTTACAACATTTTGTATACATTAATTATATTTCTATATGTGAAGACGATGCACCAAGAATAAAAATACTATACCACTATTGGTACAATAACATTAAAAATAAAGCAAAGGTATATAAATTAATCACGTGATAGGTACATTGTGCTCACATATTTACAAACAATTGTAAAAATATATGATTTTCCTAAAATATTAACTTGGAATAATACAGTGTGTGAGTAAAGTAAAAATAACCAAATATACAATATAATAAGCAAATAGTATGATTTTGTCTAGCCTCTAGATTGTCCTATGGAGCAGGACCAGCATGTTTCCAAGCATTCTTATCAAGGATATAATCTTCTAATTTGTAATATGCTTGATTACAAAGTGTTTTTTTAACATGAGTTTTAAACTTTCTTTCATTTAATTGCAATATTTCACCAGGTATTTTGTTGTAACATTTAACACAGTACCCCATAAAAGATCTATGTACTTTAGATAGTCTGAAAAATGGTTGATCTATTTTATTTTTATTTCTAGTGTTAATATTATGTCTATCACTTATTTTATTAAATAGATGCAGATTTTTTCTAACATACATAATATTTTCATAAATGAACTGGCAAGGTACAGTCATTATATTAATCTTCCTAAATAGTTCCCTAAGAGATTCGTATAATATGTTACATAGTGCATACTGTAGTATACTTATAACAAAAAGGCGGTTAAGTGCGATTTAGAGTCACACACGAAGAATTCCATACCACCGTAAAATATTTGCTATTATTAAGATCGATCAAAATCTCCGAAAAAAAAACGCGTTTCAAGTATGGGGACCTACCGTACCTTTTGACTTTATTTTATTTTTGTTATTATAGCGGTCAGTAGTATCTACACACTGCGTGAAAATTTCAATGGTCTAAGTATCTATTACGTTTCAAAAGATACAGCCCTGTGACAGACGGACGGACAACGGAGCCTTAGTAAAAGGGGTCCCATTGGCACCCTATGGGTACGGAATCCTAAAAAGTTACTAATTAAGTCTACTTTTCTCAGTCAAGAGCTTTTAATTTATTCGAACTCATTTTTTTCTAAACTGCAGTCAAACTCACACTCAAAGAAGTTAAAGGCACTTTTCAAATAAACCAATTACAGGCACTTTTGAATTATCAAGGGGTCGGTCAAACTTACGTATAGGTAACTAGTTACTTATTTGGACTCAATTTTAATAAAAAATAAAAGTAAACGACAAAATTTAGAAACTCCTTTTTTGAAGTTTTAGTAAATAAAGACCAGACCAATTAAATATTTAAATGAGAATAGGTACCTATTCATTTAAATATTTAATTCTAGTACTAACAGAACGATCACAGACTTCCAAAATGTTTGTATTTCAAAATAGCGAGCTAATAATACTGGGCAGATTTGTTTGCAGTTAATAAATGAAACAACTACCTAGTATTCAACATTCGATTCCAATTAATTGACATACGATATTGTCGCAGCGACGCGCGACACGACCCAGTCGCTATCAGTTGGATTATTCTTGCTTTTATGTATGAATTTGGCTCATTTATGTAAAAAAGTATTTTGGTTTTGAAATGTTCTCATAAAAAGAGCTGTTGAACTGCATCTTTGGTTCACTACAGCAGTATTTTTAAGTGAGTTTTAAAACGGTAATATCCGCCAATATTAGATGAAGTGAGCTGTTATTCTCCAGCATCAGACGATCTGTTGTGATATTCTATTACCATCTCATCGTGAAAACTTACGTGAAGTGAGCGAGGAGTGAGTGACCAAGACGGGATGACACTGACAACTCGCTCTCCGCAAGTCTTCACGATGAGATTTTTACAGATGTTGCTGTTTAGTAAAATGCCACCCTGAAAATGAGGGTGACTTTGATCTTCATCATCATCATCCGCATCCCGACTTCACCCACTGCGCATAGGCCTCTCTTTCTCGTCTGTACCAGTGTCATCCAGGTTCTACCCTTGATGGCAACAATGTCGTCCGCCCATCTCGCTGCCAGTAAAATTAGTTTAAGCTAATTCCGCTTTAGTTTTCTTGTTGGGATTTTGTGTCATTAAGTCCATCGTGTTGAGCTGTCAATCGTGGTGACGCTCACTTTAAGCCCAAGTCACATGTTTTTACGGTAGGATTATATTTGCACGGTAGGATTGTATGTGCACGGTAAGAATGTAGGATTATTATTCCACTTGTGCACTTGATGATCTCATGACTGCGTCGGGGCGAAGCCACATAATGCGCTGCCAGCGCGATGCAATGCCTGTGCGTTGACGCTACGTCATCCTACATACAAACCAAAGTGACATGGAATGACAAAGTGCGGCAACGCAACGCACACTCAACGGACAACTGGACTAGAGAGACGAAGCGTGGAGGGATGATGCGGTGCGACGTCGAGCATCATCAGTTTTTTGTACTATTATAACAGACTGACACACCCAATAACGAGACGCTGCGAGTCGTAGTAAGCGGCGTTGCGTTGCGACAACGGGTTACTCCTAAGGCACTCAGTGCATTCAAATCATAACTGTGCGACGACGCAACGCGCCGGCAACGCCTGTGTGGCCTCTCTTTCAGTGAGACAAGTTCGCGCAGCTGAATTTTGGGCCAAAGATCTTTGAACTTTTTGCCATCTATCGCCAAAAAGAAGAAGAAGACGGTAGGATTTTACCTAGAAGACTGGCTGATCACGTGCTACTAAGTGAAAAAGAGTGCGACTGTTGCTAATGTCAAGTCAGTAGTCACACTCACGATCGGGGTCCTGGGTTCTAAGTGTAATGGATTGAGCTACAAGTGCTACAACCCCCAGACTTGATTTGCCTGCGTTTAGAAACACCTCGTGACTTTAACTCGGTCCAGTTTGTGGGGGGACCGTCCACCCTGTACCATCCAGCCCTATGCTTATTACGAACTGACAATTCGTTTGTTTGGTGCGAATTTTTGACCTATGCGCGTCGTTATGTAAGTACACTAACTCGTTCTGCTTCAAGGCTTCCTTCTAAGGCGTTATTGATGATTCTACTCACACGATCTGAAGAGATCCCTGGTCTTTTTTTAAATCTATGAAATCGATCCATTTAATCATCACAATATCGTTCCTTCGCAGAGATGGTTCTAGAACTCACAAACTGTATGAGATTCACTAAAGCTGTTTACCCCTCTTTCATACATGGGGACCACGACCGCAACCATGGTTGCAGCGACCACCGTTCCACCAATATTTTATAAGACGGTGGTCGCTGTGACCAAAGTCGAGTCTGGACTGACAGATGGTTTTCTCTGATGTCTACATCATCAGATTGGACAGTCAGATTAGTCCTCTCACATTAGTCACGCTGCCCATCAAGCTTAGCAAGTAAAAGGCCTATTTAATATTTAAATGACCCATCAGTATATAGTCCCAGTCAAAATCAAAGCCGTTCAGCGCTGCATACAGCTCGAATGCAAATGTTGGGTGGGGTGTACTGTGAACGCGCAGTTGGCTGCATTGTGCCGCCCTCGCCCCCGCTTCACCCCCGCACAGACCCGACACATCCCGCGAGAGTTTGTTTTTCGGGGCAAATAGCTATAGGCTTGATAATGGCCTCGCGGGCTGCGGTATGATGGCGATGGTGCTCTTCTTTGGTGAGTCACACGGATAGATGGGCATGATTTTTGAATTCAATTTATTTTTTTATTATCCTACATTGTTTTACAAATTGAACATAGGTTAGTTTTGAGTACAAATGAGTTAAGCATAATTATTTTGCCAAACTAGGCGAAACCTAGATTGCGGCTATCAGCGCCAATCGCCCCGGATTATTTTACATCTATCATAGCCTGCATACAATACCTACCATATTCTTAGTGAATGCAGGGGCTCTACAATTTTGTACGAGAGGGAAGGAAAGAAGAAGAGAAGGAAGGATTTCTGGCCAATAGATGATTTATCTGTTCAGAAAATCGTATCCCGTAAAACAAGTGCACCATATTATTTTTATACAGCTTCTGACGAAAATACGTTAACCCCAAATGAAATAAGAAAAAAATACGATGAGAATAGCCATCGCTGAAGCAATCTATTGCAAATGTTTTGTTCCTGTGTTGGAGCTGAAGAAACAGAAAATCAGCGTAGAGCACCATCCAAACCATATCAACTGTATCGGAGTGGCGGATGGGTTTTGATTTTTGTAGTTTCGTATTATTTGCGTATTTATCCACCCGCCGCCCAGCGATACATTTATTTGCTTCCACCTCCCCATACTCTGCCCACCCCCGTTCGATTGATCGCGATATCATTGCGATAATAGCAGCAGTGGAATCGGCGCGCGGTTCCGTCACGGTGGCGTAGAAATATGGCGGACTGCTGCGCCCGATCAACCGTGATCACAGGTAATTATAACACCGAAGGGTACTGTGCAAGACATGAGAAGTTTACAAAGAAGATTTGGCTAGAAAGGAAGTCTCTACCGAGATGACGACTTTTCGATAAATATAGAAGAAAAAGACATGTGCTGACCCCAAGTAAATTGGAACAAGGTCAGGGCAGACCAGAGCAGTGGTGGCCCAGTGGTAACGGCCACGACTTACGAGTTGTGGGTCATAGGTTCGAACCCAGGCAGGCACTTAGAATCAGAAGCAGGCGCCTAGAATTAATTCTATTTAAATGTAAATGTTGACGTTTAAAAGTGCCTTTTAGTGCTATTTGAAATAAATGCTTTGACTTTGACTTTGAAACTTTACTTTGTAGTAAAGTAGCTATTTTTCCACTTCGCAATAAGTAGGCGTTTTGTTTTTGTTTTGATTGTTTGTTATCACTTGACAGTGTCGTAACATTTACGCAATGTATATTGACTTTGGTCCTTGGCTATGATGAAATCAAGCAAAGGACAAATTGTCAAATTTTTTATTGGTTGGATACGAAAATTTTGGCTATTTTATGCGTGTATTTTGTTGGTGTGAACAATCATTTTTCTTTCTTTCTTTCTCAAAACGGTAAAGGAAAACATCGTGAGGAAACCGGCATGTCTAAGAACCAAAAAATTCGAAGACATGCGACATCTACCAACCCGAACTGCCCACACCTTCTCACTGAGAGGAGGCCTGTGTCCCAGCAGTGGGAACGTTATAGTCTGATAATGCAAACCCAGGCGAATGATGATAAAAAAGTCTAAACTTCCTGTGGGTGGCAAGGTTTAGTTGTTGCTACATTATAGGTAATGACTTCACTTGATTGAACTTCCTAAAGTTGCTCAAAAACAAAGAGAATTGAAAAGTTATGATTGAAATACATTAAGTATGGAGTAACAGCAGAGAGTCACAGTTACTTGTACAACAAAAGCAATGTTTAAATTTAATAGAACTCAACTTCAAGTATATTTAACCTACTGGCATAATCAAAAACGTTTATATCTGCATAATGCATAATCAGCCTATTATGTTCCCACTGCTGGGACACAGGCCTTCTCTGTGTGTGAGGGAGTGGGCCGTTATTCACCACGCGGGCCCAGTGCGGGTTGGTAGATGTCACAGGTCTTCGAATTTTTGGTTCTAAGACATGCCGGTTACCTCACGATGTTTTTCTTCACCGTTTTGAGAGCAGTGGTGATGAAATAATTTACACAAAGTTAAGCGCATGTATGGGTTCGAACCTACGTACCTACGACTCGTAAGTCGCGGCCGTTACCACTGGGCCCCACTGCTCTTTATCTTCTTCTCTTTATCTTCTCATCTCTATCA
This sequence comes from Dasypolia templi, assembly GCA_963555695.1. Taxonomy (NCBI): domain Eukaryota; kingdom Metazoa; phylum Arthropoda; class Insecta; order Lepidoptera; family Noctuidae; genus Dasypolia; species Dasypolia templi. The sequence continues at coordinate 8,423,065 of OY743157.1, forward strand.
TTTTACTTCTCTTTATCTTCTTTGTCTATATATCTACATCTATACTAATATTTTAGAGAGGTCAAATTTGTTTGTAAGTTTGAATGTAGGGGATAATCTCTAGAACCACCGGTCCGATTTGAATAATTCTTTTAGCATTCGATAGCCCAATTCTTGAGGAATGCTATAGGCTATTATATATGCTTAAATTGTCTTTTTTATGGGATACACCAGCTGCTCTCCGCGGTTTCACCCGCATAAATCTTGATCCTGTGGGAGTATCGGGATAAACAGACCTCTAGGTGTTAATCCAGGTTATAAACTATCTGTGTGCCAAATTTCATCCAAATCCGTTGTGTAGTGTTTGCGTGAAAGAGTAACAAACATCTGTCCATACTCACAAACTTTCGCGTTAATAATATTAGTAGGATTAATTAGTTTCACAGTAGTAGTACATTATGAATATTTTAAAATTATGAAAGCATTGCCTACGTGTACCTACCTACCTACTTACTAAGAGATATCACCCATGGATATCAGTCACTTTATAATATTCATCTCAAGTTTTATGCACCGTAGCATCCGCAATAAAGGTCTGTCAAAACATAGTTACGAGTATCTTACTTCAAGGGAGTGCAAAATGCCATATATGATCAATCAATCATAGTAAGACGTCTTCCCAGCTAAACGGTGACAAACAAGATAATACAAACGTTTCAACAAAGGCCGCACTGTGACGTATGCAAATTAGACCGAGGAGCATAAAAGTTCTAAACGGCGATACGGTTAAACTTTAAACCAAATAATATTGAACAAAAAAAGAAAGAATATTTGTCATGTGAGCGCATACGCATGGGCTGGTTATCAATTTAAAAGTCGGCATTATCCGCATAATGCTGCAAGGGGCTGATATAAAACATTTCAATTTGGTGATCCGGTTACCCGGCCCCCGTTTCAAATCTGCATTGTGGGACCCCATACACTAGTAGTTTTGGGTACATTCGCGCGCTATAAGCTTTTCCGATTGCTTTTATTTATGTTTGTTCATTTTTCGTTAAAATGCACGCGGCAATGTAGCGTGGAAAGTCGGACATCTTATTTCATTTACTGTTTGTTGTTTATTAAATATGTGTTTTTTTTTGCTGTTTTTTTACGATGTTAATTTGCTTTCTTTTGTACGTAGTTTAATAATTTCCCTCGGATCGGAGTCAAGATTTTGTGAATGAGTAGATTATGGATACTCGTGTGTCATTGATATCTTTGTATCTGAATTAAGTACTTAGTTGTTCACTATATCGAATATAATTCCAAATATGGCACCTTCATGTCATAAATCTATCGATAGTTGAAATAGTCATATCGAAAACTTAAACACAAACGTATTAGACCCAATTTTAATCTAAGAACGAAAACTACATAACTTCCAAACTAGAGAAACTTCACAAAGTATGATACTTAAAATAAAATCAGTCTTAATAATATACTAAACCAAGATCCAAACCGTAATACTTTATCACACGAGCGTCCCCGCAGTGGGTACCCCAAAACGCAGTGTATGCTTGGTTAGGCCCGCGCCCCCCGCGGCCGGCGGGTTTACAAGAAAGGGGTAGTTAGCCGCTATTGTCTCCGGCCCTCCTGCCCCAATCCGGCTGCATACCGCTTTACCGCTACAGAACCGGATAAGTGACATTTTTTTAAATGTCAAAATAAGTATATAATTAGGTTCTTAAGTAGTTTTGTGGCTGGAATTGGATATAGCGTTTAGTGTTGTAAGATGTCTTTAAGGGAGTGTTTGGTTACCGTGTCGTCCTTTTTTCAGGTTTGAAGAGAAAGTATCACTGACAAGCTTGTATTGTGCGTGTACTAGTAAAAGCAGCTAGTTTTGTGACATTTAACATCGAGCTTTTAGCTGCTATTTTGTAACTTTTCTAGAAACATATTAAAGTAACAGTGTACATTCTAGACACAAACATGGATTACTGTAAGAAGATATTAAGTTAATGGCGGTTTTGACTTGATTAATTGTAATTAATTTTAATTGGCGACTAATTTCTTCGGTAAATTAGTACTAAATTGATGATGATGACTGTGACTAGTAAGAAATGAATAGGCAGACTAAGAAACACTTCTTGCTTTTCTAATATAATTGAGAATGGATTAATCTTAGAGCATGCAATCAGTAAGTACTATTTACGTCATCATTACAGCATAAGCAGAAGGAGAGAGAAACTAGTTTAAAGAAATTGAATAATATGACTTACGTAACTTATAAATCCGGAAACCACCTTCACTAACTTACAAATACTCTCAAAACGTCAAAGTCAAAACACAAAACCGAGAAATAACTCGTTTCGCCAGCAACTATTATTACACGGCGATACTCAGTTGTGGTGATCAACAGTAGGGGAGTGTGCACGGAACGCGGTGCCCCATTCTCCCCACAAAGACGACACGGAAAACACTTAGCCTTGTTGACACTACACTTTGCACTGATTCTACTTCAGGCCCGACACTTTGATTCTACGATTGTCAATGGGATTTATTTGAGACTGTAAATTCCCTTACAATTTTCAGCTTTTTTAATTAATAGAGAGAGCTTTAATGAACTCTTCTAAGAATGGCGATGCTTGGGGGAGGCATATGTCCAGCAGTGCAGTGTCCAGCAGTGTCTTACGGCTGAAATGATGATGATGTGAATTCAGAAGGAAACACATAAAAGTGTGCTAAAATTTTCTAAAAAAATCAAGGTCGAAAAATACAATTAGTTTCAATGGGTTTCTATGAATAATCGTTAAGTAACTGACGAGATTTTTCATAAAGTTGATGGCTGTGTTTAAACAGGCATATGTTTCAGGCAATTTTTTCCTGAGTTTTCTTGCTATGAAGATATTACTCTAGCCTTGTTTGGGTACAAAACCAATCTCTTACGTTTTAAATGTATTTAAACATTTAAGTATGTGTCCATTTGTGTTCTTCTACTTCTGGCGCGTCACTTTAATTCTATGATTGGTTATACGATTTGTTTAATGCAGTAAAGTTGCATTATGTCATTAGAATGAAGTTTTTGATAATTCCAAATCTACCTATACATAAATTGAAGTAGGTATCAAAGTGTACTCATAAAATCAAGAGTTTTTGAACAAAAGTGAGATTTGTTGGAATCGAAATAACTAGGTGAAACGTTTTTAAACACGAAATTATGAAGACTTTAGAACTTTGCCAACATAGCTTCTTCCAATATGAATAATGTAAAATTTAAACAAACTTAATTAAGAATCAAATGTGTTTATTTAAGGTTTCGTTAACAATGAAAAGTTAACACTTTTTACGTAAAAGTTTTTATATAAACGTTAGTTTGAGTTTGAAACATGGTTCATACAAAAGAAGCTCGCTGTCACAATGCCTTTAGTATACTTTCATTATTCTTGATGACTCTTGGATATATGACGAAAAGAATTAAGTACACACGGACTGACGTCGTTGACTGACATGTAAAAACAAGAAATCACAACCCAATTTTCATTACACCTTGAAAATACCTTCACGTATATAAATAATATTCTCTAATAGGTACATAACCAATCCAGTCATTACCCATACATATATCGCAACATAACAAAAAACATCCGTTGATAAATTATACCCATTATCGTTAATCTGCAAACAAATTACAAAAACGTTACAATAAAACTTTATAGTTCGCGACAAACAGTAGCGCGAGTGTAATGAATGGCCACAGTACGAGTATTATAACCGGACTGCAAATCTAGTTTCGAAGGGGAGTGCGGGAAGTACGGTGAGCCTCCATGGCCAGACGTTCACCACACTCTGGCGTGTACTATTCCCGCTTAACACATTAGCGAAACACTATAAGATCATTAGAAAACACAACCCAAATTGAACCTTTTCAATCGGGAACACAGTCAATTTTACATCACCAAAATTTTGTTCTATACGCTGGATACACATCAGGGGTTTCACCAGATCGCTATAACGTGTTCTTTGTCGCTTTAGCCACGTCCCTCTCACACAATGGCATACTTATTAGGGATTTAGTCCAGATATTAGTTGGGGATGTCGGCATTGTTTGGATTTTAATAGAATTCGGCTTCACCCCGGGCGGTTGGGTATACTTACACGTTTGTTGTTCGTCGTAGACTACATGCGGTACCTTGACGCATGTGTTTGGAATTGATTCAGCAAAGTTATAGCTTCGTTATTGGTCTTGATGTGTCGAATTTTGATAATTTCCTGAAATGAACTTCAGCTTGATTGATTTGAAATCAGTTTAGATGGAGTCTGAGGCCAGTAGAAATATGGAATCTGAGGCCAAACTTTGACCCGTTTTTTTTAAATTAGTATATCCAAAAGCTTTGACTTTTAAATGGCTCTTTTATTTACTAACTTTCAGTTATGTGATTACACTTATTATCTTTACATTGTAATTAGTATATTGGTACTTGAAAAGCGCAGTACGGAGACTACTAGGAACGATCACTAGAGGACGTATATTCGAAGACACGAACAGCTAATAATGAAAGGTAATGGAAACAACAAGAAAATACCTTAACCTGACTGTAGGTGGAAGGAGAGAGAATTAATCTGATAAAATTACATTTGTCAAAAAACTAAAAATCATACAAATTTATTGTTTTTTGTAGCGTTAGAACATAAGTAACATCAACTGAAGTTAAAACCAAAGTTCGAAATTAAATGTTTATGTTTGATTGCATTTAGATCATGATTTATGGCTGTGACAGCCATGCATCAAAATATTTTACTGCGTTGACTGTTTGATTTATATCTTTTTCAGAAGAAAAGAATATATGAGCAGTTGCTAACGTTTCCTTCGAGTCACTGTTTACTAACTGCGGATATTTATAGTTGGATGCACACCACAGAAAGGAAGCTGAATGATGCTTTCGGCTGTATGCCCCCCGTGTGTAGTGCTGGATCGATAGATGCCCCTCATCGCGCCCCTTATTGAAAATTATAACAATGGAACACCGCGCTCTCTCTGCGCCCTCTTAACACTCACTGATTTCGGCAACGCACTGTGGATATGCCAAAAAATAAAATATTGAATATGAACTTTAATAAACTTTTTTGCTGCTAAATAACTCCGGAATACAGTCAACGATATTGTACAAAGACACCAGAATAGCGATCTAGTGGTAAGGAAGAATCGTTATGGTTATTAGAATCTGATGAGTGTGTAGATAGGATCTTTCTGATCGTAAAGATCCTATCTACACACTCATCAGATTCTAATAACCATAACGATTCTTTCGTTCAGCTCTTTCGCTTTATAATAAGGAAAACCAGCGGGGGTGTCTTAAAACAATCTAAATACGTATTTGATTAAACAAACTGCTTAAAAAGCCTCGTCTGTAGTATCATAAATACTAAAATGAACTAGCTGTTGCCCGCGACTTTGTCTGCTATTCATGATGAATAGTAACCTATGTCCTTTTCCAGCTTATGGTTTACCCATGTGCCAAATTACTACCAAATCCGTTCAGCCGTTTTAGTGTAAAAACGTAACAAACAAACAAACTTACTTTCGCATTTATAATATTAGTTAGGATCAAAATACATAGGAAAAGTATAAGGCTAATATTTAAGAGCAACGACTCTGATAACGACTTGAATTTCGAATAAATATGATGAGCGCTGAGAAGCGCTCGTGAAGCGAGAGTCTTGAAACAAAACAAACAGAAGAGAGATATAGGCGAAAAGAAAATAGGAATACAAAGCAACGTGCAATAATATTGTCCAGCCATATCCATACGCAGATGTATCGAATGTGGACGTGTTAATATATCGGTCGAATCAAGCTTGGAGGGCGGAGGTCGGGATGCAGGGATTATAATGAGGCGCAGCCCCACTAAGTATTTTCGACATGCGTCGCCGTCACCCGACAAACATTCGGAAGGCCGGGGGTTAACGAGTGCAGCGCGTCGAAAATTACACGCGCTACCGGCGAGCTTTAATGTCCACGTTATAGGTCATTCCGCGATTTTAAGTTTGTCAACCCTGAGGAGAAATTGGTATATTTGGGGCATACGAACACAAAAGATCTTCCTTGTTGAATTTATTTATTTGAGTCTAGGATTATGAGAAAGCAGTATTTCTCCTTTTATCATTGTTAAGCAGAGTTTATCGTTCGACGCATCGAATTCATTTAAAAATATATTAAGCATTTTTGAATACGCAAGTGCCTTTGTAAGATGTGTAGGACCGTACTGTCGATAGTTTTGTTTTATATTTTTAATTAAACTCCAGATTCTTGGAATAATAGACAATAAAATCGAAAAATATTTTCAAAGTGCTGTTCGTAACCGAACGGAGAGTTGAAATCAAACTAAATAAACAACAGCGAATATTATCAACTAATACGATGCTAGGAATCTTGTTTTCGTTCGAAATATGCTTTCTATGATTATGATTGGAAAAATATCGTTGAAAATATTTATTTTTTAATTAACCATGGTAGTATTAATAAATAGCATTGGAAATATCAAATGGAAATCTGTATTATTGTACAGTGCAATGCATGTCGTACTACAAAAACTCAAACAAAGGCATTCGATAGAACAGATGAAACAGAGATTTTTTACATTGATCTGTCCACCGAGTAGTTACTGGAAGTTAACCAATAACATGATTCGAGGCACGCGCAACGTTTTTTAGGACAAACATTGTCCCAGTTTCACTCCATTCGAAGAATCGACACATCCAGAGAACAGTGTTGGCAAAATACTGGAACTAATGGGTATTATGGTGTCGCGTGGACGCCATAAAGGTCCCACAATGCGGCCGGCTTGAGATGTCATTAGCCAAAGAAATCTGCCATTGTATCTATGGTACCGAGAACGTCAACCTTTGTCCAGTTTCCATATTGTCGCATTGTTTTTATTTTTGTCTTTGTATAATTGTTAGGAAGTTAAATGTAGTTAAGTCTATTGTATGCTTTGTGTTTCAATTTCACGGAGCTACGTGTTGCCTTTTGGTTGTAGTTGCATAGAATCTGTCTCGCTGTTTATTAGTGACGACGGGACCTGTCCCGGGTGATTGAGGTGTCCGTTTATTAGTAATCGCTGTTGGCGTGTATTACATCCTACGGTGCGATAATGTGTTCGTGTAAGTCAACTGTTTAGGGGTACCTAAGTATAGTTGACGTTGGTGTGCGGTGAATTAGTTACTGAGCTAGATATTGATGGAGCTTTGGCATTGTTCGATTAGGAAAATGCTTTGAGTGTGTTCTAACAAAATAGGGCTACTTCTATACAATTATTACACTCTTTGATAGACTATATGTATTAAAAAAACTACCCAAATATTCATAAAAGAAACTGTTTCTTACATTAATTTACTCAGAATCGAAATCGAATTAACGGAAATGCTTTAAGTAATTGTAAACTTCCTACAGAAAATTCCTAGCCAGAATAGAGCGAAGAAAAAGAACGAATAACACAGCATTTTTCTTGAAAAGCATAAGAGCATAATTTGTCCTCGTCCGTAATGACGAAGAAACAATGGCTGTGAAAATGGGTCATGTTTTTACTCCAACCTAAGTTTGGGACTGTGTTGCCAATTTAACAAAAGCAAACAATGAAGGGTAACACCAGTGGCCGTCCAAAGACAATATTATTTATGACAACAGAAGCTGTTTGACAATAAAATTACGAGCAAAAAAAAAGTGACGAAACGCAAAATTGTGATGTTCGGAGTTTTGTCCGAGAATTAGGTAATTCACCATTTTTACGTTTAAGTAAGATGAAAGTAAAAAAGGGTGCGAGAATAAAAAACCTTTGTAGCTTTGTTAATGTTGATGATCATTGTGATATTACAATAGGCATTGAAGCAATTATTGGTGCCTTACATACTACAAGATTGATAAGGCTTCTAGCAAGAATGACTCTCTGTAACAATTTCCTTATTAACTACTTTCATCCAAAGAAAGCCATTGACAATTACTTTGACAACCACATAACGCTATTTCAAAATCTTAAACCATCCTCAAATCTCTCTCTCAAAACAATTTCATAATCGAACCTCAACCCTGCTCCCGTTACAAACAACAGACTTCATAAATCAGACTAAACTAACGGAATCTTTCACTCATTACTCAAAACTGTATTTGTTTACTTTTACCATTACTGTTGTTAACGGGAAACATCGTATTTTGACGTCACTAGATCACATACCGTTACTCATAAAAACCGTATAACGGTGTACTGAACATTGAACCATTTTGGAGCAACCCTTTGAATACATAATTACACAAGGAACCGTAACTCTATCAAGTCGGTTACACAAAGAGTAATGTTAGTTAGCCTTGAGAAGGAAAGTACAAAAGACTTTCTCCGCGAAAGGGTTTTGTCACTTCCTTGTGAGCGTGACCAATGGTTGGACTATTGTTGAGTCCTGTTACTTCAAATTGTACCAAAGTTACTTTATTTGGGTGTTTATTGAAAGTGATCGAACGGTCTTTCGGTTTGAAAGGAAGAAAGTTTGGGAAAAAATAAATCATATTTAGTTTTTTTTTCTTTTTTGTCACGTGTCTATTTATTTGAGGTTTCTAATATGCGTAGTATTCAACTTCAAAAGTATGTACAGGCAAAAACAGGTCAGTAGTTTATAAAATCATCAAAGTACAGCGTTATAAAAACAATGACGATAGTCAGAATATGTACAAACTTTTCTTTAGTCCTTGCAGTGCAAACTGTACTCACTCATAAAAACAGCACCACTAAACCGATTCTTCCTTCACGCCCAACTTAGTAGTCACACCATTATGTTAATCTGACATCTATGTTTGACACATCGATTAGCCAGGATCACCAACTGTCTGTACCGACTCTGTCTGATGACATTACAACTAGTGGACCAGGCACTATAGCTATTGTAGGTTTTGTTTCTACTGTGTCTAAGAAAATAAAAGCTACACACCACCATTAATAAGTCCATTCTCACATAATGTCAAAATGTATTTCTAAAAAAATCTGAAACACTATTCTAACATTTTTAACATTGCGTAGTTTTATAATTTTTCTTAAACAAATTAACCTGAAATTTGTATAGCTTTAAATTGCCAAACTATTTATTACGAGTATAAACGACTGGTGCTATATGACAACTACTTCTAATACTTATATGTATATTAAGGCAGTATTAGTTTTGCGAACACAGACACGACTTCCATGTTTTTGAGTACTATTGAAAGCTTAACAAAAAGTTCCGGACTTTGAAAATAGCTCTTGTCATCCAGGATATTGCAGACGCCATGAGTTTGTAATGAGCATCAGCATTATTTAGACGCATCTGAAGTCCGATTCGACGGGATTACTGCAGTACGGCTGCACTAGGTACATTACCTTGATGACATAACGTTGCATCCAGGGATTCTGCAAACAGGACTAATAGATTAGTGTTGCTATCCAATAACGTTTTTGGGAAAGCTTAATCCTGATTTGCTTCGAATTTCTATGTAGTGTGAGATTGGCCTCACAAGCTTCTATTCGTGAAGCTGTATTATTTACGTACAAAGTTGATGCTAAATTACAAAGAATTACAACAACAAAAAAACTGGATGTGAAATAGCAGTTCACGTGATGGAAAAACAAAGCTGACTGAATTTATAAAAGAAATGATAAAGTGAATGAACGAGATGACATATAAAAATATACTAACCTGCCCTAAAACCTACTTTGAATATTTAAGATCACCTACATATACACCTAAAATATTGGAAATTGCTGTTATTAACCTAAGCAAAAACTTTCAAATAATCTTAATTCATCTTAATTTCAAAAATGTCTTCAAAAGCCCTTAGTATCTTAATCACAAACCTCTTAATAAAAATTATTACCTGTCAGATAATGCTGAAGACTTAGCCGGAACAAGGGGAGTCATGTCCCAGCTCCTAACAACAGATTGACTTGCGTTAAACGCGTAAGCTGTTGAGTAAGACAAAGTCACTCTTAATCCGCAGCGTCTATGCACCATCTTAGCTATTTAGGGAAGGATTTGGATAGATTAAAGGCCCCCATTCACCGTGCGACTGGATTCTTTTTGTAGCCGTAATCTTGTTGTGATCTGGCTTAGAAATAAATGTGTCATGCAATGTAACAACTTGTTAATGATCTTGTTTTGTTTTTAAATTATGACGTTTTTTGTTTCTTGTTACAAACAATAAATGATTTTAGTTCTGTAAGAAGGTTTGTACAAACACATTTTTTTTAAACGTCAATATTTTTTTTTTAACTGGATGTGTACGGTGTTTCTTATCTGACTACTCTGAGAAAGAAGGCCGAAACAAACTCAGAGGTCACAATCTCTTTTAAAGGCCAGACATAATCTTGGTTAAATCATGTAAAGACCATGTAAATCGGTGTCTCAAATGGTCTTTTGAGGAAAGAACCACACCGACTGAGTGGACCTGTCCAGTCAGTGCACGCATTTGTCAGTAATCGTGCGTAGCTCAACTCAGAACTGAAGGAGCTCAATGAATCAACGAAAGGACTTTTGGGTAGGCCGCATATATTAATTCTGCGGCCTAATAATTTTTATATAATTTGTTAATCATTTAATATGTATCAACTTGTTTAATCATTATAATATATTCTTGATTTCTAAGATGCAATAGAGGTACTGAAACCACTTTCATTCGGTAGGTAGGTACTTACTTTAATATTACGATAGAAACGTCATTACATATTTATTGATAGGGATTAAAAGACTAGGCTGAATGTCATGATTATCTCATGATTACCTACATAACATTGGATAATATTCTGAAAGTCCCGAACAGTTGAAATCGCTAATTAAGTTAATTAAGAGTAATGACGAATTTAAATAAGCTTTGATCTGATATGTCAACAATGGAAAATCGTATCCGTGTATAAAAACCACATGTAAGTCACGTGGTTTTATACACTTACTCACAATGGGTAAAGGACAAGCAAACACAGTAGTAGTAGTACAAAGTAGGAGTAGGACGGCACTTATGCGCAAGAGTGTTTTTTGCATGGCTCCCATTATCTATAATAAGTTACCCAAAAGTTGGAGGGAGCTTAATAATGTACATTTGAAGAAACAACTAAAGTCATATCAGCAGCCTAATTGCGTAACACTTTTTCGTAAACCATTACGATTAATCTGTTGTATTTTGACAGTTCAACATCATTCATAGCGTTATGTACATTGTTGAGCAGATTTTTTATCGAACTAATGAAGCAATGTATTAGCAATCTGTTAAAAAACGATTCAGATTCCGATTGATTGTGTATTACGCAATTAGGGTACTGGTTAACAAAGCTTACTATAGTATTAATGAATTTCTGACAGATACATTTATTTTGACATATATTTGATGCATTTTTGTATTCGTATTAATTTTTATTGAATTTTGTAACTATTGACATTTATAATTTATTCATGTTTGCAATTGTGATTTCCGTAACTGAGTATTTGTCTTGATATTATTCATTTAAAATCATTATCATTCATAATATTTGCACGTCATACTATGTGGCAAACATGTCTGAAACTTTTTTTTTTTTGTTATCCTGCATGCATTTTATTCTTGTATGTGTACACATGTTTGAGCAAATAAATATATCTTATCTTATTTTAAAAAAGTCAGTTAGGAGCAAAGGATAATGATTAGAACATACAATAGGGATGATGACAATCTCAACAAAATGTTTGTTTCCAAATAGCGCAAACAAAATTACAAAAAGTGAAAAAGCTTCATAAACTGCCAAGTTATAAACGTTTTAAGATAAGTGTTAGTCAAGGACAGCACTATCGTAGAAGTGACGACACGACTATGTAATTTCATACTAGCGCCGTACATTGTCCGTACCGTGCGACAAGGACGGGAGTAATCCCGTCCAAAAACTTCAAAAGCGTGTATCATCTTCATATTTACACCGATTTGACAGATTTTTTCGATTATCTCATTTTTACTATGCCTACTTGTAAATGACATTATTTCTATGAACACTTCTAATATCAGTCATAATCCCTATTCTTGTTCTCGTCCTATTCCAATCATGACATTTGAGCCCCACAAAGTCTTAGTTTCTCTTTTGTAAGTTTTAACCCTCTGCTAGAGCAAGATATTCTCAAACAAGAGAATTATGTTTCATAAATTTCAGCCGTAATTACACGTTCATCGCTAGTATAACACATGAACAGAACTTCGATCACACAAAATGTATGTAGCGATATCGTAAGTTAAAAAAATACTTTAATTTGTTTAATTTGTATAAATACTATTAAAAGCATTTTCCTTTTTTTCTAGCGGAATCACTTCACGTTTAATGTCTATGAAAGTTATAAATTCAACTTGCTTTTTTTGCTTTTTGTTTCGACTGTTACCCCTGAAAACTTCTGACAAACGTAAACTCGTGATCTCGCAAGATTACTACCAGCACCAATGTACACTTTAAAAAATTAGTTGTACGTATACGTGTACTTGTCAATCATTGGACTTTACTTACAACGTACTCGTTATCCAAGTTAAGCTCAATACGGTTAACCGTTTCAAAAAAACTGTCGCTGATTCCGTATTGATTTGCAGCCGGGTCACGGTATGAGTGTTAATTCATATACAGCTCGTTAATTTTCCTTAACGCCCTCTCTGAGCCTCGTACCCACGTACTAATGAATTTCAATTTGTAAGCCGCCGTGGACGAGTGCGGAAAAAATCGTTGCAGTTGAGTATTAGGCTGTATATATATTTTTTTAATTTTTGCCCGGACGTCGACTGTTTTCGTTCACTAGGTGTTTATTTGACTAATTCGTTCGCTAGCTTCATTCGTTGCTCTTTTGCGCTGTGTGCTGTTGTCTTTGTTTTGGAGCGAAATGCGGGTTTCGTTTTGGACATGGAAAATAACGTGCTTCCTTAGTCATCAAGTGTCGGAAAATGTTTTGTAAAAACCCCTGAAATAGGAAGAATGAAATAAATGGAGTTCAGTTTAAGAACTTTATGCTCATGACGACAATCCTCACTTGCATGAGAACATTAAATCTTATTACGCATTGTATTATATCAGTGCGGGTAGAAGCAAATCAAAAGGCAAAAAAGTGTGATCATGGTCAACAAAATTGAAAGCGAGTTCACGGAAGGCTAGTGGTGAGTTAGTACCCAGACTTAAATATACTATTTGCTAAGTTAACATACATAATAAATAGACCAAATTATGTCAATGTTAACGCGTAAGAATGTATGTTCAAATTTATAACACAAAAAAAAAGAGACACCCAACCCTTTTCATTCGTATAAAATTTGTTTCACACTACTTGCGTGTTTCTCGTCAGTTACTTTAGTGAATACGCAAATAAAACTGAATTCTATTGCCACAAACGCGACGAACCACGAGGAACCGCGAAGAACCGCGGAAAACCGTCAAGAACTCATTCATATTCGTGAACACACCTGTTACCAAATTGAATAATGTACAGTGAAAGGAAAGTTATCATAATGCGAGTTGTAAGAAGTGATGGCGTAGGGCTGCGACGTGGTTATGAAGATGGCATTTTTATTTTAAAATTAAATTAGTTTCTCACTACGTGATAAAAAAACACAGAAAATCAAATAAGAGAGGTAAGTACAAAGTTTTACATAAAGAGAACTGCACATGAGCTGTTCTTCTATTTAAACAAACTTCTAATGCCCCGGAAACTGGAACACTAGACAAGTGCCAATCGTTTTCTGAGCGTTTTGTTTCTCTACAGCACTTTTTAACGGCAATATGAGCTTTTCGGTAGCTTATGTCAGTCCCATACCTTAAAGAATATTAAATCATCATTATCGCTGATAGATTGTCCTTTACCCTAAATTCACTTTTTAGATTTTGACTTCTAAACTTGTTTTTCAACTCGTAAAATATAATAGCTCAACTAGGACCATTTAACTACAATAAAAGGTAACTTAATAGTTAACTTCATCGCTTAGACAGCCTTAGTATTGAGTGTTGGGGTGACATGCTGGCCGCTTGTCTACCGAGGTGGTGCAAGCTTGTTTTTCCACCGACTACGTGTTGAATTGTAAGTTTAGTACATTTTAAGTTTTACACTTTACATTACTAAGTGGTTGATTATACAGATGGCCCAAAATTACGATGACAAGAGGTTTTACGTTTAAAAAAAAAAATATTATACTTTTATTAAATAAGGTTCCAATTGTATGGTCAATCTTAGAAGCCAGTTCCTTGCTACGCGTCATGGAAGTCTTGATGAGCTTAAGGCAAGTCTAACACGGGAAAGGGGCAAACTATGTGTGAAGGAAATGCGGAAAATTGTAAAAAATAAACAAGCGTTTTGTTTCTATTAAACCGCGCTGGAGGAGGTTATTTTGAAGACAAATATTGTTAAAAAAAAGTGTTTAAAAACTAATAACATTACTTCATTCATGTCAAAAATGTATAAAATAATTCTTAAAGTTGGTTTTGTTTTAACACCTTATATAAATAGTATTTATAGCAAACAATAATAACTACCATGCATACAAGATTATATCGACCACGGTCTATCAATTTCGGTGGGTATGTATGCTATACAATTAATATTAACAAGTTTTTCTGACAAAGAAACGTCATGTGCTATAAAAGACAACACTATAAAACAAGCAAGTTTTTATTTTGAAAAATGCGTCGCAATTAGACTTGAAGAAAGCCGTGTGTCCCATCTACTCTATTCAATATTCCAAGAAAGTAGCGTAAAATTCGCCAGTCGCGCTAATAGTTTACAATAACATGGTCATTTTTGAAAAAAGCAATGCTACAGATCTACATTTTTTTCGTAAAAAAATTAATGACACTGTTACACAATAATCATTTCTAACTGCATTTCTTTACTGCGAACGGCTATTGTTGATGTACCGTTTCGACGTTTTTTGCAACAATTTCTTCCAGTGTGCCCCATTTAAGTTGCATAATATTAACATATTTATAACTGTAGCCGTAGAAAGGACCTTGTAAAAAAATGCATTACTTTTGGGCTCTACTTTTTACCGATTCGGAGCAATTGCTTTGGGACTTTTACCTATGTAAATAAAGACATTTTTATGTGGCACAGTAAAATTTTGCAAAAAAATGTTTCGGTACCGTTAGTCGAGCAGAAACACGTTGAATTTTATTTAAACTTGTTTTTAAAGTTAATTAAGTTTTATAGCGAACCCAATTACCGCAGTACGTTGGGATAAATGTTACGTTATAAATCGGTGTAAGTTCTGTATTTTCAATGAGTTTACCGGGTGAATTTAAAATATTCATATTAACAGAATCGGAATGAATCTTAATTATTTCGTATGAAATTATGGATAAAATTCTCTAGTAAAATATGAATAAATTCCTCTTGTAAAATAAGATCTGGAAAAAAATATGTATCGAGCAATTAGCACGGTATTAATAATGCCCACTATTGAAATCACGATGCGATGCAAAACATTATTTAAAGACTTATTTTGATAAAACCATACAGTAGTTCATTGCTGCATTTTCTCGAGCTGTGCTTGCTTCTAGACAATCTTAGAACGAAGGACTGAAATGTAAGGCATCCAAAGTCAATTTCACAGTAATTTGTATATCATCAAAAACAAAATGCTCACAGTGAGTTGAAGAATATTAACAAATTCTTCAAACTGAAAACACTAACGTCTACAACCCACCTCTCAAACCCCACACAAGAACATTCAAAACTTACAACATTTGAACCCTCAAACGCGACACGAACTCCGATCCGCCCGACCCTCTTTCCTCAATCGTAAATCATAACAAACATCTTGCTAACCCTTCGACCGCCTTGCTAACCCGGCGGCCAGTTCGCCGGCACCCAAGTGCTGTTAATTGGCAACCGGTTGGGGAAATTGGTCCGCTGTACTTGCTTCCGTGAGTTAATGACTAGCCGCCCAGTAGATGGACGCTGAAACCCATTTAGGCGTGTGCAATTTGCGTATGTGCAGCGGGTTAGACGGGATTTGGTGACGCGGTAGTTTTAGGGTTATGCTGTGACTCTAAGATCGTTGAAATTGAGGCGAGTATTGAGTTGTTAAGATTTTAGTGGTAGTTTGGTTGTTATATTAAAGGGTAAGTCGGTTAATGTGGCGGAAGAGTTAATTTTAGTGATATTTTGTTATGATTTCTGCTTGCTTGATTAAATAATGTATTAAGTACCTAATAAAGTTTGACAATTATGTAAAAAGCGACTTTATGTCTCTGACGGTCTGGTTTATGAATGACCAATGAGTTTAATAGCATATTATTTAGATACAAACTGACAGTACGACTTTCAATACGACAAGAAACAGAATATAGGTATGTATCTCAATAACAACAAAAAGGTGTCTTTAGTTCGTCTACGAGACTGCTACGCGCGTAGGCGTCGTAGCAAGACCTCTCGTAGCGGACCACGTGCAGCTTGTGGGTGAAATATACGCAGAGAGCCTACAACGTCCTGCGCGTACAATATAATAACGGATTTAGGATGTTGATGGGGCTTCCGCGCTTCTGCAGCGCTCCGCAAATGTTCGCGGAAGCCCGTGTTGACGATTTTCATGGGATTATGAGGAAGAGAACAGCGTCAATAATGGGTAGGTTGCGCAGAAGCTCCAACCGCATCCTATAAACTTTGTGTGACAAAATGGACAGTCCCTTTATAAGGCACTGGGTGCAGAGGCACGTGCCAACGTGTGTTGGGCCACGTATTTTTTAGTTGTTTTAATTTATAAGTTATGCTAACATAGTTTTTGTAAATCATTGTTACTAACACCAACACCGATTGATTGATGGATTGTGAGTACCTACACCGGTCCGAAATAGAGATGATATACGAGTATTTTTTATTTTATTTTATGTATGGCATCTCGTAATTGACCTTGAGAGGTCGTGACTACTTAACCGGACTATCCTGTGGCTGCCTTAAGCGGACTCAAAGCCTCCAGCCAGGGGCGAAAAACTACTTACATTACTAAGCGAACGCTCGCTAAGGGCACCCCCCGTGGGGTACGGACCTCGGCTTAGGGCGTCACTGACGGGAGGACAGCAAGATGGGACAGGCTGGATCTGGATTATATTATTATTATCTGGGGAATTTAAAGCTACAGGCTCAGCTACGGCGCGGGCTGGCACTTCGTCGAGCAAGGGTCGCGGGGGACAGTTACGTCGGGATCTTCGCGAGGAACCTCGGCGGCGAGGTCGGAATGTCGGTCTGTGTTTGTTCACTGTACTGGTGGCCCTAATGCTCTCCTGAATGAGAGTTATGTGGTCATCGGGATCGGTGAGTAACGAGTATTTATATAATATTTTCTGAGAAATACACACACCAAATTCTAAATACCTATTTCTTATTTTTTGTACAACATTTCTCTCAAACTTTATTGCCTTACAAATACAAAATAAAATAAAACTGTTTCTACCTAAGAAAGTGCCTAATAAAAATAATTGTTTTAGAGAAAATTATTGTATCACCACAAAGGTAAGGTTTCTTACAAAACCAGTAGCGTTTGTGAGGCTAGGGGAATATTTTTATAACACTGTTTAGTTACGGGTATTATACAGACAATATTTTGGGTCATTTTATGATTTTTTATTGCGTTTGCACTTTTATCTTTGCCGGCTGTCGGCTTGTTAGTTGCCGACTTTCTATAAACATTGCTCTTGGTTATAGTAGGATCGTGGTTTGTTTTGTATAAGATCATAAACCCGCAGATGCGGTGTTTTTAGGTAGATAATCAGACTTCTTTTAGGTCTAGCCTTAACAATTTAATTCGAAAGTTTGTTTTAGATGTATGCATCTCCGGTGATAACTAGAGATCGGATATTGGGGCGCATTTTTACCTAAAGTTAATTTTTCACGATGAAAAACTGGATGCGACTTCTTATTTTTTTTTTTTTTTTTTTACAGTTAAGTTTAAGTCCCAAGTAACAGGGGGCGAGTCTATTGCCGGGCACAAATGCAGACTCTAGGCTACCTCTGAGAAATTCCTGACGGAAAAACCGAATTTCATTTTGTCCAACCTGGGAATCGAACCCGGGACCTCATGCTACCAGACCAACGAGGCAGTGAAAATCATAATATCCAATTAACCCTCTCGAAAAATTTCAGAACACCCGAGGAAAACCTTCATACATGTGAAATGTTTGAATCAATTTATTTATCCGATTCATTAGTCGATCGAAGAGTTTCGACGAGATTTATTTTTTCCTCCTCTCGGACGGAAGGCGCGGAATAAATATTAATAATAAAGGAGGGTTTGCCTTCAAAATTACGCAGAGGAGGCAAAGCGTGTTGACGACTCCTAATTTGACGTAATTTGCATAGATTATGCCGGTTCGTTGAGTGCCAATCTTTTTAAGTGGCTTCTTCTACTCATTTTGTGTTCCTGCCGTGGGCCAATAACGAATTTATTATATCCAAGTGCTTTCTTTGCGAATATTTTATGTGTTTCATGAGGTAAGTTCTCGTCCCCCACTTGTTTGTTCAAGAAACAGCACATTACTTTTTGCATTTAAATATATTACTTTTTTTTTACGACTTTCATTGAGACAGCTGTTGGTTTGTGCTGCTTGCGAGACGCTTGCAAACATCACTACACCGGTATTAAGTACATAATGTGTTATACAGGGTGTTCAGTAAATAGAACGACGTACTGCAGGGTCTATACCTACCAAAACAACACAATATATGTTTGTCAAAATGTTACGGATTTACAGTTTTACGAAAAATTCCGTTCGTGTTTAAAATACTATTTCTTGAAAACATTCTTGTTTTTGATAGAAAAAAGACTTATCAATGAGTAAAGTAACTATTGACGAATAATTTGATGTAAATAAAGAATTGGACAGGAATTTTTCATTACGAGATGCTTAAAAATCTGTTTCAAGGTTTTTTTTTGTAAAACTGTAAATCCGTAAGATTTTGCTGAACATATATTGTGTCGTTTAGGTAGGTATTGACGCAAGCTATCACCCTCTTTAGTATGTCATGCTGTTTACTGGTCACCCTGTATATGAACTAGGTAACATTAGATGGTAAAGTGATACAGTCTACAAGTTTTTGACTTCCAAATGAACTCGCAAAATGTCACTGACCATTCCACAGATCCACTTTATTTGTTCCACACTCGCACCGCGTCAACGCGCGGTTCGGACATCGCGCCGCGGCCGCTTCCTTCACATTCCGAACGCAAATATCCCCTAATCCAACCCTGGCCCCACTCTGTAAGCCAACATTATCTCATGTTATTTTTCGATATTACCCCGTTACAGCGGCCGGGGGCGCGTAAATCAAATTTATAGCCTTTTTATACAGGCATTAAAATTTTATCAGAGAGATTTCTTTCTGAATTGTCCAGTATGGCTCTGTCGCCCCTTTTGACTTTCGAGTGGGATGACGAGGGATTGGTCTGTTATATTTTTATGATTTTTGCAAAGATTCTAATCGGTGTAATGGACGCTAAGATTGATTGAGTAGTTATTTATTTTGTAGTTATATTTTTTATAGTATTTTTTATCTAAGTTCAAGTGAGAACTTCCCGTTTCCATTGAGTTAAATAGGCCTTTCCTTTGAAGCACTCTCGAATACCGCTCGAAAAAAAGCATTACCTACATTCTAATGGGTGCTAAGTGATATCTGTACGATATAAATCCATCGACATTTTGGATACCTCCATTTACCATTTTTACCGGATCGAGCCCGCGGCGATCTTCCGTCGAGCGGGTTGAGCGGGATGAAAACGGGTTAAAACGGGTTGAAACAATAAAAGCAGATGCGATTGGTGCGATGTCGATCTTATCGATATGTGCTGTCGCGCGCTCGCCGGCGGCGGCGGGTTAAGCCGCGGTTCCTGCATTGCGACACGCTGGAATTAAAACATTTTTGTTTTTACGTTACGTAGGCACTGTTTCACTAACTAGAGTTTGAGCTGCTGTGCTGAATCAGGGCATAATAATACCAGCTTATTATTACCCCACTGCAGGTTAAAGAACTCTTCTCATACAGAGAAGGCATGAGCATTGATCACCACGCTTGCTCAAGACGGGTTGGCGATTTCAGACTTTAAAGTCCAGGTTTTTTCACGATGTTTTCTTTCACCGATGTCAGTAATGTACAAGATAAACTCAGAATATACGTATGAATTGAAAAAGTCACATTGGTACATGCTCGGATTTGAACCCACAACCTCGAATAAGTTTTTTGCAATTTTTTTTTAGAAAACAAAAAAAAACATTCAGAAATTAAAATAAGCAGCGGCAGCTACTAGCTAGGATGACCAGTCCCTACTGACGGTGCTCGTTCACGAACATGATGTATGGATCAGGACCATTCGGCTCAACCATTTCGAAGGGAACTTAGTGATCCAACACACATGCCATCACCAGCGAGACATTTGAGTGAGCATGACATACTCTCAGCTGTCAGGAAACATTCAAGTCAATGAAAAGCGTACCCAGTAAATGTTAGCTTTATAGTGGTGCTACTAATTGCACCCTATTTATCCTACAGATATAGGCTGAAAAAAATGCCATTCATGCATCCCAGACCTGAAAATTTATGTAAATTTTAGTGTTTTTGATACGGCCTGGGATGGTTGTACTTACACTGTATGGGAAATTAATTTAAATTAATTTCGATATTTGGCAATCATATCTATTGCATAATTTCACTTCAAGCAAAAGTTGTCGGTCGGGCTGCTGACATTGAATCAATATTTATTTAGCAACTAGCACCTCGCCCGCGACTTGACTTCGTCAGCGTGGATATCGAAAAAAAAATGTCTATGTTCATCAGACATAATTTCAGCTTACAATGGTAAAACAATTTTTCAAATCGGTCCAGTAGTTCCGGAGCCTATTCAATACAAACAAACAATCAAATCTTTCCTCTTTATAATATTAGTATAGAAAACGATCTGTCAGAGCCGTTTATATTGTCGCGAATCTCTCAGGGAACTATTTAAAAAAAAAAAAAAAAAATCAGTACCTTGCCAATCCATTTATAAAAATATTAGGTATGTAGGTGTGTAAGAAAAAAACTACATTTTTAAAATAAAATTAGTGATAGACATAATTTCAGACATAAAGATGAAATAGATCAACCATTTTTCAGATTGGCTTAAATCCATACATACATCTTCCATGGGGTACTGTGTTAAATGTTAAATTGGTTGCTAATTTAATTTAATTTTTATTTTTTTAAACGTAGATTTACATTCTGTGATTACTTAACTCACACACTCAATTATTCCTCAATATTCCTACAGTATTATTTCCTTCATTATTAGCCTATATTATTTCCTTATTATTACTCATTTTTTTTTGGAAAATCGGATGCTTTTACTATGTTTGTGACCGCTATATTTATATCACATTTAACTAATTTATCTGTCATTGTTAAATTATTTTTACCTATTGTGGTAATTTTATTATTAGCGCATCGTCTTCACATATAACTATATAATTAATGTATTTCAAATAGTTTAAAACAATACAAAAGGGTAACGTTGCAGTTTCTTGCCCATTCTTCTCCATTCAAAACTACTTTTTTGAAGGGGCGACAAAATTCAAAATTCCATTTTAAATAAATGCTTTGTCTTTGACATAGACTTTATTGGTAACACGCTATAAATATATAAATATAATACCAATACCCGTGTTGTAAACTAATTTACTGGACAATTCACTTCAAAGAGTACATTAATAGAGCTCTCAGAACATGGAAGTTAAAGAGTAAAGGAGATATAAACACACAATATGTCGGTGCAGTACAGTATAAAAAATATAAAGGTGAATACTAAGCAAATTGGAGTTTTGTTATAGTCTACCTTACAAAGGATGTCATGCCAGAGTCAATAAAACAAAATTAAAAAGTATAACAGAGCTAAAGGCACTCATCGGGCTCTTCGTTAATTTTCCTCTGATATTCCTTTTTACAAACACATGGGGTGGCTATAAACAGACCACCACTCACACATGGACATACTTCATTGGGCCTGCACCCACTGGCCACTGGCGATACGGCACGGCAAGAGATTTTTATGAGATTAATAGGAATATAACTTAAATGTTTGACAAAAAAAATGAAATTTCAATAATGATACATAAGGACGTTGCGGTATGCCCAAGGATACCGCGGCCGTTGAAATTTAAATTCTATTGTCATACTGTTAAATTTATATTTCTATTCGTGGCAGAAAAATCCCTTGCCGCGCCTTGCCGCCAGTGGGTACAGGATCACACTGTAATCACTCGCGCATTGAAAACATAGGTACCTACGTTCATTGGCTCAAACAAAATTCAAATTCAGAATATATTCACTGACGCGGCCGTCTGGCCACAAGTTTTTAATAAGGCCAAATAGGATGGTTGTACACTGTACGGAATGGTTGCACCAAAAAGTAAGTCATAACGAGTGCGCGAATCAAAGGTTTATGTAATGAGGTGCTATTCACAAATGCATGCGACAGAGTTGGATATGAATTTTATTTTGTAGGTAGATAGTACACGTTTTAGACATGGTTTTTTTTTTTGTAAAAATATAATAATGAACAAGCCATTGCCTTCCTTGGATGCCACATTATAATATGCTATGGTATCATTTATCTAGATACTTACAAGTGTTTGTGAGATGAATGTGCAAAAATATTATTGAGAAAAATTATGAAACTTCATTTAATAAAAAAATAAGTAAGTGACAACATCGGTACCTATTCAAAAAACAGTAAAACAATAAAATTACTATGAAAAATAAAAAAGTTGAGGAAGACAATGGTAAGTTTTAAATTTTTTTTCATTACACCCAAGGAAAAAAATCTGAAGTGTCTTTTTACGCGACTGCAGGGAAAGGGTGTTGTTTTTAAATTATACTTAGGGCTTTTATGCTTTTCTCTCTGCGTCTCTCTCTCTCTCTGCGGGAATATCATATAAGAAAGCACATAGGATTTTATTAAATAAAACCACATCATCTTAATATCAATAATAACAGCCGCACGAGTCGATTGATCACGTTAAGCTACGCTTGTCGCGGTTGGCCCGTGGATGGGTGATCGTCCATTACAAAACGAGACCCCGCAGTGCCTTAGCAAGCACGTACTTACATCCGTTGGTCCCGGTGTCGTTAGTTGATCTTTGGCAGTTGTTACGTGTAGTCAGATGCCAGAAAGTCTGACAATCAATCCAGGGGTTTTCGTTATACCCAGTAACTGAGTTGTTGAGGTCAGAAATGAAGTCGCTCCATATAAAATACTGGTATTCAGCTGCATCTGGTGAGGCTGGAAGCCGGCCTCAACGTAGTTATGAAAAGGCTACGCAGATTGATTGGTTGAAGTTATCAGTAAACTTAACCTATTTCATTCTATGGCTGGTCATCAGTCACTGCGTGGGAGAGGATTATGAAGGCCAATGACTTCTTATTTGATAGTTAACGTAACCAAACCATTTAAGGGTTTTCTATTACTTTGTTTTACACTAAGATAGGATAAATGAAAATACCCAAAACTACCACACCTATTATTAGTCTTATAACTACAGTTCTTCTTAAGTTATTGCATCATTTCTTTAAAACATTGAACTATCTACATCATTAGTCATAACGAGACTTTAAAATATAACCAAAATATTTGTAACGTGTTCATATCCACAGTTTCAGGTATCCAAGCGTTGTTTGAGAAGCGGCGCGACCGCGGGTGCCTGGCCCTGCAATCAGCTAACCAGATCAGTTGGGAGCAAACACAATTGATAGCAGCCAGCGGCCCATACGCATCTATGTACTAATGCCCTTATACCTCTGTGATCCGATTTTGTTTTTTTATACGATGGATATGTGTTTTGATTGTCTGTAGAAGGTTGTGGTTCAACAATTGTGCAGGTGAATTTTATAACAGTTTTAAGCAATCAAACAAAAATGGCGACTCAGAATCCAATGTTTCTTGTGAAAGTCCAACTGCTAAAAGCTTGTTTTAAGATTTAATAACGAAATGCAATGCAGCATTATTATTTTTGATTTTTTTTTCAGCCATCCCGGAGTTTTTTCTTGTTGTGTGTTTGTTTTTTTTAATAATAAATAATTGTTCTTAAACTAAAACTTTAAGTTCACCAATAATTAATTATTTGTACCTGTTTGCATCTGAAAAAAGTACGTTTACATAAAATTACTATTATTGATACCATCAAAATACAAGTACGCACTTTTTATAAAAGATTATTCATTTAAATGTAACTCTTCGTAGTGTTTAAAATTGTGCAAAATTTTTGATAATAATAAGTGATTATGTTCGTAATAATATTAGTTGTCCAGGAATACCGCACTTTTCCTTTGCCTCATCGTAATACATAAACGATGAACCAGACTTCGAAGCTAGCCATAGCTTCGAGATTCCATTTTTCTCACTTTCCAACACTTACACTGCCATCAGAAGCCGAGCACACGGCCACTGGATTGTGATTGAAAATTAACAAAGTCAGCGCAAAAACTACAGAGGTGCTGTACTGTGACCTGAGAGTATTGGGCTCAGCCAAGAAGGTTTTTTGGTTATAAAGTATGAATTCAATCGCCTATAACAAACTCAAAAAATGCTTTTGGTAAACATGCAACATTGTATTAGATATAGTGTAAATAAATTAAACTTCATCTTCATATCAATGATTTTTTTCTGATAGTATATAATTTTTACAAACTTTATCTAATTTAGATAACATTAATCTATCTTTATCTAATTTTATGTAGGTAACATAACCAAATTTTATTATTGTACTAGCTGTTATCCACGACTTCGTCTGTGATCCAGGGTAAGAGGTTGCCAATGTCCTTACCTAGGTCATGGTCTAGCTGTGTGCCAAATTTCTTTCAAATCAGTTCAGCCGTTTTGGCATGAAAGCGTAACAAACAAACCTTACTTTCGCATTTATAATATTATTTAAGATGTGTAACTTGCAGTGTTGGTGTGCTGCAAACTGTTAATATAAAGTGGTTACTAATAAATAAATAAATAAAAGTATTATTATTAGGTATATTACTTATTAAAAGCGGGACATAGCTGACCACTCTGAGACCACCTCGAGATGAATATTCTCGTTTCTAGAGCACAAGCATTCAGATTTTGATCAATAAAAAAAAACCAGGCAGCACCCATATTACATAAAATACAGCAAAATTTCTCAATACTGTAACATATTAGAATGAAAGGTCAATTCAATTAAAATAAACGAATGAGTCGGTACAAATTATAAAGGTCACAGAATTGAGCTTAGATATACTTTCTTGATTTCATGATTATACACCTTCTACAGTAAATCTTAGTTAACATTAACTAACGACGAAGGACAACATAGCAAGGAAAAACCAGCGCTGGGGCTCTGTCTCGCATAGGGTCGTAGCATCAAGCTGAGCGATGGCCGTTTTGCGTGGATGTGACGCATATTTTCCCCCAACTTGTTCTTTTTTGTGTTTGTACTCGATCACTGCGTCATGTTTACCGCATAAAAATGTTATTTCTTTCTAAAAAAGGACTTATAAGTTTGTAACACTCTGAAATGACCAACCCTCACTGATCAAGCGTGGTGATTGTGTGGCGACCTATCGTTTGACTCTCTGTTTGGCTAGAAGCTATTTTTTTTAGGACAATAAAATAGGTACCGAATTAACGATATTACAATATTCCATCTTACATCACCCTCTTACATTGGGGCTTACACAGACATATCTGGAGAAGTGTGAGTGTACCAGTCAACCAAGGGTGCTGAAGAGATTAGATGGATGGTTGAAAGGAATATGATGAAAAAAAAACTTATAAAAATATATAATTTGTGATGAATTATAAGTAAAATAGATATTGTGTACATATTGTACGGTCCGACGAGTCCCGACTCGCACTGGCAGGTTTTTTAAATTCGATTCATTAAAAATATCTCGGCTATGAATCTGCCGATTTGATTCATCCTGCTTGCTACGTCAGTTTAGTGTGTGTGTATAAATAAACGGTTAGCACAACTAAAACATGTGCGATGCACATTGTGTTCGTCCATGAACTTGCGTTTTCATGTAAATTAATGGATGGTGAATTTTTCGCATGGTTGATGTAGGTTCATTCTTTTTCTGATTAGTCGTAAGTAGCTAATCTTGTCTGTAGACGGACAGAACACTACTTGAACTTTTTGAAGAAGTTAATTAAGTTATGTCAAAACGCAGCTGGTGTGACAACTGAGCAAAAATTTTAAAAACTACCAATTTTCTGAAAACAAAAACCGTTTTCCGAAAACTTTTTATTATAGTGTGGAAAGTCTTGTTTATTGTCGGTCATTTAATTTTGTCTTCATAATAAATTCAAACAAAATATTTCGAATTTGGGTTTGTGTTCCAAGTGTGAAGTAATAAAAATCAGTGTTAATTTCTCAGAGTCTTTCTTTTATCTCGACATCTCTAGATACATATATACATTTCGATTATACATTGCCAAATGGCAGACATTTATTGTACACATCGTTCGTTTAATAAATACCCTTTTAAACTATTTACAATTATACATTTGTCTTTCTTATCCATTAAAGTAATCAGTCGTTTCTCGAAGAATATTAAAATTTCATTTATACATTTACAAATCAATTTACATTTATATTTACGAGATAATTATTATATAGATAAGCTTGAACACATCTGCAATAAAAGTAACAAATAATCTATCAACATTTACTTTTCTAATCTAAACTCTAGAGATCTAAAATAAATCTAACAATAAATATCTGATATAAATCCAGGGATTTTTAATACCTATGTTATGTACAAGCTCATTGGTTTATCACATTTCAACAGATCCATCATCACGAGGGATACTTAACTAAGAACTCTAGCACTGACACTAAATAGTCAATATGGCCGCCAAACTGATTTGTGTGTTGGTATCGTGCCGTTGGAGAGTTTCGTGGACGTGGGACTAGAAGACAGCACTCTCGTGGTGCGTTGTGAAGGAGCCTTCAGTTCATTTCGGACTCGCGGCCTGTCTGCTACCGTAGAGTCAGCAGCCTGAACTCTCTTCATCTCTTGCAACTCAACATTCGCTGGTCGTGTTGGATGGAAAGCTGATTTCACTACTTCAATAGGTTCTTCGTCAGATTCATCAGTAATCGTTGCGTCATGCATTGAATTGACTTCAGATTTGGAATCGGCTTTCGATCTGTCAGGGCTAGCGTTGGCTATACTTCTTGGGCTACCACTTTGCCTGCTGCTAGTTGGTGACAGTCGAGCGCTTGACGTGTCCATTGACGACACGTTGCTTTGCAAGTGTCTCAACGCTTCGTAAGGGTTGAGGCCATTCTTTAGAGATAGCTCAGGTGGTAATGATTTCATTGCTAGGTCTGCTGGGTGTGGTGCGAAAGGTAGAAGACCGTTGGGTGGTAAGAAGGCGCCAGGAGGAGGGATTAGGCCTCCTGCTGGCAGGTTCGCCATCGCCGGTCCGAATGGGAACAGTTCTGCTCCAGGTAACGTTACTGGGGGCGTTGGTATTGAACCTGGACCACCTGTTGACAATCAAAAAAAAAACATTAGTGATTATGTCATTCAATATAAAGGTTTTGTGATCTTTACTGTTATAAGATTTTTAGTCGATGGTGATGGGAAAAATATTGAAATATATCGAGCTACCGTTGGCTGATTTGCGAACATGACGTAATATGAGAGACGAGCCCCGAGGGATGGCTCGCGGCGCTCGGGCACTCCGTCTATTCCCTGAACAACGGGGGTGCATAATCGTACTAAGGATAATGTACAATCTGTAGGCGTTTAAAGGCGGCATCACCGAAAGGGATGTTTTTTTAGTGCGATATCGGGAGGGCGAGGGTGCAATATTTATTTATCAGAACACGACGTAGTTCTTTGCAACACAGACACGCCATTCCGTAATTCGGCACGATACGACTCTTTCTGTCACAGAGAGTATCTGTCGGCGCATTATTGATGCAGGGCACGTGTGTAGCTGTTGCAACGGACACGTGTGCACTCCACAAAGCCGAGAGCATCGCGATAAGGAAGTACACCTATCTCCGCACATGCCGGACAAAGAGAGTTCGAAATGTGAAATTTTCATTAGCATCTGTGTTCAAAAAGTTCTTCCCGGGGAAGCTTTGATTCTCGATAGCGTGTAAGAGAAGCTGGCGCATAAAAAGGACACGACGGAGGTGCAGATTGGGCCACAAAGAGCTCGGAGGTGGTGCTACCGTTCGTTACTTTTTTGCACTTTTTCTGTTTGCAGCAGTGGCAGTGCGCAGACCACTTTAAAAGGCAACAGGGGTGGAAGGGGTCGTAACTAGGGGGTAATTTGGCGAGGTGGGGGACAATATCGGCGTCGCGCCTGATTGAGGTGATTCCCGATCGTTGAATTTGATTCTGTTTTGCTTTGACCGTTATTTTGAATTAGCATTTATTGGGTTAACCGGCTCCAATCCAATGTGGAGAACATTATATGAATAGCACGTGTACGAGTGGAATTTACTTTCAATTTTCGTGATGTAATATCTCCATATTCTTTGATCGATACGCTTCGCTGTGGAAGTTCATATAATCCGAAGTCTTTTGCTTTATTTCCATCATGTCCTGATGCAAAAAGTGCTAATCAATGACACGTTTTCAAAGTACGTCTCACGTCTGTGAGCGCGCTACTACGGAGGTTTAATAAAAGTCTGTAGGTGTTTGAGTACATCGCTCCTCGCGTTTCAGCGTCGGAAACAAAAAGTGGCTGGTGGCGCGGTCGCCTACATTGGAATAAAATTGACTCCACACTCTCTCGAACGTGAAGGCAGTGCTTTTTTGTATGTTTAGTAGCCCCCTCCCACTTCCCCCCGTTGTGCGGACTTCAGCGGGTGGTTTTGCTACGGTCGAGCCGGTGTTGTTTTGCAAAGTTCAAGAGTCGCTTCTTTTATTTGAGCCGCTTTTGCGTTGTACGGCCTTGAGGGGCAGTACTGTTGCGAGCAACATGTTTTTGAGTGCTGTTTGCTAAATCGGGAATTTTTAAATTAACAAATGCCGTTATTGTACGCCGATTGGAAGCTTAAGAGGTACTCGAACGTTCTGATTTTGTAATACAATTCTTTTGCTCAGGCGTTTGATGCGAAATATTCAACAAACATTTTTAGATACGTGTTTTCAAAGAAACTTCTCTATGTACTGTTTGCAACCAATGGTAGCGTAGGTAGTTAGTTTATCAAACTGATATCAGGAACACAAACGAAGTTTTTGTTGACAAATTGAAAAACCTAGCTGGAAGTGACATCAAAAATATACAATACCTTTTATAAGTGAAGCGGTCTGGTCTCGCATTTGCGGCGGTCTGAAGTAGTCTGCCCACGCATAGTTG
Organism: Dasypolia templi; assembly: GCA_963555695.1. NCBI lineage: Eukaryota > Metazoa > Arthropoda > Insecta > Lepidoptera > Noctuidae > Dasypolia > Dasypolia templi. The sequence continues at coordinate 8,452,397 of OY743157.1, forward strand.
AGGTAGGCCGCATCCAGCCAGCCGGGGTTCAACAAGAACGGGCTGAATGCACCCGGGTGACCGTAGCCGTAATCTGCACAAAAGAAAACAAATTTGTAATGTCTTGTTGATGACGTAAGGAGGAAACATTCTAAGAAGGTTTGGTTGATTCCTGGACTTGTATTTAGGAATCCAAACTTGTTCTATGTGTCTAGTCAGAGCTATTGATCTGGTGTATCACAACCGGAATCCGCAGTCGCCGCCAAACGACAATGTAAGTCATAGTACGGGTCCGAGAAATGGCGTATTAAGTAGATATGGACGCGGCGAGGTCACTAACGTCTTGATCCACGTCCGCAAGCACTAAAGTCACAAAGGGTGGCCGTAAAGGCGGCGACACACGGGCCGCGCTCTGTTTACCGCCCGGCGACTATAACAAGGGCTCTGTATACAAAACGAGCCCGTTTACTACTGCAGTTAGCCGGCTCCTCTGTGCCATACGTTTTTACGACCCTCCAACGTCACGTTGCCTTTCGCCTTTCATAGCGAAACGCATTTTTTATTTGTTTAATCGATACTCTACTGAATACAGCGGCCATCGTCTATTTTCAGGTTTTTACTACATTTTTAATCCAATCTTGAGACATCCCAATTGATGCGATCAGGTGTAACGTTTTTATTACCGGATTAAACTGTTTACGAGCACTTTGTCTACTTTGTTTTGAACTTTGTATACGCGGTGCTTCTTAGCGACTCTTATACGAAGTTTGTTGTTGGGAGTTTTGTTTGAGTAGCCTAATTATATCGTAAGCTAAACAGTGCATGTGATAGGGCTCAGTCTTTTGTTTTACGTATATGACGTTTTTATCGCGTAATAAAATGTTGACGAAACAATTAGTTTATTTGTGTAAAGCCTACCCCTTTCTGCGGGGAGATTAGCGAGTGCTCCGTGAGAGCGTTTCCCAGATCGCGGGCATTTTAAATTAAGAACTTGATGGATGGCCCGTCGCGCTGTCACGCGCCGATCCGGAGCTGAGAAGCGCTCCGACATCATGGAACAATAATAAGTTAAATGTGGAACTCGGAAACGGGCCGCTCCATTTGTTAATGCCAGTATTCAATTAAATTCAGTTCCCCGACCCTTTACATATGCGGGGCTCTGAATATTAACGCGGTAAAGAGAGCATTTCTAATGTTGAGAAGTGGTATATGATTACTGAGTGCTTGAATTAATATTAATTCGGGTAAGTGGGGACGTTAACCGACACAGACTTTGTTCGGAGTACATTTAAAGCTAATTTGATGATATACTAAATATTTTCAGTAAGACTGTTAAGAAGTTTTGTATATTTTTTTTGGGCTGTTTTTCAATTGAACCAGCTTCATAAGTAGTTACTTGACCGTACAATATAATTTAAGCTAAGGCAAGACGAATTGTGTAAGTTTTGGGCTCCTGACTTTCCGTCAAGTCCACCATGACAACCGTCACCGAACTTCGATACAATATAACAGAAACGCGTCGTTCAATTTCCGACGATATCGAAATATTCGAATCGGAATTCCAAACAAAAATAATGCAAACGCACTGTAAAAGTGAGTCTATAAAGTTATTTCTGCGTCTGTTAATCACCACCGATCTAAAAATGTACAATGGTTAAGAATGTGGCTCGGATCAGAACGCGTCGCGGCCGAATTCGTACCACTCGAGACAAATAAACGGACCATACGACATATAAGTGTCAGAATGAGCGTTAAATATCTCTACGAGATCAGATGCGAGCCGGTTGTCACTCGTAAATTAATGTTAAGGAGTCTCTTGCATAAATGGAATCAGAGTTATGGCTCATAATTTGGAGGGTGCCGACGCTGCTCCATAACTAACACCGCATTTATACGTCTTTGTTTAATTGTCTGGTTTATGGCGATTTAGTGCTATCAGTTCGTGATCTGAATGTGGAAATTGTGGGAGGAGACACGTGATTTGAAGAAGAAGTGGATGTTAACGTTTTTATAAGGGATAATTTGTGATTGACTTCTAATTTAACACTATTGATTGTTCCGTCAAAAAGTCGCTAGTCTTAAAAGAATATGTATAACACTAAAGAAAGCTTCGGCCCGCAATTCCTAGGAAGCAGTATCGGTCGATCTACTGCGGGTACGTAACGAAATACATGGCTCAACTTCTCCAGTAGTTTCAATGAATTTTAGTTAAATTTTCCATAAGTCGTTTGGTAATGTTGGCAAGGTCCTCGTAGCCGGGTGGTAATGCGGGTCACTGCTATGGATGCGGTATTTTAGCAGCTAGCAGAGACATAAAATCCATATTTTAGAGGCACCGGCCTCGGGGTGCAGGCGGGGAGATCAAACGGGACTTTACGACGCGGCCCGAGATTGTTTACATCTGTTACGGCCACCTCCGCACCGACAAACTGGCGAACTTGGTAACCGCTGGTACACCAAGTATTGGGCCGATGTTACCATGCCGGCGAAATTCTAGAATATGCCTGAATTATTTTGAATGATAAAACTGTGTTCTAAGACGCAGTAAAAGAAAGCTAGCTCGGTTCAACAGCATGGGAAGCGGAATTAGAAATGATATTCGCGATTCGCGAATTCAGTTTATGTCGTCAATAAAATTAGCACGCATATTTTTCGACATGTGTGTTTTAATTGTCTAAACAATTATCAATCTTGATGAACTTTGGACTAGTTTTTTTTTTGTAAACAGTAGACGTGTTATAAGACGGCAAAACATTGGAGATCGTAATCCACAAGACAGTTTTCTTATCACATTACGTCAAAGAAAATAGTGATGCGAAAAATGAATTTTTATATCCGCATTAAAAACGAAAAGTAAATATACCCAGCGCTAAGCCACGTCAAAAACTATTTATTTACATTCAAAATGTGTCTAAATGTTAGTTATTTTACTAACTACATGTTAATTAGAGCGTACGGTCATTAAGGCAGCTCCATTGATCGCTTTATGAACTTGTCGTCTTTGAAGTTTATCGCCCAAGGATGTTAGTTTTTCCGCATACTGTCTTTTTATTATTGGTTGAAGTTTGGGCGCAACTGTTTGTTTACACAGACGTCTCGGTGTACGTTGTAATGTAACATCTAAAATAGATTAGTGGTGTGAAAACATTATGATTTGAGTTTAATTTGTTGATTGCTTTGTGTGTAGATGACGGATGATTATGGTTTCCTTAGCTTGATTATGATTGATGGCGTCTGTCACAGATTTAGTGGTCGTTTTGTTGGACAACTCAATTGTTAGAGCAGTTTCTAGATTTGATTTAATTGGTGTTGATTGAATGTCTTCACTAGCAATTTGTTTGGGTAAACTCTGTAAAATAGTATTTTGGATTTACCGGATTGTATTTCTTTTTGTCCTATTACGTTATTTCGTGTCTACAATGCCTATTTATTGCAGATTTTCAGTTTATTTTAATACTCGGCTTCCAATCGCAAAACTTGATTCTATTTTTTTTTTTTTATAATTTGCAAATCTTTTCTCTCGACACAAACCAAGAAGCTTCATGAACATTGACCTTCACCATCCTCATATTAATTGACTTGTAAATTTAGACATTTACACAACACACCAAAGTATAAAAGCGTGTTCTTGTAAACACCAATAACCATTTATAAGCCCCACGTCAAAACATGATGCTCCATAACGTTAACTCCTTACTCACATATAGCAGACAATCGGTGTTATTTCGAGGGAGAGCTGTCTTTAGCCGTTATTCTTAACGTAGTGAGAAGATTAAACTGAGGAGGCAATTAATGTCCCAATGATTGACTGTCTCTGTTTCGTTCACACACAGATGTCGGATTTTTCGGTGGGCCAAATTTTTCTCCACACTATTTTTACAAAAAAAATAAAAATATGAAAGTGAGCGTAGTTCTCGCGTTAAAAAATAATAGATTTTAAATGTATCAGAAATAAAACTCGTTTGAATGTGGTTGAATGTTGCGGCGCCGCAAAATCGACCTCGGCTCTGTGGACTGGCGTGGAGCCAGCAACTCGCGCACGCGCATCCAACTAACGTTTTATAAAGATTGATCTTTTTTTATTGTTTCATTGTATCTGACAAATGACAATCTTTTGGGTTAAGGAAGCTAGACTGGAGGTCGATACATTGTCTAATTCGGGACGTCGAAAAAATTGCGCGTAGATAATGACTTGTCCCGAAGTAAAATTTAATTTTGGCAAAAATCAGTTGCATTAATTTATTTTGGCAAATAACGAGATATTATAATTGAATGTACCGAAAAGAAAAGAAAATCGATAAATTAAAGTAATTAGCTAAGGTGTTAAAATAGTGAAATCGCAGTTTATTTTTCGGGTGGATTTGAAAATTTTATTAACTTGCGTACATTTTTTTAAATAAACTTTATGCTCAAATGAAAGATAAAGAAACTTATTAACTACATATTAATAATAAAAAACAGAAAGTACAAGAAAGTAAAGAGCAGAAAAAAGTTTTAAAGTAAATGAAGTAGTTAGAAACTTACTTTGCTTGGTTCTGGGCTCTCTAGGGCCGTCGACGGTGACTTTGATGGCTTTCATATAGGTGGCTACCTGGTGAGGGAACGAGCTGATGGTGATGGTCAGAGAGAAGGACTTCCCTCTTCCACTGCGACCCACGAACCTCAGGTCATTAAACTTCGCGACCTGGTTCTTCATCACCGCCGTGCAGTTCCTCAATTCTGCCATGGAATTCTCATCATTGCCAGCCTTTATCGTGACCAAAGTGCCGTCCTGCACATCATCCAAAGCCACCACTTTGAAAGCCACCGGCAGCGACTTGTTGGACCTCCAGTGGCCGGGCAGCACGGAGCACAGCACTGCCGGAGAGCCAGTCTGCACCAGCTCGCCGTGGCTCTGCCGGTAGTACTCATGGATATGAGCATAAACATCCGCCATGCTGGGGGCCGGAGGGCTCGCGTGCGGGAGGTGCATCGACTTCAGTCTACCCTCTACGAACACCGCACCGACTCTCGACACGCCACTGAAGTCCTCTGTCACGCCACTGTAGTCTCTAAACACTTGGGTAAAAGTTTCAAAACACGCGAATGGTTTACAAACTCGCGGGAAGTGAGCGTCGCGTGCGCGGAGCGCTCGGAAAGTTGTGCCAAGTACGGGCGCAAGACTCCGTGTGAGCCGCGAGCTGGGAGCAGCGTCTACACCACTTGTTGGGCGCGGACGGCAAGACGCCGGGCGGGGGACTCGGAAAAATAAACGGCGACCCGTGACTCGCTGACACCGCAAGCCGAAGACTCACGACGCGCAACGAAGTCGTGTCGAAGAGACGCGTGCTCGCGAGAACTCAGTTTCAACTGATGACTGTGATACGAACGCGACTTTTTCCGATGGTCAATATTTTGCGTTGGCGCGGTCGCCGCCCCCACCCGGGTGGCGGCCCCTACGTCTCGTAAAAAGCGGGAAGGAGACGAAGGGCACGGGTGATGCGGTGTCGCGGCGGGAACGAGCGGGACGGCCGCGGTCGGTGTCTGCGTTTTTATAAAAATGCTCGTTGGAGTGGGATGACGGCGCTCACCGCCGCCTAGTGGGAGAGGGATGGGTGGATTTTTTTGAATCACCGCGGTGACGTATCGCGAGGCGGCGGTAATTAGGCCGCGGGGCGGCGGGAAACCGCGGCCGGCGCGAAAACCTATCAACGAGCTCATGAAAAATTATGATTTTCATGTTTGGAGTCGGCGCCGCTCGCGGGGTGGCACTTCATTTTCGCTGAAGCACGCGAGGAATTTTGATGACAGGGGTTTTGACTGACACTTTTAATCACGCCTGATATTTGGTGGAGTATTGTTGTTTTCAACCCAGTAGTGTTAAATACAGTGGCTGTGCTCAATTTTGATAACAAACTTAAAGCATATTTATATTGAATTTTCTGTGCAAGGTGCTTTGAGCTTACCGTAAGATTTTTTATTCCAGTGATGGTCTTCTAAAGAATACCAAGTATTTTCTTATTGAAATTAAGTACTATCAAGGATCTCATGCATTGTAACAAAAAACAAAAATTAAAGAATTAAAACAGAAGTCGAAAAATTCGCGTAACAACAAAGAGTTGGTACGGGCCGCGTCCGCGTGCGGTTAGCCGCGTGTTGCGGTGTGAGAGAGAGATCACGGCGGGCGAGCGAGACGGCTCGTGAGGGGGCGGGGCCAGGGCGGGCCGGCCGGAAAACTTCTGCGGAACTTTCCGGAGTTTCCCGCGCTTTCCGCGAAACGACGCGCGTCAATGCACGCGTTGCCGCGTATAAAGTTGCGTGTTTCATGTGAAATAAAATAAAATAATTTTGTAGCTGTTTTCTTGTGATTTTATTTGTGATTCGTCATTGTTGTAGTGTCCCATATGTTGTGTTAGTTTTCTTGAAAACTTCCGTCTGAGTATCTTTGATGTAAATTAATTTAATTAATTTATTTATTTATTGTATTAATAATTAATACAATTAATTAAATAGGTAATTAAATGTATTTTGTGACGTAAAATTAATCATATTTTTTCAATAAAAGTTGCAATAGTAGTTTTTGTCAAGCATGTTTTCTGAGTGTACAGACAAACACAAAAATTCAAAGAAAATACTTTATGAAGTTTTAAAAACCCAATTTACTGAAATACTCAGTTGATAACGAACCACAGGGATAAATCTTCGGAACCGAATAATTAAAATTTATTAGGTTATGCCAAACTCTTCTTATCAAAGTTATAAATATTTACTGCTTTTATCTAAAACGAGGTAGACCCAAAACAGTCCCATTGTTTTACGAAAACTTATGGTTTTTATGGCAGGCGGTGTCTTTGGCGGCCTGTCTATTGTACCAATATGGCGAAGACTCTATTGTTTATGCTCCTGCCGTAAAGTTTGTACTTTATGGTTAGAAGTTTGCGAATAAAACAATTTGCAAGGAATCGTAAAGTAGGTACCTATAGATTTTTATTGCTGTGCACATTTGTGGGTAGTTCGGTTATATCTATGGTTGGTAACGGTTGTGTTATGTAGGTAAATATGGGAAGTTTATTGTTTGGGATTGAGGTAAAGAGTTCTGTTATTATTTTATTACTTTTTTTACAACTTTTTTTTAGCAGTTTGGATTTTGTTGGTTTGATACGAGTATTTGTGTGAGGGTATTAAATCATTTATGTTTCAGTGGTGGTTAACTTTCAGTAGGTAGATATACTGTGTGACTTGTAATTGACGTATTCCTTCCAGGACCTGATGGTGCGACCAATTTGCAACAATTAAGCATCCCATAAAGCCTAGACGAAAATTCATGGAATTCGAGAAAACCCAATTTACAAGTGTTTTTAAAAAAATCATCAGAATTCGTCACTATAAACAAAAGATGTGTTAAATTAAACACATTGGAGAAAAGTGATAGGTATAGGTGACTTTTCTCTAAACTTTTTCATTTAGCACACCTTTTGTTATAATTACATTTTCTAAAGCATCAAACACTTAAAAGTTAAAAGAAGAAGTTCACTAACCATTTTCAAAAATATCTACGCACATGAAGTTTAAAACCAACGAATTACAGGGAAGACATCTTCAATTTATCAGCTATCTAACAAGATACGTATACGAAATGAAAATATACAGAGGGTTGCCATGAAACAGTCGATAATGCTGGCTGTGGTGGCCTCCACACATTCGCGAAATGTCAAAAAACGACTTCTACACTGGCAAAGGTCGAATTTGTTAAGTGTTGAAATACCTATTTAAAAAAATTGTGATAATCGAATAAATTTATTGATCTAAAGAACAAACGAAGAATTTCTACGCTACGGGTTTATTACCATAATGCTAAATTTATAGTTACGTTTGCGCACTGGTAAAAAACGTACCCTGTATACTGTGTATACGATGAGTAAAGGCTCCCGCAAACAGGCGCGACGCCACAGTGCGACACAATAGCACCTCTCGTCGCGCGACTCGCGGTTCCTTTGTGTCGCGCTGTGGCGTTGCACCAGTGTGCACGAGACTTAACTTTAATGTTTTAAACGTAGACTAAAGAATCAATCACTACCGACTTTCTCATTGAGCTTTCCCCTTCTTCTTTCCAAGTCGATAAGACTGAATTTATGTAGGTGTATTGGTGTCATTAATTAAGCACTCAAAAGGGCAGGCGTTTCAGCATGTAGGAAAGATAGATATAATCTTCCTCTTTAATTATGTTCACCAAAAATTGCCGACATAAATGTAGAAATTTTACAAGAGACAGAAGATTTTTACAAGAGAAGGAGAGACATAACTGCAAATATTTTAGCTATCTGTAAAAAAATATACAATAATAATCATGAAACAATTGTAAAGAACAAAAATAATGGTGTTTAAGGACACTCCAGCGCAGTAAGTGCAAGTGGGTCATGTTTCGGACGGGGGCACCACACTCACATTGGGTGTCGATAATCCCCCATTTTGACAAGTTGTGTTTGCAGCGGTAGAAAATAAACATTGTTTTGACGGCTGTTAGAGCAGAAACTACATCCATAATCATAAATACAAGATACAGAAGCATCTTTCACCTACATTATTGTCAAAAGTTAAAAGTGTTACGAACACGGTACCTACTCGTATTCTCGAAGTCATGCTATTTTGAAATAGGTTTTTAATCAAAATTGGACTCGTTATTTCACGAGAAAATCGCTTTTGATTTTTGTACCTAGATTGCTTTGACTTCGATTATAGATTATGCCTGCTACTTGGATGCTACTGTCCTCTGTGGCATCCAAGTTATTTCCTAGCTCCTGCTATTAAACAAGCTTGAGCGTTTGCAAAACTTGCATTCGCTTTGTTTTTGGTCTGTGAAAGTATGACCATGTTTCTCACCTTCGCAAGGAACTCAAGTGACTCCTGATCCGACTTCGCAGGAACACTCGGATTTTATGTGTCCTCTTCAACATCTTACACAACCCGTCTTATCCTTCCTACCAGCGTGAACGATTTCCTTACGCTCACTGACGCACCGTATATATCACATCTGAGGTCCCTCCTTACATCCCATCCTCACAAAACATGCTACTATTCTTGTTCCTTCTCTGTTCATGCTTTAATATTGTGGAACTCACTTCCGCCTAGCATTCGAGATTTAGAATCTATTTCTCAATTCAAATTTCGAGACCTTTCCTTTTAAATGTGAGAGTCAAACCGTCACTACGGTTTAGTGGGGCTCAATTTATACGTTATATATTTATGTGAAATTAAAAATTATAAAAAATAAGACGTCTCAATATCAAATTATTCTCTTCTTGAAAAATTTCTTAAGAAATAAGCAGTACCTTTGTACTCAATATTAAAATGTCGTATCTGTATCAACTTTACAGTGTGTACTTATATAATACAATAAGTAAATAAAATAAATAAATAGGGATGACATCCATAAAATCATGGAGCAGCTTTTCTTATCACATGATCGTTCTCCTTACTGCCTTAACATAACATTATCAGCCTATATCGTTCCCTCTCTTTCTCTGCTAGGACACAGGCCTCCTCTTGGTAAGAGGGAGTAGGCCGTAATCCACCACGCGGGCCCATTGCGGGTGTTTAGACGTCACATGTATTTTTTTTTTTGGTTTTAGGACATGCCGGTTTCCTCACGATGTTTACCTTCACTGTATTGAGAACAGCAGTGATAAAATAATTTACACAAAGTAAAGCGCCTGTCTGGGTTCGAAATAACGTCATAGACAACTCGCGAGTCGCGGTAATGACCACCTGGCACCACTGCTTAAGATTACAATATTTTTATCTCACGAAGCAACACGCGCTTTACTTGTGGTAATCAAGACAACACGCTGTGACTCATAAGCATAACGTTCAATAAAAGCCGAGCAACATTTTAGCCGAAACATTCCCATTTTATTTTCCCTAACCATGAAGGTGTCAAATACAACGAAAAAAACTTCAATCTACAAGAATGAACTATAAAAAGCCGATGGTAGAGCATAATCAAGTTTGAAAACAACATCTCAATACAGAAACGTCATAAAATTTAGAAAGTTCAAATATTAGGGCTGATGACACCGCTGTTCTCACAGGGGTTGTCAAAGAAATTCACTCAATTACGGCAATAAAAATAATATTGTAGCCAAACATTGGGAGCTTTGAAGTTCGCGCCGGTAGCTACCGAGCGGTTTTGTGCAAGCGCACTGAATCCCACAAACAATGCGTTTGCGCACAATACAACTTCGGCTTCTAAGACTCCCTATTATGTTGGGCCAAACATTGGCATTGGCGCATTGTGGGTCCTTTTGTTACCTATTTACCGACTTTTGGGTTGTTACATTCAAGGGGATGCTGACAGAAAGCCGCTCGGTAACTCGCAGAAAAAAATGTTCTCAATCTCTGTGTTCGTGAATAGATCCATCGACGGCAAAATAATAAGTTAATTGAGTTGTACTATTTAGGAAAGCGATTATTGTCGTTTTTTGGTTAACTTAATTACAATGGTATTTGCTGATAGATATTGCTGGTTAGTGTCTACAAGTTAACAATATGTAATGTTCGTTTTTTAAATTCCAGATTGTGGTTGTTTTTTTTTAGTACCTAAAGGTTTTTGTCATTAAACCTGTCAAATTACTATCTGGGTTTCAATGACGAGCTCTAGCGTGACATCGGGGCAAAGCGCCAGGTTGCCCGCGAAATTCAATATTACTTACGTTTTTTGCAATTTGCAGATCAGTGTGAGATTGTATGTTGAAGAAAATATGATACGCGACAAACACACGCGATAAGCGAGCGTGTGTGTGTGTGTTCAGTGTGTGTGTGTGTGTGTCCGTGTGCGTGTAGTATGTAACAGAACTGTAATAATTAGAATCATTAATACAACTATCTAAGTTAGAAACATTTGAGGGCTCAAATGTTATGTTTTCCAGAAATCATAATATTCGAGTGCTTTTCTAATTTTGTAAATACATACTTATTACGATCGAATTCGCTTTAATTTGGTAAGTATATCTATTATATATATTATGAAATTAATTATTATATGTATATCTCTTTAGGCTGGAACTGTTGAAGCTATACCTACCCACAGACCTACATGTTGCAGTGGGCTTTTATGCAAAACTTATGACTTTTTATTTATTTATTTATAATTATATACTTTATCCCTCAACTCCTTCCATCTTTCGCGAAACCCGCGCGTCCTCCTTTTAGTCTCCAACCCAGGCCTGCCCAGAAGTGGGACAGTGAATGCTAGTCAAAAGAAAAAAAAATTATACTCTATTGTACACCACAAAAATACACATAAAAAATATATCGAATTTTACAAAATGTACAACAGGCGGCCTTTAGATAGAACAACGGACCCGATTGGGTACCGAATGCAATTTGTAACAAACTAACCATAGGTATTAATTACCGGCCGAACCTGCTTTTCGGGTATTGATAGTATTCGGCCCTAGCCCAAAAGTCTGACAATCTTATTAAAGGGTTTCGTGTTACAGGGTTATGGAGGTCTGATGAGCAGTTGCTCCAAGTAAAATACTGGTATCCAGTTGCATCTGGGGAGACTGGAAGCCAATTTTTTTGTTAAGTTCCGGAGTGGATAATCCTCATGGATGTCCTCCGCCCTAGAGCGGGAGGAGGGGTGTGTCAGACTCTTACTGGCTAAATACCACCCCGAAATTCCCTTCTCACTCTTGCACCGGGGATCATGGGAACTTGTGCACCTTCCACGATCCCCGGCTAGTGCCGGCTTCCTCATGTCCGCGGGGGAATCTCTCCCCCCAAGAATGGAAGCCTACCCCAACATAGCAAAAGGCTAGGCAGATTGATTGACAATAATTGCTAGACCAAACCAATTTGACCAAGGCGCATTAGTACCAGTGATTTTGTAGAATATGTAGAGCGTTGGTGGCCCAGTGGTAACGGCCTCGACTTACGATTTGTAGGTCGTATGTTCGAACCCAAGCAGGCACACTTTACTTTGTGTATTTTTTTTAATCACTACTGCTCTCAAAACGATGAAGGAAAACATCTTGAGAAAACCGGCATGTCCTAGAACCCAAAATTCGAAGACATGTGCAACTGACAAATAACAACCCGCACTGGGCTCGCGTGCTGGATTACGGCCCACTCCCGCTCACAGAGAGGAGTCCTGTCTCTCCGCCGTGGGAACATTAAAGGCTGATTATGCATTAGGACGAACCAATTTGCAAAGCCTGAAGTTATATACATATTGCAGAAATATTATAATAGTAAATTGAATGAAACGCCTGCGAGGTCCCAGATAAAGTTTTAAAAAAAAGATTCATTTATTAAGCTTTCTGAGTAGAATTTTATTGTAACAAGCAAGTTTTTGGCCAAAACAATTTAACGAATTAAAACTACTGCATTTTTAGCTTAAAAAATCTCCTCAAACGTAACCACCGCATCGTGTAACATGTGTTCGAAGCGTAGGTTACAAGATAATCGCTGCACGGAAGTAGGTACGGCCGACGACCGCTTTGTTGAGGGTTCGATTCCCAACAATAACGATCTCATAATTGCCTACAAATGTTTCTTTTGCTTCACTGAAGGGTTAGGGACTTTTAAACGGTCTTGCCACTTGTAAGGCAGTTGGGATATTTAAATTAGTTTACTCCTTTCTTTAAAATGAGATTAATTAAGTCAGCTTTGTAGGGTTTTGTGTTGATTAGGATTGTTGATTTTTGGTTATTTTGACTCGGTGTCTCTATTTATAATTACATTTGTAAGGAAAGGACCTTACGTAGCCACTCACTATTTTTTTAAGCAACCACGTTTTTTTCTAAATAATCTAGGGTAGGATATGTGAAATACCGAGTTTTTTTCTTTGATTTTCGTTCAGCTAAAGTGGGAGCGGTAATGGTCTAATGGTAGGTAACTGGTAACTTACAAGTTGTGGGTCATCGGTTTGAACCCAGGCAGGCGGTTTACTTTGTGTTAATAATTTCATCACCACTGCTCTCCAAAGAGTGAAGGAAAACATCGAGAGAAAACAGGCATTTTCTAGAGTCAAGAAAAAAAAAGAAGATAATATGAGAAATCTATCAACCCGCACTGGGCCTACATGGATTATAGAGAACTTGTACCTCGAAGAGAGGAGGCTTGTCTCACAGCAGTGGAAGTGGAAACCATTATTTCCTTTAAAAGTACAACAAAGTACCAATAATTAAGTCCTCAAATCCAGTACACTTCAAAATACATTAAAATAATTACCCAAAAAATCTCAAATCTAATACAATATTTACGCAACCTTTTAATCCTCAAGAGGTGTCATAAAAAGTACGTTGCACACACACAAAAGTTCAAAATCAATTTAGTACTTGAATTGGTCCAGCTGTGTTGTTGAGCTATTGGTCCGCAATGTTGCTAAACGTTGAGCTCACACAAAACTCTGAATGGTCCTTGAGTACGCGCTTATGAAGACCAAACGCAGCTCCGTAATTGGCCACTTGAGTTTTAAGGGAAACCGTTCCGGATGTAGAGTTAGAAAGGTATAGATTGGTGGAGGAGGAATTGAGAAAAAATCTTCCAGAAAAATGCATCACATAGTTTGATGGCATTATGTGCTTGTTAATAAAATACATAAAGAGACGACTTCCAAAAAATTAAACACTAGAAACTGAAAAGTTACTTTAATTTCGGAAGTCGGTGTCTTTGGTTTTGTAATTTTCTTTTTGCCACCGGTCTGTGAATAATAGTCTGGCTGTTCTTTCGATATGGTTCGCAGCTCATAATATTTTACTTAATGCCAACAAAACGAAATGTCTTAAATTCTCATTACCAAATTTAAATTCACTTGGGGTACCCCAAGTGCGTTTAAATTTAAAACTTGATGACAAGAAACAAGTTGCTATTACGGAAAATGTATTTCTAGTTATTTATTTAGATTTAAAATTGCAATGGGGCGCTCACATTAGTACTCTTTCAGTTCAATTAAGTTCAGCTGCATATGCAGTTAGAAAAATAAGGCACTTGACCGATAAAGCTACAGCTAGGTTAGTATAACTTGCTTATTTCCACTGTATTATGTCATGTGGCGTTCTGCTGTGCGGATCAGCAACTGACGTAGATTCAATGCTGCTCTCTCTGCTGGGGAGTTTGTTGCGCCACTTCTTCTTCCCAGCTAAAGCACTAGGAAGTGGTGAAGGGCGGGCGTTTTGGGGGACTGTCTTATGTAATTTTGACGTTCGAAAAGTGCTGACTCTCAGCCTAGTTTGAATAAATGACTTTTGATTTGATTTTGATTTTGATTTGAATGTATGAAATGGGTACTCGTGAGTCTTGGTTGTGTTACCTATCCCACACAAATTTGTATCTATTTTCTATGATAATAGTGACAAGAAGTTATTATAACATCATCAATATACACGAAGTGGAAATAATACGTATTAATGAAGCTAACAGAAAAACTACCCAAGCAGAGTTAAAAAAATTATATGGCACCAACCTTGAGGCATACCCTATCGATTAGATAGATTAAACATTTCGAAATCGATCTACAATTGCCGGAGATACAATCGTAACTAACATACAAAAAAAAACATACAGTCGAATTGAAAACCTCTTCCTTTAACCGACTATAAGTCGGTTAAAAATGTACTACACATGTTGCATATGTTCAAAACTGCGCCGTCCCAAAAATATTATTGGCCATACAAATCTAAGCGTACACACATTTTTAACTTCGTAAAATATGTTTTTCAGGATATAGAGCCAATAAATAAAAGTTATAACCTGTTGGCCACTGTTTTGACAGTTAAAATGACGTAACTTAAAAAAAAATGCATAACCAGAGTTCTTAGTCGATTAAAATTAGGCATCATCCAGCATACGATACATCTCTTTAACATTCAGATAAATTCTCGCGAATCATTGGAATACATTCTTTTTCCTTTACTAATAGACTGCTAACTCTACAACCATCCTCCAGCTAGCGGCAAGTATTGTGCAAATAAAGTAAATCCGGTAAGCGCCCGCGGCGATGTGTGTACAGTCCTTTACAGGTGAAGGGTGCCTAACAATACTTGTAGGAAGTGAATTTTCGAGACCATTTTGTTGAAAAGGAAGTACATTATTACTGCAAAATCCGATAATTTTATAATTATATTCTTATGATATTTTTTTTTGTCTTTTTAGGGTTGCGTGCTTAAAAGGTGACAAAGGAACTTTATTACTAAGCCTTGGCTGTCAGCGGCCTGTATCTCATGAACCGTTATAAGACAGTTGAACAGTATGTGTATTGTATTTCTTTTGCTGTTCTATTAACAAATAATTAAAATAAAATAAAGTTGAAACTTAAAGGGATACAAGGAACGTGTTAAAAAAATAGATTTAAATATTGCACCCTTCGTGTGCGTGGCCGACTCGTATTTTGCCGGTTTTTTTCGTATTTGAGTAAGTATCTTTAAGGGCTATGATAACTTATTTTTTCTGATGCTTTTGTTTTTCCAAAACCTTTTTTTTTGTTTTTTGTTTTTGTGTTATTCACTTCGTATCAATACACTTAGTATTGGCACGAAGTGAATAAGTGTTTTTTATAGTTTTGTGAAGTCGCCTTCAAGTTCGATCTTACAGAAAATAAGTAAAAAAAACCTTACACACATGTTTGTAGCTAAAAAGTATGCTGATTTTTGGTATAGCTAACTACGATAGATATAATATATAGGTTGACTATGAACACAAAATAATTTCTTTTAGTAGTACAATATGTAAAAAAAAAGGACTGAAAACTACTGATATTCCATATTTAAATATTGAAAGTACTAAACACGGACCAAAATTCTTTGTCCAATGAAGTGCCTTGCATACCGACCGAGTAAAAAATGTGACATCATAAATCCAAATAATCAGAAGTATGCGTTGTATGTGCGAAATTCCATAGTAACATGTCGGGGAGGCCGGGGCCGAGTGGAACTCATTACTGGCACGTGACACGGCCTCACCTCACCCACTCCCCCGACACTGTTATATTTCGCCAATGAGTTATTGAGTGCGCCGAAAGCTCATGTGTTAACCCGACGGTATTAATGCTTGACTTTGATGGAAACATTAAAAATGTTTGCCGAACACACAGATTTTTGATTTTTGTTTGTTTTGTTATTAAGTGTGGGTTTTGGGAGGACTGCCTCGTTGGTTTAGTGGTCGCAATCGCTACTGCTGAGCATGAGGTACTGGGTTCGATTCCCAGATCGGGCAACTTGTTATTAGGGTTCATCTGGAATTTCTCAGTAGCAGCCCGGAGCCTGGGTTTGTGCCCGGTTGATGGCAATAGGCTCACCCCCTATTACATGGGACTTAAACATAACTGGCGAAATTTTGGTGTACTACACCCACATTTCGCCAATTATGTTTAGATACACCTCTGCCCAACCCTTCGGGGAAACAAGGCGTGATGTTATGATATTTATGCATGTTATCTGTTATCATCTATAAAAGTTAACAAATATTTAGCCGTATCTGTTATTAGCAAACTGATCACAACAGACAGGAGATGTTTAAAGTTCAATATCAAGTTGCAAAATACTTTTGTTATTTTTATAACAATCATATATAAATGCAAGCTTTTAGAATTTGATATCATAATGTTCCACCAACAATTTTATAGCACGCCACTTCAACAGCAGTCATTGTTAACTGCATTTGATTGATGACGCAATACAAAACGTCAAATTACCCTACAAATGTGGCCCAAACTGCGACAAAACCCGACGTTTTTCGTTCACACCCGCCGTATTTTTCTAATTGAATCATGTGTGATTTATTATTGGTCTGATGATGTATCATTCTTTCAACGCCAGCCGCGGCTCACCCCATGGGCTTGCGGGCCAAATTATTGCTACAAATGTTCGCATCCGCGCTTTTTAACTGCTGCGTCGCTCCCCGACCTCCCCTCTGTACGATTTTTATTAAAGTGAGTAATCGATTTTTTGGCGTTTTATTGAACCAGCCGCGTTGTTATAACGTTAAATAGATCCATTGAGACTGAGATTTGTGATTGTTTATTTTTACGCTATTGTAAGTTTCGATAACTATTTTGAGCGAAAACAAAGCAAGTATCACTCCAAAAATCACGCGATGTAACTTTTTGATAAATTCATGGTAATCTCATGAATATTGCGAGTATCAAAGTCTATTTTTTTGCCTTCGTACGAGCTGTGAGGTAATTGCGGAACACACTACGATTAGCAATGGCTTTAATTTTGACAGTTGTACAACATCCATTGCGTTATTTACGTTGATGAGCAGACGAATTTTTCGAGCTTATGAAGCAATGGATTAGCAATATCCTTCAAAATTATTCAGATTGCGATTGACAGTGTGTTACGTAATCAGTGTGCTGTTCGTGCCATATTGAAATGCCAGTCAGGAAAATCGCTTAATATCACAACTTAGTTGCGCCACACAAACTGGCAGCAGGCTTGTTAAATTGAAAGT
This sequence comes from Dasypolia templi, assembly GCA_963555695.1. Classification (NCBI taxonomy): domain Eukaryota; kingdom Metazoa; phylum Arthropoda; class Insecta; order Lepidoptera; family Noctuidae; genus Dasypolia; species Dasypolia templi. The sequence goes on from OY743157.1 coordinate 8,469,809, forward strand.
GTTGAAACACTGTAAATCATATATACAGATATTTTTTTTTTATCAATGCTAAGGCTTATTAACCGACGAAAAGAAAATGTGGAGTTTCTCAAGTAGACGAGTTTTTTGTACTAACTTAAGAATATCGTGGCGGTATTTTTTCGCGCACTGGATTTTCAACTCTCGGAGTTCGACCGAGCTTTGAGAATCCCACAGAGTGCATCGCGTCGCGTCAAGAGCTCATCGAAAAAAAACCGTTAGATTTTCAACTCTCGGCGCTAAGCGGTGCGTTAAAAATGCAGTGCACGACAAAATACCGCCGCGATATTTTTACTTCCGTGCGAACGTGAAATAACTACACATAGAATAGTCGTTATAAATCACGAGCAAATGAGTTGCTCATTTGTATTTCAAATACTTGATTATTTATAGACATAAGGTTTAAATTCGAGCAGTTTAGTGCTGTGTTGGCCCCGATTTACGGGTTTGTAGGTCGTAGGTCCGAACATAGACAGGCGCTTTACTTATGTGTAAATAATTTCATCACTACTTCTCAAACCAAAAATTCGAAGACATTGTGACATCTACCAACCCGCACTGGGCCAACGTGGTTGATTACGGCCCACTCCCTCTCACAGAGCGGAGGCCTGTCTCCCAGTGTGATTATGCTATGAGGTTTAAATTCGATATCTGACGTGCACTCTTGAAATGCAACAACTATACCTACCAACGTCACCTCTATAATTTTAACCCATTTCTGCGCTCATATAATGCATCCTGACACAGCAGGTAGGTACTCTCATCTCGGCCTCATCAGCTAAGAGATGCCCTTCCAGCCAGCGCGCCCATTGTCGACACTACCATTGTCACGTGCCCAGAAACAGATGCTGGGGTATGAATAGTGTGAGCACACGTAGAGGGTTAAAAATACTAGTGAGAATGAATCAAAGTTCAAAGTTATGTACGTTAATTCATATTTCGCGAGTTCTCAACAGAAGCTGCACATACAAATATCAAAATTACTTCATTCTTCTCCCTTCCCAGGCACTCTTATCTGCTCTGTTTTATTTTATAATTTCTTTAGTATTTTAGTGTTTGGGATTCTATTTCAACTTAATTTTATCTTTACAAAAATATTTTTATGCAGCATTACATCTAGGTACAACCGGGCAGAGCGTTCTATTTTTGAATATCAAAAAATAATAATAATGACAGCATCATTTTGTTTATTCTTTTTTCAAATAAATCCTCGGTCGGGGCGGGTGCGGCTCCCAAGGGTTGTCACAATGCCCGCGCAGTTTCCGCGCCGCTGGCCACCAACAAAACTGCGAGCACGCGGACACGCTGACACCCCTAATGTCACTGGTTCCGTGTGTGTGGTGTTGGATACTGTGACTTGTGAGGTTCGTATCCTTTTATGAGATGGTGGTTAGGGTTGGTGCTGTCCATTTCTACTACTTACATTCGGTAAACTCAACACAACCTATATTTTCCTTCAGATCACCTGAAGATTCGTGTGAGAAAGTCATTTAAGACTACAATCGTCACGATCACTCACTTTATCATGGTTACTGACTGGTCTTAGACAGAGAAGAACTACAACATTGAGAGAAGAGAGATGTATGGGGGCCTTCGACCAAAAGAAGGACAGCTGCTAAACATACACACATACATAGAGTCACGCCTTCTTCTAGGCAGAAACTACACTGCGCCACTAGCTACGATCCTAACATACGTACTCCTTTTTAAATACATCATTGTTTAGTATTTCTTCATTTTGTCATAATTGAATGAATATCAAGTTGAAGAAGACCAATGGACATCAAAAATACCTAGGCAAAGTACTCTACAACATTCATCCTCTAACACTAAAGACACGAACCTACAAAGCCACACTAAAAACCCAATCCACATCGCTAATCAAATCTGACGTCACCACATGTAACTCCCTCGCGCCAACCCTGCCACCCTGGTATAATGTGGGCAAGCGTGCCGCGACGCCCCGTCGCGTCATTGTAAGTCCACTCCGTATGACGTCACGCCTTTGAATGTGACTTTTGTTTTGCACAGCCCTTAATTATCTTGATTAGGAGCCTCGTATTTACTCAACGGATGTGGACGCTTCATACATTTGCTTATACTTCAAAGCGTCGTTTTGTGTGTGTGTCTGTCACTCGGAAGAAGTGGTTTTGTAAATTTTTTGGGTTTAATTTAGTTAATTGATGATGTGCAGTCTAGATTCAGACTTGAAGATACGAGCATTGGTAAGTTTTGAAAGACTCGAGTTGAGGGTTAATTTCAGACAGTCAAGTCCATTTACCGAGTAATGTCTTATATTGACTTGAATGTGCCCTGGCGGCTGATAGTATGTCATGCTCATCGATCAATTAGTTCCCTTCAAAATGGTTGAGCTGAATGGTGCTGATCCTTGCGTCATGTTCGTCAACGGGCGCCGTCAGCTGGTCATCCCTTAGTTGCCACGGCTTATTTGAATAATTATTTTTTTTGATTGTTTTTAGATTTTTTTTGCTGCACTCTGGACTCTCTTTTTTTGTACATCGTTCTCACTTAGAAGATCAACATTAATGATGTAAGTAATATATTTGTAACAATATTATTTAAAAGAGTGTCCATGGAGTTTCTTGCCCGTTCTTCTCCATAGGTACCTACTACGCTTTGGAATGGGCAACTAGCTTTATATTTCTGACTGACCAACTCCTTGACAATTCAAAAGTGCCAGTGAATGGTTTAATTGAAATAAATGCTTTGAGTTTGAGTTTGAGTTCAAAGTATAGATGATCTAAGCTAAGTACTCAAGAAGATGCAGTTGGGTAGGTCACCAGCGGGGTAGTTGCGTAACACTATCAGTAGCAATGACTTTCATTTTGTCAACAACATTCACTAAGTTATTTACGTTGTTGATCCAACAAATTTTTTGAACGTGAGAAGCAATGGATTAGCAATATCCTTCAAATTGATTCAGATATTGATTGAACAGTGTTTTACGCAATTAGGGTGCTGATAAGGCGCTGTGATAACATGTGGAGTAAGATTGTGAACTTGTAGCTGATTAGCGTCTGAAGACTGGAAGTACAAGTATCCGTCATCTGGAGGCGAGATGAGTGGATGACTTTGTTACCATCGTGCGTCGAACTTGGATAACAGTAGCGTAGAGATAGGAACAAACAAATAGAGGCTTCGAACAGGTTCGCACTGTCATAAAAATGTCGCGGCGGTATTTTTTCGCGCACTGTATTTCAACTCTCGGTGTCAAACCGAGCATTGAGAATCCAACAGAGTGCATCGCGCCGCGTCAATATCGCGTCGAATAAACGCGCTGTTGGATTTTCAACTCTCGGCGCTGCGCAGTGCGTTGATGATCCAGTGCGCGAAAAAATCCCGCCGCGACATTTTAACGTCCGTGCATACGTGGACTTGGTCTACTATAGACTATATGTGAAGATCAAGATAATTCGAAAGTCATATCTTCTATTACAACTTACCACTTACTTTGCAAAGAGTGGTAAGAATAGCCACATATTCAAACGAAAGAGGTCGATTCGTAGTTCCAGATTTAAAAATACCAGGCCAGTTATATACTATTTTGAAAATATTATTATTTGTAAGTAAAAATAAGTACGTTCCGATTTCAAACGAACAATGCCCACTTACCCATACATTTAAAAACCTGATAATGAAAGTTTATGCATACTTTTATAGTAGAAAGACTACCTGTATGTTTAGAAAATAATGTCATATAGTAACTTTTACGATTTAAACGCTACGAAGTCCAAAAAATATTAATGTAACTTTTTGGGTTAGGATTTGCCGTTACCAAATATAAAGAAATAAATGTGCTAGAACGAAATAAATAACGCTCGAAGTTTAGTCTAAAATACGAATACTTACTAATAATACAAATCTATGGTCTTTAAGCGACTTTATTACTTTGTGAATTCCTTGAAACCAACTGCCCTTATGTCACTGCTTAGGCTCTAAAGTCGTATTTTTAATTAGACGAAGCCAACTGACAGTAGCTTATGTCACTTTATAAAATAATGTTGCCATATTTAAAGTAATAGTGATGCGTTCAGTTCTCGTTCAATCAGATGAATGAACAATGAGTTCAAACTATAAAAGAATATTATTTCTATTTTACAATACCATTGTATAAAAGTGCTCAGATATAAGTTACTAGTAGTATGTAACTACAATCAGGTTGACGGCCTATTACAAATCGCGGCGCGGCGACTAGTGCCATTTTGTTTGTAATTCGGCTTCTAATAGCACTGATCTGGTCTTATAGCACGAATGTTTTTTCTGCGCTCACGCTGTTCAGTTATTGTTTTTGTTAAGTTTTTCGTTACGTTGTGTTTGTGGTAATTGTTGAGTTTATTTATTGCTATATTGTTTCGTACAAACAAAATGGATCCTCAACCAAGCACGTCAAGCCAAAGCTTGTATCCAAGAAAGAAGAGACCACGGATTGCTTTAAGCATTACAAACAGGTATTTGAGCTGCTTCACTATTACCTATTGAGGTTCCCGAAAAAAAAGAATGTGTTTCGAAAACAGCTGACATTTTGGGAATAGGTGTGACCTTAGTTTACAGTGTATTAAAAGAATACAAAGAAAATGAACAACTTAAGTCTCCCGAGAAACGTGGACCGAAACAGTTTCAATGACGAATTAGACGATTTTACTTTTGCCGCTATAAGGCGAAAAGTACGTACACCCACCATTATAAAGGCCCCCATACCACTGTGAGCTCAATCCCATTGAGTTGGTATAGGCGCAGGCTAAAGGATATGATGCAAGAAGTAACAAAACCTTCAAAATGACAGAAGTAAAAACTTTTTGAAGAAGGACTTCAACATATCACACCTGAAAAATGGAGTAGCTGCGTGTCTCATATAATTAAAGAATAAGACAAAAGTATGGTCTCGACTCGACCACATGATCGACAATGTTTCAGACAGATTTATAATTAATGTGTCCGAAACCGATTGTGATGATTTTTTATCTGATGATGAATAAAAACAAATTATGTAATAAGCGATGTTTTTTATTTTCATTACCTACCTTTAATTGTTATATTTAATACTTCTATATTTTCAACTACATGATGTATTGAAAATAGGACAATAGTCTTACAAGTTTCCTCGCAATGTTTTCCTTAATGTTTAAAACACTCGGTATTCAGTATAGGTAGATACTATAGGAACATAGTCGTCGAAAACTCGTTAGTATGTACAAAGCAAAACTAAAATTCGAACCCCGTACCCGATATCGGCAGTTCGGCACACTAACTATTCACTAGACAATCGAGGCAATTTCATTCATTCAGGAGTTTTTTCAGTCATTCACTTTGTTACAACACTATTTTTATTTCATCAAAAACTGACAACACTGTCAACGTCAATTGACTTCGTCTAATTAAAAATACAACTATGGATGATTGTCACTTTAAATTTAGTGTCAAGCATTAACTGTCAAACGTAAAAAAAAACGTTTCAATCGTTCGAACTCAATTACATTTTGCATGATTATTTAATTAAATTGTGATGTTATTTTTAATTAATCTGTATTAAACAAAGAGTAATAAAACATGATTACTGATTATATAAAACGTAAAATAAATCATGAAATTCAGAAACAGAGTTGAATAAAGATAAATAGCAGTATGTAAAATGGTACGTCGTAAAAAAGGGAAGTTGAGATGCGTTCAAAACATGCTAATATGTTTACTCTTGACGTTGAGTAGAATAAGAAAAACGAAATATTAAAAAATCTTTTTTCCCTGCGTTTCTTTTAACATTGTGATTAGCGTAATTAATATACGATTCAATTCGCTGTATTTTAAGATTTATTTCGTTTCTATACATAGTCAGGTTAAAATTGGGCAATCTTCTTTCCCTCCACATTGTTTACGAGCTAATTTAAAATATCGTGTCTCATTCAAAAATGGATCTACCCTGGGAACATTTTCACGCCTTGATTTTTATTATTTTCGCAATATTTATCAAATTTAATTTTCGCAAAACTTTCTGAGTGTCCACGCATATTTTGCAACTCTAAACCTCCAATTCGACCCAATTAATCCTCACATCAATTGGCGATTAAATGAAAACTATCAAATACCCAACAACTGCCCACACCCTACCTTCATCCCCTCAAAAGCCCCTTCCTTAACCCATATTGGTACTAAAATAAAAATAAATAGCACCAATTGGTATCCAACAATTAAGTTTAAACCGACACGGAATGGTTCATGGCATTGTGTAATGGTACGTGACCATGTTACCACGCTCAGCTGGTCACAGGTCAATTAATTGTTACCATATAAGAAACTATGTGGTATATATCTATAAAAGGCGAGAATGTATGCAGTTTTTAAAGACATGTATTTGCGTTGTCGGCCTTTTTTACCCGACTTCGGGAAAGCAAAAAGGAGGGTAATGATTTTGAGCGGTATGTATGTATGTATGTATGCATGTTTGTATGTTCATCTGTTCCCTCATAACTTCTAAACTTCTTATCATCACTTGACAAATGAGGAACCTATTGGTGGAAGCGTCTTGATCGTTTGTTGGTTATAGGGTATATGAATATAGGCCCGCCGCCATATTTTTACTTCCGTGCGTACGTGGCTTTAGAGTCACTAAAACTAAGGTTTCCGAAAAGCGAAGGAAAAGCGTTTCCGTCACATTTATAGCGGACGTCGTGAAAATCGGTAATTTTCATCAGTACCTATTTGACGTTAAGGTGTCAAAAAACGCTCTTTGATTGGACATTAGGGCCGCATGCGGCTGTCACCACTTTTCAAGCTTTACTTAGCTTTTTATACCTACTAGTATGATGACAAAAGATCATAGAAGCGTTAGTGAAGATGAAGTTCAGAATACTACGGGAAGTATCACAGCAAAGTCGGCTTCCGTTAAGATTTTATTAATAACTAGCGAGCTGCCCTAGCATCGCACGGCTTTAACGGCTTGACAAAAAGTTTAATATTAATTAATTATAAAATAATAACAAAGCACCAACCCATAAAACAGGCAAGATTCAGAAGAGGATTCTCTACTATTGATCATATCCACTCGATCAAAACGCATTTAGACAAATATCAAGAATTCAACAGGCCTACCTTGTTTTTTTAAACTACCAAAAAGCATTTGACACTTTGTACCATCACTCAATTTGGGAATCTCTACATTCGCAAAATGTTGAAACCGTCTGATTATCTGAAGGTTTTACAATACCTATATAAAATGGAAACAGCAGGATTAGATTGGAGGCGACGGGACCCTCTAAAACTATCAGAGGAGGAGTTAGACAGGGACACACTGTGTCCAACAATTTTTATGGCAGTATTGCAATGAGTCATTGGGAAACTTAACTGGGAGAAAATCGGCTTAAATATAAACAAAACGTCATTTAAGATTTACCATACTAGGTTTTGTTGTCAGAAAATAAAACCGAGTTGCAGTCAACCCTACATAGAAAAATCCTGAATAAAATACATAGCAAATTTCCTTTATAACTCAGAGAAACGAGCACGAAAACGAGCAAAAAAACTTCAATTGCTGGAAGAAATTTTGGAGCCTGACAGAAATTGTGAAGAGAGATATTACCGGTCAAAATTAAACAGAAATTAATGAATACCTGCTTTCTCCCATCATTAATCTAGGCTCGCCAAAGTTGGAAGTTCACATACTGAATTAAATCGAAACTAGATCATGTGATCTAGAGAAGTTTATTCAAAACTAAAAGAAAAAAAATATACCTATAAAATTATTAGAAACAAGACAAAGGTGATTGATGCTCTGCGCCACTGTAAAAAAAACTAAAGTGAAGCTGAGCTGTTCACGTGGCTAGGTTGACAGATATTTGATGGACTCACAGATTATGTAACATCTCGGAACTGGAAAAGAGCTCGACACAGCGAATAACAGGGAGGAATGGAAATCTCTCACCTTCAGTTGAATGAGGGTTTAAGGAATTGTAGTAAATTTAGAAATTGTAGTCAGTTAGTTATTTTTATTGATTTGTATTTTTTTTGTAGGAAATATAAAGCTTTTTTGTTTATTTTCTAGCTAGTGCGTTGCAAAACCTCAAACAAAATTAAATCTTTCAAGCCGTTTTTGAGTTTTAACGATACTACACACAACAATTGATATTTATGTATATGTAGAAGAAAAAGATAAATATTAACCTTCCAGAATACGAGTACATGCTCTAAATTATGCATAAAAATTGCTATACAAACACATTTACTTTTGCATTTTTAATATTAGTTAAAACTGCACTAACCTTAGCCAATCGAATTACGCGTGCAGCCTGTGGGTGAATTTTGCTCTAAGGGCATATAGTGGCCTGCGCACACAATACAACAACACGTTCCGGATGTTGATGGGGCGGCCGCGTTTTTGTGGCGCGTCCAGCATTTTTGCCGACGCGCGACGCGAACGGTGATAGTTTTCGGACATCATGCGCAAGAAATACACATCTCTGCTACGCCGTGTTTGCGCCAGTCCCAACACCATTCTTAGAACGTTGGCTAATAGGTGGGCCTATCCGACCGTGGGGCGGTGGCTACTACTGGACGCAGTCGAGTTGACATTTCCCAGGATCGGCGTGCCTCACGCAGCTTAGAATGAATGTTACTAGTTTATAAGTTTACATTGTTACTAACAAATATGGAAGTGATTCTGAAATAAATGTTTAAAATTTATTAATAGACTCAAATCATTCAAGTTTTTGACGCTCCGATTTTTCGGCTCAGTCATAGACTACAGAGGCTCGCTCCGACTAACACATTGGAGGTATTCTATTCCAGTTTCATAAAAACATAGTTTAAGTAACCCGTCTTCCAAGAAAAAAGCTAATTTAACTATTTAATTTAAAAAAAAAACAAAACCTTCGTTTAATAAATTGACACGTAACAGCAGGTTGGATGTTAAACGTTGATAATTACTCAGGGCTGCCTCGCCAACTGTCACAGAGTAAAAAAAAACAGATAATCCACCTGTTACAATTATATTTCACAGTTCCGGAACGTTTTATTTGTTTTGAACGGTTAAAGTGAACGCCGCCATTAGGTTAGCCGCAGGAGATGCGGAGTTTATGTGTTTATTGGCTTTTTATTATTACGACTGCTAAATAATGTGATACGATGTCTAATGGTCCGCAGCTGACGGCTGACGTGAATTTGTTTTGTTGATGCGTTTAATGTGGTGCCATTTTGAAAGTTCGTTTCTGTAGCGGTTTGTGTTAGCTGAAATTCAGTGAGCTAGAGTGCGGCGGACGACGAGAGAATGCGTTCTTGGCACCTGTCGGTTTCATACAAATAAATACGTGTTATGGGAATTTGATATTTATTAGTTATTAGCTGACCCGATAACGATCGTCTTAAATGGCCCCAGGACCAACAAACATCTGACGTACTTAATAATTATAAATATATTTTTCACCACACTACCTATTATTTGCAATTTTTACCCATCGATTTCCGAGGGTAAAAGCCTTTTTTTGTTATCTAGAGTGTAAACGTGTTTTAAAATTCGAAGGCTTCCGATTCAACATTTACTCGAAGTTTTAAATAAAACCAAAGAGTTAGGAACAAAAACGTTTTTAAGACAAAAGTTAGGAACGTTCAAAACCTGTCAACCGAAAATACCTGGTTATTCAGAACCGAAAATATCCGCTTTTTAATTTATTTTAATAAACAGATTCTATACGTAGTTTACTGATTTTCTTTCTTTTTTGCAAGTTCCTCGTAGTGTGGTGAAAATAGTTGTGTTTCACTTATGGGTAAAAGTTTTTAGCGTTTCGTGATTTGAAACCTTCGCGACTCTCAGGGTTCTTCTTTTAAACCAATCGCTTCGCTCTTGGTTTAATTCTAGAACCCTTCGCTAGCTCATGTTTCAATCCAAGCACTCACGGCAAAAAACATTTTTACCCATATGTAAAACAAATAACTATAATTCTACTATTTGTGTATATGTAGAGCAGTGGTGGCCCAGTGGCAACGGACGCGACTTACGAGTTGTAGGTCGTCAGTTCGAACCCAGGCAGGCGCTATACTTTGTGTAAATACATAATTTCATCACCACTGCTCTCAAAACTGTGAAGGAAAACCGGCTTGTCTTAGAACCAAAAATTCGAAGACATATGACATCTACCAATCCGCACTGAGCCCGCGTGTTGAATTACGGCTCACTCCCTCTCATAGAGAGGGGGCCTGTGTCCCAGCAGTGGGAACGTTATAGGCTGATCATGTATACTAATTGCGCTTTGTGTTTTTTCACGAATACGAATCGAATATGAGTAAGTGCACAAACCGCCCTTTATTTTGAGTTTCTTTTGAACCTTAAACCCTATCTTGATCAAGGACCGTAACAGAAATAAGCTGGTTTATATATGATTATTAACATTTTTAGATCGGTTACATATATATTACTGTTACAATTTTGTTAGTGCTTTGGGTTAACACATTGAAAAACACATTTATAATTGTTACATATTTGATTCTGTTATCAGTTCAAAATGTAACACTTATAATTATGTAACATATATGAAGGTTTTTTTAAGTACCTGATCCTGATCATGTGTTTGTAAGAAAAATATCTGAAACATCCTTTCCAACTATTAAATTTGTCTACGCAGCTTCCTTATATCGAAGTTCAGACTTTTTCCCCGAAAAGGAACAATGTTTCTTGAAGTAGGTATACGCAAAAGACAGTGAGGTCGCGGAATATCGCTCACGTGGATCGGAAGCGGTGTCGCGGGAAGCCGATACCGCCGCCGTACATTCATGATAGTCTAGGAGACAGTGACGCTTTTCGTAAACACGACACGAGTTTTAGCAATTTTTTTTGTGAGTGGCATCTTGCCGGTGCCCTAGAAGGTTTTCCAGCTAAGGCATACAACTTAATATTATAAACTTAGCTACTACACGCTGATTGCCGGATTAGGGCGTCAGAGTTCTTGCAAAAGTGATGGTAAGGATTTTATATGCAAAACCATGACATCATCATGTACTTCATAAGGGGTTGTAAAATGGAAGTAAATATAAGGCACATTATGGAAAAACATTGACTGTTGTATGAAAATTCAACAAATTGTGTGAATTTAAAAACTATATCATGTTTTTGAGAAAGCGAACAGGTCGTTACTGCTTGAGAAATAATGAAGATCTGTTATAGATCTTCATTATTTATTTCTGGTTGTAAAATGGACGTTATGTCCATTTTACAACCAAAAACAAAATATTTTTGGTTTAAAATGTTCTCAGATGATATTTCATGTTCGTAACATTAGATCCGTCGACTACCGTCGATGTCCTTTTCTAATAAGAGAGAACTACCCACCCACTATAGTCACCAACGCGTTGCAAACAGTGAACACTGTAGGTAATCAAGCAAAGATAGAATTTCTCTATCTAACCACGGCCATAATAAAATCATCCTTAAAATAATCACATCCGTAACTTTTCAAGCACCTACCTCCTATCCTATATATCTGCTAAGTCAGCTCCCGATCCTATCAGTGGCGTCAATTGCCCGTGCCAAATGCCACTTCCCGATCTTCACCCCCCAATCTTCACCCCCCACCCCCCAACGTCGTCTAAAGACGTCTTATCTCGGAGTGGAGGAAAAAAAGAACGTGATTGAATGTTTCCGCCGATTTCATGAAACTGATAATCTTTGTGTGAAAACACAACTCTGCAATGATGATTGGAATACTGATGGGGCTGGCTGGTTGCTTTTTGGAAGTGATTGTATTAAAAAATAATGGAAGGTTGTTTTCAACCAGAGGAAAATGACAGTCTACAATAACGGTGATGTGCATAAGAAAACTAATGTGGTCTTTTGGTTTGGTTTGTAAAATGAAAAGTATTTTTTATGTCTACGAGTACTACTTTTTCCTAACCCGTATATAGGTACTTACTGGATCACTCATCTTCCTCAGTTGTGCATCGGTAATAAAACAACCATAAATCGCATCTCCTGAGTGCAACATTTTTGATAAATCAGCCAGAAAAATCGCCTACCTATACAGACACACAGTCGGCACACATCGCATTCACTTACACGGTTGCAATGCAATTCTCCCGTCCAGAATTAACGCATGTCAGGCCGAATTGACCTCCCGTCTGCAAGGAACGATCGATTATCGTTCCACGGCTTAATTGCGATGTGTTTAAACAAAAAGTCTGGCAGGCATGTTGCCTAATGACGCTATAAACTCGAAATTATACGCTCCGTTAGTTCGACCGACCGTTGTTCCTCCCATACGCCTGGTAGGGTTCATTGCGTTTGATATGCCTCGTATGAACGTGGGTGAAGGTTGGTTTGTAAGTACTTGAGTTGGTTTGTGGGCAATTGTGCATATTCGACTGTTTGCGTCTGACGTAGTACAGGCGAGTTACCATTTCACAGTGCCACAGCGAGCAGTAAGGTTATATGAACTTGTTTAACATCAATAGGGGCTTATTTTTATGGATCAGGTTGACATAAAGTAAAGGTATATTAAAGTACGTAAGTAAAGACGTGAAGTTTGAACGCACAAAACAAGAACGAATACCATATCTCAGTGCCACAGCGAGAAGTTAGGTACATGTGAACAGTAATAGGGTCGTACCTAACCATAACAAGATACATAATATTAAAGTAGTTGAATGGGTAAGTACCGAATAACTTAAATTAAAAATAATCACCCTCAGAGGCAAAGTGACCATTAAAAAAAATCTTGTCATTCAATACAGCTTGGAAACGTTTTGGCTAATGTAGTCAAAGCAAGCAACTATACTACGGTACTCTACAGTAACTAGGTTTGTATAGTTGTCTTCATGATGAAAATATTTATCAGCCATAGTCACTTGAAAAAAAACACAATTATTTGCTTCACAAATCTGACCACTAAGTTTGTATAAACCACCAGAGAAAGACGACCCTATATTCAACCAAGACTTCAATCTCGGCTCACCCAAAAGAAAAAATCTAAAACAATATCCCGCACGTTAACATAATGTAGTATCAAATGGAGCAGCACGGACGTCGCTATCGCATATTGAAAGAGGCGGGTTCCAACAAAGTTGTTTTATCAGCGGCGATAAGGATGAATCCCATTTATGGGAGCTACCGAGCTATTGCTCCGAGGAGCTGAGCCGTATCCCGACGCCCGCGACTCAACCGCGTTCTTCCCGCACCGTTTTATGAGTCTCCTAGGGATAAATACACATAAAATTGTATGTTAGAGTTACGTGAAATGTACCCATAGATTTAATTTCGAGTTTGATTTTTGTCACCCAGCATTGATATTATTTGTACTTTTATTTGTTTGTTTGTTTTATATTTGTTTATTTATTTGTTTGTTTGTTTTATATTTGTTTATTTATTTGTTTTATTTGTTTTATTTGTGTTTTGTATTTTTTGTTGGTTTGTGTGTTATTGATATTGTTTGTTGTTAAGTTTTCCTTTTGAGTTCCCTTTGTTGTCATCGAGATTTCTATGTCAGAGGTTGGCCAACAGGTAAGCTGATGGAAAGTGCCAAGCAAGATGCTTTTCGGTGCGTTGTCGAATCAGATCTTGGCCTCTTACGGAGAGATTATTACAAACAAAAAAGAATGGCGATGTGACCTCTACTGGTTGTTCATGAAATTTTTGTTCACGCTTCTCCGCTTCAAGGCTTAACTGAAACCATTTTTTCACAGAACATTTATTTTTATTTTTATTCTCACATAATCTTTGTACTTCCTTCTAAGGTTAATATTCACCTCGAACCAATTTTTTTCAGAATAAAGTCAAAAGGCCTGGCCTAAATCAAAGAAAAATATTGATAATCAAGTACCTATTCGACAACTAAAAGCCTGTATGTCATTCGTGTGTTTTTTTATTAATTGTTTCGTTGACTTGGCTGTTTGTTTCAGAGACAGGTAGGTATCAGTTTTTTTTAATTCAAGTTCACATGCAAGATGAATTTCCTCTGAAAAACCGATCTCAATTAAAAAATCTAATAACAACACAAAAGAAAAATATTTTTTACATAAAATAAAAGTATTCACCACTTACGTGGCAGCTAACTGACCTTTGAAAGGAATACGGTGCATATAAAGCGAATAAAAAAAAACAAAAAGCTCGACCAGATTTTCGTGTGGTCAGTGGAAAAAAAACCGGGAAAAACTATCATCCGTGCGCCGCGTGACTTTATAGCAACGATAACGAAGCTGCAGGATTGGGGCCTGAGCGATCCAATGTTATCTCACTGCGCGGCTTTTGCGATATAAAATAAATGTTTGAATATTGAATGGGTGAAAATGTATTTTTTTAATGAAAGGAGGCTGTTTTCAATGATTATTAACAGGACAGACGCATAAATAGATTCGATTCTTACGCCTGGTATTATGAAAAAAATGGGGCGTTTCAAAGTAAAACGGAAACTTTTAAGTAAACTGACGGACACTTTTGTTATTCAGCTCTGTAATTGAATTAATCCGCACATCCTTATACGTAATTCAATACTTGAATTTTAAAGGTCGTCGCGTCTGCCTGAGGACAGCGCAATAAAAAAAACGCATCAAATTACCGGAAACGTCCGTATCATAGAAATAGGTTCTTATTCCATCAAAAACTTCAATAATGCCAGCAAAAATGTAACTTCACCGTAAACGTTCGTCGAATACTTTTATTCGATATTCAAAATTCAAAAGTGTTTGACACGCATCATAGTGCACGCGAATGGCCAGACACTGCATAACACTGATATGCACAATGTGTCACTTTGACGAAGGTCACAAGCCCGAGAATGGCCACGTGCCCGGACACGGATATGACGAGTTTCGTTCTTTTTTTTGAAACGTGTTAAATGTGACAAATATGCGTGTGGCTGATAGACGGGTGAGAAGTGAAAAGTTGTGGATATGGTACGCAAGAAAGTGGCAATTAAAGTTTTTCAGTTGAGAAGGTCTAAGATGCTAAGACACTCCTATGCGATATGTAGAGAGCAAAGATTACACTTTGACTTGGGAAAATTCGAGTAGGTTAAGAACAGAAGTTCTTAATGTTGAGCTATGGCCAATACAGGCAGACAGTGTCGAGTCTCAAACTGAGGACCTCACACTCAGCAGACGTTGGCTACTGAACCATACTTCATGTAAACACACAAACAGTTGATGTATGGAATGACGTAAACTTATTACTTACGTCAATACAAATATGTGCTCACACAAAAACATCGTAAATATAAATATTTATTATGAATGCAAAGCGTATTACCGAACTATACGAAACGCAACGGATAACTACCTCACTGACCATTTTTTGAGCGCCATTGTTGTCCTCGGATCAGTTTTCTACATGACATTTCAATACGATATGCTTGTCGAATGGCAAATCTCGAGCAGATGTTTATTCAGCACATTCAACAAAAATTATCGCAACAACGAAATCTAAATCCATACACCATAACTAATTATATCCACCGAGTAACGTGTATTGTTCAACCAACGCTTTTGTCAGAACCCGAATTACTAACCTAGTTTTGGGGATATTTGGAAAAAAAAAACGTTCTTGAGATATCACGCTTTTTGGTTTTGAATGCGAGTAATATTTTCTTTTGTCGGTGGGGTATTAGTGAGCGGTATTTAGTTACGACGATGTATCGCAGTTTGTTGTTACGAGCGAGGTAAAGCCGGCCTGACGTGACTGTATTACAAAAGTTTGAAGGCCGAGGCTTCGATAGGGTATCGATTTAGCTCGGCTGCATCCAATTCTGTTCGTTTATTTTTTACGAAATCGGACGTATGTAGGTTTTCGGGTTTGCGGTGCGTCTGTGTCCAGTTAGCTGTAGGTGGTCTGTTCGAATAAAAATGTCGTGTTTCCTGTTTTTTATTGAGATTTTTCTATTTCGCGTGTCAATAGAATTTGTTTGCCTTTTTTGCAACTGTATTGACTAAAAGAATCTGGAATGATTAATCTGGATGCGGTAGCTTTTGCTAATGATGATGCTGGACTTCTGGATTAAATACAAAATTGAGCTAACAAAAATTCTTTCGTAAGTTACGACTGCAACGAAAACAGTGACTTTAATTATGATAATATGTTTTGTTTGTCATGATTGAGATTATTTATCTATAGGTACAGATTGTGATTTCGATGGACAATAGGTGTCTTCAAAATCTGTACCACAACCAATAGGTAGGTATTGGTTGTGGTACAGATTTTGAAGACGTTTTAATAAGTATTCAGTTAAGTAACTTGTTCTTCCCTGAAAGTAGTTGAAACGAAGGCATCAGAAAAACGTTGAAAAATGCAACCTCGATGACGAAGACATGGTTACTTACTCGTAGATGGAAATTTACAAACTTTCCTATTTTTCAACAGACATCAAAAGCGTCATTAATGGGGAAAGTTTAAGGTTTTTCCCTTCACTAAGTGACCAAATTCTAATGCGTCTACACCTTACTCTTCATACTCCAAATCCCCGAACCACCCGCCTATAAGTATACAGGGTGGAAGGGACATCAACGCACAGCCTGATATCATGAATTCAGTACATGATTCTGGACCCCCTGGAGTTGAAATTTTTCATCGGTTATTGAAAAAAAAAAACTGCTGTTTCATAGAAAAGTGCAATATCTACGCGGTCAAAAACTATGACAGAGCAATTAAAAAAAATAACATTAAAAATTTCAACGCCCCCTGCGTTGTTTTTCAAAATCATGTACTAAGTGCATGGTATCGGTTTGTGCGTCGATGTCCCTGCCACCCTGTATAGGTATAGTCTGTTCCGAAAGTGTATGATGAAAGTGTAAACAAAGCCCTGTTCAGTTGAAATTCTTACGCAATAACTCATTTTAGGGAATTAGTAACTCATTCATCTGTTTTTATAAGGTTCAACTTAATAACGCGCCACTTTTTCAAAAATAAATCATTATTTGAATGACATGATTAAATTTTAATTAAAAAAACATCGACAAAAGTTGAGGTTATAAAATTAAACTCAATTGACAAATGAGAAACATTTAAACAGTGATTTGAAAATTCAATTTCAGGTTTTAAAATTCAAAAAATCTAATCAAAGCACTCGAATTGTAAGTGGCACTACAAATTGGCATGAAGAGTCACGTCTCCTGATCCATTTGTTTATATTTTTTTCAAATACTTTTGGAACAGACCATACCTACGTAATTACAGCATATCTTAGCAAACACAGACGGTTCGGCTTGATTTAATAGCCAGCGTAAAAATCTATTCACCGGGTTATACGCTTATACAAACATCACTAATGAACGCGGCGGCACCCAGTAACTTAGTTACGAACGCGGTAGCGCTCACGATCCATTTTTTTCCAGGCTACGGAGTTGGGTATTGGTTAAACGCTGTTATTTTTAGTTGCGTTGGCGTATTTTATACGAACTGAAACCCAAATTCAGAGTTTTTGTTTGAATTAAACCATTTACTGGCACTTTTGATTTGTCAAGGAGTCAGTCATCATTCATCATCATTTCAGACTAAAGACGTCCACTGCTGGACATAGGCCTCCAAACTCCATGACAACCTTTTATATAATATTGTTACAAAAAATTAGTTACATCATTAACGTTGAACTTATAATTATATGTGAACACGATGTAAACATGCGTACGTACACGTTAAAAGCGTCCACAGTACAATCAATAGAAACAAAACAAAAAATAAATATAAGCCGTGGCAGCTAAGAGATGACCAGTCCCAACTGACGGCGCCCGTTCACGGACATGACGCATGGATCAGCAGCATACAGCTGAACCATTTTGAAGGGAGCTTAATGATCCAACAAACGCGCCACCGTCATGTCAGCGAGAAATTTGAGAGAGCATGACGTACTATGAGCCGCCAGGGCACATTCAAGTCAATGAAAGACACATCACCCGGCAAATGGTATTTCAAAGGAGACAGTTTTTACAATGAAAAATTAGTCTTACAATCTTCAGCAGATCCAACAGTATGTTAAAATGTTAATCAATTTGTGGTGGTTGTGGATTATACAAAAAGTGGTGGTTGTGGATTATACTAAAGTAGATTTTAGATTCTATATTTTTGCCGTAGCTGTTCCTCCAGGTTATGTAGCTGTTAGGTTATTGTTACGGAGGTTTCAGGCACGGTAGTGTGAGGTAGGTCGCGAGTTGTGGGCCGTGTTTGCCGAAATGGCACGAGGACCATCAGAGGGTCGAAAGGTTCGTTGTTTTCAAAACTTTAGATACTAAAGTATAGCTGGCAATGCTTCGCACAAACATCACTAATGAACGCGGTGCAATCAGTAACTTGGTTACGATCGCGGTAGCGCTCCGATACATTTTTTTTTCCAGTCCACGGAGTTGAGTATTGGTTAAACGCTGTTATTTTTATGTGCGTTTGCGTGTTTTAAATAAAAAAGTGGATTATAGTAATATAGTAGTATATTCTATGTTGTAGTTGTTCTACATACTAGATAGGTTTCAAACACTAGTGTGCGGAGGTAGGTCGCGAGTTGCGGGACGAGTCTGGTCCTCGCATCACAATGGCTATATATTACCTGCAGTGAATCTGTATCTTTGTGGTATCGATGATTCCATTTTAGTGTTTTAAATACGCTGACTTGGGCCACTTCGACACCGTTATCGTTGGCCTCGCAAAAGCCTTCCATAGTGCAGTTGTATTGCACAGCGAGCACAACAAGAGGTGAGGCATCGTTTGTGATTTGGCTCCACTGTCGTTCTGTGGCTCATCGGAGTACCTCCCCCTGACTTAGTTGTACCTGCAGCAGCACACCTGGCTTCTTAGTAGGTTAAGGGACTTCTATCTTAACTCTACGCAGAGAAGAAAAATCACTTTCTTAACATAAGGTTATTCTTTTCTAAAATTTTGACATCGCGCTGTAGAAATCTTTCTTTAGTCTCTCATTTTGTCTTCCGTTTCTATCGTGGCCATGCTGTGCATCCAGCTGGGCCATGGTAGTTGGTGGCCCGCTGGAAGCTTTTCTGTAGGGTCTATATAGTCTGCGGGGGATATTTGATTGAATTCTAAATGAAAGCAATGCTTGGCACAAACATCAGTAATTAAGGAGGCGCACCGTATACCCATAGTAAGAGATTGATTTGTTGAAGTTGGCAATGCTTTGCACAAAAGTTACTATTAAAAGCGGCGCACCCAGTAACTTAGTTACGATCGCGGTAGCGCGCTTACAATCCGTTTTTTTTCAGTGTATAACGTTATTATCTACCAAGTTTGGTCCCATCCGTTAAATACTGTTATTTTTACAGTTTTTGTTTGGTTTAGTTTATTATTGGAAATTATTACAAACTTAAAAAAAAGAAACAACAGCAATGAGAACCTCCTCCTTTTTTTGAGGTCAGTTAAAAAGCGAACCTGAACAACAAATTGATTAGACCAAATTAAGTGGCTGTTAATCACTCACGCCAGCGCGCCATCACATACTGTAACGTAACGTTTAGCCGACTGGCCAAACGTGGTTACAAGTTAATGTATAATTTTTAAAATATGTGATACAAAACTACGTACAACAAGATTAAGGATTAGAAATGATTAGTCGGTAGTAGCTCGAGGTGTCGGCCGCTCCTCTGGCCCGCAGTCTGTGGTTGAAGCTCGCAGCAGCCTCTCCGTGCTCACAGTCGCGAAGCAGCTCACGAATAAAATAAGCTCGCGTCGGCCGCTCCTCCGTCCCGCAGTCCGTCGAGTGGGAGCTCGCAGCAGCCTCTCCATCAGTCCGCAGCCCGTTGCGAGGGAGCTCGCGTCGGTTGGTGTTTGTTCCGGCAGCGGTGTCTCACGCCACGTTTATTATTTCTATGCAAACCGTCTCGAACTCCTCTCGTGGACGCAAGTGGCAGGGTCGGAGGTGATCAAGTGAGTCCAACACATTTACACACACTAGATGTTTATAATAAATTTACTGAGAATAACTTCTAGAAAAGGTTTATATTTAAATAGCTTTTTAGAAAAACATAAACTGATGAGTAAGAAAAATTGCAAAATGAAAGAAGCCAAAAGACCGAGTCAAAAGACGGAATCAAAAGAACAGAACCTGGTGAAAAGTATCGGATGGTTTATATAGCCTCTGGCCGATCGTTCTAGAAGTGACTTTTTTAGTTTTCAATCCAAATACTTCTTAATTGGTTATCGGCCAGGAACTATAAAGATGGCTTACAGTGAGAACCCGGCTTAATACTAGTTTTACGATACCTTTACAATAAAATAGACGACCTCTTAGCTCTATACCATAGAAAAAGAAAAACTGACAGATGACAATGTTAGATACAAAATGTCAAACATTCAATAGAAGGAAAATAATATGAGATCACATGAAATGAGATAAATGGATGTGGAAAATAGACAGAGGTAGCTAAAGGTTTGCTTTTCAGCAATACAACAATATCGGATAAACAAATGTAAGTTAAATGAGTGTCATACAATTTTCATAAAGACTTTAGTACCTACTGAATCATAGAAAGAATTGCTGTGCACAACAGCTCCTCAGGTGTTAAATACATAAATAGATAAGATGTGTTTTTGGTGTAACAAAATACCACATTTCCCCAACAACCCCGGAAAATTTTCAACTCATTGAAAATTTTGCTGGTTAAAATAATTCCTTGACCTAACATACAATCTCTTTCATTCTTTCAGCAAACTCTCTCATTCAATCATACGGAGGGGATATGGTTCACATTCGATGACGCATACTCCACAAGGAAATATTTAATTAAATTACGAAGGCTTATTTTTTTAATTAGGTGTCGTAACCCGCACCTGTTTGAAAACCCATATTTAAATTATTTACAATATGTACAAGGCATTAAGAAAACCAAGTTTGAGATGAAACCCGGTTTTAAGAGTTTAAGAGAAACCTAAGTTTAAGAAAAACCCAAGTTTAAGAAAAACCCAAGTTTAAGAAAAACCCAAGTTTAGAAGTATGTTAAAACTAAATGGCATTAGGGGCTTTTTTATAGAGTTGCCAACCGCTCGAAAGAGTATGGCTAAAGAACCTATATACAATCATAAGAATAAAGTAAATAAATAATGGTATTACAAAGTTAGCCTAATAGGTTAAGTGCTTATTAGAGTCTTAGTGGGTTATAAGAGGTACTAAGAGGGTTATACTAAGAGTGTATAAGAGGTACTAATAAGGTATAGAGCGATATACTCAGTGTCTAAGAGGGCCAAAGAGGTACTAATAAGGTATAGAGCGATATACTCAGTGTCTAAGAGGGCCAAAGAGGTACTAAAAGAGGGTTAGAGAGGTACTAATAGAGGGTTAGAGAGGTACTAAGAGAGGATTAGAGAGGTACTAAGAGAGGGTTAGAGAGGTACTAAGAGAGGTTTAGAGAGGTACTAAGAGAGGTTTAGAGAGGTACTAAGAGAGGTTTAGAGAGGTACTAAGAGAGGGTTAGAGAGGTACTAAGAGAGGTTTAGAGAGGTACTAAGAGAGGTTTAGAGAGGTACTAAGAGAGGTTTAGAGAGGTACTAAGAGAGGTTTAGAGAGGTACTAAGAGGTTTAGAGAGGTACTAAGAGAGGGTTAGAGAGGTACTAAGAGAGGGTTAGAGAGGTACTAAGAGGATTAGAGGTAGTATGAGAGGGTTTCTGAGGGTTCTAACATTAGTAGTAGATTTTTTTTTATTTTAAAGGGATTGATCGTCTAGGGATCCCTTTAAGAGAAAGGTACTCCTATTAGTAACTAGGAAAAGTGAAAAGTAAAAGGTCTAGTGATAAATAATTACGAAGTTTTGAAATCAGAAAGGTTATTCCAGAATTGTCTATACTAGTGGTAGTAGTTTTTTAGAATTTTGAAGGAAAAAAATCGAGCCCACGCTATGAAAATAGTTAGATATCGCGCGTGAGGGCGTTAGAGTCAAAAAATTTCAAGATAGTGAGAGTGTATGTTTGAGGAGGGTTTATAGACGTTTTCGCCTAATGAGTGCACGAGATAGAGTGTATTATAATAGAGGGTGTGAGGTTCAAGAAAGAAGGGCGCCAAACTGTAACGTAACGTTTAGCCGACTGGCTAAACGTGGTTACAAGTTAAAATGATTTTTAGATTATAAAATACAAAAGTAAGTAAAAAGATATTAAGGATTAGAAATGATTAGTCGGTAGTAGCTCGAGGCGTCGGTTGGTGTTTGTTCCGGCAGCGGTGTCTCACGCCACGTTTATTATTTCTATGCAAACCGTCTCGAACTCCTCTCGTGGACGCAAGTGGCAGGGTCGGAGGTGATCAAGTGAGTCCAACACATTTACACACACTAGATGTTTATAATAAAT
The DNA here is from genome assembly GCA_963555695.1 of Dasypolia templi. Taxonomy (NCBI): domain Eukaryota; kingdom Metazoa; phylum Arthropoda; class Insecta; order Lepidoptera; family Noctuidae; genus Dasypolia; species Dasypolia templi. Next base: position 8,492,083 of record OY743157.1, read on the forward strand.
TTACTGAGAATAACTTCTAGAAAAGGTTTATATTTAAATAGCTTTTTAGAAAAACATAAACTGATGAGTAAGAAAAATTGCAAAATGAAAGAAGCCAAAAGACCGAGTCAAAAGACGGAATCAAAAGAACAGAACCTGGTGAAAAGTATCGGATGGTTTATATAGCCTCTGGCCGATCGTTCTAGAAGTGACTTTTTTAGTTTTCAATCCAAATACTTCTTAATTGGTTATCGGCCAGGAACTATAAAGATGGCTTACAGTGAGAACCCGGCTTAATACTAGTTTTACGATACCTTTACAATAAAATAGACGACCTCTTAGCTCTATACCATAGAAAAAGAAAAACTGACAGATGACAATGTTAGATACAAAATGTCAAACATTCAATAGAAGGAAAATAATATGAGATCACATGAAATGAGATAAATGGATGTGGAAAATAGACAGAGGTAGCTAAAGGTTTGCTTTTCAGCAATACAACAATATCGGATAAACAAATGTAAGTTAAATGAGTGTCATACAATTTTCATAAAGACTTTAGTACCTACTGAATCATAGAAAGAATTGCTGTGCACAACAGCTCCTCAGGTGTTAAATACATAAATAGATAAGATGTGTTTTTGGTGTAACAAAATACCACAATACGTATCTTACTCCATTTTGATATCCAATTATACTTTCTTTCGAGGGCTCGAAATGAAGAGCAATAGGCTGAAACCAAGTGTGCAAAAGCTTTAAAGTGATGTTAAATGTTGATGCTGTTACCTTTGTTGATACACTTTTCTCAGACCACATTCAATGCTTAACTAATCAACTACTTAAAATAACATAGGGTTTGAGAATTTTAGTCATTCATCTTTCTAACAATACTAACCTAGTAACCTAAGCACTATTGTCACTAACATCAATATACTAACAAAATATGGACCTATGGTCTGAAATAAAGTTTAATTTAATTTATTTAATATAAACATGAGAAGAATACAACAAAACATGTATATATGTTACCTATCGTAAAACATCACGAGACCGCCCGCCGTTGATATTGTCACTGAATTGCTTTGCTCACACGAGTGTCCAATACATAATATGTGTGCGCTGTCTGTACACATAGCGTAGTGTAAATAAGTACATGAGGTAGGTGTTTAAACAGTTTTTCACTGGCTACAGGCCTGTCGTTGTAATTCACTGACAAACGCATATAAAAGAGTCCGTGGTGGACAGAGGTAGGCGTGGATACGCCTTTGTTATAAAATGTTTTTTTTTTCTGAGATGTTTTATACTCTGGCAAAATAGTGTTTCTTTTAACGAAGTTTATTTGGGTTTCATCGAGTTTCAACGTTTCAAGTATTGACAAAATTGTTTTAATGTAACGTTCGCTTTTTCTGGTTCAAGGGTGTGTTGGAAGTAATAAAGTCCACCGAGGATAATACACGTTGTAAGTTGTGAATATACCTATGGCAAAATAATAAGTATGCCTTGACATCCGCGCCGGCGGAATCGCTGGCTATGCTAGATGGAATAAAAAAAGCATGTATGTGTTTAATTTTACAAAAACCTTGTGATAAATTTCGCATACCATAAATACATATACATACATAGGTGGTGTACCACCATAATAAGCGAATCTTTTGAATTAATATGTACTACGTAAATAAAAAGTAATACCTAATTAATTTTTAAAATACACTATAGGAGGATATTATTTTGTTATTATTAATAAGGTACATAATTAAGAATAACAAAATTATATCCTCCTAACTTAACTACACTCGGTTCCAAAAATAACGGGTCAGTCACATAAGTTCGAATATCTACAAAACTGTAAGAGTTAGATCAATGAAATAAAACACAGAATAAAGACTATTTAGTTGCGCTTCTTATTACACAACGGCCAGGGATGACAGATACCTGGTGGCTACAATGTACCGAAATCGTTTTCAAACTGCAGTTGGTCCAAAAAACCACTTTATTCGCTTTGGTGGTAGCAATTTAAGCGCACAAACAGTGAGGATACGTCTTGCTGAGGCAAACTTGAAACCATTAAGGCCCGCAAATGGCCCCAAACTGGAATCGCAACATCGAATTGCAAGACAGAGATACGTGCGCGAGCACCAACACTGGACACTGGACGAATGGTCTAGGGTAATGTTCACGGACGAATCGAAATTCATGCTTAACAAGCATGATGGTAGGCAGTTGGTGTACCAGAAGACCAGGGGAACGCTTAGGGGAACACACATTTCACAAACACTATTTTATAATAACCATACCAACACAGCCACCAAACACATTGTTTTGTTTTGAAATTCCATATTAAAATTCATTACGTAATACGCCATCTAATTATTACGTAATTATTACCTGGTAGAACAATAACAATCACAGTATGTCAAAACGTCAAACCTATTTTAAATGACAGCTGCGCGACATATTACAAAGGCTAACGGCGCGTGAGCTTTCAATGCCCGGAATGTTACCATTTTTATAAATATTGTTTATTTTATTTTGTTGAACACTTATCTAGTTATTAAGTGTATGTATTTTTATTTTTTATTTTCATCTTAGCGTTTGCTACACTGGTCGACGTCATTCAACGCCGTCTGTCGCTGAAAACCAGCGCTGGGACTCTGTCTCGCATAGGGTCATAGCATTAAGCTGAGCGATGGCCGTTTTGCTTGGATGTGACGCATATTTTCCCCCGATTTGTTCTATTTGGTGTTTTTGTTCGATCACTGCGTCATGTTTACCGTAAATAAACGTTCTTTTCTTTCTTTTTCCTTTCTTTCTTTCAAGACTGTGTGGAGGAAAAAGTGGCACACGGCGGAGGCTCAGTACTTGTTTGGGCTGGAATTTCTGCCGAGGCCCGCACCGAGCTCGTGCTAATTCAAAATGGCACTCTGAATGCAGAGAGGTACGTGGAGGTGATCCTGAATGAGCATGTGGGAGCTTTTATGGCGAGGATGGACCGGGATGGCATATTAATGCATGATAATGCGCGTCCACATACCGCCGGAATTGTAAATGAATACCTTGGAAAGGTCGGTATCGAACTGATGCCAGTGGCCAGCGGGAAGCCCTGATTCAAACCCCATAGCGAATGCATGGGACGAGCTTGAGCGTTGCGTAAAACGTCGTAACTCCCCACCAATCACGCTACCCGAGCTCAGACAAGCACAGGTGGAGGATTGGGAAGCCATTCCTCAGAACCGGCTCCGAAATTTGATGTTCAGCATGCCGAATCGCCTGGAAGCTGCAAGAAGAGCTCGGGGAGGCAATACGAAGTATTAAAATTATGCATGTAAAAAAGAAAAGCAAAAAAAAAAACTTACAAAATTTTCAAGTTTCAGAAAAAAGGTGTCTTACTTTAGTTTATTTATTTCGTTTGAGAATAAGAATGGAGGTACACATAAGTATAAATTTATTCAATTTTTGTATCATTAAATGCCCAATCGAACAGTATTAGTTTCATTATGATAGCATACGTAGTTCGGGAGATATTCGGACTTTTGTGACTGACCCGTTATTTTGGGACCGAATGTAAAACTATTCACAATCTGAAATATAGCGTCAACATTTTTTAAGCATCGCTGTCGACTGATGTACTCAAGAGGCTGGCGGCATTACCACGTTGTATGGCAATGCTTAGCTTCTGGCCAAGGTAAAAGCCAGCCCTTGGGTCACGGGAAGTGTCAACCAGCCGTTTCGAAATTTCCTTAAAGAGACTATGAGCACTCATCCACAGCCCGAGGGTTTCAACAAATGGATGCAAACGCTTACATGCAATGATAACGAAACACTTCTGAACACACACACCCTCATACAAATGTACTCTCAGTCACACCTATACGTTCATTCACATATACTCACACACATACTTACAGCCACTCATACACACATTTGATTTAATTTAAGTTAATGTTGACTTATGTCGTTATAACATAAAATTATACGTTTTGCTTATTGTATACCACGTCTTATTATGGAAGAGCGGACCTCCTAATACAGTCACTATCTGCCTAAAGGGAGGATCGAATCAAAACATTTTGTTTATACCTAAACTTGTCTTACCAATAAACAAATTTTTATTTTTATTATTTTACTTACTCAAACTACAATCTTGATGTTTTCCGCAGCCGCAGCAGCAGTACCGGTGTCAGCACGGCACGCCGAACCAGGAAGATGGGATGTCGCGAGAGTATCGACACACGTTGCATCCCACACTAAAGGCCTACCCTCCTACCATGAGAGTAATATAAAGACTTGCGTCCGGTCTCTTTAGAGTTTATTTCATTACCTACTCGCTGTGGCATGGGATTGCCTGCATATCCAACGTCAAAATTATTGCTTCCAAGCAGTGAGTGTGGCATCAATGGATTTTTTCGTGCTCTGGTTGCAAACACAGACCCCAGATGGTGATCAATATCGCTAGATGGCAGACAAAAGAATTCACACGTACAGAAAACAGGAAAAAAAAAACTGTAAACTCGAATCGACTCCACTACCGTCGCTGTCCACCGGTCGCGCTCGTATCCTCGCGGGAGGTAATTATGCATGGGCGCTTTTTAGCGCGTCCACCAGCGAATAAAATATAAAACGTGCCACAACTAATGATTTCACGTACACTCCACGTTATATACTTCACGTAATTGCACCGTTATATACTTTGTAGCAGGTATGAGTGACCTCGTTTACGCTTACCTGAGCTTTTTAATGTAACCTATAATGTATTGTGTTAGTAGGTTAATATTGTTACTGTTGAACAAATTATGATACGATAGAAACGACAGAATTTTGTTGGAGAGTAGCTATAAATATTGGCGCAGGTATCTTTTATGTGTCAATCGTTTAAAATTTTCTATTTGAAAAAAGTCAAAGTCAAACTCAACGCATTTATTTCAAATAAGCCCTAAAAGACACTTTTGAACGTCAACATTTACATTTCGGTAGAATTGATTCTAGGCGCCCCTTCCAAAAGGTAGTTTCGTATGGAGAAGAAGGGGCAAGAAACTCCACCGTTACTCTTTTAAAATGTTTTACAAGATTGTGTATAAATTAATTATATTTTTATAAGTGAAGACGATGGACCAATAATAAAAATACTTTACCGCAATAGGTAAAATTATTTCAAATAAAGCAATGACAGATAAATCAAATCACGTGATAGGTGCTCACATATTTACAAACGTTGCAAAAGCACATGATTTTCCTAAAATATTAACTAGAAATAAGTCAGTGTGTGAGTTAAGTAAAATAACAAATTATACAATTCAATAAACAACCTCTATGATTTTGTCTAGCCTCTAGATGGTCCTTTGGAGCAGGACCAGCATGTTTCCAAGCATTCTTATATAGGATATAATCCTCTAATTTGTAATTTGCTTGTTTACAAAGTGAATTTTTAACACGAGTTTTAAACTTTCTTTCATTTAATTGCAATATATCACAAGGTATTTTTTTTTAAATATCGTGTATAAAGTTTATTTCATTGTTAGTGGAATAGTGGGTACCGAAACATTTTAAATACTATTTCACATTTTTGTTTATTAAATGCAAAAAAAAATTGGAAAATTATTAGATCCAAGTAAAAACGAATTAAAACATTAAAAAACCAATTAATCAAAGATAAAGGTAAATGATAATCCAGGAATCGAGTTTTATTTACTTGTTCCACTTTCTCAAATAAAACGGAATAATCAAATATCAGACATCAGTCTATCTCAAAAGAATAAGTAGGCCTAAAAAATAAGAAAAAGCTGTGATTTTCAAATAACTTATAACAGTGCCATCTGTACAAAATTGCTGGAACTGCAGAGCTTTCTTTCTGAAATGGTAAAACTTCCGAGTATTTCCGCTGACTGCGAAGAGCGCTGCGATCGTTTTAAACGTGGGAAAACTCGGCACTTTTCCCCGTCATTGTGTGGAAATGTTATAGAGAATGGACGTTTCGCTTCCGTAACCGCGAAAGAGCTAGACATTAGACGAGAACTATTTACGACAAAAAGCTATACTTACCAACAATTATTTCAGGATTCCCTGAAAATGTTGAATGCATGCATCAATCAATCAATCAATCAATTTTTATTTGTAAACATAGGTATACATAAAAGGTCTTAAATCTACATATTATTGTAGTCGAGCACTATGTTCTACCAATGAAATTGGTGTACAAATAGTAGTTATAATTTAGTAAATTAAACAGTTGTTAAAAAGCAAAAGTCCAAATGAGTACCTACTAGTTTTAAAACAAGAATAATAATTAAATAAATGTCAATTAAGTTACGAACTGCCAATTTAATTAAATTTTACATGCATGTCAAGGGAAGTTAATTTATAGTAAAATTTATCATTATTTGTCATTTAAAAAAATCTTCAATAGAGTAATGCGTCTTGTCTTATAAAAACAAAAACAAATTACTTTTAAATTTGTAGACATTTTCTTCATTCCGTATACATTTCGGTAATTTATTATAAATCCTTGGAGCCATTACGAAAACACTGTTTTTATATAGTGCTGTTTTAGAGCCTACTGTTTGCAACCGGTCACAACGGCGCTGGCTACTTACTCTTGTAAATTTGTGCAGATTATTTTTGACAAACATGGAAGTCTCAAATATGTACAACGAAGGCATTGTTAATATTTTCATATTTAAAAAAAAACGGTTTGCAACTGTCTGTAGTCTGTAAGTTGCAGATAGCTCTTATGCATCTTTTTGGCACTGTATCTTTACCCGTTGCATTGCCCCAAAATATAATTCCATACCTCAATGTTGAGGCCACTAGACCATGATATGCTGTTAATACCGTTGTCCGATCGGCTGTTTTACTTAACATATACAAGGCATATGAGTATTGGTTTAGTTTACTACACACTTTGTCAATATGTGAATTCCATTTTAATGTGTTTTCTATGTTTAATCCGAGTAATTTTGTCACATTTGTTTCATTAATAACTTTGTCGTTGTCTCTAATATTTAAGTTCAAATTGTGATTTACTCTTTGTTGAAATTTCATTATTACTGTTTTGTCTAGATTTATAATTAAATTATTATTTTGCAGCCAATCCACAACTGAATTTAAATTAGAATTAATGTCAGCCTCTAATGTATTTACGTCATCATTATTAAAAAGTAAAGTGCTGTCGTCCGCAAACATTGTCATAGGAACCGGTCATTTGCAATGCATTTCACAACAATTTACTATAATTAGATAATAATTACAGTAAACTGTTGTGAAATGCACTTTGAACATGTAGTTTCTTTATAATTAGGTCGTTTAAGGCGACTTAGACTTTTTTGTAGACTTAATAAAATAGTTAGCCATTAATTAAGCGCAATGATTTAGGTTATAAGTTTACGTAGGTAAGTCTAGTTTCAAATGCCATTTCATGCGTATGAACATAGAACAGTTATGTAGGCGTAATAGGTAGGTATCCGTGCAAACTAATTGGTCAAATATCAATGTCGCATAACCGTAACTCTACTAATACACCTGTATTTACTTCGTTACTATGTGTATGTAGTCATCATTAGATATGTAAATACACAAATGTTAATTAGTACAATCCGCAGCTAGTAGTTACATTAGGTAGATTAATAGCTACATTATACAAATAGACATATATTCATGTAGGTATACATAGATCATTCAACAAGTTTCCTCAAATGAGTACTTCGGAATTGGTGACATGTGACATGCACCAACCCGCCTTGGGCCCGCGTGGTGGATTATGACCCGTTCTCACAGAGAGAAGGCTTGTGTCCTAACAGTGGGAAAATTATAGGGCTGTATATGCTTAGGGGTTTTTTTATGGAAAGGAGACAGCCGCGAAATATAACATTTTTACGCGGGCTGCTTTTAAGTAATCACCTTAAGTAATGCTACAGTAGAGTTTGTATTATTGATGTGGCTACTATAGGTATTCAGAAGAGTCATGTATGACTGGTAAAGGGCGTATTAAATAGGCAAACATGATCGATTATTGGAGTAAAGTCAAGTTATTCAGTTTCAGAGTAAATATTTAAAATAGGGGTAGTAAGTACGTACCTGTAGTGCTATTCTGTAACCATCTCACGTGAAAATTTAGGTGAAGTGAGCGTGGAGTGAGCTGTCAGTGCCACTGATGCTAGGGAATGAACAAGCCTGGATGACACTGATAGCTCACTCCACGTAAGTCCTCACGGTGAGTGTGTTTACAGAATCGACATGCTCTTGACGTTCTTAACTAGATAGTCCCTGTGTGTCTTGCAGTATTTCATGTGCTCATCACGAGTGTCACTGTGAATATCGGGATAAAAAGTATGTATATATGTCCAGGTCATAATGAGGTCTACCCATGTAACAAATTTCATCCAATTCAGTTCAGCCGTTTAGCGTGAGAACTGAAATTGAATTTGTTTAGTGTTTAAGAAATTACGATGCGATAAAATTCGATTGCGTTGATTCCTGGAACTCACACTAGGATTCCCTGTGTCGTGACATCCAGGCTCCTTCGTTCAGTTTACATTTAGCCTGCTGTACATGTAATCGGTATATTGTTACAATACGTTTCTTAAATTCATATAATCTACTCGTAATTTAGTAGAAAAGGAGTATAAAATAAAAACTAATACACTAAATGTGTAATGTTGAGTATGACTGTGAGTGTGTGTGTGTATGAATTATGATAGTTGTGTTGGTGTTAAGAGTGTGTCTGACTGCTACACTTGAGAATGTATATTATAATTATGTGGATGTTTTTGATTAAGAATAATAAACATATAAATAGAGATATATGTATCAGAACCTACCAAAGCGCTCCGTTTTTTTTTTGAAAAAAAAAAATTTGTTTTCCGTCATATCATAGTTCAGAGTAAGAAACCATTTTGTAACCGCGCTTTTGCATTTACTTTGAAAAAACGTAAGAAACAAAATTCAAAATATTAATTCTTTCTCTTAATAATATTAGCTTTGATTTTAGTTCTTTTACATCATGATGCGCTCTATCAGATCCCATTTTCTTAGCAAATCTTCTGAATAAGTGTTCATTACCGCTACTCATCTGCCATGAGCTTTTTCATAGTCATCACCAATAAGGATATTGGTGTGTGAAGTGGTTATTTGTCTTTTGGGTTCCCAGCGTTAACAGCGTTCATACGTATATAGTATCTTAAATAAATAAATTAAAAACACAAACAAAAATACTCAACATTCCATATTTGAAAGTCACTCCAACGCGTCCATAAAACCAAAATTCAAACTTTGACACCACACAAACTGAAGCATCCTATAATGTTCTCCCAGACAGCTTGGCACCAACTTTTTGCTCACATGTCTAAACCAACAACTTGGATAAATGTCCCAACATGTGACCAATAAATCTAAAGACCGGATATGGTCACACGAGTGATACACATGGTCTGAATGACAGGAATACGATGAACGCGTGGCGATGTTGATAAAAGAAATTCAGCCATTTTATGGTTCGAAAAAACTATTTTTGAGCGGATTCGAATGTGAATTGTGTTGATGAAAAAGTTTTGTTTTTGTTTTTTTTTGCATACTGTGTAGCAGTTTTTAACGGAGCTATGGTGACAGTACCTAATGTTATTCTTTACCTATACAAAAGCTCGAAATGCGAAAGTGGTCGAACTTGCAGACAAATTGTAAGCGGTCGTTGGAGTGAGGTCTGTTTCCTGTCAACTTATTGCGCGAACCCTATTAAAATCAAATTGTCTTCTTGTTTTTGCGTATCTTTATTTTATTGTATTCAAAACGAATAACATACATAGAAATAAGAAATACACAAAACTTAGAGACAATAATAGAATCACAAAAACAACCTAGCTATTATTATTTTCACTCTTATTACACATTTTTTTTTCATCATCATCAGCCTATATTAGTACACTGCTGGACATAGGCCTCCCCTAATGAGCGCCATAGCGCCCTGTCTTCAGCTTGACGCATCCAGCATCTGCATGCAATCTTTCGCAGATCGTCATCCCACCTGGCCGGAGGGCGTCCTACACTACGTTTGCCGAGTCGCGGTCTCCACTCAAGAACTCGTTTACCCCAGCGGTTGTCGGTTCTTCGCGAGATATGGCCGGCCCACTGCCACTTCAGCTTTTTTTTTACCGACTAATAAATTAACAACCGTGTTAGAGATTTATAGTATTTCTATACAAAAATATCTTGTATACAGAAAAGGCAGACTAATTAACTGTACCAAAAAATCCGAAAAACAAACCACCCATTTAAAAACTTACACCGAAAAACGGGCAAACAAGCCAACCCCAAAATACCGGGGCCCATTACAATAAAACGATCACAAAACCTAACAGCTCTTCAAACAGTATCCCGGCAAAATTACTCCCGGGCCTGGTAAACAAAATCATCAGTGTAACACGTGTAATTTCGCGTTCACCGGTCATTACTTTTGACCGGGTTCCCGGGTCGCCCGTTGAATAATTGAGCGGTGTGAGAGAGATGGACCACCCGAAAATATGAAATGATCCTGCCTGCGCGGAATGGTTAACCCGTGATTTCAGGTGTTGCTGACAAATGGGACTCGTTGAGATGTCAAGGGTTGAGTGAGTCCAGTTCAGAGTTGGCGAGCAAATTAATATGTTTTATACGGGGTTTTTGCGCCTGCGCAGTTCTTATACGTGTGAACGATGATAGAGTGTAAGTACCTGTAAATAGTATATTAGCAGTAGTATTTGCATTAGTAGTATTTGCATTGTAAATGTTAGTTCAAGAATGTTTTTTATTAAAATTCTTATTGTTTGTTATTTCAGTTTTGTTACAGTTGAAATGGCAATCATGTGATTTATTGGTTTAAATAGGTTTTATAATTTTATTTTTCTTTTAATAGATTTTTCTTTTAATTTAGAATCTTTTATGTTTTGTGTATGGGCAATATGTAGGCCTTCTAGACTGTAGATTTGCAGAGCATTTTGTGGAGTTTCTTGCCGGCTCTTCTCCATAGGAAACGACCAATTGGAACCGTGCACCTAGCTTCTGACGTATCATAAGTGCCCATGTGTCACCTTATGTAAAATTTCAACATTTATAATATTATGTAATTTACATGGTATACATAGTAAATCATATTCTATCACTCTATTTGTTGATAAACATTAGCTGTTCTCTCTATCATTATAATCCTAACTGAAATTATAAATGCGAAAGTATGTTTGTTTGTTTGTCACGCTTTCAAAACGCGGCTGAACGGATTTTTATAAAATTTGGCACACTTAAAGACCATGACCTTGGTAAGGACGAGGGCTACTTTTCATCGTTGATCGCAGACGAATTCACGGGCAACAGCAAGTGTATTCATAAATATTGTATTCAACACACCAACTATCCGAATCTACCTACAATAAGAAATACTGAGATACCTACTTGGCAAGTAACCGTATTGGATATTTCAGCGTAATACCCAGCGGGGTACTTATTGAACACACTAACAGTAGTAATCACTTTCATATTGACACTTTAACAACATCCATTGTGTTATTTCCGTTGTTGAGCAGACAAATTCGAACATAATAAGTAATAAATTAGCTATATCCTTCAAAATGATTAGGATTGTGAAGGAAAGTGTGAAAGTACGCAGGGTGCAGGTCCGTATTAAAAACCTACATGTTTTTACGATAGTACAAAAGTCTCTTTCTTCACAAAATAACCTCTAAACCAAGCACACGTAGATGTAAAAAAAACTTAATCTCTCCAAATAAAAACGCGTGTCGGCAGCACACGTCGAGTGTCCGACCGGGAAGTGAACCCGACACCCGACCGCGGCCCACCAACGTTTCTTCCTCCGCGCCAGATTGCGCTGGCCGCACTAAATTTATGGTTCCGGTCACCTTTACTTTTACCGTAGACACGTGAACAAATATAGACAGGAGTCGTTAAAACTTTTTGGATGGGTGTCGTGAAAAATTGTGACGATTGGTTTGAGGGCTAAGGTTAGTGTAAAAAGTTAAAAGGGTGTTAATTAAGTATTATAGTTTATCTGCAGGGGTGAAAACATCTTTGGAATAGGATGATAAAACAATGTGGGCCGATTTGCGATTGTTCATGAAGTTTACAGTCGCTCCGAAGTATTCGTCCTATTATGCACAATAGAAGTACCACAAATTAGTAAATACATAACGTAACATAACATCACGCCGTAATCCCAGAAGGGTTAGGCAGAGGTGTACCTATAGTACCTACACCCACATTTCACAAGTTATGTGTAAGTCCCGTGTAATAGCTTGGGGCGAGCCTATTGCCATCTACCGGTCACAAATCCAGACTCCGGGCTACTACTGAGGATTTCTAGATAGAAAAACCCAAGAACACTTTGCCTGACCTGAATCGAACCCATGACCTCATGCTCAGCAGAAGCTCTTGCGACCACTAGACCAAAGAGGCAGTCGCGATACGTAGGCGTTTAATTTAAAACATCGTTCTGTTCCCGTTAATGAGAGGCTTGTGGCTAAGTAATAACAACCTCACGGGTCGATCGATCAGGTTAAGCTGCGCTTGCCGCGGTTGGTCCGTGGATGGGTGACCATCTTTACATACCAAAAACCCTCCGTGCCTCGGAAAGCTCGTTAAGCCGTTGGTCCCGACTGTCATTCGTGGATCTCAGCCAGTCGTTACGGGTCGTCGGGAGCCCGAAGGTCTGACAACCAGTCTTACCAAGGGATTTACCTAGTCACTGGGTTGTAGAGGTCAAGTCAAGTCAAGTCAAAGCATTTATTTCAAATAGGCCCATAAAAAGGCACTTTTGAACGTCAAAAATTACATTAAAAATATAACTGATTCTAGGCGCCCCTTTCAAAAGGTAGTTTCGTATGGAGAAGAGGGGTCAGATAGGCAGTCTCCATGTTCCATAGTAGGCTAGCCTTATCAGGTTGAAGATGTTAGAACGAAATATGTAGTGGTTTGTAGAGTAGGCGGTCTTAAATGTGTTCTACGGCTCCGTAGGCGTGTATTTCTTATTCTCGTACGTGCACCATGCCAGGCAGAGGTAGCTTGCAGTATGGTACAGTGAGGGATCTCTAAGGTAAATAAATGTATTTAGTTGAGCTATGGGGGTCAGCCGCGAAAACTCACCTAGAACTAAAAAGAACGCAAAATAAAAATATAAAACACTAGCTTAGCCCCCAAAAGTTGTTTTGCTTCGTTTTTTTTTTTTTGAAAAATAGATGTTGGCCTATTCTCAGACCTACCCGATATGCACACAAAATTTCATACAAATCGGTTCAGCCGTTTCGGAGGAGTTTGGTAACAAACATTGCGACACGAGAATTTTATATATTTAGACTAGCTGACCCCGCAAACGTTGTTTTACTTCTTTTTTTTTTTTTTTTTTGAAAAATAGATGTTGGCCGATTCTCAGACCTACCCGATATGCACACAAAATTTCATCAAAATCGGTCAAGCCGTTTCGGAGGAGTATGGCAACGAAAACTGTGACACGAGAATTTTATATATTAGAAGATTAGAAGATAATTTCACGGGGTAGCCCCGATACTGGAGCGCATCAGGGATGTTCGCTGAAGCTTACGTGGACTGTTTCTACACGATGATGTGGAAGCGGTGCTCATTGTTGGTCTGTAGGGTGCGAGGCAGCGCCAACAGTATCCTGTCTGATAGCAAGCAGGCTTGATTGTTCGTTTCTGAACCACTGCTGCAAGGTTTCGGCTGGGCCTGTCAACTGTTAACTTGTAGCAATGACGTCACAATCTGTTTCTATTTTCGGTTTTGTTTTTGTCTATGTCAGAGTATTCCTGACATAGTTTGTAAGTATATTGTAACTGACACTATGAGTCTTGTTGCTCGGAATAACTGATTATATTATAATTATTATTTCACCATCATTATTTAACTCCGACAAGAATACTATACAAAAAAAACTACCATTACAACTCATCTTTACAAATCCTATACTTGCATCCTTTTAAATCTGTTTAATCAAAAATTCAACTACTATACGAAAAATATAACATACAGTGTATGTAAGGAGTAAAAATAAAAAACAGTTAAAAAAAGCGCACGCTCGCACTAATTATGGCGAAAAACAATATTGGTTGAAGGAGCACGGCTATGTGTGAAGATGTAAAAAAAGGTCACGATATAAACACATTCAAACCACAACATTTGAAATAACATAAAACAGAATATGCTAATACAATATGCTATATAAAAAGACAAAGAGAGTTGAGTAATGTTAATAGACTAGTACTTTGAACATTACTCAACTCTCTTTGTCTTTACGGTCTAGTTATAATCACTTAAGTATCTCATTTGAAGCGAACTGTTACTTTAAATTCTTAAGAGAAATCAAGTTCTCTAAACCCATCTACGTGTTTAATTGGTACTTTTAACTGTCTCAGCTCATTAAAATCACCTTCGTTTAGGGATGAAAATTTACCAAAAGTAGAAATAAAATGGTCGTTAATTATGTCTGACATCAAATTTACAAAAATTACAAACAAACACAACCCCTTCCAATTTCCACGGAATTAAATACATTTCACTCATTTCGAAAACACATAAATATAAACGTATACACATATGTACCCTTTTCGAAATGTACTAAATGTTTTATCATCAGATGCCTCTCTGAGACGAGCCATTGTGCGTAGACGGTAGACGCTCATAATATTTGACGTATGCGCGTAATGAAGTGGAGTGTGTATTTATTAAGTTAATTAAACCGTTCTTGAAGCCCGAGGCTGGGGTCCGGACCGAGAGTACACATCTATCTGTGTATGATAAGATTTTGGCTCAGATTAGAATTGGTGGAAGGTATTTGGTATGTTCAAGGTTCATGAATTTTCTCTGTATGAGTAAAACTTGAATGTTACTCGTAGCGTGTTGATAAGGTAAAGGGTTTGGTCCTTAAGTTTTGACATATTTCTGTCTGTGAAAATCATGAGGATAATAATTATGAGTCCATATTTTTAGGGTTCCGTACCTAATAAGGAAAAAACGGAGCCCTTACAAGATCACATCGTAGTCCGTCTGTCTGTCTGTCTGTCAGTATTTCAAGATAATTTTTCTCAGGAACGCGTAGAGGTATCAACTTGAAGTTAATTTTACAAAGGCGTAAGTCTACGGTCCCTTGGAGGTCTAAAACAATCAAACTACTTAGTCAACACGATAAAAAAAATACGGCGATTGATGCGACATATTTTGATACTCGCAGATAAATCAAAACCTCTATAGTATATCCCGTTGACGTAGAATCATGAATTTTGCCAAAAAGCAAGGTCTCACAGCACAAGTAATGGAAAAAGTCCGGAAATCGTTACTTTTGAGTTTCTTCACATCCAAAATCTTTTTTTGCAAACCTACATTTGCAGTTGGAGATATTCTTTCAACTACAATGTTAAATTTGTTCTTGATATAAATTCATTCCAACTACGGAACCATTTATTTTGCGTGGTCCGACCAAGCACTTGGCCGGTTCTTTTTCAAATATAAGAATTGTAAGAGTTGTTATCATTGTCTCTAACAAGGAATAAGATTATGTTAAAGAAGGCGATGATCTCACATGGGACCTTAGTTAATTTTTTTTCTATGCTAAACTTTTACTTAATCTGATAACTAACTTTAAAGCACAGCTTTTAGCACTGTGCCGTAAACAAGGAACACATTAAAACTAAAATAACATTAAAATATAGAATCATGTGTGCCTCACGACCGCACAAATAGACGACATTTTTATCAGTCTGGGTCGACTCAAAAACAGCTAATTATATAAAACACTAGCCGGAAGATGATGGTTAAATTATATAGACGCCCTTTATAATCTGCTTAACCATGGGATTATTTATTTACATAAAGTTTATTGTACATCATAAAAATACGAAACAAAAAATAAATCGAACCTTACAAAATATACAATGGGCGGACAATCTTTAAACTCAAACTCAACTAATACTGAATGCATTTAACATAACATTGTTAAACATCACGCCTGTAAACCCAGAAGGGTTAGGCAGAGGTGTAAGTACCTACCTATAGTACACCCAAATTTCACCAGTTAAGGCTCCCGTAAACAGGCGCGACGCCACAGTGCGACACAAAGACACCGCACGTCGCGCGACACGCGGTGCCTTTGTGTCGCGATGTGGCCTCGCGCCAGTGTGAACGAGACTGTTATGCTTAAGTCTCATGTAATAGGGGGCGAGCCTACTGCCATCAACCGGGCACAAATCCAGACTCTGGCAGGCTGCTACTGAGAAATCCTAGGTAGAAAACACAAACTGAAAGCATTTATTTCAATTAAACCATTTACAGGCACTTTTGAATTGTCAAGGAGTCGGTCAGTCAGAAATATGAAGCTAGTTGCCCATTCCAAAGTGTAGTAGGTACCTATGGAGAAGAACGGGCAGGAAACTCCATGGACACTCTTTTAAATGTTACAAAAATATTATTTACATCATTAATGTTGAATTTATAATATTACATATGAGAACGATGCTGAAGTTTAGATCATTTCACCTACCTATTACGAGTATTATCTTTTTTAATTAATACCTCATTCCTACACAAACTCAAACAAATGTTTGTAAATAAATCTTCTTAAGTTGAGCGTACTCATACGAGTCTTAATTTTAATAACGCAAAGCAATAATGAGACATTATTAAGCGAGAGACTCATATTTAACTTTTGAAGAATCGACTCTTGTCTAATGAACCGGGGGAAACAATTCATTAGTCACATAAAATGTAGGTTTAATATATGTAAGTATGTTAGTATGGATATTTATTTTGTAGGAAATAATATGATGGGATTATTAAGTAATTATTCTTTGAGAAATCTACAAGTTGACGTGGGTACTGGGTAGAAGTACCGGTGATGGTCGGCTGAGTTAGATCCGACATGAAAGGGCACGTCAATAACTTAGTGCACAGTCGGCATCAAAAGTTGATTACCACTGTTACTTTTAGAGATAATCTAAAATGATACAAAAGTATTCGGTTTCTTCGAAGAGTTAATACAGATTGGATACAACTAAATAAAGCAATAGTTACAAGTAAAGATCGATACAGAACGCGTAAAGTACTACAACTCCAACTGAACACAAAACACTTAATACCCAATACGCATCTCAAACTAAATCACAATAATATCCCTCTAGAGATCCATCTCAATTCGAAACATGGTGCGGAGTCCTAAAACATAGATCACTCGGAGACAGCCGAAGCCTCTTCAGTAATGAAGACAGCACTCCTACAAACTATAATACGCCATCTAAATGCACCGTCGACAGGCATAAACAATTGAAATAATTATCAGGATAAGCCCGCCGGATCAGGGAAAGCCCTCGAGAATCTCAACCCTTCTTGGAACCTCCTGACAGCGTCTTATGCAAATTCACAAACTTGCCAACCATAACGAGCAATCACTTATGTATTTGTACCTAACAATCAAAACTCAACCCTAAAATCTGTTATTAAAGTTGCATTTTTGTCGCAGGTGTTGTGATTTGTGACCTTATTAACCAGTTCGAAGGTAATAGCCGCTCAATTGGCTCTCCTCTATGATATGCTAACTTATGTTTTGTTTGGACTCTTGTAGTGATAACAACTGCCACTTAAAATGTTTTGAACTTCGCAAACATCTGCCTGATGTAGTGACTGAGGGGAATATTCGAGAGTGATGAATACTTATAAATGCTCCTCTAAGAATACTTGTCATGAATAATAGTTTAAATAATTGATACTTCTTTGAGATTTTCTCCGGTATAAATTCGAGACTGACACCATCACGATTTCGCATTCTTAAAAAAACACAATTTACTCTGTTTAATAGATCTCATTTCCGAAAGAAACAAAGCATAATACCTATGCATTGGGTATAATAAAAGAAACGACAAAGTTTCTGCAAAGAGCAACTGCAAATGGTACTGAAATAAACCCAAATAACATTAACAGAATCAACAAACATCTTAACAAAACTTAAAAGAACCGGCTTAACACATTAAAACCCAATAAAAACACTTCGCCTCTAAGAACTAACGAATCAAATGTTTATTTTTCCGTACAGTTCCTTTAATAAAATCCTCCTTACCCGAAGTCGCTTCGTGTTTACTCGGCAAACATCGGCGTAAACAAAATTTAGTGATATGTGAGCCAATGGACCGGCAGTAAACTGTGGTCGAATGAATACACAACGTATAAATGTAAAAGTGCGGGCGTGTTCACAGTAACGAGAAGCAAATGATGAGAGTTTGACGGGTAAAGTTTTTTTCAGGAAATTTTCAGGCTAAATGCTTTGAAATAAACTTAGTGTCAGTTTATTTGGCGCTCTCTTTCGAATTGAAGATTATATAATGTCGTGTGAAAAAACTGATGTCGCTGTTCGTAACTTTCAATTCAATCCATACCTAGAAACGAGTTTTGTCTTTGGAAAAAATAGACCCATATCAGATGAATGAAAGAAATTTGTCATTTTGTCTATTCTATCTGTCATTTTGTCTATTCAGCATTCGACAAGACCGTTCATAATACGGGTGCTGCCCAGACGCGGCCGTACCGTCCAGACAATGCTTGACACCTGTCAGTTTCATACAAACGAAGATGTGTATTACGAATTCGAGTTTTATTTAGTTACTAGAATGGTGGCACTGACAGGTGACAGGAACGCATTCACTCGACGGCCAGAATGTAATAATAATTATGCCCACTTTGCACAACCCACAAAAACTTTGTATAACTTTCTTGTGCCTATTACAGTTCATAAAAACCTAGATGTGCATATACCACACTTCTCATTTCACCACAATACCTAATCAGACATTAGAATAGCAAAACAAAAATCAAAAGAAATGCAATATATAACAAAAAAGATAACGTTCTCTAATTGTCTAGATATAAAATCCTGCAAGAAAATAACCCCACAAAATAAGTCATCCGATTCGGTGTCAAAAGTGGTCCTATTCCCAAATATAAACGCTTCATCTGAACGTAGAACCGGCGCCTACTTAACGCAGGATGTGGTCACATCAAAAAGAGATCTGTTCCGTCTTGGAGGGCGGGTCGGAGGGTCCGAGGTTACGAAATAATTCCCGAATCAAAGGCCGTGGCTGGCCAGCTATAACAATAATTGTTTGGACCTCAGAGAATTCGTTGAGAAAACGCCGACAAATATCTAATTGGAATTTCTAATTAGAGTTGCGAAACGCGGGCCTAATTAGTTTTCAATTGGGGTGGGTGATGATCAAAAAGGTCGATGTGTTGTTTGAAATCCAACCGACTTTGGCTGGGTATTAGAAATACTTGATGTTTGATTACAAAGTAGCTTGAATGTATCAAGTTTGGTATTTTCATTTGTTATTTTTTTTTCTAATTGGAAAATTATTAGTGAGAGTTGCGCACACGTGGAAATTCACTATTTCAGTAGGCAACTGTTTAACTAAGTCTTAAATAGGCAACTTAACAACAGTTGACGTTCAAAAGTGCCTTTTAGTGCCTGTTTGAAATTAACGCTTTGATTTTTGACTTTGTCAGTCTTTCGAGTGTTACAGCCATACAAGGTGTAAATAGAATACAATAATATCTATCGTCTAAATCTAAGTAGGTTGGTAAGAGGTGAGATCGATGGTGAAAATACTACTTTGTCAAAAAAATTAGACATTGTTACTTTGTCTTTTGTTTGAAGCGAACTGCTTTAGACACTTTTGTTACTCTACTAACTCAGTTCTGTTCCCTTTAAACACCGAAAAAACACACTAAAAAGAATCACAACGCACCTGACGTCCTCCGAAATAAGCCATAGAACACGCGAAACAAGAGGGAACAATTCCTCTGACCCTTTCACATAAATTGCAAGTGCGATTTCTATTTAAACACACGGAGGGCATTAGGGTTCCTCTGGCATGTCGGAGGGACGCTTGACCGTACAGGCCCCGCTGGAAGAAAGGGCTCATTTTCATTAGCAACCAAGGGTCCTACGTAGATTTATATAGAATGCAAATTATCGAGGTGCTCAAAGTTTTTTTAAAGGTGGTTAGTCTTGACGGATTAGAACAGTTATTATTGTTTTCGTTTTTAATTATACAAGGTGGCAGGGACATCGATGAGCAACCTGTTACCATTTCGGTTACATTATTCAACACCCTAATTGCTTAAAACACTATTAATCACAATCTAAATAATTTTGAAGGATATTGCTAATCCATTTCTTCATTTGTTCGAAAAAATAGTCTGCGCAACAACGTAAATAACGCAATGAATGTTGTTGAACTGTCAACATGACAGTTATTACTACTGACAGTGTGTCACGCAACTACCTCGCTGGAACCACTGACTTGAAGTTTTTCGTCGGTTATAGCATAAATGCGGTTCCATACGATTTGACCGCGTAGGTATTGCAGTTTTCTATGAAACAGCAGTTTTTTTTTTGATAACCGACGAAAGTTTTCTACGATAGATTGCCCCCTGCCACCCTGTATTACATATATGAGATGCTCATGTATAATTTAACTTCTTGCAACATATGATTTAATTTTAAAAACATCTTCATTTACGACATATTTTGTTGTTGTATCTTACTAGTATCCATCTAAACAAACGGAGGCGTGGTGGCGAGGCGGCATATCGAAGGACTAGAAGCTCTCCTAACACTGGTAACCTTTTCTAAGTGAAAACCATACCATATAAAAAAGACATATTGCTAAGCAGCTCATAATAAATTGATATGATTTTAAAAGAATTAAAATTCCGTTCCGTTGACTTAGAGTCAAGGCTCCCGCAGACGTGATTCGGTTTGTACAATTTCCATGAAGTTTTCATAGAAATTGTCGTCTTGTCTGTCTGCGGGGTCCTTAAGAATACATTAATCGCTTTTAATTACAACTCTAGCAACGAATTCGAGTTTATTTAAGTTAATATATAAAACCCCAACGATCAATTGAAATAATTAAATACAATTAAGTTGTATTTGGGAGCATTAGCAATAACAAGTAGTACGCATTGTTGATACTATTTCCATCCTGAAGAAAAGTATCTAAATACCTGAACAACTTCTTATCATAATACCAACTAATTACCTCAACTTTGAGCACCTTAGCCCTCGCTAACGAGTGGGCAGCGCGTCCGGCGACCCTTCGTTTGAAGCCGGGCGAGCACTTTTTGTGTGCACCTACATTCTTAGCAAGGAACTCGACGCACGCTGCAAAGGAGACGATCGCTGAAGTATGCGGACGCTTGGCCTTAGATGCCTTTCTGTCTGACAGGTATGTATGTAGGTAGGTAGGAGGGCTGAGTGATTAAATTTTATAGGAATATTTAATTGAGGTGGTGTTACTGTCTGAACTTGTTTGCCGGATCATCTTGGCCAGAGATCGCACAATGCAGAGTGGTTTCTAATGAGAAGAGGATGGCCTTTGCCCAGTAGGAGACGATACAGGCTTGCGAAAATACAAAACTAATTTATTTATTTATAATAAATTAACATAGAAACATGATTACGTAGACCATAATTATTATGTGATATATAATTTAATTTAAAACTAACATGAAACAGTGGAAACAGGGCAAAACAAGGGAGTCCTTGCATACTTGCTCTCACAGAACATATATTTAACTTTATTCCATTCATCCGCAAACACATCACATTCAAGGTTTCAATCCCCAGTCTGTCGTACTATAAAGATGCTAAATGCACTTCTGACTAGAAGGACATCTCTGCAACCAGAGCCAAATCACCAGGATTTGGCTCTGGCTACAGTTTTGGATGGCAGTTGCGCAAACAGTGTCCGAAGCATTTGTCGGGCACCAATAATCGGCAGAAAAGGCCTGTGCTCTCTGTGAGGGAGCTCTGTGCAGTCGATACGTCCCCGAAAGGTCTTACAGGATACCGTGAGCTGATCAAGACCTCCAACGAATTAAAGCCCAACGTCCCAAAAGATAGTTGGTGGGATACATGTAGGCTTAAAAATGGTATAACCTTTGGAAGAGGTAGCTAAGGAAAGTGTTTGGATCGCGTTATACGGGTGCCAAACACAGGCACTGGCACAAATAATTGCATCGAACGCAAGTATGCACATTCGTTCGATCACCAAAATGAGGGCTAGTCCGCGTTTAGATCTCATTAGAGACGCAATGTACTCAAAATTATTTCTACTATAAGTTAGTTACATAGTTTTCCATTTTTTTCCATTTCATGTAACTTCTATTAAATCACTATAATGATTTAATATAGCTATTTCGGCCCCCCCCCCTCATATATCCATATACTATCAATACGAGAAAGATGTGTTGCGTCACTGAGCACTACTTTCTACAAAAATTTGACTATCAGTGATTTGACTTTAATATTGGTTGATATCCTGAACTTAGTAAGATGTCTTAAGGTTCTCTTGTTATTAGACTACTAAGGGTATTTCGAAATGGGTTATAATAACACTAGGTAATCACAGTCCATTATTATATCCTGTATGATTACTTTTGAAGAACTAGTAAGAAATTCAAACACCAACAAGACTGTAATGGGTCCACAATAAGGCATTCTTATAAGTATCGATATTATAAGCCAAACTATTTGACTAAACCAAGAAACAGTAGTATTTCTTGTTCGAATCGTTTTAATTTCACGGATTAAAAAAAAACATTTTCATTAGCTGTCCGCATCCTCAGCCCAATACATCTGCTGAAATCTTAGTTCTGAGATAAGCTGCACGATGATTGACAAATGTGTCCACTGACTGGATAGGTCCACTCAAATCTGTGTGGTGCTTTCCTCAAAAGACCATTTCAGACACTCTGACCAAGATTATTTTCGGATATTTATATACACATTGACATTGATGGACTTTAGATAAACAATGACATGAATGTTTACTTGGTCAATTAATATATTATTTTAATGATGTGATGGTGAATGTGAAGATAAATGGGCGTTTTTTGTTTTATTTTTTTTCCTAGTTGGTTTTAAGCATGATCTGGCAGATTGAATAATTGTTCGTCGAAGCGTTGAGCTCCTTAAGTTCTGAGTTGAGCTGCATGATTACTGACAAATGCGGTCACTGACTGGACAGTCCACTCCATCTGTGGGGTTCTTTCGAGATTATACTGGACTAGATAATACTGGACTTTAAAAGAGACTGTGACCTCTGAGTTTATTTCGGCCTTTCTTCTCAGAGTAGTCAGACTGGGCACGCCACAATAGCGGCGGTAAGTCCCCTCTTTGAGGAGTGGTTGGAGAGGCGCCACGGCGTCCTCACCTTCCGCCTGACACAGGTCCTCACCGGACACGGTTGTTTCGGGAGGTTCCTGTTTCGCATAAGGCGGGAGGAAATGCCCGGGTGTCACCATTGTGTGGATCGCCCGGAGGACACGGTGGAGCATACGGTGGAGGTATGCCCAGCTTGGGCGGAGCACCGCAGTGTCCTCACGGAGGCGATTGGCGGCGGCGATCTCTCGCGTCCGGCCCTGGTCCAGGCCATGGTACGGAGCGAGAGGGAATGGCAAGCCGTCACCTCCTTCTGCGAAGCAGTAATGCTCGCGAAGGAGGAGGCGGAGCGGGTGAGGGAGAGAGCCTTGCGCCCTCACGCCCCTACTAGCCGCCGCAGGAGACGCCCTGGGCGTCGGGAGTCGCCTGCAGATTCCCGGCCACCGTAGGCGCGGGCTTGCGGACGGCGAGCAATGGGTAGCTTGCCGTCCGGTAAGGACCAGGCCCGGGTCGACGGCGCGTTGTGTTCCACGCGCGCCTCAAAGAGATGTCAGCACAAAGTGACGGGGTCCGATAGGGCCGACGCCTCAGGGTCGCGGGTTATTCCACAGAGAAAACCGTGGCCCTGGCACAGGCAACTGAAGGAACACGGGTGGGTTTTAGTCAGTAAAAGTCTGACACGCCCTCCCGCTCCACCCAGAGCGGGAGAAGTCATTTGATGATTTCCCACCCAAAAAAAAAAAAAGAGTAGTCAGATAGGAAAAGCCGGACATTTAAAATGATTCGAACAAGAAATACTACCGTTTCTTGGTACAGTCAAATAGTTTGGCTTATAATATCGATACATTGGCCAATCTCATCATGTTTATACAATATGATTGACGTGTAAAAATGTTTGTACAAACCAAAAAAAAAAACATATCATCATCAAATAAAATAATTTTATAATTTATGTGTCTTCAAGTAATTTATTCCGCCAGGTTCTGTAAGAAAATAACAACGATTTGAACACGAGTAAAGATAAAAAAGTACATAAGTAAGTAGGCAGTACACATTTTACCTGTGTAGCAGCTCTTAATGAAAAACCTACAAAGGAAAAACTTACTAACCTTTCAGGAAACATTTTATTATTTAATTTCCAAACACATACACGTACAAAGCACTGAACACGTCCAAACCATTATCCCCTACGAGTGAGTCCGACTTTTGTTTTAAAATGTAGAAAATTAAAGTTTCTTTTTTCGTTGGAACAATTCTAAACTCGGCACCAACTTGTGTTTTAGCGGCCCACCCTCACATGTTTGTGGAACTTTAAAAAGTTCGTACAGCGGACTTTAAAACGGCGATTCATTTCACTTTGGTCCCACAATAAAGAGGAATATTTTAATTGGTCCTGCGATACGGAATACCTACCGGCGCGCGAGTCGTAAAATAGATGTAAAAATTTATATTTTACAACGTCGCTGGGTGGGGGCCGTTCTAAGAAATCATAAATGTAAATTAATTATGTAAGAAACTGCAGGCTATTGTTGTAGTGGCAGACTAACGTCATAGTGAGAGAATCTGGTGGAGATCTGGTTCTGGAAATATCTGTTTTTTAGGGTTCCGTACCTCAAAAGGAACGGAAAACTAAACCCCTATAGGATAAATTTGTTGTCCGTCTGTCTGTCCGTCTATCTGTCTGTCAAGACCCTTTTTCATAGAAACGTGTAGGCAGAGATATCAAGTTGAAATTAAAATCAAATACGTAGGTCTGCCTGGTTGGTGTAGTGGTCGCAAGAGCTACTGCTGAGCATGAGGTCTTGGGTCCGATTCATAGGACGGGCAGTGTGTTATTGGGTTTTTCGATCTAGAATTTCTCAGTAGCAGACCGGAGTCTGGATTTGTGCCCGGTTGATGGCAATTCGCCCCCTATTACATGGGACTTAAACATAACTGGCGAAATGTGGGTGTACTATAGGTACACCTCTGCCTTCTGGGACTACTGGCGTGATGTTTTGTTACGTAGGTCTGCTAGGGTCCTACCGGGGTTGCGGGTTGTTCGAATGAGATACCTTGGCCCTGGCACAGACAACTGAAGGAACACGGGTGGGTTTTAGTCAGTAAAAGTCTGACACACCCTCCCGCCCCACCCAGAGCGGGAGAAGTCAAAATTGATGATTACCCACCCAAAAAAAAAGTCTCTTGAAGCTCTACAAAAAATCAAGCTTCCTTCCTTATTGGGTACTCCCGTTGACTTAAAATCATGAAATTTAGCAAGAAGCAAGGTCTCACAGCACAAATAAAGGAAGAAGTCCGAAAATCGTTAATTTGTAGTTTTATCACATAAAAAAAACTTTTTTTGCGATTACAAACTTATAATTGCAGTTGGAGAATTGACCGTGACGTATTTCGATGTATGGGAGAACATGTTTTTCAACTACAATATTCGGGGAAAATGGGGATCGACCGACCAGACGGGTATCGTGTCTGGTGGGCAACTGTTCAACGATTGATTTTTTGTTTGTTTGTTTGGCATCTCGCAGGTCAACCTATGCGGTTGTCGTCTGCTTAAGCGGACTTGCCTGTGGATTCCCTAATAAATTAAGGCCTCCAGCCAGGACTTAAACTTATATACTAACTAAAACTAAGCGACAACGCTAAGGGCACCCCCTGTGGGGTACGAACCTCGGCTTAGGGCGTCGCTGGAAGAGGGCAGCAAATGACTAGCTGGATCAGGATTGGTATTATTTTGGGACGAATTTAAAGCTACAGGCTCAGCGGCGCGGGCTGGCTCGAGCAAGGGTCGGGAGGGGCGTGGATTTGGGCGTCGCGGCGGGCCTCGGCGGCGAGGACGGTAGGACGGCGATCGGGTTTTGGGCTTATGGAGCGTGCTGGTTGCCTTACTACTCTCCTGGAGGAGGGTAGTGGCATCGTCGGGGTCGATTAAAGTATGCCTTGGTCGGCGAATACTGCTAATGCGAGAGGGAGTGTAGCGGGCGGCCGCTGTAATCAGGGGGTTTGAATGTTTGATGCCACAGTCGAAGAAACGCTTTGATAAGCGTTTCATGAACTGTTTTATGGTTGGCATTTTGAGGTCGACGTGAAGATCTATATTACGGACATAGAAGGGGGCACCCGTGACCCTTCTGAGGAAACGGTTTTGGAGGGTCTGCATCTTATGGAGATGACGTGGGTGAGCGTGCGCAAATACAACGCAGGCATAGGTCATGATGGGACGGATGACTGCGGTATAGATGCGGAGCTTGCATTTGAGGGACAGTTTACTACGGGCTGTCAGTACGAATTGGAGCCTGCTAAGAGCCAAGGAGGCGCGCACGCGAACCGCCTTAATATGAGCCTTAAAGGTAAGGTTCTCATCGAGGATCACGCCTAGGTATTTGGCTTGCTTCTCCCAAGGGATTGGCTTGCCGTACATAGTGATCGGGCTGGGAAGTGGGGGAGGGAGTCGACGACGTCTCGAGAAGAGAACCGCCTGACTCTTATCGGTTATAAATAAGCCTCTCGTAGATTTTGCCGAGAACATTGAGTAAACTAATAGGGCGGTAGCTGGAGGGCTCAGACTTTGGCTTGCCTGACTTTGGGATACCGATGACGGTGGCTTCTTTCCATGCTTGTGGGAAAATGTTATTGCTCAAGGCGCCATTGAAGATGGCGGTCATAAGCATTATTAGCGGGGCAGGGAGGAGTTTGTATACATTATTGGTAATACCATCCAACTGTTCAACGATTGATGTTAGGACGTTGTATATATGCTAGTTGTGTGGTAAACTCTGCTTGCGCGATGCAGGATTTTGTGTGGCGTTAGTGTGTTGCGCAGTTCGCATGTAGCGGTGTAGATACCCACTTACGGCGGTGTAGATATATCCACATATTCATCCCAACCACGGAACCATTCATTGTGCGTAGTCCAACACGCACTTGATCGGTTATTTACATTATTTCCACGTGCCCTGGCCTTGTGAAAATCTGTAGTTAAAAAACCATTAAATATTTGATTTTTGCCAATAATAAACTCAGTCGGTATATTCTGTAAAAATCTCACTGTGAAAACTTAGTTGAAGTGAGCTGTCAAAAAGAAATGGTAATAAAGATTTATTGTTCAGCTAGGGCTAGATTACATTGCAAGGTAGTATATTAAAAATCACAAGCACAAATTTTCTTAACCTAGTTAGTGGGTGCCGTACTGTGTTCTCCTAGATAGTTTACAAAATAACCTGTGTTTAGGAGAAACAGTTCCGATCCCGGTCATAAATGGTTGACTTAACACAACAAACTGTTAAGTTTGATATGTTTAAATTTATCATCACAGCAAGTTTCATATGAGAGACAAATAAAGGTTCAACAAAAAAAAAATAATATAAAACTACCAAAATCGGATATGACTTTTTAAATAAAAATAACAAAAAATATAGTGAGTATGTTGTTAGTGTGGTTAGTGTTTCGCTAATTGATGTGGTGAGTGATGCAGGTTCTTACTGCCGTGTGAACTGTCTATTTGCAATTAAAGTTTGTTAAGCCGTAAATCGAAATTTTTGCTTTAATTTACGTAGAGTGATGGGCCAAGTTAGACGGCAAACTCGATAATAAAAATAGTATCAATCCGTCAGGCGGAATGACAGCTCACTGCACCTAAATTTTCATGGTGAGATGTTTACAGAATAGATAGGCTGGTCTCAGCTTTCAAGTAATACACTAATACAAACTAAAATCTACGTCTGCACCAAATTCTACTTACCTATGGACCTGTGGTTATTTACTCACAACAATCAAAGTGAAGGTAGGACGCACCGCCGCTATCGCTCTGTCGGGGAACGTTTTTGAATGGTTTAGACTGACGGCTTGGGAACTATCGCTGTTCATTAGTTTGTACCGTGATCCTCAAGTCAGTAGTAACAATACCAGTATTTACTGATCTCTTATTCCGTTAAAACTCCGTAGCGAGGCTAGCTCAATGTCAAATAGTTACACCTGATGTGCGGTTGTCTGTAGGTGCCTCAATTCGTACCTCGATAATCTTCAATCAATTTACTTGACAATGAATCCCGTAGAAGCATTTTTTAATACGTGGATATCGATATGCACTTAACTTTAAAAAGGTAAAAAATTAATGTGATTTCAGTGTCGTTACCACTGGTCCTAAGACGGTTGTAGTTGGATTTTTACTTGTTTTGACCCATTTCCTGTTTGATACTGACTGTGACGTCAGCTTTAGATATTTGTAAGACAGAGCTAGTGCCGTGAGCGTACTTCGTAATTTGTACTTTAAACTATTGCAAAGGCTAAAGTTGTTGATCTAAGCAATACAGCTTATTCTCAAACAATTTTCTTCAGTTCTTATTTAATATCAGTCTTAAAGCAATCTTACTAACACCTGGTTTCTGGAACGAATTTAATCAAGAGCATTTAAAAATTAAACGCATGTCTAGTTTGGCTGTTGATAATTCAGTCAAGACATGAAACGCGTCTGACAATTTATGAGCAATTTTATGTGTTTATTTTCGTTTCAGAAACCGTTAGAAAATAGAAAAGGACCTGCTAGGTTACTTTTTTCCACTTAACTTGGCCACACAAATTCTACTTGGACACACATTATATGTGACGTGATTAATCAGGCTGTTTAGGCGTGAAAGCAATCACTATAATTAGATTAAGGCACAAAATAAGTACTCATATCAATCAATTTTTGATGTGTGTCAATGAGACAGTTCCCCTTCTATCCTCTTCAGTTTTCATTGCATTTTATCCTTAAGTAGCATCCCCTACTTTTCCTAGAAACATCTATTCTTTAGACCGAACTTTAGTCGACATACATACATGTGGCGTAATTAATCAGGCGGTGCGTTTAGGCGCGGCTGCAGGCACGGTAATTAGATTTAAGAACAACTGGGCGGCGTCAGCGGGAGAATGGCCTGCATTAATTTGAGCTTCTCTAACGAGGGCGACGGACGCTACAGACTGGGTAGGACCTTGGAACACAAGTGCGGTGGAGACGGTGTTGTTTCTAAGTGTTTTGTAATTTTAATTTAGTGCGTGAACGTTTGTGGTCAGGCACTCAGATTTCATGTTGTACAGTACTTAGGCGTTAATATGTATGGTGTATTAAGTTTCACAAAGTCTCACATAAACGGGTATGAGCTACAGAGATAACACTCTGCTACGTCGAACCTTTTATGAAACTCGATGTTTAACGACCTACTTCGTATAGTGAGGAGTCCTTAATATTAAAAATAAGTACTACAAAGAAACAAAACTAAAGCTAGGAATGATACCTGTAAAAATGTAGTATCTCTTCTAATTTATTTTTCATTTGAAACTCTCATAAAAAATTATATGACAATGAAATTCTTAATTCAAATGCATTCTACGCGTTTCTGCGGCGGCCTTCGTCGTACTAGTCCACTACGCTATGTTTATTGGAATCTAGCAGGTTTAAAAAAAACAACATTATACCAACTTTCCTCACACACCAAATTCTTAGTTCAAACGCAACCTACGCCTCTCTACGGAAACTAACGTTCATTTGCAACATTCAAATGCAAATGGTAGGTTAGGTTAGAAGTGTGAGCAACCGCGCGCAAACCGAGCGAGCCGAGCGAGCCAAGCGAGCGGTGCCTTGGCAGCGACTGGCGAGTGCTACATCCAAGTTGGTTACAGTCAATTGGCTATGTAGAATTTCAACAAAATGAGAATTATTTGAGCCTCACAAAACTAGGCGCATTTATTTTGTTCCAGTGTCTATTCATATTTTTAAGACATCAAAATTCGAAATATTTAGTAGAGTATTGTATGCTATTCTATTCTATTATTTAGAGTTCGGTCAAATACATGCCAAATATTCAAATATCTAAACTTATAAACCAAGTAATGTCCAGACCATAACACCGTTTTACCTCACAACTAAATTCTAAACCCAAAACAAAATCTATGCGTCACTACGGAGAACTACGTCATCCATAGTCAAGCTGTTTCCAGCGTTCTGTGCTTCGCTTCCACTACGCTATGTTTATTGTAATCTGGGTGTAAAAAAGAACAACTCAATACCAACTTTCCTCACTCAACAAAATTCTCAACTCAAACGTAAGCTACGCGTCTCTACGGAGGTCTACGCCGTCCGTAGTCAAGCTGTGTCCGGCGTAGTGTACTACGCGTCCACTACGCTATGTTTATTTCAATCTGGGTGTAAAAAAGAACAACTAAATACCAACTTTCCTCACTCAACAAAATTCTCAATTCAAACGTAAGCTACGCGTCTCTACGGAGGTATACGTCGTCCGTAGTCAAGCTGTGTCCAGCGTAGTGTGCTACGCGTCCACTACGCTATGTTTATTTCAATCTGGGTTTAAAAAAGAACAACTCAATACCAACTTTCCTCACTCAACAAAATCCTCAATTCAAACGTAAGCTACGCGTCTCTACGGAGGTCTACGTCGTCCGTAGTCAAGCTGTGTCCGGCGTAGTGTGCTACGCGTCCACTACGCTATGTTTATTGCAATCTGGCGGTTAAATGCCGTCTGCTTAGTCCGCTTATACCGCCCTTTTGTTCCACCGGATTGCAGCCCCCATATATTTATGTTATTTCCTTTTAAAATGCTCAAATTAAAAGTATAGGTATGGATGCTTTTTATTGTCTGCCGAATAGGGTGTAAGGGTTATTGTGCAGTTATTTAATTTATAGTGGGTATTATTTTATTTTATGAGTAAAATATTCAAAATAATTTATGAATTGTGATTCTTTTTTGTTTATTATTGTAGTTTAACGTAGGCAGGTAGTTTATTTAAATATCTTATTAAACTGCCTTGACTCTGACAATACTTTTTTTTTTGTTGGTATTTTTATGTGTGCCTATTTTGATTTTCCTTTATCTGTCTGCAAGAAAAACAACAATATTATGTTATCATTCCTTTTAATTACAGTTCAAAAAGCATAAGGACCAAAATATACCACCTTTGATCATCAAGACAACTATCTTCATAATCAGAATGGGTGTTATTGGGTTAGTGAAGCCGCTTGTCAAGCGATTATGGAATTACTGTCTCACTCTCCCTGATGACGGTCTTGAGAGAATCGTTAACGGGAATATGGCAGATGATTACGGAATGAAATTTCATTATCATTGCTGATAGGACGTTGATTGACATAATCATTATTTTAAGAAAGGAGGTAAAGCTATTATAATGATGTTATTTCGCATTAAAATCTTCAGATTGTTCTTAGAACACTTCACTTTTGCATTTCTTAATACGTATACCTGCACCAATTTCAGTCACACGGTTATGTTACAAACTGCTTCTAAAAATATACTCAAAATCATTCAATGTAATTCAGAGTGAATTAAACCTAGAACTTCTCCATCGGCAGCAGAGGAGTTTATGAACACCAAAATATGACAGTGTTTGCTTTCTAAGTCTAAGTAGTTAATTATGTTTTTCCACAAACTGTAGCATTAACCGCTACATTCAAACCTTACTTATTTTTATTGAAAACTGTTTGGGCAGATCGGCAATTTTTTTTTTTGTATTACCATTTCATCTTTTAGCTAGTATTTCATTTCAATAATATGTCGCTAAGTCTGTTCTTTTTTATTTCGGTACAACCCACTCCACCTCTGTCTTACCCTTAAGGAATTACAGGCGTGATGTTATGTGTATAGTTTTCCTGTTTTCCATGCATAAATACCACCCATAAATTAATAAACCAATCGCCTTTTAATAGTAACATAATCTAATCCATCCGTATCACCGGTCATCTAAAAGGGTTGTTGAACCATCTCCCTCGGCCTCTACCCATGCATCCCTTTGTGTGCCCGGACTTAAATAAAAGGTTTGATTTCGTGTTGTAAGGGGGCTATGATCAATATTTGTTGAGCGGACCGAAGGACCGACCGATCTGCATACCTTTATTACCAGTGGTCCTTTGAGGTCTTTTACCCGTGTTTGTGTTCCGTTTGCGGATATGGAAAAGTATCCGAATTTTGTGGAGTAAACTTAAAAGTATGCGAATTGTAACCCTGTTTAGTCGTTGTGGTGTACGTAACCGCTTTTTAAGCACCCTGTTCAAAACTTTGCGCGTTTATTGTGAGGTTTGTAGTGTGAGTTTATTTACTAACACACTTCACCGCTTTTGGATAGAAAGGAGAATTAGCTACTTCACTTGCAAAGTGTGTGTTGAAGATTCCAAATACATAATTGGTCCATAAAATTCCTCATTAGGTTTTCCTTCTCCGTATGTCGTTGATTCCGAAGAAAATACGCCCGGTACTGAAAAAAATACATTGGTACGTGCTATATAGTGCTGTCTATACTGTTCCGAAACAAAAACGTTTAGGCAACGACGACTTTACCCTTAATACAATATTCAATACTAACAATTTCTTAAGCACATATAGTTAAGAGGCACTGCGCCGAGTTACTTGCGAAAATGACAGCTGCAGCAAGCCGCTCTAATGGCTGTCCTAAGGTCCGCACATTGCAGCTCCCACGCCAACTATCACCACCCTTATCGACAGGTTATAGAGTCGATATTCCAATGGTTATAAAGTTATAGATTGTCGGGACACAAACCGAACCGTCAATGGATTGTTGTAGGAAATTTATTGTGTGAGCACACGTTCGGAAGCTTGTAACGGGGTGCGTCGCAAACGATTTGTAACTAGGAGTGGGTAGATTATAATATATGGAGCTATAGATATCTATAGCTTGGCGATATTGATTAGTTTTGGTGAAACTTTGAAATGATAAGACTGTCAAGTTTAATTGTGAGTATTGGACAATTGAGGTTTGGAAAGAAGTTGAAGTTGAAGTACGAATACTTTACTCATACACTGACTTATTCCTAGTTAATATTTTGGAAAATCATAAATTTTTACAATTGTTTGTAAATATGTGAGCACAATGTACCCTATCACGTGATTAATTTATATGTCTTTGCTTTATTTTTAATTCTTTTTCCCAATTGTGGTATAGTATTTTTATTCTTGGTGCATCTTCTTCACATATAGAAATATAATTAATGTATACAAAATATTGTAAAACATTTTAAAAGAGTAACGGTGGAGTTTCTTGCCACTTCTTCTCCATACGAAACTACTTTTTGGAAGTGGCTCCTAGAATCAGTTCTATTTTTAATGTAAATTTTGACGTTCAAAAGTGCCTTTTTATGGGCCTATTTGAAATAAATGCTTTGACTCTGACTTTACGAAAGAAAAACATTAAAAAAGTCTACAATAAAACCATTAGGATTCCACTTTATTCTAACTGGATCCGCTTACTACTTTTATTCCCAGCGTTGTTAGCACACATAGATGCCGTATTCAATTCAGCGAAAACTTAGTTAGTGCGTGAAGTAGAAATTTTTCGGCTACATATGCTATACTGCGAGGTCTTTGCTACGAATTTGCTACGAAGTGCTACGGCGTAGCACTAAATATTATCTCGAAGTGACTCGAATATTTTAGTTTACAATTAAGGATATATTTACTGTACACTCATTTGTATAAAATAACAAAATAATGTTCGGTACCGTAGACTAGTTTCTCAAAAATTAAGATAAGATTTTCATGAAGTGTTTTCTCGAACCTTGAGATCCTACAAATAGTAGTTTATTTTAATTACATACACAAGATTAATTTTCCAATACATTCCTCTATTGTCTGAACACAATTTGCATTCAAACGATCATCATAAAAGCAATTTTCTCCCTACGCACACTAAGGTCCATAAAATTCGTTAATACAACCTCTCCCAAAAGGTGGGACCTGAAACTTATCCGTAAGCAGATCGTGTGAGTCCAAGCGACGTGTACGTCTAACAAGCTTCGTTAACGCGATCTACTGCACCCCTATCCCGACTCATTATGAGAACACTGTGCGACGTCAAATCACTATAGTTACCTTATTTTAATTATGAAGGAGTAGTGTGTAGCTAGGTTTAGTTGTGGGGTGGTTTAGAAAATTGTGTTAGGTTTTCTTAGGTTTAGATGGTATCCTTCTTATGTAAATTATTGTTTTTTGTCTTGTAACATATGTAGGGTATACCTACGGGTATAAATGCATTTTTTTTTGGACACTTTCTGTACCTATTTTAGATACAAACGTCTACAGTATTCTTAACTCACTTCGCGTTATTTGTATTTTAGCCAAAACGGTACGACTGTGGTGGCAGTGCTCGGCTGGTGGTGGTGGTACTCGGTGGACCGGCTGCCGGCAGATCGGCTGCTAAATGCCGCAAGAGGCGTGCGCCGTCCCGCTTGCACCGCCGCGCTCGCCGCATCTCTCGCTCGCGCCGGCGCGAACACGTGTTTATTTGTATGTTTTATCCTTCGGCGGCTTTAAACCCAACCCACCCTGACCGCAAAGTGCGCTCCGCCACCCGCCGCGCCCGCGCGCCGTCGCCGCCTCTCGCTCGCCGCCGCCGCTGCCGCCGAGCCGCACCGACTCACCCGCGAAACTTTGTCCGAAGTCGACGGGCGCGGACGTACGCCGCGTATTAATAGCCACCGCGAGTGGTCACCGCAAGCGAGCGCTGCCATCCCCACGCGCCACGAGTCGCAGCACGACCGCGCGCCACGTCGCACGTCCCGCCACGCACCCCACGCGCGTAAACACAACCAAGTACCGCGCGCGAAAGCGAAACTCAAAACAAAACTACAAAAAAATCAAAAAACATAGTCGTCAGCGGTAAAAGTGAAAGCGACGTGCGTGCAGCGATCGCGTAAATACGCGGTGCGCAAAAAGTGCCGCCGTCAGTGAAACTAGTGAAAAGTTTTTTCGCCGCGTACGGGGGACCACCCCTCGACGCCGGAAAAAATCAGCCCCTCGCGTCCCTCGCCCGCCCGCCGCCGAACTTTTCATTCACCGGGGAAAAAAGTGTGGCAAGGCCGCCGTGACGTCACCGCGTCAAGTGGCTACGCGCGCGTTCCCTAGCAACGTGTTGACACGTCTCATCACCGGCCTTTCTTGTTGAACTCGGGACTGTCTTGAGTGCGGGCGACGTCTTGAGTGTGATTATGTTATCAGTGTGTGACGATGGTGTGTGGTGGCGGTGAGCATCGGAAGCGTGTGTGCGGCAGTGTCATGTAGCGGAGTCTGGGTGGCAGTAGACTCTATGTGTAGCACGCAGCGCGCGCGGGTGTCGAGGATGCACCTGACGGGCGCCAGCAGCGGCGCCATGTCGCCCGACACCAGCTCCTCGCTGCTGCACGAGACCTACACCAAGATGACGTCCGACATCCTCGCTGAGAGGACGCTGGGGGACTTCCTGTCGGAGCACCCGGGCGAACTAGTGCGGACGGGCAGCCCCCATTTCGTGTGTACAGTATTACCTCCCCACTGGCGATCGAACAAAACTCTGCCGGTGGCGTTCAAAGTGGTAGCTCTAGGCGACGTCGGCGACGGTACCCTGGTCACTGTGAGGGCCGGCAACGACGAGAACTGCTGCGCAGAGCTGAGGAATAGTTCGGCGGTGATGAAGAACCAGGTCGCCAAGTTCAACGACTTGAGATTCGTCGGCCGCAGCGGTCGCGGTGAGTGCTGAAGGTGCAGTTATGTGATACAATGAATTTTAGTGATTAGTTGCAGCCCCAAACTATTAAAATCAACGAGCGATAAAAATAAAACCATTCAAAAAAGTTTATAACAATCAAAACGCAGGTTAGAGATACAAATAAATCAAAAGTTATTCGACAGTAATTGAAAACCGTTCAAACAAAAATCGCGACGGCATTTACGAAAAGCGGAATGTTAAAAGAATAAAACATTCCAAGTTAAACCTTTTAAAGTAACGAACAATTCCAAGTGATTACAACTCCAACCAGTAGCTTCACACAGTAATAACATTTAAATATTATGTCAAACTTTCTTAAGAAGGGGAAGCGTCGGTGACATTGCAAAGTACTCGAAACTTTTTCCGTGCAACTTAAGGAAATGCTGCGAATGTCAAATAAGGAGGGCGGATTTGGGCGGCTATTTCCGCCCAATGAGTGTCCCGCCCGCCCTTTCTAAGAAAGTTTACTTTTTGTGAAGGGCAGAGAGTTTTACGCGAAATTACGTGTCCGAGGACATGCACTTTGTAAAATCTATTCGTGACAAAAAGTAGGTGTTCAGGATTACAAAATATTTCTACTACCGTTAAAAAACTAAAAATTATAGTTAAAATAACTAGTAGTTATATTTATTAACCTTGAAATAATAAAATGATGGTACCAAATAATGTAAACAAACAAATCACTAACAGTTCATTTCCCGCCGGTGTTTGTTATTTCAACTGTTTTAATTACATTTGCATGTAATTGCATTTCATTTGAGATTTAAATAATTAATTCAAGTAATTCAAAATCATACGAAGCCTATTCCAACGTAATTCGGATTTATAAATAAACCCTTAAATTTGTCACTTGGTTTAACAGCTATGTGTTTCTCTAATTTATTAATCACTAACACAATAGAATGCACCCAATACAAAATCTAACTGACCTACACAAAAAATACATTCAGGTATGACCTACATTTAATCATTTGGATATAGATATTGGATAAGCTGATATATATACATATATTCTCGTATATCCTATTGAAAAAAAACTGGTACGTAAAATTTTAACAAACTAGGGTGATTAAAAACTTAAATTCATAACTAAAATCATTTAATTTCAAATAAACCAATTACATTCACTTTTGAATTGTTAAGGGGTCGGTTGGTCAGATGGAGGAAGCTTAAAGCTTCCAGAGCGTAAAAGGTACCTATTGAGAAGAACGGGCAAGAACACCACGGCCCGTTTTTAAATCAAAATATGGTTACAAAATACAACAATGCATTAAAAAAAAACAGCGACCCGCTGCAACATCGAGTTTGCTTTATTATGTCAAAATTTAATATGAAACCACAAACCTTCTGGAATAAATTCTGTTAATAATTGTTATGGAAAATCCATTGCGTAGTTTCCAAAAACAAATAGCGATCAGACATTTTTTAATTTATATCATTGTCCAGCCCAGCTTCGCACGGTTTTTGCGACTTGACAAATATAGAGATTGTTTTATTAGGTTTAATCATAATGAAAATAGGTATTATATACATAAACCTTCCCGGATGAGTACTCAAAATAATAATAAAAACCGATACAAAATTCATTGCGCAGTTTCAAAAAACTAAAGGGTCGGACCCAAAAAGCGACTTCATTTCCTACTATTTAATACTTTAAGAAATGCAACTTTAACACAACACAAAGCAATTACTAATATTGTCATAGGAAGTGTTTATAATATTCGAAGAATGAACCAAATATTCTGTTTGGTGAAATAAATGCTTACCTACCCTAATTTAACCCTTTAAAATGCTTCGTGTTTATTCTAGCGTTAAGCGACCTAATTCAGGGTCGATTACTGATTGTCTACTCATTGAACTAAAGATATACCTTTTTAATTGTTTTTGGTGTATTGTGTAAAAGTATGTTGTATGTACTGTCTAAAGTATAAACACATTACTTTAAATTTTGATGGCCAGATAATAATCTATCTGTCAAAAATTAGTTCAGCTAGTATTTATCGGATGAATTAAAAATAGTAAAACATTGGTGTGAATTAGATAACTGCCCGATTTTATGTTAGCACAGCGGATTAAATTGATCAGTTTTTTGTTACCTACGTAAGCGAGTTGGAAGGAAGGATTTGGGGGAGGACTTTGCTCAACAGTAGGACAAGATAGACTTGTAAAAAAAAAATGGTGTCGTTGATTGTTATAGACACCAAATAGAGATGCTACTATCATTACTTCTGTTTAGGATCCATTCTTTACATGAAGATTTGAAAAAAAATATTATAATTATAATATAATATACTGATACATTACTTACATAAAAATAACAGAACGTCTCGCCAGTAATCTCCAAAGAGAAAGGCAGAGGTGTACGAGCCTCTACTTACCAACGTTTATTATTAATTTAAAAAAATCCTTTATCATTTAAAACGAAATGTAGGTCCATAAAAATAATGATTCCATTGAACTTTCTAAATCGTTCAACAAATTCTGATGGTCCTTTTCAAATTGAATTTTGCATTTGTTATTGCACATCGCGTATGCCTTAATTAATGTGTGTGCGTATGTATGCCCCAGCCATCAGGGCGAAGATTGAAGGGTGCAGATTATTGCAGGTACCGTTTTGAATATTGCATATTTCATTGTAAATGTACCCGCGGATTCGCTCGGGTGGAAGTCGAAATTTGTCCTACGGGAACTTACGATCAGGATATAAAAAAAACGTCTCCTATGTCTTAGACCGGTGATTATGTAACACATTAACAGTAGCAATGGCTTTAATTTTGACAGTTCAACGACATTCATTGCGTTATTTACGTTGTTGAGCGGACCAATTTTTCGAACATATGAAGCAATAGATTAGAGATATCCTTCAAAATGAGATTAATAGTGTGTTACGCAATTAGGGTGCAGGTCGTATGGTCTATCCGTGTAACTATCAGCCGCTAAGCCGTGAAAAGGTAAAAGACACAGTTATTTTCGCATTTATAATATTAGTTTGGATCGAAAGTAAGTGAAAATTGAATCTGAACTGTTCTTTATCCTCCTGCTCTTCATCTTAATTTATTAAGGGTCAGCGCCTCGTGTCTATTTTAACCATGCCAGTAGACACCCCTTTTTAGCCATTCTCAAATCAACAAAATCAAATCGAATCATTTATTCGCATAGAATGTAGGTATTGTACAATGAAGTTGTTATGAAAATATAGTGAGTCGGGTACATTCTGCCTGAGTTTGGCATGCAAAAACTAACAATGAAGCTGAGTAAAATTATGTTTTTTTTTGTCTTCCTTTACTGCAGCGAACTTTCAGATGTATCAAAAGACAATGTGTTAATATTTAATTGAACAAAAATACATAACAAAACAAAAATATTGAACACTACAAAATAAACAATGGGCGGCCTTATCGCTTTCTGCGATCTCTTCCAGGCAACCTTGGTATACACAGTGATTTACCTGGACATAAAATGGGGCTGTCGTTGATGCAAAAAATAAGTATACAATATACTAAAACAAATACACCGATTTAAACATATCTTAAATAATAGATGTAAGCTTATAAAAAACTTATTTGCCATTGAACCTATGTCATTGTTCCATAGAACAATAACATAGGTTCAATGGCAAATCTAGTTCTTTCGATAAAGGCTGCCGTCAACGTCACTGCTATTCACTTTAAAAATGTTGGTATAAATATATTAATGTGATATGATATTGTATATTTAAATATTATCAAACATGCACAAATTTATTGCTTTAATCATTTTCTATGTAAGAAACCACATCCGATCAACTGATATTTAAAACATAATCTATTGTCAACTTACAACAATTTAATGAAACAATTTCAAACAAAACGACGAATTCCAACAAGCCCTACAATTTGTGCGGGAATCGAATCCACGACCTGCGTCAGGGAAAGCGAATGGTACACTTGCATCAATTAAGGTGGTTTAAAGGGGATGTGTATTGTACATTTATCCTTTTTGAATAGAGTACAGTGACACAAAGTCGGTTGTATCATTTCAAAGTTTCTGAAGAGTTTTACTATTAAAAAAAATACTAACGTGCCTTTAAATACCGTATAGGAAATTTCTTGTATAAAAGCTTGTACTTGTACAAACTTTGAAGGCTATATGGTATTGATAACCAATCATTATTTATAAAACAATAATTAAGATGGTTACGATATTTAAATAGCTCCACAAAAATCTGCAACTCTTTTGTTGACTTGACTGTGCTACATTCGGGGAACGGAGCACCTTTAGGTAAATTTTACCAAAGATATGACATTTTTAATAATTAATCATTTATTGGAAAACAATAAGATTATAGACGAAAAAGAGACAGTTGCCAAGCCAAACCTTTTCATTACTTCTAAGCTTTCTTTTTGATCGAAAATTATTGTCTACTTTAAATAACTAAACTCTGATGTTTAATTTGCTATTTAGCTTTTCATATAGTTCGTGCAAGTTCCTGTTCACCACTTATATATTTTAAATGGTAATTAAATAACTTATAAACTAAGCCCCACAAAACCTTAGTAATGGTTTGACAGTGGGGTAGAGGTCGGTGAGTCTACACACTCATTCTTAAATTTTGTACTTAATACTAATAATTATTTCGTGGTAGCACTTTAACACGTTTCTAAATAATACCTTTTTAATTTATTTAAAAAACTATTTATACTCGTTTCATTCCTTTTGTCTGCCGGCAGAATGTTCAATAAATATGGTATTCGTTCACACATACTCGTACATTCTTCACTAAACACATTCTACACATCGGCAGTTTTTTCATCTTTGACCTCAAAACATAAAGCTTAAAGTTATTCGATCGCCAATTTCATAATGGTATAGAAAAATAAAAAATCTGAGTTTAAGCTGATATTATATTACACCAGTTGTTGCCCACGATTTCATCTGCGTGGACACATTTTGTATTTCGTTATAAATATTCAGGTTGAAATGTGTCCTATGTCTGTCGCTTTAAATTCGTCCCTAAATCACTCAAATCCTGATCCAGCTAGTCCCTTGCTGCCCTCTTTCAGCGACGCCCTGAGCCGAGGTCCGTACCCCACAGGGGGTGCCCTTAGCGTTGTCGCTTAGTTTTTAGTTAGTATTTAAGTTT
This sequence comes from Dasypolia templi, assembly GCA_963555695.1. Taxonomy (NCBI): domain Eukaryota; kingdom Metazoa; phylum Arthropoda; class Insecta; order Lepidoptera; family Noctuidae; genus Dasypolia; species Dasypolia templi. The sequence continues at coordinate 8,532,915 of OY743157.1, forward strand.
AAGTCCTGGCTGGAGGCCTTAATTTATTAGGGCACCACAGGAAAGTCCCCTTAAGCAGACGACAACCTTACAGGTTGACCTACGAGATGCCAAACAAAAAAAAAAATGTGTCCTAAGTGTTTCCCTATCCTAGGGTTCATCAATCTTTCATTACAATTGGTAAAGTAGTTTAGTTGTGATGAGGCAACAAAGAGGCAGGCAGACAGAGAGTTCATTTTAAGAGTTGCGTCTAAAGCCTACACTTAATTATTTATGATTAATGCTTACATTAGAAACCAATTAATTTAAAAAAAAAAACTACATCAATACGAAATATATCTTGAAATTGTATAATCAATCATTAAGTGTAGTATAAGCTCACAATGTCTTAAGTCACATTTACAGGATGAAAGTTTCTTACCTGTGAAAACAATAAAATAGAAGCAACAAATGACTTGCAGGGTCTTAACACTGTTTATACCATAAAACTTTTATTGTTGTGTTAAATTGTATGCCACTGTTGTTTGATTGGCCTCTTTGCATCAGGTAAACCGTCACATAGAGATAAAATTTAAAATTGATTTATAGTCCGGTTAAGTCGTCACGACCTCTAAAGGTCAACTACGAGACGCCATACATAAAAATAAAAAAAAGAATTTTTCGAACCCAGACAGGCACTTTATTTTGTGCTTAATTATTTCATTCACTGCTCTCAAAAACGGCAAAGGAAAACAACGTGAAGAAACCAGCATGTCCTAAGAAATCGTAGAAAAATGGAACCGAAGTATGTATGGGAGTTCCAGATTGCTTCAACTCAAAGTGGTAATATATGAAAATATGTGTTTGCGATACACGTCATCTGTTTAATTTCTCTCTTAATTTACAATTATCCAAGCCAATAATATTTTATCTTTATCTTTTTTTTTCGTGAGGAAATCGGCATGTCCTAGAACCAAAACAATCTAAGAAATTTGACATCTACCAACCCGCACTGGGCCCGCAAGGTGGGTTACGGCTTACTTCCTCTCACAGAGAGGAGGCCTGTATCCTAGCAGTGGGATAGTGATAAATCTTATGACAATTAGCTCCTTTTGATGTGCATCACCTTTGAAGTTACGCATTATTAATTGTGTAGATATGCTATACAGCCAGCGTGACATTAGGGGGAGGTTGCTAAGAAACCATCTAAGTGCGTTACAGATAAGAATATCGGTATTTTCAGGTCAAAATCGATTTTTGACGATCGATACATGTTCAAACCGACATCGACATCTTTTTTTATTGTCAATTTGTGGATAGTCTTTGTCGATACATATAAATCAACAAGTGATGCTCGATTTGCTTCCTGATATTTATCAATAGTTGACAGGTAAATCTGTAAGAAGCTGACTGATCTATTAATAATTAAAACACACCATATAGAGCAGATCTGTTGGTACATTTGTTGCAAAGTACAATCAAGTCTGAATAGTTTATTTAAATTGTAATAGTCTTTTACTTTGCAGAAAGCATTACAAAATGATGCTAAGAGCACTCAGGAAAAATGTTCAAGATTGGCAAGAGCCAGTCGAAAATGTGTTTTATTTTCATGCATAGCCTCCGCTTTCTTTGACCACCATTCTTTTTGATCCTGTGCAGGGATCATTGGCCTATGGATTTATTTTTCAATATGCAGGAACGCCATTTACAATAAAACGTCGCGGTCACAAAACAATTATTGCGCAGAGGGGGAGCGGAGCGCGCAACATCCGCTTTTTCCTATCAACCTGTGCTGATTGATTTCGAAGTACTTCTAGGCGGCAAGTTTAATATTATTATGTTTTCAGGCCGCAACACCAACGTTATCAGATCTATATTCAGTAAAAAAAAACACCGTTAAACTAAAGTGTACTTAATTGAATGCAATAATGTAACTCGTATTTAAGTTAAGCTATTCGAGTTATGTACTTTGGTAATTACACAATTACCATTGTGTTTAGATTGGTTGATGATAAATAAAATCAGGGAACTACTTAGATTGTCAGTACATTTACTTCGCAACTAAACTTCTTCGACAGAAACTTGTATGAAATTGCCATACAACGGCAAATTTTCGAAGTGTATAATTTGATGAATAATTTATTACCCTGGACGCACATTTCATTTAAAGGCTAGTTCCCAATCATAATAAAAACACATTCAACACCTTGTTGACCCACTCAGGCCTTGAGTTTCATAAAATCTTTTCTAATGCATCTCTGCACCGATGAAAAACGTCTTCCAAATATTTATATGGACTGACCAAGATAGAGCAGCGAAATGCACGACCATGCTCGAGCATGTTCATTGATGAAAAGTTTTGAATGAAAATATGCGCGAACACACACCAAAAATAATCTTTTTAATTTTGAACTATATTTTAGTTCAGATTTAGTTCATCATGGATTCAACAATGAAATATTACACAAGCATTTTCGTGGTCTGCAGAGCTGACCCAATTTTTTTTTTAACTTATTGATCGTTGTGTTTAGGCCAGCCAATCAGTAAGGCTGTATGTGAACCTGAGTTTAGAAAACCTTAGGACAGACATGACTTGCTAGTTATGAAAAGTAGAAAATAATGAGTCTCGCAACTAAACAGTCACAGATCAAGTTGTCAAAAATCTGATAAAAAAACCGGTATAGACACAATACTTTTTTATCATGTCGATTTCATAGTTTACGAGAATGCTGATGCCAAAACAAGCACAATAAAAATTCAAAAATACGATGACCATTTTTTTAGGGATCTTATTATAAAGGATCTTATCCACCAACTTTCAACTAACGAAAACATTTCGTTGTAAATCTACACCCAAGAATACGACAAAGATCGGCCATAAATAAGGGAGTAGCCAATATTATGCTAACATTTTATGTTTGAAGTTTGAATTAAAAAAAATATCGACCATAAAAGGAACCATGCTTACACCGCAGTTTTGACGCCGCCGCTATTCGCACCGTCTTGATCAGTCACTCATTCAAGGTTTCTTGGTTTCTATTGAATAAAAGCAGGTTGGTATTGAGGCTTTCGTAGGAATTCGCTTCTACAAACATACATTATCAGCCTATATGGTTTCCACTGCTGTGATACACGCCTCCTCTCTGTGACTCTGGGTCGGAATCCACCATGCGGGCCCACTGCAGGCACTCTTCGAATTGTTGGTTCTCAGACATGCCAAATTCCTCACTATGTTTTTCTTAAGAAATAACATTATTGGCTAAGAATGTGGTTGACATCGGAAAAAATTGAACGGGTGACGTGTTTCATACAACACCAATTTGAGTTGAAGCAATCTGGAACTCCCACACATACTTCGTTTCGATTTGGTACGATTTCTTAGGATAGGTTAGGTTTCCTCACGATAGGCGAGGACTCGATCCCGGGAGAGGATGTTGGAGACTCTGGACGGGGATCCGTGGGGGCGCCCGTATAAAGCGGTTCGAGGGCAACTTCGAGCCGCGGCGCCCCCACTTACGGAGAGTCTCCAACCCGAGCTGCTGGAGGAAGTGGTAGCAGCCCTCTTCCCGGTGAGAGCGGAGCATGTTCCGCCGCCGATGGCTTTGCCCGCAGCCGCAGAGTCTGCAGAGGAGGAGGACGAGAACGCCATCAGCGTCCCAGAGGTGACACAGGCAGAGATGAGGGCGGCCGTGATGCGGCTCCGGGCCAAGAACGTGGCTCCGGGGCCCGACGGAATTCACGGCCTGGCTTTGGCCCTCTCTCTGAAGGAGTTGGAGCCCCAACTGAGAGGACTCTACACGGCGTGCCTTGAGCGGGGCCAGTTTCCCAGTCTGTGGAAGATTGGACGTCTGGTCCTGCTCAGGAAGGCGGGGCGCCCTGCCGACTCACCGTCTGCGTACCGGCCCATAGTGCTGCTCGACGAGGTGGGCAAGCTGTTCGAGCGCATACTCGCAGCCCGCCTCGTCGGCCACTTGTGCAGAGAGGGGCCGGACCTGGACGAGAGCCAGTTCGGCTTTCGGCATGGGCGCTCTACCATCCACGCTGTGTCGAGGGTGAGAGTCCTGGCGGAGGAAACAGTGTCCCGGGGCGGGGTGGTGGTGGCGGTGTCCTTGGACATCTCCAACGCCTTCAACACCCTGCCCTGGAGCTGCATACGGGAGGCACTACGTTATCATCGGGTGCCTCTCTACCTCCGCCGCATCGTTGGGGCTTACCTGGCGGGGAGGTGTGTCACCTACATGGGACGTGATGGCGGAAACCAGCGCCAAGTGTCGTGCGGTGTTCCGCAGGGATCGGTCGTGGGACCGCTCCTGTGGAACATCGGGTACGACTGGGTGCTGAGGGGCGAGCTCCCGCCGGGCGCGGACCTGACGTGTTACGCGGACGACACGCTGGTCACGGCCCGGGGGAGTTCGCACAGGGAGGCAGCGTTGCTCGCGACGGCGGCGGTCTCACTCACGGTGAGCCGCATACGGCGCCTCGGCCTGGAGGTGGCCCTCAACAAGTCGGAGGCCATGGTGTTTCATGGCCCCCGGCGGGCGCCGCCGGCCGGATCACACATTGTGGTCGGGGGGGTCCGGATCGCTGTCGAGCCCACCATGAAATATCTGGGATTGGTGCTCGACAGCCGGTGGGACTTCGGACCCCACTTCCGGCGGCTGGCGCCCAAGTTGTTGGGCGCGGCCGGGGCGCTGGCAACGCTGCTTCCCAATCTGGGGGGCCCGAGCGCCGCCTGTAGGCGGCTCTATATGGGGATCGTGCGATCCATGGCGCTCTACGGAGCGCCGATCTGGGCGTCTGACCTGACGGCCGGCAGCATAGCTGTCCTGCGCAAGCCGCAGCGGGCGATGGCCGTCAGAGTCATTCGGGGGTATCGCACGATCTCCTTCGAGGCGGGTTGTGCACTGGCCGGATCGCCGCCCTGGGACCTGGAGGCGAAGGTGCTCGCGTCACTGTACCGGTGGCGCGAGGCAGCGCGGGAGCGGGGCGAGCGACCGATGCAGCAACAAATCGAGCAGCATCGGTTGCAGCTCCGCGAGGTCCTGGTGGCGGAATGGCGGGTGAGGCTGTCACGCCCTACCGCCGGCCTCAGCACCATTGAGGCGATCCGGCCAGTGCTCGACCGCTGGCTCGGGAGAAGGCACGGCTCCCTGACGTTTCGGGCGACGCAGGTGCTCTCGGGGCATGGTTGCTTCGGGAAGTACCTGTGTCGCATAAACAGGGAGCCGGACGCCCGGTGTCACCACTGCGTCGACTGCCGGGAGGACACGGCGTGGCACACGCTGGCAGAGTGTGCCGCTTGGGAGGAGCCGCGCCGTGCCCTCATCACCGAAGTAGGCAACGACCTGTCGCTGCCGGCCGTCGTGAACGCGATGGTCGGCGGCGCAGAGTCCTGGGACGCAGTGGTCTCCTTTTGCGAAACGGTCATCTCGCAGAAGGAGGCTGCGGAAAGGGAGAGAGAGATCTCGACTCTCGACCCGGCCCGCAGCAGACGCACCGGGCGTCGGAGGAGGGCGGACAACGCCCTCTTCCGGCCCCCCTAAATGGGTCCAGGGGCGACGGATTCGGGGACATCCGTCGCCCCCCAACATCAGGACCCGAGAAGGCGGCGCGCGTAGTGTTCCTCGCGCGCCGACCACAGACGTTGCGGGGGGAGTACACCTCACTCCCCCCGCCCGAGACGGGGCCCGCGCAAGCGGGCCGGCACCAGCCGGGGTTGTGGAAGAATAATGTGTTCCCGCGACCCCGGCGTAGGTGTGAGAAGGAACACCGGGGTGGTTTTTAGTCAGTAAGAGTCTGACAGACCCCTCCGCCCGCCCCAGGGCGGAGGACATCCATGAGGATTTTCCACCCCGGGAACAAAAAAAAAAAAAAGGTTTCCTCACGATGTTTTCCTTTACCGTTTATATTATAAAGTATGTGTGGGAGTTCCACATATATTTCGTATGATTTTCTACGGTTTCTTACCGTAGCAAATCGGTTACAAATTATTTGGTCAGATCATGAAATTATGGCCCAGTGGTAACGGCCCCGACTTACGAGTTTGTGGTCGTGGGTTCGAATTCATCATTCTCCTGCACTTACACCAATTGATTTGGGGTCGGAGTAACATGACTTTAATTCTATAGCTTTTTCTCTATTAGTCTTCATCTCGGTAGTCACCTCCTTTCCAGTCATATCACCTTTCACACACCCCATCCATCGTTTCTTTGATCCTCCCTGACTCTTATAGCCATCGACATTCATACTCAAAACTTCCCTCACGACGTTTGCATCATTCCTTTCGCATCACATTACCATACCATGAGATCTGATTTAAATTGCCTCTTATTTATTCCATATGTGGCCCAATAATCTGATCCATACCGACATCCATTGTTTTATTTATCTTTCCCTTAAGTTTAAGCTGAATGCGGGAGTCGCAGATAGTTCCCATGACCCGCCGCTATTTCATATATCCAGTTTTAATCCTGTGCTTAACAGTCCGATGAACTTCGCCATCGCTTTGCACGAGTGAACCGAGATACCCAAAGTCGCAGCAGACTCGGAGAAGCGTGTCATAAAACGCTATAGCTCTAGAACCAGAGAGACCGCCGAAATCGCAGAAAATATATTCAGTTTTGGTTCTGCTGACTTGAAAACCAAAATTCTCCAGCTTCTATTGCCATTGCTTCAATCTGCTCTGGATCTCAAGTTCATCTTCACCGATTAGAACAATGTCATCGGCTAACAGCATGCACCAAGGTGCCTCTTCTTGTATGTCCGAAGTCAGAACGTCCATAATCAAAAGGAAGATGTAAGGACTTAACTTAAAGCCGAGCCTTGGTGCAAGCCTACAGTTACACTGAACTTGTCGGTATTGCCAGCAGCCGACCGAACGTAGGTTGACTGTACATAGCACGAATGAACTACGACTATATACTTACCGGGCAAACCTTTCTCTTTCAAGGCTCACCACAACGCATCACGAGGTTCCCTATCATACGTTTTCTCCAGATCAACGACCTGGCATAAAACTGGTTCGGGGTAATCTCACTCTCCTCTCAGTCTTTTCTCTATGACTTTCTCCCATACCTTCATACTATTTGACATGAGGTTTATCCCCCGATAGTAGATGCAGTCCTCTACATCACCATTATTCTTGAAGACGCGGCACTAGCTACCTATTACCGGAAACCTTTTTCATGAAACAACTTATTGATGAATATAATCAGGCACATACATCAATCTTCTTTTATACACTTCCATACCTCTACTGGTATGTCATCTGGGCCCATGGCATTTCCATTTTTTGTACTTTGAACTGCCTTTCTTACTTCATCCTTGCTAATTTCCCTCACCAAACCCATATTTACGTACTTGTACTTGTTTAAGCACACCATTCCATTTATTCTATTTATGGTCGGTTCGATTCGGCGTCGGCAAGCGAATTTTCGAAAAATTTTGAATGCAGTTTTCTTTCTATTCAAAAACAAAGGAAATTTTTCTTTGAGTAAAATTTTATATCTGCAGTATTAAAAGTACTTTCCCTTCAGGTGGCATTACGAAATTCCACCCTGTATAGTTAATAACGCGTAAGTGAGTCACGTCGAGTACGGATCGCCATTGAAATCAACATGCCGATTTCGGTTCGGTGACTATTTTTGTTTCCGACATCAACAGGTTACCTACGGGGATGTGCTCTCAAGTCGCTAATGTAACCTATCTTAGCTGTAAAGCTACGTGCACAGTTCGGACACATTATAATTGCAATTGAAATACTAGTAACTCCTCATATGATTTGATTGCTTCTGATTAGCATCGTGGACGATGATGACGAGCCTTAGGTTTCTATGATCCTTTTAAAGTCTCATAAAGCCTTCTACATTCTGTGAAAAAAGTATCGGGAATGAATTATTTGTTTATCCAAATGATTTTTTATTTTCTTGTTAGATTGGCACAACTGTTTTCCATTTTGGCACGGAGTTTGAGTTGCATCTGATTATTAAATTAAATGCAGTTCTTTTTTTTGGTGTATCATATCTAGTTTGTATTGCGAATTGCAAAATGGAAAAAAGAAAAAGCATCGTACAAAGAGTTTGAATTAAAATTTTTCATCGCCAATGGAATTTTGTGTTCGGAGTCACTGAAAATTTCACAGGAGGCTTCCGGTGAAACGACTTATCAGTGGTACAAAGCGTTCAAAAGCGGTTGAGATGTGATGGAAGATTTGCCTCGTGCTGGTAGGCCATCAAAGTCTTCAACTGAAGTTAACATAGCAAAAATTAATGATATAGTGACTGAAAATACTCATTGATGTTTGAGTGAGATAGCCGCTGAAATTTCTGTGTTTAACGAGTTGATCCGTTCCATTTTAAATAATCTCTTGGGTATGAAACATGTTTCCGCTAGGCTAGTCCCAAAAGATCTGAATTTTCTCCAAAAACTCAATCGCATAAGAGTCGCTGTCTAGCATGTCCATGCTACAACGAGTCAATTAAGACCCAACATTCATGAACCGCATGAATGTTGGGTCAACGAAAAAGTCCAGATTTGTGGAAAGAAAATTCTTGGAATTTGCATCACGATCATGCGCCTTCGCACAAGGCCATCATTGTGAACGATTTTTTTTTTGTTGCTGACAAATACCATCGAGCAAGCACCTTATTCACAAGATATGTCTCGCACCCGTTTTCATTCGGTAGAAGACATGGAGGTGAATTCGCGGCGAGAACTGAACTCTATTCCGGAAAAAGCGTTTAAAACATGTTTCGATGATTGTTTTATTCGTTCGGTGTATCGTTTCTGAAGGAGCATACTTTAAATGCGATAGAATAAATTTGGATGCGTAACTAACATTTTGTTTATTATTGACAGAGTGGTAAACAGATAAACCAAATTATGACTTGTTTGTTAATAGTTAGTTTGTGACCGAGTTACGACCTATTGTGGACTGGTTTCTGAACCGGATTTGTTTGTTAAGTTAGAAACAGGCAAACATTGTTTTTTCAAAGAATTTAAAATATAATTGATTCAATTATCTCTCCCAAAGCCGGTTTCATATGGAGAAGAATAGGCAAGAAACTCCACCGTTACTGTTTTAAAATATTTTGTATACATTAATTTTATAATTATATTTGAAGACGATGATGCACCTACAATAAAATTACTATACCAAAATAGGTAATAATAATTAAAGTGAAGCAATGACAGATAAATTAAATATGTGAAACATGGTACTCACATATTTAGAAACATTGTAAAACTATACGATCTTTTGTAATATTTCAAGTTAGAGAGTTAAGCAATCACAGAATGTAAATCAATGTCATAAAAATAATAAATTGCAGGTACAATTAAATTAGCAACCAGTTTGATATTGTCAAGCTGGACCAGCATGTTTCCTAGGATTTCTATCTTGGATTTAATCCTTGTAAATTGCCCTACCGGGTGGTAGAGCAATTACCAGGTTCAATGTTAGTGGCCGTCACATAGGCGTTTTGACATTTTCAATTCAAGTGAAGCTGTGAAGTGAAGTTTCAATTTACTGGGAATTGTCGTCAAAAGTGAGCAAAGTAATTACGAGGCCGTCTAAACCACAATAGGTATAGGTGAACAGAAAGATAGAAGAAAATTATAAATTGAAGTTAATGATAAAAGAACAAAATCACGAAAAAATATCGAACTCGGAAACAAATGAAAGGCGAAGGTTGTTTACACGATTCCCTACTATAAGTTCTTATGCACACATCAGACTGACTAGGGATCACGATGACTTATCTTTTGACAAATATTACATTATCCTGTTAACTTATCGATGAACTTTGATTTACTAAAATGTTTTCTTCCATTTAGGCTACGTACCCCTGCTTTTTGATAAAGGTTTTATGCAATTTTTAACCATACATGGGATAATTCGGTCTTAGATAATGCTGTTTAAAAAAAATGATAAACTGAAGGTTTTTATTGCTTAACTTGATTTTAGTTCTCGTTATCAATTATTAATGTCCTTGGTATATTCCTATAGGTGTTGTGGTACGCACAAACATAATTTCAAGCTTATGATCTTAGGAAAGCTCTCACTAATTGAAACCAAATTCACTTGACGACACAGAACTATTATAACATCCAGGTGTAGAGATGTAGGTACTAATAGTTATTATGGTTTGGGGTTAGATGTGTACCTGTGTCATTAATTTTATCCCTTTTTGAAGGTATGTATATCAGGATATTTTTCGAAATTCTTTTGATTTTCAAGTTTTTTAAACTAAAATTTAATAACGAGACTAAAACTAGTAATTTTATGTGATATGTAGTTCTGCTTACATCATAATCAAGCTAAAAAATAAAAGCACAAAAAAACTGAAATTTTATAAAATCATGTTTCAAATACTCATCCCTCCCATCCCTTTCTTTCTTTGACTTATAAGGTTCATTAAGCATAAAATGCCCAGCACTTATTCTGAATAATATCGCCATTATTTAAAGGAAAAGTACCTACTTACTAAGATAAAATTAGTATGCAGTTATTTCTTCATTTGATTAAGCGTTGCTAATACTAAAATACAGAATGGTTTCGATTGAAAAATTCTCCAGGCAAGGTCTTCTTCCGTCTTAAAAAAAAACCAAACCAAAAAGACTTAATTTACTTCGCTAAAGGAAAAGCTACCACAAGTTATTAATGGAAATTGAAGATCCACTGCATATTACTTAGGCCGGCTGCAAGCAAAAAAAAAAGTACGTCTCGAGAGAAACCGCAGCGAAGTTCCACGATACGCTTTAATCTGAAGCTATATTTCAGTGCTGTGCAAATGAAAAGTTAGTCTCGACGAAGACTTGAAGAAGGCCCGCCTTCTCGCTCGCCAGCCAATGGAAAAGGTCGGGAAAGCAGCTTCTTCCGTGGAGGCGGGGCGAGCACGGCTGCGGTCGCTTCGCCATTTGAATAAAATTTTTCCTTTGAAGAGTTCTTTATTTGAATATATTGTGGGCGCGTGGGACGATCGCGTTACGCTTTATTGTAGCGCATTATGATCGCCAAGGATTTGTTAAAAATTACGAGTCATTTCCTTATGTTTGAATAAAATTAAGATCACGTCAACACAGCAATTTAATAAAATCTATAAAAAAGGTCACACCTCCCTATAATAAATCCAAACTCAGCCCATCAAACGCTAATGAAAAAAAGCCTGACGCACAAAACGTAAAAAGGTTAGTCTACACGCAAACATCGTGCAGACGCCGCACGCACGTCCCGTCACCCAGAACAGCCCTTGTCAACCATAACGCGGCCGCAGCCGGTTAACCGGGTGGTGGCCGGACCGGTACACCAACCCGGTTAGCCGGTTAGCCACGGAAAACTACCATTTCATTTACGGTCGGTCCTTGGTTTCGGGTAGTTGGTAACGGAACCCGCAAGTTACGTAACTATGCTTTGTGGCGCCGACTCACTCACGCTCTATTAACCGCCGTTTTGTTATTAGTTTAGGTATAGTAGTTGAATATGTACTGAAATATTACTAAAGGAGGTATGGTTGTGCTTGGCAACGTACTTCGCTGTTTGGGAATGCTGCTGCATGACGCGAATGCGTGTTACTCAATTTCAGCAGTTGAGCTTCAATTAATTTCGCATTTTTATTGAGTTTACATAATAAGCCGCATGCAACGTAATCAACTTCATTCAAAAATTAACTTTTTGGTTTCAAATACTTGGGGTGAGTTTAATATAAAAACAAAAAAAAAGTTTAACAACATTAAAACACCGTTGCATTTTAATTTTAAAAGTAAAAAATAAACAAAATACAAATACCAAGCCACTCAGAAAGTGTTGCGAAATAGTACTTTATGGTACTAGTGTGTAACATTGGTGATCGGCTCTCTTAAGACCCTCGTCTACGGTTTGGGTCTCAATGGCGCCTCGGCGGTAATTATCAATACACACGTGTATCCTACGACGTTTTTCAACACTCTTGTGAATAAAATATCAATAAAAACTCATTTTTCCTTGGAGTTTTCAGGTAGTCAACTTTCCATAACGTTAAGGGCTTCACATCTTATATCGGGCGGTGTACAACATAAATCATTTTCTTCGTAACTAGAACTTGTAGACATTTTAATTAATAAATAACTATAAATTCAATAGTGAAAACGAGTTGTGAAAAATGTTTCGCTATGGCGGGAAAAATTAATCAGTTTTCCTATGCGCGCGCATTGCGATCGGCCACAGACTAAAGGGATGAGGTTTTTTTTTTATAGGGTTTGCGCCTATTCTGCCACGTACAAAATGGGGAGTTAAAAGTTTTCTTCTATTACAGAGAAAACAAAAGTTATATTTGAGTGAAAGTTTTATTTATTAAACACGTACGAGTTAAAATTATCTATTTAAATAAAAAGTTGTATGAAATGAGCAAGCAATAGGAACATTAATTTATTTGTTCTATTGAACATGATCTTTTTTTGAATAAAAACTTTTTAAGAACAACGCCACTCCACCAATAAATTTTTAAATAAAATCTGTAACTCACTAGTGAGTTAAAGCAATGAAAAAGTCACAGTTTGATTATGGGTGTCATTCTGTGCCTAATTGCGGTGATCATAGAGCCACTTTATGAGCAAGTGTGTTGAAAAAAAGTTTTTATGTATTAGAGACTGGCGAGTTATAGTCCAATTGGACCGGAAAGCCTTCACAAAATTCTATACGTGCATCTTCGCGTGAGAAGGATAGTTTCACGCTGGGTGCCGCAAAACCTCACCGATGCTCAGAAGCAGGCCCGGGAGGAATGGTGCCTTGATAAACAAATTGAAGCAGGCTCGTCTCAGCGTGTTTACGACATCATTACAGGTGGATTGTGACAGTCTTGGATTTATCAATACGATCCAGAAACGAAGCGATCTAGAAACGGGGGAAGAATTTGATCGCGAGCTTTTCAATTTGACTGGCTACTTGGTGTTAATTCATTTACGGAACCAAAGAAGCATCAACGCTGAATGGTATACTACCAAATGCTTGACAGAAGTTTTCTCTGTTGTGAGCAACAAGCAACCAAACACAGGGCTCCGAGGGCTAATGCTCCACCACGACAATGCACACCGCGCTCAAAACGAGGGACTTCCAGGACAGCACGCCGGTCAAACTCCTGGGTCACCCTCCTTACAGCCCTGACCTAGCACCGTGTGCCTTCTTTTTGTTCCCGAAAATAAAAAAAATCTGCTCCAAGGGATACAATATTCGTCGCCGGAAGATGCGCTGTGAGCGTTCGAGCAGGCTGTATACGAGGTGTCTACAGCGGACTGGAAAAAGTGTTTCGAAAACTGGTTCAGACGCATGAAACTTTGTCTATAGGCTAGTGGAGAGTACTTCGAAAAGATTTAAAAAAAAAACAGTTTTTTTTTGTGTGTCCTACGTATATACGAGAACGTTGAAAGTGTATTTACAATGCACACATTTGCTCGTTTTTGAAGGAGCCAAATTATGAGGAAAGTGCCACTTTTTCCCACTAGTGCTTTTAACTTTTCTGTTTTTTTTTAACTGCGTCGTCAGCCCGATGCAAGGAGTTTTAATTATTTGGGAAAAGTTTTACAATTTAGTTAGGTACTGATTATAATTCTAACAAAAGGTACAATTAAACTAATCCCATACGCGTTTATCGCGTAATTTATTCATCAAAATCAAAATCTAGAGTAATCTAGTTTTAGATATTGATCAATAAAGTAATTTTCAATATATTTATATGTATTTCCTAGCACAATGCATAGTAAAACGTTGTATGATACACTTGCGTAAGATGATTTTCGCACTTGTAAGCTAATACCTACGTTGTTGGTACTTAATAACTACTTTGTTGGGAGATTTCAATTCACACCCTGGTGAGCGTTCTGGTATTGAGTTGCTTAGTTTTTGAAATAAGCAAAAATTGTTGTGTGCAGTTAAAGAGAGAGACTTGGGCTTCATTCTGATACGTATACATACGTTTCTGACGCGCATGATAACTGTCGTAGGTGGCTTGACCACTATGTGGTCACCCAGGCCGCTTGGCAAGCTATTGTTCATGTTAAGATTGTGTGAGATATTTTCAGATATGACCAATTTACCCTTTAAGCTGGCATGCAACTTGAAAGTATTGCGGCCTAAACTTGTTGGCAGTATTATTTTTTGTAACAAGGTTAAATGGATGATTAGAACCAATAATTGTGGCATAAAAAGTTGAAGGAGGTTGACTTTCCTATTGTTTTTAATGAATGCTGTGTACCTGGATCACAAACCACATGTCGATAGATTACCTATATAACACTGTTATTAACATTTTAAGTGCGTGAGCAGCGGCGACTTGTTAACCGTCTTACAAAAGGAGGAGGTTCTCTTTCTATATGTTTTTTTTTTGTATGTTTGTTACGCGATATCTCCGGCAATTGTGGATCGATTTGGAAAATACTTTTTCGGTAGTATACGAATTTGTGTGGGGTAGGTACCACAGCTAAAAAGTGAAATATATAATCGTTTTTACCAGTACAACATGAAAAATACAACCGTATTATTATTTTTGTGTCAGACTGTGTGCAAGCGGAGGTATTTCACGGGTTCGAACAAGCATGTGAAAGAGGATCATTTGGAGGCGCGACTCAGGTTTGAACTTTGGATGCAGTATGGTAAACCCGGTGCGGGGCCCATTTTTAAGGCGAAACTATAGTGGTTTCAAACAACCAGCAACAAATAAAAATGTGCATTATTGCGTCTCAACACTCGGCGAGGGACTAGGAAGCTTTTGGAGAGAATCGAAAATGTTGAATCCTAAGTCTATTCTCACTTCGAGTGCTGGCGATAAACTTGAGTCAAGCGTTTCAAAACTAATCCACCCCAAGGTCCAGTAAACCTAATACCGAATATAGGCTGCGACCTAAGTGTCAATGCCCGTGACGTGTCTTTCGTCTTCAAAAACATATCAAGGGATTGGTCGCCTGGTCACGATAGCTTAAGTATTGAGCATCTGCTGAACGCTGGTGATCATCTATCAAGGACTCTTGCCTTACTGTTCAACCTATATGTCAGTCATTCTTATCTGCCGGCTGATTTAGAGGAAACAGTTGTGGTTCCCGTTCCTAAAATTAAGACCGACGATTTACATAGCAACGGTTACAGCTAAAATTATGATTAGTTTACTTGACAGTATCTAGGTACACAATTGACAAACAGTTTGGTTATAAGAATGAGTAATCAACCGAGACGGCGATTCTGACTGTTAAGAGCACAATGCAATATTACACTGGGAGGGAGCCCCCGTGTATGCGTGCTTACTGGATTTATTCAAAGCTTTTGACCTTGTTTCATTTGACGTCTTTTTGAAAAAAATAGCCTGCAGCCAGAAATAATTAACATGGTACAGTAACCAATATTACACTGTGAGGTGGGCATGCCAATACTCAGGTCTCGCCAAAGTTTTTTTATTCAAAGTCAAAGTCAAAGTCAAAGCATTTATTTCAAATAGGCCCATAAAAAGGCACTTTTGAACGTCAACATTTACATTAAAAATAGAACTGATTCTAGGCGCCACTTCCAAAAAGTAGTTTCGTATGGAGAAGAAGTAGCAAGAAACTCCACCGTTACTCTTTTAAAATGTTTTACAATATGTTGTATACATTAATTATATTTCTATATGTGAAGACGATGCACCAAGAATAAAAATACTATACCACTATTGGTACAAAAAAAAAAAAAATAAAGCAAGGGTATATAAATTAATCACGTGATAGGTACATTGTGCTCACATATTTACAAACAATTGTAAAAATATATGATTTTCCTAAAATATTAACTTGGAATAATACAGTGTGTGAGTAAAGTAAAAATAACCAAATATACAATACAATAAGCAAATAGTATGATTTTGTCTAGCCTCTAGATTGTCCTATGGAGCAGGACCAGCATGTTTCCAAGCATTCTTATCAAGGATATAATCTTCTAATTTGTAATATGCTTGATTACAAAGTGTTTTTTTAACATGAGTTTTAAACTTTCTTTCATTTAATTGCAATATTGCACCAGGTATTTTGTTGTAACATTTAACACAGTACCCCATATTATTATTTACACGAATAAGCTGATAGAGGAACTCAGCAGCACTGACATCAGATGAACGATTGATGGTGTGTCTTATAACAACATAAGTAATGCTGACGATATGGTGCTGCCGAGTCCGTCGATCAGTTCTCAGGAAGCTATCGAATATGTCCATGCACTACGGTAGATAATAGCATAATCAGCCTATGAATGTTCCCACTGCTGGGACACGATCTCCTCTCTTCGGGAGGGAGTGGGCTATAATCCACCACGCGGGCACAGTGTGGGACAGGACATGCCGGTTTCCTGACGATGTTTTCCTTCACCGTTTTGAGATGCTGATGAAATATGTTTTTCTTAATAAATAGTTTAATTATACTTACAAATTAGGTATGAGTAATGTGCAAAAATGAAATATAAATAAATAAATAGTAAAAAAATAGAATGTTGCCCCATAAGTGCAAATCAAATAGAGGATGAAGTCCGTTAACCTCCAAATCTCTCAATCATCTAAAATGCCGACACATGGAAACACCTTACTTACACGGGCATATTAATTCACTCAATTAGTACACGAGGGCATTAGCAGGTCGTTATCGGCCGACGACAACGCTTAGTAATCGTGCGACTGCGACACGGCGACGAGTGTATTTGACAGCTGTCAAATTGGATTGCATCCAGCTATTAGGGAATGTCGTCGCCGGCGACGGAATAGTGTGGATACGTCGCGCGGTTTGTGACCGGCCTTAAAATTTTGTGATTCGAATTTCTGAGACGTTTCGAGTTATGAAATGATAGCTGTTTTAAACTTTAATGTTTAACTATAATTATTTCATTAAAGAGGTGTCATTTAATAAGATTATATGAAATAAGAGGGTCGTTTTGATGATTGTAATGATTTTATTTCTGTAAATACATACTTATTACGGTCGCGAATCATATTTTGTTCAACATACAACCTGGCAATAATCTGCAAATCGCAAAAAAACAAACGATAATTTGAATTTCGCGGGCAGCCTGATGCATTCCCTTTAAGTTTTAACTATTAATACAAACCGTTAATATGCTTGATAAAAGGTTGTTGTGCTTTTTCATATGTTTTTATCATTTGACATAAATCTAAATTATACACAAAAAA
Organism: Dasypolia templi; assembly: GCA_963555695.1. NCBI lineage: Eukaryota > Metazoa > Arthropoda > Insecta > Lepidoptera > Noctuidae > Dasypolia > Dasypolia templi. The sequence continues at coordinate 8,550,041 of OY743157.1, forward strand.
ATAAATCTGAACGGATACAATTCGGTCACCAGGGGCATGTCCACAAGTTGACTCACTACCTCAAATTGAGATGTCGCAACGCAACAGAAGTTGAAACGGTGCAGTGCCGCCGCGACTTCACTCGTGCGACTAAACGTCGAGTGTGCTCTGTAATTGTATCAACTTATCGACTTCGGCCCATAGTAGCGCTTTGGAGGAATAGTGCAAGAATGGCTGGACAAGACTTAGACCCACTTGCACCACAAATCACTGAATATGGTTGACACTAAACGATTTTGAAACTTCTTCTGTTTCTTTCAATCGTTTGAAGATGATGGAGACAGAATTATGTTTTAAATATGTTATACGAATAACGTATAACGTTATACGAATTTAGTGATTTGTGGGCAGTGCATTAACAACCAACCATTGCAACCTTAATCGTCATTTCAATTTGAGCGAAATTTCTCATGGTTCCAACGAATATCTTGGCGAAACTGACTAACACGTTATCAACTCAAAAAATGACTAGAAAGTTTCCCCGTCAATCGAATGTTGGCGCGGCTAGAGTGAGGAAATTGTGAACCAAAAGGTGCTTGCTATCGAATATAGCAGGCTTCTAATATTGAACTCATCATTCTTATCATATTAGGAATTGGCTAAAATTATAGCTTGGTTTCTAAAAAGCCGTCGATAAAGGGAAGTTAACTTGAGGATAATATTGTATCGCTTCGACTTTAAAAGTGATTCATTACTTTTTACAGCTCACTTTACCTTAGTTTTTACTGTGATATTTTTAGAAAAGAGATCGATAGATAACCGCATAAATCCCGGAACATCTCTCATTAGTTAATAAGGCCGTGCAAATATGTGTTCTATGAACGGCCTGATCGCAAAAACTTACTGACTTTTAAAGTCAAAGCAATGCAATGTTATCCGGCTGATACACATTATTGCATGACTGCTATGCATCCAAAACTACTGTTTACTTCACACTTACTTCGTGCTACGAACCATAAATCAGCCAAAAAACAAGGAACAACCAACTTTTCCCGTCAATCGAAGGTTGTCGCAGCTCGAGTGAGGAAATTGTGAACTCATAAAAATGGCGCCAGTTATCGTGTGGGCCCCGCATTAACTAGGGTTATTTATTTAGGCGCGCCGTAGTCGGTACCAGGCGGTATCGGTACCGGTACCGAACTGCTTTCACATCACTCATTGCCTTGTCTTGCCGCGTTGTTACTTCAGTTCGTTTTTGATGGGTTTTCGGGATTGGAAAAGAATGGCAAAAAATTCAGTTAGAAATGAAGTTAGTGAAATTGAACAGTGCTGTATGTTACAAAAATGATTAATAGAATCAAAAGCAATCCTGATTCTTGTTTAACATAATAAATCACATATTTAATCTTTTTGAATTGTTTTTAAATCTAATGAAGGAAGGTAATTTAAAAAAAAAAAACTTCTGAAACGGACAGATAATTTCAATATTAATTTAACCCTTCACTGCTTCATGTTAATTAATGTAATTGTGTTACCGTTTTAATTAACAATAAACAAATAACAATAACAATGCAATTTTAAACGTATTAATGCGACGGTTTAATGTTTACATACATAGGTACATACATAAACTCGTCCCTTTATCCCGTGGGGGTAGGCAGAAACTACAGAACGCCACCTGCTACGATCGTTTCAAACTCCTTTTGCTTCGTTTACGTCCATACATACGGAATCTGAATCGATTTGAAATAGATTGCTAATCCATTGCTTCAAAAGATCGAAAAAAAAATCTGCTCAACAATGTAAATGACGCAATGAATGTTGTTGAACTGTCAAACTGAAACAGATTAGTCGTAATCGTTTACGAAAATGTGTTACGCAATTAGGCTGCTGGTCATACACACACGCATTGGCGAGTAGGTATACTTCGTATTTGACATTTCTGAAGAACATCACCAATAAGGTTATATGTCCTTCTATGTCGTCCCTCCCGGCGTTTCCATTCACATATGCCTTGTAAAGTTAGTCGACTTTCGTTCATCCCTTTAATAATACTAAAACCTCATTAATGACCAATAAAGGTAAAACAACACAAGGAACATGACAACAAGGTATACAAGTCATACGGTAAATATGCAAACCAACCTCTAAAACGAAGAAAACATCGGCGGTATGTTATAAAATGTTCCCGAAAGCGTAAATCATCGCAAACACTTGTTTTGCGAGCGGTGCAAGCGTTCCTCCGGCCGCGTTAATAAACTCCGAGGGGCCACAACAAGCTGGCTGCGTGTACGGCCTCCATTTTTAACAAGCCTCACCGCCAGGCCCGCAGAAAGTAGCCTACACACGAAATCACGTATGAATGAGGCTTTTTTCAGTTTTTTCGCGTGTAACCAGCGCCCAGCCGCTCCGGACCCATTAAAGCTTACATGTCACTCTCCCGCGACCACCCCCGGGGAGGCAGCCGGTGGAGCGGCCGGGGGGCAGCGGAAAAATCACAAAATCGGTATTGGCTGCATCCCGCAGCGCGAACGTCCGCCAAAGCGCTCTACAATACAGCTTTGACGGACGGTCATTTAATATTAACTGTGGTTTTTCCGCAGATGGAAATGTTTTTTTTATTGCTGGCGTTACGCTGTGATGAAGTGGCCGGCCCGCTGTTTGTGACGCGCGCTCATGTATTGCGGATGAGTTGCTCTTTTAAAAACACACTCCATGTTTGAATGAGAATGTTTCGATTCAAGTACTTGTTTTCGTTTGTTTTGTTTGTTTTTTTCAATGGCCGTTATGAAACTGCTCTTCTGTAATAACTGCGGTATAAGCCAATTTATTCGAGGGTTGATGATATGGAAAAACAGTATGGGCGACCCCATACTGTTGAGTATTTTTTATTGTAAATATTCGTCGCGGACGCATAGTGCCTCTTTCATATACAACGAATTCATTCGGTACGTAGAAATTGAAAACGGAGCGGCAATAAATTTTTAACTTTTCGAACAAGTGATCAAAATCGAACGACAAAAAGTGGGCGCCCAGCGAAAAGAGTGACGACCACAGATTGAATTTATAGCTAGCGCTCACTTTGAGTGAAAAGTTTGTGCAAATAATATTTTCAGTTTGTTATAATTACTTTTTTGCTACGGCGCGATTTAATAAAATGACGGGAATGCCGTTTAAAGTTTTAACAGCGAACATGAACAAGTTGATGAATTAACTATACTAAACTATTGTTACACCCTGCTCAAAGGCTATGGAATGTAATATGTACACATTCCACTTCTAAAACTAGAAATGAGAGATACAGAGCAAATGTTCCTATTTATTGCAGCATTGTCTTTCCATTCACTGGATCTAATTTCCCATCAGACATTCCTCACTTGAATTGATATTCATATTCCCTACTGCCGGCTGTCTACCCTTTCTTCACCAGATACAAATAAATTACTCCTAATAATAGTACTGCATTTTGTTTCAGGTAAATCATTCACGTTAACGATAACCGTATCGACGACGCCGCCTCAAGTGACGACGTACAACAAAGCCATCAAGGTGACGGTGGACGGACCAAGAGAACCGCGCTCTAAAACCAGTTAGTATAACCGTTTTATTTAGGTATTTATTTTTACTTCTGTACTCCAAAATATATTACAAACCTAAATTAAACACAACAAAACATAGGTAAAGTACGGCAAAGATGGAAACTAAATAAGAATAATGTATAGGTATATTGTTACAAAATAAAAGGTAAATACGGTGCAGACGGTACGGTCCGGTCTGCACCAAGTGCAAAGGGCAACTGAAAGAAATACGACGACTGACGAAACACGAACACTGACGAAATTTGCCGAAGGACATTAAGCAGGGGCCCGCCCGAGTTATGATAACTTACAGGATGTTTGAAAATGGACAGAATACTACATCAAGTAAATTTAAGAATAAGAATAATTTATTTGCCTAAAGTAAAGGTGTTATACCAGTTGTAAAAGTTGATAAAATAAGTACGATTTTGCCTCCATCTAAGAAATGCAACTCCCGTAGCTATTGCCAAGTCCGCCAATGGAAAAATGGCCGTAATAGAACTTACGTTGACGAAGCTTGTAAAACAATAAAGGTTGGGTTATATGTTTCTTAAAATTGATAGATAGTTTTGTGGCACGGTTTGAGCTAAGCATGCTTTCAACTAGAGCAGTGTTGGCCAAGTGGTTACGGTCCCGACTTACGAGTTGTAGGTCGTGAGTTCGAACCCAAGCAGGCGCTTTACTTTGTGTAAATAATTTAATCACCACTGCTCTCAAAACGGTGAAGGAAAACATCGTGAGGAAACCGGCATGTCCTAGAACCAAAAATTCGAAGACATGTGACATCTACCAACCCACACTGAGCCCGCGTGGTGGATTACGGCTCACTACCTCTCATAGAGAGGAGGCCTGTGTCCCAGCAGTGGGAACGTTATAGGCTGATTATGCTTATGCTATGCTTTCAACTAGTTTTTAGCAGTACTTATTCTTGAAGGTATACTACTAGGGAGTTCCTTGTAGGGACTGCCTTAGCTACATAGGTTGACATGACATGACTTCTTGACTTCCAAAAGGAGGAGGTTCTCAATTCGTCTGTATGTTTTATTTTGTTAAGAGCAGGGCGACGAATGAATTGTCCATACAAACGTAATACCTAAACCATTTGCGATTTAAGCATATTTCCACCATATTATCGGCAACGCCTCGGCCTGCCTCGTTGGTCTAGTGGTCGCAATCGCTACTGCTGAGCATAAGGTCTTGTTTTCGATTCCCAGGTCGGGCAACGTGTTATTGGGTTTTTCTATTTAGAATTTCTCAGTATCAACCCGGTGTCTGGATTTGTGCCCGGTTGATGGCAATAGGCTCGCCCCCTATTACATGGGAGTTAAACATAACTGGCGAAATGTGGGTGTGCTATAGGTGCACCATGTTATTATGCTTAAATTCGGATTAAGACAGTGTTTATCTAGGTTCGTGCATCTTTTTGCTTTCCAAAATACTTTCCTAAAATGAAGTTTAAGCTAATTGTATTTCGCACATTTTTACATCGTAAATTACATGTTTTCTTATCGTTTTTTCTGTACTATAAACAACAATATCTGTATATCTCTGCGATATCTCCGGAAATTTATATGTAAGGTAAAAGCAAACAATTGCAGCAAGCAAATGTTGTTTACCGAGTTAGTAGTGGTATACGAATTTGTGTGGGGTAGGTACCACAACTAAAAAGTGAAAAATATAAACTTTTTTACGAAAACAACAACAACCGACCTTAAAAAAAGTACATAACAAAGTGAAAAACAACTTTCGGAAGTCGTTGGCAAAGAACTAAAATTCAAACCGAAAGACACCGACTTCCGAACGACGTTATTTTTCGGTTTGTAGTGTTTTTTTTTTGTAATCGTTTTTGTTTTGTATAGATACGCATAATGTAGCATAATGTGCAGTACCTACAATATTTTACAGTACACATTGAACGCTTACAATTTGGTCTTTTTTATGCCCTTGCATTCAGTAAAAGTTTTTGATTAACGTGGGTTTTCTAAAATATATTCAAGTCGGTAGGTACATACTCACCTCGTTGCCCAAGATCTAACTAGTGTCAATACAAACTCTTATAGTAACAACAAAATCAGAATCGAGCTTCAATGTTTTTTTAAAAATAAATAAACGCACGTAAAACAAACTGAAATTGGCACAAAACACGCATCCCGGACCAATTAATTCAACCTCACTGTTCTATTTACGCATCTAACATCAAAGCGTCCAAATGTCTAAACACTCGACAACAAACGAGCGAAACCGCAAAACATTGTAAAACACACTTAATGAAGGTAATTTATTAATAATTTGCCAAAACGTACCTTTTCGAGTTCAGTTACCGTGAAATGGTGGAGGGTCTTCTTGAGAAGATTCGGCTAAAATGTGAGTATGATGATTGTCGGTCCACTTTGATTTGTTGAGCATACTTTGACATGATGGTTTTGACTTTTCATGTCATTACTCGAATTTTATAGATTGAGGGAAACTTTATTCGCATTCAGTAACTTGACAGATTGCGGGATACCAGTTTCTGGCAAGAAAATTGTGAACGAAATTGAACCTCACAATTTAGGTCATTACTTCTATGCAGAATTTTAGTGTTTTAATTGGTACAATCGTTTTTAACACAACATAAACAATAAGTAGGTAATGACCAATTTCACGGTTTTGAAAAGGCAAAAAATCGTAAATACCAAATTTCATTTACATAATAAAACAATTACCAAGTAGTACGAGTAGTCTGAGAAAAGTAAACTTAAGTAATCAAAAAAAAAAAAATATTTTGTTTTTGTAAATCGTCATTAGACCTGTACCCTAATTGCGTAATACACAATCAATCGGAATCTGGATCGTTTTGAAACAGATTGCTAATCCATTGCTCCATAAGTTCGATAAAAATTCTGCTTAAGAATGTACAAAACGCAATGAATGTTGTTGAACTGTCAAAATCAAACAGATTAGTCGTAATCGTATACGAAAATGTGTTACGCAATTAGGCTGCAGGATCTTTTTTTGATTGAGCAGGAATTTTGCCCTTATAAACATAACACAGTCGTAACAGTCAGGCTGCAGTTTTCATTTTCGGAGACCAAAAACTATACTTTTGAGGTTTTATTTTATGAGATTTAATTAAGTCACCTTTTTATTCCAAAACATTTAAATCAGAATTTGCATCTAACTCACACATTGTTGATATATTATTTTAGCAAACACTATGCTAATAGCATTTAACTAAAACACACTAGAAATAGATCAAGACAACAATTTAAATAACTAAAGGTCCGGATGACGGTAACAAATGACGGGTTCCGACGGTCGCCGAATAACACCTAACGCTCGATCAATCCTCATCACATGAAGAAATTAAAATAATTGCGAGCACCACGGGATAGTGCCGAGCGGGGACCCCGCCGACCCGACCGGGCCTTTCAGTCCCCCGCAGCAGGCGAAGGGTTGAGTACCGTCGGACTAGCAGATTAGGAGGGAATTTTACTGTTAACTTCGTTTTTGTACTTGCTTATGTGTTGGCAGTGTATTTGGACAGAAACCATTTTGTGTTTTGTGTATTTAACGCAATACAATTGTAGTTCAATTATTATTATAGTAATTAGAATCACACACACATAAACATATTTTACAACAAAAAAAAAACACATGTTTTATGTTTGTGAAATCTGGGTAAATGTTACATTTTTAAGCAACAATTTGACAGTTATTTCTTAAAAACAAACTGGAAAGTGACTGTTGTGATTTCCTCAAAATCGTGTTTTTTTTTCACACATCACAAGATAAAATTGAGACCAGCACAATGCTATCCGTACCTCTACTAGACGAATGTGAGGGCACAAAGAGGCTGCTGTAATGAATCGGTTGTTTAATTAATTAGTCAAGAAAGGGCCGGGGGAGTTAACCCCCTCACCGCGTATGCATGTGCCCTGCATATTGATTTATTATGCCTCCAGCCTCTATACAGAGGCGATAAATTATTTAATTCTAGTAAGTTCCGACGCATGTTAACATAGAATCTATACGTACTTGCGTTTATCAATTCATGTGAGGAATTTTATTCGAAATTTCGTTGTCTTACTATTTATAGTTAATTTTAGATGTGCCTTGTAGAGTATCGGCAGAGAAAGGGTTAATAATAAAGTGTTTTGAACTGAATTAAAAATGTAAATCAAATGTATAATAGTTCTAGGATCTCTTATTAATTATTCTTCTTAGGTGTAGATCTCGTTTCACGCTTCAACATTTTTTACAATACAGTACACATGTCTTTGATCGAAAATCTATTTTTCTACAAGTTGTCATGGCACCTAAAACACTCGATAAACTTTTTGAGAGCGTTTACATCGGCTTTACTATTACAAGTTGGACTGAGTTTGCATTCCACCAAAATTATCATTCCGTCTTCAAATTAGATCAACATACCCATATCAAACATAATTCTCCTTCCAAGTTCAAGTCTCCGAATAACCATTTCAAAACAACCGTTAAAGATGTATACAGACAACAGCAGTAACTTTGCGGATATTACGGACACATTGTGTGCTACCCTTACCTACTATTTTTATCCACCGGGTGGGTGGCGCGTTTTATCGCATACAGTAGCCGACTACAATTTAATAATCGGCCCGTCTAACGATGTTTTTCTTCGTGTTCTGTTCGGCTGGTTTCGGGTTATTTCGGGAACAGTATGCACGGACCACCCGCGCGCGGCGCTAGCGTCGCCTGCGCCGATCTGAATGTTTACGGCGATAAAGTTTGTTGTTTACTTCACACGGCGACTTAGTTCATAACTTTTGTGCATTGTCTATGGTAAGGGGTGATGAACTTCTGGAATGTATAGTTTTATGGGTATTTAAAATAGATATTTCATCGTTAGCTATCAATAATCTTCAAATTAATTCAGTAAAACTTTTTCGTTGACCTATCAGTCTAAATCTGCCAAGTCCAAACACATAAATAACATATCCAGCTTAAAGTCCAACTTAAATCTTCTAAACGAGCCACCATCAAGCAGACGCCAGAAGCTAACTAGTAGAAATACTTGGCATAATAAATTTAACTAGACCGGACGCCACCCGGTGTAATCCTTTAATCAGGTCCACGGTAGCCCTTGCCCGCACCCTATTTTTCCCTCCCATTTGTAATACACCCCCTCCCACAGGGGGGTCGAACGGTGCAAATGACAGTTTCTAATTCCAACTTGCCATGAAAGTGTGTAATTGTTGCGTCGCTGATTTATATACTGGAACCTTTTGCACGGGAACAGAGCATGTGTGTGCGCTTAATAGGGCTGTCGAGATGTTTAGTTTTGTCGGGTCGGTGTATCTTTTTGGCGGTGTTTTGTAAATCCTACTAATATTAGAAACGCGAAAGTTTGTGAGTATGGATGGATGTTTGTTACTCTTTCACGCAAAAACTACTGAACGGATTTGGACGAAATTTGGCATACATATAGTTTATAACCTGGATTAACACATATGGTACTTTTTATCCCGATATTCCTACGGGATCAAGATTTATGCGGGTGAAACCGCGGGGAGCAGCTTGTTGAAACTAATATTGCTAGGGCTTTGAAATTTGCATATAATATATAGCTTTTTGTAGTTTACAGGAACTTTCGTTACAGATCGTGTGCCGTCTGACATATAGATCTTCACAGTACGTATAATGTGAACGAAGATATTTGGGTCATAGGAAGAAGAGTGTTTCTTATTCTCAGATCCAAGTAATGAAATACAATCCTGTACGACTTATGGTGAATTTCATTAATCATTTAGATAGTGTATTTCTTAACTTATTCTTTTTTCGAAATGTTCACTACTTTTCCAAATTTCTTTCCAATTTAAACCTTGGCGAACTAGACAGCCCTACGGCTGTCGAAGCGAAGTGTGTCCATGAATCCAATTGTTTGTTTGTGTGCGTGCATTTGTCAATATAATGGCCGCGCCCGGTGTCAGTGCAATTATGCATTTTTGCACTCAGTATGAAACTATGAAATCAGTTCTATTGTTATGCGAGTATCATTATATAACTACTTATTGAATACTGAAAGGAATTTACCAAGAGAGGTTGAGGTAGAGGTTTTGGGCATGTTTTAAAAGTGAAATTGCCAAAAATGTTGTTATGAGTAGTTGTTGCAAAATAGAGACGTAGCCTAAACTCAGCAGTGGGTGGGGGAACAGGGCTGGCAATGATGATGATGACATTTAACCAATAAACTCGTGCCTCGAACCTAAACCTAGTTATCCACCACATAAAGATATGTTGATGTGTACTGTTTATTCGGATAATCTCAATACCGGAACGGAAGTGTAACGGGGGGATGTAGCGAATAATTGAGGCGACAAGGCCGCATTGTCTGCGACACTCTTCATGGCGACATAATTCAATCTCGACGCAAGGTACAGCCGACAGCTGTGGCTGTAGTTTCTGGTTGCCTGGTAATGAGAATGCGGAGTGGCACGAATGCGTGTTTATTTTGGTCGGAAATTGGCTGTGTAGCTCCAAAATGGGTTTAAACTCCATTTTATCACTGTATCTTCTTTGATCTAATTTTGAGTCTATTTCATACTTACTATTTTTTAGTTATGGTATAAACAAAAAAGCTTTTGTACCATAATTTAAAATGCTAAGAAGGATAAGGTCTAATGAATGTAATGACGAACATTTTCGTCGGCCACTTTCACATTTCGATCAATCATTTATGAAATTTGGACAGTGATTTTGTTTAATTTTAACTTCCACAAAGTTCGGAATCAATATAGAGAATTTCTCATACATGAATGCGTCTAAATTAGAATGGGAGCAATGATTACATTAATAGGCAGCCAGTTGTAAAGAGCGAACGTAGGTATTTCATTAAAACATGCATTGGACATTAAAACAATGCGCACTAATTCTCGACCAAAAGCTAGTTAGTCTCGATTAGTTGTTAAGTGCTGGCACTAATTGGCAGACTAAGTAGGGCTCCATCATTTCAGGAGAAACGTTTCATAACTGTAAAATAAATGTGTCCAGAGACCTATAATACTATTTCTGAAGCACTAAACATTTGGGTTTATTCAATTATCACACTTCGGTTCTCTGTAGGATGTATTCGTTGCGGATCCTATCCTTCAGAGAGACTCCGAGCATAGCTCTTTTCATAGCTCGCTGAGCGACCTTGAACTGGTGGACCAGCCCTATCGTGAGTGTCCACGTCTCAGCTCCCTAGGTCATGACGGGTAGGACGCACTGATTGAAAACTTTAGTTTTCAAGCATTGCGATATGGATGACGAGAAGACTCGGCGTAGTTTCCCAAACGCTGCCCAGTCTATCTGGATCCTCCTCTTGGCCTCCCTCTCAAATTTTTTTTTTTCCTAACTTCAGAATTTGCCCAAGGTACGTGTACTCGGAAACAATTTAGAGAGGGTGGCCATGTACGACGACCGACGACGAAGTTATCGACATAGCTCAAAGAATTAGCAAGCTGAAGTGCTGCTGAACCGACAACCGCTGGGGTAAACGAGTTCTTGAGTGGAGACCGCGACTCGGCAAACGTAGTGTTGGACGCCCTCCGGCCAGGTGGGATGACGATCTGCGAAAGACTGCAGGCAGATGCTGGATGTGTCAAGCTGAAGACAGGGCGCTATGGTGCTCATTAGGGGAGGCCTATGTCCAGCAGTGGACTAATATAGGCTGATGATGATGATGAATTATCACACTATGGTGGTTAATTGAAATAAGAAATGAGTGTCGTTATAAGATTAAATCTAAAAGTGGCACCGGTCATTGTAAAGTTGTGTGGAAATCTCTTGCCTGGGCACGAATATAAGAGTAGGGAAAGACCAAAGAAACGATTAATGGCCTTTGTATAAAATGCTATGCTAAGAAATCGGTGAAGGTTAAGAAAAAAAGGGGTGTGTCTGTATCGTGGACACGGCCGTGTGTTTTACGTGAATACGTGAACGTAATGAGTAATGTTTTCTGGTTAGAATGTCACGAGACTTGTGCCGACCTTAAATAAATTGGTATTTGGCAGGAGAATGCTGATGACTTCCAGGTTTCTGATTGCCAATGGCCACCTTGGATGATCGATAGCTTTTGCAGTCAGTCCTCCTGTGAACCGCTCCCCGATTTAAAGGAACGGTCACTCACTGCAAACCTATTCTTAGCCGATCTAAATAAGTAGGTATTCAATCGGATCATCACCAACATAATCTACCAACATCAAAGTTCAGCCTACCCTCCTGATTGTAAAACCTCAGCCAACATTCCCGTGTTAATAACGTTGACATGGTAATAGTGCCCCATCCCACGTGCCAACAGCCCAACATGTTTATAATGTATCGGCGCGTAGACGAAGCCGACCTTGATTGGCTTCGATTGGTTCTCAGCACTATTCGGAAGTGTTGATTCGTGAATCTGAATACAGTATTAGATGTGTTAATTTGTTGTAATGCAAGTGCAACGAAATTCATAAATTAGTTTATCGGTTCTTTTTTTAAATTGAACTTGGAGGTAAATATAGGCTTTGTTACTACTAGTTTATTGTTCAAATTATAGACTTCCAATGTAAAGTACTTAATTAAGTAAAAGTATATTTTTAATCGACTGCCTCGTTGGTCTAGTGGTCGCAAGAGATACTGCTGAGCATTAGGTCAGGGTTCGATTCCCAGGTCGGACAGTGTTATTGGGTTTTTCTATCTAGAATTTCTCAGTAGCAGCCCGGAGTCTGGATTTGTGCCCGTTTTATGGCAAAAGGCTCGCCCCCTATTACATGGTACCTACTTAAGCATAACTGGCGAAATGTTGGTGTACTATAGGTACACCTCTGCCTAACCCCAGAAGGGCCGGTCAGAGGTCAGAAACAAAATTAACATTCATACTGCAAAAACAAGCTCATTAATTACTTTCTTATATTTAATTATAACTTTCAAGCATAGCCTTCTCAATGCACATACACTTAAAAGTGTCGCTGAAACTAAATTGAAATTCCAATAAGGCTTCGATATTTCAAAGCGGCAAGTTCTAACTAATTCGTACATGTGGCAGATAGGGGCGACACGGCGATGTCGCACGAGTGTCAATGAATTATCGAGTGTCTCGGGACTAATCGAAGGGTGTGTGAGATCGTGGGACAGGGCACTAACGCTTGCACGTGTTACTATGTATTTACATGACCGATTAAGTTGAGAGATTTAGATTATCGAATATGATAGAATGAGAAGATATCGTAGATTTGAAGCTTAAACATAAAAAAAATCTTTCACACATTTTTTGTTCAGTACACAGGGAATTTGAGAAGTAACATCCCACTAAATATTCATATTTTCATTGTGATACTTCATACCGCTCCGGGCGTCCAGCATGTGCCGCCTCAAAATGTGGGTCTACGAGAGCGACTGTATTTTTATGTGTCATATCAAAATTGTTGCTAATTTCAAGGAGTGTCTTAAATCATTTTGATTTAGTACGCTCTCTCTCTGTGTGTGTCTTTCTCCTACAAAATGTGGGTCTATGCGACCCCACTATAATTTTTTTGGTGGGTCTGTGAGACCCCGCTGTATTTTATGTGTCATATCAAAATTATTGTTAATTATAAAGGGCAGCATGTATCGTACTGATGTAGTGCTCTCTCTCTTAGGGCAACAGCAGCAGTTCCACTTCGCGTTCGGACAGAGACCATTCCCGTTCCCGCCGGACCCGCTAGGAGGGTTTCGGATGCCACCCATCACTACCTGCCAGAGTGAGTATTGAATAAATAATTACGTATTTAAGACGTTTGTTTAACTTTTTTATTATTATACGATAGCTCGGGAAATATAAGAGATTATACGCATTTTTCATTGTGACGAAAAGGAAATAAAACGATGTCGGTGTGAAGAGAATAAACAAAAACGGAGCACGAAGTACTCCATTATTCTATGGCCCATCAATAAAATATGCATTAGTGAAATAGAATATATATACATGTAACTGAAAAAGATACCACTGACAACTTCACAACATACAACAAAAAGATAAACAAAAAACGAAACCAAACCAGAAATCTAAATCGGAATCATGCCGCACAAACCTTACAGGCATGAGGCTCAAAAGTGAATGAGTCGCCAAACCCAGCGATACGCTAAACTACGTTCACTAAAGCGCGGATTCAATCAGCCGTTGCCAAAAAGAGGATCGAGCTGAAAGCCGACTGCGGGTGCAATCGAACAAGCGTGCTGGAGCCCGCTAAAATCCACGGCTACCCCAAAACAACTGATGCGGCTCAAAACGGGAAAAAAAGCATTCGCAAATCGACGGCGGGAACGCGTACTGTATAAAAACCGAGTCCGCCGATCGCCGGCCAAAACGGAACCGTGATACCGAAAAATAAAAGCCACTGATACCGGGAAAAAATAAAGTGCACGCAGCACAGTCGGCCGCTGGCCGCGCTCGACATCTTTATAAGTGACCGAGTGCGCTTTTCTGCGCAAACATTCGTTTTTGAATTGATAAGTTCTGTATACACGACCAGTTTCAGACTCGACAACACATAAATCGTTTTCACGTTAAACGTATTTGGCATCATTGTATTTCTGCCAATCATAGCGACAGAATGTTTTTTTTTACTGTTTCTGGTTCTAGGTTTTAAGTCGTCGGAACAATATCTCTTTTTCTCGATTTTATACACAGTCTAATGTTTGCGAATGTAACTTTAAAGTATATTAATATTTGATGCTTAGTATTCTGTACATAACTTTGTGTAACGTGTTTTGATTAGTTATGGATTAGTTTAAAACTTATCATGGTAGGTTTGTTAGTTATAACGTAATTTCGGTGAAGATGGGTTTAAAGTTTGAATAACTTTTCCTCAAAGGTTACTTGCAAATATTTAGACTGCGGTCATTACTGCGATTATTCTGGCCAACGAATTAATAAAGCTAGATATGAAATTTCAACCAACTAACATAAGGTTATAATATTTTCGCAGATATTGCTGGGCTATATGCCGCTGCTACGTGTCGCGGATTCGATTTCAGCACATACGAATATTTGTAACCTACTGACAGCTTTTCCAAGTTTAGCCGACAAATGCATGCATTGACTGGACAGGTCCGTTGAAATCTGTGTGGTTCTTCAAAGACCGTCTCAAACGCAAATCTATGAGGTTCTCACATGACCTGACCAAAATTATGTCTGGACTCTATATGAGTCATCTGAGTTTGTTTTTGTGGTTCTTGTCAGAATAGTCGGATTGGAAACACCGACCACGTCTAGGTTTTTGATATTATTGAAATAGTGTTTGTATAACCCTACTTACAAAACAAAAAAATTTAACATTTAACGATACGTACCTACAGGAGAAATTCCTAGTTAGAACAAAATAGCTTATTCATACCTTTCTTTCTTTCCCAGACATGAGTCAATTCGGCCTGAGTTCGAGCAACTCGCACTGGGGCTACGGCGGTGCGGGCGCATACCCGGCGTATTTGCCGTCCTGTGCCGCGCCGGCTGCGTCACAGTTCAACCCTCCGGCGCTGGGCTTCGCCGGAACCGTGCCTGATCAGACTCCCACGCAGGACTTTACGGCAAATAATACGGGTAAGTACAATTACAATTTAAAACCAGAGCTCGATGAAACTAAGATACGAAGAAAGAGCGTATCTAAAACTTTGGATGCGTAACCTGCGCTCAATATTGGCAAGATAAATACAAGGCAATTGACTGACTTGAAACTGTCTTGTTGCTATCGCAGCAGGTATCGGTATGGGTCTTTCCTTTACTTCGCGAACTGTATGATTGTGTGTAATAGTAATACATACTACATTCATGGCTTAAGCTATTTGTGAGTGCACAATTGTTCGTGTATGACGCGTCTGTTTATAAAACGTCAGTGATCTAAACACATAGAACGTATGTATACGTCGTACGTGTATACATCTTGTATATCATTTATGCCAAAAGTTCGGCTACGTGTTTGGCGTCATCACTGTACATCAGTTCCTGTAATGTGCAGCTAACAGGACATGCACTGCAAGGCTAAGTCGTTAATGAATCTCCACCTGAACAGGTTTTCCTTGCTTTGGCCAACCTGAGTCCGGAGTCTGTTTAAAGACTTCCAGCTCATTCAAGGCAACTCATGTCCAAGTGGTAGATCTTCCGCGGGTGGAACGAAAGGTTTGGGTAAGGAAGCACTGTCTCGTCCCAGCTTCAGTCTTTCTTTAGAACGTTCTCCAGTGAGTGGGGCGACACACTTTTACGGCTGAAGACTTCAGCCATTTAAAAAGTAAATTAAGAAAACCTTGTGTGCAAATATGTAATCCTATTCTTAATCATCATTCAATATATTAAAACAGGTCAAGGTTTGTGCTTGTTATGAGAAGCATGTGTCGAACTGGTTTTTCAGGGTAACCATAACAAGAAGTCTGCAGACTCCGTTAAATCTTGTGGGTCCAGTATAGACTTACAACTTTATTCATAAATATTTTTTTACTTAGAATTGCAGTGAAATTAGTTTTCCCTTATCTGTCATTTTGACTTTTTTGAATGTCAGAACGAAACAAAACAAACACTTACGCACTTTTACTTTTGACGTAAATGTTGCCTACTTCGATTTCCGGAAGACTTTTGACACAGAAGATAACGATACGTCCGTCTAGCTAAATTTGCTGGTGCAGGCTGTACACCTCACACTTTGAATAGCGCTATAATTTTTTTAACTTGAATTCAAACTATTTTCTTACCGACTGTACCTTCTATTGTTTACGTAGAATCGAAGAATTGCGTGCATAGCGAAACTTTTTAGTAGGTATATTTCGGGTCGATCATAGAGGCACTAGATCATAGGGGGACTAACCGACACTTTTTACTTAACTGTCCACTGTAACACTTTTCAGTAGACACTTCCTGTAAACTATCCCTCACAACAGAAAAACCAATCAATAACATTGACCGGTTAACATCTCGTATAACTCATTAATCATTATACAGTAGGATGAAATTAAATCCACCAACACTTTTACGACTCACATCCTCCTTCAAATAATATGCGCAGTTGCGGATGACGCAAAGAGTATGCAAGGATACAGAAAGTACAAACTGTAAATGACAACTTGGCCGCCATAACACAAGTGATCTTGAGTATGTTCTCGTTCGGTAGGCAGTTTAGTGTTCCTAATAGCCAATGATAAGGGTCTCCCTTGTAGATCCCGACCACAAAAGATATTAAAGATCAGTTCTGCCGTTTATTTCACGCCTTTTAAGAAGAATACGTTATTCATGCAGCATGACATTTAAATAAACGCAAGTACATATTACCCAAAAACAACGCATACAGTTAAAATGTAGTGTTTATAGTAAACCGTCATGTTCTTTGGAAACTCGGGACAATTACCGAAATAATCAAATATCATAATGTTTCTTTTACCAACTCTCATTTAAAAACTCTAAGGCTTACTAGTCGTACATTAACCGGCTCTCATTATAATTTACAACGGCTCGCACACGTCCGATCCAGCCGATGAATTTATTGTCGATGCGTGCCCGATGAACGAAAAATATAGCTATATTAAAACCATACCAAAATCCTGTCGTTTATCAACAATTACTATTTTTGGACATTCCACAAGAATAGAGACGTTCTGGGCTGTTTATTCAGCGCGGCTTTGTTTTCCTTAAAACTGTATTGTTTTCGGTTTTATATCCACGCCACTAACTTCTGTCTGTCGGCTCTACCACTCTCTAATCAAAAATGTTTTGTCCATACAGTTCTTCCGGATACGACGGGCGTTGACCTGGACCAGCAGCTATCAGGTCTTGTAGGCTCCTCCCCATCGCACCACGGCAGCCTCCTACCTCGCTACAACAACAACACAGACTACAGTCTCTCGACGGGCCCGCGGTCCCTTAGCGATAACAGTTCGCAGCCCGAGTCGCCCGTACAGGACGATCTGCTCACTTCAAACACGACCACGAACATTGGCCACAATCACACAAACAGCTCGAACTTCCCTTCGATAATGGGATCGCAGAATACTTCGTACGGCGGCAGTAACTGCAACAACTCGCTGTACCCCGTCCTACCGGCGAGCTTGCTGTACAGTCAGTTATACACCGCCGCCAATCAGACGCACAACTTCCACCCGCTGCACTCCAACTCGATACACTCGACACAAAATCACCATAATGAGCTACAGACCATGATGGACCAGATATCATCGACGACAAACAATCATAGACAACACGGGAATCATGGACAAGAATTGCTCCTGGGCGGAGGTAATTCTTGCGCGGCGGCCGCTGCTCGGGGCGAGGACGGGCGGGTGAATAATCTCGGACAAAGAGGTAATCCGCAGCCAGACAGCAACACAGTGTGGCGACCCTATTAAACAAAGTGATGCTCCTTTTATTGTACCCTATGAACAATACGTGTTTGTAGATATATAACGTCTGCGTCGATACCTCGGATAAACCAGTAGTGTGTCCATTTTGTATTTTTCATGTGACGAAAAGTGGTTTTACACTGTTTCGGCGTTTCGATTCCTGATTGATGTCATTGTAGTTTGGCATTGGGTGAGGCTGCAACGAAATAGATATTCGATGACGATTTAACTAAATTACTTTTATGTAAAATATGAGATACAGGTGATTGGATTAGTTGAACTTTGTATGTACCTAGTTCCAATGTTCGCTCCCGTCCTAAATTATACGATTTTGTTGATTTAAATATTAAAAATAAAAACTTAGAACACTTTGGTCATAGTCTGGATTAGACTAGAAAAATATTTGGGTACGATGTTGATATAAGTGTGGTCAAATTAACAGATGGATGTAGATATATCTCATTACACTTCTCATCTGATAATTTGAAACATAAATGCGATATTAAAACATCACATTTGTGTGTATACACCAGAGCTTGAATTCAATTATTGGTTAGCCAACACGAACAAATGCATTTCATAGTTCCGCATTTTATCTTTAACGTACTTATTGTTTACGAATAGAGCGATGGATATAAAATTTGACATTGGTTCATGTTGGCTACCAATATTTGGACAAGTTACAAGATGTAAAAAAGAACTTTACTTATAGATATTTGTCTTTTATCAGTAAACTTGTAAATAAGAACTGTGAATAATAATTTGTTGTAAATGCATCTTGTAAAGTGCAATAGATGTGCAATTATGAAGTTGAGTAGATGTATACTTAGTTTTAAGTATCTGTTGAGTATGTGAACTCTGTCCAGTTGTAGATATGTTTTGTCTTTAGTTTTGTTACGAAAACTATATTGTCTAGTTTGCATTTTTGTAAAGTTATATTTCGAGATGAAGATGACCACGATTATTGACCGTCTGATGATAAGTTTTGGATGATGCTATAAAAAAAACTGTTATTATGTGAAACTCTTTCATATTAATGTGTTTTTTTTTCAATAAATTATAGAAAAGTTATTTGTCCGTCAGTGTTCTCCGATTTTTAAAACAATATACTTTGTGCAATATACTAAATATTTGATGTAACATTGATTTAACTTGCATAGCAAATTATATTTTTGTCGTTTCCGCTTCCCGTTATAATTATTTCTGTTGACTACAAGTAGCGGAATTCATTTTACAATAAATAAAATCTACAAATTCATTCCTAGTGTTTTACTTCAAAAAGCCTATTTTAATATGGTCATTTTTTCAGATCTCCGTTCCACATCCGACATAAAACATTCCGGACTTGGATCAATATTTAAGCGTGTTTAAGAAAGAGTTCGGTAATATACAGAACTCTTTCTTAAACACATTTCTATATTGTGGTTTAGAATTAACTAAGTAACCACTTTCCATACACCTTTCTCAAATTCCCTATACATACAAAATCTAACTCACACAACATTCTACTCACCAAAATCAAAATCAGAATTTCAAATTCACTCTTCGAACCAAACCATCTCAGTAATTACAAATTCACAAATATCTGACGCCGTGGCCTGACAACATCGACTTTAATGAGCTCATTACTATAGCCGTATGTTTGCACACTAGCCTACACACCTGACATATAGGTGAGCTGATATTTTGGCAACTGCAAACGAAACTGTGAAATAAATATCCCACCCTCATTAATTTGCGCCAATGCGATACGATGGACAGACGGACGTACGCCCACAGCAGGGCGGCCATGTGTTCTGTAGTTGTGGGATAAGTTTGAATAGTCTTTGGTTCTGTAGTTGTGGGATAAGTTTGAATAGTCTTTGGCAAGTCTTTGAAGAGGTTTAAAAAATACAATTTAGAGGTATGAATATGTTTTATAAATACAATAACAGAGCCATAATAAGTTTATTTGGCGCATCCTGAGCACCATACGACTGGCTAATCTTTTTACTTTGTCATGTTTTTTTCATACCCGCGTGCCACCAGAGAAAAACGGTTTTGAAATAAAGATCAGAATGTTTTAAGACGATGTATAAATATAGATCTTAGAAATTAACGGTGCTCCAAATGTCGCTCAAGCTTTTTGCAAAAAAATAAACTGTTACTTTGACAAATTTATACAGCCAGTAAAAGAGACAAACAATTATGAAAAACAATTTTGATTTTTTAATTGGAAAAATACAGCTAAAACCTTATTTAAAATAAAATTAAGCCTAAAACACACTACCATAAATTACATGTTGATTTCATGTAATTTATTTTCCCATTCTACATGCAAACTAAAATAAATGAATCGCCGATTAGGCATCCAACCAACAAAAGAGTATTAATGGTATTACAGTTCCAAAGCCAAGTTAATTCCATAATGAAATGATTGTCACCTCAGCAATGACGATAATATATGCGATTCCACCCACGGCTTCGACACACACATGGAAAAATCGATGCCAGACCGATTTGAACGACTATAATGAGATTAAAAATTGCCAAGTAATTAATGAGGATTAGTACAGCAATTTCCGTGTGATGAATTTTAACGTGGACACACCCTACCGGTGTTTCAGAGCATAAATGATTTAAAATTATTTGAGAGGATCTTTTTGTATATTTATGTCATTGCTCATTATGCTTTTAATGTAGTTTGTTATGGCAAAGTAGTACATATGTATCAAGATTACAAAACTAAGAATCCTAAGCGAGAAATTTATCAAATATTAGCTTTTACGTGCTACGAAAGTGCTACGGTTCGGCTACGCGCTACGAAATTTAGCGTCGTAGAGCTACGACAAAGCAGGCTTCGCTAACTTCCTTGTAATTATTTTCCCTGTTCTTTTACAAGTAGGTATGTATGTATTGAATATCAATGTGACAAAACATTACACATCAATGTTTACGAACAAATTATTTATTGTACTTAGCAAACAAGATTCAAACGTCGACAATGTACCATCAGTTATTGTCCACAGCGATGATGCAATTTCCATTAAAACAATACACAAACTGTATTAGCATTATATTCTAAATTGGCCGGCTCTTTGTATAAATTGATATTTAAATTTATCAGTCGGATGTTTGCAATTAATTACAACAATCAATAATTTTGCGCTTCGCCGAGCGAAAACTACAACACAAACTGTATGGGGGGAGATAAAACGCGGCTATACACATAAGAGCCGTGGTGTCCTGTTTACTAGCTTCGACCGATGGAATATTATTGTGTGTTTTTTTTTTAATTATGAGCTTTGTTATTTTGTCGTGACGTGTCTTAAGTATAAATGAGTTGAAGATACGACAAGTAAACTAGTTTAGTAAGTGCCTGAGTGAGATTTTTTTTTTTTTTTGTTTTGGGAATAAAGGCATTATGACTTGCTGCTTATCGAGACTCAACTATCAAAGTTTTGTGTGTTTTAATTCAGAAATTGATATTTACAGCTTCGAACCTTACCTTATTTACCTGTGAATTGAGAAAGAGTATGTCCTGAAGTAGACTGCTTTGATATGGAAATTAGGTGGAAAGGTAGTTCTGGGAGCAGGGGAAGGATATAGGCTTCTATTCCTTCTAGATATTGATATTAAATACCTGCCAAGTGCGTGTCGGACCACGCACCATAAAGGGTTCCGTAGTTGGGATGAGTTTACCCACGAACAAACTTAACATTCTAGTTTAAAAACACGTTCTCCCATACGAAATACGTCACGGTCAAGTCTCCAACTGCGAATGTAAGTTTTTAATCGTATTTTTTTCTGTTATAAAACTACAAATCAACCTGGTTTTGATTTATTTGCGAGAATCAAAATATGTTGCATAAATCGCCGTATTTTATTATTACGTTGACGCTTGATCGAAGCTTAATTTTATTGAGCTTCAAGGAACCGTAGACCTACGTATTCGATTTTAATTTCAACTTGATACCTTCACACGTTCCTGAGAAAAAGGTCTTAACAGACTGACAGACAGACAGACGAACAACGAAGTGATCCTTGTAAGTGTTCCTTTTTTTCCTTTTGTGGTACGGAACCCTCAAAATCATGAAATACAAAATAATGCTGCTTCATTGTAATGATAGCCTCTAAATCGTTAGTAGATGTAGATAACTTACGTCTAGTAAGATTAACTAACTACATAGTTTAATAATTAAAAACCAACCTAGTGATAAGCCATCATTATCTTCAAAAAGGTTACCGTAATGGAGCCCTTTGACCTTGACCCTGCGGGATCGTTTTTATAGTCAATAAAGTGACTCAAGGGTCGCCCTAGCCTTCAAGTAAGGGTGGCCGACACGGATCGCGGCGACAGGAAAAGCATACATTTATGTCATCGAGACTTCTATATAAAGTACTTTTCTACTACCCTTGACTAAGTATGTTAACTCAGGGAAATTAATAATTTGTCAGGAAAATTGACGACTAACTTAAATTATCGGTAGGTATAAGTTAACCTACCGAAAATTTAGTATTACTATTTTAAGAAAGGGCTATAATACGGACAATTTACGTAGGGTCAGCCTACGTAAATTGTTCGTGCTATACAATTAAATTCCCAGACTGCAATCGTTTCTGTTGTTGTCTTTGATAGCGAAAACCTCCAACGGAAATAAAAAAGTTTGTATTTGTAATTGGTCCAGAAAAGCATCTGTTAATATGTTTCCTTATGTAGTATTAAGAAAGTTCATATTAGAACGAAATCACCGCCCGCAAGCTAGATGTTGGTAACACACCTACATATGATTGGGTACCAACGTTGGCACCTTAGTACATAATCAGCTAATAATATCCCCACTGCTTGGGACATAGGCCTCCTCTCGGTGAGCGGGAGTGGGCCATAATCCACCACGCGGGCAAAATGCGGGTTAGTAGATGTCACATGTCTTGAGAGTTTTTGGTTCCAGATCATGCCGGTTTCCTCACAATGTTTTCCTTCACCGTTTTGAGAGCACCTTAGTAATTTCTGAAATGATAAACAATAACAAACGTCACAAAACATGCGTTCATTTTGTATGCCGATTCACAAAACGTTACGTCATCTGTAAATGCTCGAAACATTCATAAGTATGTGCTTTATTACGTAAACAAAACGCATATTCCATCCATAAAACTACCCAACAGTTATCGCATATAAAACAAGCCTTTCGAAATGACGGCCGGCTTATCATGATGTCATTTTCATAATGCATGGCGCGTGCATTTTAGCCTCCCTGTATAATGCAAGCGCGTTGCCACACCGACGCACTATTAATTACATACATACACAGCTTAATTATTGATTTTTTGTATTTAACACGAACACTGAACACTTTGGTTGGAAGCTTACGGGATGCTGCCTGATAAACGAATATATCGTGGGTACTTAATGATCGGTTTTTGTTTTTTTTTTTTGTCGTTTTGCCTGTCATTTGTTTTTTCCTTTTAATTTGCTCAAGTAAAATACAACCTTTGTACAAAGGCATACTATTCCATTAACGACTACTTAAACGATAAGAATAGTTGGTCACTGTGATTAAATCCAGACAATGTTAATGTTCTTTCTCCAGAATTAGATTCCCTACCGACAGGGTATATGAGTTCATATAAAAGTTTATTTTATTCGACTATACAATGAGTCAATTCTTTTAAGTTATCTTCATTTATTAATTACATGATGTACTCATTACAATGTCTTGTTTAATGAGTTGTATTGCAATATGTGGTTAGCTAGCGACCCCGACAATTGATCATATTACTCTTGCCTGAGCAACCGGCAGCAAGTTCTTCATGCTCCCTTAAATGTCGCTGCTTGCGGTAGCGTCGGGGTCGGGTTGCCTCCTTCCCTCTAATATGGCGAGGGGGGTAATGGCTGATCGTCTTGCTGACCATAATTTTGTTATTTTTGTAATTGTTCTGTATATTTATTTTACTTCGATGTTCCTAGTTTATTATTTGTGTACTTAATCCAGCATTGCTTATGTAAGCTATCACGCCCTTAATGTCTGGAGGCTTTTATTTCTGTAATATGTTCTGTTAACATTTTTTTTTTTGCATGATGTTTATTGTTTATTTTTTTGGTATATTGGCATTGCTAGCTAACACATGGCAAATAATTTAATTTGATGTTTTGTCTCGTAATGTTTATTACTATGCATACCTATTTTTGTATAGAATCAAGTTTTTTCTAAATGAACAGACAGCTGCGCTGCTGGGGAGTTTGTTGCGTCACTTCATCTTCCCAGTGGTGAAAGGCAGGCGTTTTGGGGGTTTATCTTATGTAATCTTGACGTTCGAAAAGTGCTGATTCGCAGCCTTTGAGTAAATGACTTTTGATTTTGATTTTTGGTTTTATTTCATAAGCTAAGCATCCAGGGACAGAAATACTAGACTGTGATGAGTGAAGGTCAACGAATAAGTAGTCCATTTTTGAATATCCAGGAAACAAAATTGTATCAATACGTTTAACATATACTACTTTATATTTGAACTTTTCTTAACACCACAAACCACAGTGATAGCTAGATAGGATCTAGGGGTACCTAAGAATCGCAAGTAGGCATCAAAGACAACAATCAGAGAATGTAAAGTGTAACCTGTAACCTGTTCGAATCATTGACTTGTGCTAACTACCTTCATTTGTAATAAGATTAGACATTTAAATAAACCTTTTTAAAGTCTGATCAACCGATTTTGACCTCTATTACTTTGGTGGCATGACAAACATCAGCAGCAGTAAACAGTGGAGCCCTGTTTTTGCTTTTAATGTCATCGTAAATAGATACTACACTGTAAATAGATTTATTTGAGAGGCTAGACTAAAAAATTAAAACACAATTACGTTAAAACGTTGCTTGTAGAATAATCTGACAAAATATCACTCTGATTGCATGCATATTAGTATGGTTTAAATCGTTAAATGAGTTTTTTTGAGGTATCTTCGTGATTATTTTCTATCGTATCATATTAGTAGTATTATGTTTTCAACAAACTATCTAACCAGTATTATATACTGAGTAGTATCGTATATTTTTCTGATTTTGTTTACTGCAATGGATCATATACTTTTAGGCATAATAACACATGCGTTTAGGTCCTGTGGTCCCCTATTATGTCTAATCTGATTGCAAAAAGTTCATACTTTCAAAGTAATGCAGTGTAGCATTGTGAACAGAGATCGAGGTGAACTACTAGGTACTATACTAACCGTAATACAGTGCAGTGCAGGGTAAAATAAATGTATTTCCCTTCTTTTATTTCTTTTTTTATAATAGACAAATAGTTCCCGGTTAGGGTGAATCGGCTAGGTACGTAACAACCTGAATTTATTATTAAATTCAATTAATAATATAAATCAATCACAACTAAGTATCAAAAATTATACCGGAACAATTAAAAATAAACAAGTTATTTGGCCAGTTTTAAGTCGTCATTAAATAGTCGTAAATTACGATTCGCCAGATCTGTTAATCTTAATGTTATTTTCAAATAAATAAACTATTTAGCTTTATTACTATTTGGGCCATCATGGTTGGTTTTAATAACGAATTAGCAAGTACAAGAAATGTGTTTATCATGACGTCTATTTTATGACGGGCTTGTGGCTAAGTATTAACAACCACACGGGTCCAACAACATAACATAACACAACATAACATAACATCACGCATGTAATCCTTAATCACCGAAGGGTTACGCAGAGGTGTACCTATAGTACACCCACATTTCGCCAGTTATGCTTAAGTCCCATGTAATAGGAGGCGAGCATATTGCCATCAAACGGGCACACAACCAGACTCCGGGCTGCTACTGAGACATTCTGGATAGAAAGACCCATTAACACTTTGCCCGACCTGGGAATCGAATCCAGGACCTCATGCTCGGCAGTAGCTCTTGCGACCACTAGATCAACGAGGCACTGCCAAACAAGTAACAAATGAGAAAGTTACTGTGTTTGTCTGCCTGTTCTAATTTCACCCCTAAACGGCTGAACGGATTTCGATGTTATGTTTCACCGTTTAGTAGGGCACTTTTATAATGAAGTATATGTTTTGTTTATTTCAATATCCCAAAACCATCTTATCCTAACTTTTAATAATAAATATGCGCAACTGAGTTTCTTTGTTTGGCTTTCACGCTAAAACCGCTGACAGGGTATGTATGAAATTCGGCACGCAGATAGACTATGACCTAGGTAAGGATATAGGCTACTCTTTATCCTGGATTTCAGGCGGCGAAATTGCGGGCAAAAGCTAGTGTTTTATAAACATGAGCTGGGTCTTGCCATTACAAAATGTAAGTCGACTTGGTCATCCCAGAGAATCGAACCTCTAAATTTTAATTTATCACATACACTATCCGTGACATAGTGACCCCACAAGACTGTCAATATCCCAAAACTAAAACACAAACATCAAAACAACATAAAGCTAGGTATAGACACACGAAATGATCAACTATCCGCTAGACGGCCTGTCGAACTGCAATCGCTGGGAGGGGGGCGTAATTTAAAACCGCACTGCACCCTTCACCCCCCTAGCGAAATTAAGTGCGAGGCAGCGGGTACGTGACACCGGCAAATGCGACGCGCCTACCCGTGTGTACCCGCCTTAATTGTGAAGCTTCATTTGTTTCGCGTCACAGGTTGTGTGCTGCCTTTGTATCGGTTGCATCGGTACATTCTTCGTTAATGAGATAAGGTTTGGGAGGTTGGTCAAATCAAGTACCTAGGTAGGTACAGTAGGTATTATTACTTATAAGATTAGGACGTGCAGCTAGATTCTGATGTTTCGTAAGTGCCCATGTATGTTTATGTGAAATGAAATATTGTGTTTTTGGACAATGTTCTAAATGTAAGAGGAATTAAGTTACAAGCAGTTTGTTTTTCTTAGCTTTCACGTCCATCCTTTCTCAATGATATGGAGTGCTTTCGGTTTAGATTAAATCGACGGATACCAAACAGTGGATGAAATTTAACACGAGATTTCAGAAATACTAACTTAAATCCTTTACAAAAATCTTGAATGAAAAGATCTTATTTTTCAATACACAATAGTACAAAGTAGACTTTGTAATACATTATGGTTGAACAATTCAAGATAGTCTACCACCAAGAAAGTTCCCTTTGTATAAACAAATTCTTCCAAACTTCCTATAGTCCTAGAGAATATCTGCCTTGCCTCTAGTTCACCAGGTCATTATCCAAGTCCTGATGGAGCATACCCTGTCGACGCAAACCACACATCAATCATACATTCGCCCGACGCGCCGGCTAGCCGCGGCTGCAGATTTTATGATGTGTTTACAAAACTATGCTAACTATGCTAATTTTTAAATTTCGTACAATGGCTATGTACCAAATTCAAAAATCATTGATTCCAATTATGCTGAGCATCAGTCAAAGTCAAAGCATTTATTTCAAATAGGCACTGGAAAGACACTTTTGAACGTTAACGTTTACATTTAAATAGAATTGATTCTAGCCTTCCAAAAGGTAGTTTCGTTTGGAGAAGAAGGGGCAAGAAACTGCACCGTTTCTCTTTTAAAATGTTTCAGCACTTGCAGAAAGTCTAAATTTCATAAGACAGACCCCAAAACGCCCGCCTTTCAACACTTCCTAGTGCTTTAGACGGGAAGAAGAAGTACAGCAACAAACTCCCCAGCAGCACATCTGTCTATTCTTCTGTGTATGTATTTGGGTGTTTGAAAGTCAAAAGTTTTTATGCCCGTTTTCACCAACATCCATTTTACTACGAATGGGATTTTTTGCTTAAAAGATCCCCCAAAGTAACCCTTATATTAAATTTCACCATAATTGGGATGATGACAATTTTTTATTTTGATCTCAAAAGACTTTGTTTGCAAACTATATTACAAAAAGTGTAAAATCTTAAAAAATGGGGATGGCAAGTTAAAGCTAATCTCAGATGGCGCTGCGTGCGGTTGTTCTCAATGGCGTCAGAATGACATTTCTTGAATCGTGTAAACAAACCAAAAAAACTAACATTTTGAGCGATTAGTGTAGTTTATTTGTTAACACGGACGCGGCAATGTATTCTACTTGGAGCTTGCTTGAACTTAAAGCCGAGTTAAAGAGAAGAGGGGCGTCTATTAAAGGAAGAAAAGCTGTTATAGTGGAAAGGTCGGACTCTTGAAAAAAATCTTTTTTGGAGCTGTTTGCATAGACCTAGGTCAACGTAGACCATTGAAATCAATACGCTTACAATGTTTGAACGAATAACATTATAATTAAATAACTTGTTAGTCGCTAATACGTATATTAATTACATATTTTTTAAATTTTATATTGTTGGTGAATACTTTCATGAATTGTATATAAGTTAAAAATACTGAATCAAACTAATTCAGGATTATATTTACAACAGCTTAACTGATGCATAACTTTATTTAAGTAATAGGTAGTTCTTTTTACTTTTAGAGTTAAAGAGATATGAATAATTGGTTATATTTTTCCAGGTTAGAGCTGTATGACAAAAACTTAGTACACCACAACTCTCTCCAAATCCAACAGAACCCTCTATCATACTTCCACCATTGGCTTGTACCATGACATAAATATTAACTCTATTTTACCTCCTCTTGAAAGACAATGTATTAGATAATTTTGAAACGTAAATAATTCTTATCGGTTTAATTTTATGTGATAGAAGGTAGTTATTTACTAATACTAAATATTTCTGCCATTTTGCAGTTTCAACAAAAAACAGATGCATCAGGAAAGTTATATGAAGCCAGATTCCTCATATTGATAAGATCTGCATTTTTAAATGGTCACTTTTATATAAAAGGATTTGTCAAGAAGACAATGAAAAAACTGAACTATCAAATTGACATCAAGATAGATGACCAGGGTGGCATGGCATGTCATGTTCATATCTAAAGATAGGCCTTACTTAAGTGCGTCACCATATGTCTTTCTTACTTTGTGTAGATACAGTTATTGAAATAAAATGCCCTTATGTAAGCAGAAACAGGCTTATTAGCCCTGAATCTGTTCCTTATAAACAAAGTCAAATTGGGGAATTACTGTTAATACGAACCTGCCTATATGATTTTCAAGTACAAGAACAAATGTAATGCAGGGGAAATAAATTCTGTAATTTATTTATATTGAAAAAGATGTTCGTAGAAAACATATTATTAAAGTTAGATTATTTAACGATAACTATGTAAAGGCTGAAATTTTGAATAAATATCTGTTTAAAAATACAAAAAACACCTATAAGTTATTTATGAGTTTTATTTATGATACACTCTCGGAAATTGCATAACATTATACATTTAAAATATTTTTGAAGCTAAAGGAACATAGTAAGCATTATGCTCAATTTTGAAATTCTTATAGGTCTTAGTTAAGCTTTTCAGTAGAAACTCCGCTTACCCCACTCACACCTGTATTTCAAATGATCTGCCATATGCAGTAATGTTGATAAAACAAATTTAAATTTCCCATAATTTTCTAATCAAGTGTAAAACTTGACATACTCATCATGACTTTCTAAAAGATCTGCTGAAAAAAGAGACAGCACTGTGGCAGTCTGGTTAGAAACGGATGTTTTGCTAATTTGATTGTTAACATTGTCACCACAATCAACAGGTGTAACAAGAGAAGAAATTTCTAACTCTCTTTCGTATTACATTATGTTGTGGATTCTGAGAAATAGAAGGATGTGGGTTTTGATTATTTGAAAGATGTTGGAAAAGATTCTTTTGAATGTTTCTCTTAACATGTCTTTCGTCTCTCGCACGAGCACTGGCTGATATCCTTTTCTGCTTCCAGGAAAAGACACTTGGTACTGCTTCTTTCTTTAAAAGTTTGTGTACACAGGGCAAACCTTAAAATAAGATGAACAATGATAAATATTTAAAGATATAAAGTAATGTTAACAATTTATGTATATAGACACTAGCTTAAATAGAAGATTTATCGTTTATAACACCACTTGTACTCACTCTTTGTTTGGTAATCATTTTCATGAAAATGATCTCGACATAACCTCGTTGTCCTAGTAGGCTCAAAGTTTTTAATCCTTACGGCAGATATCCACTTAATTCTTTTAATATGTTTTATGGGAGCTTTGTGTTGGCCTACGTTTTAACACCCAATTACACAACACTTTGTAATTTCTATGTTATTTGTGATCAACTTCTTTATGATGCTATAAAATTTGACAGCTAGTTTGGAACAATCGTATACAGCGCCACTTTGACAGTTGCCATCTCCATTGCCAAGTTATAAACGTTTTAAGATAATTGTTAGACAAGGACAGCACTATCGTAGAAGTGACGTCACGACTATGCAACTTCATACTTGCGCCTTACATTGTCAGTACCGCGCAAGGACGGCAATATTCCCCTCCAAAAACTTTTAAAGCGTGTTTCTTCTTCAAATTTACACCGATTTAACAGATTTTTTCGAATTTTCGCTAAACAACATTATTTTTATGAACATTTTTAATATTAGTCATCATCCCAATTTTGGTCACCTAACTACACACAACTATGAGACGTAAAGTGTTTTCGATGATAGTGGCCGATTCGTCTATAAACTTATCGATACTTTGAAAACATAAGTTTTATTTTTAATTTATGAGTATACACTTATATTAAATACAGTTGTTAATAAATCATATATTTTGATAGCAATAATAATTATGCACCGCTTGAGAAAGTGGAACAGTTTAAATACTTGGGTCACATTGTTAGTGCTGACCAACAAGACGATGCGGACATTGAGCGTGAGCGGAGGACGTTGTCAGTCAGAGGTAATTTGGATAACACGTAGGTTTGTGCGTTGTTCGAGGGAGGTAAAAGCTCTTTAGAGCTTATTGTACATGCAGCGCCTTCCGCGGCCAGTTCAATAGCGTGTTCAGGGCGCTGTTGGGGCTGCTGCGCCACTGCAGCGCCTCAGGCGTGTTCGCGGAGGCACGCACCGACTGCTTTCACGCGACGATGCGCAAGCGGTGCGAGTCTCTGGTGCGCAGAGTGCGGGGCAGCGCTTACCATCCTGGCGTTGATTGCCAACAGACTGGATTGCTTTTATGTATGTTTGTTTATGAGTTTTGTTGCTTACAATAAACTAATTTTATTAATTTTATTTCATAATAAATAATATTTCATGCATACCTTTAATTGTTTTAATTTTTTCATACTTATTCACTCGAAACATCGCGTGTTATCTGTGGTCTTATTTTTATTTAACACTTCTTTTGGCATAAAGGCCTCGTTGCCATGCCATAAATATAAAAAAATAACACTTCTTCTTTTTACTGGCGTGAGATTTTGAGATTTGATTGTTTGTTTGTTGTGACTTGTGAGGGTGCGTTGCGTGTTTTTACCAATTATTGTCGGCGACAAAGAATTATTTCTGGAATAAAACAAAAAAATGCTTAACTGTATTGTAATTATGTAAATAAAATAAGGACAGAGGTTCCTGCCTCACAAGTGTATGGTGTACATTGTTATTTAGGTATCTTCGACTTAACAAAGAAAAAATACCACGTTCACAGGTTTATTTTTATTTTTTTGGGCTACTTAGAAAAACTACAATAAGTACACACCTATTATCAGGAAATTCTTAGGTGCGTTTATTGTTTTCCAAAAAACACAACACTGCAGATGATGAACTGACTTATTTCGGAGATATGGACTATTTAATAACTTACATCTCCGGAACAAGTCAGTTTTCTCAAAACTTTCGAAGTACTTTGGTCGTTTCCGATATTATCTTTGGTCTGCGGCTGTTATTTACGTCGAATATAGTAGAACAAAACACGAAACATAACATCACGCCTTGTTTCCCCGTGGGGTTGGGCACATTTCGCCAGGTATGTTTAGGTACCATGTAATAGGGTGCGAGCCTATTGCCATAAACCGGGCACAAATCCAGACTCCAGGCTGCTACTGAGAAATTGCAGATAGAAAAACCCAATAACAAGTGGCCCGACCTGGGAATTGAACCCAGGACCTCATGCTCAGCAGTAGCGATTGCGACCACTAGAACAACGGGGCAGTTTAGAAGCTGTGAATATAGTAGAAACAGCTTCTAAATCATCCACAAATTCATACAAATCACTATCCATCATCGTTGCTTGAAAGATCACTTGTGCCATGTTTTTAAAGGTTATTTAAAATCAACTTTAGGCCAATTTTGGATACAGCGGACAGCTGTGGAATTCGTGTTGGGTTTGGTTAGGTTAGTAATAGTCACTAGTTCATGAGGTCATTTCCCAGGTCCAGATGGAACACATAGTGTCGACGCAAACCGCTGCGAAGTTTGACACATCAATCATACAACCGCCCGACGCGCTGGCTAGCCGCGGCCGCAGATTTTATGATGTGTTTACAAAACTACGCTAATACTAGCCATTGTACGTATTTGAAGGTGTAAGTCTAAAGTTTTGAAAGTAGATTATTCACCAAGGGGATAAAGCAGTGTCTTATGTCACGCACGGGTGCCGTGTTATAGCTCGCCCAAGACGAAGACACCTTTATCCATGAGGAGTATACTGAATTTGGTTACTTTTTCACCTGCAAAGAGTTAATACCTAAGAAGCAATTTTTTTTAAAATGTTTTCTTCAAAAAGGTCACTTGCGTGTGTGACCAGATATATGGACGTAAACGAAGCAAAAGGTTAATGTAAGGATCGTTGCGTATGGCGTCCTGTAGTATCTGCCCCCGGTCGGAAGGCGTGAGTTTATGTAAGAATTTCTAGTTAAGATTCCAAATTCAAATCACATTACTGACCCGGTGATTAACAATGTGATTTGAATTTGGAACCTTAACAAAAAAAATGTACTGAATTTAAGTATGACGCGGTCGTTATATTTCAATTCAGTACCTACGTTACATCATTGCCCAGCTAGATCCCAGGGCTATAATGACGTAAGGTTAGGTTTCCATGAAATATATCTGATTTGACATAATCAAGCAGGTGGTTTGACAATGTTTTAGAGCTATTTTGCTGCGAGCCCAATTTTAGCTACAGCGGACAGCCGTGGAATCCGTGTTAGACCGATACCGATGCGCAAAGACTTGGTTAGCGAAGTGAGCGTCGGCATTGCTTTGATTCTGCGCTACGGGAAAATCAATGCATGCACACATCTAGTTAATTATTTAGGTAAGTATAAACTTTGCAAGGTAGTCCATCCATCTGAATCTACTTCCCTGGGTTAGACTTGCTGTAACACTCAACGTTTGCTCTAATGCTGTAGTACCATTGTCGCGAGAAAGGCAAACTACATTACGGGCGCTCTCTCTCGCACAACGCTCTTTTGACCTTGAGAGGTCGTGACTGCTTAACCGGATTATCAGCTGGCTGCCTTAAGCGAACTCAAAGCCAGGGGCGAAAAACTAACAGCAAAAAACTTACATTACTAAGCGGCTGCTCGCTAAGGGCACCCCCTGTTGGGTACGGACCTCGGCTTAGGGCGTCGCTGGAGAGAGGATATGAAGATGGGGCAGGCTGGATCAAATTTTGATGATTATTATTATCGGGAGAATTTAAAGCTGCAGGCTCAGCTACGGCGCGAACTGCCACTTCGTCGAGCAAGGGTCGGGGGGGACAGTTACGTCGGGGTTTTCGCGAGGGACCTCGGTGGCGAGGTCGGAATGGTATTTGTTTTCTGTGCACTGTACTGGTGACCCTACTGCTCTCCTGGATGAGAGTGATGTGGCCATCTGGATCACAACGCTCGACGTCAACAGAGAGCGCGCAAGTAAAGTTCGCTGTAAGTAGCCATAGCATAAAAACCTTTCTTCAAAAATATTTGTATTAGGGTGGAATGTTTGGGGTCGCATGTTGAAGAGCCTCCTCGTGGCGAAGACCTGCTTTTGGTGGACAATTGGGGTTGGCGGCCAATCTTCAACAAACGGGGAAGGGTCATGGTTCCCATCTTCGATCATACCTTATGGTCGATGAAGGGAACCGGGCTAGGGTTGGGGTGGCCAGTCCGTCGTCGGATAGGTCTGGTTGCAATTTCACGTCCACACCCCCTCTGTTTGCAGAGGGTGAGTTTTGTGGGCGTAGAGTGAGAAGGGGAGAGGAAGACAACCTCTATAAAAAATTACCCCAATCCCAAGGTCGAGCGTGCTGAGGGGATGAATGGCCGGAGGGAATCCGGTCACTAGCGCTGGGGAGGGTTATCAGGGGAAAAAGGGACCACACCCTTCAAAGGAAAAACAAAAAATGGATCAGACAAATGGAAAAAAAACTACCCCAGGGTGGTACCGACTGCCCAGCAGCCGGAGAATCCGCCACGTTCCCTTTGGGAACGTCAAGCCCCCATTCGTATTCTGGGGGGGGGGGACAACAAATGTCTGCCGAGCCGAAGAGGCTCATCACGTTCTCGGTCATTCGAGGACCTGATAAATTTTAGTTTGTCAGGTTCTCGAATGACCGGCACCACCGGCCAGCGCGAAGAGGAGCCGCGCGTGGTCTCACCGCTTGCCGAAGGCAACAAGCCAAGGAGGCTCAAGTTTGAGGGACCGATCCGAGCTGGAGGAGTCTGGGAGGAAACGCGGTCCCTCCCAGCATGGTCCCTCCCCGGAAGAGGAGAGCTTGTCGGCTCCAAAGGTTCTGAGGGATCAGAGTGGGTGAGGCAGCGCGGTGTCGGGCAGAGTCTGCGATTGGCTGCCAGACAAAAATCGCGACAACACTCCCCGTGATGCCCGGTCGGAGTCTGACCAGCCGAGCCTGCCCAGTGAGTCGACCTGTCCAGCCGAGCCAGCCCAACGAGCCGGGAAGCTCGCAACGAAGGGACGCCGCCCTGAAGTGGCCAGCCGCAGCATGGCGATGCCGATGGCTCCAAATCGGAGCGATCGGCAAGGTTTGCGGAGGTCGTGGTTGCTGCGATCAAGGATGTGGCCTTGAAGAGGGTTCAGTCCTCTAAAGACAAGGCCATATCCGCCGCCACGGCCTCCATTATAGAGGCAGCGGAGGCAATCCATTTCGGGCCTCCACCAGACGGTATGTCTGAGATGCCGGCGGAGGTCGCCAACCTAGCCAAGGTCCAAGGAGCTGGCCATCGGGAGTTGCCACAAAAAAGGGCGCATGGGCAAGGCCAGCCCGTGCCAGCCGAGGACCGGGTTCTGGCCCTGGTGCGGCAGGAGCTGGCTGCTTTCCAGAGTCGGTTTTCTGCTCTGGAGGCCATTGTCCTGCGCCCTCCACTGGCGGCGAGCCAGCCGGTCTCGGGCTAGCGAAAGACTGCCTCTTATGCCGCCACCGCGGCCAAACCAGGGTCCTTGGGGCGGACCCAAAGTGGGGCCGTGGCGGAACCCACGGGCGCGCCCCTGGCGAAATCGGCGTCTGCGCAGACGCCAAGGGCCCAAGCCCTGACGGCGAGACGACCGCCCCCGCCCTCCAAACCGCCTTCAAAATCTCCTCCGACCGACGCCGAATGGCAAATAGTCGGGGAGAAGGGGAAGGCGGGTAAGGCAGCAAGAGCGGCCAGAAGAAGGCAGAGGCGGCAGCGGCGGCAGCGGCGCAAAGAGCGAAGCGTCGCGGCTAGGCTCCGTGCCTCAAAGTCCCCAGCTGTAGTGATCACACTACAGCCGGAAGCGGAGAAGAAGGGCACGACCTACCGCGAGGTGCTCGCCAAGGCGAAGGCGGCGGTTAACCTCGGGGAGCTCGGTGTCCTCCGGCTAAGGGTCACTGCGACTGGGGCCCGGATGACATTCGTCGGCAGAGCTGTACTACGAGGGTACAGAGTGGTGAAGACCGCCCTCCGAGCGGAGATCCTGCAGGCCAGGGCACTGGCCCGCGAGGAGTCGCTGGAGACTCTGAACAGGGACCCATGGGGATGCCCCTACAAAATGGTGCGAGATAAACTCCGCCCATGGGCTCCCGCGCTGACGCAGAGTCTCCGGCCCCAGCTCGCGGAGGACGTGGTAAGTGCTTTGTTCCCTTCGCGAGGGGAGCACTCTCCCCCGCCCATGACTCCGCCCATGACCCCATGGTCCGCCTGCTGCGGTGCCGCATGCGGACCACACTGCCGACGACGACGACAATGCTTCCGGTGACCGAGGTAGAGCTGAGAGTGGCGGTACGTAGGCTTAATGCCAAAACTGCCGCCCCAGGACCCGACGGCTTACCTGGAAAAGCCTGGGTCCTGGCCTTGGAGGCTCTCGGGCCTCGACTTATGGGGCTCCTAAGCGCATGCTTGGAGGAGGGTTAGTTCCCACTTCGTTGGAAGACGGGGAAACTGGTCCTCATTAAGAAGCCGGGGCGCCCTGCGGACTCTCCGTCCGCTTACCAGCCCATCGTGCTGCTCGACGAGGTGGGCAAGCTCTTTGAAAGAGTTATTGCAAACCGCCTCGTCGGGCGGCTGGTACGGGTGGGGCCGAATTTGGCGGAGAGCCAGTTTGGTTTCCGCAGGAGGCGCTCTACGGTGGACGCCATCATGCGCGTGCGAGCCCTCACGACGGGGGATGCTGTTGCCCGGGGTGGGGTCGTTTTGGCGGTGTCTCTAGACATCGCCAATGCCTTCATCACCCTGCCCTGGAGTTGCATTAGGGAGGCATTGCGGTATCACCGGATGCCGACCTACCTCTGTCGCGTGGTCGAGGCCTATTTGACGGAAAGGGCCGTCATCTACCCCGGTCACCGGGGAGAGTGGAACCGGCGAGAGATGTCGTGCGGTGTCCCGCAGGGATCGGTCCTGGGGCCGCTTCTATGGGATATCGGTTACGACTGGGTGCTGCGCGCCGACCTCCCGAATGGCGTCAGCGTGGTGTGCTACGCTGACGACACGCTGGTCCTGGCACAGGGCAATTCGCACCAGGAAGCGGCCGAACAAGCGACACTCGGGGTTGCGACAACCGTCGAGAGAATCCAGTAGTTGGGAAGTGTGAACTCGAAGTGGCCCTGCACAAGTCCGAGGCCATGTGTTTTCATGGTCCTCGGAACGCGCCACAGTTGGCTTCCCAGATAACGGCGGGAGGGGTTCAAATCGGCTTCGAGTCGACGATGAAGTACCTGGGACTCGTCCTCGACAGCCGGTGGAACTTCGTGGAGCATTTCCGACGTTTGGCTCCCAGACTGGAGCGGGCTGGGGCTGCCTTGAGGCGGCTCCCGCCCAATCAAGGGGGTCCAAACGCCTCCTGCCGGAAGCTCTACGAGGGAGTCGTGCGGTCCATGGCCCTTTACGGGGCAGTGGTGCCCACACCAGTGCCCCGTAAAGGGCCATGCGTTTTTTGAGGCGCCGACCGGCCCGCCGGTTGAACGCGTCCCAAAGGGTCATGGCCGTCCGGCTGGTCCGGGGATACCGCACGGTCTCCTGCGAGGCGGCGAGCCTCCTTGCCGGATGGTCGCCATGGGATCTGGAGGCAAAAGCCCTCGCGCACGTATGGGAGTGGCGCGAGGAGGCAAAACGCCGGGGTGTAACTCCGCTGCCGCGAGAAATCACGGTACAGCGGACAGAGCTCCGGCGGGATCTCATGGCGATATGGATGGTGCGATTGTCGCAACCCAGTGCTGGGCACGCCACAATAGCGGCGGTAAGTCCCCTCTTTGAGGAGTGGTTGGAGAGGCGCCACGGCGTCCTCACCTTCCGCCTGACACAGGTCCTCACCGGACACGGTTGTTTCGGGAGGTTCCTGTTTCGTATAAGGCGGGAGGAAACGCCCGGGTGGCACCATTGTTTGGATCGCCCGGAGGACACGGTGGGGCATACGGTGGAGGTATGCCCAGCTTGGGCGGAGCACCGCAGTGTCCTCGCGGAGGCGATTGGCGGCGGCGATCTCTCGCGTCCGGCCCTGGTCCAGGCCATGATACGGAGCGAGACGGAATGGAAAGCCGTCACCTCCTTCTGCGAAGCAGTGATGCTCACGAAGGAGGAGGCGGAGCGCGTGAGGGAGAGAGCCTTGCGCCCTCACGCCCCCACTAGCCGCCGCAGGAGACGCCCTGGGCGTCGGGAGTCGCCTGCAGATTCCCGGCCACCGTAGGCGCGGGCTTGCGGACGGCGAGCAATGGGTAGCTCGCCGTCCGGTAAGGACCAGGCCCGGGTCGACGGCGCGTTGTGTTCCACGCGCGCCTCAAAGAGATGTCAGCACAAAGTGACGGGGTCCGATAGGGCCGACGCCTCAGGGTCGCGGGTTATTCTAAAGAGAAAACCGTGGCCCTGGCACAGGCAACTGAAGAAACACGGGTGGGTTTTAGTCAGTAAAAGGCTGACACGCCCTCCCGCTCCACCCAGAGCGGGAGAAGTAATTTGATGATTTCCCACCCAAAAAAAAAAATAAAAAAATTGGGTGGAATGTTTCCAGAAGTTAAATATCTGCAATGCTATGAGATTAAGCGCGAACTTCTCTTCGCGCACTCTCTGTTTTACAGCGAGCGATGTGCGAGAGAGAGTGCGCTTAATCGCGACAATGTAGAACATTATTTATATTCAACACATAATATGTAAATAAGGATACGTACTTACTCTAAGAACTTTTGCGATTGCGAAAAGAGATCGCATTTAAAACTTGACTCTTTTACCTTTCTTTTAAACCACACCTAAACCTCCTACATAAGTCAAAGAGACAGAAACAAACACCTACCTACAGCATCCAACCATCGATTCTTACCTTTGTCTAACAAAACACCATGTAAAGACGAGTCCCATTGTTCGCAGACGTTCGAATGTATG
The DNA here is from genome assembly GCA_963555695.1 of Dasypolia templi. Classification (NCBI taxonomy): domain Eukaryota; kingdom Metazoa; phylum Arthropoda; class Insecta; order Lepidoptera; family Noctuidae; genus Dasypolia; species Dasypolia templi. Next base: position 8,588,590 of record OY743157.1, read on the forward strand.
TAATTACTTCACCTTTCATGTGGACCCTTCTAATTACGGGTGGCTTTGTTCTGCGACAATTATTGTGCTAGGTAAATAATAAGAAGTGTGTGTCTTAGATGTCGCTTTGTTATTAGATGGTACATGTATTGGGGCCAATTTGGCAGGGGAGTTTGTTTTGTTGCAGTTCTAGATGAGAATGGAGATTTTGGGTATCTTATTTCTGTGTGTTTATAGTGAATTCTTTATAAGTTTTATACAACATGCCGCTAATACGGGTAGTTCAGTGCTAGTAAAACTCGCAAATTGAAAACTGCTGCCTGCGCCGCTGGCCGACATAGCTCTCTCTCTCCTTCAATTCACCTACTCTTTGCACGTTATTGGTTTTAATTTCTTTGATGCGATGATAATTATGATCCATGACCCCGGCAAATGAACTTTTCGCTACAGTTTTTTAAGTACTGGTTGCTACTAGATGCTATTTTAGAAAACATACCGAAAATGCTAAACCGTACACTTGTGATAAATGAATGTCGCCATTAAAGCGCCACGCTGTAGAGACCTCCAGACCGTGTTTAGGCCATTGCGGGAAATCTCAACAAAGACCAGCCTTCGGCGCAGGAGATTTTATAGTGCACAAGTTTGTGCGCAGACACAGGTGGACTCTCTCTTCGCTCACTCTCATTGTCCCATGGGACGGCACGCAATCCGACACGACTCGAGAGTGAAAGCCGATGTTAAGCCGTTGGTCCTGCGCCTGATAAGTATTATCAAGGGAGTTGAAAAGAGTTATGTTCAGAAAATGAAGGTTTGGTACAAATATGCTATGGAACAACTTTCGATGTTTGTCTCTGAAAACATCTAACTGAAAGCATTTATTTCAATCAAAACCAATTACAGGCACTCTTGAATTGTCAAGGAGTCGGTCAGACAGAAAGATAAAGCTACATAGTTGCTCATTCCAAAGCCTAGTAAGTTCTTGCATGACTTCATTAATCTAGGTGATCGAATGTATTACTTCACCTTTCGTGTGAATCTTTCTAATTACGGGTACTTTTGTTCTACTACAATTATTGTGGTAGGTACCTAAATACTAAGAAGCGTGTCTTAGATGTCGATTTGTTAAGGTTGTACGTGTATTGGGGCTGATTTGGTAGGGAGTGTCGTTTTGTTGAAATTCACGATGAGCATTAATTTTCAATTTTACTGTCATGCGGTTGTATGAAGTAACGATCTCTAAATCGTTAGGGCAACATCCAATGTTTAAGGGTGGACAAATACTTATAACGTATTACTGTTTCTATATAGGACTTTGACGAAATAGGAATGCCTGTGCCTCGCGGTGCCTGTTCGCAGCTCCGCCTGTGCGTACCCATACTGCTCGATATGCTCAGCAATTCAATCTGCTGAACGCCCTGATTGCTCAGGAGCCAAATGTTGACATATTTTTTTATGGCAGTAAATCTATATTTAATGTATGTATGAATTTTTTTTGTTAAATATGTTTGTATGAATACTTTTTGTTAAATGTTTGTATGTTTGTTTTGTTGTTGTAAATGTTGGCTTGCTGCGCGCTTTGGTGTTTACTGTAAGTGCAGCAAGCAATTGTTATATAAATAAATAAATCAATAAATAACTTTAAATGATGAATAGGTAAACGAAGATAATTTTGTCACATGGTTTTGCATGGTTTTCCCAAATCAACTCAAATTCAAAGAATTTATTTCAATGAAACCATTTAAGCATTGGGCCGGTGTGGTAGATCATAGGCCGCTCCGTCTGGAAGAGAGGATGCCTAGCAGCGGGAACATTAAAGTCTGATTATGAATTATTCAAACCATTTACAGGCACTTTTGGAATGGAAAGTTGAAGCTATTGCCCATTCCAAAACATACATAGATCTATAACATAAAATCCGCTAATACAGCTGTACTGTGTGTGTGTGCGGTAAAAACAATTAATTAGTCATACCATTTACACTTTCTACCCAAAGAAAACTCCAATCAAAAATAATAACTCACATTCCCCCAGAAAAATTAAGCACCCAAAAATATCAATGAATACTGATTAGGGTTGTCGGTTTTAATGAAACAATGCTGGCAGTAGCCGGGGCTGTTGGATGGGAATATTTTAATTATCACCAGCACCACGCCTGCACGTAAATTTCCCACGACTGCGATAAAGAATAAACATTGGCATTGTCTTCAAGCCCCACCAAGAATTACTGCAAGCAAGGGTTGGTAGGTGTAAGTAAGAATAATTTATGTTATTTTTTTACTAGTAAGGATGTTTACTCATGAAACAGAATATTGTTTGTCAAAGATAGTGACGGTGTGTTCATGTATTGAAGATAGGTATTGCTCATTTAGGCCCACTTGCACCACAAATCACTAAGGGCGAATTTAACCAATGAAACTGAACGCTATCCACATATTCTACGTATATGAGCTGTCAGTGTCATTATTATATCAATTTCTATGGAATATTAACAGTGGTAGCTCTTGAACGCGGTTAAGGTGTGCTAATCGTATTCAGTTTCATTAGTGAAATTGGCGCTAAATATGTTAGCGTTGAACGTATAAGTACAAACATAGATTTAGTGTATATTTAACACACATAAACAGTTTCGCGTTTTCGTTTTAAAAACATAGGTACTATTTCTTGCCCGCGGATTCACCCGCGTGGAGGTAGGAAATTATCCCAAGGAAACATACTACCGGGATAAAAAGGATCCCATATGGTAATTCAGGTTACAAGCTCACAAAATGTAGTACTTATATTTAAAAACTAACTCTTAACTCACTCATAAAGTTTCGATTATGATTCGAAAGGCACGTAGCGCCATCTAGCGTCCTAAAGCAATTGTGACCGAGAAAAGTTATTGTTCTTTCCATCAGGAACAGTAGTTTTTTCTACTTAGGTACCCGAAGCTACCCTATGACCTTTTCTACTTAGGTACCCGAAGCTACCTTATGACCTTTTCTACTTAGGTACCCGAAGCTACCCTATGACCCTTTCTACTTAGGTACCCTAAGCTACCCTATGACCTTTTCCACTTAGGTACCCTAAGCTACCCTATGACCTTTTCTACGTAGGTACCCTAAGCTACCCTATGACCTTTTCTACTTAGGTACCCTAATCTACCCTATGACCTTTTCTACTTAGGTACCCTAAGCTACCCTATGACCTTATCTACTTAGGTACCCGAAGCTACCCTATGACCTTTTCTACTTAGGTACCCGAAGCTACCCTATGACCTTTTCTACTTTGGTACCCGAAGCTACCCTATGACCTTTTCTACTTAGGTACCCGAAGCTACCCTATGACCTTTTCTACTTAGGTACCCTAAGCTACCCTATGACCTTTTCTACTTAGGTACCCTAAGCTACCCTATGACCTTTTCTACTTAGGTACCCTAAGCTACTCTATGACCTTTTCTACTTAGGTACCCTAAGCTACCCTATGACCTTTTCTATACCCCTGACCACGTATACGCAAAATTTCGTGATTATTGGTTATCGGGGGTTTAGGCGTGAAAAAGAAACAAACAAACTTACTTTCGCATTTATAATATTAGTTAGGATCCGTTCACTTATTTTTAATGTTCGTAAATAGCGTCTTGTAGCGTAACCTTCACACAAAGACCTGTAGCGTAGAGGTCATTTTCTGGGACTGTGACCCCATCATAACAGCACATCAATAAAATTTAAACGAATAACGTGCAAAGAGAAGGCGAATTGAAGGAAAGATAGAGCCCTATGGTAGTTTAAAATTTACGAATTACGTAATTAACATAATATATTTTTATGATTACTGGCCACTAGACCCTACCTGTGTGTTAAATTAATGGCGCCATTGTAGCGGTACGTTGTCTAAATCTATAGGAACACACGAGTATCATCGTTTGTGTCTGCCATCTTTAAACGATTCACAGACACAGAACTATGATTTAAATTTTACTAGCGCTTATGACTCTCTCTCTGAGTTTATTCTCTGATCAACATCGCGATTAAATCATCGCTTGGGTTTATACAGGAAGAAACTGAAACCGAAAAATTATGCTTTTCCATTTCACCATAGAAAGTTAAAAAAAAACACAAACACTTCGTATTTTGTACCTGCTTTTTAGACAGAGTTAAACTGCAGCAAGCAACTTTTTTCCAAACATTTTAAGCCGTATCACTTAGTAGCAGCCCAATATTCGGCAGTATTATGATACCTTCGATTTACACTTGAAAGACCTGAAACGGAACATTAATATTTTTCCAGTTTGCCATTCAGCATTTAAAAAAATACACACTTCGTACTATATCCTGATTTTAAGAAAGACGCAATCAGCAGCAGGCTTTGCCTCAAGTCATGCCAAAGACGCCACTTTTTTCAAAAAATGTCAAACCGTTTCACTTAAGTATCAGCCCTATTCGGCAGTGGCTCAAGTCGTGGAGCGGCCGCTCCCGGCGGGGCCATTACGCGGTCACCGCCTGATTACCGCCCCGTCTTGATTTCAACCCCTTCTTTATCTAACTACGTACTAGCGGCAAGATTCACGACCCCTCAGTAAGTGTGGGTGAGCAGAGATACTGGCTTTTTCGGGCTTTCAGGTTCAGTGTTAGTGTTGTATTGAACGGGAATTCTCTTTTGGGCTATTTAGTTAGTGTTTAATTGCAGTCAGTGATTTCTTAATGTTTTTTACTTGACCTAGTTCTAAGTTTTTGTGTCAGTAACTTGTTTTGCAGCTACATTCACACACTCCACTATTGAAAAAGAACCCCTTAGTTTATTTTTCAAACTACCGCCAGACTGATCAAAAAATCATCATTTATATTCTTCTCGTGCTTGTCTCATGATCACTTTTTAAGAAAATCTTACTTCAAAAGCATCTGGAACTGAAAATACTTAACTCAGAGTAATTCAATATTATTTTTTTGTAAGAGTCAATGTTGCGCCATTTTTCAATGAAGAGATCTCTGACACAAACTCAACACCATCTCAACTGCAAAAGGGCGATGTCTCAGGAAGTCCCGTGGCAACCATTTTGTGGCCAACGGTTGATTACCTCTCGTCTTTATTTCAACCCTTCTTTCAACCTCTGCCCCGGAGCAAATGATTTTTATTATTCTTATGACCATTTTAGGGATGTAAAATGGTCATAAGAATTATAAAATTCGTTAAAATACTGGCTTTTATGATACAAAAGATCGCAGAAAGCGCTAAGGCCGACCATTGTATATTTGTAGTGTTCGATTTATTTTTGTCCTGTATTTTTGTTAAAACAGTTTTGTAGCACCGCTACAACGTAGCACAGCCCTGCATTTTCCGTTCAGTATTCGACATTACATTATTTGAATGATATTACAAAAAAAACTGACTTCCAAAAAATCCCAAACTGAGCGATACCAACAACGACACAACTTTAATGAAGGTGGATCGGTACATTAAAACATAGCGGCGCGTAATGTGACCAGCGAGAAATAAATAGTCCAGAAAATTACCAGCACCCCCCATCCCCCTTCACTCACCTCCCCACCCCCACCTATAGTAGTTAATGTTTGTAGATAATATGCTGGTGTACCTACATACGTATTTATATGTAACATACTTTCTGGCGCCATGTTGTACGTTACGTAAAAATGGTAATGATGTTTCATAATGAGCTTCGATTTCCGTTAAAAGTAGCTATCTACTTAGCTGTTACATATTTAATTTGATGTGGAGTCTTGTTACTATATGGTCGAGTTTAATAATCCTCCATTGGTAGTTATTTATCACTCGAAGGTACTTAATTTCCTGTTCATCCGTCGCAGGTTTGCAAGAATTGGCTTTGGGATATCGACCGCATTAATAGACTGATTTAACATCACGCCTGTTTTCCCAGAAGGGTTAGGCAGAGGTAAACCTATTGTACACCTACATTTCGCCAGTTATGCTTAAGTCCCATTTTATAGGGGGCGAGCCTAATGCTATCAACCGGTCACAAATTCAGACAACACACACAGACTGATGTGGTCCCTAAATTAGTATACTTAAATCCAAATTCAGGCTCAGGCTATCATAATAAGTTGAATGAAGAACACTTCAGCAGGTTATCGGCAGATTTAAAGTGTTTCAAGGCCTATACACACCTACAACATATATTACAGGGGTTTGCCGCTGCTTTGTTTACCTTAGAGTAATTTTACGGAACCATAACCACCACCAATTCAAATGTTTCATCAATAAGAAATAAAACAAAACAAAATGCCATATACAACAAACCTCACAATGAACTATCTAAGTCAAATAAAGCAGCAATTATCATTTCTAAACGGCATTTCAGCATTCCTATTCTTGTAACTACCGAAATAAGAAAGAAAAAGAAAAACTATTTATTAGGACTCGCACAGGAATACACAATATGCAGTACGTTGTGTGATACGCAGTATCACAAACTGAACTAAACATACTCATAACGACATAAAAATGAATAACACAAAAATAAAAAAACAAAGTCCTGTACGAGGATAAAAGGCCTCTATCTCAGCATAATGCTGTAACACTTAAAAATAAGTGTCACAGCGCTGGTATTCTGATAGGGCCCACTGTCATGTCACGGACAGATACAGAAATGTAGTGTAGGAACTACAGGTGCACCTCTGCCTAACCCTTCGTAGAATGCAGGCGTGATGTTACGTTTAGTTGTTATTATTGTGTTAAAAATGCTGTTTGACTGCCTATTAGGGATGATGACTAATATTAGAAATGTTGATAAAACGAAGCAATCAGATAATCGGAAAAATCCGTTAAGTCGGTGTAAATATGAAGAAGATACACGCTTTAAAAGTTTTTGGAGGGGATTATTCCCGTCCTTGTCTCACGGTACGGACAAAGTACGGCGCTACTTATTCGTGACGTCACTTCTACGATAGTGCTGTCCTAGTCTTACACTTATCTTAAAACGTTTATAACTTGGCAATTTTTAAGCTTTTACACTTTTTGTAATATTGTTTAAGCTATTTGGAAACAAAAAAAAATTGAGATTAAAATTTTAAAAAAAATGGTTATCATCACTATTCTGTTGAAGCACATATTTCCTCAAACTTACTCTAGCAAAGTGCTCTGTGAATATGGAGGCAATCCAGCTGCTAGACAACACGGACTTAGTGCGTAGGCGCACACAAAAAGAACTAAAACCATTTTAGTTAGTGTCGTGAATAAATAATAGTAACAATACTGTGATATACATGAAAAAAGTGTATTTATTGTTGAGTATTAGACCATATCAAAAGGTTACGAAATTGCGTAAAGGTGCAAATTGACTCTATACTTAGTTACAATCTCGTAAAATATTAAGTTAGAGTTAAATTAATTATCAGTCTATTAGGCTAGATTTTAATCAATTTCTAAGAACAATATGTTCTGTTCTTATTAATATAGAAAAAAAATAACAAGGTGGTTTAAACGAAGCACAAATGTACCTCAGACCAAACTCCTTATAAACTCGTTTTATTTTTAAAACTATCAATACCACCCCTTATGCTAATTCCGCCATACACCGGCAGTAATATCGCTAAAGTTTTCCTCCTACCATTAAGCAGCACTATCACCGGAAGGGACCCCTGTTCCACTAGTCTTCAAGGACTATTAACCGCTAATCAGTTTGTGGACGCTTCATCATAATTAGTGTTTTAATAATGTACTTAAGGAAGGGAGGTTTTCTTGAAAGTTGAGTCCATTACCTACCTATAATGATACGGGACATTATCCCCGAAATGGAACTATCTTAAATGTTTAGTGGGCAAGTTTTTTTCTTCTATAACGTACAGGTTGTCTGTAAGTAGGTTTCTACAAACACTTTTACACGTCAATAATATTTTAAAAACTAGATTAGATCGGCGTTTCCTATCTGACTACTCTGAGAAGAAAGGCCGAAACAAACTCAGAGGTCACAGTCTCTTTTAAAGTCCAGACATAATCTTGGTAAGGTCATGTGAAGACCATGTAGATTGGTGTCTGAAATTATCTTTTCAAAATCAAAATCAAAAGTCATTTATTCAAATTAGGCTGAGAATCAGCACTTTTCGAACGTCAAAATTACATAAGACAGTCCCCCAAAAAGCCCGCCCTTCACCACTTCCTAGTGCTTTAGCTGGGAAGAAGAAGTGGCGCAACAAACTCCCCAGCAGCACAGCTGTCTGTTCGGTTAGAAGAACTTAATTCTAAACAATTGCAAGTAATTACCGAAACGCCAATGACAAAAAAAAGAAAAAAAATTGCATGCATACACAAATACATAAATAAAGCCTTCGGGCCTAAGGGGCATGGCAGCTTAGATATGCAATACTGGAATTATTATACAAACAAATAAAATAAATAAATGATAAACTAGGACCATCAAAGTAAAATAAATCAACAGAACAATTACTGTAACAATGATAAAACCAAAGACAGCAAGACGACCAGTCACCACAAGCAGCACCCGTTCACGAGCATAACGCAAAGGTCAGCCATTACCCCCCTCGCCATATTTGAGGGAAGGAGGAAACCCGACCCCCGACGCTACCGCAAGCAGAGACATCTAAGGGAGCATGACGAACCTGCTGTTGGTTGCTCAGGCAAGAATAATAATATCAATTGTCGAGGTCGCTAGCTAACCATATATTGCAATACAGCTCATTAAAAACATTGTAATGAGTAGATCATGTCAATAATAAATGAAGACAACAAAATAATTGACTTATACCGTCAAATAAAAAATTAAAAAAATATATGAACTCATATACCCTGTCAGTTAGTAGGCTGATTCTGGAGAAAGAACACGAACATTGTCTTGAGTTAATCACAGCGACCAACAGTTCTTATCGTTTAAGTAGTCGTTAATGGAATAATATGCCTTTGAACAAAGGTTGAATTTTACTTGGGCCTTAAACGCATTAAAAGGTAAATCTAGTAAAGAAGAGGGCAACTTGTTATAAAAGGTTATACCAAGCCCAACAAATGAGTTATGGACCTTATGAAGCCGGTGAAAGGGAGCACGTAGTTTGTTCTTATTTCTGGTGTTAACATTGTGAAAATCACTGTTTTTAGTGTATAAGTGTATATTTTGCCTAATATATAAGATGTTGGCGAAGATGAATTGAGATGCCACCGTGAGAATACCAATATCTTTAAAAAAATCTCTAAGAGAAACTCTGGCTCCTAGCTGGTAAATTGCTCGGACAGCTCGTTTTTGAAGGACGAATATATTTTGAATATCAGCGGCTTTGCCCCACAGCAGAATACCGTAGGACATAACGCTGTAGAAATAACTAAAATAGACTAAGCGAGCTGTATCAACGTCAGTGTATACAGCTCGCTTAGTCTTACTTTCCTGACGGCGTAGGCGGCTGAACTGAGCCTCCCCGCTAAGCTTAAGATATGTGGGCCCCACTGAAGTTTGGCATCTACCGTTATGCCCAGAAAAACCGCCGAGTCTACAGTTTCAAGCAGCTCTTTATCTAAGACGATGTTGGGTCCTAGATTTCTAACATTCGGTAAGGCGAACTTCACACATTTCGTTTTCTTGGCATTGAGAACTAGATTATTTGACGTAAACCAATCCGTAACCATTGAGAGTGCACGGTTTACGTCGTCAAAATCTTGTCTATTCCTGTCTACTTTAAAAATAAGAGAGGTATCATCTGCAAACAGTACAATGTCACAGATATCATTTAAATAGAATGGTAAGTCATTGATATACACTAAAAACAAGAATGGACCCAGTATTGAGCCTTGAGGTACACCTAACTGAACTGGTAGCTCGGAAGATTTCACACCATCGACATCTACACATTGGAACCTATTATGTAAATAAGAATTTATTACGTTGAGAGCTTCGTTTTGGACACCGTAATGACGTAGTTTACGCAAAAGCGTGTCATGGCGCACGCAATCAAAGGCTTTAGAGAGATCACAGAAAACTCCAATAGCATTTTGCGATTTCTCCCATGCATTAAATATGTGGTTCAGCAGAGCAACACCCGCATCTGTAGTCGAACGTCCTTTTGTAAAGCCATATTGTTCATTATGAAGTAGGCTATTTAAGTTAAAATGTCTTAGCAACTGATTAAGTATTAACTTTTCAAATATTTTGCTAAATGCTGGTAAAATAGAAATAGGCCTAAAATTGCTAATGATATTTTTATTACCAGATTTAAATAATGGTATGACTTTACTACTCTTCATGAGGTCAGGAAAAGTTCCTAGATCAACACATTTATTAAAAGTAATAGCTAGATAGGGGGCTACAATGTCTATTATATTACTTAAAAGTTTAATGGAGATGCCCCAGTAATCACCAGTGTTTTTAGACTTAAGAGTGTTAAAGACGTTAATTACATCACTAGGCGTTACATGTTCGAAGCTAAATAAGCGAGTACATTTTTGCACACTACTATTCAAAAGGTTCTCAGCTTTAGACGGGGACGAATTTAAGGAGCAAGTCGTAGTTATAGGTATGTTGGCAAAAAACTCATTAAATGCCTCAGCTACGTCAGCTGCCTTACTAACTAATTTGTTATCGACCATAATCTCAAGTTGATTTTCTTGTTTAACCGACTTTCCCCTTTTTATTATTAATAATTTTCCAAGTGGTTTTTACTTTATTATTGGAACTTTTAATTGAATCACTTAAGAATTTTGATTTGGCAATAGCACAAATCTTTTTAAATAATTTTGAATATTTTTTTACATACTCTAGGAAAGGAGCATCAAACCTGTATTTTTTCAAACCATACAATTCGTATAGTCTCGCTCTACTTTTATAAATACCTGGAGTAGCCCATTGGTTGAAGCCAACGGAAGTGCCATTAATGTTAATGGTTTTGGTCTTGAAAATAGACTGGTATTCTTTTTGCACAACATCAAAAAGGGCTCCGTAAATTTCGTTAGGATTCTCGTGTTCTACTAACGATGGTGTAATTCTATGAGCTATATTATTTTTAAACTTTTTACAAAGACTAGCTGTATAAGGCCTGCATTCAAGTTTATACGGGTGATCCTAGTTGGTTCAAAAAACAAGTTAATCAAATTATAAGACCTAAACAGATTGAGAAGTCTAATACTTAATGGAGTAACATCTAAAATATTAATATTAAAATCTCCACATAAAATTATACGCTTATTACTTTTGAGGAAATAACCACACAGAATGAGTGGACCTGTCCAGTCAGTGCACGCATTTGTCGATAATCATGCAGCTCAACACAGAACTTAAGGAGCTCAACGATTCGACGAACATTCCCAAAGAAAGGACATTTGGGTAGGTCGCATAAATTACTCAAACTGCCAGACCATGATTAGAACTAACAGACTGAGATATAAAAAAAAACCAACAAATCCACATTGCCTTCACATTCGCAATAATTAAAAGACATTTTTCGATGGTTTATATAAAAAAAAGAATTAACTATTTATTAAAACCTACGCGGTAAAAATGCATAGAATAGCAATTTTTTTTTAAATACCCGACGAAATATTTTCCAGTATTTTTTTTTGTTTCTACAGCTGCAAGAAATAATGACACAGCTAAGTAGGCTTTGCAAGTGAACGAGTAATAGTGGACCAACCTACATTTGCAGTTGGAATGTATGGGATAACATGTTTTTTCAACTATAATAAAGTTGATTTTTGGTGCAAATAGTTTCCAAGTAAAATGTATGTGTGACATGCTAACGAACGGACAGACGGACATGATGTAGGGTTCCGTTTTTGGCATTTGGCTACGGTAGGAATACTAGGAATAATGTATCATAACATAACATCACGCCTTGTTTCCCCGAAGGGTTGGGCAGAGGTGTACCTGTAGTACACCCATATTTCGCCAGTTATGTTTAAGTCCCATGTAATAGGGGGCGAGACTTCGGGCTGCTACTGAGAAATTCCAGATAGAAAAACCCAATAACACGTTGCCCGACCTGGGAATCGAACCCAGGACCTCATGCTCAGCAGTAGTGATTGAGACCACTAGACCAACGATGCAGTTAATGTATCAATGGATCCTATTAAAAACAATGTACATTGGCATTAGCATTTTTTTCTTTTCTAAAGGAATACTATCACAGATAAGTAGGCTTTACAAGTTAACGAGTAGTTGCTGTTGGAATGTATGAGAGAACATGTTTTTCATCTACAATAAAGTTTGTTCTTGGTATTAATTCATCCAACTACTTACTTGGCCGGTTTACGAACAAAAGTTGCTACGTATGCGCAGCGCTCTAATTTAAAAGTTATTGAAAATACGATATCATGTGCCAATAGTAAGAAACAAAAGAGTTTCTTTCAAGTTAATCTACCTATTACGGCTTTAAACTCGTTTGCCTGTCTTGGACTAACTATGATTTGAGATAAATAAGAAACTCAACAATTAAAGGAGGCGAGGAGATACATTTGTATGCTTTATAGGTGAATAGATAGATAGGTACTATCTAGACATGCACTATCTTCCAAGGTCAAAATAATATATAAAACATAACACAACATCACGCCTGTAATCCCAGATAGGTTAGGCAGAGGTGCACCTATAGTACACGCACATTTCGCCAGTTATGCCTAAGTCCCATATAATAGGAGGCGAGCCTATTGCCATCAACCGGGCACAAATCCAGACTCCGGGCTGCTACTAAGAAATTCTAGGTAGATAAACCTAATGACATTTTGCCCGACCTGGGAATAGAACCCAGGACCTCATGCTCAGCAGTAGCTCTTGCGACCACTAGACCAAGGAGGCAGTCCTAAGACTTATACATATGTATACTTATATACATAAAGTAAAAATGAAGCGTAAAACTTTATAACTAGGTATTCTTGTAGCCTACTCACAACTGACACTAAAGTACCTTCAAACAGGTACTCTCAAATCCTACTCACTTATACAAAACATACTGAAACTAATCTAAGTACCAAGTAAACACACACATGCTTACAATTAATCTTCTAAAAGCGTTTCCAAGTCATCTTTCAAACGACTATCGAGTTTCAGAGACTCATTTATTTCAGCTGTAACCACAAGACCCGGTAACGCCATCTTGCGGATATTTTCCGTACTTCTAGCACACTAGCGCCATTGTCAACACACATTTTTATCCCTCTGTACGCACACTCACTCACACACGACCGCGGAAAAGTTGCCAAAAATTGTCTACGCGACTTTTGTTGAACACTCTCTGCGAAAAAACAAATGAAAGTAAGCTTTAAGTCGTTGTGAAAGAGTTTAGTTTTGAATGTTTCAAACAAAAAATAATAGCTATTTTTGCTTGTATAGGGATCATCCACACCAATCCAAAACGACACTTCGTAAAGTTTTTCTGCACCAACTTACGCCGTTCTTCATTCGATAGCTTTTAAAGTCAATAGCGCAAAGCTAGAAGGTCGTACAATCGCGCGGAAAAGTGTTACTTACGACGTTTTAACATGCGCAGTGAGGGTTTCGTTTCTCAGGGGTGAGTACACGCTTTGAATGTGTGAGTGGGGGCAGTGTACGTGAACTTTCTTCCAAGGAGTTAGCTTTCTTAAGAACGCGAAGAAACTGAAAATGTTCGCACTTGAAGGCGTTTTGTTAAAAATAGGGAGCAGATGGTTCGCGCTACGTCCGTTAGAGGGCGCGTTTTGGTTTTTTTTTGTAAATAAAACTGTGTATAGGACAGTTTCGATGAATTTTAGTTCTTTGTTCGAGCTTACTCATATCGCTGCAGTGTCTTTGATATTAGCTTGAAGAAAGGGTTCGAAAATATTGTAAGCCGTGTTTTCGTTAACTTATACCGGTTATTATCGCATTTCTGTAAAAAAAAATGTGCCTATGAAAGTTAATTCTGTCATTGGTCTAACAAAAACAAATTAAATCAATGTATCCCATAAAACAAACCCTTCAACAACTTCCTACTGCTGATTCGTCGAAAATGTAGCACTTGGGGGAATATAAAATAGATAATCAACTCTCGTAACCGCAGCGACCAGTGGCGAGTCAGCCGCGCGAACAGCCCCGCGACAAATCCTGCCAACTGTGTCCACAATCACAGCCCATTATAATCTTAACGAATAGCGTTTCGCGGTTAACCGCAAAATTACCGCAATCCACCAATCACAGCTCTTAGCGACATATATTTTCCTCTATCTATTTTTCCAGGGGTGAAAATCTTAGAAACCACACGACTAACCGCAAAGGTCAGGTAATCGACCAATCAGAGATTGTAAATATAACCACAAGCCACGCCCTTTTAACCGCAAACCAACCACAACGCGAGACGTTCACTTCACGTCATCGATCGTGGTAACGGGAACATTCTTTTTTCGAATTACGATCAGCGGTTGGTTATTTACGGCGAGATGGCTCGTGATTTATTCGTAAAACGTTGGCGGGATAGATTTATGAAGGAGATGGAGACTTGGGAGGGTAATGTTAACCGTTGTGTGTTTAAAATAGTTTTTAATTAGCGGGTGCGTGTTGTGTGGTGTGTAACAGGATAACATTAAATCGGCGGCCGTGCTCCACAAAGATGAAATATTGATTCCACCGCGTGGTAGAAAGGCGCGCCACCCACACACGCGCGTGCCACGTACCGACGCACAGACACAGGCGAGACCGCATTATATTCATAATGAATACAGCTATCCCACTCGCCAGTCGTCTTTGACTTTGTATAAATATATTTTGTCTCTTTCGCTCGGCACTTGAGCGAGCGTTTCCCCCTCGCGGGAGAGGGACGGGTGAGGGTTAGGAGTTTGTCTTCGAGAGGTCGCCAATTTCTATTTCATTAAGTGGCGCGCCTGAAACCGCAGCGGATCGATGGAACTTGGCCACCTGAAAAATGTGTTCTCGCCATATCCTGGTAACGAGATGTGAGTGTTCAAGAACCTTATCTGCTTATCTTTGTTGAAGACGAAGGCATTGAAGGATAACATGTTTCTAGATATACTACTAGGGAAGTTATGCTTGACTGCTTGCTTGGCTACCAGCTAAAACTAAGGCAAACCATCTTAAGTGAGCAACTCCATTGTAGTGCCTCGGGGGGGGGGGATACTTATGTAGGTTCCACTGAATGCAACCATGTTGATAAAGCTACATTTTTCTAGACCAGAGTTCTGTTTGCTTATACTACTTAATCTATGCAGTAACTTAGACTTAATTTTTAAGCTCTGTCTGGTTAGACTTTTGTTTGAATTTCGAATTAAATGATCAAACATTTTACAGTTGCCACGTCATGCCCACTCCTCAGAATTTGGCGATCATTGATACATACCTACTCCTAAAATTTGTTTAATTGTCACGATATTTCCCATTTTCTCGGGATACAAAGTTCTGTCACAAATTTTCTCTGTAACTGACAAATAAATAACAATAGATTTGAGCACATTCCCATAATGTATTCAGTAGTATTTCCTTTGAAAGTGGAATTCTTATTGTGATTTGAGTGCGCATTAACTATTTATTGGAGGACATATTGGTGAGGAGTTTGCGAAGTAACTCATATTGTGCCTATCTACATAATATTATATGTACTTATGCATATATGAATCAGGTAGTCGTGTAGAGATTGAATTCACAAGTAAACGCTAAAAAGCTTTTGACAAAACTGAATACCTTGAAACTACTTATCTGGTAACTGCCTCGTTGGTCTAGCGGTCGCAATCGCTACTGCTGGGCATGAGGTCCTGGGTTCGATTCACAGGTCGGGCAACGTGTTATTGGGTTTTTCTATCTGGAATTTCTCAGTAGCAGCCCGAAGTCTGGATTTGTGCCCGGTTGATGGCAATAGGCTCGCCCCCTATTACATGGGACTTAAACATAACTGGCGAAATGTGGGTGTACTATAGGTACACCTCTGCCCAACCCTTCGGGGAAACAAGGCGTGATGTTATGTTATGTTACTTATCTGGTAAAACTTTTCTGAAACGGAGATGACCAAGAAATGTCAGCTTTGCTAACTGTCTTGGTGTTGGCTACTAATAGACAATATTAAACAGAGCCAATGCTCAAAATGACCTCTGAAAATTGGAGGTATAAGGAGTGGTGAGCGAGGGGTTGAGAGTGTTGTGACTCGACCCCACGTAGTACTTAATGTAATCCAACTTTTATTAAAATACTGTTCAAATTGTTTTCATGCTTTAACAAGAATACTGAAAATATTGTATCAAAGAGCCAAAGGGATCCTTCTGAGAAATGTCAGCACAACCAAACTTATAGTTAAGGAAGCTTTCGCTGAGTCTATTCCTCACATAACGCCAAACAAATACCGTTATAAAACGAATTAATTTCCATAGTGATGTGAAATCGAAAGATTAATGAAGTGTGCAGGCTTTGTCGCCCGCGCAAGGTATGGCGGTAACTAAGATAAATGGATTATGCCGGTTACGCTCATAGACAGGCGATAGGTGAGCTATACAGCTTAACTGTGACTAGTTTTCCTATGCTATGGGCCATTGGTACAGCAAAGTCAGAATATTCGTACCTATTCTTACTGAAAGAAGGCCTGTGTACCGGCAGGAACGTCATAGGCTGATTAATGGGAGTTTCATTTATAAAATCAATTTGTATAAATCTGCTTTTTGAAAACATTGATTGACGAACTTTGGTTCCTATCCAGGCATACCGTTTCATTTTATTTTTTGCTTAAAGAAGTTCATCCCGCGCGGGCTGCCAATGTCGCATTTCTAGTGTTTTTTTTTTTGTAATTAATGTTTTTTTTTTTTTGCCAAGCACTAGGTATTGATATTGATATATCGATCATAGGTGTTTATAAGTTTGTTAGCAAATTTTTGTTCATTTATAAATATTTATAAATTTACATAGGTATCAATTATTTTCTATTTGCAGTGCTTTTCTGCGATTAAATATTTTTAATTAAGAGTAAATGTTAAAAATTGTTAGAAATAACAACGATCTTGTGCCTTGGCGGCTGATAGTATGTCATGCTCACTCAAATGTCTCGCTGACGGTGGCGCGTGTGTCGGATCATTTAGCTCCCTTCAAAATGTCGCAGTCAGTTGGGACTGGTCATCTCTTAGCTGCCACGGCTTATTTTAATAATTAATTTGCTGGATTGTTTTTAATTGTTTTGCTGCACTCTGGACGCTTTTAACGTGTACGGTTTTTGTACATCGTTCTCACTTATGGTGTCAACATTAATCGATGTAACTAATATATTTGTAACAACAATATTATTTAAAAGAGTGTCCATGGAGTTTCTTGCCCGTTCTTCTCCATAGTGACCTACTGCGCTTTGGAATGGGCAACTAGCTTCATATTTCTGACTGACCGATTCCTTGACAATTCAAAAGTGCCTGTAAATGGTTTAATTGAAATAAATGATTTGAGTTTTTTTGAGTTGCTGAAAAAAATAGTACTTCGATACAAACTGAATCACGAAAAACCACTAGAAATGCGACGTTTTCAGCGTACAATTCCAGTCTTTTAACAAAATGCTAAGGCTCCGTTGACCTAGAACTATTTTGGGGTGCGTCTCACATATCATATAAAGTTATTTGGTATATTTTCATATCAATACCGTTCACCAAATGTATTAAACGGTTAACACCCCGACTCAGAGCAATCCGACTCTGATAGGTTAAAAGTCAGATCCCCATTTGGGTTGGGTTAGGAAAAAACAGTGACCATTTACGGCCAGATGCCCTCTATTGTTGGTGAAACATTTGGGTTAGGTTAGGATAAAACGGTGATTATTAACGGCCAATTGCCTTCTTTTGTTGGTGAATCATTTGGGCTAGGTTAGGTTAAAGCAGTGACCATTAACGGCCAGGTGCCCTCTGTTGTTGCTGAATCCTTTAGGTTAGGTTAGGATAAAAAAGTGACCAATAACGGCCAGATGCCCTCTATTGTAAGTTGGTGAATCATTTGGGTTAGGTTAGGATAAAACAGTGACCATTAACGGCCAAATGCCCTCTAATGTTGGTGCTATCTTGGCAGGTGGTAATTAGTTACTAGGTATACCAACTCAGGTTACAAAATATGATATATAGAAATTATTTTAAAAAAAAATGGACTAAATAGGTTTTATGTCTTTTGAGTAGTATACTTATATTCAAAGTATATTATGTTTATAAAATAAATTATCTTAAAATTAAATTAATCGACTATTAAAGATAACTGATCATCATATCAAATAAAATTATAGATTAAGTGTTTATATCTTTTAACTATTAGAGATTTTGTATATAGTACCTACACTATTTGGCAATGTATAATGATTTAATTAAAATTTAGCTTTTAAAGCGTAGAAATCTTATTAGTGAGCTCTTCCCGTACAACATAATTACAGGCGGTCTATTCTAAAAAAAAACTTTACGTGAAAATTTTAGGTGAAGAGAGTTTCAAGTGTCATTCCAGCTGATACTAGGAATTTACTTACACTATTGACTGCTGACTTCAAGCTCACGTCACTCAAGTTTTTTCAAGTTTCTAAAATAGATCGGCTATAAACATATTTTCGACGGTCAACTTGCTCTGCATCTCCTCCAAGATGGTTTCTACCAAAAACCACACCACATTCAATTTAATAACGATAATAAAACACCAAAGGCTCTACTGCAAGCCTCTAAATTAAAGATAAGTTCGAGTTAAGCTTAACTCAACAGCCCTTATATTAATTAGCTGGAATATTTTGGGGGATATTATTTACGTAATAAAGCCTAATTTAGAGCCCCCTAGATAAAATATGAGCAATTGAGGAGAATAAGTACTTAGCACGGTCGTTTGTACTCACCTCATTGAGAGTTAGGAGCGGGGAAAAGTGTTGTTTGGTGGAATGGTAGTATAGTCATAATTTTAATTGGCTTTGCTGAAACTTTCGAGTGAATTCGTGAGGGGCATGAACCCATGTTGGATAACAATTATTAAGCTACATTATATGTGTATTTTTTTTTTTCAAGATTAACCAATAGCTGAGACTCAAAAAAGAATACCTTATTTTCCACCTATATAACACTCAAATTCAAGTTAACAAACTAACCGGTAAAACATGACCCAAATACTCGTAGAGGTGACCCAAACATTAATAAAATATCGTGATAATCAATTCACATTAGTAATAAGATCTTCCAGATCCAGCATCAATAGATTTTCTATTGCATCTGCCTCATGGTGTTCGATTTATTGATGCGTAACCGATGTTTTTTTTTTAAGGCATCGAGCAGAGTTCGGCAGTGGCCGCCTTGTGCGAAAATAAGATCAAACAATAGTCTCCTCAAATTCCAATGAAACAATTAGTTACACTCAAAATTTTTACCCAACCCCACCTAATTCAAGCTCTACAGAGAGCGTTCAGCCGTGATTCGATCACGCAAAAAGTCAGCATACACATTATTTAAACACAATGGTCGTTCGTTAGGCTGGCCTCAAGAGTTCGATGCAAGATTTAATTAAATCGCCCCCTCCCGGGAACTCGCCCCCTCCCGCGCGACTCACCCCCGGCCGCGTCGTCGGCAATTTCCTCGGGGGTTGATTTATTGTCGCCTCTGGCCGCGAGGTGCCGCCTCGCAGGCCTACGGTAAAGGATTGGGCGATACATCTATGTACCTTGAATCTGTTCTGTAAACGTATGGATTAGCTGTGTGATATATGGTTTGTCTTTGGAACCTTGTTGCCATTTGAGGAAGTAGGTACTGCATAACAGCACAATCTTGGGCGATCCTTGGATCATGATCCTGATCATCATCTTAGAACTTCATCAACCCGAAGTGTTTCATTAGATCTTCTAGAAAAGTCGACAGCCAATGCCGAATTTACAGCTTGCTTTTTAAACTATTTCATCAAAGAACTTTATACAAATGATCTTCAACAATAATTTGAAGTTAAAAGTAAAAGTTGGTATTATCAAAAATATGCCAAATGCCTACACACAAAAATACAGACTGCCCACAATTTTAATCCGCTACACGCCAAAATACTTCACCAAATCCTTTTCGCTCCGAAAAGGCGCAGGGCATCCCACCTTTTCAATAAAGAAGCCCAAAAACTTGATACAAGTACATCGTGTTAAGTGTATTCTCATGTCCAGCAGAGTCGGGTTACTTTTTCTTGCAGTATATTAAGGCGGGATCAGACGGGCGCGTATGATTTATGCCGCTCGGTGACGCGCGGCCCCAGGGCTGCCATTTGTTATACTTACCGTACGAGATGCTAGCTAAGACGCTGTGTGGGGAACGGAGTTTGTTTTTATTAATTGGAGTGATTAAGGATAGGTACTGTGGTTCAGTTGACTTTGGCAACCTTGGGTGATTTATTTGTACTTGTTACCGCTGCAACTAATTAATAAAATAATTAGGTTGGTTCATAAGTTTTTTGCCTTTTAATATACGTATTCTCACTGACAAATGCGTGTACTGACTGGACAGGTCCACTCAATCTGTGTGGTTCTTTCCTCAAAATACCATTTCAAACAACAATCTACATGATCTGATTAAGATTACGTCTGAACTTTAAAAGAGACTGTGACCTCTGAGTGTGTTTCGGCCTTTCTTCTCAGAGTAGTCAGATAGGAAACGCCGATCTCATCTAGTTTTTAAAATATGATTGACGTGTAAAAGTGTTTGTACAAACCTACTTACAGAAATAAAATCATTTATCGTTTGATTTACGAACTGAGAAAAGGACGTTTTTAGATCTAAATATGATTTCACCGAAGTTGTGAAAACAATAAATTGAATAGATTATTAATTAAATGGTAGATAGCAGACGTAATAATATTTAACACTAGCTGACCCGGCGAACTTCGTACCGCTTCAGAATATTACCTTTATATTCGAGGCGGAGACAAATCCAACAAATCAAAGTTCATAAAAATCGTCTAGGCCGTTCTTGAGTTACAAATGGTGTAACTAACCAGACTTTGATTTAAATATAGATTATAAATTGGATTCAGTGCCAGACAGAGAAAAGGCTGATTATTCAAGTGTCATATGACCAGCCCTAGTAGGGCGGGTGGCGGTATCGCGCGCGATACGTCACTCGGACACCGGCTGACAGTTCACGCGATAACGCGATATGCACCAATGTGAACACGCCTTATCTGCGCAATTTATCCACTACAACACGTCTTAATTCATATCATGAAGCTCACCTTAGAATTTTGTAAAATTTTGATCTCTCGTCAAAATTGAGCAACTCCGTTTTCCAGAAGCTTACACACATAATATTATAATAACAGAGATACCAACTCAAATACAACAAGAAAAAATAACAAACAATCATACTTTAAAAAACCTGACACAAACGAGAAGTTATATAAGAAGAGAACACAAAGATATCCTAATCACATCTCCGCCAACCCCTCGTCTCGTCAAAGCGTCCAAGTTTCAGTCAAAAAGACGTTTTGTAGAACTTCGCTTATTAAGTCAAACAAACTCGCAAATTCGCGTACTTTTCATATCAGCCTTACTAATTAATCAGCTATCCGGAATACAACAACAAAGTATTAAATTACAACTCGGAAATGTTCTAATAACGTTAATTAATAGAAAACTTTTGGGACCTCAACGAGTTTTGGGGATTGATTTTGAATTTCATTGTTGACATTAGATACTTACGTAGATAGTAGGTACCGTATATCCATGTTTACAATATAATGATTTGAAACTTTTCTCTTGAATACCTTGTTGCCTAGTGGTCGCATGCGCTACTGCTGAGCATGAGATCCTGGGTTAGATTCCCAGGATGAGTGGAAGTGTTTTTGCATTTTTCCATCTGAAATTTTAAGTAGCACCCTTGAGCAATAGGCTCACCCCTTATTACTTGAGACGTAAAACATAACGGCGAAATGTAACTATAGTAGATACACCTCTGCCTAACTGGAACTGCAAGCAAGGCATGACGATATGTCATGTAATGTTATTATCGTGACAAAACTTGTAAGCTTGTTGAATGCTCCGTGAATCATACCATCTGAAACTTACATAAATTCAGTATACAAATCACCAGATCCATATTTAACGCCCTAGCGCCTCTAGAGAAAGCAATCAGTGGACGACAGCCTAGAAATATACTCGACCATACAGGGCCCACTACGGGTGGAGGGGTTGCTACCACGCAATATATCATACAGTCCCCATAACTCATACGCACAAGAGTGTTTATCATTTCTTTGTCCACCCCAGAGATTTATTGGGGCGATGTATGACGACCCTGAACCCTTGGACCTTAGGGACAGCTCTACGACTATAACTCAACTAAAATGTTATTTATTTGCTCCATATCTGATAAGATAACTTTGATGGGTTGACAAGTTGGAATGGCATTCTAATTTCTGAGAAATGATTACAAAAAAACATGTTTTTTTAAAACTAGTAAGTATTATTTACTTGTATATTTTTTACCAAGTGTTCTGTCTGAACTGATTTTAAATATGATGTACAAAAAAAAATTACATTACCTAGTTTAACTGAAATCAATCTACGTCGTAAAATTAATATCGAAGATCTAAAAACTTGTATTTTTTTCTAAAATTGATTGATATTAAAAATCTTATCTGGCGTACGTAATAAGTATAGTTCATAACTTCTAAAGAACATTGACGATAACTATAGTCCTGTTCATAGAAATGGCTAATAATGGAAAAGCAAAATCAAAACAAAGCGGGATCTAAGTAAAATCTACGCACTGTAAGACTCTCAAGCACATAGCTATGGCTGCATCGCTGGCCCGATTGCTATTAAAGGATTAACGTAGTACAAAGCGATGGCATTTTGTTCACCTTGCCCCTTGTCCGGTCACCCCCTAGTTCCACCCCTTCAACCCTCACACCCCTTGCCCTTCTGCTAAGACCCTCAAGACCTTCGCACATTTGCATAGCTTTAGAGCTTAGGTTTTTTGCTTTCACTAAGTCCTTAAAGGATAAAGAAGGAGGCGATACATTTTCTTTCGATATTTTTTTTAACGGATCGTGTGTTAGCTGAGGAAAAGTTAAGGGCTATGTTGGTGTACAGCATTTTAAATTGAAATTAAGTAAAATTTTGCAAGTTGGTTGGTTGGCTGTCATAAATCTTATGGCAGTGCAGAATATGGCACCGAGTCTATGGGCCAAATAACTTCTATTGTTCTTCATTCTTTCTAACTTTTGGCTTGAAAAATTATATGATTCTTTCTAACTTTTGGCTAAACCTATGGTAGGTTTAAACAAAAAAAAAACCTAGCAGAAACTAGCATTTCGACAGCAGACTTTAATCTGCTAAAATTAAGTTTGTTTTTATTTTTTATTGGTGCCGCCTGTGTGTGTTACTTTAAGTTATTCCACTGAAAGAACATTCTATACGGATCATGTTCACTTAGAAGTCTCGCTGATGGTGGAGCATGTGTTGGATCATTTGGTTCCCTACAAAATGGTTGAGCTGGATGGTGCTGTTCCACGCGTCATGTTCGTGAAGGGCCGCCGTTGGTTGAGACTGGTCATCTCTTAACTGCCACGGCATATTTTATTTTTAATCGTAATTTTGAATTGTTGAAAGAAGCAACAATAATAATGTATCCAAGATTTTGTAACATCTTGATTTAAACGAGTGTCCTTGGAGTTTCTTGTCCGTTCTTCTCCATAGAGATGTACGTTTTGAAATGGGAAACGAGCTTCAATTTGTTGACTAACTGACCGACTCTATAAAAACTAAATGGTTTAATTGAAATAAATGCTTTGAGTTTGAGATTTGATCGAATAAGTATTACAGCCTTTAAAAGCAGTGTCTAAATCTCATCACCTGGTTGCTAATTAAAAATCTCATACCTTTGTCTGCAGGTAAGTGCTCACCTACTACACGTCGAGCTCGGGTGAGCTCTTAAGCCTGCTTTCACTTTTAATTATTAATTCAGACCAGCTGAACACACTGCCCGTCTGCTTACCTATTCATGTACAAGACTAACAGCCTAACATGTCTATAATATTCAGCCAAATACAGTAACCCGTAAAATATTCACGTCGTTTTACAAAATGTAGGAGCTTCGAGGAAAGTTTGATACGAAAATATGCAGACAACACATGCCTGGCTTCAAAACTAAAGGTTTAAAAGAACTAATTTGTAATATCGAAACTAGAATTATTTAATTATTGTTTGTTAGAATATTTTGTTTGAAATATTTTCATAGTAATGTAACTATAATTGCTCTTGGATAAATAATAACAGCCGCAAGGATCGTTACGAGTATAAGGTTAAGGTACGCTTGCAGCGGTCAGTTTGTGGTTGGTTGATCATCCAGTAGCACGTTAAGCCGCTGGTCCCGCTTGAATGTCATTCGGTAGATCTTTGACAGTCGTTACTGGTAGTCAGAAGCCAGTGTCTGACAACCAGTCCTACCAAGGGGTATCGTGTTACCCAGTAACTGGCTTGTGGGGGTCAGATAGGCAGTCGCTCCTTGTACGGTTAGACTAAAAGCCGACCACAACATAGTTGGGAGAAGGCTCGGCAGATGATGATGATGAGTTGAGTTGCGCAACGACTTTGGATAAAGTGGATTCCATTTTCACAGCATTTAAGTTCATATCTGTATGTAGTAAGGTCATATCTGTATGTAGTAAGGTCATATCTTAACGACTTACTACTGCTCAATGGTTATGTCCTTGTTTGAGTCCGAGTCTGCGGTAGTGGGGAGCTTGGTGGCGAAAGTATCTTCGTCAAAATGTAACACGACGGAACGACGACGATAAGCTTGGACATATTCGTTGCAACGCAAGTACACCTCACACGCACGTAGTACATGTGTAAGCTCTTATCTGTATGTAGTAAGGTCATATCTGTATGTAGTAAAGTCATATCTGTATGTAGTAAGGTCATATCTGTATGTATTAAAGTCATATCTGTATGTAGTAAGGTCATATCTGTATGTAGTAAGGTCATATCTGTATGTAGTAAGGTCATATCTGTATGTATTAAAGTCATATCTGTATGTAGTAAGGTCATATCTGTATGTAGTAAGGTCATATCTGTATGTAGTAAGGTCATATCTGTATGTAGTTAGTTCATTTCTGTATGTAGTAAGATAAAGAAGCGACTTATCCTAGTTAATATTCCCTTGGTTGAAAGCACAGAGGAGTGGCTTAGAACCATTGCAGATAAGAATAAACTAGACTTATTGCGTACAATCTGTTCTAAAACAAAAGTAGATAATTGTATTTTTATCTAAATTACAGTCCGCGAGGCCTAAGATGAGTTTTACATTTGTGTGAGTGATTACCAATCGCACCAATGGAGGGACGTACAGCGCTTTAGGCCGACGTCACACCTACACTATCTAAATGTACACTCTCACTAATGCAAAGCTCAGCTTAAGCCTCGCGGACTGTACTGGCACTTATACTTACTTTATATAATACTTACTTAACTTACAATCATATCCAGCGTTTTTTATAAGTACCCCATGGTTGACTCTTCCTAAGACTTGAAAACTTTGACAGTTTTCTTTTGGTTTACAAAAAACGAAGACTTAACCTAGGCATTAGGCATCTCAGTACCAAAAAACAAGGCCACACTATTAGGTACCCTTTCACCTTCGAACAATGAAGTGCCGGGACCAAACACGGGCACATTCCTGCAGGTGCATATCTTACATAGCCGGACATCGGCAAGGCACGCGCGGAATGTCGAATTCTGACGCCGACCAGCAATATTATTGGCGCATTCCTATTACGGTACAAATTAATGTGAAGGGAATTTAAAATAATCATGTTTATTATAGTGATGTGAATGGGATAGAAGAACAATCTTTGAACCTGTTGGTCGTTCCAATTTTGAACTTGAATAAAGGCTGGATAATATTCAGTGATGATGGTGTACACGGCTGTGTTTTAGCCAATCAGAACCAAGCTTTATAATTAAGCGGCCTATGCGCATGATTTAAGTAGAAGAGCTATTTGTTGTTGGCTATCATGAGTTTCAGGCCATAGATATTTTGTTCCTTGCTTCGATAGTTCGAATACTTATTACATATATTATCTTTTCTTTGCTTTTGGACAACCTTTTTATAGTTTTTGAGACTTCTTAATTTAAATGCTTCAAAAAACATAGAACGTTGTTATAATGTATGTTTACCATGAAAGTGTGCTACAAGTAGAGCTTTTTTTTGGGGGTTAAAAGAGGGGCAATACACGTATTCATAAGAACGTTTGCATTCTAATTTCAGTGTTAAGCTATAAAAAATAGAGTCTAATTAACTATACCTTACCTGTGGAGCTAGTATAGAGCATACCAACTACATGAATGTAGCATACCTATATTTTAGACATTGATGAGCTTTTGAATACTTTAAAATACGGGGATTATTCTTCAGCCAACTATATTTGAATCTGTAAGTGTAAACGAAGAGGCAGAACATCCCACATCCTCATTATATCAACCACAGTGTATCACAAAAACCATTAGCAACTCACAAATGCATGTCCATCCACGTAAAAGTCAGCTTATTCCTTAACTTACATTTTGCTGTCCCCTTGTACCTAAATTCAACGACTTAAGATTCAATTTCGTTTCGTGAATAACGACGGTGGTAAGTTAAATATCAGCCGTGTATTCTTCAGAAAAGCTGACGTTTTACAGTTGCCTGGCACCTTATAATAAGGTGTTAAGGTCGGTTCTTGCGTGACTGGGGTGTAGTATGGTAAGTGAGGCGATATTGGCGTGATCAGTAAGTTGACACGAAGGCTTCGACTAACTTCGCCGACGTCTGCCCGTCTGCCTTGCTCCGAAGATATCCTAAGTTTCACGTATCAGTCCGGTTATTTGTAAATTGTATTCGTGTGAAATTTCGAATATGTCGATACATGGTGTTGTTCAGTTAGTTTAGAATTATCTTTCCATGTTGCAGTATGTTACTTATTTGTCTGGGAGCAGTATCAGCTTACAGCGTACCTACCTAATTGTTATTTAATTAAGTTATATATTAATATTTTGTACCTATGTATTAATACATCATTGTCATCTTGTATGTATTCATTTTCAAATGGGACTATCAATTAAACAGAACATAATTATAATAAGCCATCACTTTCGTGACACACGTCGTTCATGATACTAACTTATAATATTATAGATGCGAAAGTAAGTTTGTTTGTTTGTTACGCTTTCGCGCTAAAACGACTGAACGGATTTGGATGAAATTTGGCACCTACCTATGTGCCAAATTTCATCCAAATCCGTTCAGTCGCTTGAAAGGACATGGCTACTTTTCATTCCAGATTGCAGACGAAGTCGCGGGTAACAGTTATTTAACATACATATGTTTCACAGATTTCTGGGTTTTCTCGACTATTTTTGAACACGAATGGGGCTCTTTGTCATAGGAACTGAAATAACTGGTCTTGATGAGCCTGAAGCATGACTACTTACGTGTCAGTAGGTAAATTAATATCGTGAATTTATTATGAAGACATTTACTAAACTCTTTGTCATAGGAACTGAAATAACTGGTCCGCTGACCCACCATTTGACGAGCCTAAAGCATGATGACTTACGTGTCAGTAAGTAAATTAATATCGTGACTTTTACTATGACGACATTTACTAAAATAATAACGGTGTGTCCATCAGCCTCGTTTCAGCCGTAAGACGTCCACTGCTGCAAACAGCAACAACATATCAACCCACCCTGTGCTTCTCTCAACCAGCCATAACTCTGCCTTACCTACTTGTAAATAAAACCCCAAATCCCACGTGCCAAAGTCGCTCGTATGTGTGATCGTTTAGTTCTTCTAAACTTCACAATGAATTTTTATCCGTATTTCACCATAATTAAGAGAATTTACTGCCTCGTTGGTCTAGTGGTCGCAAGAGCTACTGCTGAGCATGAGGTCCTAGGTTCGATTCCCAGGTCGGGCAAAGTGTTATTGGGTTTTTCTATCGAGAATTTCTCATTAGCAACCCGAAGTCTGGATTTGTGCCCGGTTGATGGAAAAAGGGTCGCCCCCTATTACATTTATTATAGCACAGACATCTCGATGTTTTGACATGACGCCACATTAATAGATTGCACCAGTAAGAAGCAAGGCCGGGTCACAAGTGTACTTATACATTTCAGCCGAAATACGTCCACTGCTGGACATATGCCTCACCCAAGCACCACCACTTCAACCGGGTCTGCGCTTCCCGCATCCAGCGGATTCCTGCGGCCTCCACAAGTCACCGGGCCACCTTGTGGGAGGCCTTCCAACGCTACGTCTTCTGGTACGTCCTTACGGTTGCCACTATAGACATTTCGGCCCTATCGGCTATCTGTTCTGCGAGCAATGTGCTCTGCTCACTGCCACTTAAGTTTGGCAATTCTTCAGGCTATGTCGATTTCCCTGGGTCTCCTGGGGATCTCTGTGTGCCTGTAAATAGTAATTATTATCTACTCTAAGAAGGTCGCACGCGGAAGGTCGTG
This sequence comes from Dasypolia templi, assembly GCA_963555695.1. NCBI lineage: Eukaryota > Metazoa > Arthropoda > Insecta > Lepidoptera > Noctuidae > Dasypolia > Dasypolia templi. Next base: position 8,616,928 of record OY743157.1, read on the forward strand.
AGTTCGAACCCAGGTAGGCCCTTTACTTTGTGCATATAATTTCATCACCACTCTCAAAACGGTGAAGGAAAGCATCGTGAGGAAACCGGCATGTCCACGGATATCCATCTACCAACCCGCACTGGGCCCGCGGCGGATTACGGACCACCCCTCTCGAAGAGAGGAGGCTTGTGTCCCAACAGTTGGAACATTATAGGCTAATTAGGCTATCTACTCCAAATTATTTCCAATATAACCGTCCGATCGACAGGTGGAATGCAAATATTCGTAAATATTGCCACAGTGCACACGTCCCACATTCTTGCACGCACCCCTACAGCCACTGCCATCCATGAATTTACTATCGCGCCTCATATCAAGGGGTAACTGTCAATAAATATGTAACACATGTTGTTCAATATAAAATGTGGATAGGTAGGTTTGATAGAGAGTTAATAGATAGATGGGTTGGAAAAGAGGAACTGTTTACAGCGTATGTTTTGGGACGGTATTGAAAATTCAACCGATTAGAAACCTTTCCCAGAACTTGTTAAAAAATTCTGGTAAAAAGTTTTGTGAAAGTTTTACGGCAGAATTCCTTAGATGCTACAATCAAGTTTTCATTTTAGATATACAGCGGTAGTTATCAAAGACCTGCCAAATCTCGCAGTTGCAACTATATCTTGAGAGTGGTGGCGAATGGATACTCCAAATATAAGGCAGTTTATGCGGAGGTTGCTCAGGTAGAAAACATGTTTTCTTGTCTGGTCTTCCTCTTTGTGGATTGTACTACCTACCTATATCTTTCCTATATCAGTAATACTAACACTAGAATATAAGTTATTTTGTAATACTGATACAATATGGATCACTGTTGTCCGAAATGAATGAACTTTTAATTATATTTAAGTTTTTTTTTTTTGAGATGGTCCAGAATCGATAACATCTTCAATTTATTAAATAAAAAATACAACATTTATAGTACAGAGTCAATGATTTTATGATTAATTTTATTAAGTTATAAATATAGGTACTAGATTAGTAGTACCTACTCAACATGCGCGGACACACATGTATCGGACATTTTCAATAGAATGTTTTTGTGTAATTTTATTTTATTAAAATGTTTAACACACAATAACGATTTAATGAAGAGATTATTAATTTAAATTTTACAGGTCTTTGAAAATTAGACCTTTGTGTAAGAGGGCTTCCTCTAGCACCAAATAAACAAAAAATCTCATAAATTGGCAGAGAAACGAACAAGTATATATAAAAATTGTTTATGCAACATTACTTCATGATGGACCCTGTCCTAGACCATCAGATCATACGACTGCTCTGAAACACATGATCGAAATTCAGTTTCAGGTACATTACAATGTTATCAACATGTTGACACGTGACGCGCAAGTATTTCCTTATAAACATGTTCGGCATACCTTCCTCTCACCCTCTCGCATACATCACTCACTATCAAACGTTATATGGTATCTTTGTCGATAAAGTCATGCTAAATATGTAGATACATTTCTGAAAATACAAGCTGTGGCCCGAGATTTCGTCTGTGATCCAGAATTAAAAGTAGCTTATGTCATTCTCTAGGTCCCAGGCTAGCTATCTGTCAAACTGTAAGTCAAAAGTTTAAGTTTGGATGTTTGTTACTTAATCGTGTAACAAACATCCAAACTTTCACATTCGTAGTATTAGTAGGATGCACGGAATTAACCAACAAAGACTCTTGAATTTGTAACTACGGCAGAAATAAAGACTGATATACCTACGTTAGTCAAAGGAGATAACTGCTAATCGTGGTGAATTAATTGGACATCTCATTTTGTTGATCCCGCCGGTGGTTGCCTTTTACAATAACTTGCAAGTGTGTGGTGAATTTGACCTAGAAAGCTAGAAGGTTTTTTTGGCGCCTGAATGACATCGATAGGGGGCGCTGTTGGTAAACATTTTTATCAAACTGTCACAGAAATTGTATGGAAACAACAAAATCCCACCAAAAACATTCTGTAAAAAACTAGCCAAGTCTCGATGGAGCTGCTTGTTTATCTCTAAAAAGTAATGAAATCTAGACAAACTCGTGTCAAGTCTAAGGTTCCTTACTGCGATTTCTTTATTATTATAATTAATGTTGTGTGACATGGCCGTTGAACATTCTATGATTAGAAGTCCGTCTGTACTGGAAATAATTTTTTATACTGTTTGTTTCAGGCTCGCCTATACATAAGTATTATTGAAATACGCAGCTTTATCAAGCCTACAATTGACTGGTTATTGAATCAACGTTTTCCAAGTGGTAATTTTCCATCGTCAATGGGTAGCGGTTCTGGCGACAGATTGGTGCAATGGTGTCATAGAGCACCCGGTTCTGTACCTGGATCTTCAATATCCACTGGATACAACCCACATCACTGAATGCTCAAGATCCGAATACATTTGACCTCACATTTATAACTTTTTATGTCGTTCATCGTACTTTTTACTGCTTCAGTAATAAGGCCAAATAATAATGTTTTCTGTAGTAGAGTTGTAATGTGTTTCGATCAGTTCTTATGCTAGTTTATTGCGGATGCTATGCCAAACAACGAATTACCCAATAAAATTGCTTCGATCAATTGGTATTGTTTATATGGGGCGTGGTAAAGTTTTGCTATTGGTAAATATGCTAGCGAAGTGGCGGTAACATTTATAAATCAATAAAATTGTTAATTGTTTCCTTGTATTTTTTTCTGAGTTTTTTTAAATCATGATCTGGCAGTTTGAGTAATTTATACAGCCTATCCAATTTGTCTTTTCCTTGGTATTGTTATTCGAATCGTTGAGCTCCTTAAGTTTTGAGTTGAGCTGCACGATTACTGACAAATGCGTGCACTGACTGGACTGCATGTCGATTCTGTTAAATCTCACTCAGACTTGCAGAAGTGAGTCGGTGTCATCCCGTCTAGGTCAATCCCTAACATCAGTGGCACTGACAGCTCACTCCACGCTCACTTCACCTAAGTTTTCAAGGTGAGATTGTTACAGAATAGCACTACAGGTCCACTCAATCTGTGTGGTTCCCTCCTAAAAAAACCATTTCAGACACTTATCTACATGGTCTTTACATGATCTGATCAAGATTATGTCTGGAGTTTAAAGGAGACTGTGACCTCTGAGTTTGTTTCGGTGTTTCTTCTTACGGCCGAACCCAATAACGTATCTATCTTCAAGTTTGGCGTACTCGATATACAAAAACCATTCAATATCTGGTATTAACGTCCCAATAAAGTCCAAGTATGCGGCCGATTATGTGTTGACAGCTATTTGTTTCACAGGGACAGATAGAATTGTACCGTCTATCATCAGTAGCGATCTGTCTTAGGTTATTGGGTTTGGTCGTTAGAGTAGTCAGATAAGAAAGGCCGACTCCTCATCTAGTTTAAAAAAAACATGTTTGACGTTTAAAAGTGTTTGTATAAACCTACTTACAGAAATAAAATCATTTATCATTTCAGTACATAGGAGTTCATTTTCTTGAGCTTATCCCAATTTATTTGGGGTCGGTGTAATATGCACTTTTCTTCCATACATCTTTAATGTTGTATATATCATCTTCTCGATAGTCACCCCCTTTCTATGATCTCTCACACAGTCCATCTATCGTTTCTTTGGTCTTCCCCTACCCTTAAAGCCATCCACATTCTTATTCTAAACTTTTCCAACGACATTTTCCGCAATCCTCCGCTTCACATCTTCATATACAACATGTCTATTCAGTAAAAATCTCACCGTGGAGACTTGCATGGAGTCACTTATCAGTGTCATCATCTCGTCTTGGTCAATCTCTAGCATCAGTGGCACTGACAGCTCACTTCACCTAAGTTTTCACGGTGAGATGATTACAGAATAGCACTTCCTCACTATTTAAGACCAATTAAGAACTGATTGTAGAAAAGAGCTAGCGTAACATCATCATTTTCGTAAGCGGTATTGTTCACCTATATTCTTCAAATCAATCCATTACGAAACTTAACACCGCTAACTTCCAACAAGTCTTCAAGTCTTAGAACATCACTCATAACCGAAACGCACCCTTCAGCGAACTTACTCGTAACTTAGCATCTCGGATGTACGGAGCATACAAATATCCCGCCCTTCGGCCCTTTCGGGGCACTTAAGACATCCGTCCTGTGAACCTACCCATGGGAACTGGCGCACAGTTTGAAAACTTTATTGATGGCCTGTCAGTACCTTTTAAAGGAGTAGCCTTTTCGCTGTCCAGTTGGGTTTTGGTTCGATGTAGGAGTTATTTGAATTTGATAGTGTTAGGGCCTCAAATTATTTTGTAATTCCTTATATCCATACTCCATACTAATATTATAAACTATCTAATTCTCGCGACTATGACTGCAATCCAGGAAAAAAAGTAGCCGATGTCTTTTTTTTTTGTTGTTTAATAGCAGCTTAACCTCATTGCGATAATCCAAAAATATGAGCCATAAAGCAATTAGTATGAAAAATAATCCGCACTTTAACATAATTAATTACACGGTCGTAATTACATTAATGAACGTTAAGAGTAATACAACCATATCCACCCACATTTTGTATATGATAGCAAGAGCTCTAAAGATGGCAATATGCCTGTTCATGTTTCGGTTGTAAAGGGTGCTGCGTCATACTTACTTTGAATACGGTCAAAAATCGTCACCCATTTTCCATCCCATAACCAACCACCAATAACCAAGTGAAAAGTACGAAAACCACTCGATGTAGGTACCCCTCAACATGTCTTGAAACAAAAAAAACTATTACAATACATTTAAGGTGAATCCTCTTTACTTAAAAAAATCAGAATATATCATTTGAATATTCTTAGAAAGTTTCACGATTGATACGAAATCGATGATTAATAATCAGTATATCATTCCTACAGTCTTTTGATTATCATACGACGTAAAACAGAATTGAAATTTGTAAAAAACCCAAGAAAATTTGAATGGGGAAGGCAACTGTCAAAATGGCGCTGTCGTAGCTAGTTCCCAACACAAGCCAATAATACAAGGCATCATGTGATTTTTTTTTGTGTTCCTAGATGCTCCGAAATTGCAGTATACAATTTCCCGAAAGCCCCTAAATTTAGAACATTGTGGTTTAAAGCTATTCGTGGAGATTTTTTTGAGTTCGAGTTTATGTCGGAAACATTTTGAAGAAAGTGATAACGAGGAAATATTTTCCACGTCAAGTACTTGATTTAAAATGCTGAAATCGCGGAAATTAACTAGATAATGAAATAAAATCAAACTCATGAATGAACATAAAATGAAATGAATGAACGAAATGTCAAATTTATTGTAGGCCGTAGGGACCTAGCTATGGTCACGCCATCTACAATTAGCTTTGCCCGACCTTCCCCATTGGGCGAGCAAGAGCTGAGAAAACAAAAATTTCTACAACACCCACGCAATCAAATGGCAAGTTATATTTCGCGGCATTGAGTCCCGTAGGGGGGTATTTCTTATTGTTGCCTGCTTACGTCCTCAGACCAGACAGGCATATAATTCAATAAGATTCCAGGAGCTAAGAATACAAATGCACATTGATACGTAAGTATTTTCTTGTACTAGAATTTCGATAAAGCAGTTCAGCAGTTTATCGTCAGTTCAATATAATTCTTAAAAAACTGAAAACACAAGTTTTAGTGTCACTGGAAACCGAGATTTTTATGTCACTAAGAATAAGATAGCTATTATCTTTAAGTTATATGTACATACACAGATGTACATGCACATAGTTGCAGATGAGTCACTTCTTTATTCCAGAGATTTTCATGCGTCTTGCAAGAAAATCTTTTCGTGAAGTCACAGGACGACCAGTAAAAGTCATAACCCACATACGGTTTTGCCATAAACAGATAAAAAACAGAAAGAGAGAAGAAAAAAAAACGAGGAGGTTGATAATGGATCCTTTCATTCCACTGTTGCTACAGGCCACAACTACTAAGAATTATTTTATTCTATCAACAGTGCTCGACTAAACTATATACCACATCCAATACATTTCAATCTCAACCAAACCAACTGGGGTCCGGTCGCAAAATCACTAAGTACTTACTCTGATTGAACAAGTTTCCGCCATCGCCAAAAGTAGCGGGCGAAGCTCACTCTCGTGTGAAATTAGCCGACAACTCTGATTGGCTGCCATATTTTGTTTCTTTCTTTGCTCATAACTTGTAATTGTAATTAGCAAGGACGAAGGACATAGACAGTTTGTAGGTAAGTAACATACTTTTATTAATTTTGACCAAATGTCTATTGTTGATACTCTATAGTGTTGACAAAATGTCTTGGCAATTTGGAACGAAAATTCCATCCAGAGTGTTGAAGTGACTTTGAAAGAGCAAATTAATTAGTAAAGTATAATTAATATTTCTCAGGATAAGCAGATCTGTTATACAAGCATTCTCTCTGAAAATGCTGCTCCATATGTGAATTAGTAGGCATGAAATATTTATGATTTTTAAGAACAGGTTGACATATCAAAAGACCTAATTTTTTTTTAATCAATTGTAACTTCAAGACCAGCTACTATTCTTCGCTAAAGTCTGTAAGTAGGTATTATTATTTACATTAACAACGTTAGTACCTTCGTATCACTTACTTACAGACTTTAGACTTTACATTTTAAATAGCTCACTGTTATTGCGATCACATTTAACGATATGAAATTAATACATATACTACGTCACCAATATGTCAGCCACATCTCATCTCCATCTTGACATGTTATAATACGGCCTAAGCTGGTTTGACTGTGTAATTATCAATGACAGCTAGTAATCTTCTCTAATGCTGAGTAAATACCTCCCAGTCAGCCTGTAATTAGTTAGACAACCTCATTTGTTTGAATTACCTATAGACTATGATTTATAATATCCTGTGTTATGCATAATAAAAGCTGTCTTAATGTTTGATGTGCTGAAAAGACCACTTTAAATATAATTTTGTCTTTCGATCCGACTTTGATGATAGCAAATGGGTCTGTAAAAATTAACTTACGAGAGCAGTATGAAAAACGCCAAAAGCGAGGGCTCTCCCACGCTCTCCCACGCTCTTGGCGTTTTTGATGTTTAATTTATTGACAGAGTACTCAGTTTTTGTGCAGCCTCCCAAATGCTATGATGGAAATTAAATGTTTTTTCAATATTTTAAATGATTTCTTAAGTCAGATCTTCTTACACTGAAATCATGTATCATTGCAAGTTTTAAATGCATTTCATCCTTACAACACACACAAGTTAAATGAGAAAAGATCACATAAAAGAAATTCTTAATGGAACCAAAACGATCACCAGAAAGCTGTAATCCCAAAAGAATTTTCCAAGTCATTCACATCGAGTTAAGCGACAATAAGATTTAATTTAGCCGACAACGCGGACGGCGTGTCATGTGTTTACCGACACGAGATGACGGTGATCGAGCGTCCCTTGGGCGTAAGCCGTTACGTTCAAGCTGAACGGGAAAAAATGCCACGTCAACAGTAATGGGATATTTTGTTGGTGTATTTACGATATTTTTGGTGTTATATTTTGTTTGTACGTATTGTATTAATTGTGGATCCAGGTACAGAGTTTGTATCTACCTCTTTAATCGTGATCATTGCAGCAGGGCAGCTTTGACGTTTTACTTGACTCTCTGTGTGTATAACTGAAACAGAATAAAAATGTGTTACTCCAAAATACAATTGTGAATCCTTGAAGCAAATGAGCTTAACGTTACACGAAACAAAGAAAATATTAGGTACTGACTCGTATTCTACTTTAATGCAAAGGTCTACATAGGTCTACAGTTCCTACAATTAAGTGGACAAACACTCCTCTGTATAAAATCTTGGAGCATTGTCGTCTGACAACGGGTCCTATCCGGTCCGGATTCGCGAGGTTACGTTTATTTGCCCTCCGGTCGTCCTGTCTTTACTTAGTACGGCTCTCATTTACGAAGTTAGACGTCCGGCAAAGGCTCGCCTGTCTTATTTGGATAATACTAAGCAAATATGTAAATTTGCAAGCATTATGTTCCCTACCGGTTTTTGACAACGTTAAAAATGCATGAAGTTGAGTCACCCTTTTTGCTACCTACAAAGTCTACGTGCATAGATAAGTTGTTTGACTAAAAATTTGGGATTTTATTACTCCCTCTTTAGAAGGCATTAGTAGTCGGTTTTTATGTTTTTTTTTTTACATATTTTGTGTGTATATTGTGTCGTATAGCGATGCTGGCGCGACGCCGAGCCGCGACAATAAAATTTCACGCGACATAAAGCAAAAACACACCCCAACGCATTACCACTGTTATATCTAACGACCACATTATCATGACCTGCCAATATTCCTACAAGATCCTTCTAAACCTGCACCTTCTTTGACATAGGGAGGGGAGGGAGGTCACATAGTGTGGTAGATAAAACACATCTTGTTATGATAGTGCGGAAATCGAGGAACTTTAGTCGTATGTTGAGATAACAACTATGAAAAGTAGAACTATAACAGTTCACGTTTGGTTTAATGAACATCGTGTTTGTCTGTTTTGATGCGCGATTTGGGAAAATCCGTTTTAGCTTAACTTGGCTTCTTTACAAAGATAATTAAGAGGTCTTCTAATTTAAAAACAAAACGCAACTCCACAATTTTTTTTTTACAAACATTTGAAGTGTGTTTGCAACAAGCAGTGGGAGGGGTCTGAAATTTTAAATAAGACGATCTCTGCCAACTGATGAAGATAATAATAATAATAATGAAAATTCCTTTGAACCTTGTCACGTTGTATTGGGATCGGTCTATCATTACCGACAGGACTATTATCGCTAATAAGCCTGACATAGTAGTGATAGATCGATTAGCGCGCCGCACAATGATTATCGATGTTACCATTCCACATGACGGGAACCTCGTGAAAGCTGAGAAAGAGAAACAAATTAAATATCTCGACTTAGCACACGAGGTTGTTGACATGTGGAATGTGAGCTCGGCTGTCATTGTGCCGATTGTCGTATCGGCCAATGGCCTGATGGCAAAAAGCCTCGACCAACATCTCTCGAGGCTTTCGTTAGGCGGTTGGATCAAGGGCCTGATTCAGAAGGCAGTACTCCTTGATACGGCCCGCATTGTGAGGAGGTTCCTGTCTCTGGAGCCCTAACCACCAGTAGCTTGGACCCTGCTCCCGCTACCGGCGGACCACTATTTTTTATATTTTTAAATGTTTTTTTTTAAGTTGTTTTATAAAAATATTTAAAAATATAGCAAAATAAGGATAAAAATAAATAAAAGGCATAATAATGATTTTAGTTTTTATTTTTTTAATATTTAAAAATGTAATTTATAAGTTTGTTAAATGTAATAAAGGAGATAATGTATTTGTTTCTTTCCACAAATTACACATACAGTATTTATTAGTCTACAGACACAGTTTCATAATTATTTGTGGAAGATTGGTGCCTAAACTAAGTTTGTTTACAAAACCTGTATGTCAGGTCACCGGGAAATCAATCATTGATCAAAGTTTCACATTATTTTTGTTGCACTGTAGATGATCTGATTCCTATAGCTTATATAAATAAAAACATAACACATTATAATATTGCAATACTGATTAAATTATTAATTAAACATGATTTATAAAATTAGTGAAATAAAGTAATTTATTAAGAATAATCTTAAGTAACAAGCCAAACTAAACATGTTTCTAATTTTCTACAAAAAAAAACTATACCTCACCTACCGCCGCAACCTAAGTATGCGTTGGCGCAGGATTTCCTTCAGTTTCTCTTTCTGAACATTGAGTACCATTTACTGGTGTCTAAGGTGCTTCAAATTTAGTTATTTTAAACTTATTTATCTGAACTGTGGGAAATAAGTTTAACGTTATCTGCTTGTAAACAAATTAAGTAGGTAACTACTGAAATATTTCGTGCGAAAAAAAAATCAATGAACACTTGTTAACAAACAACGACCCTTGAACTCTTAATGAGTAAAATAAATGTTACGCAAATATAAAAGTTAGATAGAAATAAGTCAATCAATATTCGCCTCCGAAGGTACACTGACTTGTTAGACAAAATCCGAGAAAAAATCTTGATACTTGAATAGAAAATTATAAATCTTGTATTTTATCACACCTTATGTACACACAAGATACGCACTGTACCTACAGTATCCATAACAATTTCTGCATCTGTTGTACCTTAGTTATAATATACATAGAGAAACTACCTAAAGGGATGTTTCAAAAGTAAGAGTAGTCAATTGATATGTATCAATTATTTTTATTGACTTTCAACATGGCGTCATGGCGGATTTAGTTACTCTGTGCTTAAAAACAATGACAGTTAAGAACAATGATATAATTATATGTCTGTGCTTAAGAACAATGATAGATCGATCATTGAACATAGATAGAGAACTGTCAGCTGTTACAACTGTGTCACTTCAGTCACTTTGGTCATGTCAAACGCCATTAATCAATTAAAATAACAGCTTAACGCCATGACAAGCCTTTGTTGTGTGTTGCGATTTCAAAGCAATTTCTTGGGTTTTACCAGCAAGCAAAACCATTTTAAAGTAATTGGACAGTTGAGAACTGTTTTAAATGTGTTTTTTGTCTATTTTTAAGTATCGTGTACAGGGACCTGGCTCAGGCTCCATACGTTTTGGACCATCTTTCCCGCTGCCGCTCTTCACGTTAATTCACAAGGACATTTAATTAAAAGACAATGTTATAGGACAGGGAAGTTCATAGTTACATACATAAATGAGATACTTTTAAATGAGAGTAGGTCTCTTATATAAGAGTATATTAGATATTCACAATTGCACAAGCTGTAGGTACTGCAATAACTCGTATCGTACTTAAACGTTATTTTATCAATTGAGATGGTGGTGGGAATGAATCAGAATGTATCAACTCGCAGGCCAATCCGTATTTAATGAATTGTTACATTGGTGGGTTTAAAAGAAGATGTAGTGACAAAAATTTAAAAGAGTCTGCTTAGATGGTTTGGTCATCTTGAGAGGATGAATGAAAGGAGACTAACAAAAGGTATTTACAAGGCAGATGTGAGTGGAAACGCCGGGAGGGGACGCCTTAGGAGGACATATAATGGCCTTATTGGTGATGTTCTTCAGAAAGGTCAGGTGCGTAGCACTCGCAACCGGCGTGCGTGTATGACCAGATGTATGAACGTAAACGAGGCAAAAGGATGAGAATGGTGGCGTTCTGTGGTTACTGCCTACCACCATGGCAAGAAGGCGTGAGTGTATGAATGTAACAATATTACATTGCAACAAGCTGCATTAATATTGTATAACCAGAAAAGTGGTATTATCATTGATGAAACTAGTAAAGTATCAAGTCGTCTCGGCGGCACAAGTTAATCTTGTAGAATTTTAACGTTTGCGCTCGTTAGTCTGTAAGGTCTGTAATAAGACGGAGTTGTATCAGTCAAATATTGATGCTGAGCTACTTCATATTGATAAGCGGGGCCGTGCCCTGCTGCTGCCCTATCTATCATTATATGAACATTTCTGAACGTTATAATATGAGAACATAGGTATTTCGTTTTTCTCATAATATGTCTCGCTGACGGTGGCGCGTGTGTTGGATCATTTCATTTTAGCTCCCTTCAAAATGGTTGAGCTGAATGGTGCTGATCAGGGACAGTTACCGTTACCAAAAAAATACCGGTATAATTACCAAAACATTTCGTTCTGTTACGTTAAATACTTAACGTTACAAATACCGTTAAGTCATTGGATTTACCGGTATCAAAATAGCGTTACTAATAGCGTTATTTCGCTAAAATCTAGCAAGATCTGATGCGACGTTGCCAAACCGAAACGGACGCCGCGTGCTATGCGTTCGGTTCTTGTATTGTAAGCGGAGCGGCAACCACTAGCATTTATCGTTATTGTTACCAGGGACCGAATTACCGTTATTTTTTTTATAACGATACCAATTACCGTTATGTTAACGATAAAAAAGTAACGATATTAATAACGAAACCCATGAGTCAGTTAACGTTATCTAACTACCAGTATTAGTACCGGTAAAAGTTACTATTCTTTTACCGGTAATTTTTACGCCTATCTCTTTCTAACAATGACGGCCGAGAGACAAGCATCTTTCGGTGTTAACGTTTAAGGGTCCATAGCTACCTTTGTTTTCTGTCAAAATGCAGTTCTGTATGTTGATATCGGAATCATTGATATGACATTACGCCCATATCTAGTCTATCCACTAGCAACTGCTAACTCTAACACTTAAACGAAGGACATTCATTCGGAGTAGTAATATTTTTGACAGAATTAAAAAGGTATCTATCTATAGCTGACACAGAATAAATACGACAAAGTACGTTAGAGAGTAAAAAAATCTTTTAAAATCAACGCGAGTTAAACTAACCACCGTCTATCTTTTCTTTGGTGAACAACCACAGATAAAGAACTATGGCGATTTTTGCTTAAGCTTCGTTTTAGGATAAAAAAGTGATATGTGAAAAAAATACGATTTAAAATTTATTTGAAAACATTAATTAAAATGATCACTAAAATATATTTTAATTTTTTATGAGCACTAGTTAAACACTAACTAATCAAAAAAAGTACTGTTTTTATACTAAAGGATTTATATTTTAAAATTCTAATTGTCTAATTATAATCATACGCCATGATTATTAGTATGAGTATTTGAATTCAAAATTGCACCTAAAATCACAGTCCATATTTTTTTAGGAAATGTTGTTTATTTTTTCAAAGTATTTTTTTAAGTTAAATTTAATCTTGGTCTGGCAGTTTGAGTAATTTATGCGGACTACCCAAATATCCTGTCTTTTGTATTGTTCGTCGAATCATTGAGCTCCTTAGTTCTGAGTTGAGCTGCATAATGATTGGCTAATGTGTGCACTGACTGGACAGGTCCACTTAAATCTGTGTGGATCTGTCCTCAAAAGACCATTTCAGGCACCAGTCTACAAGATCCTCATATGATCTGACCAAGATTATTTTCGGATTGTTATATACACTTTGACATTGATGGACAATTTATGTATACTATGACATGAAAATTTACTCTGTGAAGTATTATAATATTTAAATTATTGTGAATAACAAATAATAAAAAAGTTTATTTAAATAAAAAGGGACACATTTATCATAACAATTAAAAAGAGCAAAGTTGCTAATTTGCCTGAACTAGGTTGAACCTGTGTTTCAGGCTAGAGAATGTAAAGATAATGTGAATATGTTGTTTATTTTTTCAAAGTATTTAAAAATAAGTTAAATTTAATCAGGGTCTGGCAGTTTGAGTAATTTATGCGGCCTACCCAAATGTCTTTTCTTAGGTAATGTTCGTCGAATCACTGAGCTCCTTAAGTTCTGTGTTGAGCTGCATGACTACTAATAAATGCGTGCACTGACTGGACAGGTCCACTCATTCTGTGTGGTTATTTCCTCTAAAGACCGTTTTAGACACCAATCTACGGTCTTCACATGATCTGACCAAGATTATGTCTGGACTTTAAAAGAGACTGTGACCTCTGAGTTTGTTTCGGCCTTTCTACTCAGAGTAGTCAGATAGGAAACGCCGATCTCATCTAGGGTTTTAAAATATGATTGACGTCTAAAAGTGTAACCTACTTACAGAAATAAAATAATTGATAATTTATGATTCACATTAAAATAGAAACTTACGTTTTTGGTTTCCCAGTAATCAAAAATTTTTGTTAGTAGAATGAAGTAACGGTTTTATTTTAAAAGTATCTATTTCGTCTATATATTTATTAAAGTAAAACTATTGTTTTCTCTGACCAAGCGGACTGATAAATCATCATCATCCTTTTCTAAATATTTGTTGTTTGTGAAATCTTTCCTAATTGTGCTTTTTTGTTCCCGGACCTGGGTGCCACTGCCAATTCACTAGAGCTTTCTTTTTGTAGCTCTTATTGAGCTACAAAACGTATTATTAGTATTATTCCAGGCCACTCAGAAGTATTGCAAAAATGTTTTATGTATGAGACTGGCCAGTTATAGTCATATCAAAATTTCCCTCCTCATTGTTTGCGAGTTAATTTAAAATATCTTGTTTAATAAAAAAAATGGATCTGCGCCGGTAACATTTTCGCGCTATGATTTTTTACGATTTCAAGTGTTGCCTGAAACAGGAAGAATCGTACGATATACTTCAAATGACATTCATGGATGAAGGCCCTTCTAAGGCAACCGTGTATCGTTGGTATAACGAATTCAAGCGGCTAACTTTGGGGGATGAAGAAAGAAGTGGTCGCCTTTTTACGGCTGTTACGGAACAAAACGTGCTAGCAGTGAAAATTTTAATTCAAGACAATAGGCAAGTAACGTATCAAGAGATTCTGCACATACGGCAGGTTCGATCGGGAAGCCTTCACGAAATACAACATGTGCGTCTTCGCGTGAGGAGGATAGTTTCACGCTGGTTGCCGCACAACCACACCGATGCTCAGAAGCAGGCCCGGGCGGAATGGTGCCGTGATATGATAAACAAATTTGCAGCAGGCTCGTCTCGGCGTGTTTACGAAATTATTACAGGTCTGCGGTTTGGGTGTAGCGTCAAAGTGAAGCGATCTAGAAGCGCGGGGTAACATTTTGTTATTTTTTTAATTTGACTGGTAACTTGGTGTCAATTCCTTTACGGAACCAAAGAAGCATCAACGCTGAATGCTTGGCAGAAGTTTCCTCTGTTGTGCGCAACAAGCGACTAAACAGAGCTCCGCGGGCTACTGCTCCACCATGAAACACGCCTTCGCACACCGCACTCAAAACGAGGGACTTGCTGGACAGCACGCTAGTCAAACTCCTAGGTCACCCTCCTTACAGTCCTGACCTAGCACCGTAGGACTTCGTTTTATTTCCGAAAGTAAAACATCCGCTCAAAGGGATATACAATTTTCATCTCCGGAAAATGCGGTGTCAGCGTTCGAATAGGCTGTAAACGAGGTGTCTACTTCGGACTGCAAAAAGTGGTTCTAAAACTGGTTCAGACGCATGAAACTTTGTAAAGAGGCTAGTGTAGAAAGTACTTTGAAAATATTAAAAAAAAAACTTAAAGAACCCCATAGTCCCACGTATTTGTAAGTTTCGTTTGTTTTCAGTAAGTTTTGGTAAACTGTTGTGAAGTCGAATCAAGTTATTATATGTATTAATTCGCTGAACTGTGGGAAGTGTGGAATTAACTCTGGAATCTAGAAATACAGCATTAACAAAACAGTAATTCTGAAACAGTACTTCCTCCCTTTCTGTCATATATTTAGCAACAAGGTGGCACAGATTAAAGTTAATTACATTTAAATTTATTTTTCACAACAACCAATGCAAGTAAACATCACGTTTAATGTTTTATTGCACAATGTGCAAGTAAATGTTAAATGATTTTATTTCTGTTAGTAGGTTTGTACAAACACTTACACGTCAATACTATTTTAAAAGCTAGATGAGATTGGCGTTTCCTGACTGACTACTCTGAGAAGAGAGGCCGAAACAAACTCAAAGGTCTCTTTCAAAGTCCAGACATAATCTTGGTCAGATCATGTAGATTGGTGTCTGAAATGGTATTTTGCGAAAAGAACCAAGCAGATCGAGTGGACCTGTCCAGTCAGTGCACGCATTTGTCAGTCATCATGCGGGTCAACTTAGAACTAAGGAGCTCAACGTTTCGACGAACATTACCAAAGAAAGTACATTTAGGTAGGCCGCCTGAGTTACTTAAACTGCCAGACTATGATTAAAACTAACAGAGGAAAAAAGACGTAAATGTATTTAAAAAAAACACATTGTATTCACATTCACAATAATAATAATAACATTACAAAGTAAGCTTTCATATCATTGTATATAATATATGTTTAGTCATCAATGTCAATGTGTATATAATAAATAATCTCGGTCAGATCATTTGAGGACCATGTTGACTGGTTTCTGAAATGGTATTTTGATGAAAGTACCAAACAGCGACGATCGGAAAGATACGAATACGAGACGTCATGCGCTCCCGCGTGTTTCATTTCATAATCATACGGCACACAAGCATCGCGTACGCCGATACGTCTATTGTCTGTTGTTTTCAACTAATAATATTTTTCCTAATGCAACTGCTTTAGTAAAAATATTATTATGGGCCGAAAGAAGTACAACAAAGTGTACCGATATCTCAAGGTTTTCAAAGAAAATAATGAATCAACTAATATACAGTTTTTTTTTCTATACCTTTATATATTTTGACATAAACAATAACATGAGTATTTACTGTTTAAAGTATTATATTATTTTAATTTTGCGAATGTGAGGACTGTATGGGTCATCGTTTTTTTTTTTTCAGTTACTTTTACTGATGGTCTGGCAGTTTTAGCACTTCATGAGGCCTACCCAAATGTCCTTTCTTTTGTATTGTTCGTCAAATCGTTGCGCTCCTTTAGTTCTGAGTTGAGCTGCACGATAATTGACAAATGCGTGCACTGACTGGACAGGTCCACTCGATCTGTTTGGTACTTTCATCAAAATACCATTTCAGAAACCAGTCAACATGGTCCTCAAATGATCTGACCGAGATTATTTATTATATACACATTGACATTGATGACTAAACATATATTATATACAATGATATGAAAGCTTACTTTGTAATGTTATTATTATTATTGTGAATGTGAATACAATGTGTTTTTTTTAAATACATTTACGTCTTTTTTCCTCTGTTAGTTTTAATCATAGTCTGGCAGTTTAAGTAACTCAGGCGGCCTACCTAAATGTACTTTCTTTGGTAATGTTCGTCGAAACGTTGAGCTCCTTAGTTCTAAGTTGACCCGCATGATGACTGACAAATGCGTGCACTGACTGGACAGGTCCACTCGATCTGCTTGGTTCTTTTCGCAAAATACCATTTCAGACACCAATCTACATGATCTGACCAAGATTATGTCTGGACTTTGAAAGAGACCTTTGAGTTTGTTTCGGCCTCTCTTCTCAGAGTAGTCAGTCAGGAAACGCCAATCTCATCTAGCTTTTAAAATAGTATTGACGTGTAAGTGTTTGTACAAACCTACTAACAGAAATAAAATCATTTAACATTTACTTGCACATTGTGCAATAAAACATTAAACGTGATGTTTACTTGCATTGGTTGTTGTGAAAAATAAATTTAAATGTAATTAACTTTAATCTGTGCCACCTTGTTGCTAAATATATGACAGAAAGGGAGGAAGTACTGTTTCAGAATTACTGTTTTGTTAATGCTGTATTTCTAGATTCCAGAGTTAATTCCACACTTCCCACAGTTCAGCGAATTAATACATATAATAACTTGATTCGACTTCACAACAGTTTACCAAAACTTACTGAAAACAAACGAAACTTACAAATACGTGGGACTATGGGGTTCTTTAAGTTTTTTTTTTAATATTTTCAAAGTACTTTCTACACTAGCCTCTTTACAAAGTTTCATGCGTCTGAACCAGTTTTAGAACCACTTTTTGCAGTCCGAAGTAGACACCTCGTTTACAGCCTATTCGAACGCTGACACCGCATTTTCCGGAGATGAAAATTGTATATCCCTTTGAGCGGATGTTTTACTTTCGGAAATAAAACGAAGTCCTACGGTGCTAGGTCAGGACTGTAAGGAGGGTGACCTAGGAGTTTGACTAGCGTGCTGTCCAGCAAGTCCCTCGTTTTGAGTGCGGTGTGCGAAGGCGTGTTTCATGGTGGAGCAGTAGCCCGCGGAGCTCTGTTTAGTCGCTTGTTGCGCACAACAGAGGAAACTTCTGCCAAGCATTCAGCGTTGATGCTTCTTTGGTTCCGTAAAGGAATTGACACCAAGTTACCAGTCAAATTAAAAAAATAACAAAATGTTACCCCGCGCTTCTAGATCGCTTCACTTTGACGCTACACCCAAACCGCAGACCTGTAATAATTTCGTAAACACGCCGAGACGAGCCTGCTGCAAATTTGTTTATCATATCACGGCACCATTCCGCCCGGGCCTGCTTCTGAGCATCGGTGTGGTTGTGCGGCAACCAGCGTGAAACTATCCTCCTCACGCGAAGACGCACATGTTGTATTTCGTGAAGGCTTCCCGATCGAACCTGCCGTATGTGCAGAATCTCTTGATACGTTACTTGCCTATTGTCTTGAATTAAAATTTTCACTGCTAGCACGTTTTGTTCCGTAACAGCCGTAAAAAGGCGACCACTTCTTTCTTCATCCCCCAAAGTTAGCCGCTTGAATTCGTTATACCAACGATACACGGTTGCCTTAGAAGGGCCTTCATCCATGAATGTCATTTGAAGTATATCGTACGATTCTTCCTGTTTCAGGCAACACTTGAAATCGTAAAAAATCATAGCGCGAAAATGTTACCGGCGCAGATCCATTTTTTTTATTAAACAAGATATTTTAAATTAACTCGCAAACAATGAGGAGGGAAATTTTGATATGACTATAACTGGCCAGTCTCATACATAAAAACATTTTTTGCAATACTTCTGAGTGGCCTGGAATAATACTAATAATACGTTTTGTAGCTCAATAAGAGCTACAAAAAGAAAGCTCTAGTGAATTGGCAGTGGCACCCAGGTCCGGGAACAAAAAAGCACAATTAGGAAAGATTTCACAAACAACAAATATTTAGAAAAGGATGATGATGATTTATCAGTCCGCTTGGTCAGAGAAAACAATAGTTTTACTTTAATAAATATATAGACGAAATAGATACTTTTAAAATAAAACCGTTACTTCATTCTACTAACAAAATTTTTTGATTACTGGGAAACCAAAAACGTAAGTTTCTATTTTAATGTGAATCATAAATTATCAATTATTTTATTTCTGTAAGTAGGTTACACTTTTAGACGTCAATCATATTTTAAAACCCTAGATGAGATCGGCGTTTCCTATCTGACTACTCTGAGTAGAAAGGCCGAAACAAACTCAGAGGTCACAGTCTCTTTTAAAGTCCAGACATAATCTTGGTCAGATCATGTGAAGACCGTAGATTGGTGTCTAAAACGGTCTTTAGAGGAAATAACCACACAGAATGAGTGGACCTGTCCAGTCAGTGCACGCATTTATTAGTAGTCATGCAGCTCAACACAGAACTTAAGGAGCTCAGTGATTCGACGAACATTACCTAAGAAAAGACATTTGGGTAGGCCGCATAAATTACTCAAACTGCCAGACCCTGATTAAATTTAACTTATTTTTAAATACTTTGAAAAAATAAACAACATATTCACATTATCTTTACATTCTCTAGCCTGAAACACAGGTTCAACCTAGTTCAGGCAAATTAGCAACTTTGCTCTTTTTAATTGTTATGATAAATGTGTCCCTTTTTATTTAAATAAACTTTTTTATTATTTGTTATTCACAATAATTTAAATATTATAATACTTCACAGAGTAAATTTTCATGTCATAGTATACATAAATTGTCCATCAATGTCAAAGTGTATATAACAATCCGAAAATAATCTTGGTCAGATCATATGAGGATCTTGTAGACTGGTGCCTGAAATGGTCTTTTGAGGACAGATCCACACAGATTTAAGTGGACCTGTCCAGTCAGTGCACACATTAGCCAATCATTATGCAGCTCAACTCAGAACTAAGGAGCTCAATGATTCGACGAACAATACAAAAGACAGGATATTTGGGTAGTCCGCATAAATTACTCAAACTGCCAGACCAAGATTAAATTTAACTTAAAAAAATACTTTGAAAAAATAAACAACATTTCCTAAAAAAATATGGACTGTGATTTTAGATGCAATTTTGAATTCAAATACTCATACTAATAATCATGGCGTATGATTATAATTAGACAATTAGAATTTTAAAATATAAATCCTTTAGTATAAAAACAGTACTTTTTTTGATTAGTTAGTGTTTAACTAGTGCTCATAAAAAATTAAAATATATTTTAGTGATCATTTTAATTAATGTTTTCAAATAAATTTTAAATCGTATTTTTTTCACATATCACTTTTTTATCCTAAAACGAAGCTTAAGCAAAAATCGCCATAGTTCTTTATCTGTGGTTGTTCACCAAAGAAAAGATAGACGGTGGTTAGTTTAACTCGCGTTGATTTTAAAAGATTTTTTTACTCTCTAACGTACTTTGTCGTATTTATTCTGTGTCAGCTATAGATAGATACCTTTTTAATTCTGTCAAAAATATTACTACTCCGAATGAATGTCCTTCGTTTAAGTGTTAGAGTTAGCAGTTGCTAGTGGATAGACTAGATATGGGCGTAATGTCATATCAATGATTCCGATATCAACATACAGAACTGCATTTTGACAGAAAACAAAGGTAGCTATGGACCCTTAAACGTTAACACCGAAAGATGCTTGTCTCTCGGCCGTCATTGTTAGAAAGAGATAGGCGTAAAAATTACCGGTAAAAGAATAGTAACTTTTACCGGTACTAATACTGGTAGTTAGATAACGTTAACTGACTCATGGGTTTCGTTATTAATATCGTTACTTTTTTATCGTAAAATAACGGTAATTGGTATCGTTATAAAAAAAATAACGGTAATTCGGTCCCTGGTGCTGATCCATGCGTCATGTTCGTGAACGGGCGCCGTCAGTTGGGACTGGTCATCTCTTAGCTGCCACTGCTTATTTTAATAATTTATTTTTAGGATTGTTTTTAATTATTTTTCGCTGCACTCTGGACGCTTTTAACGTGTACGGTTTTTGTACATCGTTCTCACCTATAGGGTCAACATTAATGATGTAACTAATATATTTGTAACAACAATATTATATAAAAGAGTGTCCATGGAGTTTCTTGCCCGTTCTTCTCCATAGGTACCTACTACGCTTTGGAATGGGCAAAAGTGCCTGTTTAATTGAAATAAATGCTTTGAGTTTGAGAGCTGAGTTTTAGTTTGAATATTTTATAAGTCCCGAAAACTAAAAATACTTAAGGTGCGGTAAGAAGCAAATTTTTTGGATACTTAATTGACAATAGCGCATCGTGGTAACTAATAAGTAAGGTTGGCGATGATGTTAGTTGAATCTTCGGTCCACAAAATGTTGTAGATTTAATTAATTTAAAAACAAATGCACTGACCAGTGGAATAATTCCTGGGTATTTCTTATATCTATATCTAATATCATAGATAACGCTAAAAAATTTGAGAAATAGGCGTCGATTTTTTAACTCTGATACGATTTTTTATCATGATACTTTTTTAAGTGATGTAATTTTAATTAGTTTTTTTACAATTGACAAAACACAGTTTATTATATTTCTTGTAATATTTACCAATATACCTAACAGTGAGACAAAAAAAACTGAGCGTTAGATAGTGTTCTACGTTTGGGCAGCGCCCTAAAACTAGTGTCAACCACTCCAATCACTTTAAACTAGTTTTAAGTACTGCTTGAGTAAGGTTCTGTGATACGGGTCTTATTAGTCTTCATCGTGATCATCATATCAACCGAAAAACGTCCACTGCTGTAGATACATATATACATGTGCTTCCCCGAACCGTAACGTGTTAATGTTTTACGAGAATGATTTTGTGAACGTATCTACTTTTTTTATTTACAGTGAATACATACACAATAGGAACTAAAAATATTTATTTTAATAGGAATAGGAACTGAAAAGTGTTAAAAAAAACGAACCCAAGAACTAGGCTGTTGACTGGACAGGTCCACTCAATCTGTGTGGTTCTTTCCTCAAAAGATAATTTCAGGAATCAATCTACATGTCTGCACATGATCTGACCAAGATTATGTCTGGGCTTCAACTTTAAAGAGACTGTGACCCTTGTGTTCGTTTCGGCCTTTCTTCTCAGAGTAGACAGATAGGAAACAAGTATTAGTACAAACCTACTAACAGAAAGAAAATCATTTCGCACTGAGGGTCAAATTAAAAGAGACAGACGGAACTCAGCGTAACTTTCTGATCTGACAAAATCAATGCATTTTGGCGTGATTTAACAGATAAGTTAACGCCAAGTTTCGTCTCAGTATCTTACACGCACATAACAACTATCTAAACAGGGTTTACTTCCCCAGTTTCTCCTCCACGTAACACAGTACTGTCCGTCTTCATTAGTCTGACGCAATCAGCGTGAACATTCGCACCAGGACGCACTCACTCACTCGCTCTGACTAGACACATATCACTACTATTGGATTTAAACTCGCACACTGCACTAGAAACGAATTCACCTGGTCAAACTTGGTGATGAACTAACTAACTAGGTGAAGGTAAGGGAATTGAGTGAGGTGTTTTAAAGATGGCTCAGTTGACTCTAAAAATAGTGTCCTAAAAAGATAAGCAAGTAACAAACTGAGTTTCCAAATTCTAAAGTCAGTTTTGAGCCTCAATTCTACGTCAAAAATTAACTTTTAAATTTGTAAAACTCAGTTTTTATTTTTTCTTTAGATAAGTTAGAACGCTTTACTTTACTTTTAAAACGCTTTAAAAGATAAACAAGTCACCAAGTTTACAAGCGGGTTTGACTACCCAGGATGCACCAGCCGCCCTTGCCGGATTGCCGCCATGGGATCTGGAGGCAAAAGCCCTCGCGCACGTATGGGAGTGGCGCGAGGAGGCAAAACGCCGGGGTGTAACTCCGCTGCCGCGAGAAATCACGGTACAGCGGACAGAGCTCCGGCGGGATCTCATGGCGACATGGAGGGTGCGATTGTCGCAACCTAGTGCTGGGCACGCCACAATAGCGGCGGTAAGTCCCCTCTTTGAGGAGTGGTTGGAGAGGCGCCACGGCGTCCTCACCTTCCGCCTGACACAGGTCCTCACCGGACACGGTTGTTTCGGGAGGTTCCTGTTTCGCATAAGGCGGGAGGAAACGCCCGGGTGTCACCATTGTGTGGATCGCCCGGAGGACACGGTGGAGCATACGGTGGAGGTATGCCCAGCTTGGGCGGAGCACCGCAGTGTCCTCGCGGAGGCGATTGGCGGCGGCGATCTCTCGCGTCCGGCCCTGGTCCAGGCCATGGTACGGAGCGAGAGGGAATGGCAAGCCGTCACCTCCTTCTGCGAAGCAGTAATGCTCGCGAAGGAGGAGGCGGAGCGGGTGAGGGAGAGAGCCTTGCGCCCTCACGCCCCCACTAGCCGCCGCAGGAGACGCCCTGGGCGTCGGGAGTCGCCTGCAGATTCCCGGCCACCGTAGGCGCGGGCTTGCGGACGGCGAGCAATGGGTAGCTTGCCGTCCGGTAAGGACCAGGCCCGGGTCGACGGCGCGTTGTGTTCCACGCGCGCCTCAAAGAGATGTCAGCACAAAGTGACGGGGTCCGATAGGGCCGACGCCTCAGGGTGGCGGGTTATTCCACAGAGAAAACCGTGGCCCTGGCACAGGCAACTGAAGGAACACGGGTGGGTTTTAGTCAGTAAAAGTCTGACACGCCCTCCCGCTCCACCCAGAGCGGGAGAAGTCATTTGATGATTTCCCACCCAAAAAAAAAATAAAAAAAAAAAAGAAAAAAATAAAAAAAAAAAAAAGGATGCACCAGCCGTGCAAATCTTAGGGTGGATTTCACCAATGAAACTGAACGCGTTCAGCACTTGATAAACGCATTTGGGAGCTGTCAGCGTCAAAATTGTTATGGAATATTGACAATGACAGCTCGTGAACTAGGTTTAAAAGTGCGGATCTCGTTTAGTTTCATTGGCGCAATCGGCACTAAGTGTTGTTACACAGTGTAGATGAAAAAATCAAATGATCAAAAAATGTTACTGAACTGTGTGACGGTTCTGTTCTAATAACGCTTTAGAAATCTCAATACTGTTTTCACAATGTCCTTACTAAATGCCGATTTCACCAAAGAAACTGAACGCGTTCAGCACATCTGAGGTCTGATTTCACCAATGGAATTGAACGCGATCAGTACATAAACTCCGTTTCGTCCGTTTGAACGCGTTCAGCACATCTAAAACGCGTTCACGAGCTGTCAGTGTCAATATTCCACAGAAAATAATGACACTGACAGCATTTATGTGCTAATCACGTTCAGTTTCTTTGGTGAAATGCTCCACTAGACAAGTACATCCCAGCAACCAGTTTAAATGTCTATTCGTTAACAAAGCTAATGAGAAAATCAGCGAAAATTCACAACTAAATACGACTGACCTACATAGCGGGAGTTCATTCTGCCACTATCAAGTTACGAAATAAAGCATCAGATCTAAAATGTGATCTCTTCAATTAAATATCCAGCCAAACGATGAAATCAGACTGTAAACTAGCATTTTTTTTAGCTCAGGTATCGTGTTATTTAGATTTTTATGCCATTCTAGATTTTTACATGATAGTTATCTATATTTTTCAGGAAAACTCAAACAAGAACGAATGTTAACCTTTTGTAAGTGGTTGTGTAAAAAGACAATTGGCGGAATCCCATGCCAAATTCATGTAAATTTGGAAAAGTATTTGACTTAGGTATGAAAGCTTTGCACAGTAACAGTAAGTAAAATGATGAAGGAACACAATTTCGGAAATAAGTGGCTATTATTTGGCAACACGTAAAAAGTTTTTCTCCTAATGTATGCGTGGGTAAAACAGTTGCATCCATTTTCAAGATTAATCTTTTCATACGTTACGAGCCATACATTCAACAAAAAACCAGTACAAAATACTTCATAAACTTGAAACTCGAACCCAAAATAGTCAAAGAAGGAACGTTATAAGGGGAGTTACATAAGAGCGCGCCGTCGGCATAGCATCGTAATTGTTGGAGCTTGCGTCGCATAGTAACCCCGCGCTGTGTGCCGGCGCGCGAAGCGTGAACGACACCTGGCTTGCTACCTGAGCCTCATCGACCACTGCCTCCTACCGTGTGTACGAGGTCTTATTTAACGGTATGATTATTGTAGAATATTGAGATGTTGTGGAAATTGTGTACATTGGGATTTGTGTTGATTTTGAATTTATCTAAGACATAAATGTAGATAGATGAAAAAGGATTTATAAAGCTGATGTGTGAATGATTGAGCGTAAGTACTTATTGTTTTTACACCGATGGAGTTCTACAAAAGTGTTTTTTTTTGTATTTCGAAGATTGAGATCAAAATAAGGATACTACATACATATGTATCTTCGTAGCACGCGTAGCACATGCTACGCGTGCTACGAAGATACGTCAATCTTACGTTCATTTGTGCAAATAAATTGTTTCTCTCAATGATCACGGGAAACATTATGCAATACTTATTGTTGACATAGATATATCTACATACATCTACATACGCAATTCATCAAACGTAGATTAGCACCATGCAATGCAGAATGTGTCGCTTCAAGGAATATTTCAATTGATAGAGGAAGGAAAGATCACTCACAACAAAGAGAGGACCCGGAAGTGCCTGAGGGTTGAATAGTTTGAGTCCTCCGACCTCCGAGGTCAGAGGGAAGGGGAGGGTTTAAACGTTACTTTATTTCCAAATATATAAATAGGTCAACTAGGATCGGGAAAATTTATTTAAAGATCAGATGAAGTTTTCTTGTACATATTAATAGAAAACAAAAGAAGAACCGTTGAAAGGTAATTTAGGGCTAACTTTTTAATACTTCATACTATTAACTTTTTTTTTAAGGACTAAATATTGTGATTTGACAGGTTTTGTGTAGAAAATTATGTCGAACTGTCATATTTATCCTTCAGATAAAACTTTTGTGACCTATTGAACAAAAAAAAAACAACCGGCTTCCAAAAAAAAAGACGGGAACTTTGGTTTCGTATTTTCGTTTTTTAGCCACCTACTTCGAAGTAATTTTTCATGACGTAGTTTTTTTTTTGCAGATTTTTTTTATTTTTTAATTTTTTTGTTATGGTACCCCCACACAATTTCGTATACCACTACTTGCTATGAAAATACCACTGATAGGAAGTCATTAGAAAAGGAAAAAATACGTCTTATTTTTAATTTATTATAGTTTTTCAGTTAGCTTCACTAACTGAAAAACTACCTAAGCAGAGTTACATGGGATCACCCCAGAAGCATACCCTATCCATTAAAAAGAGAATTTTTGAAATCGATCCACAATTGCCAAAACATACAGACGCATTGAGAACCTCCTCCTCTTGGAAGTCGGTAAAAAAAATCAGTCATCAATGAAGTTACTAGAATAGACCACAGCTCTCTCATCTACTTGCGAATTAGTCTGCCAAGCGCGGTGATTGCTTGAAAATAACGTATAATTCTACTTCATAAAGTGAACATCACTACTGAACCTCTACCTACCCTCCAAACGTTGCCATGAACACAACATATACTTATAAACTTGGCAGCTTCTCCCGGTTTCTCGGACACGTCTCGTGGGCTGCATGGGGTGTAATTTGAACAAATGAGCGACGGCTACCGAACCAAATTAGATTCTCGCCGGTCGACCGCCGGACGGCGCCGGCGCCGGACAGTTGCCGGATCGCCTCCTCTCGCCAACAGATTACGGCACTTGGGTCGGGAGCCGGTGCAATTTGTATCGTCTCGATAAATAGATCTTATGCCTTTTTGGAATCGGATTAGGGTACAATTGGTATCGAAATTGCTTCGGTTGTGAATGGTATTGATGGGATTTTTTACTTTCAGCGTAGCCGTTGTTATGGACAGTAAGTACAACAAGCAGATATTCTTCTGCTAAGTTTTCTAATCATGGACTTATCGAGCATGATTAGAAAACTTAGCAGAAGGTTTTCATTAGTGTGCGTACATAGGTATCTAATATCATTAAGCGGGAAGACGCTGCCGACTACCCAGTTCTTTGAAATACTATCTCCTAACGTCCGAACCCAATAACGTATCTATCACTAATTTTGGCGTACCGAAGAAAGAAAAACCTAAAAATCTCGGGTTGTAACGTCCCAATAAAGCTAAATTATGCGTCCCTGTAACTTGTTTACAGCGACCGATAGAATTAAGTATAGGTACTGTCTATCATCATTAGCGATATGTCTTTTACTGAAAATAGGTCATATTTAGCTATTCGCAACCTAGACAGTCAATTTATTATGTATCAAGAATGATGACGCAAAGAATGGATCTAGATATCTAAAAACTGTACACTTCTTTCACAACAGTCGCCAAATTACAATTGAAGAGCATCTCCAAAAAGAGCAACTTAAAAAATAAATCAAATCAATACTGGCCGAATGTAAATAAATGCCGTGTTATCCGGTGTTTAAACAGTGTAGGGCGTCCCCCACCGGCTCCTAATAAAAAAATTGAACTTTCAATAAAGAGAATCATTAATTCTGCTTAGGGAGGGATCCCGTAACATCCTAACGAACTCCACAAGAATCTTTGGATGTTTTTGTCGGATAATTATTTGAAAGAAATACTTAGGAGCACCAGGCCTCCGTCCACTGGGGAAATTGTTTTCGACGCTTTCCAAACAGCGGAGAAAAATGTCTTAGTTTTTCTTGTGTGGGTATTTTGATAGCTATACGTTTGCATTCGGTATTGGAAGACGTTTGAGATTAAACTGGGAGAAACTTTTAATTTCAAAATTAGTTTGTTTCAATGAAATGTACAAAACTTTAATGAATTCTAATATACAGACAGTGTGTTTAAAATTAAATTACTATCACATTCACGAACAAACATTATAAACTCCAAAAAAAACCTCCAAAAAAGAAGACTAGATGAGTCTTATTGTTTGTCACTTTTGATAGATGATGATTAGCAATTAGAATTAATTTATAAACAATTAGGTTACCTAATGATTAGCTGTTGAATTAACAAGATAGCAATTCTTCGAACAGCATCAACAAACAAGCAACAACCAGCCACAACAAACAGCGTCTCACGGATATTGATCGGATATTTTTCTCAGACGCTATTACGGTAATGCAGCCAATCTCCCGACGAGCAAGGAGCCGACGTCGCGTTCAGCGGGAATTAATGATGTCCTTTATTGGAGCCACCATTTTTTGATTCCATCCCGCACCTAAAACACGCAAATTTTATCAAATTTATTTTATTTCATCATACGTTACGCACTCTTTTACGTCTAACACCTTCCTTTTTGAACAAAACACGCGATGAATTTCGAATTTAGAGAAAATGTCGTCTCTGTCGACTCTAAGTAGGCTTTTTACTGAGAACAATCGCCGGAGGCGTAGGAAGCCAACAAAATCCTTGTTTACACGATCTGGGTCCACATTAAAAGCATACCCCAGTCGCTTTAAGGCATTATTCGGATCTGTCAGGGATTATTGTATTATATTGTCAAAAAGGGATGTTACATTTTCGATTTGTTAACATAACGTTTTGAGGAATAAATCAATAGGTACAGTATCAGACACCTTCATTCAAAAATTCACTCAAAAAAATACGAAAACCTAGGTTTTGCCCGCGACTTTGCCGGCGTGGAGGTCGGAAATTGTCCCACGGGAACCACTACCAGGATTAAAAGTTGGTATCCTACGTCTTAACCACATAGTCTACCTATGAGAATTTTTTTTATAGGAATCTGTTCAGGCATGAAAAGGTTACAGACAGACAGACAGAGTTACTTTCAAATTTCAAATATTAGTATGGATATAGATATAGTAAATCTATTAACAATAAACAGCTAGGTTAAAAATAAGTAATGGCTGAAGACTCAGAGGTTCTTCGTGATTAGACTTTTATGTCGTCGTTTTTGACTAGCTGTTTCCCGCGACTAGGTCTGCGATTCGGGGTGAAAAATAGCCTGTGTTCTTACCCAGGTCATGGTTTATCTGTGTGTCAAATTTCATTAAAATCCGTGCAGCCGTATTTGCATGATTGAGTAACAAACTTACCTTCGCGTTTATGATGTTAGTTAGGATGTTTGATCCAACTTGATCTCGGAACGACTAAGTGCCGATTTCATCAAAGTTACTGAACGCGTTAAGCACATCTAAATCGTGTTTAAGAGCTGTCAGTGTCAATATTCCACTGAAAATAATGACACTGACAGCCCTTAAACCTAGTTTGTGTGTTGATCACGTTATGTTTCATTGGTGAAATCCACCCTATGTGAGTTTCAATGACATCACAACACATGTATCAATATTGCGTCCGCTCTTAGTTCCCACAGCATCACATATAAACCACGGTAACCATCACCCCACCAACTTGCATCTAATGATAAAGCTAGCGAACTCTTTGACCAATTACGACAGACAAACGAAACAGCGCACACGCAGCAGCCGACTGATCGCATCACCTCCCGCAGAAGCGAGCCAATTAATTGAAGGCACTAGAAATTCAGTGTCGCGCTGAGCCCGGATAAGCCAATGAGCGTGCGTCAAAATACCGTTAATTAATAGTAGTGTCGATCTCGTGCTGTCTAGTGATTGTAGAACCGCTATTTGGGTATTTTTTTGGTACGACTAGGTTTTTTTCCCCAAAGAACAAGCTTGACTTCGTTTTGGAGCTGCTGTACAACCACCAACATTTTATAAATTGTACTTCATAGGTAAGGTTTCTGTTGTATTTTGAGAGCGTTTTTTTGTGAAAACTATAGCTGACAAGTTTTATAATCTTCTTATATCTCAAATTTAACAAAAACCATTACGGCAAGCCTTATTTTATTTAGGAATAATCCAAATATTGTACAGTAATAGATATAAACATCGATAGATTAAGTTTATTGTCTAACAGCAATCTCGTGGTACTAGGGCAATGTGAGAATCATAATAGAAGACGTTTTGAAAAGGTTGGGTTATTAAAATTAACTTTAACCAAACATAACTTTACAATTATAATGGTTCGAACATAACAAACAACACAATAAGGAATAACACGATCTAAAAACATAATTACTCAAAATTCTGACTACTAGAGCTCTCTTCATTTATCTCTCTTTTTTCAGTAAAACCTTCTATCCAGTCTCCGTCTCCATCGTACGTATCAATTAGGCGGGGTGCAGACGTTCGCGCCACTATCTTCACGGCGATCGCGTTAATTATCGCCAAACGGTAACCCAAGTTATTGCCCCCCGGATACTTGCATCTTAACTAGATTAGCTGTCGAGTTGTGCTGTTTACGATCTCTTGTGTTCATAGCTTCACTTTTGATTCTTATTGTTGTTGGATAATGGATTTTTTTGACTTTATATCTAAAGAATGGTAAATGCATGAGCAGTGGCGGCCCAGTGGTAACGGCCGACACTTACGAGTTGTAGGTCGTAGGTTCGAACCCAGACAGGCGCTTTACTGCTCTCAAACCGGTGAAGGAAAACACCGTGAGGAAACCGGCATGTCTTAGAACCAAAAATTCGAAGACATGTGACATCTACTAACTGGGCCCGCGTGGTGGATTACGGCCCACTCCCTCTCACAGAGAGGAGGCTTTTGTCCCAGCAGTGGGAAAATAATAGGCTGATTATGCTTATGCTATGCAGTTTTTTTTTTCATTCCATCAACGTCTAATGATTTTATTCCTTATGTACAGCATGCCAATAAAAGTGACGGATTGATGTTACTTATTATTAGTTTTTAATCCATATTGAAATGGTTTCCGTGATTTTTAAGCCCACCATCAAAATCCATAAATAAAACTTAAATCACAGCACATTAACTCGGGCAGAGTTAATGTGCTGTGATTTATGTTTTATTTCCTTTAAAAAAAGCCTTACCCACCACTTTTTCCTTTTCAAATTACGCGTAGAATTGGAGTTGCGAAAAACACGTAACAGTTACAATTGACATCGGGTAAGGACGTCAGAGTCGCGTGTCCGTTACAATCAATCTCATTTGTTGGAATTAGCGAGACTACGCCTGCAGCCGTGTGACCGTGTTCACGTCAAAGTTGAACCGTCAAAGTTTGGAGCGAGTGGTGAGGATAGCGATGTCGATGCGATGTTGTTTTACAATAGTGAGTTCTGGTCTTAAAATATTTAGCTTTTAGGCAACACGTCCTGCGTACTCTGGGCAGCCCTGTTGTAGTTTAACTGTTGCCGAAACAAGAGACAAAACTTGATTGATAAAAGCGTCGCAGCCCACTGGGATCAAGTTTGTTATGAAGCGCATGACCATTTTCTGATCTTGTGAATTAGCCGTGGCTTCACTGATCAATCAAAAGCCATTCGATTAAAACAAATGCCTTTTGGCTTAACTTACTTCGTCAGTATACATTAACCGCAAAAACATACTACTATTAATTTGACATAAGTTTTGACAAAAAAACTTACAGTGATAAAGAACAAAAACACTCGCTTAACTTAGTCTCTGTGAATTATTAAGAAAAGTTTACGAAAGAAACAAGTTCATATACTACGTTAAGTTACTTCTTCTTTTAAGTTACTTCCAAAACTATATCGGTTCTTCATCGTTTCTATATAGAAGCAGGCTAGCTGGCCAGCTCCATGATTTTCCATCGCAGCGTGACATTCTGCCAGTGTGATTGGCTGTCTACCGCAGCACGCCGAGTTTTCTGCTAGCGGTTTTCTAATCTAAGCACGAAATTCGTTCGCGTTTTCGACAGTTGCATTGAAATGTTTTATCTGTAAGTAAGTATAGCTTGGTTGAAATAGGCAGTTTTATTCGGCATACAATCTATTTTCGGTACATAGTGATAGCAGGAATACCTACTTGAAGATGAAAGGTACTGGCAAAACAATTTTAATGACTGAAGTTTGAAAAAAAGGTTCACTACCACCTCATTATACTTTTTAATGTCAACATCACTTTATCTTTGTTTTGTCTATGGCTTCTGTCACCTGTCAAGAACTGTAAATATTTCAATAACGTCAGTAATTATGTAACGCAAAATTTTAATCTACTTTATTTTTTATTTACTTCGTAAATTTTCGTGAAAGTAAAAGTGAGTAACTTTTACATATGAAAAATAAAAATTATGGCAGAAAAAAACGGTAAATGAAATTCAAATCTAATAGCATTTATTTTAAAATACTTTCGTGAGAAATTATTGTCAAAAACGAAAAGTAAACACAGTAAGTACCGAGGCAGTGGTAATTTGTTCAAAATCATTAACTTTTCTTCATTTTCAGCGTGGACTCTTATGACATGCTTTTAACTTCTCATCATTAGCAGCCTTCTTTTGTCCTCTGCTGAGTGGCCTCCCCCTCTTTTATGCTATGCTGCTGTCTGTGCGAGTCTCATCCATGCTATTGAAGATTTATTAACTTTCAATTTAACATAAAACGGCTATTCACCAATTCTACTAGTCAAAGAAAATTGGTCAAAATTCATACAATTACCTCATTGAACTTCAGAAATTTATAAATTACATGATCGTCTTCCATTCGTTCGCGAACACATTCACACTATTATTAAGTAAGTTATGTGCTGCGGGTTTTACTTTTACTCATGGAACTTCTCCACTTATGACCAGGTAAAAAAGGGGTTTGTAAAGAAGGATATTCACTTGATAGTGTTAACTGATACCTGTCCCGTTACGCATCCTCAAACATCCGGGCATCCCACAATGTAGTAACAAATGCCGATATATCGGACAGCGATTGCCATACACTGACCACAATGACTGGCATTCGATTTGTTCCTCCCGGTGGGAATATGAATGTAACTCACCAATGTATTGTCCACCATTTTAAATAAACAATGGCTATACAACATTTTCGTGACGGCTTTGGTGAGTGCATAAGAGTGTTTTTAATACGGTATTATCATCATTTCATTAAGTTCCTTAAAAAATTAATGATTACTCTTCGCTGCTTTTCGAAGTCGACTGAGCAACGGCAGCAATCTAAAAACTTATAGTATTCGTGGCACCAAAAGTGCTCTGAGTACAAAACTTCTGTCACGGACCGTCTTCAACGCCGTCATTTGTGCATAAACGGTGACACTCTTTCGTATGGAAAGTGTTGACGCCATGGCGTCTCCATGATCTGTCAAGTAAACGAGCAATATTTTATTTCTGATTCAAGTTAAATGAACATCGTTTAAAATGAGCGTAGCTGTGAAATCTGCTCATATTCGGCGAGTAAAAACTACGCTGCCGAGACCCGACAGATTTTATATATTTGATGACGCAGACGATTCAGACTCAAACGAATCTCGGAAAACTAAATGCGCCAATAACAGCACACAAACCAAGTCTGATCAAAGTAAACAGTATTTCATATCTACTTAAAAAATAAAAAATAGTAGTTATGTAGAAAGTACCTACCTCCAGCCTACCTCCTACTTTTACTACTTTTTTTTGTAGGATTAGTAAGTACTATTATACATAATTAATTCTGCCAAATACTGTTGAAATTATTTGTTACACCTACTTAAAAAATGTGTGAATATCTTTCAATTTGTAGTTTTCGCTTTTTGGCCAAGGTCATTGGCCTCTCTCTCACAGAGAGGAGGCATATGTCCGAACAGTGGGAACATTATAGGCTCACTGAGATGACGCTCTTGGCAGGTGATTTGATGATTACAGTTTGATGTTATCGGTGCATATCAATCTTTGTAACCTGGGTCACATGTTTGCGAAAAGCAGCATTTAATTTAAGGCACTACCTACTACTAACTACCGAGTCCCATTATTTTCACATTGAATATCACAATTATGTTGGTAAAAAACTATATATGTTATGTTTAAGGGCTACGCTCGCCACACACACTTCAAAAATGTATAATTACGCCAAGGAAGAAACTAAGGAGGAAAAAAGGTAAGAAGAACACGTTTCACGGCATTTTACATCACAATGCTAAGCAAACTCCTTAACGCTGCTAAATATTTCGGTGATCCACTCATCTCGTCATATTTGTCGTGTTCCATGACGTAGTCTATAAAGGTCTTGCCCTTGGAGGCAATTAACTGTGATACTTAACGGACATACAGCAAACGTGACCTCAAGCCAATCGAATCCAACATTAGCTTCGCAGCTTAACGATCATAATGGAGATTTTCATTTTCAAACAGAAAATACTGTTAGGTAAGAAATAACCTAGAAATAATGAATAAAGTAATAATGCCTTTTGATTTTCAGCGAAACTTATGGATTGGAAAAAATACCACAGACTTAACGTAATATATTCATTTATTGATGATCTAGAAAAAGATTTTCCAGCGATTTGTACCGTAACAGTCATAGGAAAATCTGTGCAAGGAAGAGATATAAAGGTAGGTAGAGATATTAAGGTATATAAATCTAATTATTCATTAGCAAAAAAATGTATTTCTAAGAACGAAGTAGGTAAACCTAAGCGAACTGGTTGTTAACGAAACATCATAATATACAGCCAGCCAAATAAATAAACAATAAAGTAAAATTCATTGAATTCAGGTAAAACCGAGAGAGAAGGAACTTCAAATAAAATTTCCAATATTGTAAGAGAATAGGTTAGATTAGAAAAGAATATAATTTCAATGCAATACAAAAAAAAAACGAATGAGTAGCTACTTGTTGAAACAAACTCCTGATCAGATAGTCATCTGGCGACCAAAACCATCAGTAGAAAAACCGGCCAAGTCCTTGTCAAAACCACGCACAATTAGTAGCTACTTGTTGAAACAAACTCCTGATCAGATAGTCATCTGTCGACCAAAACCATCAGTAAAAAAACCGGTCAAGTCCTTGTCAAAACCACGCACAATGAAGGGTTCCGTACTTGGATGAATTTGTCCCAAGAACTAACGTATTAAGATAAGATAAGATATCTCCAATATATTAACTGGAAATATAAGTTGGTCCACTATTACTCGTTAACTTGTAAAGCCTACTTAGCTGTGATAGTTTTCGTTTTAACTTCGTTATAAATACTACTGCCGTGATTTTTTTCTCATATCCAAGAACATCCATTTAGCTGGAAGGTGGCTAACAACAGTTAGCACTTTAAAGCTTAATACTTCGCAAACGGATCCCTGAATCGAAAAATGGTTTTCACTAACCCGCAATTTTTTTGAACGACCTTTCCAACGGACACCTCAAACCATGGATAAACAAGAATAAAATAATTGATCCCCACTTCTTTTGCAAGATTTCATTTTACCACTGTGCCTTATATGTATATCTATGCCAAATTAGAGCTTTCTACCTAATAGTCTCTGAGCTAAGCTAGCTCTGTAGACAGACTGATAGACGGACAATGGATAAATTATAGGGTTCCTTATCGACTACGGAACCCTAACTTCGGACAGCTAAATGCCGACGATCACCCTCTTTCAGATGTTAAAGGTTTCGAACAGCAATGCAGGCAACTCAGGAGTATGGCTGGATGCTTGCATACACCCTCGAGAATGGATCACTACAGCAGTCGTTACATATGTGGCTAATATGCTAGTCAGAAACTTTCACACTTTTTCAACTGCTGTTACAAATAAGGATTGGTAATGAGTCAATTTGTCACAAAAATAATTTATAATATAGCAGCTAATGGCCGGAATGCGTTGCAGTGCCTTTTTAAATCTTCTCCGGCGCGCACACAACAACTTGCCAAAGTTTTACCAGTATCGGTCGAGCCATTTACGAGTTTTAGCGAGACTAAAAATCACCATGATGAAAAAGAAGAAAAGTATAACAGGAAGTTCTCTGATAACTTCAGAGCCAATGTTAAGCTGTTCTGGAAACAGGTAAGATTGGCTCGCGGAGTGACAGGAACATCGAGTATGAATGTTATAAGAGCAGAAGATGGATGTATACTGAGCGAAGAAAGTAAGGTCTTGGAACGCTGGAAGGGATACTTTGAAAGTTTGTTTAGTTGTCAGGATAGTGTGCAAGGAGTGGGTAACTGGGCAGACGCCAGTTTTGAAGACCCAAGCTCAGAAATAGATGAAGAGAATGATATAGAAATAGATGAGATTGTAAGAGCGCTGAAAGGGATGAAAGTCGGCAAAGCTGCAGGGTACGACAGAGTGTCTGCTGAAATGCTTAAGGGCGGTGACGGGGTGGTGGCAAGCCTGCTGTGCCTAATCTTTAATATGTTTTGGAGATAATGGCCGTGTACCGGATGATTGGTGTAAGGCTGTAATCGTACCACTATATAAGGGAAAAGGCTCTCAGCAGGAGTGTAAAAACTACCGTGGCATTAGTCTTTTGAGTGTTGTCGGCAAACTGTATGCGAAGGTTTTGATAAACAGAGTGATAAGAGTGACAGATGAGAAAATATGGGATGCGCAGGCAGGATTTAGAGAGGGAATGGGCTGTATGGACCAAATCTTCTCCTTAAGATGCATAGCCGAAAAACATCTGGCAAAGCATATGAAAGTCTACTGTGCTTTCGTGGACTTGGAGAAGGCCTATAACAGTGTGTGGAGGGAAGAACTGTGTTCGACACTATCCTTGTACGGGGTGGACTGGCGCTTGATACGTGCACTGAAATCCTTATAAAAGGATTCCAGTGCTTGTGTTAGGATAAATGGGGCATACACGAACTGGTTCTCCAACTCGAGGGGTGTTAGACAGGGTTGTGTAGCGTCACCGTGGCTGTTCAACCTGTACATGGATAACTGTCTGAAGGATTTGAAAGAGGGTGAATGTGGATTGACGTTGAATGAGTTGCCTGTTAAATGCCTGCTCTATGCAGACGATCAAGTGCTACTTGCATCGTCAGCAGAACAGTTGCAAGACATGGTGACTGTGATGGATGAAGCATATAAGAGGAAAGGAATGAATATAAATGTGAATAAGACGAAAATCATGGTGTTTGAAAGAGAAGAGGATGTATCGGTGTGTGATGTGAAAATAAATGGTAAGAGTGTGGAGCAAGTAAGTGAGTTCGTATATTTGGGGAGTCTGTTTACAAGGGATGGAAAGATTGATGGAGATGTCGAAAGGAGAGTAAATGCGGGAAATAAAGTGAATGGTGCTACACATGCAATTGTGACCAACCAGTTGATGCCCAAGAAGGCACGACTGGCTGTCCACAATAGTGTGCTGGTGCCTACGCTTATGTATGGAAGTGAATGTTGGGTGTGGCAAAAGAAGCATGAAAGCAGAATAAATGCTGTGGAAATGCGTTCCTTGCGGAGCATGTGTAGTGTGACTTTGAATGATAGGCTGAGGAATGATGTGATAAGGCAACGGTGTGGTTTAAAAGAAGATGTAGTGACAAAAATCGAAAAGAGTATGCTTAGATGGTTTGGTCATGTTGAGCGGATGAATGAAAGGAGACTAACAAAAGGTATTTACAAGGCAGATGTGAGTGGAAACGCCGGGAGGGGACGCCCTAGGAAGGCATATAGTGACCTTATTGGTGATGTTCTTCAGAAAGGTCAGGTGCGAAGTACTCTCAACCGGCGCTCGTGTATGACCAGATGTATGAACGTAAACGAGGCAAAAGGAGTATGTAAGGAACGTAGCAGGTGGCGTTCTGTGGTTTCTGCCTACCCCCATGGGAAGAAGGCGTGAATTTTTCGTATGTATGTATGTAAAAATAACCAATTGATTTTTGTATATGAAAAGATAAGACTTCAAATCTTAGATAATCAAGGTTACCGAAAATCCTCACGTTTATCGTGAAATTGTATGCTTGGGAAAGCGTCAGATTCTGAAATGCACTATCAATTTGTACACTGACAACATTATCATACATCCTGTTGGTTCTAGTGTAAGAAATCGAGCATCAGCGCATATTGTAGAACATCCTGCATACATTTCAAAGCCGACCATTGTTTTCAGGCATATCGTACCAGTTTTAAATCCAGATGGTTATGAATACACGCACACACACGAACGCATGTGGAGGAAAAACCGAGCGACGTACGGAGGAGAATGTGTAGGTGTTGATCTGAACAGAAACTTTAGGTATGTATTATACTATTAGACGAATTTTTAGGCTGGATTGTGTGTTCGACCGACGGGTCGGTGCTACACAATACACGTCCATTTGTCGTCAGTGTCTGGGTACTCGTGACCGACCGACGCGACGGTACGTGACCGATGGCAGCGTAACACTAAATTCAGCATTAAAATCTTATAATCAAGTAAAAAGCAACAATATAATTCATACTTACACTAGCTTAACTTTTAGTCCCGATTTCACCAATGAAACTAAACGCGTTCAAGAGCTATCAGTGTTATTAAAATAAAATGATGACAATGACAGCCCTTAAACGTAATTTATGTGCTGATCGCGTTCAGTTTCATCGGTGAAATAAACCCTTATTGACATAGTGGCAAAACAAGCAGCATGACCACTTCTACCTCTGCTCTACGAAGAGAAGACAAATCACTTTCTTAACAAAAAGTCATATATTCTTGAATTTTGACATCGCGCCGTAGAAATCTTTCTACAATCTGTAATTTTATGTGTTCTGTTTCTAAAATGGCCGTGCTAAGTATGCTGCACGCATAGCAACACTACCATAGAAACGGACAGAAGAATAGACAAGACAGGTTTGTATAGAAATATGTCTTGTCTATGGTCTATTCTCCTTGTAATTTTGTCTATTTTACCGTCAACAGAACTCGTTTTTTTATGGTGTTCAATTGATCATGGTACGCCTGCTAATGGCAGTAATCACCGCCCCCTAGACACTTGCATCTCTAGACTAATAAAGAATACAGCAAAAAAATTATTTATTCGTAATTGTACAATATTTTGTCATAATCGAAATATTGGTTTTTTAGTTATGCGTGGGGACAAGGAGAAGAAGGCTCGTCTGACGAACCAAAACATGTTTTCTACAGAGGTCCAGCACCATTTTCAGAACCAGAAACGGTCGCAGTAAGGGTGAGTTTCCTATTTTATCCGGAGGGAATTATTCAATGTGAAATATCTTACATGCAGAATGCTTACATTTTTACTGGAAATATTGTTTTTAGGATACAATACTTGGATCGATAACACCTTTCAAGGTGTTCCTGTCCTTTCATAGTTACTACGAGTTGATAATCTTCCCGTGGGGCAACAGGACGGATCCGTGTCCAGACTATCTCCGCCTTCTGGAAGGTGGCAGTGTCATGGCAAGGGTAACTCCACGTAAGAAACTAGTAGTAGCTCTACAGGCCATACTAAACTAGTAGTATGGTCTGCGCCATAAGTACAAAAAAAACAAAAATGTCAAGAAATGGATCTGAAAACTATGGGAATGCTAATTTTATAGTGTCACTTTGGCTGACCGCAGACTAGAGTCACGACAGTTTAAAGACTTGCTTTAGAAAAATTATGAAGAGGCGCACACTTTAAACGAAACGTCTCATAGAGAAAGTTATCAAATGCCTACAAGAACTGCACGAGGACAAGTCTGACTAACGACTGTTGGATTCCCTTTACAATGTATGCGAGCGCGCACAGCAACGACACAATGTACCCCCTCTCTTCTAATCTCTTAGAATAATCCCAGAATCATAATCCCGTCATAGACAAAACAGTTTCGTTTGACGTGTTGTGGACCGCGCGGTACACACAACCATTTCTTTTAAAATTTAAAGCACACTTGTTTATGTAATGAAAATGCAAACTGTCATGACTCTAGTCTGCGGTCGATACACATTATTATTTGAATACTAAAACACGAAATTCTAATTTTAAATCATCTCACAGATGTTTTTCAGAATTGTTATAAAAATTGGTGAGAAATCAAATTGAAACCTTTTAGATACAGATGAATATTCGGTAAATTCTCTTTAGTCAGTAATTCCTTAAGAATTGACCTGAACAGGGGTTGTTACATGTTTCACCAGATATTTTTAGAACAGACATCAGTCATTGCAAATATGTGAATAGTCATGAAAATGGTTATAGCTAAAAGCCTCCAGATTGAATTACCTTTCAGGCAATACTTGAAACAACCGGGAAGACTTACAGGGTCGGAAGCACTAAAGACCTCACTTACTACGCATGCGGAACCAGCATTGACTGGAGCTACTCCGTTGCGAACATACCATATTCTTATATGGTAGAGCTAAGGAGTAGAAAGTACAAATTCAGACTTCCAAAAGATCAAATTCTGGAGAATTGCACAGAAGCCTGGAACGCTGTTCAGAAATTAATGGCTTATGTCGATGGACATTAAGAAAAACCAAGTCTTCAACTGTTTTATTGTGATTTCAATTACTTTAGTGCAGTTTTTTAACAGTAACCAATAATCTTAAGTGTCTGATTAAAAATCAATAGCAAATACGTATTTCGCATTTTAATTTATAAATCATTAAGAACATGTTATCAATACTTTTAAATTATACAGCAAAACACTTTATTACAAGACTAATGTCGGAGTTTTTTGGCATTAACAGTACAGTTCAAACATGACGTTTTATCAGAAAATTCGACGAGAGCTTTGACACCGTTCAAAACTTCTTTACAACAGATGAGTATTTCGTCTCTAGGGAGTAGGAATTTACTATGTTTACTTCTTAGTTCGACAAGATAGGAGAAGGGAATGTGAGCTGTTCCATAACTCCAGTCGATACTCGTACCTGAAGCATAATACATGATATCCTTGAAGTTTCCAACTTTATACATGCGACCACTTGTTTCGAAGATGGCCTGAAAGATAAAATAAGTATTTAATTTAATATTCAATCCACGTGAATGAAATCGTATAGAATAGAATATTATTCTGATCTTACTTTAGCCATCGCAGTTCCTCCTTCTAGTAAATTTACATAATCAGGGCATGGTTCCGCTGTGTGGCACCAAGGAAACGCGATAGCTTCACTGAAAGAGTGAAACGTCAGAAATATCTTGAACGGCGTCCCTGAGTACAGAATAATGTCCTACAAAAAGCATTATGTATTTCTTTAATAATATAGAGTAATATTTTAAACTAAAACCATCCTACCTTTACCGCAGTAGTTTCAGGTTCCGAAAACGGTTCTAAACCACGGTAATTAATGTGATTTGGATCAACAGATGAATGGTCATTACCACCACGACCCCAGAAATATCTGCAAAATAAATCAAGAACTGAATTCATACTTCAAAACCTAATATAAACTGTATAAAAGTAACGAGATTTTACCCAAAGTTTCTATTAAGGTCAACTCCAGTAGCTGTATTTCCAAATCGCGCTCTGTTTTTCCGCCACATCCTGTCCACTGTGTGAGAATGGTTGTATCCATCTGGGTTTACTACTGGCACAAAATACCTGAAAAGTTTAATTTTCATTTCATCCTTTCTACGTTTTCTTGTAATTTATATTGTATTTTTCTGTTTATTTCCAATTCGGAATGTTATATACCAGTCTTTATTAGTAAAATTTGCACTAATAGAATCGAAATGTCTCGCTAAGTAGTCAGCTATGTATGTAACAACTGATGTGGTGATCCACTCTCGCGCATGAGTTGCACCGTCTAACCAAATTCCTGTATTTTCTGCAGCACTATTTGAAATTGTAAGCATCTGAAAAGTTAAAGCGTTGGTAAAACAGTATCTATTATATCGTTTCTTTCTGAATCCAATGTATAATTGTATTTATCGGTTATGTCCAGTTTTGTGTTTTAAATGTTATTTTACAAGGTTATTGTATTACTAAATTCTTTCTTGTCATAAATCATATTAAAGCGTTATTCACTGCCAGTCTTTACCTCAACTTGAATATTACTTAGGAAACATGAGGTAGAAACTTGTACACAATGCAAACATCGTCGACGTACCTTTATATCTCTTCCTTCTGCAGATCTTCCAATTACGGATACTGTACAGGTCGATGGAAAGGCAGTTTCTAACTGTGCCAGAAAATGATATACGACGTGAAGTGGATAAAAGTCTTTCCAATCTAGATCACGTTCTGGAAATAAAATTACATTGTTT
This sequence comes from Dasypolia templi, assembly GCA_963555695.1. NCBI lineage: Eukaryota > Metazoa > Arthropoda > Insecta > Lepidoptera > Noctuidae > Dasypolia > Dasypolia templi. Next base: position 8,658,592 of record OY743157.1, read on the forward strand.
CACATATTTTATATTCTGAACTAGTTACTTTTTACCACTTTCTGTAGACCACAAAGATGAAGTTAGTTTTAACAAAACAACGTAATTTTTTTTAGGACAATGGGCATATCTGTATGTGCTGGGCTGACATATGAGACCAGCCTGTTAAATTGTATCGTTTTGTTAACATTTGCATAGAACGACGCATGTACAGTAAAGCAAATGTAAAAAGTTTATTGATTCATAAAAAGTGTTACAATACGACGAATGTGACGCTGCTTTAATGAACAGCATACCCTGGACAGTCAGCCTATTTTTATATAGTCCATAGCCCACGCGAGTGAAAATTAAGAACTATCGACCCATTGTTGTTCTTCGTTGCACGACAGGGTTTTTTTTTTGGCCCAAAACTTTGCCACTTCCACGGCGTCGTCGGAGGCGGCTCACTGGCTTCATGTTTTTGGGGCACAGAGGGCAGGATAGAAGGTGGGACATATTTTGCGCCACTGCTCCACATGTCAATGTGGACCCTGACATAAAAAAAATACAACAGTCGTACTCAGAGGTGATCGTATACGGCAGCCCGAGACCGGACGGGAGCGGCGGGCGGCGCCAACGTATGAGCTGGAATCGCTCACTATCACATCGAAAGCGATATCCCTCTCGCGAAAGAGCTTCTCCACTTGCATAGCACGCTGACCCTCCACCAGCACTTCCATAGAGTTTTGAGTCTCTTTGTTGATAATTATAGCTGGGGAACAGAAAAGTATTCTAAGAAACTTTAAAAAACTTTGGTTTTGATGAAAATTTTAAGTAGGGCCAAACAAACGATAGATCTTTTTATCAATTTTCATCATTATTATTTCAACTGAAATACGTTCCCTGCTGGACATATGCCTCCCCCAAGCATCGCCTCTTTGACAGGTACTGTGCTCCTCGCATCCAGCAGATTTCTGCGGACTTCATATTAAGGTCATCAGTCCTTGACCTTGTGGGAGGCCTTCCAACGCTACGTACGTCTTTCGGTACGCGGTCGCCAAACCAGAACCGTTCGGCCCCATCGGCCATCTGTTCTGCGAGCAATGTGCCCTGCTTACTGCAACTTAAATTTAGCAATCCGGTAATGTAGAAAAAATAATCCTACGCTGTATCCAAAACCATTTCGAACTTCTAGGTTCTTATTTTTTCTCAATTCTCAAATCAAAAGTGTCTAGGGATCAAGGTTTAAAAAAATATATGAAGAGATATGAGGAACAGGGTGTAAAGTTCACTCATACTCTTGAAAAAGGGAGGATCCTCCGACCAGATGGATGTCGTATCTGGTGGGCAACTACCCGACGATTGATGTCGGAAAGTTGTAAATACGAGGGCGGGTCAATAAGTCCGTGACTTTTGGAATTTCTGACCTCTTTACTGAAAAAGCAACACTACTCCTGTCAACAGGCATCTGTCAGTTGACTCCTGACAAAATTTAAACTTGCTGCGTCAGTTAGTTTGTGTTTGACAGCTATCTTTATCAGATTACCCAGTAATTTGAGGAAAAAATGGAAAAAAGTGAATTTCGTGTGCTTATTAAGCATTATTTTTTGCGAAAAAAAACCATTACCGAGACCAAGGCTAAGCTTGATAAATACTATGGGGACTCTGCACCATCGATTTCAATGGTAAAAAAGTGGTTTACTGAATTTTGTTGTGGCCGTACAAGCACTGAAGATGCCGAACGTCCTGGACTCCCAGTTGAGGTCTCTTCACCCGAAACAATCGAAAAAATTCACGATATGGTGTTGGCCGACCGAAGATTGAAAGTGCAAGAGATTGTGGAAGCCATAGGGATCTTGCATGGCTCAGTGGTTTCAATTTTGAATGATCACTTGGGCATGAGAAAGCTTTCCGCAAGATGGGTGCCGCGTTTGCTCACAGTCGACAACAAATGCAATCGTGTAACAACTTCACAGGAAGGTTTGGCGTTGTTTAATCGCAATATGGAGGAGATTTTGCGCCGTTTTGTAACCGTGGACGAAACATGGATCCATCACAACACACCAGAGACCAAACAACAGTCAAAACAGTGGGTTTCTAAGGGTGAATCGGCGCCAAAGAAGGCCAAGGTGGGTTTGTCAGCCAATAAAGTTATGGCGACTGTTTTTTGGGATGCACGCGGGATAATCCACATTGACTACCTTCAAAAGGGAAGAACAATCAATGGGGAATATTATGCCAACTTATTGGACCGATTCAATGACGATTTGAAAAAAAACCGACCTAATTTGGCCAAGAAAAAAGTTCTTTTCCACCAAGACAATGCAAGGGTGCACACATGTGCAGTTGCCATGGCAAAAATCCATGAATTGGGCTATGAATTGCTCCCTCATCCGCCCTATTGTCCAGATTTGGCTCCGAGTGACTACTTCTTGTTCCCAAACCTGAAGAAATGGCTTGGTGGAAAAAGATTTGACTCCAATGATGAAGTCATCTCACAAACAAAGGCCTATTTTGAGGACCTCGACAAATCATATTTTTTGGAAGAGATAAAAAAATTGGAGAAGCGTTGGACAAAGTGTATAGAGCTCAAGGGAGACTACGTTGAAAAATAAAACATTTATTTATCAAAAAATCTGTGTTTTATTCCAAAAGTCACGGACTTATTGACCCGCCCTCGTATGCTAGCTGCGCGGTAAACTCTGATTGCGCGATGAAGTTGTGTGACGTCAGTGTGATGCATTGTTCGCATGTAGCGGTGTAGATGCCGCCACGTATATTTTATTGTCCTATTGAAATTATATAAAATGTCTATTTAGATTGATTAAATAAAATTCTCTCTCAGCTCTCTGCTTTTGCATTAATAAAGACTTTTCGCGACTTTTGCTTATGTTGGATTTTTCAAATAATATTAACATGTGGTAAAAAGACAAAAATATAAGTTTCCAAAGGTTGTTATTGCATAAAATCAACAATAGTTAGTAGTCTGTATTTTTGCGTTAACGCGTGTAATACTATCGCAGCAATTCGGGATACTCTATATGAGTTCACCCAAATCACGTTGCAGAGTGGCCGCCCACGTCCGTTGTAACAGGCGAAAAAGATTTTCTGGTGTGTGTACGGCATCCATATATGGCAGGGCTCTTCTTTGAAGCATATCCCATGCGTGCTCAATGGGATTCAAGTCTGGCGATTGAGCTGGTCATGGTAGGACGTTGATATTAGCTTCGTCAAGTGTGTTTGCTACGACTCTGAGATTGACTTCACGCAAGCGATTGAAGATCTATGAAGCCTCGTAACCAACATCTGCGCGGTAGTTACACCGCCATCTTCGCGTTTTTATTATATTATATTATTGTATTCATACAAATTACTAGTAACGATCTTGTCTGCGTGTGCTGGTGCGACCTCGTCCTCCATGTTGTCGCTCTACCACACTGCCAGTGATGGGGTAACGTGTCAAAAGTAGACTTATTACACTCTGCGAAATGCCCAGAGCGATTGCCACAGCAAGTTACTGAGAACCAGCTTCCAACATTCCCACGGCTCTGATAATAACGTTCTTTTGTATCGATTCCACTCAGAACTACGGCAGAAATCATACTAATTTGGCCTTCAATTTGTCGCAGGATTAGTAATACGATTTGGCAGAAGATTTTCATCTTTTGACCGAAATTCAAAATCCTATAAGTGTGTTTTTACTAAAAATATATAAATAGGATTTACAAAAAAAATTATGACAAAACCTTTTTTAACTAACTCGTAAAACGTGCTTAATCCCTAGAAACTTTCGATGTGTGTATAACAGCTATTCGTTTATTGGTTTGATAATAGCTTAGAAAGAAATCATACACAGTCGTGTACCGCATGGTAGATACGTACTATCCGTCTAAACTCGACAAGGCTACCAGACTCGCATTTATGTCGACACTAGTAACATTTAAATGCAAATATTGCAATGCAATATGTTACTTACAAATTTTGTATTACTAATCTGTCCTTTAGTAAGCACAGATTAGAAATATTAGTATTATTTTAATTTTATCGAGTTACTGATTTCATAAATTCATCAATTTAAAGTAATAAAACCCTCACCCTAAGGTTGACTGGTAGAAAATGCCTCAGGCATTAAGTCCGCCTTTGTACAGTATTTTTAACTTGTGCATAAAGTTTTAATAAATAAATAAACGTTCAGTTATGTCGATCATTCCCACCTCTAGTTTCATGGGTCCATCAACCAGCAGTCATGACATGCTTGAAGTTTCTATTGACAATAAAAATTTTAAATTTAGGAGTTTTAATATTCTTCTCCAAAGCTCTTTGAGCTTTTGATGTTTTTTATTCGTGTCAATGACATTAAATTATGTTTTTGTGTAGTCGACTATTTATGTACATTTATCATATATCTAACAAAAAAAAAATTTTGTTTGTTTCATTGTACCTACTAATAAATTTTTGTCAACAAGTTTCACAGTAAATTCAACTGTTTTTATTCAATTAATTATTGTTTTTTTTTGGATTTGAATTTTATTCTTTTTTCCTCCATCGCACGTGCTCTCAGATCACATTCGACATTGGCAGAATTGTCGACATCGGCACCATTGCCATAAATAAAAATAGAATAGAAGAGGAGTTTTAATATTGTGTTAATGTGGATGTTATTGAACACTTCAGCCTACTTTTCGAAGAACAGTTTATATTTATTTCAAATTTATGACTGCTTGGAAAACCAACATATTAAAATGAGTTGCTTAAAATAACGAAAGCCTCGGTCCTCTTGCGGATCTCCTCATGTCTGATTTGAGCAGGTAGAGAAATTCCATGTAGTTATATATATTTCGCAGATAGATTCTCAAATCCGTTGTTTTATTCATAAAGGAGCTGTTTTGTAAAACAGCGGATTCGACAATAATAAATTAAAATCACTTCACGAGTCTTGACCGTGATTTTCTTCTAATATACGCAACGAATATTGATACGGTTTTCACCATTATTTCGACAATTTATTCCGGTATTAACGTATTATATGCATACACCGCGTATTAATGTAAAACTTACATACATGTGATGTATAATCAAGCCGTAAAAACCGTGCGAAGCAAAGGCGGTTCGCCCGTTTGAGTTTGGGATTAATCAGTACTAACTTGACATTTTATTAAATGTTCTCATTAACAGATTCATCCCCAACATACACACAGTCACAGTTCTGTCATAGAGCCTGCTTGTCACAGGGTTACAGGTAGGCAAGTAACTTCTTCGTCTACTTTCATACAACTGTTGATCAGCATCCACATGTGCAATTTGAGGTCTTAGAAAATGGTATACTATAACTTTTTCCTCTTTCAATGCCACTAACAAGAAATCAAAACACACGGCCACTCACCGCCTTTGCCATCCAAGTTTTTCAAAAAGGTCTTTTGACCCTCTCGGGAGCAATGTACCTCCCATATTTGATATCTAGCGTCTTTTCGTGCCACTTTGAATGATATGTTGACTATTAAGCTTTGATTTTAATCCAAATTATTTTTAAGCTTTAACGAAAATTTAAGAAATATTTGACATTTCACAAGTTAATTTGACACAATATCGACACGCACAATGTAACGTAGACAACGTAGACCGCCTTTTTTACTGGCATGAATAATCTGCAAATCGATTAACAACTATTTGCTTATGACCCTCACAATATTAAATTAGTAATGGCGCAGTGGCAATGTACCCCAACTTACAAATTTTAGGTCGTTCGTTCGAACCCAGACAGGGATGCATTTTACTTTGTGCAATTTATTTAATCACTGCTCTCAAAAACGGTGACATAAGAAACCGTAAGGAAACCGCAAAGGTGGTAGGCCCACCCACCCTTACCGAGAGGAAGTCTGTGCCACAGTAGCGGGGACAGTATATAACGATTACGCTATGAAAGTAATTGATGGTAATCCTACTAATATTATAAATGGGAAAGTTTGTATGTTTGGGTGTTTGTTACTCAATCAGGCAAAATCGGCTGTACGGATCTAGATGACATACTCACAGATAGTTTATAACCTAGATACTTTCTATCCCGCTAGTACATTTCTGTGGAATAATTTTATTTATTTGTTTTCAAGAGTTACCACCCACCTCATTACAAAGTGTCGGTCCACCTTGTACAAGGTTGTACTGAAAAATGATGGCTCAATGCTCGCAAGCTGAGTCGGTCGAGCTGGCTCGATAATTACATGTAATCAGATATTTTCTGTAAGCGCTCCGCTCGCCCTCGTCTCGCCTATGCACTCCCCACTAATGAAACAAAACCTCCTACCATCGGTGCGTGGTGTTGAAATACTCACTTCGTTATCATTTTGTGTGATTCTGTCATCTTCTAAGAACGAATCAGGCTGTAGGTCGTAAGATAAACGTGTCGTAAAGATAAGAATATTTTAACATGAGTCTGATGGCCACATATAGCTCTGCATCGAAGTTAACATAGCTCGCAAAGGCGTGGTGGAATACAGTGCCATCTATGTACTGCAAGGTACAAAAGTCATCATCATCTTCATAATTCCTGTAGGAAGACGTCCACAGTTGGACATAGGCCTTCCTCCCCCAATAGTCGCCACATCGACCTGTCCTGAGCCTCTTACAAGGTCAGAATCACAAATAATGGAAAACCAATAAACAATCAAGAATTCATATCATGTACATACAACAAAAAGCACCAACGACACGAAAGAATGTTAGAAACATTAGTAGCTGTTTCCTGCTCATTGCAAGTTGTACCAGCAGACTGGGTTACTTGTGTGCAGCCGGTCAGTCAATCAATTCTGTTTAGTGCCACATGTAACCTTTGCAATCCCAGCTACCAGCTAATTAAATACTAGTGTTTCTATTACAAGCTAATTACAGTTTGGGAAACCAAATCAACCATGGAATTAATATCCTTTTCTACAACTGGGATGTTGGCATCAGACAAAAACCACTTTGTTTTAGAGGTACTAGCTTGTCCCTTACCTACTGGACTAATGTTTTCCTCTCAACCTATTTTGGTTGCACTGAACAAAAACATTCGGAGAGCCTACTAGTTCCTTTCCTTACCTCTCTCATTTTTCTCCTTTGGGAACGCCTAAAAAAACTCTGAAGTTTAGACCCGTAGTAACTTAAAATGGATTCAATATTCTTCTATTCTATGAAGGCTACTCTTTGGAATATAACAAGGCAAGAGTATTAGTCGTTATTTCTATTACAAAACTTGAAGAAACTAGAACAGTGTCGAATATTAAGATAGAAACAATAAGTAGGGACAAGATCTGTCGGGATCCCGCTAACCAGCCGGTGGACCCCAAACTGCGACCCGCCCGACTGTCACCTCGGCTCGGTCTTACGCGCGTTTATCTTTTTAATTGTACACCCTCTCCCCCCTTCCTCCCCCTTCGCAGACTGCCTCACACCACGCTTGTTACTACCTCGTTAGATTTAGCGAATCACTCATATGTCTTCTTATTTATTTTTTGAGGAAGATATAGGTTCGCTGCCCTCTTGAAGGATTATTTGTAGTTAATTATTTTATTTTTGTCTTCATGGAAGGCACAAGAGGCACAATTTGTTTTGGAATGATGTCCACAATGTGTCACATCCTTTTGGTTTTTGCCTGGAATTGGTACAACTCAATCGATGTATTTATTACATTCACGATATGAACTTGGTTTAAAAAAAAAAACATTTTGGACCATGTCTGACACAGCAAGTAGGAGAGGCAGTTATGGCAAATAGGAGAGATGAACAGGGCTTCACATACATTGAACACCTGAACACATATTTTGGGACTTACATTTGCTTCGATTCGAAATGAGATTAGATTAGATCTGAAACGTAGTTTCACAAATAAATATTTTTGCAAGTTAATTCCTAACACTGCCGTAAAAGCGATACAAATCGTTATTGCAGTTCCTCTCCTCATTATTTCCTCCTCATAAGGTCTACTTTACTTTGATTTATACGAAATAAACAAGGATTAACAATTAGTCGCAAAATGTGCGCACCAACGCTTAGTGGGTGTTCAGGGTTGGTAAATCGGTAGACCCTACCACGATGCAAGAGAGATCAGAAGAATTACACCGAATCTTTGTTGTGGAAAAATCACCTGTCGTAGAAAATTGTAATTATGGGGAAAATAGAATAAGCAAAGCAAGCAAATGGTCTAAGGGCACAATTTCAAGGCATTAACAGTGGTTAAAATAAAGCATATTTTATTTGCAATAATATCAGCACCAGGAATAAACGATAACAGCCGTAAAGATCGATCGAAGGTTACGCTAGACTAGTTAGTAAAGCTACACTTACCGCCATCATCGGTTCGTAGATGGGTGACCATCATTTGCGTATCCAGACCCCTACGTGCCTCGGGAAGCACGTTAAGCCGTTGATCCCGGCCGTCATACGGTCTTTGACAGTTGTTACGGGAACCCAAAAGACTGACAAGCAGTCTTACGGACGGTAACGGTAGTGAAGGTCAGATAGCATACATAATTTAGCTGAGCGATCATATTCTCAGATTGATCGAGAAGCGCTGGCGATAGTTTTCGGAGTCAGGAAGTAACACCAGTATTTGTACGGTCGAAAGTTTGTGCTGAAAACTGACCATACGAGACTCATATTGTTACGACTCGTCAACCATTGACTTATATTTAAGTCGATCTATGTAAAATATTGGTATTCATCTGCATTCGGTTAGACTAAAAGCCAAGGCCAACATAGTTGGAAACTTAACCCAATATTTACAAGTGAAGTGCACAAAAATTATCAAAATATTTCCCAATCTTGACAAAATAGTCCTTCTGTTAATATCTGTCTCTGACTCTGCTTTGTTTTTCATTAGACGCTGGTTATGGGGCACCGTCGTCGCGTCTCTAAGCACTTAACTGCCATCCCTGACTTAGTATTCAATGAGAAAAACGTTTTAAGGATCTCTTTGAAATCAGATGAACCTTTTGTTCTTAGGTCTATCGTGACTAGAATGTTGCTTTTCTTAGATGTCTGTTATCTGTGAACTGAAATATGGAATAAGGTTTGGTACAGGGTTATTGGTTGATCCTTAGAGAAGTCTTCAAAGATAAATTTTATTGCAGGGTAGAGAGGTAGAGAGCCCTACGCCCTGCATAAAAGATAGTTTACGCACTAGTGCGTATAGTTGCGTCGATGGATGCATCATGTGGGCTCATCTCCGCATGCGGAGTAGTTTTCGGGATGCGAGACAATACATCTGTTACTGTATGCACCACAGGGTTAGATGCATGCGCTATTGCCAGCGAATTTGAGGCATGCGCAACTGTGCAAAGGCTGGGTAACTAACGCATGCGTCTAACGCGAGTTGAAAACGAATGTCGTTAAATACAACAATTAATAGGATGGTCAAGTTGGTACATTTTTAGGGTTCCGTACCTCAAAAAAAAGGAAAAAGCAACTTATAAGATCACTTCATTGTCCGTCTGTCTGTCAGTCTATGAAGACCCTTTCTCTCAGGAACGCGTGGAAACGTGAAATACGTAAGTCTTCGGTCCCTTGGAGCTCTAAAAAAAAACAAGCTTCTTAGTCAAGGCAATAAAAATATACGGCGATTAAATGCGACATATTTTGATACTCGCAAATAAATCAAAACCTGTAGAGTACTTCTCGCTGACCTACAATCATGAAATTGGGCAAGAAGCAAGGTCTCGCAGCACAAATAAAGAAAAAATTCCGAAAATCGTTAATTTGTGGTTTAATCACATTTCAAAAAATCTTTTTTTGTGATTACAAACTTACATTTGCAGTTGGAGAATGGACCGTTTTTCAACAACAGTGTTAAGTTTGTTCTTGGGATAAATTCATCCCAACTACGGAAACCCTTCATTGCGTGGTCCGACACGCACTTGGGCCGTTTTTTCAAATTTAAGTGCACATCAACTACCACCTTACCAGAAAAGTGGGTGTAAAAAAACCAATCTAAACTACTTTTCTATTCACCAAAAAAATATATAAAACTGTCAGTGTGTCACGTATGTCACCAAAACTTCTCACATTGTCAAATAACACACGTCGTTCAACGAAACTTGCTTTCATCATGCTTTTTGCCATAATGCCATCTCATAGAATCTATAAACGCCCATAAAGACCATTGCGTTAACAGAACACTTTGTTTAATAATGGACCCGTTGGAAGATGATACGCAAAACAAGCCCTGCAGCTCCACAACCGGAACTCCATTCGACAAACTTCTTTGTGGCTTTAGCTGCTAATCATCATGTCCAAATCAGCAAAAAAACCTTACATCTCGTCGACTCGAAAGGATGTCTACCAAAGGTGTCGAGTACCATACGAACCTCACGTCTCATATGTACCTCGCGTCCCATACGTACCTCAAGCGATAAGGGAATCACATTCTTATGGTCCCCGAAGTCAGAAGTACGACGAATACATCGATTTATTCACTGATAGTGATGACAGCGACCAAAACACAGCCAGCCGGAATAAAACCTATAATCAAGAAAATCTAACTAAAAGCAGAAAATATGATCTCAAAACTCTTCAAACCATACATGAGAAGATTATTCATGAATTCAAAGCCCCGGGTAAACCTATCTTAAGCTGTTATAGTACAAAGGCAGCTGGCAGGAATATTGTCAACGACCCGCTTTGCGCAAAGAAATCGGCTCCTATAAAGAAGATCAGCTTTGCTGTATCAGGCAAGTGGTTTGATTTTTTGAAACGTGGACATTGAGACAGAAACTGTAGCCTTCAAGTCCTACCTCTAATTGATTTCCAAAAAGCCTGATGAACTATTTAATCTAAATACAGGGAACAAATTCATCTACAAAAAAAGTATGTTTGACATTTGTAATCTCTTTTTAGATGATAAAAACCTTCTTGGACATGAACGTATGGACTGGAAAGACTATCATCAGCTCGAAGTAATATATAAATTCATGGATGATCTTGAAGCAGACTTCCCCTCAATATGCACCACCGCTACTATTGGCCACTCTGTAGAAGGACGGCATCTTAAAGTAGGCGATCAAGAACAGACTATTTATTTACTTAAACTTTGTGCAACTTAAAAAGAACAAAGGCAGATTTTAATCCTTTTTCTTTGTATAATATGTAAGTTTCCTTTAAACTTAACTGCGAGCTAGCTAAGTTTAGCAGAGGAATATTAAATTACCTATTTGTTTGTAAAAAAAAACATACTCGAAACAAATGCAGCGGAATATTGATGACATGGGGCGAGTGCCAACTGACTTCTACAACCCAATTGGTTGGCAAAACCGATATTCTCAAGCCATTCCAGTTGCCTCTCTTTCGTGCTTAAAAAAGAGAAAGTGTTTTATGTGCGAGACAACAAGAAATTACAGTATAACGTGGCGTCTTTCATACCCATATGATGTTTCGATATGTCAAATTCAGTCCACGTGGTTATGCCTGAGGATTAACCGTGGCTTATTCATATAAATCTCGTAGTTTGATCCTCTCAAACAACTCCACCTCATTATCTTTGACTGTGCTAGATTCTAAGGATTTCGAACAGCAACGCGAGCAACGTAGCGGTCTGGATGGACGCAGGCATACATGCGCGTGAGTGGATCGCGCCCGCTGTCAACACGTACATCGCAAACCACATCAGCAGGAACTTCGACACCCTTCCTGAAAGTGTCACAAATAAGGACTGGTAATATTATTATATGTGTATTGTTTTTGCCCATAACACAGCGCAGCAAAAAACAGTGCTACATGCGGTCACTCATGAGGATTCCTTAGATATGCACAAAAATAATCCATCATAGACCTTTGCTTTTCACTAGACGAGATCAAGAGCATCGAGAATTAAGAGAACTCCCATATTAAACAATAAAACAAGAGTGGTGAGGCCTTTAAGCATGCAATATAATAAACTCAGCCTATCGCCGTCCACTGCTCCCAGGCTGCGCCACTAGACCCTGTCCTGCTATTTCCGCATTCAGTCTGTCCCAGCCGCCTTCTAAAGTCGCACACTTGGCGTGCTGATACGCGGTCTCCACTCTAGAACTCGCCTGCTACACCGGCCATCGGTCCTACAAAAAACATGGCCAGCCCACTGCACTTTAAATTGCTTACTCTGTGGGCAAAATTGGTAACTCCGGTTCTTTTCCGGATAATTTCATTCCTAAATTTATCCTTCACAGAAACTCCGAGCAAAGCTCGTTCCATAGCGCGCTGAGTGACCTTGAATTTGTGGACAGGCCCGACTATCAGCGTCTGCGTTTCGGCACCGTATGACATAACGGGCAAGACGCACTGGTTAGAACACTGGTTGGGGGACGAGAAGTCTTGTCGAAGTTTTCCAAACGTTGGCCAATCCTTCTATCAGCTTAATTCTCAAAGTTGTGTCTATCGCGCTGGATGACTTGCCCTAGGTAGATAATTAAATACAGGTACTCCTACAATGACGGACGAATTTTACATGACTTTGGTCTTGTCCAAATTCAAGCCGAGTCCAACCCACCAAGAGGCACTATTTTCCCTATGCAGCATCCGGTCTAACTATTCCAGCGACTTCGCCATTATGACGATGTCAAAGCAGTATAATATTGTAGGTATTTTATTTCATTCCAGGTACTTCCTTCCAGTAGTCAATCCAGATGGGTACAATTACTCGCACACCACAAATCGCATGTGGCGTAAAAATCGTGCATATCACAATGGTGAACCTTCCGGAGTCGATCTTAATAGGAACTTCGGGTAAATCAATTGACCTACTATAAGCACGTGCACGTATTCTGAAAGCTGTCTTCTTTTCTATAAAGTAGGTACATGAATATAAACAAACAATAAGAAGTTGCACTATTACAATAAGTTGAGCTCATTGAATACAGTATCGTTAGTGCCACACAGCACTTTCTCAAAATAAAATGTTATTGTTATCTGTAGAAAAATTAAGTAGTGAAGTTATTAATTGTACTTCCATTTGTTAACTCTTAGTGGTTTTTGTAGAGTTGGTTGGGGTGGCAGAGGTTCATCAAATCAACCTTCTAATACATTCTACAGAGGACCTCATCCATTTTCTGAGCCAGAATCATCTGCTATGAGGGTAACATATTTTAATTCATAACATCAAAATGTGTAAGTTCTTCAAATGCAGAATACAGTTCGTGTAAATAAATCTATTACTTATTATTTTAGTACACTAACCGTCTTATTCATAATAAAGCCATTCGCTTAATAAACATTATTTAGCTTTCAAACTGTTTGGTCCCTTTCTGTCAAGTTAAAATGAAGTTTGTCCGAAAGGGACAAAACAGTTTGATGGCTAAAATAGATTTAATAAGCGAATGGTTTCATTATGTTTATGACAGTATATATTTACCGCCATTATTCACCAAAACACATAATCTTAATACACTGAAAATTAATAGAACAAACGCACAATCTAACCAGCCAACAGAAAACACCGACTATTCAGTAAATTTAATTTGGTCTAAATGATCACTGGGGTGGGTTGCCGCGATCATTTGACTGTAATATGCCGCTGATGCCGAATTCGTGTCATCGCCCCTCCATGCAGAGATTAAACTGCAAACAGGGTTTAGCCGTAATTCATTTCACAACAATTCTATATCATTCTATAACAATAAATTTAATTTGCTGTTTTGGGCTATAAAGAAGAATGTTTCATGATGACAGTAATTTTTGTGGTTTCGAGTATATGCGACTAGTTGTATATTGAATGCTAAGTGCCGATTTCACCAATGAAACTGAACGCGATCAGCGCATAAACTACGTTTAAAAGCTGTCAGTGTCATTATTTTCCATGGAATATTGACACTGACTGCTCTTGAACGCGTTCTAGATGTGCTAAACGCGTTCAGTTTTATTGGTGAAATCACTAAGCAATGCAGTTGGTACAAATATTGTGCTAAAAGTACGATAGAAACTATCGCCATTTTTAAGTGGGTTTTACGTAAGTATTTAACGATATTTTTATTTAAGAAACTATTACCTTCTTTCCATTCTTTGACTTGAGTTGTAAACAAACAAAGTCGTCAAACAAAAATCATGATTAAATTTTTTTTTATTTTTTTTATGGCTACCATAGTGTATCCAGGAATTCTTGGACCTTTTTTCTAGTTATTTTTTGGGCTCAAATTTGAAAAAAGCCCTTTACCCTGCAGTGGCACACCACAGGCTCATAATAATAATACATAATTGTTTTGTATAATTTCAGGACGTACTGCTAAACTCAGGAATAAAGTTTCAAGTATATATAACACTGCACAGCTATGGGCAAATCATAATATTCCCGTACTCCTGTACTACAGAAATGGCTCCCGATTATGTTCATTTGCTTGAAGGAGCCACTGCAATGTCAAAGGTAATCTGTAATCTATCAAAATGGCTGCTTAGACATCGTAAAGGGATTTCCTAAATCACAATAAGCTTTGTTTTAAATGAATAAAGGTTCAATCATCATAAGATGTATTTATTCATTATTTTGACTTAGAACAGATTCTTTTTTGTCCAATCCGTTTTAGCAAATCTGTCTTGACTAATACTACAAATGCGTAAGTAAGTTTGTTTGTTTCTTTGTTTGTTATTCTTTCACGCCAAAACGGCTGAACAGGTTTGGATGTAGTTTGGCACACAGATAGAAATAGTCCTCCAGACCGAATTTCGGCGGCCAATCTCAACGGAGACTGGCCTTCGGTGCGGGAGATGTTATAGTGCACAATTGTATGCGCAGACACATGTGCACTCTCTCTTCCCTCACTCTCATAGTCTGATCGAACAGCAATCCAGCCGGAGGGAGACGAGGAGCAGGACCAACGGCTTAACGTGCTTTCCGAGGCACGTGGGTATCAAGCCCAAAATTTCCAAACTCCAGGTTGCTACCAAGAAATTCCTAAATGGAAAACCCAATACCACTTTGCCCGACCTGGGAATCGGACCCAGGACCCTACGCTCAGCAGACGCGCTTGCGACCACGACTCCAACGGGGCACACAGATAGACCATGACATGTATAAGGACATGGGCTACTAAACGAACTCGCGAGCAACGGCCAAGTAGTATCCTTAAAACAATACATGAACTTAGCGCCTTTTTAATTATGATAACCATTCTACTGTTTGCTACTACCAGGCCATCTATGACACCAGCGGCGAGATATACAAGGTGGGCATTTCAAGAGACGTTATGTACGCAGCCGCCGGCACCAGCAACGACTTTGCGCATGGTAGTGCTGGCATACCTTTCTGTTATCTCATTGAACTAAGAAGCAAAAAACATAAATTCAAATTACCAAAAGAGGAAATAGAAGACACTGGCAATGAAATACTCAGTAGTGTTCTAGCGTTGATGGATTTTTTTGATAACTATGGGTACCAGAATAAAATGGATCAGAAAGTCGATTTACTATTGGAGAAGAATGACTCTTTTACAGGGAACTGTTCTTTCGTAAACACAGCAAAATCTCAAGCGAAGCAATGCGCGTCTTACAATAGGCCAATCTATTCTCACATAAAACAGGGTGATTCTCTTGTAAAAACGCAAAGTTCTTACGTTAGATTGGCACACTTCCCTGGGGAGAGGGATGATTCTGTCGAAGAATCAAGTGATGCTGAGTGGCCAGATTGTATCAACAACAAATGTGAAACAGTAATGAAGAAAATCATTACTTCAGAAAAGGAAACGAGTGTATACAAGAAATGTGACGAATTTAATAAAGATCCAATTGATCCATCACCCCTAAATTACGATGGATTTACCCAGAAACCAGAATCTTCTACCGATGCAAATGATGCAACCGACTCTTTCGTGAATCAGAACGAGTTTCTAATGGACAGAAAAGATTCTTACGAGGCCTGGAACAGTTTCTACGAGCAGAAAAACTACTTTCACGAGAAGAGAAACCATTTATTAGAGACTGGCGCTACTTTCGTTACAGCTGACGTTCAATGGTATACATTATTTTTCATTTATTTTATGCAGATGATTAACAAACTTCTTGTTTGCTTTTTTGTATGTAGGTATAGTTGATCATATTATTGCTTTACCATCCCGAGGTTAAATGTCTCTTGCACGTCATAAAACAAGAATACCCATTATAATATTGCTTTAAATACCATTGTGACAATTTAATGACAATTTCAATTCTTCACTTTGCAATGATTCAGTTGTTACTGGGAGCACAAAGCAAGGAATCCCGTCAGCTTCTAGGACCTAATAAAGTTTGTGGCTCCGAAAGTGCGTTGAACGCACAACTTCTGTAACGGACTGCCTTCTAGGCTGTCAGTTTTGATACGACATTTGTGCCTCAGTGCGTTTATACGTTGATAATCTTGGTTTGTATGAAAAGGTTTTCAGTGTTGTCTCTAGCAGCAGCCGATGTGGGGTTCCCGTGCTCTGTGACTGGCAGTTTCGTTCAAAAGTGATGAAGCAAATACGGTGTCAACTATACCTACTTATTTTACAAATAGACATAGCGGAAGACTTTGTACGACTGAGTGAGGACGTAGCTTTAAAGGCCTTCTCTCGCTCTAAGTAGGCCCGTAGTAGTAGTAGTCCCGCCCGAGCAAGGGAGGGCGTGTCAGACTGTTGCTGGCTAAATCCCACCCGTGTTCCTTCAGTTGCCTATGCCAGGGCCACGGTATCTCTTTCGAACAACCCGCGAGCCTGGCTGGAGGACGTAGGACCTGGGACATAAGCGCTAAGTGAGAGATGGTTTTTTCAGCGCATTGCCCACTCTCTGACATTTTGGACTTCAGAGTTCATTTTTGACATATTTCATGTATTGATATTCGTGAATAATAAACTTGAACTTGTAAACCTCAAAACATTTACATTGTAAAGAGTTCACAACCTTCGCAATGATTCAAAGATAAAACCACTGTCAAAATAGCTTTAATGACAACCTCTGATGACAAGAGCATTCTAGTCTTGACTCAGATTGTCAGTGCATCATTGCAAATCAAAATTTTCAGTAATGAAGGTACCTCTACAAATCAACTCGCCAAATTTATTTGTGATCCATATACCTTAATATATCAAAAACCGTTCTTTCTACCGAAAAATAACGTAACTAAGTCAAAGTGGCTCCGACAGAGCAGAGATCCCAAATATGGGAAGTAAGATTCCCTGAAGAAGGTCAAAGACAGTTCGTGAAAAGTTTGGACGCTTTAGGAGGTTCGTACTTGACCTGACTGGCGAAGTCTCCATAATCTAAAGGAGACAAAGAAAGTCAAAAAACCTTTTGATGAAAATGTCTCGTTGGAATCCAAAACGTAAAACTTCCGAGGAGGATCGAATGAGGGTGGTATCAAATGCCGACATTTTGTCCGGGGCACTCTTCTTCATAGTACAGTTTATGCAAGCGGCGAACAGTCGTCAGTACCATTTTGTTCCTCTTCTCAACTATACAACGTCTCGTTTTCGTTTTGCATCCTCGTCAAATTTCAGGAGGCTGTTATGAAAGACATAAATAATCAAATAAAATTACGATACTTGCTCTATAATTAACAGATACTTGTTTTTTTAGTTATTTAAGTAAGACAGTTTTTCAGAAAAAAACACTTTCAAAGAACAGAATCGCCCCGCTGCGTATGTGGTAGACAATTTCGCACGGCTAAGTCACATAAAAGGGTAGTTACAGTGCGGTATCACAAGGGCGGTTCCACACAAGACGATTTCCGAAAATTAGAAAAAAAAACAAAACTACTTATTTTATAATTGATTCGTGTCGAGAATCATTAGCATAGTAACCTCCTTGAATTTGACGAGGATGCAAAACGACACCTTGTTTATCTGCATTACCTTATGAAACTTAGCTAAATATTGTGTGTTCACAGCAATCAATATATGGAAAGAGGAACGTAGCGCTATGGACATTATGGTCGACGGCATTCGAGCCGGACAGGTGGGCGAAATATTGCACGAGAGAGATATTCCTTTTACGATAGCCATAACAGACATAACCGCATTACTGGAGAAAGAACAGAATACTCCTATCTCAACAAGTTTAGTTACTACACGTAAGAATAGAAATCAATATTCGTTGGTACACTGCTTCATTTTTTTTGGGTCATTTGCGCTATAAATACAGTCAGTTCTTGAGTAGGCTTCCATCAATCCATTGGCAAAACACAATAACAAGTTTAGTAATGGTATTTAGGTACATAACTAAAAATATCTCGCTGACGGTGATGTGTTGGATCATTTAGATCATTAGCAAAATGGTTTAGCTGAATGGTGCTGTACCCCCATGCGTATTGTTCGTGAATGGGCGCCGTCAGTTGGGAGTGGTCCTACCTTAGCTGCCACGTCTTATTTTAATAATTTAATTTTTGAATTGTTTTTTTTGTTTCTTTTCTCTACTCTGGACGCTTGTAACGTGTATGTCTTTTTTTTAAATCGTTCTCACATATAATTATAAGATACATTATTTTAATAAGATTATTAATTAATAGAGTGTTCCTAAAGTTTCTTACCCGTTCTTCTCCATAGGTACCTACTACGCTTTGCTTCATATTTCTGACTGACCAACTCATTGACAATTCAAAAGTGCCTGTAATGGTTTATTTTATTATTAGTAACTTAAGTTATTGACTCACACACCATCTATCTAACATCCCGCACGCATGCTGCTCAGCTCGATAATCAGCGCATTCATGTACAGATTCAAAAGCTTGCTGAGGTCACCTCCCCTTTTCTCACTCCGCATTCCAATCCATACTCTTTCGATCACGCCTCGGCCCATCTAACAATTAATATAATAAATTAAGCAGCTAGTTTTCTACGTAGAATGCCATAATCAAGTAGAACAAGAAACTAATAACAACCCAATTATACTCGACAGTCTGAGTGCAAGGCTTCAGATGGTGATTTCGGCCACCAGCCCCAGCCTAAACCCTAACTGTGCAACTGTAAGTGCAGTAGTGCTATTCTGTAACCATCTCACCGTTAAAATTTAGGTGAAGTGACCGTGGAGTGAGCTGTCAGTGCAACTGATGCTAGGGATGGATTGACCAAGATGAGATGACACTGACACCCACTCCACGCAAGTCTTCACGGTGAGGTTTTTACAGAATCGACATGCTGGTATCATTGTGCGCTAAGCAAACTGCCGAGCACTTTAGACAAAACACAGTTGCTATATAGAGGTGAGCCTATAATTGAAGACTAGAGTCTTATTCGTAACAATAGGAACAATGTCAGTTTTTGTCTTTCGACCGGCAAGTAAAACACAAAACCGTTGCCAGCATCCTCTGCATAGTTATAAGGTCCAGAATGTTCAAGATACTCAATGCTGGCGCCGCCGATCGTCGCCGCGTGACTTTCCTCACTTTATACCCTTGACAGCACGACCAACTAGCTTAGCGTTAAATATGATTGTGAAGTTCTCTCAGCTCAGCATCGAACGTCGACCCCACGAGACCGACCAGTGACGTTTTCCATAAAGATCCGTATATATGCAACCATTTTTAAATTTGATACGCGTTCAACGCTCACAGACAGTAGCCTTTTTTTGAATTTGTTAGTTTACTTCCAGAAACTAAAGTGCATAAATATGATTTATGTACGAAATATGCGAATATGTACGAACATTATGTATGTAATATGAAAAATATGCTTATGTAGTATTATTATGACTAGTCATCCAAACAGTTATGTTTCTAATCAATACAAATTCCTAACTCATTCTGTCATAGCAAACCTATTAGCTAATAGAATTACCTGCAACAATATTACATTAATTCGTGCTATTAAGAAATTAAATCGTAATGAGCACTTTATTATCAAACACATTCATACAAATTCGTGTGCTCACAAATAGAATTATAGCTTTAGATGGCGGTAGAACGATTAGTGCAATTGAAGCACGTAATAATCGACTGCCTTTAAAAAAGGAAACCTGTGTTCAAAAAAGACGCAATCATACATCATTACATGTACAATAAGCATCAAAACCTTTAATATTCAAGTCAACTACAGCTAAAAGTAAATATAGAAGAACAACATTAAATTATTCTGTCCGTATTTCAGCGAAGACCATGGATTGGGACAGCTACCACACGTTGGATACGATCTATGCTTTTTTGGATAGCTTGCAGGCTGAATACCCGTATTTGTGTTCTGTCCATGTGATTGGGAAATCAGTGGAAGGAAGAGATCTCAAGGTAAATATTTATATCATAACTATCAGACCAGGCGAACTCCATACATACTTTATCAGAACATAATCTTTATTTTTTCGTGAATTGGTCTCTTCTGCTATTCAGGGCGACCCACCGTTGTTGTATATATAGAAATACTGTTTCATTATCAGCAGCATCATTAACTTAGAAATAAGGGAAGAGAGAGTCCCCTTTATAAATACACAAATGTTTATTTGTAAATGGTCTCTTTGTTTAGCAAAGGTTAACCACAACAACAACAATATGGGCAACATGGTAACACAATAATGTCCTGGTTATATCAAAGTGCCAATGTCAGCGATAATGATGGCAAACTACGAAGTGTACCTTTAACTAGACGTTCAACGACTACAGCAGCGTCTTAAACATGTTTGCCTTTTTTCAGGTGCTAAAAATTTCCAACGGTGAGAAGGCAAACCCCGGAGTATGGTTGGACGGGGCCATCCACCCGCGGGAATGGATAAGCCCGGCCGTGGTCACTTACCTGGCAAACAGGATCGTTAGGTCATTCAACGAAATGCCGGAGAGTGTCACCAATAAGGACTGGTAAGGAAACTACTGTTATTGCATCCTAGTCTATTTCCATTATAAGGTTTTTACATAGGATAGTGGTCAATCGGTTATTAAGGTCTTTGCCCTCTGCATTATTAATACTTCAACTTGAACTTTTCCTTGGTAAAAACCAATTGTTTTTCTTCCACCTGGTCACTGGCCTCAGATATCGCCTGTGCTCTGGTCCGTAGCAGATCACAATTTAATTAAATCCTTTTCTTAATGCAGGCGGTTGAATTATTTTTATTTGAAACGGCTCAATAGATAATAGTCGTTCGTCATGTCATATTTCGGGTCATGCCATGTCAGACTGAGAGTTTGTCTCAAGACTGTATTCTCAACCAAGATATCTTTATTTATAAAAATCTATTGCTGTTCGTTAGTCTCGCTAAAACTCAAAAACGGCTTAACCGATTTGAACGTTTTGTTTTGTTCGCTATAAAACAGGGGTGGTATAAAGAAAAAAAATTGAGAAAACCCAAAAGATCAACTGAAAGATATAAAATTAAAAAAATTACAATTTTGTATGAGAATGGCATTCGTTGCAAACCTCACATGTTTTTTTTAATAAATGGCATTCGTGTCAGAACTATTTTCTACATGACGTGCTGAACAACTGTTTTCGTGTGGCTGTTAAATCGTTTTCAGTTTTTCCGTAAAATAAAAAAAATAGATTTTAAGACTTGATGAAAGTGGATTGAGAAGGACCAAAATGCCGAGTATAAGACAAGCTGACATAGGTCGTCGAAGTCAATCAAATGTGCGACGAGCTACCTCACGTGCAAACCGCACTGATGACCAGCGAGCGACAGATAATGATAATAGTTGTATTAGTATGTCCGAATCGCGTTCAAGTGGGACTGAAAATGAACGACGAGTGGATAGACTTAGAATGCAACCAGTTCGTGCACATCAAACACAACAACAGCAAGCACGACACAATGAACATGAGCGATTGCGCCGACGCAGTGCTCCTGTGAAGCTGGAACGGGCGGCATTCCATTATGATCCGGAAATCGATTACGGTGCGGACAGTTCAGTAACAATTGGAGAAATGTCAGTCGTTTGTACATTGTATAACTGTATTTATTTCTCATGTTTATTTTATGTTCTTTTTCAAGACAGAATTTATTTGTATTACAAGCAAGTTTTATTTAATAACCTAACGGAATTCAAACCCTACACGATGCAGCCAATATTATATCAATGGATTGGAGTTAGAAGCTAAAGTTATAATCAAATAAATTGCAGGTGGAACGAAGTTCACCGGGTCATCCAGTATCTGTAGTAAATTTTAACTCCAGACATACCTATACTACCGTAGAAGAATTAGGTTTCTCAGACCACGGTGCAACTATCTTTCACATGAAATTGCTTAGCGACAGCAAAAAAGAAACAAACTGGTTCGCGAAAAAAAAAATATATAATACCCAAAATGTAGAAAACTTTAAATCTGAATTAAAAAAACAAAATTGGAATGAAATAATACAATCAAATAAAAATATAGATGAAAACTACATTGCGTTTAATAATATATGTAATAAAATTTTAAATGTGTGTATTCCTCTGCAACAAATAACAATAAAAACGACATATAAGAAGTACTGGCTCACTAAGGGTATTAAATTATCTTGCAAAAATAAAAGACTACTTAAAATACTCACCATTAAAACAAACAATCCCATATTATTAAAACATTATAAAAAATACGAAAAAACTCTAAAGCAATCGGTAACGACAGCAAAAAAACTAATCATAATAATAATCATAATCATTTATTTATTGCATTCCATATTGTAAAAAGATGTTACAAAGGGCTTTAAGCTAGGTACAAAAATATGGACCCTGTAAGGGCACAATTTATTTGTATTACTATTACTACAATATATAAATAAAATAAAAAAGTCTACAAATAAAGTAAAAACTATGTGGAATATAATAAATCAATAAAAAATGAAAAAAATAATAAAAGAACAAATAAATCAATAAAAAATGAAAAAAATAATATTAAATTACATAAAAATCATAACTTGATAACAGAACCTAAAAAAATTGCTAATTTTTCAATGACTTCTTTGTTTCTATTGGGGAAAAACCCTCACCAGCAACAGGAGCCCCTGTGATGTGCCCCACAGAAAACACCATGTTTCTCAGCCCTGTCGATCCATATGAAGTAAATAAAATCATAAAAAATCTAAACAATAAAAAAAGCTATGGAGTAGACGAACTTCCCCCATTTTTACTTAAGCAATGTGCAGATGAACTAACCCTACCTTTATATAAATGAATAAACCAATCGTT
The DNA here is from genome assembly GCA_963555695.1 of Dasypolia templi. NCBI lineage: Eukaryota > Metazoa > Arthropoda > Insecta > Lepidoptera > Noctuidae > Dasypolia > Dasypolia templi. Next base: position 8,681,579 of record OY743157.1, read on the forward strand.
CGAAGAGGGAACTTTTCCAAATAAACTCAAAAACGGTCTGATAAAACCCATACATAAGAAAAATTCAAAAACCGACCCTAACAACTATCGCCCTATCGCACTGTTACCAACTCTGTCCAAAATATTCGAGAAGGCTATATGTGACCGCGTATACACTTTTTGATAAAAATATAAAATACTTGATGACTGCCAAAACGGTTTTCGTAAAGGCAAGTCTACAACATTAGCAGTCTATAAATACGTACAAGAGGCTCTGACTATTATTAATAATAAAAACTACGCCATAGGTATGTTGCTTGACATGACCAAAGCCTATGATAAGGTGAAATTTAAAATACTATTAGACAAGCTACATGGGATAGGAATACGAGGAAAAGCTCATGAATGGTTTGCATCATACCTAAAAGATAGGATACAACTAGTAGAAATTGAATATTTCGATAGCAACACAAAGGAAATAACTAAAATAAGATCCGACACAAAAACAGTTAACGCGTCAATTCCCCAAGGTAGCGTAATAGGCTGCCTATTATTTCTAATTTACATAAACGACCTTCCTAAAATTATAAACGGACCATGTGTTTTATTTGCGGATGATATCTCTCTACTCACCTCTTGCCAAAAAGATGACAATATAAACGCTAAATTAAACTCCCTTCTTTCTGCAGTTGTAAACTGGATGGAAAGCCATAACCTTGAAATTAATTTCAGCAAAACAAAATTAATTACTTTTCATCCCCATCAAAAATCCCCATTAGAACTAAATTTCATTTTTAACAATGCAGAACTGGAACAAGTAAATGAATTTAGTCTCCTCGGTTTGTCTATAGACACCCACATAAATTAGAAATCCCATATACAGAAAGTAAGAGCAAAACTATCAAAATTTTCATATGCACTAAGCGAAATTTAAAAAACTACCGATCTACAAACTGCACTTATCACGTACTACGCATATGCCCAGGCATAGCTCAGCTATGGGGTCATGCTGTGGGGAACAGTACAGATTCTCAAACCGTATTTATTTTACAAAAGAAGTTAATTCGAATAATAACCAACATAGCACAAACAGATAGCTGTAAATCATACTTCCGAAAACACAAAATACTCACACTTCCCTCTCTATACATCTTAGAATTATGTAAATTTGTCAGAAAACACCCAGATTTTTACACCAAATGCGAAGAAACCCAAACAAGATACACCCTTCGACACAACAAAAACAAATTAAACATACCTCAATCCCGACTCAAAATGCACTCATCCAGCCCTTTAGTCATGTCGATAAAAATTTATAATAAATTACCTAACGATATTAGAAAAATAAGCAAAACAAATACATTTATTAATACATTGAAACAATTTCTGGAATCTAAGTCGTACTGCTCAGTAAAGGAGTTTTTAGATGACAAATCAATTGCAAAATAAAATTATTATCTTTCTTAGACAACAAACACTGTGAAATAAATACAATAAAAAATACGAATACATAAATAATAACGTTATTTAATAATTTTTGAAATACTATTTAAAATTCCAAAATAATTAGCTGCATTATTTTTATGAAATACATGTACTAAAATACCTAATATACTACCTATATATACAAACCTAAAAATAAATATTTAAATACATAAATAATTATACACCCAATTAAATATTTATAATAATTTAAATTAATATTAAACTGCTACTTAGCCCTCTTCCTCTCTCCTAATTTTTGCTGTGCCCGACAGGGTCCATATTGATCTTTTATTTAGTTTTTACCATCTATGTAATACATATGGAATGTAATAAAGTATTGAGTATTGAGTACAAGATCTATCTAGTACAGCTTGATATCAGTAGCTGTCCATCTTTAAGTAGTCATGATTTTATCATTCTCAGATAGTATAGGAAGAGGTTCAGGTAAATTAATTAATAACAACTACAAAACTATTGCACGCCAGGGTCAACCCACAAACGATTATAGCATCAGTAACAGGTAATGAATATAATCCTAAAACCAACATTACTGTATCTGTAGGTAATAATTCTAAGTTCAAAAAAATATGAAATCATTGACTGTGTAACAGAGAGTTGTTACAGTTAAATTGTCGTAAAATAATTTTGTGAGCTTTCCCATATTTTGAAAGACTGACAAATAGACATAACAAATAAATTCATTTGCTTAATAAGCATTTGCACTTTTTAGCTAGTCATCACAGTGGCAAGCTTGTGTTTTTCGACACCAACCATTTTGTTGAAACTTTAAAAACGACTAGGGATACTGTGCCTGTTAATTTTTGACGCATAATAGCAAGGCTATTAGCTTTTTATAATATAAACTCAGACAAGTAATATGTCGAAGTCTTGTGTTATTAACACGAATAAGGTGGCGAGCTTGAATAAATGTAGCTCAAATGCTATATGTATTTCTACAAATTGAACGAAGGAGGTTCCATGACTGTCTGGTGACATTGAAGTCTTTTGCTTAACTCCGGATAATCATGTAAACTCTTTATAAGACAACAGAAGGTACCAGGAAGAATATTCTTATACCTAACAACAACAAGGTATCTTCTTGATCAAAAATATGTAATTATCGAAAAGAAGGTCAGCAGAATGCCTTGAAGTTATTTCTTCAAAATATTCAAGGTATTTCTACTAAATTATTAGAAATTGAAAAGTTTTTTAGAGAAAACAAAGTTTGACATTGTTTGTTTGACTGAATATTGGTTAAAGGATTGCCAAATATTGGTTAAAGGATTGCTAATTAATTATGAGAACTATAGTGTGGGCAGTTGTTTTACCCGTAAATCAATGCTGCGTGGAGGGTCTCAAATTAAAAATTGGTCAGGGTTTAAAAAAAATTAAAATCTAAGCAACGTAATGCCATAGTTGGTTCATGAGTTGAACATTGCATCAAACTGTCCTGTGTTGATCTAGATAAGCATGTTGTAGTGTGCGTGTACTTTTCTTTATTTGAGTCATAAATGGAAGATGTCCTAGCGAAACTTGCATCCAGTAACAAAGCCGCAATTATTTGTGGTGTTTTTATTATTAATATTTTGGAAAATAATTCAAATAGCAGTAGAAAACTGAGCCTTTTAAATCGTTCAATTTATTTAAGGTTTTTACAGAACCGACTAGAGCAACTCCAACTTCTGAAACTTCTTTTGAAAATGTCTTCTGCGATTTTGATTATGCCATCGTAAATTTTCTGCCGTCTGATCATATTGGACAAACGGTAACTTTTAGGTTTAAAACACCTTTACAAAAATTGCAAATACAATTCAGACCAATAACGACTCGCAAATTAAATAAGTTAATTCAATAGTACCCTAAATAATAAGTTAAATGTTCTGGGCCATAATATGGACGATGCAAATAAATTGTATGAGGATTTGTTTTCATTCGTGCACACGTCAATAAAACTTTTGAAAAGAAAACAAAAAATATTTGTCCTAATTTTATATTTAGTGACTGGGCAACTAGAGGTATTAGGATTAGTAGGGAAATACTGTTCGAGCTGTATGGCCTTAAGCCTTACATTAACACTGAAACTTACAATAAGTATGTTGCTACATATTCCAAAAAAAATTGAAAAAATAACTAAATAGCCTATGCATCAGCAACAAGATTAAATCAGCAGAAAATAAAATAAAACAGTTTGGAAAGTTATTCATAACGAAAATAGTAGGAAAAAAATACGAAACACTGAATATATATTTTGGAGACTTCACATGGTGCCATTAGCAACTTAGAAGTAGCTCAAGAATTTGTAAATTTCTAAAACTAAGGGAAGCATTAAATTCCTCACCCAAAGTCTCAATTGATTTATTAAGAGCGAAAGTTCCAGGCTGCCCGGTTGAATTTCAATTTAAACATAGAAACCATATGATAGTTATAAAAGCTTTTCGGCATATAAAAATCAAGTATACCGAAGATCTTTGGGGAATGTTCATCAAAGATTGTACTGTACATCCATAATCGAGACTATAGCACCATACTGGCTTTAATGTTTAATTTGTGTGTATATCAAGGAGTCTTCCCGGATTTAATGAAATACAGTAAGGTTATACCACTTTTTAAATCTGGGGATAGCAAAGATACCAACGATTATAGGTAATGCTAAAGGTAATGCTCAATCAAATGCTTAGGTTTTCATTTTAACATCAAAAAAATCTTACACGAACAGCAATAAGGTTTCACCAAAGGTCGTTGCACGACTGACTGTGACTGTGACTGTGGGAGGAGGCCCAAGATGCCATAGGAATTTTTGGTGAGGCCCCTCCAAGGCATTCTTCCGACTGCGTTAATCACGAAACTTTGCTCCTAAAACTTGAGCATTACAGACTAGGTAAACTTGCGCTCAGTTTAGTTAGATCTTATTTAGAAGATAGACGGCAAAAAGTCCAAATAAATGGTGTCAATTCACTTGGTATAAAAGTAAAAATGGGTGTTCCACAAGGCTCGATATTAGGTCCTTTCCTCTTTTAGTATTTATAAATGATCTATCCCATTTATTAAAAAAACAAACACAAATGGTGCTATTCGCTGACGATACTTCCTTAATTTTTAAGATACACTACTACTTACATCAAATCTTAACGATGTAAATAACGCCCTACTGCAGGTGCAGAAATGGTTTACTGCTAATAATGTAGGATTAAATGGTAAGAAAAACCTAAATGCAATTTGTGGTTTGCTTTGCCGAATGTTAAAAATAGTGATTATAGCATTGAATAAAGAGAAACTAGATTTCGTTGATAAAACGGTTTTCTTGGGGATCAAGCTCGACACAAGGATGCAATGGGGTCCCCATTAACATCTCTTGCAGGACGGCTAAGTTCAGCAGCATATGCTGTAAGAAAAATCCGTCAGTTTACTAATGTAAATACCGAGGCTGGTCTATTTCAGTAACTTTCATAGTATCATGTCTTACGGTAGCTTATTATGGGGACGCGCTGCAGACATGGAGTCTATTTTTATTCAGCAAAAATAGCCATCAGAGCAATATATGGCTTCAGCAGGTGCGATTCTTTAAGGGAACTGTTTAAAGATATTACCACCATGACCGTAACTTGTCAATATATAAATGAAAACATCATGTACGTAAGGAAAAAATTAAATCTTTTCAGTAAAAGTGGTTAAAGACACAACTATAGGACTAGAAACAGGGACCAATTAGTTCAACCGAGTTTCAGACTGGCTAAAGTAGATTCATCTTTCATGGGGTACTGTTTAAAATTTTACAATAAAATACCTCCCCACGCCAACCGAATGAAACCAAGTTTAAAACTTGTATCAAACGCACACCATGCAGCCAAGCATATTATAAGTTGGGAGATAAAATTGTTGGCTCAACGTTGGTTCTGCTCCACAAGGGCGCATAAACTGATTAATTAGCATTCAAAAATATTGTTGGAGCCGCTGAAGATTGTAAAAACTATCTTTGCACTGTATATATTCAATCTATATTGTATAATTGCAAAGCACACGTGTGAGCACTATGTACCTACTATAAAGCTACCCTATACTGGGTACGTCTTTCATTGATTTGAATGTGCCCTGGCGGCTGAGAGTATGCCACGCTCACTCAAATGTCTCGCTGGTGTGTGCGCATTGCGTTAAATATAGATGTCGGCAATTTGGTTTTTAATTAAATAAATGATAATAATGCCTATATGAAGACGAATGAAATGTTTAAAATCAATATTGAATTTAAATAAGTATGTATTTAAAAATACGGAACGTTACAGCGTTACAATACCCCCGCTTAGGTAGGGTTTTTACCTTAGTAAAAATCCTTTATTTGTGCACTTGCTACCATCTGAAATGCGACCCTTTTATTCATCATCATTTATCCAACACTACATTCATTCATAAACTCTGTTAACCCAGCAGACCACCTAAAAAGGAGGTGCGTCCGCATCCTAACAAGTATGTAAGAGTATTTCGTCCGTAGTTGACTAAATACTCACGCAAATCGGAATCAGCTAGTAGCTACTTGCTACTATTAACCAAGTATTTAAACAAAAAGTTACAAAAAAAAAAAAAAGATATTTAATTGGATGAAGGCTTATTTAAGGAGTAACCACCCGCTCCTGCAAGGGCTTATTTTATTTATATAATCAAATAAAAATAATAAAAATAAAGTTCTTTTGGCTTTACTTAGGAGTAACTATACCGCCCCTGCAATGGCTTATTGTGGTGGTGGCGTGTGTGTTGGATCATGAAGTTCCCTTCAAAATTGTTTAGCTGAATGGTGCTGATCCATACGTCATGTTCGTGAATGGGCGCCGTCAGTTGGGACTGGTCATTTCTTCGCTGCCACGGTTTTTTCTAAATTTCCGAATTGTTTTTTTGTTTTGTATGTTTTTCGTTGCACGTATTTCTACATCGTTCTCACATGTACAATTTCAACAAGACTGATGTAACTAATTTTCTGTACTTTTTTTATTTAAAAGAGTGTCCATGGAGTTTCTTGCCCTTTCTGCTCCATAGGTACTACGCTTTGGAATGGGCAACAAGCTTCATATTTCTGACTGACTGACTCCTTGACAATTCAAAAGTGCCTGTAATTGGTTTGTTTGAAATAACTGTTTTGAGTTTGATTTTTTGAGTTCGAGGTTCTATTTTTCGGCAGATTTCGTCAATAAATTGACGAAAGTTTTTTTAATGATCAGTTAGTTTTAGTACCTAAAATGAATTAATAGTTATAAGTTTTACTTTCCTAGGTACATTCTACCAGTGATGAATCCAGATGGTTACGCGTACACTCATACGCACGACAGGATGTGGCGGAAAAACCGAGCGCGCTACGGAGAACTCGTGGGCGTAGACCTGAACAGAAATTTTAGGTAGGTGAAAATGTCTATTTCATTCAAAAATACAGTAGGTATAGAGCAGTGATGGTCCATGGATCAGTGTCGGCCCAGTACAAGGCAGCGAATTACGTGCTGTAGGTCGTAGGTTCCACCCCAGCAAACAACTACTTTAAAGGCGAGAATGTTTCTTTGAATCCAGAGCAAAGCGAAGGATTCTAGAATACATCCACATTCTAATTTCAAATTAATTTTAGTAGAGCTATAGAGCTATTTTAGTCCCTGTTCTCGAAGAATAAACTAGCCCTTTTTGAAAAGATGTGATAAAACAATGTTTTCTAGTTACGGTTTTGGTGAAAGAGGAGAAGAAGGCTCATCAGATGATCCTGGAAGCGTTTTCTACAGAGGACCGAGAGCCTTCTCTGAACCAGAGACCAACGCCGTCAAGGTAAGTTACACAATTCATTCAATGGTATAACATTTTTAATGCAACTTTCCCTTAAATCAATTTTCTATCCACGCGCTGCGTTTACCGCCATTTAAGCCCCGTTGTTACAAAACGATTTCCAGAACCTAAAACCTTTTCTCTGATTTCAAATCATATATTGTAATTAAAAATTGATAGTTATATAAAGTTCGAAACTCCAAAATGGTTCGCTGGTTTAAGCCTGGTTCTTAATATAAGTCTTGTTTTTTAATAAGACCGATAGAAGTTTTGATATAATGAAGACCGTTTTGCTGTGAGTCCACTCCCAGTCTTCGTGTATCTATTCGTAATTGTCTTACACGTAAGCATAGTGTGTTTAGAAACATATTTTATAAATACGAGACATCGTGTATTGCGAAAACACCTATAGCTAACAGTGGGTGAAACAGGTTAAAAAATAAAAATACGTACCTCACTTCTGAAAGAGGCATCCCGCTTTCGACTTCTTCATGATGTCGATTGTCTACAACTTAATGCGCTGATTATCCCCTTTTGATAAAGAAATCTGCTAGATGCTTGTAGCGCAGGGATGCAGGATGCATGTAAAACCGATTTGAAGCGATTCTCTCCAGCAATAGACTACTGATGGAAAGAATCGCCTCAAAGGCTGGTTTACTGAGTAAACCTACACCAGTACACATGACTTGAGACTAGACTCGTTGACTGGGATGATCATGATGATGACTAAAATCCATTTTAAGTTTGATTTATTTCTAAATAATTTTAAATTATTGACTTCTTAACAGATGGCACTCTGTAACAAACACCACCAAGCACAAGAGTCAGGCTTCAATTGAAAATGTAACTGAACACCTTCTTTGTGCCAATAAAACATTATTTGATTATTATTACTATATTTTTCAGCGCGCGATATTAGATGCGCCGAACAAGTTCAAGGCATTCCTGTCGTTCCACAGCTACGGCGAGGTCATCATCTTCCCCTGGGGATACACCAGTGATGCCTGCCCCGACTACGTGGAACTACTGGAAGGTGGAACTGCCATGGCCAAGGTAAGGAAACTGGGAAATAAGATAGACAGTAATGTACGCTACGAGAGTTGACTGATATGTACCAATGTTATAAAGGAGATGTTCCATAATGTATGGAAACTGGACCGGGTCCTTGTACACTATACTTAAAAATAGGGAAACACATTTAAAACAGTTCTCAACTATCCGATTACTTTAAAATGGCTTTGTTTGCTGGTAAAATACAAGAAGCTACACTTCCATTGATAATCTACTATTATACTACCGTTGTAAGAACTTTTTTAAACATATTTTTCAGAAAATAAAACTTTGACTTTGACTTTGATGACTCCTTCATGGCGGTAAGCTATCATTTTGATATATTATTAACGTTTGACATGACGAAAGTGACTGACGCTGTTGTGACAGCCTACACTTCTGTCTCTATGTTCAATGGTCTATCTATCGTTTATTTTCATTGTTTTTATGCACAGAGTAACTAAATCCGCCATTACGCCATGTTAATTTAAGATAAAATAATGGATAAATATCAATTAACTACCACGACATTATACATTTAAACGAAGTATCAGTATTTTTCCCGAATTCTACTGATTCTCTTCTTTTTTTTTTGGAAGTGGACATAGACCTGTAGTGCTATTCTGTAACCATCTCACCGTGTAAACTTAGGTGAAGTGAGCGTGGAGTGATCTGTCAGTGCCACTGATGCTAGGGGATTGACCAAGAAGGGACGACACTGACAGCTCACTCCACACAAGTCTTCACGGTGAGATTTTGACAGAATCGACACGCAGGTCCATTTTGAAACATTTCCTTTACAACAATTTCTTTCACACCAAAACGGCTGAACAGATTTGGATGAAATTTGGCACACAGATAGACCATGACCGGGGTAAGGACATAGGTTAATTTTCATCCAGGACAAAGTCGCGGGCAACAGCTTGTTTAATCTTAAACAATTATCTTAAATTATAATCCAATAATTCGTCATTTGAACTTAATAGCAATTTGTATGTCTATCTTATAAATTATATAGGTATACAATGAAAATATAAATAGAACAAAACTGTTTTTTTAACAACATCTGCCACTGCTACGCTACGCACATATAGCAGGTGTGCTCTAAGCTCAAATTCTAAAGACCCTCACTAAAATGTTACAATCTCAAAAAATATAACCTGTTTTTATGATACTTTTGTCTAAAATTCATCGCCATGATTCGCTGAACATAACATTAATTCATATCCAATCCTCTTCGCTTCAGGCTATCTACGGCACGAGCGGTCACACGTACAAAGTAGGCAGCACGAAGGACCTCATGTACTATGCCGCCGGTACCAGCATAGACTGGAGCTACGCCGTCCCCAACATCCCATATTCCTACATGATCGAACTCCGGAGCAAAACACATAGGTTCTTACTACCCAAAGAAGAAATCATTGCCACTGCCACAGAAATAGAAAATGGAGTGTTCAGACTTATGGCATTCGTAGACCAAAGATGTACAGGTACCCAGACTTGTCCCTGTCAAAAATAAATCATGCCAAAAAGAGAAGAGACAATTTGAGGTCTTCTGACAAGAAGGGACCTAGCTAAATCAGTTAGTATTAGAATTTAAATTATGTGAAGAAGACCTCACTCTTACAGTGTTATTTACACCAATCAGTTACAGTTTACAACGTATTTCTATAATAAGTTTTTATCTCAATATACACTATTTAATGACCACAAGGTTTTATCATTTAGTTATATAAACTACTTGCGCATAATTAGTTCAACCACGTATGCACTCTTGAAGAACAAATTTCTACTAAATGAAAAGGTCTTTGACAATTTTACAACGTGATGTGTCGGTGGTCTTTCTCATTTTCAGGCCAGCGTACAACAAATTATACAGCCTATCAAGTCTAGCAACTTTACTAACACAATTCAAGCCACTTAGATTATTTAAGGATTTAAACAATAGTTGAAACCACGTTTGAATAATCTAGACTGGCACAATAAGCCGCAGTCCTAACTTTCCAGCCACTCTTTCAAAACAACGAAACTTATGACTTAAGTCGTGTGGATTTACAAAGCTTATAGTGCATTAAAAAATTATATTTCATGTACAGGAATTAATGAAAAGCTCAGTAGGTAAATACACAGCGATAAAACATTTCATTTCCATACATTGATAATGCCTGAACGCAATGACCTGTGCCAAATAGCTTGCGCTGTGGTCACGACTATAATGGACACAATCCAAAACTTTTTACTCGTGCAGCTTTATAAAGTATTTATTTATGTGGCTATGGTTTTAATGACTAATAAAAACAGTTTTTAGATAGATAGGTATGGAGTTCTGATACGAGGCTAGAATGTAGTATATTGTTATCATGCAAAAATATCTTGAATTCGTAACGATGTCTGCTGAAAAAAAATCGATGTTTAGATTATATTAATAATTACATAGCCACTCCACATCAATCCATTTTTCCATATCCAATAAGTCTACAAATGAAACAAATCCACATAAAAATTTCGATAACTTTATTTACAGATTTTTGCATTATCTTATAATACAGTCAACAATTCATTAAAAACGTTACGATTTGAAATTCACATTCAGTTATCTAACGTAAAAACACCTATCGATCGACATAAACACTATTTTACAGTTTCCATAAGACGAGCACAATTTTCTGAAGTGTCTAATGTCTGCGGACGGGAATGCCGAACGTGATTGTTTATTGTTAAAACTGTCCACTAGACGTATTATCATAACCTTCGCCTAAACCTCATGTGGGCCACTCAACAACACTTGAATTTAAAACCAAATAAACGTACTGTGTAACGCAACAGGGCTAGCCTCGTGAAGAAATTCACGTCGCTAGAAGTATGTCTAGCTAAGTCTTTTTTGTCAATTGTCGTTGCTGGAGTGAAGTCCAGAATGACTTTGGAGCCTTCCATTGAACTGAAACGACAGCCTATGTCAAAGTAGACCGAAATTCTCTTTGAACCGCTGCATCAACAAAGTAGGTATGTTTTGTTCATTCATAATCATACATATCTGTGGACAGTAGGGTTTTCCAGTAATTGTCTCTAACACGACGCTAATACGGACGCCACACATCGACCGGCCGTCTTTCCGACGTGATCAGCGATTTGCTCCGGGTCCTCATTCCTTGTTCTGACCATTCCGGGGATGCAGGACGTTTCTTCCCAGTCCCTGACGCCGTCGAACTTTCCTCTTCTCTTTCTGGACTTGAATTGTTGGAGTCTTCTTGAGGGGGCGGCGGTCTGAGCCACCAGTCGTAGCCTCCGTAAAGTTGGGAGTATAACCACGCTGGTGGCGTTGGAAGTAGGGGAGAATTGAGGAATAATTGAGCTGCTAGTGCACTATGGAAAAGTGTTGAAGGTGCTGGCAGTGGCTGCAACGGTTTCCTCGACCTGGTGACTGATGTGAAGGCCCCTGGACGTTCGTCTGGCGGTGGCGAGCTGGATGCCGTAACAGAAATGTCATCATCTTGCGGTGAGCTTGGACGCGAGTTTGCTGGACTCGTCGTGCTGTGCGCGTGCATTGTAATTGGATTGTCTGACGTTATATCTGTAAAGAAAAATAGCTCTTTTGTGTAGGGAGCAATAAGCAAAATCCTTTGTTGCCCTTTGGCTGTTGGTGTGTATGTGTATTTACCAGTCTCATGCGGCGGTGGAGGTACATGCTGAGGTTGCGAGTGCGGCGGTAAGATGTGCGGGGTGAAGTGCGCGGGGGTGGGCAGCAAAGGAGGAGGGTAGTGCCGCGCCAACGCACCCCATTCGCCGCCTGGTAGACCTGCGAGTTGGTGCGCTATACCTGGACAAATTGAGAGGAAATTCGGTTATTGTTGCGTTAAAGTTGGCTTATTAAAATTTGGGTTTTCGTGTTGAAGTAAACGGTGTTTATTTTTTATTATTAGATATTAGTTTTTACATAACTCTGACATAATATTATCATTATTATTATTTTGGGACTTAAGCATAACTGGCGAAATGTGGGTGTACTATAGGTACACCTCTGCCCAACCCTTCAGGGAAACAAGGAGTGATGTTATGTTATTTGACATTATTACCTACAATTATTTAATTTTTACTTTCCATTATTGGCTTTTGGTTTAAATTAGTTTTTTATTTTACTTTATTAGATTATTTTATATTTTGTAAATGTGAGAACGCTGTAGGCCTTGTAGATTGTAAATTTATAGACCATAGTCTATTTTTTAAACATATGGTACTTGTTGACAGGCCTACACTGTCCTCCCATATAAATTAACACTGTAATTTGAAAACATTGTAAAACACAAAATATTTTTAAAAGAGTGGGTAACCATGGAGTTTCTTGCCGGCTCTTCTCCATAGGAAACGACCAATTGGAACCGTGCACCTAGATTCTGACGTTTCATAAGTGGCCATGTAGGTTTCTGTGAAATAAAATATTTTGATTTTGATTTTGAAACCTAGCTTTGTCAAGAGCTGTCCAAATTACGTTCCGTTTAACGGGTCTTGCCGACTGTAATAGACCTAGAATATTCGAAAATCGTAAATTAGATAGCAAAGTTTTCCGCTGAACCAGTTCAAAGTAACCATTGTAGAAATCTGAACACCAAACAGAGCCTCACCACCTTGTTTCCACCCTACAACTGCTCAAAATTCAATCAACAAAACAATGGCGTTAAGAGTTATCGCGTGAAACGCTCCACTAACGCTAACGCGCTACTTAACGCACTCATCAGAATATTTAAATAATGAGTGGAACTCCCCCCACGCGGCTTGTACACTTCGCGCCTTATCTCCATAGACACTCCTCAATTGTTGCAGAGTTTGATTGTTCATATTTTGGAATCTGAGCTTAAAGTTTGTTAAAGTGCAATCTGAAAACGTATGTTAAGAAATGTGTCTTAATTCGTTTATAGATCGTGACTTCTTCATTAATATAATAATAATCTATATTTGTTTTCTCTATTCGTAAATGTTACTTAAATAGAGACAAGAATTATAGCGTTTTGACAACAATGCACAATTTATGATCCTCTGTGAGAGACTGGCCCATCCATGCTAGAATACCATGTGTGACGGATCATCAGGCTCTCACCCTGAATTAAATCTTATTCACATTACAGTGGTAAATTTCCAAACTCTAGACAAATTATTTATTCATGAATGAAAAAAAACAGACATGTTTGTATGAATAATCCAAAAAAAAACGTGTTGACAAGAAACACCGAAACAAATTCAATATTCTTCAGGGAGCATAAATTTAGCCCTCTACAACTAGACATAATGTTGTACCCCACTCGCTATCCTCGAACACATTCGTCCCCGCCGTTAAAAACAATAACATGTAAATAAAACAAATAAGCTATTATCAAAACAATCACAATCATACGAATAGGAAATGTGTTTTGGCGGCATAATTTTCAGTTGACATTTTTAAGCGCATAAATTAACAAAGTTTGCCGGCGCCGCGACCCCGTATATTCGGCTTAACCCTTTAGCACCCACCTTGGGTAATTCCCACCCCGAGCCAACCCAACCCTTTCAGCAATAGAATAAATTACAGGCCGTTTTATGTCGCAGATACCGACGGTACGAAAATGTAAAACACATTATTTTGAATCCGACCGCTTAGCCTTTATAGGTGTAGTGCTTTATGAGTTCGTTGCAATTAGACAAGAGCTGCTTTTTAGGATTAAGCCGGGCTTAATCTTGCCTCCGAGCGCCTCATGGCTTTAACGATAATGATTTGAGATATCGAATCGCCGCCGCCGGCGACGGGTTGAATAGACTATTATCTACATTGTAAGTTTTGGAACTGATTGAAACATGATTTTTATTGTCTTTTATTGCGATAATCCTGATATTAATTTCGTAATCACTCATGTTTAAGTCACGGTTAAATATTTCGTAATAAAGTCTATTAAACTCAAAAGCGCAGCAATGTCCATCAATGAGCAATTTAAACAGTATTTAATATAAGTGCAGTTAGTGGACGTTATGCGAGTGGCTCGGTTCTCGGTATTCAAAGCTGCCTTCTAGCTAAGACGGATGCTCTTAGCTCAGACAATATCCGCATCGCTCCGAGCAAAAAATAACACTGAAGCTCAAGATTACTCGCTGGCTCGCGAACCCGGATTATTCTTCATGGATTCGAGAAGATAGTTCGTGGACAGGCTATTTTGTAACTAAAAACGTAAGTAAGCTTGTTTGTTTGTTACTCTTTCTCGCTAATATAGCCGAACGGATTTAAATGAAATTTGGCACACAGATAGACCATGACCTGGGTAAAGATATTGGCTACTTTTCATCCAGAATCGCAGACGACGTCGCGGGCAAAAGCTAGTTATTTTTATAAAGCAAAATCTGCAAAGTTTTTCAAAGCTCCACTGAATGTGCACGTCAATCAATATCTTACTGCTGAAAAATATAACTCTTTTTGTTTCACGACATGAAAAATGGCAAGGCATTGTTTCATAATGTATTCTCCTTTGAATGATTCAAAAGAAAGGGCAGCACTAGACGATTTGCATTCGTTAAAAAACGTTGGAATTCTTTGTTATGTGCACGATGCGTAATCGCTGTATACCACGATTTAGCAGTGTTGACCCCTCAGATAATCTGAATATTGTATCGTTAGTTTCAAATAATGGTTTTAAGCTATTGCAGTCTACCCTATACAAAACAGTTCATCAATACTTGAGAGAATGGCTGTTTTGGTGTCAACACTGCATTATTGCGGTGGGCTCAACATCTTAGTTTTCATAGAGCTATAGTCAGACATAAGCCTGACTAGGTCCGCGCTCGGCTTTAGTGGCTAAAAGAATAAGAAGTATATGTATAACAAGTATTTTCTAACGTAAAGTTTTGTTGTAACAACTTCATAACGAATCGAGAAAGCACCTAGGCGTAGATTTATGATAATTGTTTGCTTTATAAGAACAGAAATTATTTTACATTAAGTAGGTATATCAAATGTGACTGAATTTAGTAAAGGTACATAAATTAAACTTATTTTTTCAAATAGTGAAAAACTTTTACCATGCAAATTCTTGCATGAAGACAAATTAAAGTATCAAAACTGCCCGCGCGAGGTAGTAGTGGATTGGCCGCATCCGAAGACGTGCCAGTCCGCTACGTTGCCCCGGACGAAGGGGTTTTTTCTTCGACTTTGAAAAATCGCACAGCGCCGCGAGAGGGTTGAACCCAAACATTTTAATGCCATTTGCTAGATTGCGTCTTGCATTTTTCCTGCCTCTGATACTACAGCGCTAATCCGCGAAGACGACCGGGATTACACGGATAAAAGTATTTACGTTTTAGTGTGATTTCAATGTGCCGGGATTAGGAGGGAATTTTTAACGAGTCTTCGAGACACTCGGTGATTAGAGAAAGGGTTGGAAGCACTTTCCAGTAATTATTTTACATTTCTTCGAGCATCATTTATAGAACACTTAGCTGAGCGAGTTCCCTTTTTCTTTTGTGTTGGAACAACTTCTATTCGACTGACTTTTTCACTGAGGACAATATTGCTTTTGTAATCTTATGGTGTCAAGTAGATAATCTCCTCTATTTATCTTTATGAGCCACTTATATTGATAACTTCGTGAGATTAGTGTGTGATGCCGGAATGTTGATATTTAATTATTTCTCGCTGAAACTTAAATTAATTTTCGCGTACCTACGTTTCTCTTGTCACGTGTGTGCCTCAAGTTTCACTATTTTGACAGCCGGGAGTGGAAAACTAAAACTTACTTGTTAAGACTTCTCACTTTAGAAAATACCTTATAGATGTAGACTTAATTATGAGTTTAATTATAACATGCATACATATAATAATACCTCACGCCTTTTTTCCCATGATGGTAGGCAGAAACTACAGAACGCCATCACTTACTACGCTCCTTGCATAAATACTCGTTTTGCTTTTGCTGCTTTAGTTTTTTTTTAGTTATTTGATTTTAAGACAATTATAAGACACATACATACATAATCAGCCTATTATGTTCCCACTGCTGGGACACAGGCCTCCTCTCTGTGAGAGGGAGTGGGCCGTAATCCACCACGCGGGCCCAGTGCGGGTTGGTAGATGTCACATGTCTTCGAATTTTTGGTTCTAAGACATGCCAGTTTCCTAACGATTTCATCCTTCACCGTTTTGAGAGCAGTGGTGATAAAATAATTTACCTTTCTGGGTTCGAACCCACAACCCGTAAGTCACGGTACGGTTCATTACCACTGGGCCACTGCTGCTTCCATTATAAGACACAGCTTTAGCTAAATGTCATTGATATAACCCCTTATTTTGTTCATTCTTTGAAACAATAACAAAATTCAAGCTGATGATAATGATTGGTCACTGCGCTATCATAGGAGGAAAAAAATATGATTGATTAAGTTTGACTGATAATAAGCTCTGTCCACTAGATTGGTAGCCACTATAGTCTACTATATTATAGGTATACATATTTTTATAGGTATGAAAACTATTTAATGGCTTAATTAAATAAGCCATGCACATTTAATTTACTAAAAGTAAAATTAGCCCAATTTACTTTTGTGCCTTCCCTTCACTATCTAACCAAAATAATGGATTTAAGCTATGAGTTTTCCAGATTATGACTGTTATAATAAATTGCAATTTTGACCATTTTTTTTTTGACACTGACACTATAATTTCTGTTTTGTTTTCTTGACTCTATTTCGTTAGTATTTTAATTAATGTAACAATTTGCACGCCATAAGGTAGACTGTAGCCGATCTCATTAATGCATATACAATATTTTATCCCTGTACCTACATTCTTATGCAAATAAAATTCTGATTCTGATTCTTATTACCTAAGCGTCCCTGCGGAATGTATTAGACAAAGAATTACAAGTAAGATGCGTACGAACGGGTATAATCCATAACCTTGTCTTGAACCAGCTTGCTCCACAACGTAACTTATGACACCATAAGCTCCTAGTTAGTGCTGAGGGCTGACGTCACAGGCCGGAGTTTGCAAGATGGATGCCCTCCGTACATCATAAGGTTAATAAGAGGGCTCGTGAACTAACGACGACGCTTTGTCAACGCGCCTTAACCCGACGCCGCCATCTTGGACGCCATGTTGGATTTCAATCTGCTTAGCGTTTAATGAATTTGCGTCTATTGATTTTGTTTAACCCCTTTTTGTTTTGCTTAATTAACCTTTCGGTGTAGGAAAGTAGCTGTGACAAGGGAGTAAACAGTTGAAGGTTGCGATCTGTCTGATAGATACGATTAATTAACTATTCTTCTGTAACTTTGACCCTTGTTTGTAGTGTGTTTGGTTTTGTCTAACTTTCATACCTTTCAACAACATGGCAAACAACTCTTTGAACGATTAAATACATTTCCACCAATCACTCTAAAAAGACTCATAATTAATTTATAACAACAGAGCTGCCGCCGTAAATGTTGAGTAACACGTCACGACGATAAAAATGACGTCACATTTGGAGTTAATCGCGCGGGAGCCGTCATCATACGAATCCATTTGAAACCGTTTAAAATGTACAGTGAAAGCGTGAATCACGTCATACAAAAGGCTGTATGAGGTGGGTGGGACATTTAAAATTTACAAATGCGTAATTATGCACCCGCATTGTCGCGAGCACTGAAGGGTTATGTGGCCCCCGCTTCTTCCTCCCTGGCCCCCACAATCCCTGGCTTCCGGGCCTAATGCTATATTTAATTTTCTCTAAGACTCCCTCATTAATAATGCGAAGGCTGCGACTTTAAGTGGCGCTCACACGGCGACGTGAGATACACAGATGTACGAAAATGGATTGGGACTGGATGTCTGAACGAATTAGGAATCTTAACTCGTGTGCTGGATTTGCCTTGACTTTACCATTTTTGAACTCCGATTTATCAAAATCTTTTGATCTTAGGTAGGATATCTAAAGATTTTGATAAATCCGAGTTCAAAAATATTAAAGTCTTCTCTCTCCTGGTTGCACGGAGAAGCTACGGCCAGGCGCAACGATTCCATGTTCTGTGCTAGCCAGTCTATTCCACCTATCTTTAGAATCACACCATGCTAAGTGACGTTTTTCAAGCAGTGCCGGGGCTCTCGTAGCATTACGCTGAGCGATGGTCGTTTTATTTTATTTATTCAATTTTATTTGTGATAATAGTTTTGCATGGATGTGACGCTAATTTTCTACCAACTTGTTCTTTTTTTGTTTTGTTTTCTTTCTTTTCTTTTCATTCTATCCAGTGTTGTAACGACCTCACAGACCATCTCCAACCAAGTTGTCGCATCCATACGTTAATATTCATGTTACAAATTCGCGTGTACAAGAGGAACGCGCGAACGTGAGTGTTGATAATTTATCATGATTTCACAAGGGATATTGGTGCCGGTAAGAGGGCAGTGGAGACTTGCCTTTAAAACAGCCGCTAAGCGCGGAATTTACATATTGAAGTGCTTGCTAAATTGTTTCTGCAGAGAAACAAAGACACGCCGAAATGGAAGAAGACGACGTTGAAGTAATCTTGATATGTGCTTGTGAGTGGTTAAGGTTAATGAGATACTGCACGCTGTGGCATTAACAAATTTTGTCGATGGAAGAATGTACATAATGACGTCTATTCTTCTGTCGACAGAGTTCCGTTTCTAAGGAGGTGTTGCTATGCGTGCTGGAGAGACTAGTTGCTGTACAGAGTAAAGATTTTCAGATTAGGCTAGGGATCTACAGAAAAAATCAATCCTTCAGAAGTTTTAGAAGATAGTAGCCAATATTCCCATTATGTATACTAGTCTAGCTTACAATCAGTAAGTACCTGGTCTACCGATAGATCGTAATCCGAGACCCGACCAAAAAAGTACCGCTTTCGAGCACTTTTGGAAAAGTAACTATTTTAGGTGCCTAAAATACTGATTGATTGACAGCAGCCGAAATCTAGAACCCCAACACAAAAACACATTACACAACTCCTCGGTCACGAATCAACCTCATGAATAGATCCGGAATAAAATCCTAAGTAAATTAGCGTGCAATAATTCCGTTATTCCGGTGTCTTGGCACGCTTGGTGTCGCCGACTGTACCTATGTGCTGTGTAATTGAGTTACAGCCCTTTGACACCCGACGTAACGAGATTTGCAACGACACTTGCGTACTACGAGAGAACGACAAGCGCGTACTACGAGAGCGTAGTACGCGAGTGATAAAGGTAGCTTGAAACTTAGTAGCGTAAGGTAGACGGTAAGCTTTTGTTGTAGTGTTGAGAGGTGGAGTACATAAAAGGTGTTATAAGAATAATAGCTCGTCATGAAGTTTTTACACAGGAAAAAATATATTTGGAATCTTATTATGTCGACTCTTTTTAATAATACGGCACACAATTACATCGGTGTTTATTAGGTGCAAGTAAAGGGAGCGGGCGCCTAGCGACGCGACGCGACGCCCTGCCGAGCGAACGTCGCGACGCGTCATACAATATTCAGGAAATCTCATTTACCTGCCATATTTCTTACGGGAGGAAGAATTTTCGGCTACGCTGTTTTCAATTTTGAGACATTTTTGGGGTGTATAATTCTACAAGTTTTATCCTGCAGTTGGAAATCAATTTACGAAGCCTTTCATTCCCATTTATTTAAAAACTAAGTAAACAAATTAAGTGCTCCATACTTTCAAGAGTATTCCTCTCTAAGGAATAGTACCTACCTACTTGCTTATTTCGTAAGGGTCTGAATACTTTGTTTCAGCAAAATTTGACCGAAAAAAGATCATCGAAATCATCATAAACCCGAAACGTAGACAATTCATTAAAAAAAAATTTGTTGATAATGATTGATAGGTAATATTTTTGTTGAAGTTAACCTTCCAACACCATCATAAAATAACCTCTCAACGCGTCAATAACAAACTTAAGAAACTTCATAATTGTTAATGTTTTCAGAATATTAAAACACAGTTCGTGTACTCGCAGGTGTCAAACTGAGGCCCCTCAAATTGATAATTAATTGTCACGCAAAACTTCTGGACCGAATTAAATCCCCTTTTGAGGCGCAGACGAGGAGTGACAACGGTCCCGGCTGACAATTTAATATCTTTCGGATAGAAACATCGTGCCCCGAGTGGGGACAGGGGATAGGTCAGAACTCAAGTTTGAGGAACATCATATTAATGTATAGCTATACGCAGACGCGTCATATTAAGACTGTAGTTTTTGAACATGAGTCTACGTACCACTGCATCTAAACTAAGCGGTTCTTTCAGGCTTATTAAAGATGTCTGTTTAGATTCAGTCTTAATTTTCGTCGCTTTCAATTTATAAAAGTGTAGTAAGAGAATGCAGTTCAGCGTTTATTTTTACTACTCTACTTAATGTAGATCTTTATCTTTCTTGATTTATTAAATTAATAAACAGGAGAGACGATTGATCAAATGAAAAACATTACTCAGGTGGAAATGTTGTCATTGATAGAAAACAATGTCTTGTCTTGTCTTGAAAAATAAAGCTGGCTGGCTGTCACGGACAATTCTACGAAACTTGAAAGATTTATCAGACATCTTACAAAGCTAGATAATCAGCCTCAAAAAAACTAGTACATCGACAAGAATTCATTTAACTTTACAATCTTTATTCCATATTATTATGTCAATGTGTATCCATAAAACCTATGAGACGTTGTTTTTTTCACTATTATAGCTACACATTGATACAGTATTATAGAAAACAAATTACAATTTGTGTTCAGACACTCAAATGAATTCTCATCGATGTAGGTACCATAATATTGTAACTAACTTAATCATTTGTATAATTATAACATTACCTGATAACTTAAAAGGTAGCGACCCCATCAAGGGGTCAGGCGGGAACCGGGGCCCGAAGTGGAAGGGATGGAAGCCGTGGTGCCTGGTCTTGGACCTCGGCTCCCGGGGGCCGTCCACCGTCACCTTGATGGCCTTCTGATAGGTCGCCACTTGAGGGGGGGACGTCGCCAGCATTATCGTCAGGGTGAACGATTTACCTGTGCGCACAAAAAAATAATATTAGGAATTATAGAAGCAACATTATGAGAAATGCTGAAATTTTGCGATGGAAGTACGTATTATATTGGTCCTTCGTTCCGTTATCACACCTCTGATTAAAAAAACATCAATGTAAATCGTCCTTTAAATAACTATAGTCTAAGCGTGTTGTCATTTTCATTTTTATTACGTTTCTTATTGGCCCATCCTTCTGAGATTCCAAAATGACATCAAACAAACAGTTCAACAATTATCGACAAAAATCATCCTTTTATAAAAATCGGTCGTTTCTTCGAGGGTGTGTTTCTTCCGTGACATTATTTACCAACTAAACCCCGTTTCAACAACAAAAACACAGCCAACCGAAGCACGTACAGAAACCATCTAGCAAGTTTCAACCTTGGAATGTATAAAGAATTCGCGGCGGCGGCGTCGTCAACCCATTCGGTTGCCGTCGGCGGCGGCGGCGTACTCGGTTGATTTGTGGAGCTCCGGCGGCGGCCGGGCAATCGTACCTCGAATGCCGGCACGAACACTCGGATTACTACGACGACGATTTACTAAGATGTTGAATACTTTGAAGAGAAGTGTTGGTATGTCGTTGGTTTTTGTTTTGGGAGAGAAAAAGGGGTGACCGAAATGGTAGACAAAAAGGTGGCGACGGTAGCGTATGATTCTAAGTAAACTTTGGGAGTCGTGTAGCCGAAATGCCATCGTAACACATAGACTAGAAATAAATGATAAATGATTTTATTACTGATTAGGTTGTACACGTCAATCATATTTTAAAACTAGATGATGTCGGCGTTTTCAATCAGACTACTCTGAGTAGAAAAACCGAAACAAACTCAAAACTCAGTCTCCTTTAAAGGCCAGACATAATCTTGGTAGCAGGACCAGACGTAGACGAATGTCTTAAATGGTCTTTAGAGGAAAAAATCACACAGATTTTAGTGGATCTGTCCAGTCAGTGCACGCATTTTTCAGTTATCGAGCAGGTCAACTCGGAACTTAATGTAATCAAATTAAGGAGCAATCATTTTATTAGTGATAGGCTGAAACATCTTTATGAAATTTTCCTTTCAGAAAGTCCTTGCTACTTTCAAAAGAGAGCACAGTATAAGGTCTCTTGAAACATTCCTGAAAGTCACATTCCAATTTTACAAAACGGGCACACTTATCATTATTACCTACCCTACTGCCTGTTTTTAAGCTTTTCCGCCCAACAAGTAACTTACAGCTCCAGCCCAACCGCTCAACGCACAAAATGTTAAGCTCAGTGTCTAAATGTGGCCATAGCCATCCTATCACTTAATAAGTGCTGGAACTCGCGACAATGACGTCACGTAACGACGCAATATCCTAAATAGCAACCATTGCCGTAAATGTACCATTCAGCTATGTACAGCGCTGGATAATGAAAACAATGGATGCTTAGCAATCGAGTATTAGCGTGTTATATAGCGATGGAATCGAGGAGTGGTGTAGCCGAAATGCCATCGTAACACATCGACCGCAGAGCGACCACAAACACGACGGCAAGCGTTTGAACAATCACGGACGTATCGACACACATACCGAATGGTAATTCTGGTAAAGTTCATCGGTTGACATTCTACACCCCCGCCGTAATCAATGAGAATAGGTGTTAATTGAATAATTGTATGTACCACAAACTGGATGTGGTGTTTTTCAAAATGAATTCTTGAATGATTACGAAGAAAATTGTGATGGATTGTGTTTATTATAATATTTGTGAAACAATTATTTATAGCATGATTAAATTATCTAGTTTCTCTGACCATCAATGAACACACTAGTAAAATTGTATGTTAAAAAGCTAGTTATGAACAATTTATATCTTTGTATACAAAAGCAGAAGCTAAATAAACAGCGCTTACAAAAACTGTTTCCCTCTAGTATCCCAAACAACGAAAGATTTCATATTTAGATCCTAAATTATATTCCGAATAAAAGAAACGTACCGAGATAACATTCTGTGCAAAACAAAAGAGAGACTAGTATTCCCAGCGTCTGGCTTGAAGCCAAAAGCCGCGGCGGTGGTCCTCCGAGCCATGAAAACGACATAAACACCCCCCTGCGCGGCCCGCGACCCCACCGCACCCCCCGACCCGAAATGAGCGGCCGCCCGCTTATTTTCATAAAACCCGCATAAACTCGGCGAGATCTTAAGAGAGAGACCAAGAAATTGTTTTTGCGCAAATACACGCAGAAAAGAAAAGTTTTATTGTCTCCCGGACGGAGATACGAATTACCCATTCTGACTACTTATGTAATATGAATGGAATGGAAGCAGGAATCTACATGAGACATGGCTGGGGAATGTTTCGTTATACGCTGGTTAGTATGCATGGAGGAGTAGTTATTGGCAACTGTATGTCAAAGGATAAATAATTACATACTTACTGTAATTGAACATTGTTTTTTTTCCGCCTCGTGTTTCGGCTCTACTCCTTTCGGTTATACGCATTTAAATGTGTTATTTCAGTTCATAAATACATACTTTATTTATTGGTTTATCTACAATCGTTACACTGTTCAACCGAATTAACACAAGCCAATATACATAACAAGCGCACAATAATAGGCGATAGACACAAAAACAATATTATATAAAGAATCTACGAGAGTCGCGGAAATCTTGCGTAACATATAATAGTAACAATAGAAATGGTATAATACATAACATAACATCACGCCTTGTTTCCCCGAAGGGTTGGGCAGAGGTGTACCTATAGTGCACCCACATTTCGCCAGTTATGTTTAAGTCTCATGTAATAGGGGGCGAGCCTATTGCCATCGACCGGGCACAAATCCATAATTACGGCTGCTACTGAGAAATTCCAGATAGAAAAACCCAATAACACGTTGCCCGACCTGGGAATCGAACCCAGGACCTCATGCTCAGCAGTAGCGATTGCGACCACTAGACCAACGAGGCAGTTATAATAATATTGGTAATATATATAAGGTGGTATATTGGTGGCTTTATGTATGTGAAAGGTACCTTTCTATAAAACTTTACAGGGTAGGTAATATGCAAAACCATACTTTTGCGTATTATTTAGTATCTGGTTGGCACATTCAGTATCAGAAGTCATTGATTTTCAGCATGTGATATCTGTTGTGTTTCGTTTTGAAGATTATAGTTACTCTAATATATTTTTCCGGTTATATTACCTACAAGCTGCGCCCAGCGGTTTCACCCGCATAAGTCTCGATACCGTGAGAATATCGGGATAGAAAGTATATCCTGTGTAGGTCACAGGATATACTTTTTATCCCGATATTCTTGACTCTTTCTTGGTCTACCCATGTGCCAAATTTCATCCAAATCCGTTCAGCTGTTTTAGCGTTAAATCGTAAAATGCAAACATGAAAAAAAAACTTTTCTCTTAATATTAGTGGACAATCAAAACAACCTTTGATGTTACCATACCTACATACATATACGTAACTATACAACCAACAACAAATAGCAAAAACCTTCAGAGAAGCAAACGTAAAGCCATTTTCTAACTCCATAAATCATTTAGTTATTCATAAAAAGCCTTTCTGGCCACCCCCGACGCCGCGTGCTAACATATTGCACTTGCACGTGCTACTCACTTCATAAACTGTGTGTATCCCGGCAGGGGGAGCCACTGATTGTTCATAAAAATATTGTGTTGAGCTCCAGTTATTGAAACATTTTTTTGAAGGGGTGATACTGATATTTTTATTTTTAAATTTTGTGTTGAATTGAAATGCGAACAAATATTGCAGTAACCTGAATTTCGAATTAGTTCATTTTGATGGTAAGTAAATAAAAACAATCATTGGTCCTAGTAAATAAATTACATTAGTCGTATGGAACACTCCACGCCATCTATCGAATCAGAGCCACATTTTTTACGTTGGCAGTGTAAAAACGGAAACCAAAGGTGCAGACGTCCATAGTGAACATAATTATCGTGCATCATCAAATCAAATATTTCATTCCGACACGGTTTTCTTTAATGGAATTACATTGACAAATACCTTGGAAAAGTAAGAATCACCATTCTAACTCGCTCGCTCATAAATAACTACCCAAAAGTACGCTCACAAGATAACAGTTAAAATATTATTCCAAATTTAAGTTCAGTTCCAAATTCAAATTCGGCAATTTCCCGTTCACGTCGGATTAAAAATCAGCTTTATAACGTCATAAAGTAGGCGGGAGGCACGTTAAGATAAGAGTTCTCTCTCGCAAGCTAAATAAAAAATGAGCCACAATCGCAATGGCAGAGAGCTCCTTTGATCTCGGTTACATGGATTACTGGGGATTTTCGGCTTAGAGGAGCAATTTGGATATAAAATACCTAAAGCCAACCGATACGCATTAGGGTCATCAGCAAATTGTCTCCTCATAAATGCGGAAGATTTATTATTCATACTAGCGTCGTAAACACATGCGTAGATTTATTTTATGTTGTATACGAACGCTGCGGAACAAGAATCTACAAAACGTAACCTACCTACGTTTATTGCATTATACTTCCTCAGCAATATAAAACTTCTTCCCCAACCAATAAAATAACTAATACAAGCAAGACACCGTAAAATCCGAGTTTATTGAGGCGTCTCAAAAGAACAAGAGGAAAAGTCAAAAGCGTGCACAATTAAAACCAGTCCCCTAGGAAGCACCTACCGACGAGCCGAGCGGTCAATATCGCGAGACGAGACCCTCAATTTTCACCACTCTCCCCAACGCTAATAACAATAATTAGGAATGAGTGGTTCAATAATTAAAAACGGAAAGAGAACAACTCCAAAAAGACGGACCAAAATGAAAAGAAACTTGCCCTGTCCCACTTTGGCTTGGAGAAAATAGTGTTGCCATCCTCGTCACGCGGCCGTCTCAATTTCGTTTATGAATTTTTCGTACCCACCCAATGGTTCTCTTTTTAAATTAATAAAATTCAAATGGATGCTCATCTTAAACTGTGGTGGTAGTTAGCGATGCTCTTAACCATTACGTTAAGACTTAAGAGTACAAGTGTTTTTAAGATGCTGATGTCAGTAAAACTTTTCTAGACACACAATTCTAGAAGGGAACAGAGCGGCAATTGCGTAACACACTAACAGTAAGTAGATTGGCTTTCATTTTGACAGTTCAATAACGTTCATTTATGTTGTTGAGCAGAACAGTGTTTCGACTAAATGAAGCAATGGATTAGGAATATCCTTCAAAATGATTCAGATTATGATCATCAATCATAGTGCGTTATGCAATTAGATCGTGCATACTTATCGGTTTCCTCGACTTTAAACTTAAAGAAAGGGCTACTTTACCATACTAAGTATCTTTCCTGCTGTCTATACATTCATATACATTATAAAGGAACTCCTTACAAAACCACACTTATCCCAAATTCCCATTTGCAATATTAAAGCTCGTTCTATTCATATAACACACCCTGGAAACGCTAATTTACATCCTCAATCATGCCATAACATACAGCGAGAGGTTTTCAAAATAACAGGGCGAAATTGAAATCATTAGTTCGCAAAGGGGCATGGGCAGTGCATCAAAGGGGGTCGAGTTAATAACGAAAGGTGAGGCCCAGATCTTTTTGCCGCTATTCAAAAATAATTTTACTGGGGGTGAAACAAGGTGCAGATGGGGTGAAGACTGAGCTCGAGAGCCCATTGTGTTCTACCGACACTGTTTGGTTAACTGCACTGTGGACCTTTGTTAGAGCTCAAAGATCAGGAATGCCTACGTAGGTTTGTTTTGCAATCGTTGTTTGAGAAAGAAAAAGCATACTTTGCTGCCTTAAACTGAGAAACAAAGGAATTGTACTGATTTGACCGTTTGGTCCGTTTGACTGGTTATTAATATTTGAGTGAAGCATCTGATTCTGCGTTTCGTAATTAAAGGTTGTTAATTCTAAGGCCTTCGGTTTGGCCCTTGGATCAGGTAAAGTGTAACTTACTGTATTTAGGTTTAGAAATTTTGTCGAGTTCTAACTTCTTATAACTATGGGTTTTTAATTTACATTGAAATCATAATCTATACTCTAGAGTTTGAACAATATTCAATAGGGTAATTAAAAGAACACCAAAATGTTAAGTCGACAATTCAACATTAAATTTTTATAAAAATGACTACTTCTTACGCACCCAAAACATTTTTTCGAAGGTCTTTACACTCAAAATCTTCCAACGCACGATATAAAAAGGCAATTACAGAGGCTGCTTAGAAGATCAGGGACAAGGGACAAATGAGACTAGGGGCGAATTTTTTGTCGAGTCTAACTGTAAGGTGGGGGTCAATCAATCGATTAGCAGATGTCGCTGCTTGACTACTTGTGCGTTAAATTGCCCTCTACGACATCACTCGGGGGCTTAATAAGGTAAGGTTAAATTTAAATCGGCCTTGAATAGAATTGTGTAGGCTATGCCTTTTTAATGTTGTTGGTTAGGTATTTTAAATTATAGTGCACTGAGTAGTGGACAAGCACCACTGTTTATTTGATCATCATCACAACAAAAACATACAGGGTGGAAGGGACATCGACGCACAACCTGATACTGTGGACTCAGTACATGATTTTGAACCCCCCTGCGTTAAATATTTTTGTCAGTTATTTAAAAAAAATTGCTCTGCCATACATTTTGACCGCGTAGGTATTGCACTTTTCTATGAAACAGCAGTTTTTTTTTAGATTACCGATGAAAAATTTCAACTCCATGGGTCCTGAATCATGTACTGAATCCATGGTATCAGCTGGGGCGTGGACGTCCCTTCCACCCTGTATTTTATAAAAATGTTTTTGGGATTTGGTAACAACTACATATTTTATTTAAATGTAACTATAACCTTTTCTATGTGCGGACATCCAAAAAAAAACACGGACTCTTTGCCGTTTTTCCAAGGCTCTGTAGGCAGTATAACGAAGTATAGTCCGCGAGGCCTAAGCTGAACTTTGCATTTGTGTGAGTAATAACCAATCGCACCAATGTAATCGCGCGTTCGCGACCGCGCGTTCGCACTGCGCCTCAGGCCGATTGTCCGATTGGCCGATTGCCAAGCAAAGGACTCGTTGCTATGTGCACTCACACAAATGCAAAGCTCAGCTTAGGTCTCGCGGACGGTACCTATCGAAGCATAATGAATTGGATGCACCTACATGCAAAATATCAAAGTTCAAAAAGGACACAAAATTCTAAGTATCTAAGTCGGAATGATTTGTTATTTTTGTATACTGTCTTTTAAGGTTTTTTTTTATCTTATAATTCATTGATTGTATTATTACTGTTCATTTGATAACAGATTCTCTGTTCCCTTTGTATGACTTTCATGATACATTTTTTTATTTATTATAATATTTTTACCTTGTCAAACTTATTGTACCTTGATTATAAGTAAATTATGTGGTGATCACTTAAAATTGGAAGCGCACGCTTGTATTAGTCCCTGCACGCGTAGCATGAGTCTAACAATGGGCGATTCCGAGATGTTTTTAACAATCGAAAGAATCGGAGTCGTTAAAATAAACCATCGAGTTAACCATCTACTCGCCGTTCTACAAAACAATAGATATGTTTTTCGAGTGTTTCGAGTCAACTGAATCGACCCCTCGTTTTCGATTGTTCGAAGAATTAGTTTGGATTCGCAATCACAACGCAAGTCAAGAACTCGCGAAACTCTAAACCATCGAGGAACAACTCGTGAATGAACACGCCATGCGCCAATCGCAATAATAGCCCGAGTCAGAGTCGACATCGAGATGTTCGAACAATCGAATAAAACCTCTCGCCATCGCGCATCGCTAAGCATGACCACCATAGAAACGGGTTTTGCGAAGAAAGAATAGACAAAATATCAGTTTTTATGAGAAATCTTTAATTTTGTCTATTCTTCCGTCGACAAAACTTGTTTCTAACGTGCTCATGCTATGCGTGCTATTCTCTGTATACTTGTATGTAATTGTGTAGCCTCTGTTGGAGATCCAATAAATAAATAAAAAATTTAGCAAACTGTAGCTTGTAATGAACAGAAAAGGAAAATATTACTTTAGGATTTTTATCGTCGAGAAAAAAAGGCACATATTTTTGGCCAGTATTACGAGCATTATCCGTGTTCCATAACAAGTATTTAGATATTACACAAGCTCCAACATAATTTGGAAACAAAGAAAAAGATCTTACAAGTAATTAAGAATTATTTTCTAATACGTACTATAAAGGCCTTCCCGGCGAGCTGACACGGCAAACCGTGGCGAAAAAGTGGCTGGGGTGCCCTCATTAAATTTTTCGCTTATTAAAAATTCCCCGCGCCCCCTCCCTCGACGTTAGATACGCAACTTTTTATCCCGGAACGAAGCAAAAGTTATGTTCCACAGCGATCCCCCTTTGTCTTTTTTACCCGATAATTTGAGTGAGATTTCCTCGCAATTTAAGATAAACAAAGAGAGCGCTTACCCTTAATTGGAAAGCAGAGCGTTATTCAGGAAGGAACGTGACAAATAGACACCTCTTAACTTCTTTTCCACTTTCTCGCCGCTCTGGGCTATATTGGTTTTTTTCGTGTACACGCTAGCCGAAAGCTTTTGTTTGTTTAAGGAATTTTTAATGAGGGTTATATTTGTTCAACGGGGCCGGAATCCACTTTAATGTTTCACGCGTCTATCCACTCCACTCGGAGGAAATTAGCGCTCTTATACAATTAGCTGGTAAGTCGACTTTGGAAAGTAGTATTGTAGTTTGAAATGCAGTCCTTTATTACTATTCTGTAAAATCTCACAGTGAAAACTTGGCTGAAATAAGCGTGGAGTGAACTGATGCTAGGGATTGACCAAGACGCGATGACACTGACAGACCAGCTCGAGGCACGCAAGTCTTCATGGTAAGATTTTTACAGAATTGACACGCAGATCGAGCTTTATGCAGCCAACCGAAATTAGGGGCTCTGGCCTCCTGAAATATGGATAATTTTGCAATACTGGTCTAAGCATCAAAACAAAACCAAAAACCCAAAAAAATATTTGTAACGTTTTAAAATTAATACAAAAAAAATTATTAAAACAAAAGTTTACCATCTACACGCATCACAATAACTTGACAACATTACACTTCCTCAAAATGAAAATGTAAACAAGAACACATTCTATTAACATGATTGTATAAAACAAACAATTTATCCCGCGTTCGCTCGTTTATCCGTCATCGACACGGAAAGCTGTGACACGCTTGACATATTCAGTGATATTTTCTTACGTCATACCGAAGGTTCGCGACCCCATCTTCCTTCGTTAGCTCCCCTGCACTATTTGAATATGAGACGCGAGGCAAGTTTACAGTTCGTATGCTCCTGTTTGCGACCCCTAACTTTAAGTTTGTTTCCGCTCCGTTGTTCATTTACATCGATCCGAAGTGTTTACGTTAATTCTGGTTTACGTTACGTTGATGATAACGAGATTTTGTTTATTTAATGGGATATTTTGCGAAAATGGAGCACAGATTAACGTTAAACTTTGGCTGTTTGAAAATTCAAAAGGTAACAACATTTTAGTGCAGGAGCCCGAACAATACCATGTCGCATCGTTTAACGGCCAAAACCGTTTAAATCGTTAGTTTATATGATTCTGAACCCGATCCGGTGGGCAGTACCGGTCAGTAATGTCTCAGTTTTATGGAGGCCCATTATTGATGTGTAAAAAAAAATTACAGATGGTTTAATCACAATATGTCCGATATTAAAAATGTAAATAGGTTTTGTCATTTTATCATGAACAAAATCTAGAAATATTGCGTATTTTTTTCTTGTGTTTTGCTGACGTGGTTATCAAAAACCCTTCTTTAAAACATTTCGAATGTCACCAATAATTTCCGAGTCGCCCGGCAAACGTGCGTGCTGGTTACGCTCGCATCCGTCACGACAAAGATGATGAGCCCGAAAATGATTAAAAACGATCGAACGACGACAATGCCTACGACAATATTTTTTTCCCATGAACAGTATTTTTCAAGAATTATCCCAGTTCCCTTTTGTCCAATTTATTAAAAAAAAGTCCTTCTATTTCAGTGGCATCGTTTCGGGTAAACTCTATATTTTTCGTAAGTAGGTAAATACGATACGATTTGTTAATAATTTCTGACTATCAAATAGCTCTGCCGTCGGGTTGTGCTTCAATAGAAAAATAGTTATTATCAAGCATTATTTTGTTAGGGAGCAGTGGTGGCCCAGTGGTAACAGTCCCGACTTACGAGTTGTAGGTCGTGAGTTCGAACCCAAGCAGGCGCTTTACTTTGTGTAAATAATTTAATCACCACTGCTCTCAAAACGGTGAAGGAAAACATCGTGAGGAAACCGGCATGTCCTAGAACCAAAAATTCGAAGACATGTGACATCTACCAACCCGCACTGAGCCCGCGTGGTGGATTACGGCTCACTACCTCTCATAGAGAGGAGGCCTGTGTCCCAGCAGTGGGAACGTTATATTCTGATTATGCATTTTGTTAGGGGAAGTGTGTTTTAAAATATAAATACAATATAATAATGCTTTTAGGATGATGTTGGGACTGCCGAAATACCGTAGTGCATCAGCATGTCAATTCATAGGATTTAAGAAAAGAATCTCACCGTGAAGACTTGCGTTGAGTTAGCTGTCAGTGTCATCCCGTCTTGGTCAATCCCTAGCATCAGTGGCACTGACAGCTCACTCCACGCTCACTTGACCTAAGTTTTCACGGTGAGATGGTCACAGAATGGCACCACTGGTATTATTTTTGCATTTCTTAGACACTGGATCACTCCACGAGTCGATTTGATTTAGAAGTACTGATATATTCTGTAATGGATGTTTCTGAAATAAAGTTATTATGATTTTTTTTTAATTTTAAAAGATTTGTTCGTGGATAAAGTCTGTCATTATGGTAGTATAATTTTTTTTCATAACTAGAACTTTAAGCGAACATCCGACAGCAAAGATACGATTATGTACAAGAGCTCCCGTAAGTCACAATAGTTAACAAAAAAATATAAAAAGTATGTAAAAATGAAATGTAGCAACAGGAGTTAAAAGACCGTCATAGGCCGTTTTTTCTTATAAGTGCCCGTAATTTTTAAAATACATACCTACTTAGAGGGCATCCTATATAGCGAGTGCGTCATTCTACCGGACGCCGCGCGTCATCTTCAGAATCGCACGTTTCGTTCCTTGTGCAGGCTGATCAGTTTTTGACATTTACTTTTGCTAGACCTACTTGACAGCTCATCTGACGAACATTGGGACAGTGGATTCGACATTCATGTTGCATTTAAAAGTAAATATCGTGAAATCTGGGTAGAGGACCTTATAAGAATTAACACAGAACATACCGATCAGCGAGTTCAAATAAACAAATTCTTCAGCTTTAGTATTTCAAATAATTACTAGGTTCTTTGGTATAATCAATCAAAATTCCGTAATCGCCGTCGACTTTTGTCGACTGTGACTGAACATATTAATATTGTAGGTTATTAACATAATTCCTTATTTTTACCCACAAATTACTTTTAGAAGTGTTAGTAGGTAGCAATATTTTGTATTACACTAAGTACCTACTTATAAATAAAAAATATACTTTTACAATTAACCCAAAAATCGAAGTAATTTGTTTACTTTTTACGCGAATATTAGAACATCCTGTTGTTTATCTCAAAACCAATCCAATTATAATATGTTCGATATGTTAACATAACTTTTGAATATCCGCTGATACTGAAATATGAAATATATATTATATTCAGTGTGTGTGGTGGTCCATTATATTGTTCGGTGAGCGTTAAGAGCGGTGAGTGATGTTGTGTCGAAGATAATACATATTTTATATCATACATACTTGCTTCTGCCAGCGGTTTCGCCAGCGTGGATGCCCGAACGTGCTACTTGGGAAAAAAATAGCCGATGTCTTTCCTCAGGATGACATCTATTTTCTTGCCAAATTTTATCGAAATTCGCTCAGTGGTTTTGGCGAGAAACGGTAACATCCAGGACAGAGTTACTTTCGAATTTATAATATTAGGCACAAGAGATCGCAAATAGTTCGAGTGCTTTCATTTCGAATATGGGGAAAGTAAATAAAAACCTGATTAGTTTAACAAACAATATTTTATTAAATCATAAATAAACAGTATTGGTAAGATTATATATATTTTAAAAAAATGAGAGGTTCTTTCCTGGTATTTTAATGTTGGATATTTTTTTGCGAAACTGGAGTTTCTTGTGTTTCTGTAAATGTTTGAGAAAGCAATATTTTGTCATTTTCTTCAGCCGGAATCATTTTTTTTTTTTTTTTACTTCGCTCCGGATTGTCTTTGGAAGTACTATGTTGCGGAGAGAATTCCGAGGAATGTAGTTTATCTTTTTTGCTACTTTACTTGATACTTTAGTCTTAAACTCCACTGATCCTTCATTGTATCCTTCGGCTTCTTTACTCGATTTCCATCCTCCGTGTCTTTTAAATGTACTCAAATTTGCGCCTGAATCAGCTAACATAGTTGCAGAAAATCTGCCGAAGCAGTGACCAGAATATAAGTTCAGATTTGGTATTTTTATCATTCATTACGGTAAATATTTAGCTTAAATATATGTAAATTAAATAACAATTTAGTTAAAAGTAAATTCATGTTACCAAATTGTTGATAACATTTTTTTGTTACAATTTTACGCCGCGATTTAACAGAGTGGCTGTATACAAAGTTGGGCTATATATGGTTTGCATAGTTTTAATTTTTTTAACAGCAGAGAAAGTTGATTCCCTGGGACGAAAAGTACTGTTTTCATATCTCTGATCACTCTGACACTTTACAACGCGTCACAAGTCGAAATCCCACAAAGTGCTTAAGTTAAATGTAGCTTCTATACATAGGTATGTCACCGCTTAAGTTGCGTGTATTGACGCTAATAGGGGTTAAAGACCAAAGTATCAGTTTTAGCTGTAAAGAGATCCGCACAGAAGTGCTATAAGTGCGCAAACGATTACAATTATTCCACAGAACTTGATACTGTTATATAGCTTGTAGGGATGACAATTTACGATCGTTACTGTCGATGATTTTGTATTTCCTGGTTAGTGGTCTGGTACGATACATCAAAGTGACTCAAAGAAAATTATCGAGAGCATCATTTAGAGGTGTGGTCCCTTGCAAGAGTGTTCAGAATTTCATGACCAGCAAAAACGACGAATGTTTCAATAGCGAGAAACTCAAAGCCACGAATAGAGTCGACTCATAATACCTTCAGCAGGTCCTCGAGTTGATTGGTCCGGTCCTACTCTCTGGTTAAAAAAAGGTCAACTTGAAAAGCTGTTAGAAGATGATGATTGCAGAATAGAATGAAAGAGTTCACAAGGCTTGACCAAATCTGCACCACACTTGACATGCCGAAAACACATGTAACGTCGTCAAACAATCAGTGAGACCACCATAGAAACGAGTTCGTCGACAAACCCGGTGATGCTACGCGTGGTTGTGGCTATGTTGATGAGGCTATGTTAATGTAACAGTTAATACAAAACCCTTTACCATTTCCTACTAGATTAGAATCCAAGAGGTTTGTACACGCAACTAATCGGCCACTAGTCGTTCACATCTGAATCACCTCAAGTGTCGCCGGCGCGACAACGCAGAGGCGGTTGACCGTGCAATTACTTTAGCATCTACTATAATATCAAGTACGGTGAACTCTGTGACACTTAGTGTTTTCAAGATAAACTATGTTTTTATTGGCAATGGACGAATAGCTCAAAGAAAATGTTCAATTAAAGATCGTTTGTGCATAGTTAGTAGTCAGGTTGGTTTAGTTTTGGATAAGTTAAGCAGTCTTCCTCAAGAAGAAAAGATAAATGGGTGACAGTAAGAGATCGATTTAGTCGGTTTATTTAAGTAAATTCTAATTTGGTTAACTGTTGGACGAGGGCTTCGGATTCAATTAAGCCGGTTTGGTTCGTTGTAACTTTAAAGATGTCGATAGTTATTTCATTTCTAGAAAATTTCGTGGTGTTTCACCACAAAATATTAGTTATGTTTAAGAGGCTGACAACAGCTAAAGCGCGGTCACTATCAGGCTGCATATAAAAGAAAGAGAAACGCGATGACACTATTTACAAAAAATAGATTGAAACGACAAAAAAAAAAACACTATTATGTAAATATGTTGCTTGTAGAATAATCTGACAAAAAATCAGAATGATTGCATGCATATAACACGGCTTTTAATCTTTATAAGAAATTTTGATAGGTATTTTCGTTTTGTTTTTTCTTTGATATCTAATTACATAGGTGTATTATGTTTTCAACACACTATCTATCTTTCTATCCTGAAGTTTTTTTTATTTTGTTTACTGCAGTTGATCTTAATATACTTTTAGGCATTAAAACTGGCGTTTAGGATCTGTAGTCCCCTTAAGAGAGGAGAGTGGTTACTTACATATTTCTATACTAAATCTATTTTCAGTAACTTTAAGAATGTACTTTATAATCCATCAGACAAAAAAAAACGGAGTAAAAAGCATGAATTTTTAAATTTCATCTTTGCTATCTATAAAACCGTGAGAGCGGTGTTACATATTTCTATACTGAATCTGTTTAAACTAAGTACTTTATAATCCTTCAGACAAAAAAAAACAGAGTCAAAATCATATATTTTTAAATTTCATCTTTGCTATCTATAAAACCGTGAGCATATATGAATGTTTACGATAATGCAGACATCTACTCATAAAAAATCCCCCTCTCCCACGAGTGCGTACTCAAAAACAAAGCCCCGGGCGCCTTGCCTTCTGAATATTTCAACAGGTCTTCTCTTTGTAGGAATATTAAGTCAATGGGGGTAATTGATCTGTTAAGGCCCCGCTACGAAAATCCATGCCATAAATCTTTAAATAGGTTGGGTGGGTATTTTCCGAAGATAACCTCTTAAATTAATAACGTGGTGCGGAAGTTATTTGCAATCATGGTAATATTGTGTTCAAACCGATAACATATTTTCTATGCAAAATAAAAATAAAGCTATTGTGTATGTGATCCCAACCACCTTATGGCTAATTAATATAAGTAAAGCACCTAATAAGCATTTTTCGCTCCAAAAAACAGATCTACTTAATTCCAACAAAACACACCTCGATCATTTAAAGTTACCTTGATACGGTAAGTTTTCATGGTTACACCCTATGAATACACCTAAATAGATACATGATTATACATATTTAAAATGTTTACCCTATAATCTCTTACGATTTGCTCAGTATTGTGCATCCAACCATTGTAAATGACTGACTATTAGGCATATTTACATTAATAATTACTTCATTGTAATTTGTTAGTTTTATATTAATGTATTATGCATTTAAATCTTCCGGAATAAATTCTCTAAATATTGGTGAAAACCGCTTCAAAATCCGTTGCGTAGTTTAGAAGAACAACGCGGTCACACAGACCGATACGAAAAGCGACTGTAATTTATAATATCTATGTTATATTTTTGCCTCAAAAAATGTAATAAGAAGTGTAAAATCTTAAAAACTTGCCAAGTTATAAGCGTTTTAAAATAAGTGTTAGACAAGGACAGAACTATCTTAGAAGTGACGTCACAACTATGTAACTTCACACTAGCGCCGTACATTGTCCGTACCGCGCGACAAGGATGGGAATAATCCCCTCCAAAAACTCTAAAAGTCGTCAACATCGATTTAACTGATTTTTTAGATTCTCTCATTTTTAATATGCCTTCTTTGAAATTACTTTATTTTTTCGGACATTTTTAATATTATTAATCATCAATTTTCTTCAAAACTCACCTCTCCCGCTCCTCCCAACGAATCTCAAGTCGTTGAACTTGGCGACTTGGTTCTTCATCACTGCCGTGCAGTTCCTCAACTCCGCAGAACAGTTCTCGTCGTTGCCGGCTCTGACGGTGACCAGGGTACCGTCCCCCACCTCCCCTAAAGCTACCACTTTGAAAGCCATCGGGAGGGTCTTGTTTGACCGCCAGTGAGGGGGTAGTACTGTGCACACCTAGAAAGAGGAAACTGAAGATATAGGTATAGGTTAAGGTACTGACTGGACAGGTCCACTCAATCTGTGTGGTTCTTTCCTCAAAAGACCATGTCAGACACCAATCTACATGGTCTTCACATGATCTGACCAAGATTATGTCTGGACATTAAAAAAGACTGTGACCTCTTGAGTTTGTTTCGGCCTTTCTTCTCAGAGTAGTCAGATAGGAAACCCCTATCTCATCTAGCTTTTAAAATATGATTGTGTTTGTACAAACCTACTTACAGTAATAAAATCATTACTATAAGAAAGAAAGAAAAAAACGTTTATTTGCTGTAAACATGACGCAAAAAAGAACAAATACTAAAAACAAAGAAAAGGTTGAGGGAAACATGCGTCACATCCACGCAAAACGGCTATCGCTCAGCATAATGCTCACCATCGCTCATCATTTAAGGACATATTTATACGGACATAATTAAGTTAAAAAGTACTAGAAGCAAAAAACAATATCAGCATTAAGGTTTTCCTATTGTTAAGGAATTAGCTAATACTTTTTTGTCTTAACTTCTTACAGTTTTAGTTAAGCTTATTTTTATACATTAAAATCATTTGCTGTTTGTTAGTCTCGCTAATACTCAAAAACGGCATAACCGATTTGATATAACTTTTTTGTTCGCTCTTATACGCATACCGATTAGATAGTTTTATGATAAAAATCATTCGGACTGTTAACAGGTAACATACAATAGTAAGAAAATCATAATATAGTTAACTATTTACACTTAGTACCTAATAAAAGAAATGAAGTTCACAGATCTCACTCTTGCTCACTCCACTTTCCTCCTCACATAATATTATGGAAATTCTTAACTCAGTTGCATTGCTAAGATGTAGATCTAAACAAGTTAAGTGGGGCAGCTATTGTTGCAGCTAAATTCCATTGCATGGCAAATGACAAATTAATGATAAATGATTTTATTTCTGTAACCAGGTTTGTACCAACACTTTTGCACGTCAATCATTTTTAATAAACTACATGAGATCGGAGTTTCTTATCTGATTACTCTGAGAAGAAATGCCGAAAGAAACTTAGAGGTCCCAGTCTCAGTTAATAATCTAGTTCAGATCATGTGAAGATCATGTGAATTGATGTTTGAAATGGTGTTTTGAGGGAAGAACCACACAGATTAAGTGGACTTATCCAGTCAGTGCACGTATTTGTCAGTAATCGTGCAGCTCAACTCAAAACTTGAGGATGTCAAAGATTCCACAAACAAAACAAAAGAAAGCACATTTGGGTAGGCCTGCGGCGGCATCTACACCGCCACATGCGAACAAACGCATCAATCCTGCATCGCGCAAGCAGAGTTTACCGCGCAGATAGCATATATACAACTTCCCGACAACAATCATCGGGCAGTTGCCCACCAGATACGACATCCATCTGGTCGGATCCTCCGACCAGATGGATGTCCTCCCTTTTCCGAAGAGTATGAGTGAACTTTACACCCTGTTCCTCATATCTCTTCACTGTTGACCCCGACGTGATCTGAATATCCCTAAACTGGTGACCCCGAGTATGAACGTCAGCGCAGCCTTCGTGCAACTACTTCAGCGTGACGTCATCATCATCACTCCCGCAAGTCACACAGCCAGCCAGCAACCACGGCTTGAACAGTTGTCCTGACCATCAGCATGCAGCGCAAGCGCATACCTGGTCATCACCTTCAGCCTCATCAGCAACCTTGGCACAGCACACTGCACATTCGGCCGGTCCACAAGCAGAGTGCTTAATCCCTCTCCTGGTCGACATCAGCAGTCAACCACCCCGACTCACTGGGGCATCTTCGCAGACAGTTCCGACTCACCGCGAACTATGCGACACCCGGTTCCAACCCACTGGAACCCAACTGGCATTGGCAAGCATCGCAAGATACAAGACTTTAGTACACTATCGACCTCCGGTCTTCGGAGGGGAGTGATGTGGCGGCATCTACACCGCCACATGCGAACAAACGCATCAATCCTGCATCGCGCAAGCAGAGTTTACCGCGCAGATAGCATATATACAACTTCCCGACAACAATCATCGGGCAGTTGCCCACCAGATACGACATCCATCTGGTCGGAGGATCCTCCCTTTTCCGAAGAGTATGAGTGAACTTTACACCCTGTTCCTCATATCTCTTCAGGCCACTTAAATTATCCAAACTGCCTGTCCACTAAGAAAAAAAAATGTAAAAAAAAAAAAACAATAATAAATCATTTTTTAACATTTACAATGACAATAATGTAACACATATTTTTTAAGATAAAATATGTACTGCGTAAATAACAACTAACACCTAATTAAACAAATAAATACAATGTACCTAACTAGTAATAACAAATTTGAAACTATTCACAATCTAAAATATAGCGTCAAAAATTCATCCGCATCGCTGTCGATTGGTAATGTACCCAAGAAACTAGCGGCGTTACCTCGTTGTTTGGCAATGCTTAGTCTCTGGCTAAGGTAAAAGCTGGTCATGGTCTGGCTTGGGTCATGAGATGTGTCAACCAGCCGTTACGAGATTTCGTTAAAGAGACCATGAGCACTCGGACCCCACGTCCCGAGGGTTTCAACCCCAAACGGCTTATAAAATATAATTACCAATAACGTAATACTTAAATAGAGGATATATTTTCATATCAAAGTCAACATTTAAAAAAAAAACTGAAATCATATTATTACAACTACTTATATAGGAAAAAAGTGTATTCTTACCACATGAGGACAGCCAGTCTTCACCAACTCTCCAGGATGATCCGCCAAGAGACCTTCCAAGGTCCTTTCAGCGAGCAGCTCTGCCGTCAGCGGCTGACTCGGCAACGAGCCTCCATAGCTCGACGACGGTGCCTCATGGCCAAGTCCGCTAGTCGTCGAACTCACTTCACTCGATAAATGCATCGTCCTAACCACGTCCTGACCTTAGTCCACTTAAACACACTTACACATTATGGCATACGTCAATGAAGTCTGGTATGAATAGTTCACAACCGTCACATGACTCTGGTGGTCACGGGCTGGTCTGAGCTTGAATTGTCAACCAACTGAACAGGGAAATGTCTAGAGGGCTGTGATGACATGTTTAGAGGTGGTATCTGGAAAGAAATTTTAGTTTTATTAGTATACGTTTCCGTTATTATGTTTGTATTTGTTATCTTATGGACCTGTGGCGGCATCTACACCGCCACATGCGAACAACGCATCACACAAATCCTGCATCGCGCAATCAAAGTTTACCGCGCAGCTAGCATATATACAACTTCCCGACAACAATCATCGGGCAGTTGCCCACCAGATACGGCATCCATCTGGTCGGAGGATCCTCCCTTTTCCACGAGTATGAGTGAACTTTACACCCTGTTCCTCATACCCCTAAAGACCCTTTAAATTATGTGTTCATGTTATAAGGTTCCTGAATAAGTTGTGTGGTAAATAAATCAGTGCACACTAAAAGCGATGGGCGTGTACACGGACAAAACTTCTTGCAATAAACGCTAATGCTCACTAGCACCACAGATCATTACATACGTTCAGCGCAAAACGAATTTTAATCATCGTCCTATCGTGAGTTTCATAGACACAAAGTAATTGTTTAAACTAAACGTTTAGCGTTAAATGTACACATTTGGCGAGTCGCTATTTTGTTCATCGTCTTTAAACATATCAGGATATAGGATCTAATCTTACTATTGACTAGATCTAATTTTATTGTTACTGAAAATGTCACGTAGGCAGGCGTTGCGGCCTTCCTCGAGAAGCTGCATATCGATTCTGTCAAAATCTCACCGTGAAGACTTGCGTGGAGTGAGATGTCAGTGTCATCCAATCTTGGTGAATCCCTAGCATCAATGGCTCTGACAGCTCACTTCATCTAAGTTTTCACGGTTAGATAGTTACAGAATAGCACTTCAGGAGTGGATCGAATAATCGACTTTCCCACTCGTACGCAAAATAAGCGTGAGCCACCAACCCATGTTACCAATGACCTGCCTAGCAATTTTCGTAGTTTCCATTAAAAAAATCACC
This sequence comes from Dasypolia templi, assembly GCA_963555695.1. Classification (NCBI taxonomy): domain Eukaryota; kingdom Metazoa; phylum Arthropoda; class Insecta; order Lepidoptera; family Noctuidae; genus Dasypolia; species Dasypolia templi. The sequence continues at coordinate 8,722,996 of OY743157.1, forward strand.
ACATTTTATAAGGCAGTTTTCGAAAATGTATGTTTGTCGTTATCATTTAAATAGACAAATAAATATTCGGGCCAATTTATTATGCCAAGCAATGTGTGAAAAATCAAATGCCATAAAACTAGGGAGAAACTTTTATTTAAAGTTCCTTAAAAAGGCTCGTTTTTGTCAAAACGTAATTCACTCAAACTGCCATAAAATCACGAGTTGCAAGAGTCAGTTGGAGCCAAAACCTTTGAACTTCGTTCAGGTTACTTATTGACAATGGTGTCTGAGGCTTCAAAGTGACTTCCGCGAGTCGCAAGCACGCACAATCAGACCGGGTAGGGTGACAAATGAAGCGTATAGAATAAAATATTAGTATTTTTGTAACATACGACTCTGTAGGTACTTTGCTAATATTGACTCGGCGGCATTATATTACGGAGGAAATTTAAAACGGGTTGCGTTTTATTGCAATATGTTGTTTGCTTGCTTTGCTCGCAGCGATTTTGATATAAGGGGGAAAATTGTATGTTGCATAATAATTGTAGAAATCCCAAACATAATTATACTCGAAACAAATTGGGCTGAGAAACCTATTTTCCAGCGTCCGTCAATGGAAATTCTTTAAAAAAAAGCTTTTTTAAATATGATCAAATTTTATCCTGTTTTGAAAATACACATCATCCAAATCTCTCGCAATTGTCATTGAGCCATAATTTAAATGGGCATTCCCGTTTAATATCAGCATTCTGGTGCATCACCACCCTACACACGATACGGTTGGTTAACCCCTCACTGAGATTGTTACTCCTGTCAAATAATAATGTATGTGCGTATGTCACAGGCCCTTTGATCTTTGACACTACAAATATGCGAATGCGAAATAGGGAATCATTATGATTCACTCAAAAGGAATCACGATTTTAATTTGAGAAGGTTGTGTCTTGGAATTTTCTCGATTAATTAAAACTTCTGAGGTTTTAACCACACATTCTTCTTCTTCTTAGTAACACTCTTGTCAGAGAGGTCGTGGTCTTCATGTAGTTTCTTGTGTAGGGGCTGATGTCGTTGGCCACACGATTTCTCGCCAGCTACTTACCACCACACTTAACCCCAAAAGTAAAAATATTACATTATTAAGCTTCCTACGCACCAAAAATGTAATTACAAAATGTCGATCCTAATGATTCCCTAGTTCGACTGTCTGATAACAAACTGACAATAACACTTAGAACGATGGGCTCTCACATCCCCTAGGCGTACAAATAGCCTGTTATACGTTCGCGGAACACGATATGTCGATTGGGATGTTAAACTTAATTCGGTTTAGGGGTGAGCCGACAACACGCCTTTAACTGTCTTTTACAATGCTCGCTTTGATTCAAACTCGTAAAAGTATTGTGGATTGATCTGATGGAAGAGATAAACAACGCAACTGTAGGGTTAACTTTTATGAATGTTTGTTGTGATGAATCTACCAAGATTATTGATAAATTGGATGTAGAACAAGAGTTATTGTAACTCGTTAACCAAATTAAAGCGCCTTTAAAGAATGAAGAATGCCTCGTAGAAGGCTGACAACATTAACCAACCTTGAACCAATAAATCGGTCTTATTAAGGATGAGCCACAAGGGATGTTTACATATTCATCTCGATGCATTCTCATCCCGATATGAGTTCGTACCAACTTTATCAATCAAATCTCGCGTCCAACTTTTGCATTTACTTAATGAACACATCATAGTGAAGATAAACAATCAAAGTTCACTCCCAGCTTTGCTTCCGCACCGGATTTAGCTCATGAATAGATCCGCAATAAAATCTTAGCGTAAAAACATACGTAAAGGGTAAAGGTCGTAAATAATAAAGCATGTAGGATCGTGTAGGGGGTCCCTACAAGTGGATAATGCTCGTTACCCGTGCCCTTCACAAAGGAACCCGAATGGGGCAAAGATACATTACACCATCCGTTTCTGTTTCACTGCGCCGGTTTACAATCGGACAATATTTTTAATAAAAAACCGTACGCGCCGTCAGACTTGAAAACGTTTTGTTTTATAAAATACTGTTTTGGGACTACGATTAAGTTGGTACGAATTGCGTTCGGTTTATGAATTTGAATTTGGTTAAATACTGTGACTTTACTTTTCTTTGTTATCGCGTTCTAAAATTAAAATTTAATGTGCTTCTTTACTATGATCGAAAGTTTTAGTAGGGAACTTTTCTTATTGCAGAAATAAGAATGTTTCCAAATTACCTACTCAATCAATAACACGCAGTATTTTGGAAACTCGGTTATTTATATGCTTATTTTATAATATTGCAAATATACCTTTAGTCTAAAAACCGGAGCGTTATTTTCAGAAATCTCAATAATGGCGTAGCATCTGTGCGTATAATAAAACGCGTCAAGCCCTCCGAGTTCCAATAACATCTATTATCGGCCCAATTTTAAAGAGGAGCGAATGTGTAGGGAATCAATAGGACAGCGGGGACACAAATTCCTGAGGGTGGTCCCCGAAGGACGGTCCGACATGGATAATGATCGTTCTACGACCAGCGACGGGTACAAATGGGTTAGCAAATGTAATATCCGACGGTGTCCGAACCCTTGAGGGCTCAGATATTCAAATGAACGGAAAGCCCAAGCTGTAAGACGGTGACGGACTTCCTGATTTTAAAGTCAGCGCGCGTTTTGTGACGTGTCCTGAATTTATGTGAAACTGATTTAGGTTTGACAAAATTAGGGCAACTGGGACGATTTTCTAGACGTACTTTCTGTCGTTTTAATACCCGTTCTTTTATTAGATACTTCCAGGAAAATAAATTTATACCTACTTCTAGGAAAAAACATTTTGTCTACAAAACAATAATTGTAATTATTCTATACGACATCTAATTAATCTTAGAAGCGTATTTAGAGCGTGGGTGAGACCGACACACGGCACATAAAGGTTAGATGGTCTATTTTCAGAAAAAAACGTAGTAAAGATGCTCTTAATAAACAAAACCAAATAAATATCAATAATATAGAGAGTAGTGATGGCCCAGTGGCAAAAGCCGTAACTTACGAGTTGTAGGTCATAGACTTGAACCTAGACAGGAGCTTTACCTTGTGTAAATTATTTCACCACCACTGCTCTCATAACGGTGAAGGAAAACATCGTGAGGTATCCGGCATGTCCTAGCACCAAAAATTCGAAGATATGGGACATCTACCAACCCGCACTGGGCCCGCGTGGTGGATTATGGTCCAGTCCCTCTCACAGAGAGGAGGCCTGTGTCCCAAAAGTGGGAGGCTGGTTATGCTTATGCAAAATAAATATTATTAAATATTATCATTAACATTATTTGAATGAAGAGACTTAGAATAATCAAAACCAAATAAATATATAAAGCTATAAAAACACTTTAAACACAAAACAAAGAGCGTGCCCTTCCTGCAATATTGGTGACAATAAACAACGGAGTACAATCAAGCAGTTAAGTAAGAATCGCGCGGAATGTGACGCGGAGGCGCGGTGCCGCGGCGGCGGCGGCGCGGGCCGCGTCATTTATTAAAATCCTGACGCGGACTGAGGGTTACGAGGTTTCCACTTACAATACGACTTTTCGGTGGGTTCTTTAATTGAAATTGACAAGAGACTTCTTGTGTAGATCCTGTTGCATTCCTACATAAGTGATTTGCAGCCAGTATTACCTACGCAGTATCTACGTATGTTTTTTGCCTCTCGTTGTAGGAAAATGCTGCAATGTTTTTCACAAAATACTGTCTTGTGATTAAACGATGTGATGTAACAAATACGCGTGTGTTTATGTGTTTATTTTTTTTTTGTTTTATGTGTTTCAAACGCTAATTTGTGAAGGGAAGTTTAAAAACGGTAAAATATGTTTCAGTCTTGATTTGATCCTTCTTTTGACTGAAGGTGGTCTTACAATGTTTTTAGGGTCTGTCTGTCCGTCCGTATGTCACAGCCACTTTTTCCGAAACTATAAGAATAATACTGTTGAAACTTGGTAAGTAGATGTATTATGTGAACCGCATTAAGATTTTCACACAAAAATTAAAAATAAACAAACTGTTTTGGGGGTTCTTACTTAGGGTCCCATACTTAGAACTGAAACATTTTTTTTTTCATCAAACCCATACGTGTGGGGTATCTATGGATAGGTCTTCAAAAATGATACTGAGGTTTAGAATAGTTATGGAATAATTGGAATAGTTTGCGCGAGAGACACTTCCAAAGTGGTAAAATGTGTCCCCCTGCCCCCCCTGTAACTTCTTAAATAAGAGAATGATAAAACTAAAATAAATATATGATGTACATTACCGTGCAAACTTTCACCGAAAATTGCTTTGAACGAGATCTAGTAAGTAGTTTTTTTTAAATACGTCATAAATCATAAATCGCAATTAAAAAATATACTATTATTAAAACATCGATCAAAGTTACAACGAACTACGAGTACAGGAACTTTTATATTATACTACTCGCCCTTGGCTGCCTTTTTTTGCAATGCCTTCAACCATGAGATAAACAAGGGACTTAATAATGATCATAGTTCTAAATAAGCAATTTTTTCAAAACTTGATATTGGTACAAAGCAAAGCTCTGTGACAAGCTTTACGCTTGCCTATAAAAGCAACAAGAAGACAGAAAACCCTTTGGTATTTAAAACTCTACTAAGCACAGCCTCAAATGTCAGACAGCAACTGTTGGGGTGTAATGCCCAACAGTGAAAATGTTATGTACTTGTTAGGTATGTTATGTTATGTAAATGAGTAGACTAACGATTCCCTTGATGGATTTATTGCTACTGAATATAATTACACAATTATGTCACTTAAATACTATGTTAGAGAAATGCACACCTAAACAATATCGATGTGAATTATTGAGTATGACGTACGAACTCCCACAAAGGTCAATGTACAGCGTAGCTCGTACAGCAAAAAAATTCTTCAACTGGTGAATTATACATTCTATGGCGCGTACCCGCAGGGATTGGAATAGCACGCATTCTCACATTTTCGTAATTAATAAACACCTACATTTAAAAGCTGTGTATAATAAAGCTTTTATGTCACTTATAAAAGCTTTCAGAAAATCAAAAGTCACTTTTTTTTGGTTTTTCGGCGCGGAATCATATTGGTACAATTTACGGCGGCCAGCATTTTTTTTTACCATGTTGGAACTCGATCATTCTGCTGAATAGTGTGTAAGCTAACACAATTTCTTTGCAATTTAATAAACTAAGTACGCTTTTCTTGCGACAATCTATACTACAATATTGTAAAGAGGTATTTGTTTGTTTGTTCCAAAGTTTGTATGTAGGAGGTAATCTCTGGAACTACTGGTCGGATTCAAAAAAGGAATGCTATAATAACAAGGAATGCTACAATAACATCACACTACATCACACTATGACCCGAGCCGAGTAAAAAGAAAAAAAGGCTGAAAACGAAGTAATAGCGCGGACAGGAGATGTGATGCGACGGGGTGGGTCGGGAGAACAAGACATTAAACGCAGACGAAGTCGCAGGCAGAACCTATCTAACTACTAATATAAAAACAGGTATAACTTGCTTGTTTCTAAGTTTGTATGTAGGTAATCTCTGGAACTACCTACCAGTCAGGTTTCAAAAATTATTTTTGCAATTGCTGGCCAGCAACATCACGCTATGACCCTTAGGAGCCGAGCAAAAAAGAAAAAAAAATCTAAAAGAACGCTAAGCGTTAAGAAGAAGTGTTAGTGCGTGCAGATAATGTGATGCGACGTGGTGGGTCGGCGGAACAAAAATGTTCACGCGGACGTAGTCGTGGGCTAGTGTTTGTCTATGTTTCAGTGAGTTTAGTTGTACCTACCAGATGAACTTTTACCTCTGTAAATACCGTTGAATATACCAACATAAAAGTGACTTTACTGAAAATATCTCGTAAACATTCCCAGCAGCACAACATTACGGAAAATAACAAACATTTATTTAGCACTCCAACAATTTTCGTTATTGACACGTTCCTCCCTTCGAAGATGTCACTACACGCGGCGAGGGCGGCAAGATCGTGCAAAATTCAAAACGTTCCATGTTCCAAATTCAAAGGTCGCGCAAACAACAAGTCGAAGCCCGCGAACAATGCCGCCAACCCCACCCGACGAATGTACAAAGGAATTATCCGATACAGCCTCCTCGGATATTGACGTTCGATTTATTATTGATGATTAATTGATTATTTGTATAAATTCTGTAGACTATTGGAATTGAATGCACATTTTCATCTTGATTTTTGTTTGTCACTTCAAATTGTTTTTTAAATGTAATCTGTTGACATGCCGCCTTAATTGTAATTGCTTGTTTATGTTATTTTTGTACGCCCTATATTAGCAAAACATAGTGCACATATTTAGACATCATACTATCTGTAACCTTACCTATGATTAACGAAATATATGATTGACTTGAAAACTTAAACTTAAACTTCTTAGCAGTAAATATTTTCTTCAACCTCGGGAATTGTTCGTAGTTAATCTTGGGTAATTTATCAATCAGAAGCGAACTTTTCCAAGAATTTGTACGGCTAGAGTAGAGAAAATGCTGTCTTGGACGTTCACTTTTTGCAAATTATACATCATGAAAAATCACTAATACCTATGTTAGTCCCTTTGATTATATAATCTCGATAGTCCCTTATGCATTACCAACTCCTACCTACTACTCAGAAGGTGTGTGATCAATACTGACAGTATTTAAGCAAGCGTATTTCAATAACTAATTCAAGCCTATCCCTGACGGGATACAGCATTCATGCTTGCTATCAACTGATCATTTGGTTGATAAGCATTAGGCATGTCTAATTAAAAATTGTATTACTTACCAACAGTTTTACTTGTAGATTTGTAGGTTTGTTATAATATTGCTTCTAATCAAGGCGTTATTTGAATAGTTTATTTATTTATTTCGTTAATGTCAAAAAAGTTAACGAAAGTGTGTCAAAAAAAAACAAAATGGCCATCCCTGTTAGCGCTGTTTGGTTTATTATTTCAGTCAAAAGTTTAACATAAACATACTCAACGTTTATTTCATATTTAGATTAGAAAATCAACTACCTTTATTTAGAACACAAACAAGAGGCACCTCTTTATATCAGTAAGTAGAAACACAGTTTTTTTTACACAGAAAAAGTTGCGATTAGAAAAAATCCTTAGAGTGTCCCTCAAGCTTTCCCTTCTAACAAACGTTCGTTGTTAATTACACAATAAAAGAAACTAAATACAAATTCCTTCACAATTTTTTTATTTCGCCATAAAGCGCATCGCATACATGCGTATGTGTAGAAAATAATTCGGTAAGAGTTAACGAGCGTGTAACACGGCCCACCCGTCCGTGGGCCGCGCACCCGACTATTACAGGTGAAGTTAAGGGATCGCTACAACCACTCTAATGGGAGTTCACGCTTACTTTTTAACAAGTTTCCGCTGCCGACGCTACCTAAATGGTACATAATTGTATTACGATGTTGGCGTGCAAAAATACAAATTGTCTCTGTCGCGAGTGTATTTTTTAATAGTTTGGAATTTGATTGTGAATTGTTTTTGTATCTTCTGTAGAATATTTTTTGTTATCTGTTCTGTTTGCCTTTATTTTTAAACAAGCACTTAGGTACCTAACTTTTTTTATTGTTTTCCGTCTTAAAGGCTTTATAAATCGGGTAAGTAATTTTTTGTACTGTTTAAATATTTATTTGTATTTAAAATCTTGACACTAAAATTAAAAAATCTTTAGAATCAATTTCAATAATAGATTTTCCTTTAATTAAAGTTTAGTTACAACAAATGAAAATATAATCAACACAAAAGGATCTTATCATCCCACAACGTAACATAAACAAAACTAGAAGTAATCTAATCAAAGTCATAGGCAGTACGCAACAAAGCGTTTACCCGACGTTATCACAATACGTGCCGTTATCTCGGAGTTTAATCGTCGTGGCGTAGTGTGCGCCCAGGCTAATGAGCCTGCGGTTTTTGGGAAAACAACACGCAAGTGTGCGCCCGCCCTCCACGCTCCGACAAACTCAAGTTTGCCGATTTAAACAAACTTTCTACTAATTAATTTCAGACATCTCATCATTAAATGTAGTTTCTCATCAACTCAACTTCAAACTAATTCCAACTAAAAACAAGAAAAGTTGTCATACCTCAAAAAAAAAAACTAAACGTCTCAGAAAAATCCACAGAAAACACAATGCACTATCCGCACTAAATGAAAAAAAAGTTTGTACCGGTAACCGCGGAAAGGCGCGGGCGTCCGCCACCGAAACGTGGTCGACATTAAAACCTTAGCGGGAAAGAAACGGTCCCCTTATTACGTCTCGAAAGAAATTCGCCCGCACACAGAGACGGGGCGAAAGAAGTCCACCCACACAGCGACGCGCTGCAACGAGACACGAGGGGTCGGGTCTATGTGAGAGTCGGGCTCAAATAAGTATTAAAAGAGATAGTTAGGTTCGGGGCAAACAGGGAACGTGAACCATATGTGCCGCACTCACCTCGCATGGCAAAATCTGAGCTCAAAGGAATCCTTCGTATTGTAGCAGAAAGCAGAACCTTATACACACATTGTGTACCGTCTTTTGTTTCTTTCCGAGTTAGATAAATCAATGGTTTGTTTGGTTTTTCCTCCTTTGAGTTTTATACTGGATTATTGCGGCAAAAAAAATGGTCGCCTTTCCTCACTAAATTGACTACAGCAATGCGTGGTTCGTAGGTTTCTATCACTAGTTTTTTTTTTTTGTTTGTAGAAAACTAATTTGTTAAATCAGCATATTTCAGAAGCAAGACGCAACCACAGTATATATCTTACATCGAACGCGAACTCGTATAAAATTGAATGTTCTTTAGAATAAATACTGCTCTCTCCATCTTAACGCGGTCTGGAAACCACATCTTAATTAGCAACCTTCGGAAACGTGCTCCACTCCCTCTCAAGCTATGCTATACTTACTCAAGTTATAAAGTGTGTATCGCAGTCAGATTTTCCTGTAGTTATATCTATTTATTTACGAATTAACCAGTTAACATAAATGCGTGTTTTATGATGTTTGCCGTAGTAAACTTGCTAAAAAGCACAAACCAGACTTCAGCATCATCATCATCATCATCGTCAACCTATATTAGTCCACTGCTGGACATAGGCCTCCCCTAATGAGCGCCATAGCAGACCTAATGGAATATTAATCTAGAGCAAAATTAATATCAGCAACAGCAGGTTGAAAATGCCTCCAATGTCAGACATCGCCGCATAAAGGACCTCAGAGCCCTCGAGTTGGCCGACAATGGAAATTTTATATCGTCGTAAAATTTAACTGCGCACTTTAATAACTAAAGCACCAAGCCCATATAGCGCCGTATCGTTGACAAAAGGATGAGCGTGCCTCCAGAACAACCTTTGAGTACAGTCACGCATACATGCAAGGTATTACAACCACACGACTCTGTACGTACACACACGGACAGAGATACCTCACCACTACGCGAACAAAACCCACACGCCCACCCGCCAAACACGCCCAACGTCTTGGGTTTTCTTATAAACCACGTTGTGTTCGATGTCCCACTCTCGCTCACCGCGCTCCAGCTTGCTGGCTCTGTCTAGCGCAATGACGAGCTTCACATAAAGCGACGCCACATTCCCGCCTTTTTTCCCACTCCATTTTGACAGCTCGCGGCTCCATATCTGGCCGGAAACTAAGACAGCGTTCACAGAAGTTGAAGAAATTGTGTCTGATACTTATTGTTGTACGGTCTTATTTGATCTTAACAAAAGGGTAGATCATGCCCACCCCAAGTACCTTTCAATAAGTAAAATTTTTGCATGAAACTATACTTCAATTTACTATACTTGTAAACTACTGATTCATACGAGTATCTCAACGTATTCCAAGCAATAAGGACAGTTAGGTAAAAGCAGAAGCCTATTAGCACATTAAAGACTTTGCCGTTTTCAAACTCCTTAGAATCCCAGTCAAGACCTGTCCGACAAGACCTCTTTCAAAAAGAATGTTTAATCCAACCAATGCTCTCATGAAAATAGCCATGGCCATGTAAATAGAATGACCAAGTATTTCCACAACCATTTCTTATCCCTTTCAGTACGTATTAACTTCAGTATTTATTCAACGTAATTATAAATAAGCATCCGAAACCATTCTAAGAAGAACAATATTCACAACAACAGACTCCTTGCTACCCAAAACCGTCTGTAACTTTCTTCAGTCCGCGGTTCTAGGCCAGTGTGTGCGTCGTCTTAGCGACTAAGTGGCTCAAGACGCGTTAGCGGGCGCGGGTGCGGCGCAGCACTGGGCGGGGCTCGGGGCCGCGGGCTGCGGCGCTCCGCTATCGGCACACCGAAACACACATTTTTCCCGCCGCAAACCTCGCGCCGAGGGTTAGCCGCGACCCGCAGACCTCGTTCAGAAAGAAGGAGATGGAGTGTACAGACGTCTCTTTCTCGCGTTTTCACGCCTGCGCTCAGAGGTTTTCCTGCGCGGTAAATTTTGACACTTCGTCGAAGAACTTTTGTTGGACTGACGGATAAAGGTGTTCGTCTTTTGCTTCTTATTTTTTAGTTATGTCTGATTTTACGCGGAAAATCGAAGTGAAAAGCAAATGCAAAACTATCACTTAACACCAAAAAAATATAGAAAAATTTTCATATAACATAGTTGTACACAATTTAATGTTATGGCTACAAATTATGCTACGGCGTAGCAACGGCGTAGCGGCGGCTACGAATAAACTTTTTTCCCTTCTCGCTTTCTTCTCGCGGATACAATAGAAAAGAAAGGATTATTTTATGAGGAGCGCACCATTTCAGTGCAAATTACAAGTGGGTCTACGAGGATATACATTTTTAGTGTTTGAAATTTTTCATCAAACACTAAAATCGAAATTAGTGGCAAAGAATTAACCTCAAAAGAATTTCCTCATTTTACCCGCAATCATATTTCCAACTGTCATCACACAGCCAAACAAACAACGGCGTAGAACTAGTTGAAGTTGCGAGTGGGCGGTCGACCACAAACTGCTCGTTGCTAGCCCGAAACTTACATGGTATGTGGCCACAGAGCGGTGAGAACGGGTGGCGCGGGTAGTACGGGGAGTGCGGGTAGGGCATATCAAAACAAAACGGGCAGCGATACGGGCTAGCTAATCATGCGGTCAGGCGGTCAGGCGGTCGGGCCGCTGACAATTTGCAGGTTAGCCGTCGACCGCCGCGACCGCCGCTGCGGCGGCCCGTCGAGACGAACGCGTCATAAAGTTACGTTTACTTATAATCGGTTACTGGCTGGTTGAGGTTGTATTATTGCTGTGGTATATTGAGGTGGAGGCGAAAGAAAATTGCCGTTCTTTGTTTGAAAATTAAATTCTGTTCTCATTCTCGGCTTGAGCTTAACTAGAATGGCTCGTGCTAAAGACTGTCATCTGGATACATTTATTGACAAAAAGTACTAGAATTATAACTTTCACGTATCTCGATTTGTATTTTAGAGGAAAGTTGATTGGGTACTGGGTGATTGAGGTACCTAGTGTAATTGCTGTGATATATGAAGGTACAGGCGCAAGAAAATTGCCATTCATTGTTTGAAAATAAAGCTCTGTTTTCATTCAATCGTCTCAGTACGAATGAGCTTAACTAGAATAGAGCATGCTGTTGTAAATACAGGGTGTAAAAATACCCATCAAAAAGCTGTCAACTACGCATACTGCACTAACATCAAACTTAGTAACATTGCACTTTTGGTGTGAAAATTTGCTGTTTGCGGTAGTGCGCAATGCGCACGCAAAGCAATGTGCTTATGGGTGCATAGAATGGTACAGGGGTCGTGAGGGTAATCAAAGTTGTGTATAATTATAAATTTAAAAACTTGTTTTTGTGAAGAACGTCAGTAAAAGTTGGGATTTTGACCTTCAATATCTCCGTAACCCGAAGGTTCCCAGTAATAGACCAGGACACAAAAATGATTACACTGACGGAGAGTGAGTCTTGGCTTAGTGAGTATTGAAAGTAAAAGACAGCTACCTGGATAAACCCTTACTGCTTCAATCTCGTAACAAACCTGTAAGGTTGAATTAATCAAGTACCTGCGTATTAGAATTATCCATTTCACGAAGGTAAAAATGGTTTTTAGAGAACAGTTGAAAAGCATCCTAAAACCAAACTTCGATAAACTATCGGAAGAAAGCAAATTAAGGCAGTAACGACTCTTCCTATTCCCGAACAAGGCTGTAAAAGCCATCTGTGGCCAAAGCAATTCGCAAAAAATGCCTGCACTAGAATATGCTAGGCAATTCCTAAGCGTACCTTGTGTACTGACACAGCTGCTAGACATTTTCTTATTACGGTTACGAGCAAAATGTGTTCCGTCTCTTTAAGGGGACAGCGCCAGGTTGGCCGCGAATTTCAAATTTTCATAGGTTTTTTGCAATTTCCAGGTCAGTGTCAGGTCGTATGTTGAAAAAAAAATATGATTCGCGAACGTTACAATAGGGATTTTTTTTTTAACGCCAAAACATATTTGTATCCAAACAGTGCAAACAATGTTTTAAAAAGTGTTAAAGCTTAATAAACTGCCTTGTTATAAACGTTTTAGAATAGGTGTTAGACAAGGACAGCACTATCGTAGAAGTGACGTCACGACTATGTAACTTCATACTAGCGCCGTACATTGTCCATACCGCGCGACAAGGACCGGAATAATCCCCTCCAAAAACTTTGAAAGCGTGTTGTAGCTTCTTCATATTTACATCGATTTAACCGACTTTTTCGATTATCAATTTTTTACTATGCCTTCTTTAAAGTTACATTATTTTTGAACCTGTTTAATATTAGTCATCATCACTATTATTGTTAGGTACGGTCGCGAATCATAATTGTTCAACACACAACCTGGCACGAAGCCGAAAATTGCGAAAAGCGTAAGAAAATTTTAATTTTGCAGGCAGCCTAGCGCTTTCACCTTAAGGGCTATTTCTGTCTGCTCGTTGCATGATAGAATCTGCTTTACCGACTCAGTATTATATGGCGTCATAATTACGTCATAATGACATTCAGCCAACTACTTTAAATGTAAAAAAAAATACATAAAATGGCCAGGCCATTTAAAAGGTTTATGTTAACTCGACATAATTATGTCAAAAGTGTATGCTATTTTGATCTTTGTTATCAAATAATTAAATATAATTCACTTTGCAATAGTCTCCTCAGTGCCAAAACCGTAGATTCCTGACTTGATTAAGAAAATGATTTAAAAACTGACGTAAATATAAAAGTTTTGACTGTACCCATGTAAGTACGGTAGCAATCGACATATGGTAACACCGTCGTCATTGAATAAATAACTTGACACTTGTTCGCAAATAAACAATTTAAAATGTCAAGAATAGGGAAAGGGCACGCGACCCAACCCTTCTCCTTGCCGACATTATGTTTTCTGACAACCAATTTTAAAGCTGTTTGCATTTCCGTACATGTTTATACAATGTTAATGTTTTGTCGGCACTATGTTTACTGTTGGCGTTTAGTCAAAGCTTACACTACACAAAGAAAGAAAATAAATACTTACACTACAAGTCCTTAGGTCTGAAGACCAAGTCCCGTTATTAAAAACGTTCAAAATCTATTCTCAATTTCCTCCCAGCGACAATAAATTTCAAAAACTTGTGTTATGTGTTAAAATTAGAGGTATTTTTGACAGATTGAGATCAGACTGTGGACGTACTTAAAATTACGGGAATTGCCACTCAGTGTTTCACTCATTTTGACACTTCAGCCACGTTCATTGTGTTGAGCAGACGAATTTTTCAAATCTATATGAAGCAATGGTTTAGGAAATCCTACAAAACCCTGTGATTGTGATTGAAAGAGGGTTGCGCAATTACGGTGCCGCACAGTGGTTCCGCCATAGGTCGTAAATCCATAAAACTCATATTCGAATTTCCAGAAACAAGTTACATATTTCGATAGACCATGAAACGAGCTACCCGGTGAGATAAATATGTCACCTGTTTGTTTTAATTATCATAGTCCGGTAAGTAGTCACGACCTCTCAATGTCAACTACGAGATGCCATACAATAAAAAAAACCCTTACTTTTTGACCTCGGAAGTGAACGCATCGTTACGTTGCACTCGCTGTTATCGGTGAATCATCATTAAAGTATTTGGTTACAAGTGAATTCTCGGAATTCTTTTGTTTGTGTTGTTGTTTTGTGCAATGGAAATTCAAGAGCAAGGTAGGTTTGTCACATTTAATTGTATTTTGAATAAATTGTCAGTATAATATTTGTACTATTTACGTGCTACGCCATACATAATTTATTGTATATTTTTTCTAATATAATACTTTGCCGAGAGCTACAAAATTTTACAAGATTTTGCAAACATTCGCAACTATCTTAAATTGTAGTTGAGAAGCCTACGCCTGGGTAGACACAATCGTAACAAGGTCTACGAAATTCGCAACTAATTTCAAACTTTTCTTTCAGGTACTTTGATCAAGTGTTCCTTCTCAAGGATGTATATCTTTGAGATTTGGAGTACTGTGAGTGGAAAAGCAACCAAAAAACACCAAGGTGTATTAGAAGTTTTGCTGTCATCATTCAGTGATCTCGAAAATATTGACTTTAAGGATTTAGATGATCGTATACTGTGTTTATGTAAAAGTCTTGATTATTATTGGAATCAAGTAGGTCTTGATTATTATTGGAATCAAGGAGTAAATCGAATACGGCAAGAAAGTTTTTTAATAACTCTGAAGTATCCGCTGAAATTCCAGGCTTAAGAAAAGACTTGATCGATCGTTGTACAAGCTTTATCATCGGGTTATAAAATTGACACAACAAAATTTAAAACATATGCTTTGGAAACCGCACAGCAATTAGTCCAAGAGTATCCATGGTACAATCTCCCAGCTTCCGTCCATAAAGTTCTTATTCACGGATCTCAAGTAAGTGAATATGCTTTATTGTCCATCAGGGAACTTTCCGAAGAGGCAGCTGAAGCCAACCACAAACATTTTAAAGCTTTCAGACGAGATCACACTCGAACAATGTCGAGAGAACTTACAAATTCAGGTTTACTTAACAGACTTTTACTTAGCTCAGATCCTTATATTACTGGCCTTCGGAAACTTCCCCGTAATAAAAAGAGCGGAATGTCAAATCATATTTTAGATTTATTGCAAGTCTAGCTAATTTTAAATCTGTTATGTAAGTTCTAATTTTAAAGTCGATTACATGTAAAAAATCAATTGTTTCCCATTTTAATTTTTTCATTTATATATATACTTGTCTTTTTGACACATAGAGAATACACCCCAACATGAAGGGTTTTGATTTATAGTCAAAAACGCTTCAGAACGGGGGACGAGCACACTTATTATTCTTTTCGTGTTAACAAATTAACATTATGTATTAATTTACAGATACACTAATATATTATGAGTTTTTATTGCTACCTGAACCGCTTCCCACAAAAAAAAAGCTTTTCAGTATTTATGACCGCCTTTGTTCGGCGGCGGTACCACTGTGTGCCGGTTAGCAATCTGCTTGATTTAAGTAGATCCTCACGACTGTGTTGTTTGGCTGAAGTCGCGATAATCATCGGAAAAAACCATTTAGTTTCAGCTACCTAACTCTAAGGACGAATTTCACCAATGAAACTGAACGCGTTCACCAAATCTAAAACGCGTTCAAGAGCTCTCAGTGTCAAAATTGTTATGGAATATTGACACTGACAGCTCTTGAACTGGGTAAAAGCGCTGATCGCGTTCAGTATCGACGGTGAAATCGGCACTTAATTGTCCTACTCAACCTTCTTCAGCGATCCCAGCAGCCTTCTTATTAGGGTATTTATTTTACTACGTACTAGACTATGGTTATTATCTCTCTCGTACGAAAAAGGACGAAGTTCATCGTCACCTCATTATTTTTTTGTTACATTTAACTCAGAAAACCAAGACTGGCACTCAAGCAGTGCAATTATTTTAATACAATTTCGGTTCCTCGCTCATCGCGATACAAATGAAGCAGCAAACTTTCGCACACGTTCGCATGTATCGCGACTTCGCTAAGCTAGTTATAATCGAGCACCAGCTGAAATACAGCTGTGTCTGAGCAACGAGCGACTGCCGCAGTGTAGCGACACGTGTCGAGATGTCGACATATTGCGTTATATTGTTACACTTTCTTGTTCACTTCACTAAGCTAGTTATAATCGAACTCCGGCCGAAATATAGCTGTGTCTGAGCAACGAGCGACTGCTGCAGTGAAGCGACACGTGTCGTTATGTCGACTTATTGCGTTATATTGTAGCAATTTCTTGTTCACTTCACTAAGGTAGTTATAATCGAGCTCCAGCCGAAATATAGCTGTGTCTGAGCAACGAGCGACTGTCGCAGTGAAGCGACACGTGTCGTTATGTCGACATATTGCGTTATATTGCTGCACTTTCTTGTTCACTTCACTAAGCTAGTTATAATCGAGCACCGGCTGAAATACAGCTGTGTCTGAGCAACGAGCTACTTCCGCAGTGAAGCGACACGTGTCGTTATGTCGACTTATTGCGTTATATTGTAGCGATATCTTGCTCACTTCACTAAGGTAGTTATAGTCGAGCGCCGGCCAAAATATAGCTGTGTCTGAGCAACGAGCGACTGCCGCAGTGAAGCGACACGTGTCGTTATGTCGACATATTGCTTTATATTGTAGCAATTTCTTGTTCACTTCACTAAGGTAGTTATAATCGAGCTCCGGCCGAAATACAGCTGTGTCTGAGCAACGAGCGACTGTCGCAGTGAAGTGACACGTGTCGTTATGTCGACGTTGTGCGTTATATTGCTGCACTTTCTTGTTCACTTCATTAAGCTAGTTATAATCGAGCTCCGGCCGAAATACAGCTGTGTCTGAGCAACGAGCGACTGCCGCAGTGAAGCGACACGTGTCGAGATGTCGACATATTGCGTTATATTGTTACACTTTCTTGTTCACTTCACTTAGCTAGTTATAATCGAACTCCGGCCGAAATACAGCTGTGTCTGAGCAACGAGCGACTGCCGCAGTGAAGCGACACGTGTCGAGATGTCGACATATTGCGTTATATTGTTACACTTTCTTGTTCACTTCACTTAGCTAGTTATAATCGAACTCCGGCTGAAATACAGCTGTGTCTGAGCAACGGGCAAATGCCGCAGTGAAGCGACACGTGTCGATATATTGTGTTTGTATTATGTGTATAATTGAACTAGCCAACCGTACTAAAGCCCGCTGTCCTTTACAATATTTCGAATACCTAATCTCAAAGACTAGTCATTCGTCATGGTACCTAAATACTGTCACTGAGTGATAAAAATAAAGTAATTTACTAAAGCAGCTAGTGTTAAAATTGAGCTTTATACTGATGTACGTCATTATAAAGCTCGATGTTACGATTTCGTAGCTCGTAGCGGTGCTACGTTGCGGATGGAAAGAGCAGATCTCGTAGCAAGATCCCGTAGCAAGATCCGTAGCAATGCTACAGCGCTCACTCAAGTGTCAGAATAATCTATATCATGAAGTCCTGAAAAAAATTGAGTAAGGTAAAATTGTACCCGTTTCAACTTATTACAACAGTTGCAGGCAAGTGGTATAATATATTAGTATTATATATCCTTAGGCTTCATGCACTACCATCGTCGAACATAGGCACTTTGTTCGATGACACTACTTTCCGCCTCGCTGCTTCCCTGCGACTAGCAGCTCCTTGTTGTTCTCCTCATCACTGTCACTGCAGCATTGTGTTTATAATAAATAAACAAAGTGGTAGTTTTAATATCAATTTTTACTTACAACTGAGTTTTACTGCGAATAATATGGATACGTGTCACCCATGTTCAACAGAGGACATAAATAACTCTTGAACATCGAAACACATCACCCGGCAACAACACCAATTCATCATCAAAATCAAAACATCGACATGTACCACGTGCAGGGGTGCGCAACCCTTCCGATGCCGCCATATGCCACGGCGCGGCGGCGGCGCTGCAAACGCCCTTAAATTACAGAACTTCTCGCTCATAATACAGAGATATGCCTTTAATATCTGTCGGAAACTACCTCGGCGCCTTGTTTACTTTTTGCCTCCGTTCTTATATTACAGATTGTGTGTACTGTGTGCTTACTCAGTTATTGTGAGCGTATGTGGGTTTTGAACATAATGAGCTGTCAGTGTCAATGTTCCATAGAAAATAATGACTGACAGCTCTTAAACACAGTTTAGGTGCTGATCGCGTTCAGTTTCATTGGTGAAAACGGCACTAAGTGGGATAGAGTAGTTAAAGGCAAAATCTTAATTATATTACATCACCGCGTCACGCGTATTGACCATAATCATCAATATTCTCGAAATTACATTATTCGGGTGTGTACCTACCCAATCAGAAAACACATCGCCCAGTAATATAAATAAAAATCAACAAACAGAAAAAAACAATACCAGCTAAAATAGACAGTAAAAATCAACCCCCACAAACCGGGAGCAATTTCAATCACAATTGCGCAACTGTCCTGAAACGCACCTGCTGACTGTGACGGGAGAACACGTGCCCGACTAAGAGGCTACTTAACGTAAGTGACCCTACTTACAGAATCCCAACTGTGCCGTCCAAGACACTCCAATAGCGGGCAATTTCACGAGCCCCGGCCACCATCTGCGACCGACGCGCCAAAAAATAACATTCCCCAAAAAACATTTGCGAAAGAAAGGGATATTAGTCTCCGCGGGGCAATAATCGAAGCCAATCGGCCCACCGAACGCCCCGACACGACACTTTCTTTATTTATACCATTAGTTTATTGTATGGTAATATCGTAAAGAATATTTTATGTTCACGTGTAGACACCTTCTGATTTCGCAATATTGTTTGTTACCCCTGATCACTAGTTGTGATAGGGGCTGGTTATTTATATTTAAGTCACTATTTTTTTTACATTTCTTGGGACCTGGGTCCTTTGGAAAATTGGAAGGCGTATGGCCAGCCAAGTCTCAGATAATTTATGGTTATAATAAGTTATTGATATTGTAGATGAAATTTGTTATTAAATTAAATTAAAAATAACTGCAGAACGTAACTACCGAAGAATGGGGAAGGAAACTGTCAAAATGGCGCTGTCGTAGCTAGTTCCCAACACAAGGTAGTAATACAAGGCGTTAGTTGGTTTTGGTTTTTGTTCGCGAAAATGTCGCGTTATTGTGTTCCCAAATACTCCGAAATTGGAGTCAATCATTTCCCGAAAGCCCCTAAAATTAGAAGATTGTGGCTAAATGATATTCGTAAAGATTTTTTTGAGTTCGTGGTTTTATCGGAAACATTTTGAAGAAAGTAATAACGAGGAAATAAGACACGTTTAAAATTCTGACACTTTCCAAGTAAAATATTTGATTAATATTGAAATCACCGAAATTTTAACAAAATATTGAAATAAAACCAAAATCATGAATGAACACGAAAAGTGAATGAACGAAATGTCAAATTTATAATAGGCTGTTGGGACCTAGCTATGGTCACGCCATCTACAATTAGCTTTGCTCGACCTTCCCCATTGATGCTACCATAAACATACGTCGTTCTCGATTAGATCACTACCTCTACTTACGTGATGGTGTTGTCATCGCCATTGGTCGTCAATATGCACAAGTCTGCCGCTTTTCTTTGCGTTCTAAATTCAAACGATTTTTTAATCGAAAATAAAACTATCGTTAAGCTTTTGTCGCAGATTATATGTGTATGGCTATTTACATTTTAAACACACATATAATAACACGCCTGTAATCCCAGAAGGGTTAGGTAGAGGTGTACCTATAGTACACCCACCTTTCGCCAGTTATGTTTAAGTCCCATGTAATAGGGGGCGAGCCTATTGCCATCAACCGGGCACTAGACCAACGAGGCAGACTTTATATGATTACTTTTAAAATCTCAATATCTCACGTAATTTTAAAACAGTTTCCTTGGTTTTTCTCATAAGTCATTAATTTTACATCATAGTGCTTGTGACACATTTATTACGTTGGGCATAGTTATGGCGCTAATATTTTCGACAAGCACAATTACTTAGTATCACATATAGATAAGTATTAATAAAGTCTTAAAAAGACGTAAATATGTTGTGCGAAACGAGTATTTTCAATTGCAAAATCATTCGAATCTACGTTACGTTTACCTACTCAGCGTGTTCGTGCTTGGCCCACAGTCCAGGTACTCTAGGCTGAGCTGTGTTCCAGTTTGAAGTGTAAAAAACGAACGAACGATACGAACGATAATAAGTGTAGCATAACAACACGGTGGTGTTGTAGTCGACATAAGTCGTCAAGATTAGATTTCACGAGAGGCGACAAACCCTCGCGTCGGTGTCACCAACACTTCGCGACCCCACCGTTAAGATATAACACGCTCACTAAAATACGGTGCAGTGGCGGATCCAGGGCCGGGGGGGGGCAAAGGACCTCAAGCCCCCAAAAGCATCTGAGTTCTTCCGTAAAAATCTTTACGTTGATATTATTCTAATTAAACTTTATAGCAAGCATTACAGATTGGACTTAGTATTTCCTTTGACGGTTACAGCCGCTGTATTTGAAATTACAGTTTCGCTTTCATGGCAACTTCAGGCTGTTGCATTAGACCTTAACCTTTGTTACGACATGGTAGAAAGTGTAGTAAGAACTCTGGAAAAATATGCTTATAGAGAGTAAATATGAAGAAATTTCCAAGAGGCGTGTCGTATTGTAGAACCTTTGGAGATCCCAGTGCAGGTACTCAGAACAGCCAAACATTCAACTCTAACTAACGAAATCATTGGAGAATTAGCGAAAAGTAATTCGAGGAGGCTTGCTAAGCGTTAAGCAAAATAAAATGTTGTGTGTTTTTTTTGTGATGATTTTGCTAAAACCTACCCTCAGAGTGGGTCAAGCCGCTTCCAAACGGCCTGGATCCGCCACTGATACGGTGCATTGATGTTATTCTTACAGTTATTTCAAATTTATTTAAAATTTTACCTATGCTTTTACATTACTGTCAAACTCTCAGTGATCTTTATTGTTGTTGTTGTAAGGTTCTTGTTGGGTTGCTGCCATCGCCAAGTCTGTCAAAATCACAGTGATTTTTATTACTATGCAATAAAAATCACTGTGGTTTGATAATATTGCGATGCAGCTGTCAGCAGCTGTAATTCTATACCTACAGCCCGTTGGCACTTCAGAATTATAAGAGACCCACAGATTTAAATCTACATGGAACGGATTACTTTATTTTCTACACTGTTATGTTTTGACGTTTCTGCATAAATTTATTACTACATAAAACAACACAGTACATACATAGCATGTGGAATCAGAGGGATGGCAAGACAAGGGAATAAAGAATAGACTGGCTAACTCATGAACAAAGAACGTCACGTCCACAAAATAGTGAATAAAACTTAAAAACTAAAATCAGCCTGTACCAGTTAACCACGGGGGGCCAAATCTATACTAATTAACAAACATCGCAATGGAGAGACCTATGCGATGTCCAATCGTCCATTGGGATTTCCCATATTTTTTTTAGTTCATGCTCTCAATTACTCACAATGCCGAGCCGTGGAAACGTTTTTAAATTAGTGGACTTTATGCCCGTTTTCCCTAATTTTATGGAGGCACCTAAGAAGTTTTAAGTGATAGTTTCGTTTTCACCATCGTTTAAGGGACACCTATGATCCTAAGAAACAACTAAAATACAGGGGCCTAATACTCGGCATCTTAGCGCTAAGTGACACTTTATTTTGTTGTTGAACGTGCATATTTCCTGCGAAATGGACGACTTTATGAACAGTTTAGAAGCTATTGAAACTGTGGAATTAGTTACGAATCAAAGTTTAAGCAGACTGCCAAATAATTGTCTATGACTTCTTCAAAAGATTTAGGTTATCCAAGGACAGGGTGTTATTTTCATAAGAAAGAATAGAACACTATTTAGAAGGTACCTGTTTACTTCTATTTGTTTTTCATAGTTTGTGTTTTAAACACAGGTACTATATTATCTAATACACTGGTGATTTTGTACATATATATATTTACCAATAAGTAGATAACTGAAAACTTCAAAGAATATCTATTAGTAGGTACCTAAGTACATATTAGACCACGCAATACCAAACTTTTATGTTTCTAATATTTACAGGTCGGTAATAATAAGAATATTTTTTTCCTCCCTTTCCTTATATCTGCCATTTTTTTTATTATAGAATAGCCAACAAACAACACGACAAGACAACATAGTAAATTTACACAAACAATTACCCTACAAATGCGCAATGTCATTGTCAAGTTGTCACTATTTAAGGTACATCGTTTTTGCAACAGCATTCCGCAATAAACAGCAATGTATAATGAATATTGGATGATATTTTATGTATCCACAATGAAATCATATTTATTGTGTGTTTTCTTTGTATTTTGTCGTATTATTTTACTATAACCTTCATGATTTATCAATGGATACAAAATACGATAAATGATTGTTCTCGCTGCGCTCGACTAGATACCGCCGGAGTACTTGTCAAATGCGGTAACAAATACCACGCCGATGTCAGCGTACCCGAGTCAGTCACACTGCAAGATGTCTGTCACGTGCACGTGCCGAATGTTTTATTAAATTTTGGGCATAATCCGAAGCAAAATTCCAGTTTGCGTAGTAAAACAATGTAAAGATAGTACTACAAGGAATAAGAAGGACACTGGAATCACATACCATCACTAAGTATCGTATAATTTCGAAATTTCTACATAAAATAACATGAACCCTAAATACCATTCAGTTTTGTGTATACAAGAGTCAAGTTCCCCGTGGATGAGATTTTTATAAAGTGTGAATTTATTGTTTGTGTATTTTATTATTAAACTTATTTCATTTACCTAACCAAGTTATATAAATTATTTAAAGTTTATCTTTGTAATTTATACAGACAAGGTGTACAAATGGTAGCTGACACTATTTTAAGGGGTGATTCTACCCATGAATCTGAACAACTTTCCAAAGGAACCTGACCGTAATATGAAAAAAAAATCGTTGTATGTAAATATTAATGAAAAAGTATTAAACCTTTCTTTTTTCTAAAGATAAAACCTACACACCTATACACAAATATATATGAACATTCGCTTTTAATTTATTGTTAATTTTTAAGTATTTTCTGAGTTATATTTATAACTCAAGTAATAGACCACAGCATAAAATATTTTTCCCTTAACTCGGGTAACAGTTGAGCATCTGGTAACAGAATTCTTCACACTGGTTCACAATATTAACTGACACACTACAATTTTGAGTTTCACGGAGCTGTTGTTTGTATAGAGCGCGGTATCTAGTCGAGCACAGGGAGACCGATCATTTATATTCATTGAAAAAGTAGGTACGATCTAAAAACGGTCACTTTTGTAAGTGGCCCTTACGTAGTCCTTATTGAGGCAGTGTTTGAGGGAACTATGGTGAAAACGGTCATTAGGCCCATGTATATCAAAATGATTTCCAACCAGATCGTCGCTCCACCGAGCCTGACTACCTGAAGGTGTAATTATTTTTATTCTGAATCATCATCATCAGCCCACAGAAATCCACAGGCGTCTCAAATTACACGCCACTGAGTAAACCGAGTCACTTTTACTAACACAAAACAGAAGCCGCACCCTGCCACGCCGCGCGGCCATTTTCCATTTTCTCCCGCCATTTCCTCGCGTATTTTTTCAATACGCGTTCAAGATCATTTAACATTTTTATGTGTAATCTTGCTGGGTAGCGATAAGACAAGGAGATTTTTGCGCGCCTCACTTTATTTTATCGACTACGTTTTACGGCGAACTCTAAACAGATTAAATCTAACAGAAGGGCGTCTTCCGGACACAATGTTCATTTATTGGCTTGTATTTTGGCTTTATAAGATTACTGGAGATTTTCGCTATTAGTTTTTTTTTTCTTCTGTTTTCCTACAAAATTGTAGCTGCTTGATAAGTGTTACATATTTTACGTGCCCTGAAAATATGTAAGGATTCACTTTCAAAATTTTTATGGCCGATTAAAGTGAGTTCATTGCAGAAAAATTACAACTTATGAAAATGAAAACACAACAACAACTAGATTTTGTAAAGAATAGTTAACCAAAATGTATAGACATTTCGGTTAAGCAATCAATTCACCTTAAGTATCACATAACGGACATAATGAACGTGAAACGGGAGGCCTTCGGGAATCATCGTTCTTTCTTAAGCCGACTACATGGCAACACCGCTTCACATCTAAACGCGTTCACATAACATAAGTATGACGGTCTACGTAATGAATCGTATAAAACACGAGTTTTATAACGCGAGCGGCACATTGAGAGTCCTTTTTAAATTATGCAACATTTGTATGGAAATACAAGCGTCACCCCTGGCCCACGCCGCCTCCTTAAAAATACATCCAGTGTTATTTGTAGACTGGTTTGACGCTCACTCGCGATTTGATTGCTTTTTCATGGAGATCATATCGTGTTATGCATAGAAAAAGTTAGAACAATACCTACCTACATAAGGATCGTGGTCTTACTGGTCTTTAATTGATACCACAGGATGTGTTTCAGAAAATTATAAGCGGATGGATTATCAGGCTGATTGGATAATCAGCCTGATAATTTCAACAAATCATTTTACGAGTATGTAACTGATTATAATCAATATTTGTAAGCCTAAAACAATCATATCACGCTAATGAAAACACTTTATTTTATTTCCTCTATCTTTCTCAAACTTCATGATTTTTTTACTGTAAATTGCCACAAACAAATGATTCTTGAGACTGGCCACAATTCACGAAAAAAAATTCATAAAGCCACTAGTCAAAAAAAAAGACCCATTTATTCTTCAACTAATTTATAAGCTTCTCAGTTCAACACTCGACACAGGCAACAATGGCTAAGGCCGCTTGCCACAACCAAAAAAAAAAAAGAAGCTTAGTAGATATAGAGACTCATATTTTCTTCGGTATTAATTACTTAAGTATTTATTTCGGCAAGAACAGTACCCGTAAACATTACTGAAAAATTAAATATGAATTCAATTTTACATAAGTTTTTACTGCCTTTCTGTCCCTTGGGGTCTATAAAGTGTCCCAACACATGACATACCGTCAGTTTCCACCGACTCAACAACAAACAACACTCGCAATCACTAGTGTAAATGTTTACGGTTCTATTCTATTCGTACGTGCGCCACACTACTTCAATTCGAATTTTGAACCACGCGCGCTTTCCTACGTCAACGTAGACAAAAAATTTAAAAAGTCTCTTGAAACATCAACAACCTACCTACTTGAAATGGTCAATGTATGATCATATCGCGACTCTAGTAGTAGAACAATGTCCATGAGTTTTCATACAAATTGTTCTACTAGAGTCGTGTCGCGCTGTCGCATCGCGCCTGTCTGCGGGAACCTTCACTGCTTACTTCGAAAATGCTACGTTTAGAATTACTAAGCTAAAACTATGGCGGAAGGAAAGCACCTAGGTTTTCTTTTTGGTTCCCCCACTGCTGAAGACCGCACCACAGAAGCTCCTAAACATGGTCGTAAGTCCGTACCGTCAAATGGAAACACTTGTAGAATTAACGGTCTGTAAATAAGTAGATAAGTTTTTCAAAATTAAAAGGGGCGCCCAATCACCAAAACCTCCAAAAATGAACAACTGTTAAAAGACGCACATGTCGCTTTGTTTATATCATATTTTCCATCGAGAAGGCTTTATTTTATTATTTCTAGACGTAAACTCGTCGGCAAGAAGCTGGGACAATTTTCAGCTACGTTAACATAACAACAATTTTATATTTACGACCTTAAGTAATGGTTATAAAATTGAACTTCCATTGTGCTATGATGATAGGTTTAAGGTGAGATCGCCATTCATGCCAGCTAACCTTATATTCTTGGAAGAATGGTTGGTAAATTTTCAATAGTCACTTTATTAGGGGTGAGGGCGGAAGCAGGGCGAGTGAAACTGCCTTTATTAGATTTTCTAGAACCGTGAGTCGGAAAGTGGTGAATTGCATGGCCTGCGTTCGACACCTCGATATTGAAAATTGTTACGAAATATAGGTGCCGGGTGTTAAGTACCCAGCTAAGTAAGTTGGTGCTAACTTGCACTAAGACTTGTTTTTTTTTTTGGCTAATTAATTGCGTAGTAGATAACATAACTGGTTTACAGCTGCATGCAGAATTATTTGAATGTACCACAGATATTTGATAACTGTACCTACCTTTATAATTACGGTTACGGAGTGTGTTTTTGAGATTGGACTTAAAAGACAAATCGAAACTATGAGAAATCGGGGTACGTGTGTAATAATAAAAATTAAAAGAACTAACGTAAAATAACCTACGTTCTAAATCTCTAAAATCTAAATACCTAAAGTTTGAATTACCTAAGCAGCTAATACCTACCTACGAATTACCTAAGTTTAAAATACTGATTGGACTAAATATCTAATGTTTAAAATATCAACAGTTATTACACATAAGTTTGATACACCAACATTTGAAATACCAAATGGTACCCACACAAAGGACATTGTGGAACCACTGTACTTTATGGACCGGCGACTTCTTTTACTCTGCCAATTTTTTTTTGGATGTATCTACACTTTCTAGTGTATTTTTAAAAACCCCAAATCTAGCAAAATCACCGGTATCGAGAAAAAAATACCAAAGTTTTGCCGAAGTGGGAGTAAAAAGGGTGGGGAAGATCACGTAGCAGGTCCAAAGTTCAAAGTTTGTATGTAGGCGTAGTCGACTGAGCCTCGCTTGGCGGGGCTTCTGAGTGGTTTAAAAAAATACCACGAAGGGGATGGCGGGGATGTTTGTTTGCTCGCTTCGCTCGCTCACTAGACTTCGCCATCCCCTTCTGACCTAACCTGTCCGAGTAGGGGTGCCCCAAGTCTCGAGCTCGCTTCGCTCGCGCCATTTCACCACCACATAAATCTTTTTCTTAAATTAATCTTTTTCATTTTTTTTTTCTTCTAAAAGACATGTAGTATTTTATTGTTTGGCATCTCATTGGTGTGTGTAAATAAATTAAATAGTATCAACCAGGTGCATCAAAATATTCAAGGGTTTTTAAACAAAGATTTAGAAGTAGAATTATTCCTGAATTGTAACAATATAGATATTCTTTGTATGACAGAACATTGGCTTAAAAGCTACCAGTTTATATTCAATTTTAGTAATCACCAGGTTGGTAGTTCGTTCAGCAGAGTAAATGCTATACATGGTGGCTCATTAATTTTAGTAAATAACCAGATCAAATTTAAAGACTGTAAGGATATTGTGTGCCTCTCTGTTGAGCATACAATTGGGATAGCCTGTATCGAATTGGAGCAGTTCATTATATTAAGTGTGTACAGACCGCCTTCAGGATTGTATGATTGTTTTGAAAAGGTTATGGATGAAGTGTTGAACAAAATCTGTAATTCTAATAAGTCTATCATCACTTGTGGTGATTTTAATGTTAATTTGTTAGAAAATTCTGGGTTACGTACTAGAATTATAAGTTTGTTTCAGTCATACAATCCTGCTAACCAATTTTTGGAGCCCACTAGAATAACTACCACTAGTGCCACATGCCTAGATAACGTTTATACAGATGTTATACCAACCCACAAGGAAATTATTAACTTAATAGACTCAGATCATTGCGGACAGTTGGTCACTATTTCAAATATAAACAAAA
Source organism: Dasypolia templi (assembly GCA_963555695.1). Lineage (NCBI taxonomy): Eukaryota > Metazoa > Arthropoda > Insecta > Lepidoptera > Noctuidae > Dasypolia > Dasypolia templi. The sequence continues at coordinate 8,750,806 of OY743157.1, forward strand.
AAAAAAAAAAAAGATATCACTGTTAATCCAAAAACTACTAATCGTTTGGAAACATTTAAAAAAACTAATGATGACTCTAATCAACAATATGAGTATAATGCTTTTTTCAAAATGTATTGTACACAATTTGATAATACTTTCATTCCAAAAACATTTTCGGTTAATAGTAACGCTTCCTTCAGTGACTGGGCTACCATTGGTATACATAAAAGTAGAAAACGACTTTATGAGTTGTATGATGAACGGACTTGTATAAACACTGCTGAATTTAATTTATATGTTAGGAATTATTCAAAATTATTTAAAAAAGTTTGTTGTATGGCCAAGTCACGTTACTTGAGTTCAAAAATTAAAAATAGTAGTAATGTAATTAAAACGACATGGAATATCATTTATAGCGAAACGGGAAGGTCATGCAACCGAAGTAGTGACTTCAGCCTTGATATTGATGGCAACATAATTAAATCAGATTCTCAAGTCGCCGCGGCCTTTGAAAACTTCTTTGCAGAGATTCCCGTTTCGACTAGTAAACCTCTGAACACATCGTCCACTACTGCAGAGTCTTTACTTAAAGAAAACGTTCCAGTTTGTGATTCTGAATTTAATTTCCAATATGTCACCTGTAGAGATATAATTAAAACCTTTCACACTTTAAATGTTAAAAAGACCGCAGATCTATGGGGTAATTCTGTGGACGTTGCTAAGTCAATTATAAATATTGTAGCACCTACTTTAGCTGTTATTTTTAATAATTGTATTGACCGTGGTGAGTTTCCTGATCTTATGAAAAACAGTAAAATAATACCATTGTTTAAATCGGGTAGTACATCAGTCCCTACTAATTATAGACCTATTTCAGTGCTACCTACCTGTAGTAAAATTTTCGAAAAACTTATTTTAGATCAAATGCAAAGATTTTTTAATAAACACAAATTACTGCATAACAAACAGTTTGGTTTTACAAAGGGTCGTTCGAGTACTGATTGAGAGTTGAACTTTTAGGACATGTTTATAATGCATGGGAGGACAAATGCGATGCTTTGGGCATATTTTGCGATTTGTCCAAGGCATGTGATTGTGTTCTTCATGAAACATTAATCAGGAAACTGCACAACTACGGAATACGGAACGCCTCTCTGGATCTTCTTACTTCTTACTTAAGTGATAGGATTCAAAGAGTAGATGTTAACGGAAAAAGATCACCTGGATCTGTAGTAAGAATGGGGGTCCCCCAGGGCTCAATTCTTGGCCCATTTTTGTTTCTTATTTATATTAATGACTTGCCTTACCTCATAAAGGATAATCATGATATAGTGTTGTTTGCAGACGACATTTCACTTTTATTTAAACTGAAACGTCAGCAGCTGGTAACTGACAATGTAAATAGCGCCCTCGCTAAGGTAGTTAACTGGTTTAATGTTAATAACCTACTTCTTAACGAGAAAAAAACTAAATGTATTAAGTTTACGATACCTCATGTTAGACAAGTAGAAACTAGTGTTCTTTTAAAGGGTGAAGAGTTGAAACCCGAAAACTCCACAGTATTCTTAGGAATAAATTTGGATGCCAAGCTTCAATGGGGCCCCCATACAGATAAATTATCAAAAAAACTAAGCTCTGCAGCATACGCCGTTAGAAAAATTCGTAATTTAACTGATTTAGAGACAGCGCGTTTAGTTTACTTTAGTTACTTTCATAGTGTGATGTCGTACGGTATTCTTTTGTGGTGAAATGCCGCCGATATTCAAACAATTTTTGTTTTACAAAAAAGGGCAATTCGTTCAATTTATAAATTAAGTCCCAGACACTCCCTCAGAGAGAAATTTAAAGAGATTAATACAATATGTAACAAAAACCCTGTCCGATCAAAAAAAGGCGTATTCCTGGTTTAACATACGTACTAGAAAAAAAAAAAAAATGTAACTCATTAAAACCAAAAGTTACTGATTTTTTTATTTTTAGTTACCATGCGAAATGTAACACTAAATATGATAAATTTTCATAAGTTGACAACTCTCCACCGGCCGGCGAAATCTTTAATTTTTTGCGTATTTTTATTTCAAAGGATACCGCCGTGCACTAGCGCCGCACTGTAGGTACTCATAACGAGTCATCGACCCTTTGATGTAGCTGACTGGTTGCCTACTGGCACGCTACTTGTTTGGCCACTTCGCCAGTCTCACGTGGAGATAGCTTGCGATCGGATGTCCGTACGTATCACGTGCCGCTATCGTATCGCGAACAATGTCGTATACCAATCAGGAATATTTAAATATGTTAATTTTTATTTGTGAGTGAGTGTGATTCGGAAATCGAAGTAAGAACTCGGATTGTGGAAGCTTTCGACGCAGTCAAATCTTACACAAGTGCGCTGCGAAGAGTACGTGCAAATTTAATAAAATGGTGTCGAATGTGTACTAATGTTCGAAATAGACTGGAACGGAAAATGTGGAACACAATCTCCGAGGTATGCAACAAGTAAATGTTTTAATAAACTGATACCTACAGTCGGTACATTGCCAAAAGCACAACACATTTACTCAATAATAATTGTTTCTTGATAAACAGAAGGTCAGAAATCGGGGTCACTATGCGTCTATGCCTACAATAAAATATCAGCTGATACTTACGCGTAGGCAAAACGTAGATTTCTTTAGTCCTAAGTTTGTTTGGCGGCATGTGACAAAGCACCGCCGCGCTCAGGCGGCTTCTTTGACACGAAACTGTAGGTGAACCCTGTCGAGCGACCAGTGTTGCCTTTGGTATGATTATTTTTAATTTTTAATTTTTTTTATTTTATTGGGGAAAAATAATTATCTCGTATCCATTAAATGATTACGTATTTGTGAACGCAGTACGTTACCAAATAATACCCTTCAGGATCGGACAGGGTTTTCGTTACATGCTGTATAATAACTGTGCCTTCTCAGTATATTTATGAAAATCTTTTATATGCACATAAAAATATTAATCTGTTTAAAAAATACAGTGATATCCATAACAAAAATACTAGGAATAAACACAAATTTGTTGTTCCCACTACCAGGCTCAAGAAAATAGGTGGCTCGTTTAAATGTCAATGTATACGTTTTTATAATAAACTTCCTAGCCACATTGAAGAACTAAGCCTTAATAAATTTAAATCTTTTAGAAAGCAGAAATTATGCCAGAAAGCCTATTATACTGTCAAGGACTATATTGAGGACAAGAAAGCTTGGGATTGAGCTGCTCCAATAAGTTTACATAGACATAGTTGATGTTTAATTTGCTATTTTACTTTTTTTCTTTTAATGTTTTTTTCTATATACGTACCTTTTTATATAAACAATGACATGTATTTATTTACTGAATAAAGTATAATATTGTTTTAATTTTTGTGAATGTGAGGTGAGGACTATGTGGTTCATTACATTTTTTTTTTCTATTAATGAAGGTCTGGCTGTTTGAGTACTTTACGCGGCCTCCCCAAATGTCCTTTCTTTTGTATTGTTCGTCGAATAGTTGAGTTCCTTAGTTCTGAGTTGAGCTGCACGATGATTGACAAATGCGTGCACTGACTGGACAGGTCCACTCAAATCCGTGTGGTTCGTTCCTCAAAAGACCATTTCAGACACCAGTCTACAAGGTCCTCATATTATATGACCAAGATTATTTACATATTTTTATATACACTTTGACATTGATGGATGCAATGAAATTTACTTTGTAAAGGATTACACTATTTTAATTATTGTGAATATGAAGACATTGTGGATTTTTTGTTTTTTTTAATGCATTTTTTTTAATTATTAGTTTTAATCATGGTCTGGCAGTTTGAGTAATTTATGCGGCCTATATGTCCTTTCTTTGGTAATGTTCGTCGAATCGTTTAGCTCCTTTAGTTCTGTGTTGAGCTGCATGACAACTGACAAATGCGTGCACTGACTGGACAGGTCCACTCATTCGGTGTGGTAATTTCCTCAAAAGACCATTTTTGACATCACTCCACATGGTCTTCACATGACCTGACCAAGATTATGTCTGGACTTTAAAAGAGACTGTGACCTCTGAGTTGCCGATCTCACCTAGTTTTTAAAATATGATTGACGTGTAAAAGTGTTTGTACAAACCTATTTACAGAAAATAAATCATTTATCAATTAATCAAGGAAACTTAGGTGAATTTAATTGAAATAAAAAAAATGTTTATTAAAACTATATGCACAAGTTAAAAAAAAAACTGTATATATGCGGACTTAATGCCTGAGGCATTTTCTAACAGGGTGATGCAGAGACAAAACATAGCAAGTGCAATAAAAGGGATAGATAAGTTGAAAAATAATAAAACACTAATACATAGATACTTAAATACATACATATAAACAGATTAAACTTTTTCAGGAGAAATAACGATAGGTAGAGGAGAAACAGAATCCAGCTAATCAGCGCTGAGATGATTTTACAAACCTCGCACGAATTTGTTCACGAACCTTCACTTTGAAAGATAACCGACTGGTTGCCATCCTGATGTTCAGAGGGAGCGCATTCCAACGAAAGACCCCATGGACAAAGAAAGAAGAGTGAATAAAACCAGAGCGGTGAGGTCCTCCTCACCGCGCATCGTAGAAGACGATTGTTGGTGGAACGAAGATTTTTGCTATGAGCAGAGCACAAGTATTGAACATGGGGGGCAGGTAAGAAGGAGAAGTAGGTTTGTCAAGTATACAATACAACATAGACAGAGCTCTCAACTCTCTACGCTGACGTATGGGTAACCATTTTAAAAGCAATCGGTGCGCAGATACATGATCATACTTACGTATATTAAAGACAAATCGAATGCAGTTATTTATAAGGTGGTCCAGTTTATTGAGGAGATCTGCATTCAGTTCATAGTAACACACATCACCATAGTCTATTATGGGAAAGATTAGGGACTGTACAAGCATAGCCTTTATGTGTTATGAGAGGAGGTTTTTCAACCGATAGAGCGACTGCAACGTTCCGGTGACTTGTTTACTTACAGTGGTGACTTGCTTTCGCCAGTCAAGACATGTTTCGACATGCAGACCAAGATCTTTAACATCGGAGCTAAACGGGATGACGGAGTTATCAAACATTACAGGTGGTACAGTAAAGCCTTTCACTTTCCTAATACTGTAGGGGCTCCCTACAATGATAGCCTGACACTTGGTAGGGTTAACCGCCACCCCAAATCGATCAGACCAGTTTTTAACTACACCTAAATCCCGGTTTAGCTCCTCAATCGCATCGGATATGTTCTCCACACTAGCCTGAACATGAAATGGTAAACCAGTACCTAAAAACGGATGAAAAGGGCACATTACAAGTTGTTAGGTATCGTTCTCTTATGGTGGGTTTACCTACTGCATTGAATCAAGGGATTTGCAACAACTGCAAGGGGACAATTGCAAGGGATTTTTAGGATAGTTTATTTTCACCCCACTTCGAGTAATTAAGTTTTTATGTGTAATAAATAATTGTTTGATTTGGTTAGTTGAATCGACATTCTCATTGTTCATTGGCTGAGCATCCGACTGGTCTACGCATGAGCACAGTAGCGCTTGTAGCGCAGTTGCTTCCGTGTGTGGTTTTTTACGACACTTACTGTGCTTAACGTGAAGCGTGCATAGCGCACCATAAACATTTTCTAAAATAAAAAGGTCCTTCGGTGTATTCGTTATACCACCCCCTCAAGATACGAACAATTATACGAACACAGCGCCTATGGAATACATGTGTAGTGAAGTGTAGCAGGACTCAAGATATCTGGACACGCCGCGAATCCATTCATCAGCGCCAAGCAGTGTGCAGGAGTCTGCGGTAAGCTTTTCGAATCCTCACCCTTTCTACTACACACAAGTTAAATAACATTAACAACATATTGCAAAATATTCCCGAATACAATAATGTCGATCTTTTGAGATCTATTGCAGCATATCTGTAATTAAAATATGATTAACATTGATTATGACTTAGTATAGGATTTATAATTATTTGATTACTTTTATTATTCTTTACAATGATTGTATTCATTTATGGATTTATTTTATTTGGATTTTGAACTTTACTTAAGTACTTAGATCAGTATTTTTTATTTTGGTCAATTACACTATTACAAGAAATTTCAAGTTTTAGCTTTATGAACTTCAATATCTTAACTAACTAGCTTTATTAACTTTGACATTTTAAGCTATAGGTATTTTGAATATAAGTGAACCAATCATTAGGTATTTAGATTTTAGGGATTTTGAACGTAGGTTATTTTACCTTAGTTCTTTTAATTTTAGATACCTATTGCAATACGTACCCGAGATAAAGAGAAAAGTTGTCAAATGAGTCACGACTCACGAGCTCTATTTTGGAAAAAACTACTTTTTGGTTATGAATGATGAAATTATTATCTACTACCTGTTGCCCGTGACTTCGTCAGCGATACAGGTAGAAAAGTAGCCTATATCGTTACCCAGGTCATGGTCCATGTATATCAAACTTCAACCAAATTTGCTCAGCCGTTTTAGCGTAAAAGCGTAACAAACAAACAAACAAAACTTACATTCGCATTTAGGATGCAGCCGGGAATCGAACCCGAACTCTTTAGCAAAGAAAATAACCCGTAAGTACCTACGTATTATGAGAAGTTGCATGATGGTATACTACTTTCATTTTATTTACTATACTTGTATACTACTACATTGCACACATACCTAATTAATATTATCTATGCCAGATAAAAAAGGCAATTTTCAGAGTTTCCCCGAAAGCTTTCTCTGAAAAGGAATGATTTGTTTGCCGTTACGGACTTCAGATTTTAAGTTCCGACAGCGCATTGAGCATACACCAATATTCAAATGAACGCCATCTACTCTTTCTTGCCCTAACTAAATTTGTTTTCAACCACGAGAGCAGTTTGTAGAAACTACTGTGGTAGAAAGCAAAAATTGTTAGTTTTACAGATGGCGCTATAAATTTGAAATCAAGCTTTTCGTCCTTTTTTTTAAATTGCTAACTTGCCAGACAGACGGTGTCCCAAAGAGTATAAAAATAACGTTGTCCTGTATTTTCAATATAGGCCAATTTCACAATTTTCAACTGAATGCGTTCAGGTTCAGCACATTTATAACATGTTCAAGAGCTGTCAGTGTCAAATGGAATAATGACACTGACAGCTCTTGAACTAGGTTTAAAAGTGCTGCTCGTGTTCTGTGTCATTGGTGGAATCAGCACTGATTCATAAACAATAAAGTAGTTAAAGTTTCCATAGAAATTGTACTTACAATTTTCCAGAATTTTCAAATTTCCCGGGAACTTTGTTCTTTCTGTAAGATCCTGATTCGGTCTACTATTAGCGAGATTTTTATAAATAAGGCTGTTAATGTCGGTCTGTAACTGTTAGCGATCTTCCTTTTTATCTTTACGGCGGACCCCAAACTAGGCGGCGCCAGTATCTTGGGGACCATAGTTGTGATACAATATGCAATTTTACCACTAGAGTTTTGTAAGAGAAGTTAGGAGTAGGTAATTGCAAATGTTTATTTATAACTAAATTAATATTGAGATCATTATGAAAGTGAAAACTTAAATCATAAATTATTAATAAACAAAAATAAAGCTTTATTTGCACTGAACAAAGCACAAGACTAAAAATGGTAAACAGTGGTGCCGATTCTCTTGTACACTGAACTAAACTAACTAAACTGTCACTAAAATTCCTTACTTTTTACTATGAGAATCTTGAAGCTATTCTGCGAAAAAAAATCACTAAATTTAAAAATTATTTTGACACAACTATATTCGAATTTGACAATCGAAGTCCACGTGTTTTTTTTTCTTTTGGTTTCGCAAAGTCTTTGTTAGAGCCGGAGGCAGCCTGGGGCAGCCTCGACGTGTTTTTTATGGAAATTTTTACTTTTTGTATGGAAAATTTAAAATAAAAATATCTACATGTAGAGTTTCTATGGTTTCGGGGCTTCAAAGGGGGTCGAAATTTTCATTATTTTTGTGATAGGACACAGCGTTTTCGAGATATGAGCAAAAAAAAAGTTAAAGTACCGTTTTTGCACATCTGAAGTCGATGTGTTGGTGTGAATTTTAGTTCCCGCCAACTAATTTTATTCATTATTCCAAACCTTTTTAATCGCGATTAAAAATAGTCAGATTCATGTTCAGATTTAGTTAGGCAATCAAATTTTTAGGTGAAAAACGTAAAATTCAGAATAGCAAAATTGCCATTTCCACTAAACTAATATCTCAGTGCAATCTTAGTGCTGTCAAACTACAATATAGTTAAATTGTGTCACTTTAGTCAATTTCAGAATGGAAAATCGCCTTTTAACAGGATTAAACCAAATTTTAGTGATTTTTAGTCTAGTTTAGAGGCATTTGTGACAAGAGAATCGGTACCAATTACTAACCAACTAACATAATACGGATCATTGTTGTCTAATTGAATAAATAAATTTAAAATTTAAATAAAAATAAAATGTTAAACAACCAACAAAAAAAAATTTACAATCATTTATCAAAAATAATATGTTAGAGATTCAAAGCAATTATGTAAGGTGTGGTTGTGTTAGTATGTGCGTGTGTGGTGTTTAGATATTAATGTCTGTGGTGGAAAAATTAAACGTGATTTAAAGCAGATTTTATTGTATTTTTAAGTAAAAGCTGTTGTACCTAGTAAAAACAGGAATTATGAATATCCTGGTCCGCGCCTGTCCACCAAGAGAATCGGGGAAATGAAGAAAATTGAGAACGAAATGTGAAGAAAAGGGAGAGGTTGTAGTACGTTCTGATACTTGTCGTTATAAACGAGTAAATGAGTTGTCGTTATAGACTCATTTATTCATCACTAGCTGTTCGTGCCCGGCGTCGCCCGGGGTGAATTACATACAAAAATAGCATCCAAGTTTCCGACTTTCCCGGTGGATTGTCCAAAAAAAATCTTTCATGCAAACCTTGTCCAAACAATTACAAACACAACAAAAAAAGAATTAGCCAAATAGGTGCAGCTACTTTGAAGTGATGTGCGAACAAAAATTTTTGGCAATTGATTTTTCTATCAGGTGTTCGTTGTTTCCCGGTACGGAAAACCGTAAAAACTTTTTTGGTGTTCTAGTCCGACTCGCACTTGGCTTTTTTTCATTTTCAAGTCTCGTTTGTATTTTTGCAGTAGCAACATCCCTGGAAAAAGTGAGGTTATGTATTTCTAATAGTCTGTGCTTTCTATGATGTGTCAAAGTTTTAACATAAATATCTTCATTTTGGACTAATTTCAATGAAATGTTAACTTTTTCGTGAATATTAGTGAATTTGATGCACAATGGCTGTTGTAATTGAAACGACCCTGGGGGATATCACCGTAGATTTATATCTAGATCAACGACCCGTAACATGTTTGAACTTTCTGAAGCTGTGCAAGATGAAATATTACAACTTCAACTTGTTTCACACGATCAGAAGTGGCTTTATAGCCCAGACAGGCGATCCATCGGGTGAAGGTTCAGGCGGGCAGTCTATTTTCGGTCTTCTGGAAGGGCCTGACAAACGATTCTTTTCAGGCGAGAAAATGCCAAAAATTCGCCACACAGATGTAGGTTTACTCTCAATGGTGGGAACAGGAGACATGATGATTGGTTCACAGTTCTTCTTCACCCTCGGTTCCGACTTGGACTCTTTAGACGGCCTACACTGTGTTATTGGAGAGGTTACTGAAGGACACGATGTGCTGAGAAAGTTGAACGACGTGATATGTGACGAGGGCCACCGCCCGTACCGCGATGTGAGGATAACGCACACTGTAGTACTTGAAGATCCCTTCAATGATCCGCATGGACTAAGAGCACCATCAAGGTCTCCATCTCCCAGTGCTGAGCGCCTCAAAGGTGGTAGAATCGCTCCCGACGAAGAGATAGATGAAACACAAGGGAAATCTGCAGCAGAAATACAAGAAATGATTGAAGAAAAGGAAGCTAAAGCTCGAGCTACTATCCTAGAAATTGTAGGTGACTTGCCAGATGCTGATATTGCCCCCCCTGAAAATGTACTCTTTGTTTGTAAACTAAATCCAGTCACTACTGATGATGATCTAGAAATCATATTTAGTAGATTTGGCAAAATTGTTACCTGTGAAGTTATAAGAGATAAAAAAACTGGCGACTCTTTGCAATATGCCTTCATTGAGTTTGCAGATAAAAAGTCATGTGAAGATGCTTATTTCAAAATGGACAATGTGTTGATTGATGACAGGCGAATTCATGTTGACTTCTCTCAATCTGTTTCTAAAATGAAATGGTTGGGCAAAGGTAGGGGGGTGAAATATTTTAATGATGAAGAAACAGAAGAGAGAGAAAGAGAAAACAACATCAGAAATGAAAAGACCATGCATCAAAGAAATAAAGATGGTGAACAAAGTAACCATAACAATGATAGAAATCAATATAGTAATAATAAAAGACCTGATGATCGAGAAAAAGATAGAGATAGAGAAAAGCGATCAGAGAGACATCACAGACGTGAAAAAGAAGCAAATCACAGAATAGATGATAAGTCCCACAGGAAAAGAAGCAGGAGTCGATCTAAAGTTGATCGATCAAGGGATGACAGAAACAATCATTCTAATGACAACAATATTTCAAGAAACTCAGAGAGAAGTGTCAAAGAGTACAGAAATGAGTCGAATAGATATGAAAATGTGAGAAAAAGAGATAATTCCACAGATAAAAATATTTCAAAAATTTCAGATAGAAACATTAAAGAGTACAAACGTGACTCTAATAGGCAAGAAAATGAGAGAAATAGAAATCATTCTAATGATCATAATGTTTCAAGGAATTCTGATAGAAATGCTAGAGAGTACAAACAAAATACTGGTAGACATGAAAATGAAAGGAATAGAGTAAATTATACTGACCAAAATGTTTCAAGAAACTCTGAGAGAAGTATTAAGGAGTCCAAACATGAGTCTAGTAGACATGAAGTGGAGAGGAATAGAGACAATTCTAATGTTCAGAGATCAAGGTCGTCTCCATCCAGACAACGAGATGGTCAGAGGTCTGAGAACTCAAGAGATCACAATATTAGAAATGAAAAAAATGACAGAAGAGATAGAGAAAAGGTAATAGAAAACAACAAATCAAAACATAGAAATGAAGATGTAGAATCAGTGAAGGGTAAGAAGCTTAAAAAAGATCCAAAGAGTATTGAACCCAGAACTCCCACACCTACTGATGGTAAGAAAAAACGTAAATCCACTTCTAAATACAGTGAAAAGAAGAAGGAAAAAAGTAAGAGAAACAGCAAGAAGAAACGTAAACCTTCCACATCATCTAGTTCATCAGATTCTAGCTCTTCCAGTAGTGAGTCAACTTCATCAAGTGATGGAAACCGTAAGAAAAAGTCTGTGAAGAGGAGAAAGAAAAAATATTCTACTTCAAGTACTAGTAGTAGTGACAGCAGCACTTCCAGTTCGTCATCCAGCACGGAGTCCAGCTCTTCCAGCTCAAGTTCAGATGATGGTAAAAAGAAAAAGAGTGAGAAACGTGCTAAGAAAAAGTTATAGGAGTGTATAAGACGTAGGCTGGGACTAAGTCTACTAATCAGACATTTAGACAGAATGTGAATTTGAGTGCTTAGTTTGTGTAGCTTAAATTAAGGCACTGACAAGAGGCAAATGTTCTAAGAAGGATTGTAAAAAAAAAAACTAAACAAGTTTGTGGTAATGGAAAAAATATATGTTAATCTCTAATATATTTCTTAGAACCCTGTGGTATTCAAAACATGTTTTTGAAAAGTTTTCCGCTACAAGTGTTGTGTCTTCGTGCTTCTCTTTCTTTTCTATGAAGTTCGACTGTGACTGCGCTCTACATGTTACCAGCGTTTTAAGTGACCATTTGCGTGTCATGTAGTGTTTATGTAAGTCTAAAAATATTCCATGTGGCCATTTTATATGTATGTATTGCTTGCAATATTTTAATTCCTTAGTTAGACTGAGTGGCCACTTATACTTAATATGCTATTCTAATAAAAGACTTAGGAAAATGTAATTAATTACAAACAAGAAATAATATAAATAGAAAAAAAAAAACATTGAAATATACTTAATTACAGATGAAGCCTATTAGAGAACCAATAAAATAAGAATGTCATAATCAATAATTGTTATGTAAAAAAACAACACCAATAGAGTTATATGTATACATAGACAAAAATGTACAGCACATAAATAACATTTATTTTAATAAAATATTTCTATGGGCTAGTGGATAGGAAAGGACACAAGTATAGACCAAGCCTTTTTCTAGTACAATTATATATCTTGATGATTAGTATTGGTATGCACTGCTATTATAGGTAAATACTCCTTTTAACTGTATAAGGTCATGTATCAAGCAATAAAGCTTTTAGCATATTAATTCAATGTTAGAAAATGGTAATGATATATTTAAGCTGTTGCTTGCTGTCTTGTGGAGTCAGTATCTTTTTTTTAAACGAAGTATGTACGGTTTGCAGGAAAAGTTGGTAAAAAGTGGTTTTAGAAAATCATCGAAATTGACACAAAATAACTAAGTTTAAGTGTCTCAATGATATGATTTTTTAGAATTAAATTGTAAGTAAATAGAGGTAGTTATGTTACTTATCCAACATTCGAACTTCTAAAACGGCATAATTTCACACTATTAGATGACACGTGGGACTAGGACGGTGTTTCGTAATAATCAAGAAAACTTGGGTAATTACCCAAGTTTTGATATGCCACTTGCAGAGCGCGTATAATCTAAATCTACCTCTTTTCACTATTTTTAAACTGAAAAGTTAACAACGAACTGTCGGCTTCGATCAATCAATTTATTATTGTTAGTTGATGTCGCCAAAGTCCGAGTTCAACTATTAAATCCGATTCAGAAGATGGAAACAATATTAAATAATTGATAACACTTATTTATATATTGACTATTAGATCGAACAACGAGTGTCTACCTATAAATCAGTTCCAAGTAGCTAGGTAATTTAATTATGCATTTTAATGTTAGGGAATGCATTCGTATATTTTTACACGACTGCCCAAAAAAAGAGTTATGGTTTTATTTTATTGCATTTTCAAATAGATAAAGTTACATTACCTTTTATTTGTTATATTTCTAAGTGGTATTTGTTATAGTTATTAGTTCGTTTTTTCTTCCCCCTTAGTAGTCTTCTTAGAGGAGTCTTCTTCTAAGTAAGCCGGATAGAAATCGTAATGTAGGTATTTGCAACGTATTTATGTATGATTAGGTATTTTTGTAAATTATTAAAAGCGTTCACTGCACTATTTATTTTATTGTCATTTACAAAACATCCTGTTAATTAAATATTACATAGAATAGTACACCTTATCTAAACTATATTACAATGAGAAAATATTTGATTTTAACACGCTTTTATTAGCTTCACTTGTAACTAAATAACAAACAGTGAAATAAAATATAAGAAGTCAATTTTAACCTACTTCAAATTGTCGTATCGAAATGTTTGTATCGAGCTCTAGCGCGCGCAGTACAAGTTTGTGCGCAGACACAGGTGCACTCTCTCTTCCCTCAGTCTCCTAGTCCGATGGGACGGCACGCAATCCGACACGACCGGAGAGAGATTCACCATTCGATCGTTGCGCTCCGATTGCCAAGAGCCAATCGGAGCGCCGAACGCGGTCGATGCGAAAAGTCGAGACGGTTAAAATAAACTCATACTAGGGCCACTGTAGTGCTATTCTGTAACTATCTCACCGTGAAAACGTAGAAGAAGTTAGTGTGGAACACAGAGTGCACTATATTATACTGAAAGTGTGGAATGAGTTGTCAGTGCCAGTGATGCTAGGGATTGACCAAGAGGGGATGACACTGACAGCTCACTTCATGCAAGTCTTCATGGTGAGATTTTTAAAGAATCGACATGCAGGCGCAGGACCAATGGCTTTCCGAGCCACGGGGTATCACTTAGCCCTGGGAATCGAACCCAGGACCCCACGCTCAGCAGTCGCGCGTGCTACCACGAGTCCAATGGGGCATTAAAAATGTAGGTATACGTAGTTCGGATGACAAAACTATAATTTGGTATCTTGGAGCTGATCTGATGATGGAGCCGGGAGGTGGATAGTGGAACTCTTCAGTAAAACGAATCATATGACTCTAAACCCCTCGAGTTTAGTCTTATGTTTCGTTTTGATGAGTCCAATATATTTCACTTGGTGTCGAGGGTCTGATGATGGAGCCGAGAGGTGATAGTGGAACTCTTCAGTGGCTCCTAGTAAACCGCTCAAGTCATAACTTCGTTGTCTTTAAACTTATACTTTATATATTGTGTGTAGGTACTTAAATTAATTTAAACTAATAAGCGCTTTTTAATTACATAACAAAACATTTTATTTCTGTTTTTGCGAAATAAAAGCGTGTTTTTTATATAGTATTTTTTTAAACAATTATTTTTTTATTGTATGACTTCGTTTGTTCCGCTTTCACGCTAAAACGGCTGAACGGATTTGGATGAAATTTGGCACATGTGTAAACCATGACCTGGATTTTGGACATAGTATACATTTTATCCCGATATTGCCACGGGATCGAGACTTATGCGGGTAAAACCGCGAGGCGCAGCAAGTTTTCTAGAAACCTGTGCTGTGATCTCTACAGCACAGTTCATCAAATGGCCAACCTTCCCTGCACCTGAATGTTCTGTCACTGCCAGAATTCAGCAGAGAGAGAGCGGGATTAGCGGAGAGTCAGTTCTACCTATTTTAGGAAAATCATATACTTTCCCAATGATTGATTGTAAATATGTGAGCACCATGTACCTATACGAGGGCGACACTGAAAGTTTTCAGAACTGGCCACTTGTAAACGATATAATAAAAAAAATAAGTTCAAATTTTTAAAATGGAACAATTCGACAAAATTCGTCATTTGTTTACGATTTGGCGGCAAATTGAAAATAGTCTGTGTCACGTCAGCATGAATTTAACGCGAGAAAAATTTCGTACAATGATTTTTTATGTCTTTCGATGTCATTTAAGTCAACAAGAAAGTTATGATAGACTTCGATTGGCCTTTCGCGATGAAGTCCCATCTCGTGCCACTGTTTACAACTGGTTTAACGAGTTTAAACGTGGTCGCACTAATCTCACCGATGATCTGCGTGAGGGACGGCCTCCTACGGCGACGACTACCTAAAGATAACAACAGTGTTGTGCGGCGTATGATAGAGGCTGACAAAAGAGTGACTTGTCAGCAGATTCGGACAAGCTAAGGCATCTCCATGATCATTTGGAGCGGTCAGGAAGCTTTGTGCTCGATGGATACCTCATAATTTGACCGAGGCCCAAAAACTCCTTCACACTCCTTCAAGGAGTTTTTGATTGTTGTCGTGAAATGGTTTGAAGATTTAACGGAGGTGACTCAAATGCTGTGTTCGACATACTTACGGGTGACGAACTCTGGATTTATTGTTATGATCCTGAAAGTAAGAGACAGTCTGCTGTCTAGGTGTTTCAAAGTTCAGAGAGGTCGAAACGTGGGAAAAAAGATGGTGGCGTCGTTCTTCGGAAGGGCAGGTTATTACGCAACAATTGTTTTAGGGGGGGTTATTACGAAAAGCTGTTACTGTGGAGTGGTACACTAACAATTGTTTGCCATTTGTCTTGAAAAACGTTCGGGAGAAACGACCTCGCAGTAAGATCCTCCTTCACCACGACAACGCCTCGTCGCACACCGCCAAGCAAACAATCGACTACTTGGCGACGTCAGACGTAGAATTACTGGGTCACCCGCCCCATTGCCCCGACCTCGCACCTTGCGATTTTTATTTATTTCCGAAAATAAAAGAAAAACTTCGAGGAAAACGTTATATGGACGCCGAGGAAAAAGTGGCTGCGTTTCAAAATGCCGTTGAAGAGACCCCTAAGGACGAGTGGGCAAAGTGCTTTCTCAGTGGTTCCATCGGATCCAGCGATGTATTGATGTAAATGGACACTATTTTGAAAAGATATAATAAAACTAATAACTTGCTAGTTTGTTCAGTTTTTGATTTTCTAAGAACTTTCAGTGTCACCCTCGTATCACATGATCAATTTATCTGTCTCTTTGCTTGTTTTAAATTATTTTTACCTATTGTGGTATAGTATTTTTATTTTGGGTGCATCGTCTTCACATACAAAAATATAATTAATGTTACAAACAAAGTGAAACATTTTAAAATAGTAACGGTGGAGTTTCTTGCCCCTTCTTCTCCATACGAAACTAACTTTTGGGAGGGGCGCCTAGAATCAATTATATTTAAATGTAAATGTTGACGTTCAAAAGTGCCTTTTAATGCCTATTTGAAATAAATGCTTTGTCTTTGACTTTGATGTGAATCTTTATCGTTGCAGCCAACGTTTCGATGTTATAGGTAAGTACGTACCTTTGCTCTTCGTGGTTTATAGTCCTACAGTGTTTGTCTAGAATGCCAGTTTTTACCCAATTGCGCTAAAGCCCAATTATTAAAAGATTTATAAATAGAAAATGACATGAGCTGACTACCGTACAGCAATACCTATGAAGGAAGTAAGGTACCTACCTACTTGGGTGACTGAATAATGAATAGGTGTAGGCAAGTTAATTTATGAAGAAATATGTATGTAGATTGGCCATTAGTATAGTTATAGCAAAGGAAATCATAAAGCATGTCAAAGTATAAAATGGAAGGTAGTTAGGTAGGTAATCCTTAGCTAGTCTATTTACAGGACGTGCTCTGAACATCATCGGGAACGTTCCATTGGCTTGCCTTTGTGTGTTTAAGTGTCAGAACGAGAAGATTACTCTCGTTTTATGAGCCCATTGTGCACTTTCGGTCACTGTATGACTAAAATGTGTACCGGATCAGTATGTACTTAGTGGTTTTATACACAAATTTAATTCGATGCATATTTTAGGAAGAGAAGGATGTCAATGTAATGGATTTTCAACCTAATTCCGAGCTCATAATACCTATTAGGTAAAGTTCAACAAAATAAAGGATACTGATATGCTTAGGTTTTCAAACTAGTTCATCATCATCATCATTTCAGCCGAAAGACGTACACTGCTGGACGTAGGCATCGCCACATGAAACGGTTCTGCGCTTCCCGCATCCAGCGGATTCCTGCGGCCTTCACAAGGTCATCGGTCCACCTTGTCGGAGGCCTTCCAACGCTACGTCTTCCGGTACGCGGTCGCCACTCCAGAACCTTTCGGCTCCATCGGGCATCTGTTCTGCGAGCAATGTGCTCTACCCACTGCCACTTAAGTTTGGCAATTCTTCGGGCTATGTCGGTTACTTTGGTACTCCTGCGGATCTCTTCATTTCTGATTCGATTAGCTTTCTGATAAGGCTCATTGTGAGCGACCACGATTCAGTGCCATAGGTCATCATTGGCAAAACGCACTGGTCAAAGACTTTCGTCTTGAGATGAGAAGATATTGCGTAGCTTCCCGAATGCTGCCCAGCCGAATCAGATTCGACGATTGACCGCTTTCTCGAAGTTGGACCTACCTAATTGGACAATTTGTCCTAGGTAAACATATTCGTCCACGACATCGAGTGTAGCGTCTCCGATCTTCGTGAGAGTGGGTGTTGTCCATGTTCATTTTAAGACCCACTCTTTCGGAAGCTCTCCTGAGGTCATCGAACATTACCCTGAGGTCCTCCATGGTCTCAGCCATGACTACTATGTCGTCAGCAAACCGAAGGCGAGTGATGTACTCGCCATTGATGTTGATGCTAACCCCTTTAAAGTCCAGAACCTTGAAGACATCCTCCAGTGCAGCGGTGAACAGTTTCGGAGAGATAACGTCTCCCTGTTTCACACCGCGCTGCAGAAGGATAGGTTTCGAGGTCTGGTCCTGGAGTCGGACTGACATAGTGGCGTTTTCGTACAGACACTTCAGCACCTGGATGTACCGATAGTCAATCTGGCGCCGTTGAAGAGACTGCAGTACAGACCATGTCTCGATCGAATGGAAGGCTGTCTCGTAGTCCACAAACGCTAAGCAGAGAGGCAGGCTCCTCGGTCTTCTGTATAACCTGCCGCAGCGTATGTATGTGGTCTGCGGTGCTAAAGCCTTTACGGAATCCGGCTTGTCCGGGAGGCTAGAAGTTGTCAAACCTGCACGCAAGCCGGCTCGTGATTACTCTTGAAAACAGGTTGTAGACATGGCTCAGAAGAGAGCTGGGCTGATAATTCTTAAGAACGGCATTGTCGCCCTTCTTAAAAGAAAAGTATCACCACACCTCTGTTCCATGCCTGCGGCGTTTTGAACTCGAGTATGACCGAATTAAACAGCTTCTGGAGGGCCTTAAGAACAGGTTTTCCGCCAGCCTTTAGGAATTCGGCCGTAATTCCGTCATCACCAGGCGCCTTATTATTTTTGAGCTGCTTCAGAGCCATCCTGACCTCATACAAGCTGACGTCCGGGATGTCTTCGGTATAGTGTCGGGTCAATCTAGCTCTTGTGTCGTTAACCGGGTTACTTGTTGACGTGTTTATATGTCCATAGAACCTCTCGATCTCTCTCAACAGCTCAGGTTTACCGGATACGCTCCTGCCATCTTGGTATCAGTTTCGCAAGCTGGCTCTGCCCAATAGACAGATCTATATCAAAGACCTTGGAACCTTTCTTTTTCCTTTTCTTTTTTTTCCTTCCGCTCTATCGCGTCCTTAATACGGTCTGTATCAAAGCGGTTGAGGTCTCTTTTCAAGGACTTAGAGATCCGTCTACTGAGCTGCCGGTACTTCAGTGAATCGTCTGAAGACTGCAGGATCATCTCGCGCCTCTCCTCCATGAGCTGCAAAACTAAAAACAGAGAGTCTCTTGTTTTTATTTGTACGACGGGTCTTGAAGATCTTAGACCCGACCGTAGTATGGACAGTTTCCACGAGCTCATCGTTAAAATCGTCCACGGAGCTCCCTAGGCACTCGAAACGATTTTGAAGTTCGAGCTGAAAACTCTCGGGGCTTCGGACTTGGATCGGTGCTGGGCAGAGCGTTGACTTCATCAGTCGAGACCTTTCCAGCTTGATATTTAAGTTCAATGTGCCTCTTACCATGCGGTGATCACTTCCAGTTTTCACCTATCTATAAAGCCAAGGATGTCCGTTATCATCACGTGATCTTGTTCGAATATATTGAAGTGAATAACTAACTACATACCGGCATAGTAATTACGTAATAAAAAGTACCTATTTCATATAGCGATAACATCGCACTATAATTAACCGTTTTGCGTAAGTATGTCCTGCAGTCGTATCGTCGTACGTCGCGTCTCTATTAGAGAGTGGACGCCTTAGGTCTCATATGAGATTAAGCTTCTAACCATCTTCATACAGACAGATAGTTCGTACCTAGGCGTAGGTAGGTACACAAAACACAATAGAACTACAATCAAGGGAAGTGCTCTCAATCTGTGTACTAAAGGCACGGACTTGGAAACGACCTTAATTCGGTCGTCTGAAAGTGGGTGAAAAGCTGGAGCAATGTTTAATGTAACGTAATTAATAAGCGCTGACGCCGATAGCGTCTCGACACATTCACGGCAATTACATTATTTTATGAAGGGCTTGTTTAGTTCAGTCGCAGCGGACGTCATGCCTAGGTGGTCGGCAGGGGCGGACTGAGTGGGCACCGAATACTAAGGAAACTGGACATCTGGACAAAAGTCCGCCCACACAGGCGTGGACACAGGGGGGGGGGGGCAGCAGGTTTTAGACTGTTTGATCGTAGCCCTAGGGGTTCTACAGTCTAAAACCTCTTATTTATTCACAAACGTAGTATTGTAACCTGCACTTTTACTTTGTATCGATAAAGTATATCTACTAAGTTAAATAGATAAGTCGCAGTCTTCCTCAAAAAGGAGGGGGGAGGGGCATTGTTGTTGTTTTTTTTTTAGACCCCCCCCCTTCCTTCAGAGAGAAACATTTGCCGGGGCTTGAGCGTAAATCAAGGTCGTCGGCGCCTGCGGCAACATAATGAAGGATAAGAGGGAAGGACATTAGGTACCTACCCAACAGACGGTCAAGGAAAAAAAAGTCTGGTATATTATAGAATGAGCGGGATAATGAAAACTCAGACACGTCGCTGAAACAGCATGGGTTAGAGTGATGACAGGAATGAATGTATTTGATAAACAAACTCCAAATAAGCGCCTGAGGATCACCATGCTTAGGTACGTACTCAAAGCACATTGTCGTTTTTCCTTCACTAATGTTATTGATGACCAATACAAACTTAGAAACTAGGTACGGCTACTTAAATAAATTGAAATAGTCACATTGGTAGGTACTTTCCCGTTTACGTACCCACGACCTTATAATACGTAAACGGGTAGTATGTCAAGAAAGTATCGGGAAAGATCAGTAATATACAAAATGTTAGATAATCATGCATATTTATTTTATCGCCTTCAAAGTAAGTTTGCTCCTTCAGAAAGATACACTTACGCCAGCGAATATTTCAATCATCAAAACATTTTTAAACGCTTTTTCGGGAATTGAATTCAGATCTCGCCGCGCATTCTCCTCTATATCTTCTACTAAATGAAAACGGCTGCCACGAGGTGGTAATTTGAGTTAGGGAAAAAGAAAGAAGTCAGCTGGAGACATATCTGGTGGTTATGGTGTTTGCTCGATGGTATTTGTTGAGTTTTAAGTCAAAAATTCTTTCACAATGATGGCCTTGTGCAAAGGCGCATTGTAGTGATGCAAAATCCAAGAATTTTCTTTTCACAAATCTGGCCTTTTTCGTCGAATTTGCTCTCTTAAACGCCGCATAACGCTCAAATAATATGTTTTATTTACCGTTTGACCTTCGGGCAAGAATTCAGAGCTCACAACACCGCGATAGTCAAAGAAAACAGTCAACATGACTTTGACTTTTGGTCAAATTTGGCGTGGTTTTTTCGGGTTCGGTTGAGTTGGAAGGCGCCACACTCCGATGCTTGTTCACTAGTTTGCATGTCAAATTCATAAACCCACGTCTCGTCACCAGTAACAATGCGTTTCACGAATGTTGGGTCGGAATTGACTCGTTCTAGCAATCTAGCATGTCTTCAGCGACTCTTAAGCGATTGAGACGGAATACGGATCGACTCGTGAGACACAGAAAGTTCAGCGGCTATCTCTCTCAAACTTGAATCAGGATTTTCAGTCACTAGTTCCTTCACTTTTGCGATGTTAAAACTCCGCACCAAAAATGGAAAACAGTTGTGCCAATCTAACAACAAAAGAACTGAATTTGAAACCATAAACAAATTATCCATTCCCGATACTTTATTGACGGAATTAACACAGAATGTATGAGAGGCGGGCGGGCCGTCTTTAAAACTGGGTATATTTAATTGCCGGACACTTGCATTGGCAAATTACCGATGAAAAGGTTTTAAAAGAAAACACAACCCCCTCTTTTCTCTCGCATAGTCGGGTAATAAAAAGGAGGCCGAGCCCTCGAAAGTCCTAGTAGCCAAAAACACCCTAAACTACTAGTTACTTCCGCTGAATTGCTGCGAAACCAATAATGTGAAAAATAGATCTCAGCTGTACTTATACCTGGGAATGGAAAGCCGTTACCTCCTTCTGCGAAGCAGTAATGCTCGCGAAGGAGGAGGCGGAGCGGGTGAGGGAGAGAGCATTGCGCCCTCACGCCCCCACTAGCCGCCGCAGGAGACGCCCTGGGCGTCGGGAGTCGCCTGCAGATTCCCGGCCACCGTAGGCGCGGGCTTGCGGACGGCGAGCAATGGGTAGCTCGCCGCCGGTAAGGACAAGGCCCGGGTCGACGGCGCGATGTGTTCCACGCGCGCCTCAAAGAGTACTTATACCTAACTACATAACGTCAAATGACTGACATTTTTTGTCACTGAAATATATGACGTGATGTGTGTATGATAATCAGTAAAACTGCTATTTTGAAGAAAACTTTTCATAATAAAAAAACGACGGCAAAAATACATTCAAATAATTCAAATAGGTATTCTATGAGCGGAAATTAACACAAAATTAAAAATTCAGTAACTTAAAATTCATACTACCGCATCACTAAACCATGTAAGCAATTTGTTTACAACTTTGGCAAAGAGAAAAAATGTTAGGTGTTTATTAGTAGAGTCCGTCCCTGTGCTCCACACTGCGCATGTCGCGAATTTATCGACAGGAGCAATGGGTTTTCTCTCCAGCCTGAGCTCTGTTAAACGGCACTCGCTCCCTGCGCTCGGTCACATAACAGTCGCAACCAGTGTTCATCTGATTTCAAATTAATTCCATAATAATTAATTATCCTTGCATACTGAGATTCGGCAACGATGTTATTACTTAATTTAACCGCATTTTTTGCGGTTTTCCTGATGGGGGGAGGTGCGGTACCAACGCCTACTAATAAAGGTATGTAATCCTTTGCTTGTTTTCTACGGCTTATTAACGATATCTGATTGCTGGTTTATCAATCTGCGCAGTGATATTTTCGGTTAATTTGTGTTGTGTTGGATAGAGTATCGATTAGTCGCGGCCGGGAGCGCTCTATATTTAGCAACAGGTCAACAGGTGTTCCTTCTGCGCCGTTGTTGTTCTGCGGCGTAGTTCCACCTTTTCACATAAACTATGACCTTTTGGACACAATAGCTTATAAATTGATGACGTTATCGATTCTCGTAGCCCATTCATTAAATATAGAATGCGCCTCGATGACAGGGCCGTCTTTGATGTGGGATGTGGGCGTTGTTATTAAGAAGGCTTCGGTCAACAAAGGGCTTATAAATAATCGATGTCGAAGCCAGAGGGTTTGATACTCAGGCTGTTAGTCTGTTTCGGCCACGTTCTAGGAAAATAGGTTATTATATTATTAAATCAATAGAAAAACCATTTTGACTTCCATATTACAATAATATCGCCGTTAAAGGGTCTCCATTATTACACTGATGAAAAAAACCGAAATCGACATGGGTCACCAAATCACATTGTCACTTGGAAGCATTTAATACCTACATTACCAAGTAACGGTTGGAAAATCCTGATAAAGCGCCTTCAATTGTGACGGAACCAGTCGGAAAGTTGTCATTCGTAATATTTCAAAACTCCATCAGTCAATCGACCCCGCCTTTCTCTCCAATTCCACTGCTGGACACCTCTACCTACGCTAGCCCAAAATTCCGTTCACGGATTAATTCTAGGTGTAATAATGGCATTCAAGACAAATCCAAACGTTACTGGTATAACTTTATGGGTAGGTTGCCGCGATTGCTTTTACGACAACCATTCCTCTGCCACGTAATTTTGTCTTCATTCGTCGTTCAAACTACCTTTAATTTTTACTTTCCTGGCATCGCCATTCCTAATTCTTATACACAGGTATTAACTATGGCAAGCAGCTTCAGATTATCTATATATGTTAGATATAGACACCTAATCTGGAATAATATTCATTTAACTACTGAATAGCATCAAATGGATACCTACTTATTTATTTATATATACAAAGGATTCCGTGAGAAAAAAGACCAACCCATCAACATTTTAAGGGGATAACAAAGAAGTCCTAGGGTTAGGTACTCCTTCTATCCAGTCCCTACACTAATTAAAAAAGAAAGAACGCCCTAGCACCAACCTAACAGATGGAACTTTTATTTCATGAGTTCGGTTCGGACTTGTCTTGAACGTATTTTAACACACACGATGTCTTGAACGTATTGGAATACCCACGATATCTTAAACATGTTTCGAGGCACACTATCAATGTAAATTACATTTTAGATGGTGGCGGCCCAATTGGTGAGCTCCCCGAGAATTGGGACCAGACAAAAGACGACACTCAATCGCTTTTCCTGAATAAGAGCGATAAAAATGACTTGGAGCCTTACCCGTTGGCTCTAAGCGAGGAAGGTAATGACAATGGTACAACTGAAAAACTTGTTGCTTTATTATGTACTCTACATATGTTTCTATCAAAGGGTAATCGAACATCTTACAGTGGACTAACCTGTAATTGGTTTACCTTAAAGTATATTTTTTTCTTTTCCACAGACTCGGTCGTTAGCTCAGGGCAAGATTCACAGATTTGTCAATTGAAGTCAGCGTAAAATTTGAATGTGAACTTTATACAGATAAATTTAATTTTCATGTTCGTAGTAAACGCTTGCTCACATTCGCTTTTAATTCTCGTACCGCGCGACGAGCGTTGCCTTTATGTCGCGCTGTCGCGTCACGCCAGTTTGCGGGAGCCTTTACGAATAAGAAAGTTAGGTATCTACTACCTGCTTATCTACCTACTTATACTAATATGAATAAAGTTCACGTTTGTATGGAACACTTACTTTACTTTGCAAAATAAAGTCAAAGTGTGGTCTGCGAATCTTGCCTTAAGTTGGTCTTAGTAAGTTGTGCTAACTGTAAGAACAAATCTTAGAGTTGATCAATACGGCGAAAATGGCGGCGTGATTTCGCCGTATTTTGACGCTTTTCCTTAACCCGAAGAATAAAATAGCTGACCAATATTACTGCACTCCAAATTACTTAAAAGCTAATGATAGGTAAGGTATTGCACATTGCCAATATTCCCATTTGCGTTCCGATAATGTTTCGGCAGTATTTCTAACACTCTACCGCAGGTCTTATCAAAACCATCATCAGATTGTACCTACCAGCCATTATCTAGATGTAAGAAGTCAACACCTAGACGTAGGTGTGCTAATGGGACCTAATAGGACATCGACAGTGTGCACTGTACAGCAATTACGCACTGATTGTGAAATTGTGTACTACAATAGCGCAGTAGATGGACAGGTTGCACGTCCGTCGTCGATTGCTATCCTTTATTGGCTGATGCAGCTTAAGTGGACAAGAATAGAATAAGATATATTGATATAAACGTTAACTAGTCATTAACCTTAATTTGAAACTAAGTACAAACTCCTAGGTGAGCATATTTTTTAAGTTAGGCGAGCAGTATCTATCAGACTTACCTGGTATCGTGTTATGGAAAATTTTTGTAGGTAGGCTAATTTCGACGTCTTATTTGAATTCAGTAGGTACTTCCATTTTACAAAGATAATCATAACTTCAATTATTTCAAGAATACTGACAAGAGTAGCATTGCCGATTATTTTTAGGGACTCTGCGTTTCGTTTCAACAATAACGCCAATATTTCTTCCAGGAAATTCTGAAGGATTCGAACAGGGAGTAGATCAAAGATTCGACTCCCCCCAGCCAAACGGGGAACTTGATAACTTGATCATGAGGCCTGAATTGTACGGCGAACCCCCAGCCATGGAAAGTCTAGCAACCACCTACGACTCGCGGCGTCGCAAGCGGGGAAGCGGAACTAAAGTTGGCGGCGCCGGAGCCGCTACTAAAGTAGCCACCAAATCCGGTTCGGGCAAGAAAAATCTGAAGTAAGTGTTTTCATATATATAGTCATCTCGGCTGATACCAATTGTACTTTCTATCATTAGAATACTAGACTTACTGTATTATTTTTTTTAGACCGGAGGAGCACGATGCCCTCTCGCCCGTGGACTCGATGACTCACGAACACGACGCTCACCGCCGCAAGCGCGGCAGTGGCACAAAGGTGGGCGGAGCCGCCGCCTCTGCCAAAACCGCCACCAAAAATTCCGGTGGAAATAAAAAGAACTTCAGGTCAACATAAACCTCCATGATAGAATAGGTGTAAGTATGTAAGTCAAAAAAAATATATCATTACTAAATAATTTCATTTACATCTAGGCCCATCTCAGAACGTCGCAAACGTGACTCTGGTCTCAGCGCTGCTGATGTCCGAGCTCTTCTCAACTTGTGGGAGGCGCAGGAACGCAAGAAGCAGGAATGGAACGCCCAAAACCAATGGGTACCCGAACATTATTATGGAGTCGGACATGGTAATGCTGAAGATGAGCAGCCTGAGGTAGACGAGAACGGAGACATCTGGTACAGCGAGCCTGTTGTCATCTCCCCGCGTGAACGAGACTACCCTCGTCACTCATACTTCTCGGAACAGAACCGTATGGCCCTAGCCCACGGCTACCCAGACATGTATCAAGTAGGCCCGGCAGAGTTGGCGCAACGATATGAGGAGGCTCGTCGTAAGAGGCAATATGCTAACAAGATGAAGCGCTTCATGGTCGCCAGGAAGCGCTCGGATGGCATGATGGGGCACCAGAACAGCTACCGGCCCCGTGACGACCTGTACACGCTTGCCGAGCTGCTGCGCTCGGCCCCGCGAGTGCAGGAACAAGACATTCCTGTATATCGGCGACTGATACTGTAAAGCGTTTTTAGAAAGCGGTGTCCATTTCCAGCAACCTGCGATTCATCTAACAACATTGGTAAGGTTTTTGAAGAAACAGTCAGAACTCTAGAAGCGAAATAGCAAATTTAAATGTCGCTTGTTGTCGGATGGACGCCAAAGAAGGTTATGATTTGGAGTGGGAGATCGACGTGCATTTAATTCGCAGTTTGTAGCTGATACCTAACAAACCTTAGTTATAGAAATACTTAGTATTAAAACACAATAGGTACCATCAAGTACTAGAATATGAATAATTTCTTATTGTATGAAAATCAACATTCTATGGCCTAAGAATAGTTAAAATCAGAATATTAAAAAAATAGTTTTGCCACTTTTCTTTTCTGTCAGGAAAAGAATTTTTAAGTTTTATTACTTATATTTAAATGAAAGTTTATGTTAAGTCTATTTTGTGTATTTCTCATTTTCTTCTTAGGATATCTTAGTTCTTATCAAAATTCTAGTATCTGTTACTTATAATTTAATAAAGTTTAACCAATTTTTTATTATCAAATAGATAGGTGTCTAGTTTCAATTAACATTGATAGTTTTCGGTGGAGTTAAACTTCGCATTACTAATGTAATTCTACATTGAACTAGAATTAGTATTGTATGTATATGTAAACTTGCTGTATTAAATTAGTACTATATTTAATTATTGTTTTAATAAGTCCACTTAACAAACCTCTAGTAAAATACTGGCTACATAACTTGCTGTCAACTTTAACAAGTCGTGTCACTGTCAATATCGAATATTTAGTGCTATTAAAGCGAATGAACGTCAGAAAAATAACTAAATTATTATTTTTTCTAAAAAGTTAATGTAAAATAAGCAAAACTGCACATTCATAAGTTATTATGAAAATAAACCGTCACAATAGTACTCTAAGTAATAATCAGAGTACGCCAGAAGTATCGCACAAGGACGCAGTTACTTCTACTGAAACCCTATCTCTAGATGTCGAATCTACCGCGACGAAAAACTCGACGTATGCATCATTATATTGGTTGATTAATTACATTAAAATGTGTATATCTCGGTTAGCAATTGATGTGTACACATCGCTTATGTGTTACTGGTTCCCCGGTCGCGTGTTGCTCCCGCCTCATATACTGCACCTCATGCTAGTGCATAACAGACTCCGTGCAGAACGTGAGTCGCACACGGTCACCTACAGCAGGTACAAATTGATCAATCACTCCTGTCTTAAGTCGGCAAACGAACGTTCAACACAAACAAATTCGTTGGTTCCAGAGAGCTACCCGGAGCCTCCTCGCCATTATCGATGAGAAAAGTCGTCAACGCATTTAGTCCTATATTCTTTCTAGCGAAGATGAAGCGGTCGTCCACTATACACCCAAAAATTTTAGTACCTTAAAAATTACCATGAACCGATATTCGTCGTCAATTGAGAAAGATTTCATGTGAGCGATCTGGTTCTAAATAGAAATTTAAACAATAATTTAAAACCTGTTGAAGTCCCTTCTACGAGCAGAGGCCTCAGAAACGATTTACTCCGGTCACTGATGGAATCTGACTCAACTGATGAAATGCAAATGATTGACATAAACCTCCAAAGTGATAACGATCTATTGATTGGTGCAGATTCTGATTGCGTTATTGATTCCATAGTCATGTCGTACCTAAATACAAAGATGCTTTTCTGGTCTTGGAAGGTATGCTAACGTCTACGAACAAGAAATCACATCTACTGGAAAGTGTGCCAAAAATGGAAACAGTAGTAGAAAGCGAACTGTTTAATGCCTTTCCGATAATGACTAAATCTGCTTCTCCTACATTGGATTTTCTTAAAAATGGAGACAAAATAAACTAAGTAGCGTAGTCAAAACCAGGCATACATGTAAATGAATAATGAAATTAACTGTATCACCTTAATTTCATTAAAAATATTTAAGGTTTATTTTATTTTATTTTATGTGTATTAATAGGTTAATAATGCTTTAGGTACGTACGTAAGTGCGTATCTACAGTAGTTTTGCAAAACAAATTGTGTTATCTGTTATAGTACCTACTTTCAAAATATTATTATTATGTGTTCCTTGTGTCCCATTTACATAATTTACTTGCTTACGTCCGCGTGATTTTCAGCCGCCAATTAAACTATAGCAACCTATTTCTTATCTGTTGTTCATACAGAGGTACTGGCGTTGGCGGGGGCGGGCTACACATACAAAATGCCCGCTACCGTCACCGCCTCTGTCTTAAAACGCATTAGATAAGTAAGTATACGAGTTGATTGCCATAACGCTGTTAAGCCCGCGATGGTTTGTGTGGTATTTTGTAAGATAACAAATAGAAACAATTTTTTTTATTATTAATAAAATAATAAAAATAACTAAATATGTTAATTCATAAGATACTGGTACAAATATTAGTATGTACACTTACATTGTCAGAAGATCGTGCAAGGATGTGTGTTATTGGTGTCATATTTAGTTGTATTAAAGTCTTTGGTGTTACATAAATCACTCTCATTCTAACATATTCTTCTACACACAGAATACTCGGACGAAGACTTAGATGTCTTCATACCATCGTTCCCGGCCTCACCAAGATCATTATCTTACGTTCACTTTCGATTCGAGATGACACATTCAACACAGGATAATACGTTTTCAGACGAAGATAAACATAATAAACTCAAGGAAGCGACTGATTTTCTCCATCGTGACCATGAGTTCTTGATAGCAGCCGAACTGAAAGATGAAAATTTGTTACGAATGTTAATCGAGTTAAGCACCTCTTTATTTCCTTCTTTAATCTCATTCTTCGGGCCTTTTCCGCGGATGTCGTTAGCTAGTTAGTAAGTTACTTTTAAAGTAGTTCGCTATACAAACTTTGTATCTTTGGCTACCTTTATCTACTTTTTACCTTAATATCAAGCCGCAATAAAAGTGGAAACAAAAGGAGGCCCTTTTCCTACAAACAGATGCGTCAGACAAGGAGACCCATTATATCCCAAGCTGTTTATTGCTGTGCTAGAACGTATTTTTTGGCAAATAGACTGGGACGAATACGGTATTAATATTAGTGGTAGATAGCTGCCTTAACCATCTTAAATTCGCAGACGATATTATCCTGTTAGAAGAAGATCCCAAGATAGAAATCATAGTAGAAACCCTAACGAATGAAAGCTGAGAACTAGGGCTAGAAATGAACGCGAGCAAAACAAAGTTGATGACTAACTCCTCAGAGGTCGACATAGAAGTTTATGGAAAGAGTTTCGAATATGTGACTGACTATGTTTACTTGGACAAATTATCACCCCCAAAGAGTCAATGTCCAAGGATAACTTCCTCAACAAAAGAATAGCCTGTGGTTGGAAAAAATACTGGTATCTAAAGGAAATAATGAAGAGCAAATACAAAAGCATGCAAATCAAGCGGAAAACTTTCAACACTTGCATTCTTCCTTGTATAAATTATGGGTGTAAAACTTGGTTGCTCGCCGACAATCATAGAACGAAACTACCATAATGTCAAAGGACGATGGAAAAAAGCATGTTAGGAGTGAAACTATGGGACAATATAAGAAGAAAAACCAAAGTCAAGGAAATATTGGTTCGCATAGACCATTTGAATCGTGGCTGGGCAGGACACATACTTCGATGCAAAACAAACAAATGGAGCAAACAAGTTACCCTGGGGTACCCCAGAGACGGGACGCCCAGAAACAAGTTGGGAAGATGACAAATGTCTAACACTGCAGCCATATTGGACCAAGGATGCAGAGGATAGAAGAGGCCTATGCCAAAAGGCACACCGAGCTGCGGGACATATTATGATTTGCTTTTGGCCGAAATACTTTCTGCTAATAAACGATGTACCCAAGATTCGGAAATAAACATATTAATTATTATAGAAGTAGAAAAATAAATATTAAGTAAGGTATTTGCTACTTCCGGCGGGTGGCGCCCAAGTTGTTGGGCGCGGCCGGGGCGCTGGCAACGCTGCTTCCCAATCTGGGGGGCCCGAGCGCCGCCTGTAGGCGGCACAATTTTTTTTATTTTTTTTTATTTTTTGAATTTATATGGGAATCGTGCGATCCAACGGCCGGCAGCATAGCTGTCCTGCGCAAGCCGCAGCGGACGATGGCCGTCAGAGTCATTCGGGGGTATCAATTCAATTCAATTTATTCAGTAACAATTGCATGAAACAATAACAAATACAATAAAAGCAATTCAATTAAAATTATAAAATATTATTTAGATTAAAATACCATGCAAACACAAAACAATAAGTCATTAAGTCAAAAATAGTAGAAATCCAAACGAAAAAAATCATAATAATTTAAAGATGTCATGAGCACGGAACACAATAAAACACCATAAACAAATAATACATGTCAGTTTGAAAAAAAAAAAAAAATCGCACGATCTCCTTCGAGGCGGGTTGCGCGCTGGCCGGATCCACGCCCTGGGGCCTGGAGGAAGCGCGGGAGCGGGGCGACCGACCGATGCAGCAACATATTGAGCAGCGTCGATTGCAGCTCCGCGAGGTCCTGGTGGTGGAATGGTGGGTGAGGCTGTCACGCCCTACCTCAGCACCATCGAGGCGATCCGGCCAGTGCTCGAGCGGTGGCTCGGGAGAAGGCACGGCTCCCTGACGTTTCAGGCGACGCTGGTGCTCTCGGGGCATGGTTGCTTCGGGAATTACCTGTGTCGCATTAACAGAGAGCCGGACGCCCGGTGTCACCACTGCGTCGACTGCCGGGGGGACACGGCGTGGCACACGCTGGCAGAGTGTGCCGCTTGGGAGGAGCCGCGCCGTGCCCTCATCACCGAAGTAGGCAACAACCTGTCGCTGCCAGCCCTGCGAACGCGACGGTCGGCGGTGCAGAGTCCTGGGACGCAGTGGTCTCCTTTTGCGAAACGGTCATCTCGCAGAAGGAGGCTGCGGAAAAGGAGAGAGAGATTTCGACTCTCGACCCGGCCCGCAGCAGACGCACCGGGCTTCGGAGGAGGGCGGACGACGCCCTCTTCCACGGATGTCCCCGAATCCGTCGCCCCCCAACATCAGGACCCGAGAAGGCGGCGCGCGTAGAGTTCCTCGCACGCCGCTCACAGACGTTGCAGGGGGAGCACACCTCACTCCCCCCGCCCGAGACGGGGCCCGCGCAAGCGGGTGCCAGCCCGCTTGCGCCAGCCGGGGTTGCGGAAGAATCATGTGTTCCCGCGACCCCGGCGTAGGTGAGTGCTGGAACACCGGGTTGGTTTTTAGTCGGTAAGAGTCCTACAGACCTCCATTCGGACTTTCCAACCCGAAACCAAAAAAAAAAAAAAGGTATTTGCTAGTTGCAGTAATTTATTTTTATAAAATTACAGACTCAAATATTTTGGGCTAAGGCCGATGAGGGCAACAGGGATGATGATGGGCAATTTTCTTGCAGAAAAGGAACCAATATACAAGTAATGGACCACCTCGGCCGCAACGCACTGCACTTCGCTGTCTGTTCCGGGTGCCGAAACGTTGTCGCCTTGCTTCTTAGAGCCGGCGTCGATCCTAATGTTAAAGATAATCTGGGCATGACGCCTCTGAGCCTCTGTCTGATGAGAAGGTAAAGCCAAAGAATAATAAGTATTAATAATAGTTTTATTGTTAAAGTATTTCTGTTTATTTTTAATATATAATAATAAATGACTTAAAATTAGAAACTCACAGGCAAAAATAATGCAGAAATATATAATACGTAGATGGTAATTTGTATTGAGACCCGACAAGTTGGTCTGGATTTACACCAATTCAACATTCAACATAGGTATTCCATTGGTCCTAAACCAGTCAAACCCCTAAAAAAAACCGTCTTGACAATCTGTACAACGCCCCTGACGCTGCAATAAACATGGCCCGAACTTTTTATTAAAAGAAAATAAGAAGAAGTTCTAGAAAATCTATTACTATACTCTTACGTCCAGTTCCTACTGTTGCAAAAGCCGAGGGACAATTCTTCTTCTTCAATTAGAGGTACAGGCGATAGGTTAGGTACCTACAAGGTGTAATTGAAATATCCTACGTAGCATGCCTACTAACTAACGGCCAAACCCAATAGCCTAAGACAGATCGCTACTGAAAGTCGCTGAATTCTATCTGTCCCTGTCAAACAAATAGCTGTCAACACGTTATAGGGCCGCATTCTTTGGCTTTAGTGGGACGTTAAAACCAGAGATTGATAGGTTTTTGTTGGAGTTTGCATCACAGAGCATGATCTCCTTACTAGCCGTTGCTATGGAGTTTTTTTCCTAACAGACTTGTCATTCATAGTTCTGTACAATATAACAAAGAGTACTATAATTAGACGGCAATATAATTAACCATGTATCAAATTATCACATTGTTTTATTTAATTATCTGTAATTGAATAGAGCGTGGTTTGTTCGAGGAACGATGTCGTCATCATATCGTATAGAACCACTAAGTAAAACTAATTATGATACCTGGTGCGTACAGGCTGAGGCCATCTTAATAAAAAATGAGCTATGGGAATACGTGAGCGGACTACAAAACTTTCCGTGAACACGACTGCCGAAGAGACAGAGAAGTTCCTAAAAAGGGACATGATGGCTCGTGCTGAAATAATGCTATTGATGTCTCCACCTCAGCTCAAGCAGGTAACTGGCTGTAAAACATCTAAAGAGGTTTGGGACAAACTGAAGTCTATTCATCAAAGTTCGGGACCCGCGCGAAAAGCAACTTTGCTTAAACAGCTCGTTCTGATGAAAATGGCTGAGAAAGACGATGTTCAGGATCACTTAAGCAATTTTATGGACGTGGTTGATAAACTAGCAACAATGGGTGTGGAAATCCATCCAGAACTATTAAGCATTATGATGCTGTATAGCCTGCCACAAAGTTTCGAAAATTTTAGGATTGCCATCGAAACAAGAGATAGTTTGCCAAGTCCAGATAATTTAAAAATTAAAATTATTGAAGCAAGTGAAGCCAGAAAGAACAACAACAATAGAGATAATGCTGAAAATGTTTTTTATGGCAAAAATAAAAGACAAGGAAATAACAATAACAGCGGAAGTTTTAAATTCAGATGCAACAAATGCTAAAGAAAGGGATTTAAGGCTTCTGAATGCCAAGCGAGAGCCGGATATAATGAAAATAATTCTAGTCATGGAATTTTTTGTGTGCAACCAATTTGCCTAACGACTGCGAAGCATTTGAAGAAAAATATTTGGTGCCTCGACAGCGGATGTACATCTCACATGTGCAGCGATGCGGAAAAATTTGACAGCATAAATAGTGAGTCTGGAACATTGAAACTAGCTTCCGATCAGTATGTCACTCAAGTAAAAGGCAAAGGAAAAATCACGATTAGAGTGAAGGATGGACACTACGATATAAATAATGCTCTATATGTACCTGAATTATCCATGAACCTGATTTCAGTTGGAAAAATCACTGATAATGGATAAACTGTAGTATTCCAGAAAGATCAGGCAATAATAATGAATAGTGGCGGCAAGATTGTTCTCAAGGCGAATAGAGAGAATGATTTGTACTACTTGAAATTTGACGAAGAAGAAAAGGCCAACGCAGTGGTAGAAGATACAAATATTATGAAGTGGCACAAGAAACTCGGACACTTAAATGAATCTGACCTGAAAGCAGCATCCAAGAAAGAACTAATAAAAGGATTAGAAATTAAAGAAAAGGAAAAGTTGGGAGACTGCGAATCATGTCTGAAAGAAAAGATGACGAGCTTGCCATTTAATACCTCAGACGGTATAAAAACAAGAGAGCCACTGGAAATTATACATACCGACGTGTGTGGACCTATGCAAGTAGAAACTCATGCTGGATCAAGATACTTCGTGACTTTTATTGATGATTTCACTAGATATTGCTGCGTATATTTCATGAAAAATAAAAGCGAGGTATTCCAGATATTCACAGAATACAAAAACATGGTCGAAAATGCATTAAAGCACAAAATAAAATATTTACAATCGGACAATAGTACATAAACAAAATGTTTAATGAATATTTAGTTCAACGTGGAATACAACGTAGACTAACGTCACCCTACACACCTCAAAGTAATGGACTTGCAGAGCGTAAAAATCGGACATTAGTCGAAAAGGCAAGATGCCTAATGCTTGAATCAAATGTTCCAGAGGAGCTGTGGGCAAATGCTATTCATACAGCAAACTATGTAACGAATAGATGCCCAACTAAAGCCCTGAATGGACAGACGCCCTTCCAAAAATGGATTGGTCGTGAACCATCTGCAAGACACCTACAAATATTCGGTCAAAAAGCGTTTGTCCTAAGGAAAGAACCTAAAAGAGGATGGAAATTTGCTCCTCGAGCCACCGAAGGCGTATTTGTTGGATCCGCAAAATGTGCCAGAGGGTACCGAATCTTCATTCCTGACTCAAAAGAATTCATAATAAGCAGGGACGTAAAATTTGTAAATATTATGTTTTACGGAAAGTACTCTGAAAATTTTGAGGAAACAAGGTTTCCTCAAAATTTTCACAGTACTTTCTGATTTAAGAGATGAGAATGATAGAAGAGATATAACTAAAATAAATACTGATCAGACAATTAAATCTAAAAGACAACCGGTAGAAAAAACAACCGAGAATATAAAAATCGACGTAAAAATTAAAAATAAATCGCCAAAATCTGACGCAATACCTAATTCTTCAACGCAGTATGAAACCCCATCATTGACACAGTTTGACACTCCATCACACGACGTTTTCGGAGATACATTCAATGATGCAATTGATGAATTTAATGAAAATACTGATGAAGCAGTAGTCGAACATCATGAGGAGCATGAAGCAACCGAAGGCGAAACAATGGGCTGTTTGTTGATGATGCCAATAACAGAAGACAATCTCAAAAAAAAAGGCAATTGCCAGTATGGGCTAAGGATTATGAGATAGAAGGCAGAAACAACTAGGAAATTACTGCTAAAACAGTAAATCTATGCGAGGAACAAGAAGAGGGGGATGAAAGATACTGGCATGATGCTATAAAAGCAGAAATTAGAGCACACGTAAAGAACGGTACGTGGAATATCTCAAAACGAGAAAAAGAAATGAATCTTGTAGATTTCAAAATGATTTTAAAAAAGAAAATCGAGGTAAAGAAAGCGAGACTCGTTGCAAGAGGATTTAAGCAAAGACCTGGAGTTGATTACAATGAGACATATTCTCCCGTTGCAAAGCTAAGTTCAATTAGAAGCATCATCGCTATATCTGTGGAAGAGGAATTGAAACTTAACCAAATGGTTGTCACGACAGCTTACCTAAATGGCGAGTTAGATAAGAAAATAGCAATGGAGATGCCAGATTACTTGGAAGAATATGTGGCAGAAATAATGGTGGAAGAAAGTGGTAATAATGATTTAACACTGTTCCATAAAGCTAAGAAAATGTTAGAAGACTTGAGAAACATTAGAGGAGAGAAAGTATGCCATCTCGAAAAATCACTCTACGGCTTGAAGCAGTCAGGTCGACTATGGTACCTAAAACTGAGTAGCGAACTAGACAAAATGGGATTTGTCCCATCAGAAGCTGATCTATATATATTAAAGAAAGGAGGAGCTAAAATGATGATAGCAATATACGTAGACGATTTGTTAATAGCTTACTCCTGTAATACAAAACTAAAAGAAATAAAAGGATGCTAAATGAAAAATTCGAAATGAAGGACCTAGGAGAGCCTGAACAACTTCTAGGAATACAAATTAAAAGGCAAGAAGGAGACGGAATAAAATTATGTCAAGAACGATATATTGAAAAAGTGAAAAATTTAATACGGAAGACTGCAAGCCGACAGTTACACCTATGGAACTTAACCTGAAATTACAGAAAACTGAAAAGTGTGATGAAAAATTACCGTACCAACAATTGATTGGCACACTGATGTATTTAGCCGTGGCCACCAGGCCTGATATAATGTTCAGTGTGAGCTATTTGTCACAATTCAACAGTTGTTTTGGAGAGGAACACTTTAAGAGCGCGAAGCGTGTACTACGTTATTTAAAAGGGACAAAGGACATGGGCCCGTGCTACAAGAAAACTGAAATGGAGTTGTATAGTCAAGCTGATGCAGATTTCGCATCTTGTGCGATAGATCGAAGATCATACAGTGGCTACAGTTTTAAACTCGCCGGTGCTCCCGTTAGCTGGGAAAGCAGAAAACAAAAGAGTGTAGCCTTATCAACGGCCGAAGCAGAGTACACTTGTGTGACGGAAGCTGCTAAGGAAGCAATCCATTTAAGGCGTTTAATGAATGACATAACAGATTGGAGGCAACCCATTGTCAAAATATATAATGATAATCAGGCTGCTATACAATTGACGAAAAATCCTGTGATTGGCTCTAAGACAAAGCATATTGATACGAAACTTCATTTCATACGACAGTTAAAGGAAGTTGAAATAGAATACCAAAGCATCTACATGGAGGCAGATATATTGACTAAGAGTTTATCTGGACCAAGGTTTAATGGGTTGAGATCCTCACTTGGTTTGTTATAGCAATCATGCTAGTGATGAGGAGGAGTGTTGGAGTTTGCATCACAGAGCATGATCTCCTTACTAGCCGTTGCTATGGAGTTTTTTCCTAACAGACTTGTCATTCATAGTTCTGTACAATATAATGGGGATGATGACATTTTTTTATTTTTATCTATAAAAAATGTTTATTTCCAAATAGTGCAAATAGTTTTACAAAAAGTGTAAAAACTTAAAAAACTGCCAAGTTATTAACGTTTTAAAGTATGTGTTAGACTAGGACAGCACTATCGTAGAAGTGACGTCACGACTACGTAACTTCATACTAGCGCCGTACATTGTCCGTACCGCGCGACAAGGACAGCAATAATCCCCTCCAAAAACTTTTAAAGCGTGTATCTTCTTCATTTTTACATCGATTTAACAGATTTTTTCGATTATCTGATTTTTACTATGCCTTCTTTGAAAAATCATTATTTATACGAACATTTCTAATAGTAGTCATCATCCCAATTAACCATGTATCAAATTATCACATTGTTTTATTTAATTATCTGTAATTGAATAAAACTATCAGTTTTCATATTTCCAGAAAGCCAAAATTAGAGTTAGATACGTAATTAGGTTCTGCCGTTTGTCATTACGAACCATCTTTAATCCTCTGCTAAAATTCCCAGCAGCAGTTTATATTCGCTTCACTAACTCGACAATATTGTTGAGTTAGCTAAGCGAATATAAACTGCAAATAAATGATTCAAGTCTTATTCTTAATTTTTTTCGCGATTTCAATTTTGGTAAAAACTGATGATCGTGATGAGAAATTACTTACAATGACGGAGATCATCATCACAATGGTCAAATTCTAAGAGGTTTTTAGTTATTTCAATTTAATAGGGAACTTGATTCTGTCTTTGCAACTTTTAATAATTATTTCAGACCATCTTCCATAATGGCAAAGTTATTATTAGATCATGGTGCCTTACTTGTAATAAGAGTGAGTCCGATGGATACGGGTTTGTTCTTGCGTAAGTATAATTTTTTATAATTTTAAGTACTTCACGAACTATGTAAGAAGCAAACGCACATTATGAAGGCAAGATCAAATCTCTCAAAATGTTATGAAAAAGTGGTGGGCATAAGTAGCTTTAGCAATTAAAAGGAAATATGTCGTGTATTTTTTCACCCCATAAGTAGATTAGAACTCCTATACCATTATATGCGTTACCTGCGCTCAATACTGGCAAGATAATAACAAGGTAATTGCCTGACTTGAAACTGTTGCTGCTTCATGTTCATTGCGCCAATGAACATGCAGCAGCTAGGAACATAATTTAAAACTAATAATGTTCGTCCCTTTCTAACAATGGGTATCGGTATGGGTCTTTCCTTTTCTTCGATCACTGTATGAATGTGTGTTTCTGAGTTTACTTATGTTCGTTTACGACGCGTCTATTTATAATACGTCATTCATTGGGTACTACAATGTTTTCACAATAATGTGAATTAGATTTCTAATCTATTTCAGAATTTGTCATGATGTGTATTCCAACCAAAGAAGAAGAAAAAATTCTTCGCCTCTTAGTTAAGCACGGCGCCCTTGTAAACGATCCAGAAGCACCGGGTGGACGACAAGGATTACATTTTGCTGCTATGAGTAATAATACCTACCTTATCAACATACTAGTGGAACTGGGAGCCAATCTGTTTGATGTTAATCACAGAAACGAAACACCTAAACAGGTAGCGGCGACCTTTAAATGCAAAGACGCGTACGCTCTTTTAGAACATTATGAACAAGTGTGTGTTGTGTAAGTATTAATTTTAGCATCAACGAGCTTGGTGAAACGGACTCAGATAATTGAGATAAATGAATAATTAAACTGTTTGGTGTAAGTAACTCATAGTTTTATTTATGTTTCCCAGGATAGGTAGGTGTCCAAAATAATAGGATAGGTTTTTTTTTAAATGATTGTCTAAGTAGTCGGTACATTGCCAGGCAACTAACGGCCGAACCCAATAACGTATTTATCTCCAACTTTGGCGTATTGGAGATAGAAAAACCTATTAATCTCTGGGTTTAACATCCCATTAAAGGCAAAATATATAAATTTATACCTGGGGGGAGGCACATGAGCCAGAAGGATTGGATATATTTTCTTTTTACTGTAGATACATACTGAAATAGGATACAAGAGACAAGAGCGAGCGAAGCGAACTCGGAAATGTTTGCATCCCGCCTCGTAGGTAAAGGTAATGTTTTTTTTCACTGTTTATACTAAAATAGGAGTTACTTTGTCGACATACTTGAAAAAATTAAGCATTAAGAGAATGTTGCGAGTTCAGGTACAGGTTAGGTTTTTTCGAACATTTGTTTAGTTTTATAATCGACTATAAGAGTTTCGTGGTCAACTCATTGTGCTAAAAATTTGGAGGTTTAAGAAA
This sequence comes from Dasypolia templi, assembly GCA_963555695.1. Taxonomy (NCBI): domain Eukaryota; kingdom Metazoa; phylum Arthropoda; class Insecta; order Lepidoptera; family Noctuidae; genus Dasypolia; species Dasypolia templi. Next base: position 8,790,059 of record OY743157.1, read on the forward strand.
ATATAAGAGTACACACAGAACATTTTTTTTTTTTTTTTTTTTGTGTATGGCATCTCGTAGTTGACCTTGAGAGGTCGTGACTACTTAACCGGACTATCCTGTGGCTGCCTTAAGCGGACTCAAAGCCTCCAGCCAGGGGCGTAAAACTACTTATATTATTAAGCGAACGCTCGCTAAGGGCACCCCCTGTGGGGTACGGACCTCGGCTTAGGGCGTCGCTGACGGGAGGACAGCAAGATGGGACAGGCTGGATCAAGTTTAGTTGATTATTATTAATCGGGGAATTTAAAGCTACAGGCTCAGCTACGGCGCGGGCTGGCACTTCGTCGAGCAAGGGTCGGGGGGGACAATTACGTCGGGATCTTCGCGAGGAACCTCGGCGGCGAGGTCGGAATGTCGGTCTGTGTTTGTGCACTGTACTGGTGGCCCTACTGCTCTCCTGAATGAGAGTTATGTGGTCATCGGGATCGGTGAGGACATGCTTGGGACGGCGGACCTGACTAATGGAGGAGGGTATATAACTAGCGGCTTTCACAACCAGAGGGTTGCGGTGATTCGCGGCGGTCTCGAAGAAACGCTTTGAAATACGTTTCATGAACTGGCGGATAGTGGGAATCTTTAGGTCAACGTGAAGGATCTCGTTGCGAACGTACCAGGGGGAGCCTGTTATCCTACGGAGGAACTTGTTCTGGAGGGTCTGCATTCTATTGAAGCGAACGGGCTTGGCGTGTGCAAAGACTGCACTGGCATATGTCATGATCGGGCGGATGCACGCTGTGTAGATACGCATTTTGCACTTAAGTGACAATTTGCTACGAGCATTGAGGACAAAGTGAAGTCTACCTAGAGCGAAGGCGGCGCGCGAACGAGCCGCCTTAATGTGCTCTGAAAACGAAAGGTGTTCATCTAGAACTACACCCAGGTATTTGGCTCGCTTCTCCCAAGGGATCGGCTTGCCGAACATGGTGATCGGTCGAGGGGGGCAGGGGGTATGACGCGGCTTCGAGAATAGAACCGCTTGACTTTTGTCGGGATTTACTTCGATTCTCCATTTCCTAAACCAGGCGCCAAGCTTGTTGACTTGGGTTTGGAGAGTGCGAGATATCGAGTCTGGATCGCGGCCGGTGTAGTAAATGGCCGTGTCGTCTGCGAACAGAGCCAGCTGTGCCTTGCTGCACTTGGGCATGTCGCTGGTGAATAGCGTGAAAGCTAGAGGAGAGATCACAGAGCCCTGAGGGACTCCTGCGCGAATAGGGTGGGGGAGGATAGCGCTCCTTCGATGCGATAACGGAAGGTGCGATTCGACAAAAAGTCCCGTAAGATGAGCACGAGACGATCTGGCACACCGAGTTGGTACAGCTTATATAATAAGCCGTTGTGCCAGACTTTGTCGAACGCTTTCGCTATGTCGAAGAAAACAGCACCGGTCATCAAACCTCGTTGGAAACCGAAGTTGATGTGTACGACTATACGGTGGACCTGTTGTACGCACGAGTGTTGGGTTCTAAAACCAAACTGTTCGTTGGGGATGAGGCCCTTTGTCTCGGCGTAGTCTCTGAGGCGCTTATAAATAAGCCTCTCATAGATTTTGCCGAGGACATTGAGCAGACTGATGGGGCGGTAACTACTAGGCTCTGACTTTGGCTTGCCGAGCTTCGGGATACCGATGACGGTGGCTTCTTTGAATGCCTGTGGGAAGATGTTGTTGCTCAGAGCACCATTGAAGATGGTGGCCAGTAGCATTATCAGGTGGGCAGGGAAAAGTTGGAATACCCTATTGGTGATTCCATCTGAACCGGGGGCTTTACGAGCCTTAAGACCTTTGATGAGGTCGTGCACTTCGTCGGGCGTGACTGGGGGCAGTGGATACTCTGGGTCTTCGACGGGAGGGAGGGAGGCTCTATGTTCGACTTCAGCGTCGACCTCAGTGAGGTGAGCTTGGTCTACTGGTTGAGAGCTAGGCGAGCATTGGACTTCTAGAGTGTCGGCTAGAAGCTCAGCCTTTTCGACATCATCGAAGGCGATGGTCTTGTCGGGACGGATCAGGGGGGGCATGGAGACTATTTCTCCGGATCTGAGCTTCCTCTGGAGTTGCCAGAAGGCTAGGTGGGTGGGCTCTAGTTCGCTCAACATCTTGTCCCAGCCGGCGGTACGCAGCTCCTCTATGCGTGTTCTTACAGTACGCTGTAAGTAACGCATATGGGCTTTGTTCGCGTCGCAGGGGAAGTTGCTGTAGGCACGGACAGCCGCGTTCTTCTCATTCAACAGTTCGCGTACATCGTCCGGCAACTTCCAGCGACGGTCATCCGTCGCTGGAATTTCCCTTGAACAATCGTTCAGGACTGATTGTACGTGAGCTGTGAATGAGTCGATCGCGGCCGTCGTGTCAGCGATAGACTCAAAATGATCGGGGATTGGGTCTAAGTGGGGGGACGTGGTGGATTTTAAGCGATCGCTTACTCTCCTCCAGTCCGTTACCACTTTGTTGGGAAGGGGTTGGGTGGAATCGGGCAGACCTATGCGGGGGACCAGTTTCATGACTACTGGACGGTGATCGGAAGCGAGCTCTTGTACCACTTCTATAGAGTCCAACCGTAGGTTGACGTTCTGTAGGAGCGCCACGTCGAGTACATCGGCGGTGTGATTGGGATCGGGGGGAAAATGAGTGGGAGTCATCGGCGCGATGACATCGAAATTCTGAGAGGAGGAGAGGTTGAACAAGTGTCTCCCTCTGGAAGAGGTCCTGGTGCTATTCCAGGAGGGATGTTTTGCGTTGAGATCACCCGCTATGATAACGGAGTCACTCAGGCTAAAAAGGACAGAAAGATCTTCAGTAAGGAGTTGGAAGTTCTCCGAAGTATTAATGGGGGGGAGGTAGGCCGAAACTATGGTGATCGGTTGATGACCTGTCATGCCAAGCCGGCAGCAAGACACTTCTAATCGTGAGAGTGTGGGAGGGTCTATGGGAATGCAGTATAGCTCCTTTTTGTAATAGATAAGGGTACCGCCCTTATGGCAACGCGTCCTGTCATTGCGAACTGTACGATAGTTTGCAATTGACGGATTTCGGTAACTCGGTTTAAGGAAAGTTTCCTGAACAAGGAGGATGTCGATGTGATGGTCGCGGAGGAACTCGCTGATTTCAGCGCGTTGTCGCAGGATGCCATTGGCATTGAAATAACCTAACTTTAGGGATCGGGGTTTGGTTCGCGCGAGGATTCCTTTATCCATGATTGGGGTTGGGTTGGTTGTTGAAGGACATCAGGGCTTGCGTAATGTCCGGGTACGCATTGTATATATTTTGGATCATATAAATGTTGCCGGCATTTCTTGCGGCAACAATTTCACTTGCCATTTTCCTGGCGCGAGGGGTCAGGAAGGCCGTGAACGTGCTCGAGATCACGTTGAAGGCGTCCATTGGATTCTGGCCGACCATACGGGTGGCTGCGGGTGGAGCTGAAGCGGCGGGAGCGGCTTTATTTAGAGGCACAGGAATGCCTGGGGGCGCGTTGACGCGGATGCGGGGGTCCATAAGTGGAGGGATGGCCGCAGGAACGGGTCTAGGTGCTAAGGCTGGAAAAGCCTGCTGATGGTGGAAGTAATTCCAGGACGAGGGCCTCTGAGGACTGAGTCGCTCCTGGTGTTGTGAGGTAGGCCACGCGTGGGCGTAGCGGGGGCTTTCCCTTTGCTGGCGGGCGTCTGCACGCTTCGTCAGTTTGGGAGATGATGATTTGGGGGCCTTGGGGCACCCACGATAATTGGCCGGGTGGCCTGAGTCTCCGCATAGCACACAGCTAGGCGGCTCTGTGCACAAGGTGCGGTCCTTAGGTCGGCTGCAGTCAGCAGTGCCGTGATCGCCCAGGCACTTGACGCACCTGGGTTTCGCGTGGCAGTGCATCTGCGAATGCCCGTAGAGTTGGCAGCGGTGACACTGCCCTATGACACCGGTCTTAAAAGGCTTCTCGATCTGCAAGCCGGTGAGGTTGCAGACGGAACGAACGTTAAAGATAGGGTGGTGACCCTCAGTAGGAGGGCAGACGACGAGGACCATATCGAATGGTACCCTGCCTCGGGCGCGGTGCATGCGGTGGACTTCCGCAACGGGGACGTTTTGCGACAGAAGGTCGGCTTTTATCTCTTCCGCGGGTATCTCCTTCGGGATCCTACGGATCACGACGCGGACTTGACGGTCTTCGGGGAGGGCGTAGGTGTGGAAGGACACACCTCTAAGGCGGAGAGTCTTTGTGAGCTCTCTATAATCGTTAGATGTCGGGACAGTTACCTTAATACCCTGTTGGGTAGATTTCGCGCTGGTGTAGCCTATGCGCAGGTCGGTGCACCATTTGGACACGTCTGTCCACTTCCCCTTGTCCTGGATGTACACAGGGGGAGGGGGGGCGATTTTCTTTGCCGCAGAAGGCTGGGCAGCGGGCTTGGCAGCACTGTGGCTGAGGGAAGAGGTTGAGGCCGAGGCGGCCTGGGAGGGGGCGGTGGCGGATGGAGCCACGGGAGCGGAGGTGGCTTCTATAGCCGGCTTCTTCGTCCTTGTGTCAGGACTCTGTTTGAGGCTCCTTTTTTTTGGTGCCGACCGTCTTAAAGACGCCTTCGTCGGAAGAGGGGGAGGAGCTCTGGTCGTCGCTCGAGACCACGTACGGCGAGGTCGGGCGAGGGGAAGGCTCGCTGGTGTCCATGTGGACAGCCGGCGGCGAGCAACTTAGAAGTTGCGACTGAGAGGGCTCGAGGGCATCGCTAAACGTAGCGATATCAGAGCTGTCGTCGGTGCCTACTAGGTCAGAGGGACCGGGGACGGACTGCTGCAGAGCAGCGAATTTGGCGCCATACTTGGCGACGAAGTCGGGGTCCTTAAAAAGGACCTCTTTGAGGAACGCCAAGAGGAGGGCGTCCCCCATGGTCGGAGGAGGGGGGGCTATTTATGGGAGGGAATGGTGGAAATTAAGTTTCCACTTAGAGCCTATTAACCCTATACCTAACTCCCCGGGTGGATTGGCCCGGGGATGAGTTCCCTCCCTGTCGGGTGCAGACACAGAACATTTTGGCACCCTACATTTATATTTTGCATGCGTACGTACGGGGCCTCTCAACTCAATACTGTGCCAGAGATTTGGAACCCCTATGAATGCACTTACGCGTTACTTCTTAAAAAACAGAAAGCCTATTTTAGGCTTCTATATAAAAAACTCTTCGGATACTATCCCACATTTTTTTTACTGGGTGTACTAAATTTCAATTCTCTCGAAGTAAGGCATAAGTACTTCCTGCTTATCACTGCCTGCCGTATTAGGCGGGGTGAGTCCGATTGCGAGGAACTGGTGGCGCAGTTGGTAAGGATTTCTGTCCCTGTTGTCCCCAAACAACAACTCGGGCCGCGAAGTCACCGTCTACTAGCAGTACCGTCAGCACGAACAGTATCACGAGCTCACTCGCCCCTCGTTCGGGCCCTCATTATGCTCAATGCTCTTCTAACATCAACGTCCGGTGTTGTGACAAAGAAAGTGTGTGTAAGATTTGTGTCGTGAATGTTTAAGATTTTGTGAGTAGATGGATGAAAGATATTATTAGTGTAAAATGTGTTTTTTTTACTTGATTGCATTCTGTTTTGTTAATAATTTTGTTATTTTCACGTGTTTAGGTACATAAAAAAAAAATTAACGTGTGTCACATTTTAGTTTGTATTGCTCTATATAACGCTTTGGAATTTATAATGTAATGTTGTGCATGTAAACTTAAATTAATAAATTACTGCTTCTTACGGAGCATATTTAAACTAGGTCATAGTTTACCAACCACGGGCCTGAGGCGGATCGCCTCTGCCTGCAAGAGCAAGTGAAGCGAGCCTAATGGTTTTAGCACCCACCTCGGATTGGTTTGGTTAGTTTTTCTTTTTAACATTATTAGTAGGTACTTATTAGCTGAATAGTTTTATGAATCGAGGCTGTTGAGGGAAGCTGCTTATACGTTGAAGGCGCCTGACCCTTTGAACCTCGTTTTTTAGCCCGACTTCGTAGTCGGGCTAAAAAACTGGGTACGGCTGTGCCTTCAATCTGAAATATCATAAGAATGGAATAATTAAGAAGCTACTAAGAAGTCGAAGTCGATTTGAAATTAAAAGAAGTTATGTTGATTTTCAGTTAGGCGTTCCTCGTTTTATTTGAACCGGACTGTGGGGTGTGATGGGACTGGATCCACCCTTGGTTGACAGCTATATGTTTGACAGGGACATCCAGAGTTGTAATCAGTAGCGATCTGTCTTATGACCGAACCTAATAACGTATCTATCTCCAATTTTGGCGTAATGGAGAAAGAAAAACCTATTAATTTCTGGTTTTAACGTCCCAATAAAGACAAATAATGCGGCCCTATCACGTGTTGACAGCTATTTGTTTGACAGGGACAGATAGAATTCAGCGACTTTCAGTAGCGATCTGTCTTAGGTTATTGGGTTTGGCCGTTATACAGGATGCCTGGCAGGGAAATCGACGCACAACCTTTAGAAAACATTATGATTCTGGACAAAAACAGCTGTTTTCTACAAAAGTGCGATGCCTACGCGGTGAAAATGTAAGTAACAACTTTATTTATTTAATTATCCAGAATCATATACTGAATCTGAGGTAACAGGTTGCGTCGAAATCCATATCAACCTGAAAATAAGAGGTATCTCATACCTCTACAAAATGCGTCAGCATCTCTGTAAAAACGCCGCTTCACAGCAGCCCTCGCCTACACTACACACGTGTAGATACAAGGGTACAAGGTAGTCAGTTGACCTACTAGATTCGCTTTGTGTGGAAATATATGCGGGATCGTCCACTGCGACCACAGAGTAGGTAGGTACCTAAGTACTTTATACAGAAAACTACGCGACGCTCAGCCACACGCTACACAAAAATGCGTGACTGTTAAACAACTTTTGAAAAACTTTGGATTGGATTCGGTTTTTCTTAGATATAAAATAGACGCCGTTTACGTATATTTATAGCGATAAAACCAAATAATTTTGTACAAATGAAAGTAACTTTCGTTTTTATATTAAAAAGTTATTGTAGAATGAATAGAAAATGTTCAATCCGCCGAACACATTTTTCTCTATTCCCAAAAATCCTAAATTTCGACTTGAGTCACTTTCATTCTCAGCGTTCGATATGTGGTTTGATATTTATAGTTGCAATTTTACTCCTCACTCTTCATCTACTCAAAAAGATTCTCAGTCTATGTGAGTTTGAGTTGAGGAACTAACTGTAAAAAATAAGGTACGTCGGCATCTACTTTGAGGCTTCCTTGATCTAGCCAACAAGGAAGTTATAACCGAAACATGCGAAATTTATCCGATTTCCATAATGTCTTTTGAAGAGTTTATTGAATATTGACGTATTCGTGACACCTAGACTCACACTCATTTAAGGGACCTCATAATTTCCTTAATCTGACGACTTTGAATACTGCTTTTGAGGGTTCCGAGGCACGCCTTGAGGTCTCCTCGACAGAGTTATGAGTTGAGAAGCTTACGAGGATACGACATAAAGTATGGTAAGTCATTGAGAAATTTTCGAAATGTAATCTGAGAAGGCTTGGTATGCGTTGCAACATAAAACTTCGAGTGCTTTTTTTGTGTTGAATTTGCTGTAGAGCTACCCTCAGCGGGGTCAAGCTCCTCCCAAACGACGATCATGTCTCGTCAGGATAGTTGTGGTGTTTCTTCGATGTCACATATTTAAGCTGCCACTTGTCTAATATACCTTCCACAAATGATCACATATATTTGCCGTCATTTAGACGACAAACTTTCAGGAATATATCATGAAATCAAATATTATTTTTCCCAGCTGTTCACAGTATTTTTAAGTTATTTAGTATTTTTACATATATTATGCTCGTGACTGTACAGTCGTTGATCTGATGAAACAATTTGTAACGTAATTTGATTTAACTAAATGCACATAATGAGTAACCAAAATTTGTTCATAGACCAAAGTATGACACAGGGTAATGTCCTTCGTTTCGTAACGTAATTCCACATAAATAAACATACTTTCGCTTCGAAACGTAAATTACAATGTTTACGATTTTTCATTTATTGTAATGGCACACCACTATCGTGGTGTGACATTTGTTCTACAGTTTCAAAGATGGCTGTCTTGTCGCAGTTGCTTTTCTCTGCCAAACAATACTGAAAAAATTGAGATAACCAACTATTTTTACACTTTTATAAAGAAAATTAGGTAGATCTTAATAAATAACGTTATACTAACGTCCTAGTCATTTTGATAATGTGATAACAAGTGTACCCATGGCTTCCAATGTGCAAGACGCGCCTGTTCAGCAGACGTTTGTAGAGGAGATAGATTACAATGAAATTCAGGAGTTATCGGTAAATATCGGTACATGATCTGGTCTATTGTGAGTTATAGAATGTTAATTATACTTATAAGTACTGAATTTGTGTCGTCAGGTGGTGGGCAAAGGCGCGTTTGGTGTAGTATGGAAGGGTCTGTGGCGGAACACACTAGTAGCAATAAAGCACATCAATTCTGAGGCTGAGAAGCGGGAGTTTTCGATAGAAGTGCGACAGTTGTCTCGCGTGTCACACCCGAACATCGTGCGGCTGTATGGAGCGTGCACGAAGGGCGCCCACGTCTGTCTGGTAATGGAATACGCCGAGGGAGGCTCGCTATACAATGTGCTGCACAACCGCCCCAAGCCTAAATACACTGCAGCGCACGCGATGAGCTGGGCTCGACAGTGCGCAGAGGTTAACATTGTTTTGATTTCATATTGCTTAGATATGTTAAAAATTTGTATTTTTTTCAGTAATATGTGACTATTTGGTCTGTTTCAATAAATAACTAGAATATCAGTAAAACATCAGTAATTAGTATTGGAAATCGGAACTTTTAACACTTGAAATATGTTGGTAAATTTCCATTATTGATAGTACCTATATTTGCTAGTAATTCAAATACAAGCATATGCATAAATAAGTGCACATAAATCACTTCATAACAATGTTACATTACAGGGTGTAGCATACCTGCATTCAATGAAACCAAAGCCGCTGATACACAGGGATTTAAAACCACCTAACCTGTTACTAGTGGGAGGTGGTCAAAGACTAAAGATCTGTGACTTTGGCACTGCTGCAGATAAAGCTACGTACATGACTAACAATAAAGGCAGTGCAGCTTGGATGGCACCTGAGGTTAGTAATGATTAAATACTAATATTATCGCCACAGGCCACAACTTACGAACCTTATTGACCCGAACAGGCGCTTTACTTTGTGTAAATATTTTCATCACTACCACTCACAAAACGGTGAAGGAAAACATTGTGAGGAAATGGGCACGTATTAGAACCAAAAAATTCAAAAACATGTAACATTTACCAACCCACACTGGGGCCCTTGTGGTGGATTATGGCCCACACCCTCTCAAAGAGAGGTAGCCTGTGTGCCAGTAGTGGGAACATTATAGGCGCATTATGTAAATACTAACAATAAAGGCAGTGCAGCTTGGATGGCACCTGAGGTTAGTAATGATTAAATACTAATATTATCGCCACAGGCCACAACTTACGAACCTTATTGATAGTTGGCTAACCATACAGCATTTTTTAATATTGACATAGGTCTTGATTAATCATAGTAGGTTTTATTTGCCTCTTAAAAGGGCCTTTGAAAGGAAGTTTATCCTCCAAAGTACACCACTGAAAAAAAAGATTGCCTGTGCTATGGAAATTTACAAGCAAGTAGTCTGTGATCTAGGATAAAAAGTATTCATGTCCTTCTCCAGGTCATGGTCTTCCCAGTTTCCAAATTTCATCCAAATCCAGTCAGCAGTTTTGGTGTGAAAGTGTTACAAACAAACTATTTCATTTATATTAATAGTTCTAACATTTTTTGGGAAATATAGACAAGTAGTCTCATAGTTATATTAAATTTGTAAAAAATAACAAGGTTTTTGTTGTTCCACAAACACTTTATTTACATAATATCACCCCTTGTTTCCCCGAAGGGTTGGGCACAGGTGTACCTATAGTACACCCACATTTACTCACTTTATTTTTCATACATAAATAAGGAAACAATACATCAATTGATAAAGGTAATATGAAGTAAAAATAGATATAATCAGTAATTAGAGGTTGCTATAATAACACTAGGTATTTTTCTGTTGCTTGGCGCCAAAAAAACACAGAATTACTTGTTACAAAGATATGGTAAACATATTCAGTCTTATTCATAAACGTGTCTTAAATTTTAATCAATTGCTAAGCAAATGTTTAGCCAAATTCTTATTCATAAACGTTGTTTAGCGCTAAGAGTTCGCTAACCAATTGATTAGTAGCTGTCAAATTTAAACACCATCGGTAGCTTGTTAAGAGGATGCTAAGAGGCAATATGGCGGTTTTTATTTGAGTCAGCTGATCGATTCAATAGGATTATTGTTTGCCTCGAGGTTATTTTGTTCCTAATATCGAGCTGTGCCTTAGTAAATATGGAATTCGACAATCTTTTACGACCTTTCAGAACGACGCAGAAAAAAATTAAATCATTTTTAAACGCCAGCGGGAAGTAGACCAAGGAAGACCTACAAAGCTCGTTAATAATTTCTTCATTCGAAGTACACATGATGAAAGGATTTATAGGGAAAACTCAAACAGGAGTAGGCTCAGTAGGTACCTACTCATGAGGTTTGAAGAGTACGAGTTTGTGAGGAAGCTCATAGGAGATAGTTATTATCCAATGTGTTATCCCATGTGCCCTTAATTATATGACGCCAGTTCTAAGGCCATAAACTATAAAAATAGCCACGTGGCACACAAATAACAAGAGACATTTTGTAGAAACAATTTATTTTGATATTTAATAAGGGAAAATTTTTGTTATAAATTCCCTATATTTTTTTCCAATATTCTTCTTACAAAGTTTTGGACTGTGCCATTCTTTTCTCATGCCACTCTCATTTCTCATGAATTCCACGTAGCCTCAGCCCTAATGGTCTCCTCCCTCCCCGTCTTTGGGGTTGAATAGTATTGGTGCTAGGTTGTAACGAGTTTTTTTACACCGTTACATGTATTGATGATTGTAGTCGATTTCGGAACGATTTCTTAATTTTATTTTTTTTATCTGTGATACATTTCGTATGACATTTTTGGACGTCAAAATTGGACTTCACTTTTGCGATCTTTGTTGGTCAAGTGACATGTCTCTTGATTTTTCCTGAATGGAATCGTAACTAATCTAGTTTATTGTGGCGCTTTAATGCCCTAATCCTAAACCAAAGGACCCGTGGAATGGTCCCGGTGGATATTTCGATCCGATTTTTGGTAAGTTGCTCTTTTCGAGAGAAAATTTCCTTCGACGATGGCGGTTCGTTTGTGACCATCTTACGGTTTTTCGCAGGTTTCCTCGTCGCCTCCCTACGTCTCTTATACCAAATATCTTCACGGTACACCGAGGGAGACGCGAGTTTATATACCTGGAATAAGCGGTAAGTTTTTCGTTGGTCGATGCGTCCCCGCGTGTCCGAGTTCGGAGTGAAAACACATCTCAGAGTTCCTTTTTGTCCACAGCCTACAACTGTGGGTGCTTATTCCACCTTTACTTCAAATAAATTTCTACTGGCCTTCCACGGGGGCTGATTACCTGAGAGGTACCACCTTCCGGCTCTCGGGGTCAAGCTTCAAGTTACATATTTTTTATATCTTTTTTTTTTCCTATAGAACATAACAGCCTTCAGCTGCGAATTTAAAGATGCAATGATGATATAGCAAGTAAACTTTATATTAATATAATAGTATACATTAGGCTAAAGGTACAATAAACTGGGAACGTTCAAGGTAGTGAGTCTTTTAATCACCATTGACATCCACAGGCCCCCATCCTAAGATTAATGGTCCAATCTCTCCAACTTTATTTATCTGGCTATCTATTAATAGTGTGTCGCTCCACGGCGCCCGAAATTTAATTTCTTACAATAACATACTTTTTTTTAGGAGATCACACACACACACACACACACACACCTATTCTTTTAATTTTTAATATTACATTTGGCTTCCCAATTAGGGACCGTATTATCCATTAAATTTTTATTATTACAAGGTGCTAATAGTGGCTTTCATAGCAGCAGTCAAACTTGTACCTGTAAACAAGCATAATAATTGTTATTAAAAGACACTGAAACCCCGTTGCAACAGCGATAGGAATTAGGAAGTAATATATAATAGACACAAGTACCTACATACATTTCCAAAAGAGTATTTTCAAGCTAGGACATGAAAAAAACATAGCTATAATCGGCTACTAATGTTACATCAATTTTACATTCATTTGGTCAGTTTATATTAGTATATAAATTCAGGGATAAATACCTTTTCCAGTTTACTCCAATTAATGGAGCTAATTATTTTCATTGCTACCATGCCAAATACAATGAAATAACGTAATAAATAATTATATTCAAATTAAAATTTTCGATGTAAGTTTTGACATACGTCCGTTAAAGTCACGACAGATACAAAAATCGTGGGTTTGACAACTTTATTCTTGAAATTCTGTTTTGTAGTCGACTATTTTGATTATAATCTGTGATGAATACATAATTTCACCTCTATTCCGTTTCTCTACTAATCACCCGCTAACTAGCGTTTATAAATAAAGAAAAGTTAAGAATTGATTTAGAGCTAACTAATTGGTTAGCTAAGCAGTGGCTAACTAATGGTTAGCGAGATTTTTATAAATAAGGCTGATTATGTTTTTAACAAAAAAACAGTAAAGTTCCAATTGACAATTTAACACCATTATCATAACACATACATAATTCCAACAGCTGATAGTGAGATTGCATACAGCTTAACAGGTCTTTAAGTACATAGTAATAAAACAATATCACAATCTAATCATATGCCCAAATCTTTAACTTTATCTTATTCATAGATAGTTCTTTGTAAGGATAGTAAAAGGTCTCATTTTCTTGCAAGTTTTTTCTGTATCTGTTCTTTAAAACCCTCAACACCCATTTAGCAAGGGTGGTCATCAATACTTGCTGTCTTGCTATGCTGTCCCACTGCTGAAGGCCTCCCCTAAATCCTTCCCAGCCCTCGCGGTACGCGTCCAGGTCATCTCGCCATATCTTTCTTTATCGGCCTCGGCGGACCGTCCATCTTCAGGCATCCATTGTGTGGAGACTGTTGCCCAGCTATCACCGTGCATACGGCTGATGTGGCCCGCCCAATCCCATTAAAGCCTTGCAGCCTTCTTTCCTGCATCCAGTATGGATTTTAGAATAGGCGACGGGCATATCTAGCTAATACAGTGGTAAAAAGATTTGCCCAGTCAGCATACAATGATAGTAATGCTAATAATAGTTCTTTTTTACTTATTTATTTTACAGGTGTTTGAAGGATCAACATATACAGAGAAATGTGATGTGTTCTCATGGGGTATTATTCTATGGGAAGTTCTGTCCCGAAGGAAACCCTTTGAGGAAGGAGGGTCAGCTTTTAGGATAATGTGGGCTGTGCATACAGGTATTGCATAAAACTGATTTCATACTGGTTGATAGGTTGATAGCAGCTTGGCATGTGTGTAGACGTAGTAATAAGATTTCCTTGACAACCTTGAAAGTTGGATTTTGAAACCTTTACATTTGTACCAAAATTCAGTCCAAATTCTAGTCAAGTAAATTGATGTCTAGAAGAATAATTCACATGTCAAATTTATGCAAACTTATGATAAGAGATCGGATATTCGAATGCATATTCACTTAAAGTTAATTTTTCGCTATGAAAGTATGGCTAAGCGGCTTCTTAAAATAAAGTTTTTTTGTACAAAAAGTAACCGGCTAGGAACACCGGGAATGCATAACTTGTCGGGTGGAAGCGACTTAAAAAAAAAAAACCGGGATTCTTACAATATTATGTAGGATATGCATCCGATTCTATAGTCAAAATTTGTTGATTCTGGAACCTTGGGATTTTTTCGATACAAAAGCGCATTCCATATTAGCCAACATCTAAACTTTAGGTGAATACGCATCCGAATATCCGATCTCTACAAGACACATCACACACTTGAATTATTTTTCGTAATAATAAATATTTTTTGTGTGAAGTATATAAATTTATGTAGTCCCAAAAAGTACAAAAATTTAAAATAACTTTGAACAATTGCAGATATCATGCTATGATAAGCAGAATGCTGACCAATCCTATTATATTTTATATGAAACAAGATTGAAATCAGTTTCAATTAAGTGCACATACCATGTTTTTTTGGCTATTAAACACTATTAATGCCTACATAGACCAAAATCCTACCTGCATGTTTACTCATCAACTGTAAACAATAAAAGTACTTTTATAGTTTGAGTTCCATTGAATTATGATATCATACTGATGTGATTCAGTCCGCCTACCATCGATTATATCCTTCCATAACATTCCATTTGGTGCATCCTTTTAACATCATTTCAGTCTAAACCTCTTTTGAGATTAGACATTTTTTATTTTAGACTGTGTGTATTTAGACTGAGGAAAATAAACGAAGTTTTAGTTGTTATCTTATTAATAATTAATATTATTAAAGTTCATAAAGTGTGATCTATCTGAGTTAAGTTTTATCAAAAGTGTTATTAAATGAGTACTTCATAAATTTCTAGGTCAAAGGCCAAACCTGATAGAGGGTTGTCCTGAGCCAATAGAGCAGTTGATGACACAATGTTGGCACAAAGTTCCTGCGGAGAGACCCAGCATGGCCAAGGTAAGCCTACCTTCCATCCAAATATAAATGATGAGTGGAGCAATCTGTTGCCAATAGTAAAGGTTACGCTATTATAATTTGATTACTCACCTGTACTGGCACAGGTGTTCACAATGCACAGTGCAAAGTATAGTAATCAAATTCGCCAACTACAGGTGTTCACAATGCATAGTGCGATTTTTGTTGGAAGATTTTAATTAGACCGGAGCGGAGCGAGGCAGCAAAGCGGAGCGGTTACTTTGTCCACTGAAGAGGAGCAGAGAATTTGTGCAAATCTATTGGTGGACTTTTACCTCGCTTACCGTTCCGCCACCTCGCTCCGCTCCAGTGGGCAGGCCGCCTAAGTCTCGATCCCGTGGGAATATCGGGATAAAAAGCATCCTAAGTCCTAATCCAGGTCATGGTTTACCTTTGTGCCAAATTTTAACCAAAAACGTTGGACCGTTTTAGTTTAAAAGCGTTACAAACAAACCAAAAAATCAAATCTTTTCTCTCTATTGTATTAGTTTAGACTAGGGACCCGTTCCTACTTCACACAGTGGCAACTGTGTGGCGACGTCAAAACATCGCGATTTCTGTGCAATAACTAAGTTGTATGAATGTTTATACACATCAACAATTCCAAATAAGTGCTCTAACTAAATGACGGTGAAATCTGGATTAAAATCCATTGTATAGTTTAGAAGATCTAAATGGTCACATGCAGACACAAAAAGCGACTTTCTATGTATGCACATAGAAGACTAGGGGGGTTGAGATTGTGATTGTGCTGCAATTATTTGGGAGGATTTGTTTTTTTTTTGCTTCCATTCTATACGCGTATGAGATAACGTATGTAAGCGAGCTGATATTTGAAAACAGTAAAAAAATTATAACATACCTACCACGTAGTAGTACTATCGGTTCGAAAAGAAGAGGAAAACCCAAAGGCTAGCCTAATGATATCTATTTTCTGGTTTCCAGGTGGTAGATATAATGTCGGCACTGTGTGAGTTCTTCCCGGGCGCCGACACGCCCATCAACTACGACGACTGCGAGGACGACAACTCGGAGTGTGAGGACGACGAGTACATGCAGTACGACACGCAGGACAGCCTCGACACCGACCACACGCTCTCACAAGTACACATCCCCACGCCGTACGACGCTACCGCCTCCAACCCCGTCCTCCTCAGAAACATCGACCATACCATCCAGCCGCCCCGGCCGCGCAGCTTCGTCGAAACTCAAGTGAGTAAGCTACAGCACTTAATGGCCGCCGAGGCGCAACCTACAACCTCGGCTTTACCTAAAGATGAACCGGATGTACATAACAGAATAGGACCGGTTCGGATTCCACAGCAGTTTAAAAAGCCAGAAGTGTTTACGGAAGCGGGGAGGTCACCGGTGACTATAAACCGGACGTCGAGTTCGCCGGTCGCGTCGGAGCCGCGCGCGCCCAGCGCCGCCAGCGCCGCCAGCTCGCCGCAGCCCTCGCGCCGCGTCGTCCGGAGCCCGGTGGTCTTCAGCGAGAGCTCGTCGCCGCGCCGCCTGTCGCCCATCGCCAACTACAACATCGGCAACATAAACCCGCGCCACATCGACATAGAACAGTACTGGAACAGAGAGAACGACCAGCAGCTCTCCCCGGCCAGGAGCGCCTCAATCACCAGCAACTCCAACTCAATGAAGAAAGAGGACTATAATCAGAACTACTGCGACAGATTCAGCGCAGCCAACAGTCCCATGACGCCCGCCAAAGAGTACAACGGGAATCTGTCACAGAGAGCCATTGATCCGAGATATCAAACCCCATTACAGATTGAAGTGGATCCAGTAAGTCCAATAAACGTATATTTATACCTTGTCCTGTCCCTTGAAGACGCAAGTTATGTAGTGAAGATAGCACAACCGGTGGAGGACCAATTAACATAATTATAGTTATTGTATTTTTATGTATATATTTTTATGGTTTTATGCATTATGACAATCTAAAGTCTTGTAGCTTTATATAAACTAGTTGTTTAATTTTTCAGAATTCATGGGAGTTGATCGACGTGCCGATCGCTTATGATGATTATGTGGAAGTGAGAAATTCTGCTGGATTTGATAAATACTATACCATGGGTGAGTATTGCTTGCTGTGTTCAATGTTGATATTGTTGTTTGTTTTAGCTTTAAGAACTCCTGTAAGGGACCATTCATGTCTTGTTCACTGATTTTAAATACCAAAAACATCTTGAAAGCCGTCAGGCAATGTGAACTTTCTTGTGAAGGAAAATCGTAGATTTTGGCCTAAATCGCACCATTATGAGAATATACAATTCTCCAGCAGTGGTAAAATTATATATTCATACACTTTCACTTAAAAACAAAACAAACCAAGTTATACTTCCAGTATTAAAATTAACTACCATTGTACAGCGTTAATTTGCAACATATTTGTGTGAGAGTGTTATAAAAAGCCTCGAAGTTCAGGTGAAATTAAAATCGTTATGCCACCAATGTTTCCGCGCAGTCTAAGAATAGTTCCACATTTTGGATGATTCAGAGATTCGTCTAACTGACCACGTGTACTATCTGACGCGGGGGCGCGTGAGTGACATGAAATGGCTTTTAACTCGATATAAATACGCACTAACACTGAAAAACTCAGATAAATCAAAGACTATTGTTTTTTAAGTGTAATTATGGAGAGATTGAGTCATGTAACAGAAGAGACTAACAAGCTAGAACTGAAAATAAACGAGACATATTCTGTAATGTATTGTCACAAAAGAGCTTATGAATGTTGTAAAAAGAAATTGGCACTTCAAATGTTTAATGCAAAGAGTCACAATACGGTTTTATACATCATTATAAACTCACTGTACGACCAAATAAGTCTCGGTCGTCCGTTTTCTTTTTTATTAATGTAAATTCGTTTATGAACAAAAAAAAACACGTATCGACTTGAGAACCTCCTCCTTGACTTGAACCTCCTTCTTTTTTTCGTCGGTTAAAAAGTTGTTAGCCTCCAATTGCCTCTAACCTTTCCCTTCAATCAAACCTAATTAGTCCCATACCTAGTAGAGTATTTGAAAACCATCAGGCGCTACGGAAAATAAATGTTTTTTCTTTTATGTCAACAAATTATTGAGGAACTTAATAAGAAAGAAAGAAAGAAAAAATATATTTAACAAATCACACACAAATCAATTATTTATTTTACTATGTTCAAATCTATAATCATCAGGGTTGGAAAAACTTTTTTTTTATATATTTTTATAAAACAAACAGTTCAAAATGTTTATAACTAGTGTTTTTTTTTAGTTTTTACCTTTAGGCATCAATTATAGCGAATAATAATCCATTGCTAAACTATTTCCTAATTCACATTAGTAAAAGTTAACAAAACTATAAATATTTACTTTTCGTTGCTAATCTTGCGTATTTCTAATTATTAATCAATACACAAAACTTTACATACACCTTGTATGTTATGTAGAGAGAGAGCGGGGGGAATACCCACTAATCCAGTGAATTACTTTCTTTCGACGGCCGACATAGGGACTTTACTGGCGGGGAGTTATTTCAATTCCAAATAAAGTTTTCCATAACCTATAATTAATAATTTAAATAAAAGTACAAGAAAGCCTCAACTTGTAAATTTATTTTAAGCTATTTCAAGTCCTACATATTTATTCGTTTGGATTTATTTCCATTCATTTGCAATTAAAGGAAGTTTTAAACTCTTTTTTTTTAATGATTTAAACATTGCTTAAAACTTGTTCTAAACTATGTTTTGAAATACTTATTAAAACACATAGTTTTATTTCAAACTGTTTGAACACGTGTTTTAATCATGCCAACCCTGAAAATTATCCGTAAATCTTTAATGGCCTGTTTCACCCATTCCTTGTTAATACTGTTAGATACGTGTAATAAACCCATAAACACCATTCTTGTCAGATTAATGCTCGGTTCACGATTTTTGGTTCCAGTAGTGTGTTTAGTTCCTAGGTTAGAGCATAGATGTCGTCATTCCTACTTCGACACTACCTATACTTTTTAATTGTGCAGCACCGAGTTCAATATTTAAAATTTATTATTTTTATTTGATTCGCTTTATTAATATTATTTTCTGTTTCGGGTTGCTTAAAAGTTCGATTACTTTCTCAACTGACGGTCAGCAATGATACGGCCGACTGACTGACTACATCCAGATATAATCATGGCCCACAGAATTACTGAATATGATAAGTTTAAAATCATCATCATCATCATTTCAGCCGAAAGACGTCCACTGTTGGACATAGGCCTCCTCCAAGCATCGCCTCTGAACGGGTCTGTGCTTCCCGCATCCAACGGATTCCTGCGGCCCTCACAAGGTCATCGGTCCACCTTGTGGGAGGCCTTCCAACGCTACGTCTTCTGGTACGCGGTCGCCACTCCAGAACCTTTCGGTCCCATCGGCCATCTGTTCTGCGAGCAATGTGCCTGCCCACTGCCAATTCGTTTCAAAGAATTGCCAGTTTGGCAATTCTTCGGGCTATGTCGGTTACTTTGGTTCTCCTGCGGATCTCCTCATTTCGGATTCGTTCACGTAGGGAAACTCCAAGCATAGCCCTCTCCATTGCCCTTTGGGTGACTTTTAGCTTTCTGATAAGGCTCATTGTGAGCGACCACGTTTCAGTGCCATAGGTCATCACTGGCAACACGCAGTGGTCAAAGACTTTCGTCTTGAGACACTGCGGTAGGTGGGACGAGAAGATATTGCGTAGCTTCCCGAACGCTACCCAGCGGAGTCGGATTCGACGATTGACCGCTTTCTCGAAGTTGGACCTACCTAATTGGAGAATTTGTCCTAGGTAAACGTATATATTCGTCCACGACTTCGAGTGTAGAGTCTCCGATCTTCGTGAGAGTGGGTGTTACATGTGCATTTGACATGACCTTTGTTTTGTCCATGTTAATTTTAAGACCCACTCTTTCGGTTTTGTTTTAAATAGTGTAACTTAATAGTACTACGCAAAGAATGATATAGGTTGCTCCTAGATTCGTTCAAAATAATAAATAGTAGCTGTTGCCCGCGACTTCGTCTGTTATCCAGGATAAAAGAAGCCTATGTTCTTACCTTGGTCATGGTCTATCTGTGTGCCAAATGTCATCCAAATCCGTTTAGCCGTTTTGGCGTGAAAGCGTAACAAACAAATAAAACTATGCACAGATAAGAAATTTAAAAAATGTTCTGCAGTTGACAAAACGAGCAAACTAAGCTCTACAGTCGACTAAGACATTATATTAAATGTGATAGTTATATTGGTGCAAAACATAAGAGCTGACCATAACTCAAGCGATTCGAGATTGTCGTCTAATCTTGTACCAATGCATCAGCGCGTGAGTAACCGCGCACAAATAGCGGAGTCCTGGCAGGACACGCTCAATCGCTGACTCACGCGCACGCCAGCGTTTGTTTTTACGTTCAACTGTTAATATGTGGGTAGTTTTGTTTTTGTTGTGCTGAATGTGTGGTTAATGTTTACCAACATCGTATATATATTGTAGTTTTGTCATTTTGTAGAATTGACTGTTTGTTTTGTGTTTCATGAAAGATATAAGAGTAATCTTCTCTTCTAATAAAAAAATACACAAGGTCTAGGCATGATAGGTATTCCAATGAGAACTTCCAAATTATAATATTGCCATCCTTCTTTGCTTATATCGACTTTTTGGGGACGGCACAGATTGTCTTCATGTTTTTCTGCCTTCATAGCCAGTATTCACATCTAGGCATCTCTATTTTCACACAATCCATCAATCCTTTCCCTGGTCTTCTTCGAATATATAAATTTATAAATTAAATTATAAATTCGAAATGAAGGACATAAGCTACTTTTTGTCCCTGTAGCACGTTCCGGTGGGATAAGTTCCGACACCCGCGCGGGCAAAGCCGCGGGCTGAAACTAGTAACTTATTTAGTAAAAAAATTATTACATTTTTATTATTATATTATCAAAATCATGTGATTTTTATGAACAACCTTTCAAAGTGTTTCAATAACTCAGAACAGCATCCAAGATGCAAACATGCTTACATCCAAAGATCCTTTTCACTCACTGTGTCATCAATAACTTTCATATGTCATGGCATTTGCAATGAACAATATGTCTGCCTCAATTTCAACATTCTCTTTTGTGAAAGCTCATAACTACGCCTCAAGGGGTTATTTTTTACAAATCATATCTAGGAATGGGCTTTTTTCAAAAAACCTCATTCAATCAATAATAATAAACGTCGTAAAAACAAATTAAAACTGTATAAACAATGACTGAACAAATGCTTCAGCTTTTTTATTTAATTAAACAAGGTAAAGTCCAGTTCCTCTCACAGAGAGGAGGCCTGTCCTAGCAGTGGGAACATTATAGGCTGATTATGCTATAAGCTTAAGTCCAGCAAGGCTTACCCACAAATAATTTCTTCAATTACCTTTTTTTTACACAGATGTCGTCAATTATCAGTTGTCACCCAGTCGCTGACTTTGACAAACTGCAACACAAAACATGAAAAAGCAATTGTCTACTCAATTTTCTGTCATGCAGCATTTCAATGCGCGTTTTATTTATAAAACAAACAGTCCAACTGAATATACACTAGTTCTCAGGATACGTAGGGTATCATTTACAGTCTGGCTAACAACAAGAGCCCTAATGTTAATTATAATGCATAGTGTTAGCAGTTCGGAGAAAGCCGCGGTGCCGCCGCGCCGCCATTTGACAGCGAATACCGCGCACTCAAATATCAAGCGCTTAGTCATACGAACAGACATGTTACATTAGTTTTATTATTACATAACTTATTTTTGCTCTTTGCTCGAAATAAGTGCGTTAGAGTATTAAAAGATACTACTGCGTCTAATCTAGGCTTTTAAACACAAAGTGAGTCATCGTCTATATTATAAGTGGATGTGTTTAAATGTGGATGATGGAGCCAATCTTATTTGATGTTATTATTTTTGATGTTTGTTGCAAATCTGTTTATAGTTACTTCTTTATGTTGTTTCTTTTTGTGTTTTAGAACTGTCAATAGGAAAGAAATATTAGCGCCAACATTGCCGGAAATACCGTGTAACCTATTTGCTTCCACTAACGCCGTGATGCATGGAGAAGAATATAATAATTTTACATTTCTCAATAGAACATGAAAGACCGACAGTGTAGTTCCGGCATTATTATTATTAGAGCATTTTATACATTGCGAAGTTCTAGATTAGATTTTGGGTGAGATCATATGCGTATTTATTTATTTGGCAGTATTATTATATTATAATAGAACTGTGTATTAAAAAAACTTGCAACAGACTCATTGGGGTCAAATCGGAATGATGCTAACGTTGAAGTGCCTAGCAATAGCGGGTTTTAGTGGTTCGCAATAAAAGCGTTGCGTGTTTGTCGTTAATGTCGTAGTTGCACGTACTGGCGCATAGGCGCATGTTGCGTGGACAACGGAACCTTGCTGCGGTGCGGTGGCGCCACAAACTAATGAGTACTTTTTCTCTGGCTTACTATAAGCATTGTAAATAAATAGGCGAGTTTGGTTTTGAATATCGAATTTGGAACCGGAGTATGTTTTGGAGCATTCTTTGTTTTTAATGTAAACCGTTTTTTTTTTCAATAATAATATCATCGGGTATAATTTAGCAGTACGGCAACTGCAAGGTGTATTTTCGTATGCTCTTAAATATCGTGTGTCCCAAATAGTCAAAATGAAGTTTTTTTTACATGTTGTTCTGCTTCGTAGCAATCGCTGATCACAAAAAATCATAGACTAAATAAATGAAAACCGTTGGCTCGATTAAACATAATTCCTTGAAACAGTGTTAAATTGGTACCGCCACTTTATTCAATAAATCTTTATGTTAAGATTTCATACTTCGTAGAACGCTTTTCCACCACCAATGGAGTTTATTGAGAATTTCATGACTAATCTTATACATAGTCGGTTCTAACTCAACATCAAAATAAATATTGAATAAAGGCGGAGTATCTCTGGACGTCACATAAAATAAAGATGGCCACGTTCTTTGAAACTCTTCGGACTATTAAACGTTTAGTTCTCCTTGTAGGAATGATTCTTGGTTTCGAGTCAACTCTCTTTTATTCCGAGATTTCGTTCCAGCAAAAAAAAAAATTGGAAAGACACATTGTTGGTTTAACTTTTTTACAATTTGCCTTTGTTGAATAAGTTAAACCTGCTATACACATACTTGCATCTTAAGCTTTATTTACAATCGTAAAGCGAGGTTGTATAAATAGGACCCTGTATGATACGTACCGTTTGACCCGTGTTACTCGTTTGACTTCGTTCACCTGACTTTGATTGATTGAGTGCAATTAAAAGAGCGTTGCCATCTCCGAATCAAAAACAAAACGGTAACTTTGGGAAATATACAAGAAAATCTTCCAACCCCCATCTCTCCATGTTTCTATACCGCATATTTACATGTGCTGCAGCTGTCATAAAACACAGAATCTTTCCTGACGTATGTATTGATTAGTTATACTCGTGTGTGTTTATGTGGTCCAGATGCGGCTCAGGACGGTCCCGCCATGAGTCACGCTTCTCCGAAGGGGCCGCGACTATTTTAGACTGTGTCCGCTTACCTTCTAGGAACCGGGTAGTGTGGGACCAACGACCGATCGCAAAACGAAAGTATTGTTAGATCGGGAACGGGGTTGTTCCTGCTCACCATTAGTTCCTAGTTTTATTCTCGCTAAAGAGGCGAATCCAGGAAGTCTTTACTTAGCTGCAACTTTGTCGTCGTTTTTCGTTGGACGGCTTTCGTACGTGCGTTGCGTCGAAGTCATTATGTTTGGCATGCGTTTGATCACCTTTTGCCTTGTTAATTAGTTAGAATATGTGATGTATGTGAGTAGATATACTCCATGTTTATAAATCGCATCATATTCTAGATGTTTAGTCAGTGTTTCATCGGTCTACTCTTGCGCCGAATGCGTTCCTTACTCACTTTTCTGGTCGGTTTCTGCACATTCGGTTCGCTATTTTGAATGATCAATAACCTACCTTTTCCAGGTGAGTGACTTTCAAATGATTAATAAGGCGTTTAAGTTCTGTCGGCGTGATGTGAGAATAGTGTTAGATGTTGTTAGTACGTCGCGCAATATTGACAAGCATCCGCGCAGATGGCTAGACAGATCGCAGTTTGTTTATTTACCGCTTCCGCCCGTCGCGTTGACACAGCGCGAATATCGTCCAATAAAACACATTTAATATTACAATATACTATGTGCATTCTTATGCTCTTCGTCGTAAGCGTTCGCAAATGAGTAAGTTTTTCTCACAAATAATTACTGGCAGACATTGTCGTGTGCAGATCATGTGTTTTGTGTGCTGTGTAAAATTATCGCTGTGTGAAGACATACCTATTTGGTAGTTCCCAGTACTTTCAGGCGTGTGTTTTATAATATTTATCTTTTTAAATTGCACTGAATGAGTTTTCATTATACAAATGGTTTTTAGGGCAGTTATAAGTTCTTCGCGCAGATTTTTGTTGTGTTGTGATTGCGAAGTTGATTCCAAAAATATTGCCCAGACATCAGGACATTCAGTTCAGGAAGCAAAAACACTGGATTCAGTTAACATCGAGCATGATATTTCACTTTGAATGTAAGTATAACGTAAGATTAATTAGTTGCAAGCTGTACAGTAAATTCGCAAGCAATAATTACCAAAACGGTAAGCTGAAGTGTTACAGAAACATTTAGTATAATCCGGTGATGTTGCAAATTTCGCAAATGTGTTAAGTGAGACGTGCCTCGTGGCTCGGCCCTGCTGACTCAGACAGCAGACGTCAATGCGGTAAGAACAGTATCGCGGTAAAGTAAATAAGTCGTAATATTTTCATGGGTGCCGCTGCGGCGGGCACCTCGCCCGTTATGTGTTGCTCAAATAAACAAACGTGTTGATTTTTATACAGTGTCGGCGTTTCCAGTGGCCGAACATATCCAACCGTGATTCCATAGAACGATCTTCTATTTTACCGTGTACCTACTCACTTCGACGTTACTCGGAATATGCGAGTCATAACTCAGAGCTAACGAGAAACCCATTTTTTGTTTGATTCAGCAGGTAGATGCTTTTTTGATTCTGAACCTTAATGATGTCCTATTATCATTATTATTCGTGTCAGTTTGACCTTTTACCATCAAATTATTAATTTTCCCGTCTGAACTACCTGCAGCATTTAAAAATTGGAGCCGCGTATATTAAAAAAGATAGTAAACTCGAGAACTCAGGAGAAACGAAGTTCGGCGTTAGGACATACTGACTTCTATTGGCGATTAATATTTTTTTCTTTTGAGTTTTACAATTGGCTCTACGCAATATCTACTTGCGCCAACTTCATTTTAAGACTCTGATTTTTGATCTTTTTTCCTTATATGCTTGGCCTCTAACACATCGTTATTTTTAACCAACACTAGGTGCATCACATTCGGAAGAAAAAAAACATTCACCTCTCATAATGCTCAAAATCTAAATTAAGCGAACGCATTTGTCCGGTGTCAACAAAAAGAAGTGCGTCGGGCCACGCATGAATCAGCGCGATACAATTAATCTAATTTAAGGGGAGGCATGGGACGGGCCGCGCGTCGCACAGTCTCGCGTTCCCGCCGCGGCCGGCGCATCGCCCGCGCCCGCACGCTGCACTCCGATGCAACCGCGCGACCACGCACGCGCACACGCACCTCATGATCTAGTGTAATACCCAGTGAAATGCCGCAAACAGACTGTTCCGTTCAAGTTTCGATAACAGTGCAACCGGGTTACGATAAATTGCAAGTGTTCGTTGACGTTTACATGAGTGAGTAGCCCGTTTTGAACAGTAGTTTGTTTTGTAGTGACGAAATTATGATGCTGCCCATATAATTATGTAAGCCTAAATAATTAAACATGTATTTAAAATCGAAAGGAAGGTAACTACGTTGTATTTATCACAGAGTTTTATGTGATCATAACTATTTCACAATGTTTCAAAATTAATATATTGTAAATAATTAGTCCTTGAACTTGTGTTTTCAGTTATCTATTCATACATAGTTGAATCCTGAATGAGCTCTTGAAGTTATGATTCTAAGAAGATGCCTATCAAAGATTTCTTCTGTTTCTTACTAATAGTCAAAAAGCTGCTGAGAACATAAAATATCAGTCATCCGCTGATGAGAATCTACATAATCAGTCTTTATTGTTCCCCTTTCAGTGGAAGAACTTACTACTAAGTCGAAAGTTTTTTTTTGTTATTGTATTTATTCGATAACAATTCACATAGCGCTCAAATATAATCCAGTATGAAACTTTGGCACTGACTTGTAGAGCAAAGTAAAGCAAACTTAATATACTTGCTACTGTTTGTTTACCCTTAATTAAATTAAATAAAATCCATTTTCACACCTCACATTGTCAACCATGAATATGCTTCTCTTCTTAGCCTGATTTTAAAATATGCAGTCTGGCTGCAACTGTCCATGCTATCAATGTTACAATAGTTAGCAATTGTGTACCCCGGCAAAAAATAATTTAAATATAAAGATTTCACCAACAATCAATCTTCTAGGTTTTGTCAAATCTTGCTAGCAACTTTGTTGAATGTCAACATTATAAGTTTGTGCCAGTGTGGTTATGTTGTATGTTCTTTTGTCATGCAGCTAAATTTAAGAATGTGCAAATATATGGTCAATTTAAGAAAATAAATATTTTCAAAAAATCTTAACACTAAAACCTTACTATATACAAATGTATTGCAGTTACTTGTATCCATCAATCAATACAAAAATAACAATTGAGTGGCATAGTAATCACGCGGTAAATTTTCTTCTAACGATCGGCGACAGCGAAATAATCGTCTGTCAAAATGTAATGCCAAAATCTCTCAGCTAACGGCTATCTAGCAGCGATGAGTGACGCTTTCGGCGCGACGATGAATCACTGCTAATTATTTTATGATTCGCGAGCAGAGCTGCACGTGCGACGCCCGAACCAAACAATTAGATGAGGCACTTACACACCACTGTACATAAAGGTTGCTACCCTCCAAAACTCTTCAGTCCTTCGTATGGCAACGCCGGCCTCTGACCGGAGGATCTCGGCCCAATGTTAACTCTTTTGTTGTAAGAGATCTTTAGGAGACGCTAATAAACAATCCTCTTTGATGATTCCAAAATAGTGTTGTTTACAACGCTCCGTAGCGTAGTGTTAACAAGTAACCCTTTACCTATGGTAACGGTTCTCTCGACGTTGCATCTGTTTAGTTCGAAAATAACTCGCAGTTTAAACAAATCTATGATAGAACTTCACTTTTCAAGACTCGGCTATACCGGACCCAGAACCTGGCCAGCGCAGGCGTTATACAAGTTGGACAATAATGTTCTAGATTATGTCAGTAAACCTCGTCTACTTTCTTCAGCCTATGCCACGTTTGTAAACTGTTGTATTGGAGCCAAACGGACTATTTTCTTTTATCTTATCTTTCCCAATAGCAACGCTCTGACCTGACCTTAAGGTCACGTCAGAGCGTTGCTATTGGGAACCGAACATATGGTACGGCTTCACGTACGTTCAGTTTGAATTCAAACTGAACGTACGTGAAGCCGTACCATATGTGGTCGCAACAATAACTATACTAAACATCGTAAATACGGCAGTGATGAGACGTTTTGCAGACGGCGCCTACAGTGATTCAGTCTGGAGCGCGATTGCCTTTATAGATGGTGGTTGGTCGCAGCGGCCGGGCCGTTGGCATCGGAATCGCGACATGACTAACCGCCGCCCGCTCTAGATACAATCAAAATATGTGACAAGTTTATTTCTATTCGGAACAACACATTCTGCTCGATATATCCCGCGTCTCAAAGTTTAACATCTGCTGATTTTTTCTACGACATAAGTAGGTCGGGGCTCGCATCTGCGTCACGCGCCCTGGCCGCGGCCGCTCACCGCTCGCTTACGTTTACGCGAAATTGTTACGCTGTTTTTCTATGCCGTCGCATCGTGAGCTTTATATGTTTTGATGCAGCTAAATGCACTGATTGGTAGTCAATAGTTTGTTAATCGACTGACAGTTTATTATTTCTACCCACAGCGGTCTGTCCCATTGCATTCTGTCTTTCCTACCTACACTTTTCCAAGTCTAGGAAGATTTTAATGATTAACCTTCATTAAGTTGATGTCAATTTTCTAACATAAAAACCTGTAAAAACTCCGTCCATTAAGGACGGAGTTTTGGCTTTAAAAGGGCTTTAAAAAGGCTTTAAAATATGTAAAAAAATAAATACATATATGATTTTAAAGCTTTTAAATATGACATAGGTAGTTGTCATAATTAAAAGCAGATAAAATATTAATTTAATTTATCAAAACAGCTATTGGTTCAATTTTAATAAAATTTAATCTGTTAGTCCAATAAAAATACCCTTAACATATTTTTGACCGCTTTTATCATGCATGTTCAACCTTTCGTCATCATTATTCGCGCAAAACCTTCATTAATGTATTCCAAATTCCATTAAAAGCACAAAACATAGAGCTTACTAAGAATATATCATTTTTATCAAGAACAAAATCATTTAGATACACATATAATCAGTAAGATATATGCCGACGTAAGATGGAGCGTGTGTTGTGGCGTAGGGGCTGGTCGGTCGGCGCGCGCTCGGATGGTCCTCCGAAATACCCGGTGACTCAGCGCGCGTTTCACAACGATACCTTTGCCAATAGCTTTTGTATTACTTCCTATTGCTGCTACTATATTTCTGCACTATTCGTTGGAAGATTCCTCCCATCATGCTTTGAAAACTTCTTTCTTAAGTCACCAAATGTATGCTTTCAATGTGATTGTTTCTTTGATGGGATAATCGATAATATTTATACAGAAAATAGTACTGAATAAGATAAATAAGTAAATAAATAAGAGAATAACTAAATAAGAGAAGCAGAAACTATTGAAAGACAGTCAATAATGGCTTGTTTCGGTGTCACATTGTTCGGATTGGTACTCCGCCGCGCTAATTAGAAATGCAGTAACGAAGGATTTTTGGAAAATTGATTTACTTACATATTCGGAATCCTCGTTTGAGGTTATTCGTAGTTTTGAGTAAATGGCGCCCAATATATATATCACTTCTAATTACCGCAGTAGTACATGGTATCCTCCAGATAAAATTCGAAAATAAAACAGCATTTGTATGAAAAGATATGGCAGATAATATCGAATAGTCTGGGGTGGCGAACCAGGGCATTCAACGTGTGTTATCATCTAATCTGACCAAAAATATGTTTTGAAAAAGTTTTTAGCATTAACCGTGATTACATCGCAGAACGTCAATAATTTCCTGTTTATACCATCAGACTGTTTACGAATTGATGAATCATATTTTTTATTTAGACCAACCCATTTTTAACTTTTACCCTAGAAAAAAGGGAATTATTTGGAAACTTAAGTACCTACATAACAAATATTGAAATTAAAACAATTTTCATTAATGTTAGTGAAAAATCAATCTTAAAAGTTAAAAAAAATGCTAGTTCCTTCCTAGTTAATTCGTGATTAGCCAAAAATTTTAAATTAAATTAACTGCTTATAAATACATATTTACTTTCTGAAGCTAATTCAAAGTTTTCCTCCACTATTTGGCATCACTTCAGAAACTATCTGGAAAATAAGATTCAACGGTTTCAATAGGTGTAAGAATAATACATTGTCAATAGTATCGTAACACGCAACAAAACAGTTGCTCATCTAATCCACTTTCGAGTGGCTCGGCTAGCAGCCTCGTGGCTCGAGCCACCCACACCGCGTAGTAAACTAAACCATAACAACATTCCTCAAATATTGCTGCTTTATGTAAATTAACACAACCACATTATTCTTTAAACAATCACTATTAATCACTAAAGAATCCTCTTCAACTCGAACTCGAACATCAATCTACTTCAAACTTTACGTTCGCGATCGTAGTCCAGAATAAACGAAGTTTTTCGTTTCTATTGATTTTTACGACTTGCCTTGAGATAGCAAATCTTCAGTCGCATCTGTCCTACGGACTTCTGCGTTGGATCCCCGGCGGTGGCTCTTTGATGTGATCTGGATACAATCATCTGTATAGCGCATTAACGGTGACTGGCCCAGTTCTAGTTTCGCCGTAGAAGTTGGCACGAAATTGTAAACTGCCCTCTTTACTAAAGGCGCTAAATATCCAAATAGCATCTTACTATAAAATGATCTAATTCGCCATTTTCTTTTAAAGCGTGAGAAATAATCCTCAAATTCAAACGTGCATTAAATTTCTAGTACAAAAGTCCCTCCAAAATAAGTTACACTTGTTGAAAAAAGATAAATGTATCTCTCTGATACTTTTAAATATCTGTGAGTCAGAGGTTTGTCTGCTCGCTGTTACAGATTCACATGTATTATTGTCCTTTAGGTACTTTAAAATCGTACACAAGGACGCCTAAATTCGCTCGGTAGATATTTCCGGATCGAATGAAAGTGTCTCCGGTGAATCAGTTTTTTTTTTTGATAAGTACGACGTAATTCCCTGTCAGTTGCCCAACGTGATCCCAACATTAAAAGTTTGGACATTCTGTGAATTTTTGGCACTCGTCGGTAAAGTAAGTGAAGGCATTTCAATTTGGGTGTAGGTACCTATGTTTGTAACATAGTGAATATATATAAAAAAAACTCTTAATGACATATACAAAAGTTTCCGTGAGTCGATGTAACATTTCAACGTCTAGAAGCGTTAACCGACTTTGTAGACAGACATTTGCCTGCTTGTCATATGGCTGCTCATAAATTGGCCCGCTAATAGAATAAGTGTCGTTCCGTGGACAGTGTCAGCGAAGTGTCACCGCCACTGACGCAACCGAACCCGTCTGCGGCCCGTCCCGACGCCAAATCGAAAACATATTAAAGCCGCCGATCAAAGAGAGCTTTGCCTCGCTCACCAGATTTATGGTATTACTGAAATGTTTTGTTGATCACCCGTAACGTTAAACATGGATTAAAAGGTGTCATAATAAAATGCTACTGTAAATGGCTTTTGGTAAACTTATGTGCCACTAGCCAGACATTGTGTTCGACCCCAGGCTTAAGGAAAATGAGGCAGATATCTCCGGAATTAAGATAACGAATATTTACGGAAGTGATTTTATAGTTTGGATCTATTTTACTTCCTGGATCCTAAGAATCAGAGACATATTGTTTGACTTCCACGTTGGTCTAGTGGTCGCAAGCATAGCAAAAAAACTAACAAAGCGTTGATTTTTTTCTGCACTTTCAATTCATGTCGTCTTCAGCTTTCATCTATTATTCCATTACTACAATCACTGAGCCGACCATGGTGATTTCTCCATAGTTATTATACATTTTCTCTGCTTGTATCTTTCATCCCATCATAGTTTCATGATCATCAACAGCCCGCAGCAGTACACTGTCGGACATATGCCTCTCCACTCCAGTTGAAAGCAATTGATCTCGATCCTGGACCATCTTCGTTTACTTCGATTCTAGAGTCGTTCACCCTTTTTTTATCATTTCGCCAGTCGTGTAAGCTGCGTCAAGCCTCACCACAAGGACTCTTTATTTTCAATCATCTTTTTTTTTTTTATAAATGGTTAATGCAACGTTTTTTACATTATTGATTGGGAGTTAATTAACTAACCTATCCAAAATCACCAAAGTTATAACGGTAGTGGGAACAGTCAAAGACCTTCTATACTTCAAAGTTACGTCATTGCTATGCTAGGGTTTTTTGTTCTCATTTTTTATTCGGTGACCGCAGACGTTTTATATTTGTATTGTGCTTTAAGTACTGTAGCTTGTTCAGATTTCAATTACTCTCGGTAGAACGTTGCCCTGGCCCCTACCTTGCGTAGGCTTTTAATTATATCTATCAGTTATCCGTTTTCCATATTTGTTACACAACGCTACCATTTCGTAATTTGAACAACAATGTTCACTAACGGCCAAACGCAATAACCTAAGACCAGAGATGAATAGGTTTTTCTATCTCCAGTACGCCAAAACTGGAGATATAAAGATATACGTTATTGGGTTCTGCCGTAAAGTAATTTGTGAAATATTTTAATATAAGAACAATCTTATGTTTTTTCAGCACTTCTCCAGCTGATACTGAATCATTATCATGTTTTAACACTTTTTACGTTGCTCTGCGGGGCATCAGCCTTCTTCACACTTCTTGCGACTCGACTTGTAATCTCATATATTTTCTACAACTTCCAAGTGTGTATATTGTGCATCTAAAATTCCATCTCATCCAAACGCGAAACAGTTACGGATTACATTTGATAGAAAAATCCCCGTCTAATTGAGGTCAGGAATCGTAATATCCCCCTCGTCCTATCTTGAAAAATATAGACAGACTAATTTTAACGAAAACGTTTTAATTTTATAGATTCATCGAAGTTTGCACTCGTTGCACAGTGTAAGATTTTGCAAATCTGGCGGGACAAAATTATATGTTGCAAATAAAATAATTGTTTTGTCTTGAAATAACATATAATTATAGTTTTTATTCATTTAAGCTATTAATGACGCTAAATCGTTATTTAATCATCAGAATCACTGCTTTGTCTACTACCGGTTTGGTCAGTATCGTCATCGCCGTCACTATCACTATTTCGTTCAGGCCCGGTGGAGCTTGTAGGTGCTGTTATTAATTTAAGAACTTCAGGATGAAGAGCTGCATTCGTTTTCTTTGTCTCCACTAGTTTCAAGCTAGTGATTAGTGGGTCGGAAGATATCAGAAGGTTATGTAAGAGATCCATGTTTGTTAGCATTCTAGAAGATTTACGAGCGTTTTCCAGTCTAAATTTTCGGAATTCTTTGTGTCTGGATTCTTGTGCTTCTTCCGACATTTGCCCAATAGGAAGCAAAAAATGTTTGATAACTTCAGGCCCGTGTAACAATATTTTATGAACAGTTACGGGCATAGGATACCAATCATACAATGCAACATATAAGTCTGCCGTTTCATCACAATACATTTTAAATGCATCATTGCTAATTTCATAACCACTTGTTAAGGTACGTAGAATAACATAAAACCTTTCAATTAGTCTTTGGTCTACTCCCGTTATATTTGATGTAACAAACGCATTCTTAAAAAATCGTCTTGCACTGTTACCATCATTGGTGTTACCTCCTCCCTGCTTGGGGGTGTCAAGGAGTAGACCAGTCTCTTTTCGGAAGCGATCTATTATATATTTTTTCCTGTCTGCAACCCTTTTTTTTTCTTCTGGTGTTCGACATTGCCATTTCTTTACTTCTTCATCTAATCGATAACCGATATGTAAGATGCATTCCATCAATCTTATTTGAGCATGTAACGTAGATAGGCCCCATGAAAATGCCTGCTGGTCGCAATGACGTTGCCTAATCTCATCCAGTTTATTCATATGCTTCGATGTAGCTAGACAAATGTAGCATTTCTGTGTTGCTCTGTTTTTGGCCAAAATATTGCAGACTTTTCCATCCACCATAGTTTCTTCAAATTTTTGAAAAACTTGTAGCTTTTTTTCATTAATTTCAATGATAGTTGGTGTCAGTTCATTTATTTGGTTCCGCACATTTTGAAACTCTTCTAAAACTGTACTGTCGCTTTCTTTAGTGAATCTAAATCTTATGGGTCTGCAATATGACGTGGAAGACGGCTGCGGATTTTGCCAAATTACAACCTTTTGTTCATGTTTGTCAAGTCCAAATAGCTGTAGAGGCACCATAGATGTCACTAAAACATTTGAGTCCTCAAATGTCTCCTCGTTGGCTTTTTGTTTGTATCGACTTTGTCCACCACTTCCATCACATCCCCATTTGAAGATCATTGTAATACCATGAACATTAATTTGCCCTTCATCATAAAGAGACTGCAGAACTTCATTCTGCACAATGCATAGCCGCTTTACAGTTAGATCCACGATGGCTTTCAACTTGATTTCAGCGAATGCCTCGTCAATTTTGCATTCATCCTTGGGTGGATAACAAAGTTGTTTAGCTTTCTTTATTTCTTCGTATGAGGGATAAATCTTTAAACCCTTTCCAAGAGCCGATTTTCGGATAGCTTGATATTTCCGAAAGCTCAACTTTGTTGCATTAATTAAAGCTAATGCTTCATCAGCAGAATACTTAGGCACCTCTGTCTTACGATAAAAAGCTTTTTTTACTTTTGTAGCTCTTGTAGGAGTTGTGACCAACTCACTCACCATAAAAGCAGCATCTCTTTTTCCCGATTTTCTCAACTTAGCGCTGGTGGCGTGAGTTAACTCGCTAAGTGAGTTTTCCTCAATCAATGAATTTAATTTACGTTGCTTTGTCTTAGAGCTGCTTGAGTTAAAATCTTTTTTTGGTCTTCCAGCTTTCTTTGTGCTCTGTTCTCCACTGGTACCGGGTAAATCTTGGTTGCTAATAACTATAGTGCTGTTCAGCCACTGATTGTGATTATTTAAAAAGTTTTTCTTGTTGCGGTGACACTGTTTCCATCGTTTATTAAAACCGATGACAAATGAATGTATAGTTCGGTTTAGTTCCTTCAAAGTTGATTCTGAACAATATTGTAGACTGAATTTGGTCTTGAGAAACTCCAGAAGCACACTTTCAGGCTTAGATCTAATCCGTCCGGAAGTATTGTATGAATCTTGCAACTTTTCAAAAAGTTCTTTTCTTGACATAGTCAGTTGTCTCTCTGTAAAAACGAACATAATTTTCAAAACCGCAAATAAACGCAGCTACTTCTACTTTAGTTTAATCCACTAAGGGTTAATTGACATACTAAAAATGTTATCATGACGTACAAAGGCGTACAAAAGTTTTCGCACTCTAAGGAATACAACTACTTCGAAAGATTTTGTAAAATAATCATCCTAACATCACAGTTACCTACTGACATTAAATTTTGAATATGGTAACGTAAAATATATATCAATGTATTCCACAATCCTGAAGACATTTGCTCCATTACAAAAACAAGTAATATATGCACGAATTTTCAAGTCAGAACCTTCACAATGAAGCGGTAAGTGACAACTGCAGATCCGCTCTGAGAGAAACACGCCGTAACCTGTGTTCGAGGTACAGATAATAAAACACGTGCACGCCTATTGTTCCTATACTTGGATATTTGCATCGATAAGCTAATTAGCTTTCATTATGAAGGGGTTTTACGTCGAACTTCCATTCTTGTTTTAAAGGTATTTTGTACCACTAGATTTTAAACATCTTACACTGTGCGTTGTGGGGAGTGTTAGTCACGATCTGCTAGCTAGCGTTCGCAGGCGATATGTTAACGAGTTTGCCCCCGATGGCTTCCACGCCCCCTGCTCGTTAATTATCACTTCTGTAACGCAATTAGCTTCTTATGTACTATGAGTTGTTCATTAGCGTATCGCGGCAGTTAATAGCGTTGCATGGTGAAGTTAAAATTTTAATTCCAAGTATAGTCTGCGTATTTATAACTTTTGTACTAGTGTTTACCATTTTGGGAGAGGACATTTTTTTTTTCTATATGTTGAATCATCTAACTCAGCAATCCAAATGTACTACTCATAATCTTGACTTCTTAAAGATGCAATAGCAATTTTAAAATGCACCAGAGCTCTAAAATAGACAAGAAATCTTTAAATGCTGGTCTCGTAAAAAGCATCGTTCATAAAATAATAATAGTTTCCTCAAGCATTTTTAAAATACGAAGTCTGGTTGCGGAAACTTACCTCGCTTTCCACTTCCGCCGTTAAGATTTATGAGCTGGATTATTCTGGGCTCTTTAGGACTGCGTAAGTTATACGTCTGGTATAATGAGCTATTAAAGCACGAGTTGGCACGTCGGCCGGCTACATTTTGCTGTAAGTCTACAAGGGCACGTGCTACTCACGCTCTATGACATCCTGCTACTTGTTGTCACAGCCTGCTCGCGTCCACATTGTCTTGGTAATTAATGTGCAGCAATGTGGAATACGAGTGTTGTGCTAGCAAAACAAATAATTCTTGCATCGTAATGGATCTAAGCCGCATTGTTGGACCACATCTCAACACGCAAAGTTAACAATAATTGCCATATCCCTGAACGCGAAATAGAATTCTGCGCTTTTACGGTTTTATGTAAAAGAAGTAGATCTATAGAGTTGAGAACTTGCATGAGAAACTGCATTTTTCTTAAATGTGGCATTTGTTTACTGTCTTACAACAACAAGTTATTTACTGTATACTAACCATGTGGACTGCGTGCCGCTCGTGTGTACCACCTTCGTCAATACGAGCTTCAGGAGAGGCTTTTGGGGAGTTCTTCCAATAACATGCCCAAGTGATGTGACAGTTTTATAGACGTTCTCATGTCACATGTTGATGGTAACATGCATTTATGTCACAGTGACGTTGCTTTTGCGCACTGCACGTTGGCCTGGCGATGCACGGCGCAATCGCACCTTTAAAATAGGGCTGCGATGCCGCAATCATTGGGCCCTAATTTATTACCCGCGCCGCACGCGTCATGTGACGTGAGCGCATCGTCGGCGTTAATACGCCACATGTATGTTTACAAGCCAAACGAAGTTTACAATCACCGATAACCTGTAGGTTATGAATCAAAAGGAAACAAGTCGGGTGCAGGTGAAGCGAGGTGCGGCTGTATGTCGGTGGTGCGGTGCCGGGTGCAAGAGCAGCGCGTGGGCGCGGGTCGTCGACCGGTGCACAGAGCGCGGCGCGCGCCCTGCCAGCGAAAACGGCAGTAAACCTCACGAAGGGCGGCAGCACACGGTGTCCGCATTTAGCTCGGGCTGACGTCGCTGAGTCACCGCTCCGCGAATAGCGTCGGTTTGTTGTTGCATCGCTAGCTCCCGGCTCTCCCGTCGATTATTTCGAGCGGGCGGCGGCGTGCACAGCAGTCCTCTGCGCACTGTGTCCGCGAGAGGTCGCGCCATGCCCCCGCTGCCCGCGCCGCCCGCGCGCCTGCGCCGCCCGCTGGACGCGCGAGACTCGCGAGACGCGTGTGACGCTGCAGGCATCGTCACCACCATCAGGGACACAGTCAGCTGTAGTTGGATATTTTATAGTGAGTGTCGCCCGCGCCGCCTACCCGACCACCGCGACGCGGATACCACAGCCGCCCTTCACGGTGGGTGGACCACGTTTTGTGTTAGCGCGCGCCCCGAAAACTCTTTTTTTCTGACGCTATTCAGTGTTGTCTACCTTCATAGGCTCGTTCGTTTCATTTGTTTGGTGTGAATTTAAAATTTAAAAAAATTGTTGCGTCGATTTCGTCGAAAAACGAGTGCTGTGAACTGAAAATATTCCTCATATTTTCATCCGATTCTTGCCTTTAGATGTGATACCGTAACGTACGTACAAATATTTGGATAAGTAAACCGTCTCTCACTTCCGCATTGAGCATCAGAAACTTCCAAAATCGATCTACCATTTTGTAGACATTTAAAAACAATCGAATGCTCACATAAACAGATGCGCTAAAACAAACAGTCGCCATCGGTTGTGTCGAAACAGGCTCAACACTATTGTAACGATGATGAATTGCTTATCAACGCCTTGTTAGTACACACTACCGCCATCTATTTGCAGGAAAAGGAATCATAATGTTGAAAGCAAGAAATCTAGGTGAAGCGTCTGACATCAGCAAGTCCGGAGTAAATTTAACTCTTGACGTATTTAACCGTGCCTTGGGACCGCCACCGATTCCTCCAAACATTCGGATTGTTCTCGCATTGGCTCTTCTATTAGACGATCATTGTTTTAATTGCGTCATTGAAACGCGCGCGGCATCATTATTATTAGTTGCGTCTTGTGATGCGTATTATTTTGTTGCTACGACTGTTTCAGCAGTGAATTATGTACGTGTATTATAGCTGAACTGTGCTCTATCTGACGTAGTTTTGTGCTTTGGAAGACAGCTTTTGGTTCTTTCTATATTTACTTTGTAGACCTTGGGGCCAAGATCTCCTTTCCTACAAGAATCATTCTGTAAAACTGATTTTTGCAGTGCGATTGCCATAACACACTTCCGCAGTGCGTAGCAGATTATATATATATCTCCTACTTCTAACTGTGTGTGTTTGTTTTGATCAGGTAACACTAGCGCGTCGACAGGGGGCGAAGGCGCCGCGCCGCCGCCCTCGGAGCCCGACCCGGCGCTGGACTCCATGCACATGATGCTGGATCCCCACCTCAGGCCTATCTCGCCGGACCTCAACAACGAGGAGTCCAAGCGGATATTCGAAGAACACAAGCAACTTGCTCAGGAGTACCTCAAGGTAAGATTTCCTTCTGAGATAATCTTTATTTGTGAAAACCGTCACATAAAAAGGCAAAATCAAAAAGAAAAAATACAGATTCAATGGCTTCGTCATGTCAATAATAATATGCAGCTAATCCAAAACACTTTTATGACGTCGAAAATGGCCCATAAGTGCGTAATTTACACTAGCCTTAGGATGCAAGATGTTGTGTATCTAGCATAGGCTAGAGAGAAAACCAATTCATCGAGACGCATTTAATGCATTTCCGTCGAGACTAAAAACATAATATGCAATATTTTAATCGTTTATTTTGTATAATTTCAGATTCAGACCGAGTTTGCATACCTCAGTAATCACAAAGCAGAGTTGGAGGAGAAAATGGACGACGATGAGCTTCGGCAGAAGCGAGAGATTATACAGTTGGAGAAAGAAAAGGTAAATTCTACTTTTGGAGATCTTTGTATGAAAATGATGAAACATACTATCCAAATACGCTGTCCCAGTGTTCAGTTCTGCGAAATATTGTTATAGAATGATTATTATAAATGGGAAAGATACTCTGTCGTCTCTCTTATTACCTTTCACGCCTATACCAGTGAACATCGGATTCTTGCGACTGTATTCGTTGGATTTGGGCAGTAAACGACTGGCCGTTTTGGCGACATTTGAGAGCTTTGTATGTCTTTCGGCTCAGATAATGATGATGGGATACTTTGTCTGGGCTACATAATTTCAAGAAATAAATGGCGCTATGCCACCATCCTGGTTGTACTAAACTAATACACAAAATGCATTTTTTCTTCAGGACTCATTGATCAAGCTATACTGCAGCCTAAAGAAGCAGCTAGCGCGAGCGGAGAACGACAGTTGGCTACATCCAGAGGAGATGCCGAACGAGTGACCGCGGAACGATGGTGACCGCCGGGACCACTGCTACTTGCTTCTTGTGTCATTGATCTCAACATACCAAATGAGCCTTCAACTTTTCGTTCTCTCCTTGTTTACAGGTTTAGTTTTTAATGCATGTTTAATTAAAATACTGACGCGTGTATGATGAAAATGCCTGTATACACGACAAGTAACCAACGCCCTTTCATGTCCAAACGGCGTAGTACGTTCCTGTGAAAAGCGGCGTATGCGCATGGTCGCATGCGCATACGCCGCTTTGTACAAGCGCAATTTAGTCATCTGTAGTACTTATATAGTTTTGTAACCTTGAAATTTTATCAGTTTCGCAGTTATTTCTTTTATCTTCACTAACTTTACCGCCGTAAACAAATAATGTCTTTGTTGTTGTAAAAAAGCACGTTTTAGTGCTTTAGATGTGTGTTTCCCGAAATATTAAAGTAGTTTGTCATACTTTTATACGGAAGTATAGAAATGTGAGCTTGTTTACATTATATTATTTTATCTCATTCGAACATTTATTTTATAGAGTGTGATACGCATTTGTTTTGATTGTATAAATGTAAGATAGTATTTAGCAGTATTAGATAAGTTAAATTACGTTAAGTTTAATAAAATTTGTGAAATAATTTATTGTTTTAATTTCTACATATCGCGCTTTTGAAATATTTTACGCGAATTGGCAACTTGAAGTGTTACGTGACCGCTGTCCTGCTGGCAGTCGAGTTCACAAGGCAGTTCAATTGGCGCTGAGAACTGCCTGAAATAAGAGTTACATACAGGCTCAGAGCTGCGGTTAAAAATTGAACGAAATTCAGATTATAATAAATTATAACTATGCTTCTGACTAACAAAGCCATTATTCATTATAACCATTGCTTCCACCTTTTACCATATGGAGTGCATAAACTCCAAAAAATAAACTTTGTCTCGTAAGCTCATTTTCTAGAATACCTTCACATTCATACCGACTGCGCGCGCACGCGACAACAAAGAAATACAGCACCCTAATTGCGTAACACATTTTGTTTTTGAATGCGATTATGAAATGAAACAAATTGCGATCTTAATCGTTTACTATATTTGGAATTGCGTAATAAAAATGATAACAAGTCTGCCAAATTTTATAGGGATGTATAGGGTTTCTAGTCCGAACTCGCGTTTTGTTTCATCAAAAAGGAATTATTCGCTTCCGAATAATTTTGCTATAATTTAATTTTCTTTTTAACTACAACTGATCGTCTAATAATGCATAAAAATGAAAATGTACAATGATGGCTGAAAAATTAAAAACCAATTTATAAAACAATTTCTACCATAAACTACCAAAATTGAAATACGCAACGAAACGTTCTTCTTTTTCCGTATTAGTTATCTGTGGCTAATAACAAAATCGTAGAAAAGCAATGTTGTCAACTTAGTGAGACTTCCACTAAATCTGGGAGTTTAAATTAAATCTGGACACCCCTACTGGGGCGGTTGGCGGACAAAATGTATCTAGTAGTTAATCGGAATTCAATTTGTAGAAAAAACTACAATCAACTACTAAAACTGTGCCTCGTTATAACAATAACACGATGATGGCATGTTTTATGATTTGTCTAAAACCTGTGTCAGTAATTTACCATTATTTTATTTATTTCAAATGCCGAAACGACTTCGGATTTGAACGATGATTTGTAAAGATTAAAATGACGAATATAGTGAAGAATACATATATGAGGCTGCGCCTGTGTAAAGATCATTTCTGGAAAACAAACCGCCGATATACTTTCAGGATAAAAAAAAAAATACTGTTGTGATATTATCTATAGTAGTTCTCAAATCAAGTTTATTCATGCGGACAAAGTGGACTCAGGAAAAAAAGTTGGCAACACTTTAAAAAGTTATTTTATTTATTTACGATTCTTATTGTTTTGCTTTAAATTATGTTTCTATAACTTGTTTTATATTATATTGTTCAACACATAGACTAATATTTAATAAGACACGGAATCATATTTACATCCTATTTCTATACATAAACATTTTGGCTGTTTCGTAACATTTTTCTTGTTTTGTGTTTATGGCTGAAAACGTTTGGCAAGGGCTAGGGCTGATAGAGTTCTGTCTTCGTTTTGTACTGGCTGCAGACACACTCCACAGCGAAAAGTACTTATGTCAATATCATCACCACAAGTAAGTACCTATGCCAATATTTAAAGAAATAACGTGGTAAGGAGTGTATCTTCATATCTTATTGTAGCATATAATATATAAAAGTACTCTGTGATTGTAGCTATAGGTACTTTATTGGTTAGTCTATATTATGGACAATCATTCATTTGTTGTGTAGACACAAATTAGTAGCTTATGTTAGCTATTTACTGCAGTTAAAATAATGATTGTACTTAAATTAGTATGTCACCTTCAACTTCACCTAACAAATGAAATTGTAAATTGATGTTTTTGTTCTTACAGAAGTCCTGAAACAAACTATAATAACAACTAAGTACAAAAATTAATCAAAATATTTTTGCAGACGGTGTTAAAGCTGT
The DNA here is from genome assembly GCA_963555695.1 of Dasypolia templi. Classification (NCBI taxonomy): domain Eukaryota; kingdom Metazoa; phylum Arthropoda; class Insecta; order Lepidoptera; family Noctuidae; genus Dasypolia; species Dasypolia templi. The sequence continues at coordinate 8,831,576 of OY743157.1, forward strand.
AAATACAAGAATGGAACACAAATACCAAAACAATAATCTAGTTGACTCTAGGTGGAACTCCTTACAAAGACGTTTTTGTGCAAGACATGGAAAACGAATCTTCTATATTAATAATTATTGAAGGTAAGCTTTATGACACAGTTATAAATTAAGCGGCAACTCTCATAATTATGAATATATTTCCTTGGGCGAACTCTCTACCTACATAGCCACATCACATATTTTATGTATACTTAGCTAACTTTGTGTTTTGTTTACTATTCTAACTAAGTGTTATGTTTAATAAAAATATCTGGAGGCTGAAAAAGTGGCACTAAATAAATATGACATAATACAACACACAGCAAGGACTAGGCTGATGGCTTTTGTTCATCCATGTCATGGGACAAAATCATTATTGGCACACTAGGCATTTACTTTATTTGAGCAGCAAATAATTTGATTTTGTTTTTAAACTGTAGGAAAGTTCCCGGGGCGTTTCACCTACAAAGACAAGAAGGCAGCATGAATGATGGTGCCCCATTGCTGTCGCTTCGGCTACTGCTGCTGTTTACTACTGACATCAATGCTACTAGTACTGAACTACTTCAATTCTCAAGTACAAACATAGAAACTGACAATTGTTCATAAAAGCTATTCATATTATTTTACAAAACCATTGATTATATTCAGTGGTTGGTGCTTGGCAGGGCAGCAATGTAAACATTACCTATTGTGTTAATTGATAAAAGTGTAAACTTAATAATGTTTGATTATGAACTATTATTAAAGGTACAATAAAAAATAGCTTTGAAAGAAGTATTTAAGAATACATTATGTACTTTTTTATAAAGGCATGTATTTATTGTGATACTAATTATAAAAATTGTGGTATTTAGCTAAATTAAGTGTCATTCATTAGAGGTAAATAGAAATAAATTAAGGTAAACAAGAAAAAACTGTTTTATTTATATTATTGCAACCATAATGAAAATAGCATTTATTCACTTATAACATGTAATATTTGGACATGAGGCAAAATGAAATTGGAACAAATGTAATGCATGGATTGGTGGAATTTGGCAGCTAATGTCTTCCCGTGGAAGTCAACTGCTTGCTAATGCTTGCTGTGAGCGCATTAGAGAAAGTTATTTTCCTGAATAATGTAGGTACCTGTTTGAGCCTGACACCTGAAAGATAAAAAACTAATTAGTAAAACCTCATAATTTCCATCATACATCCACAAGTTAATAGGTCTCTCCCTTAAACACTTCAATGCACAATGTATCTACATAACTGACTAGCAATATTCTGCTATAAACAACAATAAGGTGCCTACAATTCTATTATTTACTGTCTAACCTCCGTTATTAAATAAAAAGGTGGATGACCTAGAATATAATAATATATATAAGTATAAATACATATACATTACTCAATGTGGGGCTCCACAAAATAAAGTAACAACAAACATTAGAAATAAATATAAAGGTAGTTCCAAAATATTATTTACTATAATATTATTATAGTTCAATATTTAGAAAACTTCATGACTACCATAGCGGTGCTAGAAGACTGATTTTGAGGATTTACACTACACACACCCTATAGGGCTAGGTCAGAACACATATTTACTACATGGATAGGCATTAATACAGATTTTTTAAATTGCTTATATTTATACAAAGAGGTTTGGGTTGGGTGGTGCCTCACTTATATTATGTATTATCCAGTACCTACCCAACAAACAATGTGTGAAGCTAACAACAACAACAACATTGTTACTTCTTTGAAGATAGAATATTTAGATTCCCTTAATGGGCACATTCAAGGTTTAACACTTAGAAAGAAAATAATATTGCCATTACCTTGAACCTTCCATGGTGTGGATTAGGTATGGTTTCATAGATTCTTAGTGCTTTTGGCTTTTCCAATGAAGTAAAAGCTCGACTGGGTTGATATATAAGCCTGTGGCTTGTTACGGTACGAATTTGTCTTTCGTTAAATTTTCACCAAAATACCTCGTTTTCTTGATATAATATTAAGTATCTTTGTATATTATGTTGTAAGCATTTGAGTCAGATGGAAATTTTAACAATTATTTCAAGAAATCCACTTTGCCGACTCGATAACTAAAACACCACTAATATTGATTTATCATTAGTCTTGTGTAGTTCATGAACGATGAACGAATAGGAGCCGAATCTTTGCACTGTACTAAAAGAATCGTTTCCGAACTCTGACTTGTAATCGCTCTATTAGGTCTAATAGCTCCTTTCGGACTCGTACATTTTAAACCGCGCGATCTTATTAGGTGCGAATGAGAACGAGAAATGAAATGATACGTCATACGAATTCATTCGATGTCTGTGAATGAGAACGAGAGAGAATAGCCGACGAATGACGATGCTACCCGAACCCGAACGACCGAATTCGCCATTCTAAACGTTTTCTACATTACACAGTTGCCAAAAAATTAAGTAGGTACTGTGCAGACAAAAACAAATGTTTTGGTTTCATTCTTATATTACTTATTTTAATAATGGAAAAACGATATTTTAATTTTACGATTGATCAGAATGACAGTCCTAAGCCTGTTCAAGTATGAAGGAAAATCAAATGTGTTAAATTAATACTATGACTTGGTCACCGTCACGGCGACACAGATTCTGATTTAAATGCTAAAAAATATCTTCCATTACATCATCTTAAAGTACCTAAACGTAGTGATTTAGTACAATGTCTTTGTTACGTTACTGCATAAAGACCATAAATAAAGAGCGTGTTGCTCCCGGGTCCGAGCCTCGCTTAAGGAAATGCTGACCGACTCCGAGAGCGAAGAACGAATAGAGCTGTTAGAACGAATAGAATGAACTAGTTCACTGTCCGAAATGTACTAGTACGGAGCGATCTTAAAAATGACCGAGCAGGCACAAGACTATTTATCATTGAGGTTTTACACATAATCACATTCACAATATAACAGGAAGACTACCACTTATATTTTTTCGAATTATTTATGGAGATTATACGTTTAAATCCTAAAATATGGGGATCGGAAAACGAAAGCGGCCAGAAGCTTGCCTTCTGTATCAATGCGACTAGTAATTGGTTTCATGTTAGTGATCCAAACCAATTGTCACTTGTCATAACGGTTACACAATTCGAAAAATACTCTGTTGCCCAATTTTTCCTGGCATATCGTTCACTCTATGCGTATCAAACAGACTAGAATTGGTTTCATACGTTAGTGGAGTTACGCAATACGAAAGTCGTAAAATCAAGCAGAGTTCGGTCTAAACGAAGACAATTACTCTCGATCATTTGCTGAAAATGTGTTACGCAATTAGGCTGCAGGTACGCTCCGTATTGTCAACTCCTGCGCATTTCTGATATCCAACTTTATTCTGGTTAGTACGACATTTCTCTCACTGGGCGGTAGCAAAATTGTGCACGTACATAAAATCTGTGGGAAAGAGAGGTGCTATGCAATGTAAGTCAACCTGCACTCATTTATTTATTAAAACTGTACGCACAAGTAAAAAAATACTGTACAAAGGCGGACTTAATGCCTGAGGCATTTTCTACCAGTCAACCTTAGGGTGATGCAGAGATAAAACATGGCAGGTGCAACAAAAGGGATAGATATCTCGAAAAAGAATACACTACTAAAACATAAATACTTAAATACATACATATAAACAGATTAAACTTTGTCAGGAGAAATAACGTTATGTAGATGAGAAAACGAATCCAGCAAATCAGTGTTGAGATTATTTAACAAACTTCTAACGAATATGTTCACGAGCTTTCACTTTGAAAGATAACCGACTGGTTGCCATCCTGATGTTCAGAGGGAGCGCATTCCAAAGAAAGAAAGTGAATAAAACCAGAGCGGTGAGAAGGACATCTTAGAAGACGATTGTTGGTGGAACGAAGATTTTTACTATGAGCAGAGCATAAGTATTGAACATGGGGGGTCAGATAAGGAGAATTAGATTTGTCGAGTATAGAATATAACATAGACAGAGCCCTCAACTCTCTACGCTGACGTAAGCATACCATTTTAAAAGCAATCGGTGCGCAGACACATGATCATACTTACGTAGATTGAAGACAAATCGAATGCAGTTATTTAGAAGGCGGTCAAGTTTATTGAGGAGATCTGCATTCAGGTCATAGTAACACACATCACCATAGTCTATTATGGGAAAGATTAGGGACTGAACAAGCATAACCTTTATGTGTGATGGGAGGAGGTTTTTCAACCGATAGAGCGACCGCAACGTTCCGGTGACTTTTTTACTAACAGTCGTGACCTGCTTTCGCCAGTCAAGACATGTGTCGAAATGCAGTCCAAGATCCTTAACATCAGAGCTAAACGGGATGACGGAGTTATCAAATATTACAGGTGGTACAGTAACGCCTTTCACTTTCTTCATACTGTAGGGGCTCCCTACAATGATAGCCTTAGCCTGACACTTCGTAGGGTTTACTGCCACCCCAAATCTATCAGACCAGTAACCAGTTTTTAATTACACCTAAATCCCGGTTAAGCTGCTCAATCGCATCGGATCATTTCTGTTACCTTACTACTTTACTCCGACTAGTTTTGTCTTCCTCGCTAAAGGCAAGACCGCTCACGCACACACACTACAATACAGAAAAGAGGTTGCAATGCAAAGTATTGTCAACATCAACGCATTTCTGTTAACCTGGTAGTTTACAACACCGACTAGGTCTTATTCGCTATGAGCTGGATACCGCTTTCACGCACAGTACTTCAATGCGCGAAAGAAGGTCCGATCACTGAAAACGTCCCCTCATTACTGCTACATTTTAACATTTTAGCCTAAGTGAGCCTAGTACTTTTTTTTTGTTGTTATTGTATTAATATAATGATGCCTTGGAAGACCCTCAAAATCGGTAGGTATTCATAGTAGTCAGACTAAGGAAATTATGAGGTAGAGGTGATAAGTCACGAATACGTCAATATTCAATAAACTCGTAAAATTACTAGCTAACCCCGCAAACGTTGTTTTTTTTTTAAATAAATGTTGGTCGATTCTCAGACCTACCCGATATGCACACAAAATTTCATATAAATCGATCCAGCTGTTACGGAGTATTTGGTAACAAACATTGCGAAACGAGAATTTTATAAAATATGTTAGTAGACTAGCTGACCCCGACCCCGCAAACGTAGAGTTGCTTTTTTTTTTTGAGAAATAGATGTTGACCGATTTTCAGACCTACCCGATATGCACACAAAAATTTCATACAAATCGGTCCAGCCCAAAGAGTACTATAATCACACGGGTAAAGAGTGCCATCTTACGTCATTTTTATGCCAATAAGCGCAATTGAATGACGCCGTCTACAATTTGTGCCCGAACTAAGCCAGGTTTTTGTAGGTAGTTGTAGGTACGGTGCAACCACTTATCAAAGGTAACAAAACCTTTTTAAGCAGAACTGGCTTTGTATCATAGGTTTTACAAAAGACAGGTTCTGCTTTTACTAGTTTTGTTACCATTGTTATGCCGTTGACATAATCATGTAGGCTTGTCTTTTATAAAAATGATGTGAAATGAAACAAGTCAAATGTTTTAGTAATTTTTTATTTTTATAATGTTTATGCTTATCATAGTACAATTTTGCTAAAACTTTTGATTCATCTTCTCCATTCTACTACATCACTAATTTTTCCTGTTAAAATACGATTAACGGATCGACACCAACTATCTATGTAGTAAGACACTAAATCAACTCACTAGCTCAACTCCACGCACTTTCTACAAGATTTCACAAACGAAAAATGGAAAAGATCTACTAGCTACGCTTACACAGAGAGTAGCTACCATTTTGAAATTTGAATTTCAAACAAATTGCTAAGCTTTGTTATGTCAGTTACCAGTTTAAAAAAAAGCTAGATCATAAAAAATATCGTATGAATTTCAATGTAAAAATATTGAAATAAGCTCAATTGTATAAGAAATGTAAAATAAATATTGCTAAGTACTTTACCAAATTTATAATGCTTTTTTTTTTGTGACATCTGTTGAGTTGCGGTGCTTACTTAGGCCGCATTCCGAGTTAGACCATAATCGCTGACAACGCTCACATCGATAATTAGCGTTCCGATTTAGATATCACGATTATGACAGCTGACAATTCGCTCACAGTGATATTTCTATAGGGCATGGTCGGCGTTATCGCAAGATGGCGGATGTCATGACGTCACCTATGACGATTCACGGGACATCGTTATCGCGCTCACGCCAACTCGGAACGAAACGTAGACTTCATTTATAAGTCTACGTTTTTTTGGGAGACTAGGGTAGGTGCTAAGTGAAAAGAAATAAATTGTCAGTCCAAATAATTTATTATTTCAATTGTCATTGTCACAATATAGTTTTTTTTCGTTTACTGGAATGAAGAATGAATGTTAAAAACATAGTAATAGATGTTTAATTTGGCACTTCTGGTTAATTATCCATCAATATTTGTTGAGATTCAAACCTTAGACAAATAAATGCTTTTACGATGAACACATCGTCATTGTGGTGTATTATTTATATGGACGATTCTTCAAGTAACAACATATGTACAATATAATTACAATAATCGTCTACATGACTACAATACTGGGCCGCGGCGCCGGAACAAGGGGCGATGTGCCACTACTGCCCACGTCGATGCGACCGTGAAGTTCAAATTTTAAACAATATACAAAAGTGTCGGGTGGAACAGAAATCCTTGAGAATCTATATTTACTGTTTGTTTTTATTGTATGTTTATACAACTATAGACTGTGATGTACGGTATACAATTTAGGTAAATAAATAAACTTGCAATTTTTTCTACTACTATCATAAATTTACATTTTTTTTTTACTTTACATAGTGATATGATCTTATGTTTATTAATTAATAAATATTAATAAAAAGCGATATAACTCAAATCACTAACCAATTTAAATACGTCCAAATTCATGTACAGAAATAATTCGGCATCGAGAGGATTAATCTCGGCCCTTTTGAAACAAAATCATTTAATTTCTACAAATGGAAATAATATATCGTTACATTAAAAACACGACTTATTATAATAATGTCGTCTAATAAAATATATTTTCGTTGTCAGGGCCCGATGTATTATGATAAACTATATTATTTTAAAGTAAACAGGAATGAAATCTGCTAAAACTTCCGCTTAGCTACCATTTTAAATACTAATATGAAAAAATCATAGTAAAGGCAATTCCATCAAGCCTTTTTACTAAAATGATACACATACACTAAAATATTATCATTATTTTATTAACTCCTATCATTAACGCCATGATTTGAAACATCATAAAAATAATTAAGGCAACAGTCGCTTTAAAAATATAGAGCTAATGTTACATCTACAAGACGTTAAAAAAACGATAGATAGTTTTAGTAAAATCGTGTCATTTTGTAGGTGTAACAACGAGCGTACGAAACAGTTCCCTTAGCTACACATATAATAATCTCACACTTGAAATAGTATGCACAACACATAACACTGTGCGGTGATCGCAACTAACACGAAAGTGACAACTCTCGAAACACAAAATACGTCAACTAGAACTAACTGGACATAAATGTATGAAAATATTCTCTCAGGAGTCAATGGCCGCAATGAACCTAACAGCTTGTTAAAATACTATATTAAAACGAAGATTTAAACTTACTTTATCGGATTGTTGGTGGCAACTCAAAGGCAGTTTGTTAATGGTGTGGCACTCATGTGCCTCTAGCTTAACTAACCGATCATGACAAGAAGCCGAAGGTATTTAAACCCTATCTTAGTGGCAAAGATTAGCACCGCGAGCATTAAACCATTCTATCCAAATACTAGAAGAAAATGAGACGATCAGAACAGTTGATCAACTGTTTTATGAAATATACTTATTAGAATAAAATATACAGTTTTAGAAAATTGTATATAATGTTAGAACAATTGTTAATGCTATCAGACTGGAAGTGATACGATTATTCTAAAAAAATATATTGAAATGTTTGAACAAGAAAAAATATGTATAGATAGAGACAAATATTAATTAATTGAATAAAATTACCTAGGTTTAACTGGTCATGGAATGGAGTATTCTGCAGACACCAGAGCTATTGCGTTCACGCAAAGTACCAGATATTTTAGTAAATTTAAGTAACTAAAGTCTACTAATGGCTCGTTCGTGGGCTCAACCACCACTTGTAATAAGGCGAAACAACGCAATATTATAGAATACACTAGCTCTCGTCAAACAACAAAATAGCGATTCGTAACTTTATAATTTTTATTTATTTATAAATATCTCTCGCAATCATAAATACGTCTATTTAAATAAGAAACAATGTCAAATAAAGCACACTCTAAACACATCCGACGCAATACTAAATTGAGCAACGTTTACAGGGAATACAACAAATTACAGCATTTATCATGTATTGTCAACAGTTCTCAGGACCACGTTTCATACATTAAATCTAATAGATATAAAACTTCAGATATAGGAATAAGGAATAAAATCTGATATCTAACGAGAGGGAAGACTGGTATGGTCAATCGTTGTCATTCCTGAAAACAAAAGAAAAGTTTCGTTAGACTACGGCTCTGTAGTTTTTGTGGTAGACCAAAACTGGCTTAATAATCTTGGTACATAACATAATCAACCCATAATGTTCCCACTGCTGGGACAGAGGCCTTCTATATGTGAGAAAGAGTGGGCCATACACCACCACGCGGGCCCAGTTCGGGTTGGCGGATGTCACATGTCTTCGAATTGTTGGTTATAGGACAAGGATGGCGAACCAAAGGCACGCGGGCCATTTGTGGCACCTAACAAAATAATCTGAGCACGGCATAATTTCAAGAATTATGGTCCTCTAGACTGCAAGAGCAGAAGTCGCCTAATCTGTTTTATAATTTAAATAAATATAACTATTAATGTTAAAGTTACTTTACATAAATAAAGTTATATGATTGTGAAAGTATATGGTGTTTTCCAGTAGTCAAGATTGTATGTTGCAACGTCGTGGCCACATTAAATTGTTTTCCCTCACCGTTTTGAGAGCAGTGGTGATGGAATTAAATACACAATGTAAAGTGCCTGCCTTTTTTTTTTGTTCCACGCGCGCCTCAAAGAGATGTCAGCACAAAATGACGGGGTTCGATAGGGCCGACGCCTCAAGGTCGCGGGTAATTCGATAGAGATAACCGTGGCCCAGGCACAGGCAACTGAAGGAACACGGGTGGGTTTTAGTCAGTAAACAAAAAAAAAGTTACTGCCTGGGTTCGAATTTTGGCAACAAATAAAATGATAGGTATTTTTTATAAATTTTAACTTCACCAAGCTATGTGGAAGTAAATTCAAAGATGCCTAAAATATTTTCCCGGAAAAAAAATCATTAACGTCAAATAACTGAAACCTTGGTTATTACAATTAGGTTTTTATGTTTCAGCAATGTATTTTTGCATAAAAAATAAATAGTTAATTCAACAAAATAATACAAAACGAGTCACTTTATTTGTAACGATGACAGTTAATTAAAACAAACTTAACACTTTTTCAACCATAAAATGAATGTTCATTTTTTTTATTGTTATAACAATAAACTGTTAACTAATTATGTGTTTTGCAAGTAAAATATTAACAGCTCATTAATATTTTACGTGCAAACACGTCTTCCCTAAGTGGGTTGTTGAAAACATGCATTTCAAGTGCTTTTTAATCTTAGGACAATATACGAAGCAGTCAGGTTTAGTTTAGATTATCCTATGACAATAGTTAGTAATCCTTGGCAAACCAACTTCACTCTCGTGTGTGGCATTAATGGCAACTTATGTAATAAGTCAATAAGTATAATAAAAAGCTTTCCCACATGGACGCGACTGTCGCGTTGCGATTTTTATCCCTTAGAAAATCGTCTATAAAGTTTATTAGATTCAAAAAGGAATCGCGGTGTCTCAGTCTTACGTAACGACCGGTTTCTGGAATTGAAGTTATGGACGCGTCAAAATTAAACGCAAGTCTAGTGATACGCTTTGCTGTTTCATGATTCATGAACCAATCACAGACCATTTGTGAACAAATGTTTGTGTTGATTACCTTCCAGAAACCGAGCCTTAACGTGAGAAGTCGCGACTGTGTAGGAGAGCCTTTTAAGGTTCATGCACACACGTCAGTCACGTCCATTTCAGGGACGTGTGTGAACAGATAGTTAGTCAGTCAGTCAGTCATAGCAACGCCTAATTTTTTTTCTACATCAATGTTTAGTCCGTAGCAATACAAGTTTTGACAAGTGGTGACGCGACGTCGACTGTGGCCGCATTCCGAATTGGGCTGTAATCGATTTGAGCGCGCTTACACTCGTTCCGAGTTAGCGTGAGCGCGATAACGATGTCTCGTGAATCGTCATAGATGACATCATGACATGCGCCATCTTGCGATAACGTCGACCATGCCCTTTAGTAATATCACTGTGAGCGAATCGTTGACAGCTCTCAGCTGTCATAATCGTGATATCTAAATCGGAACGAAAATTATGGATGTGAGCGCAGTCAGCAATTATTGTCTAACTCGGAATGCGACCTGTGTCGCTTAGTCTGTCTTTTTTTTTTTTGAACTGGCAATACTGGCAGCCGGTTGTCAATTTATTTTGTGTTAGGGTTAAATTGTAAAATTAATGTTTTTCGCGTATATTGATCTATAAATGTGCTTAATTTCTATAGACTTAGTTGTAAATAATAAGGATCTGTGTTTGTGAGCTACTTCGCTGCAAGATCAATGGGGAAGGCAACTGTCAAAATGGCGCTGTCGTAGCTAGTTCCCAACACAAGCTAAAAATACAAGGCGTGATGTGGTTTTATTTTATTTTAGCGAAAATTGACGCGTTGTTGTGTTCCTAGATACTCCGAAATTGGAGTTCGAATTTCTCGTAAGCCCCTAAAATTAGAAGATTGTGCTTTAAAGCTATTCGTACAGATTTTTTTGAGTTCGAATTTATGTCGTGAACATTTTGAAGAAAGTGATTACGAGGAAATATTCAAGGTTTAAAATTCTGACACTTTCCATGTCAAGTACTTGATTTAAAATACTGAAATCACCGAAAATAACGAAATTGTGAAATAAAATCAAACTCATGAATGAACATTAAATGAAATGAATGAACGAAATGTCAAAAATTTTGTAGGCCGTAGGGACCTAGCTATGGTCACGCCATCTACAATTAGCTTTGCCCGACCTTCCCCATTGATAAATCAAATAACTAGTTCCAGCTGTCATCTCAACGGACGGATTTGAAATCATCACCAAACCCGGGGAGTATTTCCTTTAATTTAAGCCTAATTATAGTAAATATGATTAGTCCCTATTGCACTTTTTCCCTTTAAAACGTTTTTACTGCTCGTCCCAGTGTTTTTCGTCGTAACCCTTTAATTCTCATTATTGCGGTTGTCTTTACGTTCTTGTCTTTTGACAATAAATCACATAAAATACGTTAGTGATAATATAGAAATCACTGTTATTTATTTGTAGACATCCCACTGTTTACTTTTTTTTTAAATTAGAATCATTTAATTAAATTAATGTTAGATACTGGATTTACAATAACTTTACAATAGTAGTACCCTCAACCATTTTGCAAACTTAATTTTGTTGTTTTTCCCTTTTATTGTTGAATATTACCTACTATCTCAATTAAGACGTCTGTGATTAATTAAATTTTATCCCACAATTGAGATTTCACACTTTTCTTTACATTAATTCCTTTGTTTGTTTTTTTTTTTTTTTCAATTTTATTTTTGAACTTCAGGTAGTCCCTTCATCCTAGTACTTACTATTCACATCTCATCCCTCTCTCTTATTTCTTTCACATACTTAGCTTTTTCTTCTCTCATTCCAGGGTGCCTCTAGGGTTGGCCTGTCAATATGTTAACCCGTAGAGCTGCATCCTTAGAGGAAAAACTGAGGGCTACATTGAAAGAATTGGAATCTAGCAAAAACCAGTGCAATCAGCTGCTACAGGAAAGGGATGACAGTGAGGTGGAAATACAGTTAATCAATAACAAGAACACTGAGCTTAAGAACCAGTTGGCTGAACTACATAAACATCATATGGACATACTTGACCAGCATCACCACCTTCGTCAACGTGTGTCTAATTTCCAGGAATGTAGTGACACCCACGAACTGGCTTTGAGACGCATATCTGAACTTGAACGAGAATTAAGCAGGGCCCACAACACAATAACCCATTTCGAATCTCTCAAAGCCAGTGAAGAGTCTGCGATCACCTGCAGTCTCTATGATGAGTTGGTTGGTAACGAGTCCGGACCCACATGTGTTGAGCCAATTGTTACAATTGATTTAACTGATGACACTATCACTAAAACCAAATTGTTTACTAGTCATAATAAGATAAAAAAATATATTAAAATTAATAGGCTGATTAGAAAATATCAGAAATCTTTGAAATGTCATAAAGTTAACAAAATAAACACAAAACTTAGGCATAAAAATCTTAATTTAATGCAAGAATTAAAGAAGTGTAATAGTGAATTAGACTTATGTAATATTATGTATGACACGGATACTCAGCAACTTCAGGATGAGTTGTTTGTTAGGGAATATGCTCTAAAGGATATCTTTAGTAAATATGAGGCTTCTCAACAAGACCTGAGTAAACGCATGCAGGAGGCCAATGAGTTGGCAGACCTGGTCAAGTCAAATGCAGAGAGGTATGAGTCTCTGACAAATAACCTCTGTTTTAGCTGTGCCTGCTCCCAGGCACCCCAGCCTCAACGTATTACACCCACACCCACAGTGACTCAGCCAGTAGATAGCGGTATTAATAATGACAAGAATTGTATGGATAATTTGATTAACACTACATACATATTTTCTGACAAATTTGGTCAAGGTTTTGGTAGTATATTTAATCAGTGTTCGGAACATTATGTTATTAATAATTGTTTACCCGGTGCCAGTATTAGCCAATTAATTAGCAATATTAGACTGACAAAAATAAACCCTAGTTCAACTGTAATATTATTACATGGGGATAGCTTAAATGTAAGAAAAAAGGACATAATTGAATGTGTCCATTTGATGTTACATCTCAATGAAACTAATAATTGTAAATTTATTTTCTGTGCCTTGCCTTATTCACAATATTTGTCTGATGAGCAAAATAGGCACATTTATAATTTAAATATGTTCATTTATAATAGGACTTGCCATTATAGTGACACTATTTTATATTTTGATTGTAATCAATTTATTACTGATTACAAACTGACAAATTATACAATGTATTTGCCACCTAGATGTAGGAGACAAATTGCTAATCTTTTAGCATACAATATACAAAGTGACAAGGGTACTTGTAGTGTACCGTCGATTTCAGTTAGTAGTGGTACTAATACTACTTTTGATACGCCTTGTAGTTTAAACTATTAGGTGCGACAACGGGTGAGCCGCATATGTTGAATGTTGTACATCAAAATATGCAGGGTCTGTCCGGCAAAGAGTTAGAGTTAAGTTTATTTATGGAGAACTATGATGTTCACGTGTTATGTTTGACTGAACACTGGTTGAAGGAACATGAAGTAGTGTTTATCGATGATGATAATTTTACCGTACAAAGTGCGTTTGTGAGAAAAAGTGCTATTCGCGGTGGTTCTTTAGTTCTTGTTTCAAACAAGTTGAAATGTAAACAACGTTTAGATTTAGTTAATCTTTCTATCGAGCGCACTATTGAGTTGTCTTGTGTTGAACTAGAGCAATTCGTTGTAATCTGCGTTTATCGACCCCCTTCTGGTGATTTTATTAGTTTTGAATCGGTAATGGAGGATTCTCTGAATAGGTTAAAATCAAGTAATAAGAGTATAATTTTATGTGGAGATTTTAATATTAATATTTTAGATGTTACTCCATTAAGTATTAGACTTCTCAATCTGTTTAGGTCTTATAATTTGATTAACTTGTTTTTTGAACCAACTAGGATCACTGCATCTTCGTCAACTTGTCTTGATAATATATTTAGTAATTGTGATGCCAAAAATAAATTAGTGTTAAGTGACTTAACGTCCGACCACTGTGGTTTATTAGCTAGCTTCCCCATGACATTACATAAAAAACCGTATAAACTTGAATGCAGGCCTTATACAGCTAGTCGTTGTAAAAAGTTTAAAAATAATATAGCTCATAGAATTACACCATCGTTAGTAGAACACGAGAATCCTAACGAAATTTACGGAGCCCTTTTTGATGTTGTGCAAAAAGAATACCAGTCTATTTTCAAGACCAAAACCATTAACATTAATGGCACTTCCGTTGGCTTCAACCAATGGGCTACTCCAGGTATTTATAAAAGTAGAGCGAGACTATACGAATTATATGGTTTGAAAAAATACAGGTTTGATACTCCTTTCCTAGAGTATGTAAAAAAATATTCAAAATTATTTAAAAAGATTTGTGCTATTGCGAAATCAAAATTCTTAAGTGATTCAATTAAAAGTTCCAATAATAAAGTAAAAACCACTTGGAAAATTATTAACAATGAAACGGGTAAGTCGGTTAAACAAGAAAATCAACTTGAGATTATGGTCGATAACAAATTAGTTAGTAAGGCAGCTGACGTAGCTGAGGCATTTAATGAGTTCTTTGCCAACATACCTATAACTACGACTTGCTCCTTAAATTCGTCCCCGTCTAAAGCTGAGAACCTTTTGAATAGTAGTGTGCAAAAATGTACTCGCTTATTTAGCTTCGAACATGTAACGCCTAGTGATGTAATTAACGTCTTTAACACTGTTAAGTCTAAAAACACTGGTGATTACTGGGGCATCTCCATTAAACTTTTAAGTAATATAATAGACATTGTAGCCCCCTATCTAGCTATTACTTTTAATAAATGTGTTGATCTAGGAACTTTTCCTGGCCTCATGAAGAGTAGTAAAGTCATACCATTATTTAAATCTGGTAATAAAAATATCATTAGCAATTTTAGGCCTATTTCTATCTTACCAGCATTTAGCAAAATATTTGAAAAGTTAATACTTAATCTTAAATCTTAAAAAAAAAAGTAAAAATAGTTTACTTTTTTTTTAAATTAGAATCATTTAATTAAATTAATGTTAGATACTGGATTTACAATAACTTTACAATAGTAGTACCCTCAACCATTTTGCAAACTTAATTTTGTTGTTTTTCCCTTTTATTGTTGAATATTACCTACTATCTCAATTAAGACGTCTGTGATTAATTAAATTTTATCCCACAATTGAGATTTCACACTTTTCTTTACATTAATTCCTTTGTTTGTTTTTTTTTTTTTTTCAATTTTATTTTTGAACTTCAGGTAGTCCCTTCATCCTAGTACTTACTATTCACATCTCATCCCTCTCTCTTATTTCTTTCACATACTTAGCTTTTTCTTCTCTCATTCCAGGGTGCCTCTAGGGTTGGCCTGTCAATATGTTAACCCGTAGAGCTGCATCCTTAGAGGAAAAACTGAGGGCTACATTGAAAGAATTGGAATCTAGCAAAAACCAGTGCAATCAGCTGCTACAGGAAAGGGATGACAGTGAGGTGGAAATACAGTTAATCAATAACAAGAACACTGAGCTTAAGAACCAGTTGGCTGAACTACATAAACATCATATGGACATACTTGACCAGCATCACCACCTTCGTCAACGTGTGTCTAATTTCCAGGAATGTAGTGACACCCACGAACTGGCTTTGAGACGCATATCTGAACTTGAACGAGAATTAAGCAGGGCCCACAACACAATAACCCATTTCGAATCTCTCAAAGCCAGTGAAGAGTCTGCGATCACCTGCAGTCTCTATGATGAGTTGGTTGGTAACGAGTCCGGACCCACATGTGTTGAGCCAATTGTTACAATTGATTTAACTGATGACACTATCACTAAAACCAAATTGTTTACTAGTCATAATAAGATAAAAAAATATATTAAAATTAATAGGCTGATTAGAAAATATCAGAAATCTTTGAAATGTCATAAAGTTAACAAAATAAACACAAAACTTAGGCATAAAAATCTTAATTTAATGCAAGAATTAAAGAAGTGTAATAGTGAATTAGACTTATGTAATATTATGTATGACACGGATACTCAGCAACTTCAGGATGAGTTGTTTGTTAGGGAATATGCTCTAAAGGATATCTTTAGTAAATATGAGGCTTCTCAACAAGACCTGAGTAAACGCATGCAGGAGGCCAATGAGTTGGCAGACCTGGTCAAGTCAAATGCAGAGAGGTATGAGTCTCTGACAAATAACCTCTGTTTTAGCTGTGCCTGCTCCCAGGCACCCCAGCCTCAACGTATTACACCCACACCCACAGTGACTCAGCCAGTAGATAGCGGTATTAATAATGACAAGAATTGTATGGATAATTTGATTAACACTACATACATATTTTCTGACAAATTTGGTCAAGGTTTTGGTAGTATATTTAATCAGTGTTCGGAACATTATGTTATTAATAATTGTTTACCCGGTGCCAGTATTAGCCAATTAATTAGCAATATTAGACTGACAAAAATAAACCCTAGTTCAACTGTAATATTATTACATGGGGATAGCTTAAATGTAAGAAAAAAGGACATAATTGAATGTGTCCATTTGATGTTACATCTCAATGAAACTAATAATTGTAAATTTATTTTCTGTGCCTTGCCTTATTCACAATATTTGTCTGATGAGCAAAATAGGCACATTTATAATTTAAATATGTTCATTTATAATAGGACTTGCCATTATAGTGACACTATTTTATATTTTGATTGTAATCAATTTATTACTGATTACAAACTGACAAATTATACAATGTATTTGCCACCTAGATGTAGGAGACAAATTGCTAATCTTTTAGCATACAATATACAAAGTGACAAGGGTACTTGTAGTGTACCGTCGATTTCAGTTAGTAGTGGTACTAATACTACTTTTGATACGCCTTGTAGTTTAAACTATTAGGTGCGACAACGGGTGAGCCGCATATGTTGAATGTTGTACATCAAAATATGCAGGGTCTGTCCGGCAAAGAGTTAGAGTTAAGTTTATTTATGGAGAACTATGATGTTCACGTGTTATGTTTGACTGAACACTGGTTGAAGGAACATGAAGTAGTGTTTATCGATGATGATAATTTTACCGTACAAAGTGCGTTTGTGAGAAAAAGTGCTATTCGCGGTGGTTCTTTAGTTCTTGTTTCAAACAAGTTGAAATGTAAACAACGTTTAGATTTAGTTAATCTTTCTATCGAGCGCACTATTGAGTTGTCTTGTGTTGAACTAGAGCAATTCGTTGTAATCTGCGTTTATCGACCCCCTTCTGGTGATTTTATTAGTTTTGAATCGGTAATGGAGGATTCTCTGAATAGGTTAAAATCAAGTAATAAGAGTATAATTTTATGTGGAGATTTTAATATTAATATTTTAGATGTTACTCCATTAAGTATTAGACTTCTCAATCTGTTTAGGTCTTATAATTTGATTAACTTGTTTTTTGAACCAACTAGGATCACTGCATCTTCGTCAACTTGTCTTGATAATATATTTAGTAATTGTGATGCCAAAAATAAATTAGTGTTAAGTGACTTAACGTCCGACCACTGTGGTTTATTAGCTAGCTTCCCCATGACATTACATAAAAAACCGTATAAACTTGAATGCAGGCCTTATACAGCTAGTCGTTGTAAAAAGTTTAAAAATAATATAGCTCATAGAATTACACCATCGTTAGTAGAACACGAGAATCCTAACGAAATTTACGGAGCCCTTTTTGATGTTGTGCAAAAAGAATACCAGTCTATTTTCAAGACCAAAACCATTAACATTAATGGCACTTCCGTTGGCTTCAACCAATGGGCTACTCCAGGTATTTATAAAAGTAGAGCGAGACTATACGAATTATATGGTTTGAAAAAATACAGGTTTGATACTCCTTTCCTAGAGTATGTAAAAAAATATTCAAAATTATTTAAAAAGATTTGTGCTATTGCGAAATCAAAATTCTTAAGTGATTCAATTAAAAGTTCCAATAATAAAGTAAAAACCACTTGGAAAATTATTAACAATGAAACGGGTAAGTCGGTTAAACAAGAAAATCAACTTGAGATTATGGTCGATAACAAATTAGTTAGTAAGGCAGCTGACGTAGCTGAGGCATTTAATGAGTTCTTTGCCAACATACCTATAACTACGACTTGCTCCTTAAATTCGTCCCCGTCTAAAGCTGAGAACCTTTTGAATAGTAGTGTGCAAAAATGTACTCGCTTATTTAGCTTCGAACATGTAACGCCTAGTGATGTAATTAACGTCTTTAACACTGTTAAGTCTAAAAACACTGGTGATTACTGGGGCATCTCCATTAAACTTTTAAGTAATATAATAGACATTGTAGCCCCCTATCTAGCTATTACTTTTAATAAATGTGTTGATCTAGGAACTTTTCCTGGCCTCATGAAGAGTAGTAAAGTCATACCATTATTTAAATCTGGTAATAAAAATATCATTAGCAATTTTAGGCCTATTTCTATCTTACCAGCATTTAGCAAAATATTTGAAAAGTTAATACTTAATCAGTTGCTAAGACATTTTAACCTAAATAGCCTACTTCATAATGAACAATATGGCTTTTCAAAAGGACGTTCGACTACAGATGCGGGTGTTGCTCTGCTGAAACACATATTTAATGCATGGGAGAAATCGCAAAATGCTATTGGAGTTTTCTGTGATCTCTCTAAAGCCTTTGATTGCGTGCGCCATGACACGCTTTTGCGTAAACTACGTCATTACGGTGTCCAAAACGAAGCTCTCAACGTAATAAATTCTTATTTACATAATAGGTTCCAATGTGTAGATGTCGATGGTGTGAAATCTTCCGAGCTACCAGTTCACTTAGGTGTACCTCAAGGCTCAATACTGGGTCCATTCTTGTTTTTAGTGTATATCAATGACTTACCATTCTATTTAAACGATATCTGTGACATTGTACTGTTTGCAGATGATACCTCTCTTATTTTTAAAGTAGACAGGAATAGACAAGATTTTGACGACGTAAACCGTGCACTCTCAATGGTTACGGATTGGTTTACGTCAAATAATCTAGTTCTCAATGCCAAGAAAACGAAATGTGTGAAGTTCGCCTTACCGAATGTTAGAAATCTAGGACTCAACATTGTCTTAGATAAAGAGCTGCTTGAAACTGTAGACTCGACGGTTTTTCTGGGCATAACGGTTGATGCCAAACTTCAGTGGGGCCCACATATCTCAAGCTTAGCAGGGAGGCTCAGTTCAGCCGCCTACGCCGTCAGGAAAGTAAGACAATACACTGACGTTGATACAGCTCGCTTAGTCTATTTTAGTTATTTCCACAGCGTTATGTCCTACGGTATTCTGCTGTGGGGCAAAGCCGCTGATATTCAAAATATATTCGTCCTTCAAAAACGAGCTGTCCGAGCAATTTATCAGCTAGGAGCCAGAGTTTCTCTTAGAGATTTTTTTAAAGATATTGGTATTCTCACGGTGGCATCTCAATTCATCTTCGCCAACATCTTATATATTAGGCAAAATATACACTTATACACTAAAAACAGTGATTTTCACAAAGTTAACACCAGAAATAAGAACAAACTACGTGCTCCCTTTCACCGGCTTCATAAGGTCCATAACTCATTTGTTGGGCTTGGTATAACCTTTTATAACAAGTTGCCCTCTTCTTTACTAGATTTACCTTTTAATGCGTTTAAGGCCCAAGTAAAATCCAACCTTTGTTCAAAGGCATATTATTCCATTAACGACTACTTAAACGATAAGAACTGTTGGTCGCTGTGATTAACTCAAGACAATGTTCGTGTTCTTTCTCCAGAATCAGCTTACTAACTGACAGGGTATATGAGTTCATATATTTTTTTTATTTTTTATTTGACGGTATAAGTCAATTATTTTGTTGTCTTCATTTATTATTGACATGATCTACTCATTACTATGTTTTTAATGAGCTGTATTGCAATATATGGTTAGCTAGCGACCTCGACAATTGATAATATTATTCTTGCCTGAGCAA
Source organism: Dasypolia templi (assembly GCA_963555695.1). Lineage (NCBI taxonomy): Eukaryota > Metazoa > Arthropoda > Insecta > Lepidoptera > Noctuidae > Dasypolia > Dasypolia templi. The sequence continues at coordinate 8,851,683 of OY743157.1, forward strand.
CCAACAGCAGGTTCGTCATGCTCCCTTAGATGTCACTGCTTGCGGTAGCGTCGGGGGTCGGGTTTCCTCCTTCCCTCAAATATGGCGAGGGGGGTAATGGCTGACCTTTGCGTTATGCTCGTGAACGGGTGCTGCTTGTGGTGACTGGTCGTCTTGCTGTCTTTGGTTTTATCATTGTTACAGTAATTGTTCTGTTAATTTATTTTACTTTGATGGTCCTAGTTTATCATTTATTTATTTTATTTGTTTGTATAATAATTCCAGTATTGCATATGTAAGGTGCCATGCCCTTTAGGCCCGAAGGCTTTATTTATGTATTTGTGTTATTTACATGCATTTTTTTTTCTTTTTTTTTGTCATTGGCGTTTCGGTAATTACTTGCAATTGTTTATTATCCAGTTCTTCTAACCGAACAGACAGCTGTGCTGCTGGGGAGTTTGTTGCGCCACTTCTTCTTCCCAGCTAAAGCACTAGGAAGTGGTGAAGGGCGGGCTTTTTGGGGGACTGTCTTATGTAATTTTGACGTTCGAAAAGTGCTGATTCTCAGCCTAATTTGAATAAATGACTTTTGATTTTGATTTAGGTAGTGACGTCACTGATGCGTGTAACCAAAGTCCTACAACTTCTACGTAACGTCAAGTCTACGTGTCCGATCGGCGATTTGACGTTGATAGACGTGTTTATGAACCTTGAACAGCCAACTACGAATACGATTAAGGCGCTGACAAGAGGCAAATGTTCTAAGAAGGATTGTCTTTAAAAAAAAAGGCAAATCTATACAAGTTTGTTGGAAGCGGAAAAAATATACAGGCTGTCCCAGAAGTGTCCATGATAGTGAACAGAAACACATAAAAAATATGTTTTCTATGTATTTTAAAAACTACGGGCTTTTATTTAAAAAAAAAAAACTTGAAACATCCTGTGTGTTAATCTTGAGAAAGTTTTTTGAAAAGTTTTTTCGATGCAAAATAATAGGAAACTAACCTCTTGGAATGATCTTCCAAACAAAAATATAATTTTTAATTAACAGCGTAAGTTGGTAAAACTAATAACAAAAAATTGCAAGCGTTCGTTGTGTCATCGCGCTTCTCTTTCTGACCGACAGTGACCGAGCTTTACCTCTTGTCAGCGTCTTAACAATCCATTTGCCAATAAAACGTTTACGGTCTGAGTACGATTATAATGTCGTATTTATATAATTAAGTGTCTACTTGGCAACTGTATGGTGTGCAATAAAAAGTTTACTACCTTTTAAACTATATCTTTTACTTGTTTATCCTTGCTCATTTGTAAATTAAGTGATTTCAGAATGAAAAGTTTAAAAACGAAACTCAAATTTTTGTGTGAGCATTAAAGTAATTTTTCCAAAATCCCATGAACGCGGATTAGGCGTTTATCACACTTCGCTGGTGGTGCAACTTTTCCTTGTCCACTTGAAAGTCGCTGAACCGTCTCCGAACCCAAGTGGGAAGGTGTAAGTCGAACCTCGTAAAGTGGGGCTTGTAACGAGTTTTTTTACACCGTTACATGTATTGATGATTGTAGTCGATTTCGGAACGATTTCTTAATTGTATTTTTTATCTGTGATACATTTCGTATGACATTTTGGACGTCGAGGTTTGACGAGTCACTTTTGCGATCTTTGTTGGTGAAGGTGACAGGTCTCCTGATTTTCCCTGAATGGAATCGTAACTAATCTGGTTTATAGTGGCGCTTTAATGCCCTAATCCTAAACCAAAGGACCCGTGGAATGGTCCCGGTGGATTTTTCTATCGGATTTTTGGTAAGTTGCTCTTTTCGAGAGAAAATTTCCTTCGACGATGGCGGTTCGTTTGTGACCATCTTACGGTTTTTCGCAGGTTTCCTCGTCGCCTCCCTACGTCTCTTGATACCAAATATCTTCACGGTACACCGAGGGAGACGCGAGTTTAAATACCTGGAATAAGCGGTAAGTTTTTCGTTGGTCTATGCGTCCCCGCGTGTCCGAGTTCGGAGTGAAATCACATCTCAGAGTTCCTTTTTGTCCACAGCCTACAATTGTGGGTGCTTGTTCCACCTTTACTTCAGTACAACCGGGAAATTTCTACTGGCCTTCCACGGGGGCTGATTACCTGAGAGGTACCATCTTCCGGCTCTCGGGGTCATCTTCAAGTTACATTTTTTTTAAATATTTTTTTCCTTTTTAACATAACAGCCTTCAGCTGCGAAATTAAGGTTACAAAGATGCAATGATGATATAGCAACTAAAATTTATATTAATATAATTGTATTCATTAGGCTAAAGGTATACAATAAACTGGGAACGTTCAAGGTAGTGAGACTTTTAATCACCATTGACATCCACAGGCCCCCATCCTAAGATTAATGGTCCAATCTCCAACTTTATCTGGCTATCTATTAATAGTGTGTCGCTCCACGGCGCCCGAAATTTAATTTCTTACCTTATCATATTTTTTTTTAGGAGATCACACACTCAGAAACACACACACACCTATTCTTTTAAATTTTTAATATTACATTTGGCTTCCCAATTAGGGACCGTATTATTCTTTTTAAATTTTTATTATTACAGGCTACTCCGACGGAAAGGCAGTAGGGTGTGGATGTGAAGCTAAGTCACAAACTATGCTCCACCCCCTATCCTCCGTGCCCTCTGTGCCCAGAAACAAGCAGCCAAAGTGACCTTTGTGCTGCAACCGATAACGCCGTGGAAGTGGCAAAGTTTTGGGCCAACAATATTTAAAAAGTGTCGTGCCATTGGCACGAAGAAGAAGACACTTCGCTTAGTCGTCTTTTAGGAAGGGGATATTTACAAAGCTTAGGAGTCGGACGCGACCTTTCTTCTTTTTAGCTAAGTTACTTTTAGGTGGCTTGCTTCGCCATTTAGGGCTGATATTATTGCGGTTTAATAGTTTTTGTATAGAAAATGTGTCAAACTGTCTTATTTATTCTACTTATAAAATAAATATCATTTATAATATTTATCAAAATAATTAGTATAACGTTTGTGAAAAGGAAAGTTGTCTATTTAAATGTTGTGATATTACAGCAACATTTTATGTTATATTGACAGGGTCGCGTATTCATTAGTACGCGGGTGACACTGAAAGTTCTTAGAAAATCAAAAACTGAACAAACTAGCAACTTATAAGTTTTATTATTTCTTTTCAAAGTAGTGTCCATTTACATCAATACATCGCTGCATCCGACGGAACCACTGAGAAAAGCACTTTGCCCACTCGTCCTCAGGGGTCTCTCCGACGGCATTTTGAAACGCAGCCACTTCCTCCTCGGCGTCCATAAAATGTTTTCCTCAAAGTTTTTCTTTTGTTTTCGGGAATAAATAAAAATCGCGGGTGACCCAATTCCACGTCTGACGTCGCCAAGTAGTCGATTGTTTGCTTGGCGGTGTGCGACGAGGCGTTGTCGTGGTGAAGGAGGATCCTACTGGGAGGTCGTTTCTCCCGAACTTTTTTCAAGACAAGTGGCAAACAATTGTTAGTGTACCACTCCGCAGTAACTGTTTTTCGATCCTTAGAGGAGAACAATTGTTGCGTAATGACCTGTCCTTCCAAAGAACGACGCCACCATCTTTTTTCCCAAGCTTCGACCTCTCTTCACTTTGAAACACCCAGACAGCAGACTGTCTCTTTGTTTTATAACAATAAATCCAGCTTTTATCACCCGTAAGTATGTCGACCACAGCATTTGAGTCACCTCCGTTAAATATTTGAACAATTTCACGATGCCAATCAACACGACGGAGTTTTTGGGCCTCTGTCAAATAATGAGGTATCCACCGAGCACAAAGCTTCGTGCAAAGGAGTTTGTGCACTTGACTTGATGTCATCTTTAGTCGTCGCCGTAGAAGGCCGTCCCACAAGCAGATCATCGGCGATCATTAGTGCAACCACGTTTAAGCTCATTAAACCAGTTGTAAACAGTGGCACGAGATGGGGCTTCATCGTGAAAGGCTAATCGAAGACTATCATAACTTTTTTGTTGACTTAAATGACATCGAAAGTCATAAAAAATCTTTGTTCGAAAATTCATAATGTCGTGACACAGACAATTTTCAATTTGTTCCCTTTTCAAAATTTTAACTTATGTTTTTATTATATCGTTTACAAGTGGCCAGTTCTAAAAACTTTCAGTGTCGCCCTCGTATAGCCAAGTCTTTACACTCGCTTGCACCACAAAGGCGTTTAAAGCTAAACATATTTATAACATCATCAGTTTTAAGTACGAAATACAAAAACTGGCTCGAAGCTGTAAGCTCGGATAGGACGGATTAAATTTGGTAACAATATAAAAGTAATTGTGTCTCATTAGCGACAGTTGAGCTCTTGAATCAGCGCATTACCTGTGCAAGTGTTCTACTAGCTAGCCTGGTCGCGCGCGGCACGTCGCGCCTGCCACTTGAAGTCCACCTGCATGAGCCACTGCTGGCCGCGCGACCGGTTGCACTGCCTCAGCACAGGCTTCCACACGTCGCCCGCGTCTGGCTTGTCCAGGCACATGCCTGTGTTCGTGTGCTTTATTGTTCGAGTCTGAAAAATAAAAACGTGTTACAATTGCTTGTTTTCTACCTGTCTATAGTCTACTGCAATTTTATTCATTATACAGGTTCTGATCAAGATTCCTGAAAGAAATTGCTTACATGAAGTGTGATTAAAACGAAGGATCGTCACGATGGGTTCTTAGTCTAGGCCCCCAAAAATTTGTCTGAGTCTTTTCACAATTTTATCTTCGATAAATTGATTCATTGCTCTAGTAATTACACTCGTGACAGTTGAGCCCGATTTTAAATCGGACAAAAAGTAGGCTTGTTCCATCAGTCAATATTCTCAGTAGCAGAATTCTGGGTTTTGTGTAGTTAACGGCAAAGGCTCTACCCCTTTTACATGGGACTTAGGGGACAACAACTTCAATGTCCAGGCCGCTCGTTTGTGGAATGCCAGTTGAAATAAAACTCGTGGTTACTTGTGTTTAGTTAGGATATGCATATATCTGTGTTTCTATTTTAGTACCAACGTCAGCCCCATTTTGTATCCAGGCAAATCACTGTCTATTCCAGGGTTGCGCTGGAAGAGATCGCAGAAAGCGAATAGGCCGCCTATTGTATTTTTTGGTTTGTTTTTTTTTTAAATGTATTTTTGTGGTGTACAATAAAGTATATAAAAATAAATATAAATGTGTTTCCTAAATTACCTTAGTATCGTACGTCCACTCCTGGTTGCCGCGCATGCCGTGGCAGCGGATCAGTTTGATGGGCCCGCGCGGGTGTGCCGCGTCAAGGCAGTTGTCGTCAGACATTATCTGCTTACGTTTCGTGTATGCGAACACCTAGAGAAAACAATGCGGTGAGATTTAGTTTGAAGTATGTAGTTTCGAAACTATTTGTATTTCTGATTGAATACAGTTTTCAATGTTTTGGTTGGTATTAGTGTGTGCTAGCTGACATTTTAATAATTTAATGTTTTGTGTTTCTTTGTTTTGTAATGCAAAAGACTTTTCATACTAGGAAGTGTTGAAAGACGAGCGTTTTGGAGGACTGTCTTGCTTGTGTAATGTTGACGTTCAAATAATGCCGATTTTCAGCCGAATAGTAATTAATGACTTTGAATTTTGATTGCACGCCTTCTGGCTACGACGAACTTTCGAGAATTCATTTCAATCAAAATCTCTGATAATATCCCTTAACTGAAAATTTAGGTATTATAAAATGAAAATATAAATTTTTACTGACCAGTTAGTTATTTTGGACTGAGGTTGAGTTTTGGGTTTGGTTTCATGGCACGGAAAAATTGATAGATTATTTTAGGTAGGTACGTAATTGTCTGATATCAAAACTTGACTGAACTATGGATCCCTTAAAATAGGGCTCGACCATCTTTGGATGATTAACAGTGCCTTACAGCACACTGTTAAGACATTATTCTTATTATACAGACGATAATGACTTTGTATAATAGTGTGCGACCAATTTCCTAACCTTATTTTTTCAGATAAACTTAATATAAAGATTTTGTTAATAGCCCTCATTAAACTTAAACGTTAATGTGGCGACTGACGAGTATCCTTTCATCGAATATATATTCTTTTGTGGCTATTACTTCGGGTCGGCGAACAACAAATATTCAACAAATACAGCCGAATCGAATGTGGCGGCCCGAACAGGTGTGTAACACTCCTAACATTCAAACCGAGTCAAAATATTACATTATATTGTATTAGATGCAGGTCAGATACCACCTAAGCGCACGAGGTCGAAAGCTCGCCCGATTCAGCCAACCGACTCGACAGACAGTCTTCACGAATTCGAATGTCAATAGAATTGTCGCTGCAAAATGTTGCGCATACTTTGTACATAACTTTCAAAGTCAAAAAACATATCTGAGCATTTAATATAGTGTTTAGACAGCTTTAATATCCTAACTTTAATATTATAGATGCGAAAGTAAGTTTGTTTGTTTGTTACGTTTTCACACCAAAAGGCTAAACGGATTTGAAGTAAGGACATAGGCTACTTTTAATTCTGGATTGCAGACAAAGTCGCGGGCAACAGCTAGTGGAAAATATTATGTCAAACTGTCTTAACATTATTCAGATGAAAGATGAAAAATCAGCCCTTACACTATTGGGCGCTGGCTCGAAGTCTAAAGGCATTCGAATTTGGGCAAACTGATTATAATTATTACTAAAGCAGCCCCAAAGCAACTTACCATCGTGTCACTTTCATCCTGTAATATAACAAAAGCAAACGCATACATAACATTATTGTCGGTAAAACAACGGCCGCAAGCTTGCTTTCTTCAGTCCTAGAGTCAGTTCCAGGATAGTGCCGTAAAAATAGGGATGATGACAATTTTTTATATTTCTAAATCAAAAAAACTATTTGTTTCCAAATAGTGCAAACAGTAATATAAAAAAGTATAAAAGCTTTAAAAACTGTCAAGTTTTACACGTTTTAAAATAACTGTTAGACAAAGAGCTGTATCGTAGAAGTGACGTCACGACTATGTAACTTCACACTAGCGCATTGTCCGTACCGCGCGACAAGGACGGGAATAATCCCCTCCAAAAACTTTTAAAGCGTGCAGCTTTTTCATATTTCCATCGATTTTACAGAGTTGTTCGATTATCTCATTTGACTATGTCTTCTTTGAAATTACATTATTTATTCCAACATTTCTAATATTAGTCGTCATCCATTTTTTTTTGGTGGTCTTCAAATCATCAAATGACTCCTCCCCCTCTGGGTGGAGCGGGAGACTTTTACTGACTAAAATCCACCAGTGTACCTTCAGTTGCCTGTGCCAGGGCCACGGTTTCACTTTTGAATTTCCCGCGACCCTGATAGTCATCACCTCTATTGTTATTTTTTGTTTTTAGTAAAGTGCTAAAAATTTGTGGGAGACAGATGATATCGGACTTGACTACGCTTCGCCTAGGTCGTAAAACAGGTCATCCTCAGGATCAGGGGCTCCTACTAATGGACTTGGAATAGGCTACCTTGTCCGACATAAAATGCCTTCCCTTCAATGGCCAGCGTGCAGTTAGTAAATGAAATAACTTCCCTTTACATTTAAAATCTATGTACGAACTAACACTACATCATTATATTATGCGCATGAAATACATGTTACAACAGTGAGCAGTGTAAACCACGTTGTAGAACGACGGTAAACACTGAACATACATACTTGCTTTAGAGACCCGTTTCGTTCTTTTTTTAGTTTATTTGCCTTCCTCGATCTCCTGTTCTGATCATAGTAACGAGAGGTAACGACATTACTTTTGAACGATTTAGATATTTAGTGGATTATATAGAATGTTTCGATTTAGATACGGACCTGGTTTCCGCCCATTCCGTGGCAGTATCCCATGCCGAGCGGTTGTCCCGCCTTCCCGCCGAGCGTGTCCAAACAGTTCGACGTTTCAGCGTTACGAATCTGTAAACAGTAATATTAGTCGTCAGGTATTTGTTAAATATTATCCATTGATACTTCTAAATACGTATTACATTTAAGACGCTAATGTGTTTAAATGGGACAATAACATCTGCATGTCGATTCTGTAAAATCTCACCGTGATTACCGTGAAGGCTTGCGTGGAGTGAGCTATTAGTGTCATCCCGTCTTGGTTAATCCCTAGCATCAGTGGCACTGACAGCTCACTCCACGCTGACTTCACCTAAGTTTCCACGGGGAGATGGTTACAGAATAGCACTACTGTTTGTAATCTTATCGGTATTTGCACAATGGTGAAATTTTTTCGTGGTAAATTTTTCTGAATGTATGTATGTTATAATGAAAAGTAGGTACATGCACTTACTTGCGTAGCTATTTTATATAAATATAAATGATAAAAAACAGAAAATTTGAGATTAGACATCAAGTTTTGCATAAATTTACTTTTATCTTTACCAGGCCACTCAGAAAATATGATTATTTGTAGGTAAAATTAGGTGCGTTCCAATTTCAAAATTTCCCTCCACATTGTTTGCGAGCTAATTTAAATTATGGTGTCTCATAAAAAAATGGATCTGCGCCGGGAACATTTTGGCGCTATGATTTTTTTACGATTACAAGTGTCGCCTGAAACCATACGAATCGTACGATAGACTTCAAATGGCATTCATGGATGAAAGCCCTTCTAAGCCAACCGTGTATCGTTGGTATAACGAATTCAAGGGCGGTCGACTAACTTTGGGGGATCAAGAAAGAAGCGGTCGCCCTTTGACGGCTGTTACGGAAGAAAAAATGCTAGCAGTAGATTTTTTTTTCCCAGACAATAGACGAGTTCTGTGTCAAGAGATTCAGCACATACTGCAGGTTAGATCGGGAAGCCTTAACGAAATTCTACACGTGCATCTTCGCGTGAGGACGATAGTTTCACGCTGGGTGCCGCACAACCTCACCGATGCTCAGAAGCAGGCCCGGGAATGGTGCCGTGATATGATAAATACATTTAAAGCAGTCTCGTCTCGGCGTGTTTACGACACCGTGAAAACTTAGGTGAAGTGAGCGTGGAGTGAGCTGTCAGTGCCACTGATGCTAGGGAATTACCAAGCCGGGGTGACACTGAGTGCTCACTCCACGCAAGTTTTCACGGTGAGATTTTTACAGAATCGACATGCAGAAGTCTTGGATTAATAAATACGATCCAGAAACGAAGCGCAAGTCGGTTTGGGTGTTTTAAAAACGAATCAACGCCTAACAAAGTGAAGCGATCTAGAAGCGGGGGGGAAAATTTTGATCGCGAGCTTTTTCAATTTGACTGGCTACTTGGCGTCAAATCCTTTACGGAACCATAGAAGCATCAACGCTAAATGGTATACTATCAAATGCTTGGCAGAAGTTTTCTCTGATGTGAGCAACAAGCGACCAAACACAGGGCTCCGCGGGCTACTGTTCCACCACGACATCGTGCCTTCGCACACCGCGCTCAAAATGAGGGACTTCCCGGACAGCACGCCGGTCAAACTTCTGGATCACCCTCCTTACAGCCCTGACCTTGCTACCGTGAGTTCTTTTTATTCCCAAAAATAAAAATATCTGCTCAAAGGGATACAATTTTCGTCGCCGGAAGATGCGCTGACAGCATTCGAGCAGGCTGTACACGATGTGTCTACGGCGGACTTGAAAAAGTGTATCGAAAACTGGTTCAGACGCACATTTATTTGTATTTACAAAACTTTCTGAGTGTCCACGTATAAACTTAACGAAAGGTAAAAGAAGAAAGAGAAAAAAAATTAAGTAGACACGCTTATGACATCAATGTGGTCACTCTTACCAAGATTTGACATACTAATGATATCGTTAGATCACTTATTACCTATCTTTTTGACTAGCTGATGAATAACTATAGGAAAAATTAAATCCACAAACTTCAAATAATAGTCAAACTTGGCGTAACATACACCCCCAACCTATACCTAGGTTGGGGGTGTATCTACAATCTATGTTCAAATTAAACTTACCTCTCCAAGATAGTAGTACTCTAGCGGCATTTGACTCTCTGGGTAGATATTCTCGAGGTACCACCTGAAGCTTTTGCACTTGAGTCGCTCTCGCAGCGCCTTCCGCTCGCTGACGTCACCGACCGGTACGCTCAGGGCGCCTGCTCATCATATCACACAATGTAACCATAGTATGAGACAAGAGAAACACTATAGCTATACAAGGATCCTTTGGCGCGTGGCCAAAATCCGAACAATCGACGCCATCTTGGCTTTCAATAGATTTCACAAAATAATTGCACAAATGATTCCGAACAGCGCCACTTGTGCCAAAAGATCCTTGAAGCAGTGTACGTCTACATGTAGCTATACTTCGTTCTTTTCGAAAGTACTTCTGTAGTATAAAAGCTAACATTATCAGGAACTTTCTTGTTTTGAATTTGATTTGTATGGTCTGTTTTTAAAGTTTGTCACTCTGATTATCATTTGGATTTATCTGTAGTGCTTGGATTTGAATAAAACACCAAAGTCTAAAAGAGGTACAATCAAGCACGAATATGGCGATCTTAAAACACTTACTATTATCGTGCCAAATTAAAATACGTTATTAAAAAACAATTTAAGTTTACATGGCAATACTACTGTTAGTTTGAAGCATGATTACGTTACGTTATACCCAACAATGACGTACAAATGAATTTTGATGCGATCAAAATGTTAATGACTGGTTAATTTTGTTATATGCATGCTGTAGTAACACTTGCTTACGTTTTATAAAAAAAACGTAAATAAATGTTAACATAGATATATATATAGGGTTGATTTATTACACTTATATTTGAAAAACGAATAAGAAAGAACACAAAATAGTTACAACTATGGTCAAATTATTATAATTTATGAAACAATCAACCCCATTTTTCAATATCTGAGCTAAATACGGACAGACACGCAACACGTAGGAAACATTGACACAGAAAAAGGTAGAAAATATGTTTCCCTCAACTTCTTTGTTTAACTGTTATCGATACATTTGTGATGCCTATTGAAATATACGCTTATCGCTTAGCCCACCTGTTCTGAATAAAGTCAGGCAAACAGAAACAAAATAAGTGGGGCATGTTCTATAGGACATAGAAAAGTGGGGCATTCCACTTAATGGCTTTATTGTTTGTTCATCAGGTGCGTTGAATAAGAAATTGGCTATATCTTTTAAATAGAACAACAGAATCAACGGTAACTCGTTGATTATTGTTTGTTTTGATAAAGCGTTAACGTAACAGTAGTTTTCAAATGTCTAAAGCCAAATTCGGCCACTAAGTGGCAAATTTACGTGTCTAAATTTAGTTTTTAAGCAAAGCTTGGGAACTTGCATTCATGGAACGGCATTTTCTTCTGTGCTTTTACTGAAGAAACAAGTATATCTTGAGGTCTCATAAGTAAAGATTTTGTTGTTTTACTAATTCGTGCTGTCACCAAGGACCAAGCTTCTCTCTAAAACAGTACTACAAAAGACTCAATTGAGAACAGGCGCGCCCGTACCCGGGTTAATATTGTAGTAGAAATGCTTCCAGTCGTCGAGCCAGACCTCAGCGAGGCGCGCGTTGTTGTGGTTGACGACACGGCCGGTGCCTCCGGGGAAGGAGTAGGGCGTCGTCTTGCGGAACACGTGGCCCACGTGAGAGCACGGCGCGATCTCCAGCCGCCCGCCGCACATCCACACCTGGCGCGCCCCAGCACCCGGTTATGTACCCAAAGCATAGTAGCCAGGAGGATTTGCTTATCGTTTTTGGGAAGACTGAACTTGGTATTTCGGGCCGAACCACGTTTGAACCCGACTGCCTTCAAAGCAAGAGTGCACAGGCATCTTCTGGGCACGCTCGTTCCATAGAAGACCTCATTTTTCGCTTTCCGTGAAGCGAGATCGAGGTCAAGAGCAGGCCAATTGAGCAATAAAAGAGGTTTTACATATAATCTGATGCTTGAGGAGCACTAAAAAGAGACATAATTCTATCATATATTAGGTGCACGTACGAGAAGAGCTGGTTGGCGATCTAATATCAACTATCTGTTAGTCGTTGACAGTTACAATAGATTTGACAGCACCTTACAGATAAAAAATTAAATTGTTATTTTAGAAATCCGCAGTTTCCACTGGATGGCTTTGGTGTGGTTTACTTTTTAAAGCTTTGATTCAAGGCCGAAATACCAACTTTCAGTCATTAAAATCGGTCAACTTCTCAGTCACGTGAAAGGAACTTTAAGCAACTCTAATCAATTTATATATTTGTAATTGTCGAGTTAAGTATTATAATAAAAGTAAACATTTTTTTTGTATTATTCAAAAAAATATTAGTAGTATTGTTTAGTTGAAGGGCACGCCGTTATCCGTGTTAATAAATTCAGAAAACTTAGAAGTAAATAAACCTAATCTCACTGTAATTAATGAAATGGTTAAAAGTGGTGACTCAAGGGCTTCAATGTAATAATTACACTCAAGGACGTAGATTCTTCTCACAACCAGCTTAATAGTGTGCTTACACACACACTATATTTTTTTCATATATTGGGTCGATAGCAAAGCAATCAAGTTTCAACGCGTCTAAATTCCCCGATATCTTGGAATTGGTTTCCTGTCATGATAAAACGTATTTTTTTTACAGATACAGTATAACACATTATTATATCAAGATTTTAATTTATTTGAGGAGCCTTTATCAGCAACCGAAAGTTAACCGATTTTTCAATCTTTGAATTTAATTTATTCAACAAAATGCCTTTCTTCCTGGCTACGTGTCTGATGTTAATTCACATTTCACACTTGCTAGGAGTGACGTCATTATGTCGTGTATATTTCTCAAATACACGCAGTCGCATTATTATGTACTCAGCTGAAGTACCACTCAACAAGTGTGAAATGTCCATACAACCACAAGCAATGATAAGAACACATTTATAAATGAGACTTCCTTATTTATCTTTTGTGAAAGGATCAATCGAATTATTGCTAGTGCCTGAGCCAATATTCACCATATATTAAAATGAGATGTTCCTTATACGGTTAGCACAAAGTTTAGTAAAAATTAGTAAAACTAACTTCATCAAAGATTAATTGAACTACAAAACGCTTATGAAATGTACCCGGAATCGTTGCTAAAGTTACCGAAAAGAGAACAAGACCAAGAATTTGCAATTATTTTGAATACACTAACGATAGAGTTTATGTTTGATTTACATTACAATTGGAACGATTAGTCTAACAATAATATAACCAACGTGTAGGTAACTATATACGTTGGAATTGTATCAGATCTAGCGGCCGACCTCTTGAGCTACTGTAATAGGTACAATAATTACTAGATGACTAAGTATCCAATTACGAAAATCTAATGTCTCTCGTCTCGTCTCTTACATCTAGTACGTACCCACTTCTGGAATTTTAACAACTATCTGGGATAAATATTAATTACGGAAAAACAATACACACAAAGATTAGGAAACACAAAACAGGAACCGACATGTTTATCGATTTTCCTCTTCAATTATTAAATTAATTTTATATTAATAGCTGTTATCGCAATAACACATAATTCTATTAAGCCATGATAGACGGGTTGCGGCAAATGATATAGAAATAGCTAATAAATGTGATATAGGCAATCAATGTTATTATAACTGACATATTGTGTCAGTCGTGTGTCAGAAGGGCCATAAAATTGGACAGACTTCGATGGACAAAAGACCATTTTTCAAATCCACTATTCTTAGGTCTGATTTTAACAATAGTTTATTGTTAACTATAAGATACTGTGTGACATATTAATGTTTTCTACGTCGTAATAATATTAATTAATAACTGAAAGCATTCATCAAGATATACTTGATGCATTTGATATTTGCTCAGCTGGTCTTGGTATGAAAGTCTAAACAGTCTTTATAAACCGTTTTTAATTAAATAAATAGTAACCTGACCTTCGGAACTATCTCATTTAATCAATCAAATTAATCATCATTTATATCATTGACCACAACCCATGGTCTAAAAAGGATTGCTGTGGTTATTTCTAATATCGGTTGGAGACAAATATTAAAACTCATAACTCATTGCTTCTGCATCAAGAAGAAGCAGAAAATAATGTAGAACTTCAAAAAGAAAATATAGAAAACAGCGAAAAAAAAGCGTGTTGCAGGATGAAATAAACTCATGAAAATGTTTTGTGAGCTCGAAAATTTGAAAAGCATAATAAACGAACTCTACATTATTATTTAAATATTTTCTCCTGCAACACAATTAAGAATAACAAATAAACATAGAAACAGATAACAAAGAGCGGGAAAACACACAGATTGTAAAAAAGCGATGAAGCAAAATGAATGAAAAATAAAATGCCATGCCGAGACACATGAATGCAGCCGCAATGGGGTTAATGTCAAGCTTTTCTGAATTATCCAAATGTTAATGATGTATGTATGTTTCAAAACGTTACGTTGTTAGTGTTATATCCCAAGCCACAACAAAACTTTTGTATTTTGTACCTTCACTTCTATCATTTTGCTATTCAATTATGTACCTTTTTTTTACGTGATATGGTAGTAGATGAAATGCTGCGTAATCCATACCTCACTCTTATGTTGTATGTAGAAATGCAAAAAAAATGCAGGATGGTCATACTATCATACTTGATTCTAAAAGTTAAAAGCACTCAAACTACTTACAAATCCGACATAAGTGCCTTACAATAACAATGTAAGAACATAACCCTATATTAAGATCAGGATAAGTAGATCAGACCCAGAGTACGAAAATAAAACTGTAGGGCACGTTCAGACGGAAATTTTTGTCCCTTAGTACATTTAAAAGTTAATTTTTAATTATCGCATTAGCGTTTGTCCAGCCGTTAACCCTATTTCATGGCACCGACTCGCGATTGCACAAGCTTCACTAACACGTTTGACACGCGGAAAAATGGCCGTCTAAACGCTCCTCAATAGCAAAATATTAGCAGTGTCGGTACATTCCAGACTCGAACCTGGGTTCATGGCGTAATAGAACTCTCCCCATTCGTCCATCCAGACTTCAGCGACGCGAGCCGCGTTGTGGAGCACGATGTTTTGCACGCCTCCGGGGAAGGAATAGGGCGACTTGTCGCGGAACACGTGGCCCACGTGTGAACACGGCACGATCTCCAGCCGCCCGCCGCACTGCCAGACCTTTACCCCACATTTTTATTTTGTAGCGAGAGCCAATACTTTGGTTCATCCGGCGCAAGTCAAATATGCTGCGATTTATCTTCTTAATTCGATCGAAGAAGAATGAGTATGTCTACCCTGATCTTTCAGCATTACTAAACTTGCTTACTGGCCTATATTTCCAAAAATAATACTTTTTTCTAATTTCTGAACAAGGTTTTTAGTGTGTATGCGCTTCTTTTATTGTTTATATGGACTATTCAATCTATGCTGTTAATGCATAGCTAAAGTTTCAAAAAAGGACATTAAACATGTAATTTATAAACTTACCACCACATAGGTTCCACGAAAGAACTAATAAAAGAACTAAAACATACGTTTTAAATTTGCCTAAAACAGTGGGCTGTCCATAACTCAAGACTACCGTGTTGCAAGACATAAGCCAATTCGCAGCAAGCTAAACTAAATACAATCTACCTTCATTAATCGGTGGTCCTATCACTCTCATAACAAAATTTACCCTGAAGCTCATCTCGAGGTTCTCTCCGCCCCAGATGTCCATGCCCTGGTCGTAGGAGCCGATCTGGTAGAAATAGTCCTTGTCGATGGCAAATAGTCCTCCCGCCATCGTGGGCGTACGGAGCGGCGCTGTGCGATCGCCCCCTCGACGCGCCATCTCGCGTTCCGGCACTCGATACCTAAGATTAAATAAAAAAGGAGCTACTTGAATAAACACTCATTAAACTTTGATAAGTTATTTACCTTATCTGACAGATAGATATTTTCAACCGTAGACACTATAGCAATACATAAGTCACTAAATTATAATCAGACAAGGACACAGTAATTAGATCAAATAGTAAGAGTAAACGAGACATGAATATAATTTCTCTGTCTGTAAACTTATGTCTCTGTTTACATAAGTTAACTCGTTGTCTGAGCCCAGCTGTTAGCCAACAACTGGGGTCCAACAAAACGGCTGTCACTGTACGATTTCTTTGAAAAGTTTTACGTGGCTAAATTGGATAGTACATAGTATTTACAAGTGACTGTCAAAGACTATCGCTATCTCAAGGTATATGTTGGCAGCAAATCTATACAACATTTATATCTACATTTTGAATATAACTTTTTTTAACTTTTAGTCTAGTATATTCTTCATTTAGTTACTTAGATAAAAATATAAAAAACAAATTTTATCTGTCCGGTTGTTATCCAATCGGCAAGTCACTTTAACTATATGTAATTAAAATATTACCTCAAAATTGAAGGGGAGTAAATACACCGTTTCGCGATCGGTTTTGCGGATTGAGATAATGACATACACATTTTGTTGTTTAAAACGCAATTTACTTACTTGAGATTTCATGTTCATGTTCTCTGTTAATTTTAGGTGTTACGTTTTGTCGAAATAATGAAAGATGAATGCCCATTTCTCACCTGACCATGTATAGAAATGAATTAAATGCTAAAATTCAGATATTTGAATTGTATATTAATTACGCTTATCACAATGTTAAAAGAAACGCAGGGAAATAAAATTTATCAATATTTCTTTATGCTTACTCTACGTTAAGAGTAAACATATTACCATGTTTTAAACTCATCTCAAGTACCCTTTTTTACAACGTTCCCTTTTACATACTGCTACTTGACTTTATTCAACTCTGAGTTTCATACATTATTTTACGTTTTGTTTAATCAGTAAGTATTTCTATATTAGTATTTGTACAATACAGTTTAATTTAAAATAACGTCATAATTAAATTAATTAATCATGCAATAGGTACTTGAGTTCGCACTATTGAAACGGATTTTTTTGACATTTGACAGTTAATGCACGACACTCATTATAAAGTAAAAATCATCGACAGTCTAAGCGGTGACATATGGGCAGTTGGTTTCAAGAAATTCACAAAGTAACAAAGACGTTTTAGACCATAGCATAGGTAAGTATTCCTATTTTGGACTAAACTTCGAGCGTTAAATAATTCGTTCTTGCACATTTATTTCTTTATATTTGGTAACGGCAGATCCTAACCCAAAAAGTAACATTAATAATTTTCGAACTTCGTAGCGTTTAAATCGGTAAAATGACTATATGACATTATCTTCTAAACATACAGGTAGTCTTTCTACTATACACAAACTTTCATTATCAGGTTATCAAATGTATGGGAAGTGGGCATTGTACTTTACTTTTAGTAGTTTACTTTTAGTAGCTCCCAGCTTTGCTCTCCGGATCAAAACACATTAGTTTCGAAAGCCATCTGCCTAACCATTTCCCAACAAAGTTGCAAGCCGGATGCAGCTGAATACCAGTATTTTTCATGGAGCGACTGTCTATCTGACCTCCACAACCCAGTTGCTGGGTAATGGTAAGACTGGTTGTCAGACATTCGGGCTTCTGACGACCGGTAAAGAGTGAAAGAGATCCACGTATGACAGCCGGGACCAACGGCTTACCGTGCGTTACGAGGCACGGAGGTGTCTTGGTACGTAAAGATGGTCACCCTTCCATGGACCAACCGCGAGAAGCGTAGCTTACCGTGATCGTTCGACCCGCGCGGCTGTTATTACTTAGCCACAAGCCCCTCGCAAAATAGAGGACAAATATTTTGTTAAATTATTTACCTGTTAGTATCCAATATCATTTTAGATCGGCAACAAGTAATACAATGTAATTTTAATTGTGACATGTCCACCAAATTGAGAATATTGCTCGACATGTTCAAATAAATTATTGGAAAATGACTCGTAGTAAGTGTTGAGTTTATGCTAAGCGACTACGTTTTATGAATATTTAATTATACGATTCGATTTGGTAATAACTATTTTTTTGTTTGACATTTTAGCGTAGTCTGGGGGCCTAAAAAGGCCACTTTGGAAGAATAATAATAATAAGACGATATTATGAATCATAATATTAGAAATCGTAAACTGACAATTCACGTACCATTCATAAATAGCACGCAATTAATCTATTTGACAGTTTTTTATGGAATTCAGGAACTGATTCGCTTTTAGAGGAATTGCTTAATGTGGCGTTTTTAGGCTACCTGTTATTGATTTTCGCTAACACCACAAACAATAACAACTTACGGACTGCACATGGCCCCATCAACTCAGATCTAGAAATAGCTCAGGTATTTGAAAACTTTTTGCTAGCTTTTAAAGATCATAACATTAAATCAACAATTAATATTGCGTTGTACCACTGATTCTGGTGTCACCCTAATAAAGAATATTTTGAATCTTTTGCGACCCCTGTAAAGCGTTAAATTGCGTAAACCATGACAAATTTCTGCTGAAACTAGAGCGCTATGAAATTAGGAATACAGCTCTTGATTTCCTATGATCATACCTGATAGATAGAAAGGTTAAAGTTCAAGTAAAAGACCTAAACTCTTTACGGTCTGAAATGGCAATGACCGTTCCTCAAGGTTACATATTGGGCCCATTCCTCTTTTTAATATACATTAATGATTTACTCCAATTACTTCAAAATCAGCATGGACTAGTGGTGGCCCAGTGGTGTAGGCCCCGACTTACGAGTTGAAGCTCGTGGGTTCGAATCCAGGCAAGCGCTTTACTTTGTGTAAATAATTTCATCAACACTGCTCTCTAATTGGTTAAGGAAAACATTATGAGGAAACCAGCATTTCCCAGAAAATCAACCGAAGACATATGACATCTACCAATCCGCACTGGGTCCGCGTGGTGATTTACAGCCCAGTCCCTCTTTAATAGATCTGTGTCCCAGCAGTGGGAACATTACAGGTTGATTATGACTTCAAAATCAACCGAAAATTGTGTCATTTTCAGATAACACATTATTGTTCTTTAAAATAGACCGACGGTCACAAAATAAACGAAAAAAATAAATGCATTTTATTTAAATTCCTTAATGTTAGAAGTAGCGAATGTAACATCATATTGAATGGAGAAAAACTGGAATTTATTAATCAAACGGTATTCCTAGGAATCACGCTAAACGATAAATTACAATGGGGACCTCATAATTATAACATCTGTTATGTTAGAAAGATAGTTAAAAGATGTAGAAACCGCAAAGTTGGTCTTTTGGCTACTTCCTCAGCTTTATGGCGTATGGCATTTTGCAGTGGGGTCGGATTGCTGACATTGAATAGACCTTTATTTTGAAAAACAGAGCTGTAACTACCCTTCGTGTAGCAACCCTAATCATTTCCGATATCGATAGCGCGGACTTATTAATAAGTGCATTAATTAAGGTGTTCACTAGCGCGACCGTCGGAAACAAAACAATGGGACGGGGTGTTACGTAATTACAATAATGAGTAAAAACAATGGCGCGTAAGTACGTCAGTGAGTTGTGCCGCAAAGCGCACACGCCTAACGCACATCCAATTAGTTGACATTAAACAGGTAATTTAGTATCAAATAACTGAAACACTTGTTATTACCGTGAAAATGGACCGTGTAAGAGCTATGTAGTGGGAACTAGAGACATTTTTTAGACATCTTGGGCTAATTTTGTCTTGAAATCTTGCTTTATTTTTGCGATATGGCTAGTTTATTTTAGACAATTATAATTAAATAATCGTGTTCACCTTAAACAATACTTAATTATACTGTTTTTTTTTTCTTAATACGATAAGTGTTTACGTATCAAAGTAGATAATAATATGTACTTACCACCTAAAGTTGAGCTTCCAGTTGAACCCACCCCACGTCATATCCGAGGCCTGTATGTACTCGAAGGTGGTGTCGGAAATGACGTCAATGATTGGGCACACCACCGTAGTCCGGTCCTCCACGATCCTCGCCAGCAGCGGCTCGAGCCAACCCTCTACAAATGTCAACAAAATGTAAGTAAAAACTATTTGAAAAAAACTCTAGTATCGTCGACTTGATTATCACTTGCACGTCATAATTATAACGACAAGAACAATTAGATGGTTTAAATTTTGGTGAATTATCAATTTAAAAGGAATTGTTGTGAAAAGTGTTAAAGTAATTACAAGGTCAACTGTACACTATTGCGGGGATTTCGCGCACAACGCAGTCACGAGCGGCCGCAATCTTAAAGAAAGTTTTAACGCAACTGGTCGTGCGGCCAAACTTTCTTCTTGGTCGGAGCTTCCGCAGATAGATCTGATCTAGCCTGTCCTCGGCTGCCCTCCCCCCGCGACGCCCTAAGCCAAGGTGTGAAACTTATTAGGGTCTGACGTGCACTCGCTTAGTTGCCTAGTTTATTTGTTATGACTTATGCCTTGTTTGTTCAGGCACCCACAGGATAACCCGCGGGGAAATTGTGTAACACACTACTATCAGTAGCAATACCTTTCATTTTGATGATCCCAAAACAATTTGCGTTATTTACTTTTCTGAGCAGACAAATTTTTGAAACATATGAAGCAATGGAATAGAAATATCCTTCAAAATGATTCAAATTGAGATTGATAATAATGTGTTAAGGCTCCCGCAAACGGGCGCGACGCGACAGTGCGACATAAAGGCACCGGTCGTCGCACGACACGCGGTGCCTTTGCGTCGCGCCTGTGACGAGGCTTTATGCAATTTAGCAGCCAACAACCTCCAAGGTGTAACTTCAACATGACCTTCAGAAGAACGGGCAAGATTGCGGCCGGTCACGCGACAAGTCGCGGTCGTCGCCGTCGTAGACTCGTAGTAGCGCGAGCAGCCCTAAACCGCCTCCTTATCATCTGTACTACTTCGTTCAAAGATATTGTAGCTAGCTATAAGAGCTATATTACAATGTACGATGAAGCATACCTATTATTATTCTGTCTATCAATCTATTGTCTTTATTGATCAATTGTTTGCAGCAAAGTTTACTAAATTCTGTCACTATGATATTTTGTTGTGAAAATCCATGACTAACTTCGTTGATATTTATCAACCTGCCGGTTATGTATGGTACATTTTAGTTAAGGATATATTACCTAGTGTTAATATTATATGTAGCTCTAGCCACGTGTTCCATTCCAGTAGGTAATTACATAATTTAACTTCTTCCGTTTGATGACGTTACCCTTTTACGGACTCAAATGAGTATTTAAGTTTTTAAAGCAGCACTAATTGCGTAACAAACTTTCAATCAAAATCTGAATAATATTTAAGGATATTGCTAATCCATTGCTTCGTAAGTTCGACAAATGTGTCAGCTCAAAAACGTAAAAAAACGCAATGAATGTTGTTGAACTGTCAAAATGAAAGCCATTCCTACTGTTAGTGTGTTACGCAATTACCTCGCAGAACTACGACAATGCCATGTTTTTAATCTAAACCATCTCGTGCTCTTACAACAATATTTAACAATAAGAAATATAACATTATAGGAAGTGTAACATTAATTTAATTATTATAATAAGTTACGATAAGTGTTAAGTTAATTTCGAATAACGACTGCGGAAAATATTGAAAACCCTACAAAATCCAGATTTCGAAGCACCTATTCAGAATTGGCAGGCATATAATAAAAATAAGAATCTTAGCATAAACCTATAAAGAATGTACATCTTCGTAACTAGGCACGGCTCCTACTTCTATAACAAGCTAATGAGTCGGATAAAAATATGGGATACCAATAACGGAGTTGCGTCATGCATGCTTGAATTTTGAATTAACATAGTATCTAGCTCGGGGCGAACAAAGCATTTAAATCATTGATGTATTGATATACCGCTTTGCAGTCATAAATTGCGATTAAGTGAGTTGCACCTCAATTGTTGAATGCTAAATCTTAAATGACTTGTTATCTGGGCCAGATTTGAGGCATAGAGTATTAGCTGAACGATGCGATGCATCAATTAATGTAATATTAAATCTTTAACTAGGCTTTAGCGAAACAATAGAAAACATGAATGGTGTTATTCTTGAATAAGCTATTTGTATAAATAAGAATCAATTGCCAAAAATGTTTGTCCGCTCATCACTTCAAAGCGGCTGCACCCATTATTTTTTTGTATTTGTAATTATTAGGACAAGGTTTGTATGAAAGAAAATGTATGAAAAATCGTACGGAATAATTAATAAAATCGAGTTTGAAAAAAGTGTATGAAGAAAGTAGGTTCTAGATAGGGAGATTTTAAAACATATTGACAGATTGATTTCCACTTCTTTAAAAAACAGAAGACCGAGGCCATGAACTGGGTAAAGACATGGGCTACTTTTCATCCCGGATCGGAGACGAAGTCGCAGGCAACAGCTATTATAAAATAAATACTGAACAATGTATCAAAATAAAATGCGGATCTAAAGGGCCGAAACTTAGGACCAAAAACAAACGAACATCGATCAGCTGTTTATTTCCGCGCACTCGTGGGCCGTCGTAAGAGTCAGTTGAGGTTAATCGGTGACTTACTTTATACTTGGTACTTAACCTGTTTTTTCTTGGACACGGAAAGTAAAAGGGCCTAAGCAATGCATTATTGCGAGAAACTTATTGTGCAATGCCAATATAATTTGACCGAAGCAAACCAATAATACTTTTAAAGATCTATAAACTAAACTGCTGATTTAAAAAAGAAGTAAAGATTGGTGTCCACTGGGTTTGTATTTCGTCATGCAAATTTCAGCCGTATTCAAAAAGAACTTAGTTGAGTTTCATTTGTTTTCAAATCGATTAGGGTCAAACGGCGTGTTCTGTCTGATGATAACATTGCTCAATCAACAATCTGTATTTTAAGCTTGATTATTGCAAAAATATTTTATACGCGATAACGTGCGAGATTGGGGATCCCCAAGACCGTAGCAGTCAACTCACAACTTTATATACCTATGAAGATACTTTTTCACGTTACCACTTAAAATTAAAAGATTAATTACCTGTACATTCGCAATGGGCATCGAGGAACGTGATGACATCACCCTTGACATGTTTGGCGCCCAATAGACGCGCACGGATGAGACCTGACCTGTTCTCAGTGCGGAACAAATGCGTCGGTACCGGCAGCGTCTTTACGTAGTCTTCTAGCTTCTTGCCGAGATGTTCTGGTGAAGGAAACCACAGCATAAAATAACTTTATCTTCTGGACCTGTCTACTGCATGTCATTTTAACCTATAAATTTTTCAAAATTAGTACCCAAGTGAGCGAAGCATACCTATATATAACTACACTGTCGTTATTGAAGAAAAGTTTATTTTGTATTAACGTAAAAATGCAAATATTTCCGCAAACACGTAAAGTGTAGTGCCAGCACAACATGCTGCGTGCTTAGAAGACCACAGAGTGGGACTGGGTGGACAAATGGGACAGGCTAGCTACAGGCTAGAGCTAGAGCTAACCCAATTCCTCCATCATCAACATTCGTCATCTTAACGTTAACTTCCTTCCTAGCCAGATCTTCTTTCACACAAAATGTTCTTTGATAAACACCATAGTAATTTTAAACATTAATTGCGCCTCCACGAGTAACGACATATAAGTACGTCCGGTGCATCTAGGATATACAGCCCCCTCTCTTAATCTTACTGACTGCTAAACATTATTACCTACCGTATACTTTCCGCAGACACGAGAGAAGAAATCATAATAAACATAAATAATTATGTTACAAACATTTTATGGCGAACTTGCCGTACCATTGTGTAAATGGAACAAAAGTCATACGTCCATTGTTACGAAGCCATAACTCAATGTCAATGAATTAATTGAAAAGCGAATAATATTACATTACAACTTAATGTGTTGCAAAATGTGTCATTATCATCCACTTGGCAACTGGTTTTCGTTAAACCAGTCTTCAAAAACCATGCATTCTCATGAGTTTATTACAACGTTTGGGCCCGTTGCTTTATTAAATTTTCCCTGAATGAAGACTACCTGGTCTTCTTACAGCACCCAGGTAAGTACTACACATTAACACCACCACGCCTAACTTACATCAAAATCGGTTTGATTTACAAACATTAAAAAAACAATGACATTTTAACAATACCACTAAAGCAATATTTGGGTATCGCCAACCCGGCTGTCACCCAAAGCTATTAACATAATTTTCCTCCACAAGATTAAACATAAGAAACACCACCCCATATACACGACCTTGCTGCACGCACAAGACTAGGTTAAGTACACTTTTTATATTTGCTTGTATGTGGCGTAGGCCGTATCGACAAGAGGCGCCAGTGTAGAAGAAAGAATGTGCACGTCTGAAGACCTTTTTTATTACTATACTGTCTCATTGCGAGGAGGAAGTAGCGACAACGAGCACTATAAAAAAAAACATATAAATAGTACCTGGTTCAAATGCGGAATGTTTTGCAATTCACATAAAACGTAATCGGAATAGTAAGAAATAACGTAGTTGCTCACTTTGCGAATAATGAAATACAGAAATATCATGAAGGAACAAAAAAAAACAACCGATCAGATTTTGATGTTAATTTTTAAAGCTGTATCTACACTGGGCTCGCGGCGCCTCTGGCGCCTGACATACATAAATTTACGCCTTCTTCCCATGGGAGTAGGCAGAAACTACAGAGTATCCTCTGCTACGATCCTTATATCCTCCTTTTGCTTCGTTTACGTTCAAACATCTGATCATACACGCACGCCGGATGAGAGTACTACGCACCCGACCTTTCTGAAGAACATCACCAACGTATGGCAGTACCTAAAAGGGTATTTAGGTACATGATATGATGAAAAAGTAACAGGGTCTTCAGTTGCACGATTGTGACGTAAACTTGTTTATTGTGAAAATCATTTTCTTTTAACTTTTGTCAATAAACACAGAAAAGGTCGTGATTAAAATGAAGGGAAAAGGGGATCTAAAGATTTGCGTCAGCTTTACAATTATGTATTATTAAGTATGAATTATGAAAATTCTAGACATATTTGCCATTTACACGAGTCTCACACAATCTTATAGTGTCTGTGAATATAATAATGAATATTTAACGAAGAGAAGTTATTATAATTCCTACTAAGACTTGAATATTATGACCGAGAATTAAATAGTATGTTGCGCTCATTTGCAATGCAACTCTAACAGCAGCTAAAAGGAGATTTAGGGCGCAGCCGGACTGGTCAGAATGACATAGATGCAACAGGAACTAACAAGAACAGAAATAATGTCGCATGCCGCGTGCAAAACTGCGTTAAAATATCAGTGAGACATTGTGTTGCAAAAAATTGTTTAGTTCCGTTTTGTCGGCGCGTCAAGTCGTCGCCGCACTCGTATGCAACCAGCCTAAGAAGCATTCAAGGCGAACGTGAATTTTATTCATTCATGATCTTAATCTACATATTTATTCAATAAAATGCATGGAGAACACAAACCAGCAAGCCCGCGGTCAAGCCACTAGAAGTGCTCACGATACGAAAATATTTAAAAAACGCATTACTCTTTGTGTTTTTTTGTTTCTATAGTTGACGTGGTTTACGCGTGCCACGTCATTTATACCGATCCGGCTCGTTAAGGTAAAATTATAATTGAACATGATAAGATACAATGTTCAAATTCGACATTTTAATCAATTTGTTGATTGTTGTTTTTTCTTTTATCAATTCCAAGTAAAGCATGATTACAACCAAAGAAGTGTTGAAAATGATTGTAAAGTTGTATTAATTACAATTTCATTTAAAAGTACTATTTTATTCACATTCTGACACAAATGTATGCCTTTTAATATTTTCTTTATCTTTTCAAGTATCTTTATGAGTCTTCAAGCTTACCTACCACTGTTCTATTGTCATTATGTTCTTTATCTTCTGTACAACAAGAGTACTGTCGACTTTATTTTCCTTTATTAAGGGTTGTAATACAAACGTTTTACTGTTTATTGTTTATTTATTTGAATTCTAAGTACTATTAATCGAAAGAACGACGATAAACGTAAACGAAGCAAAAGGAGTATTTAAGGATCGTAGCAGGTGGCATTCTGTAGTTTCTGCCAGGGACTCAATTTTTTTACCGTAGTAAGTGTTTTAATTAAATAAATAATAATAACACATTTATAAATGTAACAGATACATAATGTTACAGTATCGAAGTGTGACCTTTTATGTGTTAATAAGTGCTAATATGTGTAACAGAAATGAACAGTTTTAGGTAGATATAATAGGGATGATGATTTCTTTTTTTTTAGTTTTTGCAAAAAGTGCAAATCATGTTATAAAAAGAGTAAAAACTTAAAAAATTGCAAAGTTATAAACGTTTAAAAAAAACTGTAAGACAAAGACAGCACTATCGTAAAAGTGACGTCACAACTATGTAACTTTATACTAGCACCGTACATTGCCCGTACCGCGCGACAAGGATGGGCCTCCCTAATCCCCTCTAAAAACTTTTAAAGCGTATAGTTTCTTCATATTTCCATCGATTATTTGTTCGAATTTTCTATTGCACGATAACGCAACAACGCGCGAAGGACAGACAGACGCGGCGTTGCCAAAATAGCCTTAATCCATTCGGGGATTGAGGCTATTTTGGCTGTTACAGTTATTAACACTATTTTCGGTAACAGATATATATTACTGTTACACATTTGTAAGTTTTTTGGGTTGATACACTGAAAAACACATTTTAAGTGTTACATATTTGATTTTGTTATCAGTTCAAAATGTTACACTTATAAGTCTGTAACCTTTATGAAGGCGTTTTTAAGTCCCTGGTTTCTTTCTGCCTACCCCATGGTTTATGTATGTAAGTGTATTATTTACTGTTTAAAATAAATGCCAGTGCACTGAATGTGCACTGGGGTATATTTTTTTAATAGCCAGCACTACTTTTCGGAAGATAATTATGCTAAGTTAATGAAGACGGTTTACATTACCAAGGTTCAGATGCGTTCTGAGTTTTCAATCAAGAGCTATTCACACAGCGAAGTCGTTAGCAAAAAGGTCATGATGAGTCGTGAATGTCACTCACGAAAGTAATGAAGCATTAAAAACAAAATTAAGAAAACATTTTTTTTTTATCACCACCAAGACTGTTACGAAATCATAAAGTTCCTTGAGAAGTGGAACTTCCTGCCGGAGTCTGAGTTTCGAAATAGCTGTTAGGTTATTGCTATTTTGGTGTTTCGAACGTTCGCATTCTAACCTCAGTCGCAAAAAATCTTATTTACCTACATTTTTGATAAGTTTTGACATTTGTTACGAGAATTGGCCTTCTGGTCCATCTGCCTGTCCTTGTCACCTCTGTTAACTCTCATTATCATTCACTCCCTTTTCATTCTTAATATCCCTCACACAATCCATCCATCTTTAACATCGCCCTCATACATTTCAAATGGAATCCTATCAAATATACATTTTTAAACTCACCCTTTTCACTGGCGTCATCAACGAGGATGATCTCTTTGAGTAGAGGGCGAGGCGACCGGTTGATAGTACTCCATATTGTGCGTATGAGTGTCGTCCACGCTTCGTTGTGGAATACTATGACCACGCTTGTAGTAGGCAGGAGTGTTGGGTAAGGTTTGTCTCGGCACCTATTGACAAAAGGAATGGTCAGAAACGCTTGCATAGTTTCTACCCCTCTTGAGCTGGCTTTCCACCAGTTGTGTGAAAAAACGGAGCACAAAACGAAAAAAAAATACCTTCAAAATTACTTCTTATTCCAAATGGACGAAGTATTTCTATTAGTCGATTTTTTTTACCCACACAATATTATTATTCGAAACTCAACCGAATATCTTCTTATAATGCATGGCTTTCCAATTCACGAACCCTTGAACGCATCGATCGAAAGTTTCGGAAATAATCTTTGTGTACTCTAACAAACTTTAAGGATCTTCTAGCTGCATAGTTCTTTCTACTTACATCTTATAATATGGTACCTGTCTGAACCAGTTTTACTAATACTACTGAAATGCATGCTTCAAAGCACTTTCATATTGTGACAGTAACGCAAAGGGGTTATCATTATTAGTTGTGTTTTAGTAAACACCAACTTTTACACCCGTGGCAAGTCTTTAAAGTTAACGAAACGGACAGGGTATAACTACTCTCTAAAGCTCGTACACGCTTGCGTTAACTTCACTGCAAGCGGCCTGTTTTGTTCAGTAAAAATAAACTTCTTTTAGTAAGTATTCTATGTTGTCACATAATGTGATTCTACTACGAAAATTCAAATCGTTGAGCGTTTCCTCTGCCTTGCGAAATACTTAGGAACATGTAGCACTCCACAAGTCACGCTTACGCAGTCATATTAGTTTTAAGAAAACGTCAGATCCGGCAAGTCGAAAACTAAAATTATAATTTTGGGAATTTGTGTCCTTCGGCCAAAACGTTAAAAAATATAACTAGGTAAGTACAACAATAAAAATTTAAATTAACATAAAACGTGGTCATTTAGAATGTATTAAAACTGGCAGGTTTAACGACGCTCAAACAGCATAAAGTCAATAGCAATAGGTCATAAACCTTAGAAGTCGCTACGCACGTTTGTATATAATATACCTATAGGCAACAACTTGTACTGCGATAAAAAAACTTCATTACTTTGTACTCCAGTCAATGTAGGAACATCGACTGGTAATGTAGAGCAAATGCTGTGACCAAGTCTTAGGACATATAGAATTATGGGAATTATTATCATTCAGCCCTGTTCAGCTCTATAACTATCGTGGGATTCGTGGGTAGGTGACGAATAGAACAGGTCTACGAATTTATCGCACAAATTAGCATAATTTTAATCTATATAAAGGCAGCCCAAGATTGGTCAGCGCTCCAAACGGGTCAAAACTTTTCAAATCACATCATGCATGACTATTTAATGGCGTCAAACTTATAAGCAAACAACCTGACGTGGCGTTGGACTGATGAGACTTACCGTACCATTAAATTAGTATTACTAAATAACGGTAAAACTACGAGATGGGTACCACGTCTAAGTCTGCACAAGTGTTTCGTGCCGGCGGCGCGTCGCGATCTCGCGGCATCTTCAAATCAGCGCGTCATCGCGTGTATTACCCCTCACTTTTACAAGGTTGGTGCCGTGGGCGCGTTAGGAAACTCCATTGATTACTAATAGCTGTTGATGACGAGGGCGACGCGTCGTCTGATGCGTTTAAAAAAAAATTATAGGTTGTTGCAACTTTGTGTTGGTCAATCTTTATGTGGTTTGACTAAAAAGTTTGGTGTATGAAATTAAAACGGTTGTCTGATGTAAAATTAGTTTTAGGCACTTTTAGGTCTCACACAACAGTCATAAAAACAGAGCTTTGCTTCACCCAGTTTTGCCATCAGCATCAATAACATCTATTGTACGTTTGGTCCAAATTGTTGTTAACATTTTTTCAATATTAATTAACACATTACATCACGCCTGTAATCCCCGAAGGGTTAGGCAGAGGTGTACCTATAGTACAGCTTACACTTTTTCAACATAAAGACACTGCGAGACCGTCGCCGCACGCGTGATTTAATTTTCCTCTACAAAGATGTAAACGGTTTAGTAAAATGTAGCGATCTTGTTGAGCGTATCCAATATTCAGTCCCTTCAAAACCTCCCAGACATCCTGTCACAAGGTTGTTTCACATCCATTTCCGCAAATCCAATATTGGTCTCAACGCTCCCTTGCTTCGAATGTGCAGAAATTACAACAGTTTCTGTAAATCGTCAGAAACCGACTTAAATGGTGTATCAGTTATCAAATTTAGAAGGTCAGTCTCTAAGGTATGGGAGTGTATAAACTAATCAACAAATAATCACGTTCTGTGAATCCATGTTTATATTAAGTAATAGATATCACTCTCACTCATACCCTTTCACATTCCACCTCTCGTGGTAACATTTTAGGCCTTTTAAAATTAAGCACAATTCAAATATCCACTTATTTTGAATTTAGTTTTCTGTATTTCATGTCTTCATAACTTTTTATTTTATTTTTCTAATAGTTAATTACGATGTTGTTTTGTGGTGAATGCTGGTATGTATACCTATAATAGGCATACATACCAGTCCTTTTATTATGTTATTGTTTTAATTTGTTTGTATATACTGCTGTTGGTGTACCAAATAAATAAATAAATTACACACACACAATTCGCCAGTTATGCTTAAGTCGCATGTAATAGGGGTCGAGCCTATTACAATATTAATTTATGTAATATGTTTAATTGTAATAATTCTAATTGTGACATTTTAATTTGTAATTTTATATCTGGTTAGCTTCTTAACATTTTTTTTAAATTTGGCGTGCTTATTTCGATGCAGAATGTACAGCTCACTCCTATCTACTCCACCTGTATTTAAATGTAACCTACATTCGTTGCAAATAAATGATTGATTGATAACACTTTGGTGGACAACAGTCATATGATAACACAAACCTCTAAAAGAAAACCTCCATTCATCGCGCGGTTTAAATATTATTGTAACGATTCGGTCTACAATCTGTTTGCAAATCAATATTATGTGATACACATCACTAAACGATTGGCGTTTAGTGATGTATGTGTATCACATAATTTCTTCATCACGTATGTTCTCTTGTAAACCGAGATTAAATAACATGCCGATTTTAAATAAATCGTAGGTACAATGGTTTACCGTGCTGTAACTAATATGTGTAACATAATTTTATCGCACTTTCTACTTCAGATGTGATGTTAAATTACCAACGTTTATACACTTTCAGAGTATTTATTGCTTTTGCATACTAATTAATTACTCCTTGATATAAGGCTATACGTTCTACATTGACATTTATTTTCTTTCTCTGTGTTAATATGTGTTTTGCTTTTACTGGAAATGGAGCGAGACATGTTATGAATGTTTTAACAAGATTCACAATCTTGTAGAGAACGTCATTTATCACTCTATCATACGCATGTACTATCATTGTTTTTTTGTATGTGAAAGCGAAAACGTATACATCGTCGGTAAACGGTGTTTGTAGATTACAATAAAATAGTGTGTAAACCGTTACGCGTCCCAAGTCTTTTCGCTTATGAAATAGCACTGTTAATTTGTGAGGTCAACCATAGAACCGACTGTTAATAAAAGACGGTGAAAAGGAAGTCAGAATGTTAAAGTAAGTACGTGAGTTGTCGGAGAAACAATATAAACTTGGGTCAAGGAATTCCTTTGATGTTGAGTACTCAGAGCAATATAATTCTACTAATATTATAAACGCGAAAGTTTGTGAGGATGGATGGATGAATGTTTGTTACTAAACATAACATGACATCACGCCTTGTTTTCCCCAAAGGGTTGGGCAGAGTTGTACCTCTACCTATAGCATATACACCCACATTTCGCCAGTAATGTTTTAAGTCCCATGTATGTTTAAGTACTCTTTCAAGCAAATACTACTGAACGGATTTGAATGAATTTGGCACACAGCTTGTTTATAACCTGAGTTACAACATAGAGTACTTGTTATCCCGATACTCCTACAGGATTAAGATTTATGCGGGTGAAACGGGAAGTAGCTAGTAACTTATAATTGTATTATTGATAATGATACTGACTATTGCTCCTTTATCTCGTGTTAGTAGCATTTTTTTTAATGCAGGATATTTTAGGAAGAGTATTAAAAATAGCACGATAAAACTAAGACTGGCAGTATTCCTGAACCATGAAACAGAAATCTTATAAGTGCAGCAACCTCGTTTGTGGAAACATATTTAATACAAAATTGCTGATGGCTAGAGCATAAAATAGATATCAACGTATCTATGCAGTGATAGAATCTTGAACATAAAAAAATAATTTACAAAGATAAGATGAGAAATCTTATCAGCTACTAATTGCTAATTGAATTCTGAAAAGAACAACAAGTGGTTATGTGGTAAACACATCATGTAACTTAAAATTTCGAACTCTCTAGATCGTAAAAAAATATGTTTGCACGTTTCTACTGACCTTTAATACATTTTAGAATAACATTTTCCTTTACAATTCGTAAAGTGGTAAAAAGTTTTGAACAACAGGAAATGACGAGACTCGTTTTGAAAGCCTACTCAAAGTCCCAGCTCTTTTGTCAAATTACCTTCATGTCAAGTAACTTTTTAATTAAGTTTTGACAGCTGTTCAGTGATCAGCAACTTGATAAGGCTGCCAAAAAACGGGTGAAAATACATATTGCTTGGTTTTACACCAAGAAATAAGAAGGTATTGTGGATGGAGACTAGTGGTGCACAAATATCGATAATTCAGCTATCTATACTGCATAAAGTATCGATACTGTTACTAATTCAATCTTTAACACAAAACGACTTAAAAAGTACTTACTTTTCAAATCTGACGTCTGTCAAAGACCTGTTGATTGAGATCATGTCACTGGCCAGCAAGTTGAACTGATTCTCCTGGAACTTGTCCAACATTAGCTTTTCTTGTTCTATCGGTATGTTCACCGGCTTACCTGGAATAATGTCACATTTTAATATAGAAGTTCTTACAACTCTTCATTAGGTACTGGTGAACAAAATTATAAACCCACATCAAAACAATTTATTGACCGTATTGTTTATCGTATTTTGTTCAACGTGGTTAGGAACCACCGTACTTAAAAACCCGGCGATTTTTATAGTAGCAATTTTTGGGTAGAATAAACCTTATAATTACGTAAATAAGTTTTTTTTTTTTCGAATGCGTTTTACATGAAGACATCTTTAAATATATAAAAAATGGTATTCGCACGCGCTGGTGATAAAGTACAATGAAGCCTGTGGTTTCCACACGAAATACTGTTTAGTACTAAATCATGTAATGATGTAAATAGTGTATGTGTGTTACTCTTTTATATATTAGGAAAAAACCTTTGAGCTCAAAAAGCCTCTAAGTAGATTAGTTTCACGAAAATCGAACCGATAAACAACCTATTTTTATTTCGTCAGTCCTTTTGTCTGTTAGTTTAATAACCTCATAACGTGGGATTTTAACCCTTTGACCTGAAGATAACGAGGTCAAATCTATTTCACAAATATGTCGAACATCGAGTAGGTGTTTTAGATATTTCGCATTTGTTGATGCGTCAAACTCTAATAATTAACATCAATAATAGGTATGCTTTCTCTTTTCTTTGACGCACAAATTTCTAAAACACACATATTTAAGTATATATCTCATTGAATTAATTATCTATAGATAGAAGTCAGGTAGGGGTAGAGAGAAGGGTATAGACGCGTGACGACAACGGAATTTACTTTTTTGCTACCAGCTGTTTATGTACAATTATTACATACTCTATACTAGAGATCTATGCTTATAGAGATACTCTATACCTAAAGTAATTAAGGAATTAAAATCACATACAATGTTCACTTTCACTGTTTTTACTGTTTAACTTAATTTTTGTGTATAGCCCAGCGAAACCGTCGCTTATCTTAATTATTATGTTTTTCCTCATAAGAGTGAATAATTGTATACTTTTTGAGTGAAATAAATTTTCCTAATCCGCAACTATAAATATACCAACATAAACAATGCAACAACACTAATAGATTTAAACCTATTTACTTTTATTGCCGACCATGTTTTCAAAATAAACGTACAAATGGTAAACTCTCCATATTGGCGCCAAGATACAGGCTTGCCTAGTTTGGGGTCAATGTAAATTCTCTGTACCTTTTTAGCAATAAAGTTTATTATCATTATCTCCTTTATTACATTTAAAACCTTATAAATTACATTTTTAAATATTTTTCAAAAATCTGGAAAAAAAAACATGTCAAAATATAAAAAATAGTATCCCACCGGTATCGGGAACAGGGTCCAAGCTACCGACGGTCAGGGCTCCAGAGAGAGGAACATCCTGACAATGCGAGCCGTGTCCAGAAGTACCGCTTTCTGAATCATGCCCTTGATCCAGCTGCCCAACGAGAGCCTCCTCAGGTGTTTTTCGATGCTCTTGGCTATTAAGCTATTGGCTGTCACGACTATCGGCACAATGATTGCTGAGTCCACATCCCACATGTCGACAACCTCGCGAGCCAAATCAAGATACTTGATTTCTTTATCTTTCTCGGCTTTCATGAAGTTACCGTCATGCGGGACCTTTATGTCAATAATCATTGTGCGCCGCTCTACTCGATCCACCACCACTATATTAGGCTTTTTGGCAACAATAGTCCTCTCAGTGATGATGGATCGATCCCAGTACAATGTGATATTTCCATTTTCGAGAACTGGGTCGGGCACTTACCTGTAGTACGGCACTTCCGATTCCACAAGGCTGTATTTCAGAGCAAGTTGCTGATGGATAATCCTGGCTACAAGGTTGTGTCTATGCAAGTACTCTTCGTATTATTATTTATTATTATTATTAGATCAATCTGCCTAGCCTTTTCCTAATCATGTTTGGGTCGGCTTCCAGTCGAACTGGATGCAGCTGAATACCAGTATTTAGCATGGAGTAACAGGATACCCCTTGGTAAGACCGGTTGTCAAACTTTTGGGTTTCTGACTACCCGTAACGACTGTCAAAGATCTACAAATGACAGCGAGGACCAAGAGCTTAAAGGTACAAGTCTGTATCCGACTGCAAGCAGCAGCAGCAGCAGGCGACGTGTCGCCGCGACACTACTGGTTTCTATATTTATTTCTATGAAATGCCTTCCATAGCTAGCGACACGTCGTTTGCCACGTAATTCATAGAAATACATAGAAATCAGTGGTGTCGCGGCCCTCCTCGAAAATTATTTTTTTTATTAAAAAAAAACTACGTAGAATGTGTCTCCACGTTGTACGCCTGAGAAATAGGTTTACGCCGTTCAAAAAAACTGCCTTATATCCACATGATAAACCCAAACTTATACAGTACTATGTTAGAAGATTTGGTTTCCGCATTAAGTCCTTCAAGTGGACCATTGTGCGTGTTGACTGGAAACCCTAACTTATTAACACCATAATAATTAAGTGATTTGATGGCTCGAGTTCATTGCCCTATTCTTCTATAATTGTATTAATAAGTTATTATTGGAATTGTGAACATAACTGTAACAGCAAATTCCATCTTTGCTTTAAGGAAAGTTTTTACTAACTAATATATTAGAGAATAGTAATTTTGTAGCAGATGCTTTCTATTCCATACAATAAAGGGCATTACTTTATTACTCCATTTGAATGTTACATTTCATATTTTTTTTATATATGTAACTGTTTATTTTATCTGGTTGGTAACACAACCCATCTTGAACTTTGCAAATATGTATATTACACCATTAACATTTTAAATTGTAACATAACCAACATTGATCACTAGTAAAGAACCATAGTGATCAATGATAACCAATTTATTTTATTTTAGTTTAGGATTAGATCTAATGATTTGCAAATCTTATACAGACAACTGGACATGCAGGACAGGATATTAAGTGTCCCATTGCTTGTGGAACAACCCTATATTTACTACATTTACATTCCAGGGCAGAGTCATCTGAGAATCTCCACCTGGGCAAGTTTACCATGTTTCAGCAACTCATGTCTAGGTAGGAGATTTTTAGCAGGTGGAACTTATGGGTTGGGCAGGTGAGCACATTCATAATTTCATTTAATCTTATTTCCTGGATAGAATAACAACAAGACAAGAAATTTATCTAAGAAATCATTAATTTGTTAACCATCATAATGTTTAAGTCTATTTTTATCAATTCCTTTTTTTTATCAAGAGTAGTTTAAATAAAATAAGCCACTTGTTAAATAATGTTTGCTTGCAATGCAGAAATTAAATATACACTTTGAGCACTTTTATTGCTGAAATGTGTCTTTATTAGTACACTATTAATAATGTACCATTTTATAGAAATACCTTACTGTACTCACAAATAAAATAATGCTATGAGCAAATGTTGATCAAAAATTTTAAAAATGTGTGTAGTGATCAAAATGTTTTATATATAAGACTTGTAGATGGTTTGTCACAGTAATATGACAATTTTTCTTAATTAACAGCATCAGTAGCTTAGATTATGCCAAATAAATTGTGACTCCACCTCTTCCCATCTTAACCACCAGGCCAGTGATGAAGGAAGGGTGTTTTGAAAGCTGTCTTTTGTAAACTTTAAAAGAGCTGATGCTGAACATAACTGAATTAAAGCTGTAGTTCTTTTTAGATCCAATTATTTTAAAGAATACCTACCCATTTCTCCTGCTAATGAATCCCCTTGTGGTTTGACGAAGGGTGCTTTCTCCCACCTCTTGAGCCTTGATCTTGGATATGCTGATAGTAGGATGCCATCTTCTCCTATATCCTCTTCAACTTCATTTACTTCTAAGTTAGTATCATCATCATCAATCTGGTTTCCTTTTTGTGCTGCTGCTATGGCTGCCTTTTTGCCTCTGTACTCTTCTTTAGTCTGTTGGGAATAAACAAGAATTTATTTTTTCTACTCTATTTACCACAAGAAAGTTTTATGTCAGCATCATCATTATCACTTTAGCTAAAAGAGGTGCACTGTTGGAGTGTGGTTTATGTTTGTGGCTTTCTCAAACAAGTGTAATTTATGGTCTGTTCCTAAGTTTTTTGTATTGATTTTATGGTTGTTTTAAACCAGGAGCCACTAAAAAGCCTGTTTATAAGAACACTCTGAATAGGTCAATGAGACATTAAATCAAAACTAAGAAGAAACTGTTGTATTATATGTTAGGCGTTTTAATAATTATGATTCATAGATTAATAATTATTGTAAGACGGGCATGTTTATAAATAAATTCATCATTCAAATGTTCTTTAGGTATACCTATAGTAAGCTAAATAATTTCCAAAATGCTCTACATTACCTCATTATGACATATTATTTAAATGATGATAAATTATTGAAATATGCAAAAACACAACATTTATAAATCTTGGTTTGGCTTGGTCATTTAAATTAATAACCAAGTTTACCATGAAGATCACCCAAATAAAAGGTTATAAGTCATTGACATTTTGTGTTGCTTGAGATGAGGTTCAATGCAAAACAGTACCTAAATCTATTCTAATAAAGTGCAATCATGGATGAAGTTATGGTAAAAAATCACATGTGAGAGACATGCAACTATTTTGACTATTAAGAATATTATATCTATGTATATTGGCTGGCATAAGGTGATTTTTTTGCAACTTTCTTTTTAATACCACTTCATAAATTATGACAAACCAATTTCATAGCCTTCTAGGTTATTATAATAAATTATATAATGTAAAAATCTACACAAATTAGACAAATAAAATCTACACAACTTAGGCATTTAAGTGGTTGAAGCTGAAACTAGCTTTATCAATTGAATAATGGGGTACAATATGAGAAATAATATAACATTCTACTGCAATAACAATCACAATACCTATACATATTTTGGAATATATTTGTGTGTTGAAATAAGAAACCATTTAGTCTCCCTTTCACTACTCACATTCAGTGGCTAAATGATTGTGCTTACAGCATGTGTCACTAACAAATCTGTATGAAAAACTATGTGCTTTTGGAATACCAATGTGGGTACAGGTAGCAGTGACCCATATTATATTATTTAACATGTTAAGAAGGAAGATATAGTAATAAAAATTAAGGAAAAGGTATGTAAACAAAAAATGTTTGCAGTACTGTCACATCCAGACCTTGAACTTTAACACAAATCGTACCTGAATAATATTATCACTGTCTGCTTTTTTACCGCAGTCCCAGCCATCACCGAAGCAGTCGGAATACATGGCTAGGAGTACGACATCCACCAGCAGCCATACCAACGAAGTTAGCAATATTATCCGACATGTGTGTATCCGTATTTTGCTCCTGAACATTTTAACTGATCAAGTTCGTACGCACTCGAGTTCACTGCCTCATGACAACACGGCCACACGAATGTCACGTTAATGCTATCTTCCCGACCTGCAACACGCGAATTTTGAGCAAACAAAGCAAAACTAACAACAGACATTTTCACGAATTAACTTTGACACGATCTAAATTGAAACCATTTAAAAGCCCGTGATAATTTGCCCACCTGGATAAATTTAATTATAATAATACAAGAAATCTAAGCACAATTTCACAGAAAGTAGGTTTCCGGATCTAATTTGTGAATACTGCACGTACTACTTCACAAGTTTGGTTTGTATTAGTACCGGTTTTATACTATTTATTTAGATAACAACGAACACACGAGTTCTTAGCTAAAATATTACCGTTATATTTTCTTTGAAGTGTAAAGTTTTTAGGTAATGCAACGTTATAGAATGTTGGCTCTCGGTCGACATTCAACTCGTCGACGACAATGACGACAATCAATTCCATCGACAATCGCCAATCGCGACAAGCCAAAATGTATACGTCAAACTTTCTACCGTGTCAAACGTGTATTTGATTGCCATAGTCCAAAAATGTTATCATTTATCGTAGTCGATTTTTTGTTTTTAAATGAGTCGTGTGGTACAAAAATAAACTCTCTTTGCTCCGTTTACGTTCATACATGCACGCCTTGCCTAATTGTCGAGTATAGTCTCTGACATGTTCATATAACTTGTTGGTGCTAAATCCACTCGTACATAAAATCTCTGCCCCATACTCTGGGCTAGATTGTGTTCTATACGTTTTCAATGCAAAATTCAACTAATTCTGTCGGTTTTACCCAGGTTTACCACTGATTTTAACAGATTTTCGTGGATAAGTGTAATAAGGTGCAAGCCATTATACACAACCTACATTCATCCTGTCATCAATCGGGCACAAATCCAGACTCCGGGTTGCTTCTAAGAAATTCCAGATGGACAACAATCCTACCCAATAAGACAGCTCCACCCAGGAATCGAACCCAGGACCTCAAACAGTCTTCAACAGTAACGCTTGCGACCACTAGACCAACGAGGCATTTGTAAATCGTTCTTTTACGATTTGGCTGCATCCCTAATCGTTCATGTCGTTCATCGACAATTTAGGCCGCATTCCGAGTTAGACTATAATCGCTGACAGCGCTCACATCGATAATTAGCGTTCCGATTTAGATATCACGAATATGACAGCTGACAATTCGCTCACAGTGATATTTTTATAGAGCATGGTCGGCGTTATCGCAAAATGGCGCATGTCATGACGTCACCTATGACGATTAGTCTTGGGCCTGCATCATCTGTCATTTTTAAGATCGCTCCGTACTAGTTCATTTCGGACAGTGAACTAGTTCATTCTATTAGTTCTAATAGCTCTATTCGGTCTTCGCTCTCGGTGGTCAGCATCTGATCTCATTCTCATTCTTGCAGATTCGGTCGGTCGGGTTCGGTTAGCATCGTCATTCGTCGGCTAATCTCTCTCGTTCTCATTCACAGACATCGAACGTATCTGTCAAACAATCAGTGACTGTTTATCATTTCTCGTTCTCGTTCGCACAAACGATCGCGCGGTTTACAATGTCCGAGATCGAAAAGACCTATTAGACCTAATAGACCGATTACGAGTCAGCGTTCGGAAACGTTTCTTTTAGTACAGTGCGAAGATACGTTTCCTATTCGTTCATCGTTCATGAACTACACAAGACTAATGACGATTCACGGGACATCGTTATCGCGCTCACGCCAAAACGGAACGGCTGTAAGCGCGCTCAAATTGATAACATCTCAATTCGGAAAGCTGTCTTATTTATCTTTCCGTGCTTGACATTGTCAAAAGAAATGACTGCCGAAGCCAGTATCGAGTTTAATGTCACAACTGTCACTCCTGACAGTTGTGACTTTTAACATGTTCTATCAATCTTGCTCATTATCTCAGAAGTAGTAAGATATCCACTACTTATTATGACTACTGTGTAAATAATTTTGCTAGTTTGTCTGTCCTACTGTAATGCGTCTTATAAATATACAATGGTTATTTGTACAATATTTTTTAATGTACTGTGATTTTATGGATTATTGACGAATGTGTTCGTTCTTGTACTTCGAATAGAAAAGTGGCGGTCTGAACAGCAAGTTGTTTTCTTAGAAAAACCCAATTAATACCGCAGCGAGTTATACTGTGACAAAATGAATTTCCTTATCAAATTTCCGCCCCACACTGAAGAGAACTGAAACCAATAAAAACAGCTGGAACTGCAACACTCACGTATACGTTGCACTTCTGATTATAATTAGGCAAGTGTTTACTTTCGCTAATAAATACGTTTCCTTTCATATTAGACTCATTTGATTAATAATAAAATTATGAACAGAAACAAGAACAATTCTAGGATGGTGCGACCTACCGAATGCGAGACCGAAACAATGACTGCAAACACGCCGTATAGACTCATTACAAATGAGGAAAAGCCGCCTGACATTAAATTTGAGAAGGAGAACTCATGGGTGGCTGGAGTGCAAATGTTTGTGTCCTTCCTACTGGCTGGGTTTGGCATGGTGGCAGCCAGTCTCCTGCTAGATGTGGTGCAGCACTGGGATGTCTTCACCAAAGTATCTGAAGTGTATATCTTAGTGCCAGCCCTCCTCGGGTTAAAAGGTAATCTGGAAATGACATTAGCATCTCGGCTGTCAACTCATGCCCATTTGGGACATCTGGATACTAGTTTGGGATCCCTGGTTGTGGGTAATTTGTGTTTAATACAATGTCAGGCAGTTCTGGTGGGGTTCCTGGCAGCTATGGCTGCTGTGGCCATGGGTTGGATACCTGAAGGACAATTTGACATCCATCATGCATCATTGTTGTGTGCGTCTAGTGTGTTAACCGCATCATCTGCCAGTTTTGTACTTGGTTTAATCATGATAGGAGTGATAGTAGTATCAAAGAAAATGCATATAAACCCTGACAACATTGCTACACCTATTGCAGCCAGTCTGGGAGATCTGACAACCTTGGCACTGTTATCTTGGATAGCATCACTTCTGTATAAATCTATTGGCACAAGTATAATATTACCATCTATTATTATCATTATTGGTGCGCTTTTTGTACCGGTGTGTGGCTATATTGCTTGGAGCAACAAATTTACAAGACAAGCATTGGATGAAGGATGGGTGCCAGTTGTTTCTGCCATGGTAATAAGCAGTGCTGGAGGACTTATACTGGACCACACTGTGTCCGTGTACACTGGTATTGCTGTGTACCAGCTGGTAATCAATGGCATAGGAGGCAACATGGTAGCAGTACATGCTTCTAGGCTATCCACCCAACTGCACACAGGCCAAAAAGAAGGTTCTGTAATGGGGAGCACAACAAAACTTCTACTCCTAATGGTGATACCAGGCCAATTAATATTTATTTACACTATTGGATACTTAAGAGCTGGTCACACATCCACAACACCCACTTTCATATTAATTTATATGTCGGCTGCAATGTTGCAAGTGTTCTTGTTGCTAACCATCAGTCATTACATGGTTGCGTGGATGTGGAGGATGGGCATGGATCCTGACAACTCGGCAATTCCATATCTTACTGCACTGGGTGATTTACTGGGCACAGCACTCCTAGGTGTGGCTTTCAGCATCCTATATGCGATAGGTGATAAGGACAGTGATTTAGGTGACTAACATAGATCTCAATGTCATATCTGCTTATTTATGCTGCTCAAAAATATTTAGAAGCTGATAAAAATCTATTAACTGTTTAAGACAATACTTAATGAGTAAGCAATTCTATTCTAAATATTAGATACTTAAGCAGTATTATTCAGTCTTGTGCCATTATTTTTATGTTCATGTAGGTACTTACTTAAAATGTGGCACATACATAACATATGAAGAGAGTTTACAACTACCAGTGCTGTACTGTACCTAAGTTATTTGCTTCTGACTTCCCTTGCAAATTCATGTATAACTACTTATAAATAGATTGTACTTACTTTTCATAGAGGTACAATAAGCAAATGTACATAACATTAAGACTTAAAAACATAAGTTTTTATTGGTGCTAATAATATAAAATAATTTTAAAATGAGGATATTTTTATAAGTACATAAATCGAAAACTTAATTTTGTGATTTTTAATAAATAAACTTGTTGATTTTAATAAGTCTTTAACCTATACCTGGCCTAATTAAGAAAATAATAACTGATGACGCCTCAAATGTCGGTGATTGATTGGGGTCGCAGGTTCAATACCCGTGCGTTATTTGGGTGAGCAGACAGTTTGAAATCTAATGGATGGCACAATTTATTTGTCTAAGATATTTGTGAAAAGACAATGATCATAAATTTCCACTTAAATATTAATTGGTATTACCTAGTCCATTACCCGTGACCGTTAAAAAGAATGTTAATTACCTACTATTTAATGGTTTCGTAACAAGCTAATATAAAAAGCAAGTATTAATAGCTAATTATATAATTGTTCGGCTTTTACCATCAACCATATGCCCGAATACTTCAACAATAATTCATTGTAGGTGTTTAGAATATCTTGTACATGCGAGACCGGGAAACGCCTACTTTCCGCTATGAAAAGGAATGTTAGTCAAAAAGGACCACAAAGACATTTTTATTTATATTAAAATTGAACTCCTACGGTCATGGTAGTAAAGTGCACCTATGACTGTACCTACTCTGTGTGCAAAAGAGCGTGCTCGGCTTTCCCTGTGGAGCCGTTTGGAACTCGGATGACTTTGCAATATACAGCATTGACGATAATATCCTCTGTTTCAAGTCCGCTTAAGCATACGACAACCTTACAGGTTGACCTGCGATATACCATACAAAAAAAAAAAAAACCTCTGTTCGCAAGGTCCAACTTTTATTTATTTGTACTTTTAATAGCAATATTCCGACTGGACGGTAGGTACACATACACTTAAAAAAACGAACGTAGAGAAACTCATTGTGATTTTTAAAGAAGAAAATAACAATGTCATGTTTATACATAAGAATAATAATTGTGAATCTTGTTGGTGTCATGTAAAACAAAACGTTGTTTCTTAATAATAATAATTGTATTGTATTGTTTGTTAATTAATAATTGTATTTATTAATACCGGGAGAGATGGAGAATACTTTTATTGAAAGGTAACCGTTATTACCTACCATTCAAAAACTAACAAACGTGGGTCAACTATGTATTTGGATTTGTCACAAAAGAGCTTGCAGAGCTACAATAACAGTAGGTTAAGGAAAGAGACTGTTTCGCGTGAAAGTTTACACTTATGTGAACCAGACGAGAAGAGCAACTTGGAGAAGTAAGCACTGGCGGAATGTATATTAAAAGTACAAAGTGATTTGGGCACTATACCGCAAATTTACGAAAACGCTATGAAAAATACTACTTCTGAAAAAGTTACGCAGATGTACCAAGTTTGATAGCGGTGTACCGTGCCAAATCGAATATCAATTGCTCGACCACTTTAAATCGAACGTCTAAATACTCGAACGTTCGTAATATCGAATAGTTAATAACCGATTCGAACATTCATTATAACGTACACTCAATACATCGAGGGTTTAAATTTTCGAATGTTTGTTTGATCGAGCGTTCAACGCGTTGCATATTCATTCTATCGTTATTTCAATATATATACTGAGTACTTTATATGTAGAATACAAGAAAAACACAAAATTTGCTAAAAAATAACATTTTAATCTTTCATAGGTACTACTACCTACTACCTTTTAAAGTTTTGTGTGAATTGCAATTGCACCGAGAAACTCTAACATATCCATGTTGTTTTATTTTTCAATCTCATTAAATATCCCTTTGTGGAGTAGGTCTTCCCAATCCAGCGTTTGTCTTTTCAACTGTCCTATTTTTTATAGCTTGCTTCTTTACTAAAAATTCTATGGTACGAGTAAAGACCTCGTTTGTGCTCATCAAGTAACGTGATCTTCTGTGCCATACTTCAATTTTGTTTTGAGTTCTAGGAAAACCCAGTGTATTATTTTGAAACACAGACCACAGTGAAGGTAGGTACGTAGGTGATGAGCGTGTTATAAATAATTTATTATTTCCCGCCTCACGAGATACGAGAGTTTTGGTAAAAATCTTTCATCTTCTTAAAACTACTAAAACTTAAAAGATATAATAAATAATTAAAGATTAAAATGTTATTAATTATCCTGTCTTCGTCTTCGAGATTTAAATCTTGACTATGTAGTAGCTTGCCTACGCTTCGAACATGTCGCACAAGTCTTTAGAGTATAAGAAAGAGAAAAAATATTGTCTCCTTATGGCGCGCCGTCCAGGTGACACCTCATTTCTTGTCCGTGCGCTCACGGCGTTTGTACAAGCAGTAAGCACCTAACTACAAAATACTAGGAATCAGTTTTACGGTTTTTATCAAGGATGCCTAAGCGGAATCGTGATGAAACCAAAGAAGATAGATGGAGAAGGAAGGTGAAAAAATACGAAGAAAAACTAAAAGGGAATCGACGCAGTGTGCGGAGGATTATATATTC
The DNA here is from genome assembly GCA_963555695.1 of Dasypolia templi. Taxonomy (NCBI): domain Eukaryota; kingdom Metazoa; phylum Arthropoda; class Insecta; order Lepidoptera; family Noctuidae; genus Dasypolia; species Dasypolia templi. Next base: position 8,896,092 of record OY743157.1, read on the forward strand.
GGACGACGAAGATGATGTCAACCCTCAAGGTGATTTTTCGTGAACCCTTTGTATTCTTTGGGTCCACTATATTTTTCTTAATCCGTTGTATTCTTCGGATGATTTGATAACTATTACTAACTACTAGTAATATACCTAAGTACGACCGTTGCATTCATCGAGAATCGTACGCTTTGCAAATATCCGTTGTATTCTTCGGATTCCTACTATGAAACTTTTATAAGTTTGTACTGTGTGCATTCAAAGGAAAGTGTATTCGGCTATTGCCTACTGGAAAATGACGCTCATGCATTCATGGCGTACCTAAAACTTATCAGCTAATAATCAAGTTTTTTTTTTAACTACCCCCTTTGTTTTGTTGCCTTTTTTCTTCGGTACCTATATGCTCATCAAGTAATGGTTTGCAGAACATCTCGAGCTGGATCCATGAGGTTGGAGATGGCATTATTACAATTATCGACGCGGAGGCTGCTGACCACCGTGTGACAAACATTGACCCCGCGACACTACCGCAGGATGAAACAGCAGAGTTTTGAAAATTTTGACCCCCAATTATTAAAAGACTTTGGTGATTCCGAGTTTGACATCCTTGAGTACGGTAATGACCTTCAAGCAGACTTAGCCACTCGATTTCAAAAAATTCTTTCGCGTGGTTTAAAAAAGGAAACTAAAGAGGAGATTTTAAAGACACATCTTTTTCCAAAAAATGTTCCCCTAGCTAAAGGTCCTGCTCTAAACCCGGAAATTGGCGCTATGCTAGTTGACACCTGTAAACTAAGGGACAAGCGGCTACTTGCCAAGCAAGATCAGCTCGGCAAAGCCCTATCAGCTTTAGGTTATGCTGTGACATGTCTTTTAATGAAAACTTCAGATATTCCACATATCATCCGTACTTTGAACGATGCGGGTCAACTCCTGGCTGATTCTCACTACACTGAAACAGATACTCGTCGCTCAATTAAATCTTTGACAGATGCCTTTAAAGATAGGAAAAGAGATTATCTTTTATTTGGAGAAAATCTAGGCGACTTGGTCAAAAACTCGAGAAGTATTAAAAATACAAGTGAATGAATTCAAGCTCGCACATCAACTGACCCGAGCGCAGTTCCAACACCAGCGCAGCGGCCAGATGTACCCATCCAGAGCCGGTGGGCCGAAACCAACGACGTCATGCATACCCGGGCCGCAGGCGAGCGCCACCCCCGCCGCCACCCCCCATGCGTCAGGCACCGCCGCCATCGTCCGTGCGCCGCCCGCAGCCGGCGCCTGCGCCGGCCCGAACACCGCACCACAAGATCCGCTGCAAACCCAGGTGATTGGTGGTCCATTAAAACACTATTTATGTGAATGGCAATCTTTTACCAATGATAAATTCATTTTAGATGCTGTGTCTGGTTACCTGATACCCTTTATTAGAAAGCCTAATCAGAAACCAGAAAATTACCCACGTCGTAGTTTTTCAAAATGTGAGTCTGTAGCAATGGAGACTGAAATAGAACATCTTTTAAAAATTAAGGCTATTAGGAATTGTATACCAGTCATTGGTCAATACGTTTCAGATATGAGTGACGGTGGTACGAGTAGTAGGTTTATTTTAAATCTCAAGAAACTAAATGAATACTTACATGGAATATTTTAAAATGGAAGATGTAAGAACGGCCACCAAACTCATTACCAAAGGCTGTCACATGATTAATATTGATCTTAAAGAGGCTTATTTTTTAGTCCCCATTCATGATAGTCATACAAAATTTTACGTTTTTATTTTAGAGAAGAGTCATATGAATTTATAGTTTTGCCTTTTGACTTGTGTTCGGCTCCTTAAATTTTTACAAAAATATTGCAACCGATTATGACTCATCTAAGGTCTGAAGGTTTTCTTTCAGTACGGTATCTTGATGACGTTTTATGCATAGGAGAACCCCCTAGCCTAGAAAACGCAAATAAAAGTATTAGTTGTTTGACAAAACTAGGTTTTATAATTAACTATAAAAATAGCAATTTGATACCCATAACGGCTTGTAAATTCTTAGGCTTTATTTTAGACTCTGGTTCTATGACTTTACAGCTACCAAATTCAAAACGAAACCAGATCCATAAAGGCACACATTGGTTATCACAATCAAAGAGACTTGGCTTGTTTCCTAAGCACTCTGACTGCAGCATATGCAGCTATTCAATACGGCTGGTTATATACCAAGGCTCTAGAAAGAGTTAAATATTTGGCGCTGCTTAGGAACAATGATAATTATGATGCATTCCTGAGTGTACCAGATAGTTTACATGATGATTTAACTTGGTGGAAGAATAATATTTTATCCAAAGTCAATCCAATTCGTCACCATAAATACCGATCTGGAGATTTTCACAGACGCCTCCTTAACAGGTTGGGGCGTAGCCTGTAGTTCTCTAAAATCTGGTGGGCATTGGAACGCCACAGAGCGTAATAATCATATAAACTATAACTAACTCAGATCATTCGCGAAAGATAGAAAAAACTGCGAAAATCTTTTACGCGTTGATAACACTACCGCTATTTCGTACTTTAACAGAATGGGGGGGAGTTCAATACCAGCACTTAAACGAGGTAGCCAACATTATTTGGAAATGGTGTGAAGAAAGAAATATTTTCATTTTCGCATCATATATTTGCTCTTCATCAAATGTAGAAGCTGATTCGTAATCTAGAAAACTCAATATTGATACTGAGTGGGAGTTAGGATATAGAAAATTTAAACAAATAACTTATATATTTGGTAAGCCTAACATAGATTTATTTGCGTCTCGCGTAAACACGAAGTGTGCTGTTTACGTTTCATGGAAACAAGATCCTTTCGCTTACAATATCGATGCTTTCACGTTAGATAAGTCACAATTTTTCTTTTACGCTTTTCCACCGTTTTCTTTAATTTTAAAAACCCTGAGAAATGTTATACTTGATCAGGCGACCGGCATAGTAGTCGTTCCATTATGTCCGTCTCAGCCGTGGTACCCACTTTTCTGATCACTCTGTGTTAAAGAGATGATATCATTATCTCCAAGTAAATATCTCCTCTCTCCTTTCAGATCAGTACACCCCCTGCATCGTCATCTTTCCCTGGCAGTTTGTGTGTTATCCGGGAAGGTTTCCGTAGACAACACGTTCCCGAATCAGCTTAAAATGTTATGGTTTCGTCCGTCTCACTAAATACTATTTCGCAATACAGTTCAAGTCTCAAACTTTGGTGGAATTATTGTATACAAGGAAATATTGATTTCTACAATGTATACGTCTCCTCCGTAATAGACTTTCTGACCATTTGTTTTCAAAATGGATCATCTTATGGTACTTTGAATAGTCCATTGATCAGCCATTTCTATGATATCTACACAAAAAATTGGCGAAGACAGTAGACTCAAAAGATTCTTTAAAGGCATTTCTAAATTAAAACCAGTATTTCCTCGTTATGATATTACATGGGATCCAAGTATAGTTCTAAATTATTTAGAAAACTAATCGATGACGATCCTAAAATTCTAGTGTTCGCAAATTCTTCGGCGTTCGAGAGAGTATTTTGCTGATGGGACTACCTTCTACCAACTCTATACGATACAGGGAGACGTTAGTATTACTGACGATAAAACGTTGATAGCTCTTTTATTTTTTGCCTTATTGCTGATAAATATTGTTAAAAATTAAATATCTTCCGGTGTTAAATATTAATAACGGCACAGTATGCCGTTCAGAAAGGCGGTTGAAACATCAAACTGATGTAGTTTTAGATTTTCTCGAGCAGCCATAGCAAGCAATGCTCGTACGGTGCTCAGACGAACTACTGGACTGAATGTTTTATCATAATCAACTCCAGGTCGCTGATGGGAGTAACCTTTGATAACCATTCTGGCTTTATTCCTATCGACGGTACCATCAGGATCCATTTTTACTTTATACACCCATTTGCACGGGAGTGCTTTTCGTCCTTTGGGTAAATCAACGAGATCCCAGCTTTGGTTGTCATGCACTGAAGTTATTTCACTGTGCGGGTCATCTTGCCATTTACCTTTGTAAGGAGAGTCCATCGCTTCTTCAAGGTTCGATATTGGGTCCATTCCTCTTTTTAGTTTACATTAATGATTTACCCCAGTTACTTCACACAAACTCACCCTCTGCAAACAGAAAGGGTGTGGGCGTTACATGGCCACCAGGCCTACCCCAGCGACGACGGACTGGCCGTCCCACCCCTGGCCCGGTTCCCTTCATCGACCAATAAGTATGATCGATGATGGGAACCATGACCCTTCCCCGTTTGTTAAGGATTAGCCACCAGCCCCAATTGTCCACCAAAAGCAGGTGGGTAATTGGAGCCGACGTTGCCCCGGGTGCGCCACGAGGAGGCTCTTCAACATGCTACCCCAGGATGAACGATGTCTGCCCTAACCTGCTCGGCAGAGCAAATCCCAGTCCTAACGACGGCAGCCACCACCTCTTCCTCCGTCACGGAGTCATCCAGGCCCAGGATGAGCATGTCAGCGCACTTCCTTGGCCTGGACACTCGGGCCTCGTTCGCATTCAGGCACCCCCTGAGTTTTTCGGCCAAAACGTCCGCGGTCGTGCCGCTGGCCGCACCCGGGACCTCCAGCATCCAGGCCCCAGTCGCAGTGACCCTTTGCCGGAGGCCATTGGTGACGCCGAGCTCCCCTAGGTTTACCGCCGCCTTCGCCTTGGCGAGCGACTCGCGGTAGGTCGTGCCCTTCTTCTCCGCTTCCGGCTGTAGTGTGATCACTACAGCTGCGGACTTTTGGGAACGGAGCCTAGCCACGACTCTCTTCTCCCAGACTATTTGCCATTCAGCGTTGGTCGGAGGAGATTTAGAAGGCGGGGGCGGTCGTCTCGCCGTCAGGGCTGGGGCCCTCGCCGTCTTGGCGCGCAGCCACGGCCCCGCTTTAGGGCTGCCCCAAAGACCCTGGTTTGGCCTCGGTGGCGGCGTATGAGGCCGGCTGGCTCGCCGCTAGCGGGGGCCCCCCAGTCTACCCTAGGACCATAAATAGGTTTAACCTCAGTCTAACTTTGTTTGCTAAAACCTGTCCAGTGTTTGAAGTAAAGTGAATAAACTCCTATCTGTCATCCAACGTTGCTTTTATTCAACCGTCATCATTATATGAGGTATTAATAAACAGGTTTTCGACTTTCCGAAACACCCATGCCCCAAAAGTACCTGCGTCACCCGAAACGACAGGTAGCCGTGCCTCCTCCCGAGCCAGAGGTCGAGCACTGGCCGGACCGCCTCAATGGTGACGAGGCCGTCTGTAGGACATGAGAGCCTGTCCCGCCATTCCGCCACCTCGCGAAGCTGCGACCGACGCTGCTCCATATGGCGCTGCATCGGCCGCTCACCCCGCGCCCTCGCTTCCTCGCGCCACCGATACAGTGACGCGAGTACCTTCGCCTCTAGGTCCCAGGGCGGGCATCCGGCCAGTGCACCAGCCGCCTCGTAGGAGATCGTGCGGTACCCTTTTACGACTCTGGCGGCCATTGCTCTCTGCGGTTTTCTCAGAGCAGAGATGCTAGCGGCCGTCAGGTCAGCCGCCCAGATCGGGCCCCGTAAAGGGCACGATCTGGTCTGATCGATCGCACGATGCCCACGTAGATCCGCCTACATGCTGCGCTCGGGCCTCCCAGATTAGGAAGTAGCGTTAACAGCGCCCCAGCCGCGCCCAACAACTTGAGCGCCAGCCGCCGAAAGTGGGGGCCAGATCCCACTGGCTGACGAGCGCCAATCCCAGGTACCTCATGGTGGGCTCGACAGCGATTCGAACCCCCCCGAGTCCCGACCACTATGTGTGATCCGGGCGGCGACGCCAGCGGGGGACCACGAAACACCATGGCCTCCGACTTGTTGAGGGCCACCTCCAGGCCTAGGCGCCGTATGCGGCTGTTCGTATATCCAATTGTAGATTGCGTAGAGTTTGGTCCGATCTGACAAGAATTTGTTTAGCTCCTAAGATTTTCCGTAAGATTATGTTTCTATTTGCCGTCCAACAGAGCTTGTACTCTTTTTATTTTGCAAATTCTCTTACAGAGAAGAGTTTTCTGGAGCTAGCGGGAAGGTATTCAGCATCATATACTGGACGGCGATCACCGGGTAAACCAATGCGTTTGTGTTTAAACGGTCGTCATTTGGGTAGATTTTATTGAAGTCACTTACGCTTGTGATGAATTGCTTATCTAACGGAACATTAGTGAACTCCGCAATGATTAGTCTGACAGAGCCTGGTTTTCCAAGTAAAACATATGCCTCGCGGAGTTGAGTGCCACTAAGAGGCACGTCAATCTCAGTGATTATCATAGATAAATCTGACGCTGCCTTGGTCTCTGTTAAGGGCACCGTTGCGGATCTCGACGCATGACGTCCGGAAAAGCTGCTGAAGGTCTTGTATCTTCATTTTCAAAATATTTATATTGTCTCTGTAAGCTTGATTCTCTTTTTTCCAAACATCAACTTGCTTGGCCATGCCATCTACTCGAAAACCAAGAAAACAACACATAGAGATGAAAGATTTGAAAATTTTCGCAGCTGCAAGCTTGGATTTTCATTTTGATCTCTCTACCCTCAAAATCCGTAAAACTATCTCTCTCTCTCTGTCTCTTTTCTAGCATTTTCATTATTTCGATTTACGAGACGATTCTAAAGAACTTCGTTCCAAAAGAGTTTCCAGTATTGCGTGTTATTATATTTCTAGGTGTGTTCAATGCCATCATCAATCCTCCTCAATCGTTAAAATATATTCACTTGCGGTGGTATTCAGGAGATCGTTATACCCGAGAATGATTCGAAGGGCATCGATCACTAATAAAAAACTAGTTCTTTATTAGTGATCGATGTCGAAGGGTAATAAAAGGTACGTTTAATTTATCGAATGCACTGTGTTGACCTTAGAGGGACGCAAAAAAATGTGTATGTCTACACACTACACACACCCACACACACTACACACTTTTTTTGCGTATACGGACTTTAATTGACGAGCCACATTCTAGCTTTCCAATTTTGCAGTTTCCAAGTTTATACATTTACGTGATTACACGAATAAATACGAACTTAAACCGCATGCTCGTAAACAAGATGTTTGATTAATAACAATCTGAAATAGTCATAATTATCCATAGAGGTTGAAGGTTGACTAATATGTTGTCAATGATAAAACAAAACAATGTTGCTTATGTTTATCCGATCTATTCGATTCTGACCTTCTATGAAGGTCCCAAAAATTAAGGTACCTACCTTAATTTTTGGGTAATTCAGTCCCTGAATACGAACAGTGGCAACTGGCTCATCAATTAGAGTCCGTGACTGTACCTACCTACTTTACTAGACATCCCCTAAGGGGTTTAAGTCTGGTTATCTCCTAAATAAGGGGCAAATGACACTACTATTTTTCCAATATTTCAGTTACACAGCGTGCCGCTGTTATAGTGCCACATTTTCAATGACACGGAGTTCTGTACGTGCCACCATACCGTATCTGACCCTCCACCATTTATGCATCTTTTCTTTTCCAATGATGTTGCACTGAGCGCACTTCTCACCGCATTCCAATTTGCGTGATTGCGAGCAAAATTTTGCGAAGCTAACTCGAAAAACAGTTAACACCACGTCTCGTTTAAACTTAACTCGTTTTACAGCAGTTTAGGTTTAGAAATATGGCCGCAAGGCAGGCAAGCGTCAACTTATTCCGGGCGTTTTCAGTCTTCTTCTCACAGGTGCTTACTGTACCCCCCCCCCCCAACCCTCCAGGTTTTCTTGGAGCCTCGTTCTTACCTCAGAAGTTAAAGTCCGGTTTCTAAGCACGCTGGTAACGATGAACCGGTCATAATTGGCTACTTTTCCGTTTACGTCCCTGTCCTGCGAGTCTCGTTTACTGTCCGGTATTCCGATACCTCTTGACAACGCTCGTATTCACATTGGCCGATAACGATAACAACACGATATCGTCGGACTGTACTGTCATAAAATTACTACTAAACGCTTTCACATTGTCGTTGTAGTCAACGGTATTGTCTCCGACATTGATTGACATACCGATATTGGCGGATGACACAGTACGGGGTGAAGCAGATCGCGGGGATGTAATGATCGGGGGACGGCCGTGCGTCGATGCCAGCCATTTGCCCACCGCCGCTCTGCATCGCCCGCACTACTCTGTTAATTTCCCGACGTTAAAGTTTTAAATAATTTAAAAGTTTCAAAATGACGTCGTCAGCTTGATAGAGCTAATTGAATTAAAGCCCTGGCGCAATGCGACTATTCGAGACTGCTGTGGCATACCGCAGGACAATAAGCTGTTGGTAACATCGTGTCACTTAAGTACCTTCCGATTTCGTTGTCGTCCGAGCTGACGATACGATATAGACGTGTCGGTGTCGTTATCGTCGCAGTGCGAAAAGTTGAAAATGGACAACTGGGTGTACCATTATACCATATTTTTATACTTACTCGTAATGTTTGGGCCACATGTTTGTAGGTGTACATGTAGTAGGTGGAAGAAGGCATGAGTTTACGTGAACGCATATTCAAATAAGATAATCGAGAAAATCTATTGCAGTCGCGAACAGTTGGTCTCGCTGCGAGACCGATCATTTATCTTAGAACATACCTACCGTACTAAAACGACCGACACAATGTTTTATTTTATTGAAGTAGTATTCCTATTTCCAGTTTCCGCTCAAGGTTTGTGTCGTTCACCGCATCTGCAAACCATAGAGTGATAGACGGCGCGATGGGCGCATTAACGATGAAGGTTTTCAAACAGAACTTGTAGGACCCTGCCAACATTGTCCTCTGAACACTGCCTAAAAACTCCACGCATTTTGATTAATGGACTCTGGAAAACTTTAACTTGTAGTCCTATCCTTTAATGTAAGTTAAACTAAAATTTGGCAAAGAAAAAAATCTGATAGGCATGGACGTACTGTACGTTGAATGGTGTACGTCACGTACACCATTTCAATAAAGGCGAAATTTGAGTGAAAGTGCACCCAGAATACGTGATCATTGAAGGTAAACAAGAGAATGATACCTACTCATCAGGGGTATATTTTGAGGTTTATTAGAAAATTCAAATTACCTGAAGGTTGTGTTCCTACGAAGATCAAATGTACGCTTTGTCCTGAAGGGATGCTGACTGTAGAAGCACAAAGATCGTTCAAAGTCATAGATTCAAGTGTTTGTTTAGCAAGCAGTGTCCTGTGACTGTGATGGTCCCCGTAACCAGGCGCAGGCCACTTGTGTCCAGGCGTAATAAACGTCTGGTTAGCCTGCCATCTAAGGATGCCAAAGCTTCCTTGGACTGCCTGCAGCCTGGTGCCGAGGTCAACCACCTCTCGGCTTGTGTGTGGGTGGACTCCTGCAGCCACCTTCGTATCTGGTTGAAGTGGATGGGCATGATGGGTTCAGGCCCGCAGGCCGACGTGCTGGATGCTCTCCTGGTTAGTTCGTCAGCTGCGTCGTTGCCTAGTGATCCGCTGTGTCCTTTTATGCATTGCAGTGTCACTGTGTAGATCAGGCAGCGACACAAATGTTACTGTGTAGATCAGGCAGCGACACAAATGTTAACTACTGTTATTCGACCAATTATCACGTACGGCTCGTTGGTCTGGTGGCCTAGGACAGACCTGAGCACAGCCCAAAGAGACCTCGAAAAACTGCAGCCGTTTGCCTGCGTAGCGATCACTAGCTGCATGAGAACCACACCCACTGCTGCCCTACAGGCGATGCTTGGGCTACCACCCCTACACCTCATCGTGAGGGAGGAAGCGACCCTAGCTGCCTTCAGGCTCCACATATCGGGAACCCTAAGCAAAGACTCTAGGGTCAAGCACATACGCATAAAGGAAGATGCGGTCAACCGACAACCAATGATGGCATCACCCTGCGACAAAAACCCGAAACGACATTACTTTCAAAAGCACTACAATATCACACTCTCAGAAGAACAGTGTGACTACTCAGGCACGAGTGAACTGAGAGTATACACCGACGGCTCAAAGACCGGAACCGGTACAGGAGCCGGAGTTTTCTCAAATGACCTCAACATAACCATATCAAGTCCGCTGGGAATGTTCAACACCGTCTATCAAACGGAGTGTGTGGGCATCATACAAGCGGTGTATGCCATAGAAGCCAGAAGAGTTACGGACACCCACATACGTATACTCTCCGACAGCGCCTCAGTCCTCAAATCATTAGGGAAAGAAAATATTACCTCGAGTCTAACACTAGAATGTCACAATGCCCTAGAACGAGTTACGGTATCTAACCGCAACAAGGTGACACTCCAATGGATAAAAGGACACAGCGGATCACTAGGCAACGACGCAGCTGACGAATTAGCCAGGAGAGCATCCAGCACATCGGCTTGCGGGCCTGAACCCGTCATACCATCAACCAGATACGCAGGTGGCTGCGGGAATCCACCCACACACTAGCCGAGAGGTGGTGGACCTCGACACCAGGCTGCAGGCAGTCCAAGGAAGCTTTGCCATCCTTAAATGGCAGGCTAACCAGACGGTTATTACGCCTAGACAGAAATGGCCTGCGCCTGGTGACGGGGACCATCACAGGACACTGCTCGCTAAACAAACACCTTCACACAATAGGCATCACGGATAGTCCACTGTGCAGAGCTTGCATGGAGTCGGACGAAACCGTTGCGCATGTGCTCTTTGAGTGCACAGGCGTTACCCAGATAAGAACAGAAACCCTCGGGACACCCAGATCTTTCACAGATGTTCTCGACAGACCAGAAGCTTTGATCGGCTTCTGGAGGGAGGTGGGCTGGTTGGAATATTAACCACCGACGGCCGCCATGGCCCACGCACAATGGTCCACATGAAGGACTAAGTGCGGAAACCAAACCCTCTAACATAGAACATAGACTCAAATGTTAATGGCACTCCATTGCTGTTCACACCTTAAGACGATTTATCATTTGCTTCATTTTCTAGTCCTGTTCTAAATGGAAAGTGATTGTTCCATGTTAGAGTTTAAAAGTACATTTTTTTATCAATCTATTCTAGCACTGTGATGTAATAAACATATTTTTAAATAAAACAATGAATTTTGGTGATTTTGTTTATTTTCTTAAGCTAATGTCACGTGTTTACTTGACCTCACGCAATCTTCTGACTGCAGACCTGCAGGAGGAGGCAGCGGTGGTGGAGAATACCCAGGCACCACCAGCTACAGTCCTCTTACAACGCTTGCATGACCAGATGCCAACACAGGAACGCTTCATGGCATCCTGGAATGAGAAATTAGAGAATATCTGAGATCAGCAGGATCAGCAGGCATTTTATATACTATTTACATCTGAAGAGTTTTGACTATATTTTTCACAAACACCTTCATTTCACAATTTACATTAATTCCTTAGTTGCCTTGGCTAAGAAAAAAAAAATGTTTCTTACAGCACATAGACACCATGGTATTGACCATTGACCAACACTAGTATACTTTTGGTGCATAAGCTACAGGTGGCCAGATAATAACAATGGATAATTATTTACTACTAATAAACATGGGGATTCCTTGTCTTGATGTTTCGTAAGTGACAAAATGTGTTTACAATCAACAAATAGGTAGGTGATATAGCTCATGTTTGGTATTAGAATGTTTACCCTTCATGACTTTCTGGCTAGTGGGAGTTGATAGAAAGGTTAAAGATTGAAGGTAATAATTTCCATCTCTGTACAAAATGTTGCAATAAAATGTAATGGTTAATTACATTATAAAACATTGTTATAATACTAAAATTCTACATTCATATATAAGGTGCTTAGTGTTTGATTATGAGCACTAACTAGGTAGTCCAGGACTGGAGCCTTAACTTTTAAGTTTTATGCATGTAAATGCAATGTTTGACAGTGAAGTTGTGACTTGTGGTGCAACAGGACGAGGTCAAGTTATCTGAAATCAATCAGGCTAAGATGATTCTCTGAACAACGTTTGTGCAAATAAGACATGTAACGATACATGAAAACATAACCCCCAAATCATAATAAACTTCAGTCAGTCGAAACTAAACGTTGATGTGATCAATAAATAGCACTCCAGTAACAGCATCATTCTTCCATCAATTGCCTAATGATATGTATCGAATATGAAACAAAAGCGCATTCACGATACTAACCTTACCGCAGAACGAGCAAGTGTATTTTGCGTGCTGGGTGACTTCCATTTTTTTGACCATTTTACGAAGGGAGGCACCGTAACGTGTGCCATATTTGCCAGTGATTCCGACCTTCTTCGTGCGTTTGGCCTGAAAATATTATAACATTTCATGTAGTTGCATTGAGCACTGCCACCAAAATTGATCGAGTAACTATCGAAAAAGTAATGAGTCCGTCGCACAAAATATTTATATTGAACACTAGGAATATTCACAAGCACCCTTTAGATAAGGTTTATCACTGATTTTATGAACGGATTAGCAAAATATTCACAAATTAAATCTCACCATTTTTGATAACCTGTCTAACACAGCGGTTGACAGAAAAGAAGAGAAACAACAATTGACAGCTTAGTGTTACCCAACCAAAAATTTTAAAATTGAATGTGTGCTGAAACCGTATTTTACCGAAAACATTATTTGTATTTGACTGAACTAATCATCACCATAACCCTTAAACGTCAATGGGGAAGGCAACTGTCAAAATGGCGCTGTCATAGCTAGTTCCCAACACAAGCTAATAATACAAGGCGTGATGTGGTTTTCTTTTATTTTAGCGAAAATTGACGCGTTGTTGTGTTCCTAGATACTCCGAAATTGGAGTCTACAATTTCCCGAAAGCCCCTAAAATTAGAAGATTGTGGTTTAAAGCTATTCGTAGATATTTTTTTGAGTTCGAGTTTATGTCGAAAACATTTTGAAGAAAATGATTACGAGGAATTATTAAGGTTTAAAGTTCTGACACTTTACATGTTAAGTACTTGATTTAAAGTACTGAAATTACCGAAAATAACGAAATAGTGAAATAAAATCAAACTCATGAATGAACATAAAATTAAATGAATGAACGAAATGTCAAATTTTTTGTAGGCCATAGGGACCTAGCTATGGTCACGCCATCTACAATTAGCTTTGCCCGACCTTCCCCATAGCACAGCCCATAGTTAGTTCATCTTTGTCGGTTCTGGCCGAGTCTTGTAGGAAACCTTGGCATTCTCCTTTATTTCTTTTCATACATATTTCGTCAATATGTTCTTTCAGGTCAAGTGTTATCCCCAGATTTTTTTTTGTGTACTTGTTCGACTAATTCGTTTTTATGAGATATTTTCAGTTGGAGGCATTTACTCTTTTGCGTTTTGAAATGTAAAACTTTTGTTTTTTCAACATTAACTTTTAAAGCATTGCTATCTAACCATGTGATGATGTTATTTAACGTTCTATTTATATCGGACTCGGAAGTTTCAAAGTTCTTACAATCTAGAATTACCGTCGTGTCATCAGCAAAACGGACACAATCTTGTTCTACTGCTTGAGGAAGATCGTTTACATACACGAGGAATAACTGTGGCCCTAGAATGCTTCCCTGTTGTACACCAAAGTAATTATGTCGAGGTTGGGAATCGAAATTGCTGATACTGTTACATTTTTCTTCGAATTTAGTGATCCTCGTAATTTGACTTCTATTCGATAGATATGATTTGAACCATTTTTTTTTTTTTTGTGTATGGCATCTCGTAGTTGACCTTGAGAGGTCGTGACTACTTAACCGGACTATCCTGTGGCTGCCTTAAGCGGACTCAAAGCCTCCAGCCAGGGGCGTAAAACTACTTATATTATTAAGCGAACGCTCGCTAAGGGCACCCCCTGTGGGGTACGGACCTCGGCTTAGGGCGTCGCTGACGGGAGGACAGCAAGATGGGACAGGCTGGATCAAGTTTAGTTGATTATTATTAATCGGGGAATTTAAAGCTACAGGCTCAGCTACGGCGCGGGCTGGCACTTCGTCGAGCAAGGGTCGGGGGGCACAATTACGTCGGGATCTTCGCGAGGAACCTCGGCGGCGAGGTCGGAATGTCGGTCTGTGTTTGTGCACTGTACTGGTGGCCCTACTGCTCTCCTGAATTAGAGTTATGTGGTCATCGGGATCGGTGAGGACATGCTTGGGACGGCGGACATGACTAATGGAGGAGGGAATATAACTAGCGGCTTTCACAACCAGAGGGTTGCGGTGATTCGCGGCGGTCTCGAAGAAACGCTTTGAAATGCGTTTCATGAACTGACGGATAGTGGGAATCCTGAGGTCTACGTGGAGGATTTCGTTACGAACGTACCAGGGGGAGCCTGTTATCCTACGGAGGAACTTGTTCTGGAGGGTCTGCATTCTGTTGAAGCGAACGGGCTTGGCGTGTGCGAAGACTGCACTGGCATAGGTCATGATCGGGCGGATGCACGCTGTGTAGATACGCATTTTGCACTTAAGTGACAATTTGCTACGTGCATTGAGGACAAAGTGAAGTCTACCTAGAGCGAAGGCGGCGCGCGAACGAGCCGCCTTAATGTGCTCTGAAAAAGAGAGGTGTTCGTCTAGTACGACAGGTATTTGGCTCGCTTCTCCCAAGGGATCGGCTTGCCGAACATGGTGATCGGTCGAGGATTTGAACCATCCTAAAGCTGGACCTCTTATACCGATTTTATTCAATTTATTGAGGAGAATTGAATGATGAACAAAATCGAAAGCTTTGCTTAGATAGAGCTGATGTTGTAACATTAGCATTAATGTTTAAAACTGATTTAACTAAGTTAAACGCTGCTAATGAAGTTGATCTGCACCCTAATTGCGTAATACACAATCAATCGGAATCTGAATCGTTTTGAAACAGATTGCTAATCCATTGCTTCTTAAGTTCGATAAAAATTCTGCTCAACAATATATAGAACGCAATGAATGTTCTTGAACCGTCAAAATCAAACAGATTAGTCGTAATCGGTTACGAAAATGTGTTAAGCAATTAGGGTGCTGTTCTTCCTAAACCCATATTGCTCTTTGGCAAGAACATTATACTTATCGAAGAAAGAGAGAAGTCTTTTGTGCATAACTCTTTCAAAGACCTTTGATAGAATTAGTATCAGCGCAATGGGTCTGTAATTATTTTATCAGATTTAGAGCCTTTTTATGTAGTGGTTTTAATACAGATATATTTAGTTTATCAGGGAAGCAGCCTTGCTTCAGTGATAAGTTGATGATAAATGAAAGTGGTTCTGCAATGTATTGATATTATTGTTACGTTGAGTGATCAAGTCAGGGCAGTGACGGCATGACCTCTACCTACCTCAGAAAATTTTACTCGTTAGGTTACGTTCACGTAAAACCGTAAAACACACAGTCGTGTCAACGACACAGTCACACCCCTTTTTTCATGGTTATCACTATTACTGCTTAGCGGCGTGCCTCTAGGGTAGTAGGGTAGTACCTATAAAGATTTTGTATCAACTATCAGTTCCATTATAGTCCGGTTAAGTAGTCACGACCTCTCAAGGTCAACTACGAGATGCCATACCAAGAAAAAAAAAAATCAGTTCCACGACCGCTCAGCTCTCTGACTAGTATAGTAGGTATGTATAGTTTTCTGTGCGCTCAGCCGGCTCAGCCTTTTGCTCAGCTGAAGTGACAATGGCACAAATGTACTTCAAGTTTTTCATCATTTAATTTGGCTTCTCACAAAAAAATGCAGGAAGTAAACTATCCCAGCGTTATACTTTCTTCGTCAATCAGAAATGTGTAATTATCTAAGGTACAGACAGAATAAGCTGTCCCATGCAAAACTCAGTTACCTGTTCGACCGAAAATAACGAAGTTACATGCTGTGTGCCCAAATGTATGGGACTGCTGATATTTTTTTTTGCGATTACGATGTTGGCCATATGGAGATAGTTGTTCAGTTTGATGGTCGGTACGTGGTCGGTACCCACCCATAGTCTGTACCACACCCATGGAAGAAATCTTAGAAGTCAAATTTATCCAACTTCTAAATGTATCGAAATGAAACTTAGTATGTATATGTAGTTCGGATGACAAAACTATAATTTATTATCTCCCGAGTTGCTCTGATGATGGAGCCAGGAGGTGAATGAGAACTCTTCAGCGACAACTAGTAAGCCCCTCATATGATTCGCTTTGACGAGTCCAATACATTGGGATTAGGGAACGGAGGTCTGATAATGCAGCCAGGTGGTGGATAGTGGAACTCTTCAATGGCTACTAGTAAACAGCTCGAGTTTGGGTTCATATGATTCGTTTTGACGAGACTAATAAATTGGGCATGATAACGAGAGCCTTATGATGGAGCCAAGAGGTGATAGTGGAACTCTTCAGTGGCTCCTAATACACCGCCAATGTCATACCTTCGTTGAATTTAGACTTTTTTACAAAATGGAAAATTTATTAGACTAAAAAGTAAAAAATATGTAGTTAAAAAAACACGTTTTGATCACGAACTAGTTGTGTGTATTCTTAATAACATAATTTAAACAAAGGGCTCCACGCTTTTTGGTTTACACAATGATTATAAAAGAAGAACTAATACAAGTCAATTTAATTGTTTTATCGTTTTTATTGCGTAATCAAAACGTATTTTGCGACGCATGAATTGTATATACAAACGTAATACCTAAACCATTTGCAATTTAAGCATAATTCCACCATTATATGCCTATATTCCGATTAAGTCAGTGTTTATCTAGGTTCCTACATCGTTTTTTTTTAAATCTTACCTAAAATGAAGTTTAAGCTAATTGTATTTCGCCCTTTTTTACAGCGTAAATGACATGTTTTCTTATCGTTTTTTCTGTACTATAAGCCAGAATATCTGTTTGTTGTATTAGAAACATAGCTCGTATTATCTAGTCTGTCTCTCATATTATCTTGTTGTTGTCGGTGTTTTTCTGTGTGTACGTTTGTTTCCTTCTCGAATTCTTCTGCGTTTGCGTTATAGCCTTACTGTGTTTTATCCATGCAACACATTTTGTGACAATGTCTTATCAACTACGTTGTATTAATTGTGGTATATATGTGTTCCGGATGAAACGGCATTTAATTTACTATCTGTAAAAATACATAACCTCCAATTTAAAATGTCTGAATAACTTCTTTTATAAAATTTCAGTGTAAAAGTGGAAATCACAGAAAAGCTTTTGACATTAAACTGCACAAAAAAACGTAAGAATTTTCACTGTCCGTGACAAATTAATATTGAGCCAAAGTTGCTATAGACATCTGACATTGTTCTTTTCAATAGCTAGCAGTGGTATCGCGTCAGGGCTGCCATTTGTACGATTTAAATCGTATTTGTACGACTTTTTGCAGATTTCATACGAGTACGATCGAAGCATCGAAATCGTACGGAAAACATACGATTTTTTACATTCGATCCATTTATTTTATTCAATTAGGTCTGGCAACAAAGTGACAAACTTTTGTCTCAAAAGAGTAAGTATCTAGAGCAGTGACAGAATAATATAAATAATGAAACGAACGTGCTCAGCCTGCCCAGAGTGTTGAGGGAATTCCCTTTTATTCTAATTTCCTTAAATTAAAAACCAAACTTAGAAATAGTTTGGCCAACGAAACTGTCAATGGCACCTTGCTGGCAAAGAAAATGATAAGAGTCACCGGAAACTGCACCGATTTTAAACCGACAGATGACATGATTAAACTAATGAATACGGAAAATTAAAAAAAAAAAGATTTTATTACTATAATTTAAATTTTCATACTATTTTCATTACATATCATTACTTATTTCGTAGTATTTTTATTGTTAATTTTGTAATAAAAGTCAATAAACCAATAAACGGATGAATAATAATGTACGATTTTTTGTTTCGAATTTTCCTTGGGTATACGACTTTTTTAATGCTGTGGTACGATTGCAGAATTTTTTCACCTGGCAGCCCTGTATCGCGTCAAGACAAATGTCAATGTGTCACTCGGACAAACACACACATTACCGCAACGTTGCGCCCGCCGCCGCCGCCGACCGCCGGGGTTTTTTGTGTTTGTTGTCAGTGTGCTCTATCTAAGCAAAGCTTTTGTATTGTACTATTTCTGACACTATTGACTTATGCTGTGAACTTGGAATTAGATTTGCCTTGTTATTTGGTATCGAGTAACCTAACCATTCTAACGAACTTTAGCTTTGCTTGCGGACTTACTATAAGTCCGTAAGAATATTTATTATTTACAATATTTTATAGGTACGATTTGGTTTGTTTGCCGACATGGACTCCGAACTTTGGGATGTATTTGACAGTTAGTATTACCCAATGATATATTACAAGTTACCTACCTACTACCTTCTTAGTTACTATTTGCATAGACACCGCCAAGCAATAAGTTATCGTAAAACTCAAATTATATAGGTAAAATTTATTTTTGATTTTATTGAATATGTATATTTTCAAGGAGTCGAAGAATTGCGTTCATTGATACATCAACTGGAAGTATTTTCTTTGTGTAATTCAATTACGATGTCAACATTAATTTATTTGTGGGAAATACTTTGCAATTATAGGCTCGTGCACATTGACGCGACAGCGCGACACAAAGGCACCGCGTGTCGCGCGACGAGCGGTGACTTTGTGTCTCGCTGTAGCGTCGCGCCTGTTTGTGGGAGCCTTTAAGAAAATAAATATTACAAAAATAAGACAAGTAAGTAAATTGTTTCAGTAATATACAATATGTAACAAAAACCCTGTCCGATCCAAAAAAGGCGTATTCCTGGTTTAAAATACGTACTAGAAAAAATAGTAAAAAAAAGTAACTCATAAAAACCAAAAGTTATTGATTTTTTTATTTTTAGTGGTAACTAAAAATAAAAAAATCAAAATATAAATTTTCATAATTTGACAACACTCCACCGGCCGGCGAAATCTTTTATTTTTGCCTATTTTTATTTCAAAGGACACCGCCGTGCTCTAGCCGCATTGTAAGTACTCATAACGAGTCCTCGACCCTTTGATGTAGCCGACTGGTCGCTACTTGTTTGGACACTTCGCCAGTCTCACGTGGAGATAGCTTGCGATCTGATGTCCGTACGTATCACGTGCCGCTATCGTATCGCGAACAATGTCGTATACCAATCAGGAATATTTGAATATGTTAATTTTTATTTGTGAGTGAATGTGTGATTCGGAAATCGAAGTTACAGCTCGGATTGTGGAAGCTTTCGAGTCTCTCAAATCGTACACATGTGCGCTGCGTAGAGTACGTGCAAATTTAATAAAAAGGTGTCGAATGTGTACTAATGTTCTAGATAGATAGAGGTATGTAACAAGTAAATGTTGTTAATAAACTGATACCTACAGTGGGTACATTGCCAAAAGCACATCACATTAACTCAATAATAATGGGGAAGGTCGGGCAAAGCTCATTGTAGATGGCGTGACCATAGCTAGGTCCCTGCGGCCTACGATAAATATGACATATCGTTCATTCATTTCATTTTATGTTCATTCATGAGTTTGATTTTATTTCATTATTTTCGGTGATTTCAGTATTTTAAATCAAGTACTTTACATGGAAAGTGTCAGAATTTTAAACCTTGAATATTTCCTCGTAATCACTTTCTTCAAAATGTTTCCTATATAAACTTGAACTCAAAAAAATCTCTACGAAGAGCTTTAAACCACAATCTCATAATTTTAGGGGCTTTCGGGAAATTGTGGACTCCAATTTCGTAGTATCTAGGAACACAACAAATCGTCAATTTTCGCTAAAATAAAATAAAACCATGTCACGCCTTGTATTATTAGCTTGTGTTGGGAACTAGCTACGACAGCGCCATTTTGACAGTTGCCTTCTCCATTGTTTCATGATAAACAGAAGGTCAGAAATCGGGGTCATTGTGCGTAAGCCTACAATAAATATCAGCTGATACCTACGCGTAGGCAAAACGTAGATGTCTTTAGTCCTACGTTTCTTTGACGGCAGCGACAAAAGACCGCCGCGCTCAGGCGGCTTCTTTGACACGAACTCTGGTGAATCCTGTCGAGCGATCAGTGTTGCCTTTGGTATGATTATTTTAATTTTTTTAAATTAATTGTTTTCATTGGGGAAAAATAATTATCTCGTATCCATTAAATGATTACGTATTTGTGTACGCACTACGATACCAAATAATACCCTTCAGGATCGGACAGGGTTTTCGTTACATGCTGTACATATAATGCAGTAAATTTGTTGAAAAAATTTGTACGTAACATATACATGTTACGTACAAACATTACGGATACATGCAAACAAACGGACTTTTTAACGTTATTTCTTACTAGCTACCGCTCGCGGCTTCGCCCTTGTAGATTGTTGATGAAAAGTTGCCTATGTTCTGCCTAACTTTTGAACCATCTGTCCAAATGAATAAGTGCAAAAGACAATGTTTATTTTGTAGATAATTAACTAAATACTCTAAAATGTGTATTGTAAAAACAAAAAAGCAATTCATATATGGCTCACTATTTGGCTATAATAGCTTCCACATAGAAGGTAGATGTATGCTATCACGGACTTTTATTTAGAATTGTCTGTCATAAACAATTCTAAATAAAAGTCCACGATACATAGATAGATAGTTTCATCAAAATCCGTTCAGTAGTTTTTGCGTGAAAGATTAACAAATATCCATCCATCCATCCGCACAAGCTTTCGCGTTTGATATATTATTATAGTAGGAAGTAGGATAGCAGGTTGGATAGAAGGATAGTAGGATTTCAAAGACGATGCGTAATTAATTATTATTTTTTACTGTGGTTATTTTAGTTTGATACAGTATCAGTATCGTTACAAAACGTCGTCGAAAACGAGACCGGGGGACCCATAACTATTTGTTAATCAAATATTTACTTTAAAAAGCTTGTGAGTTCCCATAACGGTTTGAGCTTACACAAAATAATTCGACAATTACCCTTCTTCTCCCTTCCCTACAATAAAAGTGTTATTCATTAACTATCTATCTATCTACCTACCTATGGAGCTTTGTTTGTTCCGATTCTTTAGACCATGTTCGCACGGACGTACATATCTCGAGGCGGGATTTTATCGCGCACTGCATTTTCAACTCTCAGTGCTGAACCGAGCATTGAGAACTCCAACAGAGTGCTGCACACTATTGGATTTTCAACTCTAGGCACTAAGCAGTGCTTTGAACATCCAGTGCGCGAAAAAATCCCGCCGCGAGATTTTTACCTCTAAGTGCGAACGTGGACTTACTCATACGTTTGTCCGACTTTATTACGTTTCGATTCATATATTTTTTAAATAGATGAATCAATAATAACAATGGTAATAGCAATATTTATGAAGTAAGAACATAACAAAATGAAGTAAGAACATATACTAATATTACTTATAAAGAGGAAAGATTTGATTGTTTGTTTGTATTGAATAGGCTCCGAAAAAACTAGACCGATTTGAAAAATTGTTTTACCATTATAAGCCTAAATTATGTCTGATGGACATAGAAACTTTTTTTTTCGAAATCCACGCGGACGAAGTCGCGGGCGAAGTGCTAGTAACAAAATAAATGTTTATTCAAAATCCTTTGTTTTTATTGTTCTAAGCTCAGAACGCTATTATTTATGTACTCATATCGCGTAAATATATAATGGTAGGTACAGTAAGTACAGTACAGCTAATAATAGCTATCTATCTACTCACACAGACACACACACACGGCTACGCACCGCGTCCCTCGCTCCCTTCTTTTGTCAAACAGCTACAGCAATATTCTGAACGAATTTTGTACTGGCCTTGAATTGCTATTTCGTGCGTCTTAGGTCGGACCCATATTAGGTAAGGTACTACGTTTTTCTCTTGTCAGTGAACGTGACAAAAGCTTAATTTTATCTATTAGTTTGTTAATTGATCATTTAGCTTATATTTATAACCGACTTCAAAAAATATGATTCTCTAATCGACCCGTACGTTTTTAAGTTCGTGATTTGTATGAAAAACTAATGAATCAGTATTTTTCACTAACCGATCAAGCTATATATTTTCCAGTTTAACTTGATCTCGCATTGTATAGGATTTCCGTACAACGAGAGGTCAGCTTATACTGGACATTTAAGATTGATATGTAGCCGTTTGTACACACTATAATTAGGTTATTGTTCAAACTCTTTCAAATATCTTTATTCAAATCGAAAAGAACGGGGTGGATCGATTTTTTTGCACGCAAGTGGATTACAATTAAATAGCTTTGGAACCTTTTTGGAACGCGTGAATGAAATCCATTAGGAAAACAAGACATGATTTGACATTTTCAACCTTCGACTCTGATTGGCTCAAAAACTGTCAAAACTTTTGATTTCCAGCGCTCGAGTATTTTGTCATTTACAACGACCTACAATAGTTGTAGGTCGATGATGCCAGTTTACGGAGAATCTCCTTATTTTGCGGGAAAGTTATACAATTAGCTGGATAGACTAAAAACGAAAACGTGCATGTGATGTGATGGATTGTCGCATGTAGCGTTATTAGCGATTATTTGATATGACTATAAATAATATACAATGTGTGATTGAGATATTTTTTTATTTTTTGCCTATTTTCAGTATGGATAATAATTTAGCTTGATGTTGACAGGGGCGTATTTACCCTAGGGCCAAAAGGGCCATGGGCCCGGGGCGGCAGGCTGCGAGGGGCGGAGCAAGCCGCACCTCGTGCTCAGCCTTGTCCGTTTTTCTTTTTGACTATAAATGCCTGAAGAAATTACAAAAATGCCTACATAATTAACAAAAACTCAAAACTCATTTGGTTGTAAGTTTGATAGACTTCAAGACGCTTTTTGATCGGCGGCGGGGCGGCGACGTGTCCGTTGGACTCCGTCGCTCTCCGGACTAGTCAGGATATTTCGACGTTGCTCGAGTCGTTTGCATTCCGTCAGTCGACTATGTTCAGCGAAGGACGATGCTTGTACCAGCCTTTATAAAGTTTGGAGCCAAACAAAAGCAGCTCTTGAAGTTAAAAATAAAGCTGTAGGGTTATTGGCTAGACGACGCGGTGGAGCATACGGTGATAGTCTGCCCGGCTTGGGCGGAGCACCGCCGTGTCCTCGCGGAGGCGCACCTTCGTCTGCTAAGCAGTAATGCTCGCGAATGAGGAGGCAGAGCGCCTGAGGGAGCGGCAATCCTTGCGCCCTCATGCCCCTAGTCGCCGCAGGACGCCCCGGGCGTCGGGAATCGTCAGCAGATTCCCGGGACCCGTAGGTGCGAGCATGCGGACGGCGAGCAATGGGTAGCTGGCCGTCCGCTAAGGACCAGGCCCGGGTCGACGGCACGTCGTGTTCAATGAGATGACAGCACTATCTGACGGGGTCCGATAGGGCCGATGATGCCTGTTAGGGTCGCGGGTCGTTCGAAAGAGAAACCGTGGGTGGCCCCGGCACAGGCAACTGAAGGTACACTGGTGGGTTTTAGTCAGTAAAAGTCTGACACGCCCTCCCGCTCCACCCGCAGTGGCAGAAGCCATTTGATGATTTCCCACCCAAAAAAAAAGGGCTATTGGTTCAACAAAGTTCACTATGAACTGCCATATTATAAGAATTTTGGAGACCTGCACCCTACTTGTGTAAAACAGTATGTATTAATTTATTGAAAATCAATGGGAATCCTTTGATACTTTTGAAGATTCTGGTAAAAGAAAATTCTAAGAATAATACAGTAACAGTCACAAGAGAATAAATTATTAAGAGAAAGAAATGAGACGATGAGTGTCGCGAGGGAGAAGTGTTGTTACAGGGAGACGTGACCATTTCAGGGTTAATTCCTTCATCCCATGCGATGGATTGTTGGGCGAGCTATGGAAGCGCAAAACTTCGTACGACGTGGTAACCACCAATTTTGCATGTTTATGCAATTTGGTTCCAATGTCTGAAGCAGAAGTTAGAATGAATGCCAAAATTTTAAATGATAAATGATTTTTATTTCTGTAAATGGGTTTGTACAAACACTTTTACACGTCAAACATTTTTTTTTAAACTAGATGAGGTCGGCGTTTCCTATCTGACTACTCTGAGGAGAAAGGCCGAAACAAACTCAGAGGTCAGTCTCTTTTAAAGTCCAGACATAATCTTGGTCAGATCATGTTAAGACCATGTGGATTGATGTCTGAAATGGTCTTTTGAGGAAAGAACCACACAGATTGAGTGGACCTGTCCAGTCAGTGCACGCATTTGTCAGTAATTGTACAGCTCAACTCAAAACATAAGGAGCTCAACGATTCGACGAACAATACCAAAGGAAGGACATTGGGTAAAAAAGTATGTATATACCCGATTGATCTGGCGGATGATCTACAAGAAGAATGTGTTCTTTTAAAACAATGCTTGACGTCTTAAGAAAATAAATAAATGAATTTAAAGGAAGTATTTCCATTTACGGAAAAAGCATAATGCATATTTCTGTGCACTGCGGTGACAATTGCACTACGTAATAATAATAAATTGAGGTCATTAGCAACAAATAAGATCCATTAAGCTAGGGGTCAAAACCGGATAATTACCGAGCTGCGACAGTTCTTCTATTTTATAATAAGTTTTCTGAATTGTTACCAATAACAATTCATTATGAAAAAACTACTCAACTCTAAACATTAAATTGATGCTTTTTTGAAAGATGAAAAATATGCTTGCCCAAAACATTCATAATCTCAAAAATATAAGTTTATATGACAGTGTCATTGACAAATCCGTAAGCCAACCCGTCTGGGTATATATGTTCTGTGATTCTCGGCCCACATCAACACACTGCTGGATTTTATTTTATAATGAAAAGTTTTTTTGTTTCGTTAATTTATGGGGCGGCAAACCTTATAGGCCCAGGGCGCTGAATCTTAAAATACGCCACTGGATGTTGATAATCACACGAATGTGGCGTGCTAGTGGGGAACATTGAAGGAAGCTGGATATTCGTTTTTAGGGTTCTGTAGCCAAATGGAAAAATACGGAAGCCTTATGGGATTCGTCATATCTGTCTGTCTGTCCGTCCGTATGTCACAGCCACTTTTTCCGAAACTATAAGAACTATACTGTTGAAACTTTGTAAGTATTGGTATTCTGTGAACCGCATTAAGATTTTCACACAAAAATAAAAATAATTTTGGTGGTTCCCTTTTACAATTGAAACTCAATTTTTTTGTTACTTTCGAAGTTATTATGGTATTCGAGGTCCGGCCCTTAGTAGGCTTGAAACCTTCCTACTGACACCATATGTTTTTATATATTTTCTACGCAGAAAGCAATGTGTTGAGATTCCAAGTATGCATAGACGAAGAACTGAAGGGAATTAGGTCTCTAACAAAATGCAACAAACCAAAACCTTCCCTTGTTACCCGGTACCACAAGGCAGGGTTTAACGTCCTCTTTTATTCTTATTATTTGTATATTAACGATCTTCTTGAACACACACCCAATCCCTGCACAATATAATATGCGGATTATTTCACCTATTAATACTGACATTAATAATAACAGAACAATACAGTTTAAAATTTCTTGGTTAAGGTTAAATAATTTGCATGTCAATATAAAACACACACCCCCCCCCCCCCATTACATGGGACTTAAAAATATAATAGGTACACCGAAGGTGTTTCCCCGAAGAGTTGGGCAGACTCAACCCTTCGGGGAAACAAGGCGTGATGTTATGTTATGTTTGTAAAACAAAAATGATTCAATTTAGAACATTTGGTCATAAGCGAGAAAAACTTAATATTAATTGTACTACTGTACTGTGTACTGTAGGTACACCTCTGCCTAATCCTTCTGGGATTACAGGCGTGATGTTGTGTTATGTAGTTTTATATAATGGAAAACCTCTAATAGAGAGAGAGAGGAAACTAATTATGGCTGCTGGACAAATGATTTTATTACATAAATGATTATTTAGGTAATTAATCTGTTGTAAATTATTGAATTAATATTGAATGTCTTTTTATTGTATAATTAATGAATTAATTTTAATGAATAAATTGTAATTTTTTTAATGTCAAACGTCTGATTATGTAATGCTAATAAGATTAATTATTTACTTTAAGACCAACACTTTACCAATCCCAATTGCAAATAAATGAATAAGATTATGATCGATTAATATGTTTAAAACCAAATGCTTACGTTAGATGACTTCAATAGAGATGAATTGCTAAAAATGATGTTAATATTAAAAAGTCACTCTTATTGCGAATGTTAGGTTGGGATATTTTGGTTATTCTGGGTAAAGTTAACGGTAAACGCGAGACGGCCATCTGGCAACCCCACAACACTGCCGGTACGACTTGGAAAAAGGTCGATCTTACGGAAATTTTAGCCGTCCCGATCACCTGGACGGACTTGTTTTAACAAAAAAACAAATCAAAATGTTGCGATCGATTTTTGTACGAAACCAAGTTTTAAACGATGCCTTGAAAAAATCTTTACGGTCAAACCTGACGAGATGCATGAGCACAGAATTGTCCAAAAGGAAACTCTCGCACAAGTAAGTTACATGGTTTTAATTATTTTATAGTCTAAATTAAAGATGTTGGTATTTGGTATCACTGATACTTCGCGCATCGCAAATATTGTTACTTGTTGCCGCTCAAATAAATTCTTATCGTTGCATAACCAAAACGTCAATGGTTTTCACCTTGCAGATTCATATTTTGATCTGACGAGTATTTGCCGGCTATTCCACGTGTCTCGTATTACACAAGAGTACATCATAGTCATTTAATGAATGAATGTGTTGTTTGGGAAACTATTGCCAATATACTGTGTTGAAAGAAACATGTTTATAAAGTTTGGTGCCAATGAACTTGAAAATAAGCACTGGCGATGTGTCGGGCCTTCTAGGCATTCTTTTCGTTGTATCTAGAGTAACAGAAATGTAGTACTATTCTAAAATACAGCCATAAAACTTGTTATGATTTGTCAAGTGTAAACAGACTGGCATGTTTCAGTAATAAGACTTTCTTTTGTTTTGTAGGCGTACTGTATTTCATTTGGTTAAAAAAACCTTCTTCTTTCTTTCTTGGATTTTGATTCTAATCAAAGCCAATCTAAAACATGATCTGGTTTTATTGGATATCTGATAAAGATACAGAGCAATAATTTGATAGGTATATTATACCTATTAAACTTGTCTTAATACAATACTTTGAATGAACAAGAATAAAAATTATAGAATAGTCTTCTTACAAATAAAATGATACATTTAAAGTTTTCATTATCTTGAGACTGATAAGATTGTCTGAGAATTTTTATTATGTCTTCACTACATCTTATTTGATTAAATCAAAATCAATTCAATAATACACTAAGAAAATAAAAAGAAAAAATTATCTACAGTAAAATATACGTAAAGCAGCAGTTAGAAGCTACAAACCACATTGGTTGTATTTTAACAATTGGATGTTGAATGTCAATTCTCAAAGACAAATGTAGTTTTGAAGTTAATTTGGACAGCCAGTTTATTTGGAATATGTGTAAAAAAAAAACTGATGGAGTTTTTTATGCCTTAAATAGATCATGTCCTCGAAATGAACAGACTACAGCTATAACCTACTTTTTATCAGTAGTATTGTTTGACATGCTATTATTGGTTGCATGGTTCATCTGATTCTCATCATCTGTTCCTAGCCTAATGTCATAAGATAATGAATAACCTAGTTCAAGTTATTGAACTGTGCATAATTACATAACTATCAGTATATGTATTACCTCATTACTTCAAAATAGGTGTTAACAGTGACATCTCACTTCTCATGCTCAAGAGTATTTTAGGTTTACATCAAAGATTAATAAAAAATCACCTGATCATGAAATGACATGAGATAATGTTATAATATAAAACATCTTTGTATACCTAAAAGCTTGCAGTTATCATTGAGATGTCTGAACTATGCCTGATTGATAAGCTAACACATAGTATAAACTTATCTCTCCTTGACTTTGATAATTATTTTACGCTATAAACATATGAAGCTGCTAAATTGCTTATTTTAAAATTCAAAATGCATTATCATCTGAGGGGAAGAGTTGAAAATACTCAAATTGAATTTGATATGCCAAGAGAAATTTGTAAATTAACTTGGAAGATTTAATTGCATTATACTTACAAGTGAAGTAAAATAAAAGCTTGTAACAATTAAGGCTATGGAGGAAACCTTTAGCAGTTCAAAATAAGTAATCTGTGAGGCTTTAAGAAACTCTCTTTAAGACAATGGTGGTCTTGTAAAAACATGATGTTATAAATGATAAATGATTTTATTTCTGTAAGTAGGTTTGTACAAACACATTTACACGTAAATAATATTTTAAAAACTAGAAGAGATCAGAGTTTCCTATCTGACTACTCTTAGAAGAAAGGCCGAAACAAACTCAGAGGTAACAGTCTCTTTTAAAGTCCAGACATAGTCTTGGTCAGGTCACGTGAAGACCATGTAGATTGGTGTCTGAAATGTGAACTGTCCAGTCAGTGCAAGCATTTGTCAGTAATCATGCAGCTCAACTCAGAACTAAGGAGCTCAACGATTCTACAAAAAATACAAAAGAAAGGACATTTGGGTAGGACTCAAACAGACAGATCATAATTAAAACTAACTAAAAAGTTACAAATATTGAAAAAAACATAATAAAAAATTGCAAAATAATATTAAACATCAAGATTGTCTGTGTAAATTTATTGGAGCAGCTCAATCCCAAGCCTTCTTGTCCTCAATATAGTCTTTGACAGTATTATTTATCCACTTTATAAAAAAAAAAATATTAAGGCTTAGTTCTTGAATGTGGTGAGGAAGTTTATAATAAAAAAGTATACATTGACATTTAAACGAGTCACCTATTTTCTTGCGCCTGGTGGTAGGAACAACAAATTTGTGTTTGTTGCAGATTAGTATTTTTATGTGCATTCAAAAGATTTTCATAAATATTCTGAGAAGGCACAGTCACTATATTAATCTCTTTAAATTTGTCTCTGTGGGAATGTCTGGGACTTAATTTATAAATTTTACGAATTGTCCTTTTTTGTAAAAACAAAATAATTCTGCATATCGGCGGCATTTCCCCACAAAAGAATACCGTACGTCATCACACTATGAAAATAACTAAAGTATACTAAACGGGCTGTCTCTAAATCAGTTAAATTACGTATTTTTCTAACGGCGTATGCTGCAGATCTTAGCTTGGCATCCAAAGTTATGCCTAAGAATACTGTGACGTTTTCGGGTTTCAACTCTTCACCCTTTATAAGAACACTAGTTTCTACTTGTCTAACATGAGGTATCGTAAAATTTATGCATTTAGTTTTTTTCTCGTTAAGAAGTAGGTTTTTAACATTAAACCAGTTAACTACTTTAGCAAGGGCGCTATTTACATTGTCAGTAACCAGCTGCTGACGTTTGAGTTTAAATAAAAGTGAAGTGTCGTCTGCAAACAACACTATATCATGATTACCCTTCATGAGGTAAGGGAAGTCATTAATATAAATAAGAAACAAAAATGGGCCAAGAATTGAGCCCTGGGGATCCCCCATTCCAGACCCAGGTGATATTTTTCCGTTAACATCAACTCTCTGAATCCTATCACTTAAGAAGGGAGAAGATCCACAGAGGCGTTCCGGATTCCGTAGTGGTGCCGTTTCCTGATCAATGTTTAATGAAGAACACAATCGAATGCCTTGTACAAATCGCAAAAGATGCCCAAAGCATCGCATTTGTCCTCCCATGCCTTATAAACATGTCCTAAAAGTTCAACTCCGACATCAGTAGTCGAACGACCCCTTGAAAACTGAAATGTTTGTTATGCAGTAATTTGTGTTTATTAAAAAATCTTTGCATTTGATCTAAAATAAGTTTTTCAACAATTTTGCTAAAGGTAGGTTAGGTTGGCACTGAAATAGGTCTATAATTAGCAGGGTCTGATGTACTACCCAATTTAAACAATGGTAAAATATTATTGTTTTTCATAAGATCAGGAAACTCAACACGGTCAGTACAATTATTAAAAATAACAGCTAAAGTAGGTGCTACAATATTTATAACAGACTTAGCAACCATCCACAGAGTTACGCCATAGATCTGCGTTATTTTTAACATTTAATGTGTGAAAGGTTTTAATTATATTTCTACAGGTGACTAATTGGAAATTCAATTCAGAATCACAAACTGGAATGTTTTGTTTAAGTAAAGACTGCAACAGTGGGCGATGAGTTGAGAGATTTGGTAGTCTAAATCCAAATCTTTGCAAATAAATTTTCGAATGTCGCGGCGACTTGAGAATCTGATTGAATTATATGCCATCAATAGCAAGGCTGTAGTCAGTACTTCGGTTGCATGACCTTCCTGTTTCGCTATTAATGATATTCCATGTCATTTTAAATTACATTACTACTATTTTAATCTTTGAACTCAAGTAACCTGACTTGGCTATACAACAAACTTTTAAAATAATTTAAAATAATTTCTAACATATAAATTAAACTCAGCAGTGTTTATACAAGTCCGTTAATCATACAACTCATAAAGTCGTTTTCTATTTTATGTATACCAACATTGGCCCAATCACTGAAGGAAGCGTTACTATTAACCGAGAATGCATTTAGAATGAAAGTGTTATCAAATTGTGTGCAATTACATATAAAAAAAAGCATTATATTGATGATTAGAGTCATCATTAGTTGACAAAAGTGGTAAATTACTCAAAAGTTTAGTTTTAAAGTTTAGTAATGAATATACTTTCCATAAATATTATAAAAAAATATTTGCAAATTGATATTCTAAACAACAACAGGAGCAGTGGCGGCTCAGTGGTAACGGCCGCCACTTACGAGCTGAAGGTCGTAGGTTCGAACCCAGACAGGCGCTTTACTTTGTGTAAATTATTTCATCACCACTGCTCTCAAAACGGTGAAGAAAAACATCGTGAGGAAACCGGCATGTCTTAGAACCAAAAGTTCGAAGATATGTGACATCTACCAACCCGCACTGGGCCTGCGTGGTGGATTACTGCCCACTCTCTCTCACAGAGAGGAGGCCTGTGTCCGAGCAGTGGGAACATATTAGGCTGATTATGCTATGCTATGCTTATGCTACTCTAAACAATGTGTGGTACTATCACATATAATTTCTATTTTTTTATGATTACTTGTTACTAAATTAAACTTTTCTTTTCAGAGTATTAAACGCTCAGAACAGGAGAATATTGGCCACACCACAATGGACCATCCAGATAAGGTATTACGCCGACCTGCCCGGACATTCAAAGGTGAACCTGCCGGCATTGTCACCAACTATGGAGAGTGGTTCCATTATCAACTGGCAGAAGAAGGAGGGTGACAAACTGAGTGAAGGTACATGGTTTCCTTTAACGTATACTAGCTGTAGCCCGCGACTGCGTCTGCGTCTGCGACTGCGATCCAGGATTAAAAGTACCCAGGTCATGGTCTATCTGTGTGCCAAATTTAATCCAAATCCGTTCAGTCGTTTTGGTGTGAAAGCGTAACAAACAAACAAATTTACTTTCGCATTTTATTGTAATATGTTAGGATTCTAATGACAAGAAACATGCACAGTGATATGTACACAAGAAACAGAGACGGAACATAACTAATGAGCAGAAGATATGATCTTCACAGTCTCTGGATGAGCTATCTGGATCGTAAAAAAATGGAACAGAATTTGCATGAAATAATCTGTTTTGAT
Source organism: Dasypolia templi (assembly GCA_963555695.1). Taxonomy (NCBI): domain Eukaryota; kingdom Metazoa; phylum Arthropoda; class Insecta; order Lepidoptera; family Noctuidae; genus Dasypolia; species Dasypolia templi. The sequence goes on from OY743157.1 coordinate 8,927,812, forward strand.
TTTTTAACTAGAACTTATCTGGACTTGGTGAAACAGGCCATGAAAATTCTATTATTGTAAAAACATAATCTTTTACACTCACAAATATTCAAAGCTCATGATATATCTCTGATTCATTTTAGGTGATCTTCTCTGTGAGATTGAAACAGACAAGGCTACTATGGGTTTCGAGACCCCTGAAGAAGGTTACCTGGCTAAGATCTTGATCCCAGCTGGAACAAAAGGTGTGCCTGTTGGCAAACTGCTGTGTATCATTGTAGGAGACAAAGCTGATGTAGCTGCTTTCAAAGATTTCAAGGAAGACGACTGTAAGTGCAATGCAAAATGTATACTGTTATGCAATGGAGTTTATTTTGCGTACTAAGGACCATTATTAACCTTCATTCAGGCTAAGCTAAAATCAATTATAAGGAGTTTTTTTAATGCTCATCTCAATTAGGCAGTAACCAGCTTAAAGTTAGTGTTAACTCATTAGTTTCTATCAAAACAGTTCTACCTATGTTTAAAGTCGTAACATTAGCAAACCACAACAATAAATATTCAAGTGCTTGCAAGTCATTAACATCTATGCCACTTTTATTAAACACTTAATATACGTTGTAAAGCTTGATGTTTTGTGCAAAATGGGAAAAATCAACATTTGGTGAATTTAAAAAGTCATTTGGCAGATTTTATCGTCATATCTTAAAAGGCATCAAATAATAGTAATGCCATGATCATTTTCCATTTCAACATAATTTACTGATGGTATATATTTGCATGTCTCACTAACCATTGTTTGTATCCCACAGCAGCGCCCAGTGCGGCCAGACCTATTGCCAATAAAAAAGGTTATCTTTTTAATAACATTTTTTTAAACTGGCTGTTGATTTAGTCACCTGCAATAGTTAAGTAATTGATTCATGAAGAATATAAGAAGATAGTATGAGTGCCTTTGTTTTTCTAAACGGATTTAGGTTACATAGGAAAAAAGGTTTATTAGAAATATAATCAATCCCTTAAAAATTGCGAGTGTCTAAATCAACAGCCTTTAAAGTGATGCAGCTGGAATTAATACTGGTAACCTGGGTGATGGAAATGAAAATAAAAAACGGGCTACTTTCCTAAATTATCACATGTTTATAAGTATTGTGACTACAGCAGCCGGTGGGGCCCCGGCCCCCGCTGCGGCCGCGCCCCCTGCGCCCGCGGCCCCGGCCCCCGCGCCCCCTGCCCCCGCGGCCCCTACCCCCGCGCCCCCCGCGGCCCCCGCGCGCCCCGCCCCCGCGCCTGCTGCCGCCTCGCCTGCGGCACCAGAGGGCAGCAGGGTCTTCGCCAGCCCTATGGCGAGGAGGCTCGCTGAAATCAGGAATATCAGGCTTGGAGGTAAGAATTACGTTACCCTTTGGACAACACGACTTTTGGTGTGTGATTGGTTGACACGACTTTTTGGTCGACTGGTTTTTATTTATTAATATCTGGATTTAAAAACATGAATCAATAAAGAATTTAGCAATGTTAATAAATTGTAAACAAAAAAGGTTTTTTGTCATCTCCCAGTTTATTTATTTAATATCTAGCCTCATACAACAAATACAGCCTTGTCCTTTCAATAACAACATATTCCCAATTAACACATACACCATGTGGCATGTTGTTTCACGATTCCCACACTGATTCTACATGATATAATAAAATTTACACCAAAGTGGCTAACATTCGGTGTATTTTTATTAAATATTATCTATTCTGATGGCACGAAATAAAGTACGCACTGAGTATCGTTTTAAGTATCAGTAGAATTAACAATTCGAATGTTGATTTGTATTTGCTAAACATTCATTTAAATAAAATGACAACTGGTATTTAATTAGCCGTAAATCTACATTATATAAGTTAGCTAGACTTATTTTTATCATTTTTGTATAGCGATACCCATCACGACGTCTGACGAGTTTCGCTATTCTTTTTGACCCTGTATAAGTCTGGTTTTGAATGCCATGTGAAACTTTTCTGGCAATTCTTTGAATTTGAATTTAAATTTCAAGGCTAGCCTCAAATACCTTATTTCATGCTATCAGGAGAAGGCTCCGGCCTGTACGGCTCACTGAAGAGTTCGGACTTAGCAGCCGCGGGCTCCGCCTCGCCGCCCGCGCCCGCGTCCTCGCCTGCGCCTGCGCCGGGCGCCAGCTACGTGGACATCCCACTGTCCAGCATGCGCGCCACCATCGCCAAGAGGCTCTCAGCCGCGAAGCAGACCATCCCGCACTACCAGCTCACGGCCACTGTCAACGTTGAGAAGACCATGGCTATGAGGAAGAAGGTCAACGAAAAGCTGGATGCTGAGAAGGCTGGAGTTAAGGTACAATACGCGCCTAAATTAATTACTGTCTCAATAAATGCGAGTAGTGCTGTGGCCTAAGTGACAATACAATAATTATCGATAAATAGTAATCACCGAAATAGGGATGGTGACAATTTTTTTATTTCTATCTCAAAGTCAAAGTCAAAGTCAAAGCATTTATTTCAAATAGGCCCATAAAAAGGCACTTTTGAACGTCAAAATTTACATTAAAAATAGCACTGATTCTAGGCGCCACTTCCAAAATATCTCATAAAAATGTTTCGTTTCCAAATAGTGCAAACAATATTATAAGAAATGAAAAAGCTTAAAAAATTGCCAACTTATAAAAGTTTTAGAATAAGTGTCAGACAAGGACATCACTATCGTAGAAGTGACATCACGACTATGTAACTTCATACTAGCGCCATAAATTTTTGGTACCGCGCGACAAGGACGGGAATAAACCCCTCCAAAAGCTTTTAAAGCGTGTATAACAGATTTTTTCTATTATCTAATTTTTACTATGCCTTCTTTGAAATCACATAATTTTTTCGAACTTTTTTAATATTAGTCATCATCATCCCTATTGCTATCAAAGATTAGGTACTATTTAAATAAAATCGTTAATTCGTTTAAAGAAATAACTATTTTTTTTTTTATAAAATAAATAAAAATTTCACAAAATCCTTCAGTTTGAAAAATAAATAAATAGCTTATTTTTATACAGGGTGGCAGGGACATCGACGTGCAACCGTTTTACCATAGATTCAGTACATGATTTTGAACCTATGCAGGGGCATAGAAATTTTTCTTTTGTTAAAAAAAAATCGGCTGTTCCTTATTAATGTGCAACACGGTGCAAATGTATGGAATAGATTTTTTTTTTATAACCGACGAATAAATTGCTGAATTCATGGTTACAGTTTCCGCGTGTCCCTTCCTGTCTTCCTGAATGTCTGTCGCCCATTTAAAATGCCTATAGAAAATGCACTTTCAGTTTTCCGGCAATTTTAATTTTTTTCTTTCTGGAAGAACTGAATTCGGACTAGTACCAACATTTTAAAACAAAAAATTGACACCTTAGTACAGCCGTTCTGAAGTTATGCGGCTTACCAACGAACAGCATTTCGCTCTTAAAGAAAGATTCATTTGTGTGTTGTTTGTTTTCTAAATTTTGATGTTTTTCAGATTTCAATGAACGACTTCATAGTGAAGGCGGTCGCTGGGGCTTGCAAGCGAGTACCCACAGTCAACTCGCACTGGATGGACTCATACATAAGGCAGTACGTTGAAATTGCTTTTACTTTAATAATGGCCGGTAATGGCCACGCGGTTGATTTGATTTATTTTCGACTTTAAGTTGATATTTTCTTGGCATGTAGGTCGTTCGGTATTTTGGTTCTTAGGGGTTATTATTAGTTTAAACCTGTGTTTCCCAATTTGGCTTTGGGGTTGATGACGATAAATCTTTTTGACAGCCAGTGTGGCGGCATCTACACCGCCACATGTGAACAAACGCATCAATCCTGCATCGCGCAAGCAGAGTTTACAGCGCAGATAGCATATATACAACTTCCCGACAACAAACATCGGGCAATTGCCCACCAGATACGACATCCATCTGGTCGGAGGATCCTCCCTTTTCTGACAGTATGAGTGAACTTTACACCCTGTTCCTCATATTCCTAAACCAGTGCCAAAACTATTAAACGTATATTATAGCTAATGCAATTCACAAGCGCGCCTCATGTGACTCGTAAGAGTCATTATAATCGAATGTATGAATTGGAATGACAAACGCGCGTTTGTGAATTGCAACATCTGTACCTACTTACTGACCGCATCATTTCCCGTTCTTGTCCAGGTTCGCCAACGTAGACGTAAGTGTAGCAGTAGCGACCCCCTCCGGACTGATCACGCCGATCCTCTTCAACTGCGACTCCCGCGGGATCATCGACCTTTCTACGAACATGAAGGAACTTGCTGCTAAAGCCAGGGAGGGCAAACTTCAGCCGCAGGAGTTTATGGGTGGCACTGTCACTGTGTCCAACCTTGGAATGTACGGTGAGTAAATCCAAGTTAAATAGAACATGCTATTTTACTTGAAGAAGACAAATGTTCTTATCGAAGGAGGCTTACATATTTTTGATATGAAACTGGTTGGATTTTCAGGTATCACGATGTTCAATGCCATCATCAATCCTCCTCAGTCGTTAATCCTGGCGTGTGGAGGTCTACAGGAGCTCGTTATTCCTGACCAAGATGATCCCCGAGGGTAAGTCACGGCGCTATTATTTTCATTGGATTTATCTGCAGTTATTGTTGCGAGCATAAGTTAATAAAAAAAAAACATCCGGTCTTTCGCGTGGGAAATAAAACATCTGTCATCGAATCATGACAAATAAGTAAAGCGCGCGCGTCGGTTGAAAACAATTATATTTTTAAAGCGACTTAAATTCATAGTAGTAAGGTCGGTTTTTGTAGTTAATTCTAATTGACGTATAATTTTTCATTTCCAGTTTCCGATTGGCCAAATTCGTGACGTTCACGGCGTCGGCGGACCACAGAGTGATAGACGGCGCGGTGGGCGCGCAGTGGATGAAGGCCTTCAAAGAGAACATTGAGGACCCCGCCAACATTATCCTCTGAACACTGCCTAATGGCTCCACGCATTTCGATTAATGGGCATCTGTGTATAAAATATCAACAATAACAACAAGTACAGTATGTAAGAGCAAAGTGTGAGTAATTTTAATAGTAAGGCTACTTATACAAAACTGTCAAGTCGTGTTTATATAAATTATTTTTAACGCTTGTAACATCCCTACCATTCCCGCTAAATTTGTTTTGTAAAAGCCCTAATTAATAATTTTAAAACCAGACGCAACTGTCGGCTAGAAAGTTTCAGCCGTCATTTTTGCTTACTTGACATTATAAGATATTCGCCTGTGACAAACGGACGGACATCGGATCAATAATGTGTTTTCTACAAGCAGGTGTTCATAAATCGAATTGTAAAGAGTTACTGCGATTTCCTTCGATTAAAAGTGTCGATACTAGTTTTTTTATTATTTAATTATTAACATTAATTAACAAGTTTATTTATCTGTGCTGTGATTATATGTTTCGTGCGTTCGCTTGTAGATAGGCAAAATATAGAAAGACGTAGGTATAGCGAGAATGCGAATTAATCGAAGGAAGCACGGTTTTACCAAAATAAGTGATTATTTATTTAGTTTTTTAAGGAATGGTAGACGTACAATGTACAATATCAAAAGCTCCATCCCTATTAATGTAATAATGTAAATATTTTATAGGGCAATCACGCACTTATTGAAGAATATTGATACAACCTGCCTAATCCGGGATTATGTTTACACGTATTTTTTATCGATAATACCATTCGCATTTTTGTATAGATATTTATTTCATACAATTTTAATAAAGTTAAATTATTAGTGATTGGAGCAGAGATCTATCAAGCTATTTTTTTTTAAATATTTTTGTGCCTTATTTGAAATTATGATGAGATGTAATACTTGAACCATAAATACGAGGTACTTATACTGGTATATTTGCATGAATATTTTGCGCAATAATGGGCTTATATAGTCTTTTGTTAACACCCGTTTATAACATTTCGAAGATGCAGATGATTTTATGAACGTTAGTGGTATAAATAAATACATATTTTACATTTAGACTTTATTTTATTGACTTAATTCTTGTTCCTACATATTTACGTGTAAACAACAGTTGTACCACACTCTGATTGATATATGTAAGAACTGACCAGAACTGACTGCCAAAAATAATAACAAGCAGCTTTCAAGAAGCACGTTTTCTGAAAGGTTATAAAAACGTCTGTATGCGTAGCATGGCCAACATAGAAAGGGAAGAAAGTGAAGACAAAAATTACAGATCGTAGAAAGATTTCTACGGCGTGATGTCAAAATTGTGATTGGTCTTCTCTTCAAAGGATAGAGATAGAAGTGGCCCTAATGCCCCGGAATGTTGAGGTTCTTCGTGGGGGGCCTTAAAAATATTTGCCAGCCATCACTATCGCGACCGAGACCCGCCGAAAGTGATTGCACTACTGGTATACATTTTTAATACAAGGACGGTTCAGATCAGGAGTCCGATTTCCGCGTTTTTTAAATGGGGGGTCCCCTATCTAATATACGCAGAGTAAAGTGACAACTACAGTCCACAGTAACTATTTTACCTCTGATTTTGCAACAATGTCAAAATCAGTGACCTTCATCTTGGTTACAGTAGGGTTGCTACTGTTCACGCTGGCAGAGTGTGCCGCTTGGGAGGAGCCGCGCCGTGCCCTCATCACCGAAGTAGGCAACGACCTGTCGCTGCCGGCCGTCGTGAACGCGATGGTCGGCGGCGCAGAGTCCTGGGACGCAGTGGTCTCCTTTTGCGAAACGGTCATCTCGCAGAAGGAGGCTGCGGAAAGGGAGAGAGAGATCTCGACTCTCTACCCGGCCCGCAGCAGACGCACCGGGCGTCGGAGGAGGGCGGACAACGCCCTCTTCCGGCCCCCCTAAATGGGTCCAGGGGCGACGGATTCGACGGGACAACCGTCGCTCCCCAACATCAGGACCCGAGAAGGCGGCGCGCGTAGTGTTCCGCGTGCGCCGCTCACAGACGTTGCGGGGGGAGTACACCTCACTCCCCCCGCCCGAGACGGGGCCCGCGCAAGCGGGCCGGCACCAGCCGGGGTTGTGGAAGAATAATGTGTTCCCGCGACCCCGGCGTAGGTGTGAGATGGAACACCGGGGTGGTTTTTAGTCAGTAAGAGTCTGACAGACCCCTCCGCCCGCCCCAGGGCGGAGGACATCCATGAGGATTTTCCACCCCGGGAACAAAAAAAAAAAAAAGGGTTGCTACTGTTAGAGGTAAAATAACTTAGTACTTACTACTTAATGTAATTCTTTCGAGGTTTAAGTTTGGCACATAGATATCTGCTTCGCATAACTTTCTATGTTTCGCATAACATTACTCCAGGTTTGTTGACCCTAAAAACCCAAGTCAAAAACAGAATAATATCTTATTATCGCAAAAATGACCTAGATAAACGATAACCTATTATGCCATTGTCCCGTCCTTGACATGAAACAGAAAAATAGTTTTATCATGGTAATTAAGCCTCCAATAACAATGAAATAGACTTGTTATACTCAATGTTATAGGGTCATGGCTGGAAATACGCGTGCAATAACTTGACACGCGATGTGACATACCTAATCGGGACAACACCTTTCAAACTGTAGCCTGGAAATTATTTTAAAAAGCTCTATTACGGTATGACAACTTCTGTTTTATTTAAACCTTTGCCGTCTTATTCCAAAACACGATCTAAATTTAGTACCAGGATTATTGCTAGGTTTAAACCAATACTAAATAAAACGTTATTATAAAATGAAGTTTATCACTAGTTCATGAACTATCTATGGTACTAAAGTTAAACCGCCGAGACCCCTAGTTTAACTATGGATCTAACTTCGGTACTAATTTATTTGAGGTTAGCGTTGATGATTTTTGTGTGTTTATATTTACAAATAGTTAAAAATGGATATCACTGGGATTGACTTAACGGATTTGGAAGATTTAGATACGTTGGAGATGTCTCGGCGATCTTACAGACATCGTCATCGTGTAAAAATCCCTTTGAATTGAGTGACGAAGATTTTAGATATAAGTATAGGTTAACAAGACGTTTTGGAGAAAAAATTGTGCATGTTCTACGTGAGGATTTATCCCACGACCCTCGAGGATGTCCTGAAGTGGTTTGTGCATTACGCAACTGGGCTCACCATGAAGTACGTACTCTTGGTCAATGCTATCATAACATTGGACAAAATGCAATTCATAAACTAATATTATTGTTTTAATCGTAGATTCAAGATGATACAGCTGATTTAAATGTTGTGTCTCAACCAGCTGTCAGTAAAACATGCAAAAAGGTAGCGGAGATTTTTATTAAAATAGTCATTAACTTCAATGACAAAGTGGTGAGGAGCAATCGCTATTATTTCTAAGTCCTCAGGAGAAGGTGATGGTGGTTTTTCGCCACCGCCTGTCTTTGATTGTTTCCTCCTATGGGTCGATAAGTTGGATTTAGCTCTCAACTTCATTCTCTTCCAAGAGAACTTTAACTCGCCATCTGATCTACATTTACCCGTTATTTAATTAAATCTAAAAATAATAAATATATGCTAATTAATAACACGTAAACCATAGCGTACTTGTACCCACATCAAATGCAATAAGTACATACTTATTCTGTATATTCTTCCACTATTTTATTTTCTGCATGTTTATTGATGTCTTTGTGGACTTATCTTCTATAATATGTGCCGTTTGGGCAATAAGTTGTCGTAATATTTCCTATAATAATAAGAACATCCGCGTTAGGTCTTCAAAATAAGATTAAACGAAGTATTGTTTACCTCATAATAATAAAAATCCATATTTTACTAACTTTTTCTTCAAAACTCCAGTTTTCACCCCTTTTTTTGCTTTTGTTGTTCCATTTTTTATCGTAGCTCACGATTTAACCGAACAACTCACGAACAAACCTCGTAAGAGTATATATTTATAACAATAAATGAATATAAGAAGTGCATTTATTTGTTATGAAGGACGCAGCGTCAACGCTCGTTTCAAATAATTCGCTGTCGCCTACCTAATTCAATCCACTTCACGCTAGAGGTGTTATTAAATATATAAAAGCGCGTCAAAAGTACAAGTTGTGCTTGGTAAATATATTTTAACCTAAACAAATAACAATTATTGACTTAATTTTGTATACATACATAATTATTAATTCATTTCAAATGTTAATATAATATCAATAGTTAAAGAAACGGAACGTTGCTTCAAATAAAACCTGTGTGAACGAATGAAAGAATGCCATTTTTGTTTCTTATCTGTGGAAATTATTTAAATCATGGACCTTCTTTGGTACTAACTGATCCTCAGAAAGTCTTTGTTTTGTAATAGAAACACATTTTGAACCTGTTTCTAAAGTTATTACCGTAACAATCCTAGACCTTTTAGTCGTGGTTTAAACCAGTACTAAAGCATTTTTTTGTAATAAGACTGTTGGTATTCAGGGCTTAGGTATTTAGAAAGTTTTGGTAGAGTTCTATGTAAAAGAACTCGTCTGGGAATATTGTCGTATTTTTGTCACCAAGCTGTGTGTGCTGGTGGTGTAATAGGTGCGGATGATGAGTCATTTCAATTATGTCTGGCATGGCATGCGCCTGCGAGGCGATGCCTCTGGCGTTTCAGATGTCTTTAGGCGGCCGTCGCGGCGGTGAATACTCCACATTTGCCATTTGTAGTGCTATTCTGTAACCATATCACCGTGAAAACTTAGGTGAAGTGGGCTGTCAGTGCCACTGATGCTTGGGATTGACCGGGATGACACTGCCAGCTCACTGCACGCAAGTCTTCACGGAGAGATTTTTACAGAATCGACATGCTGTTTGGCCACCAACAGTCAGCGGTATGCATAAACCGACCTTCTTCTCATCTTCTTCTTTGTAAGAGGGGTCAGGTAATGCGGTGTACTGACCATACTATCTATCAAGGTACTAAGTACCTACTTACCTATAAAAAACAATAGCTGCATCTTCAGCCTATAATGTTCTCACTGCTTGGACATAGGCCTCCTCTCAGAGGAAACGGGCTACAATCTACCACGAGGGCTCACTGCGTGTTGGTAAATTTATGTCTTCGAATTTATGGTTCTAGGACATGCCGTTTTCCTTTCAATGTTCCTGTCCTTCACAGTTTTGAGAGCTGTGGTGATGAAATTACAACTCGTAAGTCGGGGCCATTTCCACTGGGCCACGAAGTAAAGTAGGAAGGTTCTTACTTGTAGCAAATGAAATTCACGGTGTAGAGCTGCGTCCAGATATTTCGCCGTTCATCGCATACCGTACTCTTCCGGCCGGCGTCCAAACTAGCGTTCTTGGGATCGCAACGCGGATACGGTACGGAGGAACGGTACGGGCAAAAGAACATAATTATATTAAGTATCTGAACGAAGCAATTAGTCACAATGACTATCATTATTATTAACAATAGACAATAGACTTTAATATGGGAATGCGTCTGGTTTTATTACCTTTGCTCTTTGTTGCGCGAAGAGCTATGTAGATGACTGGACAGGCAACTCGCTGAATTTACCAACATTATAAATATGTATTGTAAATCTTATTTCGGTAAGTTAAACGTCATAATGTAAAATTGCACTAGGTCATAGATATCAATATCACAGATATTATAATACGACTAGGTTGTACCTACTGCCTCGTTCACAATTTAAAGAGAAGAGATTGTCACATGGTCAAAAGGCTAGGATCATAGATCTATGATTAGGATAGATAAACGTGAACAACACGTAAATTGGATTTACCAAAAAAAAAAATTGATGAACCTGTGTAGAAAAATCTACGAACCAAATACAATCTTTCATTGAGAGAGCTAGTTTCTGAGTACCTAACTAGGTAGGTGGGTAGTCTTAGGTTTAAGTGTACCTAACTTTTAAGACCATAGATCAAACAACGAAAAGATCAATAATCATCATCATATTATGATCTTTAATCTGCTAAGGCTTATGATCTTTGCTATAGGTATGCTGCGCTGCCGTTCATACTTCCTCATACAAATCATCTACTTTCAACCACCCAGGTACAACTAAATAAGGCATGAACATATTTTTATTCAGCGAAATCATCATAACTTTATAGGTATCTAAACCATGACGGATACATCGAAAACTGTAAAGATTCCAAAAGTTGTTCCTAGTCTCAAGACAGCAACGACAACGGAGGCTGATGTTACCGAGGACAAAAAAGAGAAACCGGTGAAGGAGATACCCTTGATACATGACGCGGGGTTCTTCCAACACGAAACCGGGGACACTTACGACGGGGAATTCGAGGCCAAGAAGAAGGATCACTCTGTTAAAATGCATGGTGAGGTTCCTAAAGTCTAAGTCTATCTCACTAAGTCAAAAGATGTAGGTATCTTTGCCGCAAATAATCCGAAATGACGTTAATTGACCGCTTTGTTTGCCTAGTGGTTGCAAGCGAACCGCTGGGTGCGGGTTCCAATGTTCGATGCCCATCCAGTATGTCGATTCTGTAAAAATCTCACCGTGAAGACTTGCGTGGAGTGAGCTGTCAGTATCACCCCGGCTTGGTCAAACCCTCGCATCAGTGGTACTGACAGCTCACTCCACGCTCACTTCACCTAAGTTTTCACGGCGAGATGGTTACAGAATATCACTACAGGTCGGGGAGTATTTTTTCGTATGGGTATTAGGTTTTTTTTCTATTCTCTTTGGTTCTACTGAGAAATTCCTAAAAGAAATATCTCAGTTGCAGATCAGTCTAGATGTGTGCCCGATTGAAAGCAATAGGTTATCTTCCTATTAGAAAGATGCGTGCTCTGCCTACTCCGTCGGTGAATACGTGAAGTTATGTTATGTCGATATGACGATAATTTACACCACCGTTATCCTCTCTCCCAAGATTAAATTAACATAAAACTACCACAACCCAATGCATTCTCCTGACTAGCGTGTAATATGCAAAACTTCAATTCTTGCAAGTGTTGCGCACACTTCAGTAAAATCTTACATTTGCGAAACAATACTATGTACCTATTGTCTTGTAAAGTCACATATTCTTACTGGTTGTAAAAGACGTAGGAAGCTGTATAATTTTGACATATCGAGTGTGGTCTAATGGACCGTATCGTAATCCATTCCGAGCCGTGCGCAGAGGAGCGTTACGCTCTAAATACTTAAACAGTTGCGTTTGTACTGCTCTTTGTAATTATCTATTTGTTCTATAGTTCACATTATAACTTCACCGTTTCAGGGCAAGGCGTGTATACGACAGCTGAAGGCGACACTTACGCAGGACACTGGGAGGCAGACAAGATCGTTGCCACTGACCAAACTATCGTATCGTACAATGACGGCTCGAAATTCGAAGGTGTATTAAAAGATTGGGGTTACACCGGTAAAGGCTCATATACCTATCCAGATGGAAGCATATTGACAGGTGAATTCATTGATAACTGTCCAGTAGGTAACCTGGTTTTTACGGATCCTAATGGACATACCTGGTTGGGAAACGCTGATAACGGTTTTGGGTGGTTTGAGCCCGTCAATCACTTCTATGAGTTGTTGGAGACGACTCAGACCAGGATAAAGCGGCGTCATAAGACTGTTTCGGACATCTCGACTACTAGCACGGCTACTACTAAAGCTACCTCGGCTTCTACTAAAGCTTTGATGGAAAAATCAAAAACAACAACAACAAAAAAGTGAAGATCTATAAGCCTTGCCTTATTTACTTGTGTCCTCCAAAAATATAAGACATATATATGTTACTAGCTGACCCCGCAAACGACGTTTTGCTTCTTATTTAAAAAAAAAAAATAGATGTTGGTCGATTCTCAGACCTACCGGATTTGCACACACAATTTTATACAAATCGGTCCAGCCGTTTCGAAGGAGTTTGGTAACAAACATTGCGTCACGAGAATTTTATATGTTAGACTAGCTGACCCCGCAAACGTTGTTTTGCTTTTTGAAAAATAGATGTTGGCCGATTCTCAGACCTACCCGTTTTGTTTGTTTGTTTGTTTGGCATCTCGCAGGTCAACCTATGCGGTTGTCGTCTGCTTAAGCGGACTTGCCTGTGGATTCCCTAATAAATTAAGGCCTCCAGCCAGGACTTAAACTTATATACTAACTAAAACTAAGCGACAACGCTAAGGGCACCCCCTGTGGGGTACGAACCTCGGCTTAGGGCGTCGCTGGAAGAGGGCAGCAAATGACTAGCTGGATCAGGATTGGTATTAATTAGGGACGAATTTAAAGCTACAGGCTCAGCGGCGCGGGCTGGCTCGAGCAAGGGTCGGGAGGGGCGTCGATTTGGGCGTCGCGGCGGGCCTCGGCGGCGAGGGCGGTAGGACGGCGATCGGGTTTTGGGCTTATGTAGCGTGCTAGTGGCCTTGCTACTCTCCTGGAGGAGGGTAGTGGCGTCGTCGGGGTCGATTAAAGTATGCCTTGGTCGGCGAATACTGCTAATGCGAGAGGGAGTGTAGCGGGCGGCCGCTGTAATCAGGGGGTTAGAATGTTTGATGCCGCAGTCGAAGAAACGCTTTGATAAGCGTTTCATGAACTGTTTTATGGTTGGCATTTTGAGGTCGACGTGAAGATCGATATTACGGACATAGAAGGGGGCACCCGTGACCCTTCTGAGGAAACGGTTTTGGAGGGTCTGCATCTTATGGAGATGACGTGGGTGAGCGTGCGCAAATACAACGCAGGCATAGGTCATGATGGGACGGATGACTGCGGTATAGATGCGGAGCTTGCATTTGAGGGACAGTTTACTACGGGCTGTCAGTACGAATTGCAGCCTGCTAAGAGCGAAGGAGGCGCGCGCGCGAACCGCCTTAATATGAGCCTTAAAGGTAAGGTTCTCATCGAGGATCACGCCTAGGTATTTGGCTTGCTTCTCCCAAGGGATTGGCTTGCCGTACATAGTGATCGGGCTGGGAAGTGGGGGAGGGAGTCGACGACGTCTCGAGAAGAGAACCGCCTGACTCTTATCGGGGTTGACCTCGATTCTCCATTTCCGAAACCAAGCGCCTAGACGTTTGCGGAGGTTTGGAGAGTACGAGCTATAGCGTTGGGACAGTGACCGGTATAGTAAACGGCAGTGTCGTCGGCGAAGAGAGCCAACTGAGCCTTTTTACTTTTTGGGATATCGCTAGTGAACAGCGTGAAGGCGAGAGGAGATAGTACGGAACCCTGAGGGACACCGGCGCGAATAGGATGAGGGGACGAGAGTGCTCCCTCGACGCGATAGCGAAAGGTCCGGTTCGACAAAAAGTCTCGTAAGATGAGCACGAGACGATCAGGCACTCCTAGTTGGTAGAGCTTGTATATCAAGCCGTTGTGCCAGACTTTGTCGAAGGCTTTCGCTATGTCGAAGAATAGCACACCCGTCGTCGCGTTACGCTGCAGACCAGCGCATAAGTGCTCTACGATACGGTGGACCTGTTGGGTGCCCGAGTGTTGGCTACGGAATCCAAACTGCTCGTTGGGTATGAGGCTCTTTGCTTCGGCGTAGTCTTTGAGACGCTTATAAATAAGCCTCTCGTAGATTTTGCCGAGGACATTGAGTAAGCTAATAGGGCGGTAGCTGGAGGGCTCAGACTTTGGCTTGCCTGGCTTTGGGATACCGATGACGGTGGCTTCTTTCCATGCTTGTGGGAAGATGTTGTTGCTCAAGGCGCCATTGAAGATGGCGGTCATAAGCATTATTAGCGGGGCAGGAAGGAGTTTGTATACCTTATTGGTAATACCATCCGAACCGGGGGCCTTACGAGCGTGGAGCCCTTTAATGATGTCGTGCACTTCGTCTGGAGTGACGGGAGGCAGAGGATCATCAGGGTCTTCGACGGGAGGGAGGGAGGCTCTTCGTTCGACTTCAGCGTCGACCTTGTTCAGGTGAGCTTGGTCTACTGTTTGGGAGCTGGGAGAACATTGGGACTCTAGACTGTCGGCAAGACATTCAGCCTTATCGGGACTGTCGAAAGCGACACTATTGTCGGGGCGGATGAGTCAGACCTACCCGATATGCATACAAAATTTTATACAAATCGGTCCAGTCGTTTCGGAGGAGTTTGGTAACAAACATTGCGGCACGAGAATTTTATATGTTAGTAGGTTTTCTTATTTCTTATGAATAATATATCCGCATGTCAGCAATAAAAGAGTATTGACCTTAAAACGTGTCCGAGACGGATGGTTGAACACCAACCAATTCGTTAGTAAACACGCAGAAGAGCCGTGCAATAAAGTCAGGAAGCGAATGATTTCCAAGTTGTCTTGTTAAGTGTGAACTTGTAAATGTATAGGCGTGCTCCAATCATTTACGTAAACAATCGATAAAACCAAACGTAAACAAAAGGAAACGTTTGGTGGATTGAGAAACTAGCACCTTTGGAAGTACCTACCTACCGAAGTATATCTAGGTATAATGGTCGCTAACTGCAGTTAGTCACTTAACTAGTTAGGGACACTCCATCTTGTGACACTGCGCCCGTGGAACCCACTTACGGTACACGTAAATCATTTGCTTATACTGATACAGTCACGGACAACGTTTTTATAAATTAGTAGCTTATTTCCGCGTGAAATTTCTTGTTCCCCCGACCAATCCTGTCGCATCGCATCACCTGCCCGCACTATCACTTTTTTCGCTAAGGTTTATTTCTTTTTTCTTTTTGCTCGGCTCCTAACATTCACAGTGTGATGTTACATAGCATATAGCATTTCTCAAGCATAGGAATGATGACTAATATTAAAAATGACCGAAAAAATAATGTAGTTTCAAAGAAGGCATAGTAAAAATGAGATTATCGAAAAAAACTGTGTAATCGATGTAATTATGAAGAAGCTGCACGCTTTCAAAGTTTTTGGAGGGGATTATTCCCGTCCTTGTCGCGCGGTGCGAACAATGTATGGCGCTAGTATGAACTTACATAGCCGTGACGTCACTTCTACGATAGTGCTGTCCTTGTCTAACACTCACTTTAAAACGTTTATAACTTGGCAATTTTTTAAGCTTTTACACTTTTTGTAATATTGTTTGCACTACTTAGAAACAAGTATTCATTTGAATTGAAAATTAAAAAAATTGCCATCATCCCTATTGGGCTATCAAATGCTGAAAGAATTTGTCAAATACGACCGGTAGTTTCACAGATTACCCCCCTACATACAAACAAACAAATTTTGCCTTTTATTAATGATATGAAGGGTTAGGCAGAGGTGTACTTATAGTACACCCACATTTCGCCAATTATGTTCTAGTCCCATGTAATAGTACAAATCTAGACTCCGGGCTGCTACTGAGAAATTCTAGATAGAAAAACCCAATAACACTTTGCCCGACCTGGATATCGAACCCAGGACCCCATGTTTAGCAGTAGCTCTTGCAACCACTAGACAAATGAGGCAGTTATTAATGTTAGTATAGATTATCTGAAGTTTGTTGGTATAGGTAAGGTATTAGCTAGTGTTATTTTGTGAAGGCTGTAGCTTATGAACCAATTTTTCTACACTTTTTTTTGGAGTATAGTTGCTGTACCTAAGACTAATGATGGCATTTTACGGCAGTAAGCTAACACTTATTAGATGAGGCATAAACTGTGTACACAGAAGGTAGTTATTTCAAGCGTAACTTTAATAATGACTGCTCATAGACAAACTGAAAGCATGTATTTCAATTAAACCATTTACCATTTAAATTATTGTTGAAATACACCTTGACTTAAGGCAAAGATTATCCCGATATCCCGATCACGAATGGGTGTTTAGAAATACGCGTCAGGATAATCTTTCCCTTAAGTCAAGAATAATTTTACCCATAAAGGTGTTACATAGCGGGAATACAACGTTCAGTTGAGTTACAGTGTAAACTAATGGGATAAAAAGGTGGCATTGAGTTACAGTGTAACTTGTGGGATATTTTTTCCCAATGAGTAACAGTGTAACACAACATGGTGTTACATAACGGGAACAAAGAAGAAGAAAAGGAAAAAACTCCATGTACACTCTTTTAAAAAAAACATATCAATCGGTATTATGACTTATAAACAAAGCAACAAGTGGCAGCTTGTGGCAGCCAGTCGAATGATGCAATCTCTCATATTAAGAATAGCTCGTTAAGGTTGCGCAGTTTTCCACACGGCTCCATTTGGTATGATGACATTTATTTGCATCGTCATATGTACAGACAGACTGCCGGCCGCCTACAGACCATTTGTATCACGTCAATGATTACAAAGCCTGTGAACGAACTCTTAGGTTTGTTATTTTGGCCTCGAATGTACACCCACATTTGAATACCACTCTCGGAAGGTCCCTGTAATCTTAGGAGGTTTCACTTATCAAGCCTATTTCGTGCACCGATAAGGGGGTCGAGGCGGGTCAACTTGAAGTGGTGGTACGGCACACTTCAGAGTAGCATAGGAGTGGCCCAGTGCGTGACTCGCAGCCGTGTATCTTGCGAACTACCTCGGTGTCCATAATTAGTAATTAGGAAGGACAACAGAATGGCTCCGAGGTGAAGGACACTGATTTTACTACCTGTTTAATGGGCTTGTTGGCTATTAAATCGTGACGGTATATAGAGGGGTCCATGTTCAGTGTTGTGCCGACTGTACTTATCGTATCGTAAAATGTGTCGGTACACGATGTTACCAATCCAATTCGTGTTCAGCCTTTTGACAAGTTTTTGAGTTGCAAAACGATTTTTTTAGTGAACATAGTTCTAGGAAGATTCTCAACATACCTAAGAATAGGAGGATTCGAATAGGAACGTACGTAGGTATAACATTGAACTGACAGATACCTAATAATAATAACTGAGTATTTCACTAAGTTAACCTAAATTTAAAACGGACAAACGAAGAGAGTATATCAACAGGTAACTTTTAGATCTCACCTTGAGTCGCCTAAGTTATAAATAACAGACAAATAAAGACACGTGTATTTTGTGCAAATGTGGAGATTGAACATCGAATAGTAATCTGTCATTGCTAGAGCATTTGAGTACCGTGTCTACAAAGACACATTGCACCATGTTTGTATAGGATGTTCACATTCAACGAGATATACCTAGATAGAGATGCCTTTATGACAGAACCTTGAGTTAAAAAACTAATTATACTTATCTACAACCCTGTCGTAACATTAATATTTCATTGAAAGGAAAAAAAGAACATGTAAGATCAACCGATCATACCTACACACACAATAGAGATCTTTTAAATTGAAACTTAATTTCAGACTTTCAACAGAACTTTCAACTCAGGAATAAAGAATGACTAAATTGCAACTTAAGTCACTGCCTACCCCGTCGCCGTCGTGAGGTTCTGACCACAACCTAGTCCCACAACATGATATAGGTACACCTTCCACTAAACGAATAAGGAAGCGGTAATGTGGAGAGCTAAATCGACAACCAGGACCACCATACTAGGCGCACCTATTAGCGATTTCTAATGCACTGCTCCAGCATTTATCTTATCGGAAACTAAACATCAGTTGGCGTAATTCGGCGAGAGTAGCAGCGTACTACGAGACTACAAGCTTATCGACACCGTGAAGCGAAACTGCGAAGCTATAGACTTTTGAGTGTTGTCAGAATGTCAGTTAGTTAGAGGCGCGGCAGATGTCGAGCGGCAAAGACGTGAGGCGCGAACCGGCGCGCCGGTACTCGCCGCCCGCGCCTTATCGTTATCACCTTATCAACCCTTATCAGTTACTCATCGCGAATCCGATCGCACGCCGCCATTCGATACACACGCGCCAACAGTTCGATCCAGATGTGATTTGTTTCTGATCATTTGATCATGTACGGGATTTCAGTGTTTGTTTTTTCATGTTTATTGTTCGTGAAAATCGAGCATGGAGATTGTCAAGGTGAGTTTTTCATACATTTTCCATGTTTTTTCGCGAATAATAAAGACCATTGCTGTTACATGTACTATATATATATATGCAATTTGCTCATGTATGGATATGACTAACAGTCTCGTTCTTACTTAAGGTTACAGCAAAGTTACATTAATGCTTTGTATAGGTACTTAGGTCCTGTAATTCATGAAACTTTAAACTAGTTCTTACAATGTTTACTATGTGATTAACACACCGTATGAAGGTTGTGATAAGAAATTATTTAACACACTTGAATGGAAATGGATAAGATTTACCTAAATGTTTCTGTGTCAGTAGGTAGTTTTTCAGGGTGGAAATAAATTGAATTTTAATTAGATTCCTATTGGACAGGAATTTGAGTACTTTATATAATTTACAGGCCTCTGCTGTGATCGCATGGAGTTCGCCCACAATATGATTTCACAATAGGGGGCGTGCCCATCGACTTAGCATTAAAATTATTGTTAATATAACAAAGTGTAAAGGAAAATTAGAAACCTACTCAATGCAATGCTGAATCAAACTGTGTTAAGAAGAAATTAAATTTTTACTGTTGTGTGCTACCTAATAAATGATAAATGATTTATTTTCTGTAAATAGGTTTGTACAAACACTTTTACACGTCAATCATATTTTAAAAACTAGGTGAGATCGGTGAGATCGGCGTTTCCTATCTGACTACTCTGCGAAGAAACGCCGAAACAAACTCAGAGGTCACAGTCTCTTTTAAAGTCCAGACATAATCTTGGTCAGGTCATGTTAAGACCATGTGGATTGATGTCTGAAATGGTCTTTTGAGGAAAGAACCACACAGAATGAGTGGACCTGTCTAGTCAGTGCACGCATTTGTCAGTTGTCATGCAGCTCAACACAGAACTAAAGGAGCTAAACGATTTGACGAACATTACCAAAGACAGGACATTTGGGTAGGCCGCATAAATTACTCAAACTGCCAGACCATGATTGTCAAAGTGTAAATAAAAATATGAAAATAATCTTGGTAACATCATATGAGGACCATGTAGACTGGTGTCTGGAATGGTCTTTTGAGGAAAGAACCACACGGATTTGACCTGTCCAGTCAGTGCACGCATTTGTCAATCATCGTGCAGCTCAACTCAGAACTAAGGAGCTCAAAGATTCGACGAACAATACAAAAGAAAGGACATTTGGGGAGGCCGCGTAAAGTACTCAAACAGCCAAACCTTCATTAAAAGAAAAAAAAATGTAATGACCCACATAGTCCTCCCATTCACATAAATTAAAACAATATTATACTTTATTCAGTAAATATATACATGCCATTGTTTAGATATTAAGGTACGTATATCGAAAAAAAACATTAAAAGAAAAAAAAGAAAAATAGCAAATTAAACATCAACTATGTCTGTGTAAACTTATTGGAGCAGCTCAGTCCCAAGCCTTCTTGTCCTTTCTGGCATAATTTCCGCTTTATAAAAGATTTAAATTTATTAAGGCTTAGTTCTTCAATGTGGCTAGGAAGTTTATTATAAAAACGTATACATTGACATTTAAACGAGCCACCTATTTTCTTGAGCCTGGTAGTGGGAACAACAAATTTGTGTTTGTTCCCACTACCAGGCTTAATCAATAAATATATAAGCACATAAAAACTATCACTACATATTATAAAACAAAGTCCCCCCGTCGCGTCTGTCTGTCTATCTGAACGCGATAAAAACTCAAAACTAAATATAAACTAGAACTAGATATAAACTCAAAAACTACCGAACAGATTTTCAAACGGTTTTAACCAATGGACCAAGAGATTCATGAGGAAGGTTAAGTTGCATTGTTTATTAAGGTTTTATGTATTTACAATACTAAAAACATAAATAGACAATTTTGGATGAAATATGACGATGATTGTCGCTTTACGGGCGTGTGCCGCGTAAACCAATTATAATATGAAGAAAATGTATTACGGAATTATTCCATATCCCGGTAGTATACTTAGTAATCAATAAGCTGATAAAGTTGAAAATCAACCTTATAAATGATGTTACCTATACCCTTGAAGATTGAAAGCTGCAACGATGACTTTCATTCTAAAACAATCTACTCAGTCACAAAAACTGAAGTTTTATATTTCAGGATAAAAATAAACAACGACAAAAATGTTTTAACAGTAATCATGAAAGGATATTTTAATTACTATCTACACACAGGACGGAAGTCTAAAACTATTCATTATTAAATGTTATTATGGCAGAGCTGAGTAAGATTAAAACGAAATAAAAACTTATTCGTTATCTCAACACGGACATAAATGTAACTTCAAACGAACAGATTTATTTTATGCTCATACGGTAACTAAAATAGCCGAAACAGACGCAAGGCAGGAACACACCTGTTACGGACATTCGTTTTCGAAAATAGAAAATCGGAATAGGATTGACAGTTTTATTTCGAGTTGCACGCCGGGAATGCGTTTTCCGAGTTCACAACACGTTTGGTTACAACACTAGCTTTGAAAAATATTAACATGTTCGCTGTTCAGCTGAAATAATATTGTGCTTTATTATGCTCGTATTTAGATACACGCAGACGCCAAAACTGGGTGCAAATACCGTATTGGTTTTGGATTAGAACTAAACTTTATCCTAGAAAGTCTATCCTACTTTTCTATATTATTTCTTGAATGGATGTTCTATAGAGCACCTGCTTATGGATGGCTAAAAATTAATAAATTTGACATTAAGTTTAACTTTAATTAAGACCAACTTATGTTATGGAGTACGTATACGTTTACTTACATCCTTGAAGGTTGGGTAGCCTTACGAACGCTTCACCTCTTTAAAAGTACAAGATCAAATGCTCTGGTACGTTCTTATAAACTCCTCCAAATCTATTGTAACGCACTTCATAAATCGTTTTCAAGGCACGCATAACTCCGTGAAAATACCTGACTGAGCTGAAAGATCCTTTCAGCAGAAGAGTCTGAGAATCGGCTACCATCTATTTAAAAAATAAAGAAGCAAAACAACGTTTGCGGGGTCAGCTAGTTTTTTTATAATATTAATTCATCATGTTTTTATGAAATAGATTTTTAATAAATTGAACCTACCAATGTTTGACTCTGCATCACCCAAAGGTTGACTGGTAGAAAATGCCTACGGCATTAAGTCCGCCTCTGTACATCCTGGTGCGTAAGTATTAAATAAATAAATAACCATTATTGAACATAAAACATGGCATTAATCGAGTATTTTTGACGCATTGCTTTTGTGACGTCACTGAGTCTCGCTACACCTCGTTTCTATGTTCATAAAGTTCAAAATATTTACTTTTGCATTATGTAAATATACGTCAACTCATCAAAATTGACATGCAATTGCCTTTTAGTAAAAATGTGGGATTACTGAAGGGTTGAGGTCATTATATTCGAAACCAAAATTAGCACATCGAAAATTTCTTAATACGAATGATGTAGTCAGTTTTCTTGTTAAAAATAGTTTTATTAATGTTTAATGTTTTATATTTCTATTATTAGAATATTGATTATAATATATCTTATATATGGCTTTATATATATGGCTTTATAATTTGAAAATTTTCTTTTTTCGTTTAAACTTAACCTACGCTGTGCCTACGCTGAGAATTCGCACTTTTCGAACGTCGAAACTACATAAGACAGCCCCACAAAACGCCTGCCCTTCACCACTTCCTCGTGCTTTAGCTGGGCTGAAGAAGTGGCGCAACAAATTCCCCGTCATTCTCCATGTGCCAATAAGACCACACTGCAATCATCGTGACTAGGTAAAACATTTATTGGTAATTAAAGTTATACGGACTTATGAAATTATGGATGAAGGGACTAGAAGGATTCCGTCGTCTTAGAGTGAAAAGCTCGCGAATAAAAATGTTACCATTTTTTTTGTTTGTTAAGTTTTAGTAACCTGTAAAGCCATTTTGGAAGAGTTTGAAATACTCGCAAACGTAGGTTTTAAATTAACCAACGCTTACAATTTCTTTACTAATAATTATGTTTGGGACTTTTTTTGATCATGCCACAACACTTTTACAACGAACTAAAACGGTTTGAAAAAGAAAATCGATTTTTATTTAATAATGTTTCATTGTTATACTTGCCAACAATGTTTATTAATGAAATAATGTATCATAAGCATCTGATAGTTACGCATTGAAGTTTTGCGAACTAAAATAAAAACGGAGCTTCGTTGTCTTTCAATAAGGATTTGGGGCAATCAGGGCTATATTTTTTCCTCACCAACGCTTGATTACGAGATTTTATGGATTTTCTTCTTCTTTTACCTCTTTGCTTTTGTTTTTTCTGTTATTCTGTAAAAAACGTACTACTGCTTCTATTTTCGGAAATTTATCTTTGAACATTTAGATAAGGGTTTGGGGGTAATGCCATTGTTTCTTTTCAATATTTGTTAACGTTTCAATGTTTGTAACGGTGAAAATGGAGCAGGTAAAGTGAAGGAATATGGCTGAGGACCACAAAATAAACGTGCGGAGACAGTGGCAATAGTAGTGAGATCACCGATATGTCTGTGGGTGATATTATCGACATGTGGGAAGTGGAATCAGTGACCTTATGCAGATAGTTGTTACGACCAATAGACTAATTGCCAGTAGCCTCGATTAAGACCTGCATGTCGATTCTGTTAAAAACTCACCATGAAGCATTGCGTGGAGTGAACTGTCAGTGTCATCCCGTCATAATGAATCCCTAGCATCAGTGGTACTGACAGCTCACTCCACGCTCACTTCACTTAAATGAGTTTTCACGGTGAGATGGTTACAGAATAGCACTACAGAAGTGGCTCCTGTTACGCAATTATCAGCTTAATTGGTGAATAAATGGTACTCATCAGAGTTCCCTGTTTCCGGAGCCCTGACCGCAGGTGGGCTAATTTTGGGCTAAGTATGAAGGTTAAGTGGGTACGTATGTAGGTCGATAAACCACTACGGAAGTGATAGGAAATATTTGGCAAGTAGCAATACTGGACGATATATGAAATAGGAACTTGTAAACCAAAGTTTGATGGGCTATTAAATAGAAGCTCACCACTGATATTTTATTTATGATGCACTCTCTACTCTCACCACTCACAATCTGTGCCAGATTAACTGCAGTATTTCGCAGATTTACAAATAGGCACCATTTTAGATAGACGCACTAGGCGGTATCCATGCGCTGGCGGTCGTACCAGGCCATGACTTTATATGCTTGGTCGCTAAGATGTGCCTGAATAACCCGTATACTACTCTGTCAAGAAAGTACCAGGAAAAGATCACACAAACAGTTAGTTATTCATCCAAATTTATTTTATCGCCTTCAAAGTATGCTCATTCAGAAACGATAAACTTGCGCCAACGAATAATCCAATCATCAAAAAAATTTTTCAACGCTTTTTCCGGAATTTAGTTCAGTTCTCGCCGCGAATTCTCTTTTGTCTTCTACCGAATGAAAACTGGTGCCACAAAGTGGTAATTTGGAAAAAAAATAAGTCCGCTGGAGACATACACCTATCTGGTGAATAAGGTGCTTGCTCGATGGTAATTCTTGAGTTTATGGTCAAAATTCGTTCACAATGACGGCCTTGTGCGAAGGCGCATTATGGTGATGCAAAATCCAAAAATTATCTTTTCAGAAATCTAGTATTTTTCGTCGAAATTGCTCTCTTAAACGCCGCAGAACGCTCCAATAATATACTTTATTTACCGCTTGACCTTCCGGCAAGGATTCCGAGTGCACAACACCGCGATAGTCAAAGAAAACAGTCAGCATGACTTTGACTTTTGAACGACTTTGGAGTGGTTTTTTCGGTTTTGGTTCAGTTGGAAGGCGCCACTCCGAAGCTTGTTGACTAGTTTGCATGTCAAACGCATCACACTGACGTTCACAAAATCCTGCATCGCGCAAGCAGAGGTTACCGGCACCCGTCGGATCGGACGATCCTCAGTATGAGTGAAATTAACACTCTATTCCTCGTATCTCTATAGACATAACCCCTGACGTCTCACAAATCCTACATCGCACTAGCAGAGTTATCCGCGCGATGAACAACTTATAGGTACACAGAAACCGATAACAAATGTGGGGCAGTAGCCCACCAAACACAACACCTATCTGGTCGGAGGATCCACCCTTTTCAATGGAAGATGAGAAACTTTCCATCTTGTTTCTTATACCTCTATAAGGTCAGCGTTGTGCTTTGCTTCTTCAGTTTTACTGCTCCTGGTATCTTGAAGAGTTGCTGTACACAGCACATTTGATTGGCTCCAGACGCTGCAGTCTAGCTGGCTAGTGCGTTGTCTGTTTACTGCCTAGGTCTTAAAATAAGGATGACGTTATTTGATAACTAAAGCTGTACTTAATTCGTTGTGACTCAAACTTACTTGTAAACTAGCTTTAAAACACCAGTCCTACTTAAACCACAATCGATCAAACAAAAAACTAACAGTAAAAGTAAACTGTAATCAACAAAATTGATTACACATTGTCGCCGAGTTCGGTTATTGTACGTACATATATGTATCTATCTGTTTCGGATAGTATCGGTCTGTTAACTCTACGAGCACGTGCTGGCAATTGTGCCGTATTTGTGGCGATTATCTCTTCTCAAGTTAGAAAAAAGAAAGCAGAAGGTCAGACCCGTTAACACGATAGGAGCAGGCGCCGCCGCCGCGCCGGTTAGAAAAGTTATCTACATTGCTGACTGAAAAGTATTTATCGTCACTGGACTAAGTCTTAGCCCATTAATTTGCACATTACTTGCTTCCTGATATTGCGCAGATAGGTAGGGGAGGCCGGGGTTCAAAGTGCCAATTTTCAAACACCAAGTAAAATAAAACGCTATAACAAGGACAACTTTTAAGCCTTTGGAATATATTATTATGGCAGAATTTATTAAAGTTTTATACTAAACCGTCATATCGGTCAGAATATTTATTATGTTGGTACTATAATTTCTTGGTCAGGCACATTGTTTGTAGCAAATGCTTGTTACTTTTTAACAACAAAGCTTATGAAGTGAATCTTCTAAATCTTTTGCTGTGTGACGTCCATTTTCGGCCGTAATCTGCTGTACGCCCACATAAATTATGTCAACGCCTAGCGGGCTTCTAATACCACCGATTTTGGTGGTCTATTTTAACTTGTTCGGCGCTCTATTCCATGTGTCAAGTGCTTCTTAAGATACGCTATCCCTTTTTTGTTTTAGATTGGAATGGAATAAATTGCATGTTTGTATTTCTTTTTTTAAATTTGTTTCGGAACGTAGTTTAATGATTTCGAAACGTAATTACCTATTTTAGAGAAGTTAGCGGAAGGAAACTCTCGTTAGGTGTAATTCGATGCCCAAAAACTAACTTGTTATTATAAAATATCGAACTTATCAACCTATATTGAATGCATTGCATGAGAAAATAAAATTGAATTGAATTGAAATTATGCTTATGCTACGAAATAACTTAATTCATAATTTATTTAGTTTTTAATTTTAATTTAATTAATTGAGTTGTCTCGTTGGTCTAGTGGTCGCAAGAGCTGAGCATGAGGTCCTTCCCAGGTCGGGCATTGTGTTATTGGGTTTTTCTACCTAGAATTTCTCAGTAGCAGCCCGGAGTCTGGATGCTGGTTGTGCCTGGTAGATGGCAATAGGATCGCCCCCTTATTACATGGGACTTAAGCATAACAGGCGAAATGTGGGTGTACTATAGGTAAGTACACCTCTGCCTAACCCTTTTGGGATTGCAGGCGTAATGTTATGAATTAAAATATGGCTTTTTTATTGGGTTTTTGGCAAGATCTATGGAAACTTAAAAAGTACCTATTACTTTCATGAATACCTAGATCACTTATTGCAAAAATAACATATCTAGTAGTTACTTATTAAAATAAATATGAAGTAGGTATAACGTAACTACTCATACAATAGCTGATAGGTTTACGCCCATCAGTTACATGTTTATACTTGTATTCGCTGGAAATATAATAATATAATTAGGTATGCCATATTACCAATTATCTAACAGGTAATCCGAGCAATTTCATGCTCACTATAAAGATCTATCTAGAAATAACCAGCAATTTCTTACCGGAAACGGGACCAAAAAAACAGTTTACCAGCGAATGACCAGCAGCATATATAGAAGAACAGATTTACGGCATACGTGCAGGCGCGGTCGCAGCCCATGAGGAATGTTTTTAGGGAGCTACATCACCTTCTTTGGTCGGGTAGGATTCCCAGGTCGAGTAGTGTTATTGTGTTTTTCCATCAGGAATTTCTCAGATGGTTCCGGTTGATGGCAATAGGCTCGCCTCGTATGACATGGGACTTAAACATTACTGGCGAAATTTGTCTGTAGATACTGTGAGTACAACTCTGCATAACCCTTAGGGGATTACAGGTGTGATGTTATGTTAATATTAATGTAAGTACATGTCCTGCTCCACATTACTTATGCTATTCTGACGCGGCGCAGCTTTCAAATGCTGGCAAATTGGTCAGGAACAGTAGTTTATATGGAGTGAGCAGAGCAAGCGAAGCTAGCTCGAAAATTTTAACAACCCGCCTAGGTTAGGTTAGGTTAATAGGAGTTACGAGTACATTGGTGCCGATTCTCTTGTCACAAACGCCTCTAAACTAGACTAAAAATCACTAAAATTTGGTTTAATTCTGTCAAATGACGATTTTCCATTCTGAAATTGACTATAGTGACACAACTTAACTATATTTTAGTTTGACAGCACTAAGATTGCACTGAGTTATTAGTTTAGTGAAAATGGCTATTTTGCTATTCTGAATTTTACGTTTTTCACCAAAAAATTTGATTGTCTAACTAACTCTGAACATGAATCTGACTATTTTTAATCGCGATTAAAAAGGTGTGGAATAAAATTAGGTGGCGTGAACTAAAATTCACACCAACACCTCGACTTCAGACGTGCAAAAACGGTACTTTAACTTTCTTTTTCTTTTTTTGCTCATATCTCGAAAACGGTGTGTCCTATTACAAAAATAATGAAAATTTCGACCCCCTTTGTAACCCCGAAACCACCAAACCTCTACATGTAGATATTTTTATTTTATATTTTTCACACAAAAAGTCAAAACTTCCATAGAAAACACGTCGAGGCTGCCCCAGGCTGCCTCCGGCTCTAACAAAGACGTTGCGAAATCAAAAGAAAAAAAAACACGTGGACTCGCGATTGTCAAATTCGATTATAGTTGTGTCAAAATTATTTTTAAATTTAGAGATTTTTTTTCGCAGAATAGCTTCAAGATTTTCATAGTAAAAAGTAAGGAATTTTAGTGATAGTTTAGTTAGTTTAGTTCGGTGTACAAGAGAATCGGCACCATTGTCGACTTATTCAGGAAAGCCTAACCATGATAATGTAGAACGCAAGAGTGAGCGTAGCGAGCTCTAAAATTTTGCACACTATTGGATAGATTAGACTTTTATTTGAAAACTCCAAAAGAACTAAGAATTATTTGCTTTGTTGACTTTTAAAGAAAAGCACAAGAAACACCAAGAGAATGTAAAATGTAAGAGCGAGCGAAGCGAGCTTGAAAATTTTGTACACAATAGTGTACAAAATTCTAATCTAAAAAAAAAGTCTAATCTATCCAATAGGATAGATTAGACTTTTTTTGATAACTCCAAAAGAACTTAAGAGCGAGCGAAGCGAGCTTGAAAATTTTAGTACCCTCTAGCACTATGCTTAAAATGGCCGCTAACAAGATAATTAACAGATAAAGAAAGAAATTGGCGGGAAACGGACAACTACTTTTTGCCTTTAGGTACTTACTGATTTTAAAACTTAGTATTTTTTTTTCTGTTAGCACAACAAATGCTGAACAAGCTAGTGTGCATCGAACACGATGAGTGTGGCGCATGCTTGTCTGCAGCGTCGCACTGCCGCTGGTGTGCTGACATCAACTACAACTCTGGAGCTCCGCGCTGCAATGATGACGAGAGGTAAAGAAACATTATTATTTATCAGCTCAAAAAAATTGGCTAATCATTATTAAAATATGTTTATTTAATCAAATTATTGTAGTAAATGTTAATTATGCAGTTTTAGAAAATAAGTACCTTATCTACAATCGAGGTTGTTCGCCTACTCCTAGTTTAGCTAACCCACACGATTGTAGATCATAATTATATTATATATCTACAAATACACATCTGTACGAGTAGGTAATGAAATGTAATGAAAATAAATGTCTAATGTTCAGATATAAATGCACAATGTCTTTCAATAATTACACACATAGACAGCTGATGTAATGAAACCTATAATTCTATCAAAATAACACATTCGCATGTAATGCCAGACTAAGTATAGGGTAGAGAATTAAGGTGTAAAAGGTTTTAGGCCTAAGTAATCAAGGATGGATATTTCTTCTTTCCTTAATTAATTTTAATAATTGTGGTACTACTCTTATGCTTTTTGAGGTTGTATGTGAGCTTGTATGTGTCGTAAAAGTAGTCCTTGTGTGGTCAAAGCCCTTTAGGTGGAAAGACAGAGAAAAAAGTTATGGTGAAATTAGATAAGCACATTTATCGAACATTGCGTTAATACGTCTTGTGACATTTAAAGTTACTACCTGCCACCTTAAGAATTATTTGTAAGTAGATAGTGTAAGTTAAGAACCGGCTGTATCCGTCATCTCATAACATAACTTAGGGCTTACGTCACGCTAGTAGGCAAATAACATTAATAATCTATCTTTATAATATACTCGTACATAAAAGGAGAAACTGAATGACTGACGGACCGATCAACGCACAGCTGAAACAACTGGGACCAACTTCCTTTAATAATGTAGGGAAGCCTAAGAACGGGTTTTTGGAAATTCGACCTTTAAGGGGGTGAAAAGGCCCCCCTTTAAGGGTTTGAAGGCTTATATAAATATACAGTTATAAGTATACAGACTGTCTACCCTCATATAAAAATCTTATTCATTGGATTGACACTTGAAACTTGGCCGGAATACTTATACTTATGTGTTGTTTAATAATCAAGATCTTTATCATTTTACTACCATTGAAAGGGTGTGTAGGGGTGGTGAAATTTGTAGAAGAAAGTACGAAATTAACTTGAATGAAGTCGCAGGCGAAGTACTTAATGGTGTCGATTCTCTTGTCACAAATGCCTCTAAACTAGACTAAAAATCACTAAAATTTGGTTTAATTCTGTCAAATGACGATTTTCCATTCTGAAATTGACTATAGTGACACAACTTAACTATATTTTAGTTTGACAGCACTAAGAGTTATTAATTTAGTGAAAATGGCAATTTTGCTATTCTGAATTTTACGTTTTTTAACAAAAAATTTGATTGTCTAACTAAATCTGAACACGAATCTGACTATTTTTAATCGCGATTAAAAAGGTGTGGAATAAAATTAGGTGGCGTGGACTAAAATTCACACCAACACCTCGACTTCAGACGTGCAAAAACGGTACTTTAACTTTATTTTTCTTTTTTTGCTCATATCTCGAAAACGGTGTGTCCTATCACAAAAATAATGAAAATTTCGACCCCCTTTGTAACCCTTAAACCACCAAATCTCTACATTTAGATATTTATATTTTCCACACAAAAAGTCAAAACTTCCATATAAAACACGTCGAGGCTGCCCCAGGCTGCCTCCGGCTCTAACAAAGACGTTGCGAAACCAAAAGAAAAAAAAAAACACGTGCACTCGCGATTGTCAAATTCGATTATAGTTGTGTCAAAATTATTTTTAAATTTAGAGATTATTTTTCGCAGAATAGCTTCAAGATTTTTATAGTAAAAAGTAAGGAATTTTAGTGTTAGTTTAGTTAGTTTAGTTCGGTGTACAAGAGAATCGGCACCAATGTCTCACATATTATTAAGGGTTCCTTCTATAATGTGGGCGAGCTATAAAAGGATTTAGGAATTCAACCTTTAAAGGGATTAAATCTTACTTTGAAACTTAGCCCGAACACATTCGTATGAATAACAAAGTTTGCCATTATTAGGTTTTCAAAACTACCAATACAAAAAAAAAAGATTTGACTGAAAATAAAGAGTTACAAGTTCTTGGGTGAAATGGTTCAGCAAAAGAGGGCTATTAAGTGTTTGAGGGAAGGAATCTATGCGTGTCTGGATTAATTAATAATTAGGAGATAATACGAAACCACGCGGACGAAGTCGCGAGCGAAGTGCTAGGAATAAATAGGTACTAACGAACGGATAATTAATAACAGTTTCAAGTAAAAGCATAATTTATTTATGATTTTGTAATGTTCTACAATCGCCTGTGTAAATAACATAGCACAGGCTATTAATTTACTTAGTTTGTTACGTAATAGGCTTTTTGTAGTATAAATTCTATGCCCTAAATATGAAAAGATGGGATGGTGAGAGACCCAGCTGTGGGTTGATACAGGTTAACAGAACAGTAACAGTAAATATGTAGCAATAAACAATTAAGTTACACATTAATTAAGTTTATTCCTTCTTCAAACAAAAATGCCTATCAATTACCAAAACAACCTCACCATAAATCCACATTTTTGGAACAAAGAATTCATTGTATTTTGTGTTTGTCTTCATAATTAAGGCCTAACTAGGTTTTAAGAGGAAATGCCCATCGTAGTAACAAGGGATCATCATCTAGTTATCTCGCGTAGATCTCGGCAGTTAAGTGACGCCCACGACACTCGGTAATTGGATGGGGGAACGTTGATGTGGTACTAAGTAAGGTCGGATGCTGCCTGTCCTTGACGTAAGTGAAGAGGGGGGGGGGGTGCGATTTGATATAAGCTGTAAAGTAGCATAAATGGCCAATTAAAAGTTAATTTTGTTGCGAACCAGCTCCTAATATCCTTGGTGTGCAATTACAGTATGTCACATACTGGTTTCCAAAGTCGAAATCAAGCTGTTTATGAACTTTGATAATTTTGCAGAAACACACACAAAAGCTTTAAACTTATGGGAATTAATTCCAAGTCAATAAATCAATTTAACCTTTACTGACACCAATACCACAACCTCTTCACACCATCGTATTACCGACCAAAAACAACAAAAAGTTCCGCTTTATTTCGCTTAATCAATTAAGTACCGCGAGCGCGGCGCAAGCGCATTCTTCGGGCTCACTTCGCTGTTCCCACGTTCACTGACCGATATTTGGGCAGTCTACAGTTCGATTGTTCGGCTCCCCAACTAATCAAGAGATCGTTGTTTGATAGATTATTGATTGTGCAGAGAGAGAATGAACAATTTTCCATGGGCTGGTACTTAAAGTACCACCAGTACTTGGTAGGTAAAAGTGGGTAACGAATAAAGTGACCCATGTTGAGTGTTCCATTTGTTCGTGCTTATTATTAGAATATTTAATTTGTTTGTTTGTTTTGAAAGTTGAAAACTTAAAAGTGTTATCTTGACTTAGTTCCGTTGTACAGAATGTTATCTAAGTGATTGAGGAAATATGTATACGAAAATCAGTGATTTTATTTTTAGTTCAATTTCAATCACTCCATTAACCACTGAAATAAAGATCAGGAATTTGTTTCAATTTAAAGTTAACTCGAAATCGGTATTTCATAATTTCGTTCTCATCAACTACCTCCACGTAGTTGTAACGTCGGCAAAAATAGGTCATCACCCGCGGGTGCCGTTATCATGACGGGGTCAAGATAATATCTCGTTCACCTATTTGCTAATAAAAAACATTAATTTCATAGGTTTATCATGACGTGCATGATGTATATCGAGATGAATGAATGAACTTAGATTAAGCAACAGGATTGTGAAGAAACGTAGCACGTGGCGATACGTGCCTAGTGTCTGCTTGCTCCTTTGTGAAAAAGGCGTTAGTTATAGAATAGAATAGAATATAAAAATCTTTATTATGTACAGCTTAAAAATTACAGACATTGATGAAGAAATACATTGGGTGACACAATGGGCGGTCTTATCGCTAAAAGCGATCTTTTACAGACAACCTTTGGATGGATTACAGGGAGAAGGTGATACAATACTGCAGGTAGTCAGTGATGTACCATATACATATTAAACCCAAAGCCTGGAGGATCATTGTCGTTTTCTAAAAATAACTAAGACTTCAAAACATCGTCTTTATCTACACATCATTTTTTCCCCCAGTCTCGTGAACACTGGCTGCAGCCAAGATCGAATCCAGCGGCCTGAGAAGCCAGTATGGGAGGTTGTCGAGAACAGTTCACTCCAAGACATGTCACCCAACAGTCAGGAAAATGTGGTACAAATACAACCACAGAAGATTCACCTGTCTTTGAAGCCACGTAAGATAGAAATCTATCATCCACATTACCTACCTACCATAGAATAACTTCGTTTTTATTCGTTTCAGTTTGACTTTGCATTGAACCTGTGAAAGTCGTCAAAATCATTTTCACGGTTTTCTGTCTCATCGGTTCGCAACTAAAATCACCACAATGTGTTGTTACCTATGTTATACTGACTTATAACAACAACACATTGTGGTGAAAATATAACTGAACTAGAATATTAAAAAATTTGAAACGCCCTGTAAAATACCTATAGGTATAAATACGATGAATGCTTAAAATACGGGTTAAGTGTTAAGAATCAGAGGCGAGAACAATACGCTATTAGCTTCATCCGCTTCAAAGGTGTTTTACTAATATCTCGATATATAATTATGCAGCATTAATGCTGAATAGTCAAAGCAGTTACTTTACTACAAGCGACAAATCATGTCAATTCTCTAGACCATATTTTTACTCCTAATTACTCTTTTGCCAAAACAATGACACAGCTCCAGAAGAATCTGCCCCGGGGTAGGTTTAAGCTTTATCAATGGATGATGGTATAACAGTTAAATAGAAAAACAAATAGAGATAAAGGAGAATGCGAATTTACGGACAGCGCAGACTAAATAAATAAAATTACTTATTAACACATTGTTTCAGGGGAGACGCGAAAGATTCAGTTTTCTTATAGACCAGCCAAAAATTACCCCCTAGATTTGTATTATTTGATGGATCTCACTTGGTCTATGAAGGACGACAAGGAAACTCTGGTGTCGTTGAGAGATGATCTGCCTACTTTGTTGAAGAATCTTACAGATAATTTTAGGTAAGTTTTGATACTATTCTTTAATGTACGTAATTGTGTAGATTCTGGTGGACTTGGTGCTCTTGTTAACACAACAAATAGTCATTTGTCAATGATCATATTACAGCATTATCTTCCTTTCTTTCAAAATTTTATGCGGATTTAGATCTGATGAGGTAAGTAAGGTAGGAAAAATTGGTTCAGTATGTACAGGGTGTCCCAGAAGTCGACGTCAAGCCGGAATCGGGTGATAGGTCAGGTTAAGTCATAAAAGTTAACAAAAAAAAAAAAAAAAATCTTTGTTATGTATTTTAAAAATTACGGGCATAAGAATAAAACGAGAAAATCAACTTCCCGTGGCGGTCTTTTAACTTCTGTAGCTACCAACAGTTCACCCGACTCCGGCTTGACGCCGACTTGCGGGTCACCCTGTTTAAACTGAACCAATTTTTCCCATACAAAAAAGGACAATGCAATTAAGATCATGAGGGTTCTCGAAGAAAACGTAAATGCAAACTCGAGATATCCGACTGAGCTTTATTGACTTTGTTTCTATAATAATCAACCCATCGGCAGGGCTCTCGGCAGTGTTCAACTAGCAATTGTGCCTGTGTCTAAGCGTAATGCAAATCCATTACCTGTTTGTAAAGAAATACCAAAAATATAATGAAGTTTATGTCTAGGCTCGGATTCGGAAGTTTCGCCGAGAAACCTCTAATGCCATTCATAAGTACGGACGCCCGGAGATTGGCAAACCCTTGCTCAGTGGAGGAGGAAGCGTGTGAAGCGACGTACAGCTACAAACACCACCTGTCCCTTACAAACCAGGTAACATTGTAATTGATCAAGGCACAAGTTGCTATTTGTCTTCTGGGCTAAAAGGGTCTTATCAAAGCACTTGCAAAAATATACCATTTGCCGCCATTCTTTCTCCAGGTAAACGAGTTCATAGAACACGTGAACAGTAGTTCGGTGACTGCTAACCTGGACAACGCGGAAGCTCAGCTGGATGCCCTGGTCCAGGTCATAGCGTGTGGCGATAAGATTGGATGGGCCACGCACAGCAGAAAGATTGTCATCCTGCTTTCTGATGGACTTATGCACACAGCTGGGGATGGGAAACTTGGTAAGCTAAATTAATATTTGTGTTTTTTATGACAAAAAAATGATTTTGTTGATATAGAAGATATATCTTAGTGTTACAGGCAACGTTAAGAGCCGACTTGGCTGGTTCTAGTCTCTGAATTTACAATTTGTCGTAATCACAAAGTACATATTTATAACTTAATGTTGAGTATTTGTCAATTCAAGGTTGTGTCCTTAAACTTGAAATAGATTTTAAGGAAACAGGAAAACTTTAAGATATACATAGAGTATAATTGACATAACCCAGACCGCATGGCGATCTCGTAGATTTAAACATTCCCAATGAAATCCATTGTCAAATAAAATCTAATGTATTTCAATGCGACATCACGTGAGATTAGTCAATGTTAAAATGCGACCAAACAGTTATAAAAAAGTAGACAATCATTTACCAGTTACCAAACACACATACCGAAGAAGTCATATACCGCAATAAATAAGATTTAAAATTACACATGTCATCTGATAACGGACCCTAATCTGTTAAAGGTGGCGCGACGAAGAAGAACGATGATCAATGTCACTTGGACGACAAAGGGTACTACTCCGATGCCGCTACTTACGACTATCCGTCGGTAGCGCAGTTGTATAGACTCTTGGAAAAGTATAAGGTGAGATTTAATTTAAGATTAAAACTTATTTAATGAACAAGAATGTTTTTAAGGCTGTTTGTCACTAATGAAATAAATGCATGAGCTCAAGAAGAATAATTTAGCTCAAAATAAAAAATTAAGAATATTACACAAAATACGCACAGCATTTGAGTTACCTCCGTAAAATCTTTGAACCATTTCTCGACACCAATCAACACGACGGAGTTTTTGGGCCTCTATCAAATTATGATGTAGGTACCGAGCACAAAGCTTCCAGACCGATAAATGTTCATGGAGGATTTTGTGCACTTGACTCATACCGCTGCCTAAGCTTGTCCGAATCTGCTGATAAGTCACTCTTTTGTCAGTCTCTATCATACGCCGGTGTGCGGCGTATGATAGAGATGTCTAGAGTATGAGTGCGCCGGTGTGCACTGATGTTGTCGTCGCCGTAGAAGGCCGTCCCTCACGCAGATCATCGGTGAGATTTGTGCGACCAAGTCTAAATTCATTAAACCTGCACCCTAATTGCGTAATACACAATCAATCGGAATCTGAATCGTTTTGAAACAGATTGCTAATCCATTGCTTCTTAAGTTCGATAAAAATTCTGCTCAAAAATATATAGAACGCAATGAATGTTCTTGAACCGTCAAAATCAAACAGATTAGTCGTAATCGGTTACGAAAATGTGTTACGCAATTAGGGTGACGGTCAGGTCTTGAAAACATTTAAGCTGTCAAATTGATAAGACAGCATAGAATCTAAGCATCCTAGGTCAAAATTTATCGCCTTGACACATCCTACATAAAGATTAATAGATTGACAAACCTCATCAAACAACCTATAAACTTCGGACGATGCGATGGTCAATATTTACGTCTACGTTTAATTTCAGGTTAACGTAATTTTCGCCGTAACGGAAGGTGTAAAGGATCACTACGATAGTTTGAATCAACTACTCGAAGACTTTACTTACGTAGCCAAATTGGAGAGTGACAGTTCCAATATTCTGAAACTAGTAAAGACTGGTTACGAAGACATTGTGAGCGTGGTGGACTTTCATGATGATTCGAACCTGGGACCAGTTAAAGTTAGGTATTTTACGGACTGCGGTGTTAAGGGAGAACCTTTGAAAGAGGAAACAAGGTGCACTGGAGTGGAGTATGGAATGACGCTTCGTTATGAAGCTCATATCACTTTGGAGGCGTGTCCTGAATTTATTCAGGTCAGTAAGTAGAATAGCATTTCTGTAAAAAATAAAAAGGTAGCCAACCTTGTTTTGAATGCAATGTACCTTTTCATATGAGTTGCAAGAGATGTTTTTCCATAACCATTAAGGCCCGTACCTCTTTGAAACACCATGGCGACGTTGCCAGGCCGCGTTGTCATCAAAACGTTGGCGATGTAACCAAGCGGATGCCAGATGAGGCACCCACCATAGAGCTGAATACATGTAGTTGGCAGCGCGACCTGGATACGTCCCGATGTGGTTTGGGCTTAGCCATTTTGCGAAGATAAAATATTGGAATGTGCATCTTTAGTTTAGGTGCCCTGACTCTTGAACATGTTTCGAAATTTATAACATCACCTGATATTTTATGAGAATATATTCTATTGAAATGCCGTAATATTTAAACATTGTCCTAACAAAATTGTAAATTCTTCCAACAGTCAAAACAAACGATCCGGATCTCAGAGTCCCAACTGGGTCAGGACGCTCTGACCCTGGAGGTGGACATCCAGTGTGGGTGTGCGTGCAGCGGTGAAGTACAACAGGACATGTCGCCCATGTGTCCTGTCAACGCGCACTTTGTGTGTGGCGTGTGCCAGTGTAATAAAGGATGGTAAGCTTTCAACATTTGATGTCGTCATATCAGCCGTTTTTAACTTCCAGCGGACTCTCAACGATCACTTTAGTTAATGATAAATGATTAAATGATTTTATTTTCTGTAAATAGGTTTGTACGAACACTTTTACACGTCAATCATATTTTAAAAACTAGGTGAGATCGGCATTTCCTATCTGACTACTCTGAGAAGAAACGCCGAAACAAACTCAGAGGTCACAGTCTCTTTTAAAGTCCAGACATAATCTTGGTCAGGTCATGTGAAGACCATGTGGATTGATGTCTGAAATGGTCTTTTGAGGAAAGAACCACACAGAATGAGTGGACCACGCATTTGTCAGTTGTCATGCAACTCAACACAGAACTAAAGGAGCTAAACGATTCGACGAACATTACCAAAGAAAACATTTGGGTAGGCCGCATAAATTACTTAAACTGCCAGACCATGATTAAAACTAATAATAAAAAAAAAGTGCATTAAAAAAAAAAAAACAATGTCTTCACATTCACAATAATTAAAATAGTATAATCCTTTACAAAGTAAATGTTATTGCATATATAAAGTGCATCAATGTCAAAGTGTTAATAAAATATGAAAATAATCTTGGTCATATCATATGAGGACTATGTAGACTGGTGTCTGAAATGGTCTTTTGAGGAAAGAACCACACGGATTTGAGTGGACCTGTCCAGTCAGTGCACGCATTTGTCAATGCATTTAGAATATGTTTATAATCATCAAACTTGGCAGAAGGTAGCAGCTTTGTATTATTACAAAATACAGTGTGTTGTTCCTAATTTAAAGAAAGCATGTATATTAATTTGTCAACTCTTCGGTTTCCGCAGTAACATCAACTTACCCTAACTTTTTTGAGACATTATATATGGAATTTACAGATACAAGAAAATTCGATGCAATGTATGTCCTAACCCCAATGCACAGTAGTAAGACAACTTTTTGCAAATAATGTGTTCGACCAATTCGCACCTCGTCTGCAATATTTGCCAGACCAATAATGTGTGATGGACATTCCAGGAACTTGAATACTTTACAATAACGAACTTATTCTTGGTATCGTAAAGTAATTAGTTGATATTCTCAGTTAGAAATCTTGTTTTTCGTTTTTGAACATATTTAGTTGGATTGATAATTGGTTCTGGAACAAGTTGTGAGTTTTCTAACACAACGTCCATTCTTAGCTAACCTTATTGTTCCCTTTTTTTTTCTTTTTTTTTGTGACTTCACCCGCTCTCTGTCGGCGGATTGGGAGGGCGTGTCAGACTTTTACTGACTAAACCCACCCGTGTTCCGGTGTGTCCGTGTTGTAAAACCCACACGGTACCTTTTTTGAACAACCCGCGACCCTGGCAGGCATCAGCCCTAATGGACCCCGTCACTTAGTGCTGACATCTCTTTGAGGCGTGCGTGGAACACAACGCGCCGTCGCCGCGTCGACCCGGGCTAGGTCCTTACCGGACGGCGAGCTACCCATTGGTCGCCGTCCGCAAGAATGCGCGTGGTGGCCTGGAATCTGTTGGCGATTTCCGACGCTTAGGGCGTCTCCTGCGGTGACTAGGGGCGCGAGGGCGCAAGGATTGCCTCTCCATTACGCGCTCCGCCAACTCCTTCGTGAGCATTACTGATTCGCAGAAGAAGGTGACGGCTTCCCATTCCCTCTCGCTCCGTACCATGGCCTGGACCAGGGCCGGAGGCGAGAAATCGCCGCCGCCGATCGCCTCCGCGAGGACACGGCGGCGCTCCGCCCAAGCTGGGCAGACCTCCACCGTATGCTCCACAGTGTCCTGCGGGCGATCCACACAGTGACACCCGGGCGTGGCGCCGTGGCGACTCTCCAACTTCTCCTCAAAGAGGAGACTTATCCAATTGTGGAGTGCCCATCTTATTGTTACCTAAACTACTGTTTTTCGTTTTCTAGGTCTGGTCCATCATGCGACTGCGCGATTGGCAACGTGAACGAGTCAGCAGAACTGATGGCACGATGTCGCGAGCCGAACGCGACGCTAAGTATAGCATGCTCGGGCGCAGGCGACTGTCTGTGTGGCGAGTGTGAGTGTGACCGGGGCTTTACGGGACGGTACTGCCAGTGTGAGACCTGTGATGTTAGCCTGTAAGTATGAGACTATTCTTTTTTACCCAATTGCGAGACTTCTATTAGGTACGGGGTTTTAAATGTCAATAAAAGAAACGTCTTGAACAGAAAAACAACCGACTTCCAGAAAAAAACACTACAAAGTGAAAAATAAATTTAATTTTGGAAGTCGGTGTCCTTGGTTTTGTATTTTTGTTTTTTGCCTTTTACTTTTTCGTTGTGGTACCTACCCCAGAAAAATACGAATATATAAGAAACACTTTTATTAGAACAAACACACAAAGAACTAATAAGAAACACTTTTATTAGTGATCGACTTTTTTATGATGACTTGCTAAGTAAATAACAGTGACAAGAAGTTATTAGAACATCATCAACATAATACACTAATATTGTAGCTAACTCAAAAACCACTCATAATAACTTGACCAAATTTATTTGGGACCATT
The DNA here is from genome assembly GCA_963555695.1 of Dasypolia templi. Taxonomy (NCBI): domain Eukaryota; kingdom Metazoa; phylum Arthropoda; class Insecta; order Lepidoptera; family Noctuidae; genus Dasypolia; species Dasypolia templi. Next base: position 8,967,940 of record OY743157.1, read on the forward strand.
CGGTAAGTTGTTCATATATAAACATTTATAAATGACGGAGTTCTGAGGTGAGAGGCGAGAGTGATTTTCCTCCGTTTTTAAAAACGATTAAAAAACAAAATTTAGTACCATTACCATGTAGGTTAACAAATTAAAGGGTTTGAGAAGAATATTTCCAAAAATAATACAGACTGAATAAATTTATTTTTCTTTCTTTTCAACCAACCACGAGTTACGTGGATGAAAAGAAAAGAAATTCATTCACTCGTAAGATCCAGAAAAGTAAAAAACTATTTGCAGGATACAAAAAGTACAAAGTCTTCGTAATTCAAGTAGTCTCATGCGACTATTGAACGTAGACTTTTCCATCAGAAATTCTTAGTATCCAGTAGTACTCCGGATGTGTACCGGTTTAATTGCATACAATATCACAAAAAGACAGTTTAACGGCTTCAATCTGTATTTTTGCCCTTGCAACAGTTTCTACATTTCTTTATTCAGTTGACTCTAACCAGACACCAGATACGTCGGCAGTTATTGAGAGCATATGTTAATACACTCCATGTTACCGACTATCGGCATTTTGGAGTATTTCTGGAACAAGCGGAATGTTTACTTGACTCATTTGGAATAGGCGCGTTAGTTTCTACTGATGGCTGTTTTAATGGTCTAGTTAATGTGCCTTTACATAATAACTGCCAGTAAAGATATGCAAATGAATGAGGTCAAAATGTTGAAATTGTAGCTTCTTACACAGAACCGACGTATAAAACATCCTAAAAAGGATGATATAAAGATAAGTTGTGCAACTGGAATCTTAAGGTTAAAGCAAAAGTCAGATTTTCATAGTATTCAAATTTAATTATCATAGTACAATGTAATTTATTTTATTTCGATGGTCCTGGTTTATCATTTGTGTGTACTAATCCAGCATTGCTTAAGTAACCTGTCATGCCCTTTTTTTTTTGGTATGGCCTCTCGCATGTCAACCTGTAAGGTTGTCGTCTGCTTAAGCGGACTTGCCTGTGGTGCCCTAATAAATTAAGGCCTCCAGCCAGGACTTAAACTTAAAAGTAAGCGACAACGCTAAGGGCACCCCCTGTGGGGTACGGACCTCGGCTTAGGGCGTCGCTGGAAGAGGGCAGCAAGGGACTAGCTGGATCAGGATTTATTTGATTTTGGGACGAATTTAAAGCTACAGGCTCAGCGGCGCGGGCTGGCTCGAGCAAGGGTCGGGAGGGGCTGTCACGCCCTTTGTGCCTGAAGGCTTTTATTTATGTATTGAGTTTAGTAAAAAAAATGTTTTGCTTGATTTTCTTTATATTTGTTGTTAAATTGGTGTGGCTAGCTGATATATGGCAAAGAAAATAATTTGATGTTGTGTCTCGTAATGAAATGAAATGAAATTTATTCGCAAAAATTGTAGTACATTAAAGATGTTCAGATTTTTTTACAATTTCTAAATCATTAAAAACTAGATTTACTTTGCATACCTATTATTGTATATAATCAAGTTTTTTCTAACTGAACAGACAGCTATGTTGGGGAGCTTATTGCGCCGCGCGAAGTGGTGAAGGGCAGGCGTTTTGAGGGACTGTCTTAAGTAATTTTGATTTTCGAAAAGTGCTGATTCTCAGCTTAATTTGAAAAAATGACTTATGATTTTGATTTTGAAATAGCCACCCAGTGGACTCGTTTACATTATCATCTCTGTCGAGAGTTCTTTTGATTCTTTTCATTAATTTATTCTATCTTTAACATTTGTCATCATCATCTTTCACAAAATGCACACGCTTATTTACTTATTACAATTTACTTTAAATATTTTCAGAGAGAACAGCCTAGAATGCGGTGGTGTTGGTCGGGGAGTATGTGTATGTGGTCAATGTGCTTGCACTGAAGGATGGAGCGGGTCTGCGTGCGACTGTATCGACAGGACAGACACTTGTATATCACCTGCTGGCGGAGACGTGTGCTCGGGACATGGAGACTGTGTGTGTGGTGAGTTCTCTAGAGATATCCAACTATAGTTGGTTGCGTGGTATGCATGTGTGAGTAATGCGCTTGCACTGAAGGATGGAGCGGGTCTGCGTGCGACACTTGTATATCACCTGCTGGCCGAGACGTGTGTTGGCGGGTTGGCGAGTTGAGATAGAGTAAAAACTAGTTAGGAGACTAAAATAAGCAGCCCCCAAAAAGACCAACCTTCACCATTTCTTAATACCGAGGTAATCTTTCAAACTTAAACTTATAAAGAAAGACAGAATAAATAATAGTTTACTTTATTCTGCTCAAACAAAACGCACATTACAAAAATAACATGACATAAAATACACGCAAAAGTAGCCAAATTAAAATTTTACAATTTTATCCATAACATAACATCACGCCTTGTTTCCCCGAAGGGTTGGGCAGAGGTGTACCTATAGTACACCCACATTTCGCCAGTTATGTTTTAAGTCCCGTGGCGAGCCTATTGCCATCTACCGGGCACAAATCCAGACTTCGGGCTTCTACTGAGAAATTCCAGATAGAAAAACCCAATAACACGTTGCCCGACCTGGGAATCGAACCCAGGACCTCATGCTCAGCAGTAGCGATTGCGACCACTAGACACGAGCATTGCCACGAGATTTTACGACTATACGATTCTAATATACTATTTTGCTATAAGACTCTATTTACATTTAATTTTGTGCCCTCCCACATTTTATGATCACACTTAAAGATGTATGGAAGAAGAATATATGACACTCTGATCCCAAAATAACTGGAATGAGGGCAGCAGGATCATTATCATGACAATTTAATGATCTCACCTTGTCATAATCTATTCCCAATCTTTCTTCGAACTTGCTTTTTTTTATTCTAACATCATTATTTCCACCAGGTCGTTGCGAATGCCACTTGGCAGACGAGAGCGGCAGCAGGTACTCCGGCGTGTTCTGCGAGTCGTGCGCGACGTGTGACAACCCGCTGTGCGCGCGCGCCGAGCCGTGCGTGGCGTGCCATCTCAACAGCACCTGCACCGACAGCTGCACCATCGGAAACGTCAATTATACTGTCGCCGAGAGGTTCAATGAGACTGGTATGAGATACACTTTAGGTTTGGCTAGTATAGGGGTCAAAGTCTTTGCACCGAAAGTCTTTGGTCTGTCCTAAAGTTCTGCTTGAAATTTATCCGCCTTGAGAGAGCCCAGAGAGCTGTCCTCAAGGTAATGCTCTCTCTTCGGCGTAGGTACCCCACTGTACAGCTCTATTCCGATTGCAAGGTACTTACAGTCAGGCAACTTAATGTGCTCCTGTTGACCCTATGCAAACACTCTGCCCGCCCTTCAAATGAACCAACTGACAGACATAAGCACAACGTTTTCCCCTATTAACGCCATAGAACTGTCTTTGCCAAACGCCAATTCTATGTTAGTAGCATTAAAATGTACAGTGCATGTGTAGGTATGTAACCCACACATGCACAATCTTGTTAACTCAAGTGCCTATGACGTCACACGTATGCTAGGATCTTATACAGTAATCGACGACCAACAGTCGGTTACTATCCTACTTAGAGATTACCTTCAAATACTTAGTTATGACAAAACTGAGGATCTCCTGCTGGGTAATTTATAATGATGAACTATCTATATAAATCCAAATCAAACCGGAAACGGATGTAAACTGCTCACACCCCATTCCCCCATATCCTACACGTCTACTCACTACATACTCGCACGCACACATCCTACACTCACTCACTCCACACACACTCAAACCATACATTTATTCACCTCACCACAGTTAAACGTTTTTCATTTTGTGTTTTCTTTACGTACACGTTTTCACTAATGGAACAGAACACGATCAGTGCTATTCTGTTTCCATCTCACCGTGAAAACTTAGGTGAATAGAGCGTGGAGAAAACTATCAGTGACACTGGTGCTAGGGATTCACCAACACAGGTGAAGTGAGATGTCTGATCCCACTTCACGCAAGTCTTAACGGTGAGAATTTTACAGCTCACAGCATACAGCTCATTTAAACTCCGCAGAACTGTGCAGTGTCCATATTTCACAACAATGATGTCACTGACAACTCCTGAACACAACATAACTTCACACCATTTTCCCTTTTCTTTACACCATTTGCTTATTGTTGAAACGTCCTGATTTAGTATAATATGGCTTTGTTTGTTACGGAGTAATAAGCCTTGTATTCTCTTAGTCTTTGGATCTTGTAATGTGTTGGCTTTTGGTGAAATTAAGAATTTATTTATTTACCAGTCAACGGAAGAGAAATTCAGGATCTGGTAATATAGATTATAAGTTTTTAATATGTCCTGAGATTAATTGGTAGATTGAGCGTAGGTTCATGTGGATGTTTTTTACAAATGCATCCAAACTCATCAAACGGAAACACTGCGGCTTGGCGGCAGACATAGTTTCTTTACATTTTCCTCTATCATCAATGTTTAAGCTATCATTCAGTTTAACGGTAGTTGGCTAGTTGAGTCTCCTGTCTTCAACAACCTGAAATAGGGACAAAGTTGATGTGCTTCTTTGTAAATAATGTTTGCATAAATTAACATTTTGTGTTTATGTCCTCGGCACTCATTAGGTAAAGAGGCTTTTAAGGTTAATGTAAAAAATTACGACTTCTAAAGTTGTCGTTAACATCACTTGAAACCGTTAAAAGGTAGTGACATGACAGTCATCATCTAAGCGATTGCGGTTTTGCGGTTCAGAGTACCTAACACAAAATTTTGTCATTATTGAAATGAGCTGCCTGTATAATTCCTAATTTGCGTTAATTACTAAAATAGAGTAGTCTGAATTAAGTCTTTATGTTTAGTTACTTCCGTTTTCTCTGAAATATCGGTTCCTTCCTACAAAAATGCACCATTGTTTATGACCGGTAAAGCATTTCAGCCGCAGCGAAGCGCATTTTCTCCACATTATCATCTCATCTAGAGGTACCTGTAGATGCCATTTAAATCACAAAACACTGATAACCAAATATTTTGTTACAGTAAGCGCCAACGTCACATCATGCTTCCTCCGTCTCGACGAAAACGAGTTAGAATGCGAGTACAAATACACTTACTCTCCCGAATCTTCTGGGGTCGAAATATCCATCAGAACGAAGGATTGTTACACACCAACTAGCGCTAAAATTATGACGAATGGGCTTATAATCATGGGGTGTGTGGTAGCAATTGGGATGATCATCATTCTGTTTATCAAGTGTGCCCAAATTTTCTCTGACAGACGAGCCTACGCGAAGTTTGTCAAAGAAGCACAAGAGAGCAGGAAGAACATGCAGCAGTTGAACCCCTTGTATATTTCACCTATTTCAGAGTTCAGGCTGCCTGATTCGTTTCCTAGGGATAAGAATGATTAAGTTTTTTTTTTTTTTAGTGTTACGATGCTCTTTTAAATTTAGATTTATATTTAAAGTGTACGTATTCTTTCGAACATTTTGCCTACAACAGGGTTGATCAATTAAACCTTGACCCAAGCGTGGACAGTGCCTTGTGGCAAAAAGTGTAAACTTTAATTTGATTTGTAATTACCATTTCTTCACTTTAGTTTTGTATATTAGTTTATTTGTTTGTAATTGTACTTAATTGTAAGGTTTTAAACGTGCACACATAATTGTACAATTTATTCGTCTCTTGAAATCGCAAGACACCAATTGGCACACACTGTGCTCCAAGTAGAACAAATTTTTACACCGATCCTCTGTGAGTTAAAACTTCTGGGTAATTAGAATGATCTCGCTCTATGCGTTTAGCCCAGTGTAGGCTGAGTAGACATTGTGGTCTCGATGATTCGCCGTAGACATCGCGTAGCAGCTGCGTAGGCGCGGCGTGGCCCCGCGTAGCAACTGTATATGCCCGGCGTAGGCACCGCACAAACGCTAGGGTGCCCAGTTAACTTGCTTTATATGAATAATAGGTATAAGTTTTGATGAATGGCATATAGCTTGTCATTTTATTATTTACGTATTTGTGCTGTTAAAATTATTTGATTAAATTCTATGTCATAAAATTGCCTGTATTTTTTTAATAGTACAAACATATTTAATATAAAATGTAAGTACTTACATAAATAAGTAAATAAGTAGTTAAGTTTTCAAGTTGTTGCCATTCGTGCCTTTGTCGTCACGTATTTTTAAATATTACTAAGATTTTAAGGCTTTTAAGGCTGAATGTCATAATAAAATAAGTCTGTTATTGAAAATTTAACTTTTTAAAAAAGAAGAAAGTAAGAAAAATAAGAATGAAAAATTATTTTATTTTTACAATTTTTAGCTTGAGATTACTTAAGTAATTTTGCTAGTCCTGCAGCATTGCATTTTACTTGTTTATAATAAGTACCTTTTAAAAACCATAGGTAAGCACTTTTTAAAATATGAAGTTAATTTGGCGAAAAACCTTCAATTGGGAAATCTGTTAAGTATAAATAGTAAAAATATAGTTGATTATATGTGGTGAGAGCAGATAACATTTTACGGTGAAAATTGTGAGAATTAATCATTAATTGTTTGCAAATGTAACTTTTACCTAGTAAAAGTTATTTTTTGACAAAAGCACAAGTTTTTAAAATTGTTCAAATTTGCAATGAATTTTATTAAATCTTTCAAATATTAGTAAGTTCCTAAAGATAAGTTGTTTTGTCTAAACAAACTGTTTTTATAAAATGTTTGTAAATAACTAAACCAAAAATAAAACGCTCGTTAACATTATCATTGTTTTATTAGTTTTGACATTTACATAAAAATATTCTCATTATGATTCAAAATAATTCGTAAGAATCAGAATGAGTATAGTTGAATGCATCAATTATTGACTTCCACCGCAACATATGAGTAAAAAATAAGTACAAGAGGTAACACTATAATGTCTAAGGTAAACTGTAGCTTATGTAACACTAGCGACGCGCCCCTTCTTCGCACGGTTTTTACGACATGACAAAACATCGCGATTTCTTTATTATATGTCAGTTTATCATTATTGTATTATTCAGATATACCTTCCGGAATAAATTCTCTAAAATGATGGCGAAAACCGCATCAAAATCCGTTCCATAGTTCACAGAAGGAGAAGGCGGCCCCGCAGACAGACGCGAAAAGCGAATATTATGTTTATTATAAATATAATAAAACTGTTCATTTAATAGTTTCGTATGCAGCTTTTTCAATTTTTTTACATTGTAATCTCTAAGGGTGAATTTCACCAATGAAACTGAACGCGATCAGCACATAAAATACGTATAAGATAAGATTTTAATGATTCAGTTTACCCTAACACAGTAATAACGTTTTTACCTGGAAGACTTTACAAAAACGAACTAAACATATTTACATATCCAGTTAAATTGTCGTCCCAATCCGTTATTTAATTATTCTTAAATATAAATAAAAATAAAACTTACTCTATAAGAGGTATACTTGTAAGTACAGGATGCTCTTTTTCCATAATGTTTTTAATTACCATTTTCTTTAGGTAGGTAAGTGTCGTAAAAATTACATTTTGCAAAATAGTACAATTTAATTACTAATATTAGCGGTAGAAAAAATCTTATTTATAAAATCACATCCAGAATATCTTAATTAATATCTTAGTTTGACTAAGTACCACAGGTGTCCGTACAAAACTAATTCTTATAGAAATTTTACATAAAATACATTATGTACATAATTAAGCACTTACCAACTTATTTTATGTTTAAGTGAAAAACACAAACATGGCATATAATTGTTTGATAAAATGCAAGGATGATTTAACAGAAATCAAAGGTATTTTTGTAGAACCAATGGTTTATTTCAGAACCATTGGCTATCGTTTCTTGAAGAATCTCGGCTTTGTAACAAGCAACTTAGGTAAGTCAGTTATTAATAAAATGCCTATTAGTCTTGAAAAGGTATTATGCCTTCGGTACGAAGGAATAAATGCCATCATGAAGCTACGAAATCATGCAACGGTTTCTCCAAAAAAAAAAACAGTACGTCCAACTTTTTCTGAGGCATTGTTTGTACTTTTGCTAGAGGTAAGAATGTGATTTTGTATACATCAATTATCTATACTTTTTCTTTGAAAGTACATTTGTACTTCTCTTTTCACTTTTTATGCAGCTGTAGAGGTTGATTCACGCCTTTCTTTAATTGCGTTTGCTTATAATGAATCTATGGTAAACGCAAACGCAGTAAAGTGTTAATTACACCCTACAAGTTGGTTCGAAAATTCCCAATGGCAAACGATTTTTTTATAAGGCCCCGTCAAGTTAAGTTTATATAAAAGGCAACACGGCAGACATATTTTGTATAGTACGATTACATGCGATGTTGAACACATTTACTGTCAAGATTAAATATTATAATAGTATGTTGTACATGTAGTTCTATATCAACTAGCCGTTACTGCTGACCTGTTATCATTTAACAGAGAGGTACGACTGGTACGAGAGGCTCGATCGAACTGTTGTAGATTTGATTATCTATAATTATAACTTACAAATAATATGCTAACTGGCGAAATGTGGGTACACCTCTGCCCATATTTTTTTTAATTTATTTATTAAATATAATGTATTTTTAAACTAGATAGGTAGTCTATCCAAAATCTTCATGATTTTCCTACAAAAGTTTCAAACATAAACAAAACCTTCCGAAGGCTTTTAAAAATCTGTTTACTGTATATTATTTTGTATTATTTTACAACCCGCTGTAAACAGGATAAAAAAAATAACAAGTTGCAAACTGTAACCATGAAGTCAGCACATTATTCTTGACCCCCTAGCGTGGAAATTTTCGTCGGTTTAAAAAAAAACAGCTGTTCCATAGAAAATGCAATACCTACTCGGTCAGAATGTACTGAACAGCTACATTTTTTTATAACCGACTTAAAATGTCTATGGTAGGGTGTCTAGAATCATGTGTTGAATTTATGGCTACAGTTTGCGCACTCGTTAAAAACTTATTCTGTTTAAGTAAACATTTTCCAAATTAAGTTTGCACGTCATTCATGTTTACCATTTGACTAATTTCTCGAGTCCAAGGTAGTATGAGCCTCTCGCCTCACATAACTACTGCTACAATAAGACGCAGATAGTGACGTCACACTTGTCGGTCGTGACGTGCGGGCTGCAGCACGGTCATGGGGCCAGCGCCGGCGCCGTGCTTAGCGTCCAGGGAAGGTTTGCTGGCAACTTTAGTAGCCACGGGTGGTGAGCCGGCCATTGGCACGGGCACTGCGTCCGGAACTAATCCTCGGATCAGCTCTGATATACACGGCCATGGTACCAGCCTGGAATTTAAAGTTTATGTTTAAATATGGATGGTTTTACGGGACACGGTAAGCGGGAGCGGATCTACTGGGAGTTTTAAATGGAAACTTCGAACTACCAAGAGGTTGGTTGATGAAGACAATGGTAATGTATGGAAGAGATCATTGGGGCTAATCCGTATTTTAAAGAACGTTCGGATTCTAATCACCCGTAGGCCCGCAGACCCGACGCCAAAAATACCCCACCCAAGCCCAAGTTCGCACGGACGTAAAATGAGCGCGCCGGGATTTTATCGCACACTGGAATTTCAATGCGCTGCTTCGCACGGAGAGTTGAAAATCCAACAGTGTGCTTTTCGACGCGCTGGGATGCACTCGGTTAGATAAAAATCCAGTTAACGATAAAATCGCGCCGCGATGTTCATTGTAGCTGAGATATGGTTGTCACTAGATTTTTTACATTTATAAGTACGGGAATTGGCCTTCAGATGTTCAATATAGCCTCCTACCTATAATGGAAATACCGAATAGTTACATCATCTGAACAAAGGGCCACTGTCTTAATTACACATCGCTCCAGATCTAACATCGAGTTACGAGAACACCTGTTTGCATTAATCTGCATCGATACAAATGAACGCCACGAGTGGACCAGTTATTGCATAGGTCGTGTCAGATGTCATACAGGAGTATTGTGTCATGCCGTGCTTGTGTCCCATGTGTCATACGAGTTGACTTACCACTTGAACGGCAGCAAGACGCGGAAGTACCCGGGAATGAGGGCGAAAGGTTCGTTCGTGCGGATCGCAAGCACCACTCGGTCAGCAACGTCGTTTGAGTTCAGTTGGGGCACGAATCTGGAAACACGAAGTCATAAGTTAGTAAATTTACTCGGTTGTTGTGTCCATCCATGTTATATGTCTGTAATCAAACAGGCGGCACAACTGACGTAGAGTGGTCACCACCTAATGACAGTTGCGAGGTCAGTGGCACCGTGCGTTGCCATCCCAGAGAAAAAGCTGAAATATCTTATGTGCCTGTTATTCTGTGATTTTATTTCTTACTTGGGTTAAAAGTGAGAGAGGATTGCGTTAAAAATATTTTTATGTTTATTGCATTAAATGTATTTGTCGACCTTATTTTAGTACTTCAAACTGTTGATGTAGGTACCTAATTATGGGATAAACCTGTTGGATTCATCCCTTCCTTAATAATTAGCTACCTACGTTTGTTTGCATTATATTTTCATGTGGAATATCTTGCATCATTCATACATAATTATAAACCTGTATATAAAAACGTGAACACAAAGAAAATCTGCTCAAATCATCACCTCTAGTTCTCACATAAAACATTATACAAAAACAATGTATTAAGGTTTTTCGCATTAAAAGGAGAATGGTCACCGATCTATGGGTTTCTGCCCTAAAGCTCAATAGCAAGAAGATATGTACTAATGGAAAGAACTTTGCAAACTGAACCTTTGTTAGAAACTTGCCAATATTTAGTGAGTTCGGAGTTAATGGTCTAATTAAGTGACAACTTGGGCACCATGATTAAGGAATTGTTGGCGCCCAATAGCCATTAGATATTTATAAACTAATGGAAAAAGCTTCAAGGGAAACCTTTGCTACTAACACGACTGTTGCCAATTGTTAGTCAGTTCGGTGTTGATGGCCTAAATAGGTGACAACTTGGGCACCGCAGTTAAGGAAGGTTCTTGGCGACCAATAGCCATTAGTGATGTATGAATGGATAGCGCTTTTTGAGAGAAACATTGTTACTAAAACGAATTTGGATAGGACGGCAATCCGACAAGACTTGGGGATCAGGAAAAATATAATTAGAACTAGACACTAAGAGTAGTTTAGAAGAACTTAGCGAACACATACAGAGAGACACGAAAAACTAAGAGTAGTTTAGAAGAACTTAGCGAACACATACAGAGAGACACGAAAAACTAAGAGTAGTTTAGAAGAACTTAGCGAACACATACAGAGAGACACGAAAAACGACTTTGTTTAAAACTTGTAGATATAAGAGAACATTTTGGCTTAAGAGGTATTTATACATCTGTACCCGAAATATAGTTGTACAAAATATGTCTGGCACAAGAGTATAGGAGGCCATGTTGTAACGTGGGCGTGGTGATAATTATTAGTGAAATTATTGGCGCTTAAATTATTACTTTTATGACCGGTATTGACAAATTTTCTACAAAAAATAGTTTAATAATGCGTATTTGATTTTTGTCTAGTTTACGGCAGGTATTTTAAATGCCTAACCTCACTTGTGATGTATTGACGGCAATGAGTAGCCATTTTGGCAAGTCAGACAAGATGGACGTTAAAATAACTTTCTTACCTAGAATTGACTTCTTCAAACATGCCAGTGGAGCGTATAAAGTATGGGCATATGAGGGAAGTCCGGACCCCTTTGATGCCTTGGGATTCAAGCTCCAATCGCAAAGCCTCATCGAAGCCACAGGCAGCCGACTTAGAAGAGCAGTAGTCTACCAGCTTGGCCACTCCGACGTGGCCGGCCATGGAAGCAATGGTCACTATGTGCCCATCGTTGTGTTCGATCATGGATGGCAAGAACGCTTTTACCGTCTGTGAAAAAATAAAATAACTTGTTAAATTAAGTAAAAGTTGGGTTCATATAGTGTCATCTGAACCAAGTTCAAAGCCCTTTTTATCCTTAGTTGCAATAAAACGAATACATCCAATAAATATTCCGGTTTTTTATCAGCAAAAATTTACCTCAAACTTGAGCTTGCGTCAAGCATTAATAAGTTCGATGGCCTACCATTCTAAGATTTATTTTATTAGGACGTTATGTATTAAAAAATATGATAAAACCCGTTTTCGCGCATGCTGTAAAGTTGAATTATTTATCCTGTACAAAATTAATGTTTCCTCGCGTAAACAATTAGTTACCGGTTCCATTGAAATGTTAGTTCCTACGTATTAGGTTAATTTGTAATGAAACCGCTTTTAAATTACTTACTTACTTATTTTATTACTAAGACCACTGTTCGTGGCAACTTTTCGACTTTCCAGAGATCTTTTATTGTTTACAAAAATAAAACAATAATTATAGCTTAAGTAGCAAATGAAATGTAAAATCTAGGACTACACAATGAAATAACCAGTTCATAAAATTATTAGGGCATTATCAGACTAGTCTATAGTATATAGCACATAGCAATTATTGTTTAGCGCAACATCACTCAGCAAACATTTTATACAAGGGTGTCCTAGAAGTCCAACTCAAGCCGGAATCGGGTGATGGTGATGTTTTTTTTTTCGTCATTTTCGTCGGTCATAATAATAAATATTAAAAAAAAAAGAATGAAATGAAATGAAATGCACTGATCCCAGCATGGTTTGACCAGACTCGATTAATCGAATGATCCTCAAGATTTGCACTAGCCCCTGTAGTCTCATGTTTCATGGTGCTACATTCCATTGCATATCAAAGAGTAGCCCGGAGGGCACTGTAATTGAGAGGGAAGGCTGGCCCTTAGGATTGGGAAGGATTGCGAGTCATACAGGATAGGAATTGGACTAGTGGAGAGACGGGATGATATTTATCTTTAAACGGCGTCACAGCCGGGTTTGTCAATTCGAGCTTCACCGGTGAATCTTTTGGCAGGGTTCAACTGGTTTCTGGGCTGTTTTCTCTCCGCTGTGATAAATGTTGCCGTTTTCAATATCTTCGTCTGAGGTCTCGCTACTAATCTTTTTGGTTTATACATAACTAATCATCAGCATTCTTGATCTTTTGCCGTGTACATCCAAAAATTGATTCCCTTTTGAAGTATTTCGTGTCCTCAGCTATCGTTATAATGGCAAATGTTGTCGCCGGATAGCGATAAAGGGCTTGCAAACGCCCGACTCGTATTTCAATTCCACGAATTTGCAGTGGTTCGGCTAAAAACACCTGACAACAGCGCACACGCTCGGCGTGCGTACGCACTCTTAAGCCTTGTGAGCACCCCATTTTCATAAAGTATAAGTTTTATATTTAAAATAATATGTGTCACACTAGTTTCATGTTCATTTAGTTTTATAACAAAATACACAGTTAACACGCTTTCGCTACCACACGGTTACGCTACCTGAGTCGCCCACTGCATACACAAAATATCTAAAAATAATGCGCACTCACAAAAAAATAGACTCTGTTTTGATTGGGTCCCTAAATGTTTGCACTTTTGAACGTAAAAACGATTTTGAAACACTATATACCACAGGTAAATGATGTTGAATGCAGCTTGAAATTAAGAAACTAAAACGTAGCCTGATATGGCGTCGAAGGCAAATGCCTGCAATATAAGGAACGATCTCACCAGATGGGCCCGTTCGGGGTCTCTGGAGATCAGGTACGTACGTAGGTATGTCACTTTTGCACCGTTTTAAATCATTTTAATTTGCCTCACAGAGGCACTGACACAAACAAATAAAACACAAGCAATAAAACTCGCACTACTTGACCACATGTTGACCAAGACCCCACAAAGGCGACCGTCTGGGTACGGACTACGGATTGCAACTCCGTTGAAATCAGAATTCATTATATCTATTAAAAAATTGTAGCAATAGGAGTTAAGAGACAGGCAGTAGATTTTCTCGTTTTTTTTTAAATACCTGTATTTTTTTTAAATACCTGTATTTTTTTTTTTCTGTTAACTTGTGACTTGACCTATCAACCGATTCCGGCTTGACGTCGACTTACGGGACATCCTGTATATGGAGACGTTCACATAACAAGCCTATTATACTCTCAAAGACTATATTGAGGACAGGAAGGCTTGGGATTGAGCTGCTCCAAAAAATATACACAGCCAATCTTGATGTTTAATGTTATTTTGCAATTTTTTTAAATATTTTTATTTTTATTATTATGATTTTTTAAATATTTTGTACCTTTTTACATACACAATTTCATGTATATATTTACTGTATAAAGTATAATATTACTATAATAATATAGTATAATATTATTATATTACTTTTTTTTTGTTTCAGTTGTTTTAATCATGGTCTGGCTGTTTGAGTACTTTATGCGGCCTGCCCAAATGTCCTTTCTTTTGTATTGTTCTTCGAATCGTTGAGCTCCTTAGTTCTGAGTTGAGCCGCACCATGATTTACAAATGCGTGCACTGACTGGACAGGTCCACTCAAATCAGTGTGGTTCTTTCCTCAAAAGACCATTTCAGACACCAATCTACAGGGTCCTCATAAGATCTGACCAAGTTTATTCTCGGATTTTTATACACTTTGACATACTATACAATGACATGAAAATTTACTTTGTAAAGTATTATAATATTTTAATTATTGTGAATGTGAAGTCAGTGTGGATTTGTTGTTTTTTTTTTAATATCTCAGTTTATTTTTAATTTCTTAAATTAGTTTCAATCATGGTCTGGCAGTTTGATTAATTTATGCGGCCTACCCAAATGTCCTTTCTTTGGTAATGTTCGTTGAATCGTTGAGCTCCTTAAGTTTTGTGTTGAGTTGCATGATTACTGACAAATGCTTGCACTGACTGGACAGGTCCACTCATTCTGTGTGGTTCTTTCCTCAAAATACCATTTCAGACATCAATCTACATGGTCTTCACATGACCTTTAAAAGAGACTGTGATGTCTGAGTTTGTTTCGGCCTTTCTTCTCAGAGTAGTCAGATAGGAAAGGCCGATCTCATCTAGTTTTTAAAATTTGTTTGACGTGTAAAAGTGTTTTTAAAACCTACTTACAGAAATAAAATTATTAATCATTTATCATTTAACGCTAAGCTATAAAGTATTGGCTTACTGTACGCGATAAACTTGATTGATTCTCAGAGCTTTATCGTACGATTCTCCGGTACTTTTTTTTCTTTTTCTAAATTAATAATAAGTTGGAGTCAATGTCCGTATCATCTTCATCACTTGTTGAGTTTTCCACGCTAGTTAGTACCAAGTCCACTGTGTGTGCACTTTACGACGGATCGCCGTCAAATATCTTGCTGTACACAGTAGACCGGCTTGCGATATTATGGCATATAGTGTAAACGTCAATAGTTAAACCTTATGACGAAATTTTCTGTATAGCGTAATAGTAGACCGTAGTCTGATCCTTTAGGTATTATATTCTTTAAGGTAGACACAAGAAGGATTAGGAATATAAGCAGGTACTTGAAATCTCGAAAACTAAATTGTATACATGTTTGACTTTGTTTGGTGTTACTGACTGGTCTTTTGCTACGGATTAAAAACCGAATCCGACCGCTCCGAGAATAGAGTTGTTCATTTTTTATCAATGCCTGTTTTCCCAAAGTGGTATTGGTTCTGTCTCGTTGCTCATGTCCTTTTTTTTCTTTTCTTTATTTAATAACGGACTCTCGTCCTTTTGGCTTACCCAGAAGTGTGCTAAAATGTTAACGTCGAACGTTCTCTGGATGAGATGATCGGGCGTGTCGAGGAGGTATCTTCCGGAGACCACACCAGCATTGTTGATCAGCAGGTTCACCTGAAAACAATTTTTATTAATTATAGAACATTGGAGCAGATGTAATTTTCTAGGAACGAATAAATTAAAATTATTAAAAAAAAAACGGTTGCCAGTTCGAAATTTGAAAAGGCCGTGCAAAAAGGCGTACATTTGACTTTTAAAACTTCATTTTATCGTTTTTCTTTTTTCAACAAAGAGCCCCAAGTCGAAAAGTCCGAACTAATGACAACGCCGGACCAAGTCCGGACGAGAGGCTAAAAAGTCAGACATGTCCGAACAAATCCGGACGGATGGTAAACGAACACGAACGTCCTCAAAGAGACATCAATCCAATTATCCAAGAAATCTATTGTCAAGTGAATAATGGGGAAAAGGTGAAAAAAAGTCTTTTTCATCCCATCTATTCGAAAAGGACGACTTGGTTCGCCTTTAAGTGACAGTAAAAGTATAGAATTAACTCCTGAAAGTATTAGAAGTGACGCAAGAAATGTGATGTGAATATATGAAAGCCTATAGTAATTTTATTGTATGGAGAAATGCAAGAGGCGCCAAGAATTTTTCAGAAACAGATTCTGAAAAATTCTTGGTGCCTATTGCATTTCTTGGGTTTTTGGCCTACTTCCACTCTTTGGAGTACCTACAATGCTAAAATCAACAGTCAGTTTTAGATAACGACGCAAAACTGGGCACATAATCGAAATTAATAGCGGATCTGAAGAGGATGTCTGATGGATTTAAACCTAAAAAATCCAAAGTGTTCTCAGTGAAAAACGTGGAGACTTTCCTTAATGAGGCACCCGACAAAGTTTTTCAGTTAAGTAAGTAACTATGTATATAGTGGATTAGTAAAGTATAAGCATAGTGTTTTAAAATGCGCATTTTATTGTAACCTGTACTTCGATAGATACTTGTCTTATTCACATTCGGTTTTGATACAGGTGGCTTTAATTTTCGGAGTGCATAGAGCTTGTCGTGGCAATGAACTTTTAAAAATAACTGTTGATGATGTCGAAAATCACTAGGATAATTTACTGTTAATAAAGCTGACAGACACAAAAACAAAAATTGACCGATCCTCCATAATCCGAGGAGAATACAAAACTATTGTACAGAAATACCTGGACCTGCGTCCTGCTGATATGAAGACCAATCGGATTTTCATCCGTTATCAAAATGGCAAGTGTTTCAGACAAGTTTTGGGAAAAAATAAAATTTCTAAAATGCCACAAGAAATCGCTACTTATTTGAAGTTATCAGTGAAATTCTTTTGGCAAATTCTGGTGCGGACTTAAATGTTCTCTCTTCTGCTACTCTTTTGGCAAATTCTGGAGCGGACTTAACTGTTCTCAAGCAACATGGAAGATCGAAATCAAGTCCTGTAGCTGAGGGGTATTTAGAAGATTCCATTGAGAACAAGTCGAAAACATGTGAACGCATCGTGGCGAACATTAAATTACAACCTTCAGTTAATCCATCCATACCACTGTCGCCGGGCCCATCTACATCCAAACAACGAGATTCACCGTCACATTGTCCTCAAAATGAGCCAGATTAGATTGATTAAAGATTGTAGAAACACGCAGAACATAAAATCTACAACAATCTCTATTCCTAATAAAACTGTAACAATAAATTTTCAAAATTGCGATATGTCTCCAATGCAAATATAAGTTTTTAGTTGTATTTATAATGCTTTCAGGCGTATTAGGATAATAAGTATAAGATTGTATCTACTATTGCCACTAGCACTTACTTTTGTCTAAATATGTAAGTTTACTCATAGTGTTTGTATTTTTTTTACTTATTATCCTAATACGCCTGAAAGCATTATACTTTTGCGTTAGGTTTTAATTTCAGATAGAAAATTGGATAGATTCCTCTAAGCGGTGGAATTTTCATAGGGCAAATATGTATAGTTACTTGGTCCTAATTATAGTGCGAGCTTTCCTTCGCAACTACACTAGCGTTAGGTATGTTGACATTTTTCACTATGTCTCAACTTCCCGACACGGTTCTGTATCAAGATAAATCATATCCGTCATCTTGGAACTTTATCTGCATATGATTTTAGCTCTCCTAGGCTTTTGAGTGTTTGCTAGGAATATTAAGCACCTTAATATGGAGTTTCACATGGGAAATGAGGTAAGTCTAAAAGATTTCTACATATCATACCAGTATTGTCTCTCCTTCTCCCCTTAAAATATATCCAAAGGTTGACTTCAAAAGATCGCATTTAGCGATAAGACAGCCCAATGTGCCAACCTAACTAAAATATCTACATTTATATTTATATAATTCGTATGGTGTACGTAATAAGGAGTATTATTTTAAATTTCTACTTATTGTTACATGATACTATTTGTCTATTTTTATACACATACTAAGAAATACTTAAATCAAATTAATGCAATGCTGGAGTGAGTGAGTGAATTAAATGATGAAAACCAAAATTAAAACCGAATTGTTTTTTTTTTTGTGTTTCTTTTACAAATTGCTGTCATTTTGAAATAAAAAAATCTTTGAAGAATATTTTTATAGCTTGACAATGTTTTGTTTCTTTTTCTTCATTAATTTCATATATTTTTATTTAAGTACATACGTAAGTTGTAGGAATAATTTGTTTTGGGATTGAACACCTCTCAATGACTCAAACTTGATGAGTTTGCTTTGTCTTTATTGGCACAGAGCGGTCTTCAAAAAATTAATTAACACTCTGCACCTATTCGTATTGACATTCAATAAGGAATATTATTTAAAAATATTTAAATTGAACCAACAAAATGTAATTTTAAAGACACGAAACCTAAATAAACATGTGTGGTATACATATATTTATTAAGTTTGTGTCGTTAAAATTACATTCTGTTGGTTCAATTTTAATATTTTGGGATGCAATTTTACCTACATTTAACAACACATCGGTCCAAAGTAAATCAACTTAAAAAGATGTTAAGAAGCATAATTGTCTCAAAAACTTTATCTATATGGAGATGAATGAACGATTCGCGAAAGGCGATACTCATACACTCGCGTGCAGTCTAATCGACTCAACCCCTAAGCGCGCATACATGGGCGGTTTTCTCAAGTAAGGCGAAACTGAAATTAAAAAAAAACGTATTTAATTTTAAAGCTTATATTATAAGCTTCAAAATTCTTTTCCAATTCCATTTCCTTTCTACAAAAAAAAAAAAAAAAAAACATGGCTTCTTCAAAATATTTGTTTAACAGTAAAATATTAGATTTATTTAGATTTAGAAATACATAATACAAATGTTGTTATTGTTGTGTTCTTATTTTGTTTTAATACATAGTAGTACAAGTGCAAAAGTAGTATATAAGTTAGAGTAGGTTAATATTCGAATGCCGCTAGATGCGTGAGCGGCAGATGTGTCCTGCAGGTCGATTCTGTAAAAATGTCACCGTGAAGACTTGTGTGGAGTGAGCTGTCAGTGTCATCCCGTCTTGGTCAATCCCCCGCACCAGTAGCACTGACATCTCACTCCACGCTCACTTCACCAAAGTTTTCACGGTGAGAATGTTACAGAATATCACTTCTGAAAATAACTATATTAACCACCACTATGTATCCACGATATCCGATGAATGAAAAATGTCTTTGTCTATAGTACAGTTACTTCGACATGAGCTATTCGCTCCTGCCAATACAAGAGGATAAGATGAAGAACTCGTAAAATGCAGTTACAAGAATGGGCATCCACGTACAACCCGTCAGGCTTCAAAGCAAGAGTGAACAGGCATCTTCTGAGCTTTCCATCAGACGAGATCGAGGTCAACAGCAGGAACATAAGGCAAATCTTTACGTACCCTGCCAACTTCTTCGTCGACCTTCTTAGCGACCCTGTAGACGTCTTCTCTTTGGGTCAAGTCTACCACATACCCGTAGCATTTGCCGCCGATTCCTTTCACGAGCTTCACTGTGTCTTCTAAGCCTGAAACAACACAATTTAGGTCATCAGTACCTTGACTTGCTAAAAGTATACTTTTATTATTTAAATGAGTATAGTTTTTTAACGTCTTCAGAATGTCAATGACAAGATAGCTTGTTTATAATACAGGGTTACAGATATTAGAATGTTCGTTCAAAGACTTCAAATATAAAACATAAAAGGCTGTTCTCCATGCCATTGACATACCTAGTAACATTTTGAGATAATAAAAAATATTCTTGAGAGGCTGAATAACAAGTATTTAGGTGCAACTTATTTAAAAAAAAAAAAAACTTGACCCTAATGGACATACAGGTTTAATAACCTCTGATAAACTTGAACAGTTCTTACATTCAAAAGTACTGTTGCGCACAAAAGTAAAAAGTCCATTAGCCAGACAAAGAAGTCGCGTATATGACTGTATTTCTTCGTTACTGAGATAAGGCGCGACTTTTGACGTGCCTGAGTTTTTTACTTTCATCATCTTGTCACTTCTGTAACCGAGTGTATGCTAAGGTATGCTTTATATAGTGAAGTTGATGGCAATGTCCGACCCGAGTCCGTTATATGTAGGTATTTTTCTGTGAATTTCGTCGAGTGTGAGTAGAAAGTAACGAGTCTATGCAATACAAAAATAACTTACACATGTGAGTTTTTTAATTTACAGTAATGTATTTATTCCGGTGAGGCTAGTAAGACAATCATACAAAAAATAACATCTGAACACGATACATTTAAATGTTGACGTTCAAAAGTGCTTATAGTGCCTATTTGAATTAAATTCTTTGACTTTGATAAACGAAATATTAATCAGTGTTGGGAGTAGTCTAAAATTGTGTCGAAGAAAATAAAAAGATGTTGGAACATGGATTTATTGCGATTTGGTAAAATTGCGCCTTTGCGCTTATGCTATTTATTGTACCTTTGTTTATTGCTGTATTCGCATAAAATCGAATGCAACTTTTCTACTTTCCGACCGACTTTGTCAATTCAAAAGTGCCTGTACGTAATTGGTAATTTTAAATAAATGCTTTGAAAAATTTAATGTTGAAACTCTCAAACTTAGTCATACAAAAACAACGTTTTGATAATAGGGGGGCACGGTAGTGCCCCCGCCAAATCGAGCGCGAAGCAAACACTGACGTACCATCCTTTACTGGAACCATTTCGCCGCATTTTCAGGCCCCTATTTGAGAACCTCTGGATAAGACCAGAACGCAGAAATTTTCGTCATCCAGTAAGCTATAATCACATACTTGAAATCCAAAATTTCAAGTCTGTCGGTCATTTACGTCCGAAGTTAAGCGAAAGCAAAGTTTCGCATTTATGACACTCACTCACTCACTCATGATCATCAGAATAGAACTAGTACTTCCCATAAACTCAGACAGCTGAAATTTGGTACAGAGTTAGGGTTTAATGGCCACATAAAGGGAAAATTATAAAAACTAGGATAATCGAAGATCTGGAGTACCTGGTGACCCTGATTAGAAAACACAAGAGCCCAACCAAACTGAGATCAACATACCGCCTTTACAAAAAATATCGAAGTTCTGAAGTATCTGATGAAGAACCCTCAGCTGGTCTCAGCTGTATTAGAGGTATGGTAATGCCCCCTTCTAATATTGGTACATAAAAAATCGACTGTCATTGCAAAAACCCAGTGGGACACATCCTCTAATTTAATCTAGCCTATAGCGTCCCACTGCTGGGCGAATGCCTCCCCTTCTGCTTTGCCCACGTTTCTACAAAAAGAAGTGAAACCCTACCAAAAACATTCTGTAAAAAACTAGCCAAGTCTCGATGGAGCTGCTTGTTTATCTCTAAAAAGTAATGAAATCTCGACAAAGTCGTGCCAAGTCTAAGGTTCCTTACTGCGATTTCATTATGGGATCTTATTTAACTGCACAACTTTCCATTTCACACATGAAACAGTAAAAAATTCGGCCTACTTAAGTACGGATAATCACATTAAATTAGTGTAGCAATGTGTGTGTGCGTTGTCCGTGAAGCGCGGATGCAGCTGCGGCTTGTGCGCAAACGCAGCGTTACCATTAACAAGCGCGTGTGCTGTGCGCGGGAGATTGCTCATTCAGCCGTGCGTGCGATTGTACTGTTACGATGTTAGATGTTGCATTGATTATTAAGTTTAAAAAAAAACTTCATATTACCATTTAAAGGCACTTATGAGAAGTCTGAAGAGTCTGAGTCTTGTTCTTACACAACTGCACAAGTCATATTAAAAAGTCTTGGTTCTTTTAATCCTGTCTTCAAGCAAGTTATTATTATTAATTCGATGTTTGAAAATGATCGTGTTTAACGAATTTTATCGATGCTTCTTCTAATTTGTGTCGTACTGTTACGTTCGTTGTTGCGGTTTTGGAAGCATATGTGATGACAGTTATCAGTGAATAACAGAATTAGTTTTTATATCAAGTGTTTTAGAGAGTTTTTGAGTTTTTCCGGAGCTTGATCCCTAAGTAAGCAGTTTTCTACAGGTTCCAGAATGTTAGTGTTGCCTAAATAAATACTAGGTACATGTCAAGAAGCAAGACGCATTGCTGTCGACGGTAATGAGTAATTCCTGAAACTATGGTTCTGAAATTCTGGTTTACGTAAACATAGACCAGCCATTCTTCGTGCAGTTATAGGGCACGAAGAAGTATAGTAGATAAGTGCCGTTCATAGTTATAGCTATGAGTGCAGATTTAACAAGTGATCTTGGCCGAATACTCTTGAAACCTGCGCCTGATTCAATTGATCGAACACGAGGTTTGTTGCACAAGCGCCGGAATCCGGCTCACCTTGACAGTTTCATGCAATTTGGCTGTTGGTTTGGTTGCGTCTAATGCTATATAGGTGCTAATTGTCTCGTGGAAATTGTGTTTATATTGTCCATTTAAATGTATGCAACTTTATATTTTCATTGTATTTCTGTAAATACGTTTTAATTTTGTTCCGTACCTCAAAAGAAAAAGTCGGAACCCTTAAAGGTTCACTTCGTTGATCCTCCGTCTGTCCGTCTGTCTGTCTTTCAAGACCCTTTTTAAACTAAAATATAATTATTTTGGTAATAACACTTAAACTAAACAACTACCGTTTTTTAAATGGTCTATAATCATAACAACAAAAACATATATTAAGATTAAAACAGTTAACCTGAAAACCATTTGAAACAACGCTCTTTTTCACCTTTTCATGTTCGTCCCAAATTAAAAAAATGGAATTGTGTGAAAACTGAATAAACTATCAACTTTGTAGTACTTAAAATGCGTTGCTCAATCCAAACATTTGAAAACTACTTTTCTCATTGGTTTATAACGATCAGGCTGTGACCTTAACAATTTTGTTGCAATCATTTTGCATTGAATTTGCATACTTATGCCATGATTTAAGCTTCTTGAATCAAAGTTGTTCAAAGCACAGAAAGAAGAAATGGGCCTTTTGGGAAACACGTCACAACTTCTTACGTGCTTATCACTAAATCAAACATATAACTTTCTTCCCACTAGAAGGCGAGCACACTTAAATCTAAACCTAATACACCCTGTATTAGGTATAGATTTAAGTGTGATTCAGTACTAACGTAAAAAAACGAAATTTAAAAATAAATATTCTGTTCCATACATGACCGCCTAATTACCCTTTTCTATGAAGCAGCTGTTTTTTTTTGTTGATGCCGACGAAAAATTTCAGCGCAGGCGGTTTAGGGTTAGAATCACTGAATCCATGGTAACAGGTTGAGCGTCAATATCCATGCCACCCTGTATTAATTTAATTTGTAGGTACCTACCCACCTAGTATTTATCTATTCAAACTACATATCAGTATTACACAGAAATATTCGTACAGACTTATAATTAGGTCAGGTTTCTAACTCTTAGAAGTAAGTACTGTACTGCAAACCGACCGCTGTGCAATCACTTGCTTGAAGACAAGCAATCTGAAGCGTTATTTTCTCGAACATAATGGCGATAACGACTAGGGTTGTCAAGTAGTAAAAGCATTCCTGCGTTTTCTTTGCAGAAGAACTCTCGGTTACTATCCCTACCTCTATCCTACCAAGTTCCTCTAAGGATATCTGGGAGAAGGGCATGTGGCCAGGTAGGCGTTATGCTCAAAGTAGGGAAGGGTATGACGGATACTCCTGACATCCACAATGAGCTGATTCGACTCTACACACCTAATAATTATCTCCGTGGTGGAAACCATCGTCTGCTAGGCGTGCCTTCGTGTCCGACTGTAGCCCGCGCTGCGTCTCCCCACCGTGCGTGTTGACCGCACTAAATAAATAAGCCCCTGGAAGCCAACCCGGACTGCGATCTGTTTGCTAATAAATTCGCCGTTTTGTCATGTGCCACATTTTTGTGAGAATCATAGTATTTGATTGTTATTATTAGTTTTTGTTTTATGTTTGTACTTAATAAATATACTTTGATTTATGTAATTGTTTTTTTAGGCCGTGTTAATAAATAAAAAAAATAAGGATAAAAAAAAACAACTTTATTAGCAATTTATGTGTTTACTCCGAATTTGGCAAACTTGTTTCGAACTCGTGTGATCGCGAACTGTTAAGTGGGGACAGGGCCTGCGAGGAATTTGAAAAAACAGGTTTATAATTAAAGAAACTATTGCCGTCGCGCTGAGTCAAGTTTGCCCCCGTAGAGTGTGATAGGGACAGCTGCAGCTCAGACCGATTATACCACATAAATTTTGACGATATCGACGTTTCGTATTCCTCTGTTTTTCTTCCTCGAAAACTGAGCAGAAACTTTTCGGCGGTAAAAATGGGGCATTTTTTGTAATTTTTGGAGGGTAATATTTTCTTTACTGATTAGTTGCTAAAAAGGAAATTCCTAAAAGACCTGTCTTCAGCAGACCTAGAATTTACAACAAAAAAAAATTGCTCTAGAGGCTTCAAGAAGGAAAAAGGATTTTATAATCTTTTAAAAAAAAAAAGAAAATGAAATTGGAGTGAAAATGAAATTAGTAATTGGAGCCTCCTTTTAAACAAAGAATGCCTGTATTAGGAGACTCCGCTCTTTCAAGCAAGGTGACAGCAAGGTAATCGTACAAAATAAAATAAGAGAAAAAATAATAATGTGTGAATATGTATGTGTGTGTGTGTGATTTTACATTCGTATGGAGAATCGCAGGCTCTCTTCCCTCTTAGTCGGTTCGGGTAAAGAGGAACAGACGATTACCATGTATTAACTCCGAGCTTTACTTAGGTCTTGCGTACGCACTCCAATAACAAGAAACGCTATGACTGTTGGATATTTTCCCAGCCAATTTTGTACCATCACCATGAGTTCATGACACCACATACCTACCCTTAGGCGTCAAAGCACCTATAATAAAAGCCTCATCGCATTTAAATATGCAACGTTGCTTCGTGGAAAGCCTTTTACTAACAAAAGTCTAAAGTACACAGCTGTTTTACCTCTGACAGTAGCAACCCAATAGCAACGTTATTACAACGGCAATAAAGATCATTGTGATTTTGACAGTGATGCAAACTCAGATGTAAAATAAATGAAGCGACTGTACAAGGATCTTTTGGCGCTCGAATGATGTTGACGGGAGGGCGCTGTTGGTAAACATTTGTGCGGTTATTTTGTGAAATGTATTCAAATAACAAAATGGCGGAGTTAGTTTCGATGTTGCCACGCGCCTGAATGCGCCTTGTAGCGGTATGTAGGACGTGACAGCCCTACGTAAATAATGAAGTACATAACAAATGAAGATCGATGGAGGCTTTGATAGACGACCACTAGAAACGGAAGACAAAAGACAGATTGTAGAATGATTTCTACGGCACGTTGTAAAAGTTCAAGAAAAGAATGATTTTTTGTAAAGCTAGTGATTTGTCTTCTCTTCGCTACAGTAGAGATAGAAGTGGTCACTGAACTTATTCGAAGTCTGCCTTTGACACAATTATAAAATCCTTCATTTGTTTCCATGTCTTTGTATATGCTTCAATTACATTTCAGTCCGCCTGCTTATTCGGAGTGAGAAGATTGATCTTATTATTACAATACTTATGATGTTTTTTTCGCCGAGACGTTTTTTTATATTTAAGGTTGTTCAAAGTTCCATCTAACTGTTCATAACAACGTCGTTTATAATAAATTAAAAGATGTGTGAGGCAATATAGTGATCGCAAAAAAACTTGATTCAGATAACTGTACAGACCTACCTATCGTTTTAAGGATTTTAATAAACTATTAAAACACTTCAAATAACATCTTAGTTTAAAATCACGTTTTAGCGTCTTTACTCCGTCATTCTAAGCTAACTATCATTATACCTTTTTGAATATCTTCTCCGTCATCCCAAGCATACGT
Organism: Dasypolia templi; assembly: GCA_963555695.1. Taxonomy (NCBI): domain Eukaryota; kingdom Metazoa; phylum Arthropoda; class Insecta; order Lepidoptera; family Noctuidae; genus Dasypolia; species Dasypolia templi. The sequence continues at coordinate 8,993,995 of OY743157.1, forward strand.
CTTTGGCATAGGTACGTTATCTGTCTCACATACACTTTAGCATTCAGCTCTTTCACAAAAGTCATGCATTCATCAAAGTTCCATTCATACATTTAGGTAATTTGTTGTACAACATGTCAATTTATGTCAACAATTTAAGCTTCTCGTCCGTTGTGTTTATGCTAATGCCGGCTGTTGACTAAGTACTGTGTCAGCACTTTCATAATACACTCAACATATTTTATTGTTCTGTAGGAGCGGCCATGGAAAAATTGCCACATTCTCTTAGCTACGTTTCTATTGATTTTCGTTTTAGAAATAACTTTTCACCTCAGCACCTCAAACAAGTCTAAAATGATAGTAGGTGGTATACATTATTATATAGTACGTATAAATTAACTTTATTAAGGGGTGGCAACACTTGCGGTGTCCCTGACACAAAGGTTTCTTTTGAGGTAAACAAGTATTTTAGTTGGTAACAGCAACTTAATTAAGCCAAGTGACATGAAAAGAATAACATATATTCTTCTCATGCCACTTGGCTTAATTAATTTTCATTTTAACTCACAAAACAGGTTGGCAGGCAACCATTAATATTTTGCTTCAGCTAGTATTTATAATTATTATTATAATAATTATAATTCTGCTATACATATAAAATATTTTTTTTTGTATGTTTGTTTGTTACACTTTCACGCTGAAACGGCTGAACGGGTTTGGATGAAATTTGTCACATGGGTAGACCATGATCTGGATTAGGACATAGGAAACTTTTATCCCGATATCCTCACGGGATCGAGACTTATGCGGGTGAAACCGCGGGGCGCAGCTAATAAATAATAAAAGGGGTTAATGTACTACATGCCCATTAGTTTTGCAGTGATTGGAAAATTCTAGTCAATCATTTCAAGTCAGAAAAGACAGAGTGAGTTAATTATTATATTTAGCTCAAATAGTTTTCAGTGAGTGCAATCGGACTATATCGCACCTGCGACTTTCACGAGCTGTTGGGCATTTAAAAGCTACTGTACTTTTATCTTTCCTAGAAACTATTAATTTGATTTTATAGTTCTATCGATTTTATGACCACTAACTTTTATATCGGCACACTTTCAGCTGTAGATAGATAGACTACCTAAGTTATAGTCAAAGCACAGAGCTGTGTGCTTCTAGGAAAGCCTTGACAAAACGATTATATTTGGAGAGAAAGGTTCGCAAATATTTGTGGCGCTAACAGCAGAATGTGAAAATGTTTTTTCTTAAGCATATAGGCAGTAGGAAAATTTCCTTGTACATAAACCATGGTTTTGTTTGGGGTACTGTCGGAAAATTAATTAAGAAATGACAAAGGTCTAGGTCTAGTTTAAGAGGAGGTTCCGTAAAATGTATGTTATAAGAATTCTTATTCTGAAACAGTCACACATACAATCAAAATGGAACTTTAGTAGGTAGGCTTTATTGTATTTATTCGGGAAAACAAACAATTACACATTAAGTTTCCAATAGTGTTGACGTAATTTTAGTTAAAATAAATATACATCAATGTAAATTAATCACAGTGTCTAAAGTTGTTTTCACAAAAATCAATATTTTTTTACGACCGATACTCTCTGGGCAACATACGTGTACATCAAAACAAAATCAACCTTACACACGTTTCAAAGTCATAATTACAAAGTGCCGAAAAAAAGCAATAAAATTTTACGACTGAGGCTCGCCGCTGGGACAAGGAATGAGTAGAGTCGAAAGGTCCAATTTTTTTTTTTTACTGTAATTATAATAATAAGGCTTGAAGAATTCTTCGGATCTTTGACGCATCACCCCACCACACCTCACTAGATCGTTTGGGAAAAAAAAAAATCAAACCTCAGATTTTTAATTTTATAACTTGCTCTTAGTCAAAATGAAGTCTATAAACTATTGCTATAATATTTATAGAAGCAATCACAGTATGCAAAATAAAAATCATTCACACATTAATATTAACAAAAAAAAAAAACTACACAGCGTCTTCAACAAATGGAACAGAATCAACGCACGAAACCCGAACAATTTAGGCATGCGACCGTATGATTCATTCTTTTAGTAAGAGCCTTTACAATTGAGATGGCTTAGAAAGTTAGAACTCCCGTTGTCATTGCGAGTTATTAAAAAAAAAATACTATGATTTCTTCACAAAATATCAGTGTTTACAAAACAGTGATAACAATTATATAAAAATAATATGAATAATAAATTATCAAAAATAGAAAACATCATGCTTTTTTATGCGACCTGTATGTGTGACTTTTACCATTTTTAAACGAGCACAGAGGCGTTAGAGCGTTCGATTGCTACTAGACAAAAAGCGCACCCAAATGTTCAATTGGGGGCTCATTTGGTGAAGACATTTTTTGTCGCTGATTGCGTATGTCCCACAAACAATTGGTCACTTAATATCGAGTCTCCTATTGCCTGCACGCTACAGGAGCTAATGGACACTACTGAAGGTGTTAGGCCTGTAGCCATGTTCTGGGTTGTCTCAGCATTATCTCTCTATCTGCTGTTAATTCTGGAATTTTTGTGTTTATGTTCGTTCTCTGCGTCATGTTTACCGCAAATAAACATGTTTTAATGCCATCGGCACGCAAAGAAGAAGGCCGTACGTCAATGTTAACAAAACCTCCCTCCTTTCAATTGAACATCCGTACTTCGTGCGGTCGACTGAACCTATTTTTTTATTTCGTTAACATTAATGTTTATTACAAAAAATAGAGTTTAGAAATATTTATTTGTCTTCGTATTTCTTATAATTACATACCTAACATTTATTTACATAATTACATTGATTGTATTAACAAGCAATTAATAACCAGTTTAATTTTGTCTATAACATGATATACAAGCTAACACTAATATTTATATATAATGTACAAACGTATAATAAAAAAAGAGGAAAGAGCTGCCAAGGCATCAAAAAATTCGTCCGCATCGCTGTTAACGGGACAAGTGCCCAAAAGGCTGGCAACATTGCAACGTTGGATGGCAATACAATCAGTACTTTGGGCAAAAAATTGGCCAGCCGTCTGGTCACGATAAGAGTCGACCACCCGCTTGGCGATGTCCCGAAATAGCCGATGAGCACTGTGACCCCAAGGTCCTAGTGTTTCAACCCCAAACGGTTCAAACATATAACTCCCAATCAGGTTATAATACATACTTCTATTTCCTTAATGGTTATATGTGGAATAAAGAAACTAAACGCAAGTTTTATAACGCCTAAAAGTTTATGATCCCCTGCAGTAAACAAAATCAGAAAAATATATGATATTCTTCAGGATATATATATAATAGGTAGATAGCGTGTTGAAAGCAAAATACAACTAATTTAATTTATAAATATAAAAAATAATAATTTATAAAAAATAAATTTTCAAAATATGATAGAAACAAAAAACTCTAAAATAAAATTTTTACGATTTGAAACCATACTATTTAACATGCAATAATTCTGATTTTTTGCAGATTATTTTACAAGCAACTTAATAACGTGAAAAGTGTTTTATTTTTCTAGTCCAGTCCATAGATTTTCTTAAACAGATAATTGCTTAATTTTTTGCAATAAATTACCAGCATTGTGTGGTCATCGCGTTTCTCTTTCTTTTCTATGCAGTCTGACATTGACCGCGATTTAGCTGTTGTCAGCTTCTTAATATGCGATTTTAAAAATCAAGGGGATCCAAGATATTTTTCTCAAGACATTCAACCTTTATTTTACGCGGTAGGTACATGAGGCCGTAAGTCAGTGGTGACGCTTTGACCTTCAGCCGGCCTAGCGTAGTACGGAGTTTCAATAGAATAACAGGTCAGCTTATACTGCAACTGGTTTGATTAATACTAACGTGCGGGCTACCGTACCTACTTATGTAGGTCCGCCCACGTTCATGTCTTTCATTTATCGGGATGGAAACACCAAAACTCTTTAAAATTAAGTAACCTGTTAACTAGCTAACTTTCGCATTCATAATAATCATGAATATAACGGAGCAGAGAGCCTAGACAAAGTGATATTCATAACATTCGATTAGCAATGACGCTAGAAGAAAAGCCAAAAAAAGTAATGGGTTTGACTTAAGCTATCGAAATGTCACGTGATCATAGGTCATAGCGTAGTATCGTAGTGGAGCGATTGAAATCTGTTTGTCTAGGCCCTCAGGATAGCTTCTATGTCTACTCTACGAATAGAAGACAAATCACTTTCTTAACAAAAAGTAAGTCTTTTCTTGAATTTGGACATCGCGCCGTAGAAATCTTTCTACAATCTTTTACTCTGTCTTCCGTTTCTTGCGTTTCGATAGTGGCCTCGCCACGCATGCTAATGTGGTAATCGCAGCTTCAATATCATCGAGATTGTGCCGGAATATAGGAGTTCATCGCAGATGTGGTACGACAGCGGCTCCTGTGAAATCACCTCTGTCATCAGATGACAGCTCCCACGCAACCATCGCTGTGACGCTCTGCTAGAGTGACAGTAATTAGCCAGTGTCAGTCTTATCCGAGCTTCTCGGCGATTCCACTAACTTCGTAACAAAAATAGACGAAGGCGCCACTTGCTGCGCCGTCAAATTCATAACTTACTTGTTACTTGTTATACTAACATGACAATGTAAACACGTTATGCATGTCATGCGGCAGGACAATGGTGTGACAACCTGCAAGCTAACACCCGTGTCATGTCACAAGTATTTCTACGCCACACCTTGGCTTGTGCTTACATAACACTATTTTAAAACAAGCATACGAGGCTTCATACCTATGAAAAAATCTTACGGCTGAATACCCAAACGCCACTTAATTATAGACCCAGTTTATGAAGGGCCCGCGGACTCAAAGCGCGCTCTTGTATTCTCAACGCTCAGCTCAGCACCGAGAGTTGGAAATCCAACAGTGCGCTTTTGTTAGGCATTGCTTTTATATGTCGCCCATTGTTAATGAAAACGGGCATCAATTTCATAATATAACTGCTATGATATTGATCACTGACTGAAATAACCACACCCGACGAAGTCACTGAACAAGGGTCTTAAAGTCAGTTATCCCATTTTTGCGCCGATTAGCCTTTTGGGGGATTCGGGTGTCTCATACTGTCTCTGTCCGTACTAGCAACATAAACAAGAAATCTATACGATAAATTAAAGTCGCTTTTGGCGTCTGTCTCTGTGACCGCTTTGTACTACTAAAAACGCAACGGATTTCGTTGTGGTTTTAGCTGTTTCACCTGGCATCGTGTCCGACAGACATAGTACAGTGTCCTGCATCACCTGACCTCTCTTCTCCTCTTTTTCATTGTAAGAGGGGTCAGATAATGCAGAGCACTGACCTTACCTATCAGTGATGAGCAGTCAAACGCTAGTCTACAAGCGAAACGTCTATTTCGCACGCACACAAACAGCCGGATTTTAATTCATAGTTAAACGAGCGCGTTACGAAAAGTCCGTAGGAAAATTCAGTTGTATTAAAAAACACTGCATTGCAAATACAAATGAAGTTTATTGAACTCTTCGATAATTGCGCTTTGTCGGTGCTGACTTTGTTTTGGAGAATTTACACTTCTATTATTACTTATTTACGCCCAGAGTTGCGTTAAAATTAGCAAGAAAAACAAATATTTGATGCCTGATTTTTTTTAAATAGTTTTTTTTATTATTATTCTGTTTCCTCACAAACAAAATTAATAATTAGGCAAACGATATCATGGTAAACAATGGATGTAAAATTCAAACAGTGATACGTAATACACTCCCGTTTGTATGGACAAACTGTCGACTAGTGCAACCTTAAGAGAATGTATTCCGGAAGGTTATGTGTGTGTATAATACTATATTAATCTTACATATTATAAGAATTGAATCTCGATGTTTTTGTCAAGTCGTAAAAACCGTGCGATGCAGGGGCGTGTCGCTAGTATTTAATAAGAAAGTTTTGAAGTCGGTGTCAGTTGAGTATTAAAATTTTGATGTTCGTCCAAAAACCATTACATTAATTAACTTACGTACAATTTATGAAAACATAAAATTGCTATAGCGATTGAGGTAAAAGCAAGGCTAGCAGCGTACGTTCTCAAGAGGAAGGTTCACGATTTGGCATGTGAGGAATGGAAGATTATTTTACTTTGTTGATTTATAATTAAATTGCCATTTGAAATCGGTGAAGTAAGAAAGTAGGTACCTATCAATATCGAAAACATGTTTGGGTAAAAAACATGAATACTTTTAATAATTTTACAAAACGGTAAATTCTTTGGAAAACACTTCAGAATAATCGTTGGAAACTGTTTAAAAATCTTATTGAGTAGGTAATTAGATTCACTTTGTTAATTAGTTTAATTTTTCACGAAAATCAAGGCATAAACGCTTCTTAGTGTGCTAGTATATTGGACAGTAACATACATATCAAAGATATAATCTAGACTCGTGTAGATTGCAAACAACGTCATCTATTTTAAAAAGTACCAGTGCGGACGGCCTTGTCATAGAATGATCACGACTTGTGCAGCATCCAAAGGTGGAATGATATACTTAGACTCAATTGAGCCTCTATAATATAATAACCGTCTAGAGTCCATTAAGGTTAAACCCAGATGAATACATTATGGATTTCTTAAACTTCTTTAATACAGCCCATTTGTTTCAAACCGGTTAATAATATAGGAACCAATAATTTTTATATTAAACCTTGATGATGGTTATATATGCAAGTTAATTGGCTATAAAATCACTGCCTCTGACTCTGACTGCTTCGTGGGTCTAGTGGTCGCAGTCGCTACTGCTGAGCATGAGGTCCTGGGTTCGATTCCCAGGTCGGGCAACGTGTTATTGGGTTTTTCTATCTGGAATTTCTCAGTAGCAGCCCGAAGTCTGGATTTGTGCCCGGTAGATGGCAATAGGCTCGCCCCCTATTACATGGGACTTAAACATAACTGGCGAAATGTGGGTGTACTATAGGTATACCTCTGTCCAACCCTTCGGGGAAACAAGGCGTGGTGCTATTTTATGGTATGTTATAAAATCAAGATGTTTATTTTTTCTAGTTCAATTAAGTCTGACAGCGATTATTTCTAGAAATTACAATGGATACAATTACAGTGGATTTTCCTCAACATTTTCCGAGTCTAGAAAATGCATTAGCACGTAGTATAATATTTCGTTGTTACAATGTTAGAACTATTAAATTGTCATTATTTCATCATCAAATCTGGAATTAACTACCTTTTTATTTAGGGTTTCGATCATGTAGGTAACACTTTACACCATATTTACGTTTGTGTTTTTCTTTACAATAAGATTAATGTGTCTGAGATCACGACCTTACATTTGTGTCAGAACAAACCTATTGAAAATAAACAAATATAATATGAACATTATCATCATCACCACTCAGCTAAGAAGGTTGAGTATTTATTATTGAATTTTTTTTTTATATTAGGACTTAATTTTTAGATATATACTGCACTGGCTAAATTATAAACAAATTGACTAATACAATTATAAACGTGTTTAAAAAACCTTGTTTAGTTTAACAAGTCAAGGTTTACATTATTATCATCTAGGTATCGAATGTGCTCGTATATTTCGCTTTTCAAGTGTTGTTGGCAAAAGCAACGAACAAATAAAACGCAAGGCCTCACCGCTCCATTGGTCACTCATAAGAGCCATTTTCGCAGAAAAACGTAATTTCTAACAGACCATGAAGATATTAACTTCACAGTTTTAAGAACTGTTTCTAACTGTACATCAATCTAAACAAGTTATTGGTTTAGAAAGGAAAACTTTCATTCTAACAATTCTTTCTTATTTATGTTACACGAAAGCGTACCTATATATGTCTAGCATTTGGCAAGGTTGTGTTTCTAACTTGTCTATTTCGACGTTCTATTTATAAACCTGTTTTTCTGTCATTGGATTTGAGCTGGCCATTAATTACTTGTAAAACAAAAAAAATGTGTGTATCCCAAATTGTAATTTTGGGACCTAGTTGGTTTTCGTGTCAATGTTTTTTTAATTTACAAAGAAATGGCAGTGTTTTAGCATAATTAAATAAACATAATAATAAAAACTTGTAGCGAAAATATAGGATTTGATTTATGTAATGCCTGTTTACATAAAAATAATGGAATATCGACAAGCAAGAGCGTTGTTAGTTATAATCTAGATTAGTGGTACCTAATAATAATACGCTTATTTTTTTTTTTTACATTTTTGTAAATTATTCAAAAAAAACAATGTATTATGAATCACGTTAATTAATGTCTGCTACAATTTTTAATAATACAATGTAGCCAGTATAAAAAAAAAAATTTTTATTCCGGAAGTTTTTACAAGTTATTAAAATGAATGACTTGCTTAATAGCTCACCTCAGTTCGTTTTAATAAACATTATTTGACGTTGTATGGGCAATCGAATGGAAGTACCTTTAAGCTAATTGCTGAACGAGTTGCGTAGAAGGTAAATATTGAATAATAAGTGTTAATTCGCCCAAAAAATATGTGTGTAATATATTTTATCCTAGTATAAATAAATCCAAATAGCCACTTTTTCCGATTACTTATTATTCTTCATCAGTTGTCTGTACATTTGTTGTGTGTTTTCACAGTTATTTATTCCTACAAAATATAACCGAATCGCTTCATAAACAAAATAATAATCATCCGTAATAAAAAACATAATTTTCAAATCAAAACAAGACGCAACATTCAGCATTTTTTACTACTATTTTTATGTCTCTGCATCACCATTTATCAAGTGTAGATATTATTTATTTTCGTAATCTTGGGTGAGAACCACAGAGTATTATGTCTTCCGGCAGTTTACCAAATCTTTGTGAACACACGAAGTCAAGGTTTCTTTATAGTTAAAGTTCACTTTGTTCCGTGTCCCTGTTAATCTTAAACTTGAGTTTTACTTATATTTGGCTTTACTCAGAATCAGCTGATGGTTTTGTTATAACATTATGAGACAGACCGGTAGTTACTTAAAAGTCATTTAAGATTTCGTTGGTCGTTTTTAAATTCTGAGAAACAAACAGCTCAGTTCAGTTCAGCTTTAGGAGTAGAAATTCCACATTCACGCCTTTAATCCCGGAATGGTTAGGCAGAGGTGTACCTATAGTACACCCACATTTCGCCAATTAAGTATAAGTCCCATGTAATAGGGGTCGAGCCTATTGCCATCAAAACTTCTAGTTAATTCGTGAAACCTAAATGTTTTGTTTTCGCTTGATGTTTCAGCTAAATTTATATCGACGTGAGGCGTCTGTCTCGCTAGTGCCTGGCATGGATGGTCCAATTGGTTCTTCTAATTCCAGCATATCGTAAAACACAGATTATAGTTCGATGTTAGTGTAGTCTGTTTCTTCATTAGTGCTTTGGTTAACTTTACTTGAATGAATGTAATTAAGGTTAATCAAGCCACGTAGCAGGAATGTCATGATATTTCTTTAAAAAAATATTTTTAATTGGTAAATCTCAGTCATTTCAATCTTGCTTTATTTTTCTTGAGAATCATTAATTCCAAAGCATTCGTAGGTTCATACGTTTGTTTTAAGTCGTGACTTTCTGTCTTCTCTGTTCTGAGGAAATAGACAACTCGAGCGATGTAACTAGTTTAGTAAGTTACTTTATTATATAAGGTGACATTTTCAGTGATTGGATACCTATAAATCTGAAGTAAATGCTCCACACGTCGATTAAACGCTGTATTGATCGTTACTAATTGCGGGTCGTTAAGTTGTAAAAATGTAATGACTTAATATGACTTATAACAATATTCTTTAAACGATGTAATTGAAGTTTCAATCAAGCCTATTTGATATATCTGTGATATTGTGACTTCCTTAATTTGTTACTTGTTTATCAATTTTATACCTAAAATTTTTAATTAGTTTTTGATTTTACTTTATTACATTATTTTATATTTTGTAAATGTGAGAACGTCGTAGGCCTTGTGGATTGTAAATTTATAGACCATTGTCTATTTGTTTAACATATGGTACTTGTTGACAGGCCTACACTGTCCTCCCATACCTATTAACACTGTAATTAAGAAACAATGTAAATGACAAATATTTTTACAAGAGTAACCATGGAGTTTCTTGCCTGCTCTTCTCCATAGGAAACTACCAATTGGAACCGTGCATCTAGAATCTGACGTTTCAAAAGGTTTATATGAAATAAAATATTTTGATTTTGATTTAATTCGGTGTGAATGATGATGTTTCTTTTAAAACATGTAGCCAATGTTTAGGGTAGTATACGCTTTAAGCACGGTGTTTTCCATCGTCAACATAGATGGTAAATTCTGCAAACACATTTTGCAATACTCGGCCTTAGGACAGTCGAGGGACAAGCATTAGGTCAGTTTCCACAACTCTGTGCGAGATAACCAAATATTTACAAGGCTTCATACAATAAACTACTAAGAATATGTACACGAAACATCATGTGTCTGCGCACCGATTGCTTTTAAAACGGTTACCCATACGTCAGCGTAGAGAGTTGAGGGCTCTGTATAGTTTATATTCCATATTTGACAAACCTACTTCTCCTTCTTACCTGACCCTCGATATTCAATACTTATGCTCTGCTCATACTAAAAATCTTTGTTCCACCAAAAATTGTCTTTTACGATGTCCTTCTCACCGCTCTGGTTTTATTCACTCTTCCTTCTTTGTCCAGGCGGTTTTTTTTGGAATGCACTCCCTCTGAACATCAGGATAGCAACCAGTTGGTTATCTTTCAAAGTGAAGGCTCGTGAACATATTCGTGAGAAGTTTGTTAAATCATCTCAGCGCTGATTTGCTGGATTCGTTTTCTCATCTATCTATCGTCATTTCTGCTGACAAAGTTTAATCTGTTTATATTTATGCATTTAAGTATCTATGTATTGGTACCTATTTTATTCTTTTTCGAGTTATCTATCCCTTTTGTTGCACCTGCCATGTTTTGTCTTTGCATCACCCTAAGATTGACTGGTGAAAAATGCCTCAAGCATTAATTCCGCCTTTGTACGGTATTTTTTTACTTGCGGATAAAACATCACGCCTGTAATCCCAGAAGGGTTAGGCAGAGGTGTACCTATAGTACACCCACATTTCGCCTGTTATGCTTAATTCCCATAGAATAGGGGGCGAGCCTATTGCCATCAACCGGGCACAAATCCAGACTCCGGGTTACTACTGAGAAATCCTACATAGAAAAACCCAATAACACACTGCCCGACCTAGGAATCGAACTCAGGACCTCATGCTCAGCAGAAGCTCTTGCGATCACTAGACCAACGAGGCAGTCTCATTGTTTTTAGTAGTTCTCAAGTTTAATAAATAAATAAATATGCCAGTACATTGCGTATTTACAACGGATGTATTGACAACGTTATTAGACAAATAACGCAATGGACTACACAACACAGGTAACTTATTTTACTGCAATTGCAAACCTAGTAAAATAACATGTCTGTTAAATGATTAATGGTGCTTTTGTATTTCACATCGATAGATTTATTTATGTAATTTATGTGTATGATGTAATTTGATAGTCTGCAGTTTATCATCTACGGAATTTTGTTTAATTTAACTTGAATAATATGAAGGTTTAAGTCTATCATATATTTGTAACATAAGTTAGATGCCAAGATCGACTAAATATTGGCAGGTAAGTATATAATAGAATCAGACTGAGCAGAATAGACTACTATGTATGCTATATGAAAATCCGAAAAATATATCGCGTTTGCTGGATCGCAAACGCCAGACTTTTTCTACGAAAGGATGAGGCTAAGTATGTACTGGTCAAAAATGAGAATAAACTCAAAAATATGCGTGGGCGTGGTAGCTAGATGTAGTATTTTACTATCGCAATTGTCTAGTTGTTTTTATCTTTTTTTTACTTTTTTAATGTAACAAACCCTAACTCTTGCTATGTTATTATCATTTTCTGTCTTAAATTATACTTTAAGGTAACTAATATTGCATTTACTCTCATCAATTTTAAGCTCCACTATTCACTAACAATATTACTCTTATTCAGCATTTTTTTTTCAGCAACATTCCCTAAAACGCTCAAATTCACAATACTGCACAAAATCACAACACTCCACAAAACTAACTAACTACCCAAGACTTTCAATTAAATACGCCTACTCGCACAAATCTAGAACTTACAGCAGAACCATAAAATTACCTTTTTCTGAAGATGGCTAATCAAATTAACCTTATTGATGACATCGACAGTACCGATATTTTTATTAGTACTAAACATAATATCCCAGAACAATGTGTTGATTTTGGCGTCAAAAGCCAGCTACTACTGCTAGACTATGGTAACATAGTCAACCAAAATATTCGGAGTATAATGAAAAACTATGATAATTTCTCGGTTTTCCTGTCCCGGCAATCTTTTTACCTGATATTATCATACCAAATGACCGAATGTAGACTTCATGAGCACACGCCAATAGTTCAATTAAATGGCAACGGATGCCATTATTCTCAATTTTATCTAAATCAGAACGATGGCTTAGCAATTATATATAAATCGGAACTTGATGTCACCATATTCGAGCCGCCTTTTTAAAGATGCAAACTGCTTAGTTATTAATGTTGGTACCGAATTTACCATCTTTGCTATCTACCGATCGCCCTCTGTGTTCAACATTAGTAATTTTTGCGAATCTTTAGAAACCCTCATCAGCTCCAATAATACATCATCGATGGCAATTATATCGATATTAAAATGAGTACAGAAGACAAAAGAGCCAGCGAACATTACATTACATTACCGGATACTACGGTTTCTATCCCGGGTACCAATATCCGACACGCGACAATTCCTGCCTTGACAATCAATTTCTCTCACCGATCACGATGCAGTGCATATAGGAATAAGTAAACCATCCATCAAGTCATATATCTGTCTCTCGGCAAACTAAATATAAGCTTAAATTGGACTACTCTAACATTCTTAACGAAATCGAAAATACAGATTGGAAACCTATTTAAAACTCCAATGACATGAATGCAGCAGTGAATATATTTACTGATAATTTAAGGTACATCATAGAACGACACACCAAAAAAGAAGTTTTGCACAATTCTAAAACCATTAGAAGACCCTGGATGACAAAAAATCTGCTGAAGCAGAGCCACACTTCACTCTGAAGCAAAAAAAAGCGATTCCGCTCCTGGCAGGGATGGCATTCCGAATCGTGTTTTTAAACTAGCTCAACATTGTCTAGCCGGTCCCATCTCACACATATGCAATCTGAACATGTCGTCAGGAATAGTTCCAGGTCAGTCAAAAATATCTAATATCTGCCCGATCTACAAAGCTGGTGACGCATCAGTCCCATCTAATTACAGGCCTATTTTTCTTCTTACGTCTCTATCCAAAGTTCTGGAGAAGCTGGTGAACAAGAGGCTATTAGCGTACTTAGAGAGGAAGCATCTGCTATCGGCCAACCAGTTCGGCTTTCGAAATGGCAGATCAACGGAGGACGCAGTCTCTAAGTTGGTGGATTATGTCATTGATAAACTTGAGAAAGGCAAAAAGTCTGTTGGCGTCTTCCTTGATCTTGCCAAGGAATTTGATAGTGTCAAGGCCCATACTGCTCAAGAAAATGGTAATCTTAGGTGTCAGAGGCATTGCTTTGGAATGGTTTGCCTCCTATCTTTCCGAACGTAACAGAAGGTTTGCCTGGGTGTTTTCGAGAGTATCTTAGCAAACGTGGCATAGGGAGTGCCCCAAAGTAGTGTCCTTGGCCACACCTTGTTTCTTCTGTACGTTAATCGTCTCTGCTCACTCAATTTGGACAACGCGCTAATATTTGCGTACGCTGATGACACAGATTTTCCATGGCGTCTCTTGGAAGAAAACCTACAGTGCCGCAGAGGCTGGAATGCAGAGGGTTACCAGATGGCTGCAACACAATCTGCTCACCCTTAATGTAATAAAATAAACCAAGGTGATAAATTTAACTATAAGCGTAAAAACAGCTGCCCCTAAACAACTAGCACTCAAATCCCACCAATGCAATTATAGTCTAGGTGGTAGCTGCTGCTGCCCTGATTTTGAATAAGTTAATAGTAATAAGTATCTTGGTATTAACATAGACCAACACCTGAAATGGGCAAAGCAAATTCAATAGGTTACTTCGCGTGTCAGGAAGCTTTTGTACATATTTAAAAGACTTCGATCTATAGCTGACAAAGAAACTCTCAAGATGACAGAGGTAGCTGATCAGAGATCACGCAGAAAATTAAAGTGAAAAAGAGTTTTATGCAAACTCAAATTAGGCAATAAGGCTTTCTCTCGAATTGGACCATACCTGTATGAAAATGTTAACAATAAGCCAAAAATCTTCCCCTTAACAAAGTTTGGGTGCAAAAATCCGGTTCAGGATTGGCTGCTTGGGCTTAATTATACTGAAACGAAAGACCTGTTATCATACACACTCATCACATACACACTCACACCTATTACATAAACACGCACATCTGGTTACCTTTTAGTCCTAAGTTTAATTAATATTTTTTTTCTTTTGATTCTTTGATTTTATTTTTTAAAAAGTTATTTTTATTTTATTATTAACCGTTGCATATGGTATATTTTAAACCTAAATTATAATAACTGTCGAAAGAGACTGGATCCTGTGACACATGGTATCCTAGTGCGGGATCCAGTGTCATACCTAAATATTCTAATACTTTATAATAATCAATCATCAAAAATAGTTCAACATATCTATATACTACCAATAACAAAGCTGAAGACTTTGTTTGTTTGTTTGAACGCACTAAATTGTGAAGCTGCGGCGGCAACTACACCGCCACATGCGAATGACGTCACGCAAAATCCTGCATCGCGCAAGCAGACTTCCTCCCTTTTCTATAGAGGATGAGTGAACTTTACACCGTGTTCCTCATGCCTATAGGATTATCAGTAGGATTTGAAAAAATCTTTTTGCATTTGATAGTCCAATTTTCGAGGAAGGTTTTTAAGTTATTTAACATAACGCCACGATCCTTAGGAGCCGAGCAGAAAGAACGCTAAGCGAAAACGAAGTATTAGCGCGGGCGAGCGATGGGATCTGACGTGGTGGGTCGGAGGCCGAATTTACATGCGGATGATGTCGTGAGCAGATGCTAGTTTTTATAAAAGGCCTGAAAACATTCAAAAGTACGCCCGGTACCTAAGTACTCCGAAATGTCATGCAGCCCATAAAAATGAAGGAAATAATAACCCTAAAGGGCCCTTAATATCCTGTAGTATCTCACTAAACGATGTTTAGGGCTCGATATTTAGGTGAGGTGTTTTTGTAACAAGTAGGAATCTTCCTCCCCTTCTCTTATTACACCATCCAGATTTAGGGAAACGGTCCCTGATATCCTTCCTGATATCTCGTACTGTAATAAGGCTTATACCTAACATTATAGAAGTTAACGTTGCTTATTCTACTATGCAAAAACTAGATAAGGCAAATAATAACTATTAGTTAGGCCCACCATAATATCCAACAAAATTAAAAGCAACAATAATAATAAATAATCAATCGCCTTCAGTCTTCTGAAGGCGATTGATTAAAAAACAGATTACCATACGGTTCTCTTGAACCGTATGGTAATCTGTATTTTTACAATTAGGTATATCAAATTACGGGAAAAAACTTGTAAATAGGTACGTTGTGTATTTTCCGTTTTTGTTAATGTTCACCAGTAACTCGTTCTTTTGGTTATCTCTTGCGAGATGAGACTTTAGACCTTAACTTGAATATAAATATTCGCTACTGGTATTTGGTGAACTTTGTGTCATGCCTGACATTATATTCTTAATGCTTATGTATGTGGCTTGACTATGACGTCAAATCAGGAAATATTTCTTATAAGTTTGAAGTACCTACGCCTGACTATTATAAATTATAGACCTGACAACTAACAATGGATCATGTTTCAATAAGAAGAATAGGTTAGTTGACAATATAATTGTATTACGGAATAAAATGAAAATGTGGGTGAACCTACATCTAGGGCACGGCGGTGCAAACGGTGGAGGTTTGCTCGGTTTGGGCGGAGCACCGCCGTGTCCTCGCGGAGGTGATCGGCGGCGGCGATCTCTCACGACCGGCCCTAACCTAGGCCATGGTACGTAGCGAGAGAAAATGGGAAGCCGTCACCTCCTTCTGCGAAGCAGTATTGCTCGCGAAAGAGGAGGCGGAGCGCGTGAGGGAGAGGCAATCCTTGCGCCCTCACGCCCTAGTCACCGTAGACGCCCTTAGAATCGGCCGCAGATTCCCGGCCACCGTAGGCGCGGGCTTGCGGACGGCGAGCAATGTGTAGCTCGCCGTCCGCAATTGACGTGGACCGATAAGGCCGATGCCTGCCAGGGTCGCGGGTTTATCGTAAGAGATACCGTGGCCCCTGGCACAGGCAACTTAAGGAACACGGATTGGTTTTATCAGTAAAAGTCTGACACGCCCAGAGCGGGAGAAGTCATTTGATTATATCCCACCCTAAAAAACAAAACCTATAGCAGAAAATATAAATGTATACAAAATAAAAAGGAATTGTTTACTCAACACAGCTGCAGTATTACTAGCCAGGTAGGTGTTATCATGGCACATGCCATAAACTGCCCGACTAAGCACAACTCTCGATTTGAGTGCAAACCGGAATCGGATAGAAAAATGAACTTCTAAATAAAACATTACAACAATAAGACCACATTCGCAACTTCGTACGGACGTAATAAATCGCGGAGGGATTTTTTCACGCACTGAATCTTCAACGCACAGCTTGACGCCGAGAGTTGAAAATCCAAGTGTGTTTTTTGACGCACTGTTAACGCGACGCGGTGCACTCTGTTGGATTCTTAATGATCGGGCCAACAACGAAAGTTGAAAATTCAGTGCGCGAAAAATCTCTGATTTTTTACGTCCGTGCGAACGTGATCTAAGAGATCCCCAGGTCGCGCTTACCACCAGGCAAGATCCCTTGGCCTGGTCGAAAATTCTCGGTCGCACATTTTATGTTAAATGATCTTCTAAATTAAACAAATAAAATCTATCTTGATGAAAGATAGAACCTACTATACAAGCAAGGCATATCAAAACAAATGGTCGTTAAAATCTAAAGCAAACTTGTTTTTATTTTGTTTGAATTCACAGCTTGTTTAAATTAATTAATAAAGTCGCTTAAATCCACAGTTTTACAATATGCTTAAATCTGTGGGGATTGCGTCGCCTCTCAAACATCTATTTAACATATTATAACTATAATGTGTGCTTTAATGTACATCTGTGTTGAGCTGCATGACAACTGACAAATGCGTGCACTGTCTGGACAGGTCCACTCATTCTGTGTGGTTATTTCCTCAAAATACCATTTCAGACATCAATCCACATGGTCTTCACATGACCTGACCATGATTATGTCTGGACTTTAAAAGAGACTGTGACCTCTGAGTTTGTTTCGGCCTTTCTTCTCAGAGTAGTCAGATAGGAAACACCGATCTCATGTAGTTTTTAAAATATGATTGACGTGTAAAAGGCTTTTCACAAACCATATAATTTACAGAAAATAAATCATTTATCATTTATAATTAAGCCAGTCCTAACGAGCCCTTATGCAAACATGTCGTGCCGACCTTATACTGAGCTCCCTTATATCTCGGAGTACATTATTTATTTATCTTTGAAATGTTATTCATCACTTCACTGTCTACTGATAGGCACTTAGTACCTTCCGTGTTATGTGTTTTAATGACAATGGCGCAAAATAATTAAATGTCAACATGATTTTATTTTCACACAACGTCGTGCATATTAAAACAGATCTGTGCAATGCGTCTGATGCAAGAGTATTCGAATAAAATTAATATTAAAATGTAATGTTATTGCAGTTTAGCATGGGTTAAGCTAACGTTAATTACAATAATAATATGTTATATAGATGTTTATGAGGCGACGTACATAATCCCCACAGATTGAGCATATGGTGAAACTTTGGATTCAAGCGACTTAATTGATTAATTTAAACAAGCTGTGAATTGAAATAAAATAAAAACAAGTTTTCTTTAGATTTAAAAGACCATTTATTTTCATATGCCTTGCTCACGTAATAATAAGTTTATGGATCGTTTTATGACATGAAAAAGCGGCCAAATGCGAGTCGGACTCGCCCATGAAGGGTTCCGTAGCAGCAAGTAACGTAAAATAAAAATTCTTGTAGTTCGTTGTAACTTTGATCGATGTTTAATAATAATGTTTTTTTTTTTAGATTGCGGTTTATGAAAAAAACAACTACTTACTAGATCTCGTTCAAACCAATTTTCGTTGGAAGTTTTTGTTTTTTTTTCATTCTCTTATTTTAGAAGTTACAGGGGGAGGGGCGGGGGATGTCCAAACGGCTCCTGCCAGAGGCTCTACGCAGGAGTCGTCCATGGCCCTTTACGGGGCACCGGTGTGGACGCGTTCTTTGAGGCTCCGACCAGCCCGCCGGTTGAACGCGTCCCAAAGGGTCATGGCCATCCGGCTGGTCCGGGGATACCGCACGGTCTCCTGCGAGGCGGCGAGCCTCCTTGCCGGATTGCCGCCATGGGCAAAAGCCCTCGCGCACGTATGGGAGTGGCGCGAGGAGGCAAAACGCCGGGGTGTAACTCCGCTGTTAAGTCCCCTCTTTGAGGAGTGGTTCCTTCCGCCTGACACAGGTCCTCACCGGACATGGTTGTTTCGGGAGGTTCCTGTTTC
Source organism: Dasypolia templi (assembly GCA_963555695.1). NCBI lineage: Eukaryota > Metazoa > Arthropoda > Insecta > Lepidoptera > Noctuidae > Dasypolia > Dasypolia templi. The sequence continues at coordinate 9,012,748 of OY743157.1, forward strand.
GCATAGGGCGGGAAGAAACGCCCGTGTGTCACCATTGTGTGGATCGCCCGGAGGACACGGTGGCGCATACGGTGGAGGTCTGCCCAGCTTGGGCGGAGCACCGCAGTGTCCTCGCGGAGGCGATCGGCGGCGACGATCTCACGCGTCCGGCCCTGGTCCAGGCCATGGTACGGAGCGAGAGAGAATGGAATGCTTGCGAAGGAGGAGGCGGAGCGCGTGAGGGAGAGAGCCTTGCGCCCTCACGCCCTCACTAGTGGCCGCAGGAGACGCCCTGGGCGTCGGCAGTCGCCTGCAGATTCCCGGCCACCGTAGGCGCGGGCTTGCGGACGGCGAGCAATGGGTAGCTTGCCGTCCGGTAAGGACCAGGCCCGGGTCGATGGCGCGTTGTGTTCCACGCGCGCCTCAAAGAGATGTCAGCTCAGGGTCGCGGGTGATTCGAAAAGAGATAACCGTGGCCCTGGCACCGGCAACTGAGGGAACACGGGTGGGTTTTAGTCAGTAAAAATCTGACACGCCCTCCCGCTCTACCCAGAGCGGGAGAAGTCATTTGATGATTTCCCACCCAAAAAAAAAAAAAAGTAGGGGGGGGGGTTAGAAGTGTCTCTCGCGCAAACTATTCAGTTTTCCTCACCTCAAACATCAATATCATTTTTGAAGACCTATCCATATACCCCACACGTTTGGGCTTCATGAAAAAAAAAAATCAGTTTCATTTCTAATATACCCAATTTTTTTAATTTTTTTACTATTTTTGTGTGAAAATACTGTGTGAAAAAACTTGTCAGTATAATTCTTATAGTTTCGGAAGTGGCTGTGACATACGGACGGACAGACAGACATGAATAACCACTTCTATCTCTGCTTTACGAAGAGAAAGTCAATCTTATCTTGAATTTTGATATCGCGCCGAAAAAATCATTCTACAATCTGTCATCGCCCCGAAAAAATCTTTCTTCAATCTGTCATCGCGCCGAAGAAATCTTTCTACAACATGTCATCGCGCCGTAGAATTCTTTCTAAAAACTGTCATTTTGTCTTCCGTTTCTTCCGTTTCTATAGTGGATACGCAACTGAAGTGGTAATCGCATCAGTGATTCAGCAGCTACAATACGATCGGGGTTGTGCTGGAATCAAGCAGTTCATCGCGGACGTGGTACGACGAATGCACCATCAGAAGACAGCCGCCCGCAACCATCGATGTGACACTCTGCTAGAGTGACAGTAATCAGCCAGTGTCACTCTTATCCGACCTTCTCGGTGATTCCAGTAACTTCGTAACAAAACTAGACGGCGCCACTTGCTGCGCCGTCAAATATACTTATTCATAGCTTACTTGTAACTTGTTATACTAACATGACAATGTAAACACGTTATGCCTGTCATGCGGCAGGACAATGGCGTGACAACCTGCTAGCTAAAACCGTGTCATGTCACGAGTATTTCTACGCCACACCTTGGCTTGTGCTTACATAACACTATTTTAAAACAAGCATATGATGCATTCATACCTATGAGAAAATCTTACGGCTGAATACCCAAACGCCACTCAATTATAGACCCAGTTTCCGAAATGCTCGTGCCCGCTGAACTCAAAGCGCGCTCTTATATTCTCAACGCTCAGCTTAGCACCGAGAGTTGGAAATCCAACAGTACCCTTTTGTTAGACACTGTTTCTATGTAACGCCCAGTGTTAATGAAAACGGGCATCAATTTCATAATGTAACTGCTATGATATTGATCACTGACTGAAATAACCACACCCGACCAAGTCACTAAACAAGAGTTTGGAAGTCTGTTATCCCATTTTTGCGCTGATTGGCCTTTTGGGGGATTCGGCTGTCTCATACTGTCTCTGTCCATTCTAGAAACATAAACAAGAAATCTATACGATAAATTAAAGTCGCTTTTGGCGTCTGTCTGTGTGACCGCTTTGTTCTTCTGAAAACGCAACGGATTTCGACATCATTAAGGTTTAGCTAGTCGCGGGCTCGAACTCATTGCGTAGGCTAAAAGTACGCTGTCTTGGGCTGCTTTCCGAATTGGGATGTAATCGATTTGAGCGCGCTTACACCCGTTCCGAGTTGGCGTGAGCGCGATAACGATGTCCCGTGAATCGTCATAGGTGACGTCATGACATGCGCCATCTTGCGATAACGCCGACCATGCCCTATAGAAATATCACTGTGAGCGAATTGTCAGCTGTCATAATCGTGATATATAAATCGGAACGCTAATTATCGATGTGAGCGCTGTCAGCGATTATGGTCTAACTCGGAATGCGGCCTTGGTATCGTGTCCGACAGAAATAGCACAGTGCACTGCGTTACCTGACCTCTCTCTCTTTTTCTTTGTAAGAGGGGTCAGATAACGCAGAGTAATGACCGTACCTATCAGTGAAAAGCAGTTAAACGCAAGTCTACAATCGCAACGTCTAGTTCGCACGCACACAAACACCGTTATTATAATTCTTAATCAAACGAGCGCGTTGCGAAAAGTCCTTTGGAAAATCTAGTCGAAAAACACTGCATTGCAAATACAAAAAAAAGTTTTTGAACTCTTCGATAATTGAGCTTTGTCGGTGCTAACTTTGTTTTGGAGAATTTACACGTCTTTCATTACTTATTTACGCCCAAATTTGCGTTTAAATTATCAAAAAATATATATATATAATTCTGTTTCCTCACAAACAAAATTAATAATTAGGCAAACGATATCATGTTAAATACAATGTCAAACAGTGGAGTGATACGTAATACTCTCCCGTTTGTATGGATTTGGATGGAAAATGGAATGTGTTCCGGAAGGGACATTACTGTTACACATACATAAAAGAATTTAATTCTTATTGAGTAGGCAATTAGATTCACTTTGTTAATAAGTTAAGCTAAACCGACACACTTGCAAAAACATTCCTCATGTAACGTCATCAGACTAAAAGATAAGCCCTCTCAAATCAACTTAAAAGGGTTTGTGATAAATAGGTTGGGACCTTTTTCACGAAAATCGAGGAGCGGAGATTAAATTAATAACATACTTATCAAAGATATTATCAAGACTCATTTATATTGCAAACAATTGTCATCTATTTTAAACTCACCTGTAAAGGGATAATATAAGTACCAGTGCGGACGAATAGTCATATAATGATCGCGTCTTATACAGCATCCAAAGGTAGAATGGTATACTTAGACTCAATTAAGCCTCTTATAAAACCGTTATCAAACCTCTATCCTTAATGGACTCCAGATGAATCCATAATGGATCTCTTCAACCTAGATGACAGCTCATTTGTTTCAAAACGGTTAATAATACAAGTCACCAATCATTTTATATCAAACCTTGATGATGAATAAAACAATAAGACAGTTGACTATAAAATCAAACACAAGCCAAAATTACTAATTGATGTTTAATTATTTTCCAGCTCAATTATGTACGACAGCTGATAATTCAAGAAATTACTGGGTCGTTACAGTGGATTTTCCTCAACATTTTCCGAGTCTAGAAACTGCATTACCACGTGCCTAGTATTGTATGTTCTTGTTATACATAGTTGTACTATTAAATTGTCATTATTTATTATTAAATCTAGAACCTTCTTAGTTGGGGATTCGATCATGTATGTACTTTACACACATGTGTATGTTTTTCTTTATCACATGATTAATTTGGAACTGAGTGTATGAGTTGACGACCTTACGTTTGTGTCAAAACAAGCTTAGTGAAAATAAACTGACATAATATGAACACTGGCTAAATTAAACACAAATTGTCTAATAAAATTAAGAACGTGTTTTAAAAACCTTGTTTAGTTTTACACAGGTCAAGGTTTACAATATTATCATCTAGGTATCGAGTGTGCTCGCATAATTCGTTGTTCAAGTGTTGTTGGCAAGAGCAACAAACAAATAAAACGTAGATAAGGTCTCACCGCTCCATTGGTTACTCTTTTTAGCCATTAATTTTTTAGCATTTAATTAGCCATTTTCGCAGAATAACGTTATTTTTAATACATAATGAAGATATTAACATGGAACCGTTTCTATATATTAATCAAAACAAGTTATTGGTTTAGAAAGGATAACTCTGGTCTGCCTCGTTGGTATAGTGGTCGCAATCGCTACTGCTGAGCATGAGGTCCTGGGTTCGATTCCCAGGTCGAGCGAGACGTGCTATTGGGTTTTTCTATCTGGAATTTCTCAGTAGCAGCCCGAAGTCTGGATTTGTGCCCGGTAGATGGCAATAGGCTCGCCCCCTATTACATGGGACTTAAACATAACTGGCGAAATGTGGGTGTACTATAGGTACACCTCTGCCCAACCCTTCGGGGAAACAATGCGTGATGTTATGTTATGTTATGTTAAAGGATAACTTTCATTCTAACAGTTCTTTCTTATTAATTTTACAAGAAATCGTATATTACGAGTATGTCTAGCATTTGGCAAGGTTGTGTATCTAACAAAAGGTCAATTAAGTTTTAGACGTTCTCTTTATAAACCTGTTTGTCTGTTATTGGATTTGAGTTGGCCATTGATTCCTCGTAAAACAATAAAATGTGCACATAATAATTTAATACTAATATCTAAAATAACAAGGAATTTACATCGAAATGGCACTGTTTTAACATAACTAAACAAAACATAATAATCATAACTTGAAAATAAAGGATTTGATATAAATAATGTGTTGATAGCTTTCTAAGTTTTTATTTAGATTTGTTCTTTATCTAATTTTTTATGTACCTATTTTGTGTAAATTGTGCCAAAAAATACTGTGTTCTCACGTTAATTAATGTCTGCTATAATAAAAATCAAGCAATCCAAATACTCAATTTATTTTTGGTTACTTACATTACTCTACATTTGTTGTGTGTTTTCACAGTAATTTATTTCGATAAAATATAACCGAATCGCTTCATAAACAAAATAATAATCATCGGTAGTAAAAAACCTAACTTTCAAATCAAAACAAGTTGCATTTCAGCATTTTTTACTACTATATTTATGTCTCTCCTTCACCATTTATCAATTCTCCAACGATGTGTAGATATTATTTAATTTGAACAGAGCATTATGTCTTCCGGCAGTTTACCAAATCTTTGTGAAGCACACGAAGTCAAGGTTTCGTTAAAGTTAAAGTTCACTTTGTTCCGCGTTCCTACCGGTAGTTACTTAAAAGTCATTTAAGATTTTTTGGTCGTTTAAATCTGAGGAAATTCTGAGAAACAAACATTTCAGCTCAGTTCAGCTTCATCTTTAGAAGTAGAATTCTAATTACACACATAACACACATAGTTTTCTTTTCTAATTACACACATAACATCACGCCTGTTATCCCAGAAGGGTTAGGCAGAGGTGTACCTATAGTACACCCACATTTCGCCAGTTTGGTTAATTCCCATGTAATAGAGGGCGAGCCTATTGCCATCAAAACCAATCAATATTTTCTAATTACTTCATGTTCATTCGTGAAGTCTTAAATGTTTTGTGTTCGCTTGATGTTTCAGTTAAATATCTACTACGTGAGGCGTCTGTCTCGCTAGAGCCTGGCATAGATGGTCCAATTGGTTCTTCTAATTCCAGAATATTGTATAACATAGATTATAGTTCGATGTTAGTATATGTTCTGTTTCTTCATTAGTGCTTTGGTAAACTTTACTTGAATGAATGAAATGTAGGTTAATCTTTAATTTGTAAAACCTACGGCAAATGATAACAGTCATTTCGACCTTGCTTTATTTCTCTTGAGAATCATTATTTCCAAAACATTCGTATGTTCATACGTTTGTTTTAAGTCGTGACTTTCTGTCTTCTCTGTTCTGAGGAAATAGACAACTCGAGCGATGTAACTAGTTTAGTAAGTTCCTTTTGTATAAGGTGACATCTTCAGTGATTGGATACCTATAAATCTGAAGTATGCTCCACACGTCGATTAAACGTTGTAATGATCGTTTTTAAGTGCGGGTCGTTAAGTTGTAAAAATGTAATGACTTAACATGACTTTATGTATTCTTTAAACGATGTGTTTGAAGTTTCAAGCTTATTTGATGTATTGTCGAGTGCCAAGCATTAGGTCAGTTTCCACAACTCTATGCGAAATAACCAAATATTTACAAGGATTCATACAATAAACTACCAAGAATGCGTAGGTACACGAAACGTATATGCCAGTACAATGCGTATTTACAACGGTTATGTTGACAACGTTATTAGAGAAATTACGCCACGGACTACTACATAACACAGGTAACTTCTTTTACTGCAAATGCAAACCTAGTATAACAACATGCCTATTATAAGATTGATGGTGCTTATGTATTTCACATATTTTGATTTGATTGATTTATTTATATAGGCAATTTATGTGTATGATGTAATTCGGTAGTCTGCAGTTACCTTCATAATATTCAAATATAAACAAAATTCCGATATTAATTTAAATATTCTAACATAGATTTGTAACATAAGATGGAGGCCAAGAATATTGGCAGGTAGGCAGACTTTGTCTTTGCTTTGTGTTGAAAGTTCAACATATCTATTATAATAAGTTTGTTTGTTTGAACGCGCTAATCTCTGGAACTATGTGCGGTATCTACACCGCCACATGCGAATGACGTCACGCAAAATCCTGCATCGCGCAAGCAGAGTTTACCGCAAAACTAGAATATATACAACGTCCCAACATTAATCGTCACGCGGTTGCCCACCATACAAAACACTCTGGTCGGAGGATCCTCCCTTTTCAATAGAGTATGAGCGACATTTACACCCTGTACCTGATGCCTCTATAGAACTACATACTAGTAGGATATAAAAATTCTTTTTGAATTTGAATAGCCTAATTTTCGAAAAAGGTATAGGCTATTTAACATCACGCCACAACCCACAGGAGCCGAGACTAAAGTAAAAAGTCAGAAAGAACGATAAGCGAAAACGAAGTTATAGCGCGGGCGGGCGGTGGGATGTGACGTGGTGGGTCGGAGGCCGAAATTTCATGCGGACGAAGTAGCGAGCAGAAGCTAGTTTTATGTATCAAGAACTGGACATATTCAAAAGTACGCCCGCTGCCTAAGTACTCCGAATGGTCAGGCAGCCTATAAAAATGTTGCAAATAATAACCATATACCGCCCTAAATTTCGAGTAGTAACTCACTTAAAAATATTCAGGGCTCGATATTTAGGTGATGTGTTTTTGTATATAATAAGTAGGAATATTCCTCCCCTTCCCTTATTACACCATCCAGATTGAAAGAAACGGTCCCTGATATCCTTCATGATATCTCGTAATGTAAAAAGGCTTTTACCTAACATAAAGAAGTTAACGCCACCATAATATCCAACAAAATTAAAAGCAAAAAACAAACAAAAAAAGCAATGTAAATAATGAGAACCGTATGGTAATCAGTTTTTATTTTTGTATTCAAATGACAAAATGGGAAAAAACTTGTAAAAAAGGTACGTTGGGTATTTTCCGTTTTCGTTAATGTTGACGTGTTATTTACGACTGACTGGTTATTTTGGTTATCTCTTGCGAGATGAGACTTTAGACCTTAAGGCACAACGCCCACCGCGCCGACGAGAAATCGATTCGCTATCAATGATTACGACGACAGGTGAAAAGATTGCAGTTGTTTGTTGCAGCGAGATGAGCTATCAACGAGAGTACTCGCATAACGACACTTGTGTGGCGGCATATACACCGCCACATGCGAACAAACGCATCAATCCTGCATCACGCAAGCAGAGTTTACCGCGCAGATAGCATATACAACTTCCCCACAACAATCATCGGGCAGTTGCCCACCAGATGCGTCATCCATCTGGTCGGAGGATCCTCCCTTTTCCAAGAGTATGAGTGAACTTTACACCCTGTTCCTCATATCTCTTCACTTGCTTGGTGGGCAGAAAACTCGCTGAGAGACTCTCCCTGCTAGCTCTACTCGTTTCTCAATAATCGCCGGCATTGGGACTGTGCCTTAACCACCTTTAAGAAGAAAAAAAGGGAAATATGTACCTACGTGTGGATGTAATATATTTACTTAGATACTTGTATACATCTACCTCGCAAAGCTTTCAAAAATAAAACATAAAAACTTCAAGTATCTTGAATTTAAATATCCGCTACTGGTATTTGGTGAAATTTGTGTCATGCATGACATTATATTCTTCATGCTTAGGTGGCGTCCACGACTATGCCGTTACATCCGGTTTTTTTTTTGTATGAAGTATCTTCGACTGACTATAATCAATTATAGAACTGAAAACTAACAATGGATCATGTTTCCATAAGAAGTTGTGTTATATAAAAAAAAGGAATTGTTTGAAAATGGAATTGTATTACAAAATAAAATGAAAATGTAGGTGAACCTACGGCTTAAAATAAATTTGTATACAAAAAAGAATGGAATTGTTTACTCAACACAATTGCAGCCAGGCACGTGTGACGTACACAATTAACATTGTTAAACATGCCACATGCCACTAATTGCCTAACTTAGCACAACTCTCGCTTTGAGTGCAAACCGGAATCGGATAGAAATTGAAAAATTGTTAACGTTGTGTTATGAATCTCTCTGTTGGTAACATGAATTTCTAAATAAAACATGCCATCCCTAACCTTTTTAATTATAAGTGTAGAATTAAAGTGGTTTCTAAAACGTAAATAACAAACACCTAATTTTTAACAAAAACAATAAAACTAAATAATAATAACAAAATTATATCCTAACTTAACTAAAACTATTCACAATCTTAAATATAGCGTACCCTATGTATATTGTACCCTTTTTTTTTCTTTTTGGTGGGAAATCATCAAATGATTTCTCCCGCTCTGGGAGGGCGTGTCGGATTTTACTGAATAAAACCCACCCGTGTTCCTTCAGTTGCCTGTGCCAGGGCCACGGTATCTCTTTCGAATTTCCCGCGACTCTGAGGCATCGGCACTATTGGTCCCCGTCATAGCTCGCCGTCCGCTGGTAATGTACCCAGGAGACTGACGGCATTTCCACTTTGTATGGCCTCTGGCCAAGGTAGATGCCATCCCTTGGGTCAGGGGAAGTGTCAACCCTATAAGACCACTTTCGGATGGACGTAATAATATTGCGGCGGAATTTTATCGCGCACTGCATCTTCTACCCACTGCTCAGCGCTGACAGTTGAAAATCCAACAGTGTGTTTTTTTGATGCGCTATTTAACGCGACGCGATGCACTCTGTGGGATTCTTAATGTTCGGTCCCACCGCGATATTTTTATGTCCGTGCGAACGTGGTCTAAGAGATTCCCTGGTCGCGCGTCCCACCAGGGAAGATCCCTTGGCCTGGTCGGAATATTCTCCCCTTTGAAAGGAGGAGGACCTTTCGCCTCTCTAAGCGACAAATGGTCTAATAATATTACTGTTTCCGACATCAACTCAAACGAAGTCGTTAGCACATTTTGTGTTTCATGATTGTCTATATAAAACATGCCATCTATCTTGATGAAAGAAAACTTCGATGAAGTGAGCGTGGAGTGAGCTGTCAGTGTCACTGATGCTAGGAACCAATAGTGCTATCATATAGCGAATTTGTTCCGGAAAGTTTATGTGTATTGTGTCACGTACATTTATATTATCTTATCTTACATATTGATTGCCTCGTTGGTCTAGTGGTTGTGATCGCTACTGCTGAGCATTAGGTCCTGGGTTTGATTCCCAGGTCGGGCACCGTGTTATTCGGTTTTTCTATCAGGAATTTCTCAGTAGCAGCCCGGAGTATGGATTTGTGCCCTGTTGATGGCAATAGGCTCGCCCCCTATTGCATGGGTCTTAAACATAACCGGCGAAATGTGGGTGTACAGGTACACTTTTGCCCAACCCTTCGGGGAAACAAGGCGTGATGTTATGTTATCTTACATATATAAAACCAGCTTTTGCCCGCGGCTTCGTCCGCGTGGAGGTCGGATATTATCCCACGGGAACGTACTACTGGGATAAAAAGTATACTGTGTGTTCATCCAGGTCATAAACCATCTGTGTGCCAATTTTCATCGAAATCCGTTCAGCACGGATTTCGATTCTCTTACGAGTAACAAACCATCCATCCATCCATCCACCCTCACAAACTTTCGCGTTTATAATCTTAGTAGGAGTGGTAATGGGCCGTCCATTTTAGCCGTAGAACCGATGAACGCGTTGGGTAAGACGTGTTCTTGATGGAGACCGCGAATCGGCAAGCATATGGTAATGCGCCCCTCAGGATAGATGGAGCGACGATCTTCGCAGGGTGGCTGGTAGCTGAATGAGAGTTACCGAGCATCCAGCTGAATGGCGTGCAGTTGGAGAGGCTTTTGACTAGCCGTGGACTGCTGTATATAGAATTCTCGCCGCTAGTGCATGTTTAATAAATTAAGGTCAACATAAGCAGATGTCTGCAAGTACTACACAGTACACAAGCTACGTTTATAACTGTACATAAAGGAAACTACATGGTATAAGTAAAGGCTCCTACAAACAGGCGCGGCACGCGACGCGACCCAAAGTACCGCGTGTCGCGCCAGTCCGCACGAGCCTTAATGCAAAGAACTCGTGCCGAACTTATACTGTGCTCCCATATACTTCAGGGCACATAATTATATGTATCTCTATTTATCTTTGAGATGTTGTTATTCATCACTGTTTACTGATACTTAGTACCTTCCGTGTTATGTGTTTTATTGACAATGGCGCTAAATAATTAAATGTCAACATGATTTTATTTTCACACAACGTCGTGCATAATAAAACAGATCTGCTTTAGATTTAAGGCTCCCGCAAAACGGTGCGACGCCTCATCGCGACACAAAGGCACCGCTCGTCGCGCGACAAGCGGTAACTTTGCGTCGCGATGTGGCGTCGTCGTGCCAGTGTGTACGAGACTTTAAACGACCATTTGTTTTCTTATGCCTTGCTCACGTAATAATAAGTTTATGGATCGTCATGTGACATAAAAAGCTGTCATTTGTTTCAAATTCCCAAATTATACTGTAGCAAATTGAATGTCGTAACATAGGTACGTAGGAACCTACCTACAATAGTAGGTCTATTGTAGGTAGGTAATTTAATTTGGGACAGTAATGGTACAATTTTACTTAATTAAATATGGTATTGTTTGATCTCCATTGTAAAATGGAAAGCTCTCAAGCTTGAGTTGAGAAACAATCTTCAACACGTCCTCACGACTGCGCAGGCGCGTTACAAGATTAATCTCGTGTGGGGATATTAGTCAACCGCGTTTTAGACCCTAGACACATGAAGGACTGTTTTATAGAAAGGCTACCTAAGGCAGATACAAGGGTTTAAGACCTGAAACTTAACTAACTAATAACTACTTTTACTTTAGGTATTCGACTTTACATCTGAACAAAGGAGACAAATCTGCCTGTACACAGAAACCGCATTGGCAAAAAACGGCAGAAAATCTTTGGCACAAATATTGCGGAAGCCATCGCATAAGCTTCCAAGGACACACGATGTACGTTATTATAACTCAACATAAAAAGCAGTCTAAGCAAACTCAATGATTACCCGTACTCAACATCGCCTCAGTAAATTGAAGCATTTACTTAAAATACCCCAAAATGACTCGACTGTGACTGTGTGAAAAAAGGCCTTCACAAAATTACATGCGTATGCGCAACGAGTACAATAAGCTGCATTTGTGGTTCTACATAAGTGAACCACATTGCGGTTCTGTGATGGCAGAATGACGGAACGCAAAACGTTACACGCTAACAATTGGTCTTCAAAGTTTCTGCTCACCTTTCCTATGGCATTTACGACAGGCGTTAAGGTTATAAAACAAAAGCAAATTCATTCTCATTTTATAAATGCGAAAGTCTGCTTAACGCCTCAACTACTGAAACAATTCCAACGTAGGTTGGCATAAAGCGAAGTCTTTTTTTATTCATAAAAGTTCATTTTGGCATTGAGATGTTAAGATTAGTAAGAAGACGATCTAAGCGGGTGAAGCCGCGGCTAGAAGCAAGCAAAAAATAAATAAGCATGAAGTACAACTACTAGTTGATAAGTTGAGAGCAATGCTAGCATCCATGTTGATTGACAAGGTATAATTAAGCGTATGGCTGTGACGATACGAATGATTGATTAAGCAAATCTACATGTACAAAAAAATTATGGGGTTGTAGGTACATATTTTTGAACTTTGTATTGTTTTGTCCATATTGGCTCAGGTTCGAGTTGACTGGAAAAAAGAGAGGCCTTTACCCTGCAGTGGGACAACACAGGCTGATTATATTATAATAATATTTTAATATACTATATTGTTTTGTCTTTTGTGAATGACAAATGGACCTCTCTTGTTATCCTCTTGCCACTTTTTGCCTATCAGCTATATTCAATTACATATTTTGAAGTATACATGCGAATTTATGACCATTTTATCAATGATATTAGTGTTTCTTCGAAAACAACAAGTTGAAAACGTCTCATAAATATACCTACAATAGTATCATATTTATATTTAAATATCTATTGCATTAAATTACACACAACTTTACGATCGCTATCAGAAATTACTACGTGTGGAAATACCAAATAAGTAATTTGTTGACGGATTCTGCAATTGTGTTACATTTCACTCAGTTTATATCGAACGTGTCGTAGAATAAAGTAACCAAATACATAAATGCCGTGTTCAATTATAACAATCACCTCCTTGGTAAGTGTCATTTGTTTTATAGATTTCTCACTGTTTTACCATAGAACATTATCTTCTTGTCTATTGTTTTTATAAACTTTTTACATCTGCTAACGTGTTTTTTGCATGGACAGTAATAAACCATGAGAGAATATTTATACCTTATTTATATTACGCAATTTGAATATGCAGACGTGTCATCGAGTAAGTCATGATTATCACCTGTACGTGCGGCGTTGTTATAATGCTGTAATTAGTCAACTGACCTTGTTTGTTGATATCCCATAAGACGACGGTGCAGCCGAGCCGCGCTAGCCTCAGGGCTATAAGGCTACCCAAGCCACCACCGCCTCCTGTCACCACAGCAATAGCACCCTTAAGGTCCTTTTTATGTCGGCCAACAATGCTCTGGAATGTAGCTTTTATCACGTATCCGATGCCGACGATGACAAACATTATAACGTCTATAACGGCTTGCACGACGGTGTGTTTGTCTCTCATACATTCTGGGATCTCCCTGGTGAGGGGTCCCGGCCTCATGCCATTAATATACTCCTGAGTTTCCACGGACATCTTTGTTTTTTATTTAGATTTGATTAATTAAATGTTCAACCACTGAGCATCACTTTTCACTTATTGTTTTAAACACTTCACTCTGGTACCTGTAACAAAAATCATAAATACTTAAGTAAATTGAACGACATTTTTATATGTAAAGTTTTGTCATACTAGTGTCATCGTGGAACTGTAATACTTCAACTGGTACCTACATGCTACTTCATTGATTATTGCTGAAATATCATTGTAACGTATGGAAACCAACTTGGACCTATACATTCATTGAAATTGTGATGATCATTAACAATGTGTATGTATTGTACACTCCATAGGTAATTTCGAACACAGCAGTTAAGTATAGTAGTAGTAATTACAAAATCCCATTAAGGCCCTGTGATCTCGAGCTCGAACTGAAGCCTACGGAAGTAGGCTCGCGAGTGGTTGCGCTCGCGCACTTTGGTAGGTATCTAAACACTTTAAAAATTATTTTTATAATTTTTTTCAAGACAAACTCAGCGGATTGTGCTAAGCAATCTTACTACCGTTTCATCAATATAAAAAAGACTAACAAAATGTTTATTTTGTAGCTATGAGATTGATTAAACATTACGAAAAGGGGTAACTTTCAGATTTTTTCTATCCAGCAAAGTTAATATAATCGTGTTATTAAAAGCGATCGCATGTCCGCCACATCCTTAAATAAGTGTATATCTTTTCAGAATTTTATAACACTGTTTTTTATGTTTCCCATGGATATAAAAAAAAACTAGTAAGCCAAGTCTCCGTCGGATTATAGCGCATTTACTGTTACATGCCTAACGTAATTTATTTGTTATCGTCATTAACTAATGTATTCTGTAACCCTGCTCTACATGGCTGTTTCTGCTATGTAGTGTCAGATGTGGTAGATTGTCAAAGCAAACTATTCTAATGCCCGAGATACATGAGGCTGCGAGTTTCTTAAAGACAGTTTAAGCTATTGTAAGTGAGACAGCAAGCTAGTAATTCTGGCGTCGTGTCCTACAGAACTAGCTTCATTTCTACGCTAGTTCGCTAGCAAGGAAGTTAGTAAGCTAGCGTATAGTTTCATGGGGATGGGGTTCTATTTGTTGAGCTAATAGCACCCTCACCTCATCTTAGTTTGTGTAGTTACAGTCAAGTTCACTAATATATTGGCATTGACAATGTTTCAAAATAAAAGCGTTAAAATTATCATAAAGTTCTAAACAAACTTAGACATCACTAAAATGTTATCATTTAAACTGTTCATCATCAGGTATGTTACGGTAGTGCAGTCAATAATATCTAACTACACTTCGGAACATAAATATCTAAATACTCTAGATTTCAATATATTAGGTGCAACCTAGAATTCGTAAATATCTATACAGCTTCGAATTATTAACTAAATGTCCTTTACCATTGAATTTATTTTTGCTTGCCGGTGCAGAAGTACGAGTAACAATGCAATGTTGTCGTTCGTAATAGGACTGTACCAATCTGACAACGTTCAAATTCAATTATTTTTATTTGTAAACACTGGTAAAAAATAAGTACAGACTATGTCAATATTAATAAAATGAACGCTATGTCTTGCCGTCAACGGCGCACAAATATTCTAATTATAATTTCTAAGAGAGAAATCTTATGGTCAACGCTTAGGGAAATCTTAGGGTCACCGAAGACGAGGCGCCAACCAGCCCGCCGGTTGAACGCGTCTCAAAGGGGCATGGCAATGATGCTGCCATGGGATCTGGAGGCAAAAGCACTCGCCCAAGTGTGGGAGTGGCGCGAGGCGGCAAAACGCCGGGGCGCAATTCCACTGCCGCGAGAAATCGCGGCACAGCGGACATAGACCGGCGGGATCTCAGGGCGGCATGGAGGGTGCGATTGTCATAACCCAGTGCTGTGCACGCCACAATAGCGGCGATAAGTCTGACACAGGCGCTCAGCGGACATGGTTGTTTCGGGAGGTTCCTGTTGAGGAAACGTCCGGAAATGCCCGTAGGACACGGCGGAGCATACGGTGAAGATCTGCCGAGCTTGGACGGAGCACCGCGTGTCCTCGCGGAGGCGATCGGCGGCAGCGATCTCTCGCGTCGGGCCCTGGTCCAGGCCATGGTTCGCCGCGGGAGATACCCTGGGCGTCGAGAATCGACAGCAGATTCCCAGCCACCATCAGCGCAGGCTTGCGAATGGTGAGCAACGGGTAGCTCGCCGTCCGGTAAGGACCAGGCTCGGGTCGACGGCGCGTCGTGTTCCTGTTCCTTAAAGATATGTCAGCACTAAATGACGGGATCCGATAGAGCCGATGCCTGCCAGGGTCGCAGGTTGTTCGAAACAGATACCGTGGCCCTGGCAAAGGCAACTGAAGAAACACGGTTGGGTTTTAGTCAGTAAAAGTCTCACAAGCCCTCCCGCTCCACCCAATAGCGGGCGAAGTTATTTGAATATTTCCCATCCAAAAAAAAGGGTCTCTGAAGACTATACCTACTTAGTTGATTAACTTCGAGACATTTCAAAATGTCAAGATATTATTCATAGAAAAATTGCATAGGTACTTGTGAACCTAACTTTGTGCTAAATAATAAGAACAAGGGATTGCTCACAATTTTTTGATCTCTTTGTCTGTGTCAATATTATAGATTTAATGTAGTCACATATTTATGATGTCAAAGAGTGTTTAAAATTTATTGTAAGGCAAAGCTGTTTATAATTTTATGCAACTTACCATTGCCTACACATTTTTGATTTATGAACATGTTTATGTAATAAAGAACTCGACTGTAGTACTAGCTTCATTCAATTTGCTAGTGTGCGCGTTTTTTTCTGACCGCAACCACGTTTTGTACTGTATTGGCTTAAAGTTATCTGGAATCATGTAAACATCACTAGCATGTAACGTAAACAGCAAGTGCAAAACAAGCCAGGATAGTATACCGAGATTCTAGCTTGCTGTCCCAGCTTTGAAAAACCAGCCTCGTGTATCGTGGACATAGCCCATTGGCCTAGTACAAATAATGCGATATTTTCGTGATTGCTCTATACAACCTACCAGAGGGGCCATTGGCGTAGTTTTAAGAACATTGATATTCTACTCTCAACCTCTATTTGAAAAAAATATCATAAATTTTTTGACATTCTTTGTTGCTGAGATGAGATAGAGATTTCATTTTTAACGTGTGTAAGATCGAGTTTTGGCCTTTATGCATTCTTCTGATTGATTGCCTCTATCATTCATATTTTTATAGAATATTCGAGAAATTGATGAATCTTCAATATCAAGTACATAAACTAATAAGTTACCAAATCTTCAATTTATTAAAATTTTGGAAGTCAATCATTCATGGTAGTCTGATTTGGCATTGACAATCATTCATTATTATTAATTTAGTCACTTAACATAATACACATTAGGATTATTGGGCAATCATTTTGAGCAATTTTTTTCAACAACGATCAGCAAACGAATGTAAGCGTAAACACACTCAAAATATTGACACGTTATGAATACCCGAAAAATGCGTAATGAAATAGAATGATCAGATATTTGCAAAGACGACAAGAAATAACCTTGATCTCACCAATTTAGAAAACCTAAAAAAGTGACCTACGTGACTGCCTTCTAGTACTAACTTTACATGGATGCTTCTCATATATTTGACTAAAATCTATACCTACTTACATGGCTAAATAAAGTGCGATTAATAAAAAAGGTATGTCGTTAATGATTGATGGATACAAAAAGTTTCTTTCCTCTACAAAAAGTTTGCCAGTACATTCGTTTGAAAGTATCATGTTACATTCTAACTAAAACCGAAAAACATGTTCAAGTCACATTTAACGGAAGTGTTCAATAACTATGATTACTATGGTAACTATGATACCTACAATATAAAGGTAGGTAGGAACCTACACTATTTGCATATTATCGCTATAAAAATGATTTACTAGTTTTATTTTCTACATTTTAGCCTTCGCGATTAGGTAACACAAATTGGTTGATATTCTTGGCATCTAGCCAATATATACGTTTTTTTAATAAACCTTCTAGACACATTCAAGAACTAAGCCCTAATAAATTCAAATCTTAAAGAGGAAATTATGCCAGAAATCCTAATATATACTGTCAAAGACTTTTTTGAGCACAAAAAGGCTGGGGATTGAGCCTGCTCCAGTAAATTTACACTGTGAATGTTGATTTTTTACAACCCTTGCCTTTTTTTATATTAAACAATAACATGAATATTTCCAGTATAAAATATTATATTATTTTATTATCTGTGAATGTGAGTGAGGATTATGCAAGTCATTGTTTTTTTTTTCTTTTAGTTTGACTGATGGTCTGGCAGTTTGAGTACTTTATGCGGCCTAGCCGAATATCCTTTCTTTCATTGTTCGTCTAACTAAACGTTGAACTTTAAGTTCTGAGTTGAGCTGCACCATAATTTACATACGTTCACTGATTGGACGGATTCACTCGAATTTGTATGGGTATTTCCTCAAAAGACCATTTCCGACACCAATCTACATGGTCCGCAAATGATCTGACCAAGATTATTTCCAGATTTTTATATACCTACACATTGACATTGATGAATTTGATTAATACAATGCATGAGTATTTACTTTGTAAAGTATTACTTTATATTAGTTATTGAGAATTTGAAGACGGTGTAGGTATTTTTATTGTTGTTGTATTTTTTCTTTTAGTTTTAATCATGGTTTGGCAGTTTGAGTACTTTATGCGGCCTTTCCGAATGTCCTTTGTTTGGTATTGCCGTCAAGTCCACTCAATCTGTAATAGACCTCCAAAGACCATTTTAGACAGCAATCTACATGGTCTTCACATGGTCTCACCAAGATTGACTATGTTCGGACTTGAAAAGAGTCTGCGTGACCTCTGAGTCTGTTTCGGCCTTTCTTTCTTCTCAGAGTAGTCAGATAGGAAACGCCAACCCTATCTAGTTTAAAAAAATAGGATTGTCATGTAAAATGTGTTTGCACCAAACTACTTACATAAATAAAATCATTAAGCATTTAAAATTCGTATTTTTTTTAATAATTTGCTATTTGCTGTCGTTAACCGTGTTTTGAATACCGTACCAATCCCGATGAAAAACATAAAAGATTAATTTTAAGGAATTCGTTCAATTTATCATTATCATATGTTGGTAAAAAATGCCCATCCTAAATCCTTTAATATTTTAATGATGACCTATGTAAAGTGTCAAATCATTTACAATCATGATTCAGATGTAGCTATTAATCTCCTGCCATAACAAGGATACAAATGCAATCAATATTAATGAAATTCAAAAGATACTGGAATGGATAATAACCTTTACAATTAAATGACTGTATTTGGGCTAAATATCGTACGTATATCATATATTTAAATGTGATATTATTCATTGTGGTTTTCTACTAATATTATATTAAATTGTTGTATATCTATAATAAGACCTCGTAAACACAAGCAATAAAGATTTGAATTTGAATAAATTATAGTCATATCTTTTCTCTCGTATGTTTGGTTAGCACCATTAATAGTGATTTGCATCGATGCTATCGATTGCAAATCGCCCCACGGATTATGGGTTCATTGTAAAGTTTTTATTGTCTCCCTTGGAATGTTACATGATGATGGTTAGGTAGTAGATCGAAACCTAGACGATGACAAAACAAATATTTATTGGAACAAAACATATTACAATTTTGTGTACGTTAATATTGGGTTTAGTAGCTGAATCGCAGTAATTAGCTCCCACCAGGGGTGAAAGACAACTGAGACGTAACAACAATTTTGGTTATACTTATATGTAGAAACTAGACATAAACATTTAATAATAATAATTTAAACTAGAAATTAGACATAATATTTGTAGCATCTTAAGGGATGGTGTGGAGGTGCATGGGTAGGGTGTTTTTATGTGTGTGCGCAGGGTATGATATTCATATAGGTAATTTAATTTTGTATGAGGCTCTCTGTTTAGTCATAGGACAGGTTTTGGAGCCATTTTTTAATTTTTTAGTTCAGACTCTCGTAACGAGAGCGGATAGATATTTAATTTCTATAGATATAGTATAGATAACGAGCTATAGAATAGATAACGAGACTCAAAAAGTTATATTATCTTCGTTGTTAAATAAATCTAGTAAGTTAACTTTACGTTTTAGAGGATTGAGATTAGAGTCATATTCAATAAGAGTATGCTTACATAATAATGTGCTTACCAGAAATGCTTGTCTTACTGTAGGAACTTTCCAAAGAACATAACGTATTGTTACAACAGAGAAGAGACGTGAAAAATTATCTCTGATTATCGATGCGCCGGCGCCGCTCGTTCGCACAGTTTTTACGACTTGACAAAACATTGAGATTTCTAAAGAAATCTCGTTATAATTTAATTATACGTAAATTTAATATTAATATATGTATACATATACACCTTCTGGAATAAATTATCTAAATGATGGTCGCCAAAATCCGCGGTCACACGCACGAAAAAACGCTTTAATTTATAATTTGTAGAGATTAGGAATTTTTGGATTTCCATCAAAGACGCTAAAGGCTAGTATAAATATTTGCTAAACTTTAGACTGTGTGATTTAATCATTATGGGAGTAGATGGCGCTGTTCTCGCTCACACATCGCCGGTTTCGCAAGCGCAGCCAGCGGCCGGTGAATGCAGCCATTGCACAAACTACGGCTTACTATGAGGACCGGTGTCGCTGTGAAGGTCGCCTTTATATTATCAATGAGTTCGATTCCCTCTTGGGTAGATTTGATACAATTACTGGCAAGGTTACCTTGGAATTTTGTAAGGGCGAAAAAGAGAATTATGTAAAAGTGGTGCTAACAACAACTTCTTCGTCTACGACGCTACTCAAAAGTGTTAAAAACTTAATTCAAAAATGAGTACTCAGAAAGTCACAGCAGTTCACAGCACCAGTAAATCAATGGTGGTCCGTAAATAAAGCGACTTACTAACACGTTATTAACTAGTTGGTAATTGGTTGCTTAGAGCACGAGTATTTCAATGGTGGTCCCATTGAAATACTAAAGCTGTGACATGGTAATTTTTTGCTTTTCATCGCACAAGTAACTTTTTAGTATATTTTTTTTTTATTAAATAATAATAATAAATCTTAAATTCATACACAAATTAGTCCATAAGTTGTCAGTGGTTAGTAATTGATTGATTGAAGATTGTGTTTATAAGCTATGTTAGTGTTGTTAATAATAGAATTAATGGAGGACCTCTCTATTAAGGTGACTACTGAAGAGATATGAGGAACAGGGAGTGATGATGATGATGACGTCACGCTGAAGTAGTTGCACGAAGGCTGCGCTAACGTTCATACTCGGGGTCACCAGTGAAGAGATGATGTTCATCACGTCGGGGTCACCAGTGAAGAGATATGAGGAACAGGGTGTAAAGTTCACTCATACTCTTGGAAAAGGGAGGATCCTCCGAACCAGATGGATGTCGTATCTGGTGGGCAACTGCCCGATGATTGTTGTCGGGAAGTTGTATCTATGCTATCTGCGCGGTAAACTCTGCTTGCGCGATGCAGGATTGATGCGTTTGTTCGCATGTGGCGGTGTAGATGCCGCCACACTACCATAGAAACATACTATGGCGACTACAGTTCAAATGTTCTCAAGTGATCTCACAAACAAGAGTCTGGCGTCAATTTCGTCTTAATGACCAACCAAGTTAGAGAAGCAAAAACGACCGAGGAATTCTACATTTCTTGTTATTTTAGAAACCGTTTGTGTTAGCAAATATTTTTTCTCACCGCTAGTGTGATCTTTATTGGAGAGAAAGTATCCATGGCTGTTGTTTCTATGCCGATACATCGTAATAATCACACTTCACGATAATACTGCCTTAAATATAATTGTGTTCTAAGAGAAAATGGTGAGATGAATCCATTTTTTTAATAATATACTCGTATGTATTTTGCAAATGATTTTCAATAATTCATAGTGGATGTGACAAGTTGGTTAACTGAATTGAAGGCAGTTTATATACTTTATATAAGTACTATATAACTTTAACTATCTCATTTTAAAATCTATTTTTTTTTTATCAGGAAAATATTACACCATCAATGTTCTATTACGTCAGAGAGCTGGCTGGCTTGCTAATATATAAAAGAAAAATATCCTACGGTAAGAACATTATAAAAAAACTATCTAGTTTATATCTCCTAAACTAGTTTGTTAAAAAAATAACAACCCATTAAAAAATACATTTATATGTTCAACTTAGAATGACGCAACTTAGCTGGTAACAAGTCGGTAAGATAAAAGTAACATACTTTTTTTGTTGTTATTATAATACATATGTTTTTTTTTATATTATTGTGTCGGCAAATATATGTTACCTACATAAATTTGCCGACACAATTTCAGTAATTTATACCAAGGTTACAAATTCAGCATAAATACGGTAGGTTTTATACCTACATTAAATTAATACCGGTCTACCTAAATATTTTTGTTTAAAATATTTTGTGCAAATTGAAGGGGTTAATGACTGATCAAGGTTTTGTTAAGCCCAGGAACACAGGTGTGCAGGACATATCAGAATTCTAATAAAATGCGCAAATTAATAAGAATAAAACGACTGCTTTTTTACGTCAAAAAATCCTTGCGTTTTATTTAACCCGTTTACAGTCTCATGACTCTCTCGTGTGTCTGCGTGAACCTGTCAAAACACAAAGAACAACATCGAAGTGTCTGATGTTTTTCTCAATTAATTTGGGTCCTCCAGAGATGAACACACAAGCCAACGTTAGACCAGTCGAAACATAACCAATGATTCTACTGCAAAGTACCTATTAACTTTGCAGTAGAAACACAAACCGATAAACTCGAAGCGGGCATCCAAATCAGCGAGCATACAAAGATCATTTTGCAAAGAGCCTACCTACTTTATTATGTTACCAACATCTCTGGCCTTCAGTCCACCTCATAATTATGAACAAAGCTAATTAAAAGAAAGTGTCGTTGCATTCTCAAAAAGACAGGATAGCAGTAATAATGGCCTAACCTTCCAAGGCCGCTTGTAAACGGGCCAATGTAGGTAATTGCGTTATAAAAGTGGTTAATTACTTAAACCATGATTACATTCTGACTAGATACTTATCTGCTGTGGTAATAATGTATGCTTGTCTTGATATGTAGGCACGTTTTGTAGATAAAGAAAGTTGCTTTGCTGAGAAGTTTGCTGCAATTATGAAATAACTAACGAAAGTAAATTGAATATATTGTTATTTTCCAAACTAGTTCTAAAATTGTTTCATATTCGCCGTTTATCTTCAGAGTCAACTGCACCTTCATCATTGTCAAAATTCTTCTGCGTGTCCTTGTCTTACTTCCTAGACCCTTTTCTTCTATGAATTTCTATTAACGTTCACCTAGTCGTGGACTTCCTTCCTTCTATTTCCAATGATTATTTAAGATCCTCACACAACAACCCAATTGCGTACCATACTTTCTTTCAAAATCCGAAGGTATTTATTTGTTCATAAAATTCCTAATCCATCGCTTCAAATGTTTGAACAATTCGTCTGCTTGACAACGTCAATGACGCAATGAATGTTGTTGAATTGTCAAAATGGAAGGCATTGCAATTGTTAGTGTGTTAAGCCATTCCCGCAGGTATGAATAAGCGCCAGGCGTTAGGGCGACAAGATCCTGTGATCTTCTTATGCACCTATGCAATGTAGGTACAAATAAATAACAGCCATTCACGCCAATGCTGATTCTGAAGAGCTGATTATTATCATTGTAATTCTGTCTCTCATTCAAGACTGGACAACCGCCTAGTAACTTATCGATGACGCACGCACTATCGTTTATCGTCCACGTAGGTACTCGTGATCTGAATATAAGGATCACTGTTAGTCTTTGGGCGATGCATTCAATGTCACATTCAACGCTTCATTGAACGATTCAAGGATCAATGAGGCATTTGACCACAAATATTGACCACAACATATGTTATTGTTTGTATGTTTTACGATCGATTTGTCTTTTGATATTTTGAATGCTATCAACATCGAGTTCCTGATAAGGAAGTTTCCGAAATATTTGTGAAATTAACAGTAGATAATATATATGTCTATCATGTCATTACGTGTAATAAATCCATCATTCCAATGCTACGAAATGCAAGTTCCGGAAATATTACGACCTTTGCTATCATCGTAGACGATTAATTAGTTTTTGTATTTTCATTACAACAGCTATATCTATAGTAACTGATGGTTATCTTGATGCATAATTCCATGAACTGCTCATTTTAAATGAAGCTGGCGATCACGCGAACTTCATTTAGTTTAATATCAACCGCATGACTAAACATAAAAATGGAGTGAAAGAAATGACGTCTTTAGAATGAGAAATTATGAGGTTTGTGGGTTAGAACATGAGAAATTTTAATATGCGGTTCACAGAATTTAGTAGCTCATTTTGCAGAATTGTGAAGCTTATAAGCAAAGATTCTGAATCTGTTCAGCATTTTAAATATATCAAATATCAGTTTAAATACATTGGAATGTTATACTAAATAATAAACTCTTAGAAAGTAAAGAAACCGAGTTGAGAAATAAGTACGCGAACCATTTCATGGCTATGGTGCAGCGTGGCGGCTAATTGAAGGCTGAGAGTTACACACCGTGACAAGAAAATATTGTCCATCGAATGGCCGACCACCAATCACTTGAATTTTCAGTATTGAGTGGCAATCTTGCCGACGCGACGACGGCCCTCCTGTTGGTAAGTAGTCAACGCCGTCTATGGACATCGGTAATACCAGAGGAATCGCAAACACGGCAACCCTAACTTGCAAATTAGAGTACAGCTAACCCTGGGATATTGACCAACCCGCACTGGGCCCGCGTGCGAGGAGAAGCACGGAGGCCTGTGACCCAGCAGTGGGAACATTATAGGCTGATTATGCAAAGCCTGCTTAGCAGCAGATACTTATAAGTTAAGTTTGGATTAGTACCTACTTGCCTTGACGAGCTACTTCACGATTACAACTGTTTACTTAGAAATTCCATATTTCGGTATAGATGTTTAAACAAGATATTTACATAATTTATATAAATAGGTAAAAAACAGGATATTTTACAATTTCTATTTTTGGTCGCTCCCTATCACTATACATAACATAACTGGCGAAATGTAGGTGTACCATCCTTACTTTAATCCTAATACTATAAATGCGAAAGTAAGTTTGTTTGTTTGTTACCTCTTCACGCCGAAACCACTAAACCGATCATCATGAAATTTTGCATATACGTGGTCAGGGGTACATCTCTTTATGTATTCTATTTGTATTAGTTTATGTCTTCGGTGTTTCGTGCTGTTGCAACGAACGGTCGGTATTACGTTTTATCGGAAAAGTGTTTAGCCATATTTTTTTCGTCACGTAAATATTGTTAGAACTTGTTGAGTAATTTTCTGCTCACATATTGTTGACGGTAGCAAATATCCAACAAAATAATTTTTAATATTCTTAAAAATAGTAAAGTGTTTGATTCAGGGCAGGGCCCAAGATACAACCTTGAAGGACACCTTTGCAATTCGAAACGCTCTTCAGATGTTTAGCTAATAAAATTCACTTTATCTTTCTGTGGTCTCACTATTATTCAACTATTAATTACAATTATTCATAATTTTTATTATTTAGTAACTATGTATGTATATGACTCTTATCTAAGGAGTCGTATTAAATTGTATTAAAAGTTTTTATTTGCTAGTTTTTTATTTGTTGTCGGAAAGTAAATTTAAACTATGTATATTTGCATAAAAATCCAGAACCTACTGATTGGGAGAAGACACTGGCTCCTCAACGGTCAAACCAAAATTGTGATGTACAAACTTATCTGTGTTCATGTAAAATCAGTGTCTGCCATCACCTATTCTTTTAGCCAATAAAACTTTTTGTATTTTGTTTTGTCCGATAAAACAGGTGTTTTTACCTAGCGCAGGGCTTCACTTCGTTGGTACACATTTTTTATGCCAATCAGGAATTTATTATTTATTATTATACTTTATCGCAAATAATTATGATAAAACCGAGAAAATAAACGGTAATTCGGAATAAAGGTTTCCTTAAAATAAAGCTATCAATAAAACAATATTTTTGATTGCTTAAAAACTAAGTTGTCATACCAGATTAATCCTCTAGTGCCGCACCCAAATTCCATGAATAAAAAATCGCAACATACGAACACTACGAACTTGCAAGATTAAATCTGACAGCAACACTCTTTTTCGGGCTGTTTAATTCTGGCCAATCAATCATTGACGAGATCTGGCAAATTTCATATTTTTTTGTTGTTTTTAATAAGTGACCAATATTATCAAGTCTTATCTTTCTGCTTTCCACCAGAGCAATTTTCAGGAGAGTTATTAGAAAATTAAATATCTCAATGTTCCTATAGTTTATAAGAAGCTTATATTTGAATATATAGCTTATCTGTCTTTCTTATCCCTCATATTTTTTTTGTCTTAATAGCATCCATTAATGAATATTAATCACGAGTTATTTGTTTGAATGATCAACAATACTGACGGAATTTGGGCTTCAGTCTTAAAATCCTTGATCTTAATTGTCGTGTTTTGTTTTAGTTAAGAACAACTGAAGGTCATGCAAACACCACGTTTAAATGAATGCATCCGTTCAATGTACTTACTTACATATAAAATAAACAATGAGCTAGATAAATGCTAATATATACGTGAGCTAAGAAGAACTAATATGTTCCACGGCTATTTGAAGCTGCTAAATCTGCATCGAATGTTAACAATAAATCAATTTATAAAGTAGGATGTTGGAATTAAAAATCTTTGTGGTTTTATCAGAGCAAATAATTCGGAGGTAGAGTCATCGTTAGTATAAGGTACATAAAATTGTGTTTTAAGATATTGCACATCACATATCATCTTCCATCCATGGAGGTCATTACTTCGAATTGTTTCTTGAAATATCCATTAAATGCATTTCTACAAATTCTTCACTTTCGAAAGCACCAATCAACAGACGTATTTTACTTGCCACACTTTTGACCATTGTGTTTACTTTTGTTTTTTGACAGTCGATTAGAACACTCTATTACCATAATCATAACAATTCAGTGCGACATTTTTCTCAGTAGGGTCATGTTAAAGGTGAAGCTACATTTCCAGTTTGCGAGCTTCGTAGTACGTCGGTTTCGGTGCGGCCATGTATTTTTTTCGACCGCTTTCTCTCATGCTTTCACCATGACGACCAATGGCCCGTCATTTTGGATAATATTCGATGTTTGAATGTTGCCGGGAGCTTTTGGATTTCCGATGAGTCAAATTAAACAATCCACTATGAATATATTGGTAAAAGTTTTCCTTTAAAAAAATAACAAACCTGTGCATAACTACTTATGCGAATAAACAGCAATCAATGAACATACAAATAAGGATATAACGATTAGTACCGGTTTCTAAAACCGTGGAAATTACGAGAATTTATAGTTACATTTTCACATTTGTTTTACACACAGACACAATTGAACAGTTTAATGATAACCTTTGTTGATAGTACATTGGATATCATGACTCTATAATGTTATCAGCTAGTAAAGAAGAAGAGTTTATGGTAACACATATTCTTAGACCAGCTTTCCTCTCTAGTAATTACTTCTCTGAATGCACATGTACACTTTAATAAATCTGCAGCAAATAAATTGAACATTCTAATTACTTAACTAAGTAATGACACCTATAAAATTCTTCATTACATAACATCACGCCTTGTTGCCCCGAAGGGTTGGGCAGAGGTGTACCTATTACACCCACATTTAGCCAGTTATGTTTAAGTCCTATGTAATAGGGGGCGAGCCTATTGCCATCTACCGGGCACAAATCCAGACTTCGGGCTGCTACTGAGAAATTCCAGATAGAAAAACCCAATAACACTTTGCCTGACCTAGGAATCGAACCCAGGACCTCATGCTCAGCAGTAGCGATTGCGACCACTAGACCAACGAGGCAGTCTTCATTACTTAAAACAAAAGTTTAATTACCACAACTCGATACGTATAACTTAATCCTAAGACATTAAGTCGTCCAACAAACTATGAAACACAGCCGAGGCAAGTTTCGTTGCACCTAAGAAATGTCAAAACATTTCTGAAGCAAAACTGAGAGTTATAAACTATTTCGATACTAGAAGTCGGTATTGCAATTCCTTGCAAGATCATCGCGGGCGCAGATCGATCGCGGGGTATCTAACCGGGCGGCCTTCTCTGGACATTTCTCAACCTGCGCACGCGTTGTCTTGCCCAGCGGAAGGACGTACTGCCTTACACCATAGACATACGTTAAGTGTTAGAGTGCTCCATTACAGATAATTCTACTTACAAAAGTTGTTGCTTTGATGCACCATTTCTTCGACATTTAGCTCAGCTATATTTGTGTTTCTAAACTGAAGAATAATGCAAATTTGATAATATTATATGTATTGTCATTTCAAAATGTCATCAGTCATTATTTATAAATTATCTCCTTCATGTTTCACACTACAGTCATCACTAAAGCTACAGCTTTTTATTACAAAAACATAAATCACTATACGTGTACTGCCAGCTTCCCCATGTTCGCTGGACGCTGTATCAACAAAACAGTTTCCATAACTAACTTTAATGCTCACATGAGTGTAACCGTATTATGCAATTGTTGTATCTTCGCTGCGGGCAGGTAGTACTAGATCTGTTCGAAATTAGGTTGGTAATTAGTTCATACCAAATATGCATTCACTGCTTGAAATTTGATACAATCTGACGAAGCGTTTTTCGGAAATGTGCATTGTACTCATACATTTTTTGTCGAGTCTGTTTAATGGGAGTTATTTAATTCCATGACATAGTCATTTATCATTTCCTAATTAACTAGAGAAATAGGTTTTAATGTTGTCGGCTAATTCTAGTCTCTCGACTGGACGGTGCTATCGGTCGAGTCCTAAGTCCTTTTTGAAAACAATGGGCCAGAATTACCTGAATTACCACAGCGGTATTGTCTGTTTGATACAATCACTCAATTATACCATGAACCAGCCCAAGGTACCTAAATTTTTTCTATAGTTTGTTAAGAAAAGAGCTTTTCTCTATTTTGCGATGCGGTAGTCCACAAGATGCCCTTGAACCAAAATTACTTAATATGGAGAGTGTATCTTATTGAAATCGCGCCTATTTAATTTCACATACCAACTGCTTTGCCAATAGGTTAATATTGAGACATAAAGTATAATCTTCTACTTGCATAAAATGAATAAGAACAATTTGATGTGGAACACGTAATTGATTAGGTTGTAGCCTTTATCTCGTTTCTTGTATATCGTCAGTTTTATTCGACATACCATTTATATCTTCATTACGATGATCGTTCTGATGATTAACTTAATAAATCTCGTCAAAGATGAATTTTATTTTGATATTATTTGATGTACGCCGCAATTCAAATAAATAGCTAATAAAAGTTGACTTATTTTTAGGTTTAGTTTTTGTGTAATGTTCTTGATTAATTTGTTAACTTTGAGTCGCAGAGAATACAGTTGCTTTAAATACAGTTCATTGCACCAGGTAAATGATTTACCTATTGGGGTTGTCCTTGAATTTGGTTCTGAATGAAGTGGTGTTGTTGCGATTAGCCCAACATTTATTTCATATAACATAAAACAAGATCTAGAGATAGGTTTGATGAAATCGTGCTGTATATGCGAGAGCTCATAGAGGCAGGATCGCCTTGAAATACTTTCGACTTACCACGTGAACTATGCGAAAACGTTTACCTAACAGAATCAACATTTAATTAACCCTTCGATGATAACAAACTTACCGATGAGTACAGATGTCAGTCAGGCGGTGATCAGTTGATCACAAACACTGGCACTTACGAAACAATTTTTTTGAAATGTTGAATTTAGAACAGGTGGTTGGATAATTGGATAGATAAAGTCCGCGACGGATGTGGTAATATTTGGTGTAGCGTCGGCCTGTGGCGGCGCGCGACGCTGCAGATCGACTGAGTGAGACTGGCGCGGAGGCCGGAGTGGCTGCGCGCGCACCGCGACCCTCAGACCCTCAGTAGACGGCCTTCACGCACGGCTCACGGGGTGACTTCCCATCACTACAATAAACAAAGAGTTTTAATGCTATTGTCATGTTTTTGCTCTAGTATTTGTGTTTTTTTTTGTTAATCGGAATGAAAATTCTTAATGTTTCTGACCACTGGAGATATTCTATTGCAATAATTTTAAAGTTATTTATATTATCTTACTTAACGAAACAAAAAACAGTATTTTAATATGAAAGTTGCATACTAATACAACGTGTATGATTTGCGGATGAATGGACAAAAAATATTCAGTGTCAGACAGAAGTTCTTACCTATGTATTTATTGTAAATCAGATTCATAAAAGTGATTTTAGCTGTAATGTATTTATTTCCAAGTGACCTTATAAAAATATATAAAAACATTATAGATGATAGCAAACAGAGCTAAATGCAACATACATTTAAGATGAAACCATAACAGTATAATAGGTACCTATGTGAGTAGTACTTATGTATTGGTGTTTGTCATTGTTATGTACAAGAGCGCCTCTCGCCATCAAACGTAAAAGTTTGGCGAGTTAAGAATATAAGTTACTTAAAGTATTTTAGTATCAATAAACAAAAAAACAAAACCGACTTTATTGGCGTTTGTCTCTCTTTGGAAAGTTGTTAATATTTCTTAAGTGTACCAAATAACGGAATCCACTAGCTTGACAAATACAGACATGGGTTTATCAAAATCTTCTCAGAAACAGACGCACTAATTGGACAAAATATTAAGGTGTAATACAGGTGTACAATAGCCAATAGATTGTCATAGTAGGTACTTAACTGTCAACGATTTCAAGTTTCAGCGTCGGAATATGTTTTGATGGATTTCGACTTTTCGGCACATCAAGGTGGTAAAACTCCTTTCTCTTTGTTGAAAGTTATTTAATAATAACAGTAGGTACAAAGTTTTTAATATTATTGTATTGTTCTAGTCTAGTCCTTACCATAGTAAGTGTGTGTATTATAGACCTTTTGGAGCTGTCTTTTAATGCTTTTATCCTCTGACACACTTAATGACATACCGCAAAAAAACATATAATAAAAAAAAAATATATAATCATTATAGTTTCGATCATACAGTCTGTTGCTTTTACTACGCCTTCCTCGGTCCTATATGTTCCATGTAATCTTTCGTTCCTAATTTTGTATCTAATAATAATTCAAATCCGACAAGGAATTGTGGAAGCTCATGATTCGATAAACATATTGAAAGAGTCGTTCGTCGCTATACAGGGTCAAATTAAATTAGCTAGAGAAACTATATCCAAACACAATAAAAAAGTGAAGATTTGAGTAAATATTTTTAACGTGTTTAGATACCCCTACTAACGTCACGTTCACATCTGTGAAGTTTACACAAAAAAAAATGTTTTTAACTGATATTTCAAGTACCGATCTGACTGACCGCACAATAAAAATCGTCAAATTATTTATTTATTAACAAAAACCACGGCTCTTACAATTTCACTTAAAATAAATAGGTAAACTAATCTTACAGACAATAACGGATTTTACAATTTAGTTGACACGATTATTTTATATGCATCAGAAACCAACATGATGACATGCTAGCACCATCCAATCATAACAGTGTGTGGGTGTGTGTGTAGGAGTGTGTGTGAGGAGTGGTAATTGTGTATGGAAACTTTATTCAATTCTATTTAAAAGTTACTAAAAGTTTCCTGATTATACCTTTTTTGGTGTTAAATTATAATTATGAGATTTAATTTAATAAGTTTTTTTTTTATATCATGATATAATTTGATTTATTGTTTTAATATTTCCTTTAAGTTTTTGTTGGATAAGATCTAGATTAGCAGAAACTAATCGTACTCCTTTTGATTTTGCTGAGGGTGATCAATATGAAAGAATTTCTTGTTAAAATAAATTATTTTTTGTTTAATCGTGTTTAGATCTTGATAACAACCTATCACGTCTGTGGAGTTTCGCTAGGTAATTTAATTTGACCCTGTATATCTGAAAACAGTGGCGGAGAGTCCTTACTCCCCCATTCTCAGGCGTTTTGTGGGGATGATGGTCAATCAGGGATTACCACCGTGAAGTGATCGTTCTCTGCACAACCTGCTTCGGACTCAAAAATTGTGACTGTGTTTTTTTGTTTTATGTTATCTTATAGTTCTAACACTAGTTTTTAAGGAGTTATACTAACAAACTGGACCACATTGTTGTCTGAAATTAATACATTAAAAAAACAGGTATGGATTGGATAAATGTAACACAACAACGAAGTGAATTTGTTCACCAATCTGTACCTGGCATTACCAATATTTTCACGATCGACACGTTCATACATTCAAACGTCAAGAATGAGAACTAGTTCAAAATCTTACTGGCTTCAACTTGCTAACATACTTCAAACCTTTTTCGTACGGGACCGGTCTGCCCGTATCAAATGCTGTCGAAATTAAAACTTGATTTAAACAGTTGAAGTAGATCTGGTTCAAATTTAACGATAAATGATAAATGATTTTATTTCTGTAAGTAGGTTTTAAAAACACTTTTACACGTCAAACATATTTTAAAACTAGATGAGATCGGCGTTTCCTATCTGACTACTCTGAGAAGAAAGGCCGAAACACAGTCTCTTTTAAAGTCCAGACATAATCTTGGTCAGGTCATGTGAAGACCATGTGGATTGATGTCTGAAATGGTCTTTTGAGGAAAGAACCACACAGAATGAGTGGACCTGTCCAGTCAGTGCACGCATTCGTCAGTAATCATGCAGCTCAACAAAAAACTTAAGGAGCTCAACGATTCAACGAACATTACCAAAGAAAGGACATTTGGGTAGGCCGCATAAATTACTCAAACTGCCAGACCATGATTAAAACTAATTTTAAAAATTAAAAATAAACTAAGATATAAAAAACAACACTGCCTTCACATTCACAATAATTAAAATATTATTATACTTTACAAAGTAATGTGATACATTCTAAAGAATGTGAACATTATTGAATAGTGCATCAATCTCTGGATGCGGCCAAGGCATGTACAAATAGTACTATTTCAAATAATGCGCGGAAATACAAACTAAGTAAATTAATTACTGCACAGTACTGCAAACTCAGAATCAGTGACGAACAACGATAACAATTATCGGGCCAATATTTTCATTTGTTTCTTTTTCACTTTAACACATAACATAACATCACGCCTGTAATCCCAGAAGGGTAAGGTAGAGGTGACTTTAATTGTCTTTTATTTTATTTTGGAGATGGGTTTACTCTTGACTCTAGTCTAGGTCAGAGGTGACAGAGACAAAGTCTACGATGGAGTGAACTTACCCAGAAGAAACCTGTTCACTCTAACTTTGAAGAGATTCGGGTTGAATGCGTTCGAGAACCTACGCAAGAAGTGAGTTCCACTCTTTTGAGTTGAGTGAGTGAGTTCCACTTGATTGAGCTTTTTTTTTGTAACGTGCGTTTTGTTTGTGCAGAAAAAACAAGTTTTCTTTCTTTATTTTTTTACTTTACGATACGGATAGCTGCGCAGGAACATCCAAAAGTGCGAAGACTGCGGCGCGACTGTGCGTCCACCTTAAACGATACACAATATAAGTAAGTTTGATTGTAGATTCTCCTGCGGGCGTTGAGTTACGCTAAAAGCGTTAACAACTCTATGCATTTCCGAAAAACTATTCAAAATGTTGAGTGATAGATGACGACCAGCGACTAAATCGGGTATCCCAACAGAGAGAAAACTTCATACAAACGCGCATTTACGAAAACCTAGAAACTTTGCCTCTGACTTTTTGCTTAAACGAAGCAAAGGAGTAAGTATGTAGGAATGATAGTAGTTGGTGTTCTGTAGGCTCCCCATTGGAAAAAGGCGCGAGTTTCTGTATGTATGTATGTATCTCTGTGGGGTTCACTCTGTGGCACGACGTTCGTGCTAATTCGGAAACACGAAGAATAACGAAGCGCAACTTAGTTTCGGTTTATAAATAAAGCCACACAACTTACTTATCTAATAATAAAGCCAACGACTAACGACCCTGACAACATGTAGTTGTCAGGGTCGTTAGTCGTTGGCTTTAAAATCAAAAACAATTTCGGAAACTTACGAAATATGTACATATATTATGCAATTTCATTATTAATATTTAGATATTAATTATATTCGTTTAAATGCAAAGGTTGATTGAGCAATATTTCCAATGTCAAAATCGTGCAAATCCTTTAGTATGCATTATTAATGTTTGTATTTAAAATAATAACATAGTATTACTTGGTTACATTAATTTATAAGTATTAGTACAAGACACCAGTGATATAGGAAAGAAATCGTGATATAAAAGAAAAATATAGTGAGTAAATCTGGAGTTACTAGTTTTATGTCGCAAACAATTATTAGGTTGGAGGCCTCTGCCAAAGACTTTGGTTAATATGACACGAACTTTTCAGGTACTCTGCCATTTTATTGTGTGATAACAGGATTTACAGTGATTTGGAAAATATTTTGAACTTTTATAATGAATTCTTGTAGTTGTATAATATACATCTTTTTGAGGCTGACTGTATTTGTTAGCTACACAGTACCTATATTAACTTATTATCCTGGTCTTTTTACTCATATGTAACAGAGCCATTAAAGAACCCTGGAATATTCTGTATTTTCCGACAATTTTCTTTCTTTCTGACAGTTGTGATCTTCTGACTACAATCTATCACAAAAAAACACACGTTGGGTACTAAATTATACCTACACATTGATACAATATTATGGAACACCCAATTTTATACATTAAAATGAAGTCTTGTCTATCATATTTCTGAGACCGACTGTACTAGGTAAGTACCCGTACTGGATAGATGATGCAAGTGCGACCTCTACAGAGTGTGCAAGTGACCGCGGAATCCTATCGATGCGCTTACGCATGTTCTTCACTGATGCGTCCGTGGTGATCACACTTCCGGTTTTCCTCAAGTTTTTCCCCTAAATTGTGTATTCTACTAAAGTTTTGTTTGCTCTTGTATATATTTGTTCCTGTATCTTACGTAAATAAATTATGACATAAATGGCCAACCGGAAGTGGCAGATCTAGTTGTGTTTCGTTTTAATAGTTCTTGTTTTTACCGTTCATATTATTTGCTAGCTGTGCCTGCGACTTCGTTCGCGTGCATGTCGTAAAACAATAATGTGTAGCTTAGAGAAAGTTTATGTATGTGCCTGGTGTTCTCTACCACAATCCTTACGAATGCAGGGTTTATGATTTCAATGCGACGAAGTGTCACTTTGATTTTTGAGAATACTTTAAAATCAAGGCGCTAGGCTGCACCTGCAGTACTCAATAAATCGACTGCCCGTCTGGAGGAGTATCTAAGGTGAAGAAGACCTGGGCAACTGTATGTAGACCGTGTGAAGAGGTACCCATTTACTAAGATCCACCTCTGGTTGCCATTTTGGATTTTGATTGTGTGAGTGATTTTCGGAACTGGCGCTCTCAAAAACGATGCAGATGACACCCATAACGAAAATGTTGCGCCTTTTGACCCTGCAAAAACACAAAAAGATTACCCTGCAAAAACATAAAACATTGACGTAACTTACTAACAGAATTGACAATTTTTTTTATTAATGGTATGTTTGTAATTTCGAACAAAAAATTGCTTAAAATATAGTATATATAATTCTTTTGACTCGTTCATTAACAAAAAGTTCACAATTTACACGGATACAACCAAAATGCATAAGCAAAAACAATTAATTTTGTATGGTAACACATTTAAATGACAGGTGTGTGGTTTTTAGGGTTTCGTACCGTGTGGGTGAAAACGAGCCCCTGTTGTTAACCCAAAAATCATGTACCTACCTAGTAGGTAAGAGGTATACTAGGTATGCTTTGCAAAATTTATCCTTACCTATACGTAACAAAACACAAAGATTTCATTCCTTTGCTACCAGACAAATATCAATGATCATCAATAACATAACAAAACTTAACATCAAGCCTGTAATCCCCGAAGGGTTAGACAGAGGTGTACCTATACCTACAGTTAATAGTAACACCCACATTTGGCCAGGTATGTTTAAGTCCCATGTAAAAGAGGGCGAGCCATCAACCGGGTCACAAATCCAGACAAAAAAAAACTAAATCAAAAGTATTTATTCAAATAAGGCTGAGAATCACCATTTTACGAACGTCAAAATTACATTAGACAGTCCACAGGCACAGAATATTTGGGCACGCCACAATAGCGGCGGTAAGTCCCCTCTTTGAGGAGTGGTTGGAGAGGCGCCACGGCGTGCACGGACCTGTGTCAGGCGGAAGGCCTCACCTTCCGCCTGACACAGGTCCTCACCGGACACGGTTGTTTCGGGAGGTTCCTGTTTCGCATAAGGCGGGAGGAAACGCCCGGGTGTCACCATTGTGTGGATCGCCCGGAGGACACGGTGGAGCATACGGTGGAGGTCTGCCCAGCTTGGGCGGAGCACCGCAGTGTCCTCGCGCAGGCGATTGGCGGCGGCGATCTCTCGCGTCCGGCCCTGGTCCAGGCCATGGTACGGAGCGAGAGGGAATGGAAAGCCGTCACCTCCTTCTGCGAAGCAGTAATGCTCGCGAAGGAGGAGGCGGAGCGGGTGAGGGAGAGAGCATTGCGCCCTCACGCCCCCACTAGCCGCCGCAGGAGACGCCCTGGGCGTCGGGAGTCGCCTGCAGATTCCCGGCCACAGTAGGCGCGGGCTTGCGGATGGCGAGCAATGGGTAGCTCGCCGTCCGGTAAGGACCAGGCCCGGGTCGACGGCGCGTTGTGTTCCACGCGCGCCTCAAAGAGATATCAGCACAAAGTGACGGGGTCCGATAGGGCCGACGCCTCAGGGTCGCGGGTTATTCCACAGAGAAAACCGTGGCCCTGGCACAGGCAACTGAAGGAACACGGGTGGGTTTTAGTCAGTAAAAGTCTGACACGCCCTCCCGCTCCACCCAGAGCGGGAGAAGTCATTTGATGATTTCCCACCCAAAAAAAAAAAAAGGCACAGGATATTAAATTAGGTATATTATTTGCCATATGTCAGCGAGCCACGCCAAAATACCAACAAATACAATGAAGACTATACTCAAGCAAAAAATTAAAATGTATAAATAAACAAAATTTAATAGGTACCTAAATAAAAGCCTTCAGGCATAAAGGCCGTGAAAGCTTACATACTGTAGTATTAACTGCTACATTCAAACCTTATTTATTTTGATTACAGCCTGTTTGGGCAGATTAGCTGTCATTATGTCATTCGGTATTTTAAAATTCGATTTTGTCGAAAATTACATTTTTTTTCTTTGCGAGGTTTTTATTGCAGAGTTTATCTCATCAACGATGGAAGTATTTAATTTAAATTTGATCCAACACGACTAAATTTCTTTTATTTTAATGACCTCCGACATCCTAAGCCTATGTGGTGTTATATAATAATAGCAGCCTTAGATAAATGATTGGTCTCGCTGCGCTCGACTAGATACCGCCGGAGTACTTGTCAAATGAGGCAACTAATACTACGCTGAAGTCGGCGTACCCGTGCCAGTCACACTGCAAGGTGACGTGCACGTGCCGAATGTTTTATTAAATTTTGGGCATATACCGAAGTAAAATGCCAGTTTGCGTAGTGAAACTGTGTAACAATAATACTACAAGAAATAACAAGGACACTGGGATCATATACCATCATCATCAGTAATCAATAATTTCGAAATTTTAACATAACATGAACCCGTGAAATTTTTATAATG
Organism: Dasypolia templi; assembly: GCA_963555695.1. NCBI lineage: Eukaryota > Metazoa > Arthropoda > Insecta > Lepidoptera > Noctuidae > Dasypolia > Dasypolia templi. The sequence goes on from OY743157.1 coordinate 9,049,889, forward strand.
CGAATTTATTGTTTTTGTATTTTACTATATATCCTATTTCATTTATCTAGCCTATTATTGTACACCTAACCTAGTTCTATAAATTATTTTATTTTTATCTTGTAATCTAAACACATAAGGTGTAAACATATTAGCTGACACTATTTCAAGGGGTGATTCTACCATTGAAACTTAACAACTTTCCCCTAGGAACCTGATCTAAAAATGTAACAAAATCGTCAAATTTAAATATTTAGAAAAGTATTAAAATGAGGCCTAATCATTACCTTCCTTTTTTCTGAAAAGAAATCTACGACTAACCTATATTATATACACAAATGTACATTCGCTTTTAATTTATCGTTCATTTTTAAGTATTTTCTGAGCTATATTTGTAACTTAACTAATAGACCAAGCATAAAATATTTTTCCCATTAACTCGGGTAACAATTGAGCAGCTGGTAACAGAATTCTTCACGCACACTAGGTTCTCAATGTCAAATGACAAATTAATGTCAAGTGACAATGTCTGACACACTACAATAATGAGTTGCCGCATTCACGGAGCTATTGTTTTTAGAGAGTGCGGTATCTAGTCGAGCGCAGCGTGACCAATCATTCAACATTCAACCACCAAGCACCGTGTGACTTCTTTTTAATTCCCGAAAATAAAAAAATCTACTCAAAGGGATACAGTTTTCGTCGCCGGAAGATGCGCTGTCAGCGTTCGAGCAGGCTGTAAACGAGGTGCCTACGGCGGACTGGAAAAAGTGTTTCGAAAACTGGTTCAGACGCATGAAACTTTGAGGAGAGTACTTTGCAAAGATTAAATAAATAAATAAAAACCTATAGAGCATTTATTGTTATTTTCGCAAAACTTTCTGAGTGTAATTTTATTTTCGAGCCGTTCGGGGTTGATACTCTCGGGCCTTGGGGTCCGAGTGCTCATGGTTTGTTCAACGAAATCTTTAAACGCCTGGTTGACACTTTCCGTGACCTAAGGGCTGGCATTTATCTTGGTCAAAGACTAAGCACTGCCATACAACGTGGCAATGTCGCCAGTCTCTTGGGTAGACAGCGACGCGGTGTAATTTTTCGACGCATTATTTTAGTTTGTAAATAGTTTCAGTCAGGTTACGTAATTATATGTTAATAGTTTGTTAGTTAATTAAGTTTATTATTGTGTTATTTTTTACTATTATAATGCCCCTTAAAGGAATAAAATAAAAACTCGTAAAATAAAACATTTTAATGAGTAGATCATGTCAAAAATAAAATAAAATAAATTGACATAAACAGACAAATAAAATACTTAAGTAAACTGTAGTAGTCCTGTCAGTAGATATGTTAGTTCTGTAGAAAGAAAATCATGTGGGCAAAAACAAATCGCCTTGGGAAAACTTCTACTCCTACTCTTTCTCTGTGCACGCGGTTCGGTTGTGGAATTCACTTCCGCCTGACATTAAAAACTTTCAAACTGTTGCTGTGTGTTTAAAAGGAGAGTGAAAGAACACTATCTTTCCACTGTGACATTGAGGTATTTGTATTTTATTTTTACTACTTTATATTTATATAAATATTTTAGTGATATTTAATTTAGAAGTATGTATGTATGTAACTATATATATTTTTTAATTAGTGAATTGTGTTTTTTAGGTGTTTTGTTTTCTCTTCTACTCTTGCACACGATGTCTACATCTATCTAAACTCTCCTATCGCAGGTATGCAGGAAGAGATTTCTTTAGAATTAAGCATCAACTTTGTACGTATTTTTCTGTTCCTTTATTTTTATTGTCTATTCATATGTGTGTACATAAAGCGCTAAATAAATAAATAGACCATGCGAACTTGGGCTAAGTAGTCGTTGATGAGTTTTAAACGCATTAAAACGCAAATATAGCAAAGAAAGAACAAATAAGTAAAAAAAAAGGGAAAAAATAACATTAAATTACAAATAAATAAAATGAATAATAGTGAACCTAAACAAATAGCTAACTTTTTAAATAACTTCTTTGCGTCCATCGGCGAGGGTAGTAAGAAAGCACCAAGCAATGAGCCGACTGGCACCTCAGTGCTCTACCACACTGAACATAGCCCCGTAGACCCGGCGAAATAAGCACACTATTAAAAACCTCAAAAGCAAAAAAGTCATAGAATAAACGAGTTACCATCAATGTTAATACGACAATGTGCAAACGAACTGACGTTACCGTTCTACTTGCTAATAAATCAATCTTTTGATGACCCCACTTTCCCGGATTACTTAAAGAAAGCCCTGAGATAACCTATCAAAAAAAAAGAGGTCGATAACGGATCCAAGCAAATACCGTCCAATAGCATTTTACCAACCTCCTCCAAACATTTTGAGAAAGCAATGTGCAATCGTGTAGGTATACTCCTTCTGCGAACAGTACAAAATATTTGATGAATGCCAAAACGGCTTTCGCCGAAACCCATCCACTATTCTAGCTTTTTATAAATACATACAGGAAGCTTTAAATATAATAAATTAAAAAAAATACGCCGTCGGTATACTGTTAGATATGACTAAGGCTTACGATAAAGTGCAATATGATATTCTCCTGAATAAATTACATGGCATAGGGATCCGGGGTAAAACTCACGAATGGTTTAAATCTTATACAAATAGAGAACACCAGGTTAAAATAGAATTTTGTAGTAAAAATACCAGAGAAATACAAAATATTCGGTCTGATAGTAAAACATTTTTTTAAATTACATAAACGGCCTTCCAAAAACCATAGAAGGGCCATGCGTCTTGTTTGCTGACGATATTTCGCTTCTTACTTCATGCCGTAACAATGTTGGCTTAAGCGAGGACCTAACCACTATACTAAATAACACAATAACTTTTAAATGAATAACCATAACCTCAAAATCAATTTCTCTAAAACTAAAATAATGGCCTTCCACCCCCGTCAAAAAACTCCACTATATATAAACTGTAGGTAAAGTTTAACGGCACTACAATAGAAGTCGTTCAAAATTAACAAAATCTCACATTAAAAAGATTAGATCTAAACTATCCAAATTTGCATATGCAAGGGCACCTGCAAATTTGGACAGTGAAGTCAAAAAACCTCGAAACTGCACTTGTTACATACCTACGCTTATACATGGTTCAGTTACGGCGGTATATTGTGAGGAAACAGCACACCTTTCATACTGCAAAAGAGACTAATAAGAATATTAGTAAATATAGAAGACACCGACAGCTGTAAACCTCATTTTAAAGAATATTTAAAACTCACCCTCCCCTGCTTATACATTCTACAAATTTGCTTTGTTCGAAAGTACTAACACTTTTACACAACGAGAGAAAATAATTATACACTCAAGACACACCAAAGTCCAAGCTAAAAATGTCTTAACAAGCAATCTAGTCATGTCAATGAATGTATTTAATAAATTACCCGAAATAATTCAAAATGAACAATAATTTAATTAATTCACAAATAAATTGTAACAATTTCTATCATCTAAATGCTATTTAACAAAGAATATCTAAATGACAAATTCTAAATAACATGTTTCACAAAATAGTTTTTATTTTAAATAGTAATACTTTTGAATACCAAATAATTAATGAAATTAAAGCGTTCTTCCTCTCTCCTCCTTACCTATTTTTATCGTCCATATTTTTGTACCTAGCTTTAAGCACTTTGTAACATATTTTTACAATATGGAATGCAATCAATAAATGATTATGATTATGAATGATAAAGAAGAGGGCAGCTTGTTTTATAAGGTTGTGGCGGCATCTACACCGCCACATGCGAATAACGCATCACACAAATCCTGCATCGCGCAATCAAAGTTTACCACGCAGCTAGCATATATACAACTTCCCGACAACAATCATCGGGCAGTTGCCCACCAGATACGACATCCATCTGGTCGGAGGATCCCCCCTTTTCCAAGAGTATGAGTGAACTTTACACCCTGTTCCTCATATCTCTTCACTGGTGACCCCGACGTGATGAACATCACCTCTTCACCGGTGACCCCGAGTATGAACGTCAGCGCAGCCTTCGTGCAACTACTTCAGCGTGACGTCATCATCATCACTCCCGCAAGTCACACAGCCAGCCAGCAACAACGGCTTAAACGGTTGTCTTGACAACTGGTCATCACCTTCAGCCTCATCAGCACATTCGGCCGGTCCACAAGCAGAGTGCTTAATCCCTCTCCTGGTCGACACCAGCAGTCAGCCACCCCGACTCACTGGGGCATCTTCGCAGACAGTTCCGACTCACCGCGAACTATGCGACACCCGGTTCCAACCCACTGGAACCCAACCACTGGAACCCAACTGGCATTGGCAAGCATCGCAAGATACAAGACTTAGCCCACTATCGACCGGTCTTCGGAGAGGAGTGATGTGGCGGGAGCCACACCGCCACATGCGAACAACGCATCACACAAATCCTGCAACTTCCCGACAACCGTCATCGGGCAGTTGCCCACCAGATACGACATCCATCTGGCCGGAGAATCCTCCCTTTTCCTAGAGTATGAGTGAACTTTACACCCTGTTCCTCATATCCCTAAAAGGTTATACCAAGCACAACAAATAAGAGCCAGAAGGGGAGCAACTAGTTTTTTCTTATTTCTAGTACTTCCATTGTATACTCCCTTTTTTTGTGTAATAAGTGTATATTTTGACTAATCTAAGATGTTGTCGAAGAAGAAGTGTGATATCACCTTGAGTATACCAATATCTTTAAAAGAAACTATCTAGAGAAAATATAAATAAATATTTATAAAAATGTAATTCTAGAGAAGTTGCTCGAAGAACTTGTTTTTGAAGGACAAACATATATTGAATGTCAGGCTTTACTCCACAGCAGAATAACGTAGGGCATAACGCTGTGGAAATAACCGAGCTGTATCACCCTCAGTGGTGGTCTTAGGTAATTTCCTGACGGCGCGTAGGCGGCTGAACTCCCCGCTAGGCGTGATACTTATAATTATGTGGGCCCCCATCTACGGTTATGCCCAAAAAAACTGCCAAGTCTATAGTTTGAAGCATCTCTTTATCTAAGATGTTTTGTCCTAGATTTCTAACAAAACCCAATAACACTTTTTCCGACCTGCGACTCGAACTCAGGATCTCATGCTGAGCAGTGGAGCTTGCGACCACTTGACCAGGGAGGCAGTGGTGATCATCAATGGTAGGAATGTTTTACTGTAAACATTAATTTACAGAAAGTTGAATCCAGTCTACAGTAGATCTGCCAGGGTTGCGGGTTGTTCGAAAAAGATACCGTGGCCCTGGCACCGGCAACTGAAGGGGTTGGTTATAGTCGATAAAAGCCTGACACGCCCTCCCGCTCCACCCAGAGCGGGAGATTTCACGATTAAAAATGCACTCTTCAGTACATTTGTTATGTCCATTAAAATATACAATAAGTTACCGGAATACAAAAAAATATGATTAAAACTTTATCAATAAATTAAAACAATTTCTAATAACCAAAAGATACTCCACTATTGACGAATATTTTAGCGATAAATTTCAACAACAAAAAAAACTATTTTTACATAACACATAATATTTATAGAACACTAAAATACTCTGAGGTGCACAATTAATAACAATAACATTCTACAAGACTCAATAAAACTGTATTTTGTTATTTTATTTTAATTTATAGTGTTAACAATGTAGATCGTGCAATATATAATATAAACATACATAAATATAATTTAAAACTACATTTATAAAAACATATATAAATACCATAAAAGCAAATAATACTATTCTAATGATACTGAAAATCTTAACAAAAAGCGCCTTCATCCTCTCTCCTATTAATAATTAGACATAACTTTGCTGTGCCCGACAGGGTTCATGATTAATTCGATGTTTTAACATACTAACTATTTTACGTGCACATAATGGAATGCAATAAAGTATTAAGTATTGAGATTTCTAGAGCTTGTAGATTAAATATTTCGAGTCCAATTCCTATAAATAACATGTATCCCATCGTTAACTGTAACTCTGTCGATCTTATTAAAGTAACTATCTGCAATACAATGTGTATTAGCGCCACCTATACTTTATAATGCGAACTTCGTCACTTGCCCTGTAAAATGCTCTCTGGCAAGTTACGAGTGGTAGGTAATTCAAGCAATGTCTTATGTTCGTCGGTGGTTTGCCGGTAGGGGGCGCCACTTTAATTATAAAATAACATTACATTATCAGCCTATTATGTTCCCACTGCTGGGACACAGACCGTCTCTCTGTGAGAGGGAGTGGGCAGTAATCCACCACGCGGGCCTAGTGCGGGTTGGTAGATGTCACATGTCTTCGAATTTTAGGTTCTATGACATGCTGCTTTCCTCACGATGTTTTCCTTCACCGTTTTGAGGGCAGTGGTGATGAAATAAATTACACAAAGTCTGGGTTCGAACCTACGACCTACAACTCGAAAGTCGCGGCCGTTACCACTGGGCCACCAGTGCTCTTATATTATCAAAATCAAAATCAAAAGTCATTTATTCAAATTAGGCTGAGAGTCAGCACTTTTCGAACGTCAAAATAACATAAGACAGTCCCCCAAAACGCCCTTATCTTATTTATGCTGCGTTATCAACATAAGATTATAACGTACCATCACGCCTGTACCCTAATTGAGTAATACACAATCAATCGGAATCTGAATCGTTTTGAAACAGATTGATAATCCATTGCTTCATAAGTTCGATAAAAATTCTGCTCAACAATGTAAATAACTCAATGAATGTTGTTGAACTGTCAAAATCAAACAGATTAGTCGCAATCGTTTACGAAAATTTGTTAAGCAATTAGGCTGCTGATTCCCTGCGTTATGGCAGATGTGTAACTATGCTATACCTTTTTTCGACGCCTATTGCTATCAATGTTTCAAAATATTGTAAGCGTTAAAATGATCATAAAGTTCTATACAAACTTAGAAATCAATAAAAAAATTATCATATAAACTGTTCATATGTAGGTATGTTGCGGTAGTGCAGTCAAAAATATTTGCCTACTCTTCGGAACATTAATATCTCTAAATACTCTAGATTTCAATATATTTGGTGCAACTTAGGATTCGTAAATATCTATACAACTTTGAATATTCAACTAAATGGCCTATCCCATTAAATTTATTTTTGCTTGCCGGTGCGGAAGTACGAGTAACAATGCAAATAATGCAATGTTGCCGTTCGTAATAGGACTATACTAATCTGACAACGTTCAAATTCAAGTTCAAATATTTTTATTTGTAGAACACATGAAAACAAAAAGTACAGATGCCAATATAATATATATAATATACACGTTGAACTCTCGATCAAACAAACATTCGATATTTTGAACACTCGATGTATTGAGTGTACGATATATTGAATGTTAGATTTTTCAACTATTCGATATTATGAACGTTCGAGTATTTAGACGTTCGATTTATAGTGGTCGATCAATTGATATTCGATTTTTTGTCATTCGATTTGGCATAGTACACCCATGAACGCCATGTCTTGTTGTCAACAGCGCACAAATATTGTAATTATAATTTCTAAGAGTGAGCTGTATTATTTCATTAATGAAGTTTTAGGAAATCTTAGGGTCAATGCATAGGGAAATCTTAGGATCACCGAAGACGTGGCGCCAACCAGCCCACCGGTTGAAGGCGTCCAAAAGGGTCATGGCAATTTGCTGGTCCGGGGATACCACACGGTCTCCTGTGCTGAGCCTCCTTGCCGGATTACCGCCATAGCATCTGGAGTCAAACGCCCTGGCGCACGTGTAGGAGTGTAGCGAGGAGGCAAAACGCCGGGGCGTAACTCCGCTGCCGCGAGAAATCGCGACACAGCGGACAGAGCGACGGCGGGATCTCATGGCGACATGGAGGGTGCGATTGTCACAACCCAGTGCTGGGCACGCCACAACAGCGGCGATAAGTGCCCTCTTTGAGGAGTGGTTGGCGTCCTCACCTGCCGCCTGACACAGGGCCTCAACGGACATGGTAATTCGGGAGGTTCCTGTTCCGTATAAGGTGGGAGAAAACGCCCTGGTGTCACCATTGTGTAGATCGCCTGGAGAACACTGCGGAGCATACGGTGGAGGTCTCTCCAGCTTGGGTGGAGCACCGCCGTGTCCTCGCGTAGGCGATCGGCAGAGACGATCTCTGGCGTCCGGCCTCAGTCCAGGCCATGGTTCGGAGCGAGAGCGAATGAGAAGCCTTCACCTCCTTCTGCGAAGCAGTAATGCTTGCGAAGTATGAGGCGGAGCGCGTGAGGGAGAGAACCCTGCGCCCTCACGCCCCTAGTCGCCGTAGGAGATGCCCTGGGCGTCGGAAATCGCCAACAGATTCCCGGCCACCGTTAGCGCCGGTTTCCGGACGGCGAGCAATGGGTAGCTCGCCGTACAGTAAGGACCAGGCCCGGGTCGACGGCGCGTCGTGTTCCACGCGACGAAGAGATGGCAGCACTAAATGAAGGGGTCCGATAGGGCCGATGCCTGCTAGTGCCGCGAGGTTGTTCGAAAGCGAAACCGTGGCCCTGGCACAGGCAGCTGAAGGAACACTGGTGGGTTTTAGTCAGTAAAGTCTGACACGCCCTGAGAAGTCATTTGATTATTTTCCACCCAAAGAAAAAAAAAAGAGTACATTACCAGTCGACAGCGATGCGGATGAAGTTTTTGACGCTATGTTTTAGATTGTGAATAGTTTTAGTTAAGTTAGGATATAATTTTGGTATTGTAAATTAGTTTTATTATATTTTGTTAAATAATTAGGTATTATTTGTATTTTACTTATTAAAAATCACTTTAATACTACACTTATAATTGAAAAGGTTATGGTTTGCATGTTTTATTTAGAAATTCATGTTACCAACAGAGAGATTCGTAACACAACAGTTTACAATTTTTGATTCATGAACAAGCTCAGATATTAAGGCCCTCGACTGTACCTACTACGCTTTAGAATAGGCAACTTCATCAGTCACGGACCCCTTGACCATTCAAAAGTAATTAATTTATTTAAAATATAAGTTTAAGTTTGTAGTCAGTAGTCCGAAATTCTGACCATCAGTCTTTTTTTTTTTTTTTTTTTTAATCTTTATTTGTTTATAGAGGGTTGGATCAGTATGACCATACCACCCTCATAGGGACATTCTATGACTATCTACGCTTAATACCTAGGTTTACAATTTTATATAATTTTTTGGCCGTCCTAGACAATGGAGCAGCCAAGATACTATTATATATGCCAACATTAAAATAATTAAAACCGTATTCAATGAAATAATTTCTCCTCTCCACCTCGTTCCGGACACATTCCACTAAAATATGAGTGGTATCCTCTACCTTAACACACTCAGAACAATTTGGGGAATCACTTTTTCTCATTAAAAAGGCGAAGCTATTCAACGGAATATGTCCCGAACGAAGTCTGAAAGCAGTCACAATCTCATTACGGTGCATATCTGTACCCACAAACCAAGGAAGGCGGGAAAGGCTGTGTTGAATGGTTCTATACCAAATACCCTTACTTAGTGACCTTTCATCAAAGTATTCTTTCCATAATTCTAGGCACTGGCTGCGAACTCGAAACAAGAGGTCACTAAATAAAGGCAAACACTCAACAAATATTCCGTCTGTAATAGCCTCGTTTGCTAAACGATCTACTTCCTCGTTTCCATACAAACCAATATGGGATGGTACCCATTGAAGAACTATTCTTTTGTCTTGGACCTTACCAATGGAGTCTAAAATTTTATAAGCTATCGGTGCGCCTCGACAATTCGAGGTGCATCGAGCCAGGTGTTGCAGAGCACTCCTAGAATCAGTCAGTATTGAATAATTTCCTGATTCAAATGACTCAATGTATGAAATAGCTTCTGAGATCGCTAGTACTTCAACGTACATTATTGACATTTTTGCACCTGATCTAAACTTTATTGATGCTTTCGTTTGTGGATCAAAAACAGCCCATCCCGACTCATTCCCTTCCTGTGACCCATCAGTATATACTGAGTAAAAATGTACATAATTAGCATTTAGAAATTGATCACAAATTTCATGTATGTTGCTACATCTATACTGATGTTTCGGTTTGTCTATAACATCTATACAAGGTTTTACTACATCGGATAAGTCCACATTGCTAACCCATGTGTTCAAAGAAAATCTTTCCAATTGCTGCGTTGAATATCTAAGGTAGTCAATAAGAAACTCGTGTTCCGTCACTAATAGTGGTTTTTTCTTACGCCTCCAATATAAACTGTGACATGACTCGGTAAGCTTGTTTAACAAAAGAAGTATTTGACTGCCCCGGAACGAATTCACCTTCAACCAATATTTGCCTGCTAATAAGTACCTACGTACATATAAAGGTTGAAGGTGAAGCTCACTCTGTCCAATTTGACTAAGCTGGTCTTGTATCCGTTATCATATAAAAAATTGCCATAGTCCAGTCTCGAACGAATATTATCATATAAAAAATTGCCATAGTCCAGTCTCGAACGAATAATAGACACATATAATAGCCTCAAGTAATATGGATGTACGCCCCACCCAGACCCAGCAAGAACTTGAAAGATTCTTATAGATTTCAGACATTTTCCGGCTAGCTCCTCAATGTGTTTTTTCCACCTAAGTGAGCGGTCTAGCCACATCTCCAGGTATTTAATATTATCTACTACTTGAAGCGGTGTTTCATTTATTAATAGGTTAATACATTCTCTTTTATAGCCTCTCTTAAAAACGCATACTTTACTCTTTGAAGATGAAATTTCTAAGCCTATGTTTGAAAGCAATTTAACTAAAACATTTAGTGAATTTTGAATAATACTGACACTTTCTTGTATGTTACTACCTACTGAATAAAGAACAAAATCGTCCGCGTACTGGGATATCAAAACTCCGCTGCTCATAACATTTGCACAGATACTTGAAGTTACTATGTTAAAAAGCAACGGCGACAAAGGGTCACCTTGAGCTAATCCACGGCCGGTAGTTCGACACATGTAAACATTATCAATTAAAACCTTTAACCTTCTTTCTTTTAAAAAATACCATAAATATTTACATATTTTTGATCCCACCCCAATTATGTCCATTGTTTGCATTAGTGAAATTATATTTACGTTATTATATGCATTATCTATATCTAAAAATCATCCTATTGTTGTCTTATTTTCTGTAAAGCCAGTTTGAATATGCGAGACAAAATTAACAAGATTGTCCATTGTAGATCGACTTTTTCTAAACCCCGTAGTATAAGGCGATAAGATGTTATTTTTTTCGATGAACCATTCTATTCGATTGTTCAAAATGCTGTGAAATATTTTACATAAACATGACAGCATTCATATCGGTCTGAGTGAAGACTGAGACTGCGGGACGCGCCCAGGTTTAGGTATTGGAATGACTGCGATGTCACGCCACTGATTGGGTACAAAACCGGTTGACAGAGAACCATTATACAGCGATAAGAAAATAGATTTACCGTTCTCGGGAAGATACTTAATCATCGAGTACGAAATATTGTCACAACCGGGTGAAGTGTCCTTAGCGCGAATACAACAATTAAGTTCCTGTTTTGTGATTGGCGTCTCTAATTTTGAATTATTAGACACAAATGAAAGGTCGTGAGGAGATGCATAATCGGGAGTTAGACTGCGGAGTAGATTATTGGCTCGCTCGCTGTCAACATGTTGTCTAGCACTTCTGCGCCCCTTAAACCACTTCATTTTGTGCCACATCTGACTTTGAGAAGTTGTACCGTCCAATGATGTGCAGAGCTCCTTCCAACCTCTGTCCCTTGCTTGTCGCACTAACTTTTGTGATTCACCTATTTTTTTATTAAGTAGTGATAGGTTATTCGGTGAAGGATTACGTCTAAAGGTTGAAAGGGCTAGTCTACGTTTTGCAACTGATTTGGATAGGTCTGCATTCCAGTAGGGTATGGGAATAAAGACGTTATCAGGGTCCATGTTAAATTTTATATAAGGAATATGAACGTCTGCTGATAAATGTAAACACTCAATAAAATTATCGTAGTCGGCCTGAAGATTGCCTGACTTCTCAAAATAAATAAATAAGTTTTCAAGTAAGCTTCTGTAACTATCCCAATCCGCGTTTTTAAAATTCCGTCGATAAGTATCTCTAGGTATAACCTTGAAATTGGTCGTTATATTAAGACCATCAGTCTTACCAAGGGGTATATTATCTTGTTACCCAGGACTTGTGGCGTTGAGGTCAGTCAGGCAGTGGCTCAATGTTAAATGCTAACATGTATTCAACTACATCCTATTAGACTGTAAACATAATTGGAGAAATTGAACTTGTGACCAAATGTAGGGATACTTCAGGATGTTTGTGTGGATTTACAATAATATTAAGTAGGTGAAAATATATATGTTTTTGACAGATTGAGACTGAGATTGGAATGCGAAAAAATATGGGAATTTTCTCTCCATTCTCTAATTTTATGGTACATCGGGATGTTGTCTTACTGTGATGTTCAGTAGTGCTATTCTGTAACCATCTCACCGTGAACACTTAGGTAAAGTGAGTGTGGAGTGAGCTGTCAGTGACTCTCAAGTAAGGGATTGACCAATCCGGGATGACACTAACAGCTCACTCCACGTAAGTGTTCACGGTGAAATTTTACCAGAATCGACATGCAGGATTTTGTGCCAACGTTTGCGCACTTTTGGTTGTCGTTATAAATAGTAACAAACGAGCACTGACCTGTGATTTCATTTTCTCTCCGAAAATAAGTTTCAAGCATGTCCCGCCATCAACTAATACTTTTAAAGAAAAGGGCTGGCCAATTTTTTGCCCAAAGAATCAGCATTGCCATCCAACGTGGTAATGCTGCCTGCCTTTTGGGCACTTGTCCCATTAACAGCGATGCGGACGAATTTTTTGATGCCCTGTGAGTTTTATTGCCCTTTCCGCCGTTTTATTAACCCATTAGACACCTTGCCATAAATATTGTCACGAATTTATTTTTATAACAAACGTTTAATACATAAATATAAAAAAATATATATAAAAAGCTTATTCGAAGTGGTCTCCATTGGCTGCATTACAGTCCTTTAAACGTTGAGGCCAGTTATCAATAGAAGCACGCACTCTTTCCATGGGAAAATTCTTCACTGCCAATCGTATTATCATGGATTGTTTTAGGGACTCCAAATTATCATGGCGTTTAGAGCAAGCCATACTCTCTAACACTGACCATAAATCCAGCGGATTAAGATCGGGACTAGACGACGGCCAGTCTTCAGCTCTGATGAAGTCCGAAACGTTCACTTCCAACCAAGACTACTTGTTGGAAGGACCATACTTGGTTATTGAACATGGTATTGTTAAGGGGCTTAACTACCTTCTCAAGAATGGTATTTTGATACACTTGTGCCGATGTTTTGATACCTTTTTCACAAACATATGGCTCAGTCACTCCTTCATAGCTAACACCCAACCAAACCATCACTGAAGTCGGATAATGCCCACGTTGCACCCTGTCGACTAATTGGGAAGCTTCCTTAGAGATTTGAGCATAAACACGGTAATTTTGTTTGTTAAAATGTTGCTCAATTGTAAAGATTTTCTCATCCGTAAACCAAAATTTTCTGTGACCTCCCTTTGCGTCCGCTTCAGTAGTTGTTTCGATTTTACCACCCTATTCTTTTTAAATTATCAGTTAAAAAATGACCAGTGCGTCTCTTATTAGGCTGCAAGTCCTAAGTCATCTTTTAAGATACGCGACATGGTTCTGGGTGCTATCTTCATCTCCCAATATAAAATCTTTTTCTTTCGGACAGGATTTCTTCGAATTCCGTCCCTTACTGCTTTGACCACCTTTTTGTACGAACACTACGTGGTCTGTCAGATCTTTTTCTGTCACAAACAGAGGAGGTCTCATTGTGCCTATTAATAGCCCGGTACACAAACATTTGACTAAAACCAAGCGTATGGAGTGTTTTAAAAATTGCATTTGCCTCCATACCAACTTTGTAATGACAGCGATTCGGTTCACTTTATCACCCCACTCCATTTTAATATCGCAAAATATTGTACAATGTATTGGCGCCAAAATTAGCAAACTCAATGAACAATCGTATAAAAATGACAGATTCCAAATTCAAATATAATATCTTTCTTATTTTTAACTGTAACAGTATATATTTTAGTCTTAGCAAGTATATTGTCATTTATTTAAGAAAATTGTTATTCATTATAATATTAAATAAATACATTTTAATATTAACTGACTCTCGTTGGTCTAGTGGTCGCAATCGCTACTGCTGAGCATGAGGTCCTGGGTTCGATTTCCAGGTCGGCCAACGTGTTAACGGGTTTTTCTATCTGGAATTTCTCAGTAGCAGCCCGGTGTCTGGGTTTGTACCTGGTTGATGGCAATAGGCTCGCCCCCTATTACATGGGACTTAAACATAACTGGCGAAATGTGGGTGTTAAACTTAAGGTAAACCTTTGCCAAACCATTCGGGGAAACCAGGTATTTAACGACCTTGAAATTAATAATAGAATTCCTAAACACAATAAATCTCATTAGCAAGTAACATTTAAAATTAAAATAAACAATTACGCATTACAACGTCCCCTAATTGGACCAGGGTATAAAACGAGCGACTCTTAAAGAGGTCAAATTCTTAAAGAGATGATTTTGAGATTCTTTAGATACGCTGGTCCGAAGCCATGTAGTCAGCCTCTGTGGAGGACAAGGCAACTGTGGGTTGTTTTAGGCACTCCCACGACCTCGGTGCATTCGCCAGTTTGAATACAAAACCAGTATACGATCTCCTGTTCCTAACGTTGGCCCAGTCAGCATCTACGAAACCACGAAGAGGCCTCCATTCTGTTTTTAAATGTAATACCGTAACCTAATTTACCTTTTAAATATTTCACGACATGTTTAGCAGCTTTCCAATGCGCATGTATGGGGTTCTTATTGAAGTGACTTAAGAATCTTACGGCAAACAAAATATCAGGCCTGGAATTGATAGCCTTTTTGGCTATCAATTCCAGGCCTGATATTTTGTTTTTTTTCATTAGCCAACGCTGGGATAATCCAAACGAAAGAAACCCTGAAGCTCATAGATCACATAGGAACTGATTTATACGCGCGCCTTTTACTTGGAGATAGACTACATGCCGTCCAGCTGATGGAGGCTGTACTACTTTTTAAAACAGTTGATTGAATTTAATTAATTTTCCTTGAAAAAATAAAGATGTTTTGAATTACTATTTTTTTATATTTTTTTCCTATTTTTGCATTTTTAGTAACAAGTTCGTCCTCACTTGGTTAATGTCCGTATACTAATACGTCAGTATATATTTTTTTTGTTGTTTTTACAAAAAAAGGTTTTCTATATCTATCCTAGCCGACATGTTAATAAAAAAACTATGCTTTATACCTAATCAAATCACATATATCATCGACCTTGTGACATAGGTGTGTGCACTGTGCATGCACACCTTAAGGTGGTACCTAAGCATTCTCAGACCACTAAATTAATATCTTAACCATTTTAGTGCTGTCAACTTAAAATATAGTTAAGTTGTGTCACTTTAGTCAATTTCAGAATGGGAAATCATCGTTTAACAGGAATAAACTAAATTTCAATCTAGTTTAGAGAATTTTGTAACAAGAGAATCGGCACCATTATCTGTGTAAACTTATTGGAGCAGCTCAATCCCAAGCCTTCTCGCCACAATATAGTATTTGACAGTATGATAGGCTTTGTGGCATAATTTCCGAGGCTTTCTGAAAGAATTTGGTGCTAAATTTAGTGCCGGAAGACCTGTGTTGTGTACAAACCATGTTATTTCTGCGTGTATTTAAAATCTGGAGATTCTAATTATGAACACACTTGTTCGAATTACGAATTTGAACAAGTGTGTTGCATAATTATTATTTTCAAAATGAATAATTGTCTCACAGTAGGTTGGCCCCAATATGCTACCCTGTGGAACCCCGCGTGTGACTAGGCGGTCAGTGCTGGTAAAGGTTCCCACACGAACTCACTGGTGTCATTTCGAAGTGTCACGCGCACGCGACGCGAAGAATTTCAACTGCGTGCTCCTGATTCCAAGCCTTTCTAGCTTGGCCAAGAGGACTGAAACAGAGATTGTATCAAAGGCCTTTGGCTAGAAAAAGATGACCAGGCACTTCTTTTTCTTTTTCTATCCAAATTATAACCTAAGAGTTTGTTAACCGCCTGTTTAGTGGATTTACCATTTCGAAAGCCGTACTGATTGGGTGAGAGAAGTTTATTATTTTCATGGTATCTAGTAATTCTCGTATTTTTAATTCTCTCCAGTAGCTTTGAAATTGATGGGAATATAGATATTGGTATATAATTGGTGATAGAATCTCTGTTTCCACTTTTATAAATAGGCGGACTTCAGACTTCTTTAATAATTCAGGAAAAAATGTGAGCGGGGGAACTAAGATGTTGTTTTTTTTTAATCTATTGCTTATCCGTCAAACCCCGTTGAGCTATACTAGGTTTCTTACTTTTTCTGATCCTTTCTGTTTCCCTTTTTTATACGATGGGCAATCCGGTCGCTTGTGTTCAGGTTCTTTGCAGTGTGCAGTGGTAACAAACAATGCTTCTCTGTACTGCTATAGGCAGCTTCACCATTCTCTCATTCGAAGCAAGATTTAATTTATTTGTTTGGCAATTTATTTTTAACTACCTCAGAAGTTACCTGAGCCTTACCTAAGTGATCAAATGCTGATGGTAGCCCTCCAAGTAAAATTGCTCCTATTGATATATCGTCAATTACTCGCCCTATATCTGTTAAATCCTGAGCCGTGCTTATCACGGCATTGATAAAATTTTCAATTGATCCAAAATCATAAACAGCTTCCATTCGTACCTTTACCTTTGTGGCTTGGCAGGTACTTCGGTGACCGTGCATTTGTGATCGCGCCGCCTTCTAGGGGCATACACATCTTTGTGTATGCCTTGAGATCTTTGTTCTTCCACAAGGCCAAAGGTCTTCGTGCAGCAGAAATATGTGCATCTTAAATTTCCATTGTGGATAAACATCCTTACCAGTCTGATGGATGTCAGCTAAGCCGCAGAACCCGAACGCATGGCATTATTACCGTCTCCCAGTGACATAACTCAAAAAATATTTTTGATTATATAAAATTATTTACGCACCAACAACACCACAATAAAAAACAACTTTATACAAAACGCACTCTGGGTGTCGGGGCCCATAACCAATGGTTGTATAAATAATAGGTAGTTGTTAAAATATGGAAGAAGAAATTTTATTTATAAACACAAATAGTTAATTTCAATGACAGTCACACACGCTAACAGTACATGTGGTATGTGTTATTACTTATTTAATTATGACGTGTTTCGTCATAATTAAATATGTACAACTTGGGCGATTTAACATGGCACCTGGCTCAAAAGACGTTTTTTGAGTGTAGCTATTTTTATTTTTATAGTTATAACTCTATTTTGTCTTATGACATAATGTTACACGAGACTTTGACAAAACGAATTCCTAAATATTGGCTATTAGAATTATTAATACATAGAAACTATTTAACAAAATCTATAATAGTTCCGAGTCAGGTCCTATGTTAATTCACTTATACACCAAAAACAGTGATTTTCACAATGTTAACACCAGAAATAAGAACAAACTACGTGCTCCCTTTCACCGGCTTTTTAAGGTTCATAACTCATTTGTTGGGCTTGGTATAACCTTTTATAACAAGTTACCCTCTTCTTTACTAGATTTACCTTTTAATGCGTTTAAGGCTCAAGTTAAATCCAACCTTTGTTCAAAGGCATATTTATTATTCCATTAACGACTACATAAACGATAAGAACAGTTGTTCGCTGTGATAAACTCAAGACAATGTTCGTGTTCTTTCTCCAGAATCAGCTTACCTACTGACAGGGTATATGAGTTCATATATTAGTTTATTTTATTTTATTTGACGGTATAAGTCAATTATTTTGTTATCCTCATTTATTATTGACATGATCTACTCATTACAATGTGTTTAATGAGCTGTATTGCAATATGTGGTTAGCTAGCGACCTCGACGATTGATAATATTATTCTTGCCTGAGCAACCGGCAGCAAGTTCGTCATGCTCCCGTAGATGTCACTGCTTGCGGTAGCGTCGGGGGTCGGGTTTCCTCCTTCCCTCAAATATGGCGAGGGGGGCTGATCTTTGCGTTATGGTCGTGAACGGGTGCAGCTTGTGGTGACTGGTCGTCTTGCTGTCTATGGTTTTATTATTGTTACAGTAATTGTTCTATTAATTTATTTTACTTTGATGGTCCTAGTTCACCATTTATTTATTTTATTTGTTTGTACATTATCCAGTATTGCATATGTAACCTGCCATGCCCTTTAGGCCTAGAGGCTTTTATTTATGTATTAGTTTTATTTCCTTTTTTTTGGTATTGGTGTGGCTAGCTGACGTATGGCAATTAATTTAATTTAATGTTTTGGTAATTACTTACAATTGTATAAAATCCAGTTCTTCCAACCGAACAGACTGCTGTGCTGCTGGGGAGTTTGTTGCGCCACTTCTTCTTCCCAGCTAAAGCACTAGGAAGTGGTGAAGGGCGGGCGTTTTGGGGGACTGTCTTATGTAATTTTGACGTTCGAAAAGTGCTGATTCTCAGCCTAATTTGAATGAATGACTTTTGATTGGATTTTGATTTTGATTTCACCCGAGTTGTATACCGAATATATCACATTTTATTCATTAAACAGTATGAATCCAGTACGATTATTTGAACAACGCCGACACCAAAAATCTGGGATCAGGACAGTAGAATGATGATTATGATGATTAACATTTAGTCACTAATTGAATTTCGAAGTGATGCTTTGAGGATGTAGGCTTGATATAGGCGTTTTCAAAATTACGCCACAACATTGACTTCTCTGCCTTTTGCATAAGATTTATATTTGGCCTGCGCAAATATGATCACATTTCTGAATTTCGTACAAAGCTCAAGTGGCTTCCCATACGTCTTCGCCGGAATTCTCATATCTTATTTCAGCTCTACAGTATTCTGTTCAACCCTACAACCCCCTCTTATCTTAAAAAACGTTTCAAGTTCCTTCATGACACACATATCAGATATCTGAGGTCATCGGAAAACTTAAGACTAGAGATGCCGATGCATGCCACCAGTTTTTATGAAAAGTCTTTTACAGTTCAAGCAGTACGGTTATGGAATGCCTTGTCCATGTCGATAAGGCGTGCTCAATCACTGTCTACTTTTAAAATTCTAGTAAAAAAACACTTCCTCACTCCTTATCATTATTACATATAGCTTCCTGAGTTTTGTTTCGTTTTTATTATGGTTTATATATGTTTAGATAAATGTATGTATGTATTTAATGAATATGTATGGTACACCACCTGCAGTATTGTCTCTCCTTCTCCCTGTAATCCATCCAAAGGTTGCCTGTAAAAGATCACTTTTAGCGATAAGACCGCCCATTGTGTCACCCAATGTAAAATTTCTACATCAATGTCTGTAATTTATAAGGTGTACATAATAAAGAGTATTCTATTCTATTCTATTCTCTGCCTTCCGCATCAGCATACGATGAAGACATTACCACAGTTACTGCTGTGTTCTCGTAATAGGTATCTTTCTCTTTACTGACGCATGCTTGCCTACATTTGAATATGATTCCACGAGCTTTCCATTTTTAAGGCATTAAAAACAATTCCTCTGCCTCGTTGGTCAAGTGGTCGCAATCGCTACTGCTGAGCATGAGGTCCTGGGTTCGATTCCCAGGTCGGGCAACGTGTTATTGGGTTTTTCTATCTGGAATTTCTCAGTAGCAGCCCGAAGTCTGGATTTGTGCCCGGTAGATGGCAATAGGCTCGCCCCCTATTACATGGGACTTAAACATAACTGGCGAAATGTGGGTGTACTATAGGTACACCTCTGCCCAACCCTTCGGGGAAACAAGGCGTGATGTTATGTTATGTTATGTTAAAAACAATTTATAAGCTTTCTGGCGCCAATTTATAGTGAAAGGTCTGGGTTGTATTGCAACCTTAATTTAAAATTTAGAATCTATATTATAAACTAATATCGTGATGTGAAATGTTTGGGCATACCTACTTACATTAGTTTGAAACCGTACCATATTTATCTTTACCGTACTTTATATTTGAAACCATATTTCTCGTTAACGTGGTAGAAAGTTGATAACACAAATATGCACTATCCAAACATAACCCTAACTTGATTCAACCAACTGGGACAAAATTTTAATTTAGGTATAGGCTATAACTGAAAAAAAGTCATCCTCACAGAGTTCATATTCAGGAATTTTTCCACTCTGCCCCTGGAACGATGAGCATGATTTGAATGACACCATGTATAAGCATCAACCTCAATAATAAATATTTCAGTACTTATAAGTTAGTCACTTTGCAAGTTTACGTGCAAAATAAAATTCAGAGAGGCATAAAACTTCCGAGTTTGGTGGTTATAATGCTAAAAATGAACTTGGATTAGCAAAATGACAATTGTATCGTCAGCCTAAAGCAGTTCACTGGCTGTACATAGGCCATCACACGACATCTGACTCGATTTTCGGCTACTCTCATTCAGCTGCTACCAGTCACTCTGCGAAGGAAGATTCTATTATATTCTCTATACACAAGAAAAAAAGCCGGCAAACTTAAGTGGGATTGGGCCGGACACGTTTGCCTTCTTCTTCTTCTTCTTCAACCATGTAGTTCCCCGAAAACATCCGACGACATCGAGGAAGACCCAGGAGAAGATGGCGGGACAAGCTTGACGCCTACAGGCAGGATTGGTCCACACTAGCTCAAAACAGAGAAGAATGGAAAGTAGAAAGGGAGGCCTTTACCCTGCAAAATAGTCTAAAAATAAATGAATAAACTTAAATTGATTTATTACTTCATTTACTTACCATGGTGATGACCAGCAGCATATTTCGATAGAAAATAACACACCTATTATATAAACTAAACTGAATAATACTATAATATGAAAAGATGTGTAAACATCCACCATTTATCAAGTGTCCAAATTGATGTATTTACATTTTAGATAGTTGTGTATTAAACCTGGAGAACCTTGAGTACTGATCTAATCTACCCTACGTACTTTCAAAACTGCATTAACAGCATTCTGGTACGTTATTTTAAGTTCAGCAAAGAGTATAAAATATTAGATTTGTGGCTTTTTTTGATTACCATTATATAATACAGGGTGGTAACCATGCATTTAGCACGTGACTCCAGACCACGACCACAGTAGTTTCATAGAAAAGTAATACTTTACGAGGCCAAAATGTATGGAACCGCATTTTTTACAATCTTAAATCAGGCAATAGTCAAAGATAGTCAACCGAATCGAAATCTTCATAAGTATTATAGGTAAACCAAAATACCCGCTCTGATCAGATACCGACAAGCAATCCAATCTTTCGGAGGTTACCTTTTCTAAAGCACAAAACCATGAATTGTCATGACTTTAAATATTTCAGCAAGATTTTCCTAAACGTTTGTTCTTTTCATAATAGTGTGTTGTGCAATTGTATGTTTGCATAACACAGTGCTAACTGTGATAAAATTAGTGTGCCCAAACGTAAAACTCGTTGGACACACTAATTTTGTCATAGTCTATGTTATTTTGTGGCAATAGTTAGTGCGACCCCAATGTTTAACATTAGGTAAATATGTAAATTTAAAAAATACCGAGTTTAAATACTGAACAAGGAATGTTCAGTGCTGTTTCAATGAAATAAAGCATGGCTAAAGTAAAAGTTTATAAAAGCTTTATTATAGAAAAAAATATGTGTGAATAAACTATCTTAGGCAAGTTTTTCATTTACATATTGTCTATAATGTAATTTTGATGAATATTATCACGGTTTGTGCACCATCTCTTCCTAACAATTTGTAAGCCATGATATAGGGCTGAACATATTTGAACTTATTGAAGTGAAAACTTCTTTAGCGGCGTTGTACACTTTTTTGTAATGGGTAAAAAGTGTTAAACTCGCGTCAGGACACGTGACCTGATCGCAAATTCGTAAGACGAAAACTTCTTTAGCGGCGTTGTACACTTTTTTGTAATGGGTAAAAAGTGTTAAACTCGCGTCCGGACACGTGACCTGATCGAAAATTCGTAAGACGAAAACTTCTTTAGCGGCGTTGTACAATTTTTTTGTAATGGGTAAAAAAATTTAAACTCGCTTCAGGACACGTGACCTGATCGAAAATTCGTAAGACGGATGATTGTTGATTTTTTTATTTTTATTGAATGATTTTTTCTGAGAGATAAACTTATTAATGTAAAATAAATTGTCATGTTTGTGTACGATAGCGCAATAAATAAATATTGTATTGTACCACATAAATGATAGTACTTTTATACTGATAATTAAAACAATTCGTGCAAAATTATTCCCTCACCATTCCAAAATATCAAAAATGCACAACGTTAATATTCAAGTTTTCACTTCTGCCGGCTCTCCCGGAGTGCAACCCGTCGTTTTTTGTACCTCATTATTATCTTGCATGCAATGCTTTACTTACTTACATCATTTAAAAAGCTAGAAGTCGTAAAATAATAATATGTACAGTTATATAAAAAGGAGAATAATAAAGAGGAAATAATCAAGAGGAAATAATCAAAGAGCATCAAAAAATTCCGCATCGTTGTCAACAGGAAAAGGCTGGCAGCATTGCCGCGTTGAATTGCAATACTGATACTTGGGTCAAAAAATAAGCCAGCCCTCTGGTCACGTGAAGAGTCGGTCAACCGCTTGGCGATCGCTCGAAAAACTAAGTGGGCACTCGCACCTCATGGCTCCGGTGTTTCAACACCAAACGGCTCTAACATTTAAGTCCGAACAAGATTGGAAAGCTTTTCCCTCGTATCGTATCGTGCTTGGTCAAGCAGGTAAGCGCTGTTTATCTGAATATATTTTATTTTCTTAGTGGTATTTTCAAGACCTCCAGGGATAACCCTAGCGTTTAAACAAACTCATTAATATCAGTAGGGAGGTAGGTACTTAACCACTCTGCAGTTTTACATCATATAACTGCAACCGCAATACTGTATTTTCATATGATTTAATTCGTTGTATCCAGCGATCAACTTAACATCAAGCGAGATACAGTACAAGCCCGACAGTTTGAAGACATTATGCGGGCGCGTGCGGCCTTAAATAATGAGTATTTTACTGCTCTTGAATACAAATAAACTGCCGGTGATTGGCTCTTTGCTGCTTCATACAAAATTCAATTTGAATTAAACAAATATTTTTTTAAAGTTTACTATTTATGTTATAGTATTTATTTGATGATGCATGTCTTTTTTTTTTCAATATTTTTGTCCATTTTCGATTGAATCGCTACAATGAAACTTTTATTTCTAATTTTCAGCCAAACTTCAAGAGAGTGGACGAAACAAGCACAATGAACCGGACCACCTGAAGGACTTAGTGCGGAAACTAAACCCTCCAACATATAGTGGACCAAGATTGAGCTCAATGCAGTTCAAGGACCGGTTATGGGCACTCGGGAAGCACATAGTGACGTAGTGAAAAGGGGGGACACTCCCAGAGCCCGGATGATGGCCAAGATCCCTACCAACACTTACAAGAATACCACCTTCCTACGAGCACGTTCGCTCTTACGAATCTCCACTCAAGCCGGCCAGTAAAGGCAAGAAAGATGTGGGAGCTCTGTTCCTCGTCATTTTTCACTCCAGCCGGTCAATAAAGGCAAGCCAGAGATGAAGAACAAGACTTCTACCGGAAGATGGGTTCATGGGGTCGCTACAGCCCAACAGCTCGCCACATGCTGCCCTGCGGTTTTCTGTATTTCTCTTGTTCTGGATCCTCACCCTAGACCTGTTCCAACAAAGTGAACTCTACCGGCACAGACCGGTGTTCGGTGCGCGTAAGACCCGCCACATCTTCGATGTAGAAATACGGCGGCGCGGGTGTGGTTATTACTTTTATTATTATATGCCCACTTGTCCTTCAATGGGCTGCCATAAGCACATGATGATTAATAATGATTAACGAAAGTCGCGAATATTGTTTGTATGAAATTGTCTACAAGATCCACCACTCTTTGTACGATTGTGCTTGTAGAGTCGGGGACATACGCTATTAGTATTATCGACGCACAAAAGCAATCTAGTGGGCAGTTTGGTATACAAGTCCTGTGTTCTATTCGACTTACGAGTTAACAGTGTTTATACTGGTAGTTCATCGAGAGTGAAACTTGACTCAAATTCCTTTCACGTGTGCCTGTGGTTTATTTGACACAAATTGAGAAGAACCGGGTACGTGTTTCCTTTTTTTTTGTAATATTTAAAATGCTTTCTTAACGAGTCTTGAAATTCCTGAAACATTTTCAAAAATTACACACATCAAAAGTGTCTAGGGATCAAGCAGGTTGTTGCTAGTTGCTAAAAATCTGGTGTTTGAATTATATTTTTTGTAACTCATATGGATACTTTTTAGTATATTTCGGCATTTGAAAATTAAATATAATAGGGGTTTTTGAATTTCGTTCAAAAGATGAAAATCTTCTGTCAAGTCATAGCCATAGACGGGGTAGTCCAAGTGACCTCATGCCCAGGGGTATCCAAAAATACCCCAAGTACCAGGCCACTCAGAAAGTATTGCGAAATAAAGTTTTACTCTATTTTGAAAATATGATTATTTGTAAGAAAAAATAGATACGTTCCAATATCAAAATTTCCTTCCACATTGTTTGCGAGCTAATTTAAACTATCGTGTCTCATAAAAAAATAGATCTGCGCCAGGAACATTTTCGCGCTATGATTTTTTACGATTTCAAGTTCTCCTGAAACCGAACGAATCGTACGATAGATTTCAAATGGCATTCATGGACCCTGTCAACCGTGTATTGTTGGAATAACGAATTCAAGCGTGGTCGACTAACTTTGAGAGATAAAGAAAGAAGAGTGGTCGCCCTTTGACGGCTATTACGGAAGAAAACGTGCTAGCAGTGAAAATTTTAATCCAAGACAATAGGCGAGTTACGTATCAAGAGATTCAGCACATACTGCAGGGTAGATCGAGAACACTTCAAGAAATACTACACGTGCAGCTTCGCGTGAGGAGGATAGTTTCACGCTTGGTGCCGCACAACCTCACCGATGCTTAGAAGCAGGCCCGGGTGGAATGGTGCCGCGATATGATAAACAAATTTGAAGCAGGCTCGTCTCGGCGTGTTCAAGACATCATTACAGGTGATGAGTCTTGGATTTATCAATACGATCTAGAAACGAAGCGCCAGTCGATGGTTTTGGTGTTTCAAAACGAATCAACGCGTACCAAAGTGAAACGATCTAGAAGCTGGGGGTTTTTATCGCGAGTTTTTCAATTTGACTGGCTACTTGGTGTCAATTCCTTTACGGAACCAAAGAAGCATCAACGCTGAATGGTATACTTCCAAATGCTTGGCAGAGGTTTTCTCAATTGTGAGCAACAAGCGGCCAAACAAAGGGCTCCGCGGGATACTGCTCTCCACCACGACAACGCGCCTGCGCACACCGCGCTCAAAACGAGTGACTTCCTGGACAGCACGCCGGTCAAACTCCTGTGTCACCCTCCTTACAGCCCTGACCTTGCACCGTGTGACTTCTTTTTATTCCCGAAATAGTAAATCTGCTTAAAGGGATACAATTTTCGTCGCCGGAAGTTGCGCTGTCAGCGTTCGAGCAGCTGTAAACGCGGTGTCTACGGCGGACTGGAAAAAGTTTCGAAAACTGGTGGAAAAAGTTCCGTGATTGTTGATATTTTTCGAGTTATTTTTTTTTAAATTTCTTTTTAAATTTAATGGGAACAGCTTTCATAAAATTCTATCTTTTATTTTTACACGGATTTCATTTGAACCGAGACGAAATTATCAGATTCGTGGAAATGATGGAAGCTGGATCTCGGCAACGTGCTGTGGCAATCGCTCTGGCCATTATGCAGAGTGTTATTTAATTTTCTTTTACTAGGTTCACCAACAACTGATTACACTGATACATTTTTGAAGTAAAAAAAAAACAAAGGATCAGTTTCTTATAGGTTATAAGTCGACTTTGGACAAGTGACCTCGCATCATCACACGCAAACAAGATCATTACATACAAATTACTGCTTGACGAAATTGCATAAAGACCGCAATGATGTTGGTTACGAGGTTTCATAGTTCTTCAGGGATGTTAATAAGCGATCAAGCCATAAGAAATCGTTTGTACGAAGTCAATCTCCGTTCCCGAAGGCTACAAGGTGTGCCACCCATTGAGCTCCGCAATCGCAGAGCCCGTTTACAATGGACTCGTGAACACAGAAATTGGGCAAAAGAAGAGAGGCGTTTTGTGTGTTTTTCTGACGAATCTCACTGTGGTATGGGGCCAGATACTAGACGTACACGGTATTGGAGGACCCCTTGACGCCAAGAAGGTTTAAAATCATGCCAGGAAGTCCATGCATACAGTTGTGGAACAATCATGATATGGGCGGGTACATGGATCCGCGGAAAAACCGAACTGATTTCTATCAGAGGCAATCTCAGTGCACAGATTTATGCGAACCCAATTTCTGCTTATGCATGATAATGCAAGTCCACACACTGCCAGAGTCGTTGCAAACACACTTGCCGCAGCTAATATCAATGTGCCATCATGGCCTGCTCAATCGCCAGACTTAAATCCTGTTGAGCGCTTCTGGGATATGTTACATACTGGTACAACTTTCGTGGTCGGCCATTCTGCAACGTGATTTGGATGAACTCATTTTGAGGATACCGAATCGCTGCTATTGTGATCACATTTTAATGTTAGGATTAGCAAAGATCAAAATGCAGCATCACCACAAATCGTGAAAAGTCTTTATTAATGCAGAAGCAGAGAGTAGGTACTTCGTCGATCTACGCATAAGAAAAAAATAATCAATCAATTTAAATAGACAAAAAAAAAAAAATTATTTGAATATTCCCCTATTAAATATTTTTTATAATTACAAATTCAATTCACAAAATTCTTGGATTTTGCATCACGATAATGCGCCTTCGCACAAGGCCATCATTGTGAACGATTTTTTTACAAATACCATCGAGCAATCACCTTATTCACCAGATATGTCTCCATCCGACCTCCTTCTTTTTCCTAAACTCAAATTATCACTTCGTGGCACCCGTTTTCATTCGTTAAAAGACATAAAGGAGAATTCGCGGCGAGAACTGAACTCAATTCCGGAAATAGCGTTTAAAAATGTTTTTGTGACTGGATTATTCGTTGGCATAAGTACATCGTTTATGAAGGAACATACTTTGAAGGCGATAAAATCAGTTAAAAAAACTACTGATTCAAGAACTTTTTTTTTTTTTTCAAAAGTCTCTCTAATTGAACGTAACTTTGTTCGATATTTGGCCAATCATATCCATCATCGACCGGCTGCTTACGGGCAGTTTTGGAACTGTAAGAGTACTGCTCACTTCTTGAATATTTCGATGTTCAGTAAATAGATGTTAACAACATAAAAACCGCATCCAAACTGCGATGCAGGCAGTCTGTATAGGCACTTACCAGCTACTTTAAGAAGTTCGTCCTTCCACTTAGCCTGAGGGCGTCCCACACTGGTCCATCATGCTTGAAACAAGGAATAACTGCTACTGCAAATTGAAGAGAAATATGTCCTCTTCCTAAGCGGATTCAAATCATCAGTCAGAACCTCTTGAAGGGTGTAGGACGATGATGATTAAATAAATAATTAATCAATACCAATAAGGTAGAGAACCTACTCCTTTAATAATATCCTGTAACCAACTAATATCCTTTAGGTACATGATTCTTTACTTCCACATTTAATCTAGTTTGAAATCTCACAGCAGAGATATCGCGAACAGCCCAGCGCGTAGGGCAGCGTGTTTAATCCAAGTCGGGCAAATGTTATTGGTGATTACATTAAAAAAAAATATTAACACCAGAAATCCTGATTTGTGCTTGGGCTAGTCTTGCACTTTAGGTAGTTAATGAGTTCGATTATGAAACACAGATAGCCCAGGTTTTGATTAAACTAGTTTATTTACAGTAAACGAGACAAAAACACTACGAGAGCGTCTCGAAAGAAGCCTTGACCGACAAACCCTACGGGTCTATCGGTCACCGCTTTCTTACAAGATTTAACTTTCACTTAAATGAAGACGCTACATCTCTCGATATGGTGTTTATCACTCCAGATCACTTGGATATACCAAACAATTAGGTAATTGGAGAGCCAGAAAAAATTGACAACTAATCTGTTGGTAGTATAAATAAGGTATGGGTTGATTCAATAATGGCCATTCAGTAACCTAGAAATACTGGTATGCACTAATTTCGAAGTCACACGCGACTCGCGAGGTACGGGAAAAGCGGTGGAATTACCGTTATCGGAGAAAGCCGAGGAGTAGAGCAGCCAGTCTGTGGCCCGGCGCACGCGCATTACTCGCACGCACCGCGGAAATATTGTGTTCATTTGTTTTGTAGTTCGATGTTGTAGAGGTTAAGTGAATTCTCTTTTATAAAAAGGTATGTTTGATTTTGGTTACTTACTTAGTGTCTTTTATTTTATTGGTTTGATTAATTATTTTCGGTGCCAACCAATCAAATTAAGGAAGTTTTTCTAATGTTATTTGTGAAGATCATCCAATAAATCCATTATTATAAAATAAAGTCAATGAGAACGATATCCTCAATTTACTTCTGGTACCTAAAATTAGAAAATACATTAAATTACCAAACTGTATAAAGATTACACCTGATATAAATCACAATAATAGTAATGTCGTTGGAATTGATATTATGGAGAATCTTAGGGGGTTTAGGACTGATCATGGGCTCGAACTCCTATTTCCGAAAGTCTATTCGACCACAGGCGGGGTGGCTCTGGCATCCTATTCTATATTAATTTATAAACTTCTTCGTATGAGAAGAGATGACAAAATTCAAGAAACTATTATTTCGGAGTCAGACTCGTTTCCTCACCTCGTAGAAACTCAAAAATATTCAGTGTACATTTTTAACTCCGTCATTATTTTATTACAACTATGTATATATAATCGTATGCTAACACAACCATACAGTCAGAAAGCTTTAAGCATGTCGCACACCAATGAAAATACAAATATAAACTTAGCAAATACAATGTGTCAGCGAAACAACTTTCATAAATCTACTTTCTCAACCTGACTTGTCTACTTTGTGCAGATACAAACGAGTATCAATTTTGTTTAGTTATTAATAACACATTAGTCCTACTACTGGTTCATACAATTATTGTTTGTTACCAGACATAGTCGTGTGCTATCAAACAAAAATTGTATGAATTCATGGGGTCTCTAGTGATACTAGAAAGAAACTTGGGTTTAAATGAGACATGCTTAATGTCGCCATCTCTGCGGTATGACAGAGTTGAGCTGTGGGCTAAAAGACGATTGGGTCCGATTAAATGCTAGACGAAACCCTCAGTCAGACCAAAACGAAGTTGGAGGGACGAACCTGACTCCTACCGAAAGGACTGGCCTGCAATGTCAGTGGACAGACATTTATGGAAAAGGGAAAGAGAGGTCTTTGCTCGGCTGTGTGACATTACGGAATAAATAGATAGATAAATTATGTCGCGACATATATTGTTGAAAAAGTTATGTACCTACGTATATCTATGTATGGCTCTTATATACCTACGTATATCTACCTATGGCTCTTATATACCTGTGTATATCTACCTATGGCGCTTAAATACCTACGTGTATCTATCTAAGGCTCTTATATACCTACGTATATCTATCTATGGGGCTTAAATACCTACGTATATCTATCTATGGTTCTTATCTCTTCTCAACAGCGCGCGTAGCATGACCACCATAGAAACGAGTTTTGTCGACGGGAGAATAGATAAATGCATAAGCATAGCATAGCATTATCAGCCTATTATGTTACCACTGCTGGGTCACAGGCCTCCTCTCTGTGAGAGGGAGTGGGCCGTAATCCACCACGCGGGCCCAGTGCGGGTTGGTAGATGTCACATGTCCTCGAATTTTTGGTTCTAAGACATACCGGTTTCCTCACGATGTTTTCCTTCACCGTTTTGAGAGCAGTGGTGATGAAATAATTTACACAAAGTAAAGCGCCTGGCTGGGTTCGAACCTACGACCTACAACTCGTAAGTCGCGGCCGTTACCACTGGGCCACCACTGCTCTCCAGATAAATGACAGATGAATAAACTAATCTGCAATTTTGTGTATTCTTGCGTCGCTGAAACATGCTACGCATACTGGAGTTCCTAGCTGAACTACCCCCTTTTACGCAATACTGACATTCATAGCTACACAGAGAACAATACGGTACAATAAAAAAAAAAGACTAAAGTGACTTGTACTGTACCCAATACCTACATATTATGTTGTCCCTTTCTACATTTACATTAAGGCTACCTTCGAGTAACTAATACCTTATCTAGATCTTAACATAAATAAAACATGCTATCACGTTGTTAGTCTATCCGCGCAACACTATATCTCATTTGCTAAGACCCTTCACGGCCTATTTAACGTTATATTACTTCAACACAACGCTAGAACACGATACAAAAAAGGTAAACGATATAGTATTAAACATTGTTAACACATTCCGTTAAATTTCAAGATAGTAGATATCCCCAAACTTGTTTGTGTCGTTTGCTCAGAATTTTAACATCAATTTAAAAAGAAAGTTTATTTGGTTGAGATGTCTCCCATTATGAATGACTTAGTAATTAACTATTTAATAGGAATTCTTAATCATCATGAAATTATGTCTTGCTTTAAAAACAAGCCAAATTTAAAAATTAAAAACAGTCCCGATACAAAAAAACCCTCTAAAAACGGCTGAACTCTCTCTCTTTTCTTAGCTAAGATCACTCTCGATCAAGTTACCTTTCCAACAAACCAAAGAATCAAAATCGGCTCAGCCGTTTGGGAGCTACAACATACATTTCGCAGACAGACACATATATACACACTTTAAACTTATCGTCGGAGTTTAAAAAAAGGTTCGACTCATGGAATTGGAATTATTCATAATAGGTACCTCCTCAGTAAATGCAAATAAATAAATAAATAATTGAACGTTGTTGGTTAAATGTAGGAAAAAAGACTTCGCTTTACTCGCACTGGAGTAAGACGTGACCTTCTTATTCAGCTCAGTTAATTATTTTTCAATCCAGATATCATACGGCCTTGTCGATGTCATCCGTCAACAAGGTACCTATTTTATTAGATAAACAACCCTTCGCAAAACCTACCCTAATTCCTTCTGCAGCTACCTATGTCTCAGCGACCCACTTTTAAAACTTTATAAACTGTTGAACTTGAATGAAACTTCCTTCTTAATATACTCGAACCGTCACCAACTCCGCAATCAACGAGTGAAAACTTTTGATAACATAATTGTTAGCTAGATGTTGCTTTTACTCCCTTGACCTCTCCTAAGAACTGGCAGCAGTTCGTTGCCTCCGTCTATTAATAAATCTGTGTGGTGAAATAAATAAAGCCTTGGTGAATCTACAATGATTCGTACAGAGCAGATCATCCACGTTTACATATCCGTTGGGTTTTGCATACACATACATAATCAGCCTATTATGTTCCCACTGCTGGGACACACTCTTTGTGAGAGGGAGTGGGCCGTAATCCAATACGCGGGCCCCATTGCGGGTTGGTAGATGTCACATGTCTTCGAATTCTTGGTTCTAAGACATGCCGGTTTCCACACGATGTTTTCCCTTCACCGTTTTGAGAGCAGTGGTGTTGAAATAATTTACACAAAGTAAAGCGCCTATCTGGGTTCGAACCTACGACCTACAACTCGTAAGTCGTGGCCGTTACCACTAGGCCACCTGGGTTTTGCACAATCGGAAGTAATATGTACAATACATTTGGTGTTTTATTAGGGTGATTTATGGGTACCTACTATGCAAATGGATATCTAAAGTGAGTGTGATCCACTATTTTTTTCAACAAAACGAAGATGCTGATGAGTTACCTCACTAACTCATCATAGAAAATTATGAATTAGTACAAGAAACAGTCTCAAGTGTTGCTATTGTGGAATTGCACAAACACCAACATCCAACAGTGCATGTTATAACTGCCATCGTACTCCCAAGAGTGGGTGGAATAGAAACCGTCTATCATTAGAGTGAGGTGCCTACAGACCGCAACTGCAGTGGTATCCGTTCGCCATAATCACAGTAAATTAGTTTTGCGCAACGCTAAAGGAATTACCTCTGTGGTGGCGTGCGTTCTTTAGTTACAATAATAGCGAGGAATGAAGATGTAGTAAGTTTTTATGCATAAACATAAGTTTTGTGAGTTCGTTGAATAGTCTTGCTTATGGATTCTTAATAACGCAATAAGGTTACTACATACGTGTAGTAGGTATCGATGAAAATAAAAGACATCTTTTGCATTGAATGTGGTTTCATCTTCGGTGTAGATCGAGAAAAATACATTAGAAAACTTTGGACGTATATGAGGACGATAGAAGATAAAAGTCTACATATAAGTACTGACTTTATTATGCTGAAGTCCTAGCACGAACGCGTGACATTAACTTAACGTAAATTCGAACGTTTTTTTTAATCGAAAATACAGCTTTCCTATGTGTGTCAGTCACCCATACATATGAAGAAAGTCTTAAAACGAAGTAAATATTATGTACGAAACGAGTATTTTCTTTTGAATGTACGTTTTGTTCGTGCAGCAAAGTTTTTATAATGACTAGAACTCAACCAAAATAGTTTGCTTGCGAGCAGCCAATTTATTATTAGTACCAAACAGGAAATATTAATGTAACACGTAATTAATTTTATATTCAAATATATTGCAGCACAATAGAAATCATCAGGGACCTTATGTACTGTGCTTACTACGATATCTTCGCAATGAATTTAAATGGCTTTAAATTGGCCCTGTACACAATGACCGATATTGCACATGCCAACTACCTCGACAAACGAGTACTATCTGTCAAACGTGCGTAGGACGTAGAGTTAGAAGAACATTAAAATAGATATAATGATAGGACTGATGGATAATAGAATACTGTTTATCCATTAACCCTGATAGGACCTAACGTCGAAAGTGAAATCCAGTATTTAATTATTCCACTGCAGGCAGCTGCCAAACTTCCTTTTCTTGATTTGAATCAAGGTTAGGTGAACGGTTTTTGTACAAGTACCTTTTGGATGTATCTGTTGGGAAATTCTTACTAGGAGACTGGGTTTATCCCGGCTGACTTATTAGATTGTCGTAATGAAGGTGTTCGGATTATAAAAGCCGTTTTTAAATATATTCTGCTTATGGAAGGGCCTTATGACATTGAATTTATCTTTTTTCATCTTGTTACAGGAACTAACAATGTTGGAGGGAACGAAGATCAACTCTCCGTCACAAATGGCGAGCGTTTTCGACATCGCCAAGGACACAGTCCTCTTTCTGGTTTTATCCTGCTACTACATCCTGGAATCCATGTTCTGGACCTTAGTCCCTAATGCCATAAGGCCAATGAAGAGCCTTAGAGGAGACGTGGTGCTGGTGACCGGAGGGGGCGGCGGTGTTGGTCGCCAGCTTGCCGTAAAGTTGGCCAGACTTGGAGCCAAGGTCGTGGTATGGGACATTAGCAAAGAAGGTTAGTTGTGTGGCTAATTTAGTTTCCTTTTTAGGTTCGGTTAGTGTTGGTAGGTCGCCGGACAACCTTAGACTAGTTTCGTGTTAGGTATAATGTGGTGATTGGGTTTACGTTTACTGCCGCGGTAAATTCATTTGGTATTAGGTACTTAAGTAGGCTTGAGTTCATTGATAATGTTATTTGTTTTGAAATTTATATCAGGTATATGACTTATAATGACCAAGGTTTAGCCTAAGCAATTTGATGTAGGTTGGTACTTACCTAAGTTTAACTCGGTAATGCAACACCGCAGTTAATCATAAAGCCAAAGACAAATGTTTTTGGTCACTTATAATAATTGCCTTGTCGTTTCTAACATAATAACTTGATGATGGTGGTTCCCGGTGTCGACAACGTGTTATTTACTAATTATTCGATACTTAGTTATTACGTGAAACGATGCATTATTAGGTACCTTTTATTTTTAGATATGCTTGCGTCAGCTCAATTACATAACGCACCATTATATTTGCATTATGATAAAATAATTACTATCTTCGAATAATATCAAAGTAACAGTTGTATTACATATACATTTAAATGAATGAGGAAAGCGGTAATCCCCAACAGTAAGAACCCACTGCACATGAGTATTAGGAACTGCACTAAGCTGTATGCATTTTATTAATACATATCAATAAGTAACTTCTGCTCACGACTTCGTCCGCGTGTTTTTTTTTCTTTTTGATCGACCCATAAGGGTCGGAGCGCCATTAACCTTCTGCCTTGAAATCCGAATCGTAGTTCCAGAGATTAGCGCGTTCAAACAAACAAACTTTATTATTAGTATAGGTTTGTAATATTATATATAATATTGTAAGTAAAGATAATAGATACTCCTCTTTTAACTGAACTTACGCAAATTATTTATTTTCAGGTTTGCAAAAGACGTGCGCAGCGGTTACCGACGAGGGCTACGAAATTGCGAGCTACGTCGTAGACCTCGCAGAACGTAGCGCTGTCTACGCGGCCGCGGAAAAAGTTAAGAAAGAGGTAGCGTATTGTTTAAGAAAATTATTCTTCTGATCAATTTGGTGTAACAATAATACATATCTACATAACGCCCGTAATCCCAGA
Organism: Dasypolia templi; assembly: GCA_963555695.1. Lineage (NCBI taxonomy): Eukaryota > Metazoa > Arthropoda > Insecta > Lepidoptera > Noctuidae > Dasypolia > Dasypolia templi. Next base: position 9,084,759 of record OY743157.1, read on the forward strand.
AGGGTTAAGCAGAGGTGTACCTATAGTACACCCACATTTCGTTGTATTATTTTTAGACCAATATAGCGTTGGAAGACCTCCCCCAAGGTGGACTGATGACCTTGTGAAAGCCGCAGGAATCTGCCGGACGCCAGAACCGGTCAGAGTGGCGGTGATTATATGCGGAGAGGCCTATGTCCTGGACGGCTTATGGCTGATATGATGATGATGATGATGATGATAGGTATAGGTAATACGGGCTGGTGTCCGGAACTCCACGACAATGCGCGTATTTTGCGTAAAGTGGGAAAATCGATCATTCGATCCACCCCAGCTCTTCGAGGAAGGCAACGCCTTGGTTTTACTGACAGCCTCGCGTTGGGTACCTGGGTTACCGAAGTACTTTGCCCTGTATGTGGCGACCACCGGGCAGTGTAGAAGCACATGAGCTGCTGTCTAATCCACGTCCATGAAGCCCTGCACAGCGGACTGAGGTGAAAGAGGTGTTTATTAAAAGATCCGTGGCCAGTTAAAGCTGCCGTAACTATACGCAGCTGTTGCTTGGTTAGTCGGAGAACCTGTTTCGTGAGGCGGCCGTCAATAGCAGGGAGTGCTTCCCTAGCCTGCCTGCACTCACCGAGTTCCGACCATAGTTTGTGATGTTGTTCCCTGGTGTGTTTCCTTACCAAAGTGCGTAAGTACCCGAAGGGGAGTGGCAAGATGGGTTCAGGTCCCAATGGTGTCTCATTCGACCCCCTTCTGGCAAGTTCGTCGGCTGCATCGTTGCCCAGCGAACCGCTGTGTCCTTTGATCCATTGAATGGTTATGTTATTGAGGCTACCCACCTGATTAAGGCGTTGGTGACACTCGTATATTAGCCCAGATTCAACTGTGTGGCTGTTCAGCGCTTGCAAAACAGCCCTGTTATCTGAGAGTATCCGGATCGAGTGGTCCGTAACTTCCCTGGCCATGATGGCCGAAGCAGCCGGAGAAATACCCATTCATTCGGCCTGGAATGATAGGTATTTACTTATACGAAAGTCGCTTTTCATGTCAGTCTGTGACCTCGTTGTTGTTCTAAACCAAGCAACGGATTTTTTTGTGGTTTTCACCATAATTTAGAGAATTTATTCCGAAAGGTTTATGCCATAATAATCAGCCTATAACGTTCCCACTGCTGGGATACAGGCCTCCTCTCTGTGCGAGGGAGTGGGCCGTAATACACCAGGCGGGCCCTGTGCGGGTTGGTAGATGTCACATCACAAGTCTTCGAATTAATGGTTCTAAGACATGCCGGTTTCCTGACGATGTTTTGAGAGCAGTGGTGATGCAATTATTTACACAAAGTAAAACTACTGTCTAGGTTCGAACCTACGACCTGCAACTTGTAAATCGGGGCCGTTACCACTGGACCACCACTGCTCTCAAGGTTTATGTGTACATTATTACAAAAAAAAAACATTTTTTTGGCGCAGCCGTGAGGCACACTTTCCTGCTAATTTATGATATAGCACTTGTACACCTTTTTTTTTAATAACCTTCATATTATGTTTCGTGTTTTTAGTATGTGCTAAATGAATGTATTTTCTTTCTTTCTTTCTTCTTGAAACTTACAAATAACAAAGTAATCTCGATGTTTTATCAAGTCACAAAAACCGTGCGATGCAGGGGTTGGTCGCTAGTAATCTGTTTAATATATTCCACAGTGCAGATTATTCTTTACCTGTTTGAAATAATAAAGAAACTTAATTAAATTATTCGGAAGGCGACAGACAGAGTGTTGTAGCGCAGCTTGGGTGAGGCCAACGTTCAGCTGTGGACTCCGATAGGCTGAGTTGATTGACTGATTGATACAATTGCTCTGACGTTTCATAAGTGCCCATGTAGGTTTATGTGAAATAAAATATTTTGATTTTGAATTATTCTAATTATTTACAGATCGGCAAAGTGGACGTTTTGATCAACAACGCTGGCACGGTGTTTGGTGAGACACTGCTAGAGCTGTCAGACTCAGCTATAGAAACCACTTTTAAAGTCAATATTCTCTCACACTATTGGGTAAGTACTGATCACACACAAATTATGATCTACAGATTATTGGTGGCGCTGGTTGTAAACGAAAATCAAAATGTTAAACAAAAACCGATCAAATGAATGTCCCATACAAAATGTTAGTTCGAAAAAACGGCCGTTGCACAGATAAGCTGTTCAAAGTATACATCGGTAGACAGCATGGTTTGAGCAGTGGCTGACAGATTGGTGATTGGACTGGTTGTTTAAATAAGATCGCTTTTTGCGATAAGACCGCAAACTATCACCATATAGTATTTCAACATTTATATATGTAATTCACATGGTTTGTGTAATGAGTATTACGTTTATTCTATTCTATTCTTCGTGACACGAGTTCGATTCCACTACGGATAAGTTATGAGACTGGCCCAATAGAAAATTGTTCCGGATATGGCTGTGTTTGTGAGCACCTAGCTACGAAACCTACATAATAAAATCCTAGAGTCGCGCATTTTCTTGTTTGATGAGGTACTTCTTCACAGGACTATTAAACAGCTTGCAAATCACTTACAAAGTAATCAAATGTCGGGTAACTTGTGCGAGTGCATGCAATGATTGAGTGATGTGAGCAATGAATCGTAGGGCACATTTACCTAAGTTCTTCTCAGTGAAATCTAGTTTTTTTGTTGTCCCATCAAAAAAACCAGTTGACGACATTTAGAAAGGGATTTTAAAATGCATCTAACCCGGGCTAGCCATTTTCATACCACCAATTTAAGCGTCATTTTGAATATTTTATCACCGTTAGAAACCCAGCCAAGTGTAGAAATCAGAAGTCAGATCAAAACCCTGATAAACATAAACTGCCGGCTATGTTGCGTCAACGAGTTGTCAAAAGATTTTCTCAAAAAGGGAAGTTAGCATAACACATGACATAACATCACGCCAGTAGTCCCAGAAGGGTTAGGCAGAGGTGTACCTATAGTGCACCCACATTACGCCAGTTATTTAGAAATCCCGAGGGCGAGCCTATTGCCATCAACCGAGTAAAAATCCAGACTACTGAGAAATTCTAAATAGAAAAACCCAATAACACTTTGCCCGACCTGGGCATCGAACCCAGGACCTCATGCTCAGCAGTATTTCTTGCGACCACTAGACCAACGAGGCAACGAGGCAGAAGGTTCATAATACACCTAGGTCCTTACCCTTAGGGTGAATTTCAATAAAGTGGCACGATTAACCGCGTTTAGGAGCAGAGAGTTTTACTATTCCACAACTATTGCAAGGACAGCTCTTGAACGCTGCTTATATGTGTAGATCGCATTTCTTTAATTATTAAATGTTAGTGGCATTTATTTATTTCACCTTCCAGACCGTGAAGGCGTTCCTACCCGACATGATCAGCTCAGGCAAGGGCCACATAGTGACGGTGGGCTCAGTGGCTGGCTTGCTCGGCACCTACCGCTGCACCGACTACAGCGCCACAAAGTTTGCCACCGTCGGTTTCCATGAGAGCCTGTTTACTGAGTTGAGGGTATGTACCTATAGTTGATTTATGAGTGTTGCTATCTTTTTCTAAGAGATAGAAAATGAACAGCCAAGCCAAGTGCACACGGGTGGTACGTTCAGACAGACGGACTTGGCGAAACTATAAACGTTATAAATTGTTTTATATGTTTTACTGAACCCTAAAAAATTCGATCTTCCTTACAAACTTCCATCCCCTATTTAACCCAATACTCAATACTCAATATCTTTATTGCTTTACCATAATGTGTACTTAGGTGGTAACTATATAATAGAGATCATTATGGACCCTGTAGGGCACAGCAAAAGTTTAGGAGAGAGGAAGCCCTGTTTCAGGAGACAATTAAGTAGTATTTATAATAGCAAATTTTAACTACAATATAAACAAAGTCAGGAGGTCGCGAATAAGATAATAACTTTTCGCTTAACCATTATTTTGCACTTTATCTGCAAAATGTACTACAATATTTTAGATTATTTTTAGGTACCTGTACATGTATTATATCCTGTTTATTAATTAATTTATATTATTTCCTTCGAATAGTTGTTATGGCTATATTATTTAATTATTATTCTTTAATTATAAATTTATTATTAATTGCAATATTATGATTTATTTATTTATTATTACTATCTTATTTATTCATTGTTACCCTATAACTAATTTATGTTAAACATGCCTATAGATTACGCGATTATCATTAGTTACTGTTATCAATTATTATTCATATATAACTTTTTATTATATTAGTAATTTCCTTAACATAATTATATACCTTTTTTTTCTATTATTTATGTTTATCATTTAAATATTCGTCTACGGAATAATAGCATTTGTTTATTAGTAATTTTTTAAGTTTTGTTATAAATATATTAATCTTTTCTTCTTTCTTTACTATGTCTGGTAGTTTGTTGTATATTTTTATAGACATTACATAGGGACTTGTCGAATGCATTTTTAGCTTGTATGTTGGTATGTTAAGCCTAGATCCGTGCCTAAGTGTGTACTGTGATTGGATGTCTTCGCGTTTTGTGTATTGATGCTTACGGACAAATTTACATATTTCTAGAATGTAAATACTGGGGAGGGTTAAAATATTATGTTTAAGGAAATAGGGTTGCAGCTGTCGGTTTTATCAATGTTTACCAAGATTCTAACTAATTTCTTTTGTAGGGTAAAGAGTGTCAGTGCATCTGTACTATTTCCCCAGAGGGTTACGCCGTAGGTAAGCCATGCGTTGGCATACGCATAATAGGTGGCAAGGGCAGTTTGTAGATTGGTTGTCTTTTTAATTTCCCGGAGAGCGTATGAAAATTTTGAAATTTTTGAACGGGTTTTTTGTATTTGTGTTTTCCAGTTAATATGTTTATCTATTGTAATACCAAGTAATGTAAATTCATCAACAGTTTCTAATTTTGAGCCGTTAAGGGTGAAATTTAAGTGTAGAGGAGCTTTTTGATAAGGGTGGAAAATCATTAATTTAGTTTTGGTATAATTAATTTCTAAATTATGTGTCGCCATCCAGTTACATGTTTTTGTGAGTGTGGAACTGAGTTTGTCTTCTATATTTGTGTTTTTTTGACATGAGACTAATAAAGATATGTCATCCGCGAATAAAACACATGGCCCCTCAATGATTTTAGGTAAGTCGTTGATGTAAACGAGGAATAATAGGCATCCTATGACACTTCCTTGGGGGATGGAAGCATTAGTTATTTTACTTTTTGATCGGATTTTTTCGATTTCTCTACTATTGCGGTTAAAGTATTCGATTTCAACTACTTGTTCTCTATTTTTTAAATATGACGTAAGCCATTCATGGGCTTTCCCGCGGATTCCTATTCCATACAGTTTCTTAAGCAGTAATTTAAATTGTACCTTGTCGTACGCTTTGGTCATGTCCAGTAGTATCCCTACGGCGTATTCCTTATTGTTTATAATATTAAGGGCTTCTTGAATGTATTTGTAAACAGCTAACGTGGTAGAACGGTTTTTCCGGAAACCGTTCTGACAATCGCTGAATGAGTTAAATTTTTCACAAAAAGCATAAATTCGATCACACATAGCTTTTTCGAAGATCTTGGAGGCTGAGGGCAAGAGAGCGATTGGGCGATAGTTATTAGGATCAGTTTTTGTGTTCTTTTTATAGATTGGCTTAATTAATGACTTTTTCAACAATTCGGGGAAAGTGCCTTCTGTAAAAGACTGATTTAATAATAGATAAAAATGGTAGGGTGAGTTCATTTGCGCATTCTTTCAATAACGTAGGTGGAATTTCGTCTATACCGTAACTTTGTTTATTTTTTAGGTTTTTTATTAATTTGTTAACTTCCCAAGCTTCTACTGGGCTAAGGAACATAGTGTTCTCCGTGGAATTCAGTGTTGACATGCCACCCAGTGCACTGCCCGATGGACTGTTGCTGTTTTCTCCTATTGACGCAAAGAAGTCATTAAACATATTTGCAATTTGTTTGGGTTCGGATATAATGGTATTATTTTGTTGTAATTGTATGCTACGTTTTTCCTTTCTTGGTTTTTTATTTGTTCTCTCATTTATAATGCTCCACATCGTTTTTATTTTGTTGTCTGATTTATTTATTTTACCCCTTTATTGACCGATATTTCCTTAGTGCAGGGATGGCGAATCAACGGCACGCGTGCCACTTGTGGCACCTAAAAAAATGTGTTGGTAATTTTTGACATCAAAGTACTCCTAGTTTGCAACAGCAGAAGTCGCACCAATTTGTTTTATAATTTAAATAAATTTAAATTGTTAATATTACCATTACTGTACTAATAAAGGTACATTATTGGAAGTATATAGTTGCAAATTTAGAGTATTATTGTAAAAGTATATAGTCTTTTCCAGTGTGTCGATTCTGTAAAAATCTCAACGTGAAGACTTGCGTGGAGTGAGATGCCAGTGTCATCTCGTTTTGGTCAATCCCTATCATCAGTGGCACAACCGCTTCCTCCACGCTCACTTTGCCTAAGTTTTCACGGTGAGATGGTTAATATCACTACCTACAGTAGTCAAGATTGTTTGTTGACACGTCATGGCCACATTCAATATTTATTTGGAAAAAATGGCGCGTAAAGTAGGTATGACCAACTTATTTTTTGCATTTATTGGTGGCGCTGGTTGTAAACGAAAATCAAATCGTATGTCCCATTTAAAATGTTAGTTCTAAAAACGGCCATTGCACAGATAAGTTAGTCGAAATTGTAGAGGTTCGCCATCCCTACCTTAGCCACAGAACATAATATAATTCTCCTAAAGGAAAGAAGAAGTTAGTTAAGGAACTCTTGTGCTCATGCTTCTAGACAAAGCAGAAAGGCTGTGCGCCGACTGTCAGTTAATAAATTAATGAATTTTAGATTTTTACTAGGTGCAATGTTTGATAAAATATCACCAACCATGTATCCAATTGTTACCTTCTTTGTTTCGTCCCCAGGCTCACGGCCACCACGCAATCCACGCCACTCTAGTCTGCCCATACTACATCAACACGGGCATGTTTGACGGCGTGACCCCTCGCCTGATGCCCATGTTGGAGGCAGACTATGTGGCAGAGACTATGATCGACTCTATTAGGAAGAACGAGGTCAATTGCATCATGCCTGGATCTGTGAGATATCTTCTGCCTCTTAAGTGGTGAGTGAAAAATGGTCTAAAGCCCGCTTGCACCACAAATCATTACCGACATGCGTTAGCTCTAAACATCAGTCTGTTTGTCAACCTTAAACGATTGACAGATTGGAATGGATGATATTTTGAATACGTTTAGCGCTAAATTCGCTTAAGGACCGTTCTTTTCCATAGCCTACTACGCTTTGGAATGGGCAACGAGCTTCATCTTTCTGACCGACCGACCTTCACAATTCAAAAGTGTCTGCAATTGGTTTATTTGAAATAAATGCTTTGAATTTGAATAAGTTCAGTGGAATCAGGCAGGTACCTTGCGGAAATCCATGAAAGTAAAATGACAAATAATACAATTTTATATTACAAATAATATTCTCATGCAGAAGAGGATTATTGTAAAAGTATTCTTTCCCAAACCGATACTGCATGGTAGCACCATGCAATATAGGTTTGGGTTGCATGTTTTATCACAATAACCGCCTCTTCTGCGTGTGCATAGTTTGGCGGGCGCCGGGCGGTACTGCTTTCTGCATACAAGCCTAGATCACACCAGAATATTGCGGGATTATAACTAAATATATTTTACGTAACATTTTACTGACCAATAGTTTTATTTTCCATAATCATCATCATAATCAGCCTATTATGTTCCCACTGCTAAGATAGGGCCTCGTCTGTGAGAGGGAGTGAGACCTAATCCTCCACGCAGGCCCAGTTCGGGTTGGTAGATGTCAGATGTCTTCGAATTGTTGGCTCCATGACATGCCGGTTTCCTCACGATGTTTTCCTTCACCGATTTGAGAGCAGTGGTGATGAAATAAAAAGTGAAGCGCCTGTCTGGGCTCGAACCTACGTCCTACAACTTGTAAGTCGCGGCCGTTACCACTGAACCACCACTGCTCTTCAGTCTTCAATCTGCAATCTTGTTTTATTTTTAACAATGTTATATTTTTTTATTCCAGCCTGCTACCTGCGAAAATGTGCTGGGACCTGATGCACCGAGTCATGAAAGGACCACAGTCTATGATGGAGTTCAAGGGAAAGCCCAAAGCTGTGGCCAGTTAGACTATTAGTTGTAGTTGCTGAATTTACTTTGTAAATAACGTTTACTATATTTTTAAAGTCCATCCTTTAGCGATCGAATACTAGGTGTAAAGACTACCAAAGTGAAATTGATGATATTTCTTATTATCCTCTGTATGATGATGCTGATGAACTGAGGGGCAATTCCCGTATTTTTATGAACGTTCGCATTCCAATCTGTCAAAAAGTACCTCGAAATCACATTCATTTTTTAAATTGATTGTCGCCGAGATGAGATTGCGACTAGATTTTGAACGTTTACGAGAATTGGCCTTCATAAATATCATCAATTTGACCGTAACTCAAAAATTCACATGTTGTGTACGTGGTAAGGATCGCTGATTTGTATATTTTACGGATCCGATCAAGCCGAACTGACGCAGGTTCGCCTGTTAAGTTTGGCCATATATATAAAAGTACTCTGTGGTTTGGCTTCAATATTTGGTAGGCGTAAGCTCGAGATTAAATAGAAGACTGAACATGTTTTCAGTAGCATTTTAAATATAAGGTTTTAGTAATAAACAAAAACAAATCAACGCATTTTTTTTTTTATACGAATATCACAAACATAAATATATTGGTAGACTTAAAGTTACTATCACACACAATCAGAATAAGTCGTAGAAGTAATCGAGGCCTTGCCCCAGCTCCCATATGGCTACCCCTATGCCGTAATCTTTTGCTAATTCGAGACGCTTCTGTATTGAATATAAGGTGGGGTAGAAAATTTTCTTTGTGCCCTGCGATGTTCTGAAAAGAGGTTAATAATTATGTAAGTAACATAAAAACAACAGTGTCGTATAGGTCACGCTATCCTGTGGGCATAGCATGAAAGCGCAGGTTAAACGTAACGTAAAATAGAACTAAATATGAGTGATATCAATTGTGCTTGTCGGAAAAATTGTATCCAAAAGGTACATTGTGATACAAGTGTGCTCTTTTGGTCATTACCCCCGAGGCGGTTTAGGGAGCCGAGTGGGTATTGATCAATTCACACGCGTGTCACACAACTTTTACCAACACACTTGCGAGGAAAAAAGTTATCTTTAATTATTGAAACAATTAGTGAAAGTACAATTCTCAAATTTATACCGAACAGTTTTTGTTGGCATTTTTACAGTTTGTGTTATGGTATTGGTATTATTAATTATTTCGTTGATTTCATTATCTTGGGTTAATGTCGGAGATGATAAAAATATTCATTGTATTTAGACATAAAAACTCTTTATGCAGATGAAAGTCACACAAAGAAAGAAAGATGAAAGTTACACGAAGTATTTATCATATTCTCACATCTAGTTTTGTTATCGTACACGTTATTATTTCACAATATTCAATAGTTATTCTACGATATACAATTGTTTGCTAAGTTTGTTTGGACCGTATTTAAACTGTGGGATTAATTTGTGGATAACGATGCTGGTTGCGTGATTACTTATGTCCTTTGTTAAAATATCTGTACTTAAATACTATGCAATATTGCGCAATTGTTTGTTATCCTGAAGAAATAAAAAAAAATTAAAAAAAAAAGTTGATTATAAAACACGACTGCGGTAATGTAAAGTAAAAAGCACGCGTGTTTAATACACTACATTATGAACATAAAAGCAGTGTAATAAGATCCACTATATGAGCAACTGTGTTGAAAAATATATTATAGATAGAGTGGATTTTTGAGACGGGGCAGTAAGGGTAGGTACCTTAATCGTTGTAGCTATAAGCGAACGGTCATATCCATAACTATTTGAGGAATTTAAATCGTCATTCAGATTTAGAGAAAAAAACACAGTCAGCAAGAAAATGGGCAATTTTAACAAAAACTTTTTTGATGCCATTCGATTTGTTTCTTATATTGATTAAAAAAAAACTCGGGAAAAAAACATGGGACCAACTGAGCTTTGAGTACTAGGAAAGTCAGATATTGCGGATAACTTTTTCCACACATATCTTAGGAAATTTGACTCCCAACTTACTTTTTTATGATGGATATCAATAAAACGTTTTTGGTTAAAATTGCCCATTTTCTTGTCGACTGTATTTTCTTGCAATCTGTGAATGTCGATGTTAATTCCTTAAAAAGTGATGAACAGTCTCTAGTCTCCTTAGACCGTTTTCCCGTAGCTACAACCGTTACTGCCCCGTCTCAAAAATCCAGCCTGTACCTATTTAGATAAATTTTAACCTATAGAATATTTTCTATAAAAAAAGGTCGAATTTACGTTATGTTTACGTTGCGCGCTCGTAATACCTTATCTGAACCACTGCAGGAATAAAATACACTGTTATAGTTATGATAAGCCTTTGCAGTCATTAAAATTTCTTAATAACAGTTCATTACGGATCTTTATCAAGGAATTCTTTGTAAATAATCCTTGAATCGTCGCTGCTTTATCAGCTCCATACAATGCAGATACGTTACTTAAGCAGTCAACAATTTTGCTTCTTCCGGACTCTTTGAAACAGGGACCAAAATGTATTTAATTTAAGGTGATAATTACCTGATCTCCACATAATTCTCCGCCGTATTATTATTATACGACAAAACTTGGTTGTTCTTAGCATTCTTCAGTAACTCTATGTACTCTGTCCCGACAATGGGGCCACCTCCATTGGCCGTGTATGAATTACCATAAAAGTTCAGTCCTAGTAATATCTTGGAACTCCTTGTTGGGTTCTCATCACTGTCTATGAGTTTTTCTACACACAACCTTACCCAGTACAGGGGTGCATTGGGCCCTGAAACATAAAATGTTGAATAGATTGGATAAATGTTGGAGCTCATCTAGATTTCATTATATTTGTAAGCATTGGTCATGCAATACCATGCTTCTTGGTAATATGCAAACAAATCAACATTACAGTAAAACTAGATTATTTTAAAACTTAAAATTTCCATCTAATTCATTTTAACAACTTGCCTGGTTTCTGAGGATTAGAGAAGTCATAAGTCATGACTGACACTGCTTCTACATAGGGATAGATATCATTAAATGCTCTGACAAAGAACTCATCAGTAGGATACCCTCGGAAGGGTGGGTAGACTAGAATTAGACTTAGATCATCCTCTCTCATCTCCAAACCTGAAAGATTAAGGTAACAACTATGAAAAAACAATGCAGTTTCAGTATGGCAAGACAAGTGCAGAAAGGCTGACATCAGAAGCATTGAGGTGTTTTGTTTAAAGAACTTATAAAAGCTTAGTGCAATGATTACTGTAGCCATAATAAAAACGTAATCAAATAATATCAAGTTATTATCCTATGTTTACTTGGATATCAACCCAAAATGTATATTTCATCTGATGGTCAAACTTTAGACTACCATAAATAAAATACTTTATTGCAAAAAGGCAACTGAAAACATTTAAAACAACATATAACATGTAACTTATCACACACAACACAAGACATAAAACACTTTATTTTAGTGATGTTCATTTTAGAAGTATGTATGTATGCACTTTTGTTTATATTTAAAATAGAGAATTGTTTTTGGTTTTATGTATTTTGTTTTCCCTTCTACTCTTACACACATTATCTACATCTCTTTTTATATACTCTCCTCTTGCAGGTATGCTGGAAGAGATTTCTTTAGAAATAAGCATCACCTTTGTAAGTATTTTTCTATTCCTTTCTTCATGTCTGTATATACATATATGTGTGCATAAATATTTAAATAAATAAAACAAATAAATTGAAATTACTTTCTGAAGACTTAAACTGGGGTATCTGACAAGTGACTCCTTACCAAACTGCTGTATAAACTTGACAGACTTGTCAACGTATTTCCCAATCTGCGAAAAGAGCTCCAGTACAACTCCATCAAACTTCCACTGCTTGCAGACTTTCTTTATCTCATCAATAAGAGCCTTTTGTTCTGTGTGGGAAGATGGCTCCATGAAGAATGCTTTCAGGTCTGACGGCTGCCAGTTCTCGAAAATAATTCTTGGCAATACTGCAACATATTTAGTAGTATTCATAAATACAGTGGAATCTCTATAACTCGAACCTCGTTAAGTCGAAATCCTCAGTAAGTCGAAAAAAATTGCCATTCCCTTCCGCTGAACACCTAAATACGCGGTATCTCGAATTATTTAGACTTTGTAACTCGAACAAAATGTTATTTCCGTATGAAGTATTGATGATACATATTTATACTCTATAACTCGAATTTCAAAAAGGAGACTCCGTAAGTCGTAGTTAGTAAAATCTAATGACGTCTTACTTATATCTAGAAGTTCTTGTTAAGTCGAAAACTCGTTAACTCGATTTTTTTTGCATTTCCCTTGACATTCGAGTTATAGAGATTCCACTGTAATACCTTCATCAAACATGAAAATCATCTTAGGTAAGTAGTAAGGTAAGAAAAATTTAAGCTTAAATTAATAAGGTTTTTTTCTGCCTTGTATTCTTATAAAGGATGAAACCTGGGTAACCTATCTTATCGCCAAAATAATGCTATCAGAAAATACTGAATACACACACAGTACATTACATTGTACATTGTTATACAGTACATTGTAAATTTCAGACCTTTTGGAACTGATTAGTACTTCTTTCAATTGGTTTTTCTCAATTCTTCTTTCAACTGATAAAAGAATTGAGACTGGGTTAAGAGTATTACTTAATATAGGTAAATCATCAGCTGTAGTCTGCGAAATTCAATTTTTCTTTGGTTTTTTGCAAATTGCAGCTCTGTTTTAATTTGCGACTGTAGAACTCAGTACAACACAAAAACAGGTTTATTTTAAATTTTAAATGTTGCAATGCAAATTAAAACTTTTCAAACCAAACAATAAATTATACATACATTTAAGATTGGTAGCAGACCCTTTTGCCTTGGCCAACTTCATCCAGGCATGGTCAACGTCATGAAGCCCAGATATGATGTAAATGTTGGGAGACTGGCGCTTGATTTGAAGCCAAACCGGAGACACATAGTTGAACTTAGGCGCCCAAGTCTTTGCCACATCATAGCCTTTGTTGTTCCACTATAAAATTAATATGTAATGTGTTACTATAATAATATAAGTGGTATTGACTTTCTAGGACAACACATTGAAATTAAAAACAAATACAAACAGATAATTTCAGTGAATTACTCACGGGAGTAACGTAACCCAAAACAGGATTCTTGAAGTTGCGTGTTATTACGTCCTGGTGATAGGTAGCATGGTACTTTATAATATCTTTTACCAAAGGAGTTTCATTCACTAGTTTACGATCCAACACGTTGTTTTTCCTCGGACCCTCTTGTGCTTTGACTCCTTTCTGCCCCTTTTTATCGGAGGGCGGAGATAATGTCGCCAAACACACATTTAAAAGAAAAATTATCTGCAGCACTGTTTTAATACATTTCATTTTTCCGTTATATGTCACAAAGCTAGTATTTTTCTCATAAGATTCACTGCAAATCGTAATTAAAAACTGTATTATTAACGCTTCGACTTAGACGACACAACACAACATTCGCCGGGTCAGGCCGGGTGAACTATAGAGATGTCAAAAATATCACTATTGACATAATGTGGATATCGATTTTTTTACATTTGACGTTTCTGGCAGCATATTTCATCAGAACTTATTATTTGAACACAAAAATATTAAATTTTATAAATTGGTGATCAAAATTCGGTAACCAATATACTGTCTTATTCATTTAATTTATAAATCGAGCGCTTTGAAAAGTGTTACTGCCTAAATTACATCGATATTCGTGTCAATAAAATAACCTTTAAGGGCTTCTCTATGAGTTTTTAAAACCACAGATCAAAAAAATTGTAGGTACGTGGTTATAACTACAGACAAAAAAGGTGGTTTTCACGATGTCTGTGTTTTCACGATGTCTGTGTTTTCACGTTATAAATGTTTTTAGGAACAAAGTAAACGCTAAACACTGTGAGGTGTTTACAATAGGTGCTGTTGGTTCAAAGGGTCAATGTTTAGACAGCGGTACGTTTCCTGATTTAATTAAACATAGTAAAAGTAGTACAAATTTTCAAATCGGCTAGGAGTAATCCCTCTAATCATTGGTTTATATCTGTGCTACCAGCATGAGTAAAAACGATGATAATATCATGACAGACCAGATGTGGTCACATTTTATCTCAAATGGGATTTTACATAGTCACAGACCTCTCAAAAGCGTTTGAATGAGTAGACCACAATGCACTGATCTGTAAATTACACTACTGCGGAATTCGTGGACAAGCTGCTGGCTGATCTTGTTCTCACCTATCTATCAAACAGGCAGCAAAAAGTAAGTTACGTTAACTGGGCGACGTCCTCGGGCTCCTTAGTTAAGATCGCGGCGTATCTCCAGGTTTAATTCTTGGCCCTTTCTTATTTCTGGTTTATATGATGATGAATTTTGATGGATAACATATTGGATATAATTTCATTCGCTGATAAATTTCTCTTATTTTTAAAAAGATTTATAAAAATACGGATGTCAACGATAGTCTGGCTGTTCCTTTAAAATGGTTCACAGTTCAAAAACTAAATGTCTTAAGTTCTCATTACCAAATGTACCCCAAGTGGGTTTAAATTTAAAACTTGATGGCAAGAAACTAGATGCTATTCCGGAAACTGTATTTCTAGGAATTACTATAGATTCAAAATTACAATGGGGCGCCCACATTTGAGCTCTTTCAGGTAAATTAAGTTCAGCTGCTTATACAGTAAGAAAAATAAGTCAGTTGACTGATAAAGCCACAGCTAGGTGAGTATACTTTCTCTTCTGTCTTATGGCGTTCCGATTGGGATCAGCAACTGACATAGATTCAATTTTCAGTTTACAAAAGAGGGCTATCCGCGCCATCTATGAAATGGGTCCTCGCGAATCTCTCAGAAACAAATTCAAAGAAATTGATATACTAACTCTGCCTTGTCAACGTATCTATTTCCCAATGTGTGAAAGGACCTCCAGTACAACTCCATCAAACTTCCACTGCTTGCAGACTTTCTTTATCTCAGCCTTTTGTTCTGTGTGGGAAGATGGCTCCATGAAGAATGCTTTCAGGTCTAACGTGCCAGTTCTCGAAGAAAATTCTTGGCAATACTGCAACAAATTTAGTAGTATTCATAAATAATACCTTCATCAAACATGAAAATCATCTTAGGTAAGTAGTATGGTAAGAAAAATTTAAGCTTAAATGAACAAGTTTTTTCTGCCTTGTATTCGTAAGAAGGATGAAACCTGGGTAACTTATCTTATCGCCAAAATAATGCTATCAGAAAATACTGAATGGTACATTGTAAATTTCAGACCTTTTGGAACTGATTAGTACTTCTTTCAATTGGTTTTTCTCAATTATTCTTACAATTGATAAAATAATTGAGACTGGGTTAAGAGTATTTATTACTTAATATAGGTAAATCATCAGCTGTAGTCTGCGAAATTCAATTTTTCTTTGGTTTTTTGCAAATTGCAGCTCTGTTTTAATTCGCGACTGTAGAACGCAGTACAACACAAAAACAGGTTTATTTTAAATTTTAAATGTAGCAATGCAAATTAAAACTCTTCAAACCAATTATAATAAATTATACATACATTTAAGATTGGTAGCAGACCCTTTTGCCTTGGCCAACTTCATCCAGGCATGATCAACGTCATGAAGCCCAGATATGATGTAAATGTTGGGAGACTGGCGCTTGATTTGAAGCCAAACCGGAGATACTTAGTTGAACTTAGGCGCCCAAGTCTTTGCCACACACACTGTCAGAAAAAAATTCAAAGAAATTGATATACTAACTTTGTATCTTCGCAAAAACTGGGACTTTACAAAGTAAGCGATATCCATAATATAAATACACGTAGTAAAAATGAAATAGTTATGTACCCAAAGATTACCTAAAACAAGCAAGTCAATTTCTTATAAACAGTATCCGCTTTTATAACAAGTTGCCAAAGCGATGGAAAGTTCAAACCCAGAAAAAAGCATATTATAAGACTAGCTTGTGCCCGCGACTTCGTCCACGTGAAATTTATTGTTCCCCTGACCCACCCCATCGCATCGCATCACCCGCCCGCGCTATTCATCATCATCATCAGTCTACAGCTGTCCCCTGCTGGACATAGACAACCCGCGACCCTGGCAGGCATCGACCCTATCGGAACCCGTCACTGAGTGCTGACATCTCTTTGAGGCGCGCGTGGAACAGCTCCACCTAGACTTTTTTTTTTGTTCCGGTGTGGTGAATCCTCATGGATGTCCGCCCTCCGCTTGCACCCGGTGCGCCTGCTGTGGATCGGGAGAGTGGACGAGATCTCTCTTTCCCTTTCCGCAGCCTCCTTCTGCGAAACTACTGTTTCGCAGAAGGAAACCACCGCGTCCCAGGACTCGACGCTGCCAACCATCGAACTCACTACGGTCGGCAGTGACAGCTCACTGCCTACTTCTGAGATGAGGGCACGGCGCGGCTCCTCCCCAGCGGCACACTCTGCTAGCGTATGCCACGCCGTGTCCTCCCGGCAGTCGACGCAGTGGTGCTGTTTATGCGACACAGATACCTTCCGATGCTACCCATGCCCCGAAAGTACCTGCGTCACCCGAAACGACAGGGAGCTGTGCCTCCTCCCGAGCCAGAGGTCGAGCACTGACCGGACCACCTCGATGGTGACGAGGACTGCAGTAGGGCGTGAGAGCCTGTCCCGCAATTCCGCACTAGGACCTCGGGAAGCCGCGACTGACGCTGCTGCATCGGCCGCTCGCCCCGCGCCCTCGCTTCCTCACGCCACCGAAACAGTGACGCGAGCATCTTCGCCTCTAGGTCTCAGAGCCCCCGCTCTGAGACCTAGAGGCGAAGATGCTCGCGTGCAGAAGATCCGGCCAGTGCACAAGCCGCCTCGTAGGAGATCGTGCGGTACCCTCTTATGACTCTGACGGCCAATGCTCTCTGTGGCTTTCACAGGACAGAGATGCCAAAGGGCCATCGATCGCACGATCCCCACGTAGAGCCACCTACAAGCGGCGCTCGGGCCCCCCAGATTGGGAAGCAGCGTGGACAGCGCCCCAGCCGCGCCCAACAACTTGGGCGCCAGCCGCCGAAAGTGGGGTCCGAAATCCCACTGGCTGTCGAGCACCAATCCCAGGTACTTCATGGTTGACTCGACAGCGATTCGAACCCCCCCGACCACTATGTATGATCCAGGCGGCGGCGCCCGCCGGAGACCATGAAACACAGTGGCCTCCGACTTGTTGAGGGCCACCTCCAGGCCTAGGCGCCGTATGCGGTTAACCACCTGTGAAACCGCAGCCGTCGCCTGAACTCCTACAGCTTACATGTAAACTGTAAGCTGTAGGAGTTCATGTAAACTGTAGCAACCTCTATCTAGCCTCTAGGCAATAATTCCTTTTGCACATGTGGTTTCCCTGGTACCTCATCAACGGCATCACTGTGTAAATTTCTAATAACAAACTACGGTGTTTTATTGTTTATAATATTTATTTTTACATACCTACCTCTTTGACATATTCTTCTCATTATGTGACATTAGGTTATACCACAGACTAGATAGGTTGGTTATACCTACAATTCTAATTTCAACTGTAGAGTGGCTTTTGTGAATAGTACAGTTGATTATTTTATTTGTATTTTGTGAATGTGAGAACGTTGTAGGCTTGTAGACTGTAGGTTTGTAGACCATTGTCTATTTGTTATGCATAAGGTACTTGCCTTGGCCTACACTGTCCTCCCATACCTATTAATACTACTGTTTGGAAAACATTGTAAAAGTCAATTATTTTTAAAGGAGTAACCGTGGAGTTTCTTGCTGGCTGTACTGCGTAGGAAACAACCAATTGGAATCGTGCACCTAGCTTCTGACGTTTTATCAAGTGCCCAAAATATTTTTAATTTGAATTCTCGTATTTTTCTCTGTGAAAAATACAATCAATTTACATTCATTTTATGACAAGTTTTTGATTTCACAAAATTTACTACAACTTCTTAGTAGCTTCTTAACTATTCAATTCGTATGAGATCGGCTCTGCCTTCGCGTCGTGAAGGCACAGCCGTAGGTGGTAACTAATTATAACACATTTAACACAACATAACATAACATCACGCCAGTAATCCCAGAAGGGTTAAGCAGAGGTGTGCCTACAGTACACCCACATTTCGCCAGTTCCATGTAATAGGGGGCGAGCCTATTGCCATCAACCGGGCACAAATCCAGACTCCGGGCTGCTACTGAGATAAATTCTAGATAGAAAAACCCAATAACACTTTGCCCGACCTGGGAATCGAACCCAGGACCTCATGCTCAGCAGTAGCTCTTGCGGCCACTAGACCAACGAGGCAGGCACTAGGCAACTAGAAAATTATATGTGATCATTAAGGACACTGTCGGGCACAGAAAAAATAGCCTCAATATGGTTGACAAGTGTTCCAATAATAGAACACACTTACATATAGTGCCGAGTTGCTGACCGGTTGCTAACTCGATATTCACAATCGCAAGCTCGATGACCCTTGTTGAAACTGCGTCACGCCCGCGCCGGTTTCACCAAATTTCTCACATACATTTATAGAAAGATAGATGCCAAGAACCTGCTACCACAACTTCCCTAAAGTTTCGTGCCAAATATGAAGCAAGACCTGTAGATGTTGCAATGAGGAGCAGCTTTAAACATTTGTTGCGACTTTCAATGCGACTCATATTACCAGCATTTTAGCAAGTAGTCCCATTGTGTAATGGTTTGCACTTTGGACTCTGAATCCAACGATCCGAGTTCAAATCTCGGTGGGTCCTGTTCTTTTTAGATGTCGAGGATCCCTACCTACTTTATTTTGTTAGGTGTCCTAGGTACCTAAATTCGATTGTTGATAAGTAGGAGTGATACGTATGCAAGATTAACAGCCTCATTAATTATTCTTACAACAATATTACATAAGAAGTAATTTGACGTCACAAGTGTCCGGAAGTGCGTGGAATATTAATATTACAGAAGCGTATGCTTTATTATCAATAAACTAGAGATCTATAATCAAGACAAATTCTGTGAAAAATCTTGCAAGAGACGAGCTCACCCATATAGACTCCTAATTTTCGATTAGGTATCGAAAGCACTCTCGCGTTACCTTCATACCATTTCTCTAGCAGCGTAATCAGAGAGAAACATTTAAAAATTCACCATAACTATTATCTAAGACTGAAAAAACAAAGCATATCAAACATGCAAAATACACGACACATTTACAAAAGTTTTATTTTCCTTTCTTTTCGTACACCACCCGGCGCGGCGGCGGCTCTGCGTCTATAAACTAAAAGAAAGTATTGCCCGCGTCTGACGATGTATTAGTTGTTGATAACTCAGTGCTTCTACAGACGCCGAGCTCAAAACATGGCTCGTCAAATACAGCTTTCTCGATTACTCATAACTTTCGTAACAACTTACTTATTCTTAGGTAAAGTGCGACTTTTCTGCACGTACTGTGTTTTCCTAATATTTATGTGCATTTGTTTCTTTTCGAAATCTTTTGTGTTAACTAGTTTTTTTTTTAGTTTATTATAATTTCCAGGGGTGCATGGTAACCTTAGGAGCAAAAGAAGCTTAACGGATGTGAAGTGTCTCGAAAATGGAAGGTTTTACAGGTACGTACCCTTCCTCACTTTAGTGTAATTTTATTGAGCCCAAAAATTAAGCAGGCGGGTATGCCGAACGTAAGGTCTTGGCTTTGACTCCTAGGTCAAGTCAAGATTAGTTTTTTCTCACAGAAAATTTTGAATTTTGCGAGGGTCACATTTACGTGGGAACAACTAGACAATGTTATCGGTGATCTATGGGTGTGTAATAAAATAATATGGATAGGTTGAGTACCTACTTACAAACGCCATCCTCATATTCACGTCCTAATATAATTTTCTTAATTCTGCAAAAAGATCGGTAACTAAAATCTTTTGCAGGTGCTTTCCAAAGAATCAAAAACATTCATAGGTTAATCAACAGATAGTGGGTAATTTCATTGTATTCTAATTGAGTAAAATAAATATATTTATCCCCAACACATCATTATGTGACCAAAGGGGACCTATAGAAACTAGAAACTACATAAGTAAGTTCCGAAGGATTGTGTAATCTTATACAAAACCTCCACATTCGCATAAGTAGAAACAAACAATACATAAGTTTTCTGATAGCTACAGAAGTATCTGAGGTTGTCTTTTACTTATTCAAACATCTTCAAAAGTTTTTGAAAGAAACTATCGTAATTAAAAAGACAAAAGTGTTCCCACGAATGTCGACAAACAAAGACTTTACCAACATGATGTTCTAATCACAATAGCAGCAATACTCAGCCATCACAAACGAGTGACATAACTTTGGAATCAAGAAAAAACCGGCAAGGTGCGAGTCGGTTAAAAAGGTTCCTTATGTGGCAGACAGACAGTGTATGCTTAGTAATGATCCGACATCACTATTTGAGTACCCTAAATAAGATCACATAAAAAAGACCTGACCTTTCATCATCTAACTAGAGCTCTAGGTTAGTAGTCACTGCTCCAGCAGTTGAATAGACCCCTTCATACTTAGATACCCATTTCCAACAGGAACCTTCACCGGTTCGATCGGCTGGTCTCTTCTAGCATTTAGCTAGCTCAGCCGACTGCTGTTTGGTCGTACTTAGGACCTATAGACTTAGGCCGTATTGATCGCTGAAGCTGGCTTCCAGCAATAACTTCTACCGTGGTTATAGTTTATTAACCTGTTTTCCACCACCATAACACTGCATAACCAACGTAATAGGACTTAGATTATAACAATCGTACCTACCTACATATTAAACTAAGCTTGTTCCCTGCAAAACCGCTTAAAGATCACGACCTTTAGCTACAAGATCTACCCTACTTACAGTGTTCGCCAAAACGTGAAAATTTTAGAATTAATGTCACGTTATGTCACATTATCATCGTTATGTCATAGATATTAGGAACAGATTTTGCCGTAACTTCTCACTTTGTGGCAATTAATTTCACCTTATTTAAATACTTCCTTACCATAATAAACTACACACTATGATGATCGCTAGGTGTGTCAAGATTTGTTATATAAAGTAACAATTTTCGCAGTGTAGTATAATTATTAAAATTCTACAACAAAATATATTATATCATAGCGCCAATAACACTTAATTTTAAACCTAGGTCATTTGAACTTGGGCACTAATAGTAAGAGCTTTTTGGTTTACTTACTACGACTTTTGCTCCTCGTTTAAACGAAACCAAAATGAGTAGTTACTTGTCACACCAGCGGAGAGTTGGTGGACCTCGACACCGGGCTGCAGGCAGTCCAGGGAAGCTATGCCATCCTTAGATGGTAGGCTAACCAGGCGTTTATATTGACGGGGACTATCACGGGACATTGCTCGCTAAACAAACACTTCCACACAATAGGCAAAATGGACATATCTCTGTGCAGGGCTTGTATGGAGACTGAGGAAACCGTTGCGCATGTGCTCTTTTAATGCACAGGCGTCACCCAGATTAGAACAGAAACCCTCGAAGCACCCAAATCTATTACAGATGTTCTAAACAATAACTGTAAAAATCTCACCGTAAAGACTTGCGTGGCGTGAGCTGCCAGTGGTATCCCGTCTTGGTCAATCCCTAGCATCAGTGGAATTGACAGCTCACTCAACGCTCACTTCACGTAAGTTTTCACGGTGAGATGGTAACAGAATACTTAGCACTACAGGAGACGTACCTAATCAACTTCTGGAGGGAGGGGTTGGTTGGAATAACAAACGACGCCATGGTCCACGCACAATGGTTCATCTGGAAGACGAAGTGCGGAAATCAAACCCTCTAACATAGAACTTAGGTAGAAGATAATATAAAGTACATGCCCATAAAACTAAGATTTCTGTAAATGTCCCCCTAAGGTTTTGATTTACACACAGTAACCTATTTTCTAGCTAGTTATCTAGTTAATCTAATTCTCTAGGTAAATCTAATTAATCACGTAATCCGTAAGAGACTAGGTAAGATATCGGGAAAACGGAAACATCAGCAGCTTTTTATCAGTTCCTAATTAAAATTGCATGAGGTGCACTGCTTCCTCTTGCTTCCGCACCGAGACGTGAATATAATACCGCGCGAATAAAAACGATGCTCAGCTGCGTGCACACATTACAGAAGGATGATTTTCCGCCATTTTCGTAGCGCGGACAACGACCCCGGGCGACTTTCGCCGCAACCTTGACTGAGCCACCCGTCCGCTTGTATCAGCATTACCATTTCCTACTACACGTCTTGAGAATTCACTTTCGCTATACATTTAATCTGTATGACACGTGCGTGTATGCTTAAAAATATTGGACAAATGCCGAGCGTAAGTGGCTCGTGGCTAAGCAATAATAGCCACACGGGTCAATTGATCAGTACCCTAATTGCGTAATACACAATCAATCGGAATCTGAATCGTTTTAAAACAGATTGCATTGCTTCATAAGTTCGATAAAAAATCTGCTCAACAATGTAAATAACGCAATGAATGTTGTTGAACTGTCACAATAAAACAGATTAGTCGTGTTCGTTTACGAAAATGTGTTACGCAATTAGGCTGCTGGATATGCTACGCTTGCCGCGGTCGATCCGTGGATGGGTGACTATCTTTACATACCGAAACTCTTCCGTGCCTTGTTGTCCCGTCTGATATTCGTGGATCTCTGGCAATCGTTACGGTTGGTCAGAAGCCCGAAAGTCTGACAATTAGACTTATCATAGATACCCCTGTATCGTATTTGGTAACCAGTAACATTGTTGAGCTGAATGGTGCTGATCCATGCTTCATGTTTTTTTACTGCACCCTGGACGTGTACCTACGTCTTTTTTACATCGTTCTCACATTTAGAAGATCAACATGATGTAATTAATATTTTACTAACAATATTATTTAAAAGAGTGTCCATAGACTGGAAGCCGAACCCAGTTATCAAAAGGCAAGGCAGATTGATTATGCAAATGCTGAGCGTAGTGCCAAAGGTAGCCTACTACTACGTGCTTTATGGGCAATTCACTGATTTCAAATCAGGCGAAATATTTTAGACATAGACAGATATAGTACATGATAGTAGGTAGGTAAGTAAGTATAATCTTTCATTCATCATACATAAACTGAAAAGTTTCTGTCAAAACCACACCGGATATCGGCAGTTCACAAATAACCTACTTGCTCCATGTTCAAAAAACTAGATATAATATTATAATGCAATTAATACAGGAATCCGGACAGAGCTGATGATAAGATGTGGACGATCGACGAGTGCGCTAAATACTACCTGTGTTTGGACGGCGACGTGTTCGAGTTTCATTGCTCGCCTGGCTTGATGTTCGACGTCAACAGGCAACTGTGTGACATGCAACAGAATGTGCACAACTGCGATCTCACTACAGGTAGGTGTCAAGTGTTGAAGACTCTTTCGATCAATCAAACATCTCCATTTTCTGCAGTCTACTGCTGATCATCCTCAATGTTCGTAATATACTCTAGTCTGAACCATGACTTTGTGCTGGCCCAAAAAAGTAGTGTTAGTAGTATAATCGGTCTGTCCATACCGATTAGATGCATATGCAAGTGACAGTCTTCCAAAATAAAAGGCAGTCACATAAGTCTGGGCCAAAGGTCATCCGAGGCCCAAGCATCAGTAAGCATCGTCTCATCGACACCTCGCAAGAGTGAATCGCCAGAAGTTGCTCATACCACAGAAAAGATCCCATCAATCAGTGAATAAGGCATTGTTGATTTCAGAAACCCGGATCCCGAAACCTCTCCTAGATATGGCTGATTGTGCCAATGACACTCACATTGGCTGTTCCAATGGCAACTGCATTCCCGCCGAATACTTTTGTGATGGCTCCATCGACTGCACGGACGCGTCTGACGAAGTAAATTCACTTTAAATAACAAACTCTTCGCGTAAAGTGAAACATTTTTAATTTCATAAGTTCTCGCTTCATTATGACTTGCAAATTACATTATTATCATTAACACCGAAAGCTGAATCGTTTTCTACTCGTCACCCTAATTTTTATACTTTCACAATAATATAGCATGTCATTCTTCATAATTTGTAGTTTTCTCTCATGTTTTAATGCTGATTAGGGCTGGTGTGATGTGAACTATGATCCGAACGCAGCGGAAAATTGTGATCCTAACCTCTGCGTGCTGCCGGATTGCTTTTGCTCGAAGGAAGGCTATATAATACCTGGAAATCTCGTTCCCAGTCAGGTAAAAGTTTATTTTCGCTCTCGATTCAAAAAGCTATTCCCTAAATCTGCACAGCTAACTTCTGTCTTATTTACAGACTCCACAAATGATCACACTAACCTTCGATGGTTCGGTAAACCACGAAAACTGGGATGCCTACACCAAGCACCTGTTTACTCCAGAACGTCAGAACCCTAACGGTTGCCCAATAAAAGCGACATTCTTCGTTTCACACCCGTATACGAATTACAGACATGTACAAAAGCTGTGGAATGACGGGCATGAGATAGCAGTAAACTCAATCACGTAAGTAACATGTCGATAGAAATCAGTTACAATGTGATGAAGTAACAACAGAATAATTTCGAATGTTCCAAATCTTGCAGTCGTCGAGGTCCGGAAGAATGGTGGTCGAAAAATGCCACTGTTGAAGACTGGTTCGACGAAATGGTTGGTGAAGCGAATATGATAAACAGATTCAGTAGAGTTCATATGGAGGACTTCAGGTACTTTTTATAGGAGTTTTTTTCTGCTTCATCTTACTTTGATATGGCAACAGAAGCGGTGCACAAGATTTTATCTTACGACTTTTAGCCTAAATAAAATCAAACACTGTGCAATTCCTTCGATGGCATTACGAATTGGATAACTTGCCGTTGGCGCAACTTACAGCATAAGTTGATCGATTTCTTGACATTACAAATCACTAACAAATCATTCATCGCTGTATCATTATACTTTCACATTTATTTCGCAGAGGTATGCGAGTACCGTTCCTTTCAGTGGGCTGGAACCGCCAGTTCCTGATGATGCAGGAATTCGGCTTTGTATATGATGCTACGATCGTGGCACCGCTGTCTGACCCTCCATTCTGGCCGTATACACTGGACTATAAGATGCCACATCAGTGTACTGGTAAGACGAATGCTAAGTTTTCCCCCGTCGTTCAAATGTTTATCTGATCGTAGGTGTGGACTAAATAGGTAAGATGACATGAATTAAATGACACCTACATGATAAGAAATTTGGGAGTTGAAAACAATTATTCATTCAAGCTTGCAAAAACTTCGACTACAGTACCAACAAGAACAATTTTTCATAATGGAGGGTGGGTACTTAATTGATAGGAATTTTAAACGTAACGATTTTTCCTCCATCCGAATTCAATCAAATGGTCGCCGTTTGCAAGTTCTCCTTGCTCCTCCTGATAAGTTAAAATGATGAATATCATCATCATCATTTCAGTCGAAAGGCGGCCACTGCTGGACATAGGCCTCCCCGAAGTACCGCCACTTCAACCGGTTCTGGGCTTCCCGCATCCAGCGTATTCCTGCGGCCTTCACAAGGTCATCGGTCTACCTTGTGGGAGGCCTACCCACGTTTCGTCTTCCGGTACCTGGTCGCCACTCCAGAGCCTTTTGGCCCCATCGGCCATCTGTTCTGCGAGCACTGTGCCAATGATGAAGATGCCTAAATCGAAATATTTTAAACACTATTCAACGCTATTGATTCATCTCAACGTCTCGTAACTAGAGCGTGTGAGTGGTTAAGTAAGATGTTATGATTGTCGATGACGACGAGGCACGCGCATCCGACAAGGAGAGATTGCGTTTTCCGCGTCTATTGTTTGTTATATTACGCATACCTGGAATGCGGAATTGCACAGCTTTTGAATCACGTTTCTAGTTTCGATAAAATTAAGCGCCGTTATAGTGATTTTACAAGTAGGTACAAAGTACAAACTAAACGAAATACCTGTTTATTTAACGAGTAAAAAGTCGGTGTACTATAGTGTAGACAAAGAATGTAGATTGTGAGATACGATTTTTTGGTCCATAAGTACATGCCAGCTATAGCTGAAAACCAGCGCTGGGGCTCTGTCGTAGCATTAAGCTGAGCGATGGCCGTTTTGCGTGGATGTGACGCATATTTTCCCTCAACTTGTTCTTTTTGGTGTTTGTATTGTTTCACTGCGCCATGTTTACCGCAAATAAACGATTTTTCTTTCTTTCATTCTGAACTGCATTGTTTTCACGCGTTATGAGGGCCTACAGCCGCACAAAAATTACCACTTTCTATATCACCCTTTCTATAAAAATTATGAAGTACAACAGTGCCCTCCCCTCCCACTCCATCTTCTTGCGGAAACAAAATTCTATTTCATTGCAATAACTTGGAGATTACCTATCTATAAAACTATATTTTTGACCTTTACGTAAAGGTTAACCAGATTTGCGTTAGCGCTCAAGTGGCAGTCGCACCGACTGGGTACCTATTTTAGAAACTCGCCATAATAGACTTGGGTGGGGGCTGTTCGTGCTATGATGCACCAACTAATGACCGCACCTTTCCTCATTTAAACAAAACGACAACCACCACTATAATAGGCCAGGAAAACACTCGAACAATTTTAATAATTACAAATTATAATTGCTTTACGCATATTTCGCTGTACGAGGTGAATATTTATGAAACCAATCGAAATAATTATGAAAATGTTTGGTGTGGTGCTGCGCATACGATGAATGTAGTTAGCTTAGCGTCAAGAAGACAGTGGAATTTTCTATAGAACATATCGTATCCCAATACGGCTTATGGCGTTGCCAATACCTAGACATGCCAACGCAAGGTGCGTAAAATTCTGAAAACCTTTGAATAAGGTGTGCAATATAGAAACCTACTTTTTGTTTCCAGGCAACAACCAATACTGCCCAACGCGGAGCTACGCAGGAATTTGGGAGATGGTCATCAATCCTCTTTCGAATGGCGACCACACATGTGCCACCCTGGAGTACTGCCCTTCAAACCTGACTGGTGAAGACGTCTACAATATTCTGGTGAACAACTTCAAGAGGCATTATCTGAAGAACAGAGCTCCCTATGGCATTCACTTAAGCTCGACGTGGTTTAAGAATAACGAATATTTACTGGCTTTCAAGGTAACAAAAAAAAATATTTTGCTTATTTTTTTTTCTTCATTTTCAATAGACAGAAAATTGGGCCTAAGCTAGAGTGCCTCATATATCTTGTATTCCAATAAGTTCAGAATCTATGGTACCATCTCTACATCAACCACATCAAATACTTTGACTTCATAAATTATTATTGTTTTTTACAGAAGTTCATCAGTGAACTATTGAAAGTGCCAGATGTCTACTTTGTAACATACAAAGAAGTGATTGATTGGATAAAGAGACCTACCCCAGTTCTTCAGTTGAAGAAGTTCCAGCCGTGGCAATGTAAAGAGCGTCATTTTGAGGAGGCAGAATTAGCGTGTGTCAACCCTAACACATGTAAATTGTCTTCAAAAGTGTTAGAACATGACAAGTACATGATCACATGTACTGAATGCCCCAATAGTTATCCCTGGATTAGAAACGAGTTCGGATTTGATTAATATGTTTTTAGTATTAGAATTTATTCACAATTAACCAGTTACCAGCTAATCTAGAATAATTTGAGAGGGGACCTGAGTATATAGTTTATGTGACTTGTTTGCTTTTTTTGTTTTCGTAATTTTAAGGGTGACATTACGCCAGTGATTTTCCAACTGATGCTAGCTTCATCAACAATAATGTACTATAACCCTTTTTTTTCCCTATAACAGTATTTTTATAATAATTTTGAACATAATTATTTAAGTTTGTGTGCAATAATTTATTTAGTAGAATAATAAATGAGCCGTTGTGTCTGATATTTGGAAATTAATAGAAATATATTGTTTTACATTATTTACTTAGTTTATAATAGACCTTAAATATAGACAGACAATTAATTTAAAATTATTATCCTTCCTGTGTAATGAAAGGGTTAGGAATGGCTTCCATACCGTCCATGGGACATATTAGAACAACAGAGGTACCTCGGCAAACTACAAGTCCTAGTGCTCTTGTATCATCCAATAGTTTGTATGGGTCATCAGGATCTGTAATGATAGAAAATAATAGTTTTGAATGTTTTTCCTTTTTGTTTTAAATGAGGTATACAGTAAACAGTTTGATAATTAATTAATAATATGTTTAAAAATTGTAATGGGTCAAAAAGACAGTTGGTAATGATGAGAGGCCACGGCGTGATACAGAAGTAAGTATTGATTTAAAGAGAAATGAGATTTCCTGCTGGCATAAAACAGCTGAATAGAAAATTTCACACTGCAGGTTTTTGTGTAACCCAATATGATTGAAGAATGTTTACGAAAGGAAAGTAAAATTACCTCTTAGAAATTCTGTAGTGTTGTCCAATACAAGATTCAATAGAGGATCGTATCCTTTCAGGATTCCCGCAGCTTCTCGCCCGCCAGCGAATTTCACACGAATGCTTTTCTCTAAATATTTACTAAGATCAAGGATAGACTCTTTCCTCCGCTTTTCTTTGTTGTCTCCAGCACCTTGAGAAGACTGGAAAGATCAATGAAAGGACAAAATAAGTTGATAACAATACTGCAGGATTTAAAATTTAAATTAGAAGTGCAACGAAACAGTAGTATACATCAAATTACTTACCTTTCCTTTATCGCCACCACCTTCTTTTGAAGCCATTTTATAAAAACTGCTAGATTATTGTAATCTCAAAGTGGATTTGTATTTTCGGCGTTTCAAAACAGTGCGACATCAAAACTTTGAGGTTAGTTGGTTTTCGTTCAGAAATTGCTAACGTCACTGTCAGTCAAACAATAAAGGGTGCATTCCGAGTATACAATAATCGCTCACGGCGCACACATCGATTATTTGCGTTCCGATATAGAAATTATGATAATGACAGCTGAGGGCTGTCAACAATTCGCTCACAATGATATTATTCTACGGCATGGTCGGCGTTATCGCAAGATGGTGCAGGTCATGACGTCATCCATAACGATTCATGGGACATCGTTATCGCGCTAACGCAAATTCGGTACAGACGTAAGCCCACTCAAATCAATTACATCCCAATTCGGAATGCACCCCAAATCGATTGCATCGCAATTCGGAATGCGGCCTAAAATGACAAGAGAACTGCCAGGTTTACAGCTGCCACCGTCAAAAATAATTGTCAATTTGTCAAAAACGCCCCGTCTTGTCTTGGGAAAAAGTCGCGACGTAAACAAATATAAAAAAATTGATAATAATAAATATTTCCTGTTAGCAAACACAAAATAATCGTTCAGTATTTTATTTATCGGCGATGGATAGTGTATTTGAAGCGAAATCACTTAAATATCGCGATTGATAGTCAAATGAGATATCAATGCGCTCTTCAGTGAGCTACATTCTGTCTCACGCGCCAGGAGAGTCGGTGATGTCGCACCCTGACTACTCGCAGCATGCCCAGCACCATGCGTGCCTGCTGGTGCTTGTCAAAGGCATCGGCGGCATGCTCAAGAACTTTAATAAGCTCTGGGACAGGATACAAAGGGTCAACAATATTAAAGTTACTGGTAAGCAATTTGAAGTCGTTTTCACATGAAATAGAAGCTTTTACTAATGTATGTACTGTGATAAACTCTCACCAAGTATGGGGTACTTGTTGATAGTTTATCACTACCAACTAGCACCAGGACTACCAGAAAGTATAATCAACTTATCCATGCAAAACAGTTAGAAATTCTAGTTCCAAGAGATTATCTCAAACCTTTACAACCTTTATTAATCATAATTTCTTGTGTGACCACAATCTATTAAACTCAAAAATATGCTACCTCGCTTTCATTCATAGATTCTACTGGCCAAGTAAGGGATATATGGGTTAGATATGTCCGAGACTATCCAGTGGAGAACAATGACTGGGGCGACTTCCAAACACACAGGTAATGGTTTTAGCTTTATTTATTTCTGTACAAATGTATGATATGAAAATCAGAAACTTCTTTCAGTAAACAGAACAATATCCTTCTCAATTGAAAGCATCACTACTATACTAAGGAAAACATAAAATAAAGCAAACCATCATCATCTGCATAGCCTTTGCCAACTATGTTGGGCTTGGCTTCCATACTAACCAGATACAGCCAAAATAACATCACACCTGTAATCCCAGAAGAGTTAGGCAGAGATGTACCTGTAGTACACCCACTTTTGCCAGTAATGTTTAAGTCCCATATTATAGGGGGTGAGCCTATTGCTGTCAACCGGTCACAAATCCAGACTCCAGGCTGCTACTGAGAAATTCTAGAGAGAAAAACCTAATAACACTTTGCCTGACCTGGGAATCGAACCCAAGACCTCATGCTCAGCAGTAGCTCCTGCAACCACTAGACCAAAAAGGCAGCCAAGTTAATTTAAATTTAATAAACATTACTTAGTGTTGTAATAATAATTTTTGAATAATAGGTCCCTAATTGGGAAGCCAAATGTAATATTAAAAATTTAAAGAATAGGTGTGTGTGTGATCTCCTAAAAAAAGGGTATGATAATGTAAGAAATTAAATTTCGGGCGCCGCCGCCGTGGAGCGACACACTATTAATAGATAGCCAGATAAAGTTGGAGAGATTGAACAATTAATCTTAGGATGGGGGCCTGTGGATGTCAATGGTGATTAAAAGTCTCACTACCTTGAACGTTCCCAGTTTATTGTATACCTTTAGCCTAATGAATACAATTATATTAATATAAATTTTAGTTGCTATATCATCATTGCATCTTTGTAACTTTAAATTCGCAGCTGAAGGCTGTTTTGTTATAAAGGAAAAAGAAATATAAAAAAAATGAAACTTGATGGTGACCCCGAGAGCCGGAAGGTGGTACCTCTCAGGTAATCAGCCCCCGTGAAAGGCCAGTAGAAATTTCCCGGTTGAATTGAAGTAAAGGTGGAATAAGCACCCACAATTGTAGGCGCTTATTCCAGGTATTTAAACTCGCGTCTCCCTCGGTGTACCGTGAAGATATCTGGTATCAAAAGACGTAGGGAGGCGACGAGGAAACCAAAAATCCGATAGAAATATCCACCGGGACCATTCCACGGGTCCTTTGGTTTAGGATTAGGGCATTAAAGCGCCACTATAAACCAGATTAGTTACGATTCCATTCAGGGAAAATCAAGAGACCTGTCACCTTCACCAACAAAGATCGCAAAAGTGCCTTGTCAAATTTTGATGTCGAAAATGTCATACGAATGTATCACAGATAAAAATACAATTTAGAAATCGTTCCGAAATCGACTAGAATTATCAATACATGTAACGGTGTAAAAAAACTCGTTACAGTGTAAGACTACTTACTACTTACTGTGCGTAACTTACACTTAATACAAAAAAAATGGTACAAATGTCTACCTACAATAATGATAATTAGTTAACAGTTTCATTGAACATTAGGCAACTAATATCACCAATGTTTTGTGCATGTTGGACCAATATGTGGTAAATTCCTAAGACCCGTCAATATTAATGTCTTTGTTAATGACCTGATCACAAACAAGTTTTAGTTCATCATCATTTCAGTCAAAAGATGTCCACTGCTGGACAAATGCCTCAAACAGTTTGAGTTAATAATGTAAATAATTTTATCTAAATGCTTAGGGACATGCAATGTTCTATTGGTGTTTGTACTGATCATAGAATTCATAGATAAATACATACACCATAACAAAATGGTTTCTGTGGTTTAGCTTGCTGAGGCTTGTCGAAAAAATATTGATATATCTATAAATGTAGGACAAAAAAAAGTCAATAGACCAATACTTTTTTGGGATATTTACATCGAAAGTGATATCAATATATTTAAAAATATCAATACTTTTTGACACTTCCTTAATTCTTAATCTTATAAGAACAACTTCAAAATTATGTGTTTTACCATTTTATTGGGTTCACACAGTATTAAGAGTAGGCATAGAGTTTATTTCTCTTTGTGCGAAATAACGCGAATCAGTTCTTAACCACAAAGTTTCATTTTAATTAACATCATTATTAAGTAAATTATGAACAAAGCATAAACTATTGTAATTAACGATTATAATTGTCTTTTTCATGTTTGAAAACTCAGCAAGTCAGCAGTCACATGCAGTTGATTTTGCAAGCACTAAGACCATCTTTTGGTCGACTGCAAGTGGTAGCGTTTGATCTCAGGGTCAGAAAACATTATATTTCGTTATTCCATTTAAAAAAAATAGTGGCAGCCCACAGTCCTGATCTACACCCGATTAATAGTTAAAGGCTTCCCTAGACACTCTTTTTAACATACTAAAAAAAGGAGTTTTTTTATGTTTGTTCAATCTGTTGCGGCATCTACACCGCCACATGCGAACAACGCATCACACCGACGTCACACAAATCCTGCATCGGGCAATCAGAGTTTACCGCGCAGCTAGCATATATACAACTTCTCGACAACAATCATCGGGCAGTTGCCCACCAGATACGACATCCATCTGGTCGGAGGATCCTCCCTTTTCTAAAGAGTATGAGTGAACTTTACACCCTGTTTCTCATATCTCTTCAAACCAAAAGTCATTTCTTCAAATTAGGCCGAGAATCAGCACTTTTCGAAATTACATAGGACAGTCCCTCAAAACGCACTTCCTAGTGCTTTAGCTAGAAGAACCAGTGGCGCAACAAACTGCCCAGCAGAACAGCCGTCTGTTCAGTTAGAAAAAACCTCAAAACTCCGTTATTTATACGATTTAAAAAATTCTTTATAAAAGAGTATACTTATAGAGTGGTCCCATTTAATTTGGTCATGTTCTGATGAGTGTTTAGCTTCAATAATATCTACTTACGTATTATTTTCACATAGTGGATGTCGATGATGTTATAATTATCTTCCTGTCACTGTTATTTAATTAGCAAGTGAAAGTAAACGAATTTCTATGGGGTTGGTACCACAACGTCTACAACTTAAAAGTGAAAAATAAAAATATAAAACGAAAAGCCGACTTCAACAAAGAAGTCTACAAAGTGAGAAATAACTTTTATTTTGAAGGACGGTGGCAAAAAACGAAAATTCAAAACCACAAACACCGACTTCGGAAATTAAAGTTATTTTTCACTTTTGGGTCACTTTTTCTTTCGGGGAATACAATATAAGCCCCATGTTTTACCTGCTTGTTAATTTTAACTTTACAGGCGATTACTAGGCCTCATAACATTGAGTAAGTTCACAAATCAAGTGGAGCTGAACGAGGTATGTCGGGTCCATGAGTCTCTGAAAGTGAAATACTCAAACACCCTGTATGACTCTCGCGCCTTCATGTTTGGTCCGGTCAGTAATATGAAGAAACCGGAACAGGAACCAGAGACTTACAGCTACTTTGAGGAGGAAAGGCCTTTGAGGGAAGGGATGATTGATATGTAAGTAAACGTTTCTGGAGATATCTGCAGAATTCAGCAAAATGAAATTGTAACTTGTTTTAAGTTAATTAGTGGTAATCCAATTGTTTCTTCCACACATTTACATTTACATGTTTTTCTCGCTTAGTGCTCAACTTGCACGAAGTACAAGTAAATCTCACCCGAATGAGACAGATGAGCAGGCAAGCCATCAGCGAGTCTCTTGGTCTTGCGTATTTACAAATAGCGATAATTACTTTGTCTTAGTTAGGCGATACATACGTACGTTTGCCCTATAAACTTTAATTAAAGCAGCAAATACTCAATGGGCCTGTATATTTTAATACGATCTTGTGCAGCACAGCAATCTTTAACTTGTTTGATCGAAAAGATCTCCTTAAAAAAAAACTTTGCAGAGCACCAAGTGAGCAAGCAGACAGTCTATCCTCTTTAGACAGCTTCCCTCAATCCACATCCTCAAACTCTTCATACCCACTTCAAGAGGAAAACTTCACCACTCCTTCAAACTTCAAGACTCATGCCATGTTCTATGGAGAGAACGACCCAGTGCCTGACCTAGAACAGAATGTGGCTGAGCTTATTAACTCACTGTTCTGGGTTGTGGAGTCAAAGCGTCTGGAGAGGTCAAAGGAGAAATTAGAAAAGGTTTCCCTGCTGTTGGCACCCTTTGAGAAGAAGGATTTTGTTGGTAAGCAATATATTGGTATCATTTGGAAAAAAAAAACATGTAATTAGGTAATAATAGGTTTACATGTGAACCATCAACTCACAAAAGATGTTGTGGAAATAGGTTTTATTTTTCTACGTCCTTCAGTCTTTTCACTGCATAAACTTTGCGCAAACTCGACGCTCGACTCCTCACATCCACGCGAAGCGAACGCACCGTACCGTTTTACGCTTCGTCAACGCCTAGGCCCAGACATACGCTGTCGCTTCCAAACATGGTCCAGTCCATGCGGACCAACACCTAGCCGGGGGAGCGTGACGAAATGCGCAAGCACTCCAGTACCCCAGCTAAAGGCAGCAGAACACCGTGTGGTTTTAGTCAGTAAGAGTCAGTCAGACCCCTCCACCTACCCCAGGGTGGACGTCATTCATGATAATTTCCACTCGTTAAAAAAAAAAGCCAAGACATACGCTCATTGCGAAAAAACGTCAATCATTTAATTCAACACCTATTGTATTGAAGTTTACATTCCCTTTATTTTCTATAGGCCTCGACATGGAATCCCGCAACAACAAGAAGCGCTGCATGGGCCGCGTGACGAAGAACTTGGCAGACCTGACGCTGCAAGCTGGTTTGGTCGCTGACAGCCTAAGCTTGTACAACTCTTCATCTGAACTATTGAAGACTGACTGGTTGTGGTTGGCCGCAGCTAAAGAAGGTGAGAAAGGTTTTTAAATCCTATTGAGATTGTTCTTACCAAGCCTATGAAGAATATGAATTATGTAGTTACTAAAATCGGGAACACGGTATAAGTCGACTGTAAGTTTCCCGAATAGAATACAAAAAATTAAAACAAGTATTTCAATAATATGAGATCAATAGCTAAAATAGATATAAAACCCCCTGTATACTATACACTTTGCCTGAAAGCAAATCCCGTCAAAGTCCCGTCGGCGACATTGGTAGGTATGTGACCGTCCACCATAGCGTATCTAATATATAAAATTCTCGTGTCACAGTTTTCGTTGCCATACTCCTCCGAAACGGCTTGACCGATTTTGATGAAATTTTGTGTGCATATCGGGTAGGTCTGAGAATCGGCCAACACCTATTTTTCAAAAAAAAAAAACAGAAGCAAAACAACGTTTGCGGGTTCAGCTAGTAAATTTATAAGTTCAAATAACTCATTCATTTGTTACAGGCCTCTGCACCGCGTCAGCGATACTCCTCTACCCAAACCTGCGCAACCCCACCCCACTGCATAGAAACGCGAGCCTCCAAGAGAACTCGCCAAACAAAGCGAAACAGCTATCCTTATTCCAACCAAACTCAGACTCCCTCAGAAGGTTGAAGCTCACTTCATCTCCTCTTCGAACGTCAAAAACTTCTAGTCCTGTCAACCCACCCAGTGAACTGACACCAACTTCTTCTGACAGCGTTGAAACGTCCTCAAGGCAATCGGAAACAGATAACGCCGATTCTGAATCTCTTGCTTCTTCAAGCGACATTGAGTACCAAAGCCAAAAGTCATTCATAGCTCCCGATCTCCCATCTATTCCTCGCCAACCGCCTTCCCAGATCAGTAATCAGTTCTTGCTGAATGGCGAAGAAATCGCTGAAAGATACCGTGAAGCTATAATGGATTATAGTAAATATAAGAATGCTGGTGTGATTGAGACTGAAGCCTGCTTCAAAGCAGCCAGAATCGCTGTGGAACAGACCAACAGTTTGCATGCTTCTAGTTTTCTGCAAAATGTCATATTCATTAACCTGACATTGAGTGAACAAGAGAAGATTCAGCGATTTGAAACGTTGGCTGAACTATATAAGGAAATTGGTAAGTTTTGTCTGAGAAAACGTTATGCTGTTTCAGTTTAACAAACGCAACGGAATTACAAAACAAACGTACCTAACTTAACTTTAAATACGACCTCTATGCCGCCGTTGCATGCACCCGTAAGCACAATGTTTTGCGTGTGTTATGTAATGCTCGCTTCGCTTGTTTTCTCTCTTTACAGCAAATATAAAAGTCGCGTCCTAGCAACAATTTTAGCTTAAGGTAGTTTGATGTACAGAACACTTAGATGACGGCTATGTGTTAGGTTATTTTACACCACAGGGTGTTAAAAACACATAGCCGTCATCTATAAGGCAGGCAACTACAAAAAAAAATATGACGGAATCCTCCAAGTTTTGTCCAGTAGATTCTATTCTTACACTTTCCTAAGGTTTCCACCGCAAGGCCGGGTTCTGCCAGCGTCTAGCAGCCACTCGACAAGTGAGCCCCAACAACCCTAGCCCAGACTGGCAGAAGTGCTATTACTTGATGCTGCACAGCTTCCCAGGGTACAAGCTGAGTCTGGACCCTAACTACGTCATACAGCATCAAGTTGGTAAGTTTTTTTTTCACTAGATTTTTCATGTCGCTAAATCTGAAAAAACAAATCGCCAAACCAGTTAAAATTCCCCTAGATCTAGCGACAT
Source organism: Dasypolia templi (assembly GCA_963555695.1). NCBI lineage: Eukaryota > Metazoa > Arthropoda > Insecta > Lepidoptera > Noctuidae > Dasypolia > Dasypolia templi. The sequence goes on from OY743157.1 coordinate 9,121,641, forward strand.
ATTCTCTAATACGGCAACACTGGCTTCGGAACTTTCTGATCGGCGCGTTTACGAGGCCCCCTGATATGTTTACGGTTTTCTGTAAATAAATATGTACTAAGTTCATTTTCGTCTGTGTGAATTTTTGACGCGCTATGTGATTTACGTGAATATCAATTAATGGAGCTAAAATCTCAATACATAGCAAGCAAATCTGCAACAAGAAACCGCTGTTATTTCGCTGAAACAACACAAACAAACAAAATAAACCACAGAACAGAGTATACATCAACGACTTTGCCGTCAATGTACAACTATAATTATTACCTTATCAAGGTTAGAAACCACCTATCACTTTTTGAGCAAGATGATAATGTCCAATTTAAAAGGAAGATAGTGCAAAAACCTTTGGTAGTACCTCGAAGCAGATTAAAGTTATGTGACAGAAACTGCTACACCATGGCGGTTAAATTTTTTAATAAACTTTAAAAAATTGGCTTTGTGACAGATGTTTCTATTCAATTGATGATTATTTAAATTTAAAACAGATATAATGTATAACGAACACTTGCTTAAATTATAACTATTATTACTAACTAACTATTAAATTGACATTATTCATAAATCTAATCAATCATTTGATCGACTCTCTTAACTGCGAGATAGTATAATCTAACAGACTAATTTAATATATTGTATAACGTAATGTGCCTATTTAATAATAACAAAGCAAGACTGTAATTTTTTATAATTATGATGTGGATGACTAAAAAACTGTCTTGTTGTAAATATTGATTTATTATTAAATAAAATTTACCTGATTACTATTAAACTTGTTCTGTTAACCGGAAAATCTAAATATAAGAATTGTTTCTTTTTCCGGACTTCAATTTGAACAAAAAGAACTATGACTAGTTTAAGAATGAGTTTTTTTACAGAAAAATGGGTGTGTGTATTTTATCAGTACCTAAGTAACAATTACTATGTCTTTTCATATTCTCATATTCATGTTATAAAGCGTTATTAAAAACGCATACTTTGCTCGTTGCATTCATGCAAGGGCATGAGGACCGTGTCCCAAGAATGAAAAAAAACTGCTAGACTTACCACTTTAAGTAGAATCACATCATCAAAATAGTCTCTCATACTCCATCTACCCAAATAATTATAATCAAAGTGTAGAAGTGTTACGTACGGATGTGCCTACCTAAATTTATATAAATCTATATACTAGGATCTAAGCAGCGGTCAAACCAATAATAAAATGTTACATTAATTATGTATACTTCGGATAGTACCTAAATTAATTTATTTTTGTTCGATATCACATACCATACCATCGACAGCAAATACCTGTCGAAAGAATTGATGTCTTCATACCGTATTTGAACTGTCAAAACTGGTACGATTTAGGATTTGTGAATAGCGTTTATAGGCCATCGTCGATAACATAAGTTTTAACCCTACATAAAGTGTGAAATTATCGGTAGGTACAATGTTTGCAGAGTTCACGTCCCACATATTGACAACCTCTTGTGTTAAGTCAAGAAACTTGTTTTTTTTAAATCTTTCTCAGCTTTCACAAGATTCTCGTTATGATGGACAGCGATATCACCAATCATCGCACGGCGCTCTCGTCGATCCATCACTACCATATCAGGCTTATTGGCTTTAATATAAAGTCCTGTCAGTGATGATAGATCGATCCCAGTACAATGTGGTAATTCTCGAGAACTGGGTCTGACACATACCTGTAGTATGGTAATTCGGAATCCACAAGGTGGTACTGCATGCAAGGCAAGTTGCTGGTGGAAAAGCAACTAGATTGTGTCTGTGCAAGTACGTGGGTACTTGCACAGACACAAACGAGAGACGTTAGCAAGACGAAAACAACTGGAAACAATAATATGTCGGACTAGCACTTCTCCCGCGACTTCGTCCGTGTTGATTTCCTGCAAAATGTAGCACCCCTTCCACCCCTTTTAACCGGTAGTTTGAGAAAATTAATGATTACGATAGTTTAACTTCCATTGGCTTAATCCAGACACGCTGTGTTATCCTACCCCAAAAACTTAATTAACTTTTACTAATAAGTACTTTAAAAAATAAATAATAATCAACATTGACTGTATTGGAGCAGCTCAATCCCAAGCCTTTTTGACCTCAATATAGTCTGTAACAGTATAACAGGCTTTCTGGCAAAAAAAATAGTTTCGGCTTTATAAAAGATTTGAATTTATTATTTCTTAGTTCTTAGTTCATGATTGTTGCTAGTAAGTTTATTATAAAAACGTATACATTGGCATCAAAACGAGCCAAAAAAAGAAAATAGGTGGCTCGTTTTGATGCCAATGTATACGATTGGCATCAAAACGAGCCACCTATTTTCTTGAGCGTGTTTGTGGGAAAAACAATTTTGTTTGTTCCTTGTATTTATAGTATTGATATCACTGTATTTATAAAGAGATTTATGTTTTTTATGTGAATTAAACGAATTGCCCTTTTTTGTAAAACAAAATATATCTGAATATCAGCGGCATTTCCCCACAAAAGAACATCTACATTACACTATGCAAATAACTAAATATACTAAACGGGCTGTCTCTAAATCAGTTAAACCACAAATTTTTCTAACGGCGTATGCTGCAGAGCTAAGCTTTTTTGACAATTTATCTATATGGGGGGCGGCTCCCATTGAAGCTTGACATCCAAAGTTATGCATAGGACAGCTGTGGTATTTTCGGGTTTCATCTCTTCTTCCTATAAGAGAACAGCAGGCTTAGCACGAGCGCCCTAGAGAAGCGTATTGTCGACGGAAGAGTAGACAAAAATGGCGTTTCTGTGTAGACAGTAGAAAGTTTTCTACTGTCTACACAGAAACGAAACGCAATTGTACGGTAAAAATGGGTAGTTATACACATCACTAGCAACTAACCCGTTGCTATGGAAAATCACTGTCTATAAAGCAACCTGAGTCTAAGTGTGTCCTCGTGCTCGCGAAAAAGAGATTTCGAGGAGCGTAGACAGCGATTTCTATTCTACAGTAGAGTAGAAACAGAAAACGCCATGCTAAGCCTGCAGTAGTTTCTACTTGTCTAACACTTAATACCGTTATTCGAGGTAACCGGAAAGCGCGTTAAGATTTTCCATAAAAATGTTAGTACCCTCTAAAATCCCTTTGAGGGATAAGTATTAAGATCTTTATCGTTTTATATTCGGACCAAGTTTCAAGTTAAGAAATCGAAAATCGTTTGCGATCTTTTCTCATGACTCAAAGATTATGTTGACCAATTTTCGAGTTAATGAAGCCACGCAGTAAAATCCTACCTTGTAAACTTGACTACCCCTTTACACCCCGTTAGATTTTAAAAAAAAACCTATACACGTTATTCTTTATTTTTGGTCTTAAGTATAAATACTGAGTTTCGAGTTAAACGGACCGCGCGCTAAAAATTTTATATACAAACTTTGACACCCCCCAATCCCCTTTTGGGTAGTTTAGGAAAACTCAAAATGACTAACTGTATAATTTACTTAGATATGCGTGCCAAGTTTTAAGTTTATTAACTCATGAATTTCAAGATTAACTAAAGGTATGCATGCCCAACAGATGTCTACCGTACCGTCCTTGACAATGTATTCCTGATAATTTTTCGCCATAACTCCGTCCATATTCGCACAAACAACCATCGGTTTCCTTGAAGAGGTCGCTAAAACGCAGCCAGGATACGGAAACCAAAAGGTCTCAGCCCATGCTGAGGGCGCGGCAAAAGCGTCCATGAAGCTTTGCCATACTTAATGATCGTAAGTGCAGGTTTGCGCCAGATCTCTTTCGCCAAGGAAAGCGGGGTTAGGCCTTTGTCCTCCACGACCTCATCTAAGTGTATCCTCACATAGGAAATATTCCCAGAGACTGCAAATCTCGCAGTTGTGAAAGGTTTTAGCAATATAAATTGTTATTATTAGTATAATAATATCCTCAGGCTGGCCAGCACTTCAAATCCAATTGTTACAAGAGCTGGTGGTCGCCGCACGTCGCATGGGTCATCCAGCGCTGGCGACCAGACACATGACGTTCTTACTGCAGACCATGTGGCCGCATCTGTCTAGACAAGAGCACAGAGAACTGGCGATACAGCTGCAGGTAATGTCAATGTTTCTTATTAATGCAGGGTCAAAAAAATATACAATCTGCCTAGCTTTCCTCAACTGAGTTGGGATTGACTTTTTATGCAGAGCATTAAGTTCTCTAAAATCAAAAAGGGAAAGTGGTTGTTACTTACATTTTATTCTAAAAGAAATAAGTTTACACAACTGTAATTTAAAAAAGTATTGATTATGTTTTATCAAATATCAACATCACCATATCATAATTATATCTATTCAAGACAATACCAAAATCTGCTTGCTGTTAAAAACACACTGTTAGATTTTCAACTCGCTGCGCTAAGCAGTGCGTTGAAGACCCAGTGCGCGAAAAAATCCCGCTGCGATATTTTAACGTCCGTGCGAACGTCTACTTAAAGTATTGCATGATTCTGTAACATCGTTACGTTTTTGAAAGGTTTGGTATTTACGCTTTTGTGTGATTCTTTAGGATAAAAGGATCACACAAAAATACCTTTTTTCTGGGTGTATAGTGATCAGTGTTTCAATTGATAGATTTTTCTGAACTAATCCATTTTTTTTTACGTAGGCTCTATCAGCACAATGCGAGGGAGGGCCCGTTCCATTAGTCCTGGAAACAGGCGAAGTAATACCACCGGCCAACTTAACCCATGTGCCTCACTGTTCCTGGTTTAACGCACGGCCGTTACCGCCGGCGCGCGCACCCCATCTGAGGCAGGCCAAACCTGCGCATGGCCCGTTCATATTCACGCCTATACACTTTGGCAGTTTGGAGAGGAACGCTAGGAAAGATGAGGGGAAAATGGGTAAGACATGTTGCTTAATTTATCGCATGTAATGTCATAAAGTCGATCATTGTAAAAATTCAAGCGAAGTTCAGAACCTGTTCTTTTCAACTTTGGACACATTAAAATAGAATACATTGTAACTATACAAGTGTTTTAGGTCGCAAGTTTATTATTGCAGAGGTTTTATAAATCATTTTAATGACAATGAATTTCGATTCCAGAATACCTATGGGTGGAAGACGACATATGCGAAGTGCAAATGAAGCTAACAAATCCTTTACCATTCGAGCTCAAAGTTTCAAACATGAGGCTTTTGACATCAGGCGTCGTATTTGAGTCTATACCCGAGACGATAATCCTTCCCCCAGACTCCCCGACTACGGTGAACCTTCATGGAACGCCGAAAGAAGCCGGGGAGTTGCAAATACAGGGATACTCAACCCATACATTAGGCGTTAAATCGAATTGTCGCTTGAAAAACATGCCTACGCCTCACAAATTTCCCGCTTCTTATACCATTGAAGTGATACCTAGTCTCCCTACAATCACTATTGAAACGATCGTAGCGCCCTCTGGTAATGCTAGTTTGACGAGCATGGAAAATGTGGGCAGTACCACTAATATCTCTTTGTTTAATGGAGAGAGTACTGACTGTTCGATAAAGATTACCAATACCAGCAATGTGCCTATTGAACATCTTGAGCTGGCTATTCAGGTGAGTTATGAACTTTCTTTTCTGTTTGCATTCTTAACACCAGTATTTCCCGATGTGGTAGGCAGAAGTATAACCGAACCACGTAGCGGCGGTTATGTTATAAAACATACCTATGGCTCCCGGGCATTAAAGTTCGGTTTCCACGCAACAAAGGAGTCAGTCAACTTCAACAAATATTTATAGAAAACGTTTACTTTTTAGACTCATCTTTCAAAATTTCCTTCTAGTCAAACATGGACAGCCAGCTCCAATCAAAAGTATTCCAATACTCCAACGAGGACATACAATGCCTTCTACCGATTCCGCCCAACGAAACAGCCACAATAGCTATCAAACTATACGGAGAAGCAGATTTCCTGGACCTGGGCGGGGTAGGGGTGGAAAACCTGTTCCCTTTGAGTCTGAACTCCAACTACCCGTCGAGGGTCGGGTCTCCTGTACCGCATGCTCAGACTTCGCTGCCGACTCAGAGCTCGAATCCGCATACGTCTTTGAGTAGCGGACTTATTCCTAACAGGACTTCGGGCAGCTTTAGGTAACCATTTTTTATCCATATGAAATAAAATAAATTAGAATACTCTTTATCATTTACACCAACATTATCAAATTAATTCTAGCTATTCTGTCTGCCATAGTTCCATAGCTAAGTTATAATTTTGTTTATTTTAGATCGACAAACTCACATACAACAAGTTGGTCAGCGCCGATTTCAGTGATGTCTCCATCCAGAGGACGCCAAATAGAAACTCAGGTAAAGACTACATTTATTTGAGAAAATTATTGTAAAAGTCAAAGGTAGTTTTTTCTTTAAGTCAATTTTGTCTCACTTTTAGGTAAAGGCACAGATAATATAATACTATAAAGGTCAGCCCTATATCATTTTACGCTCGTCTATTTTTGGCTTAAGGTTCATGCAGACACGTTAAAAAAAAAAATGAGACGTAGGTAGGCAAAAGTTGTAGGACGTTTGTTACACACATCAGCCACGTCACTACTGGCGCGACGCAGTCGATGTCGCGTCACTGGCAAGTCAAAACTTGTGTTGCTACGAACTAAACATGGATATAGGAAATTGTGTTGAGACGTTGCTGATGACTGACTGACTATCTGTTCAACTGATGTGACTGACGGTGTGTGCATGAACCTTTACCCTTAAGGTAGACGTTGAATCATGATACTTTCTACTTTCTCTATAGAAAGAACATATGTCAAGACATTTTGGGTATTATGTTTCAGCTAATAATCAGATATTCAGGCGGCGAAGGTAAAGAGATGCACTGCCGTCAGTCGACGCTTCAGATCAATCTAGAACTATTGCCGAGCGTGTCTATAACGCACTGGGATGTTTTGCCGGCCGAAATGTAAGGAGTTTATAAATATTTAGTATTGCGTGTGAATTAGTTGTACTTTTAACATAAGTTTTTTGCTACTGCATTGGATAAACTAAAGCAACATCAGCATTTAAAAGCATAATATTTCCTTTGCTAATACTTCGTGAAAAAGTGTACCAGTTACATTTTCACACGGTATTATACTAAAGTTTCAGAAAAATACCGTGATTTGAAACGCTTACAGAGCGGGAATTCTTCTTCTTGTACAGCGTGTCTCAGAAGTCGACGTCAAGCTCGGGTCATAAAGAACGGGTTAACAGTTTTTTTTTATGGTAAAATTTGTAGCAACCGGAGTTAAAAGACCGTCACAGGCAGTAGATTTTCTCTGTTTTTTTTATCGTACATTTTAAAATACATAGCAAAGATTTTTTATATTATTTTCTGCTAACTATTATGATTCGACCTATCACACGATTCCGTCTTGACGTCGACTTAGGGGACACCCTGTATATGAACTATTACATTTTTATAATTTCCTTATGCCATTACCTTAGTTTGACAAACACTCAATTTATTTCCTTATAACCAGTCCATCTCAACTTTACCTGGTGCTCGACGTAACAAACCTAACATCGGAGGAGATGGACTTCCACTACGCGCCGAGCAAACACATCCTGATCGAAAGCAAGGAGTCGTGTCGTGTGCCCGTGCCTTTAGACCGGTGCCCCTTCAATACTACGCCGAGCAAGCCTCTTGATGAAGGTAACTATGGTCTGTTTCAAAACTATCTGATGAAAGTGTAAACAAACCCCGTTCTGGTTAAATTCTTACGCAATCACTCACTAATGGCCGAATCCAATAACGTATCTATCTCCAATTTTGGCGTACTGGAGAAAGAAAAACCTACTGACTGGAGTAGTAATCTCTGGTTTTAACGTCCCGCTTCTGCAGCACCTCGGGCAAGTTTGCGGAAGCGCGTACCCACTGTTTTCACGCCACCGTGCGCAAGCGGTGCGCGTCTTTCGTGCGCAAGGTGCAGATCGGCTCCAATACTGTGATGTATGCTGAGCAATTTGACGACAATGATGTAACAGGCATTTATAGCCTTTTTTTTTGGGTGGGAAATCATCAAATGACTTCTCCCGCTCTGGGTGGAGCGGGAGGGCGTATCAGACTTTTACTGACTAAAACCCACCCTTGTTCCTTCAGTTGCCTGTGCCAGGGCCACGGTTATTCTTTCGAATTACCCGCGACCCTGAGGCGTCGGCCCTATCGGACCCCGTCATTTTGTGCTGACAGCTCTTTGAGGCGCGCGTGGAACACGACGCGCCGTCGGCCCGGGCCTGGTCCTTACCGGACGGCGAGCTACCCATTGCTCGCCGTCCGCAAGCCCGCGCTTACGGTGGCCGGGAATCTGCAGGCCACTCCCGACGCCCAGGGCGTCTCCGGCGGCAACTAGGGGCGTGCGGGCGCAAGGCTCTCTCTCTCACGCGCTCCACCTCCTCCTTCGCGAGCATAACTGCTTCGCAGAAGGAGGTTACGGCTTTCGTTCCCTCTCGCTCCGTACCATGGCCTGGACCAGGGCCGGACGCGAGAGAACACTGCGGTGCTCCGCCCAAGCTGGGCAGACCTCCACCGTATGCTCCACCGTGTCCTCCGGGCGATCCACACAATGGTGACACCCGGGCGAGGTTCCTGTTTCACATAAGGCTCCCGCCTTATGCGAAACAAGAACCTCCCAAAACAACCGTGTCCGGTGAGGACCTGTGTCAGGCGGAAGGTGAGGACGCCATGGCGCCTCTCCAACCACTCCTCAAAGAGGGGACTTACCGCCGCTATTGTGGCGTGCCCAAGGCATTTATAGCCTGGGCACTTTATTTTGTTTGACCTTGATCTACACACATCAAGGGTCTAGGGAAGTCAAGGTATTAAAAAAAAATGGTTGCCCTATTGAAATTAAATAAACATGTCTATTTAATTGATTAAATAAAATGTTCTCGTTCATGTAGATCGACGATGTACTCTGTGCTTTTCCATTGATAAAGACTTCGCGATTTTTTCTTATGCTGGATTTTTCACCTTATTTCATCCTGCCATTAAAATGTGATAAAAAGATAAAAATTTAAGTTTTTATAGGTTTTTTGTTGCGTAAAATAAACAATTAGTATGAAGTCTGTATTTCCGCCGTCAACGCGTATAACACAGTCGCAACGATTCGGCATACTCAATATGAGTTTTCCAAATCACGTGTACCACCACACGTAGCAGCCTTCAGGAACGGAGATTGACTTCATGCAAGCGATTTCTTATGGTTTGATCGCTTATTAACATCCCTGTAGACCTATGGAGTCTCATAATCAACATCATCGATGTCATTGTACGATTTCGTCGAGTAGTAATTTGTGTGTAACGTTCTTGTATGCGTGTGGTGATGCGAACTCGTCCTCCATGTCGCTCTGCATTCTGCCAGTGATGCGGTAACGTGTCCAAATTCGACTTATTATGCACAGAGCGATTGCCACAGCACGTTGCCGAGGACCAGCTTCCAACATTCGCATGGCTGTGATCATTTCTTCTCGGCTCAAATGATGTCTTCTCTCCATAATAACGTTCTTTTGTATTGATTCCACTCAGAAGTATGGCAGAAATTACTGATTTGCCCTCAAACCCGTTGCATGATTTTATAGTAATACAACAAGATTTTCATCTTTTGACCGGAATTCAGAAACAATTTCCTTTTCAAATGACGAAATTTACTAAAAATATAGTTTTAAAAAACCTGCGTTTTAGTAACTAGCAAGCTAGCTTGATCCCTAGACACTTGCTGTGTGTACCTATATTTATAATCACTTTTTTGTACTGTTTTTATGAAGTTTTAATTTTCAATTCTGTGACCTTTTTTAAATTTTTATTTCCTTCTTTGTTCATTTTCATTGTCAAAAATTCTTTTTTGCTATTGTATTTTAATAGATTTATTTTATAAAATTGAAATCACCTGTATTTCAAATACATATTTAAAAAAAACTGATCAAAATGTTTACCCCTTTTTGTATTATATTTCGCACTCGTCTTCTCAAGTCCTTTTTTGTGATGCTCCATATGGTGATTAACTTACATTTTATTTATTGACGTTTAAGACCCTGTCTTCCTAAAAAAAAAAACTGTCGAACAGGCTCGTAAAAATATGGCTTTTATAATCATGATAAATCATAATATAAATATGTAGTTATAACTTTTACTCGTTATCGTCCACAGAGCTAGTGGAATCGAAGTCAACAAACACAGGCACATCAACCAACAGTTTAGAACTGATGTGTTCGGAGCACATCACAAACAACATCTCTTTGCGCTGGCATCTGATGCAGTCAGACATCACGGGCCGCGCGTCTGTGAAGGGGATAACGTTGTCGCAAGCCATGATGGATATCGTGAGGATGTCACCTTTGAATTGGGGTTAGTGGTCGCTTTCGAAATTTTCTCCTTTTTTTAAAAGAATATTTGTGACTTATCTGTTGGAGATGGGACACGTGCGGCGTGGGTACTATAATTTTTTCTAGGTGTTTAAATTTCGTTCTTGATGCGTTTTCGATACTCGTTATTTCATACATAATATAACTTCACGCCTGTAATCCCAGAACGGTTGGCAGAGATGTACCTATTGTACACCCACATTTCGCTAGTTATGTTTAAGTCCCATGTAATAGGGGGCGAGCCTATTGCCATCAACCAGGCACAAATCCAGACTCCGGGCTGCTACTGAGAAATTATAGCTATAAAAACTCAATAACATGTTGCCCGACCTGGGAATCGAACCCAGGACCTCATGCTATATCACTAGACCAACGAGGCGGTCAAAAGTTATTTCATTTTTACCCATTGTGGTATAGTAATTTCATTCTAGGTACATCGTCTTCAGATATAATTAAATAATTCATGTAAGTACAAAATATTGTTAAACATTTTAAAAAAGTAGCGGTGGACCTTTTGGAATGGGCAACTAGAATCAATTCAATATTTTTTTTTGTAAATGTCTACGTCCAAAAGTGCCATTTATGCGCCTATTTGAAATAAACGATTTGACTTTGTTGGAGATGATTAACTACTTCGGATCGCAGAGTAAAAAAAACAGTTTATCACAGTTATCTGTTAAACATAGGAATCTCTTGACTAATCCTACTAATATTATAAACGCGAAAGTTTGTGAGTATGGATGGATGTTTGTTACTCTTTCACGCAAAAATTACCGAACGGATTTGGATGAAATTTGGCACACAGATAGTTTATAACCTGGATTAACACATAGAGTACTTTTTATCCTGATACTCCCACGGTATCAAGATTTATGCGGGTGAAACCGCGGGGAGCAGCTAGTAGGTAATATGGGCTGGTGTCCGCAACTCCACGTCAAAGCGCGATAATCTCTTGACTGATTGCTATGATTAAATTACTGCCCCTTATAATATCTTCTTAAAGCAGCTGGAATATATAAGCCAATTTCTAGTAGCAGAAAAACCTAATTAATTTAAATAATCGTTTTCAATATCTTGAAAAGAAATTCTTTAGTTTCAACCATGTTATTTATTTTGACTTACGAGTTGTAAGTTGTAGTTTCGAACCCAGACGGGCGCTCTACTGTGTGTATACAATTTCATCACTACTGCTCTCAAAACGGTGAACTAAAACATCGTGATGAAAGCGGCATTTCCTGCGACCAAAAGTTCGAAGACATGTGACATCTAACAACCCATACTGGGCGTGCCCGCGTCACTCCCTCTCGCTGCAAGGAGGCCTGTGCGCCAGCAGTGGGAACATTATAGGCTGAATATGATTTATTTGTCAAAACTCGAAACTATCCGTCACATTATTTTCCATCCTCAGAAGTGAGCGTGAACAGCCAATGCATAAAGCCGCAAGAAGAATACAACTGCTCAGCCGGCGAGTGCCTTTCCCTCGGCGTGGCAGTCTGGAACCACCTCAGCAGACCGCTGCACAAACTCTGCTTATCTGTGCAGTTCTACCAGGACTACAACAACGGCGTGTTGAGCTACAAGCTTGATAATAGGGTCGCTACTGCTGGGAACAATAAGTAAGTGAACTATTAACATTTCGCTATTGTAATGTAGCGCGATTTTGTATACGGATAGTAATGGAGTTTATTTCTAAACGTACGGTTAGCGACTGTTTAACCATACATTTATGACGTTTAAGAAATGTTTTTAAACAAAGGGGTAAATGATAATGTTGTTGTAGTTCAATTTGGATCAGCCAATAATAAGTGATCACGCTCGTCTCACAACTTTATCTAATCGAAGTCGTTTAGTCCTGATATACAGCATGTAACGAAAACCCTTTCCGATCCTGAAGGGTATTATTTGGTATCGTAGTGCGTACACAAATACGTAATCATTTAATGGATACGATATAATTATTTTTCCCCAATGAAAACAATTAATTTAAAAAATTAAAAATAATCATACCAAAGGCAACACTGATCGGTCGACAGGGTTCACCAGAGTTCACGTGTGTGTGTAAGTGATCACGATCGTCTCACAACTTTATACAATCGAAGTCGTTTAGTCCTGTTATATAAATAATTAATAAATAATTTGCTTTTGAAAGCAAAGTCAAAAATATACAGAAAAAATGAGATTTGCCATTCCCTATTAAAACTTCCATTTAGTTCATTCATTGTCTGAAATTTATATAACTACATAAGTCTGTAAGAAATAGGAGTGATACATATTTACTTTACCTTACTTTCAGAGTGGTACTCTCATCTCTACCAGAATCAGCAAAGGCCTACCACGAGTGTACCGTCGTTTTCTTGACCCCTGGCGAATACAAGATTGACATTCAGTGCTCAACCACTGAACCTATACTAGACGAAGTACCCCTCATCAAGGAAACTGAACATCCATCCATAATACAACCTTGTGCTGGAGAAGTCAGTCACATTTGGCGGTTTATACCACCTGTAGCTATAAGCGTTACTGATTAAGTTTGAACTACTTAATAATGATTGGATTCACCTATTTGAAAGTCTGTAGGCAGACTTTCAAATAGGTGAATCCAATCGCTTCGAGAATTACAAGCGAGATGTTATGTTAATTGGATTGGACGTAGGGAAGTCTAGCAACCCACTCCTAAAGTTAAATTGGTCTGATAACATCATTGTCCTGTCGCAAGTACAGTCCGCGAGGCCTAATCTAAGCTTTGCATTTGTGTAAGTGCACATAGCGACGCGTTCTTTGCTTGGCAATCGGACAATTGGCCTGAAGCGCTGTGCGTCCCTCGCGCGATCACATTGGTCCGATTGGCAATCACTCACACAAATGCAAAGCTCAGCTTAGGCCTCGCGGTCTGTACCAGTCTACTTCTGTAGGCTAATTCTTGTACTTAAAAAACATACAAAGTACAAATTCAAGTCGCAATTTCATCTCACTGACAATCTATGTCAAAAATGTATGAACATTTATTGTATTTTTGACAGATTGAAACTGAGATTAGAATACGAACGTTCTTTTAAATACGGGAATTGCCCCTCAGGCCTCTCCCCATTTAAATAATGCAAGGTTCTTGCCTGTGGCATACTCGTACAATAAATTGAAGCAATCTTCTAAACAGTTCAGAAGGTGTACTTTTATTGTTGCTTTAACGTATGGTATGCCATAGGCTAATAAATAGCATCGTGTTAACAGGCTTTAGAGGGAATGTTCCAGGTTGCTCGCGAAATTCGAATTTCTTACGTTGTTTGCATTTTGCCACTGTAAGTGTGTATGTTGAAAAAAAATATAATGATTATATGAACTTGGAGGGTTGTATTGACGATTTAAATGATTAAAATTCTGTAAATACATTCTTGTTACGGTCGCGAATCATATTTTCTTCAACATACAACTTCACTGAACTGCAAATTGCAAAAAACTTAATAAAATATGAATTACGCGGGCAACCTGGCGCGTCCCCCTTAAGCTTAACCACAGTATAAATTTGGACAGTACGGAAGCTGGCCTATTTCTCGAAATATGTACCTTTTTTTTGGGGTGGGAAATCATCAAATGACTTCTCCCGCTCTGGGTGGAGCGGGAGGGCGTGGCAGACTTTTACTGACTAAAACCCAACAGTGTTTCTTCAGTTGCCTGTGCCAGGGCCACGGTATCTCTTTAAAATTTCCCGCGACCCTGAGGCATCGGCCCTATCGGACCCCGTCATTATGTGCTGACATATCTTTGAGGCGCGCGTGAAACACGACGCGCCGTCAACCCGGGCCTGGTCCTTACCGGACGGCGAGCAACGGGTAGCTAGCCGTCCGGTAAGGAGGCCCGTGCATGCAAGCCCGTGCCTACGGTGGCCGGGAATCTCCTGGCGACTCCCGTCGCCCAGGGCGTCTCCTGGGCGACTAGGGGCGTGCGGGCGCAAGGCTCTCTACCTCACGCGCTCCGCCTCCTCCTTCGCGAGCATTACTGCCACGCAGAAGGAGGTGACGGCTTTCCATTCCCTCTCGCTCCGTACCATGGTCTGGGCCAGGGCCGGACGCGAGAGATCGCTGCCGCCAATCGCCTCCGCGAGGACACTGCGGTGCTCCACCCAAGCTGGGCAGACCTCCATCGTATGCTTCACCGTGTCCTCTGGGCGATCCACACACGCGAGCGTTTCCTCCCGCCTTATGCGAAACAGAAACCTCCCGAAACAATATATCGCCGCTATTGTGGCGTGCCCAGTGCAGGAGTAAACTGCTAGAAATCGTCACTCGAAAATGCGTTCACGCGTGTACAAGATGGTGCATGCGTTTTTTTTTTTGCCATGGATGTCGTTTTCATAGTTTCCAAGGGTGCTAAAGCTCCTGCCAGGGTCACGGGTTTAGTTTATTTGATGATATTCCATCCAAAAAAAAAGTGTGCTAAAGCCGATAGTAAAGTCAAAATGTAAATCCAAGATGGGTGCTCACACTCCTCGAAAAAATTAAAACGACACGTATGATAAAAAATCAATCAATTTAGCAACCACTCGTCTCGACATCCGCGACGTTCGCTTTGGTGTCTCGTCGATGCGCGCCTCTGTGTGAGGGTGCCATTTCGAACGTTTGTTCGAAGTTTCCGTACTGTCCATATTTATTTTGTGGCTTAACCTGTTTTTTTTTTACCTTTATCCATTGTGGTTTGAACCGATTGCGCGTAACTACGTCCAATTATACTTCTCCAAATTGTTTACTTACTTTTAAAAGAATATTATATTGTATTTAAAAACCTCATATATTGTCAAAAGAAAATATAAAGTTTCTATTATTTGAAATGGCTTTTTATTCTTTGATTTGAAGTTATCATTTATTAAAAACAGCAGTGTTAAAATCGCTGTATAATAACTATGAAAGAATAGGTTTGGTCTGCAGCTTAGCTTTTGTGGAGGTCGCAAATTAGCCGCCGAAAACTTACTACCGGGATTAAAAGTATCCTAATGTGAAAGATAAAAAAGGGCATGATTTATCCGTGTGACAAAGAACAATGGCCATTTTGGAAAAGGACAAAAAAACTGAATTTGTTACCGAGATAGGACTATTACACAGTGGTGAAATAAGCCCACGGGGAAGGTGGGGTGTCCAAAACAAAATGAGCCCCTTATATGTAGTGATTTCTAGTAACATTTTACTAAACAGTAATAAAGACAATGACATCAAGTGCGTACTTATTCTATTTACACCATGGGCCTCCCAACTAGCAAAACCGTCGTATAATTCCAGTCTTATTGGAATATAGTGGTATTTAGCTAACTAAGACGTTATTTAGACGTTTATCTTACAACGCTTCAGTCGCGTGACTGTAATGTCTTATAATATTAGTTTAGTAAACATTTCCAGGACTAAATTATACGGCGTCGTATAGTGATGGGAGTGCATAAGTTGAGTAAACGTATTTAGGACTAACTTATACGACATCGCACGCATATGTTGAGTGAACGTTGTCAGGACTAACTTATACGGTCGTATAATGGTGGCAGCCATGACGTTAAATGGACAATGTTTATGCCAAACCCCACCTAAACGTTTGTGCATGACCGATAAATAACAAAACTATTTTGGTCATATGGAAGACTAACTAAGACGTGTAAGCGACTAAAATGTTGACTTTCAACTGTAACATAACCTAAGTTACTTTTAAATCATTTAAAAGTCATTCTCACACTTTAATATTAAACCATTCAATTTGGGTCTGTCATACAAAATTCATTTAGTTTAAAAGTAAGTAATGATTAGGGAACCCTTTTTTTTGGGTGGGAAATCATCAAATGACTACTCCCGCTCGGCATTATGTGCTGGCTTCTCTTTGAGGTGCGCGTGGAACACGACGCGCCGTCGACCCGGGCCTGGTCCTTACCGGACGGCGAGCTACCCGTCTAATTATAGTACTCTTTGCGGCGAGCTATGATATGGGAACCGTAAAGTCGACTTAATATGGCCGAGGCGTCATGGTCTCAAGGAAAAGTATAGCGATCTTTTTGTGATATTAGTGTATTAAAGAGGTTAGGTTCCTTACAAGATGGCTGGAGCTTTATTATGAAAACATATTTATTATTATTAACTAAATCATTGAATTACATAGAAATAGGGGAAGGGCGTTAAAAATTTCACAACAACCTATAAATACGATGTCGAAACGCTTTTAAATGCGTTTCATAAACTGGCGGATAGTGTGAATCCTGAGGTCAACGTGGAGGATTTCGTTGCGAACGTACCAGGGGGAGCCTGTAATCCTACGGAGGAACTGGTTCTGGAGGGTCTGCATTCTATTGCATAAAAGAGAGGTGTTCGTCGAGAACCACACCTAGATATTTGGCTCGCTTCTCCCAAGGGATCGGCTTGCCGAACATGGTGATCGGTCGAGGGGGGCAAGGACTGCGACGCGGCTTTGAGAAAAGAACCGCTTGACTTTTGTCGGGATTGACTTAGATTCGCCATTTTCTGAACCAAGCGCCAAGCCTGTTCACTTGGGATTGGAGAATGCGAGCTATCGAATTTTCATCGCGGCCGGTGTAGTAAATGGCCGTGTCGTCTGCGAACAGGGCCAACTGCGCCTTACTGCACTTGGGCATATCGCTAGTGAATAGCATGAATGCAAAAGGAAAAATCACAGAGCCCTGAGGGACTCCTGCGCGAATGGGGTGGGGGGAGGATAGCGCTCCTTCGATGCGATAACGGAAGGTGCGGTTCGACAAAAAGTCCCGTAAGATGAGCACGAGACGATCTGGCACACCGAGTTGGTACAGCTTATATAATAAGCCGTTGTGCCAGATTTTGTCGAACGCTATGTCGAAGAAAACAGCACCCGTCATCAAACCTCGTTGGAAACCGAAGTTGATGTTTTCGACGATACGGTGGACCTGTTGTACGCACGAGTGTTGGGTTCTTAAACCAAACTGTTCGTTGGGGATGAGGCCTTTTGTCTCGGCGTAGTCTCTGAAACGCTTATAAATAAGCCTCTCATAGATTTTGCCGAGGACATTGAGCAAACTGATGGGGCGGTAACTCGTAGGCTCCGACTTTGGCTTGCCGAGCTTCGGGATACCGAAGACGGTGGCTTCTTTAAATGCCTGTGGGAAGATGTTATTGCTCAGAGCACCATTGAAGATGGTGGTCAGTAGCATTATCAGGTGGGCAGGGAAAAGTTGCAATACCCTATTTGTGATTTCAGCTGAGCCGGGGGCTTTACAAGCCTTAAGACCTTTGATGAGGTCTTGCACTTCATCTGGCGTGACGGGGGGCAGTGGATACTCTGGGTCTTCGACGGGAGGGAGGGAGGCTGTATGTTCGATTTCGGCGTCGACCTTGAGAGGTGAGCTCGGTCTACTGGTTGAGAGCTAGGCGAGCATTGGGCTTCTAGACTGTCGGCTAGAAGCTCAGCCTTGTCGACAGCATCGAAGGCGATGTACTTGTCGGGGCGGATCAGGGGGGCATGGAGACTATTTCTCCGGATCTGAGTTTCCTCTGGAGTTGCCAGAAAGCTAGGTGGGTGGGCTCTAGTTCACTTAGCATCTTGTCCCAGCCGGCGGTACGCAGCTCCTCTATGCGTGTTCTTACAGTACGCTGTAAGTAACGCATATGGGCATTGTTCGCGTCGCAGGGGAAGTTGCTGTAGGCACTGTTCTTCTCATTCAACAGTTCACGTACATCGATCGTCGATCGCGGCCGTCGTGTCAGCGATAGAGTCAAAATGATCGGGGTTTGGGTCCAAGTGGGGGACGTGGTGGATTTTAAGCGATCGCTTACTTTCCTCCAGTCCGTTACCACTTTGGTGGGAGGGGGTTGGGTGGAGTCGGGCGGGCTTTGCGGGGGACCACTTTCATTACTACTGGACGGTGATCAGAAGCTATTCTGATCACCGTCCAGTAGTAATGCTCTTGTACAACTTCTATAGAGTCCAACCGTAGGTTGGTGTTCTGTAGAAGCGCCACGTCGAGCACATCGGCGGTGTGATTGGGATCGGGGGGAAAGTGAGTGGGAGTCATCGGCGCGATGACATCGAAATTCTGAGAGGAGGAGAGGTTGAACAAGTCTCCCTCTGGAAGAGGTCCTGGTGCTATTCCAGGAGGGATGTTTTGCGTTGAGATCACCCGCTATGATAACGGAGTCACTCAGGCTAAATAGGACAGAGAGATCTTCAGTAAGGAGTTGGAAATTCTCCGCAGTATTAATGGGGGGGAGGTAGGCCGATACTATGGTGATCGGTTGATGACCTGTCATGCCAAGCCGACAGCGTGTGAAGTGTGGGAGGGTCAATGGGAATGCAGTAAAGCTCCTTTTTGTAATAGATAAGGGTACCGCCCTTAAGGCAACGCGTCCTGTCATTGCGAACTGTACGATAGTTTGCGATTGACGGATTCCGGTAGCTGGGCTTAAGGAAGGTTTCCTGAACAAGGAGGATGCCGATGAGGTGGTCGCGGAGGAACTCGCTGATTTTAGCGCGTTGTCGCAGGATGCCATTGGCATTGAAATAGCCTAGCTTTAGGGATCGGGGTTTGGTTTGGTTTCTAGCGAGGATTCCTTTATCCATTATTAGGGTTAGGTTGGGTGGTAAAAGACATCAGGGCTTGTGTAATATCCGGGTACGCATTATAGAAACTCTGTACCATGAGAAGGTTGCCGGCATTTCTGGCGGCAACAATTTCGCTGGCCATTTTCCTGGCGCGAGGGGTAAGGAAGGCCGTGAACGTGCTCGAGATAACAGTTGCGCGCGCGCACCCAACAGCGTTGGGCCTGTTTTTAAGTACGGTGCGTTAATTTGTGTGTGGTAATAAAATGACGAACATTGCAAAGTGCAATGTGTGTAATATCATCATTGATGAGATGTTGTCGTACATTCAGAATAAAGTGTCAGTCAAAGACGAAGAATCACTAGTGCGTATCTGCAAGGTTACATTCACAAGTGATGAAATCAAGTACTCGAAGTCACTCCTGTTTGAGGCCATCCCAACAGACATAAGAAAAATATTGCGAAAAAACAAAGGGAAGGAGGAGCGCGATGTAACAGATATAATTAATTTATTTAAATCGACAGAGCCCGACATTATTCCAATTTTTGCAGCGAGACAACTGGATAAATTACCGCCAATCCTGATAGATCACTTGGATTGTTCCAAATTATTAAAGGACCTGCAAGTATTAAAAGCCGAGGTTGAAGGTATAAAGTCAACCTATGCTACACTGGAAAGTGTAAACAAATTAAAAACGGACGTTCTTCGCACATTACTAGGGTCTTGGCTATGTTTTACTCGCTGTGCGTGAGTCATTCCTACTTGCCACTCGACTTTATGAAAACAGTGGTAGTGCCTGTAGTGAAGAATAAAACTGGTGACCTTACTGATAAGAGTAACTACAGACCTATTTCTCTTGCCACTGTGACTGCTAAAGTGTTTGACGGTTTGCTTAACGCTCAGTTAAATAGATCGGTAACACACGATCGGTGACGCACGATAACCAGTTCGGGTTTCGTCCCCGGCTGTCTACTGAAAGTGCAATACTGTGCCTTAAGCATACCGTCTGGTACTACACAGACCGTAAAACACCTGTGTACGCGTGCTTCCTTGATCTTTCCAAGGCCTTCGACCTTGTGGTGTATGATCTGCTGTGGAGCAAGCTGAGGAGCGTAGATTTGGCGCCAGAACACATCAGCATGTTCCAGTACTGGTATGCGCACCAGTCTAATATTGTTAGGTGGGCGGGAGCAATGTCGGATGCGTATCAGCTTGAATGCGGAGTCAGGCAGGGTGGCTTAACATCTCCTACCTTGTTTAATTTGTACATTAACGAGCTGATCGTGGCGCTCAGCAGTCAGCATGTCGGCTGTCACATTGACGGTACATGTGTCAATAATCTATGTTATGCTGACGACATGGTGCTGATGAGCGCTTTGGTCTGTGGCTTGAGGAAGCTGTTACAAGTACGCGAGGAATATGCCTGTGGTCACGGTTTACTGTATAATGTAAAAAAGAGCCAGTGTATGATCTTCGAGACCGTCAGTGCGAGATGTCCGAGAATTATACCTCCGGTCAAACTCAATGGGGTTCCTTTGGAAAGGGTTGACCAGTTTACATACTTGGGCCATGTTTTGACTGTCGACCTCAAAGATAACGCTGACATAGAACGGGAGCGGAGGGCGTTGTCTGTTAGAGCGAACATGATCGCCCGGAGGTTTGCGCGGTGCTCGAATGAGGTTAAGGCTACGCTCTTTAAGGCGTACTGTACATCGCTGTACTCCTGCAGTCTGTGGGCTCACTACTCTAACAGAAGTTACAGCGCCATCCGCGTCCAGTACAATAACGCGTTCAGGGCGGTGATGGGGCTACCCCGACACTGTAGCGCCTCGGGTATGTTCGCAGAGGCGCGCACCGACTGCTTTCACGCGACCATGCGCAAACGCGCCGCGTCCTTGGTGCGCAGGGTACGGGTTAGCCCCAACATCGTACTGGCGATGATTGCGGGGAGGCTAGACTGCCCCTTCATCCGGCATTGTTCCAGCAGACATGTTGCTGGACCAGTGTCGGAAAGAAGGTATTAATTATATTATTTGCTAAATTATTAATTTTGATTCCCCTAATTTATTATTTTATTCAATTTGTCGATTAGTTTATTTTATTTTATTTGATTTATTTTGTTTTCCTTTATTTCGATTTTTATTGTATTTGATTATTATTAATGTATGTTCGGAAATGGGTGATAATTACCTGAAATAAATTAATTTATTATATTATTATTATTATAACGTTGAAGGCGTCCATAGGGTTCTGGCCGACCACACGGGTGGCTGCGGGTGGAGCTGAAGCGGCGAGAGCGGTTTTGTTGACGGGCACAGGAATGACTGGGGGCGCGTTGACGCGGATGCGGGGGTCCATTAGTGGAGGGATAGCCGCAGGAACGGGTCTGGGAGCTAATGCTGGAAAAGTCTGCTGGTGGTGAAGGTAGTTCCAGGGCGAGGGCCTCTGAGGACTAAGTCGCTCCTGGGGGCCTAGACAAAATCCCTTTTCTGTAAGCGTTACCGCCAAAGGAAAACTCAAATTGTATGGAGCTGACATTTGCTGACCACATGTCACGTGATTGCTGCTAAATTGGTAGACAAAGTCAGTATTCCTCATGCGGAAAGGAACGTCGCAATGAGCGTGACACGTAAACGACAAAAATGTTCATCAAAATGGTAGACAAGTGCCTTTTTTGACAGACGCCAATGATATTTTGGCGTTTCCGCCACACGCTTCATTAGCGGGAGATCGATCTTTATAGGAATAACAAATGTAAGAACCACAATCATTGAAGCGCACCATTGTGCGGTCGTTTACATTATGCATTCCATAATCACAAGTAGGTCCAATACTAGTTAAAATGGTAGTCAAATTTGGAGTAAATGATAAAGTATCGGAAAAAACCTGCCTTTCCATAAATTCCATCAGCAAACTAAATGGCTCGGGACTCGCCCGAAGTCTAGATTCCATCTAAAATTTAAAATAAATTATTGATTGTACTTATCGCACTAGAAACTATATTTTTTTCAAAATTACTGACTAGATCACAGTTTTTACATTAACTTGAATTACTATTTAAAGCCGTTCACTCACTTTATTTGTAATATAACACTCTTCAATGGGGAAGGTCAGGCAAAGCTAATTGTAGATGGCGCGACCATAGCTAGGTCCCTACGGTCTTTATTGAATTAGACATTTCTTTCATTCATTCCATTTTGTGTTCATTCATGAGTTTGATTTTATTTCACTATTTCGTTATTTTCGGTTATTTCAGTATTTTATATCAAGTACTTGACATGGAAAGTGACAGAATTTTAAACCTTGAATATTTCCTCGTAATCACTTTCTTCAAAATGTTGTTGACACAAACTCGAACTCAAAAAAATCTCTACGAATAGCTATAAACCACAATCTTCTAATTTTAGGGTCTTTCGGGAAATGGTGCACTCCAATTTCGGAGTATCCAGGAACACAATAACGCGTCAATTTTCGCTAAAATAAAATAAAACAACATCACGCCTTGTATTAGCTTGTGTTGGGAACTAGCTACGACAGCGCCATTTTGACAGTTGTCTTCCCCATTACTTTCAAAGTTTCACCACACAACACTTTTGAATAATATTGTTAGCGCGCTTTTGCGTTTGGCAGTGACAGGAACACTGAACGCAATAGTGACACTTGCTACGCACTATTCCATAAACTAATTGCGTGTAACGCTGCGGAATGCGCGTTCTGCGTTCCATGTGTAACTTGCCTACCATTTTACACACGCTTACGTCAAGTCCTTAGCGTGAACGGAAAACGCTTGGATTTTGTCTAGGCCCCCTGGTATTGTGACGTTGGCCACGCGTGGGCGTAGTGAGGGCTTTCCCTTTGCTGCACAAGGTGCGGTCTTTGGGACGGGAGCAGTCTGCAGTGTCGTGTTCCCCCAGGCACTTGACGCATCTGGGTTTGGCATGGCAGTGCATCTGCGAATGCCCGTATAGCTGGCAGCGGTGAGACTGCCCTATGACACCGGTCTTGAACGGTTTTTCGATCTGCAAGCCGGTGAGGTTGCAGATGGTTCGGACATTGCAAGAGACTGGCGGCATTACCACGTTATAGGGAAATGTTTTGCCTGTGGCCAAGGTAAGAGCCAACCCTTGTGTTTGGAAGGGGGGGGGCAGTCCCATATATTTGACATGGATGAAAAGATGGCAGCTCCATCTACATGTTGTTCCTAAACATAGGATTATTTAGTAACTACGGCAACTCAACAGATGTCACACAACAAAAAAAACTACTACAAATTTAAAACAATATTTATTTTACATTTCAATACAATTGTGCTTTTTTCAATATTTAAAAAAAATTAAATACATATGATATTTTTACGTACTAGCCTTTTTTTTACTGGTAACTGACAACAATGTTTGAAATTCATATTTCAAAACGGTAGCTACTCTCTGTGTAAGCGTATGTTAGTAGTTAGTAGATCTTATCCGTTTTTGGTTTGTGTTTCGGTTGTGAAATCTATCAGAAAGTGCGTGGAGTTGAGCAAGTGAGTTTAGTTAGTGTCTTACTACATAGTTGGTGTCGATCCGTTAATCGTATTTTAACAGGAAAAAATACCTATATTGGAGAAGAGGAAGCAAAAGTTTTAGCAAAATTGTTTAAATTGTATTGTTTTAGCAAAATTGTTTAAATTGTATTATACTGACTTTGTACGAATGTTGCCCTTTTTTTACGCGGACTGCTCCTGACTTTTTACGGTCGAGGGAAACATTATAAAAAAAGACTAAAACATTTGACTTGTTTCATTTCACATCATTTCTATAAAAGACAAGCCTACATGATTATTTCAACGGCATATCAATGGTAACAAAACTAGTAAAAGCAGATCCTGTCTTCTGTAAAACCTATGATACAAAGCCATTGATAAGTTTTTGCACCTCGGACTAATTAGGTAGGGTATTTGGTCCGAGTGTTGCACGATACCTAAAACTACCTACAAAAACTGGTTTAGTTCGGGCCCAAATTGTAGACGGCGCCATTGCGCTTATTGGCATAAAATTACGTAAGATGTGTTAGTTTGAAAACCTTCTTGCACAATTGTCAACCTCAAACGAAAACGGAGTGTGTGATTTTTCTTTCTTTTTATTTTGTGACACATACAAGTTTGTCAACTTGATCGTAATATGTTTCATATTTAATTCTATATAGTAATAAGTAATCTCCAATTTCCTTGTTTAGCTATGGACCTTCAGGCATATATAACAAGTGGTAGCAGAGCGTGGTTCAAATGTAAGTAAGTCAAATATAAAAATGACTACACACTACCGAATAGATTCGCTAACAAAAAATAATTATGATACTTAGAGCGTCCAGGCAAGAATGGCGAGTGGGAGGTTGCCAGTGGCATTATAACGCCGCCTAAAAATGAAGATGAGAAAAATATCTTCAACGAGAAGGATCAACTGGCACGATCTGAACTTTTGTTACTGATCTCACCATCTGAGATAAAATAGGTAAAAAATTGCAAAACATCTTACGAACTTTGGAGTAAATTTAAAAATATATACCAGAGTACCGGCCAGGTACCGGCCCTGCGCGCAAGGCAACATTACTAAAGCAACTAATACTGAAAAAAATTGATAGTAATGATGTTCGTGAACATTTAAATCATTTCATGGACATAGTCGAGAAGCTCGCTGACATGAACGTAGAACTGCATCCAGACCTACAATGTATAATGATGCTGTACAGTCTGCTGGCAAACTACGAAAATTTCAGAATCGCAATTGAATCTCGTGACAAGTTGCCAACGCCTGACGAGCTAAAAATAAAAATAATAGGTAAAAGTGAAGCTAGAAAGAACACAAAAACAGAAGAAGCTTTCTATACTAAAAAGAAAACCTAGTTTTGCAATACCTGTAAGTAAAAAGGACATACTACAGAAACATGTTGGAGCAAAAAGAAGGTTGTTAAAATCAAACAGGAAAATGACAAAAGACGTCTAGAAAAGTCTTATAACCTTGCACCAATTTCTTTGTCTGCCACCTCTCGTAATACGTGGTGTTTAGGCAGTGGATGCACTTCTCATATGTGTGCTCAAGAAGAACAGTTTGAATCAATAAATTCTGAAACTGGAACGATTAAATTAGCGTCAAATGAGAACACAACAAAAGTAGAAGGAAGAGGCAAAGTTCGCATGAGCATTAATGACGAAATAATCAATTTGCAAGATACATTGGTGCCGATTCTCTTGTACACCGAACTAAACTTACTAAACTATCACTAAAATTCCTTACTTTTTACTATGAAAATCTTGAAGCTATTCTGCGAAAAATAATCTCTAAATTTAAAAATAATTTTGACACAACTATAATCGAATTTGACAATCGCGAGTGCACGTGTATTTTTTTCTTTTGGTTTCGCAACGTCTTTGTTAGAGCCGGAGGCAGCCTCGACGTGTTTTATATGGAAGTTTTGACTTTTTGTGTGGAAAATATAAAATAAAAATATCTAAATGTAGAGATTTGGTGGTTTCGGGGTTGCAAAGGGGGTCGAAATTTTAATTATTTTTGTGATAGGACACACCGTTTTCGAGATATGAGCAAAAAAAGAAAAAGAAAGTTAAAGTACCGTTTTTGCACGTCTGAAGTCGAGGTGTTGGTGTGAATTTTAGTCCACGCCACCTAATTTTATTCCACACCTTTTTAATCGCGATTAAAAATAGTCAGATTCATGTTCAGATTTAGTTAGACAATCAAATGTTTAGATAAAAAACGTAAAATTCAGAATAGCAAAATTGCCATTTTCACTAAATTAATAACTCAGTGCAATCTTAGTGCTGTCAAACTAAAATATAGTTAAGTTGTGTCACTATAGTCAATTTTAGAATGGAAAATCGTCATTTGACAGAATTAAACCAAATTTTTGTGATTTTTAGTCTAGTTTAGAGGCATTTGTGACAAGAGAATCGGCACCATTGTACGTGCCTGCTTTGGCAACAAACTTAATGTCAGTTGCAAAAATCACTGAAAAAGGTAACACTGTTGTTTTCAATAAAGACAACGCTTTTATCAAAGATGAAAAAGGCCAAACTTCATTGACTGCCGAAAAATAAAATGGTATGTACTACATTAAAAGTGATGAAAAGGCGCAAGTGGCCCGCTCTGTAAACAATGATATTCAGATGTGGCATCAAAAGTTAGGCCATCTTAATGAAAGTGACTTGAAGTTGGTTGCGAAGAAGAACCTTATCAAAGGAATAGAACTGGGAGATGGAAATTTGCCTCAGTGCGAAACATGCATCAGTAAAAGTTAAGATGACACGATTGCCATTCCAATCCGTAGAAGGATCCCAGTCTAATCAACCATTAGAAATAATACACACCGATTTGTGGGGACCCATACAACCGGAGACTTTGGGCGGAGCGAAATATTTTGTAATATTCATTGACGATTACACAAAATATTGCTGCGTATAATAAATTAAAAACAACAATAATGTTTTCGAGATTTTCAAGGAACTTAAACAAAAAGTCGAGAAGTTCCATGAAAAATATAAATAAAGAACTTACAGTTCGACAATGGATCTGAGTACCGTAATCGGGAATTCGACGTTTTCCTGAAACAAAATGGGATTAAACGAAGGTTAACCGCACCATATACCCCCCAACATAATGGGCAGAGTGAGCGAAAGAACAGATCATTACTGGATAAAGCTCGATGTCTAATGATTGATGGAAATATGCCTAAAGAATTATGGGCGGAAGCGGTACATACTGCCAATTATTTAATTAACCGATGCCCAGCTAAAGCTCTGAAAGGTCCCCTTACGAAAAATGGACTGGACGTATACCGTCAGGAAACCATCTAAAGATATTTGGTTACAAAGCCTACGTTTTGGACATGAACAGGAAAGGGAAATTTACCCCAAAAGCCACAGAAGAAGTTTTTGTAGGCTATGCCCAAAATGCGAAAGGTTACCGAATATACTTACCACAAAAGATGACCGTGATAATAAGCAGAGATGTAAGTAAAGATAGTTGAGCGAATGTATTATCACAGTCATCATGATAATAGTGACGAAAAGTATAGAAATATCTTCGGTGAACAGGAATAACAACAGCCAGAAAAAGAAAAACTGAAAGAGGATCAATACATACCTGTTGTAGATATCGAAGTAATGTCGAACTCATTTCAGGAACCTGCTGCACCTGAAACCAGTTTATGTACTGAATGTATTCAAAGCAGGACGAGCGTAAGAGAACCTGAACGTGCAAGTAGAAGATCATGTAGACAGAAAAAAGTCCCAACCTGGCATAAAAACTATTTGCTCGATCAGTCATCTTCATCACAATCGTCTTCGGATGAATATCAGGAAGTATCATGTTCAAATGAAAGAGACAGATGAAATTACTTACCTGTGCGAAGTCGAAAATAACAATGGAAAAGATTCAGAATGGCATGAAGCTATAAAATCGTAAATAAGAGCGCATATTAAAAATGGTACTTGGGAAATAAAGAAGAAAGAAAATGAGAAAAATTATAGATTTCAAGATGATACTTAAAGAGAGAGCAGATACAACTAAAAAGGCTCGCCTCGTAGCACGTGGATTTACACAAAGACCAGCACCCTAACTGCGTAACACATTTTCGTAAACGATTACGACTAATCTGTTTGATTTTGACGGTTCAAGAACATTCATTGCGTTCTATATATTGTTGAGCAGAATTTTTATCGAACTTAAGAAGCAATGGATTAGCAATCTGTTTCAAAACGATTGAGATTCCGATTGATTGTGTATTACGCAATTAGGGTGTTGGCATAGATTACAATGAAACTTGGGCGCCGATTGCCAAACTGAGCTCCATTAGACTAATGTTGGCTTCTGCGATCAAAGAAGATTGTATCTATGTACTGGAGAGAGGAGGAGCTAAAGTCAATCTAGGATTATACGTCGACGACATGCTGATGGCTTACTCCTGCAAACAATTGTTTGAGCAAGTAAATGAAAAATTAAATTTTTTTTTTGAAATGAAGGATCTTGGCCCTGTAAACGATTTTGTAGGAATTGAAATTATACAAGAAAATTACAAAATCGGACTAAAACAGGAAAAGTATATAGAAAAATTACTCACCAAATTCAGAATGGAAGACTGCAAGCCGAGCGTTACGCCAATAGAGCCTCGCCTTAAGTTGGAAAAAGAAGGGAAAAGTGATGAGACAATACCCTATCAGAACCTCATTGGATCCTTAATGTTTGTAGCTGTAGCCACGCGACCAGACATCATGTTTGCTGTAAGCTATTTACCACAGTTTAACAATTGTTATGGAAGTGAACATTACAAGGCTGCAAAAAGGATCTTAGGTTATTTATTTATTTATTTATTAACACTTTATGCACAAGTAAAAAAATACTGTACAAAGGCGGACTTAATGCCTGAGGCATTTTCTACCAGTCAACCTTAGGGTGATGCAGAGACAAAACATGGCAGGTGCAACAAAAGGGATAGATAACTCGAAAAATAATAATACATATATACTTAAATACATACATATAAACCAATTAAACTTTGTCAGGAGAAATAACGATAGGTAGAGGAGAAAACGAATCCAGCAAATCAGCGCTGAGATGATTTTATAAGCGTCTCACGAATATGTTCTCTTAAAAGGAACTAAAACAATGGGGATAAGTTTCGGGAAAACTACAAATAAAGAAATGGTTGGATATGCAGATGCCGATTGGGCAGCATGTACCTTAGACCGTGAGCCCTATACTGGATACTGATTTATGATGGCGAATGGAGTTGTCAGCTGGGAGTCAAGGAAGCAGAGAGCTACAGCCATGTCTACAGCGGAAGCAGAGTACATGGCATTATCTGATGCTGTAAAAAAGCCCTTCATATCAGACTATTGCTTAAAGACATAACAGCGCTAAAACAAAATAAAGTACAAATATTCAACGACAATCAAGCCGCATTAAAGATATGCCAGAATGAAATAATAAGCAGTAAAACTAAGCACATTGATCTAAGAATTCATTTTTTGAAGGAGCATATTAATAATGATCATTGTGAGATATATGGAAACATCCAAGATGTTAGCCGATTTGTTAACAAAAGGAGTTCCAGGACCTCGGCACCTAGAGTTGAGAAAATCTTTAGGGTTGCTATTGTGAGAAGGAGTGTTAGTATGAAAACCTTCTTGCACAATTGTCAACCTCAAACGAAAACGGAGTGTGTGATTTTTCTTTCTTTATATTTTGTGATACATACTCGATCGTAATATGTTTCAGATTTAGTTCTATAAAGTAATATAAAAGTAATTTCCAATTTCCTTGTTTAGCTCTGGACCTTCAGGAATATATAACAAGATGGCACTCTACCCGCATAATTATAGTACTCTTTGCCCTTGTGTTACAATGAAGTGTCGACCAGCCGTTTCGAAATTTCCTTGAGACGTTGACGTTGACAGTGACAGCGATAAGGAAAACAAGGAGTTCATTTTAGTTACTATACTCTATGACAAGGAGCCCCCAGTCGTAGGGAAGCAGCGAGGCGGAAATAACTGTCGTCGTCGAACAAAGTGCCTATGTTCGACGACGGTAGTGCATAAAGCAACAGACCCGACTCCCACATAACCCCCTCCCGACCCTTGCTCGAGCCAGCCCGCGCCGTTGAGCCTAAATTCGTCCCTAAATCACTCAAATCCTGATCCAGCTAGTCCCTTGCTGCCCTCTTCCAGCGACGCCCTAAGCCGAGGTTCGTACCCCACAGGGGGTGCCCTTAGCGTGTAGTCGCTTAGTTTTTAGTTGGTATTTAAATTTAAGTCCTGGCTGGAGGCCTTAATTTATTAGGGCAACCACAGGCAAGTCCGTTTAAGCAGACGACAACCTCATAGTTTGACCTGCGAGATGCCATTCCAAAAAATAAAACTCCCACGTACCCACACCCAGACGGCGCGCACGCTCCGCAGTAGTAGCAAATGGCCACACATAAAATCGAAGATAGTGTGTGCTTTCATAAATAGGAAGCGCAGAGAAAAAATATTTTAATTTAGGACTGAAACAGCAGTAACGAAATAAGGTGATGGCCGAATGCGTGATTTGGAGCAATCTTTCCGAAACGTCGTTGAAATTTAGTATTTTTTCCCCAATAAAAAGGGGCATGGAATTTACAAAAATTGAAGACCCAAGGAGACGAAGAGAACTTTGAAAGCTCAGGTGCTTACATAGAGATAGCTGTTCTCTATAAAGAGTAAGTTATGTAAAGTCAACGCCTACTTTTTTTTTTTTTTTTTCTTTTGGCTTCGCACGGTTTAACGCCTACTTGAAACGAAACGGATTTGAATCGAAAATGACAGAAAAGTACGTTCCACCTACCTCCAATAATTGGGATGATGACTGGTATATATTAGAAATGTTAATAAAAATAATGTTATTTCAAGTAGGCATCGTAAAAATGAGATAATCGAAAAAAATCTTTTAAATCGGTGTAAATATGAAGAAGATGCACTCTTTTAAAGTTTTTAGAGGGGATTATTCCCGTCCTTGTCGCACGGTACGGACAATTTACGGCGCTAATATGAAGTTACATAGTCGTGACAACACTTCTACGATAGTGCTGTCCTTGTCTAACACTTATCTTAAAACGTTTATAACTTGGCAATTGTTTAACCTTTTTCGCTTTTGTTTGCACTATTTGGAAACAAACAATTTATTGAGATAATAATAAAAAAAATGTCATCATCCCTATTTTGCCATTTTCTTTTTCTTCTGCCTCGTATTCTTGTATATAAAATCTGCGTAAGTAAATTATCATAAGCTCAGAATAGGCGCTGCTGCACTTGCACTTGGATGTGGGATAAAATTAAGGCCGTATTCCGAATTGCGCTGTAATCGATTTGAGCGCGCTTACACCCGTTCCGAGTTAGCGTGAGCGCGATAACGATGTCCCGTGAATCGTCTTAAATGTCGTCATGACATGCGCCATCTTGCGATATCGTCGACCATGCCCTAACAATGGCTGCTTTCCGAATTGGGATGTAATCGATTTGAGCGGGCTTACGTCCGTACCGAATTAGCGTGAGCGCGATAACGATGTCCCATGAATCGCCATAGATGACGTCATGACATGCACCATCTTGCGATAACGCCGACCATGCCCTTTTTAGAAATATCACTGTGAGCGAAATGTTGACAGCTCTCAGCTGTCATAATCGTGATATCTAAATCGGTACGCAAATTATCGATGTGAGCATTGTGAGCGCTGTCAGCGATTATGGTCTAATTTTAATTAATTGGAAGTCGCTACGCCCCCGTAAGGGGGCGTGGCGAGCGGTACCGGGGCTTCGCCCCCCGGCCGCGGAGGCTATACGGTGGCCCGTAAAGACGGGCCCCTCATTTTTGGCTACCATTTGCCAATGAGATGATTGGGCGCGCGAGCAACGCGCGCCCATGTGTGTGATTGCTATTTTGTTTCTGTAGGAGCGCCACGACGCTTATAGTAAAGTAAAGCGTCGATTTCTTCACGACATCTCGGCGTTCTGTCACCGCCAGGTGAGACCCCTAGTTACCTAGGGGAGGCCCAGCGGCAACGACCTGCGACAGAGATGTCGACTCGACGCGCCTACAGAGTGGGTGAGTGGTCCCCGCCCGTCCAGATCACAGAGCTAGCCGTTCACTGTCCGGGCTAAGGGGCCGTCATGAGTGTGTGGGCGGTATTGTAGTGTGTCACACCGCCCAGTGTCTATGCGGATCGCGGCCCGCACCGCGCCTCCGCATGTGAATTTAGATGCCTGTGTAGTGGCGACTGTCTGTGTTTGTTTACGTAACGTGCCTATATTAACCTAGTATACGTTACGCAACAGATGTATATTATGTGTGTGGAGTCTTTTTGTCACGGATAAGCTGAGTGTAGCCTGAATTTCAGCTTATCCGGGCGTCAGTCCGGTGCGATGGGGGCGTGGTCCGCTATCAGGTCGCGGGGCAAGGGTCTCGCGTCGGGGGGGCGCGCGTGCCAGGTCGCAATATCTTTGACATGAGTCAAGTCAGATGCGTCGGCACGCGCGAACATTCCCTTCGCGAGGCGCCGCACAAACTCATCCAGGCTCTCAATACCGAGGGCCCGCTGGATGACATCGTTCCTCACGAAGCGAGGGGCGTCCACAATGGTCCGCAACGCCTGGTTCTGTTGCGTGCGGAGCAGCTTTCGGTTCGTCTCGCTCGTGAGGGTGAACCAAGCGGGAGCAGCGTACGTCAAAATTGGGCGAATGTACAACTTGTACACGCCCAACTTGACGCGCGCCGGGATGCGGGACGAGAGCACTGGTTTAAGGAGGTTGCGGGCGACCTTACCCTGCGCGGCGACCTTACGGACATGTGTCCCCATCGTGAGCCGACGGTCGATGGTGACCCCTAGGTATTTGACCCGGGACGTCCACTCGACGGCGGCTCCTTGTAGCGTCAAGGGTGGCGGGAGAGGCGCGGATCCGGTGACCATCGCCTGCGTCTTACCCACGTTCACGGACAGCCGCCATTATGGTGTAACTCGGAATGCGGCCTTTATAATATCACAGCTGTCATAATCGTGATCTAAATCGGAACGAAAATTATCGATGTGAGCGAGCCAGTGTTCCCAACTTAGGGGTTTTCCCCCCAGATTTAGGGGGTAAATAAGTGAGATGGGATTATTTTAGGGGTCTGAAATTTTTAGGGGTATTTTCAGGGATTTTTTGACTCTTTAATATTTTAAATTGATATTCATATTTATTTCTTGACCTAGCGACTTATAACGACATCTAATACGTAATTTTACAACCACTCTGTGGTGACTGGCGGCAACACTGGCGCCACTGGCGGTCATTTTATTGTCTGTGAATATGGCGGTTATTGTTGTTTAAAAGTCTATATTTTTTTTAAACTTGAACGTATGTTTGACATTAGCTTTTGTCAAATAGGATACCGCCAAAAATTGAGAATATTCTTACGACGATTGTTATTTCGGTTTTGGTTGTTGTGTTAAAGATGCCTAAGGATAATAAATGTAAAAAAACGTACAGTCATAAGTACACGAAGATTTGGGAAACAGACCCAGATCTAAAAGGTAAATAGATTTAATTAAATTTTTGTAATTTATAAATGATCAAGACAAACAATTCAGTTCAATGTTTATGATTTTTACAATAGTATCATCGGCGTCATGTAACTACGGCTGTACGGCAGTACTCGTTCTTCAATAAAATTCAAAAAGGTATCTTTATTTAATTTTATTAGGCTTATGGGTAGTTGTTGGAGTGGATGAGCCGGTCAGTGGTGTTGGCGATGTTTGATATATTATGGCTTTTTCAAAGTTTATTTCGGGTTTGGACATAATGCATACTTAAAACAATATTAATAAAATTGTTTTTTTTTTACCATTTATGTTCTGGCTGCTTTGGCCTTTTCAGGAATTGACTTTTTTTTTTTTTTTTTGAATGTATATGGCATGGCTACGAGGCCTTTATGCCAAAGGAATTGACTGAGTGGTGTCGGTGTTGCCATGATTTAATGCTTCCCTACTTTTTCACCAAAATCAAAGCATGTTGTGATTATACTTCCCAACTATACATACGTCATCATGTGTCATTCAATTCATAATTCAATCAAGTTATTTACAATTTATGTTTTATTGTAGGTTGGCTTGCACCAGATGTTACGAGTGAGACATTGGCGACCTGTAAATATTGCCGTGTTGTGTTAAAAGCCCACAAAAAAGACTTGGTTAGTCACGCTAAAACTGAAAAACATAAAAAAGCCACAGCCTGGGAAAAATCTGCAAAAGCATATAAATCTATTTCTGAAGTATATAAACCAGTCTTGCCAGAAAGCATGAAAATTGCCGAGTTGAAAATCGCTTCCTTTATCGCTGAGCACTGTTCCTTTTAACTGTAGATCATTTGATTAGTATACTCCCTCAATTAGATCCTTCATAAGATGCTCTAAAAAACCTAAAAATACATCGAACTAAGTGTTCAATGCTAATAAAAAATGTCCTAGGTCCATCGATGCTCGAAGCTTTGGTTGAAGAAATAGGAGATTTTCCGTACTCCATTATAATAGATGAAAGTACTGATCTATCGACACAAAAAGTATTATGCATAATGATTCGCTTTCTTTCAAACAAGGCAAAGCAAGTTGTTACAACTTTTTACCGAATAATACAGATTATAGAATGTGATGCAAAAAGTGTGCATGAAGCAGAGATGGGTAACTAGCCGAAATTTCAATAGCTTAGCTAGCCGGCTATTTGTGGTGGAATAGCCAGCTAGCTAGCCGGCTATTTTGGCTACTTGGCTATTGAATAACGCGAATAGCGAATAGCGCTTGCGGCGGCCGGTTAGCCCGGTAGGTAGGTAGACTAGGTAGGATTCGAATAATGCTCAACTGCCTTGCGACCCGTGTTCGATCCTCGCCAAAGCAAGAAGTTTTGATGATTAAAATAATAATTTGATGTCGAATTGCGTTTTTTATTTACTTTTTATTTTATTTTATACCCTTTTGAAAAGAAATGCCTTTCCCTCATAGATATTAACATAAAAAAACAACAAAAAAAATTGCACTTTTGATTAAAAGTGTTTTTTTTTTCGTTAAAGTAATAACATAACAAATATATATTTATTTGGTTTAACTTTACATCTGCCGGTAAATAAACAACTAAGCATCGTATTTCGACTATTTCGTAAATTCGCAAACTAAACCAAATTACTAAGAAAAATGCCGTCTCTTTCTCTAAATTATTTTGTGAGAAAGAGATGTGCAATGCATATGAAGTTCATAATGGCGTCTCGCACTACTCACTCAGTAGTTCCCGCAATGATCGCGCACACAGCTATTTCAGCTATCGGCTACTGGCTACTCTGGCTAGTCCTACTAGCCGCGCAACCGGCTACCGGCAGCCTAATTGCGTAACACATTTTCATCAAATGATCGAGAGTAATTGTCTTCGTTTAGACCCTTTAGACCGCACTCTGCTTGATTTTACGACTTTCGTATTGTGTAACTCCACTAACATACGAAACCAATATCTAGTCTGTTTGAGACGAATAGAGTGAACGATATGCCAGGAAAAATTGGGCAAGCGCCTTTTTTTCGAATTGTGTAACCATTATGACAAGTGACAATTGGTTTGGATCACTGACATGAAACCAACTAATAATCGCATTGAAAGCGAAGTCAACCTTCTGGCCGCTTTCGTTTTCCGATCCACATATTTTTGAATTTAAACGTATTATCTCCTTACATAATTCGAAAACATGTAAGTGGTAGTCTTCCTGATAAATTGTGAATGTGATTTAGTGTAAAACCTAAATGATAAATCAATATTAGTGGTGTTTTAGTTATCGAGTCGGCGAGGTGGATTTCTTGGAATAATTGTAAAAAAAATCTTCTGATAAAAGTGCTTACAACATAAACTAAAGATACATATTATTATATTTCAGAAACGAGGTATGTTGGTGACATTTTAACGAAAGACAAATACGTAAATAGGCATACGAGATATACCGTAACAAACTTAACATAAGCGACAAGCTTAGTTAGCAACCCAGTCGACAACTTCATTGTAAAAGCCAGAAGCACTGAGAACATAGACACCATACCTATTCCACATCATTGAATGTTCAAGGTAATAGCAATATTATTTTCTTAAATGTGTTGAACAGTAAATGTGCCCATTATTGGAATGTAAATATCCTATCTTCAAAGAAGCAAAAATGTTGTTGTTGTTACACACATTGTTTGATAAGTAGGTACTGGATAATACAAAAATAGGTAAGGCACCACCAAACCCAAACCTCTTTGTATAAACCTTACCAAATTAACAAAAATCTGTAAAAATGCCTACCCATTTATTAAATATGTATTTTGTCATAACCATATAGGATGTACCTAGTGTAAATCCTCAAAATCTATTTCGAGGATTTTAACATTTAATTCTAGCACCGCTATGATAGTCATGAAGTTATCTAATTAGGGAACTAAATTTTGAATTTATTTTATGGAGCCCCTTCAAAATACTCTTTTGCGTTGAATTGGTTTTGCTTGATACTACATTGAGCAGTTTATATGTATTTATACTTAGATATGTTATAATATCCTAGGCCATCCACCTTTTCAACTAATAACAGAGGTTAGACAATAATGTTGTAAATTAATAAGGATTAACTAATTCTTTTTGGTGTTTTTTCAGGTGTCAGGCTCAAAGAGGTACCTACATTATTCAGGAAAATAACTTTCTCTCAGCGCTCACAGCAAGCATTAGCAAGCAGAAGGTATATAAACTATCCATGATGACTTCTATGGGAATACATTAGCTGCCAAATTCCACCAATCCATGCAATATATTTGTTCCAATTTCATTTAGTCTCATGTCCAAATATTTTATGTTAAATGTGAATAATTGCTATTTTCATGATAGTTGTAATAATATAATAAAACAGTTTTTTTCTCTTGTTTACCTTAATTTATTTGTTTCTATTTACCTATATCTATTGAATAATAGTTCATTTAGCTAAATACCACCTTTTTTATACCTTATATAATGTAACAATAAACACTTTCCTTTATAAAAAAAAAAATTTAAGTTCTTAGTGTATTCTTAAATATTTCATCCAGTTATTTTTAAAAGTTTACACTGTTTTCAATTAACACAATAGGTACATATGTTTACATAGCTGTCCTGCAGACCACAATCAATTGTGTTCTAATAAAAATATGAATAGCTTTTATGAACAATTGTCAGGTTCTATGTTAAGCAGTAGAAGTGTGTACAAAATAGTAGCAGTAGTATCAGTGATGTCATAAGTAAACAGCAGCAGTAGCCGAAGAAACAGCAATGGGGCACCATCATTCATGCTGCCTTCTTGTCTTTGTAGGTGAAGCGCCCCGGGAACTTTCCTACAGTTTGAAAACAAAATCAAATTATTTTCTGTTCAAATAAAATAGATGCCTAGTTTGCCAATAATGCTTATGGCTGAACAAAAGCCATCGGCCTAGTCCTTGCTGTGGGTTGTATGTCTTCTTTATTTATAGCCCATTATTCAGTCTCCAGATGTTTTTATTTAACATAACACTAAATTAGAATAGTAAACATTAGTTAGGTAAACATAAAATATGTGATGTGACTACATAAGTAGATAGTTCGCCCAAGGAAATATATTCACAATTATGTGAGTTGCCGCTTGATTCATAACTGTGTCAAAAAGCTTACCTTCAATTACGAATACAGGCGATTGGTTTTCCATGTCCTGCATAAAAACGTCTTTGTAAGGAGTTCCCCCATATGTCAACTAGATTATTGTTGGTATTTGTATTCCATTCTTGTAAGCTTTAGCACCGTCTGAAAAAATGTTTTGTTTTTTTTTGTAGTAGTTATTATAGTTTGTTTCAGTACAAACAAAACATCAATTTACAATTTCAGTTGTTAAGCGAGGTTGAAGGTGATATACTAATTTACAATCATTATTTTTTCTGCAACAAACAGCTCACCCCACATAGGTTACTAACTTGTGTCTACACAACAAATGAATGATTGTCCTTAGGTAGACTGACCAATAAAGAACCTCTATCTACATAAATCAATAAGATATGAAGGTACACTCCTACACACGTTATTCCTATAGATATTGGCATGGGTACTTACTTGTAGTGATGATATTGACATAAGTGCTTTTCGCTGTGGAGTGTGTGTGCAGCCAGTACAAAACGAAGCCAGAGCCATATCAGCCCTAGCCCCTAGTCTAGCCTAGTCCTTGCCAAACGTTTTCAGCGATACACACACAAAACAACAATTCGAAACTGTAACATAGGCCAACATGTATATGTACCTATAGGAATAGTAAGTAAATATGATTCTGTGTCACATTTTAAATGATTCTATGTGTTGAACAATAAAAAACAACTCGTATTTCAAAGCAAAACAAAACAATGCGAATCGTAAATATGAAAAAACTTTTATCAGTGTTGCTAACTTTTTTTCTCGTGTCCACTTGGGCCGTAGGACTAAACTTGGAGAACTACTTACTTTATATAATATCACAAATAAAATTACTTGAAAAAGTTACTGAAGATGTTTGGATGTTTGTTAGATACACATGGCAGATACACAGTTTTTTACTTAACAGTTCAATTTTTATCCTGAAAGTATGTTCCGTGTATTTTTTTCGAAATGTCGTTGTTTTCGATCTTTACACGGGCGCAGCTTCTTATAAAATTCTTCACTATATTCGTCATGATAAACAGTCTTTACAAATCAATGATAAAATTACTGACACAGGTTTTAGACAAACAATAGTTTTAGTATATGATTGTAGTATTTTCTACAAAGTCCTCACCACCATAAATTTTGTCTGCCGACCGCCCTAGTACGAGTGTCCAAAACTCCTAGTTTTAGTGGAAGTTAGCGGTGGGTAACTCCGGAGGTACTGATCCAAAGGAGCCGGTACCGAACGCGGATACGTAAACCTTATTTATTCCTCACAATCCTTACCGGCACCGCGGTACCAAATGATTCCGGAGCGCGCGTTCACTGTTCATCACTCGCTCAAGTCACTCGGAAGTACTCGGAACACGTCGTATCGCTCTAACTAACCAACTGTTCAATTCAAAATGTGCCAAATGATCCAGTGAACCAAATGAATAAAATGTTCTGCGAAACCGGGGAACCAAAATGAGCGAGTGAGTGCCGGTGCCAAACGGTGCCAAAGGAATAAATAAGGTGAACCGTTACCGGACCCGGAGTTGGAATAAGTGAATCAATTCACTTGCCGGAATAAAGATTACCCACCGCTAGTGGACTTATTTGACAACAGTGTTGTCACAACACTGCTTTTCTACGATTTTGTCATTGGCCACAGATAACTAAAACGTGAAGAAAAGAACGTTTCGTTGCGTATTTCAATTTTGGTAGTTTATGGTAGAAATTGTTTTATTTACTGGGTTTTAATTTTTCAGCCATAATTGTACAATTTTATTTAAAAACATTAGTAGACGGTCAGTTGTAGTTAAAACAAAATTAAATTGTAGCAAAATTATTCGGAAGCGAATAATTCCTTTTCGATGAAACAAAACGCGAGATAGTGCTAGAAATGATATACATCCCTATAAAATTAGGCAGAATTGAGATCATTTTTATTACACAATTCCGATTATAGCAAGCGATTAAGATCGCAATTTGTTTCATATCAGAATCGCATTCAAAAACAAAATGTGTTACGCAATTAGGGTGCGGGACGGCTAGCGGCTGCAAAACGTTGTGGTTATATTATACTCTGTGGAGGCTACCCGCTGTGCCATAAACTTGTCAGATAAAAAAGCGCGGGAAACTTCGAACTTGGCGGACGCGTCCTTTTTTGAGAAAATTGTTTAAATTGAAAAAACTTGTAATATAGGATCAGTAGTCGTAGTTTTAGTGTTCTTTTCTATTTTATATATAGTTTTAATATTAGTTTTGTGTATTTTCTTCGGTAGTGGTAAGTTTTTTTATTTTAATTTAGCGGGAAATGAACGAACCGCCTGACCCGGGGGCCTTTGTGCCCCCGGCAGGCAATTTTGTTACCATACTATCCAATGAGTCGGGCATGGATACCGATGGGTCATCTTCAGCTCGTCACTTAAAAAGAAGCCGTGTGCATGTTTGCAAACACTGCAATAAGCGTCGCCGTACCCGTAAAAACCACGGTTCCGAGTCTTCGGGTTGTGGTTGCACGGACTCTTCATTAGTTTCTACATTGGAGCCTAACTGCTCCGAAACACTTGTTTCCAACGTTGTTCTCACTAAAAAAATGCCTGATATTCCTGCTCCGTCCTTAGTTTCCACTCAGATTGGCAGAAAAAGTTATGAAAAAACTGACAACTCGCCATTCGTTATTCATATTCAAAAAAATAATATTACACCTGATGATGGAACCACATTGCACCCAATCACATTTGGCAAGTTTTTAAAGCGCAACGCTTTCAAAAATATAATAAACGGTAGCGTCAAAAAAATCGGGCGCAATAAAATATCATTATCTTTTTCGAATTTCCTGGACGCAAATTCCTTCATTACAAACAATAGTCTCGAAACACATAATTATAAAGCTTTTATACCTACTTTTAATGTTACTAGAATGGGTTTAGTACGTGGTGTTCCTGCGGAATGGTCTCCAGAGGAAGTTATTGATAATATAACTGTGCCTATTGGTTGTGGTCCAATTTTAAAAGTCAGACGCCTCAATTTTAAAACGAATGTTGATGGTAAAACTACTTGGAAACCTTCCCAATCCATAGTTGTTACATTTGATGGACAGGTTTTACCTAAAAGAATTTTTATGTGCTACAATGCATTACCTGTAGATTTATATATTTTCCCTACCGTTCAGTGCTTCAATTGCTGTCGTTTTGGTCACACTAAAATTCAGTGCAGGTCCAAACCTCGCTGTTTTAAATGTGGTCAAGACCACACTGGAGACAGTTGTCAAAGAGAACCTGAAAGTGCATCTTGCTGCCATTGCTCTGGTTTTCACTATGCTACTAATAAGTCTTGCCCAGAATTTTTAAGGCAAAAATCAATTAAAACATACATGGCACAAAGTTCAGTATCTTATGCTGAAGCCACAAAATT
This sequence comes from Dasypolia templi, assembly GCA_963555695.1. NCBI lineage: Eukaryota > Metazoa > Arthropoda > Insecta > Lepidoptera > Noctuidae > Dasypolia > Dasypolia templi. The sequence continues at coordinate 9,162,218 of OY743157.1, forward strand.
ATATCCCCCAGTAACTAAATCATATGCTGATACACTTTTATCTTCTCCCTCCAAAAATTTTGCAGATATTCCATCAATCTCTTTACCGAATAGAATGCCTACTACGAGTAGCTATAAAAAGACTGTCTTTCTCAAACCACGCTCCCCTCCTAAATCTGTACAAGGATATAATAAAGAGGCTCACAATGCCATTATTAAAGATTTTGTCATTCCCCAGCCATCAAATGGTTGTGCTCTTTCTAATAATCATATTAATGCAAATAAAGACACAAGTTTTTCCATAAACGATTTTCTTTCTGCATTACACAATCTTCTCTCTCAGTTCAACATTTCACCGTCCAACGTTGCCACTTCTTTCAATGTATCTCAATCCATTCAAAATGGACAACACATCCAAAATAATCCAATGGAACTGCCGCAGTCTGGTGAACAAAAAGAGTGACGTTATTTATATTTTAAACAAATATGAGCCTTTTGCCTTTGCCTTAGCAGAGACTTGGCTCAAATCCAATCATATTTTTAAAATTAATGGTTATCTAACCATTAGAGAGGATAGATCTGATGGGTATGGTGGGGTTGCTATACTTATCAAGAATTCTATCCCTTTCTCTATAATTTCCTTACCTCCTCATAGTGAGGAAATTTCAATTGTTGCTATTAAAGTGCACCATACTTGTCTTGTTTCTATTTACATTCCTCACCCCTCTTCTACGGTTCTTCAGGAGATGAATAATCTCTTTTCTTCTCTTCCAAAGCCATTTTTAATATTGGGGGACTTTAATTGCCATCACCAATCTTGGGGTTGTTCAACATCTAATTGTTATGGTGATGAGTTACTAGATATAATAGACTTACATAATTTATGCATCTTGAACTCTGGAGCTGCCACACGCCGTTCAGATCCCAATCAGAACCAAAGCGCAATCGACCTTTCTATCTGTTCTCCAAACTTAGCCTCTTCATTAAATTGGCGTACTCTAACCTCTACTTATGGTAGTGACCATTTTCCAATAGTTATTTCTTATCCTCTATCCCAACCAAATGCACCATTAAGGCATACAAACTTAAAACATAAACTTCCTAATAGAAATAATAATGACTGGGACAAATTTAGAAACATTGTTGACAGAAAGTTATGCTCCTTGCCTGTTATATCTGATGGCAATGAAAATAGTTGTGCTGAAGCTTTAGCACTCATACTAATCGCAGCGGCAGATGAAGTTTTTCCTGTAAAAAATAGCAATAATAATACAATTCCCTCACCTCCGTGGTGGGACTCTGAGTGCACAGAATCAATAAAAAAACGTAAAGAGGCTGAATACAACTATAACCTTGATATGTCTGACATTAATTTTGAAATCGTTACTAATTCAATAAATGAAACCAACAAACTTTTTAAGAAGAAAAAATTTGATTCTTGGCGTAGTTTTTGCTCATCAATTTCGCCGAATACTCACCCTACGATTGTCTGGCGCAATATTCGCAGATTTAGGTCCATTTATAACAACCCTTCTCCTATTCCCGTTTCTTTAGCTAGTGAATTTTTAGATAAATTAGCTCCTCCTTTTGTACCTGAGAGTATTAACCATAACCTGTCTGACGTAGCCATTGAGCAAGACACGACACTAGACCTACCATTCACTCTCACTGAATTAAAGGGTGTTATTCATAAAACCAAAGATTCTGCACCAGGTATCGATGGCATCCCGTATTCCTTTTTTGCTAACTTAAATGAGGACGTCCTCAGTTATTATTTAGAGCTTATTAATTCTATTATGAAAACAGGGAACATCCCTGTTCAATGGAAACGTCAAATGGTATTGCCATTCCTTAAACCAAATAAAATTCCATCTGACGCTTCTTCATACCGTCCCATAGTTTTGTCTACAATTCTGATGAAATTAGCGGAACACTTAATTAAAAATCGCCTTGAATGGTACGTTGAAAGTAAGGGTCTTTTGGCAGAATCACAATATGGCTTTAGAAAAGGTAAAAGTACAACTGACTGTTTAAGTATTTTCACAACTGATATTCGGTTATCCTTCTCTAATAACCAATCTACCGTTGCAGTTTTCCTTGATATTAATGCAGCATACGATAATGTTGTTTTATCAGTTTTACAAAATAAACTACAAGCCTTAAAAGTCCCATTGAATTTGTCGAATTTCATTATTAATATCCTGACTGAACGCTCTGTTAACATGTTAATAGGAGATCAAGAAGTATCTCGTCTGGTATGGAGAGGTCTCCCACAGGGTTCTGTGCTTAGTCCCATTCTTTACAATATTTACACATTTGATTTAGACACGTCCTTAGCTAATCATGTTAAGGTTCTTCAATATGCCGATGATTTGTTATTATATTCTTCAAGTCAATCTATTGAACAAGCAAGCTGTGCCATCAATTCTGCTTTAGATACTTTGGAGTCGTGGTTGCATCTTAACGGTTTGGATTTATCCACGTCTAAAAGCGTAGCTGTTTTATTCACCCGGAAGAGAAATATTCCCTTAATAAATCTCTTTTATAAGGAAATACCTATTCCAGTTAAAGACAATTTCAGATATCTAGGTATAATACTTGACCGTAAATTAAGTAGTGTTCCTCATTGTGAATATATTGTTAACAAATGTGAAAATCACCTAAACATGCTTAGGTGCCTCTCTGGTGTATGGTGGGGTGCACATCCCTTTTCTTTGAAACTCGTTTACAACGCAATCATCAGAAGCACTCTGGATTATGGATTGTTCGTTCTCGAACCTGGAAGTTCTATGGCTTTTAAAAAGTTGGATCGCATCCAGTCCAAGGCACTACGCATTATTTCGGGTGCCATGAAGTCTAGCCCCATTAATGCACTCCAAGTTGAATGCGGGGAAGCTCCTTTACATCTTAGAAGGCAATTTCTATCTGACAAATATTTGTTCCGGATTCTTCAGATCTCAACTCATCCTCTTATTCCTAAACTGGACTCTTTAATGTTGCAGATTGAATCTTCAAATTACTGGTCCCATAAACGTGCTCCTTGTTTAGTTGTAAGCTATAAAAAAATTCTATCACTTGCTTCTCCTATTCATCGTTCCAATAAACTTCCGCTATTTAGCAGTAGCTATGAGAGTTTACAATTCAGTCCCATCATAAAATATATCTGTGTAAGTAAATCAGATCCCAATTGCCATTTAAGTTTTAACCGTTTTCTGGCTGAACACCTAGAGTACCACCATATATTTACGGATGCTGCGAAGCGTTCTCCGACGGGTTGTGTTGGGATTGGTACTTACCATTCTCAATACAACATCGTACAAAAAATAAAACTGCCACCTGAGACTTCTGTTTTTACCGGGGAATGTTTTGGCATTTTAAAAGCCATAGAATATATTCGTGTTTTAAAGCTTAAAAAAACTTTAATTTTTACTGATTCTCAAAGTGCTCTTCTAGCCATCAATAAATCTCCTATCGTACTCAAATCGCAGTTGCCAATCATTTATTTAATAAGAGAATTTGCGTTCCGAACCATCTCTGAGGGTAATACACTGCAGTTTGTGTGGATTCCGGCCCATGCTGGAATCCATGGCAATGAAGTGGCTGATACACTCGCCGTTGATGCGGTGCAATGCGGGGACTTAGTTCCTTATACAAACTTTTACTTTGACCTCGAGTCTTTACCAAAGACTTTTCTTCGGAAAACCTGGAAGGAAGCTTGGGATATCGGAAGCAAATCGAAAGGTCATTATTTTTCATATATTCAACCAGACGTTCCGGAAAAACCGTGGTTTGGCAGGGCAAAGTTTGGCAAGATGGAGACCTCCATTCTGATACGGATGAGATTGGGTCATGTCTGCTCTCCAGCCCATCTTGCCAAACTTCATATCATCGACGACCCCATTTGTCTGTGTGGCACAGACGTAGGTGACTTAGATCACATTTTTTTCTCCTGTCCCTTATATGATCGTTCATCCTTTCTCAGTAACCTCTTGTCCCTTCGTACTCCTTTTCCTACCTCAATACTTTCTTTACTTTGCACAAATAGCTTTTCTGTATATAAATGTATAGTATCTTTCATTACTTTAAATAATATTAAGTTGTAATTTTAGTTCATTATTCATTATAGTATCACTGTTGTAGATACTGATCCTATAGATTTTATCCCAAAATTCCGTGATAAATTATTATAGTTATATTTTCGTTTCCCTAGCTTTGTTTCCTTCTTAGTAAAATAAACGTGACATTGGCTGAATGCACAAACCGTGCGAAGCCAAAAGAAAAAAAAGAAGAAGAAACTTGTCAGATATTCTAGCTAGCCAGTAGCCAATAGCCAGCTTTCGTGTTGACGGATATCGTAGCCGTGGCTATTTTGTGAATAGCCGCTAGTTGGCTAGTTATTAGAATAGCTACCCATCGCTAGCATGAAGCAATTGTCAATCAACTTAAAGAGCGTTGATGGAGCAAACGTTATGGTTGGTAAACATAATTCGGTGACTGTTATTTTCAAAAGAAAACTGCCTGATTTAATTGTTCTCAAATGTGTTTGCCACTCTTTGCAGAAAAGGCGGCTGAATCATTACCACGCCAATTCGAATTTCTTGTAAGAGAAACCCATAACTGGTTTTCATACAGCCCTAAACGTTTGAAATATTACAGAACATTATATGAAACCATGAATACCAACACTGATCCGAAAAAAATCCAAGGACTTAGCGGAACTCGCTGGCTCGCTCGTTATCAAGCCATTAACACAATATTGGAGCAGTGGGAGGAATTGAAGCTGCTTTTTTCTATTGCAAAATCTGATGACAAATGTTACATGGCGGAACAGCTTTATGATATCATGCGGAGGCTTCCTTTTAAAGCTTTATTAATTTTTCTACAAAATGAATTAAAGCATGTGACGCAATTAAACTTACTTTTTCATAGTAAAAATGTTGAACCTATCAAATTGTTTGAGGATTTGTTTCTGTTCTACAAAAATTTGCTAAGTCGTCTTGTTGTACCTTCACAGTTGGAAAAATTGGTGGACTCTGAACTGATAGAATTTAATTTCCGGGAACATCTGATGCATACAGCATCAATGTATTTTGGTTTTGACTTTCATACCATATCACAAGAACTTGAAGAAAAGGATCTGTTGGATGTCATGGAATGATGCAAGAACTTTTTATGTTCTCTGGCCGAGCAGATTCAGAAAAGGCTTCCGGATAATTTATCACTGTTGAAAACGGTTGCTGATTTGCACCCAAGAGTTGCTACATCTCAAGTCAAACCCGATATAAAACCAATATTGAATCACATTCAGCGAACTCATATAAATGGCAAGAAAAATGACATCGAGTCTGAGTGGCACCAATTATGTAATAAAATATGGACGAATACCTCTTCTTCAGCTGATTTTTATATTGAAGTTTATAATGATTGTGACGCAGCTGGCTGTAAACGTTTTGAAAATATTGCAAAATTCGGATTATCATTTGTCACAATTGTCACTGTTCCAATTTCAAACGCGAGTGTCGAACGTGCATTTTCTGTATAAATGTCGTTAAAAATAAGTTGCGGAATAGACTATCTATTCAAATGTTGCAAAGTATCATGATGGTCTGATTTACATTAAATCGAAATGGTGGATCGTGTACAACATTTAATCCATCCAATAAAATGTTAAAATTCAACTTAAACATGTACGATTTCAAAAAATCTGAATCTTCAGATGACGATGAAATATTTGATGTATTAAATAACTTACAATAAAAAGACTTGAAACATATTACAGCATATTATTTCTAAATCATGATGATTTTTTTAAAATATATTTTAGGGGGACAACTCAATAATTATGGCGATTTTAGGGGTTTTTGACGCATTTTTTTTTTTTTTTTTTTTTTGACGCCTCAGGGTCGCGGGTTATTCCACAGAGAAAACCGTGGCCCTGGCACAGGCAACTGAAGGAACACGGGTGGGTTTTAGTCAGTAAAAGTCTGACACGCCCTCCCGCTCCACCCAGAGCGGGAGAAGTCATTTGATGATTTCCCACCCAAAAAAAAAAAAAAAAAAAAAAAAAAGGGGTTTTTGACACAAATTTAGGGATAAATATTGTTGTGTATCTTGGATTCAATTAAAACAACTGTATAAGATGGAACTGTATTATTATGACTATTTATAATCAACTCAATTGAACACCAAACGTAAGTCTCTTTAACCGCGGAGCCATTCGCTCCCGAACGCCCTCACTGTTCATCCGCTAGAGGCGTTGACGTCGACTAGTGCTGTGCGTAACAATCTCTCCCTCGTTATAGATACGTTGTTACAGGTTCAGGCGATTTGGCGGTCTCCTGACTCTCTTGCTGCTGCGTGGTGCCATCTCTGTGTGTGCAGTTGCAACTTCTAAAGGTAATGTACTCACAGGTTCTGTTGGTTGCGGTTCCAGTTGAACTTCTGTAGGAATTTCTATTGTTTCAGGCATTTGCGACTTTCTTGCCTCCTGTGCATGTGATATCTCTTTCATCTTTCCAGGGCTAGGCTGCACAGCTGACTCTAAGTTGGGATCACTTTGGGTAGATATAACTTCTGGTTGCTTTGAATTGTACATGTAGGTCGTGTCCAGGTTTTTTCTCAAACATGATGTCTTTAAGATTTGATCCACATGTCTTTGGTGAATCCTGCCATCTACCTCTACCTCATAATGTAGTTTGCCTGTTCTGCTTCTTATATTCCCGAATTTCCATTTATTTCCGTCATACATTCTTACCTGTACTCTGTCTCCCGTTTTGAATTCTTTATTTTCTTTAATTTCTTCATTCTTGTACTCTTTTGCTTTTGGTCTTTTTACTAAATCAATCCTTGTTCTGTACAGTCTTTTGAACATCATCTCCGCTGGACTCAACCCCATTGTACTATTGGGTGTTTTCCTGTACACCATCAGGAATTTCTGTAATTTGTCTTGTAGAGATCCTTCTTCACTTCCCATAGCTTTTATTTTATTTTTAAAAGTTTGCACATATCTCTCTGCTTGGCCATTCGTCGCTGGATGAAAAGGTGCCGTAAATTTAGCTTCGATTCCGTTTTCTTTTAGAAATCTTTTCATTTCCTCTGATCTGAATTGTTTTCCATTGTCAGAGACTTGTGTGATTGGCAAGCCAAATGTTGTATATACTTTTTTCAATATGTTAATAGTAGCTGTAGCTGTTGTAGATGTAGTGGGTATGACTTCTAACCACTTTGTATAAGCATCCACAACAATCAGGAAGTATTGGTTCATGAATGGTCCCGCATAGTCAATGTGAATGCGACTCCATGGTTCTTTTGGGTATTCCCAGATGTGTACTGGTACTTTTGTAGGATTCTTCTGCATTAAACAACACTCTTTGCATTTCTTTACCATCTGTTCAATGTCTGCATCAATATTTTTCCACCACACATAGCTTCTTGCTAGTGCTTTCATTTTAACAATTCCAGTATGAGCTGTGTGAAGTTCTTCTAAGATCTTAGATTGTAGTTTCTTAGGTATTACTATTCTTATGCCATAAAATATGCAGTTATCCTGTAAGGAAAATTCATGAAGTCTATTTGAATTTTCTTTTCCTGATTGGATGTCTATGTATAATTTTTGTAATTCTGTGTCTTTACTAGTGGCTTCTTTGACTTCTTGTAATGTTATTGGCATTTCAGCTATTTGATTTAAGTAGAATGCATCATCATCTGTAATTTTTACTTGACTAGTATTAGATGAATTTTGTAATCTTGAAAAGTAGTCTGCATTTGAATGTTCAGAAGTCTTGCGTAGCTTTATTTCATAGTTAAAACCTGCAAGAAAATTTGCATAGTGTACCAGCCTTATAGCTGTAGTAGCTGGTGTAGCTTTTTCTGGATGTAGTATTCTTGCCAATGGTTGGTTGTCAATAATTAGTGTAATTTTTCTTCCATAACAGTATTGAAAGAATTTCTTTAGTCCCCATATTAGTGCTGCTGCTTCCTTATCTAGTTGGCTATAGCCTTTTTCAGCTCTTGATAGGGATCTTGATGCAAATGCTATTGGTCTTTCCGTTTTGTCTGGCATAATGTGTGACAACACAGCTCCAAATCCGATAGGTGATGCATCTGTAGCTAAAGTAACAGGTAAGTTTTCATGAAATGGTATAAGTACTTTCTCACCACAGATTTCGTCTTTCAACTCTTGAAATGAGTTCTGACATTCTTTTGACCATATGAATTTTGTATCTTTCTGTAATAGCTTGTAGAGAGGATTAAGCTTTGATGCCAGGTTGGGTAGGAATTGTTGATAATAATTAATCATCCCAAGAAAAGTGCGAAGAGATGATACATCTGTTGGACATGGGCTGTTCTTTATGTCCATTACTTTATCATCTGTAGGATGTAATCCTTTTTCATTTATTGTGTGTCCCAGGTAATTTATCGATTTTTGGAAAAATTGACATTTCTTCTTATTTAGGCGTAATCCACATTGTTGTAATTTCTGAAATATGATTCTAATTCTTTGTAATAATTGTATATATGTTTTGCCTTGTACGGCAATGTCATCAAAGAAACACGCTGTACCCTCCATTCCCTGTAGGGTTTGGTCCATATATCTTTGCCAAACATTTGGTGCAATCTTCACTCCAAACATCAATCTTTTTACCCTGTAGGTCCCCTTGCATGTACTTATGGTTTGCATCTCTGCAGTATCTTCATTTGTCATCAAATGTAAATATGCTTGATTTATGTCTAGTGTGCAAAAGTATTTTCCACCACTTAGTTTTTGAAATATTTCTTCAATTCTTGGTATTGGGTAGTTATCATTCTCCAGATTTTTATTCAATGTTGCTCTATAGTCAGCACATAGACGTACCTTTCCATTTGGTTTTATTACAGGGACTATGGGTGTACCCCACTGTGAATATGTGACTTTCTCTAATATTCCAGCAGCTTCCAATCTGTCTATCTCATTTTCCACCTGGGTTCTGAGTGCAAATGGCACTGGACGTGGTTTCAGGAATATGGGTACTGCTCCCTCTTTTAATTTGAATGTAGCTTGATAATCATTTATTTTTCCAATCTCTTCTGAAAATAATTCTTTATATTCTTCAAGTAATTTCTGTAATTTTTCTTTGAATTCTTTTTCTTTAATATCATTTTCTTCTCTATTAATGGAATTTATATCAAATTGTAGATTTAGATTTCTTATCCATTCCCTTCCAACCACTGGGTCAACTTTTCTATCAATTACAAAAATTCTTCCTTGTATTTGTTTATTTTTGTATTTAATATTTAGTTCAGCAGTTCCAATGGGTTGTATGTTTTCACCAGTGTAAGTTCTCAATTTAACTAATGTCTTTCTTAGTTTCAGGTTACTGAAGTTATTTTTGAAATATTCTGTAGAACATGTAGTAACTGCAGCTCCTGTATCTAATTCTAAGGTAAGTGACTTCCCATTTAATTGTAGTGTAATATTAAATTTATCTGTGCTATTCTCCATTGGTATTTTATGTATTTCATATATTTCTTCATCATTTTCAGATTCTGAATATTCTTCTTCCAGCTGTAGCTGTTTCTGATCTTTGAAGCATACTGACTGTAAATGTCCTCTTATTTTGCATTTCTTGCAATATAATTTGTGTTTTAGCCGACACTGACTTGCTTTGTGGTTATCTTTTCCACATCTAAAACAATTTATTTTCATTTCCTTATTTGTATTTGCAGTTTTAGTATTTTTCTTGTATTTATTTACCGATATTTTATTTATTTGTATTTCTTGTCCCATTTCTTTAGTTTCAGATTTTGAAGTTTCTATCGCCATAGCGATTTTCATAATATCCTCGAATTTGGTTTTTGGTGATTCTTGTAATAACCTTTCTTTAATTTCCGTATTGCGCAGACCTCTAATGAACTGTACTCTAAGGTGCGTCTCCAAAATTGAACTCTTACAATTGTTACAGGTAAAATTACATTTTCCCCCAATTTCTTTCAGTGCAGCCACATAATTGGCAATGCTTTCGCATTCCTGTTGCGATCTGAGGCAGAACTTGTGTTGCTGTGCTACTTCCCCGGGCTCAGGTGAAATATGATTGCTTAACTCTTTTACCAGTTCTTCAAATGATTTAGATTCAGGTGTTTCAGGTGCCGTGATGTTTTTCAAAACTTGATAGTACTTAGGCCCAATGCAATTTAGAAAAATCTGTAGTTTTGTTGGGGAATCCCTCACACCTTTTAATGTAATGTAGTTTTGTAATCTTTGTAAATAACTTGAAAATGACTCATTTATTTCATCATAAGGATGTAATGTAATGCCACTTATTTTATTTGTACCTTGGTTTTGTAACGCTTGTTGTAGATTTGCTTGCTGTACTTGCATGCCACGCATGGTTTCCATCATTTGTGCTAGTACTTGTGACAATTGCTCCATTTTTAGTATTCGGTAAGAAATAGGAAATTGTGAAGCGGGCTATCATCACAGGATAGGGAGCCCTTGGATAGCAAGGAATAAGTATGGGAACACTTGGAAAACTCAGTACGCACTAAAAAGGTTATATCTGACCACGCGGTTTCTTATGAGTTCTTATTTTTTTTTTTTTTTCACCGACACTCCACTTCCTCGTCGCCATTTTCTGTTGTGTATCTTGGATTCAATTAAAACAACTGTATAAGATGGAACTGTATTATTATGACTATTTATAATCAACTCAATTGAACACCAAACGTAAGTCTCTTTAACCGCGGAGCCATTCGCTCCCGAACGCCCTCACTGTTCATCCGCTAGAGGCGTTGACGTCGACTAGTGCTGTGCGTAACAAATATTTTTGAGAGTTGGTAACACTGGAGCGAGCGCCTGAACGCTGTCAGCGATTATTGTCTAACTCGGAATGCGGCTTAAATCAAGCATTGTTGTTTTGTTTGTGATTGTCAATTATTGTGAATTGGTGTTCCAACTTATTTTTAATAAACTCCAAACCATTCGTAAAATCCATTGCCTTTGCTGCTCCGTACAATTAACAAGACCAACTCAACAACAATGTCTGTAGTTTCTGCTACTCACTGTGTTATTGAAAACTGCCGCACAACTGTATTAAACAAACCGCCAGGAGTTGCACTGCATCCGTAAGTTTTATTTCTCTATCATGTTTTTATTGAAGTGCGATTTCAACTAACAAAGTCTGCCAGGCACATTGCCTGCACTCAATAGCACAGAACATCTTAATCTAATACTCGCTCGCTAGACTGCTGCTTCCTGATTATTTCATTTGTATATTGAACCTAAATGTATCAATGCGAACTACTATTTCATATGTTTACAGATGTCCATCAAGCAACGAAATGCGGAAACGATGGCTGAGACTGTTGAAAAATAAGTGTTCTATGCTTGATTGGTACAAAAGCCAAATCTGCTCCAAACATTTCGAGTCGAAATATTTTGATTCGCAAAGAAAACTGACGGTTAACGCTATACCAACAATTTTTGCACCACCTAGTTTCCCGAAAATTGCACCGAAACCCCCTGCAAAAGTAAGTTTAATTTAAATATTATTTGCCTAGGAATTTTGCTATTACACGAGACTTAAACTTATCCAGCGAAATGTGGGACATTAAGGAATACAGATGTTATGGTATTATTAACATCAGATAAGCTTATTAAAATACTATTCAGTCATTATGACTCTACTAAATCTTGAAAAGCTTTTTTTTGATGTTACTGTATGTTCTCTTTTAATACTGTTATAAATTCATACATAACTTACACCTTTTGCCACTACTCTTGGCTAAGGATCAATAAGGATGCTAGAGCACTAATCTAGATTTCTATATTGGATTGCCAAAAATGTATACCAAGCAAAAAAATCATACAAACAATTTTATTATTAATAAGCAACCTACAGAATATTATCACTTGGCACAAAAATAAAGATTTATTAAAAAACGGTAAAATGTTAAATTTTTATTTTATTTCTGTAAGTAGGTTTGTGCAAACACTTACATGTCAATCATATTTAAAAAACTAGATGAGCGATTTCTATCCGACTGTTGTGAGAAGAAAGGTTGAAACTTACTCAGAGGTCACAGTCTCTTCTAAAATTCAGACATAATCTTGGTCAGATCATGTGAAGGCCATGTAGATTGGTCTCTGAAATGGTTTTTTGAGGAAATAACCACACAGATTTAGTGGACCTGTCCAGTCAGTGCATGCATTTGTCAGTAATCATGCAACTCAACTCGAAACATAGGGAGCTCAATGATTCAACGAACAACACCAAAGAAAGGACATTTGGGCCACATTAATTACTCAATCTCATAACTGTCAAAATGTGGGTGCACTATTAATAGTCACCCCTCTGCCTAAGCCTTCTGGGATTACAGGCGTGATATTATGTTTTGTTATGTAAATTACTCAAACTGCCAGACCATGATTAAAACTTACTGAAAAAATAGAGATTATACATAAAAAAAACAAAAACCCACATTGTCTTCACATTCACAGTAATTCAAATAATATAATACTTTACAAAGTGAACATTTATGTCATTGCCATAAATACTTAATTATTATAATATTGCTATGTTTAGCCACAGAATAAAAACTTGAAGCTTGAATTGGCACAATTGCCACCAAGCAAACCAACAACCCAAACCCACCCTACAAACATGCAAGGTAGTAAAAAGGAGTCTATCAACAAAAAAACCGGGTTTGTCTCCCGTGTCCCTTGGACCTATGAGGCAGAGCCACGACATGTAAGTGACAACATGCTCCATACATAAGCCTGTGCAGTTTTTCCCCATGGAATAAGTGTTAATTGTAGTGGTTACCATTATACTTAGAAAACATTGAATGAGCACATTACCTTTATGATTCAACCATTAGTTAGGAAGCCTGACTTATTTAGCTTCCATGTGTGTTACTCAGCTACCTACTTCTGTATCCATTTAAGTGCATTGCATGCAGCATAATGTGAGTGTGCCTGTACCTTGTGTGAACACTTTCCGAATATACTGAAAAAAGGTGTTCAGTATATTTAGTTAAGACCACACTAATGTAGAGCTTTTTTTTATGTATTCTTTGTTTTAGTTTTTATGTGAATATGTACTATTATTACTATAGCCTTGGTTTTTGTGTATACTAGGTACTGCAATGCCCTGCTATCATTATAATTTTCGAGCCAATAAAATTGAGATGAGCCTCAAACACAAGCTACTTTGTTCTCAGGGCATGGAACCACCAAGGTCCAAAGTGGACAGGTTGCTGAACAAACTGACACAAGCTGAACTTACTGCTAATATAAAAGCCAGCATGAGTAAAATGAAAGAACCTGCTGATTTGGATGCATTTGTCACTGATGACCTCAGGTGCCGCCCTGATGCACCAAAAGAGGCTGTCCTATGGCTCATGGTTAAGAAACAGGACCATTTAAATAATAGACTTATGGAACTGGTAGTCCAAACCAAGAAACATGTGGAAATCCTCAGTAATAATTCAGAGGAATCTTTAATATCTAAGAGAGATAATGAACAAACTATTGAGTCTTTGAAGTATATAGTAAAATGTCTTCAAGAAAAACATGCCACACTTGAAGAACAGATTGAAATCTTGACTTCTGTTGAATCTAGATAAGTAGTGTAATAATTTTACGTAGACAACAGATTTAAGTAATAATTATGTAAAGAAATTATTGCTTCTATTTTTACTTTTATGTAAGCAGTTTTCAAGTGCCGAGTAAAATAAACAAGTGTTTAAATATATTCCTTTTATTAAGGTTATTAATCTAGTTGCCTTAAAACTATGAATAAAATATATTCAATATTGTGAATGAACACATTACAGTCTCATTAGTTAAGAGGATCATGATTATTAAAATATAATTAAAATTGACAAAAAAATAAATACTTTGCTACTTATTATCTAACTCACTATTTACGTCTCAATTGTTTTTCTAATATATCCCTTAATTTTAATTTCCTATTTGTTTTATCAGTCAATGGTCTGCCAAGAGGAACTATTTCCATTTGTTGCAAACGTCGCCTAAATCGCTGGTAGAATTCTAAAACGTTAGGATCAGCCCACACGTGGCGCGAGTCGAAGTCTAGTACCCTCAGGGTTTCTAGACTTTGTGCTCTGCTCAAGGCGACATAGGCTTGGCCAGCCTCAAATATTTTTGATAAAGACATTTCAACACAGTCCAACGTCAAACCTTGAGATTTGTGTATGGAAAATGCCCAAGCCAGATTCAAAGGAACTTGTCTGCGGCACAGCAGAGATCCATTCGAATTTTTTACATACCAGCGTTCAGATCTTGCTGTATACTCCTTTCTATTCTTAAACCTAACTACAGGAAAGCCTTCCTCAAATCTTACAACTACTCCTCTTGCCCCATTGACTAAGCCAGCATTAACATTGATATTTTTCAACAGCATCACTTGAGCACCTACTTTCAGTAACAGTTTGGAAGGAGCAATAGTCTGCATATCAAGTTGTTTGGTGGCATTATCACTGTCTTGTGAGGAGAATATTTTCTCTTCACCATCCAAGTCACTTAGCTTTGAATCATTTATCATTTTTGAGTCATTTGTGTGAGAACACAACCTTGTTGCTAGAATACCATCACTCTCAATCTTCTGCCTAGATGTGCCAGTAAGGCGTTCACTGATTTCTTTGGTGACTCTGCCAATTCTTATGCTGTTGAGAATAGAGATGAATTCTGAATCATTTTGCCTATGAACTTGCTTGAGTTCAAAACAGAGTTCAATGCATTTGTCCCAACAAGAAGACTGGAAGCAGAACCTCTTCCCTGTCTTGCCTTTATCCATAACTGGTGGTAATTGCAGGAAATCTCCACATAGTATAAGTTGTATTCCACCAAAGGGTTTGTCGTTCTTCCTCACATATCTTGCAACTGCTTCCAATTTCTGTAATGGAAAAAGTCGCCAATGTTAATATACAAACATCTTAGATAATTTTTAATTATAATAGTAAATAAATTATTTATTGTATTATATTTATTTATAGTTCCATTATATAAAATAAAAAAAATGGTTTGGAATGTTCTGTTTGAACACACTATGTGCTTGTTGTTAGTTCAGTAGAATAATGAAAGGTTTACAGTAACAGTAAAGCAGAAATAAACAACTAATAAACAGATAAAAGAAACAAATATACCTCAAAGAATCCTCCATCTACCATAGATATTTCATCTATAATGAGGTGTTTACATTTTCTCCATTTCTGTGCCACCAATGGTAATTTCATGGCTCTTTCGCAAAGATGTTCTAAGGTTCCAGTCCCATCTCCAATGCCAGCAAATGCATGAAGGGTTGTACCACCTGTTTGAAAAGAGAATAAGGTATAGTCAACCACAAAAACTAGTTAACGCCATACAGAAGATAATAAAATCTATGAATAAAAACTTTGTAACTCTAACTTGTGTGTTTTTGAAGAATAGTGCTTAAGATGCACAAGCACTAATATGTTAACACTTAGCAACTTAGAAGAAATTTTCTCAGGGAATAATGATCTTTAAGATAGATCCTATTTCATAATTATAAGGTTCCTAAATATTATGTTAGTGAAAACATAAAATTACAATAAATTAAATATGAGACTACCACTTTTAAAAGTTGCTTTGTGTATTCACATTAGTGCTTGTAACTGTGCATTATATAGAGAAACCTATGAAGTAAAATTTATACTTAAAACAATAATGAGGAATGCCCAGCTAATTAAAACAGGCCACGTTTTCCAGTGTAATGTATGTCTGAAGTTAATACAAAATATCATTATACTCTAACCACCTACCAACATGGCAAGCAGCAACGCCAGTTGAGGCTGTAGGTACAGTGACATCAGGGGGCAAAGCTGCCACAATCCTCTTCAGTAAGAAACTCTTGCCAGTCCCAGCTGACCCAGTGAAGAATATGTTCTTCCCTCCAAGACAAGCTTCTAATACTTTCTGCTGCTCAGGGTTCAACAAACTTGTATTTGTCAATGGTGATGGAGAATACAACTTCTTTGGTGCTGGACCGCGTGTGCTATCGTCCATTTTACGCTTCTTTGATGGAGGTGACGGAGTCGTCATAGTAGATTTAGGGATATTCTTCTTAGCATTATTCAGATCAGCTACTGTGACTGGGCTAACTTCTTCAAAAGCCTGAGCTTTGCCACTCAATAATTTAGACCTCATGGTTTGCTTTGATGGTGTAGTATTACTACTGCCTTTGTCTCCTGTCATTTTAACAAATATCGTTCTCAAAAATCCCACGAGATTCGTCGGTGGCGCGTTCGAAATGAACAAAGTGCAACCAGCATCTTGAAACTTTACGCTTGCCTTACCTTCTGCCATGAACTTTTTAAACACATTTATACCTTTCAATGCAAATCTAATAGCGGCGTGTTTCTCACTTGTAATCTCCATAAACATTTCGCGAAATTCGTTTCGTATCAAGCGAAGTGAAGCTGTCTTGTAATTTACTTTCCTAGTAATCGATCCCTGTGTCATCCATTCTAGAGTCACTGCACAAGATAAAAACGAATCTCCACCTTCCATTTTAACTTTGGCTTTACTTTTAATTCATAAAAATAAAATTGATACAAAAGGCGCGTAACTTAACGTAAAAGTACTTAATCAAACTGACAGGACAATGACATGACAGTTGACATTGACACGACAAAGGCCGCATTCCGAATTGCGCTGTAATCGATTTGAGCGCGCTTACACCCGTTCCGAGTTAGCGTGAGCGCGATAACGAAGTCTCGTGAATCGCCATAGATGACGTCATGACATGCGCCATTTGCGATAACGCGACCATGCCCTCTAATAATATCACTAGGGATGGCGCTTCTTTCCGAAAAATATCGATTTTTGAATCGATTCGAATTGTAAGCTGATGAATCGTATCACAAAAAAATCGAGTTCTAAAAGATCGATTTCAACAAAATCGTATTTTTTTCAAGTTTGCATTTCTAATGTAAATTTAAATCCATTTTAGGAAAAACAAGAAAGATTCCATAATAATATAAACTATTTTTACTGATAAGAGATCATTAGTATTAGTTTCTTTTTGGTTCGGGGAATTCGATAATAACAATTATTTTTACTCCCATATCAAAGTCAGATCAGTTAAGAAATAAGACACTTATTTTCAAAATGTATTTAATTAATGAGATAGTTTCCCAATGCTTCATATCGAAACTTTAAAAAAACCATAGTCTGTCAAGTATACTGGGATTCAAGCGGTTCTGCTATCACTTGCGATGTTGCTGGCAATTGAAGAAATGCGCTCACGAGGAACAGGTGATCCCACGATACTCATATAAATCATGGCTATTGAGTGGTGAAGGTCGTGATAAATAGTTTTTTTTTCAAAATCGAAAAATCTAAATCAATTATTTTATTTCACCTAAACCTACATGGGCACTTATTAAACGTCAGAAACTAGGTCCACGGTTCCAATTGGTCGTTTCGAATGGAGAAGAGCCGGT
Source organism: Dasypolia templi (assembly GCA_963555695.1). Lineage (NCBI taxonomy): Eukaryota > Metazoa > Arthropoda > Insecta > Lepidoptera > Noctuidae > Dasypolia > Dasypolia templi. The sequence continues at coordinate 9,179,660 of OY743157.1, forward strand.
ACAGTTCCTGCCAGTACAGTATAGGATCATACTTCAGGTGCAGAACTGCCTGCGATGCCTACCTACATGTAGAGCTTATAGCCATCTCGAGTGTTTTTACCCTTTAACCGGCAACATCGTAATATTACGGATACATTCAACTAATTCTAAATAATTTAATGGTTTTTACCATTATAGAAAAAAAACGAATGGCGATTTTCAAGGGTGAAATATCGATTCAGTACTGCATATCTATTTAAAAAATCGATCTTTTGGGCCTGAAAAATCGATCTCGGATTGCCATTCCTAAATATCACTGTGAGCGAATTGTTGACAGCGCACGGCTGTCATAATCGTGATATCTAAATCGGAACGCAAATTATCTATGTGAGCGCAGTCAGCGATTATGGTCTACTCCGAATGCACCCATAGTTCGACAAACACCAGCCAGAGACTTCAACTTCTACAAAGTAGATGACATAAGCTTTTCCTTAATCAAATAAAATCATAAAGTCGTTTGTATTACATTAGTTATGTCATAATATTACAGAAATGTCAGAATGTTAAAAATAAAATATAATAGTTATAATGTCAAATGGAATAATAGCATGTCAATCAGATATTGATTCATCACTAAGGAAGTCGTCAATGGGGATGGCAAGTTAAAGCTAATCTCAGATGGCGCTGCGTGCGGTTGTTCCCAATGGCGTCAGTATGACATTTCTTGAATCGTGTAAACAAACCAAAAAAACATACATTGTGGGCGATTAGTGTAGTTTATTTGATAACATGGACGCGAAAATGTATTCTACTTGGAGCTTGCTTGAAGTTTAAGCCGAGTTAAAGAGAAGAGGGGCGTCTGTTAAAGGAAGAAAAGCTGATTAAGGGGAAAGGACTCTTGAAAAAAAACTTTTTAGGAGCTGTTTCCCTAGACCTAGGTCAACGTAGACCTTTGAAATCAATACGCTTACAATGTTTGAACGAATAATTTTATAATTAAATAACTTTTTAGTCGTTAGTATGTATATTTATTATATATTTTTAAATTTTAGATTGTTCATGAATACTGTCATGTATTGTATGTATACAAGTTAAAATGATTGAATCAAACTAATTCAGGATTATATTTACAACAGCTTAACTAATGCATAACTTTACTTAAGTAATAGTTCTTTTTACTTTTGGTGTTAAAGAGAGAAGAATAATTGGTTATATATTTTCAGGTGAGAGCTGTATGACAACAATTTTAACTTTTGTGCACCACAACTCTCTCCAAATGAAAGAACCCTCTATCATACTTCCACCGTTGGAGATTTACCAACACAAAAATTTTAACTCTATTTTACCTCCGCTTGAAAGACATTGGTGCCGATTCTCTTGTACACCGAACTAAACTAGTTTAGTTCGGTGTACAAGAGAATCGGCACCGATGTATTAGATTATTTTGAAAGGTCAATATTTCTTATCGGTTTTATTTTATGTGATGGTAGGTAGTTCCTATTTTACTAATACGAAATATTTCTGTAATTTTGAAGATTCAACAAAAAACAGATGCATCAGAAAAATTATATGAAGATAATAATAATAATAATTTAATAATGACCGCAAGGCGGTATGGCAAAGCAAGGAGCTTCACGGGCGCTTCTATCGGGCTCTTCATGAGCCTGGTGTAGATTTCCTAGCGTCCGTATCCTGGCTACGTTTTGGTTACCTTTTCGGGGAAACTGAAGGTTTCGTCTATGCAATTATGGACGAAGTTATCTTGACGAATAACTACCGCAGACATATTATGAAGGACGGGACGGTTGACGTGTGTCGGGCATGCCACCGTCCAGGTGAGTCCATCAGACATATTATCTCTGGTTGCTCTCGTCTGGCTAACGGCGAGTACTTGCACAGGCATAACCAAGTAGCCAGGATTATTCACCAGCAACTTGCTTTGCAATAGAAACTTGTGGATTCTGAGGTACCGTATTACAAGTATGTGCCCGACCCAGTTCTCGAAAATGACCTTGTCACGTTGTACTGGGATCGGTCTATCATTACTGACAGGACTATTATCGCTAATAAGCCTGACATAGTAGTGATAGATCGATTAGCGCGCCGCACAATGATTATCGATGTTACCATTCCACATGATGAGAACCTCGTGAAAGCTGAGAAAGAGAAACAAACAAATTAAATATCTCGACTTAGCACACGAGGTTGTTGACATGTGGAATGTGAGCTCGGCTGTCATTGTGCCGATTGTCGTATCGGCCAATGGCCTGATGGCAAAAAGCCTCGACCAACATCTCTCGAGGCTTTCGTTAGGCGGTTGGATCAAGGGCCTGATTCAGAAGGCAGTACTCCTCGATACGGCTCGCATTGTGAGGAGGTTCCTGTCTCTGGAGCCCTAACCACCAGTAGCTTGGACCCTGCTCCCGCTACCGGCGGACCACAATATTTTTTTTTTTTTTTTTTTTTAAGTTGTTTTATAAAAATATTTAAAAATGTATTAGAATAAGGATAAGAATAAATAAACGACCTAATAATTTTATTGATCCAAAAATATACACATAGACACAGGTTGTATAGTAGTATATGCTAAGACTTAATCAAGATCAAGATCTGCATTTATCAATGATCACTTTATATAAAAGGATTTGTCAAGAAGACAATGAATAAACTCCAACTATCAAGTTGACAGAGTGGCAGAAAATTCTGTAATTTATCTACATTGAAAAAGATGAGTTGTATAGAAAACATATTAAGAGAGTTAGATTATTTTACAATAACGATATATAGGCTGAAATTATGAATAAATATCTGTATAAAGATTATTATAATATAATAAAAACACCAAAAATTTATTTGTGAGTTTTATTTGTGACTCTCGGAAATTGCATAACATTAAACATAAAAATATTTAATATCTATAGGTCTTAGTACAGCTGTTCAGTAGAAACTCCGCTTACCCCACTCACACCTGTATTTGAAATGATATGCCCTATGCAGTCATGTTGACAAAACAAATTTAAATTTCTCATAATTTTCTAATCCAGTGTAAAACTTGGCAGACTCAACATGACTTAATAAAAGGTCTGCTGAAAAAAGAGACAGCATTGTGGCAGTCTGAGTAAAAACTGATTTTTGTTATTTTGATTGTTAAAATTGTCACCACAATCAACAGGTGTAACAAGAGAAGAAATTTCTAACTCTCTTTCGTATTCCATTATATTGTGGATTCTGAGAAAAAGAAGGATGTGGGGTTTGATTGCTTGAAAGATGTTGGAAAAGATTCTTTTGAATGTTTCTCTTAGCATGTCTGTGGTCTCTCGCACGAGCACTGGCTGATAATATCCTTTTCTGGTTCCATGAAAAGAGACTTGGTACTGCTTCTTTCTTTAAAAATTTGTGTACACAGGGCAAACCTTAAAACAAGATGAACAATGATAAATATTTAAAGATATTAAGTAATGTTAACAATTTAGATATATAGATACTAGCTTAAATAGAAGAACTATCGTTTATAACACCCACCTGTACTCACACTTAATAATTGGTAATAAATAATGAAAATGATCTCGACATAACCTCGTCGTCCTAGTAGGCTCAGTTTTTAATCCTTACGGCAGCTATCCACTTTCTTCTTTTAATACGATTTATTGGAAATTTGTATTGGCCTACCAGGGCTGCCAGGTGAAAAAAATCTGCAATCGTACCACAGCATTAAAAAAGTCGTATACCCAAGGAAAATTCGAAACAAAAAATCGTACATTATTATTCATCCGTTTATTGACTTTTATTACAAAATTAACAATAAAAAGACTACGAAATAAGTAATGATATGTAATGAAAATAGTATGAAAATTTAAATTATAGTAATGAAATCACTTTTTTCTGTATAAATTTTCCGTATTCATTAGTTTAATCTCGGTAATAGGTTATAGTTTTAAATAGGTAATAGGTTTAAAATCGGTGCAGTTTCCGGTGACTCTTATCATTTGCTTTGCCAGCAAGGTGCCATTGACAGTTTCGTTGGCCAAACTATTTCTAAGTTTGGTTTTTAATTTAAGGAAATTACAATAAAAGGGAATTCCCTCAACACTCTGGGCAGGCTGAGCACGTTTCATTATTTATATTATTCTGTCACTGCTCTAGATACTTACTCTTTTGAGACAAAAGTTTGTTACTTTGTTGCCAGACCTAATTGAATAAAATAAATGGATCGAATGTAAAAAATCGTATGTTTTCCGTACGATTTCGATGCTTCGATCGTACTCGTATGAAATCTGCAAAAAGTCGTACAAATACGATTTAAATCGTACAAATGGCAGCCCTGTGGCCTACGTTTTAACACCCAATTATATCATCATCTTATATACGATGCTATACAATTTGACAGATAATTTGGAACAATCATATACAGCGCAGCAGCCACTTTGACAGTTGCCTTCACCATTGTGTAATAACATTTTTCAATTCATATTTTGTTAGGTGCCCCTAAATTTGAATGCAGTCATATTTTTTATAATATTAGATAAGTACTTACTTCATTATAAATGTAAAGTAATAAGTAAGTAAGTGTAATGTTTATTGGAAATGTTTAAAATAGGTAGGTACCCGCGTTGAGGTATTTTATACTAAATTAAATACATATATTAAGATTTTGTACCAAATATTCCTATTCAGCAAGTCAAATGTCCAGACTGTTATTGTTCTTCTAGATGCTTCAAAATTTAAAAAAAAATACAATCAGTTTGTCAATAGTTTCTCCGGAGCGGTCCCGATGCCCTGATATATTAGCGATAGATTCTCCTATTAACTAAGTACCTATGTCATAATTTGCGAAATCTAGGGCGCGCTTTTCTCCTCTGCCTACTCCATCCAATGCAAGCGTTATGTTATAATTTAAATTTGACTGCAAATAAACCTAATGTGCTCGATATGTCGTGTTTACGTACTGAGTTAATTAACTTCAGATTTAGCTCAGCAAGACAAGCTGTCATTAAATTGGACGTTGTTTATATTTCGATCGTAAACGTTGAAAAGGTAAACAAATTCTTTAGGATATTAGAATAAACATGTCAGATTTGCATTAGGTATCTATATGTTAACATTGATAACTGAATTGTTGATAATACGTTATGGTTAATAATACCTTTTAGCCAATGCTTTCGAACTACCCCGCTCAGACGCAAAATTTAACCAAGTTCTCCAAAAAACGCTATTGTTACACCACTATCCGACACCTGGAGATTTCGATCTACTGAGTACCTAGATAGGTACCTAATACCTACAGTAGGTAATCGTTTCAATCAGTCAGGTTTTAATATCATGCATTCTTATTAGGTAGATACGCTATAATCTATATACAATAAGTTCCTACTACTAACAGTAAATAAGAATAGAAATTGGTCAGAATTTCTTATTAGAAACACAAATAAAGAGAAAACTTACTATGTAGTTACATACTGTCACCATCTAATTCAATGCTGCTATCTACTTAGTTAGTAGGAATTGATTAGCCTAAACCTTGAAATTCTACATACCTACCTCCTGCCCACCTTAGTTTCACCAATTCTGCAATTTTCAGACAAAACGCGAGTGAGATAGTGTCTTAAAAACCACTATCTCACTCACGTTTTGCCTGAAAAATTGACAAAAATTTACTTACTTTTTATTTATGAACCGTTTGTACTACCTAACCCTTTCATAGATACCTATAGATAGGTATACTTACCTACTTATACGTGAGATATTCCAGCGCAATGGTAACATGATCTCGACAAGACTCTATCGATTCAGTGGCCCGCTGTGCAGAATTCGGCTCATCCTGACATGACGCAACCGTGCAAACAGACGCCCGACGGGCCGACAAGGGAATTTCATTACACATGCTATATTTCAGAAGCCTACTGTGACATTAACCATTGCTCGATGCCAAGCGATATGAGGTCATCAGTCAATCTCTTTGTAATTTCACACTGCACTCCAAGTTCCTCAGTTTCTCGCAAATCGATCTTATTTCGTTAGCAGTAAAATCCGAAATTCTGAGACAACACTTTGGCGCATGAACCAGGCTTTCGTTTTACTGAAAATATTGAGATGTTCTTGATCGTAGGGCGCAGTTAAATAAATTATTTGCAATTATTATAACTGCACTGCAAGGTACTGGTTTAAAAGTGGCTAGTCATTAAGGATGTGTTGTATAAATTCGTAGGTAAGTATGGGTGCTGTAGGTACCTACAGATAACGGACGTATTAAAATAAAATGATGCGTCGATAATGCGGGGTAGGTACTGAACACTGAAACAGTGGCGATACTTTAATGTGAACGGAAGCAGCCACTAAACGTATCAACGCCATTTGCTTTCAAAGTAAATACGATTATTTTCGCGATCATTTGAAAATATTTAATGCTGATAGAAATAAAGCCAAAAAGTATCTATTACCGTCCTTAAATATGACAAAATTTAAAATGGGAATTCTGTTTATTTCTCAGGAGTAAAAATCTGCTGGTCTGCTCCCGGCACTCATAAACTTTTGCTTCGATATTATGAGTCATACGGTGACGGGTTTCTTTAATAAGTCATAAAATGCCAATAAAAATAGTTTTATGGTCCATTTCACATACACAATAATTAAAATGTTTCGGTCTAAGTCTACACATGAAGTTTACAGTCTGGCTCTCCCGTCTCCAAACTCTGGGTGGGTTATGGCATGATGGAACTGGGAGACTTTTCTTTTATTATGTAGGTGGGAAGTTAGACCTAAAGGTGCCTGCTGTGGCATACATAAGGTAGGTACCTACCTGCTAAGATAGGTAAGTAGGTATAAGCTACTTACCTATCTTAGCAGGTAGGTACCTACCTTTTACTTTGGGTACAAATTCTTACTGCATCACAAATCATCATTTTCACATCGCCTATAAAACAGACATTAAACTTGGTACACAGCTTTTAGTCCATCCAAGGATGACAGCATGACATGACAGGCACAAGGAATCGATACAGGAAACAAGCGCGCGCGCACATAACCCAGAATTAGCAATGTCCCCGTCGCATCTGCCGTTGCCGTCAGCCGACAAACGGTCACTTCGCGTCGTAAACGGAACTGTATTGCGAAAATTGTTTTAGCTAATGCATGCATTATTGTAACACCTTTATACACTGAGAGAGCTGTAACATTTTATGGAGAATTTCTAGCACAGATTTACGATTTCGAAGTTCTAGGAGTTAGGTAAAAATACATGTTGTTTTAATGATAAATGATTTTATTTCTGTAAGTAGGTTTGTACAAACTTTTACACGTCAATCATTTTCAAAAACTAGATGAGATCGGCGTTTCCTATCTAATCATAATTATAGTTGATAATTTTTGTTTAATAATCTTCTAATTACATCAAGATAAACGTATAAGTAGGTAGGTACCTAAAATGGTTTATAGGTTCCAAGACCTTAAATCAATTGGATGTCGCTGCAACAAACTTGAACATTAACTAAGTACCTACCTAATCGTAGGAACATGGAAGCGGATAATCGATTCGGCTAGGCACTTTGGCGTCGCAAGCGTTCCGCGGATTCGGTTTGATTTAGTGCCGGATGATCGGGTAACATCTAGATTCCCCAAAATTGCCATGCAATTATTAGGGTCCACAAACTGGCAACCACCGAATATAACCTGTACTGAAACGCAACACAGCAATGTGGAGACGACAGACACGATCCTTTTGTCTGTTTGTGTCTCAGCATTTTTTACCTAACGGCCGAACGCCTAAGGTCATATGGGAATTTTAATTTGCGGTCACCAACTTGCTTGCCTGACCACCATTTACCAACCATTGATTCGAGGAACTGCCTCTATCTATACCTACTCTCTGATTTTTGTCTGAACTTTGAACGCAACAAAAGGGTTGTGTGTCAATGGTAGATGCGATGCATCTGAATATCAGTAGGTACCTTTTGCTAAACAACGCCATGTGGATACAACTTTCAACTTATATCAATAAACCACAAGTAAAATTAAACTAAGTGCCGATTTCACAAATGAAACTGAACGCGATCAGCACTTTAAACTTAGTTCAATTTTCCATAGAAAATCTGACTCTGACAGCTCTAGAACGCGTTTTAAATGTACTGAACGCGTTCAGTTTCATCGGTGAAATTGTAGGTACTTAAGTATTTTTCAGTTACGTGATGTTTTCAATTTAAGTTCGATATTTTCTGGTGATGTCTGAGATAAATGCATGCTGGTTTATTAAGCGGGTTGCATACCCAGCATACCAACATGACAGTTACCTAAAATATTAGATCTAATATTTTAAAAGAAAACATCGAGCTACAACCAAAACATTAATGCATAGAGTACGCTAGACATATCTATTTACGCGCCAATAAATCATTTAGATAATTGAAAAAATAAATTCTGTCTTCTTAGGACACTCAGAATCCACAACACAAATGAAATGTTTATTTATGATAGTAAAACCAAAACGCGATGTTTGGATTTGTTCATGTGTAATTAGTTGGCAGGGTTCCGAGTAGGTAGGAATGCCCGGGGTTGCGTTACAGGCATATGCTGAAACAAAACAATTCGTGTGAAAGCTGGACAATACCGGGGTGCCGCTGTGGTGGCCACATGTTGTCGGTTTCTGTGGACAACGAGCTTAAAAGATCTTAACCGTTTTCAAACTCAAGATTCAAATAACGATAATTTCCATCTAATAAAAAATAGGTATAAAAAATAACAACGAAAGCGAATAGATTTCGGTCGGTGCATACAGGTAGTTCATAGCTTTACACCACCGAATGACCTACATTACTTCATAGACCCTGAAAAACGGTAATGCGATGCGACACTGCGACTTTCTCGTTGGGCATCACCCGCAATAGCAAATCGTTCTTTTTGACATCATTTCCGCTAAGTTAACAAAAGATTTTAAAACAAAATATGATTCTCTTAATATTTGTTGGAATTGTCCTGAATGCGCATGAGTTTGGAGTCGTTACCGAGGGCGGCGGCGGTGGCGTCGCTCGGCGGCGCGTAGAGATCGCCACACATGGGACGCATCTGTGCGCTCGGCGGAGGTGTACCCTTCTAGCCGAAGCTGTAGTGCGGCCCATTTCGATCATTTATTTTAGAATATTTGGAAGAATTACTTGTATGAGCCGATAAAGATGATCAAAGAAAATGAAACAAGGAACGATAAAATAAGTAGCAACCAACAGGATAAATAAAAACTGTAGGTAAAAAAAATGGTATCAAAATATATCTTGGTACTTAAAATATATTAAAAAATATTCTTATTTAGTTCCTAGAATTATTATGCTCAGGGTCTACTAGAATTAAGTACCTACCTACTTATAATTTAAGAGCCAGGTGTGCGCATTGGTATATTAAGATCATTAACGGATTAGCAGAGCTTAATCATGAATGTTCTCGAAGTGTAATAATTTGTAAAAAAAAAAAACCGGCTAAGTGTGACAAAGACAAAAAATTTATTATTAGTAAGTCAAGTTCCGACTAGTTCCTAATACCTATCCATTTATCCGATGCAGGTGTGCATAACCGATTTACGAAAAACAAATGAATTTGACGAATTTCGTACTAACAAACAATGGGCTCATTATCAGTGAATGCAGGTAGTTCAGAAACTAGACTATAGATTCGGCACACGTGTGACGTATTTTCTTCTAAGCGCAGCTGTGGAGGCCTCCGCAGATGTTTTATGGCGCTGAATATTTCCAAGACGCTTTATTATTTATTACGATATTGCCGTTTAGAGCCTAATCTTCGTTTTTATTATCCAAGAGAAACAATGGTCATCACTGGGCAGTACTATTTTTGGCATACGGTCTGCAGATGGGGTAACTCTGCGTGGGAAAGAATTATTTTCACCGCCTTAATTATTTTTGTCCTAATTTGGTCGGTTATGTGCCTATCTCTGGAAATAAATATTGTTTCTAAACAAACCCAGGTATAGACAGTTTTTCTGAAAATCTAAAATAATAATGGATAAGTTGAAACGGCTGAAGTTCACATTCGATAAATCAATTTTGGCTCAACAATATTGCTTCAGACGAGCATCAATCGGGCTTCGAGGGATCTCATTTTATTGAGCAGACATTAATCAGGATTTCGGAGAATAATAGAAGATACTATTTTATGTTATCTTTGAGTGTTTTAAATAGTTCCAACGACCAGCATAAAAAGGTTTTTTGTTTCAGTTGACAGGCGAGTAGTAGGTACATAGGTATTTAGGTACCGATTTTATGTTAGTTTCAGGCCTGGACATAGGAACATATATGTAATACCTAGGCCTGAAGCCGAAAGTAAAACATTTATATTATACGAGTAGGTATCTTCTTTTACTTTTCTTTAAATATACACTTTTAACACTATACCTCCTTATTTGAGAGCAGTGGTAGCCCAGTGGTAACGGCTGCGACTTACAAGTTGTTGGTCGTAGGTTCGAACCCAGACAGGCGCTTTACTTTGTGTAAATTATTTCATCACCACTGCTCTCAAAACGGTGAAGGAAAACATTGTGAGGAAACCGGCATGTCTTAGAACCAAAAATTCGAAGACATGTGATATCTACCAACCCGCACTGGGCCCGCGTGGTGGATTACGGCCCACTCCCTCTCACAGAGAGGAGGGCTGTGTCCCAGCAGTGGGAACATGATAGGCTGATTATTCTTATGCTTATGCATTTATAAAGCCGTTGCTTAAAGTTAAGAGACGTTTAAACGTCAAAAAGTAGGTATATTTAAACAGATGATAATCATTACATATCTGCAACGTCTATAAATAAGGAGGTATATTTTCTCTTATATTTGTTGGAAATCGAGCATCGCAGAGGGAGATGACACATACAAGGCATTTTTCATATGCAACCTGCGCATGCGCACGTGGATACAACTGAAGTACTTACTTTCACACCTACTGAACGTCCTCAAATGTTTACCACTCAAGTAGGTACTACTCGTTATCTAAAGCAGGTGTCACTTACGAACAAAAAAGTTTGAAAATAAACCGCGTCGCCGTAAAACTCTTAACTAAATAAACTTGCGAACGCGTTAATCTGCTTTAGTTAGAACATCTGTGGCCGACGTAACTAGGGGATGACAAAGACTCGTACACACTGGCGCGACGCCACAGCGCGACACAAAGGCAAGGCTCGTCGCGCGACACGCGGTGACTTTGTGTCGCGCTGTGGCGTCGCGCCAGTGTATACGAGCCTTTATCATTAGACTGCATCATCAGGAATGATAATATCATTCCTGATGATGCAGTCACCTTATCCTCAAATCGTTGCCTTCATTGCATATTATGTTATGAAGGTAACGATTTGAGGATTAGGTAGGTAGGTATATTTTCTAGAAAACCTTGGCATTTTTTTTTTTTTTTGTTGACAATGAAGCTTAATCTCTGTCAATCAATTAGGTATTTACATTGTGATACTAGCAAATACGACTATGATTTATAATTCGGTAATTCATAGCTTAATTTTGTTCATGATATAGGGATCCAATTATGTTGCCAATCTTCACGCTCTGTTCAGTGTTTTCAATGTATGTAATTTAATTAAGAGTAGATATGTACCTTCTTATTAAGCTACATAGGTAAAGAAATTAGTTTCAGCTACATAATCGACCCCATCGTTCCTACTTTCCTACGATTGAAAAACCTCATAAAAATTCAGCAACCAAATGCATGCTTGCCAAATCTGTACCGCCCGTTTTTGCCATTTTCATTCGCGTTTCACCGTTTATTTTGTTCCCTTATCGGTTACTATCTATTTCGTGAGAAACGAGAGATAACGGTAAGAGTAGGTACTTCGGTTTATGAATGAAACTAAATTACTTGTTAGGGAATCCCATGAGCCAACACCAGATGCTGACTTGATTCATCTTGGGAAAAGAAACGAAACGGTGGTTTTGAACATTCTTTAAAACAATTTAGCAATATGCAGAACACAAAAACGGCTTGGGGCCTGGATGCAATTGCAACACATGTTTTATTGTTTTGCCGTAAAATAATTTAAGTCTTAAATCTAAGTAAGGGTAAGTAGGTAGGTACTTAATATAAGCCAGTGCTTGGGAACGGACAAGCAACTGACTGTGTTTCAGACATAAGGTAATAGGTAGATAGATCCAATTAATACCTGATACAGAAATTAATCTTGATTCTAAAAATTAGTCTAGAATGTACATTAATCTCTGTAACTTATGGTTGTTGCCATGTTTAATGGGCTATCTTTCTTCAACCTACCTATTACAAAAATCTATGGTATTTTCTTTGTCATAAGTATTTACAAATAACGTAAAAAGATACTTACAAGCATTGAATGTGCAATGAGAAACTATTTAGAAAATGCTCCATGACACGTTCGCATGACAACCTTTACAATTCTTCAAGGCGATATTACACGAATCCACCAAATTGAAACAATTCCATTGAAAAGCATTGAACATTGCACATTGAACGACTTTACCAATATACAGGTAAATTATTTAAAAACATTCAATGTTCACAGCGCAATGCGATGTCGCGCTAACTCGTACGTCCGGGAATTTCTTTAATCTGCGACTTTTTACTAAATGAGTTGAATAATATAAAAAATATAAAATCTCGAAATCCACGGGCGCACCCACCACCCAGTGGGTATGCCCCTGGATTTCGAGAAGGATAACTAAAGGAGCCTCAAACACCTTATTAGTAGAATTGGCAGAAGAATCCATCCATATCCATAGATCATATTTGAACCATTTGCGAATGACAGAAAGTCAATTAATGAACTTCTTGAAATAGTTGGGAAAATACATTGAGATATGCCTTACCAGCTTGCATGCATTACATGCTTCGCTGTCGTGCGGTGCGCGGAATGAGTCATCGTTCAATCTTCATGTTACACGTTTCAATCGCATTGAACAATTACCAATATTGTTAACATTCCATTGAAAGCGTTCGGTGAATCTAAGCTTTCAATGAGATTCCGCAATCGCATTGAAATGTATTTAGATGTATCAATGCTATTGAAGCAATAAAATTGAAAACAATATTGAACCGAAATTGATCAGTGTAATATCGCCTTTACAGCCTCAATTGATCATCTAGGTAAAATGCATTTATCTTTGTAATACCTTGTTATATTTAGAGTTTGGATAATGAAGCTATTAATATTTTGTCGGGTAGGTACGTCACCGGTGTGGTAACTATTCCCGAAATATATTAAAAGTCAGTCAGCGTCTCGCATCTCTTCCCGCCTTTACTCCTTTATCGATTATAGTATTTCAAGATGGCGATTGATTGTTATTATATTAGTTTAGTTGGTAATAAAATGATTAAATCAAAAAAGGGTTTCAACACTACAAAGAATAAAACAGTAGCAGGATAAAACTTCGTACGGTAGAAAATAAGCGAAATCGGGATAGGTAGCTTAGTTACTACCAATCTCTACAAATCTGTACCTGCAGCATGATCTGAACAATCTTTTAAAAATAATTTTGGAACTCGATCTGTAGTTTGTTTGGGTTTTATATTTTAAGTGTTCATAAGTAGATGTTTAATACAAGCTGCTCAAGGATCTAATCAACAAGATGCGAAGTGTATTTTAGAAATATTGAGTATTTCGGTATTTACTGACAGGAATAAAAACCGGAAGCGTTAATAATTATGAAAAGAGTAGGTTTTAAAAAGAAAATCCGTATTGATGATTGGTACAAATTTGGGTATTACAAGCTCGAGATAATATTATAGCTCGATGATTCAGAAAACATCCGCTTACGGATTCGCAATTTTTCAGCACCCTACCTAATAAAGATTTCAATGCAGAACGATATTATAATGTCATGCTTTATTTTGCTAAGAAGCCCTTTGTTTAGCTGCAAAACTCTAAGTGCATGTTGTCCTATAACTTACATACATTCAGCTCGGCAAAAAGGAGTCGGGCTTGGTGACAATTGAAACTAAAAACATTTTTTTTTATACAAAATGCACTTTTCAGAGTTTGAGATATAATTAGTTACTTATCTATTATTACGCGGCTCCAAGGACCTCGTGTGTTTGTGGATTAAAACAACGAGAACCTAATCTACTAATCACTTTAGTTCTAGTTTAGATGAAGGCGCTTATTTTGCAGGTGTGACCCCACCTGCAAAATAAGCGCCTTCATGTTTTCCCATACTCTTTTTTGCCAAACTGTTCCATGCATGAGGAGGAAATAGTACCTAAAGAACACCTACTGAGTTCCATTATTGGTTACAAATTAATTTATTCCAGAACTATTTTAGACTATATTAAATAGTCTAAAATAGGTAGTAAATAGGTCCAGAAGGTAAAACGTCCGATGGTTAAAAGCTAAAGCTGTAAACAGTTAGCGCATCCGTTTATTTCAAATCGGGAAGACAATAATTTTAGATTACTCCTAAAGTTTAAATAGATCACTAATACTTGCGACTCGATCACTATTATTAGAAATGACGGTTATTTACGACGAATTGGCTTCTCAGTTTGACTGCCTTAACCAGCCATACTTAATCTAAAAATGCCTCGACCAGAAATTATGTTCGAAATTCATTGGCAAGAAATTCGACTGTTGTGTTGATTCACTGCATCATCGTCATCAGCCATGGAAGTCCATTGTTGTGCATGATGGGTAGGATGCCCAATAATTGAAAAAAGGACAAACAATAATTGAACTCAGTCCACTGATGGATATAATCCAAAACAATAACGTATTCGATAATCTATACCGTGTTTGATAAAAACCAACACAAAATGTCAGACACACGTAACACTGTACAGGCTCCCTCACCATACCTATCTTAGTTAGTGAGATAAATAAATTAAATATTTATGATATACCGGAGGCATCGCTTGCCATGGCCGTGGGACCCGTCCTGGGAGGATTGCGTCACGGATATTTTTAGTAGCGGCGAGACGACGCGTCACAAAAAATCTTACAAGGAAGGGTGGCGCCATTTATCAAGTTATAGGTGGGATTGGTGCTGCAATATTTATAAAGCTGAGAGGATTTCGAAGAGCTGTTAACTTTTAAAAAAGCGCGAAAGTTGTTAATTTCAAGTGGTTTGCGAAATCAGAGCGGTCCTTTATCATGAAATAAATATTCAGATTACTATAAAGACGTCACGGTAAGTACATTGCCTTGCCATTAGTTCGACACTGGCCGACTGAAGCAGCCCTCACAGGATGCGCGAGCACCGATGCGATCGGTTATGGCGACCGAACACCATACATACCTATACCTATTATCTATGTATGCAGTAAATACAGTTTGGAGATGATGGACAAGATAAACAGAAAGCGATCAACACATCTAGATATCGCCGTCTCGTTCTAACGCACGCCGGACGCAGGAGGCGGCGCGCTGGGAGGCGCAATGGAGTCGCACCGCGGTGGAGATGGTTATTTTTTTGTATCTTGTCAATGAAGGGACGGGTAGGGGCGGGCCGGCGCGGGCGCAGGACTCACTTCGTGGCTGCCCGCTGCAGTCTGGCTGCGTTTATCACACGCACATGTTTGTCGGAGACGCGCGTTACGCTCCTTCAACTTACGCATTATGAATTACGAAAGTTGTGAAAATAGATCAGTGCCGATAAAGCGCGAGGAGGATCTCGAGTATCCGGAGGATGACGACCACTACTACGGGTACGTGCCGGTAGAGGTCGAGAGACACGCGGAGGAGCCGGGGTTCGCGCCTTCCTCACCGACACACCTCATGGACCTTAGCAATGGCTCCGAGCGACCCACACAACAACATCCCTGGCCTTCAAACCTCGTGTTCGACGGCGAAGATCGGGACTACCAACAAGCACCTTACGCATCTTTCGAACAACAATTTATCGATCAGCGACAAAGACAGATGCCTAGAAGCTACTATTTCGATGATTCCAATTCTCAAGATCGAGTGCGTAGCTTTTACGAATCATCTGAGATGCCAAAGATGGGAGACGTCGTTTACAGGGGAACGGACGAAAGGAGAGATGAGACCGAAGAACAAAGAAGATCTAGGTCGAAGAGATCGAAAGCGTCGCGGAAAAAGACGCAATCGTTTGAGGAGATGCAGATACAGCGAGTGATGGCCAACGTGAGGGAGCGGCAGCGTACACAAAGTTTGAACGAGGCCTTCGCAAGTTTGCGACAGATCATCCCTTCGTTGCCGAGCGATAAGTTATCAAAGATACAAACTCTGCAGCTGGCGACGCAGTACATAGAATTTTTATATCAAATATTGTCGAATAGTGATTCAGCGGGCAGCAGCGATTCCAACAGTGATGCGGGAAGTGAACACGGTAAATATCTAGCGCAGGACAAGTTAAGTTACGCCTTCTCCGTGTGGAGAATGGAAGGCGAGTGGACAAACGGACAAACGTGATAAAAAGTTTAAGTGACGTTATCGCCTAGTGAAACTGAAAAGACGCTTATCTTATTCCATATCATTACGATTGATTATTATGTTATGTGAGGTGTTTATGATGAACAAATTAAGACTATAAACAAAAGAAATTGAATATGTGATAGTTAATTAAGTAGTTGTTAGAGACAAAACATAAATTGTAGATAATTTATACGTCTAAAAACAAAGACAATTTCTAGTATAAATGATTTATTTTGATTAAAATGTAGTGGCAACAAAACATACAGCTGTATACCAAAAATTTGATTTACAATATGCCATTTCTAGTATTTCATAAGACATCTTTACTGTTGATTAAACTTCCAATAAAAGTGTTTATATAAATAAATAAAAAATTGCATTTTAATTTTGTTTATTAAAAGGAATATCGTAGCTCAATAGTTAAAGAGTTTGCGCTGTTTTTCATTAAAAATATCACATAAAAGTAAAACCTTAATTTTCATCAATGATTTTTCAATTACAATTTAATAAACAATAAATATTTGAAAACTGTCGCAACACAGATGAACGTGATTCTCTATAAACTTAGTGAATGATTGGATTGCGTAAGAATTAAACATAACAGGGTTTTAGTAACAATTTCATCAGATATGTTTGAAGCAAACTATAATTAATTATAAAATATAAAACATAACTCCAAAAACATAACATCGTTTAAAGTTTTTGAACTTCATTGTCTGGAGGATTCACACATCTCAAACCGTATGGTGACAGTTATTTATTTACAAACACATAAACACGTACATACAGACTTATTTACATGATATATACCTACCTATTTTATTTATAAAACAGCGGAAGATTGAAGCAAATCTATTAGTCCACATTGATAGATATTATTAATATATCGTGTAGAATATACAAGTGGCATACGAATATGTAAGTAGATGGTAGGAGAAATTTCAAATTAAATTTTAGTGAAAGTAGACGTTTTAAAATGGCGGATATTATGTTTAAATTCTATTATTTTAATAAAATAGTACTTTCTACGTTCATTAACTATAATGGAAGCATAACATCGTTGTTACCATTGACATTCGCTCAGAAAGTGTGTGAAAAGACGCGTATTTTGTGTAGATAGATAATGTAAACGCGCGTTAACTGAAAACGACCAAATTTTTGCTAATCGATAATATATATCTAACGCTGGTTATGCGTAGAGTATTGCTTTGAATATTATCGAATGCATTTATTTATTTTGCTTCATAAACTCTGATTTCACCAATAACATTAAACGAGATCAGCACAACTAAACCGCGTTCAAGAGCTGTCAGTATCATCATTATTGGGGAATATTGACACTGACAGCTCTTGAGTGCAGTTTAAAAGGCTTGAAATTAGCCATTAGCGAAACATTAGCAAGCCCTCTTAAACACGATCTCAAGAGAACAGTTAGCCGCACTTCAGTGGTAACAAAACCAGCATAAGCTGGCTAGTCATTCAAATGAGACTCCATACTATGCTAGACCAGCTCAAAGTCAAAGTCTTATATATCGCATTCGTTCGGTCGACTGTACCTACTACAATTAATATAATCCCGCGCTATCACTTCGTTTTCTCTTAGAGATCTTTCAGACTTTTTTTTCTTTTTGCTCGGCTTCTAAGCGCCATAGCGTGATGTTAAATAGCCTTAAACCTTCCTCAAAAATTGGGCTAATAAATGAAAAAAAGAGTTTTAAAATCTGTCCGGTGGTTCCAGAAATTACCTCTATTTACAAACTTACAAACAAACTATTTTTACCTCTTCACAATATTATTACAGATTATTTATGATATTGGGTGACCAATAGCTCTGCCTGACACCTCTTGGTGTTTGGCTATTTTGTATAAAACCTCCTTAGCTAGGCCGATAAACCCGAGGGTCAAGCCCAGGACCGGACTTAGAGACCCAGGGCCCTTGGCATTTGAGGCCCCCACCACATCCCGAAGCCAATTTGGTAATTTAGCAAATAAAATTTACTAGCATAAAAAAATTCAATTTTATTTAGTATAAATAAACATCTGAAATAATGCAGTTATGTAAGTACTTACGTCAACAGTCTAAGCAAACGACGGAACAAAATCGACGTGTCTAAGCAAAGACGTTTTTTTCCCGTATTCCTTTACACTCAAGTTTCCTAATTGAACCAACACACTTTCTTCAAAAACCTAACATGCATGATTGATTTTTCGCATAGCTGTTACCGGCAGTGCTTGAACGGTGATCCTTTCTAAGAGAACTTTGGATGCAAGAGCGAGCGAAGCAAACTGGATAGGTTAGGTTTATTTTGACTATTCATAAAGTAATAGGAGTTACTTTGTCGACTTATGCAGAAATGAAGAAGAAATAAGAGTATCTCGATTCCCCGTCAGCCAGGCAAGCTATCTGCTCGTGGTAGCTGTATAGGTGGGGCCCCTTAGGCTGTCTGGGTCCCTCGGCCGGGGCCTTAAGGCCTAGGTGGAAATCCGGGGCTTGTCAAGCCTGTGACTTTAAACGTCCTAATAACAAATTGGACATCACTGCGTTCTAATACACCTTATGACTACGAGTATCTCCTAAGTACACTACAATAGCTACTTTGATATTTCATTATATTCTACAATCACCTGAGGTGTTATTGTGGTGGCCAATAAAAAGTATTAAATAATGCTCATCAATATCCATAGTTTACTTCTGACTAAATAGGATAAGAATACCCAACGCGAAATCGGATAAAAATATCCGACTATAATTTTAGGTGAAAAATAAAACAAAAGATGGTTAAGTGCACTTATTCCCGGCTTTTCGATTATCTAGGGTTGTCTCATTAGTATTATGTATTTATATCTTAAAAACCTGCGGACTTTTTTCTTGTAATTAACAAATCTCTTTGTTCTGTACGCATTAGTAACGCAATAAAAAAAATGTTTGTCTTGAAATTGCCGAATCACAATAGCACCTCGAATCTAGAATACATTTATGTACTAACTATAACACAACTTTCCCTATTTACAACTTACTTATCTATTAATTTAAGGAACTATTAGTTCGCTGGTAGTAGTCATTCCCAGGTCTATCTGAAAAGAATAATGGTTTCGTACAATATTATATGCCAACAAAAAAAAACATTTTTTTTTAAAGAATATATCTAGGTAATCCCATACGTGAATCGTATCTTTTAGAAAAGACTATTTATTATAAATGTTACGTATAACGGTTTTTTTTAAATTAAATTAGCACTTGACTATTATTTTTATTTTTGCAAATGAGCGCGAATGTTTTTAGAATTGACGTAGGCCTTTAGCAAATTTTCTATCCCAAATACTTTTGATGCATTCGGCGACTTTCTAGTAAACACGGCTACATATCAAGGTATGCACTTCCAGTTTAAGCTGATCTCGCAATAAATAAGATTTCCCTACAATAAGAGGTCAGCTAATACTGGAAATGTATAGCTTGATATGTAGCCGTGCGTAAAATTAATTGAAAGCTACTACGATTAAATTAATGCGCTTCGTACATGCAATCTTCGTGTTCCCGTAGAAGAACGAATAAGCTATTCCTACCGTCAGACCGTCGCGCCTCGTCGTCTGCCACTCAAAAGTTTTGTAAAGTTCGTATTTTCGGATAGACGATGTTGTCGAGGCGCATAACTTAAACCGAGGTACTGTCAAGTGGGTCATTTAAATACCTACCTCTTGAGTCAAATCTTTGTTGAGTACCTGTATTCCATCCGTATCCGGGTTGTCTTTTGTCAACCAGTCTACATCGCCAGGAACCTGTAAATATTATTGTGGCCATTTATATTTTATCTGCCTGTTGTAAGTAGGTATTTGAGCAGATTTAACAAACAGCTCCGTTTTTACTGGTGGGCCATCCTAAGGGTTTGATTTTACAAAAAGGGCGGCCTAATTGAGATTTTATACGGTGTCCGTACTCAGGTTTTCCAAGCATTGAGATTGAAGTAGTGACTTCGGGGATCTTGGGTTACCATTAGATTGGATAGTTCAAAGTTCAGATGACGTCTGTAAGTGCACCCACAGACATACAGCTCTTGCAAAACCGTAGGGCGGGACAACGTTAAGGCCAGCGTGTTGACGTTCAAAAAGTGTTCATTCTTAGCCTAGTTTGGATAAATGACTTTTGATTTAGTTTTTTGCCTAAAGAGTTAAATTTACTCAGTGAAACATTTCCAGCGGAGGCGTCGGCGAACCGTGTAAATCTCGAGTTAGGTTTCAAGGACGCGCGTGCGTTTCTTCGTTCTTCACCGTTCCTCTTATGTAAACTAACCAGCCGTGATGGTGGCTGCGCTTGGTCCTGCTCACTGTGCGCTTGCTAGATGTGGGCCTAAAGAGCGAAGACTCTAGGGTAGCTGGCGTCGCATAATTCACACAACAACTTGGGGTTGTTTCATACTAATGATGATAAGGAAAAGCTGCCACGCTAAAATAGAATTGAACTGGACACATCTGCCGCATGTAAGAAGACCAATGGGCCAAACTTAGGACCCAATGGGCCCATCTAATGGCAGGCGACATCGCGGCAGGCCCAGACGGAGATGGCGGGATCAGCTGGACTCCTTCAACCAAAAGTGGTCCTTAACAGCTTTAAACAGAAAGGGAGAAGGGAGGCCTTTGCCATGCCGTGGGAAATCACAGGCTTTCAATTATAATGATGATGGGACTCACCGACTGCGCTTGTTCCTGTTCACTGTGCGCTTGCTTGATGTGGTCTTTTAGAGCGAAGGCCCTCGCGTAGCTCGCGCCGCATAGTTCGCACGAGAATTTCAGGTTGTTCTGACGCGCATGTGTTTCTGTGTGGACCCGAACAGCGTATAAGGATGCGAATGGCCTGGCAAGAGAGATGTCGTTAGTTAGGTGTTGAAATTTTAATAATGATTCTTGATATATTACAGGGATCTGGAAACAAAAAGATTCATAGGATTGGCTTGTGGTCGTCACGCAAGCTTCTCCTACGGAATATTCCATTCCGTTAAGTTTGTTCCGCGCGGACCGTCATAAATTTGTTTAAAATTTTCTGACTACCCGGTATTTTTGTACCGACGCGGTCGCGGAGACCATACCCCAGCGATGCCGAAGCCCGGCACGCGCGGCTCGTTGGGCTGCGATGCCGGCTCACCGGAGTCCCGCCCGGCGCTGGATAGGACGTCGTCGATGCCGATCATCGGTGTTGCGTCGTCCTGTGCACCGCCGGCCGGCTCCACAAGGAGCGAAGAAAAGAAAGAGAAGACGTCCAAGAAGAGGAAGGAAGAAAGAAGAGGAGGGGGATCGAGCGCCGCTGTTGCTGCCGGCCCACCGACGTCACTGGCGCCTGCGCGCGCTGCGCCTTCGCCGTCGTCGAGCCGACCGCACGCGGTAGCGATCCGCCCCGCTGCGTTCCGCCCGGTACCCAGCCAGGCCCCGGGGCCTGCCGCTAACCCCAGTCGCGCGCCGCATGCGCGCGCCATGGCACCGCCCGCGCTTGCTCCCGCACCCGCGCCCGTGCGCTGCGCCGCATATGCCGCCGCGTACGCCGCCGCTTACGCCGCGCGCCCCGCCACGCCGCGCGACTACCCCGCGCGCCCCCGCACACCGCCCGCGCCCCCCCGCGCGCCCCCTGCACGCACCGACGCGCCGCCGCGATTCGCGACTCCGCCCGCGCCTGCCGCGGCGACTACTGTGACCGCGCAACCGAAGACCAAAGCTGCGCCAGCTCCGCGCACCGCCGTGACCGGCGCCCGCCTCTCGCTGGCGGGACCGGCAATGGCTGAGCGAGAGCGGCCAGTAAATAATCCTGCAACCACCATGACGTCAGCAAGGTCAGTACCAAGCGCCACCCATACGCCCGACTCGCCGGCGCCTCCTCGTGCATCAGCATACGATTCGCCCGCGGTTATGTCGCCGTGTTCGTCCGTAGGATCGAACATGTCGCTGGCATCCGCGGGCTCGACCGGAAATGGCTATGCGCGTGCCTGTTTCGAGTCCCGGCTCGAACCCAGAGGCCAAAGAATACGTCGACGCAGGAGCTCGAGTGAGACCGCAGCGGAGGAGGGGAAGCGGCTCTGCCCCGACTCGCCGCGGCCACCGCGCGAAAGCGCGCCGCGGAGTCCGGACCCGCCAGCGTCGCCTACTTTTGCCGACGCGGCGCGCCGCTCACCCCCCCCACCTGCGTCACCATCGCCGCCACCGTCACCGTCACCGACCGCGGGGGTTAGGCCACCCCCCGCCCCCGCTACCGCTGCCAACACCCCCGATGCACCCCCCGGCGCCGCGACAAGAACGTGGCAACAAAAGCCGGGACAAAAGAAGCCCAGGTACCCGCCGCTGGTGGTTGAGAAGCTGCCAAACTGGGCCGCCCATTTCCGGGCCATCAGGGAGAAACTGGGCCGGCCTCCTAACGCTCGTCCATACGGAGGTGGAGTTCGCTTCACCCCAGACAGCGAGGAGGAGTATAGGCTGGTCCAGCGATACCTGACTGGCCTAGAGAAGGATAGCGGCGTCAGCTGGTTCGCTTACTCACTGCCAGCAGAGAAGAGCCTGAAGATCGCCATACGGGGACTACCGGCGGATACGGACCCGAAGGAGATAGAGGAGGAGCTCCAAACGCTGGGATACCAGCCGGAGTATGTGCGCCATATCAAGGCCGCACAAGGACGACCCGGTTGCGTATTCCACGCAATCTTAAAAAAGACTCCGGACGTCCGGGCCATCTATGACACCACGACGTTCATGTTGATGCGTGGTGTCAAGATAGAGGCCTGGCGCGGAAAACGAGGACCCGCCCAGTGCCACCGATGCCAACTGTTCAGACACAGCTCGCATCAGTGTCACCGCCCGCTCGCCTGCGTGCGCTGTGGAGGGGAGCACGCGGCGAGAGACTGCCCGCGCCCGAGGGAAGAGCCGGCCACCTGCGTGAACTGCGGTGGCCCGCACCCGGCGTGCAACATCAAGTGTCCGGTGTTCCAGAAAGAGACCCGGAACAAGCGGGCGGGCACCGCCGCCATAACGGCCACATCACGCCGTCCCAAAGTGTCCTTTGAGAGGCCACAAGAGATGCCAGAAGAGGCCCAAGGCACGACGCTTATGGCGGCGGCCAACGGGCCCTCAAACAAAGAAGCTACCTCCTCAGGGCGGAGGAAAAACAAGAGACGCGGGGGAAAGGGCAAGGGGAAGAAACCCGACCCACCCCAGGCGACCCAAGAAAACCCAATTGCCACCCCTGCCTTCAACGAGGCACAGGTTGTGATTAAGCAACAAACTACCGCTAGCGCCGCCACGGCGCTGCGGACAACAAAGGAACCAACCAAGAAGGAGTTCCTAAAAGAATCCAGTGGCGGCGCCACCGACGCCAAAACAGCCACCGAAAAGTCGGATTTCACAACCTGTGCCATCAAACTACTGATGGACCTGATAAAGGCCATCAGGCAGGGACAGGATGTCGAGCTGGTCATCCTGGATGGCTTGGCCGCACTACTGACTCTGTACCGCGGCTAGGTCACCCAGGGCGGCCCAAAATGGGACGCCGGCGGCCTTCTGGCATAAGGCCGCCCCCCCTCCGCCACCTCCTTCTCGACACGGAAGACGTCACAAAAACAAATCCGGATCGACCTCCAGATAAGCCGCAGCCAAGTTACACGCGACTTATCTGTGACAAAAAGACTCCACACACACAACACACACACCCACTGCGTAACGTGTCTAGGTTAATATAGGCACGTTACGTAGATGCAGACAGACATACATGTCTATACAGGCACCCAAACTCACGCGTGTACGCGCGGCGCGGGCCGCGAGTCACGCAAACATTGAACGGTGTTACACAATTACAATACCGTTCACACTCACATGTCGGCCCCTTAGCCCGGACAGTAACGGCTAGCTCTGTGATCTGGACGGGCGGGGACCACTCACCTACTCTGTAGGCGCGTCGAGTCGGCATCTTCGTCGCTGGTCGTTGTCGCCGGGCCTCCCCTAGGTAACTAGGGGTCTCACCTGGCGGCGACAGACCGCCGAGATGTCGTGAAGAAAGCGGCGCTTCACTATAAGCGTCGCGGCGCTCCTACAGAAACAAAATAGCAACCACTCACACGGGCGCGCGTTGCCCGCGCGCGCCCGAAAATCCATTGCCAATGATGCAGACCAAATGAGAGGCCCGTATTTACGGGTCGCCGTATGGCTTCCGCGGTCAGGGGGTGAAGCCCCGGCACCGCACGCAACGCCCCCTTACGGGGGCGCCGCGATATAGCTCCGAGCGAAAAGATTCATAATAATTCAACCTTTCTCACGATACCTAAGTATTGAAAGTGCTAAATGCTAACTTTTCAGGAGACCGTATTTTATTTATTTTATTCGAAATTTTTCATATCTTTATGGCACAAACCAAAATGTACAAAAACGGAACTACCTCCTAACGAAATAAAATAGTGAAATGTCCATAAAAAGTGGAAATATTTTTTTCATTCAATATGAGTTCCTGTGAATACCTAAAGTGGTCTCGGCCTCGTTTCAGTTTTATTTAACTAATAGTTATTTTCGCAAATACCAAAAATAGATACCAAGATCATATGATCTTTTTTCCCAAAATATCAGGAAATATAAGAAAAAGATTATTTAAATATCCTGACTTCGATACATGAGTAAGTCGACATGGCAGGATGTGCACCAGACATCTTCTATACAAAAACCACAAAAAAAGGAAAATTTATTTACTCACCTATTACAATGTTGGCATGAAAACGGCTTGGTATGTGAGTTCTTGTGTCCGGCGAGTTGCACGGACGTCTTGAACGCTTTGGGACAGAACGGGCACTTGTAGGCGCGTACCTCCGAGTGCGTCAGCAGATGGTGGTTATACACGCTGTGAGCTTTGAACCTGTGCCACGAAAGTGTAGCGTAAGATGGGTTAAACTAGGGTTAAATTAAAAATCAAGTTCCAGAGACGTGATGGGGGCATTGAGGTACTATTTACCAAAGTAGGTACCTACTTTGTACTAACTACTTTGTACGTATTGAGGTACTGAGGTAGATATTGAGGTACTGAGGTAGATATTGAGGTAAGTACCTCAATGGATGGGTATAGATATTTATTTATTGTTGGTCGTATCTTTAAGCATAGAAAAGAAAGAGAAGCGCGATAGCGCTGGTAATTTATTGCAAAAAGTTAAGAAATTATCTATTTAAAAAAAATATGGACTAAAAAATTAAAATACTATTACTTTAATATGTTACTTGTAGAACAATATGACAAAAATCAGAACGACGCAATGTATTTTGTATAGTTTTTAATTGTTAAAAACATGAGGTATTTTCGTGTTTTTTTTCTATTGTATCAAATTAGTTATATTAAGTTTTTAACACACTATCCAATCAGCATACATCCTGAAGAACATAATACATTTTTCTGATTATGTTTACTGCAGTGGATCATATACTTTTAGGCACTATAAAACTTGCGTGAGTAGTAGTACCCTTTAGTTTTGTGTTGAGCTGCACGATTAGGACAGGTCCTCTCAGTCTGTGTGGTATTCTCCTCAAAAGACCATTTCAGACATCAATCTACATGGACCTCTGAGTTTTTTTCGACCTTTCTTCAGTCAGAAAACGCCGACATCATCGACTTTTTAAAATATGATTGACGTATAAATGTGTTTGCACAAACATACTTACAGAAATGAAATTATTTTTCCTTTATCATTATTGAATAAAAATAAAAATAGCTTAATTGCAAGTACAGTCGCATCCAAATGTCTGCTTTTTGCAAGACAGAACCTTGCTATACCTACAGACTTAGCATTGTATTGTGTCGTAATGTCAATAACGCAGAATGACAATCAGCCATCTTTTTGACATGTCAGCACAAACTCAGACTTTAGCTAAGGATATGGGTAAAGATAAAGATATATTTATTCGATCAATGCATTAAAAATTAAATTTTAATTGACTTGATTTATCTATACTAATACAATTCGTTTGTTTTTTTGTTTCAACGCAATCTCTAGAACTATCAGTGAGATCCTTTTTGCATTTGAAAGCACAATTCTTGTGGAAGGTTATAAGGTTTTTGTACACTACTACATCATGCTATGACCCTTGGGAGCCAAACAAAAAGAAAAAAACGTTAGAGAAAACGCTAAGCGAAAACGAATAGCGCGGACGGCCGATGTTATGGGACGCGGTGGACCCTAGTATACCTATATTATTTTATGTTAAAACAAGAAATTTCGCGCTGATGAAATGAGGCGCAGAAGATACTATTCCATAAAATGGTCAGACTATTAGACAGGTTTTAGGTTGATGTCAACTCGACATCGGTCAAAGGTGTATGCAATTACGATCTCTGCCAACATGTAATTAAATGCCATTGATATCGCAGCTTATGTGTCCTGACTTGATAAAGGAAAGTATTTGTTAACTAACGAAAATATAAAATACTATACTGACTACGGGAACTACAGCTGACTACAGGGTCAACGGTCGTTGGTAGTGTATTAGTCGGAACTCATCGCATCTGCGGAGTTTCACTAGCTAATTTAATTTGACCTTGTCTGACCCCATTTCAGTGTAGTCATTGCAAATCACGAGCGCGCGTCGTGTGACTTTTATGTCACAAGGTATAAAATGCAGGTTGACGCGCGCTCGTGTAACGCCATGACTACAAATAATTGGGTGTTAGACAAGGATGCAAAATAAACTTAGACAAGCTATTTTATTAGAGCACAGCCGATCCTTGTCTAAGAATTTTCTATTCGTTAGTTCCAACCACGTGACTTAACGTTGAGATAATGTCATTTCTATACATTTGATTAGTTTTTTGCTAGCGTTATCGATTGTAGATTGTCAACTTGGCTAAGCCTGCAGGGCCTTATATGATACAGAAAAGTTGAAATCGTGGTTATTCCTTCAATACGCGTAGCATTTCCGATTTCTCTGTCATTTTGTTTATTCTTCTGTCAACTAAACTCGTTTCTAAAGTAGTCATGATACGCGTGCTGAAGCGGAATTTGTCTTGCAGTTGTAGAACACGGGCTGATTTTATAAGTGGCTTCATGTTGCATGTGCGGTTAGTCTTTCTTGTCTTGGTTTATTAACTAAACATTTAATAAAATAGTAACGAAGTTTAAACTGCACATTGAATATTTTTGCCATCGCTACGAGGTGTGAGAACGAGGCTGAATCCGAAATTGTCGTTTTATTTTTATTTTATCCGTTTCTCTGGATGTAGCTTCCAGATTGGCGCAAAAACGGCTTAACACATAGACTAAATACTTTTTATCCCGGTAGTACGTTCCCGTGGGATATTTTCTAACATGCACGCGGGCGAAGCCGCGGGCTTAAGCTAGTTGTAACTAAAGCCGTTTCTTACGTGATAAAACTATTAAAAAAATCTGCGAAATCTCTGTGGCAATGGGGCTGTTTGCTGAAGCTTCGACGCGAGAGGGTGCTGATTGTTTGTTACTTGTCAGTGATTTTAAATAAAAAGCAACCAATCAGCGAAAAGACAAAACACGTAGCGCCATCTCGCGGTAAAGTCTGTAACAAGGAACTCCATTTGCGGCTGAATGAAAGTAACAAACACTAAAGCGCTATCTACGAATAACTTTTATGAGAGTTTTCTTGTCAAGCTTGAGGATACAGGTTTTCCGGTCCCGATTTGCCGGTACGGAGTCGGTATTGATAGGACAACCAAGAATGCCTGCAAAATGCAAAAAGTGTAGTCAGTACCGACAAACAATGTGACAATTTTATCAGCACCGATCGATACCGATCCGTACCGTCGCGTCTTTACTGGGAACCTGTATTTTTAAGAAAGCACCCAATTACCAAAAAAACTTCTTTCTTTACTGACCTCTTGCCGCAGTGCGGGCAGGCGTACGGGCGCGCGCCGGTGTGCGTGCGCATGTGCAGAGTGAGGCAGTATGATACGCGGAACGACTTGCCGCAGATCTCGCACGAATGGGGCTTCTCACCTACACATAAATAAGGGCTTGAAATACCGGATCTTTGGGAACCGTATTTGGCCTTGGTGCAGTTACATTATACCGGTACCAGATGTACCTGTACTATCGGTATTTCTAATCAGTATCCCACTGCAGGGACACTAGCCTCGTCTCTTCGTGAGGGACTGGTATATAATCTACCACGCGGGCTCAGTGCGGTTTTTGGTTCTAGGACTTGCCGATTTCTTCACGATGTTTTCCTTCCCTGCTCACATTCTTTCCCTGGTGTATAATGTGCTCTTTTCCCCTTCCACTCCCAACTATCTCAAGAAACGTTTCCAGTTTCTTTGCGACTCCCATACGAAATTTTTAAGATCATCGGATAACTTAAAGCTTAAAATGCCTAAGCACTCCACAATTTTCCTCGACAAATCTTTTACTGTCCAGGCCGTTCGTCTGTGGAATGCACTGCCTGTCGAAATAAAACGCGCGCAGTCGTTATTTGCGTTTAAAAGACTCGTGCAGGATCATTACTTGTCGTTGTGATCTTGCTTTCGTAAACTGTAATTATCATTTATTTACGTTTCTTATATTTCGCATATATGTATGTATTTATGTATCTATTCCTTAGGATATGTTAATATGTATATATCTGTGTATCTGTTTTAGTTTAATGTATATTTATTTCTTGCACCACTGACAGCCCCATTTTATGTCCAGACAAATCACTGTCCATTCTAAGGTTGCCTGGAAGAGATCGCAGAAAGCGATAAGGCCGCCCATTGTATGTTTTTAGTATGATATTTTTTTTTGTTATGTAATTTTGTGGTGTACAATAAAGTATATATAAATATAAATATAAATATATGAGCAGTGGTGATGAAATTAGTCATAGTTTTAGTCGTGGGTTAAAACCCAGGCGCTTTACTCAAAGTAAAACGCCTGGGTTTTAAAACTCGTAAGTCGGGGCCACCACTGCCTGGACAATAAAATATTTTCTATTTCTCCATTATGCCTGCCATAAATCCCATAGTCTGTAAGTCCTAGCATATTATGCCTACTATAAGCCCATACCTGTATGTATCCTTTCATGTTTCACCTTTTCGTGGGGCCTCGCAAATCTTCTGTTGCAATACAAACAACTGTATGGTAGATTCTTATCTTGTTTGTTCATTGGCACCTGTGAAAAGAGGCTTGAATTAGACATACTATACATCCAAATGGACTGATAAAGGCCTAAAGCTCCGTATTCATTGGAAACAATTCCTTGACATTGTTTCCCGCAAAATGAAATGTGGTTAAAACGTTGCGCACTTTTGTTTATCATCAATGCGGTCGAAATAGTCTGTCTTTGTTGTAGGAATTTGGTTGTTTTTCACGAATCAGATAAGAGTTTCGTAGAGAAAGTTTAAAATGACATGTAGAAATCTTCCTTGGTGCTCCTCTTCGTTGTAGACCCAGGGGTTTACGCTGTGCGTTGCCTGCCAGTGAATTTGTGTTTTTAAAGATGTTGCCAGAAACACTGAAAAGTTTAATGTTTCCCACAACACTGAAACATGTTGCTGAAAACAATGTTGCACAACTTTTGTTTCCCAGTGAATACGGGCTACGCATAAAATAAACTTACCTTATCCACATTATGTACATTAGTATGCATTTCAAGATACTCTATAGATGTGAACTTCTTATTACAGATTCCGCAGTTCATTTTCTCCGAGGTTTTGTGTGAGTTCTGATGGATAGTTTTGTAGTCAATAGGGATCATTTTATTGCAGTAAGTACATCGGTATCTGCCTTCGTTAACTTCTGAACCGTCTGTGTTTTCTACCGGAGGCTCTATGGGACGTGACCTGTTGAATTAATAAAAACTGTATATTAAAGAATATTGCATTCCAATTATAAACTGCCAATTATGTATGTCAAGAGTCACATGACACGCGCTCGTAAATTGTATAATCGATAAATGTTAACTAACCAGGCAGTTGCCATTATCTATATCTATTCATATCAAGTCGCTTGGTTGAAATGGCGATCAATTACAGGAGTACTGTGTGATCCACGTATTCCCATTAAGACAAAGGTTAAACGCTATAAAGCAGCAGTTCGTCTCGACTATAAAGAAGGCGCATGTACAAAAGGTCCATACCAATTACCAGACTTGACAAAGTCCGCTGATGAACACATACGAGGCAGCTTTAAAGTCGCACCAATCACTGATCAAACCTCCGAAAACCGTTAAGATACATTTAAAGACGCAATGAAGATCATGTGGTACAAATTACACTAAATATGCCAGAACAAAAGAGAGGCAGAGACCGCCCGTCATTGACCTGGTGGTCAAATATAAAAAGGGACCTAAAGAAAGCCCAATTGTCAGAACCGACAACCCAAGACAGAATAACCCAACCCCAAATAACGGGACCAGGGACGGAAGGAGAAGATTCATATTAAGCCACTTTTCGTGTATGACTGTGTGAATTCGTTGTTCTTCTAAACAAAACGGATTTTGTTGCGGTTTTCATCATTTAGAGAATTTATTCCGGAAGGTTTATGTATACAGGGTGGCAGGGACATCGACGCTGGGCACGCCACAATAGCGGCAATAAGTCCCCACTTTGAGGAGTGGTTGGAGAGGCGCCAAACAAAAATTTCCGGCGAGGACCTGTGTCATTCGGAAGGTGAGGACGCCGTATCCTCACCTTCCGACTGGCACAGGTCCTCGCCGGAAATTTTTGTTTCGGGGGCTCCTGTTTCTTTGAGGAGTGGTTGGTTGGAGAGGCGTCACGCGTCCTCACCATCCGCCTGACACAGGTCCTCACCGGACACGGTGATTTCGGGAGGTTCCCGTTTCGCATAAGGCGGGAAGAAACGCCCGGGTGTCACTATTATGTGGGTCGCCCGCAGGACACGGTGGAGCATACGACGGAGGTCTGCCCAGATTGGGCGGAGCACCGCCGTGTCCTCGCGGAGGCGATCGGCGGCGGCGATCACTCACGTCCGGCCCTGGTCCAGGCCATGGTACGGATGGTACGGGGCGATAGTGAGTCCGTACGGGAAGCCGTCACCTCCTTGAGAGAGGCAAACTTGCGCCCTCGCGCACCTGAGCGTCGAGAATCGCCAGGAGATTCCCGGCCACCGTAAGCGCGCGCTTGTAGACTGCGAGCAATGTGTGACTCGCCGTCCGATTATGACCAGGCCCGGGTCGACGGCGCGTCGTATTCCACGCGCGCCTCAAAGAGATGTCAGCACTAATTGAAGGGGTCCGTCATACCTGCCAGGGTCGCGGGTTGTTCTAAAAAGATACCGTGGCTCCTGGCACAGGCAACTGAGGGAACACGGGTGGTTTTTAGTCCCCCTCGCGCTCCGCCCAAAGCGGGAGAAGTAATATAATTATTGTCCACCGAAAAAAAAAACCCGGCCAAGTGCGAGTCGGACTCGCGCACCCAGGGTTCCGTACAAACCTGTTGGTATATAAGTAAAAGTTCAGACGCGTTCATGAGGAAAGGGATAGTAAATTTAAAAAAAAAAAATGATGTAACTAATACGGTTTTCGCAATTTTCCTTTATCTGCGCTATAAGACGTTGCTTTGTACCAAAATTCAAGATTCTGACTTCACGGGAGTACCCTGTAGGTTTTGATTCCCTTGCGACTATCGTAAATTTGCGGCATAAACGGCTGTATCTTTTGATTGCGTTGGCTTAGAAGTTTTATTTTTTTCACAGCTCCAAGGGACAGTAGACCTGAGTATTTGTTATAAATTCCAGCTTGATATCTCCACGCGTTCCTGAGAAAAAGGGCCTTGACAGACATACAGACGGACGGACGGACAGCAAAGTGATCCTTTAAGGGTTCCGTTTTTTTCTTTCGAGGTACGGAACCCTAAAAAGCTGTTTCTGAGCGACGCCCCTGGGCAGGTCGCGGTGAAAAAATATAATAGCCTCTGTTTTACATTCTAGTAATATGCAAGGTGTAAACAATTAATCAAAGTTTGATACAGTCCATTTTTGCAAATAAATATCGTTTTCGTCGTCCAAATTTTTATTGTTTTTGCTAGTACTTACTTGACTGGATCGTGCATCCGTCTGTGTAGTTTCAAAGACTTGTTGGTTGGGAAGACAGTGCTGCATACAGCACATTCGTATGATACTTGCCCAGTACAGGCCCCGATAGAATCTTAAAAAATAAAAATAAAAAACATCCCATAAAACTGATATGTTTGTCGTATTTTTTGGTTGGATAGTTTAGAATCGGACAAAAAAATACGTTAAAATGCTAGTACACTGCCACTATATCGAAGATGTCTTTATTGCTATAAACAAACTCATAGGAATATAAGAATAATCGGAAATGGCGCGTAACCTTATGGACTGCCGCCGTTTAAAATAAAGTGTGACCTTTTATTTGCATTAATTCCCTACCAATCGTTTAAAAGATCAACATCGGATTTTCAAACAACCTGTGTAGCAATCTGTCTGTTAACACCATCTTTAAGTCATGAGCCCAATTCGTTGTTTTAAATTGCTTTAATCAAATCGATTCACGTTTACCCAATCGACTGGTGATGTTTCCATTGACGATGCTGCCTCCATCTTTTTATATAATAAAATATAGAGAACAACTACAGTCCGTTCAGTTATTTTACCTCTGAGTTTGCATCACTGTCTCAATCAGAGTGATCTTTATTAGTGTTGTAACGGCAATAAAACTTATTGTGATAGGTAGCTTTTGGGTTGCTGCCATTGACAAGTCTGTCAAATTCATAATGATCCATATACATAACATCACGCCTGTTTCCCCGAACTGTTGGGCAAAGGTGTACCCATAGTACACCCACATTTCGGAAGTTATGATTTTTATAGTCGTTACAATAAGGTTGATATTGGGTTGCTGCTGTCAGAGGTAAAATAACTATGAATGGACTGTTTACAAGGATCTTTTGGCGATTGGATCACGTTGACAGCTGCGCTCTTGTTTTTTTTATGTTTTGAAAAGCAAGTTGGCGGCGTGAGCTGCCACACCGATATTGGCTACGCGTCAAAAGGTCTTTGTACAGCTTTAATCAAAATATTACATTATTAATGTACATACCTGTTTTCACTTTGTGTGCTTTCATGTGTGCACACAGAGATTTCGAGTTTTCATACGCCACAGGACAGTAAAGACACGGGTATTTTACTAAAAGAAAACAATAGTGTGTTTAATAAAAATACGACTCTTGTATGGAACAACAATAGCATAGTTTTTTTAAATTAAATTAGTATGTTATTAGATAATCTAAAACTATTTCATGGGGGTCCAATTCAGTCATCGGCTACAGATTCGGTAAAGAGAGAAACGATTAGTACTTACATACTTTACATGGATGTATTTTGAACTCATCTAAATTAGTGACAGATATGTCACAAGCTAAGCATTGGTACATTTTGATTGCGAACCCGTTGTCCGTTGGCACTTCTTTGACGATTACCTTGTGATAAGGACCGCTTTTATCTAAACGAAAAAAAAAACGTTTATCGTCTTAATTTTAAACGTGTTCGTCTATTTGCCCTCTCTCTTTTTTAAGTAAACATGTAGACAAACATTCACATACTAATTATATAGAGTTTCGCTCATTAGTGTGCTTGTAGTTGTACAAAACGACACAACTCTACGCACCACCTTGATGTCGATTAGGGGGCAGTTGGAGGACGGTCCTTCTCCATCAAGGATATCGACAGATCTGAATCCTACAGTAGTGTGCTTAGAGGTTTTAAGGCTAAGCAAAACCAAAGCGGACTCAAAGCGAACTCAAGGCTGATATCACACCACCTGTACATGGATGACTTGAAAATCTTTGCCTCCAACAAATTGCGACTGATGGAGTTACTAAAAGTAACTGAAACTTTCAGTAGCACCATCAGGATGGAATTTGGTGAGGACACATGTGTGCAGTCATGCATGTAAAGCGAGGGGGGATTATGGAATCCGAACGAATCCAACGTCGGGAATGTCGGAAGCATTAGGTATCAATGCTGCCGACATGAAACAATCGTTAAGGGAGTTCTTGGGCCGTCTGAATAAAGTGTAATTGTATTTATTGTAAATATCAGGCGGAAACAAGGTGCGTGCCTTCAACGGTTGGGACTTGGACCCTGGATAGGAAGGTCCGTACATTGCTGACGGCATATCTGATGCATCACCAACGGTCATCGGTAATGAGGCTGTATATCCCGCGAAAGTGTAGACGTCGAGGCTTTTTAAACGCTAAGACCCTCCATAACCGCGAGATTTGCAGTCTCAGGGTATATTCTTTTCAAACTGACTTGGGGATGCACCAAGATGTGGCCGGAGTGGACAAGGGCCTCACCCCGCTCTCCTTGGTGAAAGAGAACTGGCACAAACCTGCAGTACTAGATACTAACGACCGTAAGGAAGTATGGCAAGGCAAAGAGCTTCACGGACGCTTTTTCCAGGGCCTCCATGATATGGACTTTTTGGAGTCTGTATCCCGGCTACGTTTCGGTGACCTCTTTGGGGAAAACGAAGGTTTGTCTGTGGAATTATGAATGAAGTTATAAAATCCATTGCCAAGGACGGTACGGTTGACATCTGTCGGGCATGCCACCGTCCCGGTGAATCTATCCGACATATTGTTTCGGCTTGTTCTCGTCTTGCTAACGACGAGTACTTGAGACACAATCTAGTAGCTAGGATTGGCCACCAGCAACTCGCCTTGCAGTACAGCCTTGTGGAATCTTAAATGCCGTACTACATTTCACGCCACATTGTACTGGGATCGATCTATCATCACTGACAAGACTATTGAAGCCAAAAAGTTTGATATTGTGGTGATAGATCGTCGAGAGCGCCGTGCAATGATTGTTGATATCGCTGTCCCTCATGACGAGAATCTCGTGAAAACTGAGAAAGATAAAAAAAATAAGCATCTTGACTTAGCACACGAAGTTGTCGACATGTGGAACGTCGACTCTGCAATCATTGTACCAATAATTGTTACAGTAAACTGTCTAATAGCGGAAAGCCTCGACCAACACCTCAGGAGGCTCTCATTGCGCGGCTGACTCAAGGGCTTGATTCAGAAAGCAGTAGGTACTCCTGGACACGGCACGCATAGTGAGGAGGTCCCTCTCTTTAGAGCCCTGGCCACGGGCAGCTTGGACCCTGTTCCTGGTGCCGACTGCTGGGCCACAATTTTTTATATTTTAATATGTTTTTGTATGTTTTTTTGGAAAAATATTTAAACACATAAATAAACTCACGCCTTCTTCCCATGGGGGTGGGCAGAAACCACAGAATGCCATCTGCTACGATCCTTACATACTCCTTTTGCCTCGTTTACGTTCATACATCTGGTCATACACGCGTGCCGGTTGCGAGTGACACACCAATGAGGTCACTATATGTCCTCCTAGGGCGTCCCCTCCCGGCCTTTCCACTCACATCTGCCTTGGAAATACCTTTTGTAAGTCTCCTTTATTCATTCTCTCAACATGACCAAAACATCTAAACATACTCTTTTAAATTTTTATCACTACATCTTCTTTTAAACCACACCGCTGCCTTATCACATCATTCCTCAGCGTATCATTCAGAGTCACTCCACACATGCTCCGCAAGGAACGCATTTCCGCAGCATTTATTCTGCTTTCATGCTTCTTTTGCCACACCAACATTCACTTCCATACATAAACGTAGGCACCAGCACACCATTGTTAACAGCCAGTCGTGCCTTTTTGCACATCAACTGGTTGGCCACAACTGCATGTGTACTACCATTCACTTTTTTTCCCGCATTCGCTCTCCTTTCCATATCTCCAACTAAACTGACTCCCCAAATATACGAACTCACTTGCATCACACTCTTATCATTTATTTCCACAACACACACCGATACACCTTCTTCTCTTTCAAACACCAAGACTTTCGTCTTATTTATATTAATATTCATTACTTTCATCTTGACAACTATCCATGTACAGGGTGACGCTACACAACCCTGTCTAACACCTCTTGAGATGCAGAACCAGTTCGTGTATGCCCCATTTATCTTAACACAACCACTGGAGTCCTTGTATAAAGATTTCAGTGCCTGCGTAAGTGCCAGTCCACACCGTACAAGGATAGTGTCGACCACAGTTCTTCCCCCCACACACTGTCATAAGCCTTCTCCAAGTCAACGAAAGCACAGTAGACTTTCCTGTGCGTTGCCAGATGTCTTTCGGCTATGCATCTTAAGGAGAAGATTTGGTCCATACAGCCCATTCCCTTTCTAAATACTGCCTGCACATCCCATATTTTCTCATCTGTCACTCTTATCACTCTGTTTATCAAAACCTTCGCAAACAGTTTGGCGACAAAACTCAAAAGACTAATGCCGCGGTAGTTTTTACACTCCTGCTGAGAGCCCTTTCCCTTATATAGTGGTACAATTACAGCCTTACACCAATCATCCGTTAAAAGGCCATTTCTCCAATACATATTAAAGATTCGGCACAACAGGCTTGCCACCACCCCGTCACCGTCCTTCAGCATTTCAGCAGCCACTGTCGTACCCTGCAGCTTTCCCGACTTTTATCCCTTTCAGGGATCTTACAATCTCATCTAATTCAATTTCATTCTCTTCATCTACTTCTGAGCTTGGGTCTTCAAAACTGGCGTCTGCCCAGTTACCGATGACGATCCATGATTTTCGAAAACAGGGCCACAGCCCATTAAAACCCACACTTTATCAGGCCCTCTGGACTAGCCATTACTTTAAACGGTAAACAAGGTGTTCACAAGCGAAGAGCTAATTTAAAGTGTGGGTTGTAAAAATAAAAGCGTACATAAAAGATTTGATTTTTACGGTAATAAAAACTTGAATATTTATTGCCGAATTGCGTGTGAACTAATTTTTGCCTACAACTACTACTCGTACAACTACGTGTCACTTTTTTTTTTTTTTATGTATGGCATCTCGTAGTTGACCTTTGAGAGGTCGTGACTACTTAACCGAACTATCCTGTGGCTGCCTTAAGCGGACTCGAAGCCTCCAGCCAGGGGCGTAAAACTACTTACATTACGAAGCGAACGCTCGCTAAGGGCACCCCCTGTGGGGTACGGACCTCGGCTTAGGGCGTCGCTGACGGGAGGACAGCAAGATGGAACAGGCTGGATCTGGATTATATTATTATTATCAGGGGAATTTAAAGCTACAGGCTCAGCTACGGCGCGGGCTGGCACTTCGTCGAGCAAGGGTCGGGGGGGACAGTTACGTCGGGATCTTCGCGAAGAACCTCGGCGGCGAGATCGGAATGTCGGTCTGTGTACGTGTCACTATTATTCCATAATAGCTTGACACAAATAACAACAGTAAAATCAAATGCCGACCATTACTTTCAATTGGTAGATACATTATTACGAGATCGAATTTACAAACTATTTCAAACATAAATACCCACCTACAACGGGTCCAGTGTCTGCATTAACAATAAAAAAATATGTATAATTTGTAAGTAAGTACGCTAAATTAACAATGGTACAACCCAATGCACACAAATATTTTTTTTTTTATTCATTTGACTCTTTAATTCTAATGTATTTTTCTGGTGTAAAAAAATAAAGTATTTATAAAATAAATAACTCGGTGTAACAATTTTTTCCAGGTTTTTCACCTATTTATTCATTGTTTTATAAACTGATATTTTGTAGACTGTGGCACATCTTGGTCACCGCCAAGATGTGCACAGTGTACAAAATATCCGTTTATTGGTAAACTGTTATTATTGGTAAACTGTGTATTATTGGTAAACTGTTATTACTTAGTTATTATACAGGGTGGCAGGGACATTGACGCGCAGAGTTACCATGGATTCGGCTCATGATTCCAGGCTAGAGTAGAAAAGTTTCGTCGGTTATTTAAAATAAAACTGCTGTGTCATGTGTCATAGAATACTGCCTACCAACGCGGTCAAAATGTAAGAAGGAAAGAAAGAAAAAACGTTTATTTGCAGTAAACATGACGCAGTGATCGAACACAAACACTAAAAAGAACAAGTTGGGGGAAAATTTGCGTTAAATCCAATCAAAACGGCCATCGCTCAGCATAATGCTACGACCCTATCTGAGACAGAGCCCCAGTGCTGGTTTTCAGCGACAGCCGGCGTAGAATGTTTGGGGAACAGCAATTTCTTTTTAACGGAAATGTACAACGAAGGAGGGTTACCATGGATTCAGATCATGTGCTGAATCCATGGTAACAGGTTTCGCGTCGATGTTTCTGCTCACACACACACACTAAACTAGTACACACACTACACTAGCACACAAACTAACAGACACTAGCACTAACATGGCTGAGCCGACAGACGTTTTCCTGTCCAAATTTCAATAATTCATACAAAACTACCATACTCATATAATCTTCCCAAATTTTCCCGGCAACTTTTCAAGTTTCTTCTTAAGTATTTGTTGGTGGCATTGCTATAAAGCTAGATAGATAGACGTTTATATACTTATTATAGTATATTTTCATACTGTTTACGTATTAAACAAACTGTTGAGAGTTTCTGACGAAATATTGAAAGAAACTGTTTACTGTACCTTTACCTTTTGCGTCAGCCTGGATGGCATCTTTGATGACACTGTCGCAGAGTTTGTCCACTTGCAGAAAACGTTTCGTTACAACGCGCAGTCCTTTTTCCACCGATTTAATTGGTTCTTTCGTTTGGTCTGAAAAAATAGATAATATGAAAATCATTATCATGGTCAAAATTTGTAAGCTGGAAGTAGTAGACCACAGACCAGTTGAGTTTGTTTATGAGATGAGAATTTAGGGACCCAAATCAATATTCATCCGTATATATATATATATATTTTTTTTTATTTATTATTTTGTGGTTTATCCAGGAATCAAACTCGACATGATATACAAAAACCATCACCATGTTTTTAATGCAATAAGTGATATTTTTTTTTATTAAGTGGTGACAATCCAAACGAATATTCTGAATGCAAAATGCGATCGTAACTGTGTTTCTTGCTCTTTTACGCTTTACCGGCTGAACGGATTGGGTGAAATTTGGTACATGGATAGACCATGACCTAGTATGTTCCCGAGGGAGAATTTCGTACATCCACGCGGGTGCAGCCGATTATTTCATATTAAAAGACCCTACCCAAGCTCAATGGATCCGGCGAAATAATTTCATCTCCAGATTTAAACATGAGTGGTTCCTCCACAATATTGCCCGTGTCAGTGATGACGCGTCGCGGTGTCTGCTTGTCTGTGGTCACCAATGTGTCTTCATTCTCCATTGGCTCGTATTCAGGCACTGACTCAGTCTGACCCTCTTCCATTGGCTCCTGTTTAAAAATATGTTGGTGTATAATTATTTTTAGAACGAAGTACCTTAACGCGGCTTGCGGTAGGAGTTGACTGGAAAAAATCGCGACGTTATGTCCCCTCCATACGACTTCCTCTATCTCTCTGTCTATTTCTACTATTACGAGTGTGTGAGTGTGCGTGCTAGTATCGCGTAAGGAACTGCGTTTCTGACAGGGGGGTTCACAGACCTCACACGTTTTTTTAAAGCTGTTGTTACAAAATGATATTTATTTACCCACTGAGTGCTTTAATCTGTTAAGACCAATTTACATTGCTAGAAAGACAATACGACATAACGCGCAAGATGAGACAACAACGGCTGCGTTACCCATTTTAGTCTCATTTTGTGCGTTATGTTATGCCTCTGCAAGAATTATCGAGTGTTTTCAGGAATTCTCGCGAGTACTGCCTTTGACGACGAGAGAACCGATAGTATTTTTTTGACAAAGTCGTGTGAATTTGCGCAAATTCTAGCGACTTCTCGCGCCTCAAGGATAAATAGCCGCCTTTCATCTCTTCCTAGGCAATGCCATGGGGTCTCAACTCGAACAAATTATAATTTGTCTTGAAAAAAAAAATATAGATGGCAGCATAGGTAACCATTATGAAATTAACAATCATTAAAAAGCGATAAACCGCATAATTTTGGCTGAAGTATGATTGGTAAAAGTCAAAACTTACTTGTTAAGTGCTGTTGTATCTATTTCCACTCATTATGCACGTATTTAAAAATAAAATAAAAATGAAGCCTTAAACTTCAATTCGAACCTTTATAATAATATCTGTTAATCATTTTGTTTGGAGCTTTTTGCAATAGATGGCGTTTTACTCAATTGGTCAGGACCATGGCAGGCTGGATGGCTCTTCAGTTTCCAAAATTTTTGTACTTATTTACATCACCTAGTTTATTTTTTTACATAGAAAGATAAAATAAAACTAATAACATGTTATTCTGAACCCGGAAATATAAATCTCTATATAAAAAGGATTGCACGAAACGTTTTAAAAGTAGGTCGACTCCTAGATGGCGTTGTCAAACTACAGTCTCTGGCAATTAGTGAGTCGCTGATGCTGCAATCTGTTGAAAAAAATTGCGACGAAAAATTGCCAGCTCAATTGCCAGACTTAGGGAGGTTTCATTTCTTTGTATTGGAATGTAAATTAACACTTATACACATTCACTTAAGATCAATGTTACCTCAACAACAACATCCTGGTCATTATGGTAGTTTTGTATGTGCTCTATAACAGATGAGAATGACACTTTGCAAGTGTTGCAGCTGTAAATCTCCTCCTGACAATCTTCTTGATTATCCTCCTGAGTTTCTTGTATATTGTCTGGTGTAATTAAGTTCTCTGATGCCAGGTTCACATCTGGAAATTAAAGAACTTTATTTGAAAATATGCCTACAGGCTGACATCAGAATCCAGGTTCAAGCTGAGGTCTAAATACTATTATTTATTGCTGTAATTTTTCTGCTGTAAATCTTCACACAATCCAAATACTCGCATTACTACTATACAAAATAAACTCTAACCACATTGTTATAAAGTTGATTTTGCAGTACCTCAATAACACAAATAAAAATGTATTAGCTTTATACCTTTAACAGTGGTCAGTGAGATAGTTCCATCATTATTTTGTTTTGTAACAATAGTGCTTCCTGCATTCAAATCGGTGTCCTCCTGAGTGACAATCATGTACCGGCTCTCCCCATTTTCCTTCACCAGTTTGAATTCCCGTGTTTGAAGGCATGGTTTCAACTGCTTGCTAAACAATTCCACATACATTTTGTTGGCATCATTCAGGGCCGCCTGAGTTTC
This sequence comes from Dasypolia templi, assembly GCA_963555695.1. Lineage (NCBI taxonomy): Eukaryota > Metazoa > Arthropoda > Insecta > Lepidoptera > Noctuidae > Dasypolia > Dasypolia templi. The sequence continues at coordinate 9,221,149 of OY743157.1, forward strand.
GTAAGTTTGTTCAGTTGTATAGTGACTGCCGGCATCACTATTTATATCTATAAACATTATTTAAAATATTTCAGAAACATATTTTTCTTGCCTTATTTCAAACTGGCTATGCAGTTTGAAATAAGGCTTATAAAAATATGCTGAGATAGTTAAGTCGTAAAAGGGGTAAAACACCCTGTATCAAGCAGTACAGGATGTTTATTAAAAAGCAGGTTTTTTTTTATCTTTGCTAATTTTCTCAACGGCATTAAAACTAGAAAACTATAACCTACTATTTTATTTGTTCATAATTTAAAATGCAATAGGTATACATCGAACTTTGTGCAGTGGTTTTAAAGTTTCTTATAAATTCTAAAGATTTGTTATGGCAGTGTGTTGATAGTGGCACAAAAAAAGTCTAGGCAGGAGGCCTGTCCTATCAGCATAATATCTCTTGTCGCATAAGTGAAACAGAAGTATACAAATGTATTATTGTTCACAAGTAAAGTTTTGGCAAAGTTTTGTAATATCCGGTATAAATATATTATTATTTTGTCATTTTACATACAATGTAAAAATACTGATATAGCCTTACCACTCTGATATACTTTAATTTCAGAATTTCCAATATCTGATGAGTTATCAATGTTGTCCTCATCTGATCGGCGCTCAAATATAATGGTATGTACATTGTTAGTTGGCTGACAATTATCTTGAGCCAAATGCTCTACAAGGTGTGGTAATGAGGGACATTTGTAATTACAAATAGGACAATATACATTCTCTAAAGCATTAGTCAAGTGCTCAATTAGAGATTGTTTAGAACTAAAAGTCGAATTGCAACAAACGGGGCAATTCAAAGACTGGCCTCCCATTTTAATGGAATTTCATCAGTTTACGTCTGTTGTATGTTCAGACGCCAAGCATTTCCGATAAGAAAAAGTGCATTATTTTGTAAACATATCACTTTCATTCAACCTCATAAAAGTGCTACATTCAGTTTGTATCTAAATTCTCAACACAAAACCTTAAATCAGAAGAACTTCACACTAATTTGTTAAACGTGAAGAAAGCACCGAACGAACGACCAACACACCATTTTTGTCAAAACTGACATTACAAGTGTATTCATGAAATTACTAATAAATGTTCGAGAACATTAATGTATAATTTACGGAATACCCCAAAATTACTAAAGTTTGTGTTTAATTATTGATGACACTATAAATACATCGCTAAATTCCATTTTTTTTTAATTCAATAGGATTTTTTTAAGTGAATCAGAACAAATTAGATCAATACCTATCTTCGTAAATGATTTACAAAAATATTGCCACATTTAAAAAAAGAGATTAAAATCAATATTTTCGTAATGAAGACTATCGTTTCTAAGTAAACTACATTAATAATTGTCTCATACCTCTTTCCATGCCTTTTGGTGATTAGTAGATTCTTATTTTCTATTAAATTATATATTATTTTAGGGTTTTGATTTGATTGCACTTCATGATCTAATGGAAGTGGCAAGTGTGGCAGGTGGCAGGCAACATTGTAAAGAAGTTCGCCATTTTGTCGTGGTAGTTTTTTATCGTAGCGATTTATATTTGTTAGTGTAAATTATTTGTTTTCAGTGCAAATAAACCGATGCAACGGAAATCTGAACACCAGATTGTGCCTGCATATAATACAAATTAGTTTGGACAATTATAATTCAAAAGCAGAACGTTGACGCTTGATATGTTTGTGTGCGAGTGTTTTCGCGGGTAAATTTGATTAATCATTATGCTGGGAAAGAGAATGCACCATAACAGCAAGGGGAGGCTAGCTAGCAAAGGCCACGATAATGGGAAACCGTCTAGTCCAGGCATTTCACCCTACAACAAGCCTGCGAAAATACCAGGTGCCATATCTGCTGGTAAAACAAAGGTAGAACTCTGTCCCATACCCTATATAAAGATACAAGATAATGCTTCACATCTACCACGTTTCACTGCGATCGCAGCTCGCTCTGCTGATGAACCTATAGGGATGGATGAATTGGACTCTTTACAGCTAGAGCTTGAGTCACTCTTGGGGAATACAGCTCTCCGTGTAAGATACTTCCAGGCTGAAATTGAGAGTATTGACACAAATGAATCCAAAAGAGAAAAGAAAGGAAAAGCTGCTGGTAAACAATTACAGTATCCTGTTAAAAGAAAATTTCCAGATGACAAATTAGTGAAAACCAATAGTACTAAGTTGTCCAACCAGCCTAAAGTGCCTAAGTTCAAGAACTTATCCAATGCTTCGTCAGGTGGATCTCACAATTACCCAAATGACATTGGAAATTCAGATAACTCAGTTAAGCTGGAACTCTCACAGTTTGCACTACCAAAGAATAATATTCCATACAAATTCTGGAGTTCTGTAGATCCCTATTGCGCTCCTGTGACTTTGGATGACATTAAATTTCTAGAATCTTTGCTGGCACAGAGCAGCAACACAACATTGCCACCTATACCACCGCTCGGCCGTCACTACTCTGAAGTGTGGGCAGATGAACATCTGGCTGAGGATCAGAACGCTTCTAATCCTAATAAACAAAAATCATCAATGTCTCCTGAAGCTTCCAGTATCCGTAAGAAACTTGACAAATCCAATGAAAACATGATTACTGGTCCCTTGACTCAAAGATTGGTATCAGCACTTATGGAAGAGAATCTAATGAATTATGAAGTGCCTGACATTAAAGTGAAACAGACAACTAACACCAAAAGTAGCTATAAGAATTCTCTTACTTTAGAAAAATGCCTTAGAAAGGAGTTGGTAGAGCAAGGAATACTTGATCCAGAAGATTTGCCACCCTTGACCAATCCAGCTGATGATGAAATACTGGCAGAAATTAAAAAATGCCAGACCGAACTGACTGCTGTAAAGAAAGACAACTGTCGCAATCTGAAGCATCTCATTGGGCTGTGTAAACAAGAAATGATTAGACTGAATCTGAAGAAACAACTGGATCAAATTGATATGGAATGTATTGATATTTATAAGAAAATGGTGGCTGCAAAGCAGAAAAAGAGACCTATAACTAAGAAAGAAAAAGAAGATGCTTGGAGGGCTATTAATGAACAGATCAGGCTAAATAAAGAAATAAATGCTTTGCCTTTAACAGGTCCAAATTCAATCTAAAGTTTAATCTTAGTTAAAGTATACTATGGGGTAGTATATTATGATTGTTATAGGTACCTATTATTTAGAAATAAATAACATTAATAACTAAATCTGTTTTTTTTTTCGTCAGACACGTAATGTATTTTTTAAGTTGTTTGTTTTATCATAGCCATCTCACTGCTTCTAAAAGTACGAGACTTACTAACTGATGAACATAGACATGTAAATTAGGTAACCTAATGTGTAAATCTCTCCTTTAATTTCAATTTCTGAACAGTGTGGTAATCTAGTGATGAGCTAGCTTTGCTACGTAAAGTCGAAGTGCAATCTGTGAATCTTGCTCTAGACTCATCGCACTGAAAGGTTAAAACCTATAGTTTATGTCCTCCATAGACTAATATAATTATATAAATAATGAGATACCCTCATTTTATATATATTAGTCTATGGAGATACCCTCCAGAACAGTATCACTGCAAAAAATGCAATGCAATCAATATTATTAATGTCGCGTACACACGTATGCTTCAGTTACTGCAGTATCATGCCTACAATCTTAATGGCTCATAAAAAATACATAAAAGATTGACTTAACATAACATCACGCCTTGTTTCCCCGAAGTGTTGGGCAGAGGTGTACCTATAGTACACCCACATTTCGCCAGTTATGTTTAAGTCCCATGTAATAGGGGGCGAGCCTATTGCCATCTACCGGGCACAAATCCAGTCTTCGGGCTGTTACTGAGAAATTCCAGATAGAAAAACCCAATAACACGTTGCCCGACCTGGGAATCGAACCCAGGACCTCATGCTCAGCAGTAGCGATTGCGACCACTAGACCAACGAGGCAGTCTTGAGTTATTGTTATTTTAGTTATTATCACTATGACTTCTGCAATGATCGAGGGTTTGGTTTAGCGGTGGGTAACTCCGGAGGTACTGATCCAAAGGAGCCGGTACCGAACGCGGATACGTAAACCTTATTTATTCCTCACAATGCTTACCGGCACCGCGGTACCAAATGATTCCGGAGCGCGCGTTCACTATTCACTCTCGTTCAATCGCTCAAGTCACTCGGAACACGTCGTATCGCTCTAACTAACCAACTGTTCAATTCAAAATGTGCCAAATGATCCAGTGAACCAAATGAATAAAATGTTCTGCGAAACCGGGGAACCAAAATGAGCGAGTGAGTGCCGGTGCCAAACGGTGCCAAAGGAATAAATAAGGTGAACCGGTACCGGACCCGGAGTCGGAATAAGTGAATCAATTCACTTGCCGGAATAAAGATTACCCACCGCTAGTTTGGTTCCTAGTACATGCAAGTGTAATTTATGCGTACAGAGGGTAGTATTCTCTGTCTACAGTTACAGGTGTCCGGAACAATATTAAGTTGCGTGTAGTCTTGGTCCGGAAGATCCGTGAGCGTGAGGACTTAATGGGATGGGATTGATGGGAACCGATTCATTGGCTGAAATTAGTCTTCCTGCGACCATTCATACTACGCACTGGTACAGGCGCACACACACCCATCAGTACCTGTACTATGACCACTAGCATAAGCATAATCAGCCTAATATGTTCCCACTGCTGGGACACAGGCCTCCTCTCTGTGAGAGGGAATGGGCCGTAATCCACCACGCGGGCCCAGTGCGGGTTGGCTAGTCAAATACACCGCGACGCGGCGCCTATCTAGCCGTATTTATGATGGCGAACTGGTAACAATAAATAAAATACCATTTTGTGACAAATGATCTCGTTAAGTTAGAGTGGTTTTGATGTAAAAAAAAAAAGTTTTGTACCTATTAATATAATTTGTTGACTGGCCCAACTGATAGATACCGCTATAGCATTGCAGGGAAGTAAGTGGCTGTTTGACAAAAAAACAAAAAGGGAAGAGATAAATGTAGTTCCGCAATCGATTTCATTCTTTTAACATACTGTATCGAAATCACCATGACCATCAAAATAATGCTTATTACAATCGCATAATGGTATACCGATTAATGATTTAACACCTTGGGGAGTTAAAATTACGGTTTTAACTCGCCAAGGTGTTAAATCATCTAAATGCGACCAAAAGACCAGAATTCAAACAGCCATTGAAATAAAATAAGTGTCGTCAGTCGCTCTGTGCATTTTATAGTGTATTATCTATGCTCTGTGCTGTGCCTTCTGTGAGTGACGTTTCGAAATATTTGAAAAATAACGAAAGAAACCAAAGTAAAGTAGTACTTCGCAAATCGAAACTCCGAAATCGGAAAATAATAGTCTTTGTGAAATAAAAGTTTTGTGTTTGTCAAGATGGATAATCATAATCCACTGACTCCAAATAAAATACAGAGACTTATACATTATGCAGAGGACAAATCGTTTAATATGCCAAGACGCTTACTGCTTAACGATGATGACTTGAAACGGTAGGGCATGCCAGGAACGATATTTAGGGTTTTATATTTACGCATGCCAGCTGATTTTCATAATATTGTTTTTTTTGTAGTTTGGCATCAAATCAAGCATCAATGAACAAATCAAACATCAATAACTGTGAGTCCTCTTCTGGCATTTTGGATTTAGAGAGAGTAGAAGGTAAACAAACAGCTACCTTGAAATTATTATTTTACAGTATAAATTATGCCTTGATTTTTTTTTGTTTGTTATTGTTTTACTAATGATTACAATGTTTTTTTAAGGCTTTGGAGAGTCAGACATTGGAGATTTTTCTCTCAGCAAATCTGTAAGTACCTACCTAAAAGTTTTTGACTGTGTTGTCACTAATGGTTTTTGATTAAATAGTTAGTTTTGAAAGCCTCATCTCTTATTTAGGTTTTGGCATTCTCTTAAAACTAATAAATAAATATTATTATAACCCATCTGAATAAACTTCAGAACCAGACTGAGATAACAACATAAAATTGAACTAACTATGGAGATTCATGTGTCCAGTGGACTTTAAATTATACTATAATTTCATTTAAATTATTAAATGTATAATTATGTATCTGTTAATGAAAGTATAAAAAAGTTGCATGGAATAACAAGGCATTTTTTATTCTATGCTTATACTTAAAATAGATGTGTTACTTAGAGGATTCATTTTTATTTTAGACAGCATTTAATCCTGGTGAAATGACTGGTAGATCGACTGGAGCTGATGACTTCAAAGCAGTTCCAACGGGCCGCCACTCCTTACATTTAGATAATATTTTCAACAAGATGGATGCACAGACTTCTGAGGTTAACCATGTAATGCGACATTCCATTGCCTCTAATTACTCTTTTCATTCCAAGGTAAATAATGAACTCATTTGATTATTATATTTAGTTGCCAAGTACAAAAGGTGGATTACCAAGTCTTCTCAGTAAAATTTTGCAGTTGTGTCTAAGTATTGACTTTAAAGTCCACTATTTACAACTACACACAACATAAAATCACATCTGTATTCCCCGAAAAGTTATGTAAAGGTATACCTATAGTACACACAGTCGGTTCTACAACTATAGTACAATAAACCTGCATTAACTCAACCATTATCAATCTTTTTGTTTGTGCTGTTTTTCCTTTTTAAAATCTGCAATTGGCATCTAGGTATATCTTCTTCTGTTTTAAGTTTGACCTTTAAGTTGACTTCGTCTTCCACATATTCAGTGAAGGCATCCCAATCTGTTTTATGATTATACAGTGCTGACCTCTGTGCTCTGTGTATTGCTGACATGCTAAATGTTGCTATGATAGGGATGTGGTCAGATACGCTGTCAAGCGATGATTCCACATCAAAATATACACCAGGCAGACCCTTTACAATGAAGAAGTCTACTAGATCGGGTATCTTGTTGACGTCAGTCGGCCAATAAGTTGGTTCGCCTGTTGCTAATGTTATGTTTGTGTTTGTCAATAAATTTTTTCAACTCACGTCCTTTAGCGGTAGTTAATCTTGATCCCCAGTGTGTGTTAACAGTTCCAGTCTCCACCGCTTGTGAATCTGTTTCCCAAGCTCTGGAAGTAGCACTCAAACATGTGTGGTTTCAGATTGTGCTTTGGTGGTCAATTGGTAGCGCTTACAATAATAGGGCCCATTATTTTGTTTAAAGTGATTGTAGTAGCCTGCATCCAGTCCTCTTGAAACTCGCTGTGGAGGTGGTGTTTGATGTTACTTTTAACATTAACTGCAGTCCCTCCATGTGATGTGGTATCTGGATGATTGGTACAATATATGCGATAGTCATATACGACTTTGTTATCTTTTAGCAGTATTTCTAGTTCTTGTTTATTTGGCGTCAGGTCATAGATATTCCAGGTAAGGCAATACGTAACGACATCATTGTGGAAGCCTACTGATGAGTGTCATGATGAGGTTTATCATTGTGCTAAACTGTGAAATGAGTTGGTCAATCCTATCAGTCTGTTTTCTTAGAAGTGCTTCTAAGCTAAATCTATGTTCCTGTTCGAGTTCTATTTTTGTTAAAGGCGTCCTCTGAGACTCGTGGTCAACAAGGTTTTTTCTATTTGTCCTCTGTGGCTCAGTATGGTAAATTTTGCCTTTCTGTGATTAATGTGGTTCCTTGTGGTCAATGTTATCTCTCGCGTATGCTTTATGTATCTCTGTAAGGTCTACTAACGATACATTAGGTTTTTTGACAGCTTCAATGTACAGTCCCAAGCCTTCTTTCTCTTACTCTTGGTTGCAAACTTTTTGGTTGGGTAGCCCTGGGGTTATTTACAGTCTCGATGATTATCTTGTCTGTGACAGTTTGGAGTTCATTAGTTGCAGTGTCTTTTTTCGGTACTTTAAGAGGAGGTCTTGTTTTCGGATGGTTGGTATGTGTTTCCAATATGCTTTCTTGCTACAATTTCCTTAGTATATATTAATATTTCCATTATTTTGTCAACACCTAGCTGTGGAGCTGCTTATAATTTAATTACGTTTGTTTTCTTACGTTTCACATAATAAGGTCCGATGGGACTGGCATGTAGGTACGTACACCTGTAAGAGCCTAAAAATAAATAATGAGAATAAAAAATAAAAATAAACCTTATACACCTGACATCCTTTGTAGCTTGCAGGTTGATTTCCTGAGCACAAAGCGCATGCCGCTGGGGTGTTTTGATCTATAGTACACATTGTGGTTTTGTGTGCCCGGTAGACTTCACGCATCTGTACGGCCTCATAAAGTTATTTTTCCTATGCTCATATTGCTGGCATCTTTTACATTGTACCACTGTCGTTTTTCGTTTTTCTTATTGGGTCGTCTATTGTAACTTTCTGGTTGTATATGAACTTTATTTCCTTGAGAAGTCGGTTATTTTCATGTGGGGCTACATTGACAAAGAATATATTTAAGGGCTCTTTGGTTCCTTGTTTCCGAGCAGTGATTATTTCCCCTTTTACTCTGTTTCCTGTTTTATCTATTGCTTCTATGATAACACCTTAGGTGTGCTGAATAATAACAATCCTTGTGCATTTTTGAACCTTGCGTGTAAAAGTGTGACCTATAAGTCCTTTTCTTCTTGTATGCTCTATCAGGGTTTTAAATTTGTCAACCGTATGGGAATCAATCAATCAATCAAAAGTCATTTATTCAAACTAGGCTGAGAGTCAGCATTTTTCGAACGTCAAAATTACATAAGACAGTCCCCCAAAACGCCCGCCCTTCACCACTTCCTAGTGCTTTAGCTGGGAAGAAGAAGTGGCGCAACAAACTCCCCAGCAGCATAGCTGTCTGTTTATTTAGAAAAACCACTGAACTATATAATTATAAGGTAATCAAAGAAGAAAAACCGAAATACAAAAAATCATATTAAATTATCTCCCATATGTAAGCTAGCCACGCCAATATACCCAAAACAGAAACCAATAAAAATCAATGAAAAAATCAACATAACTTAATACACAAATAAAAGCCTCCAGGCATAAGGGGCTTGACACCTTACATATGCATTATTGGATTATTTTTTAAGTACACACAAATGATAAACTGGGACCATCGAAGTAAAATAAACAGAACAATTACTTTAACAATAACAAAACCATAGACAGCAAGACGACCAGTCACCACAAGCAGCACCCGTTCACGAGCATAACGCAAAGACCAGCTATTGCCCCCCTCGCCATATTTGAGGGAAGAAGGCAACCTGATCCCCGACGCTACCGCAAGCAGTGACATCTACGGGAGCATGACGAACTCGCTGCCGGTTGCTCAGGCAAGAATAATTTAAGATCAATTTTCGAGGTCGCTAGCTAACCACTTATTGCAACAGCTCGTTAAAAAAACATTGTAATGAGTAGATCATGTCAATAATAAATTAAGATAACTAAAAATAATTGACTTATATAGTCAAATAAAATTAATATACGAACTCGTATGTCCTCTTAGTAGGTAAGCTGAATCTGGAGAAAGAACATAAACATTGTCTTGAGTTAATTACTACGACCAACTATTCTTATCGTTTAAGTAGTCGTTAATTGAATACTCGTAATATGCCTTTCAACAAAGGTTGGATTTTACTTGAGCTTTAAACGCATTAAAAGGCAAATCTAGCAAAGAAGAGGGTAGCTTGTTATAAAAGGTTATACCTAGCCCAACAAATGAGTTATGAACCTTATGAAGCCGGTGAAAGGGAGCACGTAGTTTGTTCTTATTTCTAGTATTAACATTGTGAAAATCACTGTTTTTAGTGTATAAGTGTATATTTTGCCTAATGTATAAGATGTTGGCGAAGATGAATTGTGATGATACCATAAGAATACCAATATCTTTAAAAAAAATCTCTAAGAGAAACTGGCTCCTAGCTGATAAATTGTTCGGACGGCTAGTTTTTGAAGGACGAATATATTTAGAATATCAGCAGCTTTGCCCCACAGCAGAATACCGTAGGCATTACCACAGTAGGCAAGGTAGCATTGAGAACTAGGTTATTTGACGTAAACCAATCTGTAACCATTGAGAGTGCACTGTTTACGTCGTCATACTCTTGTCTATTCCTGTCTACTTTAAAAATAACAGAGGTATCATCTGCAAACAGTACAACGTCACAGAAATCATTTAAATAGAATGGTAAGTCATTGATAAACACTAAGAACAAGAATGGACCTAGTATTGAGCCTTGAGGAACACCTAACTGAACTGGAAGCCCGGATGATTTCACACCATTGACATTACACATTGGAACCTATTGAGTAAATAAGAATTTATTACGTTGACAGCTTCGTTTTGGACACCGTAATGACGTAGTTTACGCAAAAGCGTGTCATGGTGCACGCAATCAAAGGCTTTAGAGAGATCACAGAAAACTCCAATAGCATTTTGCGATTTCTCCCAAGCATTAAATATGTGTTTCAGCAGAGCAACACCCGCATCTGTAATTGAACGTCCTTTTGTAAAGCCATATTGTTCATTATGAAGGAGGCTATTTAAATTAAAATGTCTTAGCAACTGCTTAAGTATTAACTTTTCAAACATTTTGCTAAATGCTGGTAAGATAGAAATAGGCCTGAAATTGCCAATGTTATTTTTATTACCTGATTTAAATAATGGTATGACTTTACTACTCTTCATGAGGTCAGGAAAAGTTCCTATTTCAAAACATATATTAAAAGTAACAGCTAGATAGGGGGCTACGATGTCTATTATATTACTTAAAAGTTTGATTGAGATGCCCCAGTAATCACCAGTGTTTTTAGATTTAAGTGTGTTAAAGACGTTAATTGCATCAGTAGGCGTTACATGTTCGAAGCTTAATATGCGAGTACATTTTGGCACACTACTATTCAAAAGATTCTCAGCTTTAGACGGGGACGAATTTAAGGAGCAAGTCGTAGTTATAGGTATATTGGCAAAAAACTCATTAAACGCCTCAGCTACGTCAGCTGCCTTATTAACTAATTTGTTATCCACCATAATTTCAAGTTGATTTTCTTGTTTAACCGACTTACCCGTTTCATTGTTAATAATTTTCCAATTGGTTTTTACTTTATTATTGGAATTTTTGATTGAATCGCTTAAAAATTTTGATTTAGCAAAAACGCAAATCTTTTTAAATAATTTTGAATATGTTTTTACATACTCTAGGAAAGGAGTATCAAACCTGTATTTTTTCAAACCATATAACTCGTATAGTCTCGCTCGACTTTTATAAATACCTGGAGTAGCCCATTGGTTGAAGCCAACGGAGGTGCCATTGATGTTAATGGTTTTTGTCTTGAAAATAGATTGGTATTCTTTTTGCACAACATCAAAAAGGGCTCCGTACATTTCATTAGGAATTTCGTGTTCTACTAACGATGGTGTAATTCTATGAGCTGTATTATTTTTAAACTTGTTACAAAGACTAGCTGTATATGGCCTGCATTCAAGTTTATGCGGCTTTTTAGGTAATGACATCGGGAACCTAGCTAATAAACCACAGTGGTCGGACGTTAAGTCACTTAACACTACTTTTCTTTTTAGCATCACAATTACTAAATATATTATCAATACAAGTTGATGAAGATGCCGCGATCCTAGTTGGTTCAAAAACAAGTTAATTAAATTATAAGACCTAAATAGATTGAGAAGTCTAATACTTAATGCAGGAACATCTAAAATATTAATATTAAAATCTCCACATAAAATTATACACTTATTACTTGTTTTTAACCTATTGAGAGAATCCTCCATTACCGATTCAAAACTAATAAAATCACCAGAAGGGGGTCTATAAACTCAAATTATAACGTATCGCTCGAGTTCAACACAAGACAACTCAATAGTGCGCTCAATAGATAGATTAACTAAATCTAAATGTTGTTTACATTTCAACTTGTTTGAGACAAGAACTAAAGAGCCACCGCGAATGGCACTTTTCCTTACAAATGCGCTTTGTTGAGTAAAATTATCATCATTGATAAACACACTACTCCATGTTCCTTCAACCAGTGTTCAGTCAAACTTAACACCTGAACGTCATAGTTCTCCATAAATAAACTTAACTCTAGCTCTTTGCCGGACAGACCCTGCATATTTTGATGTACAACATTCAACATATGCCGCTCACCCGTTGTCGCACCTAATAGTTTAAACTACAAGGCGTATCAAAAGTAGTATTAGTACCACTACTAACTGTAATCGATGATACACTACATTACCCTTGTCACTGTGTAAATTATATGCTAAAAGATTAGCAATTTGTCTCCTACATCTAGGTGGCAAATACATTGTATAATTTGTCAGTTTGTAATCGGTAATAAATTGATTACAATCAAAATATAAAATAATGTCACTATAACGGCAAGTCCTATTAAAAGTTAACATATTTAAATTATAAATGAACCTATTTTGCTCATCAGACAAATTCTGAGAATAAGGCAAGGCACAGAATATAAATGTACAATTATTAGTCTCATTGAGATTATATTTTCGCCAAAGTTGCATTTATGATTTCTAGCCAATTATATCATCGTTATCTGTGTATACAATGTACTTTCGAGGACAGCCACGCATGACCCTTTTCAAAACATTTTCGGCTGCACGTTGAAATCATAGGTTATCCCGCCCTTTTTCTGTTTGACCAATGAATGAAGGGTGACCGTTTTTTTAAACGTTAAATGTTTTAGTTTGATCAATGATGAAGATTGTCTCTTTTTTTTATAATGTGCGCTGAAGCGCTATTGGTGGATGAAAACAATACAGGCGGGGTAGCCACTCGCTTGTGCACACCAAAATCGCCCTAATGGGGGTCATGCGAAAATGTCGTCGATAGTACATTTTAATTAGTAAATGTGTGAGTTTGGCGACACTGGTTCCCGAACTAAGGTAGTTTAAGGGCACTTCCACTCTTTTTTACTATTCCGTGATTCTTACAGATAAGCTATCCCCATAAAATAATATAACAGTTGAACCGGGGTTTATTTTTGTCAATCTAATATTACAAATTAATTGGCTAATACTGGCACTGGGTAAACAATTATTAATAACTTAAATGTTGTGAACACTGATTATATATACTACCAAAACCTTGACCAAATTTGTCAGAGAATACATGTAGTGTTAAACAAATTATTAATACTATTCTTGTCATGATTAACACTTTTTTTAATACAGCTACCTACTGGCTGTGCCACTGTGGGCATGGGTGTAATAAGTTGAGGCTGGGGTGCCTGGGAGCAGGCACAGCTAAAAGAGAGGTTATTTGTCAGAGATTCATACCTCTCTGCATTGAACTTGACCAGGTTTGCCAACTCATTGGCCTCCTGCATGCGTTTACTCAGGTCCTGTTGAGAAGCCTCAAATTTACTAAAGAAGATTTTGAGCTGATTTTTGGATACTATTTTGTATGTGTAATTGAAGTAGGTACGTACGGACGATGAATGAAAGCCGGAAAGTTTCCAGAACGGGGTATAATGCTCAAAGTCCACACTCGTAGGTACACATATAAAGTTCGAAGAACAGAAGGAGAAACACTTCCACTGGTTCTTTTAGGTATCCGAAGCACTTTCAAAGAAGATGTACAGGCAACACCAGCTGAACTAGTATACGGCGAAACATTGTGTCTGCCAGGTGACTTCTTTGATCCAGAACCGGTTTGCAACACGGATATGATCGACTATATTTCAAGGTTACGCATGTTTGCCAGGAATATCCAACCGTCTCCGTCATCGCGACATTCTAATAGTAGGGCCATATTCGTATTTAAGGACCTCGCCACCACAACGCACGTCTTCTTAAGAGACAATCACGTCGGGGTCACCAATGAAGTAGGTACGTACGGGCGATGAATGAAAGCCGGAATGTTCCAGAACGGGGTATAATGCTCAAAGTCCACATGCGAACAACGCATCACACAAATCCTGCATCGCGCAATCAAAGTTTACCGCGCAGATAGCATATATACAACTTCCCGACATCAAACGTCGGGCAGTTGCCCACCAGATACGACATCCATCTGGTCGGAGGATCCTCCCTTTTCCAAGAGTATGAGTGAACTTTACACCCTGTTCCTCATACCCCTAAATAATAATCCCTTTCCACAACTTCTTCAATGAGATGAGTGAGTTTCGCAAGGTCGTCAACGCCATAAAATATTATTGGTGGTGGTTTAGGTGTTCTTTTGGCTGGAGCATCTCCCACTTCCACATCTAACAATGCAAAGTTGTTACTTGTTTCTATTTGTGGGGTGGTACTCTGTTCAGGATAACTTATTCCTCTATGAGCGTTTATAAGTCTCCTCTCGCTGTGTTCTTTTGGCTTGATTAGTTTTTGCCCCTTGTTCATCACGAGAGCGTTTTCTTATTTGGTACTCGTTGCCATGGTGCGTTAGGGTTGTACAGTCTGCTTTGTTCTTTTTCTTTTAATTTTAGGTTATCAATATGTTTTTTTTGGCTCATTTCGCTAAGTGATGCAGATCGTTGGCAATCAAATAGGCCTGGATGGTTCGGGTTTTCTTCCCTGGCAAAGGGAAGAAAACGTTAATTCGGTTATGGTGCCGAAGGTTTGCCGTCGTTCTTCATACTCAGCTGCTGCGGTTACAAGGTAGTTCGTTAGTGCGGGGCTCGTTATAATATAGTTATACTCGTATAGACCTCAGTATTGCCCGGAGGGGACGACCCACAAAGATGAAAGTATGTAGGCCCATCACTAAACCGCGTCGTCAGCCGAGAGATGGCGTTTTCGTTTATGAAGAATTTGTCGGTGGGCGCCTGATAGCCTAGCTCCGCACACCTAGGCGTGCGCTACTGGCAGACTTAGTATTTTTTGGTTTGTGTTCCCTGGTAAAAACACGCCCCACTAAGGCCTACACCCCCCATACACCCTCCTAAACCCCCCTACACCCCTACCCCACCCCACTACACCCCCCTCAACAGTTTGTGCTGACCGAGTGAAGTAAATACTTTAATATATATGAGTAATTTTTTCACAATATTTTACGTTAAATAAAGTTACAATGGTAGCAGTGTTTTGTAATTTGTTTTGCCTAGTTTGATATAGATACCCGCACAAGTCGTGAGAATAAACTCCACTTTTAAAAAATGGAGCAGGCCAGGGGCAATGAGGTTAATATAAGATCAAGCTTATTTATGTACAGGAAGACAACATCATAAAAGTGCTCGCCGATGCCCCAAACAACGGTTAATGTGGATTTCGTATTTAGGAGTCGTGCTGGCAGTTATAATCATAAATTTTTTCTTGATTATTTGCAAGAGCCATAGTTTATTATGCAAGCTTTATATTTGGTCTTATAGGGCTAAAATAAGTTTTCTGCAGATATATGTATCTAAATTCAAACACTGGAACTTCATGTTAACCCTGAAGCATAACATACTGTTACTATGCTGATGTCAAAGGCTTTAAACCTTACACAATTTCCTAGTAAGGCTTTAGTACATTTGTTATCATTAATTTCAGAGAGACCTCACAGCTGACGAGGCATCACTGATTGGGCGGGAGGCTCCATTGCCAGTACCAAACAACGTAAATGCAAATTTTCTCGAAAGCATGTCGTAAGTACCATATTATTCAAATTTTTATTATGTTTCCCATTTTTTTCCTGTTAATTTTTTCTGCCCCTTATTTTTAACAATGTTACATTTGATTAAAAAAATATATATCACATAAACTTACACGGGCACTTATGAAACGTCAGAAGCTAGGTACAAGGTTCCAATTGGTTGTTTCCTATGGAGAAGAGTGGCAAAAAACTCCATTGTTTCTCTTTTAAAAATAATTGGCTTTTGCAATATTTCCAAATTACAGTGTTAATAGGTATGGCAGGAGAGTGTAGGCCTGTCAGCAAGGACCAGGTATTTAACAAAATAGAAAATGGTCTACAAATTCGACAGTCTAAATACCTATAACATTCTCGCATCACAAAGCTTATAAGAATTGTACAATGTAAAAGATTGTAATTGTAAAAGATAAATTAAATAAAAACCTTTTTAAACCAAATTACTTAATTGCCAATACAACTTTTACATATCTGAACTAATATACTGCCTTAATGAGGTACTCACAATCTGAATCATTTTGAAGGAAATCGCTAATCAATAGCTTCATAAGTTTGAAATATTTGTCTGCTCAACATCGTAAATAACGCAATGAATTTTGTTGAACTGTCAAAATGAAAGCGATTACTACTGATAGTGTGTTATGCAATTATCCCGCAGAAAAGCCACACGTGCAGAAGACTTCCTTGTCTTCAACATAGTCTTTAATCTTGTAATTATCAGGTTTTTCTTTTCATAAGTTCTGTAACTTTGGCATTTTTTTTATAAAATCAGATACTGTTAAAATAAATGAATTACTTGTTTTATATTATTGAAATTCCTTCTTACTTTAAAAAAGTCCTAAGTTTTTGTGAACATACAAAATACTTTCTTGATCGCGCGGATTATGCTCTTTTTTTGATAATTGAATCTACGTCTTCTGCGGATCCCCACAGCAGAAATATGGAAATAGCAAATTATACTAACCTAGCTGTGGCTATATCAGTCAACAGCGCAATTTTTCTTCCTACACATGCTGCTGAGCTTAATCTATCTGAAAGAGCGCGCTCTAATGTGGGCGCCGAATTGCAATATTGTGTCTGAAGAAATTCCTAGAAATACAGTTCCGTAATAGCATCCACTTTTTTGCCATCAAGATTTAAAGACCCACTTGTGGTACTATCGACTACTTTTTTGCATGACCCCCTTAGGGCGATTTTCGTGTGCACGGGTCAGTGGCTACCCCTGCTTGCATTGTTTAAGATCTTCATATTTTATTCTTAAATGAAACTAAAATAATTACCGCAAAAAAGGGACATCCTTCATAAGAGACATTCTTCATCATTGGTCAAACTACCGACTAACGTAATTGGTCAAACAATAAAACAAAATAGGTTGGGATAAACTAAGATTTCAACGTGCAGCCGAAAATGTTTTGCAAAGGGTCATGCACAACGGGAGTCGATAGTACGTTTGGTAAGATAACCTAGAATATTTCGTTTTGTTTGCATTAAGTAAAATATTATTAGGTGCGAACCATTCGAAGGAACAGCCAGACTGTCGTTGATATGTAAGACATCCGTATCTACTCTATCTATAAAAAAAAATAAGTGAAGTTTCACCAGCAATTCAAATAATATCCGATATGTTAGCAATCATGTAAGAAAGTTCCTTAATATAAACTAGAAAAAGGAAAGGGCCACGAATTGAACCTTGAGGTACGCCCGTCTTAACTAGAAACCCCGAGGACACCGCCCCGTTAACGTTTACTTTTTGTTGCCTGTTTGATAGATAGGAACAAACAAGATCAACAGCTTGTCCACGAATTCCGTAGTGGTGAAATTTACTGAGCAGTGTATTGTGGTCAACGTAGTAAAACGCTTTTGAGAGGTCACAGAAACTGCCAATTGCGTTCTGGGACTACCGTTCGTGAAACCAAACTGGCGACTATGTAAAATCTGATTTGAGTTAGTGTGACAACATCTGGTCAAGCATGATGTCATAGATTTTATTCTATGCTGGTAACACAGATGGAGGTCTATATTTACAGGTTTACTATGTTTCATTGAATCAGGAAACATACCGCTGTCTAAACATTGATTAAATATGCCTGTTAGAACAATAATAATTGTGTCATGATATCTCCAAGAACCTTAACGAAAACTCCCCATAAGTCTTCAGTGTTTTCTATGTTAAGACTTTTGCACAGAAATGCCTTAAAATAAAAAAAAAATTGTAATGTCATGTTGAATCTAATAAAGATGTTGAGGGGAGAGATTTCGTAATTTTTATTGGAATGTTGGTAAAGAAATTTTCTAGTGGCTAAGCAAATTTTAACTTATCTGAAATGGTTTCATTATCAATGTTTTGAGACAATTCATTCTGATTACGCTGTTTTGTGTTTTTCAGTTTCTTTATTTGTTACCCGCCACACAGCACATATTTTATTATTATCATTGAAAAACAAGTTAATAAGGACTGAATATACTTTCTCTTTTTCACACAATTTCCCTCGAATTTTATTCTTTGTTATTATTATTAGCTAATCCAGATATACATTATTTTCAGAATGAACAATTCAAATCTATCAGTTGGTGCATATTTTAAGAATAGATGTCCAGAGTTTGGTAATGTACTAGGCAAGACTGATAGTCCTGAGAGGTCTTATAATATTATGCCTAGCATTACTGAAGGTAAGCAAACTGTTATTTGAACTTAGAAACCCGTATATTCTATATGTGGCTGACTGGCATGTATGGTATTTCTTGAAATGTGCCAGTTGACAGACAGCTGGCAAGCCCTAATAGTGCATTTGTTAAAGCACAGCTTGGAGTCATGCACAGACCTTCAAAGCTTATTTGCAAACAATTGAAATTTGCATTTTGTTCTAGTATCAGGTCATACCGATTCATTACGATCTGACAAGAATCCACTCCACAAAATGGATAATACACTAGACTGTGTGCCTGTAAGACAGCCACGAAACATCATGGACACCTTTCCAGAGAAACAAAACAATGTGCAAGCACAGTCAGAAAGGAGCACATTCGTACTGCCTAAAATAGAAAAACCAAATGAACCATCAACCAGCAAGGTTCCCGAAAAACAGAATCCGTTTTTCATGAGCCAAGTACCAGATAAGCCGAAGTATGTTCAAATGACACTACATTCTGTTTCTCCACAAAAGAATATTCCTGTTGCACCCGCACCAACTAGAGAACCTGCATCAATAAGAGAAACTAATTTGTTGATAAAGAATTTGCATGCTTCTCTGAGATTAGTGAGCGAGGACACTGAGGGATCAGTCGAGAATTCTATTAGTATTTCTAGAATTGCCGATTATCTAGGTAAGTTTTACTTGTAACACCTATTTTGAAAGCTGAGCTATAATTTTTACAGAAGTACCTAGGTACAGGTTTACAAGGCATGCTGCACCATTCCTTTTTCAAATCAGGAAATGACTTCAACACTTACTATGGTGCTAGTAGGCTAGTATAGTAATGAAGCTAGCCCACTTGACTTGCAATATGTCAGCCTAAGCCCACAGAGTTGATGCTAACAATTACTATTCAAGCTTTGAAACTGAATGCACACTACTTTTATTATTACAGGTAAACAATCCAATGTCAGTGTAACCGACATGTTGCAACTAAACAACAAAAAGAAACAATTGAACACGAAGTCACCCCTCACTGAGCTACACATGAACATTCCAGAATCTAAGAAACAAAACAACCAGGAACTACAAGTCACCAACTTAATAGACACTCGAAAGACTGAGACCGCTTCATCCTCTGGGACAATAAACACAGTCATATCACAGAATATTTACAAACAAAATAATGAACCAGAAATACCAGCTGTGGTGGTAACTCGAGACTCTTTAAATAATGATCTTATAATAGAAATTGATGATGCCAAGTCGAAGAAAAGTGCCCGGTCTAAGTCGCCGTCGAGCAAAAGTCATTCGACCCTAAGCACGGTACATGAAAACTTTACGAGTTTCAAATCTGCTGACAGTCCTTTACATACTAGCAAAGGTATTTGTTTAATTTCTATGGGAAGATCTAGACTTGCGCAACATGTTACGTGTAAAGTCGTTGCAAGACACGAACGCGCGTCTCGTGATACGTAAGGTTTAAATTGGAACGCTTAACTCGCGTCAGTGATTTGCAATGAAAACAAATAATATTTTACCGTGTCGCCAATCTCACATGATGCTCAAATCTAAACCTCTCAAAAAGTGTTTTTCTATAATAATTTATTATAAACACTATTTATTATTCTGCTATGTATATAATCGGGTATGATTGGTTTTAGTAACTATGTAGTTGAAATTTTCAGGCGAGGCCACTACTACATCACATGTTTCTTCCCCAAATACCGTATATAAAGAGTTAGATAAGTCCGTAGATTGGCGCGAAGTAATGCAACAGAAACATTTGAAACAGGAGGGCTTAGCTAAAGCTAAAGGTTTGTGGGCCTCGCTTCATTCACCAGACTGTGGGAATATTAACATGAATAACAAATCATCTTACTAATTTCTAAGGTACCGATCGTTATGCTGGGAGCCGACTCAGACATAGTTTGGTTTACTCGGCTATTAACCTTTAATCTAAATTAACATAAAATTCTCATTTTTCATCTTGGTTAATGTCGTCATTCTTCTTATTTGTAAACTGTCATTATATGTTAATAATGCATAAAACGGCGGTAGCAAAGTGCATAAAGACAACAGCAACCTTTGCAAAATACAACGCGTTGTATAATAAATCTCCTTTTAAAAATTGCTGTTTTCTTCTTTAAATATATATTTTTTTGTCTCATTTCACTTTTCACTTATTCCATAACTATAACTACTTTTAGAATGTTGGAATGTCATAAACGTGATGACCGCACACATGTTCTTATAAAAAATGATTTCTTGTCTATTTTAGAGCAATGGGTAGAAATATTAGCTTCTGTTGCCGATGGATATGTGGGTAAGTAGAACAAAAGAAATAAAACATTTTTAATATAACAACATTATAAAACATCACGCCTGTAATCCTCGAAGGGTTAGGCAGAGGTACCTATACCAAAATCAGCCTATATTGTTCCCACACAGGCCTCCTCTCGGTGAGAGGGAGTGGGCCGTAATTCACCACGCGGGCCCAGTGTGGGTTGGTAGATGTTACATGTCTTTCGAACTCTTAGTTCTAGGATATACCAGAATCCTCACCATGTTTTCCTTCACCGTGTTGGGAGCAGAGGTGATATAATAATGTACACAAAGTAAAGCGCCTGTCTGGGTTAAAACCTACTACCTGCATATCGTAAGTCGCGGCCGTTACCATTGGGCCACGACTGGGGCGGGCCTATTGCCATCAAACAGGTACAAATCCTGACTCCGGGCTGCTACTGACAAATTCCTTGCCCTGGCTCTCGTCCTCAATTTGCCCGACCTGGTCATGCTCAGCAGTAGCGCTTGCGAGCACACAACGCTGCTTGATACAAATTTATATCCTATCGGTATTTTCAGGCGTCAGCTGCCCTGTTATAATAACAGTCACAACTTTATCAGACAGCTGGTTAACGGCTAAACTGCAGTTCGAAGATTTACCAAACGACGGAAGAGACCTCACTATCGAACTACCCCGAATGCCTTTATTACTATCTCCAGGCAAATCAGAGAAAATCCTACTGAACATAACATCTAATGAAGAACTGAATACGGCATTAAAATTCACTATGTACTTGAAAGACGCCTCAATCGACGGCGATATAGAGCAGAAAGGAGAAGTTGATGTGGAAATTAAAATGCCAATGATACAAGCTATGTCTTGCGATGGAGTTAATAAGATCACTTTTCCACCAATACAAGAAAATAGTTTGCTTATAAAGTCTTTTGTCCTCTTAAGTGATTGTCCTGCTGATCTTTTGTTAGAATTGTCTGTGGTTGAGGGTGATAGCATATTCGCGATCAAAAATGTTCAGGAGATAAAGAAAAGCGATGTGAACAAGATTCTGATGGACCGACAGGGGTCGACAGAAGACGGACAGCAATCAGGGAAGGCAAAGGGCAAAGGAAGTAACAAGCAGCTTTGCAGGTTGACGAGTGGGAACGCTATTAGGGTTACCGTCAAATTCTCTGCGCCGAAGTTGTCGGATATTGAAATAGGTTAGTACTATGATTTAATCAACTGTAACATACGTAACGGTTTTACTTATGCAGCTGACTACGACGATGACTATACGTGAATAGGAACTCCGTTTAAGCCCGAAACTAGTCGTACTACCCAGTAACTTAAAAAAGCATACTATAAACCTGAATTTGAGTCACCATACGGCGTCCCGTAAAGTCGACGTCAAGCCGGAGTCGGGTGATAGGTCGGGTCATAATAGTTACAGAAAAATTTGTAGCAACAGGAATTAAAAGACTGTCGCAGTAGATTTTCTAGTTTTTTTTTATATAAATGCCCGTATTTTTTAAAATACATAGCTAAGTTTTATTTATTTATTTTTCTCCCCCTGTAGGTATATCTTAATAATCACTTTTTTCTATGTTTACAGCAGACTCACTAGTAACGTTCAACGGACTAATGAATGTGAACTTGATAGGAGTCAACAGTGTACTTCGGAAAGTTGATCTGATCGGCGTTGTCGGTACTGTGAATCTTGTTATGAAGCCCTCACTAAACAAACTGCATCTATCTAATGGTAAGTTTGCCAATTCACATATGCCCCATCTTTTTCATGTTATAGCAGATTCTAAAACACAATAGCCCAAAAGTTATGGCTTTGGATTGACGAGAAAAAATACGTAAGTTCGCCCGACCCAGTTGGCGTGAACACAAGATGATTGAACCCAGAAATCAAGGATTCACACTGTCTAAAACACAATAGCCCAAAAGTTATGGCTTTGGATTGACGATAAAAAATACGTAAGTTCGCCCGACCCAGTTGGCGTGAACACAAGATGACTGTACCCAGAAATCAAGCATTCACACTGGTACTTCTTTATTTGACATTGGCAACATCCACAAGCAGAAAAACTTCACACTTCGCTATTCTTCTTCCTCTTCGTGTTTTTGGCACGACAGAAATTACAATTTTGTTGACCCAAAACTTCCCCGAAAAAATCCTTGAGGCAGGCCTAGAAGTTCTCGGAAAGTACTACACAGATAACGCTCTCAGACCAAACCCCACAAAAACAGACATGCGCATTTCATCTCTGTCTTTTAAAATATGATTAATATAATGTGTTTATAATTTTACAGAACCAACAAATATAGACTTATGTAACAGTGGCTCTATATCGGGCATTTGGGTCGTAAAGTTCACAACAATTTCCCCAACAGACAGTTTTCCGTTTAAAATATCTCCATCCAAGTTTGAGATTCGACCTGGCGCATCAAAGACTGTTAGTCTGGTTTATACTGGACCTGGAGACGGGATTTGTGAAGCGTAAGTATTAATGTTTTATTATATCTTTATTCGAAAATAAGTTTTTCTGATTGATCTGTACTAGTAGTACCTTTATCACAATTAAAGGAAAAGCGAAATAAATGATTTGATTACTTAATGATGAACTCATTCGAATCAAGCATTATTTTTCAAGCCTGAAATGTAATCTAGAGATTGCATTTTTATATCTCACTAGCTTCAGCCCGCGACTTCGTCCGCGTAAAATTTCACACTACAAACTCAAACTCAAAGCATTTATTTCAAATAAACCAATTACAGGCACTTTTGAATTGTCAAGGTCGGTTGGTCAGAAAAATGAAGCTAGTTGCCCATTCCACAGCGTAGTAGGTACCTATGGAGAAGAACGGGCAAGAAACTCCACGGACACTCTTTTAAATCAAATTATGTTTACAATAGATACACAAAATCATATCACACTTCATTAGAAAAAAAAATGATGGCAAGTTATGATTCCAATTTTTACTTGTCTGTGGCAGCGCTCGCTTTAGCGCATGCGCGGTGTAGTGCTGGGTTTTGGCGCCATTCCATTCATAAGTTTTGTTGTACTGCAACTGCGACACGTGTTTTTTTTAAAATTCTTGTTATAAAATGTCTGATATCAGTGAGTGAATGTGAAGAAAAATTATAACTTTTTATTTTCGCATGGTGTAAAAATGGAGTACTTAACTCACAGAAAAGCGTGACCTAAGTGCGGGTTTAGGTCACTCAGTAATATGTAAATAATTTTCCAAATCCGACTATTAGTTCTAGAGATTACCGCGTCCAAAAAAACAAACTGTTCTGGTTTTTATGGGTCATTTAAATCTATAGTATATATTTAAATGACCCCTAGAAACAAAGTTGTCGTATACTACGTTTTTTCCTTTGCTATTTGCAGGACATCAAAAAGACTATTGTTATATAATTTTCTATTTTGCAGAACTCTAATATTCGAAGACATAACATCTGGCAACAAGACTACAATAGAAATATGTGGAGGATCAGACAAGCCTAAATCTTTTCCCATAAAGACCAACTACAATACCATGTCATGGGTCCGCGCAGGCAGGAAAGAATTAAGCTTGAAGAATGCTACAAATAAAAAGTTCTACATAAAGTGTCAAATAATAGGCGAAGGGTTCGCAATAGATTTGCCGCGGGAGTCGAGAGGAAGTTACTTGGTGCCTTTTGGGCCCTGTGAATGTAGACCCTTACCTATCGTTTTTTCGCCCAATTCAAGTGTACCACATAGGGCGATGCTTCATTTAGCTTATGATAAAAATACCACTGATTTTTCTAGGAAGGTAAGGATTATGTTGTACCGTTCTGTCACCATTTGAACATTATTTATAGACCTAAAGATGTTTTCTAACTATCTATAAAGACGTGTATGTAAACACAATTTTTCTCTCCTTATTCTAAGGAAGAACGAAATATCAAAAGAAAAGTCCGTAAGGGGTGTTACACACATGTCATGTTCAGCATGATTCGGCCGGGCCGATATGCCGGGCGGAAATATCGAATGTATATAACGCCACCCGGCTGAGCCGAATCGTGTCGTCCCGAACATGTGTGTAGCACACCTGACATGTATTATTAACTACATTTCCTTAATATTTCACTGTATAGATCGTGCTATACGGATGCGCGAGCGGCGACTCTCTGCGTTGGTCTGGTCTGGTCACGTACGGCGACACGGCGCTAGTCAGGGCCGTGAGCCGCATGCCTATCAACTTGGAACTATACAATAAGTCTACCGCACCCGCCTTTGTATGCGCGAGAGTACATTTTAATTGTAAGTGCATTCATTTATTTGTAAATTCTTTTGCATAATATTAGTTGTAGTAGATGAATCAGATTTGATGAATCGATGGCCTGATCACAATAATCATATCGACATATTTTATGAGCATGGAGCTCGTAGCTATATAACAAACGCGCCCATCAGATTTGCTCTTTCCGCGATCAGTCCAAGCAAGGGTGACTGCATGTCACCAACTTTTCTATTCCCTAGCATAGAAGTTTATTTTACGTTGTTCCTTAAGTCCAGAAACCCTTTTACTTAAACGTGTGTAGATGTCTTGTTGTTCTTTCTTTCAGTATCTACTAACATAATTTATAATAATTAAATTGAATTATAACTTACAGTACAGTACATGTGCGCATCTGCGGACGCGGAACTAGAGGGCGGGCGCCACGTGGTGCGTGCGCGCTCGCGTCACGCGCTGTGCCTGCGCCCGCACTGGCCGCGGGTGGAGCGCCGCGCAAGGCACGCGCCCGCCGCCTCGCTCGCTACGCTCACAGTACTCACCGGGGCTGAGTTCACTCGACGTAGGATACTCAAGTAAGATAGTCCTCCTTACCGATTTCGCAGACCCTTTAAAATTATTATTTCCTAGCGTGTGCTAATATGACTCGCCAGACCGAATTTTAGCTTATAATACCCGGTCACAAAATGTAACTAATGCAATAGAGTTGGCCAGCCGATTTAAAATTATTGGAGGGCTTAGGTCTCTCCTTACGTGCCGCGAGAAATCATGGTACAGCGGACAGAGCTCCGGCGGGATCTCATGGCGACATGGAGACTGGGCACCCAACAATAGCGTCGATAAGTGCCCTCTTTGAGGAGTGGTTCGTTGGACAGGCGTCACGCGTCCTCACCATCCGCCTGACACAGGTCCTCACCGGACACGGTGATTTCGGGAGGTTCCCGTTTCGCATAAGGCGGGAGGAAACGCCCGGGTGTAACCATTGTGTGGATCGCCCGGAGGACACGGTGGAGCATACGGTGGAGGTCTGCCCAGCTTGGGCGGAGTACCGCAGTGTCCTCGCGGAGGCGATTGGCGGCGGCGATCTCTCGCGTCCGGCCCTGGTCCAGGCCATGGTACGGAGCGAGAGGGAATGGAAAGCCGTCACCTCCTTCTGCGAAGCAGTAATGCTCGCGAAGGAGGAGGCGGAGCTCGTGAGGGAGAGAGCCTTGCGCCCTCACGCCCCTAGTCACCGCAGGAGACGCCCTGGGCGTCGGGAATCGCAAGCAGATTCCCGGCCATCGTAGGCGCGGGCTTGCGGACGGCGAGCAATAGGTAGCTCGCCGTCCGGTAAGGACCAGGCTCATGTCGACGGCCCAAAATGACGGGGTCCGATAGGGCCGATGCCTCAGGGGAATTTCTAAAGAGATAACCGTGGCCCTGGCACAGGCAACTGAATGAGCACATGTGGGTTTTAGTCAGTAAAAGTCTGACACGCCCTCCCGCTCCACCCAGAGCCGGAGAAGTCATTTGATGATTCCCACCCTTAAAAAAAAGTCTCTCTTTACGTATTTTGTATTTTTCGGTTAGTGTAATCAACATCATCATCAGCCTTTATTCGTCTACTGCTGGACTTAGGCCTCTCCTAGTAAACGCCACTGAGACCTATCTTCGGCTCTCCTCATCGCTCCACCTGGCTGGCCGGCGTCCCACACTATGGGTGCCCAAACGCGGTCTCCACTCTTGAACTCGTTTTCCCCAACGATTGTCGGTTCTGCGAGAGATGTGACCAGCCCATTGCCACTTCAGGTTGCTTAGTCTTTGGGCTATGTCGGTTACCTTGGCGAATTACCTCGTTTCGGCACCAAGCATAGCTCTCTCCAAAGCTCGCTGAGCGAGTTTAAATTTTTGGACCTGTCTCACCATGAGTGTCCACGTTTCGGCTCCGTAAGTCATGCCAACTGGTAGGACGCACGAGTTGAAGACCTTTGTCTATTGAATGTGTGACGACCAGAACTAACAAAGTTAACCAAATGCTGCCCATCCCAGCTGAATCCTCCTATCGGCTTTCCTCCCATAATTGTTCCTACCCACGTAGTGCAAAAAATATAAAAGTTGCCAATTTGCCTACCAGATTGTATCCTATGATATATATAACCATGATAATGGCTGTTACAAGCCATTTTAAGCAAAAACACCAACACTTTAAAATTTAAGTTCCTGTGTCATCTAGAGTCTTTTTCTATCCAATGTGCGGTGTTTCCTTCCTTCCTTCCTACACTAGGACCGGGGATTATATTTAAATGTGTTGTACCTACAACAAGGCTCAAAAAAATGGGTGGCTCGTTCAGATGTCAATGTATACGATCTAAGCCTTAAGGCCCTCTTGCACACTTGAACAAGTGCGGTGTGTCTTATAGTGCGTCTCAGCCGGCACTGTCCTACTGGTGCAAGTGAATGAACTGTTTGATTTTGTATTAGCGGTGGGTAATCTTTATTCCGGCAAGTGAATTGATTCACTTATTCCGACTCCGGGTCCGGTACCGGTTCACCTTATTTATTCCTTTGGCACCATTTGGCACCGGCACTCACTCGCTCATTTTGGTTCCCCGGTTTCGCAGAACATTTTATTCATTTGCTTCACTGGATCATTTGGCACATTTTGAATAATCGAACAGTTGGTTATTTTATTGATATTATGATTTAAATTTCATACAGCGTATTATTTTTATTTTACTTCCTTCCCCGAAGTATTTTATTTAAATAAATATTACTTTTTAGTTAAAAACTGTTATTTATTCATTTATTAAAATCTCCCTTACAACTATCATTACAAGTGCATACTTAATGGGATAGTATGGACTGTTAAAGTTTGCAGAAGAATACAAACATTCTCTAAAAATAAATAAAATACATACATAATTTTGTTAATAAGCGTGGTCTGTCTTTTGAGCGACTCTACAATGACACAAAAATCACGTTTTATGCGTGCCAGTCAATTGAAATAAGAGCGCACCGTACTGTTATTGTGTCCCTACTAATGTCATAGTGCCAAGGGTACTATAGCGATACGACGTGTTCCGAGTACTTCCCGAGTGACTTTAGCGAGTGAACAGTGAACGCGCGCTCCGGAATCATTCGGTGCCGCGGTGCCGGTAAGGATAGTGAGGAATAAATAAGGTTTACGTATCCGCGTTCGGAACCGGCTCCTTTGGATCAGTACCTCCGGAGTTACCCACCTCTATTTTGTATATATTTAAAACTAATAACTAAAATATAAAATGTGTTCTCAACATGCCATAAAAAGCAATAAGCCTTATTTATCTTTTGATATAACTTTTACATGGTTTTTCATGGTTTCATGGTGGAATCTCTTAAAGGTATACGTTTTAAATAGCGATTTATCACTATAATTATGTCACCTTGGTTATTTTATTTCGAGTCAATAATCACGTTATTGTTTTTTTTTCGCAACATTTACATTTGGCTAGATTTACAGTGGTTTTAGAAAGTTAAAAAGTTAAGGTTTAAGAAAATTAAGGTGGGGTGCAGTACCCCACCTGTTCTGGCACATCATACGCTTAATGAATGATTCTTTTGATGAGCCTTTTATACCGTCGAAAAAAAGGTTGAAAAAAAAGGCTTGATATTCAGCGCCAATTTTAACATACTGAATGTTGTTTTTCTTTGTTGCTTACTTTATTTATCATGTACACCACACATGAATATTTACTTTATGAAGTATAAAATTATTATTATTTTAATAATTGTGAATGTGAGGACTATGTGGGTAGTATATTTTTTTTCTCGATCTCTGTTTTTAATTATGAATCTGGCTGTACTTTTAGTCCGCCAAATTTAATTTTTTTTTCTTTGTTTTGCTAATCGTACCCCTGTTATAGTATGTTGGTCAAAATGCGATTCGCGAATGTAAGAATGATATATTTATACATAATATATAATACTCATTAGCGGGAGATGGAAGAGGGCGTTGTCCGCCCACCGCCGACGCACGGCCCTGCTGCGGCTCGGGATAGCGGTCTCGCTCTCTCTTTCTCTAGTCTTCTGCGAAATGACGGTTGCACAGAAGGATATCACCGATCATCTCTGTGCTCCCGACCATCGAACACAGGACAGGTCTGCTCCGACTTTTGCCCTCGTATCAGAAGCGGCTCCTTCCATGCGGCACACTCTGCCAGCGTTTTCCGTGTCGTGTCCTCCCGATAGTAGACGCAGTGGTGACACCGAGCGTCCGGCTCCCTGTTTATCCTACCCAGGTACTTTCCGAAGTGGCATTGCCCCGACAGCACCTGCGTCGCTCGAAACGACAGGGAGCCGTGCGTCCTCTTGAGCCATTCGTCGAACACTAGTCGGATCGTCTCGACAGTAACGAGGCCCGGCGGTAGGGCGCAAAAGCCTGAACCCCCAATCCGTCACCTTCAACTCTCGGAGCTGTGACCGACGAAGCTCGATCACTCCATCCATCGGTCCACCACTCCGCGTTTGCGCCTCCTCGCACCGTCCAGTGGCCTGTTGATAACTAGAAATCGGTAAATTTTACACACAATACCAAAGAATGACGCATTCAAAATAAATGCCCGTGTCATGATCGCTTCAGCCCGAGAGCAGGCTCCATTTAAGGTCTATTTTGATTATTCCCAGGATCTATGTTATGCCACATACAGAGGCTCTCGTCACTAGGCCCCAGGGTGGGGATCCAGCTAGTGCACAAGCCGCCTCGTAGGAGATCGTGCGATGCCCCCCCATAGGTCTGACGGTCATCGCCCTCTGTGGTTTTGGCAGTATTGCGATGCTGCCGGCCGTCAGGTCAGAAGCTCACAGACAACCGCGCACACTAGGCCACCTATACTGTAGGGTTGGTTGTGAGTGCCCATACCAGACAACAGTCTGTAGACTGCTCTCGAACGATTTTACAACGGAGGAGAAGGCATTAAAAAATTACTAGATTACAAAATCGCCTTTTATCGAATGAGTAAAACCAGCTTCAATTAGTTAACTATCGGCCAGGTCGGCCGACTAAACAATCGGTAAGTGTGCGTGCGTAGAAGAGCGCCGTACTGATTCAGCATTCGGCCGATAGTTCGCCAGTTCAGTTTGAAGGCAATGTAGCTCATTAAACTTTTCTTATCGGCCGATCCCGAATCGTTATAATGTGCGCACTTGCATACATCTTTATATTTATTAAGAGTCTGACCAAACTATCGGCCGATAGAACGTGGGTAGGCTGTGGCTCTTACAGTTCACGTCACGTAAGTTCAAAAAACCACAAAGATGGTTATGCGGATTAGAGTATGAACCGGACAGCATTGGACAATAAAAAAATACGAGAGCGCGGCGATTAAATGTCCGGCTCGAATGGATCAAAAAATGGTTACGCTGAGAGGTTGAGATTGTGGACCGGCCAGAAATGGACCGATTAATACGGGAGCGAAGCGTGTGATACTATAGGATTACGGGTTACTTACGGTAATGTAAAGGGGGATGAAAATTACATTATTTTAATCGATTTTATTTACTTTCATAGGGTCATCCGAGATGAATCAAATGGGGAGCTGGATACTTCCCTTCTGCCAGACCATTTGAAAGTATTAGCGGATAAATTCGTCGGAGAAGATGTATCTATGGATGATCAAATAGCCGACTTCAAAGAAACGAAGGTTTGTAGTGTTTTCTATATCATATAAGTTAGCTAATCCATTATTTACCGTCTAATACCAAAAAAGTGCGGTGTAACGGCCTGCCCACAACTTTTGGCTTAGCGGGATAAGCGATCAGTACATATATGAATTTGTAAATAATCCAATACAATATATAATACTCCATTTACAACTTTTCTATCGGCCTATATTAACATAGTAGTAGTAGGTACCTGGTAGGTACTTTTATTAATTATCAATTTAATTAAACCTTCACAATTTGGAAAACATTGTTGAATTTCTTTCCACAACATTTTAATAACATTTTCAAATTGTGCTTAAGATGTTTTGAAAGCCATATAGGCGGGTCGATTCAAAATTTCTGTAATATATACTTCGAGTTTACATTTTCCACTATAAAATCGTCTAAAATATTTAAATCGTCTAGCCGCAGCCGCTCCGCTCAGTCCGCCGCTCCTCCGCCACCATCCGTATCGCAATGTGTGGTATCTGAATCATTCGCCCGTACATTTCTTCAAGTCGCGCCCCGCTCGGCGAAACCGCTCGCGTTGCCTCCGTGTGCGGCGTCTCGTGGCTTGCTTCAAAAAATTTTGTAATTTTTTCTTACCGTTTGCCGCCTCGTGCTTAGTTTCCGCTGATTGCGGCAAGGTCATTCCCAGACCGTAAAGCAATGTTAAAAGACACAACTACCCCATGTTCATAAATGTTCTATAGTTAGTCCTTTTTTTTTTACAGGGCTCGCTACACGAACTCATAGGCGGTCTACAAGAACTGACAGCACAAATAGACTTGCCCCAAGACTTCGCAGAAGAGAACACCATCATTATTAGTGACGATACCGTTGTTGAGCACCACACGCTTTGCGATTGAGCAATGGTACTGAAACTTTGATTATTTTTGCACTTGTCACGGACTTGGAAGATGTTCCAGTGCCAAACCCACTTCGAACGTAAGGTTTGGTCTATTAATCGCAAATGTGCTGAATATGTTTAAGTTTTAATTTATGTGTATGTAGTTTGATAATATTTTTATTCAGTATTTTAGTTATGTAATCTCGTTTAAATGGGTTCTGCCAGCAGACATCATAATAGACCGGTATGCGAATTATTGTTTAGTCTGTCCTGTAAGGCCTTCTTGAATTTTAATTCAATATTGTGATATATTCGGAATTGTATATATAAAGAAATAATAATAAAAATGCTATTTTTAATTTATATCATTTATTATTTTCTTAACCATATTTATTATTCCAATCGTTTTTCCTATTTTTTTTAATCATTGTATCTAAGAGATTCGACTGTCAATCGCAGTTATCCGTTAGAAATGACCTTTTAAAAATATTGCCTACAACTTATAAAACTAAAATGCATTTCCACTTACAATAAAGTCATTAAACACCGCAAAAATTATAAAATTTAATATGTACAGGACTAAATTTGACGATTCGTAGAGTTCACATGGTTATTTGTTGCTAATAATTATTTATACTAATCTTTTGTAGTAAACCCCTTATTTTGAGGATGTAGATAGAAGTACGGGAGACAGAGTTATAACATTATCCACATAAAACAATTAAATCGGGTGTTCAAATAGGAAAGTGTTGGTCCTTTCGAGAGGTTTACCATAAAAGACTATCAACAATACGTCGAGCTTGGTGTATTTTTATATTATGATTATATCTCTTACACAACGAAAAATACGTGTGTACCGCGCGTGAGCACGCTACACGGACACGCGTGGACACCGCGCGTCCTCGCTCGTATCACTCCTACTCACATACAGCACCGCTGCACATTCACACACGTCGCATTTGGCAGTTTGTATTAGTCATTCTCACAGTCTGTCAATATTCACATAAAACTCTTGCAACTAATATTAAAATGTAACGCGTCGCGCGCGCGTATAAACCGACTGTACCGGGGAAATGTACAATATTCATTTAAGATGGAGATAAAATGTGAATACTAACTTCATATATAAGTGAGCTCCACTTGGGATGTCTACCTTGCCGTAAATCTACATATGAAAAAATCTTATTAAAATGGAAGTACTTACACATTTTTAAAGGTTAAGATACAACTAATTGGATCAAAATGGCTGACAAATTGTTTATAGTGCTTCGTAAATTACTATTTTCATGAATTCATGGAATTACACCTATAAGTCTAATAGTCGCAAAAGAAGACATTGTGGAGACACGATTCGCAAAATACGCAGTCTAAATAACCTAATAATTAAATAAAATTGCTCCAAAATATTACAGCTAAATATTCCTGGTGACAGTTGTGGTTGCGATGCGTCGTATAATATATACAATACACTCTCACACATTTTTACAATAGGAATTATAACAAACTAAAAGTAAACCAGTCGCTTAATGAGCTATAAAATAGATTGCCAACGATACACTGGCCTATCGCGGGCTGTGGAAGACACGGCCCGCCGTAATGCTATTGTTATATCAACAATGACATCTCTAACATATTTATTAGTAATTGCCGAGGCTCGTGAGTTATTATAATTTGCAGTTGTTCATTTTATATTATTTAATAACAAGTCAAATACGTTTCTTTGCTAAGAACAGTTTATAAAAGCTATTCGAAGCAGAGAACGTACTTTTAAGAGATCAATATGGCTTTATTCATGTGGCTTGCATTAAAAGTTGAACAATGTTAATTAACACAAGTTTTGGCATTATTTAATGCGACATCTATCTTATAAATATTATCGTAGTCCAGTTTAGTCGGTAACAAAACAGTACCATCGTTGCCCGCCATTTAATCTTCACAGAACTGAATGGGTCACAGCTCACAAACCCGTCACCACTACTAATTGAGGTTCCAAAATCGACATCCAACGAATGAATTAATGTGAAAGTATAATGCATTGAATTCAGAGAAATGTATGCTGATTTCAATTTGTCATTAAAGTAAAATTATCACAGATAACGTTAAAATAAAAGTATAGGGGTATTCGCGTTGGAATCATTGCGGGGGGTGCCAAAACAATATTAACTAAATCTAACGATTACAGATTTCTTGTGTGCTTATAATAAATTACATTTTGTATGTATTCAGTGCCGCTATCGCGATCGGCATCGAGTTGCGACGGACTCAATAGTTCTATGTCAGAATCGGTTTCTTTGTTTCAACGCAAACCGCACAGACGTATAAAATGTTTGTTGTACACTCGACGCTCACCGCGAAACTTCGCCACTAAAAGCTAAAATGCCAGAATTAATCAGAGTTCATCTATAATGTTCTACCGCCTTCCCAGTGTTACACTCGTAAATTGGACAAAACCGTGCGTATTTTCATAAATACAGACTCGACCTGTTACATTTCTTTATCTATTTTATTTGTACCACTTGTATTCTTTATGTGGAAGTAATAGTTACCGCTACACGTAAAGGTGTCGAGACACTGTAATGCAGTCGTCACTCGGGCGGTCGAGGACTTGAGATCGGTTAGGACTCTTCGGGATCGTTCGGAGCGGAGTTCCGCTGGTAGCGTCCGGTGCAGCAGTACAAAAAGAAAGTCGGTTACCGACGTCCGCACGCTAATAATGTCGTCCTACCCTCTGTATGATGTGAATTCGCGGCACCTTCGCAGTCCGCCTCGGTTAAGTACATTCAAGCTATGAAAATGAGGAATCTATTCGGCGTCGGTCGTGGTCGGGAGCGCGGGCGGCGCGGGCGGCGCGGCGGGCGCACGCTAGGGCGCGCGGTACAGCAGGTAGGCGGTGAGCGCGGGCGGCAGCGCCAGGCGCGACGCCGCGGCGCGCAGGCGTGGCCGCCCCACGCGCTGCCGGATCACGCGCCGGCACAGCTCCATCAGCGGCAGCGGTTCGGCTGGAAACACAACCTCGACGTTATAGAGCTACAAGGTTTACCTGGGGCGTGGAAAAAATCAGAGCTAATCTTGTTTCAATAAAATTTGAGAAAAAAAAGTTAACCAGCAACGCCTCCTCTAAATGCCATTCAAGCGCCAACTGCACATCCTAGTAGCAATGTTTATAGTACGACCGACATCTCTCATCTCTCGATATAATGGCGGCAGTCCTTGTAGAAGGGACGGAACTAGGTCAAACCCAATACATTTCATGACAGTCTCTTCCGCCACGTTCATTGTCGCACTATACTAATTGTTTTATTATGGCTAGTTATCAAGTGACACCGAAAGTGATGGCAAACAAAACAAATGTAATTGCTTGTAAAAATGGTACTACATAGGAGTCAAGACCAAGAAGCCAACATGCACCTCCTTGGTGTATGTTGGCTTCTGGGAAGTAATAAGCTACCATATGCAGCTTATAGATTTCACGCCTTAATTGCTGAACGGATTGAGATAAAATTTGACTAAAGAATAGACAATGACTTGGGTTAGTGCGTTCTCTTGGCAATAATTTCCAAAGTTTACGCGGGCGAAGTTAGAAGCTAGTTTATTAAATTAACATAAAGAATAAAATTTGACTAAAGAATAGACAATGACTTGGGTTAGTGCGTTCTCTTGGCAATAATTTCCAAAGTTTACGCGGGCGAAGTTAGAAGCTAGTTTATTTAATTAACATAAAGATTGTACACTCACGATCGAGCCCTCCGATGTACTTCATGGTGATCTCGGCGTGGCCCCACACGGCCGACACGATGGGGTACAGCGTCTTGCCGCGCAGGCCGCGCGCCGCCACGCCGAGGTAGCGGCCGTCGGCGCAGAAGGCCAGCGTGCCCTCGTCCATGTCCAGCACCACGAGCAGGCGGTCGGGCACTAGGAACTGCTCGTCCGGTCGCAGCAGCGCCGGGTACGTCGTACCGCTGCCGACTGTGCCTTTTACGTTGTGGTATATCTGGAATGTGACGATTATTTTTTGAGTTATT
This sequence comes from Dasypolia templi, assembly GCA_963555695.1. Lineage (NCBI taxonomy): Eukaryota > Metazoa > Arthropoda > Insecta > Lepidoptera > Noctuidae > Dasypolia > Dasypolia templi. The sequence continues at coordinate 9,256,483 of OY743157.1, forward strand.
GTTGTTAAAATAATAAGCAACATGGTGATTGCTGGATTGCTGGAGCTGTAGGACTTTGGCACGAAGGCCTTAATTAATCATTTGTTTTGATCCCAAAATAGTGAGCAGCTGCCTTCAGGTACCTCCTTTTTAAAGACAGCCATAGAGTGGCCTAGCAGGTCCCCACATAATGAACTGTAAGTGGCCAACAGTTAATAGGTTTACCAAATGACTTGTCAGGAATCACCCTTCGTCACCCTAGACTTTGACCAGCTTAAAATAGTCAACACTAACATACCTTATTTCTGCCCAAATCCCAGCCCCAACTCTGGTCTGTGGCGCCTACAAGGCTTTGGTAGCCGACAGAATGTAGCGGCGCATGCGATGTGGCCACGCCCACGACTGCGTGCGTCCCTCTCTGCCGCGCTGGCCACACCACCTCCCAACAGTGCAGGCCCCGCGAGTATCCCACCCGGCCCCTGATGCAATCTGTGCTTTGGGCAACCGGGTGTCGGTGGAACGTTAACGCGTCCTCTTCTTTTACGAATATGTTTAGTGATCTGGAATGTACAGAGTGGATGTGTAAGTATTTATTGCAAAATGAGAAAGCTGACAGCACTATTGTTTGTGTTGAGAGAATCTTGGCTTGTCCAATACTTGTGAAAGGCAGATTTATTACCATGCAGAATCACAGTGCATTATATTCAGATGGTTTCTGTCATCAGTGGTTGTGACTTTCCCAGGATGCTGCTTTGGACAATCGTATCCGCTGGGGTGATTTGTTATCCCCTCGTCGGATCGTGGTTCGGATTATATGGTGAGTACGAACCTGTCATCTGGGTTCCACGCGTGTTTCAGCTGCAGTTCGGGGTGCGCGGGCGGCGCGTCTAGCAACGCGTCGAGGCGCGCGGGCCGCGGCGGCTCGGGCGCCAGCTCGCGCGCAACTACCGCCTAAGCAACAAACAACACTATAAGTACTAAAATGAGTCGCATTTTATTATTTCTTGCACCATCTTCGGTTGTCATTTTCCCAAGGCACAATTTACTAGTGCTGAATATTGCAGTCCTGCTGCATCAGGTCAGCTGAAGCCGTTATTGGCCCTTGAAATTGGTTTGGAGCTATTTGATGGGATGATGACAATAGCATATAGCATCACGCCTGCATCACCCTCATTGCCACTTATGTCCAATCCAGACTCCCGTGTTGCTACTGAGAAATTCCTGATGGAAAAACGATGGGAGGATGTTTGTGTTTATACCTTGAAGGGCGCCGTGCACTCGCGCGACACCGACTTAACTCCGCCGGACAGCTTTTGCCCCATGTTCATGCCCCTACAGCGAGTGCGGGCGCGCTTGGGCAGCGCCTTGAGGCCGCCGCGCCGCGCCTCCTCCGCGCCGCCGCCGCCGCCGCCCCCGCCCCCGCCCCTCACTGAGCGCACCCCGCTCTTGTACCTGAGGAACAAGAAATTACTGATATAACACATGAACAATTATAACGTGACAAATATATTGAGGTTTGAATACGGCCTGGTCGGTAAATGCTATGAATTTAAATAAAACACCTACATCTCACGTTATGATGATATATGAACCTTGTATGATGGCAAAACCTACAACTTTTGCCTAGTTAATCTTTTTTTTTTTTGATGAAGTTACTTAAGTCAGTTCGCTCTATAACTCATTACATCCAATATGCTGAAGCAATCACTTCCTGGCGGATGGATCCAGCAATAGATAGTCATACAAATGTATTGTCAGAGTTCGAAGAAACCGGTTTCCAAGTGACCGGTGAGTGGTGGTGTCGTCACAGCAGAAGCCGGGCGTCGGCGGAGTACCCGCGCATCTTATGTAACGCCGGCCGTCTAACCGTGAAAGTCACCGCTCAAAAGCCAAGGTTAACACGGCCATGGAACCTCGGTCTAACACATGCGAATGTACTATCATCGCTTCTTGTTAATAGATTCATTTTAATTGCTGTTTATTTTTCCTCAGTCGTGATGTCATGTAATTGCTCGTTTATTCCATAATTATATACTTATTAGTACTTGTTGGTTTGCAAATAACTTAAAATATTGGCCGCCGCGTCGTCAATCACAATATTGCAAATGGTCACGCGCGCCTGATTCGTACATAGAGCCGCGACAATTGAGAATGATGTCATCGAAGGACGCTAATAGTGTTGTTAATACCTAACTGTTAAGTATTAACAACAATAAAATTAATGCTCCAACCTCATCTAGTTTTTAAAATATGATTGACGTGTAAATGGGTTTACAAGCTATAAGTGTTGCTATGGTGTCCATTATCGTCTTGTGTAGCTATTTCTCAACTCATCAACGGATATGATTCAACTATTCATATTGTCAGTGGTTTCGGTAGATCATGTGTTACAGACAGGGCTAGTGGCTCGCATGCGGTTTTGTGAACAATCTATGTCGGATGGGAAGGGACGCCAAAAAGGTACGCAAGCTACAAGGCCGTCTGCCTTTCCGTCGCCTAGAGCGGCTGCATGACAAAAGCGGGAAGTGAAAGGCAGTGAATGCGTCCCCTCACGTTGCGCCGCCTCTTGACTAGGTAACGTACCAAAACCGTTGTTTGACAGAACACTTTTAAATTGCGTGATTGTGGAAATATATCAGAATGATTAATTTTTTTGTTGAATGTTTTTATATTATTATTGAATTCGATTTAAAAACCACAACCAACAATAAATTACAAGTGTTCGAAACTGGAGACCTTCACATGTTATTTTTTTGGTAAGTTACGAATTCGCTAAGCTGAATATTTGAAAACTATAAATGGTTTCAAACATGTTTCAAAACATAAACTATTGAGCTGACACCAAAACCACAGAAAGGAAGGTAATAAGAAGGCTAAGAAAGTCCTATCTTATCTTAATACGATAGGTTATGAAATAGCCAACTGTTATGTTTACGGAAACCAACCAAATGGACGGTTTCTTATGTATACTCGTACTTAGCAGAGCATCTGTTAATTTTTGACCGATTTCAGGAGATAATCTGACGAGTTCAAGAGGCGGACAGTGAACAAACAGAGGGGACACGTGACCGGCCGATCTTTGACGTCTTGCACCACGTGCGTGTTAACACCGAATTAACAACTGTTTGCAACCCTAAAATAGGCCCACACATTATGATGTGCAAATGCTAAGACCCAATATTTATACCCTTAAAAAAAGGGATATAAAAAAAGCATTTTGTTTATTAAGTATAATCTTCACAATTGTCTTTATGATAATGGGTGTTTTGGATTAATAAACCACAAAATGACCACATGGTGACATAGCAACTCTACGAAGGAAATGTACCAAGTATCTACCAGGAATTAATGCAATTTTATACCGGGTACTCAGCGCATGGACATTCTCACGGACAATTTGTTAATAAAATCATGTGCTACTAAAATAGCTGTGATATCACTTTGCAATTGGAACGTCACTCGGCATCGTGGGAAAACGTCTATACTCCGTATCGGAGGGTATAACTAGAGTTGCAGAAATCTTTAGTAAACTCGTGAATAAACGTTGCCGGGTGTGGTCTCATGCAACATAACCGTTCACGCTCGGTGAGAGGTGAATGGAACATTGGAAGAGAACGTTGCTAGGCCGACAACATTAGCGTGTGCCAACACGCGCGAACAATGAACTAGCTGAATGACGTGCGTTCTGTGTCACTATTGTAAATATTAAATCCTGTGCTTGCTCTAAAACAGAACCATTCATGAGTGTCACGAATTGCAGTCGATTGCCCCTACGTCTATGTTTCACCTACTACCAACTAAATTTTTTGTTCATTGCGCCGCGCATTCAGATTAGAGGTAACGCAAATTACCTATCAGCTGTGCTGTGATAATAATTTAATTTTAGTATATACAAGTTAGTCCACGTATATATAACACAGGGTGTTAAATTTTTCTAGGATAACATTCAGTAATTAGCTTAGAAGGATTCTCTGCACACGAATCGTTGAAGCAAAACGTAGGTAATTAAATGGTATTTTATAGTTACCAACCTTACAAGTACGTACATGAATAAATAATATTATTGGACGTGTATTCTTTATTGAAGGTTGTTTCTTGCAAAGGTACATATTTGCATCGGTGCGTTGCACCCCACACAGAGAGGATGATTAAAACTAAAGCTGTTAACACCTTCGCAGCATATCAAAGTAATCAGATCGCGAAAAAAGTCGCCGAGTAGCAAGCAGCCGTGCCAGGGAAAAACGGGAAAATGACAGTTCTAGGCTGACTAGTAACTAGGCACTAACACGTAACGTACATGTGACAAAAATCAATCAATAGTCAAGTATTAAATAAAACCCTGATTGCCGGCGTTTTAATTTGTAACGCAAACAAAAGTGTCATCTACATGCTAAATTGAAACGTTGGTCCGAAACTGAATTGAATACTGAACCAACGGGGATGGGAGCATTAATTGTTAATTGACTCACAGCATGTACATTTATTATTTAACCGAATTTAAAACAATACGATGTCAGACAGTGCTTAATTTGAGAAGTGTAGAGGAAATAGTAAATAAGATCCACTTAATTCTCGTTTAATGCAGACATCTTGAAACAACATCGTGGCAAAAATCATAAAAACTGCCTACGTCTTACGTGCGTGTTGATTTTTAACACACTACTGCATGAACACACTTTAACATTTCTCGTGACAGTTGTAGAAAGCGACGACTTCGATTCTGGGGTCATCTTACGAAAGAGTCACCGAACGATGCCGTGCCATCTGGAGGTATGCGCTTAATTTTCAACGTGGCCTTTACTAATTATTTATTTAAAACAGCAATAATTTGAGTAGACCTCCCAAATGTTTCCGAACATTCCAAATGTTTGCGAACCGTCGTTTTCTTTGTAAATCCTTTATTGTACTACAAATTCTTAGTTACAAATGTTGTAAAAAATTACACCTAGTCAAAGTTGATACTGAAAATTCCCACGGGGTAATATCGGCGAAATAAATTGGTTAATTGGAATATTGGAAATAGGCAGGTTATGTACCTACTTAAGTAAACCTTAGCTTAGGCATCGGTACGAGTAATATTTGTCTATAGGATTGCTAAACCGAATAAGATAAAAGTAACAGTTAGTTGTAAGTTCTAACCTGATAGAAACAAGCTCCGTCACCTTGATATGGTAGTGATTTTTCTACTTCACTTGGTTTACCTGTCTATAGGCTTCGATATCACGCCGATGAACTATCTCTGGTTTAAATAACAATTAAATAATCGCTAGGGCGTGTCGGTGCAACCTTGTATCGGTTGCCGCGTTGCAACAGGGCCTTGTGTCAAGGAAAAACCTACTTAGCGGTTTCCCTGGCCCCGAATAGTGTTTTTTTTGGATAATTTCTATAGACCTAGGTATCTGACGTTAAAAGCGTTACCGGAAAAGGAAAAAACATAACAGCAATCAGAATTTAATGGTAATGATTTTTTTGTGACGCTATGAAGTGTGTGTTGTTGTGTGGTCGGGTGTGTATGCCGTCGCGGTGCATTAGTCGACAAGTTGAATGATATAAGAGGTGTTGAATAACGATAGTGGTGGGTGATCATTACATAACGACGAGGCGATGTGACGCGGCGCGTGCATGCTGCGGTGCACTGCGTTCCGCGTGTCAAGGATGCCTTGACTCCGCCATATTATAATGAAGCTATTGTGCCATGGTCACACATATCACCGAAGATCGTCTAAAAACAGTTTTTTTTTTTTGGGAAACAAACACACAACCCGATCTCGACTATGGACTTCGAATCTAATGAAACAATTATTGACGTTGCACTCGATGTGGTTAGTCACATAAATAACAAACAGGTAAAGTTCATTTATATACTATAGACACATGGAAAATCCAGTTATAGAAACGTCACAACACGAGTTGTTTTGATTCCACGAATATTGCCGCATAACAAGTTACTACTGATGATACCGATACTGGTCTATGATGGAGTTAAGATTTAAATCTGGGTGTTCGAGTTGTGATTGACGCTGATATTGTTTATTCATTAAGTGGGAGTGCGTTTTGTCGGGTCGAGCGCATGCGCAGCAGTCGAGGGCCTTGACTGCAATGCGCGCGCGCCGTAGCGTGTCAAGGGAGCGCTGCTTTCGCTGCCACACCTGCACCCGGCCTATACAGACATGACGGAGAAAAAACCTAATAAGGCAATTAAAATAAATGTTCAACAACACAAGTTTCGTCAGCACTGCTATACAATAATTGGGTCAGAGGTCATTTTACTAAAAACACACTCAGGAATAGAATTTGGAAAATAATGACAAAATTCAGCAAATAAGGAAGCTGGTAAGGATAACCGAAGGAGAATCTGGGTCATTGAATATTAGCTCAGCATTAGTCCACAATGGCTTATAACAATATAGTGAAGGCAAAAACAATTTTAACAAGGCCTTCGTCGAGCACTGTGTAGGCCTTAACGTGTCATGTGAATTACCTATGCTGCGCATCACTGCGAGAGGAACGCAACGCGATTGGTTGATTGCTATATAAAAATATTACTTTGATAGAACTCAACTAAAACTGAGCTAAATCAGTGTTTCAGGTTTAGTATCTTAAGTAAAATGAATGGCAACACTCAATTACGTTAAATCACAGCGCGAGAAGATTCCGATTTTCAGTCCAATCGTGCGAACTAAACAGGGGCTGGTGTAAATAAATCTAAAACCCAAATTCGAGGCGAGACCCGGAGTATAAAGAAGTATCGTGCGAAGACAAAGCCGAGCAATCTTCTAAGTGGTCTGGAAGGCCGGCACGGGAACAAAGCCACCCTACACCCCGCCAGCGTCGCGGCGCCGCCCTCCACAGATAAGCACACCCTCCGCTTTTAAATGCCTTTAGCACCACTGAATGAGTCCCCGTCTAAGGAATCCAGTGAGAAACTTAGCATCTTCGGAAAACATCTCTAATGTAATTCAAATGAGAAATGAATAGAATATATTTGTGCTTGCAAAGGTTTATTAAATACAGCTCTAAAATAGTGGAGTGCCTAAACATTGGCAACACAACATCCGAATACAATACATAAATGACTGTATAAACATATATATCAGTTTATTGTTTTTCTTTTATTAAATATTTTTACTAGAGTTGTCGCGTAGGTGAGCACTCACTGCATTTATGCACTGAAAGCCAATATTTAATCTTTTCCAAAATCTCAGAAAGTAATAAAATACAAGTTCCTCGTAGTAGTTACAAAGATTCATCTTAAGGCCACATTTCTTTCAAAGTCTTCTGTACACTCCCAGCTAAAAGTTTAAAAACGTTTTGGGCTCGCTCTGCGCACATAAAACTGGTAGGAAAGGTTTTCAAGTGGTGTGCGCAAATAAGCGAGTCTTTGAGTTAGAGGCACATTATACTCGTGCCTCAGGAATGTTACAAGCCTCGTCTGAGTCTAAGCCAGCGGCGACCGCAATTTTCGGTTGAGGGATTATTTAAAAAGGGAATGCCTTTTGCGGCATTTATCACTTCGACCCAATTCTGCACTTTAAAAGATCCTACCAGTTATGCCGCATATTGATTAGCTTTATTAAGGCTCCCGCAGACAGGCGCGTTGCGACATTTAAAAAAAATTAAAACTTCACGGAATTTGTTCCACCAAAATCGCGCCGCACCCGTAGCGTAGGGAATGTCTGCGGGAGCCTTTTGATGATGAAGATAATGCAAATAAGAATATTTTCCTTAGACTTCTGATATTATGAGTTCTTCGGATTGTACGGAAAACGGAAAAATCTTGGGCGAAATAAATGCAGGCGGTCAATAATAACGAATTGGTTATTACAGATTCCAGCAATTTGGAGGACCCGGCCATATACTGGGCGAGGGTGCGGTCAAGTGAATTATTCATACACTCGTACTTCAACCTTCAACTCGTCGTCAGGGCGCGACACTACCCTTCAGCCAGGTAGAGGAACCTTCCAGAGTCCATTTTCCGTTTCAGTCCATAAAAAGTATTTTAACGTCTTTAAGTATTGCCGAAACGACGAAGGCTTTCTCAAATTTCTGCCTTATAGTAGACATAATAACTCGAGCGACGTAATATTCTTATTCAAATATTGATCATCTAATCATAAGGGTCAAGTGATTTCACTACTTAACAAGCAAAAACGAATTGTTAAAAACTAGCTACAAATTAGTTTATAATGAAGTTGCTGCTAGCTTGAAGAAACACGTGAAGTTCGTACTAAAATATGGTGTGGGCAGGAAACAATGTTATTTGCTAAGCAAATCGCGTCAACGAAGCGTGACCCAAGTTGATGACGAGGATTCAGACGCTTCCGTGAACACTAATGCCAACTAACTTTGTTTCTCGTATTTAATCTTTTGAAGTAAAATTGTCGAAGACAGGCAAGATTCAAACGAAATGGTAACAACACAAGTGAAGATAGCAAGCCAACAGCTCGGAGCGTGGAACAAAAAACAAATTGTTTCATTTTGTTTTTTCTGTGGAAGGATCAACAATGCCGTCTCGGCTTGCTGGAAACCGGTATGAGGCGCGGTGGTGGCCGGATCAAACGCCTCGCGGGTATCGACCATAACTTCAATGTCACTCCTGATACATTTCTACTTCAATAATACTGATAAACTACACCTTGTAATACTGACAGTAATATTGTTCATATTTTAAAATAGATTAGCTTAACACCACGGTATTACATCGATATCACAAACTTAAAAAAGTAACCTGTACGATATCAGTAATTTCAATTTTAAAATTAGGAATTATTTGTTTTGATTGACAGATTGATTATGTGTGCTAAAGATGGTTTCAAAGGTCCGAAAAAACAGTGTAGGTATTTATTGTATCAGTGGTAGATCATAGGGTTGTTTTGTACATAACTAACTGATAGTATTTCGTTGCCTAGTTTTAGAGGAGAGAGAGACTGAATGAGTAAGTACCTAATATTATTGAGCTTTTACTGAACGAATCACTGATTGATCCAGTGTACAAAAAGAATTCCAAGTGAATAGAATGTGTACCGAATCGAATGACAATCACTTGTCCATGCGAAATGGATAAACCGGGAGCGTGCAAAATAAAAAAGCATAGGGAATATATATGTGAGTACAGCATGAGCTAAAACGTTATAAATAATAGAGAGCACAAAAGGCAATGTATAAATTTGTGTGGCGTGCGTGTTGCATGGGGCTGCGAGTGGGGTCAACGACACGCACCCCGGCTCGCAGTGGGGCACACAGGACGTGAGTCACTGCTGGGGTTACCAGCTGCTGTCGGCAAAAACTACCCTCCTGCTTCGCCAGCCACGCAGCCGTACGCTAAGCTTTACTATTGTACTAATTAAACTACGTCATTTTGATGGCACGCTTACTGTACTTTCATTAAGATAAACACAATATTTGTTAATAATTTTCACTGGACTGTAATAATAATGAGTGTAATGTTGTCTTTGAACCTAACCCAGAGCTCAATTAGACTGATACGGAGTACAATGCTGCAGTTAAGGAACAATCGAAGGTGTCAACTTCTTCGTTTATGCCTGAAAGGCACTCGTATTGCTATTTTGAGTAGTTATTTAGTTGTATTTCATTAGCAAGCTAAACTTTGTGCGGAATTCGATTTTGTCACCGGTTTGTTTCGCGACTACGCACGAGGCTATGTAGGTCTGTACGTAATATCGATTGTGATGTTGGGAGTGAAAGCGGCAACATATGCGCCGGTCTCATTCACTTTATGAAGTGAGGGTCTAGGCGCCATATGGTTCAGGCAGCTGATTTAACTCATTGGACACAGATATTTAATAAATGGGTATAGGAAAATTATTTTAAGATACGGGGTCAAAATTACAAGTTGATTTTGGTACTTAAAGAAGTTTTTTAGCATGAGTGACCAGAATAAAATAAAATGGTTGAATCCTTTTCGCCAAATCTTACGCCAGTCGGGTAGATCAATAATATTAATTACCAGGTTTATAGGAAGCGTATGATACAATCGCAATCGACCATAAAATGTTCTTTGTCAATGAAACGCAGTGTGTTCAGAGGGCGAGGGACAAGACAACCGTCCTTCACCTAGGGCTTGCTGGGCATCGATCCTGTGACTGCTCAAACCAGTATTTATAAATATTACTTGCCACAATGAAAGGCACTTCGCTCTGCGCATTCAGGGTACCAGTCTACTGTACATTTCTGACGTAAATCTTTGACCAACAGAAGGATAATGCACCTAAACCTTATAGGTATTTGCTCACACACATTGTGTGCTGCAGATTTATTATGAAGCGTGTCTGTTGCGTGACTCACTTCGTTAACTACCAAACTTTAAAGGCGGAAACACGCTTAGCAAATGACGTAATAACTATTGTAGTTATTCATTATATCAAGATCGACGTGAGAACAATCGCTACAAGGAGAAGGCAAGCATTAGGCAGACTCAACTCGGCATTGCTAGTATTCCCATGATAAAGAATAGTAGTTGGTGAAGGCATCAAGCCGCAAGGCGTCAATAACCTCGTCGGTACGGATCGTGGAGGTTGCAATAAATACGACATCGGCGCGCTGGCCTGGTCAAGAGCCTTTCAAGGCCGGGAGGCGAGGCGGGGAGTGCGCCCGCGCCCCACATCTGCGCCTGGGCCGCGCCACTCTTGCCCTACCGCTTGCATTCCACCAGAAATGAGGTGCTCTCGCAACCGGCACTAATGTAATGGTGGAACTGTTTAAGCGACGTTGGTGCAATCTATCAAAATAGGACGTAAAAGGTTTCTTAACAGCTTTGCCATACTATACGCTCATGAAAGGAATGTATAACCATGGAACGAAGAACCAAAAAGTTACGTTTTTCGATTAGTGTTAGCTGATAAGAAAATTGTCAAGGCTTGAAGCCTTAAGGTTACGGAAGAAAATCGTGACCGCCAATTTCTTAGACATTACGTGTGCTCGGATCGCTAGTTTCGTAACTCAGTTGTCAAGGTCACTACACAACACTAATGACTTTGTACTTGAAATTTCAAAGTTACCAAATTTTATTTGCAAAATTGTAATCGCAGAAAAAATCCTCAATGGCACAAATTTCATACTTTTCGACAACGATATCGCTAGAATATAACAACACTAAATAATTGTGAATGTAAACTATTCTTACAGGAACAGAAACACCTGAGATAAAAACAAACACTTAAACCATCCGACTCGATAGGTAGAACGCGTTGAAAAGAGACGGACACACGTCACTCGGAGGATTCAGCTTCAACAAAGGATCGGCGAATCGGTCGTGACGGGAAGCGTGGTACGGCGTTGCGAACTCACCGCAGCTCGAGGAAACGCGCGGCCCTTGTTCTCCTGTCACAGGACATGTCGTATATGAACGGGTACACTGCTTAAATCACTTCACCAACGAGATGTAGAAACCATAGTTGCGAACAGCGCGCTAGCGTACGCGCACCACGAACACTACCAGCGGCGGCGAGAGAACGCGCGCACTGAACCACGTTCGGCTTGCGCGAGCTACCTGCCGTTTCCGCGGCGCGGTGAAGCGGAGGTGCGCATCGCGGCGCAAGCGCAGGTATACGTGCCGCGGCCGGGGGGCAGCCACTCTCCTAGCCGAGGGCCCTGCCGCCCGCCAGGGCTCGTTCCCCGTCAAAACAATCCGCCACCCTCGCCATGCCATGCTATAAAAGAATCCGAAAGCTATATTGAAATTGGAGTAGTAATGGCAAATAAACAAAAGAGGGAAGAAATTTAACTACAGTTTGTAAGCAAAATCTAGGTTAATTAGATTCTTAACTTACTAAGTTTCTCAGTTTAAATCGAGGAGTGACATAAAATAATGACATTTCTGTTGATAGTTCATATCAAGTCAATAATATTCAAGTCTTCAATCGTTATTTAACCTATCTTTCAACAGCATCAATTTTTTTTTTCATTTAGGTAACAACATGTGGTTCCTGCTGTTCCTTCATGTATTCAACTCATTATCTTAGAGAAAATTTTAGAGTGAATTATGGGTTCGTCCTAATATACATGTGAATATTGTTTCTTCAAATATGAGTCAGTTCAGAAGACTTGGCCAACTTTCACCAGCACTCGTGCAACAACAATTAACCGGATGAAATGTACATAATGTAGGTCCCAATGACCCTTTGTTGGACTTGCCTGGCGATCCTATAAAAAACGTTATCATTTCTAAGGTGTCCTTTCATGTAAAAGACTATGTACCGTAGGTGTAGATGATTTTATTTTAATTTCAGCAACTTGATTGCACCGTTAAGCGTGTGTAAGGCTGGAGTTTTAAACAGTGGAGAATATGCAAATAGCTTTTTCCTTTGTCCGGACAAAAGAACTGTTCACAACTCGCATTAGTGCCAGCAAAGAAGTGCTGGATCCCATTAGGGACATTTTAATAATGGTCTTTTAAATAGGGGCCAAAATGCGATCGTGAATTATAAAAGTTGAAAAATGGTTTGTAGAGAGTAACACGAGACTCGGTGACGGGAGTTACCTGCCCATATTTTGAAACAGAAGGGCACACCTGCGATTGAGCCGTGACGTCACACAAAGTTCCTTCACCTGTCTGTCGGCCGGCTATTCATCTTGTCCCCTGCCACTCTAATAGCTACTTAGGCTAAGTAAAAGTAGAACGATGCCAAAAATCGAGGCAGGCAGAATAACACGGGATAGTTGCATATGTTTTTTTTTTACAACTAGTTTTATCTTATGAATTTTACATGGTGCGAGAATATGCATGTAAAAAAAAAACTTAAGCCAATGTTAAAGTTCAGTTCAAGAGTTTTTTAAATCTTACAGTACCAATTACCATTAATAAACCAGTTAAATGATGAACTTTCCTTGTAGGAACTATTTTATTCTCAATAATTACATAGGAATAATCCGCTTACAGTCAAGTTTCATTGTTATTTCACAAAGTACTGTTAATTAGTCTTGTCTTCCTGTTAGTTTTATTTCATACGATTTTTAGTTCACATATTTTCTAATAAGTATTTAAAATGAAATCGATTTACCCTGATGTTGTTAGTCATCCTCTCACTAACCGCTACATGGAATATAATTTATGGAAAGGGGAATTATTTAAGTCACCACAACCAGCAACATTTAACTAGCAAATAATTGAGATAATATGGCGTTCCTATGTCAATGATAATAAATAATACCAGCCTAATATTGACCCACTGTAGGACAACGGCCTCTAGGTACTCAAACAAAGAACACGACCATTGATCACCACGCTTGCTCACTTGTGTTCGCGGACAGGTGGAACTCTCCACTGCTGCGCCACTGGATGCGCCTGCACACTGCCTTATGAGTAGTGGACACGTCAAATTTAATGTGTTGTTTGCTTCTGTGTTGTCACTGGTATTTTATTGTTTTGTATCTTTTTAATGCGTTGTGTATTCAGAGATTTAGTTATAATGTGTATTTTATTGTATGTTTCAATTCTATGTTTTGTAAATGTACCTATGGACAGGAAGTCTGAAATAAACGTTTATTATTATTATTACTTATATTAACTACAAGTCCAGGTTGCTTCACGATGGTTTGCCTTCAACGATGTCAGTAATGTTCAAGATAATTTAATTACCGCTTTTTTAGGAAACTAGACATTCTAACTTTGACATCAATCTATTTCTAGAAATCTGTGAATTCGTTAAATAAAATCGACACTTCTACCTTAAAGCTATAGACCGATCTCGCCGATATGCACCGCGTTCATTGTTTGAAAACGTTGCTCGTAATAATCTAAGCTAAAATTATAATTTTTTACATTTAATTTGTGTGTGATCTTAGGTATTATTTTGAATGAATTGATTATTTCTAAAGATTTCTATGTGTATAATTTGTAAAGACGTTTATCATATATTTTAATATGATGTTACTTACTGTAGTTTGATTTTAATTATGATGATCACAATACTTAATTCCTACTTAATTTATTATTATGCATCATGCTACAGACTACCTACTCATATTTTATTAAATTGTTGTGCCCGACAGGGTACCGCAATTTAATAAAATGTCCATATGAACTGTATAACTATTATTAAGACCTTGTTAACACATGTGATAAGAAATAAAGATTGGAATATGAGATAAACTCGGAAATTACGTTTGAATTGAGAAAGTCACGTAAGTCAAAGTCATTAGTACTTGCCCGGATTTGAACCCACAATAACCTCTTTTTCTTCTTTTACTACCTCGTTGGTCTAGTGGTCGCACGAGCTAATGTTGAGCATGAGGTCCTGGGTACGATTCCCAGGACTGGACAAAGTGTTACTGGGTTTTTCTATCTAGAATTTCTCAGTAGCAGCCCGGAGTCTGGATTTGTGCCCGGTTGATCGCAAAAGGCCCGTTTCCTATTTTCTGGGACTTAATCATAACTGGCGAAATGTGGGTGTACTATAGCATCTCATATCTGCATAACCCTTCTGAGATTATAGGCGTGATGTTATGTTATGTTGTAACTTCTATAACATCTAAATACGGAAGGAGAAGGCTACCTACGTATACTTAAAAACAATTAGTTGTCTAGTTTATCTTTCAGTCGTTTCAGTTTATCCTGCTTTGCCGAAAAATAGTTTTTTTTTAGATTTTTTTCAATTTGAATCCAAAAAGCCATTTTAATGTTTTTTTTTAAATCATCATAGTTACGATTACTCCACTCGCGGCTATAAATTGACCTCTAAACGAGTTCGGATGTGATGGAAACAATTCGAAATTACCCTTCTAATAGTCGAATTTCGATTTCATCGTGTTTCAATCAGCGTTGTGATACCCGGATACTTGAACTAGGAAAAAATAATATTATTGACAATGTTTTCGCATTTCTCACTAAATAAAGGTCATGTGGTGCAGACGACAACAAATTAAACTTCGTATATCTAATGACGTTCCCAGTCTGCATACAAAAATTCCACCAACTAAATGCAATGGTTTAGTTGCTGTCAAAGATCGGCAAAAGCCATAGTCGGCCCCATCACTACTACTTAATTTAAACACCCTTTCATTAACGAAGTTTTTTTTTTTAAATATGTAGAGTCCGCGCAATATAAGTCTGCGCGCGCGTTTGACCTTTAAGACTATATACCTGCCAGCACTTCTAATCACTCTCGGTATAATGATGGCGATTATTTACGTTGGAAAACACGGACTAAGCACTGTCTTGACACCTTCGGGGTAATTGCGTAACACACAAAAATTTGACAGTTCAACAACATTCATTGTGTAATTTACTTATCGACCAACTTATCTGTGCAACGGCCGTTTTTCGAACTAAAATTTGGAATGGAACGTACGAACGATTTTTGTTTAACTTTTTGATTTTCGTGTTGGTGCCTACCTAACCTATGTCAATGTTAGCTAGATAAAGGACAAAGCTTTTCGAAGTACAACATTCTCATTCAGTAGAACATTAAATGGCAAGATAAATGACTGATTCAGGTTTCTTCCTGACGATATAACTTTTTTTCAGTTTCGCTGTAAGACAATAAAATGATGAGATGGCTATGGTCCTTCGATTAACATAGGTTTTAGAAGTGCTTCAAGGGCATAGACGGTGTCCATAAATATTTGAGCATTGTTGTTTTCGGATATATGAAGCAATGCATTAGCAATTATTCAGATAGAGATTGATCGTGTGTTACGCAAATAGGGTGCTGATATAAACGTCGAGATCGCAGCAGACTATTTCTGACTAGCACTTCGCCCGCGTGTATATAGAAAAAAAAAGTAGCCTGTGTTCATCAGACATAATTTCGGCTTCTAATTGTAAAAAATTTCAAATCGGTCCAGTATTTTGGAGCTTATTTAATACAAACAAACAATAAAATCCTTCCTCTTTATAATATTAGTATAGATTTCGGCCGTGCGCAGACATATTTTGCGCGCACTCTAGTTCCAAAATACTCATATTGTATTAGTATTGCCCGTAGTTGCATTTATTGTCGTAATGTCGTCTCTCTCTTTAGGACTCTATGTAACGAAGTTTTAAGGATATTTTCATCCCCACTCTTGGCAGATATAATCTTGCTGCTACCCATCCTTTTTGACAAGATCAAAATAGCTTTGAACTCTGACGACACAGCAGTGTCGGAAATGACGAAATTGTTCATTCATAGAACTAGAAG
Source organism: Dasypolia templi (assembly GCA_963555695.1). Lineage (NCBI taxonomy): Eukaryota > Metazoa > Arthropoda > Insecta > Lepidoptera > Noctuidae > Dasypolia > Dasypolia templi. Next base: position 9,272,601 of record OY743157.1, read on the forward strand.
ATACAATATTCATTTTGTATTTATGCACAGATGAATAGAATATCTTTGAGTTTTGTTGTAATAGTTTAGATTAGCATCTAGCAAATGGTTTGAAACAAAAATATGGACTACAAAAATGTTATTTTATAAAGAAACCACCTAGTGGTAATGTTTTAAGCAGATTTATTTTACGGCAGCTCATTATTATTTTTATAGACAGGCGACAATATTGTTCGCACATGCAAGGTAATAAAAGAAAAAAATACTTTAAATGTTAAATACTAAGCAGACAGTATAAGTAGCATATAATGTAAAACGTCGTGAATTTCCGACTGTTTCTCTGGTGCTTGAGTTGTTTCCACGGCTCGGCTACAAAACGGGACCTGAATTCCCACCGGAATCCTGAAGCAACCCTCTTGTTTTTTCATCACTACCGAAATATCATTGTTGCCTCGCTCCCGTTGTTCTCGACGTAATTTAGTTTATTGTACACAAGTCAGAAACTGAGAGGCGGCGAGTAGACAACGAATTCACATTTAAAAAGATGAGGACATTTTCGCAGGATACTTCGTTAACTTGATGCGAATGTCATTAGTGACCTACTTTACTTTAAGTAAATCAAGACTCCTGCAATATGATCCAGAGGAGAATCGTTTAAGGCCTAGAAGCTAGATGCTGAAAAGCGCCGAAGGGAAATGACGTTGTTTTAAAAGAATATTGAAAACATGTAACCAGCCGGTTGCAGATTTCAAAAGGCAATTTCCGATTTAACGCGTTAGAAGCGGAATCGGAAGCGATGACGTATTCGAAATCGACAGCAAGATAATTTAGATGCTGTCGCAGCGATTCAACCAGTGCGAAATCGCCGACCGCCCAACATTACCCACAACGAATCATAAAGTCCGAATCGATAGCCTATCGTGGCTTCGATATTTATGGGTATCGAAAATACACTCAATGCGAACAACACAATAAAGTGATCGTTATGGATATAATTTACGGCGCCACTACTAGAACCACTACATTTAAACATGTCTGAGTTTTCCGAGTCTGTTCAGTTCATGTGATAAGTCGGCTAACTTAAGATCTATTTAAAAACGCCCGGATATTTTTCTTATCTTAGATACAGTTAGGTATAGTCTAGTAGCACCGATTGCTTTAGGTCCATATGTTTGGAACATAAAGTTTCATACTTTCATAGTATGCATTACGTACATAGCCTGTACGTAATAAAAAAGCTAAATGCACGCGAAGCCGCCATTAGGAAATGGGCGCCGCCGCAACGAACAGACGATAACGATTTCACTGGGCGGCCATAGTGAATGGAGAAAATTGCGCTTTTCAGCGAAATGAAAGCCCGCTACCGTTTCAGAATTTCTGCTATATAAAAAAGATATTATAAATTTTAAGTTCCGCCTCTCTTTTGATATTTATATGCATCCGCGCTCGCAATAAATCCCCGAACTGCAACTAAAACTATATTTTATTTGTTTTAATAAATCTCATCAGGATTTTATTACTGGTTAGTTCGCGGATGAACGAATCGCTAATGTATACAGTTTTTTCAGGCATAAGTTGTAACATTTGATGTTTAATCTCGGTATATCTCACACGAAATCATGTAACTCTTGTCTCAAAATGACTGCAACTTTTTCACATGAACTATTAAGCTTGGCTGCTGACGATTCAATGCATGTAACAGCTGATACCGCTGTGGCTGCCAAACCGCGGTTACAGCTGTTACGGGTTAGAAGCAGGTGTAACTGACTTAATTATTCTTCCATCGTAATGTAAATACTCTCTCTTACTTGCAACTAAGTTGTCGGTCGTCAAACTATATTATTAGTGGAGAATGTTTTACTTTGAAAAGCTTTGTCCTTTATATTAACTAAATCGGATTTGTTAACTTGTAATATATCAAGGTGCGTTCAAGGGTGCATAATTTTTGACTAGCTATAAAAAAACAACCTCAAAAAAACTACCATGAAAATATAGGGTTTCTGTAGATTTAGGGTTGCGTACCTTAAAAGGTAAAAACGGAACCCTTAAAGGATCAATTCGTTGGCCGTCTGTCAAGACCCTTTTTCTCAGCAACGCGTGGAGGTATCAAGTTGAAATTAATATCAAATACTAGGTAAAAAATCTAGCTTCTAAGGCAACGCAATAAAAAAATAGGTACGATCATTTATGTGACATATTTTGATACTCGCAAATAAATCAAAACCTATAAAACCTTAAGGGAACTTCCTGTTGACCTAACAGTTCGAAATGTGGCAAAAAGCTAGGTCTCAGCACAAGTAAAGGAAAAGGCCTAATAATAGTTAACTTGTAATAATATCAAATAAAAAAACGATTACAAACATACATTTGCAGTTTGAGAATTGACCGTGACGAACGAACATGTTTTTCAACTACAATGTTAAGTTTGTTTTTGGGATAAATTCATTCCAAATACGGAACCCATCCTTGTGCGTGGTCCGACTAGCACTTGACCGGCTTATTTAGCTTTTTTATAAGTAAGACAAATACACGCACTGAAAGATATTATTTTTGCAAATGAGCAAGCAATATCACAGGCAATTAATAAACAATTTCTTGGATATCTGGCGACTGAGATATTCCAAGAGTGATCAATCGTGTTTTTAATGATCTTGTAGCCATGCATTATACGGATTTAAGATGCATGGGCCTAGGGGTGTATGTGGCACGTATGGGCCTAGTGAATTTTTTGGGGCTGTTATGACGGTAAACTAAAGCTGTTAATTTTTTTGCAATTTGTTATTAGAGACGTCTTGGTTTGCCTGTTACCGGTACAATTATAGCCTCTTTAATGTCCAAATACGTTTTCAGAAAAGTTTCGGCATTTTGTTGACATGTGCGTGATTTATGAATTCCATTTACACTTATGTTGAAGGTAAGAGGCTTCCTCTCTTTTACCTTTTTACGTCTTTCTTCTCTTTCGTTCCGTCTTCCTTCCGTTCCTGAGATTTAACCACTGCGATCCAACTTCCTAGGATCTGATTGTATTATGCCAATAAAACCTCAGCCACATTCAGGGACTCTGGGATTTAACACCGTCTTTAGATCCTGGATTGCTTTCTCCTTCGGGGATTTCAGACGAGGAGGTTGTGAACATAAAAAGTTCGTGTTAGTTTAACGTTTTTAGATTTAATCACGAATAAATGAGTTTTATATTGAGCACATTGAAATGTTTCTGTCAAATGTGCTTTATCACAATTTAGAATTGAGAATAGAAGTATTACTAATGGAGCTTGCATCCATTAGTATTAATGTCTTTGTAGTCATTGATTAAATATTTCTCTTTGTGGTTGACAAGTTAATTTAGTTGTAAATTCCATTGTTTTGTTGTGGTTTCCCTTGCTAAAATGTAAATGCGTTTCTCTGTTTACTTCAGAAGCAAAGTTTTTGTTAGACGGAGATGAACAAATGTTCGATCAGCGGAAGTTGGGCGACATTGTGCCTCGAACACCACCACTAGGAAGAGGAAGAGATGCGTCTTACGCAATAAAGGTCGTCGGGAATACACAAAAAACTTACTTTGCTGACAAAATTCGCACGACCGCGTCGTCATCACAGCATTAGCTGTGAATGTTTGTATTAATAAATAAAAAAACGCAGCTTTCTTACACACAGTAAACGTAAGTATTGATTAAGTACACAAAAAATAGAATATGTATTTAGCAAATAGCAGTTAACTGAATTGGTAGAGATCTTTAAAATATAACACAACTGTACGGCACGCCGCATCGCGTTGTACCTTTATTCGATGCTTGTTTGTTTCTGTCAAGTTCGGTAACAATAGGCACAGTGTTTCCACTGAGGTTACAAACGAATTTCACATCTGTCGATAGAGGATTTGCCAAAGCCGGGCTCTCTAACGAAGCCACGCTTGTTTGGGCATCGAACGTGCATCCCGATTCGATTCTAGATTTTTATCAACATTCAAAGCCTTTTCAATCCCCTTTTAAGTAACAGATGTCTGCCTGTCCGATTAATAATGTTATTTATTGCTTTCGTTAAAGCCGAGAGGTAATTAAAATTTTGAAGGAACTAGTATGGATTGGATCAGTTTAGCTTGTAACTTTGCTGCGCACATGTTTTTGATAAATACGCTAAACGCAATCTATATAATTGACGTATAATGACGTGTAATCATACACATATCAAGTACCTAGTTCCTTGATGTTTCACTTATCGATTAAAGTTACAGAAGCGAAGCTTTGATAGAACTTGGAGTTGGAACGGAACGGTAAGGTTGGTGCAGTGGGGTCGATGAGGGATAGTTTCAAGTTCCGAGCATGGATCGCGTATACACATTAAAACTTGCCGTTAACGACTTGGAAACCGCGCAAAATTTACTGTGCATAATGAGTTAGGCGATGGGACAGATAGACGTTAATGCAAGGCATGGTAAACTTGGGATTCTGTATACACACACTCTTTGTGCGCCATGCATTATTTATCATCTACATATATGCAGTTACGTAGTGTTGTTGCCTTGATACCGGGATCGAATATCTGTTAAGCATTGCCTTGAAATCGCATATATACTTACACTAATAAGATAATCTTGTAATTCAGTGCCAAGTTTATTAGACATAGTATCTTTTCTATTGCTTAGATTAATATTCATATAAAACGTATGTTAATCTGGACTCCACTACCTTAATAATATAATTGAGGTGTAGTTGTAAAATCGTGGTTCGAATAAGCTTGTGTTTCGCTAACTTCATTAGAGGGAATTTCACAACATCAAAGGAAAATAACAGCAAACAAGCCAGATCAGGTTAGCAATGGTTAGGTAAAAGTAGAAAAAGAACGTGTGCGACATAACAATAGGTAATATTTAACAAAACATCGGCTATTCTTACACAAATGGTGATTTGTACACGCGAATAAAATACCAGCAAACATTTCTCTTTGTTTACTAGGCGAACGTCACGTCGCTTTGGGAAAACGGAGCAGTCGAATATAACACGTAGGTGGTGCAAAATCTCTCTGGTGCCGTGAGCACACCCCCTATATTTGTTTCTTGTCACACGGCGTACGTGGCCTCATTACTCGATACATTGTATGCTTTGCTTGCTGATATCCACCTAGTAGTACCTATACACGGTTTTAGGTGATGCTTAATATGCATAAAACCTTGTTCGTTCGACTCCACAAGGTAAGGCAGAAGGTAGCTTCTTTATAAGATAAAAATCACGTCTTATAAAAAAAGGTAACGTTACATTGAAAATCACTACTATTTAAATGTCACGATAATAACAGAACTGCCAAGTAATTAACCACTAAGCCCAATCAAAGATTTTTGTAGCGACACAAAAATCTCTATATTTTGTATTTCTTCAACAATTTTATGACTTTCCTGTTGATTCTGCAATGATTATTCTTGACTAATTAAACATAGCAGTTGAAAGTGAATGCCGTCACAAATGATTGTTTAATTCGCAAAGACTGAGTGGTTAGTGCTGTGCCGCTCAGTAAGCATGTACTCTTACCTCCATACTCGATAATACCAAGGCTTTCCACTTTCGGTTACCAACTACGTTTAGGTCGCGACACGGCATTCGTATTGAAACGCAAATTTTGCTTCACGATAATCATTGTACGCCATAAGTTAGTAGACTCTATTGTGAGTAAGTACTTGAAAATATATCTACAACGTTAAATTTCGAAACGGTTAAGTGGATCAAAGTTATATGACAACTTTCAAAACGTGTGCCAAACAAGAATTTCATTGCCGAAGTATTCATGAAAAAATATGCAAAATTGATTTATGAAACGGTTGGACCAAAAACAAGTCTTATAAATGTGTTTGATAAAATTAGAAAAATAACGTCACGATGGCCAAGCGATGACTGGGGTCATACACGACGTATAACATCCGCGCTGATAAGAGATAAGGGAAGCGGTCAGCCCGTGCGTATGTCTTGGCCGTCTGTTATGAGTACATATATGTAGGTATACATGACATACTATTTACGACACCTAACCATTGATAAAGTTGTATTGGGTACCTGCCTTTATTTAATAGCTGATGCCGCTTGTTAGCAAACCGCATCAGCTATAAAATAAAAGTGTATTGTATGTACGCGTATAAAAGTAAACAAACAATTTTTAAAATGCTGTATGATTGACGTAATGTAAATTTATATCCTGGTAAATAGTTGCATTTCGCATTAGAATATCGTCAATGATAGTATTATTGTTGACAACATTGGGTACAAAGTAATTGAAGCAGTCATTTAAAGTGCTTAAGTATTAATATTGTATGACCATTAAATACCGTAAGCTATGAACACACAACTTCACTATTTTACTTTATTCAAAGGTGATTTTGGATAATGACACTTAAACATATGACAAAGATATAACTGAAAGTTTCTTCCTTGAAAACTCGCGGAACTTTAATAGTTAAGCAGGAGTCGTCGCCCCACCGACCGCTAAACTCAACCACTCAACAGGGCGTCAATCTCAATCACCACTGTGAACATTGGTAATAGCTGTTGAACGAAATCTACTGTCCAATCCTAAAATATAATCCCAATTCGTATTTTACGATACCTATGGGGACCGGCTGACGTACCTAACCTTCCTCCGCAATGTCACAAAAACGAATCGTACGCGTGCAAAGCCATAACGTTGTTTATTATACGTACTTGAACGTAAAATAAACAACGTGGAACTTTTTAAATCACTTAAATTCGTTCAAGGCTCACAACTAGACGTAGAACGTTATAACATTTGAATAAATCTTACAAGGAATAATTTTATACGTAATACGTTTTAATGAAGCCTCTACATTTCGGCCCGGGAAAGTAAGATACGCCAAGTGGGTATAAAAGTTAGAAGGGTCGAGCAATTGATACGGGATACATTCGAAGAGATTGTTGAACCTAATAATACGGCGCGTCCCTTCTTAAAAAAAAGTAGTGTCTGCTATCTCCGGACCAGCAATTTATATTCATAAAATTTCATTTTTCGTTACGAAAATGCTCAGCTATTAATACGCAAGCCCTTATAAAATTTCGTTAATACTTACTAGGTGTTATACAAGTACACATAGGTTCTACTTACGTACAAACACTGCCACGAAGCAATACAATACATATAAGGTCTAATTGTTTTTTAAACTGTACACAATGATCAACATACTCCAGAAGGAACAAGGCAACACTGCTCCGAGTGTATCGATTCCATTATCAGCAACACCAAGAGATATCACAACAGAAAGTGATTTATAACGGTACCAAACGATATGCACATAACTATAAACAATGTTTGTGTGTGTTTATAAAGTGCAACACTTAATATTGTAAATACACGTGCACGGTGCAACGCGCCGAAACCAACTGGGGACGGGTGACGATCTATTATACCGGTGCGCGTGCACAGGCTCTCGGTCCATTTCCCCCACGCAACTCACTCCGTTAGATGTTTGCCGTATCGATAGTGCGGAATGCTATTACTTCACGTACCTACACCATACACAACGCTCAACGTTATGTACGGAAAATATTTTGGCATGAAAACTGTTTGCAAGTTGCTTTAGACACTTCAACGCGGCCTTCACAACAATACATTTAAAAACTTCTGGGCGTTGTAATTTTTGAATAAAGTCATGTCGAATAAAGCATTAATCGTCTCAACAATCGCGAATATTATCTATTGCAATTAAGACATTTCAGACATTCGAGTGTTCCTTATTTGGAAAATAAAGAAAATTGGCCACTTGTTACATTTTATCAGTAATAGGTATCACAAAAGCAATTACGACAGCACGAACGTGAAGGTAATGGATACTTGAATTATAAACTGGATAGATAACAATTATGGGGTTCGAAAGAATTGATAAAGTGCCCATTAATTTCCGGGAAAATACTTACTTAACAATGAATTCAGTCTTATAGGTGTTATTTTATTGAGAAAATAAGAAAGTAGGAACAAATCGCACATTGGAGTAACTGGCGTGTAAATGATTGCAGTTTAAGTGATGTATGTCAAAGTATAGGAAAGTGCAGATGCAGTGTTGATTTCCCGTTATGCGTTCAAGTTTTTCCATGCATTCGTGATGCGTAGAGCAAGCAAGGCCGTTATTCACCGGTGTCGAGACAGGCGTCGCGTATCGTCACATTCTATGACCATTGCATTTCGTTCCCAAGTTTTCGAAAACTTACTCATTGTCTTCGTAGACAAAGTCATAAATGCCTCAAAGTCGGTGTCCTAAGATGAAGCAGGTAGGTAAAGATATTATACGCGTCTATCCATCATAAACAGGTGAGGTCTGTAAAATTAACGTTTTAGGAAACCTTGGCCCGTCTTCGGTGTTTGAATAATAGAATCAGTAAGTTTGTGAGTTTCGTAATCACGCCGCGCGACGAACTTGGAGCATTCAAAATGCCGTGTTGTATTTTTTTACATTTTAGAAAACTTTGTCTTTACGTTGTCGACTTGGAAGTAACACATGTCATATTGCTGGTGATAGTGCAGGCTGCTTATTACAACGTTTTATTGTAATGAGTTCATGAGTCAGCCAAAGAGAGAAAGAAAAAGCTCTCTCCGCTTTTTTGTCCTGTTTATAAATCCCACATGTAATTTTTTGTTCATATTCTTTGTAATTCGGTCTGCCTCATTTAATCTGATTCAAACCTTGTCTTCAATCTCACTATGCACTTTGCCATTCTACAAAACGTTGTTTTATCTCATTTTGAACGGGCTGTTGTAGCTTAATTGCCTCATATTCATCCATTTGTATGTAAAGCTAAACTGTCTACGGGATTCTGTGAGACAAGAGAACTCGCCGAACCTTGTTGGTGCGTTTTCATATTCTCGGATCTATACTCCTGCTCTAACTTATACTTACTTACTTAATAACACTCCTTGCAAGATGTTAAAGTACTCCCAAATTACCTGAAACCAAATATAAAAATTTAAATTTATGGACCAGCATTCAAGAAATGAGAATAGTGGTGGTTTACACGTGTTATATAACTTATATAAGTAACAACATCTTATAAAACAACAGAAATTCATTATGACACAATGGCGGTGTCTTAGTCCATATCATGACTTCAAAGTTTTCAAGGTAAGCACATGTACTTACATACCTAATAAATTCAGCTAAGCAAAGTTGCGTTTTCTTACAATCAGTGTCGTACCACGCAGAACAACATAAGGTACCCAAAAATATAAAGAAAATGAGGGTTGATTGATCCTTCTTTTTGTGATTTCGTAAAGTAAATAGAATCAGATAAGGCTTGCGTTCCCGTGGCAGACGAGCTTTTTCTTGAGCATACGAACAATGTAAGACGCACGACGATGGCAATAACGTCGCTATGATTAGTGAAGATATCATCCTTCGCCTCTCGCCTATCATAAGTTTACAACGACACGTTTCTTGTTAACATAAGTGAAATAAATAACGCCAGGCTCAGCTGTAAGGATTTAACATAACAGCGGCTAATCTAGAAGCGGGTTCCTAGAAGAACGGTGGCCGCCACATGTGTCTGTAATGTCCAAATGCGGAGCAGTTTTTGACACCTTAATGTCTAATTCTGGTCAAAAAGACAGAAATTCATGACGTCCGTTATAAACGGGAACGCTCTTTCACAAAACCGTAGCTTTACACGATTATACTTAACGTTTGACAACCACTAGAATGTATAACGTGCTATTGTCATTCACCCTGGCTGGACCACGAAGGACTTCATAACCTTCATGCATAAAACAGAAATAACATCGCAATAATTGCATAATGCTAAAATTCAAACGTGTTTCACTTAGGAGGTCAAGTTCTAGAACCGCTTTACCTCGTAATTAACGACACGTCGCTTATTTCTCGTAAATTCATAATTTTATGATAATATACGCTTGGTTCAAACGCCACCACCGACTTTATTTATCAAGATCACTTTACAAAATAAACGTTAGCCACATTAGATGTTATGATATTGTTTAGGCTTACGTCAATGTTGCGAAATGTCCACTAAAAGTCGAATGTGAATAACGAATGGAGAGCTAAACCTGCGGCTTCGACCTCGCGAATGACTAACGAGTAGATGAGGCGGTAAGGTAATAGTCGGTAACATTTGCCGCCAGCGAATGGAGCAAGGTTAGCAGTCAAGTGTACGTTTGAGGGTCACTGGAAATATTACGTATGATGGCGAACGTCCACCTCGGTGGTCAGCACTTCATTGTGGCCATTAACATCAGGCTTACTTACATAAGGGCGTCTCTCGCATTAGAGATTTTATACGTATCTACATAGTTTAATATGTTTCGTTGCGGTCAGCGCCGGCTGCCTCCCCTGCACATAATACGTCCTCTTCATTACGAATGAGGCTAATAACACGGTCATTGTCGTGACATCAATTAACTGCGATGTATTGACCGTTCGCTTGCGTTATTTGCTTGCTTTATGGTAAAACGTGTGAAAACAGTCTATATAAACCTTCTTAGTGACACGTATGTAGGTACGCTCGGATATTTTATAACGTAAAAATTAATCATAACTCTGGGAGAAACGACTTTTTTGTTTCTAACAGAATATTAATCACAAAAGGGATCCTTGTAGAGTATCTCCTTTCTCTCAAAACCTTAGTAGCAGTTTATCCGACCTTAGAGGGTGCCGTCGCACAGTGGGTCGAAACTATGATTTTAGTGACTTAGGGCTCAACTTTGCTTTTTTACTTTTTTCCTCATGTGGATGGATAGAGCTCATTAACCTCAACAATAATTGTTCTGATGTATTTTTTCCTAAACTTTATACTTTGGGTAGAAAAATGTGTTTTGTTATTTTTTTGTATGGAGCGGATCAAATAACCTTAAATTCCTGCTAAGTAGCGTGTGATCCCGCGTTGAAACTTTATTTTTCATATACCTTGTCTAGTCTATTATCATTTGATGCTATTAACGTGTGCATAAAGTTGCAACTCTGCCAAATAAATGGATCGAAAAAAATGAAAAAATATATAGAATAAAAAGCTACATTTTTTACTTTCGTAAGTTCTTTTAAGTTAAATTTGATATGGAATAGTAAGTAAAAGCACGTAATAATACACATAGTTACTTAACAACTAACAACAATACATTTAAAAGGTCCCTAATTAGCTTAAATTTACTAATATATGTAGTATTAGTAAATTTAAAGCTAATCACACTAATCATAATACATTTAAAAGGTCCCTAATTAGCTTAAATTTACTAATATATGTAGTATTAGTAAATTTAAAGCTAATCACACTAATCATAATACATTTAAAAGGTCCCTAATTAGCTTAAATTTACTAATATATGTAGTAGTAGTAAATTTAAGCTAATTAGGGATCTATGAATTTCAATTTCTTTGTTTTAATGACTTTAACATGTTTATGAAATGTTATTTTAAGTTAGATTTAATACTGAATAGTGAGTAAAGATAGGTACATAATAATACAAATTAGTAAAGGTAAACTAACATTACTACAACTAACACAAGCAAACTAAAAACTAACTATAAACAACATCAAACATTACTATTTCCTTTCAATTATGAGTTTGACATTTATAAACTAATAAAAAAAACAAGAAACTTACAAACTACCAAAAAATCTTATTCACTATCGCTATGACTATCTTGTAAATTATCTACATCAATAAAATCTATATCGGATTCTGTGGGAAAAATCAGCAGAAGCTCTTTGACTTTTGGAGAGAGAACCATTATATTTTGTTTCACCATTCGAGGTCTTAGACTTGTGATCTTTGGATCAGAAGACAAAAGAAGATTGTGTATAATATCCTCATTTGTCGCCGTTCTACTTACCTTTCTAGAATGACTCTCTCTATATTTCCGGAAATCTTTATTACGAGCTTCCGCTGCCTCTTCCGACAGTTTACCTATAGGTATGGCACCAAAGTGCTTAATTATATCACTCCCATGTACTAACAATTTATGTATACTGGAAGGCATATAATACCAGGGATATAAGTGAACGTACAATTGTGCAGTATCTCTACAAAATTCGGAAAACTTAGAAAGATCCACGCTCTCTCCAGATGCAACCGTCTGAAGAATCACATGAAACCTTTCTATTAAATCTTTATCTATTCCTGTTATGCGAGCTGTTGTTTCTGCATCCCTAAAAAATCTTCTGGCAGTATTGCCATCATTGGTTGTGCCTACTCCTTGCTTGACTACGTCAATAAGTAAACCGCATTCTTTCTTAAACGCTTGCTGTATAGCGCTCTTTCTGAGTGACATTTTTTCTTTGTCATCGCCCCTGCAACTCCATTTTTTGAAGTCCAAACGATAAGCTGCAAACAAAAAGAAATATCACTTAAATAAAAATCTCACAAGTAACTATATAACGTGAAAAAAATTATGAACTAATAAAATTATATTTACCGATATGAAGTAAGCACTCCATGCTTCTTATCCAGGCATGTAAAGATGACATTCCATACTGGAACACTTCTTCGTTGTTCTCTTTTTGAGCAAGTGACTCTAAATTGTTCATCTCTGACGGTTTTGCTTTGCAGATATCACAGACAGCTGAAGATGTGTCTGACAAATATGACGATATTTTGCCGTCTATCATCGTCAAGTGCAATTGATGCTTAACTTCAACTTGATTGAACTTGATTGGCTGAAGTGTTTCTATTTCTTCGGTTATGCTAGCTTTTATAGTTACCACTGTTGACTGCGTTTCTTTGGTAAATTTGAACATTATCGGACGGCAATAGAAAGTTGATGAGGGTCGATCGTTTTCCCAAACAATTGTTCCATCACATTGTTGAAGCCTTATAGGAACTAGACTGGCCATGAAGATAGTTGAGTCATCAAACTCTGCTTCAGTCTTTTGTTTATAATTACTTTGACCTGAGGCTCCATCAAAACCCCATTTGCTTATTAGCAGTAACTCAGTTGGCGAATCCAAATCTAAAGTAATCACTTCTAAAAGCCTAGATACCGTCAAGTTGAGTAAAGCTTGCAGTTTAATAGCAGCTCCTTCTTCAGTTATAATTATGTCTTCTTTCCCTGGATAACATTTTGCCTTCGCTTGTTTTATTTTATAATAAGAAGGGTATAAATCAGACCTATTTTCACTTGCTGCTTCTCTTAGGCTTATATACTGCCACTTACTTAATTTAAGTGAAACTAATAAAGACAGTGCCTTATCGGGTGAATATGTACTACTTTTCGGTTTACTTGTACTTAAACACTCTTTAACTTTTTCTAGATCTTCGGGGTGATTTAGTAAATGGTTCATAATTTTTCCTACATCCTCATTTCCGGTGTTTCTTAAACTAGCAATTGTAGTAGCTTTAAGTTCATCCGGGGATAACGAAAGCGATTGGTTAATTTGATCAACGCGTCGTCGTTTTTGCCTGGAGCCCAATTCCTCGAAAGGTTTTCGAGGTGTAAATGTAGATGTCGAAGCTTCTGTAGTAGATGGTGGTAGATTTTCGACATCTTCAGTATTACAAATCTCGAGCCTTTCCTGTTCAGTGTTCACAGCTTCAGGTATCATTCCTTCGGGCCAGTTTATTGCACGTTCCAACCAATCACCATTTTTTCTTACAAACTGTGCTAACGTGCGACTACTTCGTTCCCATCTTGCACTTATATTTGAACAAAAGCGCGTACAGAATTTTTGGAGCTCAACACTGTTCTCTTCGGTCACGTTTATTTTATGTTGTAGGAATTGAAAGAATTTTTGACTATCCGACAGTGACTTGACCTGCTCTCTTAAAATCATAAATAAATCTAAATTGTTAACTAAATTATCCATTATAACGAAAAAGGGACGATCAGAATCACGAGATGTTAGTAGTAGTACGAATAAACGAACACTAGTTAGTATATAATAAATTATGGTCATTTTATACTTCCAGAATCCAGTGACAAACAATGTTTACTAATTTTTCTACTACCCTCATTAACTAATTATCCTAATTAATATTACAGTAATGACTAAAAGTGAAAAACATTGTTATTTTATAAGGTAAAAGGTTAAGCTAATTACAGTAATTAAACACACAAATAGAAATTAATTGATTTCATATCCACATTTTTAAATAAAGGTCCCTAATTAGCTTAAATTTACTAATATATGTAGTATTAGTAAATTTAAGCTAATTAGGGACCTTTTAAATGTATTGTTGTTAGTTGCTAAGTAATTATGTGTATTATTACGTGCTTTTACTTACTATTCCATATCAAATTTAACTTAAAATAACTTACGAAAGTAAAAAATGAAGCTTTTTATTCTATGTATTTTTTCATTTTTTTCGATCCATTTATTTGGCAGAGTTGCAACTTTATGCATTTGTTTATAGCATCAAATGATAATAGACCAGACAAGGTATATGAAAAATAAAGTTTCAACGCGGGATCACACGCTACTTAGCAGGAATTTAAGTTTATTTGAGCCGCTCCATACAAAAAAATAACAAAACACATTTTTCTACCCAAAGTATAAAGTTTAGGAAATAATACATCAGAACAATTATTATTGAGGTTAATGAGCTCTACCCATCCGCATAAAAAAAAAAGTGAAAAAGCAAAGTTGAGCCCTAAGTCACTAAAATCATAGTTTCGACCCACTGTGCGTCGCGCCGACGAAGATATTTCGGCAATTCGATATCTTTAGTCCCAGCGGGTTAAGCAGGGTTTTGATCTTTGGTTAAAGATTGTTTAATCGTTGGCTTTAATCAACGTAGCTTCCCCATTAATGAAATTAAAATTTGAAAGCCTTCTCAAATAAACGCTAGAGGAAAATTATTTAAATATCTTGTCAAATTCTTTGCATATTACTGTGATATTACCGCCATTAGCTTTGCTAATGTTTTAACTAATTGATGGCGTTTATATGGTTGCGAATTTCGTTCACGTAGAGCAGTGTCTTCCCAGTCGATAGAGTGCTTGCCTTGCGGCGAGGGTGAAGATACAACGGGACTATTTATCACGCGGGAGGATGTCAGATAAGCGGCAGGGTGGAGCGCGGGGGCGCCTGCCAACGATCCGCACAGCTGATCGCCTCCATTACACGCCGCAAACTATGTTTAGTCGTGCGTATTAGCCAGGACACGATTCATGTTAATTTCACTGGAATGCTTCGGGTGTCGATTAAAGTAAAGTATGGTTATTATTTTGAGAGTGCTGGAACCTAATAGGATCGAGGACGAAATCTGAGGCGATCTTGTTTTCAAAGATTGTCTATGAATAGAGGAAATTTGAATGTGAGATGACGTTCTGGTGGGCCTAAGCGTTGAGTGGAGTTGTCGCGGCACGGCGTCGAAACGCTTCACCGGGCGTCTGTGTACACTTGGGCAGACGCTGCGCGCGCACACCGATCAATACGCCTCGGCTGCGCCGAGTTCGCACCACGCGGCCTCTTCTCTAAATTCGTGTGCTTATTTTTTGCTATGCAGCCGAATGGTTTTAATGGAAATTCAACACGAAATTTAACAGCAGCAACGAAAACAATTATATGCTGACTGGCCAGTACCGCAGAAAGTTTATATTATTAGTTGGCTAACTTATTTACACGAAAAGTTTGCGAACATCATGTAGATTTTTGACGAGTAGGTCTCCATCCTAGGCAGTATAATGTTGTGTGTCTGCTATAAAACGATGGGTGTACCTTATACTTGTAGCTTAATGGTTACAGGGTATTATGAGCCAAATCGATAGTTCTACTTAGCAAGTTCGTGTATCTGCACCTTGTACGTAACTTACGGGCAATCCGCCTTAGTTTTAACTAGTTTGCACATTTGGACTTTCCAACTTATCAAGGCGGGCTTTAAGGGCGTATGTGCTGAGTGCGAGAATAATATTCCTTATGTCGCATTATTTGAGACCATTAGATTTTTGAAAAATTTGACATTATATGGTTTCCAATTACCTAGGTAAGTACTTTTATTGAAGAGCCAAAATTCGAATTAGAATTGATTAATATTTGTCACTACATATTTTACATTAGGCAATAATTAAGTTATTGCAAAATGAGTTATGCAAGTTTAAACTTAATGGTGGAGAAAGGAACAACTCACTGGTAGTTGTAACTACGATGATGAATTTTTTAAAGATGGCTGTGGCATAGAAATATCAAGGATATCATCATAAAACAGTGTACAAGCGCACCATGACTTAGGAAGTGACAAAAGAGAAGTGTAGTGCACGTCACAAAGACTGGCTGGGTGGGCGGGCGGTGCACGGGTTGATTGAACTCCATTGTCAATACTCAGGTACCAGCGAATGCCTTCATCTTCACACACTGTTCCTCAATGAAAGACAAACTTTTATGGAGGGCCGACAATGCACTTTTGGCTACTGAATGGCGGCTAAAATCTACCAGAGAATGCAAACTTTAAAGCATCGTTTCCTGCACCATAATTTAAGAGGGCTCTTTAAAGTTCCTTGCAGTTTTCAAAGTACGAGAGTTAGTGAATGGTTTCTTCAAGCTGAACTATGGAGTCGTTATATATTATACGATGCGAAAGCGATATGCAAGCTTGGGATGAGTAAGACTTGTAAGTCGCGCAAAATATGAACGATTTAGTGAGTTAAAACTGTATCCAAGTTGGAGAGCACCGTGTGTCGTATTGCCGGTGCACACGTGTTGTCGCAGTTAAATATAACCAGCAGTTCAACGCACGAGGGGGCGCGACGCGTCCGGTTAACCTACAACTACTGCATTGATGGGTGTTATGGGGAAATAACTGAATTAGAACACACAGTACGAAACATTTCAGCAAAATTTACATTGCACGCTGTCGGAATTCAGTCGACTTTTATTGAAAGACCGCATCACAAATAATATAAGTGAGTACATAATCGAAAATGAATTAAACCATAAATACTTTAAGTAAGTATATCATGTAACCAGCTAGTTAAAACGATATTTCTTACGAGTTAATAGCAACTTCCTTGAGGTAAACATAACGATTGAATCAATCATAAACACATTATAAATTCGAACCGATAATTTACTAAACATTAGTGCGCAATCAAAAGCAACAAGTTAGTGAAATATTTTAAATATTTAGTATGTCTTGTCAGTAGACGGTGTAGGGAGGAACTGCTAAATTGAAAAACAAAGTTACGGAGGTAGGTTTCTCCGCAACCCGTAGGCACGGTAACAGAATTTAACAATTATCTCATTACGTAACTTTTCTGAAGCTATCTACACCTTGGAAACTGCTCGTGTCGTATTTTAACTTTAACAATGTTGTCTAATTATTGATAACTGAAGCTACCTAATCAAATGCATTTTCTTTTTTTATATCACATTTTAAGAAAACAAACATTGTGAGACTGTGGGTTAGTGCAACACCATTGAACTGGGCTAAACGAGAATAAATTAATCGTCAATGGAAGTTGTAAAATGTCTGCCTAGAACGCGTTGTCCGACTGAATGCTTACTTGGTACACAGTTGAGAAAACCGATGGCGCAACACCAAAGACAGACAGTTTACGGAAGAGTGAGCACTGACGATGGCAATAAGTAGGTATAAACCCGGATTTACATTGCATTACAAAAGTTAATTTGAACTGTGATTAACTGTGACATCGGAATGGACGTTAAAATCAAGTGAATAAGATTGCTATTGACTTTTGGTAATCAAATTCCGCTTATTAAATACGATCACGTGCTGCGACTGTTAACATTTTATAACCTTGTAGAGTCCGCTGCCCAACTACAGTGCAAAAATTAAACAGTACCTAATAAAAAAACATAGTAAGTACTTAAAAATACAATATTAGAATGGTTATTAATAACTTAAGACGGGGATATAACACGGTTCCAAACCTAATCCATTTTTGAAAAAAAAAAAACAAGATTATTGTTAAAAGGGTTGCCTTTGAATAGAACTAAAACATGCTTGTTTTTTTTTGCATTGAATTGGAACAATGGAACCACGCCCGTTTACAAAAATCTTGCCTCTTTGAAGGATAGAACAACTTCGTAGGTGAACTATAGAAACCTGCTTCACCTTTCTGAGAATATATCAGAAGGCTTATTTACTATGTCGAACAATCGCTTGATTCTATGCTTTGTTCACTACGTTTACTAATCGGAAAATTCTCAGAATCAGTCGTGCTTACCATCGAGTGGTTTTCCATGGGAGCGTTTCTAGAAAGGAAGATTAGTTTGCTTCTAAATAATTTAAAACTATTTATGAAATCTAATTCGAAAACCGCCAAGGTTTAAAGGGAACATGATTTTTCTGCTACTTCAATGAGATTATTAAGGTAAGTCACAGTGCAGGTTGCGTGCAAGACGTGGCATGTGAATAACCGCAAATTACTTTTGAGGCTCGCGTCGAAAAATAGACAAAGAGGTTCGGTTCACACGGCCTTGCCGGGTGTGCCGCACTACGAGAAGGCTGACGACGAACGCGGAAATGCCTAACGAACTGCCGCCTACCAACTTTACGAATTAAGTGGTTCCATGATGACGCTTACGCTTGGCTACGAGCCTTCAACACTCGACAACCCTAAGTACCTTGAATTTAACCAGTATTTTTTTGTATTACATTCCCTCTAGGTAAACCAAATGCACCGCGATTTACAAATTTATTAGTAACCAGCTTGGTTAGATAAAAGTATGTTCAAACCCAAATCATGTCCTATCCGTATGCCTTTCATCCAAATCCGTTCAGCCGTTAAGGAGTTAAAAGGTAGATACACAGATAATAAATTGTAATAACTTTGACTCTGTGGAAAGATTTTAATGAAATAAAGACGAAATGATATCTCAAGATAGTAACTTTCATTTCCAATACATCAAATCTCGTATAGGGAAGACAAAAATTTCTACACGTTATTACATTTTAATTTTAAAGTTATTCCCTATTTTACCCTATTGGTCAAAATCCCGATTTTACAAAAACGCTGTAAGACATTAATCCTTATTTCTCACGAAAAACATAATTTGAATTTCCATATGACTAATTTTAGAAATGCTGGGTTTCCCATACAAACTTTCATCCCCTATCCTATTTCTGAGACAAAAAGTAACCTGAGTCCTTCACCAGCACGCATGACCACCGTAGAAACGATTTTTGTCGACGGACGTAAGACAAAATGACAGATGAATAAAAGAAATCTGTCATTTTGTCCTTTCTTCCGCCGAAAAAGTTGGTCATGCTGGGCGTGCAGGTTGCCATTAAAGAATACAATCCCGGGATCCCGGCCGTTTTCTGACCCCGAAAATCCCGGGACTGTACTTGGCCATGTGGTCTCAACTAGGACAATTTATAATTAGTCTTGAAAAAACGTATTTCGATTATGAAATTAACAATCATCAGAAAGCGATAAACGGCAGAATTTTGGCTAAAGTAAGATTTGTAAAAATCAAGACTTCCTTGTTTAATGCTGATTTATCTATTCACACTCGTATTTTCAACAAAAAACATAAATAAAGCTTTTAACTTCAATTCGAACCCACATAATGATAAAAGTAGCCATCTGTTTATCATTTTGTTTAGAGCTCTTTGCAATAGATGGCGTTTTACTCAATTTGTCCTGTCTTCAAAGTAACCACTATAGTCACAAATTTAAATCAAACAATTTATTTGAAATCTATTTCTTTACTTAGATATATAAAATATATCTAATAACATGTTTTCTGGACCTGGAACTATAAGAATTCATCTCAAAAAGGTTGGCATGAAACATTTTAAAAGTAGGTCGACTCCTAGATGGCGTTGGAAATTTCAGTCTCCGGCAATTAGTGAGTCGCTGATGCTGCCATCTGTTGAAAAATTTGACGACGAAAAATAGCCAGTTCAATAACCAGACTTAGGGAGGTGTCATTTCTTTGTATGGGATTTGGTATCTGTACGTAGTATTATATTATCTGTGACTTGGCTAATCTCGGGATTTTCGGGATTGCCACAAACAGCAGCCTATTTGTTTAACACATTTTCACACACGATTACGACTACTCTGTTGTATTTTGACAGTTCAACAAAATTCATTGCGTTCTTTACATTGTTGAGCAGGATTTTTATCGAACTTATGAAGCAATGGATTAGCAATCTGTTTCAAAACGATTTAGATCCCGATTGACTGTGTACTACGCAATTAGGGTACAGGTCTAGCTTGCACTCCGTAGTCCGTTGCGCCTTGACTAGATTATATTAATCTCATTTATTACATATCGCCAAAAAAAAACAACGCTTTGATACGCGTACGATACGTACTACATAGGTACAGCCCTAATAATATGTTTGTCGTAGAACTTAGAAGGGACTTCATCCAAGGTTTGACTTCCAGGTTGTATTCCTTGTATGCATGGATATTTCTACGATTGTATTTGAAGTATGGATTTGCGTGCATGGAAAATTAATGTACACGATAAGAGCGAGATTGAAACGTGTTTAATGACGTCAGTTTTATCGAACGATAAGTTTGAAACTTTTAAGAGGCAAGTTATCGGCATAACCTCCTAACACTGATTACTTAATTTGTTGTGTTAAGATAAGTATTTCGTATTTAGACTGCATAGGCGATTTTTAATAATGTAAATTTGTAAGGGACGCAATGGTGGGAGTTTACGTTATCCTCGTGATTCTAATTTGCGGTTAGTTATCTAGCTATATGTGTGCCGTGGTTTCGATAAAACAATTGTACAGTAGCCACATGCTTATTACGTGTGGCAATGTTGCGTCCGTGACAGTATTTAATAGAATTTTTTGCTAATTACATTTCATCACGTTTGGATGATTCGTTCGTACTTGGTCAGCCATATCAAAACATTTTAATATTGTATAATTCTGTTCTCCGGTGACAGAAACTGTAACGATAACTACAATAAAATTCGGATTTGTAATAGAATGTAAAATAAGTAAGTACTACTGTTTATATCGAAGAATTTGGTTCTGGGGAAGGTAGATTTTTAACCGCTTCAGGTATATTACTTATTTTATTTGGGATACTTACGTAGAGCTAACTTATACAGTGTTCCTAATCAATATACCAATGACCTATCTTTTCGGTTATTATCAGTATCAAAAATGCGGAATTATCGTATCGATAATCTCTTATCGTGACACGAGTCCGGTTTTATTGCCAGTCAGCAACTAAATAAAGTACAATGACCTGTAGACGAAGTCAGTAATTGCACCAATAAGTATTATAAGGTAGTACTTACTTAGTAGTTATCGTAATGCTAATAAGTAATAATATACTCTGATGCTTTACTTGATGACTTCAAATTGTTCAGCAAGCTTGGTACCAGAATCAGGTGAGAAAACACTGTAGTCGACGCTATGAAAGTACACAAATATTTTTTTGTACATATTATGCATATGTAAGTTATTTAAGAATGCTTAGATATATGATCAAATGATCATAACTTCAGGACGGTCAGCAGCTTTCAATTGTAAATAAATAATATCACTTCGACCACCAATCTGCGCCCACCGTGGTGGTGATAGCGACACCATCCCCCCAGGACCGTTCATTTTGATGGTCAGCAGGAGAGGTCTATTATATTGGGGATGTCGATGTTGAGACCACTGGTTAGCCCGTGAATCACAATTGGTACAACAATGAAGAGAGGTTAGAAAGAATATTAAAGTGTTTAATTGCAGTAACATGCGACAGGTAGTTTATGCCAACATAATAGGTATATTATTAAAAAAGATGGATCGTGGGCTCTACATACGAGTATATATTTTTCACCAATTTGTGTGAACGTCTGTCGTCGCCAAAAATCCAGTCATTGTTAGTGGTCGTTCACACAGCGGTGGCCAGTGGTCTTCTGGCGCTCGCCACACATGTTTACGTGCCCACACCGGTACACTGAACTCGGGTAAATTGTCCGCGTTTCGTGGAAACGGGACAAGTGCGTTCGCCCGGTCCTTTCGTCCGCGTCTGCTGTTTATAACTATGTCAAACCGAGCATACCAACACTAAAACCAGTTCATTGACTACATCGACAGCTAATTGCATGTAAATGACGGAAAAAAAAAACCGTTCCCTTGAGTACGAGACTTAGTAAATAATTTAAAATATTAAATATTTAATCCGGTTTCGTGCACGCACTTTTCTTTTTCAAAGCAAAAGCTTGGTATAAATATGGCATCAAGATTACTTACGTAATACAAAGTTTTCCGAGCGATTACCCAGTCAAAAAGTAGATTCAGCGGGTTTGTTGGTGGAGCGCGGCCGAAGTTGCGTGATACTCAGTCTTTACGAACTGTTCCATGGCAAATTACTAAAGATCAGCTAAACTTGATAGACCTATATACATTTATCGATTGTAAACCTGTACATTAAAACTGTTTAACATAATATATTTTTGTTTTCTCCAATGAAATACGACAAGGTTTTCCACGTCGTATTTCAGAAGTTACAATGATAAAAGCTCTTTAGCAGGAAGCTTTATTTCTTTATTTCAGTTCCTATTTACGTAAATATTTTGAATACAAATTGCTGAGGAATTCGTAACATGTATTCACGGAGGAAGTATATACATTTTATAATTATGAACCGGTGTAGTGACTTTCATATACAAGTCTTGTGTGTACAATACATGACGAAGATAAGACAGGATACAACAATAATATGTTTGAGATTGTAAGGGTAAGCAATAATGTCACTCCGGCAGCTAGGTCTATCAATAGCGAGAGTCGACTGTCAAGTGAATGCCATATTTTCGCGAGAAGCCGAGTACGCTCGGGACGCGACAACTCCTGGGGGAGAGGGATATATTGCCATTGTACAGCGAACTACAGAGAGGTTAAAGCCACATGTATTTATCTTTAACTAGCACTTCGCCCGCGACTTCTTCTAATGGTAAAACAATTTTTCAAATCGGCCCAGTAGTTTCGGAGCCTATTCAATACATACAAATAATCTAATCTTTCCTCTTTATAATATTAGCGTAGAAGAATAAGTATACGGCATGATATTTTATCGGAGCTTGGCCGTGTATAAAATGACATGTGAACTACGCTCGGCTGTCTACAGTATCATAACATTTTGCCACCAACATGGGTGTCTCCGATTTCGTCGTGAGGCCGTGAGCGTCAAACGACGCGGGTGGTACGCTCGGCTGAATATAAACGTTCCATAAACGTTACGTGGCCACTAGAATTCACTGTAAGTCCGTGAACATATGAATAACCGAGCAACTACATTATATTCATGGGACAGTTTGTTGTCAGTGAATATTTGTTGCTCGCTATGTGGCTTTCGGAAGGGAATTGCCAACAATCTACCAGTGTGTACTTTTTCTGAGCCAATAGAGTGCGAATTCTAACCCTTTTGTCAAATGCTGTTCAAGACTATAGTCTTAGTAGTATATTAGTTTACTAGTATATTCCATCGCTTGCAATCCTTCTTTGGAGAGGTCTAAAGCTCATGTTTAGCAGTATTTAATTCACTGATATGATGATTAGTCAGATAGTTTCACCGTTGGAGAATACTGTTTCTAAAAAAAGCTAAATTATTTGCAATGTTTGTGTTAGTCAAAACGTTTTGAGTGATATGGCGGTTGCGTGTTCTGCACCCACTAGTCATATCGTCCCATGTTGAATTTAATCGCAAAACAGATATCCTACAATAGCTGATCCGTTTGGTTCTGTTTTATTGTTGATCTAGCTTGACTGTTGACGACATCAGACATGTTATTGTTATTATATTGATCGTTCAACATAGATGTTTGTTAATGATATATCTATGCAATTATCAACACTCGTTTCGTCTGAATGCCTTTTCAACGCTGCGGCCAGAGCAAGAAAATTACTAACAGTAAGACATGCAAGAGCGTAATTTATGTATTAGATGTGTATGTTTATCAGAGCATAATGCTATTTATAAAATAAAGAAGACAATCGTTAAGCAATAATTTCATATTGAGTTATCAATATCATGTTTTAAACTGAACAATTATTAAAGGTACTCGAGGCAGTCGTTTCATGTGTTAAATATATCCTTTGCCGTTATTATATTGATTGAAGTTTAAATTAATTATATTGTTATAAACATAAAGTGGTTTCAGTTAATAGTTACTGATTTAAGTACATACAGTGATTACATATATAGTGTGCATAATTATTTTTATGTACTCGTAGTCAATGGGTCCCCCTGCTTCCTATGCTAAGGGGACACTCTCGTTCAGCTGTCGACGTTTAGGGACTGTTCCCGATGATTGTGATGTTAATCAATAACACAAAAGTTTAAAATATAGCCAATATACACATCCCATTGTTATTCCTAAAACTGTTGGATATTAACTTCATCACGGTGATTCTATTCAATATGATGACACAAAAAGTAAGGCTATTCTATATTGCATATGTAATGTTTATACTATTTAGTAGTTTATAAGGAATTCCTAGATTATTTTTGATTTAGCATTGTAATCAAGGCCTCTTTGTTTTGCATTTGACGTAAACACACGGAACTAATTATTGAGTTTGGTTAATAAAACTAATTTCCGTTCCTCGTTTTTGTATTAAGTATGATGAACATGACGTGGACTGATAAAAAATATATTAACTTATTATGGCTGAGTTGATGAATAATAAGTGTTTGTGATAAGACAGACAATGTTTCGATAGTGATGTAAATGTTACCTAGTTAGGTCAAGAGCAGCTGGCATTCCAGCCGGCGCGAACCACCAGGGCAGCAGCGGCGTGCACATCCGCTGCGGGCGCGGCGGGACCCACACACGACCATGCACCACACTCCACACCGCTCACAGTCCACCAACAACGCACCAGTTTCACATTCAACACACAGAAAAATAAAAACTAAACGCGCCAATGTCAACGCAGTGTCATGGTTCAGCGCGCCTTAATTGACCTGAATACAGATAACGGTGACGCAAAACAGTTTGCCAACTCAGGATAACGACTGACAGCCTCGATGATCTTCGAGTTTTCCGGATAGTGAAATTGAGAAAAAAATTAATTATACCCTTGTATAAATCAATTAAACAATCGAGGAAATACGAGACGAATGTGTCACAACTGTTCTACTAGAAATTGTACCTATGTCTAACATAGATAAAGTGTGGTAGCTGCAGCGCTAGACACGCCAGCCAGAGAGCAAAGTAATAAAAATATTAAAGCAAAAAAAGGGCAGAATCGAGAGCGACCGGATTTTTCAACAAACTAAGGGGAGTCAATAATTAGAGGGAGCGATTGGCTGAGTGATGTGAATAAGGGTTGTTATGGCTGCAACGTTAGGGTCGATAAACTTTTTGTTTAGGATGATTTTTTGAATAAATGAAAGTAGGAACATAAATACTAACTGAATCTTGGCTTAAAGAGTTAATAGTAGCTTAGCTGGTGTTCGTTTTGGGCTCGATGGAAAGCGAACATGTAATATTTTGTATCGCGGAAGACGTCGATGTGCGTTCGCGTGGCAGCGCGAGGCGATCGGTCTGTGTGTCGCTCGGTGTGGCACTGACGTTTGCCGCCGGCCGCCACTGGCTCCGCGTAAAGACTAGAGATTGCCGCGGCGTCGCACGCCCGCCCCCGCGCTACTCAGTGTTCTGTTTTTGAGCCGCCCTATGATAGCGCAGTTTGCCCTGCTGTTGGCGCGTCGCTCGCTCCCTCAACTTAGGAGACGTGACGCTTAATGCATCGTTACTTTATGCTGAAGTTTTTGGATGTTTTTTAAGTAACTACCTAATTCTTAACGATTTTTTGTGTAGGGTAGCTTTCAGCAGAGCTCAAAGCAAGTGAATATAACGAAATTAGATTTGAATACCTAACTAAGCGTTAGTAGAGTTATTAAATGAATATTGTGGCTCATAGTCCAATCAGTGAGTGCTTAGTCAAAAAGTCTATGTTTCCGCATCATTCGAGTGCTCCTTAAATGCTACGTAGTATTCGGCACCTAGATTATAGAACTTGCTTTTCTATTTCGTTTAAGGATTAACCATGTCGAGAAGACGCACCCTTTCCTAAATTTATACTAAAACTTCTGGGAGAAAGCGGGTACAGCCTCTTATACAAAACCGTGCCCAAAATACTAGATAATTTGAGCTCGCTCTACCATTTATCTAAATCACGAAGGAAAATTAAAGTTGGAATAATTCGATGTTAATTAGTTTAGAGAATTTTAGTTAACATCAATTACTCATTGGTATTTAAAGAATTTGCAATAAAGCAAACATCAAACATCTACAATCATCAATGGATATATTTTTTCGATTAAACACAAACTGGTTGAACACAACGAGTGACAATCTGTGCTATAGTGGCTTAGGGTACGATCTAAGATTTGGTTTGTACAAAGTAAATTTCGTCGTCACCTGAAAGATGAGCAGGGGTTCGAAACATGAGAGTTGCTAAATGAACCCCCATTTACCATCCCTGGCACGTCCTGACGACATTGGGTATAAAACATTCTGATATCGGACGTCAAGGAACTGAGCCGCTCACAAAATTAATAAAATCCTATAATATATATAATACTAGCTGAACCCGCAAACGTTGTTTTGCTTCTTTTTTTTTTTTTTTGAAAAATTGATGTTGGCCGATTCTCAGACCTACCCGATATGCACACAAAATTTCATCAAAATCGGTCAAGCCGTTTCGGAGGAGTATGGCAACGAAAACTGTGACACGAGAATTTTATATATTAGATATGTATCGTTAGTAGAATTTTACGGATTGAATATCGGCTAGCTGGTATTTGTATAGCGTTTATTTGGTGTAGGAATTATATTAAGATTCCGTCCTTTGTTGCCAAATGTTTTGTTTCAATTTAATTTTTAATTTACATATAATATTTAGAGAAGCTAACTTAGACGAACGGATTGAAATCCTAGACGGTTTTATTCACGAAAAATTATGAAAACTAATATAAAAATCGAGTTACTAACTCGATTTTTATATTAGTTTTCATAATTTCTCAGGTTGGAAAACTGAATCAAATACCATGTATTTTTGCGCGTTATCTAGCTAGACAATAACATGATCACAATAGGACATACTCTATGGTTACGACACGCACATTACCTATACAAATCGATGGAGACGTCATTTGTTATATTACCATTTCGAAACTTTAGACGCTTCAGGGGAAAATTCATGCGTAAAGTTTATTAATATTATATATCATGTTCGTGGGAATCTTTAAAATAGTCCTTCCCTACTGGTAATCTATAAATAATTATTTATTTTTTAAACTTGTTCGCCAGAGAGAAAAAAATCCAAAATTTGACGATTGATATGAAATTGATGATTATCATTAATCAGTAATTCCTACAGTCGCGAATCGCACTTTGATCAACATACGACGTCAAATAGAGCTGAAATTTGCAAAAAAAATACCTTTTAATTTAATAGTTTTAAAGAGATAAAAGGTTCACTTAAAGATCTATTATTATTTAAATTGTTTGTAATCATTGACGCCCGTTACAATCGTAGTCAGTGCTAATTAAATAATACTTAGATACTGGGAACCGACCTGAGTAAGTCAAGGATTTTGATGATAAGATGCTAAACTGATCGTGCATCACGTTAAACATTGTCGAGCTGATAATGATAGCGAACTATCCTGGGAAACTAATTAATGGATTGCGATCGAGATGGTTCTAGTTTTTTATCGGTACCATTATTTACTCTGTCACTTAGATAAAAATCTATGAATGCAGTTTAAATCAAGCAATGTTAATAAAATTTAAGGTTCGTTCGGTTTCATGCATGACATTCATTAGGATTTTCTAAGCGAAAACCTGTTATTATTAAAAAAAAGATAATGTTTCAGGAATGTGATTGTTCTGGTGCTTGAAGGCGATGAGCAAGCAATCTGCCACTTGGAAAGCATGTTTCACATATATCTTCCAAATTATCCATTCTACATGTCGTCATTTTTAATTTTAAACATTAGGAGCTAGTCCTATAGAAAATATTGATCTTCAAGCACAAGCAATGTTGCTTTTGACCTCCTAGATTCGTAGACGTAGATCTTGATGAAACCAAAACAGTCCGTTATTGGTTTCATCAAGACTGAACCTGAGTAAACGCCATAACAGTAACATTTTATTGTAATCTGAACCTCGGTTCCAAAAATAACGGGTCAGTCACATAAGTTCGAATATCTACAAAACTGTAAGAGTTAGATCAATGAAATAAAAAACAGAATAAAGACTATTTATTTGCGCTTCCAATAAGTATCTGTCATCTCTGGCTCTCCTGCTCCGAAATCGTTTTCAAACTGCAGTTGGTCTAAAAAAACACTTTATTTAAGCGCACAAACAGTGAGAAGACGTCTTGCTGAGGCAAACTTGAAACCAATAATGCCCGCAAATGACCCCAAACTGGAACGGCAACATCGAATTGCAAGACAGAGATACGTGCGCGAGCACCAACACTGGACACTGGACGATTGGTCTAGGGTAATGTTCACGGTATCGAAATTAATGCTTTACAAGCATGATGATAGGCAGTTGGTGTACAGAAGACCAGGGGAACGCTTCCATCAAGACTGTGTGGAGGAAAAAGTGGCACACGGCGGATGCTCAGTACTTGTTTGGGCTGGAATTTCGGCCAAGGCCCGTACCGAGCTCGTGCTAATTCAAAATGGCACTCTTAATGCAGAGAGGTACGTGTAGGAGATCCTGAATGAGCCTGTGGACAGGGAAGCCCTGATTTAAACCCCATAGAGCATGCATGGGACGAGCTTGAGCGTTGCGTAAAACGTCGTAACTCCCCACCAATCACGCTACCCGAGCTCAGACAAGCACTGGTGGAGGAATGGGAAGCCATGCCGAAATTTGGTGTTCAGCATGCCGAATCGCCTGGAAGCTCGGGGAGGCAATACGAAGTATTACAATTATGCATGTAACGAAAAAAAGCAAAAATGCCCAATCGAACAGTATTCGTTTAATTATGATAGCATACGTAGTTCGGGAGATATTCGGACTTTTGTGACTGACCCGTTATTTTTGGGACCGAGTGTACGAGGGCGGGTTAGTAAGTTCGTGACTTTTTGAATGAAACAGGTTTTTACATAAAAAGTTATTTAATTTTTCAGTCTCCTTTGAGTTTTATACACTTAGTCCATTTTTAGTCCTTCCGAAAAATATGATTTGTCGATGTCATCAAATTAGGCATTTGTTTGTGAGATCATTTCGTCGTTGAAGTCAAATCTCTTTCCGCCGAGCCATTTCGTCAAGTTTGGGAACAAGAAATAGTCACTCGGGACTAAATCTGGAGAATAGGGCGGATGAGGGAGCAATTCGTAGCCCAATTAATGGATTTTTGCCATGGAAACTGCACAATGTGTTCTCCCTTGCATTGTCCTGGTGGAAAAGAACTTTTTTCTTGGCCAAATGTGGTCGTTTTTTTTCAAGTCCTCATTGAATCGACCCAATAAGTTGGTATAATATTCGCCATTGATTGTTTTTCCCTTTTGAAGGTAGTCAATGTTGATTATACCGCGTGCATCCCAAAAAACGGTCGCCATGACTTTATTGGCTGACAAACCCACCTTTGCCTTCTTTGGCGCCGATTCACCCCGAGAAACCCACTGTTTTGACTGCTGTTTGGTCTCCGGTGTGTTGTGGTGGATCCATGTTTCGTCCACGTTTACGAAACGGCGCAAAAACTCGTCCATATTGCGGTTGAACAATGCCAAACATTCCTGCGAAATTGTCACACGGTTGCGCTTGTGGTCGATTGTTAGCAAACGCGGCACCCATCTTGCGGAAAGCTTTCTCATACCCAAGTGATCATTATAAATTGAAACCACTGAGCCATGTGAGATGCCTATGAATTCCACAATCTCTCTCACTTTCAATCTCCGATCGGCTAAAACCATATCGTGAATTTTTTAAATTGTTTCGGATGTAGAGACCTCAACTGGGCTTCCAGAACGTTCGGCATCTTCCGTGCTTGTACGGCCACATCGAAATTCAGTAAACCACTTCTTTACCATGGAAATGGATGGTGCAGAGTCCCCATTATATTTATCAAGCTTAGCCTTGATTTGAGTGATGGTTTATTTCCGCAAAAAATAATGCTTAATGAGCACACGAAATTCACTTTTTACCATTTTTTCTCAATACGCGCGATAGTCTGCTATCAACGGCTGTCAAACACAAACTAAATGACGCAGCTTGTTTAAATTTTGACAGGAGCCAACTGACAGTTGCCTGTTGACAGGAGCAGTGTTGTCAATTGAATTAAGAGGCGGGAAATTCAAAAAGTCACGGGCTTATTGACCCGCCCTCGTATTAAGTTCTGGTTAAACTGGAACCCCTAAACATGCTTAAAACTAATAATAAAAGCAAATATCAATAAATATATAGGTCTGTACTGCATCAGCTATCTGTGTTGGGGTATTTATTTTTATTGCATTTCAAATGGTATTGAGGACTTTACCAAGATTGGTGATGTTTTCCTCAATCGTTTTAGGTGATGCAAGCGAATAGAGGAAAAAGTTGCCACAGAACAGTTCGTTGTACTTAATTTTACGCATACGGTATATATTTGGCAAGCTGAACTTCAGATGAACCATTGGCGCTTAACAATTTCAATAATAAGCAGATATAGCCAATATGACGATTTTTTATTTCTAAAACGATGGTGGTGATGGTGAAAGTGGTATCTTCCTTGAATGTGAGGCGTTATGGTGCAGTTGCGGATCCAAGATTTTGGTTTGTATCGGGCTTGACCCAGCTGCGGGTAGGCTTCATCAAGGTAAACACTAAAAACCATACTTTGAAGGCGATAAAATATATTGGGAAGAATAACTGACGTTTTGTTTACTATTGATCCGGTCCCGGTACTTTCTTGACAGAGTAGTATCTCGCCCGAAGCTAGTTTGAGGCTGAAGCGGGATCTGTATAAGGTGTCCCTTGGCCCCTAAAATAAACTAACTTGTAAAAATCACGGAATCGAAAAACTTGAAGTTAACACAAAGGTTCGTTTATTACTCTATTAAACGATGCGAGGAAGATTTAAGAAAAGAAGACAGATAGAGGAGTGGTTGATCTCGTACGGTTCGCATCAAGGCGCGAATTCAAAGAAATCCGTGCGAAAGCAAAACTCTTCAGATGGGTTTAAACCGAACCACGGTGAAAAGGGTGTTTTTTATTGTGAAAGAGTGTTGAAAACCAGTGCTCTAAGTGTACCAAAAACGGTTCTGCAAAACCACGTAGAGCCTCTTAAACGAACAATGTTCGCAAATCGCCATTGGGTATTCCAGCAAGATTCTGCACCGGTTCATAAAGCCAAGAGTACGTTAAACTAGTTGGCTGCCCATTAAGTTGATTTCGCCATCAGGCGCGAAGATTGGTCGTCTTAACCCTTTGGATTATAAAATATAGCAGTATTTAGAGGAAAAACCCTGCGCAAAACGCCATACAAATTTAAAATCGCAGAACCCTCATCAAAGCAGTGGCCGAATGGACATCAATGTCGTGCGTGATTCTATCGATGATTGCCCTCGCATATTAAGGACTTGTATCGAAAACCAAGGAGTACGTTTCGAATAAAGTAATGTACATGTAAAACTGTAATTTTTTAACTATGTTCCCATATTAAAATATAATAAAATTGAAAATGTGTAATTTATTTCAGACTTCGTGACAGAACTTATGACGTCGGGACTACGTACAATATAACAGCATTTTTTTAAACACCTATGTTTTTTCGATGCAAGAGCAAGCGAAGCGAATAAAAACTATTGCACATCGGATAGGTTAAATTCCTTTTGAACCTTGATTCAGAAATAGGAGTTTCTTGGTTGACTTATTCAGTTAAGAGAACATAGGCTGCAAGAACGAATGAAGCAAGCTCGAAAACTTCCTCCGCACCTCGGAGAGTTTTCGTTTGACCATTTATACATAAATAGAAGATAAAGGGAAAGGGGCACCTCATTCATCCCAGCCTCTATCTTTATCGGCCGATTTTATTCGTTTAAGGGAAGAGAAGCTGTTCTGCATAATGCTGAATAACGAGAAAAACAGGAAATAATCATTTGATGCATTCTGTTTGCTGTTTACCCCTAAATAAATAATTTAAAACCCCCCGAGCTTAAACTATCGTTAAGGTTTCCTTCATGGTATTTTCTGTTTCAGGTCTGAATACATTTCTAAGTTTGGGAGCATTTTGTCTCCTATATTTTAATTTTAACTAATAATGTTCAATTTAAATCTAATTATTTCGACTAAACTTATCTAACCTTGAATGCTCCAAGTGAAGTGACAATTTAAATTGTATTGATGCTATTTCCCACGACGCACCCAACATTATCTGTCACTCAACTGTAATGAGGTCGTGATAAAGAAACACTTAATTCTGGAGATTTTGGAGTCTCGTATGACGTATTCGTATCGTCTACAAAAAGACGGTTCAGAAATAGACTCAGCATTGGTCTTTAGTGTGCACAGATAAAGCGTGTATTTGGGGAAAATTTATGTTAGTGATTTAAAGTAATTGTGGCAAAATGTCATTATGAGAAGTAGGACTCCAATGTGGTTTGCATGCTTAGCAGTATAAATCCGGATTAAAAAGACTAAAAACTGATATTGGTTTCAGATGGGCAAAAACGCCATGCGGTTAAATTGAAGTAGGTACAAATGTAAATGAAGTTGGCCGTATGCTTACAAAATAAATGAAAAAAAAAAAACCGTATCTTCTTAATAAAGTCTACCAAGCGATAAAAAAAGCCCGACATCTACTCCTTATAGCAAAAGTAAGCAACGTTATTTCTGCCATACAAGTTGAGAATAGCTTTGAAAGGCAAACTTCCTCTTACTTTCATGGGACAGAAACGCACATCGTACAAACAAGACAGGAACTACACAATGTACAAAACTTGTTTACTATCCCACACTTGTTTTGAGCAACTTTCGTCTGACTTCGCGAAATAAAAAAATATAAAATGTAGCTTCTGGCTACTCAACATGGGTTTACTAATAAATATACCACCCATTTTGATAAGCCTTATGGCACACTTTCGCGTATAAATAAAGACGACCACGTTATGAAATTCAGAACACCAGTTCTCAATCTGGTTTTGTATTACGAAGACATCAACAAAATGTCGTAGAAAGCGTGGCTTTCACGTAAACGCACAGGAGGCAGCGGCGGATACGATATGACATATGGTATAAGCGCGTTGTTGACCTTTCGCACGATGTGAACGTTGATGAAATAATGAAATACACAATGCAGTTGACACAAGGTGAAATTTTGTACGAAGTGAACGGCTCGGCTAAAGTAAGGATGCTTGCTGAGGACACGTTTACCCGCAAAACCTTGATTGCGTTCCCTCTGCACTGTTGCCCAATCCATTTGCTAATGACTGCTTAATCACAACTATAACCTTACAAGAAAATTAACATGGCAATGGTAACCAAATTATTTATCTGAAACGGTTATTTCTTTGCCAATTGTTAGATTTTAGCTCGCGTTGAAGTCATGCCAGAGGCGCACGCCGACTTTTAACTTAATTAATTTAATTGTGTTTTTACGACAGCGATGCGAGTTTCGTTTAAAACAATTTGTTTTATAGGGAATAACAGGAAAAAAAATTATAAAGAAAAGAGCACGTGAAAATATATGATGATACATCACGTAGGCAGCTTCACAACCTCGACTGTTATTTAGCCTTCAAGTCTCCTTACCGTTTGAGTGTCGCGAGGTAGCATTGCGAAAGTTGACAGCACCGTACGTGACCAGATTGTAGAGGATTCACATTCTTGTTCTGTCGCGTTCGCTTTGCATTTCTGTTTCCATTCTAATACGAATTTGCTGCTACGTTGAACGTTGAATTAGGGATTTAATTAAATAACGTTATAAAAGTTTTTATTAAGGCACTCAATCAAAGCCAGAGTGTCTTATTACCCATTATAGTAGCTGCCACTTGGGACTCCTTTAACGATAGTTGGATGGCACATTAAAGTATATTGAATACGGTAAGCTGTACGAGAGATGGCCAGTGGCGGTTATTGTCGCTCTGACGATATCATAAGAAACAGTCGTGCGCAGATCATAATTAAGTACATAGCGTCCAGACTCTTGGCGTTGTTAATGGGTTCGGTAGTAACAATGCGATATTACGACCCACTCAGGGTTCCCACACAAATAGCAAATTATATCCATACACGTCAAACAAATGGGCGCTAGAACAACAAGGTTGCGCTAAGTGGATGGCGTAACTGCGAACGAGAATACGTACTATTGACGGTAGATACCAGGCGCTGTAAAATCTGAGATTCGTCTAGATAAATGTGTATTTAATTATAATATCCATGAAATGTTGTATGATTGCGACGATACGATCATCTCGTCTTGCCATGTAACAAAGCAAAGTTAATCACGGTAACTTTCAAACCTACAGCCGGGTAATTAATTTGTGATTGGAAATGGAAAGTGATTTTGTTGTTTTTACTGCAGGAAATAAGTTTCTAACAAAACGCGACCTTAGCATCGAACAAATCAAGCCCAGGCCGAGCTATGGTGTTGGGTAGCAATTAATCTTCGTCTAAACGGCAACGTGATAGGCCCAATGCTTGTAGGAATCGTGTTGCGGAATCTTATTATGTATCTACACCTCACTGGAGTTATTGTTCACCACTCATTGTTATAATTAGTCATTAATAATCCGTCTTGTCAGCGTTGGTTGTATGATTAATAAACTGAGTTATTAAACACCAGCTGGCCGTACCCAGAAACAATAGATTTTTCTCGCGTAACTACCACAGATACATATAGTTTTTCTACGTACAAAATTCCATAACCGAACTTCATAATATTCATATTCAAATTGAAAACATAGATATAAGGTAATTCCAGTGTTATAAAATTAATCGACAAGTTGCAATTATCAGATACGCATTAGAAACTTAACAAGTTGTAAATCTAACTGACAAAACTGCTCATTAACAAATGTGTAATTATGTGGTTGCTGGATTCCACGCATTAATGAATATGATACTTGATCAATTTGTAGTTAATTTATGTTTATATTGCCTACTTAAATGTCAAGTATTTTATGGTCATTTATAGTAGATGTTTAATATCTTAGTCGCCAATCTTCCGTGTTTTTAAACAGGCTGAAAGCTATGAGCAGTAACATCTTTACCGTAAAACGTAGCGAGTACCAACTCGAGAGTGGGATAATAAAGTTAATGATCGTAATGTACCTAAGCAATATAAATAGAACGGGGGTCATCGTCACTTGGTGTCACTATCTGTTGGGTACGCAATTATTTTGGTGTGGACTATTGTTCAAGTGGTTATTTCAAGACTTGGGTGAACGGCCTAGGCAAACTCAAGGCTTAGAACAGCTCGGATCAGCTGAGTGGTGAACCGTCGAGCAGTTCAAGGGCGTTGGGTGAATGCCATCAGGCAGGTTTTTTACTATCGAAACCCGCTTACGTGACGACTGGTCTTATCGAAGCCGGATGAACATTGAGCGTTGCTAATAACTAACGACTCATCAATGTTCGGAGCAGCCTCATGTCGACTACGTAGGAACATTTGGATTGATTCACTTCGCGTGTTATCGTACACGCATGCATATCGAAACACGAAAATAACTACGGATAAATGAAACAACGACACCCACTTCCATGTGCTCTACTCATAAAAGTGTAATTCAACAAAATTCACGCAACCTTAAGGGCAATTTGAAATCTCGTTTGGCGTCTTCCGTTGTTTTGAAAGGCGAACCTTTACTTAATTTGAATCACGTATGAGATTCCGGTGTGAGCGGTGTTGCGTTGATAACGAGCAACAGCCGTCTAAACACAAAACATTACGATGATACTTTTACACCATAGACATTTTCTCTCGTGATCCGCGAGAAAAATAAAATAAAGGAATTCTCGGTAAAAGATAACAAGTTACACCTGCGGGGAGCCCGTATAACTAGCTATAACTAGGTAGCGCGTAAAACCTTTGTTCTTTCTCGTCCGTGGCCCGACTCGACTCTACGAAAAATTATCTTTTTACTTTTTTGCTGAGTCGCTCCCGGAGCGGTGCGGACCGCCCGAGCAGGTAGACTGCTGAATATAATAAACGTTAATTCTATACGTACACTTTTAGGTAACATTTGGAGAATGTCGTTATGCGTTACTATACACCTACAAACTTTCAACATAAGGTCTTCGACCACCGGAGAAGGGAGTCTTTGTGAGTCAAAGCACTTAGTCTTAATACGGAATCAAATTAAAATAAGAATTTTAATGGATTTTTCAAGTTATCTAGAGAAGCAATAGATTTGCGGTAGTTATCTAACTACCACGCAATTAAAAATCCTCTCAGAGCGTGATTGGATTTAATTAGCATTTTATTGGGAACTATCGTCTACAAGGGACTCTTGGAAATTAGACAAAGAAAAAGACCATCGTATAAAATGATTTGACGAAGGTACCTTACTATCTAATTAAGTATCTTTATACCTAGTACCTACCTACCTGCTTTAAATCTTGGAAAACTACCAGGAAGTGAGTTATGCCCGCCCAGGTGCAAAATATTGGTCAAGCAAAAAACTAAAATAAAGTTGCTATTAATCACTATAGAGTTATGAACTACGAATTATAATACCTATGATATTATAGTAGGCAGTAGGGTATAATATAAATGGCACGAGGCCTAGCATGACGTTAGGCTTTTTTTTTGTTACAGTCATTAGTTATGACTAGTCAGTATTTTCCCACAGCAGGGCAAAGTACTTCGAACTCTTCTTCGGTCTGCGACTACGACTGCTGAACCCTAGCAAAGCAGTCGAGCTCGGTCCTCAGTTCGATTCCCGGGAGTTTTTTTCCATTAGAAATTTCTCAGTTGAAGCCTGGATTTTCGAAATTGGTAGTCTGACACCGCCTTGCCTCGGAACGCACGTAAAGCCGTTGTTCTTGCGCCTGATCGGTTCCCGGTCGTGTCGGATTGCCGTCCAACATGACCTTCACGCTCATAAAGGAATATTCCCGGGAGTGCATGTGTTTGCGAACTATAATATCTACTGCATACCTACTTGGCTAATCTCCGTTGAGATTGGCCTTCGTGGCCGAAGTTCGGTCGGGAATTCGGGAGGATATGAATCGACCTTCTCTTTGTCAAGGGCTAGTAAGGCCTCGACCTTATTAAAGAATTCCAGCTCATCTTGCCATCTCCGTCGGGGCGCGACGCGATGTCAGTTGCCATTTAAACGGATTCACCCACTTGTATCGCGGGTTTAGCCTGATGTTCGTCTAACTGCTACTGATGCTTTAGAGATGCGTAGAATGTAAGCAGTAAAGGAGATGCTGCTGAGGCGTGGCTACTCTGGACTAGATGGACCGATCTAGTTCTTACAAAGGGCGCTCCTTGGAAGGATAAGAACGCAAACGAAATTATCCCTGAATGGGAGTCACGGATTTGCTTTACTAATTAGCAAGCCCAAATCGTCAAACATATTTTCCGAACCAAACGCAAGTTGCAGAAGCAAACTTTTTTTTTGTTTTACTTCGGAATCGCAGTCAGAGAAACTACCAAATCAGGTGGAACAATGTGAAGAAAGCTAAGATAGAAGTAGGATAAGAACCTGGATCATGCTTTTATTCAGCAGTGATCTATGGGATATTTATTTATTGACAACCAACATACAAGGTTGATCCTATAGGATGCAAATAATAATGTGCAACTACCTATGTAAACTACCTAGGTAAGCCAATTGTATAGTGTAGTGCACCATATATTTTTATTTTCTTATTTAGATGATAAGTGCATAGTAAAGAAAGAAATAGTAATTAAACTATACATAAGTATATTTTTTATTGCTTTTGTTAAGTGATTACATTTGTAACAAATGATTGTAATTTCTTAGTGAGACAATAAATAATAATACATAATAATTAAAATTTATACTTTATTTTTCACAGGATCTGGCATCTGGAATGTTCATTGTAGGAATGATAAAACTCAGCTTTAATTCGGAATTTCATGCCAAGTAGTTCATAATTTGGTATGATTGCAACAATACAATATCTCGTCTTGCCTTGTAACAAAGCAAATTTAATCACGGTAACTTTCAAACCTACAGCCATAAATATTTAATAGGCACTACTTACCATTTTCAATCAAATCTTTGAGAGATAACCATATAAGCACCATGTTTTTTATTTTGTTATTTTACCTGAAAAACGGAAACTGGAATTAGTATGAGATTTTAGAAAATAAAATATAAAACAGGGCAGAATGTTAGGCAAGGATGCTTTTGTCCTTTAGAAGGGTTTACAAAGCTGTACTCAACGATGATAAATTTTAATTAGTATTAATATAATCCTAGGAATAATTCAGAATGTGTGCATTCTTAGTTCCAGCTAATATGAATAATACCATTTACCATATTCCATTGATCTTATTCTTGGATGCAAAGTTCACGTGAGTCAGTTAGGTGCGGTACAGATTAAAATTTTAGATTTTAATCTGGTTTCATTCACAGAGGGAATACCCAATGGGAGTGACAAAAGTTACTGCTTTTCCTGTTCATAAATACAACAAAAAAAAACATATGAATAAATAGTTACGTGATTTCTTGTATACTGTTCCGCTGAAGAATGCTTTCAGTACATTAACTGCAGATATAAGTAGTGGATGAATATTGTTGGAAAGATCAATCAAACCCACTATGCTGGGTTAAGGAAAGTATGAAAATGGGTTATTGGTTACCTATTAGTATTGTTAAATAATATCATCAATTTAATTTATACTCAAAAACAATTGAAATGGAAGCTGCCTTTTTTCATATAAATGAAAAGATGTAAATCAATGTACATATATCCTACAGTTTTGGAGTTCAAGTTGGGGAGGTTAAAATCTCAATCTCAACATCTTGTATTGTCTAAATATCATTTTTATTTTATTTGTCAAAATAAAACCAGTTTATACCTACACAATGTGGTAGACTCAGTAAATAACATAATCCTAATAATATAGCTACATAGAATGCATTTAGAATATTTGAGGTAAAAAAATACATTACTATCCTGTCTATGCCTATACCTCGCTTGTGCCTACATGGAGAACTTTATTCTCCATGACAAATAATGCTAGGTAGGTTTGTATATAAAAAAAAACGTGATTTTTATGCAAAAAATTACAATATATTCGTTATTTCCAAGAACATAAAATACCTACAATGCAAATATGAGATGCACATTAAAATAGCACTGAGTCAGACCTTGGTGTTTAGGAAACACGAATGGCGCGACTGACGCCTGTTTACTGTAGCTAAATAAGCATCCAGCTGGTCACAAACACACATGTACCAAAGTAGTAGTACTAACTACGTACTTTGCGCATTTATATAATTCCCGTTATGTACCAAGCAACGCAAATTTAACTGATCCTCCAATGCTTTCGAACTAAAATTGAAGCCGACAGGTTACGTTTAGTGATTATCGACCCATGTGGCCAGCGTTGAAACTGAACTTTTCGTAAACTAAAAGTAAGCAAGAAGTACGTTCCGTAATAAAATGTTTTGAGTAAATAAACTGCAAGTTTTAAGCTCGCATGCAGCCATGGCATCGATTTTCGATTTTTCTTTGCGAACCAAGCGTAACTAGAAACAATGAAAACATTTTTTACCTTCGTTTTCGTGACTCCACGGTGCCGCTTTAGATTCCCAGCGCTGAATACTATATTTATTCACAGCACTTATCATCACAATACTATAAATAGTTTTGTTACTAATTCTACCATCAAACTTTTAAAATAATCGTAATGAATTTAACATAAAATACACAAGCTATGGTTAATACAAGCAAGGGTTCGGGACATGACACAAATCACAAAACAAACCAATAGAAAAAGAGAAAAAAACAAAACGCATGACGCGCATGCGTCTCTTGTTCTCTGTCGGTAAAGCAGGCAATTTATTATTTTTAACATCAATAATAGGGTTGCGCTACGTTTGTGCTGTCATTTTATTGTATCAATTTAAACACCAAGATAATAACAGAATCTCACAATTTTGTAATAGTGTCCTTAAAAATATTGTAACACAATCCGAGTGCGAAATTGGGATGAATTTGCACACGGCTTGTGTTTCATTATTTTTTAAATATCAAGAAGTTAAATATAATTTATTTCATACATTAGTTATTTGGCCGAAAAAAAAAATCGAGTAAAGTTTAGAGACGTGCTACCTCGGTAGAAAAAATGTGACACTATTTGGGAGTTCTGAGGACCCTCTAGAACCCCCAAATGCCTTGATACAAGACTTTTTGCCGAAGACTCCTATTTTTGTGTTTTTTTTTGGTTTGGAACGTAAATATTTAGGAACATTTTTACTGACCATTTTAATTTATTACTGGAGTGTAATAAATTAATAAATAAAAAACACTAAATTCGATGAAACCAATGTTTATCAAATGGGGAAGGTCGGGCAAAGCTAATTGTAGATGGCGTGACCATAGCTAGGTCTCTACGGTCTTCAATAAATTTGACATTTCGTTCATTCATTCGTTTATGTGTTCATTGATGAGTTTGATTTTATTTCACTATTTCGTTATTTTAGGTGATTTCAGTATTATAAATCAAGTACTTGACATGGAAAGTGTCAGAATTTTAAGCCTTGAATACTTCCTCGTAATCACATTCTTGCAATGTTTCCAACTCGAACTCGAACTCAATTTTTTTTCTATAAATAGCTTAAACCACAATTTTCTAATTTTAGGTTCTTCGGGAAATGGTGCACTCCAATTTCGGAGTATCTTGGAACACAATAACGCGTCAATTGTCGCTAAAATAAAATAAAACCACATCACGCCTTGTATTATTAGCTTGTGTTGGGAACTAGCTACGACAGCGCCATTTTGACAGTTGCCTTCCCCATAACCAGACATGTTTTTAGTCGATTAGAAATAAAATTAAACTGCAAGGGGTAGCAACTAGTCGGTAAAACAGGGTTTATACTGCCAGCGCTTTCTAGCCGAATACAAGCGAAACACTTGACTTAGTTTTGTGTAAGTGTTTTTATCAAATGCCATTAGATGTCGCACAAAACTTTTTAGAAGACCGATTTTTGACACTTTGCCATTGTAGTAATATCAGCTGTACATAGATGGTGCTGTATCAAAATAATTAGTATTTGTTTCTCAGCTCAGTACAAATTTTGTGTACTAAGTAATTGTTTGCTTATTATTATTAAAGACCGTACATAAAACTAAAATGTATAAATAATAGCAAATTGTGCAAAATGCATTCTGCTGTGATGTTCAGCTTTAACTAATGTGTGTACAGAAAAAATGTTACGAAATAGAATGAAAATGAATGCATCAACCTATATTTCTATTTATTGAGTCAGCATATAATGAACAACGAAGTTAATGTAGGTATGTACCTACGTACACAACGTAGGTACATACCCACATTTACTTCTTGGTTTTGCCTGCTAATAATAATCAAGCATTTATTTTACACTGGGAAATACTCAACATAATCTCTCAACATCAAGATCGATGATCAACTGTGTTTCCACGATATATTTACGACTTCCTGGGATAAAACGCAGCCAATAATAAAACAATAAGGTGAACTCCATTTCACGGTGAATTATCTTGGACAGAGAATCTTTGGAGACAGGCCGTAAAGTAGACGCGCTCATTCTCCACACTCGTTACTGACAGTTTTAGAAATCGGAGACATGCATCCTTTGCGACTGTAAAACGATTAGCTGAGGTTGGCGTAATATATGTATAATAAACTCACGCCTTCTTCCCATGGGGTTAGGCAGAAACCACAGAACGCCACCTGCTACGATTCTTACATACTCCATTTGCCTCGTTTACGTTCATACGTCTGACCCGCGCGCCGGTTGCGAGTAGGTACTACGCACCTGACCTTTCTGAAGAAAATCACCAATACGATCACTAAGGCGTCCCCTCCCGGCGCGGCGTTTCCACTCACATCTGCCTTGTAAATACCTTTTGTTAGTTTCCTTTCATTCATCCTCTCAACATGGTTAAACCATTTAAGCATACCTACTCTTTTCAACTTTTGTCACTACAGCTTCTTCTAAACCGCACCGTTGCCTTATCACATCATTCCTCAGCTTATCATTCATAGTCACACCACACATGCTCCGCAAGGAATGTATTTCCACAGCCCTTATTCTGCTTTCATACTTCTTTTGCCACACCCAAAAAGTACTTCCAAACATAAGCGGAGGCATCAGCACACCATTTTAAGATAATTTATATTTTTCTCTAGGTTCTCATAAAAACGTGGGTAGGATACCTACCATATTATCTTTTTGCTTACATCATTGTGTGTATTACTTTTTTATTGGATTACCTAAGTTTCAACTAAAACTGAACTTGGTCCGTCTTAAAACGAAACGAATTCTAACGGTGGTCAAAGCTTAAATCTTAAAAGGTTTATGCCAGGAGCCAGTTTTTGTATTTCGAACCTTATTTCAAGCACGGTAAATTTCTTATTACAAAATTATATATTAGACTCGGTTTTACAGTCCGTTTTTGTAATTAGAACTTTGTGCTTGTTGCAATAAAGCTCAACACAAAAAATAGCTCATTGGTTTAAAAAATCGTCTAAATATAAACCTTGTTTTGTAATAAGGCCGGTACTGGGTATGTTTAAATAACAAACTTGCAAGGATGTGCTAAGAGTACTGTGACGGCATCTACACCGACACCTGCGAGCGCAGGAGTGTGATGCGTAATCACACTCCTGCTGCAGGAACCCTGTTTCTCATACCTCTATAATTTTATTAAGCGGTACCTACCGACTTGGTACGAATATTTATCTTACGGAATTTTCCGGCATGTCCTACTCGTTACAATCCTATGCAAGTAGGTACAGTCCACAAGGATTTTTTTTTGGGTGGGAAATCATCGAGCAGGAGGGCGTGTCAGACCCACCCGTTTTTTCTTCAGTTGCCTGTGCCAGGGCCACGGATTCTTTCGAATTTCCCGCGGCCCTGAGGCGTCGGCCCTATCTGATCCCGTCATTTAGTGCTGACATCTCTGAGGGCTCTCTTCCTCACGCGCTCCGCCTCCTCCTTCGCGAGCATTACTGCCTCGCTGAAGGAGGTGACGGCTTTCCATTCCCTCTCGCTCCGTACCATGCCCTGGACCAGGGCCGGACGCGAGAGATCGCCGCCGCCAATCGCCTCCGCGAGGACACTGCGGTGCTCCGCCCAAGCTGGGCAGACCTGTTGTGTGACTAGACGTGTCCTGCGGGCGATCCACACAATGGTGGCACCCGGGCATTTCCTCCCGCCTTATGCGAAAGAGGAACCTCCCGAAACAACTATGTCCGGTGAGGACCTGTGTCAGGCGGAACGTGAGGACGCCGTGGCGCCTCTCTAACCACTTAAAGAGGGGACTTATCGTCGCTATTGTGGTTCGCTTATCGACGCGACCTTTGCTTTGCAATCCGCAAATTAGACAATCGGCCTGAGGAGCTGTGTAATCGCTCACACAAATGCAAAACTCAGTTTAGGCCTAGCGGACTGAACCTACCTAATTAAACTTGAACATCAAGAAACATCAACTGGATAGCACAGAGTCAGTACTAGTGTGAAAAATTAACAAGTATATTATTGCCTTCCTACATTGAGGAGTTGACTTTTAAATGGTGTCGTTATGATCACAGAGTATGTCTTTTGCAAAGGTTCAGACCGTCTGCATTTTCCCTGTGATCAATCATTCATTTTTCTATGGAATAAAGTACGTATTTCTGGCCACTCATTACGAATACAATAGAATCCTAGTTTCGTAACAGAATTCCTATGGCACTGAGTTGCGGATCAGTTTCCAAGATAGTGTAGGAGATTACCAGTCAAAAACCTATGGATAGGTAAAATTGTTTCTCACGTCCTTCTGTAAGTTGAAGATTACGAATCTTCACGGATCGTACTTTGACAATATTTTTAGAAATCTGTCTAATATCTGTCTGTGTGTATTATACTGTAGCAAAACCCGTTTCTATGGATCTCAAAATATAAGAATAATAATTAGGAAAGTACGATCCGTGAAATGCAATTAGAGAGATCTGAAAGCAGCCCCAGCTTAGATAATGAGACGTTCCATAGTCTATACTACTATTATTAAAAGGCAGTGGGTTTGTATGTAGGAAGGGGTAATCTTCGTTACTACTTATCCGATTCCGAAAATTCATTTACTAATGGGAAGCCACAATATTGCCTTAATATATATTTTATGTTAGAAAACAAGAACTTTCACGAGGATGAAGTCGCTCTAGTCTGAAGCTAGTCTGTGTAAAAACAGTATCAACAATCACTCACGTCGTAAGCACTGAGCATATCCAACAAAGTAGGTTACCGCCAAAATCTCCGTGACATTTCACCTTTTTAAATTGCCTTCATTTCGTCGGCACGTCAAAGGAGGCAAGGGTACGGGGAGGCAGCCTCGTGCCTCGAGTGGCCCTATTAGGTCCAGCCTCTTGCCTTTGACGAGGCACCGAGGCTTGACGTGTCTTTGAGATAAGAATTGGGTCGACTTTTCTTAGGCACATCAAAGAATAAGGTAAATATGTTGTAAAAGAATTATGTAAATTTTGGAGTACCTAATCATGGTTATGTGATTGGCGGCGTGTATGTTATTTACTTGAAGTTTGTTGTGAATTAGCTTAGCTGTTTCCATCTTTCCTTA
Organism: Dasypolia templi; assembly: GCA_963555695.1. Lineage (NCBI taxonomy): Eukaryota > Metazoa > Arthropoda > Insecta > Lepidoptera > Noctuidae > Dasypolia > Dasypolia templi. Next base: position 9,317,192 of record OY743157.1, read on the forward strand.
ATTTAAGAATTACCTACATAGGTATAACATTAGACAAAAGTGGCCCATCCCAGATATGAATCATGTTTTGAACCACTGAACACAATTTAATCTTAAGTTATAATGTTCTGTGTTTTGAACCACTTCTTCAAGTAGAGTTTCAGTTCGTCTTGATTGACCGTTATTGGTTTTAGCATTGTACTGTCATCTTGTATAAAATCCCGGCTGGAAAGAGCATAAGTATAACAACCCTTCCAATCATGTATCTTCTTGCCATACTTTTTGACTGATTTTAAAATGTTTTGATTCCTCTTTCCCCAGTCTGTGTTGCCAGTACATACTCGTGGTACTTGATTAGATATTAAATTGACACGTGCTCTGTGCTTGTGGTGTAAGCTTAGATAAGATAATGAAACCCGAATAAAGGCTTTGAACAAATAAATGGAAATACTCGTCTAACTAATCACTTAAACATTAGCTGGCTGAAGTAGCACTTCTTCTACCCAGTTAAAGCACTACAAAATTGTGAAGGGCGGCCGTTTTGGGGGTCTGTCTTATGTAAGTTTGACGTTCAAAAAGTGCTGATTCTCAGCCTAGTCTGATTATATAACTTTTGATTTTGAATAAGAAAGTGAGTATCCTCTACGTACAGTCCGCGAGGTCTAAGCTGAGCATGGCATTTGTGTGAGTGCACATATAGATAGTGTCGGTGTGACGTCAGCCTAGAGCGCGATTGGTTTAAACCGGTTTATACAATCGGCCTGAGGCGCCTCGCGCGTTAACATTGCTGCGATTGGTAATCACTCACACAAATGCAAATCTCAGCTTAGGCCTCGATGACTGTACCTACATACAACTGTAGTTAGGTGTACCCTACGTGTCTTCGGATTCCGCCTTGTCAGCGTGGTTTAAATGTGCCTCCTAGTGTCCTAGGAGACACATTAAAACTTTTAACAACCCATGATCTTTGCAATGGAACACACGAACGCTAAGTAAGTATATGGCTGCATGACGTAGGAAATGTGGTTGTAGGATATACATATATACATCGAATGGTGATTGAATGAAAAAGGATGGGCACAGGGAGCTTAGGAAAGCATGAGAGCTGGACATAAAACGGAAAAATCGTTGATGAATATAATGTTGGCATTCTTTTGTTCTAAACTTTTACAGTTTAGTTAGCTCGCGTTAGGTATGAACAACTACTTTTCTACATCCCAATGCTCTCAGAAGTGACTTATTAGTTTCTCAAAGCGCATACATGTAGCTAACGGCACAACAGCTAATTAATTGTTAACAAACATCGGCTCTGATGGTCTTGGATGACCTGGATACGAACGGAGGCTGGAGGGCGCGGCGGCAAGGGTGGGGGGGTGCAAATCGATGTGTTGCCATGGCAACCGCGACGTCTGCCGAGGAGCCTGCGCTCTACTGTCCCTTTCTGTCTCGCCTTGATATCATATCACATGCTGTGCGTAAGAAAACGACCTCAGAACCATCATGCAGCGAGGAATTTTTGGCTCAAGAAAGTTGAAGTTAAGGTTGAAAATTGCGTGTGCTGAAAAGCTTGAGGAGCCTTTATGGTTTGCAAAAGCACATCTTCGTACGATATAATATAAGGAAGAAACCCTCTCGAGTCGATAAAGTCAAACATACAGGTCGTGTTCCGGGAAATTTAATCTTCTCAGTTCGCCATTAGGTGGCGTCTCCAGCCCTCGAGATACCGACGTGTTTTAGTTACCTATGTCTGCGGTGACACTCAGTGGGTGGCTTAACAAGATATTTGGGGTTTGTTCCGAGTCTGTTAACATCTGGCCCCCTTAATTTATAGGAAGGGTAAATTCCTCTCAAGGTGTAGTAATTAATAATTTATTTTTGTTCTCGAGGGCTGAATGCGGGATCGGATTTGTTATTCGTTATCGAATCATGAAACCTTAAAGCATTTTGTTTGAAGCTATTATTTTTTATTTTGGAAAGATTTTATAGAATGTTTTGTTGATTTACACGTGTAGGTATGATTGTTTTTATTGATATATAATAATTCACAAGTTATGGAGGAAAATCATATTTTGTGTCGTTGCAATTCAATCGATTTGATGTAAAGTCTTCAAAAGGGATTTTACGAGGCACATCTATGGTTTCGCAGAAGATTGCGCAAGTTGAGGAAAGTAGGTAATTTTGAAAGTAAAAGCAGGAAATAACAATTAGTTTGAACTTTGAACTTATTTGTTTGGTGAACTGTAATCTTACAGGAAATATATCCCTTGTCTACGTGACTTCAAGCGGGTTGTCATTACGGGAAGGTGAAATCAGAACGACGTTTGGGATTTCAAAAAATATCCCCTTCATATACGAGTATAGTTAAGTTAATTTTCCACATCAAAGGAGGCCTTGCTATATAGCCATTTTCTTTTACCTACGTTAAGAAAATTTTGATTTACGTAAATTGGTATGTAATTCCTGTTCTTTTAATTTATTTATTTTAATCATCTTACAGAGAGAGAGCAGAGAGAGAGAGAGAGCAGTGGTGGCCCAGTGGTAACGGCCGTGACTTACGAGTTGTAGGTCGTGAGTTCGATCTCAGGCAGGCACTTTACTTTGTGTAAATAATTTCATCACCACTGCACTCAAAACGGCGAAGGAAAACATCGTGAGAAAACCGGCATGTCCTAGAACCAAAAATTCGAAGACATGTGACATCTACCAATCCGCACTGAGCTCGCGTGGGGGATTACGGCTCACTCCCTCTCATAGAGAGGAGGCCTGTGTCCCAGCAGTGGGAACGTTAAAGGCTGATTATGCTATGCTTATGCTAAACATCTTACAGTTATGCGAAATACAAAAGCATTATTTCGTGTAATAACAATTTTATTGCAACTATGAGAAGATACCAATTTCATGTTAACATGCTTTAAGGAAAAAAACGATTTCAAGTCTTGCGTAAGTGATTTCCTTAAGATATATAATTCATGACTGTACTACACACCAGAAAAAAGAAGTTGTAAAAGTGAAAAGGAAAAGAAAATTCACTTTACTTTACACCTGACATAATTCCTTGTTGCTATTGTTACGTTTATCAAACAGATCCTAAACCGTTTTTCTTTTGAATATGCATAGGCAAACATGGCGCCCGCTGGCGTAAACATTACTAAACATTAATCATTCATAAAAAAGACAAAGCGACCTCTGAGTTACGTATCTAACATCGACCTAACGGTATCATTAAAAGGTTCGTGGCCGAAGCTCCTAATGACCGGTCAGGGCTGTGCGTTGTCAGTTGTTTATTGAAACAACTTTATAGTACATGCAAGCCATGCCCGATGGGATTTTCCATTAGAAAAAATGACGATATTTCAAACAAGTTTCCAACCCTTTATGAGATGAAGATTATAGTGTGGATTTCTCAGCTAACTACGCAGCAGAATCTGATGAAGTCGATTTTTCCTTTTTGTAATCTTCTTCAAGAATACTTTTTATTAAATTTACTTTCACAACTCTTTTGTATTTGCTGCTATCCTTGACTTCACCCGGACAGCCCTGCCGGCCAGTCGTGTGACACGGAACACGCTAATATTTATGTAAATTGCAGAGAATATGATTAGTCCGCGTCGCCTCCCCCGCTGATAATCATATTTACGGCTTCAACCCCCCTTCCTCCCTACCTCCCCACTCCTGCAACAAGGGAGGGGGTTGCCTGCGTCCTCGATGTTCTTCAGACTCGTGCCTATCAGCGCGGAGTTATGGGTTGTGTGCAGGTGGAATTATAGATGTTTAGAAAGATATCTTGTTGGCACGCAGTCTTAATAGAAATGTTTGGGGGTTTTAATTTTATTGTGTCATTTTACTAGTTCCTCATTCTATATATAGTATAGTACCTTTGAGACTTATAACTTTAATTTTTTCTTTGTCTACTTAGCAAAAGGATTTGAGTCTCTTCGATTTGTTTCATCTAAAGCACCGATGGCAGTCTTGGGTCTCCTTCAAGCCTAAATGAATTCAAGAATGAGGGTAGCAGTTCCGCCATCAACTGAATATTTACTTACTTATCTGCAATTGCGGCTTTTAAGTTGATGGGTGACTAGTAAAGAAAGAAAGAAAATTGGAATCTCTTCGGAACCACATGTTGAAACATGGTATTTTTTTTTTTGTAACAAAACAATCTGAATTACAGAAGATAAATATAATCGTTTTAATCAAGAAAACTATTATACACTTCCGATAATTCAATTTTCCTCAAACAAGTAAAGGAAATTGTAATCTTCAATGATCAATTTCTAAGAATAAAGAATTCATCAGTAATACTTACAGATTAAATAAAAACGACGATAAGGAGAAAAGCGAGAGCGTGGGAGACCAATTTTTCGTAACATGAGTGGCCTGAACTGACCTGATTCAGTATTGGGAGTCAAACCCAGTTATCATTTGCAGATCTTGATAGTCGTTGGGGGAAATCACAACAGTACAACAGTTGCTAGGACAACCAGTCCTACTGATTACCCAGTTACTGGGTAGTGGAGGTCAGTAAGGCAGTCGGTCCCTGTAAAATACTGCTGCATCCAAATAGACACAAGCCGATCCGAACATACTTAGTAGGAGAAAAGGCTAGATAGGCAGATGAAGAACTGAAACGAGGATAGGCCGCTATTATATTATATGGCAATAAAATAAAATATATATATAATAAGTTGCTCAACATGTTTTGAAACTTAAAAAAACAGTAACAATATTCCAAAAAAAGGTTAAAACTATAACCTAACCCAAAAATGTTTATTTCATATATCTTTTTTGGCTTACATTTCATGTCGAGGAGTCTCCATTTATGCATAGAAAGGTTCCGCTTAAAAGTAAAAGTTGAAGGCTCCGCTCTTCCCATACAATTATAAACGTACGAGTACAATTTTAATTTTTTTCGAAAGAAAGAAAAAAAAATACGATCAATTGTTACGAGTGTGCGTGTGTGTTTGTGTGTGTGAGAGAGAGATTTTTATTATACATGAGTGACTAAATAAGCGAATAACATCCATCTAATAATATTTATTACTAAGTCACACGTTGCAAAAGTAAATTGTTTAATTGTTTCTACTCAGTAAATGAGATTTAGAGTCAAGCATAAAATAATGATTGTCTCTCATGTACAAACGTGGCAATTTGTCCTATACGAACAAAAAGGATTAGTCTTTCCTATTTAAGTTCGGATAAATATATAATTATAATGTGCACTACCTGAAAATGATGACATTAATATTGCTGAATGATTGTATTAATTGCCACTGCGACTGCCTCGTTGGTCTAGTGGTCGCAATCACTACTGCTGAGCATGAGGTCCTGTGTTCGATTCCCAGGTCGGGCAACGTGTTATTGGGTTTTTCTATCTGGAATTTCTCAGTAGCAGCCCGAAGTCTGGATTTGTGCCCGGTAGATGGCAATAGGCTCGCCCCCTATTACATGGGACTTAAACATAACTGGCGAAATGTGGGTGTACTATAGGTACACCTCTGCCAAACCCTTCGGGGAAACAAGGCGTGATGTTATGTGAAGTATGTGATTGTAAATTATTGATATAACTATGATTTCTCAATTTAATTGTAATCATTTAAAATAAATTATGTAATAACAATGTTTAATGCATAATAATAATGTTTAAGATGATGAGGGCAGGCGAATGATAATTGCAATTCTTGTATTATTGTCGTGTAAAAGTGCTTGTACAAACCTACTTACATAAATAAAATCATTTATCACTTGTAAATGGCTGGTAAGTCATAAGTACTAACATAACATCACACAAACATTGTATACTTAGTTCACTAAGTGGATGTGCTAAGGACGAACCCATAGAGGTATCAACTGCTAAAACTTCAGCACCCACCTCGAAGGTATGAGCATGTGCCAAGAAGTAAAAAAGAGAGTGAAGGCAAATACGTTCAGACACTTTTAATTTTGTTTAGTGACCAACACGAGCTGACGGTCCACCTGATAGTAAGTAGTTACGCCTATTAAGTAAGGCCTTACGAGGGTGACACTAAAACTTCTTAGAAAATCAATAACTGAACAAACTAGCAAGTTATTCGTTTTATGAAATATTTTCAAAATAGTGTCCATTTACATCAATACATCGCTGCATCCGATTGAACCACTGAGAAAAGCACTTTGCCCACTCGTCCTTAGGGGTCTCTTCGACGGCATTTTGAAACGCAGCCACTATTTCCTCGGCGTCCATAAAACGTTTTCCTCGAAGTTTTTCTTTTATTTTCGGAAATAAATAAAATTCGAAAGGTGTGAGGGCCGGTGACCCAGTAATTCCACGTCTGACGTCGCCAAGTAGTCGATTGTTTTCTTAACGGTGTGCGACGAGGCGTTGTCGTGGTGAAGGAGGATCCTACTGCGAGGCCGTTTCTCCCGAACTTTTTCAAAACAAGTGGCAAAAAATTGTTAGTGTACCACTCCGCAGATCCTCTAAAACAACTGTTGCGTAATGACCTGTCCTTTCGAAGAACGACGCCACCATCTTTTTTCCCAAGCTTCAACCTTTTTTCCCTTTAGTTGCCAACTCTTCGGAAGGAAACGCCCACACAACAGACTGTCTCTTAGTTTCAGGATCATAACAATAAATCCAGCTTTCGTCACCCGTAAGTATGTCGAACACAGCATTGAGTCACCTCCGTTAAATCCTTGAACCATTTCACGACACCAATCAACACGACGGAGTTTTTGGACCTCTGTCAAATCATGAGGTATCCACCGAGCACAAAGCTTCCTGACCGCTAAATGTTCATGGAGGATTTTGTGCACTTGACTCATACCGATGCATAGGCTAGTCCGAATCTGCTGATACGTCACTCTTTTGTCAGTCTCTGTCATGCGCCGCACAACACTGATGTTATCTTTAGTCGTCGCCGTAGAAGGCCGTCCCTCACGCAGAACATAGGTGAGATTAATGCAAACACGTTTAAACTCATTAAACCAGTTGTAAACAGTGGCACGAGATGGGGCTTCATCGTGAATGACATCGAAAGCCATAAAAATCTTTGTACGAAAATTTTCTCGTGTTAAATTCATGCTGACGTGACATAGACAATTTTAAATTTGGTGCCAAATCGTAAACAAATGACTAATGAATACAATACATAGCCAATAATATCGGCAAAGAGTTCCATTTTCAAAATTTGAACTTATTTTTTTGTGTGGCCAGTTCTAAAAACTTTCAATGACTTCCTCGTATTGCAGGTGCGTTGCCACATGAGAGACAAAAAGAGGCAAGAGACAAAATGTCTCATGGTATGCAAGATCGTGAGCTTAATTTCACTGTTTTTCAGCAGTCATTGCTGAGGTTCTAAGTACAACCGTACTCATCCCTCTTATCTAAGAGTCGATAAGACAGAAAGTATAGTTCTTTAGCTACTAGATTAGAGATAATAAATTAATGTTTTTTTAATGCAAAATCGTCTGCCTACGTACGAATATTAACTGGATTTTTAAATTGATTGTCTATTGAAGTTAAACAGAAATAACCTTTCTTCATCCTAGTGACAATCATGTTTCAAATCAAATCAAATCAAATCACAATATTTTATTCCACAGAGAAGTACCTACTTCATCATTATTTTCATGTTGTTGTTATATGTATAATTATGTTTATTTTCAGCATTTAAATGAACAAATTACTTTCTGCAATAGATTATTTTATCGCTGAATATTTGCAGCTATCCACGAGACAGCTGATATCCAACAGTGGAAGAAACATATTAAGATTATCCTTGGCTAGAGTGTTAAAAGAAGGAGCAGCATTTAATGTTTATATTTAATCCACTGTCGGTCAAAAGCTTATTTCGTCCTATATAACTGTTTGTTATACAAATATTCTAGAATCAATACGCACTGAAGGGCACAAAACGAGTTACACTGACGTACGTAACGTAGGAACGTTTGATGAGAAAAGGTTTCCTGCTTGTCAAACGTTAGATAGGTAGGTAAGTATAAGAACTTTTTGCAATTTGTTTATGATATGATAAGTTTAATAACGTCGCAATCGTCTTGTCGCTATACTAAATGAATTGTATAGCGGGTATGTTTATAATGATCATAAGTAGGTCACCACTCAGGGCTGGGCCCAAGTCCCACAAAAAAAAAAGTAATCTATTAAGTCAAAGAAAAAGACAAAGAAGTCAGACATTCATTTTATAGATTGATTACATAAAACATCATGACATCACGCCTTGTTTCCCCGAAGGGTTGGGCAGAGGTGTACCTATAGTACACCCACATTTCGCCAGATATGTTTAATTCCCATGTAATAGGGGGCGAGCCTATAGCCACCAACCGGGCAAAAATCCAGACTCCGGGCTGCTACTGAGAAATTCCAGATAGAAAAACCCAATAACACGTTGCCCGACCTGGGAATCGAACCCAGGACCTCATGCTCAGCAGTAGCGATTGCGACCACTAGACCAACGAGGCAGTAGATTGATTGATACCTTAATAATGTATTTGTACAAGATACAAATATAACTTATACTGGAATCAAACTTTCTACACTATACATTAAATACGAACGCTCTATCTCAGCGCTTATGTGGTGTATACAACTTTCTTAGGTACTAAATAATACCTAGGTACATAGAACTTAACCCGTGTACGATTGCTGGTGTAAGCCTTACTCGTATGTCTCCAACACTCGGGGCATGGGGGATGGGGGTGGTGGATAGGATGAGGCTATCCCCTACCCCCACTGTCCGACGATAGTTTGGCTTTGGTTAGACTTACAGTACTGCTTGAGTCGAACGCTTGCTGGAACGTCAATACTTTGTTGGCGGGTTTGTGAAGATTATTTTTTGTATTGAAAGAAGATTAGATGTCTTAAGGTCCTCTTGTAGTGCGGTGTGTCTTGTAGTGCGTAGTTGCGGGCACGAGCCGGGCGATGAGTGCGCTTGAACTGATTTTGTATATATATATTTAAAAAAAATAGCGAATTTATAAAATGTGTTCTCAACGTGTCCTAAAACTATAAGTCATAGCTTTTGACATAACTTTTTTATGGTTTCCTATTGGAATCTTTTCAAGGTCCACGTTTTAAATAACGATGTTGTTTTTTTTTTAAATCAAGCCAACTAATTTCTGTCTGACAGACAAGGCCGCTTGACCGCATGTTAAGTTTTCCGTTTTTATTGCAGAACATTTCCATTTAATTTAAAAACTACTGCAACCTCACCTTAACATGTCCAGCAGAGCAATGTCAAAAGTCGCCTTCACATATGATTATGTAATGAATGTAAATAAAACGTTGAAAAACTAATTTTAGGGTTCCATACCACAAAATGAAAAAAACGGAACCATTATATGGTCACGTTGTCTTTCTGTCAAAAACCCTTTGTCTCGAGAATGCGTGGAGGTATAAAGTTGAAATTAATATTAAATACGTAATAAGGTCTGCGGTTCCTTGAAGCTCAAAAAAAAAACTAGCTTCTTAACCAACGCACAAAAAAAATACTGCCATTTATGCGATTTGATACTCGCAAATAAAATTCATAACTTATAGGGCACTTCCCGTTGACTGAGAATCATGTTTGACAAGAAGCAAGGTCTCACAGCACAATTAAAGGAAAATCTCCAAATATCATTAATTTGTAGTTTTATCAACAACAACAAAAAAATTGCGTTCACAAACTTACATTTGCAGTTGAGGAATGGCTCGTATGTGTGGGAGAACATATTTTTCAACTGCAATGTTTAGTTTGTTCTTGGGTTAAATTCATCCCAACTAAGGATACGGATAAATACATACATAGTCAGCCTATTATGTTCCCACTGCTGGGACACTGGCCTCCTCTCTGTGAGAGAGAGTGGGCCGTAATCCACCACGCGGTTGATTACCCAGTGCGGGTTGGTAGATGTCACATGTCTTCGAAATTTTGGTTCTAAGACATGCCGGTATCCTCACGATGTTTTCCTTCACCGTTTCGATACGGATTAATTCATGCCAATTACTCATTGTGCGTGGTCCGACATCACATGGCCATGGATCACTTGCGCATTCATCTCCATACAAAACTAAATATACCTTTTGGAAGGTAACCCTTCTCCTTCAGAATCCTTTCTCCTTTTTTTGTAAGCTTTGATGTTCAAAAGTGCCTTTTAATGGTTTAATTAAAATGTATTATACGATTTCACGTTGACTAAGATGATGATGTTTAGAAAGGTACAGAGTCACTTTAAAAAGAACTGTTAGTAGTAGTAAAATATTCCTTGTAAGTTTACAATGAAGACAAAAGAAAATTTCTTTGTTAGCGTGAAGTTTGACCTTCAGGTAATTCTAGAGGTTGGTTGAAGGTCATTCTTCTTGTAAGAATACGCACAGTATACGTTCTTAGTATCTAATTTATTTAGTTCTTCAGGCAATACCTACGAAGGAATATTCCCTAGAAAATGGAGGATCCTCCGACTGCTTGTTTGTGATGTCGGGGTGTTCTATATAATTATGTCGAAGGCAGATTGCATAGTCATATATACGGCGTCGTCCGTTTGCATATTGTCGCCGTTACGTATAATGTCAATTGATGATTCGATCGCCGTATTGATAATGCATAGGCGAATTGTTTTAACTAGTTCTATTTTAAACTATCTGAGGCGCTGTTAAACAAAACAACAGTTTCCGAAAATAAAGATGAAAACAAGTGTGTGCCGCAAGAAACAGGTGATTTTAAAGACGTTCACTATAAACAATTGTTACGAATCTCAAGGAAGAGCTTTAAAGAAACCGTGGTTTAGAGAAAAAAAATGGAGGTTTTCTTGCTCGTAAACCACGCTCAAGTGTCGATGCAAAGTGGCGTTAGGCCGTCTCCTGCTAATAAAAAAAGGGTAATCATTTTTACGACTTTAATTAGGTAAATAGTTCGACGGTTGATAGGTTAGGTTGGAACTGTGACCAAGCACGCGCGAGCCGAGCGAGCGAAGCGAGCGGTGCCGCGACGGCGGCCGGCGAGCGCTACTTCCAATTTGCCGTTTTGCGTGATCTCAGTATGATGCGTAGTTCGCATGTGGCGATTTAGATGCCGCCACACTTGTCTTCCTAAAAGATTCATGAACGGTCATTATAAATGAGAAAGAGACAATCGTTCGTAAAGCATCATCAATGTGTTGGCGACTTAAAAAGGAATGATATAACAACTCCCCGCCTTCCAAGATTTGAAACGTTCATTGAAGCTTTTTGAAAAAGCCGTGTTCAGCCGATGTGATTTCTGCCATCACATCTGCTGAACACGTCCGTTCTTCAGCCGTTATGTCCCTTCAGATGTAATAAGCTGAAGGCCTGTTTTCTGAAATTATTTCGTAACAAAAATATTGAACATAGAACAGAAAATTTTATGAACCCTTAAAAATCCCTCCCCCTGTCGACTAAGCTCAGTTTAATTTAATCAGAACATTACATAATGCTCCACCTTGTGTTTCACAACTTAGTTGTGAAACTTTTGATTCTTCCCGAAGCTCTCATTTGTGTACTAACGACCTACCTGTAGTAGTAAAGTTTTGTTACTTGCAGGAAAGATTAGTAAATACGTAATTGACCGTCGATTGGTTAAATAGTTTCAGTTAGAATGTGCACCTAGATAGTTATAGGCAAATATTCTTTGACATGCCAGTTGAGCCTTGAGCATGAAGTTTTCCGTTATTAAGGGGTGTAGGCGTCGTCGGGGCTGTGGGTGTAGTCGCGTAAGGCTCGCGCCGTGCCGCGCCGAGTGACAGTTGGTGGTTAGCCGCGGCTCGGGCCGAGACAGCGCGGCCGGTCACTATCGTTTCCCGCGTGAAAATCGCTTTCCCCGCGGTCGCGGTGTGGTAGAGCACGTGAACGCAGTGTCCCGCCGACCGCTCGCGTGATACGCCGCGCTCCTCGCGCCGCAAACCGCACTTTGCCCACGCATCCTGCAGGACGGGTGACGTACGCTCCCGGCGCCCGCCCGCGCGCCACTGCCGATCCCACCCGACAAACGCGCGCGCTATTCAACACGTCCTCCCGGACTATTTCTGAAAAACTTTTCCAATTACATTGTAGTGTGTCATCGATCGCCATTTAATCATTGAGGAGTGTCCTGTGCTGTCACTGCGGTGGATATGCGGTCCAAAGCCGTCGCGAGGCGCCTCCACGCGCAAGGTGAGTTCATTTTTACTTGTCAACTTCCAAAGTCGTGTCCTTACTTTCTCGGAAAATTGTTTTGAATTTCGTGTTTCGTTCAGTGTGTTTATGTACTGATATATAGATTCGAGGATGCGCAGTAGGTATGTACAGATACGGACAGTGATGCGCTGAGCGCGCGTGCCGATTGGTCGGCGCCTCCCCCGCCAGACAAGATAGCGAGGGACATCCTCCGCGCGCCGTCACACAATTTCGCGCTCTATTATAATACAGTAGAGCTTATATTCGGATACGTGGCCTTCGTAGGGATGTTCCCTCTATTGTCATTTGTCATTGGATGAGCACGGAGGCTTTTCATTATTTACTTTGTTTATGTATAGTAAGCGTGATGCTAATCTTATGTTTTAGAAGTTTGATTTTATTGATAGAATATAGGTACCTTATTAGAATATTATGATAATAAAACCTATTGAATAAGTTTTAATACTTAATTTATATAACTAACTACATTTATCTACACACAAATCAGTGCCTGTGTATACTTTCAAACAAAAGAAAGCCTGAAGCCAGCACTATTGACATTACTCCGATAAGAGAATTACTCACTAATAAATGCAGCTACGTTTACCTAGGTACAGTCACGATCAAAAGCAAAAATTGCTTTGAATCTCGCGTATTTGTAAAGTTTTGATAGAAATTGGATAGTGTTAAGAACATAGTATTTTCAAATCTATTCTATTTTGAAATAGGATTGTTCTCAAATTTGTAATGAATAAATGGCTTTTGAGTTTTGCGTTAGTGTAAGGTGTTTATGGTCGAGATAGGAACTACCTACCTAGGTACCAATCTTGTTGATAGTTGATTGTTCTAGCCAGATGAGTCAGGTGTGCGTGGACAGGTGTAACTCGATAACACATAAGAAAAAGGTGCAGTTTGGTGAAAATTCTTTTGTTTGCTCAACTTTTTATATTATTTGAAGAAGTTTAGTTTATTCTTGTTTGTGAGATATGTGTTTTAAGATTACCTAATGTTTGTGAATAATGATTGAGTTTGATTGCTCTTTTTAGTTGTTTTATTTGGGCTATCTTATCTTTTTTACGCATCTTTTTTTCTGAAAAAAGATGCTGTGTTTCTTCTCCTCTCCTTTTTGTAATGTCTCTAGTAAGGACACCTACCCACCAAAGTGGTTATAAATATCACCATTTTTTTTCCAAGCGTAGTGATTACGGTAATATTCCATTATAACTGTTGTTTAAGGTGGTTTGGAGATGATTAGAGGCTAATAACAGGGTTAAGAGGTTGGCACATTAAGTACCTACACAAAACATAACATCACGCCTTGTTTCCCCGAAGGGTTGGGCAGAGGTGTACCTATGTACACCCACATTTCGCCATTTATGTTTAAGTCCCATGTAATAGGGGGCGAGCCTATTGCCATCAACCGGGCACAAATCCAGACTCCGGGCTGCTACTGAGAAATTCCAGATAGAAAAACCCAATAACACGTTGCCCGACCTGGGAATCGAACCCAGGACCTCATGCTCAGCAGTAGCGATTAAGTGTACCTATTTATGTTATAATTTTTTAGTCAGTGTCATTCTTCTCAAATACTTGCAAACATAAGTACCTAAACACCTATTGTGTTTGTGTAATAGGGATGTTGACTGATATCAGAAATGCTCATAAATATAATGTAATTTCAAAGTAGGCATAGCAAAAAAGAGATAATCGAAAAAATCTGTTAAATCGGTGTAAATATGAAGAAGCTACACGCTTTAACGTTTTTGGAGGGGATTATTCCCGTCCTTGTCGCACGGTACGGCCAATGTACGGCGCTAGTATGAAGTTACATAGTCGTGACGTCACTTCTACGATAGTGCTGTCCTTTTCTAACACTTATCTTAAACGTTTATAACACTCTTTTTCACTTTTTGTAATTTTGTTTGCACTATTTGGAAACAAATAATTTATTGAGAAAAAAAATAATTGCCATCATCCCTATTATGGAATAAACACTAGAACAGCCTTACAAGGTATTTATTCAACTTGCATCTATTGATTTACTTGAGAATGGACCTGACAAAGAAAGACTTATTCAGAAATTATTAAAAAAATCCAGCCCTAAAATAATAAATAATATGAACATGAATATGAATATAAAAAGGAGGATAGGAATCATCAGGACTTAAAAAAACCTGTCCTGTCTACAGGAAAAGTGCCAAAAAGGCTGGCAGCATTGCCACGTTGCATGCTATGCAAATTATTGCAATGCTATTTCTTTGGCCAAAAAATAGGCCAGGTCTGGTCCTAATAGACATGCACCTTTATAAAGAAATCATTATTAAAACTCAAAAAAATCCTAATGTAACAATGTCTTGAAAATCTCATCATTAGAATAGAAACTCGAATTGCAGTCTCAACATTGACAAAAACCTCTTATCAGTGTTAACAATATATTTTACAAAATAAGTAGGCATAAAATATATATCTACAATCGTGTGGTGAGCACACTCTGAGTCAGGTTATGAAAGGAGCTTATCAATGTATCGAGACAGCAGTTTCCAAACATTGGTTGCACAACCATCAAGCAACCAATCTTCAGTTTTTACGACTACGTTTATAGCGAGCGTGTAACAACAGCCTTAGATAGGTGTGTGTGCACGTTCCAAGGTTTTATATCTATAAACAATATGTATTAAAGAATCTAAATAAAATATCAATCAATCTGGTGTACCACAAGGCTCGATATTGGGTCCTTTCCTCTTTTTAGTTTATATTAATGATCTACCACATTTGTTTAAAACCCAACCACATATGGTGTTATTTGTTGACGATACTTCGTTAATTTTTAAAATTAATAGGCGTGCATTAAATCTTGACGACGTGAATAACGCCTTACTGCAGATCCAAAATTGGTTCACTGCTAATAATTTGGTATTAAATGGGAAAAAAACTAAGTGCATAAGATTTTCTTTACCAAATGTCAAAAGTACTAATTGTGAGATAGTATTGAATCAAGAGAAACTAGAATTCGTCGATAAAACTGTTTTCCTGGGGATCACGCTCGATTCAAAGCTTCAATGGGGTCCTCATTTAACATCCCTTGCAGGACGGCTAAGTTCAGCAGCATATGTTGTGAGAAAAATCCGTCAATTTACTGATGTAGATACCGCGAGACTAGTCTATTTTAGTTACTTTCATAGTATTATGTCGTACGGTATTTTACTATGGGGACGGGCTGCAGACATCGAGTCCATTTTCATTCTCCAGAAAAGAGCCATCAGAGCCATATATGGCCTCCGCAGGCGCGACTCTCTAAGGGAATCGTTCAAAGATATTAACATCATGACGGTACCTTGTCAATATATCTATGAAAACATCATGTACGTAAGGAAAAATCTACATCTTTTTAGTAAAAGAGGTGAAAGACACAATTATATCACTAGAAATAGGGACCAATTAGTTCAACCAGGTTTCAGGCTGGCTAAAGTAGACTCATCTTTCATGGGGTACTGTTTAAGATGTTACAATAAAATACCTCCCCACATACATCAACTGAATGAAACCAAATTTAAATCTTGTATAAAACGCGCACTATGCAGCCGAGCATATTATAAGTTAGGGGATTACATTGCTGATAAAAATGCTTGGCTAATCGCTGGTTCTGCTCCTCAAGGACGCATCAACTAATTGATTAGCATTTGGCTAGCTGATGGTGGCGCGTGTGTTGGATCATTTAGCTCCCTTCAAAATGGTTGAGTTGAATGGTGCTAATCCATGCGTCATGTTCGTGAACGGGCGCCGTCAGTTGAGACTGGTCATCTCTTAGCTGCCACGGCGTATTTTAATTAAATTTTATTTTCGAATTGTTTTCATATTTAAATAACGGACGCTTTTAACGTTCTGCATCGTTCTCACATGCATAATTTCAACATGAATTATGTAACCAACCAAAAGTGTCCGTGGAGTTTCTTGCCCGTTCTTCTCCATAGGTACCTACTACGCTTTGGAATGGGCAACTAGCTTCATTTTTCTGACCGACCGACCTTGACAATTCAAAAGTGCCTGTAATTGGTTTATTTGAAATAAATGCTTTGAGTTTGAGTTTGAGTTCTGCCACTTCTTAATGATTTTGGGGTTGGCTTCCAGCCTGACCTGTGTGGTATTTTGTTACACCAAAATCACATCTTATTATCTATTTATCACCTGAGGAGCTGTTGTGCACAGAAATTCTTTCTATGATTCAGTAGATACTAAAGTCTTTATGAAAATTGTATGACATTCATTTTACTTACATTTGTTTATCTGATAATTGTTGTACTGCTGAAAAGCAAACCTTTAGATACCTCTGTCTATTTTCCACATCCATTTATCTCATTTCATGTGATCTCTTATTATTTTCCTTTTATTGAATGTTGTGACATTTTGTATCTAACATTGTCATCTGTCAGTTTTTCTTTTTCTATGGTATAGAGGTAAGAGGTCGTCTATTTATTGTAAAGGTATCGTAAAACTAGCGTAAAGCCAGGTTCTCACTGTAAGCCATCTTTATTGTTCCTGGCCGATAACCAATTAAGAAGTATTTGGATTTGAAACTTAAAAGTCACTTCTAGAAGATCCGCCAGGGGCTATATAAGGCAAACGTTACTTTTCACCAGGTTCTTTTGATTCCGTCTTTTGACTAGTTCTTTTGACTCGCCCTTCTGGCTCGCTCTGTTGGCTTCTTTCGTTTCGCAATTTTTCTAACTCACCAGTTTATGTTTTTCTAAAAGCTACCTACTTAAATATAAACCTTCCTAAAAGTTATTCTCATTGAATTTATTATAAACATCTTGTGTGCGTAAAGGTGTTCCGACTTACTCGATCACCTCCGACCCTCCCACTTGCGTCTACGAGAGGAGTTCGAGACGTATTGCACAGAACTAAAAACGTGGCGTGAGACTACGCTGCCTGAAGAAACAACAACCGACGCGTGCTGCTCCAACCTCGAGGTGCTGCGCGACCGTGAGCATGGAGAGGCTGCTGCGAGCTTCAACTCGACAGACTGCGGGCCGGCGGAGCGGCCGACGCGTGCTGCTTCAACCTCGAGCTGCTGCGCGACCGTGAGCATGGAGAGGCTGCTGCGAGCTTCAACTCGACAGACTGCGGGCCGGAGGAGCGGCCGACGCAAGCTGCCTCAAACTCGAGCTGCTGCGCGACCGTGAGCTCCCTCGTGGCAGACTGCGAGCCAGAGGAGCGGCCTACCCGAGCTTCGACTAATTCTTAATTTAATCTTTTTCTACGTAATTTTGTATTTTATATTCTAAAATAACATTAACTTCTAACCACGTTTAGCCAGTCGGCTAAACGTTACGTTACACCAGATGCAGCTCAATGATGTTGGGGTTGGCTTTCAGCCTGATCTGATGCAGCTTGATGATGTTGGGGTTGGCTTCTAGTCTGGCTTGATGCAGCTTAATGATGTTGGGGTTGGCTTCTATTCTGACCTTTTTTTTTTTTGTTCCCGGGGTGGAAAATCCTCATGGATGTCCTCCGCCCTGGGGCGGGTGGAGGGGTCTGTCAGACTCTTACTGACTAAAAACCACCCCGGTGTTCCATCTCACACCTACGCCGGGGTCGCGGGAACACATTATTCTTCCACAACCCCGGCTGGTGCCGGCCCGCTTGCGCGGGCCCCGTCTCGGGCGGGGGGAGTGACGTGTACTCCCCCCGCAACGTCTGTGAGCGGCGCACGCGGAACACTACGCGCGCCGCCTTCTCGGGTCCTGATGTTGGGGGGCGACGGATGTCCCCGAATCCGTCGCCCTTGGACCCATTTAGGGGGGCCGGAAGAGGGCGTTGTCCGCCCTCCTCCGACGCCCGGTGCGTCTTCTGCGGGCCGGGTCGAGAGTCGAGATTTCTCTCTCCCTTTCCGCAGCCTCCATCTGCGAGATGACCGTTTCGCAGAAGGAGACCAATGCGTCCCAGGACTCTGCGCCGCCGACCATCGCGTTCACGACGGCCGGCAGCGACAGGTCGTTGCCTACTTCGGTGATGAGGGCACGGCGCGGCTCCTCCCAAGCGCCACACTCTGCCAGCGTGTGCCACGCCGTGTCCTCCCGGCAGTCGACGCAGTGGTGACACCGGGCGTCCGGCTCCCTGTTTATGCGACACAGGTACTTCCCGAAGCAACCATGCCCCGAGAGCACCTGCGTCGCCCGAAACGTCAGGGAGCCGTGCCTTCTCCCGAGCCAGCGGTCGAGCACTGGCCGGATCGCCTCGATGGTGCTGAGGCCAGCGGTAGGGCGTGACAGCCTCACCCGCCATTCCGCCACCAGGACCTCGCGGAGCTGCAACCGTGGAAGTGGGGTCCGAAGTCCCACCGGCTGTCGAGCACCAATCCCAGATATTTCATGGTGGGCTCGACAGCGATCCGGACCCCCCCGACCACAATGTGTGATCCGGCCGGCGGCGCCCGCCGGGGGCCATGAAACACCATGGCCTCCGACTTGTTGAGGGCCACCTCCAGGCCGAGGCGCCGTATGCGGCTCACCGTGAGTGAGACCGCCGCCGTCGCGAGGAACGCTGCCTCCCTGTGCGAACTCCCCCGGGCCTTGACCAGCGTGTCGTCCGCGTAACACGTCAGGTCCGCGCCCGGCGGGAGCTCGCCCCTCAGCACCCAGTCGTACCCGATGTTCCACAGGAGCGGTCCCACGACCTATCCCTGTGGAACACCGCACGACACTTGGCGCTGGTTTCCGCCATCACGTCCCATGTAGGTGACACACCTCCCCGCCAGATAAGCCCCAACGATGCGGCGGAGGTAGAGAGGCACCCGATGATAGGCTTCCAGTCTGACCCGATGCAGGTTAATGATGTTTGGGTTGGCTTCCAGTCTGACCGGATGCAGCTGAACACCAGTATTCCATATGGAGCGACTGCCTATCTGACATTTACAACTCAGTAACTGGGTAACACGATACCCCTTGGTAAGACTGTTTGTCCCCATTATGACTGTCTAAGATCTACGATTGACAGCCGGGACCAACGGCTAATGCTCGGTTCCTGTAAACAAAAACGAATCGTTTTTCTTACCAATGGTAGCATTTTTTTTGGTCAAACTTATTATAACATAACACATAACATGACGCCTTGTTTCCCCGGAGGGTTGGGCAAGGTGCACTACACGTTCCATTCGTTGAAATGCGTCCAGAGCTTCTTGCCCTTGAACACAAAAATCTCCCTTGCTCAAACTCTCATACAGCCCATCATTGACTACGCTGATGCCTGTTATTTGGATGCCACCGAGGAGCTATTAAATAAGCTTGAGCGTTAGCAAAATATCTGTATTCGTTTTGTTTTTAACCTTAAAAAGTATGACCACGTTTCTAACTTTCGCAAGATCCTCAAGTGGCTCCCTATTCGACTTCGCAGGAACTCTCGGATATTGTGTCTGCTATTTAACACACTCCACAACCCTTTTACGCCATCCTATCTGCGGGAACGCTGCTCCTACGCCCGTACTTTTGATGCGCCTTGCAGGTCGCACCTTAGAAATCTCCTAAAAACCCCTCCCCACTCAACTGACTTCTACTCCTATTCTTTCTCTGTACACGCGGTTCGGTTGTGGAATTCACTTCCGCCTAACATTAGGAACTGTCAAACTATTGTGGTGTTTAAGAGGAGAGTGAAAGAACACTATCTTTCCACTTTGTCATATTTGCATTTGTATAGTATATGTATATGTATTTATTTTTATCACTTTATATTTATAAACATATTTTGTGTTATTTATTTTATAGTATGTATGTATGTAAGTATATTTTGACATTGCATGTTTATTTTTATATTAGTAAATTGTTTCGTTTTTATGTATTTTGTTTTCTCTTTTATTCTTACACACGTTGTCTACATCTACAAGTATCATATACTCTCCTACTGCAGGTATGCTGGAAGAGATTTCTTTAGAAATAAGCATTACCTTGGTACGTACTTTTCTGTTCTCTTAATTCTTCTTGTCTGTTACACATATAGTGTGTACATAAATGGTTAAATAAATAAATATAGCACACCCACATTTCACCAGTCATGTTTAAGTCCCATGTAATAGGGGGCGAGCCTATTGCCGTCAACCGGGCACAAATCCAGACTCCGGGCTGCTACTGAGAAATTCTAGATAGAAAACCTAATAGCAGGTTGCCCGACCTGGGAATCGAATCCAGGACCTCATGCTCAGCAGTAGCGATTGCGACCACTAGACCACTAACTAATAATAATAACAATTATAATAATTTTATTTATTTAAAAAAATACAAAAAATATAATTTAATAATCTAAGGATAAATCACAAGAGTAGAAAAAATAATAATAAAGAGAGAACAAATAACAGTTCTGGCGTCCTAGCTAGGTTACATGGTAACCTGTATTAAGCTTCGCCAGCCCAGGCTCCCAAAGAAGGAGTACAAGCTAATGCTACTAAGCATTTAAAGAGATTCGTAAGCTTATTTAACCTGTGATAGCTACTTCCATATGGGAGGGTCTACTATGCGAGGCTATGAGTTCTTTGCTTCATTATTTGGTAAAGATAAAATTAGCGTTCATTTTAACCAATAAAGGTCCGTAAATTATAGGAATCGGCCATTAGCGTGCTCTCCGAAGCACAAGTATGTAGGCACATTTTAGAAATAAAAATGTTGAAGGAAGTTTTTTAACAAAGACTCCCAGCCATTATTGTAAAATGATTGACCCATTTTTAAAGCTGACAGATGTCTTTTTTGAAATCTTTAGTAAATTATTTCAATTGACAGCTTCGAGTTTAATTAAAATAGCGTTGTCATCATAGAAGAATTTTGGTATTACAAATGGCTTAAGAAATCAAAATCTGATAATTAAATCATGAAAAAATAACCCCCAATGCTCGGGCCTCGTGCCTATTCAAAAGAAATATACAGATTATGAAAATAATGATAAACTATAAAAACAGTGAAAATTAATGTATCAGTCTGTTTATACGGGCGCCCACCGTTTCGTAGAACTATCTGTTTTCGTAGCAACTTCGTAGCAAATAGATAGCTGTAGCATCTCCTTAGCAAATAGATAGGCTACGAAGCTACAGCCGTAGCAATTTCGTAGCAATTGAAGAAGTTGATTACTTTTATAAATCTTATGTCGTTCTGATCTCATCTTCATTTATTATTTTGAGTTTTCATAAAGTTAAAGTTACCAACTTTGGTAAAACTGTCACAAAATTGTTGCTGAATTTTGCGTTAGTAGGTAAGAATTAGTTTAAAATTAGGTTTCTGAAAAATATTTCGCGGACTCATATAATTGTCTCCTACTTCTCTCATTTAATTGTTATCTTTTATTACTTACTAGCTGTTGCCCGCGACTTCGTCAGCAATCCACGATAAAAAGTAGGCTATGTCCTTACCCTCTCTGTGATCCAAATTTCATTCAAATGCGTTCAGCCGTATTGGCGCGAAAGCGTTACAAATATAAGGTAGGATTTTTTATTATTATTATACAATAAAATAAGCCTTTATTGCTGGTTCTACAATATTTTATTTATTTTTCTAAATTAGAACATTTTTCTTAAATATCGGTGTTCGGTGCTCTTGTCCTTCGACAAAGCCGTCGATTTCAATCTCTCTCTGTCTCTATTTTTACGTCGCCTTCCGAACGTTTCGCTTGTCGTCCTTTGCTCCTCTGTCCATGTCTTGGGTACCACTCTGTTATTAAATTGGTACTTTTCTCTCTTAACATATGTCTAGTTCATCGCTATTTTAATGTTAACGTACTTTTTTCGCATCGTAAAACGTTAATTCTTTTAATCTCACTTTGTCTCTTATCTGGACTCCAATTACATGTATTTCTATACTTTTTCGAGAGACATTTATTTCCTGAATTAATTGTTCTATTAATGGCTAAGTTTGGCATTCCTAGGCCAAGCACGACAGAATACAAATGTTGTAAAAAAAATGTCTTTAATTGCATGTTTCTATTCTTGATCACTTCGCCAAGGGACCGAAATCTCTTCCAAGTGTTGGCTATCCTTCAGAAATTGATAATTTCTTAAAGTATAGCAGCAGTAGTACCTAGAAATGAAATGTCTTAGGTAAATGTAGTCTTCTACGTAGTCTATTGGTTCCCTATTTACTGTGATACTGATCTATGAGGAATTGATCATCATTTTGGTCTTTATCATGTTCATTGACAGCACTGCTTTCGCACTTTGATCTTATAATTTGTGTAACGTTACGCATGATTACGGAGTACTTATAGAACATGAACTTACGGATATATATGAGATCCATTTTCAATCGATTTCAAAAAGTTGATCATATTTTTTTACACACGACAAAACCAACGAATTTACATGTCCTCGTTGTACGTTTCAGTACAAACCCACACAGTACATAGGCCAGATATATTGTACGTTTGAACATAAAGATTATATTGATATGGCGTTCATATCTGACCGTTTTTATCGTGTCATTAAAACGGAATGGTTTCGAAACGCTATCCGCACCACGGTTGCACTTTACACGTTTATAACGCATGTAAATATATACGATTTATGTTTCAAATTTACATATCCATTGGATTTTTTAATTGATCTCTTGTTATCGGGGTAATAAAAGTTGTTTGATGGGTGGTCTGTAGAGGTAAATTTGGGTATGAATGCACTGTGGCGTAATAAGGATAGTTTTAAGTTTTCTTGGCCGTAAAACCAGACGGATTTCGTAGTACAGAGAGGTTAGGTCCTTGGGATTCGCTATAGATCGACAGTGATCATTCATCCCTATTGTAGCACCTTTCCAAACGAGCTAAATACCTTATCCTCATGTTGGTTTGTGGATTCAAAATATCGCTTTGATGAAGATGCTTAACAAGTTAGTCCATAGTGTAACTTCGCCTATGATACGTACATAGATAGGTAAGTAGTGTAGATACTGCGAGGATAATCAAATATTTAAGTTTTGGTGTATTTCTTAATTAGCCAGATTATATGCATGATACGTCTCAGAAATACATTACTCAAACAATCTTTTTGGACCTCTTTATGACATCCGAGTCAGTCTTTAAATAAGATTTATGAAATTTTCATCTTGACGCAATCCGACACCTTTGTACCTTCATATTTCCAATATACATGTATACTGTACATAAAGATATATAGGTGCACGTCTTTACGACTCTCGTAAACGTGTGCCGAGCCAACGATCTTCTCGGAGTGTCGGGAAATTCGAGCCCTGACCGTTGCCCTTTGTGAGAACGAGTTGATTGCCCAGCCCCAGCAATTCGTTTGTATTCGATTCTACAATCGATGCTCTGGATGTACCGATTAAGTTTCTCGATGTTGGTTCTTAGATTTTATCATGTCTAGGGTTGGGGGTGGGTCGAGTTGGATTTTTCTGAATGGTGGTAGAAAGGAGTTTAGTTTTTAGTTAATGGGTATTTACTTTTAAGTAATGTAACAAAAACGTTGGTAGGTTACGCTATTGATTACCTACGTTTATTGTTAAGATTTCATAACATAATGTCCAGCCTTTGTACAACATCAAACTTCTGAGTCTGGGCTTCTAGTGATGTTGAATAACAGCCAGAATGACATGAAAGGATTGTTCTAAACATTACCTAATTAAGTGTAAATACGCAGTCACAATGGTTCTCTAAACAAACTTCCAGGGCTAAGAATTCGCGTCGCATTCTGGACAATGGCGATATCTTCCATAAATAACTTGAACAATATTCAATAAGCACGACGGTTTATTCCTCCAGGAATAGTAGTCGTAAAGCTCGCAGACATACCTACGGACGGATCCTCGAATCACAATAACGCTGGAGCTCAGCAGAATCCATAATCTTATTTTTGTACCGCACCGCGAAGCGTGAATTTCGCAATTACGAGAGCGTTGGTAAGCGCAGCGGAATATAGCCGCAAAGCTTTCTCCGATAGAGGTGAGAATCGCACGGGGTGACTTTCTCAAAATAAACACTTCTTGTCTGTACACGTGCGAATGTCGACTTTATCTCGGAGACGGAGAGTTACGTGCGGGAGCGGCCAGGTGGCGCATGAAAGCGGACTCTTTGCGATCGCAGGAGGGCAGATTATGCGTCGCAGATGTTGCCGGGCGACATCCATTGTGTTCCCTCCTATAATTTTATCGAAGCTGATTTACGATCGATTGTTCGCCCGGCGGACAGTCGGCGGGGCGCGGTGTGCGTGCGCGCGCGCCGGTGTGCGTGCCCGCTCGTAACTTACCTGCAGATGGCGCTCGGATATGACGAGACCACTCGCCACAAAATGCCCTCGTAAATTAAGAAACGACGTCTTGGACCGTGTTCTTTTCAGCTTTGTTTTATGCATGCGCTCTGTATAAGTTTCTAACTAGTGACGCCTTTATTTATAATATTTCCGCGCAATATAACTTGTATGAAATATTATCGTTACCATTGTGATGACTGAACATTCTTAATTTTATGTTATGGTTTAAGCTTATGTCAAAAGGCAAAAGAAAATATAAATCTTGATATTGAGTCAGCGTGTGGGCAGATCTTTCTTCAAAATATCATTGTACAGCCATTTAAAATATCAATACTTTATGACATTTCCTTAAGCTATAAACTTATCAAGTTTTCAAGCAGGAAAACGTCTCCTTTATGTAACTGCCAGTTTTTTTTTGTAATTGTTTACGGGGTTATTGGTGTGAATTGATTACATCATATCATCCCAAATTATTTCACTGGGACTTTTTTCCTTAAGCTTCCTTTTATGTTGAAGTGAATCTGTAGCCTAGTTAAATAATATAAGGATGTTCATCGTGGTCGAGGTACGTTTGTACGCCAAATCTCCAGCTCGCAAAGTAGTCTAGGCCAGTCTATTTTACAATAAGAGACATGTGGTTATTCAGTCAAATACGAACAGAGGTTAGATTCGCAATTGTTACTAAGTTATCAGTCACAGAATTTACGGAAACAAACTCGCGGACTTTTATGTTAGAGCATGTCTGTGTCCTTAACCTGTTAAATTAAACGAGGTTTTGGTAAAATAACAGTGGTATATTTAATACATAGAAATTATCATACATGGTGGAAGGGACATCGACGCACAACCGGTTACCACGGACTCAGTGCATGATTCTGAACCCCCTTGCGTTGAATTTTTTTGTCGGTTATTTAAAAAAATAATTGCTCTGCCATACATTTTGACCGCGTAGGTATTGCACTTTTCTATGAAAAGGCAGTTAAAAAAACACATCAGATCAGAAAGGTGTGGTCATATTTAAGAGTGTGGTGCAGACCATCAATGTGAACAACTTCCTCCAAGGGACGTAAACATCAGCCGGCCCATACTTTTGTGTCGATTGAGTTTTCGCGCCACACTTTCTGAAACATGCTTCATGTTCCTTCAATTCCTTTAAGTACATGTTCGTAGTTTTAAGCCACAGTCAAAAATAATTGTTTACTAAGAAAACAACAAATATTTAAGTTTCTCTTTAGTCCTTACAAACAGGCATAGCTTTCCTCAGCAGATGTTTATACAAGGCAGGCGGCAGCTAATGCCATGATAAAACGCTCTCGATAAAACAGCTTTTAAGTATTTTACCTGCAAATTGTTTTCCGGCACAATTAAGATTGAGTTTCAATACTCAATAACATCGTGGTAAGCTGTTATAGGCTAGGTCTCAATGCGAGCGGAGAGCGGTTATGACTAGTAGTGACTACTTTGGGCGAATTTCACCAATGGAACTGGACGTAATCATCTCATCTGAAAAGCGTTAAAGAGCTGTTAGCGCGAATATTCCACAGAATAGATATCTGAGGTCATCGGAAAACTTAAGACTAGAGATGCCGATGCATTCCTCCAGTTTTTTATGACAAGTCTTTTACAGTTCAAGCAGTACGGTTATGCCTTGCCCGTGTCGATAAGGCGTGCTCAATCGCGGCCCACTTTTCAAATTAACGTTTAAATTCACTTCCTCTCTCCTTAAACGTCATCATTACATATAGTTTCTTGCTATTGTTTCATGTTTGATAAGTATATGTTGTATGTACATATGTATTTATTATTTATGTAAATGGAACACCACTTGTCACACTGTCTTTCCTTCTTTATTTAATCAATCCATTTGTTTATGGGGCATGCGGTGCTATCCTGTTAGAAATTGTTACACTAACCTTAGATTATGGTGGATATTACTTCAACTGTTAACAGTGTAAAAATTGCTGGTTGGCCAGTAAAGGAAAAAGATTGTCTGTAAAAGTTCGCCGTCAGCTATAAGACCGCCCATTGTGTCACCCAGTGTAAAATTTCTACATTTATATCTGTAATTTACAAGAGTAAGTATATCATAATAAAGAGTATTTTAATTATTTATCTATCTTTCCACAGAAAATTATGTCACTGTTTGGCATAAAGGCCTCGTAGCCATGCCAAAACATTCCAAAAAAAAACTGTCACTGACAGCTCGTAAAAGTCAAAGATGATGCTGATCTTGGTAATTTTTTATGGTGAAATTCGCCCTTTGTTTGTTTACTTTGAAACTTACTTGACTGATTGCACCACACATTCCAATAGCAAAATATTTTTTCAATAAATAATTACGGTTTCAGACTTCGACACGTAAATTTGTCCGCAATTTTGTTTAGATTAAGTTACCTTTCAATAAATTGAGGGTGATATAGCTAGCTTGTTGATGTTCAATATTAACCAAGCCTGAATTCCCGAAGTCAGTGAAACGAGAAAACCAAGATCCTTATTTGTAAAGAACTTAAATAAACATGAACATTAAAAATTAAAACTTAAACTTAAATATTTCTAAAGAAGAAGATTCTATAGGTTTCTGCCATTTTACGACGACGTAAAAATTGTGACGTGATGTTAATTCTCTTAAACTACCTCGACTTTCACACCATACAACAGAAGATCAAGGCATTTTGAACAACAGCATTCACTTGTAAGGCCTTATTATGCTCTAAAACAACTTTCTTTTCAAAGGAAATGAATCTTGTACATTAATCCACGGTTACGAGTAAACCATACACAAATATTTGTACATAACGCAAATATTTGTATTTTAAATTCACGTAGACAAAGGGAAATTATGAAATATGTAATTGAAAACAGTTGTAGGTATGTTTTGCTTGAAAAAATGTACGTAAAGTCGGGCCGTCGAAAGAATGCGTTCTTGACATCTGTCAGTTTCATACAAACGAATAGGTGTTTGGCGAATTTGATCTTTGGTCTTTCAGCAACAAATTCTCTCCACGGCCGGACTGTAATAATCATTTTGAGTTCGCTTAAAGTAAGTGTATATTGTCTTGCACATTTACTATGTGTTAAATTCTATATTATCAAAGTCAAAAGTAGCTAAGTGTAGCTAAGGAACCAAAACAATATTAGTAGCTTATTTAGTAGACAAGCAAATGAATGTCGGGCTACAGTCCTTTTGATGTTATTTTACCCAGCTATCAACAAAACAACAAACTTATAGCAACAGATATAAAGATCACAATTAGAGGTAAAATAATTGTAAATGAACTCTACATGCATAGCATACCTAATAGGGAACTGCTGGCGCCTAAATGTACGTTTATAAGAAGTTGAAGTGGAGATGTCACTGTCATTCATTCTGTCACATTTATTAAACTGTCACAGAAATTGTTTTGATATAACAAGATGGTTGCGTTAGTTGATATTTTGGACATGCGTCAAAAGTATTTTGTAGCGTTTTAATTGAAAAATCAACGAGCTATTTCCCGCTTATACTAGGACCTAGTCCCACAAACGATTTGCGGGTCAAACGTATGTAAAACAAGAAATTATTAAGGAAAGGCGTTAACTTAGAGTCGTTAACATATTGACAGGCTTGTGCTGCCATAACAAATGTTTCGATTTCTTTTTGTTTTGATTCCTTCTGGTTTATAAGCATTACCTCATCGTGTTGACGTTTTCATGCTCGACAATAATACTTTTACACTCAGAATTACTAAAACACGTGGATATATTGTTTTTAACATGCGTCAGTTATTCTGAAATATTAATAATGATTGTAGGAACATTTTTAGTATTCGTCCGAAGATTCTTACGCCTGTGCAATCTTTATATTAAAGAAATAATATAAAACAGAAGTGCATAAAGCTCATAAAATTAATATTAAAAAAAAATACTGTATATTATATTCCGTTTTACTTCTTCCTTCTGTCACCGTCACTCCTCCCAACGTTTCCACTTTTTTTCTAAAACTATGATATTTATAAATATGATCATTTTTATTTTCCATCATCATAACCTCTTCAAAGTAACTATTAGCATAAGCAAACTGGCGTAGAATGGAGAAATGTGGGCGAAGGCGAGTTATAATTAAACTAGATTCAAGTAATGAGGTCGGCAGCACCAGGGCTTCGCTTTGTGCAGCCACCTTTCAATTACGGTCCGGGGGAAATGTGTTCCGAGCCCAGAGTCAGGTTCACGGGGAAAACTAAAGAAAATGCTCGTCATATTTACGTATATGTAATTTATACTCACGTTGATAGAAACATTTCTATCGTAAGTGTTTAATAGTGTACGATGTTATTCTTATATAAGAATTTCTCGACAGTTGTCAAGAATCCTATCGGGAATAATCCTAAAGATTTTCCTCGAGAGAGTGCCAAAGTATCTACTACTTACTATGTGAGTAAGCCTGCCAAAGTGCTATTTGATTGGAATTCCTTTTTAAAGTATTTATTACTAACTGAATACAACGATATTATCAACGACTGCAGCGTAAGAGAAAAAGAACATGCTGCGTCATCTATCATTATTATTCTAAGCCCACGTTACGTAATAATAGTTAGACAAACTGTACAGCCACGCACAGTGTGAGTCCACAACAAAGCATTAATTTTAATTTGATAGTTAACTCTCTTATCTACTCACCGTCTACTGCCATCCATAACTCACAATATTGATAAGTTTAATGTTAATTTTCTTTCATGTCAGATGTTTAATATATCAAGTATTTGGGTTCTGTATGTTAATCTTCTTGTCCATTGTATTTTGATTAGTCTTTGGTCATTTGAAAAGCTCATTTTGGTGTTTATGATGCTGAAAGTGCCTGTCTAACTTTATATCCATACGTTTAAAGTACCAGGCCACCTATAAAGTATTGCGTTTTTTTTAATGGTTGGCAAGTTATAGTCTATTTTGAAAATATGATTATTTGTACGTAAAATTAGGTACGTTTCAAGAACACACAATATTCACCCTCCTCTGCCTATACATTCTAGACTTTGCAAATATGTTCGAAAGTACAAACACTTTCACACCACGAGAGAAAATATACAGTCAAGATACACATTACGTCATAAAAACAGTCCATATTTTTGTACCTAGCTTTAAGCCCTTTGTAACATCTTTTTACAATATGGAATGCAATCAAAAAATGATAATGATTATCATTACGTTCCAATTTCAAAATTTCTCTAACACAGTTTGCAAGCTAATTTAAATTATTGTGTCTCATAAAGAAATGGATCTGCGCCGGGAACGTTTTCGCGCTATGATTTTTACGATTTCAAGTATCGCCTGTAACCGGACGTATCGTACGATAGACTTCAAACTTCAAATGGCATTCATGGACGAAGGCCATTCTAAGGCAACCGTATATTGTTGGTATAACGAATTCTAGTGCGGTCGACTAACTTTGGGGGCTGAAGAAAGAAGTGTTTGCCGTTTGACGGCTGTTACAGAAGAAAACGTGCAAGCAGTGAAAATTTGAATCCAAGACAATAGGCGAGTTACGTATCTGTAGATCTGGAAGCCTTCGCGAAATTTTACACGTGAATCTTTGCGTGAGGAGGATGGTTTCACGCTGGGTGCTGCACAACCTCACCGATGCTCAGAAGCAGGCCCGGGTGGAATAGTGCCGTGATGTGATAAACAAAATTAAAGCAGGCTCGTCTCTGCGTGTTTGCGTGTTTACTGGTGATGAGTCTATTGATCATAGTCGATTTATCAGTACGATCCAGAATCGAATCGCCAGTCGACGGTTTGGGTGTTTCAAAACGAATCAACGCCTACCAAAGTGAAGTGATCTAGAAGCGGGGGGAAGATTTTGATCGCGAGCTTTTTCAATTTAAGTGGCTACTTGGATTCCTTTACGGAACCAAAGAAGCATCAACGCTGAATAGTATACTACCAAATGATTGGCAGAAGTTTTCTCTGTTGTGGGCAACAAGCGGCCAAACACAGGGCTACTGCTCCACCACGACACAGCGCCTTCGAACACCGCGCTCAAAACGACGGACTTCGTGGACAGCAATCCGGTCAAACTCCTGGGTCATCCTCCTTCCAGCTCTGACCTAGCACCGTGTGACTTCTTTTAATTTCCTAAAATAAAAAATCTACTCAAAGGGATACAGTTTTCGTCGCCGGAAGATGCGCTGTCAGCGTTTGAGCAGGATGCAGGATGTTCGCGACTTATCACGGCATACTTACCTATTTTCGACACCTTTTTTTTCTTTGATCTTCTTTTATCAATGTAATATAAATGTGGAAGCTATTGCAGCTGTTATTTCAGTATTGTCAGCTGTTATTGTTTAGCTACTATAAAAGTGTAATTAGTCTGTAAGCTTTCTTAAAATTGTAAAAATAATAAATAAACGAGGTGTATACGGCGGACTGGAAAAAGTGTTTCGAAAACTGGTTCAGACGCATGCAACTTTATATAAAGGCTAGTGGAGAGTACTTTGAAAAGATTAAATTTCTGAGTGTCCCACGTACTTAAAAGCTAAGTAAGAGATGCCTGATAGTTTTAATATATTGTTGCTTCGCATACCTACAAACTTACTTGATAAAACTATGAAAATTAGTATGTTGGTATAACCTTGTGTTAAACCTTGTAAATAACGATTTTTTCTTCACACTGATAGTACGGAACTCTATATTTTTTTAACTGCTATATACTTTTAATAAGCAAAAACAATAAGCTAATAACTAATGTAGACCATAAACCGGTATCAGACATTCTTTTGATATCTTAATTAAATCAGTATGACATCTCGCAAGATGTGGATAACTTATCAACAGACATTTGTAGTTATGTAGGTGGTACGATAAACGGAGTTTGTAATGTCACAAAATCGTTGTGAGTATAATAAAAGTTATTATATATAGCGTTGTGAACTTAGCTATCATCACTTAAATTGAAATAATAGTTAGGTTAAATCTCAAGATCTAACATTTAAAAAAGTTATGTAGTCTTATAATCATTTTCAAATTTATTTGTACCTAGTCTATTGTGAAAGTTCACTTTAAATGGTTATTCGAAATAATGTTACAAATATAGGCAGCAGTGTCTGTTTCAGTTTATGACAACATCCTAACTATCCTAATCTTAGCTAATATTATAAATGCGAAAGTAAGTTTGTTTGTAACGCTTTCACGCCAAAACGGCTGAACGGATTTCGATGAAATTTGGCACACAGATAGACCATGACCTGGGTAAGAACAAAGGCTTACTTTTCATCCTAGATTGCAGACAAAGTAGCGGGCAACAGTTAGTACTGAAATAAGTTTCATCGTTGTGATGTGAGTTATTAGTTTCTAAAAATGTGATTGTATTTTTGTTAGTAAATCTTTCTAATGTTAACTATAGAGTCTGCTCAATAAGTCAGTTAACATAGCTAAGTTACGAAATAATTGAAAAAAATGTGTTTAGCAATTTAAACTGATTTATTGAACAGTCTCTAGCGACTGATGATATGTCTGACAACTGCTAGAGTCTGTTTAATAAGTCAGTTTACATTGCTATTTACCATTTTTTATGACCTTGCAACTTTCCCATACTGACTCATTGAACAGTCTCTAGTGCTTCGGTGACTACATATTCCATTGCATATGTCAAAAAACAGTATGACTGTTACGAGTACATACTAAGACGTGGAACGGAATAGGTTTCCGATAAGACGCGTGATCTCAACTAGATAGCCTTATCTGTGAGTCATTGAATGTTTCATGCAGCCAACATCCGAGTCAAAGGCATCACGGTTCATACTGCGGAGTTTTCTTAGTAATTGCTCGTTTCGTGCGTTTCGTTCGTGGTATCGCTATAAAAATGGATACGATAAAGCTAATTTGCGTGACTGAATACAGTTTTTTTTTAAACAAGTCTGTTCGTAGATAGTTTATAATGTACTCAATGTACTCTGCAATACCTAACAGACATTGACAGAATATAAGTGATTTCTTTGATTTGTTTTTCCTTTTCTCTTCCATGGTTTTCCCCTGTCTACGCCAGAACTAAGTGGCAAATAACTGCCCAAACATTGGCATGAGACCTTGACACCTAATGTTGCACTCAGTGGGACCCCGTAGCCTGGAGTGCGATGGTCCATACACATTGATTGCTCTGATTGCCCCGGACTATGAGCAATATTGCTCGTTGCCATTGGCTACA
The DNA here is from genome assembly GCA_963555695.1 of Dasypolia templi. Lineage (NCBI taxonomy): Eukaryota > Metazoa > Arthropoda > Insecta > Lepidoptera > Noctuidae > Dasypolia > Dasypolia templi. The sequence goes on from OY743157.1 coordinate 9,349,721, forward strand.
CCTACACATCTCAAGGGTAAGGTCATAGTTAGTGTTATTATGGTAATGTGAAGGCGGAAGGAACATTGAGGAATGCTCGTTCAAGGTTTTTTTGTGTAATAATTGTTTTTGTGTTGTTAGCATCATCTGAAAGTTTGGTCATAAGAGCAGGAGCTTTGGATTGAAAAAGTATTTCTTACAGTATTTTGAAAGTCTCCAAGTCACTCTTTAAATGTTGTGAGGCTTTAGCTGGATCTTTCTGGACCCAACTGACTCATTCCCGGTAATTTGAAATAAAATTACAACCTGCTGGTCAAATGAGTGTTCAGAAGTACAGTGACGATGCTCGCCCCCAAGCATGCCGCAGCCTATGTGCAGCAGTGGACGTCTTTTGGCTGAAATTATGATGATGATGATGAAATGAGTGGTTTCAAGTAAATCATCGAAAGAGCGATGATTGCGAGCACAGTACCTTACAAAGCGTTAGCTGTTGGCCTAATACTACAACATGACTTAGTACTTTTCACCCGACAACGGCAAAGGAAAAAGGAGGGTTATGATTTTTCCGTGTATAAATTCATCAGTTCCCTCATAACTTCTAAACTCCTTATCGTAATTTGACAAATGAAGTATTGTTGCGTAGCGTCTTGATCGCCATATCGTCATTGAGTGTACTAAACGTCACATTAATGAGGCGCCCTCTAGAGGACGTAAAGTCACGAGCTAAAAAAAATGATGCTGTGTTAAAATGAAAGAGTTTGATTAGCACTTATTGTAATATTACCCCAATAAAATTCAATTAAAAGTAAGTTCAAAAACCCGACTACTGAAATGTCACGCTCTGAAAACAACAAAACAAGACAATATTTCAGATAGAAATCAAGACAAAGGTACAAAAATGGTCAGGTTAAACCCGTGGTCTTACACCTTTTGTACTACTTACTTTTTGAACATGCATAAAAAGAGAATATCCATAACTTTATCTAAAAGTCATAAATATCCAAAACTACTTTTAAAAGGTGAAAGTCGCGAGTAAAGTGCACATTAGCTAGTTTCGACATAGCGGTCCCAAATTCGGGTTTCATGGTAAGAATTACTAAATAAAAACCAATGAAATAGCTGAATAAAAAGTAGGGAAGTGGCCTTAATAGTAAAGGGCCTTATCAGCACATAAAGAAATATGTCTCGGCCATAAACATTTGTTATAATTACATCTGCAACCGCGACCGTATGCTAGATACTGGGGATTATTCTGTTCAGAAATATGACTGGCTTAAGGTTGTTTAGACTTCATCTGGTGACAGAGGGGCAATTCCCGTATTTTTAAAGACGTTCGCTTTTTAGTTCACAACCTGTTAAAAATACATCTCGTCTTCTACATTTTTGACAGTAATATTGTCTATTCTATTTTATATTTTATTATGGCAAGCAAAGCCGATGTCGACTATTCTGCCACTGTCTAAAGTGAACAGGAAAAGCAATTGTGTATTGTAAAAAAAAAAAAAACGATAAAAATCTTCGATGATACTTAATGTAGATCTTGTGGGGTTAGTACTGGACAATAATATTGTCGTTGTGATGAAATTGGGACTAGTTTTTGAACGTTTATAATACAGGAATTGGCCCGCTGTTGTCTGGGAGATATTGCTATGTATCGATACGACCGTCATTGTTCCTTCAAACCAGTTGCTTTCGATCTCTATATTTTAAAGCATATTGTATATATCTTAACTGAATATATGCGTACAATATAGGTACCTGCTTACACTTTTACTGAGTTATATTTCGCTAAATACTTTACGTTACTCGGAAATGCTAAAGACCTTTATAGTAGACCATGGACCAACTACGGTACTAGAAATATTAAGTATGAGGGTGCCAAAATGTATAACGAACCTCCGAAAGATATCAAGGAAATACACTCTCTTCACTTATTAAAAAAAAAAGTTAAAATTCCACATAATGAAAAATATTCAACTATCCTAATCTAAGTACGTATTTTAGAATAACTCCGAATATTTACATAAACTTTAATTTTAATAATAAAAAATATCTACTTATTCACAATAGAACGGAGACTTAATGCAAAACTGAAATATACATTTCAATGTTAGCTTTTAATAGCACCTTTTCATCTGTTGTAGTTGCCATGTGAATAAATAAATAAACTATGGTACAAAGTGTGTTTCGATACGTAATATGGATTCATAGTCTCAATATTTTTTGGAGATTACCTACATCAAGTAAGAATATGGAAAACAAAAACCTTCTAAACTCTTTTAGCACAGTTGATTCTGCTAACATAATGATAAGTTATTGATTAATAATATTGTTCCTACTTCTAACTTCAATCATACCGTTCCGATACTCGTTCCAAATAACGTTTAAATGCATGCAACCAGTGTTTCTCATTTAAGTGAATACTTTCGACCATCTACGAGCACAGAAGCGTACATTCCACCATCGTCTCCGCCGCCGCAGCCGCCTCCGTTGCCGCCACCGACTGCAGAGCTCTGTGTTCTCATTTCTCCTAATTTCACAAATGTATTCTGTTTTGAGAAACAAATGTCTTAAACCAATACCATAAATACTCGTATCAGAGAACACAAACATTGCAAATCTTTCTTGAAAGTAATTATTGATGCATTGGACTGACGTTACAAAGTTCTACATGTCTTTAATTTCTAAATTAGAATGTTCTTCATAAACGAATGTTTACGAAAATAATATTAAATTATGCTGTATTATTTAGTATAAAGAGTGCGTGGATGGGTGACCATCTTTACCCGCAAAAACCCTTTGCCTCGGAAAGCATATTTAGCTGTTGGTCGCGGCGGTCATTCGTGGATCTTTTATAGTCATTATGGTTGGTAAGACGCCCGAAAGTCTGACAAACAGACTTACCAACTTTATTACCCAGTTATTGAGTCGCAATCGCTACTGCTGAGCATGAGGTCCTGGGTTCGATTCCTAGGTCGGGCAACGTGTTATTGGGTTTTTCTATCTGGAATTTCTCAGTAGCAGCCTCAGTAGAAGTCTTGATTTGTGCCCGGTAGATGGTAATAGGCTCGTCGCCCCCTATTACACGGGACTTAAACATAACTTTTTTAATAAATTATAACTTTTAATAATTAATTTTTTGGATTGTTTTTAATTATGTTTTGCTGCACTCTGGACGCTTTTAACGTGTACGGTTTTTGTACATCGTTCTCACTTATAGTGTCAACATTAATCGATGTAACTAATATATTTGTAACAACAATATTATGTAAAAGAGTGTCCATGGAGTTTCTTGCCCGTTCTTCTCCATAGTGACCTACTGCGCTTTGGAATGGGCAACTAGCTTCATATTTCTGACTGACCGATTCCTTGACAATTCAAAAGTGCCTGTAAATTGTTTAATTGAAATAAATGATTTGATTTTAAGTTTGAGTTAGAACTGGCGAATTGTGGGTGTACTATAGGTACACCTCTGCCTAACCTTTCGGGGAAACAAGGCGTGAGTTATGTTATGAGTTGTGGACGCCAGATAGGTCATCTAAAATACTGATATTCAGTTGCATTCGGTGAGACAGTGTTGATGATAATGTTGGTGTTATGCCACGATGACTTTGATTTTGACTTTGAGTACTCTTTCTCAAGAATTGAAAGAAGAAAAGAAAGAAAGAAAAGAACGTTTATTTACGGTTAACATGACGCAGTGATCGAACACAAACACCAAAGAGAACAAATCGGGGGAAAATATGCGTCACATCCACGCAAAACGGCCATCGCTCAGCATAAAGCTACGACCCTATGCGAGACAGAGCCCCAGCGCTGGTTTTCAGCGACAGCCGGCGTTGAATGACGCCAACCAGTGTAGCAAACGCTAAGATGAAAATAAAAAATAAAAATACATACACATAATAACTAGATAAGTGTTCAACAAAATAAAATAAACAATATTTATAAAAATGGTAACATTCCGGGCATTGAAAGCTCACGCGCCGTTAGCCTTTGATAATCTTTGCACGAATTGACAGCAAGAGTACGTCTAGATAATCAATAAACAACGAGATTCGCAATAATAAAATCATACAAATGTTCGCCTTATGGTAATTATCATAAATGATGGTAGGTAAGGGTTATTGTCCAGCGCGCGCGATGCGATGCTATCTAGCTTCCGAGCGTCGCGCCGCCGTCATTATCATAATAGCCTTGAGACACGAAACTTATAGTAACGGGCAGTTCAACCGTGATCAATCAGGTTTGCTTCATTATGTCTTCTAAACCTGAAAAAAGTAATGTGTACCTAATGATGCAGGTCTGATTTCACCAAAGAAATTGAACGCGATCAGTACATAAACTCCGCTTAAGAGCTGTCAGCGTTTTTTTTTTTTATGGAATATTGATATTGACAGCTATTGCACGCGTTTTAGATGTGCTGAACGCGTTCAGTAACATTGGTAAAATCGGCACTTAGTTTTAATCTAAAAGGATTTTTCAATCAAGATAGAAATTGGTTGTGGAGATAACTTTAAAATATCGCTGCGATGTTTCTGTACTTTACATTATTAATAAAATCTATTCAGATTGGCCATTAAAAACTTAAACTAGTTAGTACACCAGTCAAAACCACAATAATAAGATGAAGCGAAGACACCCTTTTTTTTGGTTACGGTATTTTAATATATGGGATTAAAACAATGGAAATTAAATTAATGTAACGATGTTTTAATGCCTATTACGTTGCCTTCAATACTTTAAATGTAAATAGGTGAATAGGCACGACCGGTTTCCTTCGAAATATTGATCGGACTTGCAATAATGTAGTACGGGAAACTATCATTGAAACTTGCTACTCTAAATAACGTTATCAGAGTGATAGATGATCTCGAGTGACAGGTCGCACGTTCGATTCCCGGGTCGGTCCCATTGTCTGCGTGACGGATCGACATCGCTAGTTAGATATACTGTCACTATCAGCTATCTTAGATGAAAGGAACATTATTTGTATTGAAGTTTGATTTAAGTTAATGGTAAATGTGATAATGTTGATAGAGTGAACATAGAAGGACTACATTTTTTTATTGTATCTAAAGACGGGTTTAGACCAAACAAATATAAAGTAAGAGCTAGAAAATGAGCACAGAACGTCATTGTTTCTTGCTTTTTTGGTGTGAACGATAATTTGTTTTCATCACGGAAAAAATTCAAACGAGCAAGAATGACAAAAACAATAGCTGGAATTCTTGCACATGCACTAGAGATGTTTAAATGTGGTGAACTAGTGCTCATTGCTCATTCGTCATGTGTCTGTGGCCGGTTGTAGACTTGGTAAATTATGTCTGACTCTGAGAGTGATATTGCAATTGTTAGTTCTGAATTTATCAATCTAGCCATTTTTTTCCGTCTTCTTTTTTGACACTACATCCTTGCAGTTTTGTTATGTCTTGCCAAGCATCTTGCTTGTGGGACGCTATGTAGGATCCCACAGACATCTCAAACTATGGTAGGTCTATATCAAAAGTAGACATTTTTCTCGAGAACAGTCCATAACTAAATAACGTATTTATCGGTCAAGTCGCTAGAACACAAGAACGCTTTGAAACAACTGCTTCGACGAGCGAGCATATCCAAGCACGAAAGAACGCACTAAGCAACAGTTTACATCAAATGAGGGAGGATTTGAAACATTCCATAGAATCTCCGCAAGCTCTGTTTCTGTTTACAACAAAAGAACTAGATGGAGTGGGGATAGAATAAGTACAAAATACAAAATATATTTATTTCAAAACCATTGTATACTTTTAGTTGGTGCAGACGCCTTTTAAGCATATAATGCCTGTGTTAGAAGACGCCGCTCTTTCTTATGTAGCCTAAGGGGAGACAAAACTATAATAATAATAAAAAGAGAGAGAAAAATAAAAACTACTTAAGACATTTTACAAAAGATATTTAAAGAGGGGTGTGGTGGAGTGGAGTGGGAGGTGGGAGTGTAAGTGTGAGAGTGGTGTGATGTGATGTGATATGAGTGATGTAAAGCAATGTGATGCGAATGTTAAGATGTGATTTGAAAGTGACTGACATCGAGAGTGGCGTGGCTGTGTGTGGTATGTGTGTGTGTGGGGAGTATTCACTAGTTTGGTCTAAATCTAGCTTTATTTACAGATTTTTGTAACAGTCACACAGAAATCTTCATTGTACTGAATAAATACTACTATTTATTCAATACAATGAAGATTTCTGTAGGTTTGACAGCCTGTCTTATGTTATGGAGGTTAGATGAGACGTCGGTCGTTGTAAAATACTAGTATCCAGCTGCATCCGGTCAGACTAAAAGCTGATATAAACATAATTGGAAAAGGCCGATGATGATGTTGTTTATCGAAAACTAGGCAACAAACCCTATTTAAAAACATAAACATAACATCACGCCTGTAATCCCCGAAGGGTAAGGCAGAGGTGTATAGTACACCCACTATTATGCTTAAGTCCCATGTAACAGGAGCGAGCCTATTGCCATCAACCGGGCACAAATCCAGACTCCGGGTTGCTAACGAGAAATTTTAGATAGAAGAACCCACTTTGCCCGACCTGGGAATCGAACCCAGGACCTCATCATACATTAAGAACCATGTAGACAACTTATGATCAACTAGTTTCCGCCCGTGGCTCCGCCCCGTGTTTCTTGCTATGTTCTTCCCCAGGCTTCAGACACAGTTCAGCGGATTACCCGTGAAACATCACAGCCCCGCTCTGCGCGCCGCCCGCGCTGCCGTTCTTACTGTGGTAACGTTTGAACCAATGCAACCTTCCAAACTACTACGTGTTTAGACAAAGTGTATCTAAATTAGATACCGAAAGCGAAAAAGGTATTCATTTTGATTAGCATTAACTAAATACTCTAAAACGTGATTTGTAAAAAAAAAACAATTTCAATGTATCTGTATGGCTCACTATTATGTTGTTGCGGACTTTTATTTAGAACTGTTTAAAACAAACAACCCCACGATACGTTATCTTCGTGTAAGTCTAACGGTTTAGGCAGCGCACGCCAAGATAGCTCTCAGGGGATATTATGGCCAAATCACATACAATCTTTATAAATTGTAGCCTATGTGTTATTCTGATGTGTAAGCTATATTGCTGAAAACTTTCATCAAACTCCGTTTAGTAGTTTTTGTGTGAAAGAGTAACAAATATCCATCCATCCTCACAAACTTTCGCTTGTAAAATATTAGTTGTAGATTTTTTTTTTTTAATAAAAATGAAATCCGTAAATAAATCATAAAACAAAACCGAAACAATGCAAAATATAATGTTAGCGTAGCACATAGATAGATGTGTTACGGATGTTCCATTACATCCGTAACACATCTATCGATGTGCTACGCTGCTACGCCGCTACGCCGTAGCAGGACAGCTGTAGCAAAGAGATAACAATTTAATTTTAGAACATCTTGTCGTAGCGTCACCGTAAAGTAGGGGGTTCTATTTTTAAAACTGATTGCATTTGGTTCATGTCGCTCTTGCGCATGGTGACGGTCGTTGCGGTCGTAGGAAATGTATTTGTGACTTTCTTATGGTTTTACTTGTTTGAAGATCAATGGCTAATGGCTAAGAATACTTGACTTATGACTAGATATACTTTTCATCGCATGTGTGATTGATATGAAAATGCTTTTTTTTCCGCTTTTGAATAATCAAATGGCCAGTGTAACGTTGGCCTCTTTTGTATGAGGTGGAGATGACAACACGACAGTTATTTGAACTGCGTATATCTACTGACGTTCTCATTCATCCATTCTGCAGACACAAATCAAATATAAAAAATATAAAAATAAAATGTCACTATATATATAGCTATAGTGACTTTTTTTTTATTGGCTGTTGATCACAAAACCCATAGTCGACCCATAACTACTATTAAGCATGTTTAAAATAAACACTTCTTTAATTTCGATGTTAGGTTTTATTTAATGGTTCCAAAATACTCCCAGGCATTAGTATTGCCAGTGTTTTTATTCAGTGTCGTTTTGTCTCCTAACAGTATATATATTTTTTTAAATGAACACCTCGTTCTTCAACCAACATACAAAATCATTATATTATGTACTTTATATAAAAGTATAATACTTTATTGAAATGGGCTACCTATTATAAAAAAAGTAATATTGATAATGTAAATAACTTGACAGAACTAAATACACCATGTTTAAAAACCCCCCTAACGACCTACTTTGTATTAAATTCGACAGTTTCATCGGTAGTCATAATAACGATTTGTTTGACACTGAGTCAAAACACATGCTGTTTATAATATTGAGCACGTTTCCTTATTACTGGACCATTGTGTATTGTTCGTTATTACTAGTAACTGATTATTAAGGATAGCGTTACGAATACGATACTTCAAATCATAGATAAGGATTTTGAGCGCCATTAGAATGAACGCACGGAATTGGTAAGTTCTAAATGAACGTCTCTGTTGACGTACGCTGTCAGTTTCCTAGAAATATTCTATGACTTAGAGTAGCTTAGTAAGTCTCAGTTTAAAGTTGAGTAGTTAGTAGTTAGTGTAGTTAAGTTCTAATAATATTCAGTTATAGCGTAATAAATAGCGTAAAAACTAGAAAAGGTCCTTACAAAAATGTATCAAGTACTTACGGACTGCGTTTCATACTCACTTAAATTATCAACTTGAGACAGCTTTTATCATTATCTTTACAGGGAGCAGCTTAAATCTCAGCTTCCTCCATAAAACGCGTGGCAACTTCCCATAAAAAAAACATCTCAACAACGACAGAATCAGATGAATTACAAAATAATTTCACCACACTTCGATTAGGTTAATTAGGATAAAATTTATAATTGGCTACGCATACCCGAGCGCTGGATTTTTGTGCCGCGAGCATTAAGCACTAATGAGAACACATGATATTTTACGAGGTCGCTATTGCTGGATAAACTTGGGTTTGCACTGGGTTGCTCCCGTTTGGTGGAAGGTTGGTTGCATGCATGATTTAAGACGTCGTATGCATACCGCCGACGCTGTTGTGTTCAAAAAAGAACCTTTATATTTGGTTTCGGGACACATAAGTATCATCTATGTCTCATACCACTTTCGCACGGACACGAAAAATATGGTGGCGGGATTTTTTCGCGCTTCGATTTTCAACTCTCGGTGTTGGACTGAGCATTGAGAATTCAAAAGTGCGTTGAAAAAACACGCTGCTGGATTATCAACTTTCGGCGCTGAGCAGTGCGTTGAAGTTCTAATGCGCGAAAAATATCCCGCCGCGATTTTTTTAAGTCCTTACTTGCATGGATTAACTTTCAATCTACTCTAAAATTATTGGAGATACGCGTTAGAGAGCTTGGAGAGCCGTCGGATCTCATTCAGAGTAGTACGACCGTCATTTAAGGCTATATTTTTAAAGATAAACTAACTTTCAGACATTGTAACAGCCATTAAATAGTTTGCATCAGAATTCAGTTATCCTACTGTATCAGTTAGGCTTTATCATGTTCTAGTAGCACTTTCTCATACATATCTATATTTCACCTCCACAATTTCTTATTCATGCGGCATTCAACAAAAATATTGGCCGTCAACTGCCTTCAATCGTCGTATAGTGAATACATAGCCTTACAGTGTAAATTGTAGGCAAACTGAGAGCAGTTCTGAAGAGGCTTTAATATATATAGTCTTAAAAATAGGTCAGGAGTACAAGAGTGAGAGCAATGTTGTGAATGAGGGCGTTTTCTGAATAATAGTTGCAGTTTTCTTACGTACTTATGCTCTGACATGTTAAACTTTGAAGTATTTTGCTGAAAGGCTTTTATTGAGCACATTTCATGATATGATTCTTTGCGGTTATTGTTTATCGGTTATTGCCCTAAAATTAGGCTTTTGTTTAGATATCTGCACGCGAAGATACAGTGTCATTTCCTTTCTTCACTTTTGTCATCACGCCGCAGAAATCTATCAGCAATTTGTCATTTTGTCTTTTATTTCTTCCGTTTCTACGGTGATCGTTTACCGTGTTGTTACGCGTTGTACGCGTGCTGGAAAAAAACAGAGGACGGTTAAGACTTCTCCCTTTCTTTTCAATTTATGAGAAAGACAGGGAAAGAGAGCATAATGGCAAGCAGTAATTGTTAAATAACCGTAATCATCATGTTGGACAAATCGCATTAGAAAAAATACAAAATAATGACTGAATAAAGTTTTTCTTAAAGTTTTACTATTACCTAGACGATGATATTGTAAGAGTTCAGAAAAATTAAGTAATCGGATGATAAAATATTAATAAAAAAATTACACATAAGTAACCATCAAGAAATAGTCAAGAGCTATCAAGGCGTTGGTGTTCGAAAGAAGAGTGGACAATACCACCGATGCAATATGGCGGCAATGGGGTTCTCGAGCGCCCTCTATTTTATTACAGTATATCAAGCATTGATTTAAGCCTTGAAGTAAAGAACAACAAACATGCAACTACGTATTTACCAACCAAAAAATCTCACAAACACTTCTACGAGTACATACCTCTATATTTACATATTAATCTCGACAGCCAGCGATGGCGGCCCATCGTAAACATTTAATTGGTGATAAAAGCGAATAATTGGCCAGCTATCGATCGATCGCTAATGAAACTGAATTACTGTGCCTAACGATCTGTGCGATATCTCTTATCTTGTGTACTGTGCAAGTCTTCTAGGTATTCGAAACAGGTTGATTTTGCGTCGATTTGAATTAAGAAAAGAATCGGGTGACCACTGAAAACCAGCGCTGTGTTGTGGGTCCCCCAGCACTGCTTTCATGCTGAGTGGAAGCCTTCATTCACAACATTCACGACCTACGCTCAGCTGCCGACTATTAATTCGATCTATTTTAGTCTTATATTTCATAATTATTACAGTTAATTATATTTTTTTTAATACGTGTGTTTGTGACAAATACACACACACATCAACAGAATCTAGGGATACCTTAATCCTAAATTATTTACGAATCTATAGTTTAAAATCTGTTTAGTTTCTATAAAAAGTTTATATACAGATTGAAACCTCATTTATTATATTCTCTAAATTTAAAAAATGGAAATAAAAAACAAAAGAAACAACAAATTACGGCGGCAAAATTGTTAGTAATTCGTTACGCCAAGAAAAGTTAAAATTGTTTTATTAATATTAATTTATGAAAAGGGATTAGATTAATTTTCTTTTTTAATTTAACGTGTCGTGTGAGCTTTAAGAGTCATTTCACGTCGTCATTTGAGTCGAGATGAAAGTTACGAGCCGTGGGCATGTTAGAAAATGGTGCAATTCAACGCATCGTTGCTGAGGCCCTATACATCAGCCAAAACGTGATATCAAGGTTGTAGTCACGTTATCGCAGTTCTGGGGATGTGACTGAATGGCACACTGGTAGATATCGTGTTACTACGCAGAGGCAGGATCGATATCTCCAAATGACCGCCAGGAGACAACCCAATACCCTCACAGCGATGCAACTAGTAGAAAGGCTCCAGGAGGACCATCAGCTGCTGGTAAGCGAACAAACCGTGCGAAGGAGTTTGCATGAAGTTGGTCTTCATGCTCGAAGACCGCTCCGTGTTCCAGCATTGCGACGTGGCAATCGCGGTCGGCGGCTTTCGTGGGCTCGGGAGCATTTACCATGGAGTGAACAATGGTCTTTGGTGCAGTTCACCGATGAGTCCCGGTTTGGGTTTCATCCGGATTCACGAAGAACACATGTTTGGAGATCTCCAGGGAGAGTTAGCCGTCTACGGCACCCTCAGGAGGTTCACTCATACCAAGGCGGGACAATCATGGTGTGGGCAGGAATTCGTTTTGGCGGACGAAACCAGCTCGTTTGGATCCAAGGCAACATGACTGCACAACAATACCATGAGGAGGTAGTAGAGTCTGTTATTGTCCCACACAGAATCCAAATGGGCCAGGAATTTCTACTCATGCACGATACTGCTCCTTCCCATACGGCGCGACTCGTGTGGGTCGCTGTCCGAGACCACAACATTCAAGTTTTGGATTGGCCTGCACAGTCGCCCGACTTAAATCCTATCGAGCATGCCTGGGACATGTTACAACAAAAAACTTTGAGAGATTTCCCGCCAAATTTGACGACGGAACAACAACTTTACGAACACTCATTTTATTCAAAAAAATATCGTGTTCAATAGAACAAATAAATTAATGTTCCTATTGCTTGCTCATTTCATGCAACTTCTTATTTAAATAGATAATTTTAACTCGTACGTGTTTAATAAATAAAACTTATTATATTATATAATAAATAAAAGTTATTTTTGCTAAGAAAAGTTTTCTCTTTAGAACCTACGGCTTTATTTGTATCTACCTAGACATTTCGACGTGGTCATGGCTGAGACAACCCAATAAATGTACAGTTTAATCACAAACAAATCATTTTTAGTCATACAAAAAAAGTTTGGTCACAAACAACACAGTACTGTTGTTCCATTCAACGAAACACTATCGAAACTGATATAACGGTAATAGACATGTCACCAACAAATTTCAAGCAGTATGAAAATGTGGCTGGCTAATACAAAAAGCGCTTTAACTGCTGCCGTGAACATTCTAATGGAGTAGCTCCGCGTTATAAATAGGTTAAGTATTTTTAATAATAAGAGGTTATATCGTTATAAATGCTTATTAAGGCTGCGTAGGGCGAAGTCACGTCAATTAGTCGTAATCTTACTTCGTGACTTGTGACTTACGAGTGGCCGATCTTCAAGCGTGGCCATTACTACCGATTTGTATCAAAGCAATCGGGCCACAATAAATATGATCACGACATGTTAGTTAATCGTTTGTATAGTTTAATGGCGTAAATTTGACATCGTGCGCCGACCTTGTGGCAATATGTGCGTAAATGAAACGAATTAAATATCAGATTGTAGGATCTGAAGGCCATCTTTTTATAAGAGATATTGTAGGCAGCAAGATCGAAATTCCCTGACTAGTAATCAATAGCGGAGTTCCCACAGTGACAATACACACAAGCAGGGACAGTTTGAGTGGCAAAGAGAGATGAGAGTTTTGTTTCTCATTGTCTTTAAGAGGGATAAAGATGGCATCGCAAACAAAACAATCCATATTTCTTCTACCTCGGTTCTTTACTTATCCCAGCCTGATATGAAGTATTATAAGCTAGCAAATACATTCAAACAAACCCTCACGCCTTCTTCCATGGGGGTAGGCAGAAACTACAGAACGCCTCCTACTACGATCTAGTTAATGAATCTTGTTTCAAAAAATGAATTCACCTATATTGATTTATTTACGTATTAAGCATGCAACCCATAACAAATATGATCACGAACGCGACACTTAACGGCGTATATTTGTCACCACCGGCCTTGTAGACCTACCTTGTGGAAGTGAATAAAATTAATTAAATACCTTACATTCAGGCTTGCATGTGTGAGTGAAACCTTATATAAAACGTATGTAGATTTAGTTGCAATCATGTAGAGAGTATTATGTCGGGAAATTATGCCTGTTTAACAATAAAAACGGATGGTTTAATTTCTCTTTAGTTGTTGTAATTTGTGATGTGTTAGTTTGCTGGCTGTGGGTTTGTTAGTAGGCTTGTGCTGTAATGGGCACGCCACAATAGCGGCGGTAAGTCCCCTCTTTGAGGAGTAGTTGGAGAGGCACCACGGCGTCCTCACCTTCCGCCTGACACAGGTCCTCACCGGACACGGTTGTTTCGGGAGGTTCCTGTTTCGCATAAGGCGGGAGGAAACGCCCGGGTGTCACCATTGTGTGGATCGCCCGGAGGAAACGGTGGAGCATACGGTGGAGGTCTGCCCAGCTTGGGCGGAGCACCGCAGTGTCCTCGCGGAGGCGATCGGCGGCGGCGATCTCTCGCGTCCGGCCCTGGCCCAGGCCATGGTACGAAGCGAGAGGGAATGGAAAGCCGTCACCTCCTTCTGCGAAGCAGTAATGCTCGCGAAGGAGGAGGCGGATCGCGTGATGGAGAGAGCCTTGTGCCCTCACGCCCCTAGTCGCCGCAGGAGACGCCCTGGGCATCGGTAGTCGCCTGCAGATTCCCGGCCACCATAGGCGCGGGCTTGCGGACGGCTAGCAATGGGTAGCTCGCCATCCAGTAGGGACCAGGCCCGGGTCGACGGCGCGTCGTGTTCCACGCGCGCCTCAAAGAGATGTCAGCACAAAATGACGGGGTCCATAGGGCCGACGCCTCAGGGTCGCGGGTAATTCGAAAGAGTAAACGTGGCCCTGGCACAGGCAACTGAAGGAACACGGGTGGGTTTTAGTCAGTAAAAGTCTGACACGCCCTCCCTCTCTACCCAGAGCGGGAGAAGTCATTTGATGATTTCCCACCCAAAAAAAAAGGCTTGTGCTGTATATTGTGGTAGTGGCAGTCGAACCTTGATACTTGACTGGTTAATCTTTTTATGACACTACTTTAGCTAATGTCATTTAGTTCGTATCGACAGCAAAAGAATTCGACATGAATGTGTTGTTTCCATCTAAGACAACTCTACCGTCTTCCAGCCATAAGCATTATGAACAGCACTATTATGCTGATGATTTCAAACCTGTATCTATAATTGTTTGTTAAGCTTTTATAAAAGGCTAGCGAGCTGCCCAAGAGAACTTAACAAAACAGATTTCTTTATCACTTTATACACACAAACCTTACGGAATAAATTGACTAAATGATGGTCAACACGGATAAAAATTCGTTGCGTAGTTTAATAGAACATTGCGAGCACATAGACATACACCAAAATCCACTTTAATTGATAATACGTATAGATAAAGAAGAAGCACAATATACAAATAATCAAATCCCACTAATTTATTTACGCAATTTGCTTATTATCAGAGAAAGAACACTATTATTTCACACACAAAAACAAAAGACTGACAAATTACTGCCAACGAGGGCAGTAATTTGTCAGTGTTTTGTTTTTACCATAAACTATATCTTACTTTTTTCTAGTGCTTAGCGCAACCATAAAGTAGTCTCAGGCGAGTCAGGGAGGCCGTAATTAACTTTCAATTTGCACACATCAACGTACAAACAAAGAAAGTCGCCATCTTGATATAAACTTGATATAAACAGAGGGCTGGGCCCTTTCTTGAAATAACATTTTTGGTGTGATTTAGACGTTAGATCACTAATTACTATTGAGTTTTTTGTTTAAAGTTTTGGCATGCCGCCGTTTTAAATGGGACTTAAATGTAACTAGCGAGGCGATTTGTGGATTTACTATAAAAATACCTCTGCCTTAACCTTCGGGGAATACAAGCGTGATGCTATTTTTGTTTTTTTTTTTTTTGATTTTTCAGAGTTTTTTAATAGGGTGAAACTATTTTTGAAAGGTTTTTATGAACGTCATGATTCTCAATTCGGCCTCTCTTATGCACACATTAGCATAATAATTAGAGATCTTAAAATCCTGCGTTTCTGGAATTAACTCAAACTCAAAGCATTTATTTCAATTAAACCATTTACAGGCACTTGCACTGAATTGTCAAGGAGTCGTTCAGTCAGAAATAGGAAGCAACTAATTTTGTGTTTTTTTTCTGACTATAGAATCGGATGCATATCTAAATACCTAATATTGTCAAGAACTACAAGTTTTTTTACAAATAAATATTATTAAAGAAGTCGCTTCCATACTATACACCCGACTATGTTTTCCTGGTATCCCGGATTAAAAAAAAAAAATAAGAACCCGCTTCCCTACATTCAAAGCGAAAAATTAACTTTAGATAAATATTCATACATTTTATTATATACATACATCTTAAACTAAGTATACAACGAAATATTTGTTTGAGTATTTACATACATACCTACATACATAAACTCACGCTTTCTTTCAATGGGGGCAGTTAGAAACTACAGAAGGGCACCTGCTACGATTCTCACATACTCCTATTGTTTCGAAAATGTATTTAATTATAAAAGCCCATTAGTAACTTTTATGAAAGTTACTCAAACTCCATTAAAAATTCTATAGAAATTAGCTGAACATTTTCTCGAAAGTACAAAACAGAAGTAGGTGTTTTTGTGCCACGAAAATTCATGAAAGAATGACAACACCTGAGGTTTCATAACATGTTTTATAAAGCTTCTCGAAACCGTAGTCATTACCTTATTACTATGAAAATAACCTGCAAGGCTGAGTTCTAGATTGAGCGATAATATCCTCAAGTTTCTTCAGCCAGTTTTTTACATCGTTCGCCTTAATAAACCTCCGTACATTATTAGGTACAAGTTGACAATGCGAAGTATAGTCGTGTGTGTCAGTGTGTGCAATGGTGTGTGCAGTACCTTAGCTTTCGTGAGAGAATTCGTTGGATTTCAACGTAGCCGAGTGGAAATGACTGCTTGTTTATGGAGCACTACGAGTGCTTTTTTTCGATAATAGCTTTTACTGACAGCTTTGCTTGAAATGTACTTGATTCTTTTACAAGTGCTAGGATATTTTATCAATTACACTTGATAATTTTTAAAAAGCATCGTTAACATTGTCAGTTTGTGCCACTTTAAAATTTTGCGTCCTAATTTTTAATTACCTCAACATATCATTATGATAAGTGTAAATCAAAGTGCAATCATACTGCTAATCAGGTTGAACTAAAAACTTCAGTACCAACTAAAAGCTAAATGTATCAGCATATTTTAATTGTCTATATCATTGAGGATTAATTTCGGTTTTACAAAGATTTATCGTCTGACGTAAGATTGATTTTGAGTCACATTCGTTTATTTGATTGGCTCACAGATAGTTGAGGACAAAGGATGACCGCCAGTTTTACTCCGTCTTATACAAAAATAGCTCAATCTCCCAATTTAACGAAAAACCAACAAAACAGCAAAATTAATAACCACAGACTAGACATACAGTTGCCAAAGTTCGCATGTCTGCAGCAGGAAGGCCGTGATCCACTTAGCGTGGTATCGGATCAGGAAGTCCGTTCCACTCACCCCTATCGTACGGAACGGATTACTGTAATCTAACTGATAGACTTGCTTTTATTTGGGAAGCAATAGGGCTTTGCTGTCAAAATTGGTAAGGGATTGTGATATGGATTAATTTGAAAGAAGTGAGATTAAGAAAGATTTTGAAGCAGAAGTGACATTAAGAAAGATTTTGAAGCAAGGCTTTTCGGCAACATTCAAGAATTATCTATTGAAGATGTAACCCATTCTTGTGATGTCACTAAATTGTCTTCTGCGTCGAGCTTTTTACACGATTATTAGAATATACATAATAGGATGCTTTTTATTATGTACGCCATAACATTCACAGATATAATGGTAGAAATTTTAGATTGGGACACAATGAGCGGTCTTGTAGCTAAAAGCGATCTTTTACAGACAATCTTTGGATGGATTAAAGGGAGTAGGAGATACAATACTGCTGGAAGTCAGTGTAATACTATTTACATATACAATAAATACATATAAAAAAATCTACCCTTGCTGTGCCCTTACAGGGTCCATATATTTGTACCTAGCTTTAAGCCATTGGTAACATCTTTTTTAAAATCCGGAATGCAATTATTAAGTGAATGTGAATAAACTTATATAAAATCATAAAACAAAAGCAAGGAATTATGTGATCCTATATGTTCTTTTAAGGAAGAGAGGAAGTGATTATTTATCGTTATTTTAAAAGTGGACAGTTCTTGAGCACGCCTTATCGACACGGGCAAGGCATTCCATAACTGTTCTGCTTGAACTGCTTGTCAAAAAAACTGGCGGAATGCATTTCACCAATCATCTCTAGTCTTAAGTTTTCCGATGACCTCAGATATCTATTGTGTGTCATGAAGAAACTTGAAAGGTTCTTTAAGATAAGAGGGGGTTGTAGGATTGAACAGAATACAGTAGAGCTGTAATAATATGTATAATATGAGAATTCCGGCGAAGACGTGTCGTAAGCCACTTGAACTTTTACGAAATTCAGAAATGTGCTCATATTTGCGAAGGCCAAATATAAACCATAATTAAAAGTTTAGAAGTCGCTCTAGTTTTTAAGCTTATTGTTCTGCCTAGAGATGGTTGACTAAAACACCGGGGTCCATGGTATAGTGGCCACGTGGAAATGTGAAATGCAACATTTGTTGGAGAATGAGATGAAAAAGCATCGATCATCGAGCTTTTCAACTACCAATAATCGTTACAGTTTTTTTTATGAATTAGGCAGGTACTTCAATGCTGCTCGCTCGCATAGTCATAATCAAATCTAAGTAATGCCATAAAAAACTAGGCGAAGTCATTAATAAGCGGCGGAGCTGGTCACGCATGTCGCCGACTCCGGCGCGTATCTACCAACGAACACATTTTCTTCATTAACTTGTCCGCCTCCCGAGTTTTTTCTACGCCGCAGTAAAGCTCTTTTCATATTAGAATATTCGCGTGTGTGCGGGCGTAAATCACTGGATTGTCACTGCGGTGGACTTATAATTTTATTGTCGGACGACGGCGACACGACAGCGCGGTCGTCACGCGAGGGCCCGAACGCCTTCGCTCACACGACAACACACGGATCCCGGTTTTATTGTCCCCGCTCTAATTATGAAGTTATTTAGAATGAGATCTCACCTGAGATTAGCGTCTAGACTTACACTTGACCAATCAGACTCGCTCTTTCGTGAGAGATTAATTATAATTGGACGCAATATAAAGTGGATGATTAAAGTATTTTGATAGCTCGAACACTCGCAGGTCGCTTTACACAAAAATGTTGCCGATTCGAAACGTTAGTTCGTGCTTATGGAGATATCGCGTGAACGAATTAACAAGGTCCATTATAGATGGGCAGTTATAAGGAATCATAACGTTATGTTAAGTTCTTGAACTCGGTACTTTTATAGTTCGTCCTTAAAATTCCAACCGGTTAATTATGTACATGGTAATAATAAAGTAATTATGAGTGCTTTCCTTTACAAACTTGAGATGACTTGGTTCTGCTTCGGGTTTAATTAAGTTGTGGAAATGAAATAGTTTTTTTTTTTTTTATTCCAACTCAAAAACATGTCAAGCAAAATGACAATATTAATTCAGTCCGACTACTTAAAACGACAACCCATTTCGAGAACCACGTCGCCGTCCACTGAAAGTAGGTTGTCCATGGAGCCCCGCCTACCTCCATGGTGCCATTATGCGACAGGATGTCGACCAAACCCGTAATAGGTGTCATTATTGTGTCGTTCAGAAATTGCTTCACTATCGGAGGAGTTATCAGGCGCTTTATAGGTCCAGATTACATGGTATGTACTTTTTTACAGGCCGCATATAAGTGGGCTTTGTAGGCCGCGTGGCCGCGTACCACCCATCGCTTATTGTTCATTACTGGTTTTAATTAATTGGGTGTGGCTTAGCTTTACAGTATGAGTTTGTCATGATGTTTAAAATAGTTTACATTTTATTATGAGGCTCTTTTGAATGTTTCGTTATCGTTGTTTTCTTTCAAGGAAGAGAATGTAAAGGATTATGTAACTAGGTTGGTTTATTAGATATTTTTCGGGTTCTACGCAAAACTAAGCCGTAACTTAAGTGAAGAAGGCCCTACTGATAGTGTAAGACTTGGTAATAAATAAAAACAACGACTTGTAGAAATGTCAAACTATTTTCAGGGTCTTTCGGGGCTTACTCCTGAAAGAAAATCAATCTAAAAAAAAGTGTTGCATTAATAATGAATGAAATTATTGAAATAAAATGTTATTAATTTGGATTTCCAATTGATAAATGGTTTCATTTCCGTAAGTAGGTTTGTATAAGCACTTATACACGTCAATCATATTTTTTAAACTAGATGAGGTCGGCGTTTCTTAGCTGGCTAATCTGAGAGTAAGAAAGGCTGAAACAAACTCAGAGGTTTCTTTAAAGTCCAGACATGATCTTGGTCAGGTCATTTGAGGAATGAACCACACAGATTGAGTGGACCTGTGCAGTCAGTGCACGCTTTTGTCAGTAATCGTGCAGCTTAACTCAGAACTATAGGAGCTCAACGATTTGACGAACAATTCCAAGGAAGGACGAAAAAGGAGCAATGACCCACATAGTCCTCATATTCACAACAATTAAAATGATATTATAATACTTCACAGAGTTAATACTCATGTCATATTAATAGAGGACCAAAATGACATTCACGTTATCTAGGTAGACAAGAACTGAACGAAATTAAAACCAAATTACATGTATAAAAGAACATCACGAATGTAATACCCGAAGGGTAAGACAGACGTGTACCAACAGTACACCAACTACGTTCAATTTATATTTAATTTCTCCTCAACCTGTTATCTTCCAGTAATTTCACTGACAAATAGCAGTCATAAGCGGCATTCACGTTAATATATGCACCGTTTGTGGCACTCGTATCCTAGCCATGATAATGAGTGTGGCTATGAATAAGTGCCCGCTAATGCTGGCGGATATCCTCGCGAGCCATTCGTGGCATTCCATCCAAAGTGTCATGCGAGCTCAATGTTTCTGGATTCTTTTGTTTTTGTGGTTTTGGACCGTCTGAAGTGAGGGTTTTGAAGGAAAGTGTTACAAGAATAAATTCAACTTACCGAAGCGTTTTTGGGCTACATGCGAAAATGGTTTAACTAAAAAGAAACGACTCCTTTGAAAAACATTCATTTGTAATCTTCTTAAATTGAATTCTACATTCGTCTAAGTACCTTAAACTTAAAATATATTTTTTTATTTTTTTTATTGCAAATATTTGTAAATAACATCACGACTTACAGCCTAGTGCTATGATTAAGACCATTGACAAGTATTTTGCCAGTGATAAAGCCTCGTTTTCACAAGTACAGTCCTCGAGGCCTAAGCTGAGCTTTGCACTTCTGTGAGTGATTACCAATCGCACCAATGTGATCGCTCGAGGGACCGCGAGGGACGCACAGGGCCTCAGGGCGATTGTCCGATTGGCCGATTGCCAAGCAAAGGACGCGTCGCTATGTGCACTCACACAAAAGCAAAGCTCAGCTTAGGCCTCGCGGACTGTAGTAGTCAGAGACACGTATCGTGACACGTGTCTCAAGGAGATGTCGAGAGAAGTTGGGCTACTTCGGGCGATGTCGACCAACTTCATCAGAGTTCTAATAATAATAAAAAAACATTACGAGTTAATTACACGAAATGTGGTAAAATAAACGGACTTTAATTATATAAGGGCCGATTTCACCAAAGAATCTGAACGCGATCAGCACTTTTAACCCCCGGTAAAAGTTAATATTTAATTTTTTTAAATAGTGAGAGACTAACTCTTGAACGCATTTTAGATGTGCTGAACGCGTTCAGTTTAATTGTTGAAATCGGTAATAACAAGGTTAATTTTGAATTCCTAAATGATTCACTATTTAGGAATTAGCAAACTCAACTCATCTCTATGTGCTCAGATCACTTCTTAGAATACATGACGGTCTGCCTCCGCTAATTCTAAGTAAGACAGTAAATCTTCTTCCAAGAACCCAGCACAGTACCATCTTCGCAACACGTCTATTTTACATAACATAACAAAACATCACGCCTTGTTTCCCCGAAGGGTTGGGCAGAGGTGTACCTGTACTCCCACATTTCGCCAGTTGTGTTTAAGTCCCATGTAATAGGGGGCGAGCCTATTGCCATTTTACATACTAAGTACACACATATACCAGAAAATTAACTCACAAATAAATACTATTAATTTAAACGTACACAAACTTAAACCCACAGTAACAGATTGGCTATTACAAAAGGACGATGCATACACAGAGTCTTTCCTCACACACATCACCTAATAACACAAGTAGTCACTGTCTAACACAAGCTTACAATAAAAGGACCAACCAACCAACCATAAACTCGTACTCACACTACACTTCATCTATCACACACACATAAGCATACACACACCCTCACACACACGCACACACAGTGTACTCACCTCTGATCACGTGCACACCTACCACTTCACACCCACACTTCACACAGCAAATCTAAGTAAGTATAACAAAATCTTGATTTACCTCAGTACCATTCACATAATGTATTAAATTATGTATAAGGAACTGCTCGAACGAACATTGTCTCTTAAAAGACAGGTGATCCTAGTTTAAGAGGCAGGGTTATATAAAACTATTGTACAGTTTATGCTACATTTGTATTGTTTTATATAAATCTGTGACTTCATTTTATTGGTGAATAAACAATTTTATTATTTATTTTATAAATTTATTAGTTAGTGTAGAAATGATCTAACATTAAAGCAGAGTGAGTGAAAGTGATTGTATGACTTTTTGAAATAAGAAGCTAAGCACTGCACGTGTTGCACAACCGGGTTATGTCGACGGAAGAACAGATAAAATGACAGATAGAATAGACAAATATACAGACAGAATAGACAAAATGTTTTATTTAATGTCTGTCATTTTGTCTATTATTACGCCGACAATACTCGTTTCTATGGATGACCACCATTGACACGCGTATTGTTAGCTGCCCGTGCTGGACGGAGTTCTTAAGAGAGACAAAACCTATAGAGAATAAGAACTCATAACCCAAACTCAAACTCTAACTTTTCAAATAAACCATTACAGGCACTTTTGAATTGTCAAGGGGTCGGTCAGTCAGAAAGATGAAGCTAGTTGCCCATTCCAAAGCGTAGTAGAAGAAAGGGCAAGAAATACTATAGATATACTCTTTTAAATAATATTGTTACATAAAATGAGTTATATCAGTCATGTTGAAATTTTACATGTGAGAACGATGTAAAAAAACGTGCACGTCAAGAGGGAAGAGGGTTGAGTATAATAAATACAATAAATAAATCTCTAATTGTAATAAAATACCAAACTGAACGCAATCAGCACATAAACTACGTTTTACAGTTGTCAGTGTCATTATTTTCTGTGGAATAGTGACACTGACCGCTCTTAAACGCGATTTAGATGTGCGTATCGCGTTCAGTATCATTGGCGCTCAAAGACAATGTTAAAGAAGTCGAGTCGAGGGTTTGCGTTCTTAGACAGACATTGAACTCACGCGCGGCGTGACTCAACGTCAGCTCATTTTCATAATTTCCATAACAAAAATGTAGGTCGTTGACCCCACCAGGTGACATATTTGTAACCGTGTTTATCGTTTCAAGAAATATTAGAATTATCATGGGCCGGTAGGCTTTTTGGTGAAAAATGGACTAATTAGTGCTGACCAGGGTTGGTAGATGAAGTTTTAAGATTATCGTAATGTGTATTGAGTTTAATGTAGAGTTTACATGGTTAAGTACAATATATTTTACTAATTAGTTCCTATATATATGGCTAAATATTAGCTTCAAGAATTGATAAGTACAATAATTAAGTAATAAGTGATTTTTCCATTAAATTGCAAATTGCAAGCTTTCAATAAAATCTTATATTTACCGCATTTCTTACTTTTTCCACGTTGATCGTGAAATATATTGAAATAATGGATGAATATAATACTATATATACCCACTCACGATGAAAGTAACAAAATTAAACGAAATAAGTATCTTAGTTAATGTAGAGAATATGACTGCACATAATATTTTGTAGATAAGATTAGTTTATCGGTAAATAAATCTCACAGTGCGATGACTGTGTTTTATTAGAATAGCCACTTAACGCCAATCGTGGACTGGGAACTGTGATTATATAAACTTTCATAGACCTACCAAACCGTTGTTACTAGAAGCGGCAAGCGAGTGACGCTTCATAAAACTAAGCGTTGCTTATTTATGGGTGGACAAAAAATCAAAAAATCTCTGTTTAATTCATAATACTCGTATTATAAGAACTTTTATTTTCTAAAATTATTTTTTCTTCAAGAACTGACAGAGAAACCTGAGTACTTAATTACTGAACACACTTAAAATGTCTGAAAATACGAAAGCAAGGAAAGACACTTGTTCGATTCCCAGGTCGGGCAAAGTGTTATTGGGTTTTTCTATCTGGAATTTCTCAGTAGCAGCCCGGAGTCTGGATTTGTGCCCGGTTGATGGCAATAGGCTCGCCCCCTATTACATCAGACTTAAACATAACTGGCGAACTGTGGGTGTAGGTACTATAGGTACACCTCTGCCCAACCCTTCGGGGAACAAGGCGTGATGTTATGTGTTATGTGTAAAATATGTACCTAATTTATAGTAAATTCTTACTCGACGTAAGTTTGTTAAATATTAGAGAAAGTTCCCGATGTTAGTTTGAAAATACAATACAAACACACACGTTTTTCATAAATCCCTGCACAACACAACATCATAACCAATTTTATGTCATTTCCAGTCATCATAAATAATGTGTTGCGCCATTAGTTCATTTTAGGGGTAGATGATGTATCCAGATTGAGGGGTCAAGTGTCCCCCGGGGGGTGAGATATCCATAAAAGGGGGGTAATTTTGACCGCGCAGTCAGATCGAATATTGCGATAATGACCGCTAAGGGGAATAAGACAGGGTTTTATATGAAATTCTTAAGTCCTTAATTGACTTAAAGATAGGTATCACGCTATGGATATTAAGTTATATTGACTTTTAATTGTTTTGTTTGTGGTGCTTTGGTTGTTGTTATTTGAGTTTTGATTGTTGTATTTTTTTTTTTTTTCTTTTTTCTATTCTTGCGTCGACAAAACTCGTTTTTAGACATTGCGAATGGCCTTTGGCCAGGTAAGGGCCAGTTGAAGAAAAATCACTTAGGTGTATTGTTTAGTAGTTTTGCGTATGTGTTAGGAGGAACTTAGGAAGTTACGTTAATGTGTATTAAAATATAGCTGCTTCCACGCATTTTGTTGGATTGTTTAAGTTGAAAATAATCAAGCTCTTTGAACTGGAAATGACAAATTCAAAGAGATTGATTATTATAAACTTTGTTTTAAGTTTATAATAATCAATCTCTCTAACTTTGAATTTTGCAAGTAACGCAAGTTTTTCGTTCTTTGCATGTTTTATTTTCAAAATTGCATTCGCTTAAAACAGCCAACAAAATGATATAACGACAAAAAAAACAAATGGAGCAATAAAACCTCACACATACATTCACAGATATTAAATAAACATTTCCACAACGGCAGTCAGAATAAAATTAATATTCACCGTCAGCGTACTAAAATTTCTCAGAATAAGCAAAACGACTCAAAGGCTGTGACCATCGCAGGTTTTCCGCGAAACCCGACTAACAAATACTTACTTATCACTTTCATGTCGAAAACTAACATAGCACTTCACATCAGCAGATTTCGTTCTGAGAAATGTTCTATGAAATTTATGTTCGTAACTACGACAAACCCTATGATATGAGTCCGCAGTTCGCACCCCTTACAAGAAACTATCACGTAATACGAGTATTGGCTACAAGAGGGTAGTTTTTATAACGTCCAACAGATGGCGCATGTCATTTACTGCAGCCCTACACTAACCAACTAACTTTGACCTCCCACATTTCAACTAAGCACACCTAAAATGTTGGAACTATAGGCATTTTGAGAGGGAAGGTAGCTCCACATAAACTGGTGATCTACTAGGAGGTTAGAAGTCAAAAGGATCAGTTACGGTATAACATCAATTTCTGCAGTTATTGATAGAGGGATATAACAATGTCATAATTCAAGTTTTCCGGAAAGGTAGGATTTATTGAAGGTCGTCATGTTTTGATCGGTGACAGTAGCACTAATAATAGAAATGTTAATAAAAAAGCAACACAAATAATAGGTAGGATATATTTTTTTTTGGGTGGGAAATCATCAAATGACTTCTCCCGCTCTGGGTGGAGCGGGAGGGCGTGTTAGTCTTTTACTGACTAAAACCCATCCGTGTTCCTTCAGTTGCCTGTGCCAGGGCCACGGTATATCTTTCGAATATCCCGCGACCCCGAAATTTCCCACGAGGACTTGAAAATAGGAAAGCGTTACTTTTTTCATAATGGCCCTCCAAGGTTTGTTTTGCGACGCTGGTTGGTAGGCGTTGTTCAAAATATTTGATAAGGCAAGATGAAGCGATGATGATATCCCCAATTGCCATTGGTTACCGCTGCTAATATCCTTGAAAAAATCCCCGTAACCAACTTATTTAATTCAAAACACAACATATTAAGCTGGAATATTACCTCAAATATTTGATGGAAATCCAGTCCAATTGGAGTTCCGTATCTAATTGAGTACGCCCTTAGACTTGGATCACGCTATCCTTAGCAATTTGGACTAATGATATGAAGGCTGGTTCCTTTGCAAATACGTACTGGTTTCAGTTAAGAAGGGACGATACGTTAAAAGGATTCGATAATACGGACCGTTATAATATCTCATTTACTCTAGCACAGTCTAGCAACTTTTGTAGAGAAATTATTAAAATCATCGTAATTATGGAAAACAAAAAAAAAAACTGTAACTCAATTTTCTTTTGGTGGGAACCAAAAGAAAATTGAGTTACAGTTACAGAGATTTTGGCGAAGAAAACATTTTAAAATTATCATGGCTACATAGATAATCATATATTTACATACAAGTTAGACTTAGTGAGATCTTACTAGACTCTAACAAGCCATCAATGACTGTTGAAATATTCTAGAAGTTTCTAAGGTTTCTTTAAGAAACATTTATTGTCACGAGCACTTACATCATAGGTCACATTATAATTACGAGCGACGCAATATGTTAATAATAGTGAGTAGAAATGAGATGGCTTTGGGACATGAAATAATGCCTCACTATGCGAAAATCAACAGTAAATGTTACCGTTTTACTAATGACTTTTCGCATTGAGGTTTATTTAGTGCAAATTATACGTAGCTTTTCTTAATTGAAATTACTATTACATGTGAGATTTTGTTGTTTGACGATTATTGTCTACTTATCGTGTCGGCAATGTTAATATAAGAAATGTTACGTGTTTTGGTGGAAGGAATAATCGGTCTGCTAGGTTAATATTGGGCCTGACTGTAGAGGGCGTGTTGGAATAATCTAGAAAAGCATCTGGATAAAACTAGGCAAAGTGCCAGTTTCAAGAAAAAAAAAGTCATTAATTAATTTAAACTAGGCTGAGATTCAGCACTTTTTGAACGTTAATTTATTTGTTACATTAGGCATTCACCCAAAGCGCTTGCCCTTTTTTTACCACTTCCTAATGCGTTAAGAAAAGCTATTAGTTTTTATCTGGGTCTCAGAGCAGGCAGAGTATTTATTTGACTGTATGGACAATAAAGTTCCTAGTTTCGTTAACTTGATCATAACTAAATGAATGAAGAAAATTCATTCCAAATTTTTTAACCACCAATAGTCTTTTCTTTCACAAAAATTAACTTTTACTGCGTGGCCGCGTGGGTTTAAACTCGCAATAACAATGAAAACTCGCCCAAAGAAATGGGGGTCACTAAACAAACAATAAACAACATCTCTTATATCACAGAGAGAGATTTTTTTCAACTTCTCCAATTTAGCTGCTTCGAGATTACATAAACAATTGCGGGCTGTGCTGTAATGGTGGCTTAACGGCTGGACGAGGCGGGGGTTAATTAAACAATAAATAGCCGTATAACACCCCACCCCCGCCCGCCGACCTAACGATTATTATATTCAAAAGTCACAGCTTTGAATTCGCATCACTCTCTGGTAATGTGTCAACGCAAACTGAGGGCGCCTATTCTCTAAGTGGACTTTACAAGGTTTCGAACGTTCGTAACGTTTCCCTGTGATATACTGGACACGTTTAATGTAAATGCTAATGTGAGCATGGTAAAATGACTAGTTTGTTTTTCGTAATAATTACGCTTCATGCGTATTTATTTATAAAAATACGCAAAATCATAGTAGATGCGTTGTTTCTATGAGACTCAAACTGGTTTTTACTGGTTTTCTAATCAGAGTTTCAAATCGTATCTAAGTATTTAGATTGATTAAACACTTTATTGGTGCTTACTTGGAAAACGATGACTTAGTAAACCATCCACACATCATATTTGTTGATTGGCGTCCTACTACTTCACAACCAGCCTATTATTGTCCCAATGCAGGGCAAAGGCCCCTTCTCATACAGAGAAGGCTCAAGTATTGATCACCACGGTTACTCCGGGTTAGCAATTTCAGACATATATTAACATCTAGCTTCTGTCCGCGACTTCATCCGCATGAAATGTCTTGTACCCCGACCCACTCTGTCGCATCCTATATCGCTTGTCCGCGCTATTACTTCGTTCTTGCTAAGTGTTCTTTAAGACTTTATTTTTATTTTTGCTCGGCTCTTAAGTGTGCTAGCGCGATGTTAAGTAGCCTACAGCCTTCCTCAAGAACTTAGATATCAAATGTAAAAAGATTTTTCAAATCAGACTGGAAGTTTCAGAGACTAGCGCGTTCAAACAAATTCTTCAGTTTTATTATTAGTATAGAAAGTACAGGTGACACGATGTTTTCCTTCATCTCCCGCTACTACACTAGCTCACCATATCGTTTACGGAATGACTGACTACAGAATAGGTACCCGCCAGTCATTACGAGTCGCTCGTTAACGTTCTCTAATTGCATCGGGTTAATATAGACTTTGTTAAATAAAATCTCTCATCTACCCCACCACCTCTACCCCTGTTCGGCGCCTTTTTTCGTTATTTAGCGCGCTGCAGATGCCCTTAATGACGCGTTTTGAAACTTACGATGACACTTGGCGTCGCTCCGGCCCAGGTCCGCCTCGGATGTTAATTGCACAAGGAATTAAAGAATTTCCGTTCTTCCTGTGAATTAACGGGTCGGCCTATGTGTAGGGGAGGGTAAATGTTGTGATTTTATTTACGAATGGGAGGTGTTCTGTGGTTTGTGTTATGTCATTAGGAGTGTGTGGTTGGTTGCATTCACATGAAGGCAGACAGAAACGCTTTTTGTGTACGTTTTTTGGATATCGTTGTGTTTTCCGTAAAAGTTTTGCGTTTCTATGTATTCGTTTTGAATGTCAGTTCCTTCTACGTGTTGCGATGTTTAGATTGTAGTATTTCTTATGAGAAAAATTAAATTGTAATCTGCTTATTCTAATTGAAAATGTAATATCGTAGTAACGTGTATACGTATTTACATTGAATTTAATAAAATCTTTCACATTTTACGTGTATTCATTAGGTACTTAATAAATTTAAGCCTAATAATCACAGTCACAAAATTCCTTCTAATTAAATTTCCTTCAAAGATCTTCCCCCAGTTTTTAACTTAACTGTCCAAGTTAGACCATAAACACTGAGAATATATTTCGTAATATTTAATAAAGTTTATATTATAATTACCGATGAGTTCGAAGATTCGTTAGGAGTCGTGGTACGAGTGTAGTTGAGAAGTGCGCGCCACGTGGTGGGAACATTACGCTCGGCAATTCGCGCACGATTAAAATTATCCTACTCAGTTATCGAGGGAGTGACGATGTAGACTTGAGTATTAGTAGAAATGACGCCGGTTTCTAACATTGTTGTGTGTTTGCACTGGTTTCGTGGTGTTGGGATGATTTATTCCGGTGAACCGTCATTTGAATGGGACGACGTTTGTTTCTCAAATTGTTATGGATTTCCTAGTCGGTTTTATTTGTTTAAACATTCAGCTTGGCAGTATTCCTACGTCCATCAGTGTTCTAACCGTTTCTTAACTTTTCGAGGTTGCTTCAAGTCTAAATAGATGCAACTATGTCAGTCTTTTCAACAAAACTAATACCACACTGTCATTCGGAGTTAACCCAACTTATGTAATACATAAATACAGCAATTACAAAGCTTTCTTGTAATAAAGGAAAACTAAATTCGGTAATTCCCAGAAAATAAACAATGGAAAACGAATAAACAATACTAATTCTAGTTCGAAAGTTGAAAATAATACCAATGACGAAGCTTCCAATTCGAAATTCAAATTCAGTCTACCGTTCAATAAGTCTATAGTCAAGACGTTCAGCAAGACGGGCGTCAATAAGGAGCGGATGACGACGTGATTGGCGCTACTTAATTAATCCAAGGGCTCCCTAATTAATAACAATAATTCGCCGAGTTGTCGCAGATGACGTCACCAACCAACAATCAACACTCGACAGTCTTCATTCGAATAAAGTTTAATTGTTTTGGATAATTAGAACAATGGAAGTCTGCGAAACTGGAACAACCCGGCTTGGATGAAATAATATTATTTGTCGTGACAAAATGTTATGTCAGACTCCGTTTATTGTTTTAAACTTGGCTATGAGTCTGGTTGAGTCTTTCTTTTGTTTGTTTTAGCTACTGGTACTTGTGTTCTGTATGATTTTTTAATTTAATTTATAAATGATAACAGCCGTGATCGTCCATTATACAATTTAATAATATAATTAACGAAATACCTCGTACACCCCAATTAATTACTACTGTTATTTTATTTTAAAAAAAAACGGAGTTTATTTATTTGGTTCCTTAAGTAAGGCATTTTTAAATATTTCTTCAAATTTCTATCAGCGCGAGGAACCTCCTTACAATGCGAGCCGTGTTCAGAAATATTACTTTCTGAATCAAGCCCTTGTTCCAGCTGCCCAACAAGAGCCTCCTCAGGTGTTGTTCGAGGATCTTGGCTATTAAGCAATTGGCTGTCACGACTATCGGTACAATGATTGCACATTGAATGAGTCGACGTTCCACATGTTGACAACTTCATGTGCTAAGTCAAGATGCTTGATTTTTTTTGCTTTCTCAAAAGCTAACAATATATAGAAAATCGTTGACCCTAGCCCTATATTATGAATTAAAAATAATTTTACGAGGATGAAGTCGCAGCCAGAAGCGATATAATATTAGAGCTGAAGAATTTGTTTGTTTGTTTGATCGCGCTAATCTCTAGAACTACCAGTCGGTTTTTTTTTTATATTTGTTAGCTCAACTCTTGAGGAATGTTATAGGCTATTCAACGTCACGCTACGACTTTTAGGAGCCGAGCGAGAAGGGTTAAGCCGAGGAACAAGAATAGTAGTACACATGCATCATATGACATGCCGGAGCATTCGCTTTTTGGACTACAGAGTATTTACCTATCTAGCTGAAATCCGTTTTATTAAGCTTGAAAAGTAGCTATCATTAGAACAAGGTGTTTAAAAATATATATTTTATTGCCCTATTGAAATTAAATAAAAGTGTCTATTTAGATTGTTTAAATAAAATGTTTTCGTATGTGTAGATTGACGAAGTACGAAGAAATAAGTATTTATTAAAGCAAAAGCAGAGAGCTTTTGCATTAATAAAGACATTTTACAATTTTTCACCTTAGTTGATCCTGACATTAAAATAGTGTTTTTAAGGTTTTGTTGCGTAGAACAATTAGTAGTATGTATTTCCGCACACTCGCAGCAATTCGGCATACACGCGTTGAGTTCATCTAAATCACGTTGCGGAATGCGGCTCTCAATCTTTAGAGTAACAAGCAAAAAACATTTTCCGTTTTGTTTACTGCATCCATATTTAGCAGAGCTCTTCTTTGAAGCATATCCCATCTGTGCTCAATAGGGTTCAAGTCTTGCGATTCAGCAGGCCATGGTAAGACGTTGATATTAGCTGCGGCAAGTATGTTTGCAAAGACTCTGGCAGTGTAGTGCATTATCATGCATAAGCATGAATGAAGCACCAAATTGGGTTCGCAAAAGGAATGACAACATCTGATGTAATCGTTTCAGCGTAAATCTGTGCATTGAGATTGCCCCTGATCCAAATCAGTTCGATTCTTCCGCCGATCCAAATGCCCGCCCATATCATGATTGTATGCATGGACTTCCTGGCATGATTCAAACGTTCTTGACGTCCAGGGGTCGTCGAATACCGTGTACGTCTATTATCTGGCCTCATACCAAAGCGAGATTGGTCAGAAAAACATACAAAACGCCACTCTTGTTCAGCCCAATTTCTCTGTTCACGAGCCTATTATAAACGGGCTTTGCGATTGCGGGATTCAATAATAGGTGGTACACGTAACGGCCTTTGGGAACGGAGATTGACTTGCAAGCTATTCCTTATGGCATTAACATCCCTGAAGAGCTATGAAGCCTCGTAACCAACATCATTGCGGTCATTGTAAGTACCTTGCTTCGAGCAGTAATTGGTATGTAACGATCTTGTCTGTAAGCTCTGTCACGCTGCCAGTGACTGGGTAACGTGTCCAAAGTCGACTTATTACACTCAGCGTAGTGCCCAGAGCGTTTGTCACAGCACGTTGCCGTTAACCAGCTTCCAACATTCCCACGGCTCTGATAATATCTTATCGGCTCAAATGACGTCTTCTTTTGTATTGATGTAGGCAGAAATTTGTATGATTTGGCCTCAAACCCGTTGCAGGATTATTCCCAAAACCTATTCCCTTTTTAAATGACGAAATTAACTAAAAAGTATCCATAGGAGTTACAAAAATATATTGAATAAACCTAGTTTTTTGTAACTAGCAAAAACCTGCTTGATCCCCAGACACTTTTGATGTGTGTTTATATCTTCAAGAGTGGTGAAAAAAGCGCGGGAAACTTCGAACTTGGCAGACGCGTCCTTTTTTGAGAAAATTGTTTAAATTGAAAAAACTTGTAATATAGGATCAGTAGTCGTAGTTTTAGTGTTCTTTTCTATTTTATATATAGTTTTAATATTAGTTTTGTGTATTTTCTTCGGTAGTGGTAAGTTTTTTTATTTTAATTTAGCGGGAAATGAACGAACCGCCTGACCCGGGGGCCTTTGTGCCCCCGGCAGGCAATTTTGTTACCATACTATCCAATAAGTCGGGCATGGATACCGATGGGTCATCTTCAGCTCGTCACTTAAAAAGAAGCCGTGTGCATGTTTGCAAACACTGCAATAAGCGTCGCCGTACCCGTAAAAACCACGGTTCCGAGTCTTCGGGTTGTGGTTGCACGGACTCTTCATTAGCTTCTACATTGGAGCCTAACTGCTCCGAAACACTTGTTTCCAACGTTGTTCTCACTAAAAAAATGCCTGATATTCCTGCTCCGTCCTTAGTTTCCACTCAGATTGGCAGAAAAAGTTATGAAAAAACTGACAACTCGCCATTCGTTATTCATATTCAAAAAAATAATATTACACCTGATGATGGAACCACATTGCACCCAATCACATTTGGCAAGTTTTTAAAGCGCAACGCTTTCAAAAATATAATAAACGGTAGCGTCAAAAAAATCGGGCGCAATAAAATATCTTTATCTTTTTCGAATTTCCTGGACGCAAATTCCTTTATTACAAACAATAGTCTCGAAACACATAATTATAAAGCTTTTATACCTACTTTTAATGTTACTAGAATGGGTTTAGTACGTGGTGTTCCTGCGGAATGGTCTCCAGAGGAAGTTATTGATAATATAACTGTGCCTATTGGTTGTGGTCCAATTTTAAAAGTCAGACGCCTCAATTTTAAAACGAATGTTGATGGTAAAACTACTTGGAAACCTTCCCAATCCATAGTTGTTACATTTGATGGACAGGTTTTACCTAAAAGAATTTTTATGTGCTACAATGCATTACCTGTAGATTTATATATTTTCCCTACCGTTCAGTGCTTCAATTGCTGTCGTTTTGGTCACACTAAAATTCAGTGCAGGTCCAAACCTCGCTGTTTTAAATGTGGTCAAGACCACACTGGAGACAGTTGTCAAAGAGAACCTGAAAGTGCATCTTGCTGCCATTGCTCTGGTTTTCACTATGCTACTAATAAGTCTTGCCCAGAATTTTTAAGGCAAAAATCAATTAAAACATACATGGTACAAAGTTCAGTATCTTATGCTGAAGCCACAAAATTATATCCCCCAGTAACTAAATCATATGCTGATACACTTTTATCTTCTCCCTCCAAAAATTTTGCAGATATTCCATCAATCTCTTTACCGAATAGAATGCCTACTACGAGTAGCTATAAAAAGACTGTCTTTCTCAAACCACGCTCCCCTCCTAAATCTGTACAAGGATATAATAAAGAGGCTCACAATGCCATTATTAAAGATTTTGTCATTCCCCAGCCATCAAATGGTTGTGCTCTTTCTAATAATCATATTAATGCAAATAAAGACACAAGTTTTTCCATAAACGATTTTCTTTCTGCATTACACAATCTTCTCTCTCAGTTCAACATTTCACCGTCCAACGTTGCCACTTCTTTCAATGTATCTCAATCCATTCAAAATGGACAACACATCCAAAATAATCCAATGGAACTGCCGCAGTCTGGTGAACAAAAAGAGTGACGTTATTTATATTTTAAACAAATATGAGCCTTTTGCCTTTGCCTTAGCAGAGACTTGGCTCAAATCCAATCATATTTTTAAAATTAATGGTTATCTAACCATTAGAGAGGATAGATCTGATGGGTATGGTGGGGTTGCTATACTTATCAAGAATTCTATCCCTTTCTCTATAATTTCCTTACCTCCTCATAGTGAGGAAATTTCAATTGTTGCTATTAAAGTGCACCATACTTGTCTTGTTTCTATTTACATTCCTCACCCCTCTTCTACGGTTCTTCAGGAGATGAATAATCTCTTTTCTTCTCTTCCAAAGCCATTTTTAATATTGGGGGACTTTAATTGCCATCACCAATCTTGGGGTTGTTCAACATCTAATTGTTATGGTGATGAGTTACTAGATATAATAGACTTACATAATTTATGCATCTTGAACTCTGGAGCTGCCACACGCCGTTCAGATCCCAAACAGAACCAAAGCTCAATCGACCTTTCTATCTGTTCTCCAAACTTAGCCTCTTCATTAAATTGGCGTACTCTAACCTCTACTTATGGTAGTGACCATTTTCCAATAGTTATTTCTTATCCTCTATCCCAACCAAATGCACCATTAAGGCATACAAACTTAAAACATAAACTTCCTAATAGAAATAATAATGACTGGGACAAATTTAGAAACATTGTTGACAGAAAGTTATGCTCCTTGCCTGTTATATCTGATGGCAATGAAAATAGTTGTGCTGAAGCTTTAGCACTCATACTAATCGCAGCGGCAGTTTTTCCTGTAAAAAATAGCAATAATAATACAATTCCCTCACCTCCGTGGTGGGACTCTGAGTGCACAGAATCAATAAAAAAACGAAAAGAGGCTGAATACAACTATAACCTTGATATGTCTGACATTAATTTTGAAATCGTTACTAATTCAATAAATGAAACCAACAAACTTTTTAAGAAGAAAAAATTTGATTCTTGGCGTAGTTTTTGCTCATCAATTTCGCCGAATACTCACCCTACGATTGTCTGGCGCAATATTCGCAGATTTAGGTCCATTTATAACAACCCTTCTCCTATTCCCGTTTCTTTAGCTAGTGAATTTTTAGATAAATTAGCTCCTCCTTTTGTACCTGAGAGTATTAACCATAACCTGTCTGACGTAGCCATTGAGCAAGACACGACACTAGACCTACCATTCACTCTCACTGAATTAAAGGGTGTTATTCATAAAACCAAGGATTCTGCACCAGGTATCGATGGCATCCCGTATTCCTTTTTTGCTAACTTAAATGAGGACGTCCTCAGTTATTATTTAGAGCTTATTAATTCTATTATGAAAACAGGGAACATCCCTGTTCAATGGAAACGTCAAATGGTATTGCCATTCCTTAAACCAAATAAAATTCCATCTGACGCTTCTTCATACCGTCCCATAGTTTTGTCTACAATTCTGATGAAATTAGCGGAACACTTAATTAAAAATCGCCTTGAATGGTACGTTGAAAGTAAGGGTCTTTTGGCAGAATCACAATATGGCTTTAGAAAAGGTAAAAGTACAACTGACTGTTTAAGTATTTTCTCAACTGATATTCGGTTATCCTTCTCTAATAACCAATCTACCGTTGCAGTTTTCCTTGATATTAATGCAGCATACGATAATGTTGTTTTATCAGTTTTACAAAATAAACTACAAGCCTTAAAAGTCCCATTGAATTTGTCGAATTTCATTATTAATATCCTGACTGAACGCTCTGTTAACATGTTAATAGGAGATCAAGAAGTATCTCGTCTGGTATGGAGAGGTCTCCCACAGGGTTCTGTGCTTAGTCCCATTCTTTACAATATTTACACATTTGATTTAGACACGTCCTTAGCTAATCATGTTAAGGTTCTTCAATATGCCGATGATTTGTTATTATATTCTTCAAGCCAATCTATTGAACAAGCAAGCTGTGCCATCAATTCTGCTTTAGATACTTTGGAGTCGTGGTTGCATCTTAACGGTTTGGATTTATCCACGTCTAAAAGCGCAGCTGTTTTATTCACCCGGAAGAGAAATATTCCCTTAATAAATCTCTTTTATAAGGAAATACCTATTCCAGTTAAAGACAATTTCAGATATCTAGGTATAATACTTGACCGTAAATTAAGTAGTGTTCCTCATTGTGAATATATTGTTAACAAATGTGAAAATCACCTAAACATGCTTAGGTGCCTCTCTGGTGTATGGTGGGGTGCACATCCCTTTTCTTTGAAACTCGTTTACAACGCAATCATCAGAAGCACTCTGGATTATGGATTGTTCGTTCTCGAACCTGGAAGTTCTATGGCTTTTAAAAAATTGGATCGCATCCAGTCCAAGGCACTACGCATTATTTGGGGTGCCATGAAGTCTAGCCCCATTAATGCACTCCAAGTTGAATGCGGGGAAGCTCCTTTACATCTTAGAAGGCAATTTCTATCTGACAAATATTTGTTCCGGATTCTTCAGATCTCAACTCATCCTCTTATTCCTAAACTGGACTCTTTAATGTTGCAGATTGAATCTTCAAATTACTGGTCCCATAAACGTGCTCCTTGTTTAGTTGTAAGCTATAAAAAAATCCTATCACTTGCTTCTCCTATTCATCGTTCCAATAAACTTCCGCTATTTAGCAGTAGCTATGAGAGTTTACAATTCAGTCCCATCATAAAATATAACTGTGTAAGTAAATCAGATCCCAATTGCCATTTAAGTTTTAACCGTTTTCTGGCTGAACACCTAGAGTACCACCATATATTTACAGATGCTGCGAAGCGTTCTCCGACGGGTTGTGTTGGGATTGGTACTTACCATTCTCAATACAACATCGTACAAAAAATAAAACTGCCACCTGAGACTTCTGTTTTTACCGGGGAATGTTTTGGCATTTTAAAAGCCATAGAATATATTCGTGTTTTAAAGCTTAAAAAAACTTTAATTTTTACTGATTCTCAAAGTGCTCTTCTAGCCATCAATAAATCTCCTTTCGTACTCAAATCGCAGTTGCCAATCATTTATTTAATAAGAGAATTTGCGTTCCGAACCATCTCTGAGGGTAATACACTGCAGTTTGTGTGGATTCCGGCCCATGCTGGAATCCATGGCAATGAAGTGGCTGATACACTCGCCGTTGATGCGGTGCAATGCGGGGACTTAGTTCCTTATACAAACTTTTACTTTGACCTCGAGTCTTTACCAAAGACTTTTCTTCGGAAAACCTGGAAGGAAGCTTGGGATATCGGAAGCAAATCGAAAGGTCATTATTTTTCATATATTCAACCAGACGTTCCGGAAAAACCGTGGTTTGGCAGGGCAAAGTTTGGCAAGATGGAGACCTCCATTCTGATACGGATGAGATTGGGTCATGTCTGCTCTCCAGCCCATCTTGCCAAACTTCATATCATCGACGACCCCATTTGTCTGTGTGGCACAGACGTAGGTGACTTAGATCACATTTTTTTCTCCTGTCCCTTATATGATCGTTCATCCTTTCTCAGTAACCTCTTGTCCCTTCGTACTCCTTTTCCTACCTCAATACTTTCTTTACTTTGCACAAATAGCTTTTCTGTATATAAATGTATAGTATCTTTCATTACTTTAAATAATATTAAGTTGAAAAATTCCGTGATAAATTATTATAGTTATATTTTCGTTTCCCTAGCTTTGTTTCCTTCTTAGTAAAATAAACGTGACATTGGCTGAATGCACAAACCGTGCGAAGCCAAAAGAAAAAAAAAAAAAAAAAAAAAAATATCTTCAAACTTTTCAGTGAAAGGGAAAATTCTGTTTTAATTATGAAAATGTTACCTAATTATACCTACGAAAGCTAATTTAAGCCTAAAATGAAGAGCATATTATTGATAAAACGTTACATTGGGTACGTGTCGGGAGACAGATATAAATTATTATTTTGCTGTGTAAGTAATAGTACTTGATTTTGTTAAATACTTATGAAACCGATACAAAAACCATTAAACATCGTCATATCATCGGCAGTGCGATTTCAACGGGCAACTGAGCTATTAAAGCATAAAAAAACTGTTAAAAATGTTTTGTCTATTGACAGCATTGCTACACCTCTGCCCAACCCTTCGGGGAAACAAGGCGTGATGTTATGTTATGTAGCATTGCTTTACAGGCAGAATGCGATCGGACCAACCCGTACGAAAAAAAAAAGTAAAATAGTTTATTCTGCACAAATAAAACGCATATTAATACGACGCCACGCACATATAAGGTAATACGAACGCCAAAAGTCCAGTATTTAAAAAAAAAAAAATGGTCGATGTCAGGTGATGTCTGGTTATAGTCTGGTGTCATATGGTCAGATTCGGCCTGCGGACTTAAAACAAAAGTACGTGAACTTGTGAATGACCCACCTGTGTTGTATTTCTCCTGGTACGAGTACATAATCAAGCCGGATATGGCGACGTGTCTGAATATATAAATCTGTCAGATTATTACACGAACAGTAAAACAACGTCAAAACTAAACGATGTCCGATTTATAGCTGTAAAATAATCGATTTATTCCACTTTGTGAATACACCTTTATAATAACACAGAACATGCTTAGTTACGTTACGACTTATGTAGGTTTCCATTCAAAACATGAAAACGAAACAAGGTGACAAGAGAAGTTAAGAAGCCTTACAGACGAATATCTTCCGGGAGGTACGTCTCAATTATGGTAACAAAGGTGGGCTTGTCTCAAGTAAATTGCTTGATACCTGCCAAGTGACCGAGGGCGCAGATC
Organism: Dasypolia templi; assembly: GCA_963555695.1. Classification (NCBI taxonomy): domain Eukaryota; kingdom Metazoa; phylum Arthropoda; class Insecta; order Lepidoptera; family Noctuidae; genus Dasypolia; species Dasypolia templi. The sequence goes on from OY743157.1 coordinate 9,388,712, forward strand.
AAACGCTCCTTTGTTTTATCTCCGTGTGACAGGGCGCCACCTAGCGGGCTTCGCGGCTCTTTGTGCCACTTGGCAATGTGTAGGTGACACTTTGTTGCTTATTTCTCAGCTTATTTCCATCACATTGTGAACAAAAACGTTCCGTTTCTTTGTGATGTTTTAGACACGTTTTGGTAGCTGTAGATGTTTCGTTTTATTGACAATGGAAAATAAATCATCAAAGAGCTTCTAAGGTTTTGAATAAATTTATGTACCTACCTATTCGCAATGTTTTGATACTATTAGCTTATATTTTTATGAAAAAGAAATGAATGCGTTTAATCTTTATCATTGAGATTGGTTATATATCAACCATTTGTTGCTTGTTCGATTCTTCAACCAGTGTCCATTACACTGATTAACATTAACCGCAATTTTAAAACTGTTTTACTGCACCAAATATATTTCTAAACACGTTCTTCTAATATAATCACCAAATTACTATAGCAAATGTAAAACTAACTCACTCATAACGTCTCATCACTCAAACCAATAATAGTAACACTGTCGAAATGTGTTAAATCCAGCAAAACATTATGAAGTGGGCAAGTCCTAACAGATCATGAGCCAATGTCGTAAAGCCGTGAGTTTACGAGACTTTACGATCGACGTGACGGCCGCGACGAAAACGCACGAACGATGACGGATCGTGTGTCTCCGACTTTATGACGCAAAAAAACTGTTTTGAGATCTGTCCTTATAATAAGTTTCGGGTGAAGTGGACCACCTAGTATGTTGTGTTGAAAAATGCTATAATTGTGTGTTACGTTAATGTTATCTTTAAAATTAAATACGCACACTTTTTTTGTTTATCGAACTTGTAACTATCGCAAACTATAGTTACCTACTACAGACAGATAATAGGTACATAAATTATCGAAAACGATATCTACTGCCTTTATAAAAGCCCATGATGATGATAATGACCTAATAGAAATAAATCATAAAAACGAATAAAAAACCGTAACTCAAAAAAAACCTTTCTATAAAACAATAAAAATGACAAATTATCGTTACAAAAAAGAATCGTTAACACCTCCTATGCAGTAGTAATGGGGACATTACAGATAATGGTTAGCGGCCATTTATTTCATATCTGTATTTGTTCATTCGCGCCCTAGAGGGACATGTGTAACTCAATAATTTCATTGTGCCCCGGATTTGGTCCACAATTGCGTGAAATATACCACTGCGTGCACCCCTAGCCGGGACGAGACATATGCTGCGGAACCCCACAGATGAACTAACTGATCTGCGTTTCGATATGCTTCTCAAAATAATTCCGTGCATCTTTGCATGTTTTCTAAAATATGTTAGTATATTTTTGAAAACGTGATAGGGATTTTGATTTGACTGAATTTATGAACTACTCATGATGATTGGCTATGATTAGTCAATAGAATTGTTTTCAGCATGATTTTATTTTTATTTTTGGTCCGGTTTAAAGATCCTTAATTAGTCTAGATGTAAAAATATAGGCACTTTAATATTTACATTTTCCAGCTTTTGTAGTATAGAATTTAAATTATATGAAAAAACTTAACCCGTACGCTACTGAAAGCTTTATTTTGACTCAAAAATAATTAAATCACGAAGGTGAGGAAGTTGTTCATTCTGAATCTAAACACTGATTGATTTCTAACCTCCTTGCTGCAGGGTCAATCTAAAAAAGAGTTATTTGCTTAGATATATGCGAGACGCTATTCAATAATCTTTCTAACATCGTCATAACATATTCGTAGTCGATCCCCCATATTATGATATCGCTTTAAATTCGTCAATGCTTCGCTAATTTGGTTTGCGCAATGGGGGAGTGATGCCGACTGATGCCAACAAATCCCCGTGTCCGAACGGCGGCGCGCCGATGAAAAAATATGACATCTCTATAATAGAGGATAATGTTCCCGTCGCGAGTTAATGTTAGCTTGATTAGTTATTATTTTACTTCTGTTCATTTCTATTTTGAATATGTTGTGTTCTGCATGTTTTTTTATTAAATAATATTTAATGAAAGTGATGGATGTGATGCGGTGAATACTGAAATATTTTTAACTACACAATTATTTTGAAAATAAGAGTTAGCGGAATGAATGTTCATAAATTAACAGTAATTTTTTTATTAGAAAAACGAAACGCTTTAAAGCTTCAACTTACCTGCGGCGAATTAAACGCTGGACGAGAGACATGTACAATACATACCTCTATAAGATATTAAAATATAAAAATATGAGTTTGTTTGTTTATTTGAACGCGCTAATCTATGGAACTACCAGTTGGATTTGAAACATACTTTTCGCATTTGATAGCCCAAGCTTTATCAAAGCTATTAACATTACGCTTCGACCCTAAGAAGCCCAACAAAAAGAAAGAAAAAAAAACCAGAAAGAAAGCTAACACGAAAACAAAGTACTGGCTCACAGCCGCACAGCTATATGATAAATATCTTATATCAAAACAAGAAACTTTACTCGGACCCAGTCACGGGCAGAAGCTAGTCTTCTTATATGAATGAAGCAACTCGCGCCCCGCGCGTGATTCGCCCCTGTGCGACTGATAAAAAATAAATTGTAAATTATTTCCAAATGATATTTATGTGGTTTAGCGAGACAATCAACGATACTTTCATGACACACAATGTTTTTTTTTCAGATTATGACAGTTCGATGATTTCGGTATTTGTTAACATAATTGACCACAGAGTCTGCAATTTCATTGACGTCGCGTCTCATTTATTTTATTTTTTATTTTATTTATTTGGAAGAACAAACAATTACACATTATATATTACAAAGAAGTAGAAAATTAGTAGTTATACAAATGTGCAACCAACAACGCTCTCCACAGATACACAAGAAGACAAAGACAATGTTGGTAAAGTAAAAGTCGGACAGAATAGATAAGTACATGACAGAAAATACACATAAGTAAGGAACATTACAGATAATTTATATTATTCACATGATTTTTTGAGTCTGTCAAGCAATAGAGTTCTAAATTTTCCAGCGGATAAGGCAAATAGATCCAAGTTAGAAAAATACTTATTGAAATTGCTTGTGAGACGACGTAAAGGCGAACGCAAACCTGCATTCGTACGACTAGCAGTAACGGCGAAAACAGGTCGTGAACGCACCTCACGTCCCTGAATGGTTCTAGGGACAACATAGCACAACTTGTTACGAATATCCACACAATCGTACGAGTTGTTACACAGATCGTATAAAAACATAGTTTCTAGAAAAGTACGTCTAGACTTCAAAGAGATCAAGTTGTATTCTTTCAATAAGTCGATATAGGGGTAATAAATACGACTTCTAGAACAACGGTAATGCATCGTTTTCAAGAACTTACGTTGTACACGCTCGATACAGTCAGTATATTTGTTATAATAGGGACTCCACACCGGCACCGCATACTCTAGTTGAGACCGGATTAATGATCGATACAAATGTAAATATGTGCTCGGGTGGACGAATTCCGTAGCTGATCTTATTACGAATCCATACATACGATAAGCCTGACTCAAGATTTTATCAACATGTGCGTCCAGGTGCAATTTATCATCGAGCAGTATTCCCAGGTCACGAATTGAGTTAACTCTGGCTAAGATTTCACTTTGTAGTGCATAGGGGTGTTTGAATTGGTTTTTATTTTTAGTAAAGCTGATAAAACAACATTTGGGAATACTAAGTAGTAGTTTGTTTTTAATACAATATTCTACTAAGCGATTAAGATCTAGTTGGAGTAAATGACAGTCTTGTATTGATCTAATGGGTCTAAAAATTTTAAGATCGTCCGCATAGAGTAGGAACTTAGAGTTAAGAAAACACATATCGATATCGTTAATAAAAATTACAAATAACAGAGGTCCGAGAATTGAGCCCTGAGGCACTCCTGACGTTGCGGTTATGGTGGTAGAATAGAAACCATTGACAGCTACTCTTTGTGTTCTATTTGACACATAAGAAATGAACCAACGTAACAAATCACCACGGATACCGTTAAATGCCAGCTTTTTCAAAAGCAATTCATGATCAACCTTGTCGAAGGCTTTTCGAAAGTCAGTGTATACAGCGTCAACTTGCACACGAGAGTCCATACTATTAAACAAATAGTCAGTGAATGCTATCATATTAGTTGTTGTAGATCTTCTTTTTACGAACCCATGCTGGTGCTGTAATATTTTGTCATGGACAATCGGATACAACTGATTGTGAACGAGCCTCTCGAAAAGCTTCGACAAGGCCGACAATATAGAAATGGGCCGATAGTTTTCAACATCCTGTTTTGGACCAGTTTTATGAACGGGAGTAATATTTGCTCGCTTCAAGACTTCGGGAAAAGTTCCCTGACATAAACATTTATTATAAATAATACGCAAAGGTGCACATAACGCATGAGCCGACTTATTAAGGAAAATTGGTGGAATACCGTCTGGTCCTGGTCCTTTAGTACAATCTAAAGATTTGAGGGCACTAAGTACTTGGCCAGTACTAAGCACAAGGCTACTAACAGGAGAACAATTCTCAGCATATTCAATGTCGTGGGTATGAATATTTGCGAGAGTGGAGGGTTCGTACACCGAGTGGAAAAAGTTTGCAAAGAGATTACAAATCTCCTCGGGATCAGTTGACGATTGATTTTTATAGTGCATTGTTGAAGGGATTGGAGCCCCAGATTGCCGATTAGAAACATAAGTCCAGAAATATTTGGTGTTTATTTTAATACTATCTTCTACTGACTTTAGGTACAGACGGTAACAGTTCTTGGATTCAGTTTGGAATCTCGACCTATAAAGTGAAAACTGTTCATAGTCAGATATGTTTTGATAGGTCTTCCATTTATTCCATGCCCTAAATTTATTTTTAAAAATGTGTATTAAAGAGGGGGAAAACCACAAAGGAAATTTGGTAGACCTAAGTGTCTTTAGAGGAACATGATCTTTAATAATTTGGTAAACAATTTCATAAAACGTATTCAGCGCGTCTTCTGCAGACTGCCCGTGAAGTTCATCATCCCAGTTTATATTGAGTAAATCGCGATTAATAAATTCATAATTTGCTTTCAAATAATTGTGCTTTTGAACCGTCTTTCGCATCATTGAACTATTACGCAATTTACTGGAGACTAAAATATACAACGGTGGGTGATAGAGATCTGGTTTTAACAATACATCAGTGCGGTCGCATCTGTATACAGTATAACGGTGATCAATGAACTCGGAGTCTAATATTTCAGAGGTGAGCCAAGTCTCGGTGAGTATAATAATGTCATAACAGTTCGATAAAATATTCATATATAGACCATGCAGTTTAGTGCGGAGCCCCCTACAATTTTGATAATATATAGTTAATTTTTCATCAGCCATTTTCATAAGGAAGGAAACCTAAAATAATTACAGTTATCGGGCCAATTAAAATAGCATTACGGACAATATCAAAAAACAAAAAAATATACTTAAAAATGTTCTCTTTGAAATCAAACGATCTTAATGAAGTCAAAAATATAAATATTGTTAAGTTATTAAAACTATTAGAGCACAGCATCAACAGGCGCAACAAAAAGAAACATGATACACATTTAAAAAAGTACATAAAACGTCCAGAAAACACACATTTAAAATAGCAAATACAATCTCCAGACAACACAAATACATGCATCCTCCGATCGCACCGCCCAACCAGTGCCCCCGCAATGAGATTAATCAAAACAACAAGAACACCAGCCAAACAATACGACCAGTCCGCCATACAAAAAGAAAAATCAATGAGCATAAACAAAGACATATACGCAATGCCAATAAGTCCGCTAGTTATCCTTCGGGGCAGCAGCACCAGGTCTGATTTTTCCAAGATCCTGGTGTGATCGAATGGCAAACGATTTGCATTGTTCTTTTTCTCTAACCAGAATAGTCCCATGTTGAAAAAAAAAAGCTTACTTAATTAAACAAGAAAAAGTAAAAACAGTGACCCTAATGTTCTTAGACAACCTGATAAAATTACAGTTAATTTACCAAATGGAAGTAACACTGAAATCCTCCTCACTATTATGTCAGCATCATTACTCGGGTCGTCTCATCTCCCCAAATCGACAATATCTGTAGAGGCGCGTGTCAAGTAATCCCTTACCCCTCCGCCTACTCCGTCGCGTGAGAAGTGAATTAAATCGCCGCGGGGTCCGATCGACCACTTAACGGATCGTGTCCGTGTCTTAGGATTGATAGTGCGCCGCGGAGGGTTGTTGAAAGTTAATTCGTGTTTGGTGTCAGTGCAGTCGCTTTATTACGTGTTAGAGGAAATGCAGTTTTCTTATGGACTTTCTGATCAGTGGGGGAGGAAAGAGAATTGTGGCTGCTAGCTTGTAATTAATTGAATGTGTTTCAGTAGATATTTTATATTATTCACGTCTTTGTAGTATAAGGATAAAGCCGTAGATAATGTTCACAAGGGGATCGATCTTGTGAAAAACAAGGCAAAGAATTGCTTTTAAAGGTAAAAATAGCAAAGCGGGAAAACAATGCAGGCCGAATAAGCGATAGAAGAAAGCTCGGTTTCCCATTTCTTGATTTTAAATTCGTAGATGTTGTCCGTATGTGCATTTCATATTTGCATAAGGAGTAGTAAAATTAAGAATAGCAACGTTTTAAAAAATAGCCACAACTTTACTAATTGATCAATCATCAAACAAAATAACCCCAATCCACAGAAAATTCCCGACAAAATTATAACATAACCAATTTAAGACATTGTCAAAACTTTATTAATCTTTATTAGTACATCGGGCGTGAACAAAAGTGATAAATGCTGGAAGTGATTGTTCTAAATAATCCTTTCAGTTTACAAAGACGACCCTCTGTCAGGCGGCGTTGTATTAACCCTTAAATGGCGCTGTGCGGGGGTCGCGACACGCGGACTGTCACATTCACAATATAGCTTCATAGTTTATTATAATATTTTCGTTCAATATTGCCCTCATTTCCCCTCAGTAGCTTTACACGTTACACACTACTGAAATTTAAAAAGCGGTCAGTTTTATTATACGACATTAGGAACTGTCACTGGAGACTGTTGAGGCAGTGGTGGCCCAGTGGTAACGGTCCCGACTTACGAGTTGTAGGTCGTGAGTTCGAACCCAAGCAGGCGCTTTACTTTGTGTAAATAATTTCATCACCACTGCTCTCAAAACGGTGAAGGAAAACATCGTGAGGAAACCGGCATGTCCTAGAACCAAAAATTCGAAGACATGTGACATCTACCAACCCGCACTGGGCCCGCGTGGTGGATTACGGCTCACTACCTCTCATAGAGAGGAGGCCTGTGTCCCAGCAGTGGGAACGTTATAGGCTGATTATACTGGAGACTGAAATAACACTATCTTTCCACTCCCTACTTTATATTAATATACATTTTAGTAATATTTATTTTAGAAGTATGTAAGTATATTTTCAAATTTTATGTTTATACATACGTAAATTAGATAATCGTTTGGTTTTATGTATTTTGTTTTATACTCTACTACACACACGTTGTCTACATCTATTATAATTATACTCTCCTATTGCATTTATGCTGGAAGAGATTTTTTAGAAATATTCATCACCTTTGTACGTATTTTTCTGTTCCTTCCTTCTTGTCTGTTTATATGTGTACATAAATAGTTAAATAGATAAATCAATTAAGATTCTTTATTTTTTACTCAAATTATTGAAGTTTTTTTTTAATACCTACTGTTAATGCTAGTTTTTATATACAACTAGCTGACCCGGCGAACTTCGTGCCGCCTCACAATATTATCTTCATTTTTTTTTGTGAATTTTTCACATGTTTTAATAGTTATTCAGCTATTCGGGGCGGACACAAATACAACAAATTAAAGATCATAATAATCGGTACAGCCGTTCTTGAGTTATATTAAATGGTGCAATTAAACCGAATTTGTTTTTTATATAGAACATTTGTAAAGAAGATTACAAACCTGTTACAATAAGTTGGGCTAAAATGTTTCAAGCTATTTCAAACAAAATGATAATGATTATAAGCTCCAATTACAACTAAGAAATTAGACTTAAAATAAAGTATGGCGCTAGTAAATTTACAAAATCACCCCGTGCGAACAGTCGCGCCCTTGTACGATCCGCGATGACAATAAATCATGTAATTTGGTGACGAAATACGAATTCCGCATCCTGGGCCGCATTACTGCCACGGGTGGATTTGTACTGTTCACATGACAGCAACACGCGGTTATTACTAGATTTACAAGAATATGACAATTTACACCCCGAAACATATTACATTTGGGGAGTCTACTCATATGATCAACTCTAAATCTCCTTGCTTATGGGGGAAAATGGATTCGTTGTATTCAGGAAAGGGCTGCGCGCAAATCTACTTGAATATTCTGTTTTAATTCTAATTTGACAAGCATTCCGTGGAAGCTAGCGTTTGTAACACATCAAGATTTCCTTCAGTAGTTCCTAGTGTGGCTGTATCAGTACATAGGCAGTAGAAGTCATAACAGTGTATATGTAAGCGGATCGATGTGGCTGGAATGGGTACATACACAAGGCGGAACAATAGGCCAAGGCGTCGACACAATGGACAATGCCCGTACCTTCGATACGATAAATACAATCATCTGGCGTCTTTCTGTGTGCTTGTCGGTATGTGTTTTTTTATATTGCATAACGTGTGTTTGTTTGGTTTCTACTAACAATACTGCTGAACTTATGTCTAACTTCCTTGTTAAAGAACATTCCTTCACAAATTCTAATACTAAAGCTTCATACTTTGCTAAGTTGTGACTGTCAATGGGTGAGTTGACAGTCACAACTTAGAACTGTCACGTTTATTTTCGGTAATTCATAAAAGTATATTGGCTCGCAGATGTCCGTAACGCTAAAGCTCGTATTATTGAAGGCGTGGTTCTGGTAGATAAGTAGATTTGTGACAGTACGGTAACGACACACATAAATTTGTTCGGGCAAACACCGTTACGCGGCTTAGCTTCCTGGCAAACAAGGGCGCCGGGTCCGAATGATACCACCGCGCGTTTGAGGGTTACTCTTTATTAGCACCGAATATGCCCCTAATATTGCTAAATAAATATCATAAAAATATTATTGGCTTGAATTTTTGGGACTGCTGTTTTTGTGAACGAAATTGTCATGTTGTATTCATGACGAAAGCAGCGTTCACTTTTTAATATAATTTACCTTTATAAGCTATATATTTCAGACATGTCAAAATAAATCCGGTTGAAATGAAACCCAAAAAAATCAGCTCTAAGTTCTCTGACCCTCCAAAGAATGACCTTAGTACATCTGACACCATACAGGAAGACTATCGTTGCATAGCGCGTGCGCCGACCGGTGTTCTATCACAATGCAGCGGAAGACGCCGCCCTCCGCAGATGGCGCTCCTACCAACTTGAAACTGGTTCAAACTGGTTTCTAATAAACGCGGTATTATTGACCCCAGATTTGAGGGCTGTTATTATTCAAAATCTTGAGATGCCACGTGTCTTTACAGACCAGCTTTTTTAGGGTTAATTATTGTGTTTAAATCATTGTGTCGCTGCATGCTTTCGGCTGGAATTATTTTTGCGAAATATTCATCGATGAAATTGGGGCGTTATCAGGCAATGTTGCCATGTTGGTGCGAATATTCGAGACATAAAAAAACGTCTTAGGTACCTACTTCGTTATAATTTTATCGCTCTGTGTTTTGTCATGTTTTGTAAACGATATAAAACCATTTCATCAAATTATTGGGTATAGCAAAAGGATAACGTTACAATTTTACCTTATCCAAAATATATAATTATCGAAAATTAACTCCATGATCGAATTTTGCCGAATCTAGTACTTTATATAGTACATAACGATTATTAAACTGTCACCATAACTTTAAAATACTTTAAATTAACAGCTTTGCTTCGACGTCTCAATCACCCATTTAAAATTCGGAAATAGGCATCCGACAGTTGCGTTAAGGCACGCGACACACTAGCAACAAGCACACAGACACACAAAGATAAGAACACGCGCCAATTCGAGTGGCGTAATGAATGTGCCCTAAAATAAACCGCCGTACAATGCGAACATCTTGTGTTACACGATTTTGTATGGAGAGGAAGTGGGAGGCAGCTGGCTGACTTCTTTCTTCAATTCGTAATGATGGTTTGTAGACGGTAGTGCTGCGCCTTTGTTCCGTCTCCTGTCGCGTGCCTCCGTGTATTATTTGACTAAGTAGGTGGAAAGGTGTTCGCGTAATGTACCGTTAAACGTCTCAAGATGTTTTGATTTGATAGCGAGGGTTGATGCAGAAGCCGCTTAATTATAACTATTATTACGCATGTTACAAAGACTCCAATGTTCTCGCGACATCCTTAGTCGGGTTGCACAGTACAAATGGCTGCCGATTGTAACGCAGATTAAATGGAATCTTGTTAGACTGGAAGCTGAAATCAGTATACCTACGTATAAATGATAACGATAATATTCAGTTATACAAATAATACAATGGTGATAAAAATAGTAATTATGATGACGTAAGAGAAAATCCCGCAAACGCCTTGCACGATTTTGAACTGATTATACAGATATACACATAATTCTAGACTACCCTAAAGTTGACATTTGTCGTCGGTAAAAACACTGCTGTGTCATATAAAAGAACAATACCAAGGCCGTCGAACTCTAATGATCAGCAAAAGTATTGTTTTCTTGTAACCGACGAAAAATTTCAACGCAGGTGGGTTTAGAATCATGTACTGAATCCATGGTTACAGCAAGTCTTCATGTCCCTGCCACCCTGTATAGAAAAGTAATTATTTCAGGGAGCTAAAAACATCCACGCGTGGTAAACTAAAACCGTCAGCCCAGCTTCCACCTTGCTGACTGGCCAATTTTAATTTTGTGGCAAGACACGAGCTATTGTAAGATTCGTGCGTATGCGGAAGTGACTGAGAGAGAAGCAATAGATAAAAATCTATAAATTTCTCATGTAAACATCATTTCCCATCTGGACATGAGTTACCTTAGCTTGCCTGGAAGTCTTGAAATAAACTCAACTTTTTTTTTTCGGTGGGAAATCATCAAATGACTTGGCGTGTATTACTGACTGAAACCCACCCGTGTTCCTTCATTTGCCTGTGCCAGGACCTCGGCATCTCTTTCGAATTTGCCGCGACCCTGAGGCATCGGCCTTATCGAATTGAATTGCTGTCTATGGTTTTGATATTGTTAAAGTAATTGTTGTTAACTTATTTTACTTCGATGGTCCTAGTTTATTATTTGTGTTTACTTAAAAAATAATCCAATAATGCATATGTAAGGTGTCACGCCCCTTATGCCTGGAGGCTTTTATTTGTGTATTAAGTTATGTTGTTTTTTTCATAGATTTTTTTATTGGTTTCTGTTTTGGGTATATTGGCGTGGCTAGCTTATATATGGCAGATAATTTAATATGTATTTTTTTGTGTTTCGGTTTTTATTCTTTGATTACCTTATAATTATATAATTCAATGGTTTTCTAACTAAACAGACAGCTGTGCTGCTGGGGAGTTTGTTGCGCCACTTCTTCTTCCCAGCTAAAGCACTAGGAAGTGGTGAAGGGCTGGCGTTTTGGGGGACAGTCTTATGTAATTTTTACGTTCGAAAAGTGCTGACTCTCAGCCTAGTTTGAATAAATGATTTTTGATTTTGATTTTTGATTTTGATCGGACCCCGTCATTATGTGCTGACATCTCTTTGGTCTGGTTCGGTCTGCCGTCCGGTAAGGACTACTTCACCGTCGACTCCACGCCGATGTGAATCCCTCCTGCCGTTATCTGCAAACCCGACTGTAGCGCGTTCCGAGGACCATGAAAACACATGGCCTCGGACTTGTGCAGGGCCACTTCGAGTCCCAATTGGCTTCGGCCTACCTGAGTTTGAGATTAACAGATGACTCCGCCCTTGTGTCCAGCGTGTACTATTGGCTGTACGCTACAGGTGCTGATGAACTCTTTTGAAGTTGACTAGCACGTAGCCAAATACAGGGCTGACTATACACGGTTAAATTTAGTTCGTTCTGGAACCGAAAGCCATGAACTCGGTCATCGAACTCGAAACGATTGAGACCATAATTAAAAAAAAAAAATGAGAACTCCAAGTAACGCTTTCTTGCGATCAATGCGTAAGTATGTAAAACGTATCGACGAATGGCAGCACAAGCAAACGGTATCCAAATTTGACAATTATTCACAATAAAAACAATAAATTTGATTTTTGGTGTTTTTTTTTAAATAATGGTCTCAATCGTTTAGAGTTCGATGATCGAGTTCATGGCTTTCGGTTCGAGAACGACCTAAATTTAACCGTGTATATACATATATTGCCAACGCCATGCCAAGAAGAAAAAAATATCAATCGGTGGAAACTTACATAAATGTATGATTTCTTCAGTCGCCAACGACTGGAAAAATCATACATTTATGTAGTCCATCCAACCGGTGTACTTTTGCTAAAGACATGCCTACCTATAGCCGACATTACGTAGTCATTGAAACTTACTGAAGCATGAAAATAATATTTTTATTACAACACTTAGTCCTCATATTATTTGAATTACAACATATTGATTTAATAAGTAGGGCAATGTGCACACTGGATACCAAACAGTTTTGCGTATCGTAAATAGATCGGTTTTGTTTTGTGTTACGAATGGTTTTCAGGCACCTGTCAACGATTCAAACTCAAACTCAAACTCAAAACATTTATTTCAAATAAACCAATTACTGGCACTTATGAATTGTCATGGTCGGTCGGTCAGAAAAATGAAGTTAGTTGCCCATTCCAAAGCGTAGTAGGTACCTATGGAGAAGAACGGGCAAGAAACTCCACGGACACTTTTGGTTGGTTACATCATTCATGTTGAAATTATGCATGTGAGAACGATGCAGAACGTTAAAAGCGTCCGTTATATAAATATGAAAACAATTCAAAAATATATTTTTTTTAAATACGCCGTGGCAGCTAAGAGATGACCAGTCTCAACTGACGGCGCCCGTTCACGAACATGACGCATGGATTAGCACCATTCAACTCAACCATTTTGAAGGGAGCTAAATGATCCAACAAACGCGCCACCATCAGGGAAACATTAAAGTGAGCCTGACATACTCTCAGCCGCCAGGACACATTCAAGTCAATGAAAGACGTACCCAGTAAATGGTAGCTTTAAAGCATGTACATAGTACTCACATAATATGGCTTATAGCAAATAAACAGTACAAAAATATTGAGTTTATATAATGCAAAGGTTCTTGATATTAATCTTCAGCAGCTCCAACAGTATTTTCAAATGCTAATCAATTAGTTGGTGCGTCCTTGAGGAGCAGGACCAGCGATTATTAGCCAAGCATTTTTATCAGCAATGTAATCCCCTAACTTATAATATGCTCGGCTGCGTAGTGTGCGTTTTATACAAGTATTAAATTTGGTTTCATTTAGTTGATGTATGTGGGGAGGTATTTTATTGTAACATTTTAAACACCATGAAAGATGAGTCTTTAGCCAGCCTGAAACCTGGTTGAACAAATTGGTCCCAATTTCTAGTGATATAATTGTGTCTTTCACCTCTTTTACTAAAAAGATGTAGATTTTTCCATACGTACATGATGTTTTCATAGATACAAGGTACCGTCATGATGTTAATATCTTTGAATAATTCCCTTAGAGAGTCGCGCCTGTGGAGGCCATATATGGCTCTGATGGCGCTTTTCTGCAGAATGAAAATGGAGTCGATGTCTGCAGCCCGTCCCCATAGTAAAATACCGTACGACATAATACTATGAAAGTAACTAAAATAGACTAGTCTCGCGGTATCTACATCAGTAAATTGACGGATTTTTCTCACAGCATATGCTGCTGAACTTAGCCGTCCTGCAAGGGATGTTAAATGAGGACCCCATTGAAGCTTTGAATCGAGCGTGATCCCCAAGAAAACAGTTTTATCGACGAATTCTAGTTTCTCTTTATTCAATACTATCTCACAATTAGTACTTTTGACATTTGGTAAAGAAAATCTTATGCACTTAGTTTTTTTCCCATTTAATACTAAATTATTAGCAGTGAACCAATTTTGGATCTGCAGTACGCCTATTAATTTTAAAAATTAACGAAGTATCGTCAGCAAATAACACCATATGTGGTTGGGTTTTAAACAAATGAGGTAGATCATTAATTTAAACTAAAAAGAGGAAAGGACCCAATATCGAGCCTTGTGGTACACCCATTTTTACTTTTAGACCGAGTGAATTGACACCGTTTAATTGGACTTGCTGCTGTCTATCATTCAAATAAGATTTTACTGACAAGAGCACAAGTTTTCCAAGTCCGTAATGTTCATTTGTAGTTGTTTGTCCGTAGTGTTGGATTGTACGAGTAGGTCCCGTGTTGATGCGGTGGGAACAGTCAGCGATCAACTATTAATCATGAATGTATGTACCTCTGTTGCTTACATGGGACCTACCTGAGCGAGAAAATCACTTATAACTAGTCGCTTCCTCGTCGGCGGATAGCGGTGGCCGCCAAATAACGGTCGCGGTCATAGCTGTCTTGAAAAATATGGCAAAGGGAGAGACTTTACGGTGTCAAAAAACGTGTCAAAAAAAGTAAGTTGGTGCAATAGTCAGTACAATCAGACATCAGTATATGGAAAATTTTATCACATAATATAGTGTCGTGTGTCGTTGACGTCATTAGACGGATCAATGTGGTTATGTTGAATAAGATAAAACGATTTAAAAAAAACTTGTGCATAATATTATATATTTTAGTTTAGCTTGTATAGTTGTATAATGTACTAGCTTCCTAGCCTCCCCGTCGCATCGCAACACCTGCCGGCACTTCGTTTTCGCTCAGCGTGCTTTCTTACTTTTTTTTTTTTTTTTGCTCGACGCCTGAGGGTTATAGCGTGATGTTTTATAGCCTTCCTAGAGAATTTGGTGGCTATGAAATGCATTTTTTTTTATAAAGAGTGGTTCAAGAGATTATCCCTTAAATATAAACTTACAAACAAATTTTACCTGTTTATAATATGACTATATTATATAATACAGATGTCAGTATATTTCATTGAAAATTAAATTCATTATTTACTCCGTCTGCGCAGGATTTGGTTTCATAAGGTGATGTCCAGCCATCTTCATTGTGATCTCATTTGAATTAATAGGTACTCTCATTGTTTCATGTTTAAAAATCATTCATTAAAATTACGTACGCTTGCAATGTTTCATTATTAAACTTGCAAATACATGTAAAAAAAATCACACAGGCATTCGATCATTTGCCACGTAGTTATATTTTCTAGAAGTATTTTTATCACACCATCACACCATAGTGCTGTCCTTGTCTAACACTTACTTTAAAACGTTTATAACTGTGCCGTTTTTTAAGCTTTTAAACTTTTTCTAATACTGTTTGCACTATTTGGAAACAAACATTTTTTTGAAAAAAAAAAAAAAAAATTGTCATCATCCCCAATGGGGGGAATTTTTACTTATGTACTAAAATGTAAAAAAGGGTCTTACAACTTCTACTGAAGTCTTGTAATTTAGACTTGACTTGTACCTACTTATTATTATTGTATTTTCTAATCTGCAAGCGCCTGTTTTTCATAATAATAGGTAGTACGAGTACCTATCACAGTTTTGAACTATAAACATTGATTATATTTTGGAAATAGTAAACAGTTTCCAAATGGTTTTAATTTTAATTTGATTTCAACCAAAATAAGTATGAACACAGCTGACAGCTAGTTTTATAGATAACACCACAAGACGATATTACTGATGACAAAGATAAATGAGGAATTCCTTTAGCGGAATATCATATTTTATAGAATTTCATCACTCTGTACCTAACAAGGTTATTTAAAGTTATGGGAACCTAAACATTTGTTTTAGAAGATAATACGACTTAAAAAATGAACAATTAAGGTTCATGCACTCACGTCCTTTCTGTCAATGTCAAGTCGCCGATCAGTCACGTCAAAAAATATAGTTACGTAGAAGTAGTAGAACGTTGGCTACACACACGTCACTACCGGCGCATCAAAGCCGACGTCGCGTCACCGGCTTGTATTGCTACGAACGAAACATGGTCAAAATTTTTTTTATTGAGGCGTTGCTATGACAGACTGATTGTCTGTTCAACTGATCGGCTACTTGACGTTGACGTGTCTGACGTGTGTGCATGAACCTTTAAGGTGGTAGAACTGACCTTTATGTTTAAATAAAAAGATCATCATCAGAAGGAAACGTTGGAATATTATAAATAGCTTTTGCTAGCGACTTAGCCTGCGTAGACTTTGGAATCTATCCCACGGAAACGTACTACTGATATAAAAATATCCTGCGTCGTCGCCCAGGTCGTGGTCTATCTGTGTGCCATTATTATTGTATACGAAATTGGAACTGAAAAATATCTATTTGTATATGTGCCGTCTTAATTTATTTTCATATTATTAACTCCTGATTACCTATTGTTCTACTCTTGTAAATATGTCGTTGGTGTGCCTTGATTAAATAAAAATAAAAAAACTATTAGTGTTTGGCATGAAATTGTGACACCTAACTATACATGTTCACTTTATTTATTGTTTCTATTTTGTTAATAGACATTCGATTACCTAAGCTATTTTGGATGCCTTTTGGCGCA
The DNA here is from genome assembly GCA_963555695.1 of Dasypolia templi. Classification (NCBI taxonomy): domain Eukaryota; kingdom Metazoa; phylum Arthropoda; class Insecta; order Lepidoptera; family Noctuidae; genus Dasypolia; species Dasypolia templi. The sequence goes on from OY743157.1 coordinate 9,405,453, forward strand.
AGTTACATAGTTTGAACCATTTTTTTTATGTTTAAAATCTGTATAATTTTAATGATCATAAAATTTATAAATGAATTCGAAAATTTGAATTAGCTAAATTCAAATCCGTTCAGCCATTAACGCGTAATAAGATAACAGACATACAGACAGAGTTACATTGGCATTTATAACGTTAGTATGGATTTCATATTCATCTAGATTAAATTCATTTGAATACTGTTTCTTCTGCAAACATTTTTCTTTACTCAATAAAGATAATCAAGCACAGCTCGTGTCTACATAAACGTTCGTGGTAAATCGTTTAGGGATCTATTACGTTCGCAATTTAGTATAATTATCCGGCTAATATCCTGTGCGGAACCCTCTTCAGTGCTGGTCGGTGCCGGCACATCATTGAGGGCACTTCAACAGATAATATGGGTGAAATAGGTTTGCTTCCTGAGCAATGTATTTTAATTAAACGAAGAAACTTTGTAACGCAGTAGTTGGAGCTCTTTGTGGCGTGCCCCGTTGATCCCGGCTGTTATTCGTGGGTCTTTGGCAGTCGTTAAGGGTCGTCAGAAATCCGAAAGTCTGATAACCAGTCTTACCAAGGAGTATAGTAATACCCAGTAACTGGGTTTTGGAGGTCTGATACGCAGTTGCTCCTTGAAAATACTGCAGCCTAATTGCGTAACACATTTACGTAAACGATTACGACTAATGTGTTTGATTTTGACAGTTCAACAACATCCATTGCGTTATTTACATTGTTGAGCAGATTTTTTCATCGAACTTATGAAGCAATGGATTAGCAATCTGTTTCAAAACGATTCAGATTCCGACAGAATGTGTATTACGCAATTAGGGTGCTGGTTGGAAAATGGCATATAATGATGAGTTGGAGCTCCAATGTCCTAATCCAGGTCATGGTCTACCTACGTTCCAAATTACATCAAAATAAGTTCAGCCGTTTTAGCGTGAAAGCGTAACAAACAAACACAAAAAATCACAAATGTCATTTTTCTCTCTTTATTATTATACTAGCTGACCCCGCAAACGTTGTTTTGCAGATTGCCGATTCACAGACCTACCCGATATGCACACAAAATTTCATCAAAATCGGTCAAGCCGTTTCGGAGGAGTATGGCAACGAAAACTGTGACACGAGAATTTTATATATTAGATATTAGTTGTTGATATTACTTCGTCTGCGATCCAGGATGAAAGGTAGCCTATGTCGACAAAAAAACTTACTTTCGCATTTATTTTATACTAGCTTTTGCCCCGGGCTTCACCCGTGTGGAGGTCGAAAATCCCACGGAAACGTACTACCGTGATAAATCGTGATCGGCGGCGGCGATCTCTCGCGTCCGGCCCTGGTCCAGGCCATGGTACGGAGCGAGAGGGAATGGAAAGCCGTCACCTCCTTCTGCGAAGCAGTAATGCTCGCGAAGGAGGAGGCGGAGCGCGTGAGGCAGAGAGCCTTGCGCCCTCACGCCCCCACTAGCCGCCGCAGGAGACGCCCAGGGCGTCGGGAGTCGCCTGCAGATTCCCGGCCACCGTAGGCGCGGGCTTGCGGACGGCGAGCAATGGGAAGCTCGCCGTCCGGTAGGAACCAGGCCTGGGTCGACGGCGCGTCGTGTTCCACGCGCGCCTCAAAGAGATGTCAGCACAAAGTGACGGGGTCCGATAGGGCCGACGCCTCAGGGTCGCGGATAATTCTAAAGAGAAAACCGTGGCCCTGGCACAGGCAACTGAAGGAACACGGGTGGGTTTTACGAAATAAGTCTCACGAAATAAGAAGTTTCTTCTAATTGTAAAATTTAATCATGATTCAAAAGACACGTAGCGCCATCCAGTGTCCTAACGCAAATGTGACCGTCGAAAGTTATTGTTCTTTTCCTCGGGAACTGTACTTTTTTTGCTGGATAAAATGTACCCTGTCCTTTTCTGTGCCCCTAACCACGTATTTGCAACATTTCATGATTATTTGAGGTACAAATAAACTTACTTTGGCTTTTTCGTTAGGTTAGGTTAGGCTATATTTATATATAATATAATATATACTAGCTGTTGCCCGCGATTTCGTCTGCGATCTCGATGTTTTGACACATGTTGCTATTTCAGCACATAGAACCCAAGCAAGAGAGCGGGTCATTAAAAGCGCATAATCTGTTATGAAATATTCTATTTACACCTTTACTTTTGTTTCAGGAGCTGATGAAGATGGAGAACCTTTAGCGAAGGATGATAATACAGGTGAGTCAGGCCTTAACCTCATCTATCCTAGCAATCCTATCAGCAGCTGCAGCAATCCTTATTTGGTATCTGCTTCTCTTCTTTTCATTCCCCAGCATGCGTATCATGACCGGGAAGAATAAACAAAATGACAGATAGAATAGACAAAACGACAAAATCAAAATATTTTATTTCACACAAACCCTAGGTCAGATTCTAGGTGCACGGTTCCGATTGGTCGTCTCCTATGGAGAAGAGCCGGCAAGAAACTCCATGGTTACTCTTTTAAAATAATTGTCTTTTACGATGTTTTCAAATTACAGTGTTATTAAGTATGGGAGGACAGTGTAGGTTTGTCAACAAGTACCATATGTTAAACAAATAGACTATGGTCTATAAATTTACAATCTACAAAGCCTACAACGTTCTCACATAATATACATTTATCTCATAAAATAATATAGTAAAGTAAAATAAAAAACTAATTTGTAGAATATGCAAAATGACAAATATAATAGACAAAATGAAAGATTTCTTTAACGCATGCTGGATCGATTATCTTGTAGAATGCGAACATTTGTTTTGTATTTCGCAAACCATTGAGCCTGACCTGTAAGTACTCGTAATATAGGTCTCTTATACACGAAGTAATCGGCACTCTTAAGTATAATAAAAATTTTCAGATCATTTTAATTATTAGTCAATTATTTTTGTCTAAAACGTTGAGCGATAGAATGAGAATAGGTATCGATGTTATCAGCATAATATTGATAAGGTAAAACACAACATTGTATTAATTGTTATCATTTAAAAACTACTTTTACGTAGATCAAGGTACTGTCTATATCTGTATACCATATGTATGATATGCTTTTCAACGCTTAATATCTGTTATAAGTACTATGGATATAGAAATAAAGACTATTGTTTTGAATAAGCTCCTTCATCCAATTTATAATTACATAAAATTTATAATGTTATCGATAACGATATACGTAATTACGTACACCTACTAAAACATAGGTACGTGCTTATCTTTTACACATAGATTGTACTGGAAACGGAATATACGAATGTACTTTACACCTGAGTATCTGTGTTCCAAATGTCATCCAAACGGTTTAGTGCCGCTTTTACCAATGTTACTGAATGTGTTCAGCGCATCTAAAACGCGTTCAAAAGCTGTCAGTGTAAATTATTATGGAAAATTGACACTGACAGCTCTTGAACTGGGTTTAATAGTGCCGATCGCGTTCAGTTTCATTGGTGAAATCAAGTTGAAAGTTAGTTGTTTATGCATGATCGAGTGACAAACAACCCTATAGCCATTCATGTTTTTTAATGTAAGGACTTGTAAGATTTTCAGTTCCATTTGTTTGACAATCATCATCTGCCCAAAAGCTACTTTTACCAATTATGTGGTTAGTGGTGGTGTGTCTTTTTATTTATTAATCGATGAGATTATCACATTCCTGATCTAAAAGAGGCATCGCTTACGATTATTACTAAGACGATTACATATCGCAGAGTTCATCTTATCTCGACTTTTTGCTGAAGGTGGACTGATGTCTCTTTTGTTGTTATTTATCTATTAAGATTTTTTGTTGTTTAATTAGTAAGCCGTCCATTTTGATTTGTTACGGTAAAGGGTGTTTGAAAGTGCGTGCGGCTACAGTTAGAAATCTTTACCGGGTAAGTAATGTTACTTTGATTATTTAGTCTTAAATATTGATAAATTATAATTTCTTAGGTAAGGAATCGGGTTTTTTTTATTGCAAGTCCAGACGGTTTAGCTGTTTATGCATGATCGAGTAACTTCACAGACTTTCATATTATTTAATGTAAGGACTTGTAAGTTTTTCAGTTCCTTTTGGTTGACAATGCAAAACTTGTTGCAAAACTCGTTGCAAAACTCGTTGCAAAACTCGTTGCAAAACTCGTTGCAAAACTCGTTGCAAATCTCGTTGCAAAACATTAGCTTCCAGCCTAACCGGCTGCAGCTGAATTTCTGGACAAACCCAAAATACACACGATACTTTACCTAATCATTTTTAACATCATCTTACATTCGAAACATTTGCCACATAACAATACACTGTCGCAAAGATGTGTTTAAATTACATGGATTGGGTTATCTACATCCGCAACGGAAAACTTCCAATTTATGGGTCGTTAATCGATAAATTACGTATTAATTCTCATTAATAATGTAAAATAATTTCTTTTTATTTACTAATCGATGTTATTATCACATTATGATCTAAACAAGGCATCGCTTACGATTTTTACACCGAAGATTACATATCGCAGTTCGTCTTATCTCGAATTATCACTGACTACGTAAGTGACGATTTTCTTTTCAGTGATGAAAAGTTTGCTGAAAGTGGATAGGTGTCTGTTTTGTTGTTCTTTAGCTGTTAAGATTTTATATTGTTTACGGTGTTTGTGTTATGGTAAAGTGTGTTCGGAAGTGCGTGAAGCTACAGTTATACATCTTTTAAGGGTAAGTGAAGTTAGTTTGATTATTATTTTAGTCTTATATATTGGTAAATTATTGGTATTTCTCAAGTTTTTTTTAGATAAAGTATCGTGTATTTATACTGCATTTTAGAAATGCATTTTGCTACTATAAATATTAATATATTTCAGTAACGTGAAAGTTGAAGATGTCAGTCAATGTCTTTAATTTTTTTTTTTAATATCTTTATTAGAATGTCGTTTATTTATTTTTATCCTTATCTTGCTACATTTTTAAATATTTTTATAAAACAATTTAAAAAAAAAACATTTAAAAATATAAAAAATAGTGGTCCGCTGGTAGCGTGAGTAGGGTCCTAGCTACTGGTGGTTAGGGCTCCAGAGACAGGAACCTCCTCACAATGCAAGCCGTATCGAGGAGTACTGCCTTCTGAATCAGGCCCTTGATCCAACCGCCTAACGAAAGCCTCGAGAGATGTTGGTCGAGGCTTTTTGCCATCAGGCCATTGGCCGATACGACAATCGGCACAATGACAGCCGAGCTCACATTCCACATGCCAACAACCTCGTGTGCTAAGTCGAGATATTTAATTTGTTTCTCTTTCTCAGCTTTCACGAGGTTCTCGTCATGTGGAATGGTAACATCGATAATCATTGTGCGGCGCGCTAATCGATCTATCACTACTATGTCAGGCTTATTAGTGATAATCGTCCTGTCAGTAATGATAGACCGATCCCAGTACAACGTGACAAGGTCATTTTCGAGAACTGGGTGGGGCACATACTTGTAATAAGGTACCTCAGAATCCATAAGTTTATATTGCAAAGTTAGTTGCTGGTGAATAATCCTGGCTACTTGGTTATGCCTGTGCAAGTACTCGCCATTGGCCAGACGAGAAATACCAGTGATAATATGTCTGATGGACTCACCTGGACGGTGGTATGCCCGACACACGTCCCTTCATAATAAGTCTCCGGTAATTATTCGTCAAGATAACGTCGTCCATAATTGCACAGACGAAACCTTCAGTTTCCCCGAAAAGGTCACCAAAACGTAGCCAGGATACGTACGCTAGGAAATCTACATCAGGCTCATGAAGAGCCCGATAGAAGCGCCCGTGAAGCTCCTTACTTTGCCATACCGCCTAGCGGTCATATTATTATTATGATAATATGACCGCTATTATTTTTTTTAATTTTTTTCTTATGCGTAATTTTAATTTGTGTTAAAAAAGCTGTTTGAATGTATTGCATTAGGTTTAGGTAAAGTTAATAAGATGAAGTGAAGTTCATAGCCCAATTAAATATGGTAGTTTTATTAAGATTTTATTATAAAATAAGTATTATGGGGGCTGGTTTTTGACGTCGAAATTGTAACATTATCTACTTTTATATTTTTCCGAACTGTTTAACTTTTAATTCAACCTTATTTTTACTTAGAAAATATTAAATACGGGGTAGGCGACTTATAATAGGGGCTTTTCACACAGTGAAAGTGAAGCTAAATATAAATAATGGCTAGGTATTTAGTTTGCTAAATAACTAGCCATTATTTCAATAGATCCCGCTCAGGCGGAGACTAACTAATTTATATTAAATTTTAAAACGTTTAACATGAGCAAGGCAAAGTTAATACGAGTTAGGTGGTTAACTGAATGATGATATCAATTCTATACTTTCGTTAAATAGGCTGTGTAAAATTGGCTTGTTAGGATAATACCTAATAATACTCACGCCTTTTCGCAGGGGTAGGCAGAAACTACAGAACGCCACCTGCTACGATCCTTACATACTCCTTTTGCTTCGTTTACGTTCATACCTTTTTTTTTTGACAAATGTCATAACATTATGTAAGAAGAAGGAAAATTGTGTTACTAATCTTTTATAGAAAAATTAAGATACAGTTATTTTACATATTATATAATAATATATTACGTGTATATATTTTTGCAGACAGTCATGGCCTAATCTGTAGGTCTAACAAAAGGTGTGACTAAACGTGGCGTGATGTTATCAATGTCGATAACGGTCACGTTTTGTAGGTTCTTTTATCTTTTAAAGATATTTTGATTTCTAAGAAAGAATAGCCTGTGTGTTCACCTGTAGGCAGGGGGAAATGAGTACCTACCTAAAGGTATCACTTAGCTAGAAGTCAAGGCCAAAGAAATGCTTGTAAAGGCGGGCTTGCTGCTTAAGTACAATCACCTCTGAATGGTTCTGATTCTCAGCTACAATAAATATATTAAAAATTCATATTTATCTGCTATAAAGTACGATCAATTAGGTTGATGGTGAAGCCGTTTCTTAGTTATAACCAAGATGGCAGTGAAACCTTAGTGAGGTGATAGGTTTTACACTCCTTGAGTGAAATAAATTAAGTGCTCTATGTTTATAACTTTGTGAGCTCCGACCTAAGTTTAATACTAGATACACAGACGAAGAACTTTTATCTGGAGAGTAATTACTGCGGTTTTTGACATTCACTCCATACAAAAGCTGTCAAAACTCAGATAATTGACGATTGAAATTATAATTAAATTAAATAAAAATAATTAGTATTGCAAAAGAATATTGAAGTAAACTAAATATAAAATTAGTTTAAAGTACCTAATGTTAATTTGTTATGCATACGTATACTTGGGCTTTCCCGTAAGCCTTAGAAACTTAAGGATTCTGAGTTCAAAGAAATCAATTTTGATTATTGTACGTTATTTGACGGCCGATTAACTGATCAGAGGTACGCTTTTTTTTTTTTTTTTGGGTGGGAAATCATCAAATGACTTCTCCCGCTCTGGGTGGAGCGGGAGGGCGTGTCAGATTTTTACTGACTAAAACCCACCCGTGTTCCTTCAGTGACCTGTGCCAGGGCCACGGTTTTCTCTGTAGAATAACCCGCGACCCTGAGGCGTCGGCCCTATCGGACCCCGTCACTTTGTGCTGACATCTCTTTGAGGCGCGCGTGGAACACAACGCGCCGTCGACCCGGGCCTGGTCCTTACCGGACGGCGAGCTACCCATTGCTCGCCGTCCGCAAGCCCGCGCCTACGGTGGCTGGGAATCTGCAGGCGACTCCCGACGCCCAGGGCGTCTCCTACGGCGGCTAGTGGGGGCGTGAGGGCGCAAGGCTCTCTCCCTCACCCGCTCCACCTCCTCCTTCGCGAGCATTACTGCTTCGCAGAAGGAGGTGACGGCTTTCCATTCCCTCTCGCTCCGTACCATGGCCTGGACCAGGGCCGAACGCGAGAGTTTGGCGTTACCGTGAATATGTATTTAATAGGGATTTATAACGTGCCTCTCATGTTACCATTTCAGATTTATATAGAATAATATGTTTTTTTTTGTGTTTCGGTTTTTATTCTTTGATTACCTTATAATTATATAATTCAATGGTTTTCTAACTAAACAGACAGCTGTGCTGCTGGGGAGTTTGTTGCGCCACTTCTTCTTCCCAGCTAAAGCACTAGGAAGTGGTGAAGGGCGGGCGTTTTGGGGGACTGTCTTATGTAATTTTGACGTTCGAAAAGTGCTGACTCTCAGCCTCGTTTGAATAAATGACTTTTGATTTTTGATTTTGATTAATATCACTATGTTATACTGATAACATTTTTCGTTAAATAAAAGTTTGATTGCTCTAGATTTTCTTAGAAGAAAACGTTTACATAGGAGACAACTTAGCAAAACGATATTGATAATCTGTTTGTGTACTTACATACGAAACTGGGTTAGCGAATAATACAATGGATAAATCGGTTATTATATTTAAAAAATTAGTTTAAACAAAATGCAAATCTATCAGGTTCATCAATGAAATGTCATCCTTACATCACCTTCACAATTCACAACAACGGATGCAAATTCACCATATTAAGACAGGACACGGACAGGGAAGAACCATACCATTCCAAAGAACAATTAACCCAATTACAGCTAACAATAAAATAATTAAAACTCGATGGGCGACGAAACTAATCATGAATAACAGGAACCCGTATACTGTGTTCACAGTTTTGTTTCCTGGCTGCTTGCTTGCTTGCTGTCAGTTTTACCTTTATCAAGATTATAACTGACGGAAAACCCACAGTCTAATACAGTGACTGATGGTTTCATGAAATAAATTCACGAATATCGAGATATTTAGGTTTTTGCAGTATGCATGATATGAATGATGGTTATAATTCATAACTTTTTAATTTTAATTATTTGTATTAATAATGATTAAAATCAACTAAAATAGTTCGCATAGTCCTTGTCCTCTTTCGAATCCCGTATATCAGCCAATAAACTTTTTTGGCTATGGAAATCCTTTTTTAATAGCCAATCTTTCATCCAACGCTTTCTTTTTACACGTTTTTTGAAATTCCAATACAGGCTTTGAGTGAACACGCGTATTCTCTGTAAAATCTTGGGTATGAATGACGGCGACGATCAGTCATAATGAGCGTCCAATGTCGATTTAATTCCATCACTCACCATCAGTCCTTCGTCAGTCATGACTTTTGGAATTGAGTGACGTTTGCGCGAGCGTCTAATGGACGCCTAACAAGTAAACAAATATGTGTTATTGGAAAAACACTTTTATAAGTGAAGCTCAGTTCGCGCAAAAAATTCAATAATTTTTATCACTTTTTAAAAAGGCCAAGTTTTCTGAAATCAACTTTATTTGTACAGACATAAAGTTGGTATTCGTTCGAGAAGAAATAACATCAATTGGAAGCAAGGATTTGAATAGACTGTAGGTTTCATAGTTCGATAGTTAAATGTGTCGTGAATCGATTCTCTTCCCGGTCGTAACCGTGTGTCATTAAGCGTCGGTCGTAAACTACGGTCGCGGTCGCGGCGATCGGAATGCGCTGCGAGGCACGCCCGCAACCGATAAACCGGCTTCTGTCTGGTGTTGCCATGCTTGTGGCTTGGGAAATTTTCTAAGTAAATCGAATGTAAATAATAGATTGGAAGAAGAGCCTGTTGGGCGAAATGCAGGCTGAGTGCCTGTTATGGCTCGAAATTCCTCCAAAACACTTGGGGATTTTGACGTATCTTTAAATTCCACGATGTTGGTATGGAATGGTATGGTAACCAAAGTTTAGCTATTAATAAAAACCGCAGTTGTTCAAGGCTTCTGATTCTTTTTTTAAATTCAATTACCTGGCAATACCACAGGTCCGATAAACAGGCTTCTGTCTCGGCACTAAAAAGCGCCTCCTCGCTTCCTTTCGCTCGCACCGCTTTACGATCGCTGCAGCGCTGCATCGCTCTGAAGCCTAATTCGTCGCGGTGCCTAATTAAAACATGCGAACGTTGTCTCGGCTCACTTTGATACCTGCAAGAAATCTGAGTGTATCTGGAATTATTTGCGTAAGTTAACTTTTATGTGTTTATTTTATTATAACACATTCGTAATTCGAAATACGAAATACTCGACCTTATAAAATTTAATTCTTAGTTCGTTTGCATTGAATAAGACTGTTAGGTTTTGTTGCTGTTATAGGGGATTATTTAGAAGAACTAAGCTTGACATTTACTTAGTAGGCAATAATGGTAATTCAAGACTACCCAGGTTGCTGTGTAATATTTTCAGGCACTTCTAGCGAATTTAAGAGAAATTATAGGTATAAAATGCAGATAGCGAGCATATTTTTCCATGACAATTTTCTAACTTTTTTTCGTATACATCATCAATGTTTAGGACCTTTTTGAGTGCTGTCCCAGAGACAGTCACTTAAACCCAAAGCCATCTAAATCTTTCCTATACCACTAGTTCACATTCATGATTCCTATTACCTGCAGTATTTTCTGGGCGTGTATTTTTTCCTGGTCGTTGACCTTTGCCTACTAGAATTTTGATACTGAGAGTTTTGTTGTTTGTCGGGTTTTACTCGTTTTCCTAATTATTTGTAAGTATTTTCAGATTTTAAGCCTTTCTGATAAGCCTTATTATTATTGTTATTATTGTTCTTATCGTTGACCGTTAACTGTAAGGATGTTCTAGTATGAGTGGACTCTGGTCATTGAACCCTATTTTCGATATCACGATATTTTCATCAATAAATTATGTACTACAAACTTAACGTTTTGCCGCAATTATGTGAGTAGGCACTACTTAGATACCAACTGTCCTTCTTTATAGTAAAAACATGGTAAAACAATAACCTACGGTAACGTATCTTTTGTTTTGTTTTTATCTAAAGATTGGGAATGATATTAAATCGTTATGAATTTATGATATAATGGGCGTATATTCCCTCTTTACATGGTACATAGGGGTGGCACGTGCAACAGTTTTACATGAGGACCAGCACCAATTAGAAGCAATATCAAAACCGGCGACTGAAGTGCCATCATTATCTCGGCTGTCGCACGCGAAGCTAACTCTTCCTCCCCTGCCATTGGGCATAAAATTCTATAAAATATTCATGGGTTTTTGGAGACAAGTGGAGTGAGCAATCCTGAAGCATGGGGTTGGAACATAGTTAAAGCGTTTAGGTCGAGAGTCGTCGAGTACCTTCAGCCTTTTGTGGAGTTTTCTATCGTTTTGGTGGGTTTGTAAGCCGCAGCTATTTTGTCAATCGTGGGGGAGCGTGTTTCGTTTTGACAACCCTTGAATAAGTTGGCGCAGGGATGCGGAAAATTGTCGAACATTATGTGCAGTATTATGTAATATCCGATTACGAAACGAATATCCGTGTGTTTCTGAAATTATGATAAGTGATTGGGTATAAAGTTTTAGTGTACCTATTCAAATGCATACTCAGAATACGTACCTCCATTTTATAGGTCCTTCAAAAAGGACAGATGCGTAGTAAGTACCTACTCTCAGCCGCGTGTATGGCCAGATGTAAGTCTGGCTGTGAAGTAATAAAAAATCGTAGCACGTGGCATTCAGTGCTTTCTACATGACACTTTGCATCAGCATTTTGATTTCGTTAGGACATAGCTATATTCTACATTACAAAACATTATTCATCATTCCCTAAACTAACCTTCAGTACAGATCACAGGCATCAATAAAATAGATAAACCCATCAAGTAACACTTCATGTAATGTTAAGACACTCCTACGTAGAATCAATCGCGGAAGTAAAAAAAAAAACAATTACAAAGTCTTTGATAGTCGTCCACAAAGGTATATAAAAGCCAATAGTTTGTAGGTTAGTTAGTTTAGCTAACGTACCGTAAGATTTAAAGTAAGCTGGAATGTAGTCGCAATGGAGGGTTACCGATGTATTAATATCGTGAACGTTTCAGTGTGTAACGACTGTATAAAGGCAGTGAAGCATAAGCGCACTGATTGGATACCTATTTCTGATTTAATAGGATCCGCATATTTAGATATCCGCGGTACGTGAGCGAATACGAAATATACACACCGCGCATAACACAGTCACTTTTACACTACTATCAGCTTTAATTTCTACTACGTAAAGATCATAACAACGTGCACGATTATGACAATAGTGACAGTAAAGCAAGCAATTTTTCCGTTCGTATGTGTGTTGTCGCTGGCAATTGGCGAATCGTACGTTTTTTAATGTGTTTGCGTGAAATTTTAATAATTGACGCATTCTCTGAGCTCAAATTATTGCTGCTAGATAAAACTATTTGTGAATTTCATATATTTTATATATATTACATGCGTAGTTTGGAAGTAATTTGCGTAAGATATGCATTTCATCATCCCCGATAGAAGACAATCGTGTATCTTTCGTGGGTGTTGTCAAACGTGACTAAGTATGACATTTCACTTTTAGAGATCAGATATAGTGTAATACCGACGACAAAATACTGCGGTAACCATGATTTTGGTACTCATCAAGTCATAATTAATAATTAAGGTATAATTACATTAATAAATTCACAATCACATACACACACACATTACACGTTATCAAACAATAGGTATTCGAATTTGTGAACGAAATCGTGACTACAGCTGTTTTCGCAAAATAATAATCGACTCGTCAAGTTCGAGTGGAGACACATATTTTTTTAGTAAGTTATCACTAGGCACACACTAGGCACAATCCAAATATTATCATGTTTTTATTATGAGGGGTTTAGGTTGTGCGTTCTTTAATGGTTTTTGTCAGTCAATCAGTTGATTCAGCATAAAAGGTAAAATCAGTGGTTACTATTAACACTTTCGTATAATCGAGCTTGTAACTACTTTTTCAACCTTAAGATGAATATTACTTGTGTCATCAAACGACATGGTATTTATGTCTATCTGACAGTTCGATAGTTTCAACCTTAGTGCCAATTTCACCAATGAGACTGAACGCGATCAGCGCATCTACACAGCGTTCCAGAGCTGTCAGTATCAATATTCACACAGAAAATAATGACACAAACAGCTCTTAAACGTAGTTTATGTTCTGATCGGTTAACTTTCATCGGTGAAATTCACCCTTAATGAAGTTTCAATTTAGTAGGAATGGTGGTGAAGAATGATAAAGTTATTACGAGGTCGACTATAATTAATGGCTTTTATTTAGAACAACCTTATTATTATTGGATTGAACCTTAATATTTGGGTTGTTGGGAATCTCTCAGTAGCAGCCGGAAGTCTGGATTTGTGTCCGGTTGATGGCAATAAAGGCTCGCCCTTTGTAACAAGGGACTTAAACATAACTGGCTAAATTTGGGTGTACTGTTAGGCAGGTCTCTGCCTAAACCTTCGGGGATTACAGATGACTAAAACTTCATTTGTGAGAATTAAGAGTACACGTATAATAAAGAAAATGGGTTCAATTAAACGTTCCATCCTCTCAGTTCTTCCCATATTCCGACACAATGGGAATAAACTCTTATATTAAACTGTGACCATTGTACTGAGCCTTTGTTCTTTTTTATTGTTTTACCCCTTTTCATCATGCAGAGCACCATTGATATGGAAAAGATATAAATTTTAATAATACTTAGTAGGAATTTTATGCTTGTAAATGTTTTTTTTGGTTCTTCTAAATTTATGCATATTATGCATTGAACCTATCATACCCATCCCCTTCAACCAGATACGCAGGTGGCTGCATGAGTCCACTCACACACAAACGGAGAGGTGGTGGGCCTCTACACCGGGCTGCAGGCAGTCCAGGGAAGCTATGCCATCCTTAGATGGCAAGCTAACCAGATGTTTATTACGCCTGGACAGGAATGGCCTGCGGCTGGTGACGGGGACCAACAAAGGACACTGACACTGACAAACACTTCCACACAATAGGCATAACGGTCAGTCCTCTTCGGACTGACCGATCGGGCAGGGCTTGCATGGAGGCTTCGGAAACCATCGCGCATGTGCTCTTTGAGTGCACAGGCGTTAGGCTACCCAGATTAGGAGAGAAACCCTCGTGGCAACCAGATCTTTCACAGATGTTCTCAACAGACCAGGAGTTTTTGATCAACTTCTGGATGGAGGTGGGCTAGATTGAATAAGGGAGGAGATTGGACTCTCTATAAAATTCGAATACCTAGTTCATGATGGTGGATAGATCTGAGAAGCTGGAACTCACTGGCGCTTTGGACCTAAAAACAGCGGACAACTTTAGTTACCTGGGTTCCAACATCGCCAACAATGGTTCTTGCGAGAAGGAAGTGCGCAAGAAAATTGGCATGGCTAAAGGCGCAATGTCTCAGCTTGATAAAATCTGGAGAGATCGCAACATTTCCGTAAAAACCAAAACCAAACTGTTAAGGACCCTGGTCTTCTCGATCTTCTCCTATGGCGCTGAGACTTGGACGCTGAAAGATGCTGACCGAAAACGCGTTGACGCTTTTGAGATGTGGTGCTGGAGAAAGTTGCTGCGTATCCCCTGGACAGCATATTGGACAAACGTCTCGGACACACTGCGAGAGCTCAAAATCTCCTCACGGCTATCATCTGAGTGCCTGCGCAGAATCTTGAAATACTTCGGTCACATTGCTAGGAAAGACGATGGCAACCTAGAAAAGCTAATTGTGACCCGCAAGGTGGATGGGAAAAGACTTCGTGGACGCAGCCCAATACGATGGTCTGACCAGATCCGAACCGCCCTTGACACCACAGTCCACAGCGCCCTTCACACAGCCAAAGACAGAAACAGATGGAGAAAGATCATCCGAGAGAAGGTGATACTGAAGGGAGGTCACGGACTCTCAGCATTGAGGAATACGACGCAAGGAGAAGGAGGTTATTGCAATAAAGGGTTTAGAATAAAAAAAGAGTTACAAGTGAAAACAAAAATAAAAACATATTTATTTGTAATAATATTTTACATCAGTATGGATAACAAACCTATACGATTATTTATAATAACTTCTTCTGCCAAATAGGATGTGAAATATTATATCAAGGAACTTAGAAGCAATTTGTTTTATTTTGACATTTGAAATGTTCAAAAAATTTGACAAGTAGATATATTTCACCATAAACATTAAGCTTCTATCATTAGTTTCCAAAGTAAGTGATTTTAATAAGTGGTTATGTAGGGCAGTTTGTTTACATTAAGTATTTCACATTTTATTTGGCTTTAGTGAATAAAGATTACAAATTGAGGATAGCTTATGTATTCATTTTCTCTAAGAAAAGAGGATTGAAACTAAACATCATTTTTTATAATTGAATAATCACGTATATAGCGCAATATTCAGGATAAACTATTCCGAAACTTAAACGTTACTGTTTCGGTGATGCAAACTTTATAGCGTGGAGTACACGGTGAGCAGTTTTTAATGACGTGTTGAAAAATTCAGTAAAATGTCCGGTTGGTATGAAACCGTTTATTTCATATTCATTCACCATGTGACGTCTTGTTTTTATAAGCTTTCCACTTCATAAACAAGCGCCCGACTAGCAAGGATTCCCTCTTCCTCACACCTCTTAACCCACAGACTCACAGTATTTCTCTAGAACAAAGAATGTCATACTATTAGACATCTCTAAGCAAAATACTCTAAACTATAATAATTAAGAAAAAGTATTATAGATAAAATTATGTTTATAACACTTAACTCATCATTCACTAATTTAAACAAATAATAATTTAAATTTAGTAAAATATGAAATATTTAAATGATAACACTCACACTTAGTCCATTTGTGTTATCACATCATTTACGTCGACTTTTACGCAGCGCAATAATGTTGCCAACGCTTCAATATTTATATTTCACTGGATTTTGAAAATTATAACCTCAATACCGCTAATTAACAGATTTAAACGTTCGTCACTAATCAAAAACGTTCAATTAGGTGAATAGTCGTAACGAATTGCATTTACCTCACAGAAATCGAAATAATTTATTCAGTTTTGCTGTGGTCTACCTACAAAAGTCTCTAAGTAAACATGATGAACGAGACAAGTATCAAATGATTATCGAACCAGTTCAAGTAATTTTATTAAAACAAACAAAAATTAACATATCAGAAACTATAAATAGATCTTATTTGAAAATAACATCAAGCTTAATCCGCAGGCGTAGGTGAGATTCGCCATAATCGCTCCTACCCAAGCACGGTAACGACTAAGCTAGCATGCCATATGTTAAGTTAGTTGAAATTATGAACTACTATCAATTACCGACTAAGTGAGTGTGTGTGCGTGTTTATAGTATAGAAACAACTTATAGAAGGTCGTAAGTGAAACCGAAGCGTCAATCTATTGCTTTGTGAGATTGCTTATGGACTTTTGAGCGCTACTGACACATATATGACTAGACAAGAAGAAAGGAACACAAAAATACGTACAAAGTTGATGCTTATTTCTAAAGAAGTCTCTTCCAGCATACCTGCGATAGCTGCGATAGGAGAGTATATTAAAATAGATGTAGACAACGTGTGTAAGAATACCTAGACGGGAAAACAAAATACATAAAACAAAAACAATTGTAAACCACACTACGAATTTTGATGTGGATTTTTTTGAGAACTTATTCTGGAAGAATTATGCTCACAAGTTCCGATTTTACTAATGTAACTGAACGCGATCATCACTTTCAAACTCAGGCTGTCAGTGTCAATATTTTCTATGGAATATTGACACTGACAGCTCTTGAACGCGTTTTAGATGCGCTGAACGCGTTCAGTAACATTGGTGAAAGCGGCCCTAAACCGTTTGGATGACATTTGGAACACATTTAGTCAGGTGTGAAGTACATTCGTATATTCCGTGTCCAGTACAATCTATGTACAAAAGATAAGCACGTACCTATGTTTTAGTAGGTGTATGTAAATCGTTATCGAAACGTTACATATTTATGTAATTATAAATTGGACGAAGAGGTCTATTCAAAACAATAGTCTTTATTTCTATAAACACAGTCCCCACGACTTTTAACAGATAATACGCGTTGATAAGCTTATCATTCAGATAGTATATAGATACGGACAGTACCTTGAACTACGTAAGAGTTGTAAATAAATGATAACAATTGAATGTGCGTTCAGTTCAGTTTCATTTAATTGTTTCATTCATTCATATTAAACTTACATTAAAGAAATGATGATGTTTTTTAGTCGTGAAAACCGTGAAAAGTCTACTGCCGAAGCATGTAACCACCGTATAACCTGAGGACAGAGGATTAAACTAAGAATTAATGACAACACGACTTGACAGTTGCCCGATCGAAAATTGAATTTGTCAATTGTTTTGACCGAGTATATCTCCAGAGGCGGGTCGCTTGTTTTGTATCAAGATGCAAGGTACAGTTAGTTTTTGGCAGAGATTAGCTTTATAGAGCATTGTCTTTGTCCCTCTTATGTACGACAGTACTCTTATGTACTCTTTCTAAGACTTAATGTGTTATATTTATGCCAGCACGTGAAACGCTTTAATGAAAATAAACCCACTAAGTACTGTATTGTATTTATTTAAGTATATGTAAATTTTTTGCATTATGTATTTAATCTTTTAGTTTTAGACTCCACATATACATATTTTTCTGTACTTGTTTTCACACATTATTGTCTACATTTCTTTTTCACTTCTCCTATCGCAGGTCTGCTGGAATGCATCTCCTAAGAAATAAGCAGTACCTTTGTACTCAAATTATAATTATGTACTATCCCTATGTATTTTACTGTGTGTAAATAAATCATAAAAGAAATAAGTACAGTACCTAAGTACATGTGACAGAAGATCTACATAAAATAGGAAAGGGAGGTTTACTCCTCTGATGGGCCTGCTAAAACTGATTCATTAATTTCTTTAGATATTTTCAAAATTTCTAGAAAGATTACATTTCGAGAAATTTGTCAGTTAGACAATGAAATAAGGACTACACCTTATTTCATTGTCTAACTGACAAATTTCTCGAATCAGTTTAAGCAGGCCCATCAGAGGAGTAAACCTCCCTTTCCTATATTTTTAAAACGTTCGCAATGTACTCTCCGTTACAATCTGTCAAAAATACCATTAATTTACATTAATTTTTGTCAAGTTTTCAACATTGACTGTCGCTGATAGTTTTTTTTTTGTTACAGAACAGGTATGATAGTATTTTCCGCCATAGAGCTATTGGTAATAATAATGACAATATGTATTTTTTAATTAATTAAAATAATTCATATCATAAAATAATAGCGCCGCGCCGTTCTAAAACTAAAACTTTGATTTTAGTTTAAGGCTCGTTTTGACACTATCTCTCCAAATGTTTTGCATCTTAAAGTTACTTCTAATAACTCGTGACTTTACTTCCAGATTACCTTGAGCCTTACTACCTTTTAAACTTTTGATAAAAGATTCAAAACGAAATAGAAAACGAGTCCCATAAAAAAAGTTTTGTGAAAGTCACAAATCAACATTTTTTTTAAACCCTAAAACAAAGCAGTACCACCCCCACTTGTTACATCTCCGACCTCATCCAATTATCTGAATGAGAACGATGATTAACTTATTCAATTGGGTACTAATCAAAGTCGCCGTGGGCTATTTGCGACGCGGTAAAACAGGGTTATCCGTGGCTCCGCACGTGTCTGAGGTAGGGTGGGACTAACCCCCCCAGCCCTGAGGCTATATGAAATTAATTTCAAGTACGCTGCAGGATTTGTGTACATTGCCTGTGCACTGATATCCGGGTAATAGAGACGTATCTGCGAATTTCGGATTTTGGATATCATAATTGTCGGGTAAAAGTGTCCTAAGAGATCTTCTTACAGAAATAAACATTTCCTTTAAAAGCAAGCTCCTCCAAAAGGAAGGTAAATACTATATTTTGTCGTGTTGTAAATGGCTTTGAATGTACCACGTAATATTGAAAAAAACTTTTTTTTACGGCATTTGGAGTTATTGTTAAAACAAATAGGCTTTGTCGGAATATATTTATTATCCTCAATAAGAACCTCTCGCATTAATTCAAACTCAAAAATCAATGCATTATTCAATTAAATCTTTTACAGGCACTTTTGAACTGTCAAGGAGTCGGTCAGTCAGATATATGAAGCTAGTTGCCCGTTCTAAAAGAGTAGTAGGTACCTATGGAGAAGAAAAGGCAAGAAACTCCATGGACACTCTTTTAAATAATATTGTTCTTATAACATCACCAAAACTGTCCGAAACCATTTTCAACGAAACCTATACAGTTCTAACAAGATTCCAGCCAGCTTTCATTTTCTCCCCTATCCAACTCAACCGCGGCAGTAAACACAGAGAGTAGGATGTTGACTCTGCCCGGCCACAGCGCGTATTATCCGCAGATACCAGCGTTTATCTACGGCTAATGTTGTTCACTCATACATTTTTGATTAGCTAATGTTACTTTATCCAACAAACGTTGCAGTATACAGTCAACAATAAAGTGGACTGGTTTGCGATCGTGTTCTGTTATTGTTAGTTAGATTGTTATATAAAGATACGATACAATATCCATGTTTTGTGTTATTGGTTGGGATTGCAAGATTCACAGCACTGTATGATTTACACCAGCAATCGTTTATAGTTTTCTAAAATGTGGTGATACCAAACTTAAAAAAAAATATTGAAATAAAGCTTTGCTGCGTAACCTTCCAAACAAAACAAATGAAATGAGAGAAAGTTCCAACTCGCCTTGTAGAACTTCATTGACAGGTCCAAATACTATGAATATCTACAGTTATTTTTATATAGTTAAAATATAATAGAACATTAAATACCCCTCCTCCCTGCCTCGTTGGTCTAGTGGTCGCAATCGCTACCGCCGAGCATGAGGTCCTGGGTTCGATTCCCAGGTCGGGCAAAGTGTTATTGGGTACTTCTATCTGGAATTTCTCAGTAGCAGCCCGGAGTCTGGATTTAGGCCCGGGTGTTGGCAATAGGCTCGCCCCCTATTACATGGGACCTAAACATAACTGCCGAAATGTGGGTGTACAGGTACACCTCTGCCCAACCCTTCGGGGAAACAAGGCGTGATGTTATGTAATGTAATGTAACATTAAATAATAAGTGATTCATTTCTGATTCACTTATGATTTCTAGATGTATTTGTATTTACCATAAACTCATGAACACACCCTACATACCTATGTGCCCAGCCCACCTACCTACTTCATATCTTATTCCCTGCACGCACCGCTATCAAAGTACCGACTCTCACACAGATTGCCCATTTACAGATCCCCCGGCATAAAGCCACATAGACACTTACGTGTATAACGGCACATGTATTTCTCAGAAACGTCCCTTAGAGGAAGAGAGGTTTTTAAGAGGCCGAGTGAGTGGAGAGCGGTGTAGCGATCGGCTCCAGTGCTCACCCCGAACGACAGTAAAAAATATGAGCATCCCGCCATCCCCCTATATACCCACTCTCCCCCGCGCCATCTTGAAAAACTTTGTCACTTGTAGCCGCAGATCGATCTGTGTCTACGACGTCTACGGCGTAGCGGCGTAGGCGGTATTCGTAGCACTTTTTTAGAATCATGCTACGGTATCTTGTCTGTTTTCGTAGGAAGGATTAAATTTCGTACATATTTCAATTCGTGGAATGTTTTGAATGAAATATTATTGGTTCTATGAAGGAATATTTTTATTCATGCCCAATCATAATGTCTGGCTGAGTATTGCACATCTGTTTTGATACATTCATATTATCGATTTTAAAGCATGATGATGCATAATTATTGTATTAGAATATTAAACACATCAATGTCGGTAACAAACTAAAATGACCATCACACATAACTTGTAAAGTTTTAATAAAGCAAAATATTTTGACTTACACAACATAATACACGAACTGTAACGAACGTATGCGTATGGTTTCTCTTTTAAAGATGTTGCATATAGTTTGTTTAGTCGAAAACGTGATTAATATGTACCACCTATTGTAAAGACCCTTCATAACATGACTTATGTCATTGAAATGATAATCAGTAAAAGGATTTGTGTGGAATTATTCACATGACTACCTCAACTAAGATACGCCCTGTGGCTACTGATTCTTTTGTGTACATAAACTCTTACACTGAACTTTATACGTATGAAGATAGAATTGATTGTCGCGTGTTTTCGGGCACTTTGAATAGAAATAAGGACACCTAAGGGCCTCAGCAGGTGTCCTTACAAATGTACTCGGTAATGTCCATGTTATTTGTGAAGTCAAAACGTTTGAATGAAGAACTTGAATGGAATAATATAATCCAAATGTATGAGACAAATCTTTTAAGATCACGGTACGTACTTAGGAAGTAGGGCTGAAATTACTTATTAAGTATTACATGAAGTAGAATTGGTCAGTTGTATGTATGTGAAGGGGTTTTTAGCCCTGACCAGTGAACATGTTTTTAATGGATTTTTTTGTTGTTTGGTAACCCTTTCTCTACAGAACTACCTAACTGCCTACTTATTACTACCTGCTGATAAAATAACGGACATATTTTGAAAGGCAAAGTTATGCGAAAAAAAAATTGAGGTGTGTGATCTCTATGACATAGTAACCTATCGACAAAATTATCAGTCGTTCAAGATTACAAAGGCCATAAAATTAAGATAACTCGATCTTTTTAATGGCCCATAATTCATAGATGAAAAGATGATCGAAGATATAACAATAAGCACTGATTAAACGTATCTTAAATTTACACATTTCACAAAAAAAAGTCTACCCAACCCTTATGTCAAAAGGTCAAGGAAAAGGAGCGACCCTTCACGCCTTTATGAAGACAGGTAGGAGATAAGTAGAACCCTTCCGAAGATAGCAAAGTCATTGTTGCATCAAAGGGTTTCGGTAACCAAAATTAGTTGCATTCAAATCCGCGTGACAACCATAACGAACCGTGCGAAATTTCACACAAAAGGCGAAAAAGCGAAGTAAAAAATGGCGGAAAAAAATGCTTTTTTGGGTATTTTTTTTTTCGCAAAATTAGGGAGGCGAAAGGGTAATGTTCATGGCGTGACCCCCCACAAGACATGTTTTGATTGAACCATATCCCTTTTTTAACGGCTTTTTTAATAAGGGGCTTCTCATGTGTGATCTCAGTCGTTTTTTCACCAATTCCATTTATTTCAATTTCATATCAATCTATCTCATTCGAATACTAAATGCACAGTTCAAAGATCTGAAACTTTTACTCATTCAATAATAACTCTTTGAATAAAATCTAGTCTTAATATGTATACGTAATAGGCGTTTGCCCTAGATCTCATACAATAAATACCTATCAGCGTATGATAACGTTATCAAATCGATTCGATTGTTTTCGGTAGGAAAAAACCTGTACTTAGATAATTTTAATTAATCGGTCCAAAGAAATTTAAGTTGTAGGCGATATCGAGTATTTTAGTATGGTGTTTGTACCTACCATGGAGCTACCAAAGATGAGTAATAAAGGATAATTTACAGCAAATTTGGAAAAGTAGTAGGTTTTTTTTTATTTTGTGGTTCCTTGGTTGACTGATAGAGAATGACTAAGGCACTAAGTCCACCTTTAGTACCAAGTAGTACGAAGGTGGGTTGTATGCGAAAAGCTTAAATAATTAAATTAAAGAAACCAATTAATTGTATGGAACTTCACAAGCTTACTTTAAAACTTCATAAAAATTGTTTATCAAGACGTCCACTCAATAGAATTCCATCAAAAGGTTGCAAGCCTCATCTAACGGTTTGTCATTGTCTTTCCACAAGTAGCGGCGTACAAAAATAATACAAGTCAATAGAACAAATAAGGTATACGCACACGGATTTATATCAGATGCATTGTCGTGCAATCGTTCAGGGGTTGAGAACATTCATGCGAACTTGCCCGACCGACTTCGGCAATGTCCGGATGCCTTTATTATTTCGAGAGCCCTATCAAGTGAGTTACGTTTTGTTTTTCCCTTCGTTTACATGGTGTTCTGTCTGTGAATGGCAAAACAATTGTCGAAGGGAATTTACGTGGGACACGTTTTTTTTTAATTTTGTTATGTTATCGGATACGGTTACTAGGCTGAAAAGAATTTGAGAATATGTGGGAAAGGAAATACGCACGTATCTGTGAGTAGTTTTTCAATTTTCCTTTGCATTGTTAGTATTTGCTTTTTTGTGTTAAATGTTAAATAAATATTACCTACCTAGTATTAAATAAATGATATGCAATATTTGAATGCAGAATGAGAACATGCTGTATATTGAGTAATAAAAACTAAGAAGTAGAGCATTAATTTAACTAAAACTTTTGTTTATTGACGATTTCTTTGGCAGACACTCGACTTTAATGTACCGTAAGTGCAACATAATTTAATATGAATTCTATTTCTATGACCTAAGATTGAATTTCGTTTGAATGTATGTTACCTCAAGCAGGGGTACTAAAGAATAGATATGGGGTCCAACTTTGATAGAAATTCTTTTGATTGCAAGACCCACAACGGACCCCAACGTATATTTGGACAGCAACCTGAGAGGTCTGAAGTGCTCCCGAGGTTTATAATTACTATAATTTGGAGGCAGATGAAGAAATCTCAAACGGTTTACAGTACATAAATGTCCATACATGTTTGTTATGTATTGTGTATAAAGGGAGATTGTGTAGAACTTATTTAAAAAGAAAAAAGAAAATCTCATTATTTCTATGGCGGTTACTCAAATATGTCAGTAAAACAATGTTATTATGAGATTGTTATAGTGTAATTAGAGTAGTTAATAACAGTTGTAATAAGGAGTGATAAAACATAAATCAAACACGCCCCTCCATTGACAGAAACGAAACCTTTGAACATCACACATCGACATATCTATAGTCTATATACCATCATAAATATTCTATTCATAAATAAATAAAACTCCGCCGTCACGTGATTCGCACAAAAAAAAAACAAATACGTTTGCATCGGTTTTTATTAAAAATGTGATGAGCCTCGCATGATATATGGACTGGAAAGCGTAGCGAACGAAGGTCTACACAAATTAGGGTGAACACCGTTTACAGCTTATTATTTTAGTGGCTGGTTGGTTACTAAGCACAAAAAGTTAGTTCGTTGAAAGCAAACATGGTTTTGAAAATGGTAATGAATTTGTGAAAATGTAAATTTTCCAAGTATTGGAAAGTGGCGAACTTTGAGTTTGCTTTGGTTGAATACCTATAAGAATACTTAGGAACTGATGAACTGACTTTCTCTTGTTGTGTTTTAAGCTTTAAACACAGGATAAAAATAAAAAGACGCATCGGCTTTTTGAAAATTCATTAAAAAATATCGGTCTCAAAAAACAATTTAAATGTTACTACATCTTATCGTTCAGAGCAAAGTTATTTATTTATCTGATTATGATATTTGCTTTACCACATCAATCGTTGCTTAATTCGTGAGCACCACAGCATCGGTATGACACAACACACATCCCTATGGCACGTTGAAAAAATCTCGTTTTAAAATAAGCAATTTTTCACGGATCACGCGTGTGCGCCAGACTCAGTTTAAATTTTGATTTACTGGTGCCAAATGTGTGCGATATCTGTCTGAGTTATGGCATTGTTAATGCTGTATCACACATGCAAGGAGTATGCACACTAGTCACAGACACTATGGTAAATGTATAAGGATGTGCATGCTGATTTTAGTCGATTGTTTTTGTGCTTGTTCTTTTTATAAAAAGTGGGAGAAAAGGAGACAGTTTTTGACGTAAAATAGTTTGCTTTTAATGTAATATTCCTTGTATCAATTGAGTGAGACTGGTATATTTTTAGTTACCTGGTTTAATATTAATTTAGGCAATGATATGTCATTCATAAAAAAAAAACTTACTATTGTTCAATAACTATTGTATTTTGTATGGCACTTTATGTACTACGTAACGTTTTATGACTGTCAAAATTTATTAATGTAAAAAGAATGATAAGAAAAGTAGGTACTTTGATACCTACTCTAAGGCTAAGGACACTTGTCTATCTTTCTTAAATGTACTTTTAAATACTTGGAAATGTATATTCATTTCATCATTGAAATCGGTAATTCATATTACCGATTCGTTTTCCATATTTTATTATCACACGTTCTCATTGATAATACCGTTTTTGCAAACTGTGAGGCGGTTTTCAGTGTCTAATCAAATAGCAGGACAAGATTTGATGTAAACGCTTAACAGTTAATAATTCCTTAATCTCAAATTCTTCAGTTATCAATATGATAGTGACTTTTTTAAATTACCTTTTTAGTTCGATATGATCTATATGAGGTATTAGTAAAGTGTTTGTTATAGAACGAAATGTAGGTAGTAATAAATAATATTTAATTGGCATTTTCATTCAAGTTAATAGTTGAAATTAATGACCTTATTTTAAATTCCATAGTTCTGATTTCACATAGGTACTTAACCACAGTTACCTAAAAATAGTAACCTATATACAATATATACGATTGAAACAAAAATGGGTACTGGTCATTGGAAGGGTTGAACCTAAATATAAAATATTTGATGACTTTCGACTGATCTGCGATGGATTTCGAAAACATAAGGTCTACGAGGAAAATATTTCCCAATGATAAACGTTATTCGACACTTTTTTAGACATGACCTTATTTCCATTCAATGCGACCGACTGCTTTAAATTAACAGGACAAGTTAAGATTAAATTACAATTATTGGTATTTTATTCGTTTCATTGTGGTCATAGTAAAAAAGTGGGAATATTTCAGGATCACATTCACCAGTTTTTTTTTTGTAAAACCTAAATTTGATTCAACATCACAAAAGTGACCGCACTGGTCAATTGATTTAAGAGAATTCACTTGTTTTCGCGAATTCACAGCTCGACGCTGTGAATTCGCGAAAACGAACGATGATTTCGGATTTCGAAATCATCGTTCGAATTTCGTACATATGATGTATGTTCGAATGAAGCGTTGTTGTTGAGCGAAATTCAAATTTTCTTATGTTATGCAATTTGCAGGTCAGTGTTAGGTTGTATGACTAAAATATGATTCGCGACCGCAACAAATTTGGCTTCACAGAATTATAATAATTAGAATCAGCAATACAACTCCTCAGGTTAGAATTGGCTGCAAATGTAATGATTTTATAAAGTAGTCATTTAATAGGGTAGCATAAACTTAGAGATCATTCTATTAATATATATTTTTTACGGTCGCGAACCATATTCGGATCAACATACAACCTCATACTGACCTGTAAATAGAAAAGAAACGTCAGAAAATTTTAATTTCGCGGGCTGCCCTCTCGCTTTCGCCTTAAGTATGTAGTGTAGTGTAGTGAAAATACTGAAGAAACGTTCAAAATCTAATTACAATCTCATCTGAACATTACAGGTATTTTTGACAGATTGAAATAAGAACGCGGCCGTTCTTAAAAAAACGGGAATTACAATCAAAGTTTTAAACAAACTTCACTTTTTATTTAAAAAGGAAATCAATGATTTTTATCGAAATGCCACTAACGGATTTTACATGACATGCGTTATAAAGTACTTTAAATGGAATAAAATATGCTTTATAAGGAAATAGATAGTAATTTAGGCAGAGAGGATAATACCCTATCTACCTACAGCACGAGCAATTAGTAGTAAGATTTTTTTAATTACATAAAATTTAATTGAACAAAAAAAAAATAAAAAAAAAAATAACATAAAATATTTTAAAAAAACACGTTTCATGTTTTTGTGTTCCTTAAATTTTTAACTTTATTTCATTATTTGTTTTTATAACGGTGCTTTTCATAAAATTTGTATTTCTCACACCCAGAGGAGGTTTAGTACTGGGTTTTCGCTGACACCCTTTGGGTACGGAACCCTAAAAAAGTCAACTAATCGTATCTCACACATTCATACTGTTTAAACTTTAGGCAATATTGAATGAAGTAGGTACTTTAATGCCATGATCTATATCTAAAGATCGTACACGTGCCTTTGTATGATCTGACGTAGCTAATTACGTGTGATGGTGACAAACCCTTTGATCATATTGACAGGTGCTGTTTGACGTCACACGACACCCACTAATCCAATTAGCTTGATAAGTCGTGCCCAGAAACAGAAGCTCTTGTGTTGCATGTAACTGGTATTATTGCTAATTGTTGCCTATGGAGTGTGGTTAGTAACCGAGAGTAGGTTGTGTAGGTATGCTTACATAAAAAACACATGACATCAACAAAAAAAAAGGAAAGGAAAGGTCAGGTGCGTAGTACTCGCAACCGGCGCTCGTGTATGACCAGATGTATGAACGTAAACGAGGCAAAAGGAGTATGTAAGGATCGTAGCAGGTGGCGTTCTGTGGTTTCTGCCTACCCCCATAGGAAGAAGGCCTGAGTTTATGTTTGTATTTCACATAAACGTACATGGGCACTTATGAAACGTTAAAAGCTATGTGCACGGTTCCAATTGGTCGCTTCCTATGGACAAGAAAGAGCCTTCAAGAAACTCCACGGTTACTCGTTTAAAAATAATTGGCTTCTTCAATGTTTTCAAGTTACAGTGTTAATAGGTATGGGAGGACAGTGTAGGCCTGTCAGCAAGTACCATATGCAACAAATCTACAGTCAACAAGGCCTACAACATCACGCCTGTAATCGCTGAAGGGTTAGGCAGAGGTGTCCCTATAGTAACACCCACATTTAGCCAGTTATGTTTAAGTCCCATGTAATTGGGTGCGAGCCTATTACCATCAACCGGGCACAAGTGACTCCGAGCTGCTACTGAAAAAATCTTGATGGAAAAGCGTTTGCAAAAAATAGTCCAACGAGGCGGTAAAAAAGTTTTCGAATAGCGTAAAAAAAAGTTTTTCGACAAAGGTAGATAGAACTTAGAAATATCATTTCAAATATTTAAAAATATTCAAAAGGCGAATGAAAACTTTATTGAAAAACTTTTAAAACAATATTGAACCTTTCAGGATAGTTAATGTGAATCATAAATTGAGTTCATCAGCTTTAAAACTTACCCAAGCGTTGCAGTAATTTAATTGCGCAATTTTTCTGCTCACCCATAAGTCAGCCCACCCGGATATACAAACAGAACGCAGAGACGATCTAACACAAACGAAAGCCATCACAGTAACTTGAAATTGAAATATTATCACAAAGAGAAACTCTTATTGAAAAGTGGCAACCGCCAGGGGTACCAACAGAAAGAAAATTAGGATGTGAGCCGTCAAAACTTCAGAAGCAGCCCATCAGAGCGACATTTTAGAGGGATGAAGCCCCCGCATTACACCTCACTCATTATTTATCACATTGTCGACGAAATTAATGGGCGACCCTCGTCAAATGATTTTTATTTTATAAAATAAAGCGCGGCTTCTGACAGTTTAATCATATCTTTGTGTTTCTAATGGGAGTGTCTAGACACTCGAAGTTAACTTTATTTTGAGTTTACATAGTAACTGTGTTATAATTAAAAAAAGAACGTAAGTAACGTTCGTATGACTCAGTAATGGAGAATTCATTATTATTCTCAATTGTAATTTTTCAGTAGCCTTTTCTGTACTATCTGTATTTTGTCGTCCTTGTTGTTCTAGCTAGAAAAGACAAAACGTTTATTAGATAACTGTTAACCAATTGGCAAATGCTTTTGTGGTTTAACTATCTCGATGCGTAGTCTATTTCCTTAATGTCGTTCAAATTTCGCTTACATTCATATTATATTTAATGTCTGTTTCCGTGAATAGGCAAATAAAAAAAATGTAAGGAGGTAAGTTTTATAGAGTGTGTGTTACATCATACATATTTATAATTGCGTAAAATAAACGTAAGCCGGTAACCCGGTCGACGCCCGTTGTAAGCTGTGGCAGGATACCTTTCCTCCACCTACTCATTATCTACCTCCAAACGAGCATCTCCCTGCAGGGTGCAACCTTCGTGGTCCATTAGGAAGTCCCTCAGCCGTCTCCAAACCTATGTGGGAAGGTGTAAGTCGAACCTCGTAACGTGTGGCTACTCCGATGGAATCGCAGCAGGGTGTGGATGAGGAGCTAAGTCACAAACTATGCTCCACCCCCTATCCTGCCCTCTGTGCCCAGAAACATGCAGCCAAAGTGACCTGTGTGCTGCCACCGATAATGCCATGGAAGTGGCAAAGTTTTGGGCAAACAGTATTTAAACAAGTGCCGTTCCAGTGACACGAAGAAGAAGAACGTAAACACGTCGTGGTATCATGATCATGAATGGAGATCGATCGTGAAGTTTATTAATATAGTATACATTATCATGTTTATTGTTTCAAGTTTATAACTTTTCCTTGGAATTTCTCCTTTTCCTAAAAAACTACAGCACGCACGCGTACCTATACCCAGCAAAATGGCAGATGCTTTAAAATAATGTTTTATTTTTCTTGTCAATTTTATCTGTCAATTTGTCTATTCTTCCGTCCACAAATGTAGGTCATGCTTCGCGTGCATTTGGAAACAAATATTGAATGATCCTTACTACTGCCAAGTGCGCGTTGTTGCCAATTAGGAGAAGTAGGTATATTTAGCTTATTATATTATATTTGTCGCAGTATTCCTGCCGATAACCGACATATTTAATTAGCAGGATGATAGATATCTCGTGTCAGAGGTCAGCTACGAGGAAACCAAGCTTTTTGTAACAGTGTAACGTTAAAACAGCATCGTTAAAATATTGTTTTAATCATCAATTTTATCATTTAACAGTTACAAACAGTTTTAATTACGGGAAACTTCGTTAGTGTCCGCCATTAAATACTTATCACTAAATGAACATTTATCTTTATTTTTTCAATTTTAATGACGCAGTGATAATAATAATGTCTAAAATAATAACCAAAAACATATCTAAAATTTATTTTCGGATACTTTTGATTAAAAATTGTTTGACCTTAACTGAAGTTAGATTGTAATTCTTAAAATTTCTGTTCCCTTGACATAGGAGTGGGACTTGTACGAAATTCTTGGGTGTTGGGTATTGAAGTAGCGACTTTATTGTGTTGTGTTTAGGGTTGGTGTTCTTTTGCCGTTCTTAGAATGTAAAATTTATAATTGAAGGCCGTAAATTAAGGTGACATCGACAGTTGTGGCTCGCGGGGAGGACGCGACGGCGCCGCGACGTTCGCTGGGGAAAGCCCTGCCAATATTTTATCGAGAAGGTAATTATTTGATCGGCACATTGGGGTAACAGATGAAACACGCTTCCCGTAATGTCTTTCTCATACTTTGTATTAGAAAAATGATTAATGATTAAGTTATCATTTTCAATTCTGTTTGGTGGGGGGATCCAGGATGCTCCTTATTTATTAATGTCCTTTCGAATTTATTGCACGTTCGCTGTAGCGCTTGCGAACTCAAAGAGAGCTTCACTTGCTACTTTACGAGATCAGCAGGCCAAAAGGGCTGATGATAATATTTTTATTTTAACCTCAAAAAAATGTTTGTTTCCAAATAACAATAACAATATTACAAAAAGTGTAAAAGCTTTAGAAATAGTCAAGTTATAAACGTTTTAAACTATGTGTTAGACAAGGACGGCGCTATCGTAGAAGTGACGTCACAACTATGTTACTTCCCGCGCGACAAGGAAGGGAATAATCTCCTCCAAAAACTTTTAAAGTGTGAATGGTCTTCATATTTACATCGATTCAACAGTTTTTTTTTACTTGTATGTGATTTTTACTATGCTTTCTTTGAAATTACATATTTTTCAAGAACAATTTTAATAAAAGTCATCATACCTATTCCCGTAATTAAAAACGTTCAAAATCTAGTCGCAGTCTCACCTCGACGATAATCAAAAACTGGTAAAAAAGTTATGAAAATTAGAGTAATTTTTGACAGATTGAGACTGAGATTAGAATGCGTAAATTCTTAAAAATACGAGTATGGCCCCTCTGATTATGACCAAAAGATATGTTTTAGTTCAAAACAACTTAACTACATTCTACTTAACTCTATTCTATCCTCAGTTACCTAATTGAAAAGCCTTAGAGAGTAAAAAAAATACCATTCCGAATTCAAAAATTCGGAATTATAAATTCCCAACAAAAACTCTCTGCCTACCTACAGTGTGTTGAAACTCCCCGAATCGGATATAACCAGTTGGCGATCAATCGCGCCATGCCTCCCGCTGGCCGATTTAATTCGCGCCTTGACAAAAACCCTTTGACACATTCACTGGTGACAGATCACAGCCGGGCGTCTCGCGCCTCGCTGACGGGTCCATTATCATTGGCGAAATGGTTGGTGCGAAAATGGGAGTAGACTGCATGTCTCATTGATTTTTACTTTTTAGGATCGTTTGTAGGTTTTTTTTAAAAATCATTTTAATATGTATGTTTTCCCGTATCAGTACAGTACCCATATTTTAACAGTTATATTAGCGGTAGGTTACATTTTAAGGTTTATCAGATTGAAAGGAAAATACGGTCAAGTACGAGCGAGTCAAACTCTCGCACGTAGAACTCGTACAACTCATAACATAACATCACGCCTTGTTTCCCCGAAGGGTTGGGCAGAGGTGTAACTATAGTACACCCACATTTCGCCAGTTATGTTTAAGTCCCATGTAATAGGGGGCGAGCCTATTGCCATCTACCGGGCACAAATCCAGACTTCGGGCTGCTACTGAGAAATTCCAGATAGAAAAACCCAATAACACGTTGCCCGACCTGGGAATCGAACCCAGGACCTCGTACAACTCGAAACTGCATAAGTACACAGGTACCTATGTAGTTTCGAGTTGTAAGTGGATTAAGTTAAGAAAAACAATAATATCATCAACATTTTATC
The DNA here is from genome assembly GCA_963555695.1 of Dasypolia templi. Classification (NCBI taxonomy): domain Eukaryota; kingdom Metazoa; phylum Arthropoda; class Insecta; order Lepidoptera; family Noctuidae; genus Dasypolia; species Dasypolia templi. The sequence goes on from OY743157.1 coordinate 9,437,261, forward strand.
ATGACTTTGTATATTTTTTGAGTGCAGGTAATTATGAATGAAAATGTAAAATGTAATGAATGAAAATGTAAATGTAATTTTATTTCACAATCCTTGCCAATAAATTATTCGATGAAGTCTCATGATTAAATAACCAGGATTTGCTGCTTCTACTCATTTGGTTTGGACTTATTAAATGATAATTAAATATCCTTCTAAAATCTAACACAGTATTGAGTTTTGAATACAATTTACAATAAAAACTTTTTGTTTCTATTATAAATGAAAAATAAGTTTTTTACCATAAATAAAAACAGGAAAGACGTGTTTAGTTTTCTAATCAACGTAATCTCAAATGATAAGTTATCTTTATTTAATCATTCAAGGCCATCCCGACCTATGGTACTAAAGCACTATATAGTACAGAGGAATGCATGTTTAGTTTTAACAGTCGTTTGGGTGCGGAAAATGCAGAAGAAGCTACTTAGTCGCTCCAACTGTCCCAGTCAGATCTGTTTTTGCTAAGAAGCAGTATGAAAGACAATCTTCCGACATATGCAACCTGTTTTACACTACACATCTATCCTCTGAAACTCTGTGTCTGTAAACTAGCTGCGACTGAGTGACTTATGAAAAAAAAAACCTACGACAACATTGAGACTTTGGTATCATTCCATAACCTGTATTGATATTTTGCTAACGGGTACTATAATATTGGAAATATAGGAGGAAGCTGTGCCCGGCTTCTTCCGATCCCAAGACATTGTCGCAGGGCTAACTTATACCTAAAAAAGAAACCTAAAAACTAATATAAAATAACTCCGCACTCTCACGCACGAGTGTGTGTCATGTCACACAAAAACTTACTCGCATACATCACGCTAGTGCGCTCCTTTTTTGTATTTTTGCATCTTTTATTTTATTTTAACAATTTAAAATAAAGTAAAGTAAGTTAAATAATGGTCTTGATTTTCAATTGCATACTCGTTTTAATGTTAAGTGGAAGAGTGGAGTCATCTAACACAAATATCTCCTTGCTTAAAAGGTGATCTCAAACTCATGTGTGTAAAGCATTTATGTAATTGTAATAAACTCCCTGTAAAGCAAATGCTAAGTTCCGATTTTACCGATGAAACTGAAACCGAACGCGTTCAGCACATCTAAAACGCGTTCAAGCGCTGTCAGTGTCAAAATTGTTATTGAATATTGACACTGACAGCTCTTGAACTGGTTTTAAAAGTATTGATCGCGTTCAGTTTCATTGGAGAAATCCGCACTAAGAGATTCGCACGCAAATACATCACTGCGATACATTCGGGGGCTGCTTCGGGGTTTACCTCGATGCCTGGCATGTGGAACGAAAAGTGGTTCCATTCACCTCCGAAATAAGGGAAGAAGAAGTAAGCTTTAACAGCGCTTTATCATCATCACCCTATAGTGGTCCACTGCTGAACATCGGCCATTACAATTGCACGCTATAATTCTTTACCCTCATAATTTTCATCCAGCTTCTATCGAAGATCGTCGCTTTACCTAACGTTTACCCATTCGCTGTCGTAAACGTCATGGCTCCACGTGTAGCCTCCAAGCATAGCTTTCCATTTTTCGCTGAGCCACTGACCACTTTCTTTTATCTCAATGAAAACACATTGAGCCACGTCTTCTTCAAAACAAAACACTATCGCGTTTCGTTGAACACCTATCACTTTTAGTAATTAGAGCATCATCAAAAGAGCCGGTTCATAGAAGATGGTACGAATGCTGATTCTGCGTATGTTGTAGGATGCAAGGAGTAAAGGTCAAGTCAATGGTGGCTGGGTGGTCGTTATCGGTTCTGGGACCGACGGAAGGTCAGTTAGTGTTGTTTATCTGACTGATAGAGTGGCACTTAATGAGTTTTGTTGTGATGTGTGTGTTTTAAATTGGTTTTATAGTTGATGTGGTGACTGAAACCTTTGCTATGTTTTTTATCTTGATTTTATGTTCGTTTGATTTTTATGAGGTGGGATAGGTAGCGTTCTTATGAAGCCTGTCATAAATATTTAAAGAATCAAGAAACTCGAGGCAACTTTGCTGAGTAGGTTTTGAAAATAAGTAGGTTGATGGTTACATACTTAAGGACATTATTATAATTAACGTTATAATTGGTATTGATTAGAATAACTGGCCTCATAGGTATACAGAGTCTTCATGTCTTATGGTGGATTTCACCAATGAAACTGAACGCGATCAATTTGTGTGTCATTATTTTCTATGTAATATTGACACTGACAGCTCTTGAACGCGTTTTAGAGGTGCTGAACGCGTTTAGTAACATTGGTGACATTATAAGTGTTTAGTTAGTCTCAGAACCTTAATTAAAGACATTATAAAATAAATCTTAAAAATAATTCAAACTGGGTGTTCCCACGCAACTAACGCCCACGTCTAGGAAGGCTAGACGTGGGCGTGTCCCCCAAGAGCTGGTTTACGTTTCATCGTTAGTTTGAATTATTTTAAAGATTAATTTTATCAGATGCTTAATTTTTTTTTATTCCGATGTTGTAGTAAACTATTATCAATCAGTCAGCAATAATAAGCACATGCACTTGTACCATATGCCAAGCTTATCGAGCGATAAGCTTGGCTTCAACCAAATCTAAAATTTTGTTCGACAATTTTACATCTCAATCACAAAATAACTCGAATCAATTACGTCACTAAACGCAAAAGATAACAAGCCAAAACAAATAAATAAAATCAAAATCCGAAATTAGAATGCGCAATTTTTTTCCGTTTCCAAAACTGCACTGTTCTGTATTCTTTCTCACAACAAAGTCGCAACGTCGAGTACGATATCGAATTTCGCAAAAAATCTCGAACATTGTCATACAAATGTATCTGTTGTTATGGGCACGTAATTGCTGGGCTGCTGTGTAATTTGCGAGAGTCCTTTGTACTGGAGTCAATGCGCAGCCGTTGTTATCAACTCGAATACGTACACTACGTAGGGTCCGAATTTTAGATGTAGATGCTGAACGATGGATTTTTTGTTCGTGAGAGTGAAAATCAAAGTTTGTTTCAAAAAAATATGTGTTAAGAACATATGTTTAAAGTTTCGAGCTACTGAATGATGAAATTATTATTTGTACCTTATATTCGCTAATGTAGAAAAGCAAGTTGGCTTCTTCGACTAACTTTTATACCGTTAAGTCTATCTGAAGTTTGGAAAGCTTCATGTTGTTCATCGATAAATCAACATTGATTTTTCCATTGTCATCAACGGTTGAGCATTTATAACAGTGCATATTTTCAAAAACATAAATCAGTTAACCATCATGTCTAGCTTCCAAGCTTACAAACAAATGAATTAGCTAACAAAGAGCGAGAACATCGTGATATCTAAATTGCCAACTAAAAAAAACCTAACACGATAAATAAAAGCCCTCCCTTCCGTAAAGGCAGTTCCACACAGAACCTTACCGCAACTCAAGACGCATTAGCAAGATTCCTGTAATGACTACTAACACCGAAGTAAGGATAACACTGCTACTTTGTTTGTGTGGGACACGTCATAGGCTGTAGCGGCTAGCGAAACGGGAACGAGTCACAATGACGTAGTAATACCTCTTCCGGAAAACTCTGTATAGTCGAATATACATATTTCTGTCACTTTATGTTAATACAGCGTTGTTATATCAATGTGACTTAGTATAAGTGGAATTTTTCAATGAATTAAAGATATTTTAAATTTATTTTCAGTTTCTGATGTCATCATAAACTACTATTTTGGAATTCCGTTACAAATAATCTTATTATCGAATCATGTCAATCGATCAATATATTCAATAATCGTGAAATTATCTTGTGATATCAATGATATAGGTAAGTACGTCTGGTTAAACAACACCAAAAAAGGTAATGATTAACATGCAACGTCACATATTAAAATAGCCATGATCTCATTGCCAATTCAGCTAAGGTGGAAAATACAATCTGTTGATAGTAGAACTTTTGCACACGATTTGTGTTTCTTCATATGTGAACAATAACGACGCATCGCTGTTACGTCAGTCAAATAATAATTATCATCATTGGCTGCCTTGTTTCCCACCCACTAGTGAACATAGACCTTTTCCCTTCCGTGCCATCCCCGTATTGTCTGTGCAAGTCTCATTCAGCTTGTCTATTCTGTAAAAATCTCACCGTGAAGACTTGCGTGGAGTGAGCTGTCAGTGGCTTCCCGTCTTGGTCAATCCCTAGCATCAGTGGCACTGACAGCTCACTCCACGCTCACTTCACCTAAGTTTTCACGGTGAGATGGTAGCAGAATAGCACTACTGGTCTTACTTGTGGTTTTTTGTTCGTCATCCACTCATCTGGCTGAATATCCCAATCATTCAGTTAATTGTTTCAAACATATACAGTTTTCTAAATGTGGTATCTATATTTTCATAGTTATGAAAATCGCTGCAAGTTCAATATTTGGACGCAGAGAAAATTCAGCTGGTAGGGTGGGTTGATTGATGAGTCGACGTTGTTCTCTGATACAAGGTTCAATTACACTACGATTACTTAATTTGACATGATACTTCCCCAGTTCTGACGCTCTACGATTAAAAGCAAGTGTTTTAGAAGTACGCTCCCCTTAATTAACTGTTGACTCCTGGCTTGATCTATTTCAAACTTAAGTTGGGAAGATGAGAATATAAAAGGAAAAGCGCTCACGGGAGGTAGTGACATAAGGCATTTCTCTTCGATTTTGACTTCGATCCCATCTCATCTCATCAAAGTCTTGACAGTATTTACGTCTCTGTACGCTTTTAACATATTTAGTTACCAAATCTGAAATCTGACATTGACGTACACCAAAATCGTAGGCTGACGAAGGCCACCACAAATTAAATTCTATTTCGAAAACCGAACTAGATTTTATCTCACTGAATCAAGTGCTATAATTGGCCGGTGATCCAATGATGAGAATAAACAACAATGTTTACTGTGCACGCGCGGCCGTCATGCGAGAAACATTTCCATCATGTTTCAGAACGTTTTCAGACATTATTAACTTAGTTGCTTCCGTTCCTGTCGTGTGCTGTTTTCCAAATTGACCACCATTACACAATTAAGGTTAAGTGGGATTGTATCCTTTGGACTAGTTTTTCGGTTTGTTTTTTGTTTCAATATCTTTGTGACCAAAGCTTGTCAATCCTACAATTAATTCTTTTTGTTGAATTGAATTAAATTTTGCTGCTTTTTTTGTATTAGATTTTATATTTACCACTTATCCAAAATGGGTGCTTACGCAAAGATCGTGAGGTAATCTCTATCCTCAAGTAACAGCTATACTTTCTAATGCTATTTTATTACGTCTATAAATTGTATAGATTCGCCCCAGGAGTCGTTTTCGGAGCGGCTATCGCACTTTTCGATTTAGAACTCTCCTCACTCAAAATTGAAATTGCTCGCCCCTTTGTCAGAACAATTTAAATTGGACATTTTAAAGGTGATTCTTTTGGTGGTCGTTGAACGGACGGGTGTTCGTGTTAGTGAAATGGCTTGTATCAGGGTAGCAGTGGAATGTGGGGCGTTGCGTTTTGGGAACATTGATTTAGAGGAGTTAATAGAATTAGATGATCTTGATCTACATGCGGATTGTAATAATGTTTGGTAGTTTAGTTGAATGGAAAAATATTGGGTCACTTTAACCGGTTAGTTAAATTAGTGTAGTGGAGAGTAGATTAGTTGCAACCAATTCACTAACGTAGCTCAATCTATATATTTTCAAAACAAACGACACAAAATTTCTCACTTCCAATTCGCATTCCATTCCAGTAAGATTACTTTACTCCAGGAACCGATCTATTGTGCTCGCTCCACTGAGGGACATTTTAAACTCCATCGTTTATCCTTTGAAAGTGTTCGGACAGTGTCGGCGGCAGTTTATCACGCCGATAGCAGCGATCACAATGGGCATGCATTCACGGAGCTAAGGTGATGGCTTGCCCTGATATGTATCTGGGCTTAAAATTCATTGCATCGTTCTATGTTATGATCTAATTCAGAGTTTGAGTTGAAGAGGGTGCTTGATGGTGTTGAAAATTCTCTTGAAGCTCAAGCTGAAACTTTTCAGTTTTCAGTTTTGTTGGTCCGGTCCGTAAAACAGCGAAGTTAAAAGTGGGTTTTCGATACCTGAAGGTCAATTCCCGTAATTAAAAACGTTCAAAATCTAGTCGCAATCTCGCCTCGGAGACAATCAAATGTCAAAAATTTTTCATAAATGTGTGTACTTGTAAAATATGAAAATGAAAGGCATTTTTGACAGATTGACACTAAGATTTAAAATGCGAACGTTCTTAAAAATACGAGAATTGCCTCTCTGGTGGGTTTAGATGTTTACAACCATTAACGACTTAATAATTAACTTGGGCGAAATAATTTTGACTTTAAAACTAAATCAGTTTTTATTTAACCAAAGGTCAGAACTAACGATGAGAAATTCTTTTCGACTCAATATTTGTTTTGCGATGAAGTTAATGGCCATCAAATATACCTAGATTTAAAAAAAATATGCCTAGCATGAAACGATGATGATGCGATGATTGAAGATAAATGAAGAGCTTTGTTGTCCAGTTTTTCTCGATATTTTTGTACATTTATGTCTGTTAATTATATGATGTCCAAAATAAAGTCTATTCTATTATATTCTTGCCTTATAGTGTATCCTTGTGCTCACAACAAACACCCAAAGTCCTCACTCCACTCAAGTATTCCTTTAGGGTTGTCACGCAACTAACAAAGAGGGGATGTGGGACGAATCCGCAAGTAAGGTTGTCGCCACAGAAGTGACCCTGGTCCGCTCTGTGTCACGTAGCCAAGTCGTTTAGAATTCAGCTCGGATCCTATTGGGTGCCGCGGGTTTGTTTCGACGTCTGCCATAGTTCCGTGTTCAGCAAATAGAAGTGTTCCAACTTTGAAGCGTTGATTAATATCATTGTGACTATTTTTGTTAATTCTTGCTACGAGTATTAAGACTACGTTTATTATTGTAGTTGTATTTAGTAATTACGAGTTATTTAAAAGCTGGTAGTTTGTCTTCATTACACTATTGTATTGTTTTTGTTCTTTTAAGATGTGTTCTCTGACCTACTTACTAAAAATGGCATAGGTATCTGATTGGTGCAGAAATTCATAAATGGTTTCCTAACATTTTATTACTTAGGTAATTGTATTTACTACTGTTTTTACGTAGGTTATTTCATTTTACGAAATCAGAATGAAACCTGAAGTTCTATTCTGTAACATTCTCACCCAGAAAACTTAGGTGAAGTGAGCGTGGAGTGAGATGTCAGTGCTACTGGTGCGTGGGATTGACCTAGACGGGATGACACTGACAGCTCACTCCACGCAAGTCTTCATGGTGAGATTTTTACAGAATCGACCTTCTTCTTTTATAAAAACACACGCACTCCTTTCAACAACATACCGTCTGTTTTCTAAATATCGTATCGATATCAAATAGGTGTTGCAGTTCTAGATTCTTCTCGTCAATGAACTCCTTATCAGGACATGTAACGTATTTTCCTTAAACATACGATATTTGGGGTTTCACCACTTCTGATACTAACTTAGCCTACGTAAGCATATTATCCAAATACGTTTTTTGTACATTTAAGTACTACGCACTTACAGTCAAACTATCTGCTTACCCTTTTCCCTACGGGTCGGCTTCAGGTCTATCTGGATGTACCTGATTACCAGTATTTTACATGAAGAGACTGCCTTTATGACCTCCAAGACGCAGTTACTGGGTAAGACGATACTCCTTGGTAGGTGGGCTTGTTTGACAACTTCTATTAAAAGATCTCCGTACGACAGCCGGCACCGACACACAGTATTTCGCCTAGAACATGCTAGGTGGACAAAATTCAAGTTTTCATTTCCAGGAAATCTTAATTGCATAACACAAACAACACCCCCAAACTCCAAATTCCGAGAAAAAGTGTTTTTTCAAATGCTTAACTGATGAGTCATAGAGTTCAGAAGTCAGGGAATGAGTTTAATGCAAGCGTTCCGGTCAATCAGTTGCAATTTAGTGACACTTTTGTGCACATCTCATAGTGGTTTATAGTGATATTGTGAAAGTTTTTTGTGATGGATATTAATACTGAGGGTATGTACTATTATTTAATATATTATTTTTATCAGAATCTATTAAAATGAATTTTTAGCATTTTTTTTAACTTAATGCATAAATTTTTGCGTAATTTTTTTCATAAACAAAACTTTGAACGTTCAGGAAATACATTGATTCGCCTCTATTCGGGCTAGTTTTTAGATATATTGTAGGTATAACTGTGTAGTTTGTAAAAATACACATATTGTTCAGCAAACTTCAGTACAACATATTTTTTTTTGACGAAACGAGTGACTTCACGTTAGCGGAGACAAATAGATTGTTGGAAGAAATTTATGCTCTTCTTCCAACACTTATCAACTTTGGTGATTCTCAAACCTCTGTGAAACACGAACTTCTTCAGACAATGATAGACGGAAAGGTATGTAACGCCTTAACGGAAACTCGTTCATCTCAAAAGTGTTTCATCTGTGGTGCCACCCCCAAGACGATGAACGATGACCCCGCGAAGTTTAACAGCAATCAGGAACATTTTGGCTTTGGTTTATCTACACTTCATGCTTGGATTAGTTACTTTGAATGCCTTTTACATATCAGCTATAAGTTGAATATTAAGAAATGGCAGGCTAGAAGCGACGAAGACAAAGCTGATATCAAGATTCGTTCCGAAGAAATCAAGTTGATATTCAAGAACGAGATGGGACTCATTGTACATAAACCAAAGCCAGGATTTGGTTCTTCCAATGATGGTAACACAGCCCGTCGCTTTTTTAAGAATGCTGAGATGAGCGCTCAAATCACAGGATTGGATGTTACTATTAACAAACAATTCGATGTTATTTTGAGGACATTGTCTTCTGGGTTCGAGATAAACTTAGTTGAATTTAATAAATTTTGTCGTGAAACTAGAAGACATTACCTTAGTCTCTATTCGTGGTACTACACAGTACTGAGGTCATCAAAGCGGCATTGCTTCCAATTGGGCAACTTTCCGAAGAGGCTCAAGAAGCACGTAACAAAGATTGCCGCAGATTTAGGGAGTACAACACCCGCAAGTGCTCACGTGTTGCCACGAATAGAGACTTGCTGTCTATGTTAATAATAACATCTGACCCTTTGATCAATGGCCTTCGTGAGATTCCCCGAAAAAAGCCGGAAAAAATATGTGCAGAATATTAAAGTTAATCGTAAGCCCGACCATAGTAGCATCAAGACCGGAAACGTCATCATATTGTCGCACATTACCACAAAATGATGACGATTCACCAGAAGATTTTGATGATGATTCAGATGATTAGGTTTAGGTTAAGTTAGTTTGTACAGTAGGTATTTATTTATTTAATGCATTTTTGTTGTTTGTTTATTATTTTTAAATATTTTTTTTGTTTTTTATTACAAAATCTTACCAAAAACTATTAATAATGCCTCAACATGACTACTTATATATAAAAGCATCGTTAAATATAATACAATAATATTGTCCACCTAGCATGTTCTACGCGGTACACTGTGCGACAGCTTAAAAGCGCGTATATATAAGCTTCAGGTTAATTCATGACATGCTCTTTGGAAATAATAATTAAAACTAAAATGTTCATTATTGACGATTTGGAAAAAAACTTTTATAATACATACTTATTTAAATTGACATGCTTGTACTGTATCCATTGACATAGTTTATAGTTTGTGACATCTCATGTAATACTAAGACATTTCCTATTGTTATTTAAATGATTTGACATTTGAAAATGTGATTATATTGATATTTCTAATGTTATTTAAAATTATATTATTGCTTATGATTTGCATGCCCATGTGACCTAACTATATGACAACACCTATGTACAAATTCACCCATGTTTGTAAACAAATAGGTAAATGATTTGATTTGATTAAAAACGTGCTTTCCGTGGCACGGAGGGGTCTCGATATGTCACATGAGTGGTTACCCATCCATGGACCTACCTCGGCAAGCGTTGCTTAACCTTGAAGGTCGACCTGAGCAGCTGTTATTATTTAGCTAAGAGACCCAAAATACGCACTTTCAGTTTTGTTGATTGTTTAATTATATATAGTTCTCTAAATGCCAACAAAGTTGAAGTAAGATAAAAAATATGAAAATTGTTTGGGACGTAATTAGGTCTTTTTGACTTATTATTCATCCTCGATCAACGTTGGCTCGACAACACACATTTATAATTTTCGGGAGAAGCATACTTACCTACAACACAAAAAAGTACCCGCAGAAGTGTTTGTGAACCAGCAAAACCTACCTTCAATTATTTAACTTAAAATTGTATTTCTAAAAAAAAGAAGGTTTTTCTACCTTTTCAGTTTACACTACTTATTAAAATATCAGCTTTAAAACGATAAATGAATTCGTTGACAATTTGAACTTGCCTATTTCTTTTCTACAAGGTAAAATATTTTGTGGTTACGTTACTGCCTTCTTCAAACTAATAAAGTCATACACATATTAAAAGACATAAATTCTCGCCCATGGTAAATGTTCATATGCTGAACAGGATAAATGTGATATGTGAGACATTCTTTGGTTCACTAGTAAAATTGAATTTTATGGTTTTGGTAGTATGAATGGAATGAACATTTTTCCTTGAAACATGTATGAGATTCATTAAAACATTTGAAAACTTATTTCTTTCCCTTGATGGTTAATTGCATTAATAAGCATAAGCATAGCATAATCAGCCTATAACGTTCCCACAGCTGGGACACAGGCCTCCTCTCTATGAGAGGTAGTGAGCCGTAATCCCCCACGCGGGCTCAGTGCGGGTTGGTAGATGTCACATGTCTTCGAATATTTGGTTCTAGGACATGCCGGTTTCCTCACGATGTTTTCCTTCACCGTTTTGAGAGCAGTGGTGATTAAATTATTTACACAAAGTAAAGCGCCTGCTTGGGTTTGAACTCACGACCTACAACTCGTAAGTCGGGACCGTTACCACTGGGCGTTACACACTATCAATCCAAATAAATTTGAAGGATTGCTTCATATGGTCGATAAAATTGTCTGGTCAACAACGTAATTCTTACTGTTAGTGTGTTCTAAGCAGTTACCCCGCTGAGTTAGATGGTCGTAAATTCAAAATTGGAACAATGATGACACCAAAATTATGGCCAGTAGGTACACTTTAAAACTGTATGAAATCTTTTTTTTGACACCAAAATTCTTTAATGTTTTAGACCTATAATGCTACATATCATTGATACATTGGTGTAAAGTAACGCTCGGGTGTTATGCAATGAAATACTGTTTCCCTATTAACACTTGAACATTTACAATTCGCCAATTTCCATAAAAAACCTGACACACAATCGATTAAACTAGGACCGCAGAATCGATTACAGCATCGGTAGAAACGGGAAATCGATTATCGGCCATCGTGTCTGTCACAAATCGATTCTAGTTGTCACCTTCACGTTTTCGTGTTCAGTTTGTCACTCACAGGAAAGTTAATAAAAAATTAAATTAAACTCGAGTACCTACTTACTAATCTCTGTCGATAAAATAAGAAAATTATAATGTGCTTTTTTTTGCTGTTATTGTAGATTTATTAAGAGAAGTCATGTCTGTGAATATTGAAATCATAAAATAAGAATTTCTATGTTCTGTGAAAAAGTGAATAAGAGGGAATATGCATTCTTCTTTTGCAATTTAGACGATGATAGTGTTCGAATGCGTCAATTATTATATCTTTATAATGCATAGAATAGATAGCTTACCACAACATGACAGTAGGTACGTAAAACGGTGAAACCCAATAACATAAGACAGATAGTTACTGATTATAGACATTACAATTCTATCTGTCCCTGTCAAACAAATAGCTGTCAACACGTTATAGGGCCGCATACTTTGGCTTTATTGAGACGTTAAAATGAGAGATTGATAGGTTTTTCTATCTCTAGTACCTATGGCAAAATTTGAGACAGATACGTAATTAGGGTTCGGCCGTTAAAGTACAAACGAACATTCCAGTGGATTCACCTGCGGTACTAAATATCAGTGTTGTTATTTTGTTGTTGTACCGCACACATTATTTTAAATATTTTTATTAACGTCACACGTTACGGTATTCATCAAATTATTCACAAGAAAAAATTTATGAGGTCAGACATGTCTAAAAGTCAATAACGAACAGGAAATAGAAATTCTACATATATTTATCCGACCACTGTTTATTTCCTCATTAACGCATACCTCAACACATCTTTTGCTAACGATACGTAGATTGGTTTTTCCAAGTTTAGTTTACCCAAATGGGAAATAGATTTATCCCATCCTGTTCCCAATACTTCAGATTAAAATCAACAGAAACACCTTATTTATCCGAGACGTAAAAGACAAAGTGAACTCAAGCGGCCATTAACGCGTCGTTAGATAGATAGAGCTGTTTAATTTCAGTACTTTCGGCTTCGTCGGTAGGTATATAGCGCCGGCCTCGTTCTCGATGCCCGAAGCACCTGCCACATCACTACAGAATCCGCTGACAGACAAAGACGCAGATAATAAGGCGCATCCCATTGGTGCATCACCGACGAAGCCCCGCCCTCCGCCCGCGGCGACCAATGGCGCCGCCCGCCGGAGATCTTGAGCGTTATCTAGTTTATCTGCCGTCTCGCTTGGCACATTCTACGGTGATTGCTATTTTCAGATACGCTGAATAAAACGCATTTGTGCACTGAAATTTTATTCGCTTAAGAGAATGGACGTCTTGCGTTATATTTAGTTATTTTCAGATGTTAGTATGTATTTGTTTTTGTGCTTTTTATTCTTATATGACGATACCTGATACATATAGAGGGTATAACAATATAATTTTGATGGAACTGATCCTGATCTATTTTGTATTAAATGGTTACAATATTTTCGTTTCTGTGTTTACACAATTCGATCACCTGAATACCTGAAAGTCACCTGAATAGGTAAAAAAATAAGAATTGAAGTTAACTGTGCTGAATTAAGTACAAATTCGTAAAATTTCAGGTAGGACCGTATTACCGTTGCGCGTAGGCAACAATTTCAAATTACCTGATGATTTAAATTGGCAAAAAAACAGCACGGTGGCATTACAGAACGATCGAATTCGACACGATAAGACTCCGAGATTGCTGGCTCGCATTCAATCAAGTTTGTTTTCTTAATCGGCGCCTTGTCTCCTATCAGTGACCAGCACGAGATGACCCCCTCCACCCCCCGCTTCCCATACCTTCGCTACACACAGAGGGGTACTCAATTGAAAAATCAGAGGTCTAAGTTTTCTGGTCGTGTTCTACAAGTGATTTGTTATAAAGTAGCTTCGATAACTAAAGGGCCATTGTTTGTAGGTCGCTCCCGATGTAAAATATTGAAATAGTGTTGTTATTGTAATCTTGTTATGAATTTTGTGAAATAATTATGGGGTTTCAGGAAGAGGGATGCTTTTAAAGAAAATAAGCTTTTCTGGGTATTGCCTTCGTTGGTAACTCGACCTACATACTTATAACTTAACTAGAAGAATAGTTGTAAGGCTGTAGAAAACTTATTTCGACATCCTAGTCATTCCCAGCAGTGAACCTATTTCAATCTAGATGAAATGATGCTGAATAATTAACCTTCAGAACCACTTCGGAATTTCACAAATACAAAAAGCCAACGGCTGCTTTTCAAAAACTCCAGCCAACTATTTTCCAAAATATAAAGCGTTGTCCATTGAAAAAGCTCGCCGATTATTTTCAGACGGTAACCTTGTATTGCGACCCCGAAACGTTTGTGTGAGAGAGAGGGGTGTAACACAAAGACACGGGCGGGGCACGGGGGAGCGGGGTGGCCCGGGTGAGGGTATGTGATTCGGGATTCTAGGGATGAGCTGGCTCTCGCTTCCTCTCGCGTTATTCTGGCACAGTGCGTCGCCGACGCCGCACATACCGTGCCTCACTATCACACGCAAATCGCACGCGAGTATACCGACACGCGTACGAGGACATCACTACACAGAAAATTCACCTAATTCAAAATTAGAGCTGTTCTAACTCATCTTCTATTTTATTCGATAGTGCTGTGCAGACTTTAGTGCTTAGAAATTTTACTAACATTATTTTGTGACAATCCAACCATTAGTGAATTAGAATTATCGCGACAATTTTAATTAAAATTAATTACAGTGATTACGGACAATGGTAAATCATATTTGTACGAATGCTGAATTTTGATACGAGTTACAGAATGAAGATGTCTGGTGAGTTATGAAACGATAGAAGATAATAAATTAATAATACTTACTTAGTAGCAAAAATTTTAATTAGTTTTTTTTTTATTTGTTGACCTATAATATGCCTTAATTCAATTATTAGGCGATCTGTTAATTGAATTTTATATCAAAAAATCAAATGAGATTATAGGTTGATTAGCAAGTTTTCTAATTTCAAATACTTAAGTTGGTATAACAGAACCTAGGTAAGTATTGAATGCATTGAAAACCAATATACCTTTTTTGACAAGCATATTTTATACGATCATTATCTTAAAAAAAGTACTTCTAAATTATTTTGCTAACTATACTTAGTTTAAGTAGGAACCCACTATTCACAGAACCCGCCGCAATCATATATTGCAGGACCTTATAATAAAGGGTATTTTATTTTGAAAACCTGGCATCCTGGCCAATCGGAGATAATTTATAAGCGCTTTTGTTTTAAGTAAAACTGAAAGAAACTGCTATTTTCGCGGGATATTTTTATAAGGAAACTACTTAACGAGTTTTTGTATACTTTCTATGGTCTAGTGTAGCCATTCATTCTCTTTGGAATACATTTTTTTATCTAATTACCTAAGCAAGTACATTCATCAAGAATCAATTAATCTCCAATTTTGAAAACTATCGATACCCACTAATAACACCTAGATAACTCTACCTCTAAATAACCGATCTTCTACTTTAAAATAACAAACAGTCTAATGACCGTAAAATCAGATAAGAGGATAAGCCCAAGAGGCCAAAAGCTCTTCAAATTATTTCGCTTGTTAACCACAAATAAACATCACTAACCGTCTCTTTTTTATCTATGCTCTCAACATTATCTGTGGTTCTGTCAAGGGTGTGCGAAAAAGATAAAAAAAATCTTTATGAATCTATGATATATTTTTTTCTTTTTCTTTTTAAAGCAATGTGTTGGATGGCTGTGATCGTTTGGCGGTCGCCGCCGGGTCCAAGAGATTGTTTGCTTCTTGTGCAACACACCTTGCATTGTTAAAAATCTTGTTTACATCACGGCAGTGCGAAAAAGAATCAGAATACTGGCTTGTTTGATTTGCTTCAAAAATATCGACACCGACTTTTATTTTCTTTTTTTTTCAATATTATGAGTAATCGATATTTTTCGGGACTGTTTTCTCGATTTCTAATGTGTTACCGCAGTTTGAGCAGGTAATTAGAACGTTCAATTCACAGTATAATCAACTACGTTAGTTTGTAACCGCAAATTACCTACGCTATAATTAGAACATACCTATAACCCCCATTGAACTAGACTCGTACCTATTTCCATACACGCCAATATGAATATTTAGATATTAGAAACATTCTAATTTCCTGATGAATGATTGCAATAGCATGAGCACAATAAGAGAATACGCACCCACTTTGAGACACCAGCACCTTTTCATATGATAATTACGAAGTTGAAAGCATCTTTCAGTTAATTTCTTATGTGGAAATTTGCATAAGCAACCATGGTTACAACTGACTCATTAAAGCGTACCGCACCTAAGTAATGTTAGAAAGTACGGGTTTCCGCGAAGGCCTGGCCATTCAGGCCTTCTCGCCAAGTGAATTTCTCAACGCCGCCGAATATGATGAGCTAGCCCAGCACTAGTCTGGCATCACATTCACCTGCTTAAAACTAATTTACAAACGAAATTCAACCTTAACACGGACGATAAAGCATTAACTTTACTTACTTACAGAATGTTGATCGCGCGTCTTTTGTCGAGTTAAGGGTGTTTTATGAGTCAACACAGGCCGGGCCGTGAGCTATCGTGACAGAGAGCGACGTAAACCGCGCTTGTTGTCAGTATCCGTGGCTAACACGTGAAATCGGCAAGCCGTGGGGTCCATTGGACAAAAAATCGCGTGAGATGCACTTAAAATCTTCTGTCCTGGCACTATTCTTAATAAAACATGAGCTTTTATACCTACAAAGTTACATTGCAGCCATAATTGCGTGCAAATAACATCACTCAATCCTCTAATGTTAAACAATTTCCACTAATCAGTTTATTACAAACTAACGGAACATTAACATAAAGCTTCGGATACACGAGTAATTTTCTCCGTTGCTCAAAGAAAAACTTAGACCAACCAACGCCGTAGCAGCTCCACTGTGTTCTATGTCTGTGCATGTTCTTATTTTAAATCTGTCGCGGGTTTCTGCGGAAACCAGAGATTTAACGACGGCTCGTCCGCATTGTCCGCGCACGAAGCGTTCGCGGTCAAACGCGACAAATGGACCTTGCGACGGCTAATTTGAATTTGAAATTCGACATCAGTTTTATGGGACTCCATTCCTTAAGTTGGTACGTCCCGGGTTTGCATCAGTATTATTTGTACAAGATGTCTGTACGAAAGTAGGTCCGTGGAAGGCACTTAAAATGGAGAATAAGAAACTGAAATTGTACAAAATTGCACATATTCTGATATTTGAAAACACGGGTTGACCATCAGCACCAACCTATAGCATTTCGAGCTTAGACCTATCTAATTGCACGCCACTTAGCTAGATCTTCGACTTCTCTGATCTATTAATTACTTACGTGTAAAAACAAAAACAGATTAGTTTCGTCTCACGTAAAAACAGCTAAAGCGACGTATACGATAGATAACAAGCATTTTGTCACGTACCTATTTCGAAAATCCGTTTTATGACAGCTCATGAAATGTCTCCTAGCAACGCGCGGTTTATAGACGCGGGCGCAGACAGCGCGTCTACGATCTGCGCCCGCGCCGACCGAGATGATTCACGGAATTGTCATTCATCATTTTGTTATTATCTGTGCTGTAGACAGCGTGGTTTTATCACGGTAATTCGAGCTTGTGTTATTGAATGAAATTACCCCAATTTAGAAGTTACCAGATTTTTATTATTTTTATAGAATACGGATTTTCCAGTTGTAAACGATTTTGGTGTGATTTAGGTTATACGTGGATTGTTACTATAATCATTACATGGTCTACAAATGCATTTTTTGTTGAACTTTAAACATTACAAGTAACGAGCGAGTGAGTGTGTTAATTTTAGTGCACACATTTTTCATAATAAATCGATAGGTACTTTTTTAATTCTGACAACTAACAAACACCTTTAACGAATGACATCATAATTCCATTTTCAAACTTATCTTTCACATCCTGTTCCGATAACATTTTCCGATCTCAGTTCCGTTATCAAAACGTTCTTTTTAACAGTTCACCCAAAGACCAGATACAAAAACGTTATTTGAAACAGAACTCAAAAGAACTGTTACTTAAAACTAAATCCAGTTACGAATTAAAACAAAAACCAATCGTCGACGACAGGTGAACTGGCTTAGCAACAGGGTTCAAATGTACTTACATTCAAAGTATTCTAAAGACATGGACAATATGGACATCCTGCCCATTGAACACTGCACTTTATAATTTAAAGCAGTTATCATTATTTCCTTTCTCGAATAATTTTATGCCTTTTTTTCTATGCCACGTGCTACAGAAGACAAGATAGGGGCTGTTTTAACAAGTATATTAGAGTTGTACTTTATAGGGTTGTTTGATAAATGGCGTGTCTCTTACAGTGCAAGGGTCGCTTATGGATGGCACGCGTAACTATGAATTTAGTCTTCTTCGATAAACACGGGGTTGGTTTTGTTTTCTTTGTAATTCTTTATAATTTTTAGACTGGATGTTCACTGATGTTGGATTAAATATTTTCGTTTTTAAAGTCCTCCTAACTTCTGGTTTGGTTTATTCTGAATGAAAATGGAAGAATTAAAATTTACTTAAGTATCCTAACAACTTATTAATTAAACTAAAATAACAATGAAATATCCTAACTTGTCAAAAATGTTAAGTTAAGATTTTTTAGTTATTAATTTTTGTAAAACCCTTTTGTTTTACACTTAAACCCACCTAATAATCTCGAATGCTTATGTATGCCATTGCGGGTTTAACCATGGTATATCAAGTTATAAGTTTAGTCGGTAGGTAAACGGAACAAAATATGAATAATATTTAAAATGTCATTTATTTTACACATGAGCCGGTAAAGTGGATCCAAATAATAATATTTATTTAGGTCCATAACTTATTTCAATGGCATGCTAATTTCTGTTTTTTTCTTTTGCTATTATGTAACTGTTACGTCTTTCCTACTATTTGAACCGTATTAAGTAGACGGTTGAAACTTTCACAGAGCGTGTATTTCTAATGCCGCTATAATGAGCTTAAAAATTTAAGGGGACACAATAATTATCTTATTTAGATTAGATTATATATTGGATCCCCATACAAGAATTACGTTAAAAAATTATTGTTCAGTTTCGTAAGCTTAGAACATTTACGTAGAAAAATACATAATTGTTGTCACTTCTAGCATAAACACAAAACCTACCTCAAAATTAAGATCGCCAAAAGAACTGCGGTTAAGAGTTTAAGGTTCAATTAATAAAATAAAAAATGTCTGTCTGTGAATTTGCATTTAGTAGGGATGAACCAAAGACAGAGACAAGCGGAAGTTCTTTGTGAACAGCGGAAACAGACATAAAGCGATCAACATCTTGCACGTCTTCACTTTTTTATAATTCGCTCGATGCTAAACTATAAAATATACCAGCCAGTGAGTTTATTGCTCTCAGACAAGCTGCGTTGTTAAACTTGGAAGATATTTAAATTAAGAATTTCAATAATAGGTACGAAACAAGGAGTTTGAAAGAAGAGACAAAAACAAACTGGTTTGTTTCTCAGATTTTAATTAGTGTCCAAATAAATCTTAGTTAAATAGTAACCCACTTATAAAAGCTTATAATTGATTTAGGTTCAGATTTAAGTCAAATGTAATATGCCAACAATAAAGTATTAGTTTAAGCTAGATATAGGTGATACCAATACTTAGCTTTTAATAAATGAATTATTCCAAACTAAGTACCTTTTCACTCTTTCTAAAAATAAAAGGGAAACCTACTTTCAATTATTAGTTAGTATTTTCTAAGAACAGTTAAATGGAACAGTCTCAAAGTTTTCAGCTCTAATTCAATAAATGCTGAGCCTATATGCTACTGTCAAAGTTGTAAATGTCAACTTTGATAGTATCATGTAGGCCTGTCAATTGACAACTGCCCACCACGCTAGGGTTGCCAACTTTTTTCTAACAAATATAGTATGTTCAGAGCCATTTCCTGAAAAAAAAAAATTGTAGATGGCGAAAGAATGGAAAAACAAATAGTAAGAATATTTAAAAAAAATGCATAAAACATATTTTGCTTCTTTGAGCCTTTATTAACAGGTTTTTTTTTATATGACCCATAACGACTGTTGAGCTAAATGAAGGTTACAAAATACCGTTTATTTAATTAAAATATAGTTGTTTCGTCTACTATATATTTTTTTAATATATAGTATTACATGGTAGACTTGGGAACCCTACACGCAACAGTTACAAATTTAACATGAACTTATGTGGTCCATAATCGTTTGATTAGATTAAAAACGGTGACGGTAATGAACACAATGCAAACGAATATTAATGATTAATAGACGTGTCGTCTGTCGACATGTCTGGAAATAAACGTAATCAATATAATAATGAGAAGTTGTGAGATGGTAACGCTTAACATTTTGTTCAGTAAATGAAGGACGACTAACTAAGATAACACAAAATAGTATTCATTATTTACCTACTGAATAATATCTATATTTTTTCCGCTATGTGATGATTTGATGAAGTAGTAACCTTTTAATTTAACGTTTGTTCTCAACTTATAGCGACCCGCCTCTGCTTTGTACGAGTGCAATTTAGGTACGGATGTGGCGACACTACAGAACATCAAGATTTACTTTAGTTATATGTATGAATGTATTTATGTTTTCATTTATTAAAACTTTATACACAAGTAAAAAAATACTGTACAAAGGCGGACTTAATGCCTGAGGCATTTTCTACCAGTCAACCTTAGGGTGATGCAGAGACAAAACATGGCAGGTGCAACAAAAGGGCTATATAACTCGAAAAAGAATAAAATACTAATACATAGATACTTAAATACATACATATAAACAGATTAAACTTAATGGTGAAAACTGCATCAAAATCCATTGAGAAGTTAAAAAGAACTAACGGCGAGTACCACTAAACTTTTATACCAAGGGTATGTCATAACCTGACAAAAAATGTTGAATTATTGACAACTTTTTTAATAATATAATCATCAGATATCTGTTATCATCACAGACAATAGATATCTGACTTTGGTAAAATCAGCCCTAAGCGGTCTTTAATACTCACGTAAAGCTGCTTTGTTTTTTACTACATGTATAGATGTGTCGGAAATAGTCACATCAGCATCTCCTACACCTTGTTGAGTCCATCGCCAGTGACATTGATAGTGGTTGACTTGTAACTAATCAAAGATATTTTGTCCACAGCAGCAGACAGCCAAGAGTCTGGCAGTCCACCGCCGAGCCCGACTGACTCTGCCACATCAGAATCAGCGCCCACCTTAGTTCACATCAAGCAAGAAAACATGCCTCCAGGAACAGATGTTAAGGATTACTACAGTACTCTAGACTTTGGGCTATCAGACACATATCTAGCCAATAACTTCCCCGACTATGGAAGAGGATACTTACCCAGACAGCTGGAACACTTAAAGACGGTCAAAAATGAGGATGGGACGAAACATGATGATCCCGGGGATATAGATTTAATTCTAGAACAACATTCATTGATGTTTAAAAGTGGAGGGATATTTGCTAGAGTTAATATTGCCAATGGAACTCAATATGGACCCTTTCTGGGACTATTGGAGAATCAGCCGAAGGACAGGCGATTTGCTTGGGAGGTAAGTTCTTTTAATGTCAGTATTGTAATCTTCTATTCTGTTTTATTTTTCAATATGGCAAGCGATGCAGATCTCGACCATTCTGCTAATGTTAAAGTGTTAAGGTATTCTATTTTTAGCTTCGGTTCAAAGTTCTTTGTTGAATCATTCTTCATGATCACAAATATAAACTAATAAAATCAAAACAAGCTGCAGCCCAGACTACTGTGGTTAGTCACCCAGTCAAAACTGTTCTACAAATGGTCCACCTGTGCTCTCGTTTAATGCACAAATGTCACTCTGAACGTTATCATAAAAATGTGATGACAACGCACTCATTCTTCTCCGTTTTAGTTAATTTACAACGAACCACTTGTGCTCGGGTCGAGTGCAAGTGTCAAAAACGTCGGTCCGTACATAAATAATGTTCCGAAACTGAAACTCTGTCAAGCACGGATGCAATAAAGTGTCGATTTTATTGATCCTCCTTAAGTTCGTTGCGTGTCCTTTTGAGTGCACTCCTTTACTGACTTACACACTTCATTATTTTTAATTTGCTTATGACGTTTGAACAAACACTTAAATCATTTTTATGATAGTGACACGCTTTTTTGCACTTTAGGTAAATTGTTTTAGAAATTAAAGAACGACACGATTTTCACCCTATTAGGTAAAATTATAAAGTGACGAGTTTCGGTTTGATAATAAAGATTTACACTTTTCATGGTTTCTTTATTAACAAAAATCCCTCAAAATATAATTTTTATCTGTAGATAATCTATAGAGCACATGTGAGCATCCGATGAATTAAATAAATTGTTCAATTGAACGCATCAGGGATTTTTGCGAGGGGTGTGGCGAGTTTATCTCTGGTAGGAAACGGAAATCAATTGTTGGGTCGGATTCCTGGATTACGCGAACAAGTATAAAGTAAAGTAAAAATATCATGTTACTTGCAATCTGTCCTACAGATTTTTTGAAAGAGATGAATATAGCGCAATTAATTCGAACGATCTGTCATTAACTTAAGTATGGGCTAGTTTTAAATCAAATGAGATGTCTCCATTATTATCACTTTAACGGAGGGAGGTAAGTTTTGAACCCACAGCTTTTCTAGATTTTTTTTGTTTCTTTAAAACAATAATGAAAATCCAATTTAGGGCTTTCATAATATTTTATACTAAATAAAATTAATAAGTACCGGTACCTACCTTACTATTAAAAAAAAAAGAATACAAATTATAGCTAAAATATTTTCGCGAAGTCTTGTACTCAGCACAAAAGACCGGACGCGAATCGGACATAATAGCGCTGCGATGCGCAAACGCCTATCGAATGTCAGGCTGCGCGAGACAGATAACGCGCATGCGCGAATTGTGGGTGTAAGGTTGCAGTCAAACCACAGCATTGTGTCCTCTGACGGACATGTAGTTCCGGCTGTTAGTACCATAGACAACTTTATTATCTCGTTTTTGTACAATGAAGTAGTATATATGGAACTGTCATGACATTACAGACAGAAGATTACAAAGGCGGTTTCGTGGAAGCGCCTATTTTGTTGTCATAATATACAGTTGTACTCTTAATTGTTCATAAATTTATTATTTATTAGAAAAATAATATTTTGGCACCACTGTTATTTATGATTACGCGAGAGGAGGGCAGTTATTTGCACAGTCCTTTATATTTAAATTGAAAATTATTTATTGACGTAAAACAGAAACTAATAATTGAGAACTGTACTATAATTTGCGAATCAGTTGTTAGCTTTACAAAACTGTAGTACCCGCCTATGCGTTGGAATATTGATTGACAAAGTCGTGTAATAAAATTATAATCTTCTCGAAAAGTTTATGATCTGAACTGTCTGTCTATAGTTACTATAGACAGACTGTTCAGATCATAAACTTTTCGAGAAGATTATAATTATTAACAGGTTTACACCTGTTAATATAGACAGACTTTATAATTCATAAACTCAAATTATAATGCTCACGCGCAATAATAAGTATCCAAACATACCGTTATTTGTAGCTTTAACTACATTTCCGGTCAATAAATTAGGCATCATGCACACAGTATGTTTTCAATATTTTAAGGAAATTTATATTATATGGGTTATTAGATACTGTTGTTTATTACGCATGCTAATATTTGGATTGATTCGCTTCAGTAGGTATTTGATTAACTAATTGTTTAATTAAAAATCCTTGAAGGTTTACTTCATACTTAGAAAAATAAAGTTCTTGCTGTTAGTAGGAACCTTCTTAAAGTTTTACAAAATAGTGATCTTAGTTCTCATATTTTAAATTCAATAAACACATAGAGAACACTTCGTTTTATGACAAAGCAACTAGGTACTCATCGCGTTCGACAGGCTGAAGATTTATGTACCCTAATATTATTGCAAAAAACGGAATTCTTCTTCATTAAGATTTTGTGAAGTACTCTTTCAATATGTCACACTTCAAATCCTTGCCGATTTTCACATAACACCAACAACCAAGTCAGAATTATTATATTCTTCTACAATTCCGAATTATTCCCTTCAGTAACCGCAAATCTCTTGATCTGGTTTCGTACGTGACGTCAGTTAAAAGTGCCAATTCGGGCACGTCATTAGAGGTGCCCGTTGTGGCACAAACGCTGACCGCGCTTCCGATCCGGTGCCTTGAAGGATCCTTTGATGGTTGAACTTACTTCAACGAACAAATAACGATGGTGGTAATGATCATTGTCCTTTATGGTTTTTGTGCTTATCGATAAAGTTAAATCAAGTATAAGAGAGTGTATATGCATTGCGTGGCCCAAACGAAATCAATGTAAGACGTAGACGTGCAGCCTAATTTCGTAACACGTTTTCTTAAACGATT
Organism: Dasypolia templi; assembly: GCA_963555695.1. Classification (NCBI taxonomy): domain Eukaryota; kingdom Metazoa; phylum Arthropoda; class Insecta; order Lepidoptera; family Noctuidae; genus Dasypolia; species Dasypolia templi. Next base: position 9,461,298 of record OY743157.1, read on the forward strand.
ACGACTGATTTGTTTGCTTTTGACAGTTCAACAACATTCATTGCGTTATTTACATTGTTGAGCAGATTTTTTTAACGTTCTCATGAAGCAATGGATTAGCAATTTGTTTCAAAACGATTCAGATTCCGATTGATTGTGTTTTACGCAATTAGGGTATGGGATTACTTTTATCGATATGATAATTATTCATTCCAAAGTAGACGAAGTTGAGGAATGTCTCTTGAAAATTTCCGTTACCGACATTAAATCGTCCCGCATTTAATACTTTTACTTAAAAATGATTGAAATCGCAATTTCACATGTCTACGCAAACTTAAAGGGGTTATATTCATTGTTAAATCAGTGATGGTTATATTATCTAACCACCGTTACCCAAACGTCGATATCTCAATAAAAATCTTTAGAAAAAAACATCCGGGTAATCAAAGAATTCTTTATTTGAGCATCCCGTGTCAAAGTGCATTCAAAGGTTGCCAATATACCCTAATTTCGGTCGTGGCGTGACCCCCGTCAACAATTTTTTCAACAAATTCACACTTTTTATTAAAAAAAAAACTGAGGTAACGGTAAAATGTATAAAAGAGATGTCGTCGTATTCAAACTTTAAAATGAAAACTTGATTGGCAAGTTTTTTATTTTCAATAAAAACGTCACAAAATCTCTTGAAACGCATCTTCTTTTTAGTTCGCTAATAAAACTTGTTTTATTCGATTGCCACTAGACGTAAAGTTTAAATACTTTTCTCACAGATCTTAAAAGGTTGTCAGCGAAAATTATTTCTGGTTTTGATGAGAGTTTATCAATTATTATTTATTTTGTGCCAATATCTATCTTAACCCTTATTCAATCACATGTAAATTAATAACTGTAGTTTATTTAAACACTTTTAGAAAATTAATAATCAAACGGATGAATTTCTGATGAGACAAACTAGTTTGTGACAAAGAAATCATCTGACATCAAATGTCAATCCAAGATATGAATATTTTAGATTTGTTCATTATTTTTGAGAGGGTAACGTGGGGACAATTGTCAAACATGATGTGAAATTGGCATGTAATGGATTCCGCTAATTATTATTGGTATTTATGAAATTTTTATTCATTGTTGATTTAAAAAGCTGTATCGGTAATATTCGGTTGGGCTTTACAAAGGCTGGTCATGAATGATTTATCGCGTTCTGTTGATTTTTGGCCGGGAAGCGTTGGTGCACGAGTAATATGTTAATGATGTTTATGTGAACATCTATAGTTTTTCGATGGCACATTTTTTTCATTTCTTTTAGCTACCATTACACTGTTTTTAACCCGTTTAAACAAAAATAACTATTCTTAATTAGACTCTGTCCGTATTTTAAAGTTTGAACTTCACACTTAATAGAAAGGTTCCGGCTATTTTATTCATGATCCTCGGACCCATGAATTAAAAAGCGTATATTTAATTCCGCAGATCAGTCAGTAGCGTCAAATCCGTTGCATTACTGTCAAAATATCTGTCATATTCGTGTGACATCCTTTCATTTCTGGCCACCCCCTTCGGCACAGGATTAGTGATACACGCGGCCCTATTACATCTTCATTACGGTAGGCGGCTGTCAAACCCCACATATTGTAATATAATAACAATAAAAAATATTATTGTTACTATGTTTATTGCCTCCATTGATGTTATTTATACGTTTCGCACTGATCTCGGCTTACAAAGAGACTACAGATGCGATGTGCAGTTGTCATTGTGACAACGAACAGTGGCGGACAAATTACTCAATTATTTAAATACGTAGGTATTTTATTAACGAGTTAATAACAAAGTTTTGGAAATTAAAATTATGTAACTATATTTTGAATGATTATATCACACTGATAATACAATGTTGATTACGTTGATAACCTTACCTATATGAACTTAATTTAATTTTGTTAGTAACTGTTTTGTTCATTTGGAATATAATTACGCTAAAAATGTACCTACATATCCCTTGAATCATCGAAAATGTCATGATATAGAAAATAACAAATACACGAACTACGTAGAAAAGTGAACTATTTGTTTGTCCTGCAATGCATTATAATCGCAATGGCGGATCAATCGGCATCTATGGCAGACAGAATCTGTCAAATTGACACCTGGCCCATCTGACACCATACGATCGGCTTTCGTTTGAAATAGAATTGATATATCAACAAAATTTGTGTTATTTCACGATAAAAATATAAGTATAGGTAGTGAAAAAGCTAGTAAATTTTACGTGAAAGTCAGAAATGCAATGACTAAAATACTGACGGTATAATTTCTCATAAAAAATTAAACATTAAATCGAAAACTTTTCCTATATTCCGTCCCTATCTCTCTATTTAATTGGCAAGGTAACCTATCACTTCAATAAAAAAACATCTTCATAAATATTGACAACATCTTGCAGGGGTTTGCCCCTCAGTCTTGTATAAACATTACTCTTATTATTAACAAGTAGACACTTATCAGTTAATCTTACACTGTTACACAATAGCTGCTAATCCCGTGCGTGATAGAAATTTATCTTTGCTTCACCGTCATTGTCACTTTGGCCCCGTCTCCCCTCTGATTCGAAGTTGGTGGATACTTTTTATGTAGGTCGGTTCTTACTTGCGAACTGTCGTGTGATTTTTATTGATTCAGTAAAAAAATCGTGTTCTAAAGTTCAAATCTTGTTTCTAATGTCTTTTCGATTTCTAATCTCCAAATAGGTAGCTATTAGGTATTAATCTTAAACATAGAACTCAGACAGAAGTAATTTCAAAAACGTTGTACTGTACAGTACATAAGAAAACATTCCGTTGGACTTTTTTCGAAACATCTCAACTGTGTGAGATTTCTTCTGTAGCTTATATACAATAAAATAAACAGGGAATTGGCGTCGACAGAATAGCTTTTTCCATTTGGCTTCAAACTTTTTCCATATACCTATACACGTATAAGTATTGTTTACGTAATCTCATTGCAAAGTTTACTCACGAGTCCTCTCTGCGGCTTCTTATTTGCTCCAATATTTTTCCCAACAAATTCGTGTTCGCAAAACAGTGCGGGCGTGCACAGTGGGGCAATATTTCATCTGAGCTGGCCAGAACAATAATAGCCTGTGGAGTCGAAGCCACGGCACGTTCGCGCCACAATGTTACCCTCCACCAGTGTACCGAGACCTCCCTCGCCCTCACCCAAACTTCGATAATTAGACGCGAAAAGAGGATGGTAGCGGAATACGAAGTTTCTTATGTGACTGGTTGGTTGTATACCATCGCCAGCATCCGTGTAGACAAAATAACGAAATACTCCGAAAGCAATGCGATATAGCACCGGTTATTGGGTTAGGTTAAGCGTTGTTTACTCTGAAAGCTCGGCAGAGGCGATTGTTGATGCGTCCGATGCCAAGTTGCTAACTTTGACGTTGCACTGTTATTCTATTTTGAAACGGCTCGAGTGTGTGTGAAGTATTCTTATTAAACAGCAGCTTATTACTATTTTCCTTAAAATAGTAATAAGCCACAGGGTGTCCCGTAAGTCGACGTCTAGCCGGAGTCGGGTCATAGGTCGGTCATAACAGTTAACGGAAAAAAATTAACGTTGAAATTTGGATCAACAGGATTTAAAAGACCGTCACAGGCAGTAGATTTTCTATTTTTTTTAATATTTATAAATTCATTTTATATTTTTAAAGATTTATTGTTTTAGTTTTCTGTTAACTTTTTATGACTTGATTACCCGATTCCAGCTAGACGTCGACTTACGGGACACCCGTTTAACTTTAACCCGTTTTACTACTTCACAACATTTCTGAAGACCGAAGTATTTTAGTTTCGCGTTTATCAACCCCAATCCTAGTCGAGCGCAGCTTAAAACACCCTATAACTTTATTGGTCTACATCTGACACCAAAAACAGCATCTATGATCTACAAAAAAACATACTGGATATAACCGAATAATTCCGGATCCCACCGGTTGTCACCGTGACGGAGCCGCCGGTGTCTTTGTCGCACTGTGCACCGTTTTTTTTCGCTTGTAATCTTCTGGTTAATCCGTTTTAACGCTTCCAGATGTGAAGTTGCACCTCTGTGGACGATTTGCGCTTGTTCCCAAAGGATTCGATTGCTCTTACGTAATTATTAAGGTATTTTTTTCTTTGGTTTTATTGTGTTATGATTGAAATTATTTCTTGCCACATTTTTTTAAGTTTTAGTTCATGATTACTATTACAATGGTTTAATAGTAAATTGGTATGTAAGTGAGTGCAAACCAATAATATAAAGTTTTTGGAAATATTTATACAAATAAATAAGATTGTCAAAAACAACTTTTTTTAATATATTATGAATTCAGTAAAAAAACTGTTATTTACGGTAATTACAACTTTTTTTTGTCTGTCTGTCTTTCTATTGATTCCGGCTACTCTCCTAAACGACAGAAACAAGCAAATAAATAAAATTGAAGTGTCCGTTTGTCAAAATAACAGCTTATTGCTACATGCATATGAAAGCAGACCTAAATACTCGTATAACAAAAAAAATAAAATTGTCTGACTGTCTGTTTGTTCCGGCTAATCTCCGAAAGGGCTTGACCTATTTTGGCGGGACTTTCACTGACAGATAGCTGACGTTATATGGAGCTAAATATATGGAATGAAGAATAATTTACGAAATCCACGCGGGCCGCAGCTAGTATGTAATACATCTTTACTTAACTTCCCTTTCATGTAGGTAAATTACACTGGTACGTGACTAACGTGATGCTTTTATCGATGTTTTTTCAAAACTGCGAGCCACTCTGCCCTCGCACACAAATATCATGTTACTGTTCGTCTGTTTGTGTTATTTTTACAACAAAACAAAACCGAAAACACGGACAATTGGCAGCGGTGCGATTGTTCACCGATCAGCGAACAAACGATGGTCTTGCTTTGTGCCAATCAGTAGGGAGCTGTTGATACCCGATCAATGGGACATCGTGACACCCACTATGCACCCAGCAACCACTCTATTACCTGCCTAGTAAAGACTAATTTCATATATACAGCTGCACCCGTTTTTTTTTGTATACGATCCGTTTTTTTGCGCAATGATAGCCGTCCGTTCGTGAATATTTGGTGGTGTCCGGAATTAGAACGTTTTGTCTCCCGTTAATGGTTGAAACGTGACCGTATAAGGTGGCCATAATTTCACAATGATGTGTCCTCTGTAATGTGACAATGATCGGTGAAATCCTATTGAAATTTAACGGTTAATTTATGGGTGAGAAGAAATTGATGAACGTTGGCGGCAATAATGCCGACTGTTTGAGAATGGCTAATCCTTGATTAATGATTTGAAGAATATGGAACAATATCTAATATGAGATTGGTCAAAAAATTACAAAGAAACTGTTAGCATAATAATGCAAATGGTATGTGCGGCATTTTATGTCGTGCGCTGCGTCTCGGTGATCACTGGCCGGCCGATGCGAGGGCTCGAACTACTAGATTAGTATTTATTTTAAAAATAATTACTAAATTATAAAATGTGATTGATAGAATCTCTTAAAGGAACACGTTCTAAATGTAGCGATTCCTTACGTTTTTTTTTAAAATTTTCGAAACAATTATTATAATTCACGTTTTTGTCTTCACACAGCTTTTGACCACATATAAAACTTTCTGGGACAGCATTTACATTTGGCTAGATTTTATAAAGGTTTAAGAAAGTTAAAAAGTAACTGCAAGCTCGCCATAAAGCCAAGCAACTTGCTAAAATACTCACAAAAGAGCTTATAGGCAATGTATTTGCAGATATATTAACTTACTGGAGTAGGAAATCCAAATAAAAGCACATTAACCCAACCCTCGACCATGACGTTGATGTGTAACACAAAACAAGACACTATCTAACCGTATCGGCGAAAAAAACAAAGAAATAAAGGAAAAACGCTTCGGAGTAAAAGTCCGGTGGATAACACAGGAAGCAATGCTTTTCCGTTGCTGATAAACTAGACAAGTGAAGGAAACGCCGGTGGATGTGAGCAAGATGTATGGAAAACCCTTAAGAGGGTTACTTTTCCCGTGTTTCGCTTTTTTTTTCGGCAAGCGGAATTTTTTCCGCTTAGTCCGACGGAAGCGATTTGTTAAGTGATTTGTTAGGCTAATTAGATGAGGGTTGAAGTTGCATGTTTAGAATTGAAAACTGAGTTATATCCAACGGTGAACCGTTTATAGCTATTACTTTTAAGTTTACACCGTATAATGTATTCCTAGAGAAGATTTCGACGGCATTTCAAATCTACAGCTAAGAATGATAGAATGCAAACTGTAAGAGCTTCAAACCCATACAGGATTTTCAATAAAGAAACACTCTCACGCTGTTCGAAACACCAAAACCCTTTGTACGCACATTTTTACATGAAAGCTCGCCCATTAAAATCGCGTAACCTAAATTCAAAGATACATAGCACATAGGTACGGGTAGTAAGATCAACGGTCCAATTTGGCGCAGGGGTAGGTACGCGCGGGTAAATAAGCGCTCGCAAATTGTTATCTTGTGAAACGAGACGTGTGATTCGACCAACGACGCGTGATCCCTGCAAACCGCGCCAGGGAACGCTCTTCAGTTAACGCTAGGGATGGGCGCGGTTTGTCGATAATTTTTCGGATATTCTGTCATTTATTTATTTATTTAACGATTTATGTACACACATTTATACAGACAAGAAAAATAAAGAGAACAAAAAAGTACGTACAAAGGTAATGCTTATTTCTAAAGAAATCTCGTCCAGCATACCATTTGCATTTATGTGAATGTGGAGACTAAAATTGGAAGAGTTTTTTACGTAATCACAGATAGAAACAGTTATGCAGTTGGTTTTTGCTGTGATTGCCAATTGGTTTAGGAATAACTGAGGTTTACATTATGTTTATAATAGGTAGGTACCTATCTGATCACTACCTATAGTAGTTTTGTCATAGAAAGTTAATGTGATTATCTTTTAGAGCAGTAGTGACTGTAAAAGAGTAGATTTTAGAAGTCGTCACTAAAATACATTATCATCACGCCAGTAATCACAGAAGGGTTAGACAGAGGTGTACCTATCGTGCACCCGCATTACGCCAGTTATGCTTAAGTCCCATGTAATAGGGGGCGAGCCTATTGCCACCAACCGGGCACAAATCCAGACAACGTGCTGATATTGAGAAATTCTAGTTATAAAAACCCAATAACACTTTGCGCGACCTAGTAATCGAACCCAGGACCTATATGCTCAGCAGTAGCTCTTGCGACCACTAGACAACGAGGCAGTTAAAAAAAACTTCCTAATGAGACGAAACTATGTCGACGTTTTAACATCACTAGAAAATTTATGAAATGTAATTTTCTGACGTGAACGAGTCACGAACATTTGTAGCTTTTCCGAGTGTACGGGGAAATTGCGATCTCTGCTCTGAGCGCAAAATATGGGATCTACCCGCAATTCGTTTAAATTGCGACCGAGGTTTTTATAACATGGCACTGTGCAGTTGTTGAACGTTGCACTGTAATTGGAATTTGAACAAATACTCCACGTAGGTTACACCTTTCGTAGGGATGAATGGCAGTTATGTACCCGTGGATTTGTCACTAATCGTTAGAATGGCGTACAAAACTTCTAGTTATATTTTTAGCAGAACTCGTCACCTTTTTTAACGTGTTCTTGAATCAACTACTTCATTCAAAACAACTTCTCCAAAACGATTTTGAATCTATACCTAATAGAATAGAAGTATAAAAAAATAATCTATAAAATCTATACCTACAGCATTGTTTGGTAGATATAGACGTATACTCGTAAATAAATGATTTATTTCGTTCTCAAAGTTAAACAAAAACATAATCTATGAAGTACAATTTATAAATATGTTTGATGGTTGAACAGCAGCACATATTAGATAATCTACCAATTCCCGAACTAAGTGCCAATTTTACCAATGAAACTGAACGCTATCAGCACATCTAAAACGCGTTGAGAAGCTGTCAGTGTCAATATTAGACAAAAAAAATAGACACTGTCAGCCATTAAACCTAGGTTATGTGGTGATTGAGTTCAGTTAAGCTTGTATTTTGGGAGTTGATACCTATTTCAACAAAAACTTTTAAAACGTCCACCCTTTACCAACCCGACAGTCCTATCTATCACCGCGTATTAATTTCTCCATCCATATTTCACTGACCCTAGTTTGTAGCAAGTGTCCACGCAATTGGCATCCTTGCATCCTTGACCGGGCGCCATCGATGACTGATGGCTTACATGTGCCGCCGGCACTTGGCAGGCAACTCATCGTAGAAATAGGGCTGTGCGCCAATTTTGGCGGTAGGTTTCTTGTAGTTTAGAATATTGTCAGTCTTGGACTTTTATGGGGAAAGAAGAGACTGGTCTACGTTTTAGAGCCAAAACAAGGCTGTGTTAAAGCATGCTTGCTTTAAATTTACTTTTTGGGCTTGTATCTTACAAATAGAACTGAAAACTGTATTACGGTAAAGTAGCAGTTTTAAATTTTGTTACTGGAAGTGATTAACCACTTCAAATGATTTTGCTCTGTGGTAATTTTAAGTAGTTTTTTTTATATCTTAAAAACTGTTCATTTCCAAATAGCGCAAACTTTATTACAAAAATTGTAGTAGCTTAAAAAAATGCCAAGTTATAAATATTTTAAGACAATTGTTAGACAAGGACAGCACTATCGTAGAAGTGACGTCACGACTGTTTAACTTCATACTAGCGCCGTACATTGTCAGTACCGCGCGACAAGGACGGCAATAATCCCCTCCAAAAACTTTTAAAGCGTGTATCTTCTTCAAATTTACACCGATTTAACAGATTTATTCGATTATCTTTTTTTACTAAGCCTTCTTTGAATTTACATTATTTTTATGAACATTTTTTATATTAGTCATCATCCCAATTCAATGAAATGTAGAGGCAGTCGAGAAAAGGCAAAGTTACAAAGCCACCAAGTAACAAATCGGTCCTTCCGTCAAAATACAAGCGCCACTCCATAAAATCCCAGAATATTTCGCGCATCAGCCCTAAGACGAGGGTGCTCTAAGATAATTATCTTTTTTACCGCTCGCACCCGACGCAGCTCTTAATACCGTGATAAATGCCGCGTAAAGGCTTGTCGTTGACGCGGAAACCGAGGGTAGGCAAACATTTTCGTTTGATTAATACTTCACTTGTTATAACATTATGTTAGTTTCATTGCAACAGATGCTTTTTATATTTTCCACGTATTTTATTTTTTTACTTTTTCCTTCAAGTTAAAGAGGGATGTTGTTTTAATTTTACGCTGAATTAGCCACCTTGTTTTCTTGAGTATTTAATGCGTTGTCAGATGTTTCGCTTAAAATTGGTTTATTTTGTGAATAGTTAGGGTTTTATCACTTTTATGCCGTTATTTTGATGGGTTTTGAATAGTTTTTGGCATTTTGTGGGTGAATCTTAGGCACGTGAAAATCGAACCCGTAGGTAACTATTATAAATAAGAGATATATATATAAGACATTAAAAACTACAGGTTTATGGCACAATTAGGAACACTGTTATTTCCTATTTGACATTCATTAGCCAAACCCCACATTTCAAACAAAAATCGATCGCCGACCCTGACACTTATAAGACAATCAACCGATCACTGACTCTTAATTATTTACACCTACAGATCGATAGCACCTTTAACCTCTGTTTACTGAAGCAATAGATCAATTTTAAAGGCCATATTTACCAGTACAAACACGTAACCCTCAAGGTACACATCTTCATGAAGGAGTGGTAATAAGGCCTATTATTGGTATTATGACTCAATCGACGGCATAGGGAAATTTGAGTGTTTGCCCGCAAATTGTAGGTTGGGGACCCCTGGTTATGTCTACCATGTTATTTAAGACTGTTTAGGGAAAGATAATGGTCTGTTTGAAGAATAGTTATCTAGTCATAACGTAGAGGGACTTGCCTAAATTATAAATATTACGGTAGGTCAGATATTACATATTGGTTCCTTCATATCAGATATCATAACTGATCAATTTGTTTAGATACTGGAAATGAATGATTCCAAAAATATAAATAAAACAATGTACCTAATGACACAAGGTAAGTTGTTTTTATTGTTTTTCCTTCCAGTAAGCTAAACCTCCATCTAATGAGCTAAATAACATATGAAACAATTTTAAAGATTTGCTGACAACGTTTTCACAGTTTCCATTCTAAAATCCTTATAAAATAGTACACCTACGTACGTACTTGTAAGATACTTTATTAAACTTTCATGTTATCCTATATTTTCATATATTTCGCTCCCAAGTCGCAAAACTGATCATAAATAACCCGAAACAAAAATTAAAAACAAAATTATTCAAACAAAGAACAGTAAAAAAGCGCTTTAAATAAAAGAGATTTATAATCCCCGAATATAGATATTTATGAAAATTAAATCATCAAGCTAGGGGACGGTTAGATTGGGGAGGTGGATGACAAATGGACAAGCTGTGACGAGCCGTTCCATCGGGACACGGACTAATAGCGCCATCTATTGCGGTGTCGCGGTGTCCGTCGGCTTGTCAGTTGTTGATAGAGGTCGAGAGATGGCGCCACTAATCGCGTTTTGATGGAATGGTTTATTTTATTGTGGTTTTGTTAGTGGGGTGGATTATTGATTGTATTGCGTTGCAGGCTGATTTATATTTTGTTCTATTTGGAAAATATAAACCAATGCACTATTTTTTATTAAGTAGAAAGTACGAAATATTTTAGCTATACCATTGTTCGGATTCTAAAATATCTAGACTCTTTGTTCTTACAACTTGATTTTATGGCTCCAATGACAATGGCTCTGAGATTACCAAAATCTTGTACAGCTCAGAGAATTGTCTCAAGTCACCACGTTTCTCGAGCTTAATAAAGTACAACACACGCTTAACAGGTGGCGCTGTTTAAAGTATATCTTTTTATCATGTCAATCTCCTGTTAGCAGCGTTATCTAAACAAAGTTTTTAATTAAAATAGTAATTAATGCTGCATGCTATTAATATCTCAGTTAAAAATCAATATCATGACATAGGCAGCAGCATAACATTACATTAAGCCTGCATTCTTCTGCCCAATTCTTTGGGGTATACAGATGTGATGTTTTGTTACGTTAACTTGACATAAAAATAAAAGTATGTTATGAGTCCCTCTTTTAGTTTACCCTGCTTTTAGGAACTTACTACTTAATAATTAAGATCAATATCCTTTTTATTAATTATTTTTTGGTAATTTTCAGGTCCGTGACAAGAATGGCGTCAGTGGCTGGTTGGACGCCACTTCAGAGAAGAGCAACTGGCTCAAAATGGTGCGATCCACCAATTACCCACATGATGTCAACGTGCAACCTCTTTTGTTGGCTGGCCAGGTATGATCATTTACACTATACACAAAAAGCTCACCAAATAAATCTGCCCTTGGCCTCTCGAAATTGTCTGATAATCAGATCAGGCCCATCCACTGATTCCGTGCATGCCCTTTGTTATTAATACTTCCTCGAAAAATCATGATACTTGTAACAGGCTAAGCGGTTCTTTTACAATAATTAGCAGATTTTACAAAAGTTCCTTCCCACTCTATAAAAGAGATCTCGTGCACTTCTAAACTAAAAATTGTCGATTAAAACTAATGACGTACAAATCAACGAATGATTATCACAACGGTGCTCGCGGCCCATTGTGGCACTACCCCAATTAAATTTGAATGTGGAACGTTGGTACTTCCGGTGGCAGAAAATCGGTGTTCGACTGAACAACTGTGTGCCACTTCCGGTCAACGAGGGGAGCGAACAGATGCGGTGATTAGATTCACTTATTTGTACCCCTGGCGAGGTTAAACGGCTATATGAAATTTGAATACAACGAACTATGGTATTCAGATTTATTATTGAAAAAATTATGTTTTTAAAAAGAAGCCGTATTTTTCACATAAATTATGCAATTTTGTTTAGTTTAAACATAAAATGGGCAAATAAAATGTTTTGTTTTAGGGCTTCAATATTTTTATGCTTTGCTTATGTTTTGAAATAAGTAGGTATGGTTTATAAAGGAGATATTCATCACTGCATCATGTGCAAAATGTTTCCTGAAACACAAACATTCCTTTCGATTTGTAATGACAATTATTCATATTTAGTAGCTAAAACCTTTTATGCCCTATGGCCTCTTAATTCGTTCATGATCGAATAAGTTCTTAGCGAGGAAGTTATCCATTTTACATTATCTACACCGATTACGAGAGGGTTTAAAAGATTTTCAATGAATGTTTTGCAACAATGTTTCAGGTGTGGTACAAGGTTGTCCGGGAGGTTCCCTCCGGCCAGGAGTTGCTGCTGGGTCCTCGGACACCCATCTACTTGGATGACATACTCTCTTTGGACTCAAGTGAGTACATAGTTTTATTGTCTTTGAATATACACCCTATGCCTTAAGCTATAAAGGTGTTTTGTTTGAACACATTTTCCGCAAGGTTTTATTTTGAAGAGAATCAATCATTCTGCCCAGTTTTTTCCTAATTATGTTGGGGTCAGCTTCAAGTCTTACCGAATGCAGCTGAATACATTATACCGTAGGTATTTTGCATGGAGCCACTGATTATGAGTCTCGGAAATTTATTTGTTTACGTACGCAATTTAGTACTAAGCCTTGTTTTAACTTTTCTGTTTGATTCGATTAAGACTATGGTAATCCCAGTGGTTTGTTCTAGTTGCTAGGGGACTGTAACTTGCATTCAAAAGTGCTTCCTACCCGAGTAATATTTCGTTCAATAAAAAAAAAATACAGTCAAACGATAACGTCAACATTAAAAATGTTTTTTTTTTGCCAAAGGAGGTATATAATTTTAACAGGCTATGAATGTATGTTCATCTGTTTTCGCATAATTCCTAAACTACTCTAGGTATTTTGACAATCGAGGTATCGTTGGAAGCGTCATGGTGTTCCGTGGGTTATATGAATTCACAAAAAATCTAAAATAGCGGCTTATAACGGAAGAAAAGGGTTACCGAATATAGTGTTTGGTATCAAATGAAAGGTCTTAGGGAGTACTTTCTGAAAATATATTGGATGTCTTTGATTATTTAAACATAAACCTCAAAGTTTACTGTTGAATTTTTTCAAATGAAAGCGGTTTGCCGTAGGTACAGCTGCCTCAATGATGAACTGAAACCCAACTAAGACAAAAACGCCAACTAAAAAGGGTATGCTCGTAAACAAGACACCACAGACAGACAATCAGACAGACATATGGAGTCACACGTAATCTGTTCGATTTGCGTGTGACTCTGTATTTTTTTTCTTTTTACTCTCACACTGACTGCAGGATACATTTTTAACCAATGCGCAAACTGTAAACATGAATTCAGGTTATGATTCTAGACCCCCTAGCGCCGAAGCTTGTCGTCGGTTATTTAACTATATCATATTATACTTAACATCACGCCTTGTTTCCCCGAAGGGTTGGGCAGAGGTGTACCTATAGTACACCCACATTTCGCCAGTTATGTTTAAGTCCCATGTAATAGGGGGCGAGCCTATTGCCATCAACCGGGCACAAATCCAGACTCCGGGCTGCTACTGAGAATTCCAGAAAAACCCAATAACACTTTGCCCGACCTGGGAATCGAACCCAGGACCTCATTCTCAGCAGTACCGATTGCGATCACTAGACCAACGAGGCAGTCCAACTATATCATATAAAATGCAATACCAAAATGTATTGCACAGCAATATCTACTAATAACATTCTCGTGTCGCGATGTTTCTTACCAAACTCCTCCGAAACGGCTGGACCGATTTGTATGAAATTTTGTGTGCATATCGCAGAATAGGTCTGAGAATCGGCCAACATCTATTTTTCAAAAAAAAAGAAGCAAAACAACGTTTGCGGGGTCAGCTGTTTTTTTTATAATGACCGACGAAGCAAGTTTATATCTTGTGCTGAATTCATGGTTACAGTTTGCGTACTCGTTAAAAACTTATCCTGGTTGTAATGTAGGATTTGTATATACAAATAGGCCTCCCAGGCTATCAGGGCGTCGGTTGAATCACGGTCACGCGTATTCACGCTCCGCTGACACGCGGGGTGACAGTTAATTGGAGTCACCTGCCCTCTGCCCCGCGCGGTGGACGGCGACCCTTTACGAGTCATATGTACTACGGATACAGGACGATATCAAATAGAATGAAGGCTTTATGGTAGATAGGCACCTACTAACTTTTCTTGTGCCTACGATGAGTGTTGCAAGTCAAGCTTTATGGAAATGATAAAAAAGTATTCTACGCGGTTTTTTTAAGAATCTATCCGTCTCAGCATTAGGAAACACTTCCTTTTTAGCTCCGTTACAGAAACTAAGGATCACAAGACACACGGACTTGTGAACAAACTGCAAACCCTTCAATGATTGTCATAATCGGTTAATAGTGTTGGGGAAAATATTACAAAATATTCCGATTCAATAGTCTTTAATAGTTCAAATTATTACAATAGCGTAAAGTAGGTATTCCGTATTAGTCATCGCGGATGAATTCATTCACGACTATTGATACTGGATCACTGAGTGTTTAAATTGGTAAATCAAATGACATCACTTAGTCTACATTCCTAAGTTCGAATTGTTTCTCAATATACATTTATATTGAACTATCATACTCACTAGTTGCTTTGTCGCGATGATAGTTAAATGGATGTTGGAATGGATTTGCGAAGCTACTCTTAGTTCAAGACATCTTGAAACTACGAGTAGCTTCGTAAATCCTATACCTTTTAAAATATGAGGATTACGTAGGTACTGCTACGAACTAGGCACATTTCAGTCTCGCCAATGCTAGTAAAGTAAACAGATATTTTAAAAAACGTGCTGTATACACGAAAAAATCTTAGGGCTTGGACACACCGACACACCGGTGCCACGCGCGCATGCGATATTTAATTTAGATAAATCGCGACGTACGCGCCGCCGTCGATGTGAAAAATCACGCATATGCTTTTGTTAATGCGAGGGTGACTGTTTTAAGGGTTGTTTGTTTATGTACTAGAAGAGACATAAAACTGCACTTAACTGTGCTTAAATATGTGAGTTCAAGAAGATTTGAAAAACATGATTCGCAATTTTTTCTTAAGTACCGTATAGAAGTGGTAGTTCTATACGGTACTTATAGCTTCTGCGCGCGACTTAGCCCGCGTGAAATTCGCGTCGTATCGCATCGCTGGTCCGACTTTTTCTTTTTTTGTTCGTATCCTAGCGTAGGTAATATAAAATAGTCTAGCCTTTCTCAAGAATAGGGCTATCAAATGCAAAAGGTTTTTAAAGCATCATTCAGTCTGTCATCACAAAGCTCAAACCATTGAACTGAAAATCTTAAAATATATAATATATACATGTAAATTGTGTAGATACAGGGTATATAGTTGTATTAATAAAATAGAGGCAGGCATAAAAGGAATTATTTTTTATTAAAAAAACAATTCGTAAAAACAAAATAGGCGTAGTTTTAGTATAAATAGTTAAAGCAATTTTAAATACCTAGTCTTCGTCTTTTCATTTAAACATTTCTATCCGAACATTTCAACCCTTACACTTTTCTATCATGATTCTGGCTGTCTTAGTTTAGAAAACCAAAAGGAATTGTCAAACTCAAACTCTTACGTCTTTCTACTTCACGCTCTCTCTTCTACCACACACCATGTCACATCCAGCAACCGAACACGAACCGGTCCGGGTCTTCAGAGCTTCCTGTAGGGCTTCCGGTGCGGCGTCGCAGCCGGCACGGAATCGGTGATTTATGCGATTCCAATTGCACGTAATAGCCGCCTTGCTCTAATTACGCATTGACTTGCTGACTTTCCCTTGCATTCGACACTTGCTGGTGATTAGAACTTTAGGTAACAGTGAGAGGTGCTACTTGTTTGCTGAACTAAGAAATTGTACTGTAGATAAAGAGCGCAGAATTAAAAATATTAATGGAAATATGGACAAATCACATACTTAGTTTCCTTGGTTATAAAGATAAGCGTAAGACTGCCAAATTGAAAAAAAAACAGTTGGAGTTGGCAGAAAACTTTTGTATGTCTGTCTGACTTAAATATGATGCAAACTATTGTGACCTATTAACAGTTCGTCGTTTTATAAATCAACTGCAATAAGGGAAAATGACTCAAAGCATTTGTTTCATGTAGGAAATCATTTTGTGACATCACTTTGAGCATTACAAAAGCATCATTGCCTAAAATGTTGGGTCACAATCCTCCTCTCTTCGAGAGGGAGTGGGCTGTTATATACCACGTGGGCTCATTGCGGGTTGGTAGATGTCACATGTCTTCGAATGTATGGCTCTAGGACATGCCTGTTTCCTTACGGTATTTTCCTTCAACGTTTTGTAAGCAGTGGTGATGAAATCATTAACATAAAGTGAAGCGGCTGTCTGGGTTTGAACCCACGACCTACAACTCGTAAGTCGCGGCCGTTACCACAGGACCGGTTCGGAGCATTATATAGTAACTCCTAATTTCTAAACGGTTCCTCAATTTACAACTGACGTAAAGCTGTTACCAAACAATGTAACGCAGTCACACATTTGAGGGACTATTTACTTAAATAACCACAACTCACCACCCACATTCATCATACAAACATAAGCAGCATGACTAACCAATATAACGTCCACAATGACTCTTAAATATACCCATAATTAGAAACTATTTGCAGTCAGCATTTGTTGTAAAAGCTCCGGGCATTGCGCAAGAGTTGATTGATGGATCTTCGTTGCAACAGAGGCCACATATAGCTCCATTCATTGATATGAATATGTTTTTTTGCCAAAGGATTAATTCGGTCCGAGATAGGATTTCGAATAAATAACCTACATGACAATGGTGATCGATTGTACCAAGATAATTTAATACCAAATATTTACATACGTTTTCTTGAAGTCTTAGACCGTACCAATCTGTTACGTAATGCAGGCACCTTAAAATTGCTCAGATAAGAGATTGTGGACTCGTAAATAATGACGCAGATTTATTGTGAAATATTTTGTAAAAGGTCATTCAAGTAATTCTAGCCTCATTCCTTCAGTAGGCTTTTAAAGTGTTATGAATTTTAAGTAGCTTATTTTGGGTTCAGATTGTTTTAATTCTTAGTGTTACTATAACCGTTTAAGGGGACAACAAGACCTTAACGTTGTTTAAGGCCTAAGGTATAAGATCCAAAAGAGAGTAAATCAAATAAAAAAAAAAATTATATTCTTCAGGATCTACGCTAGTTAGATATAATTTGTGTTGAAACATAATACAACTAATTTGAACAATAGAAAAAAAAAACACGAAGATATCTCTATAAAAAGTTTATAACGATTAAAAATCATACTAATATACATGAAATCACTCTGATTTTTTGTATGATTATTCTACATGTAACATATTAACATTTGTGTGTTTTATTTTTTTAGTCCAATCAATAGTTTTTTTATAAACAGATATTGTTTCATTTTTTACAATATACCAGCGTTGTGTCATCGCGCTTCTCTTTCTTTTCTATGCAGTCTGACAGTGACCGCGCTTTAGCTCTTGTAAGCCGCCACTTCAATTCTGTTTAAAACTCACCGTGAAAACATAGGTAAAGTAAACTGTCATTCCATCTAAAGTTTGGGATTTACTTTTTGGCAGCTCACTTCATCATAGTTTTCACGATGATTTTTTTACAGAATAGATTGGCTGGTCCTAAGTATAGAACGAAAACCACGCTTGAATTTCGATTCAAAACTTGACAGATTTCATACTAATCTCCACTCAAATCTAGTTTATACAATCCATCTCCCGTCATACGCAATAACAATAATGAGGAGTTAACCCTTTATTGGCCGTTCTTTTTCAAATAGCCGCGTGCATTCGTGCGCGTAATGAATGAGTGTCGCGCGCTGACATTTGTCATCGCGCAATTGTCGCGCAGATTAAAATTGATGACGTTGCTTTGTCCGACGGCGCACGCGCTATTGTGTAGCTCTGTAGTAGCCTGCTATCTCGCTTCGTGATTATTATTTTTAAAATTGATAGGAAAAATGGATTATGACGATTATGATTAGACGTTGTTTTGTTTTTATCTGTTTGTTTCTAGACAGCATTATATAGTTTAACTTGTGTGTGGTTATATTAAACAATAACGTGTACATACAAGTTAACGTAATTTATGGTACCTAGCTTAGGCAAGCCTGTAATAACTATTAGAGTTAAATTATTTGCATTATGTTGTTATTCAAGCTTTTTATGGAGCTAGTAGAGATAGTTTAAAATAAACTTTCTAGTATTGTATAACCGAAACAAGCAGCACAAAACCAAAATTGAAATGTCATACAAACGCAACGGTGCCCTTGCAAACAGGATGATTAATCAAAAAATTAACCAACGACAATAGTGCCACCCTCCATTAAACCGGCGACAATCGCTCGGCGTCCCACATCGCGTATTTATTTAACAATCAAATAAATATTACGCACAATAAAATAGAAATATTTCAATTTAATAACTCCGCCCCCAGTAAAGGGTTGAATCTGGTTCGGAGTCGGAGCTTGTTTTGTTCACAGATTAGATCGTTGACTATCTTGATGTCATGCGAAATTAAATAATTTTTACACCACAATAGATTGTGAAGCGTGTCTCCACATTTTCGTTTTAGATTTTTTTGATAATCCTACTAGAATATTTTTCGGTTAATTAATCTGATGACTTAGATAAGGTTCATCCGTAAGATTAAATTGCCTGTTGGGTAATTTCACTAGACTGCGTGCGAGAGGGTTAAATAAGATTTACTCGTAAACGGTTTGAATGAAATTTTTTTTTCAACATTTTTTTCCAGACTTGCTGAAATCTCCAACTCTATCTACCTCACGAATTAAATTTTCCGGAGTAGAATTATTAATACAAAATTATTTTACATTCTTAAAACGCCAAGTCCAGATCATTTTTGGCTCATATCTTTTAACATACATCTGCCAAGCCCTCAACGGGCTAGCACAAACTTATGAAGCGTACTGAGACCGTTTTCGCCGGCGGGTGTAACGGTAAGCTGCGCGTGCGACGCACCTGATCCGAAGGTACAGCCTCTGGCGCGAATAGGACCTATTTCCACCCAGGAAGCGAACTTAGGACTAACAGATTATCGACACGATTGTGTTCTAGAACACGGGGATATTTAATTGAATTGTTTTGCGGCGATGATTTTGCAGTAAATCTTATGGTAGGGTGTGTAAGAGTAGAGAAAGCCTCGGTTTTTTTTTTTAAATATTTTTATACGACGATTGATACGAAATTGATGATTATTGTTTAGTAAATATATCATTCCTACAGTCGCGAATCGCATCGCAATCAACAAACGACGTAAAACAGAGCTGCTATTTAAAAAAAAAAAAAAAAATATTTGAATTTGGCGGGCTACAGCTGAGAATTCATCTTAACGGGTTTATAAGGTTCGATATTTGGAGCGTTTAAAGTTGCCCCTCCCGACCCTTGCTCGAGCCAGCCCGCGCCGCTGAGCCTGTAGCTTTAAATTCGTCCCTAATTAATACCAATCCTGATCCAGCTAGTCATTTGCTGCCCTCTTCCAGCGACGCCCTAAGCCGAGGTTCGTACCCCACAGGGGGTGCCCTTAGCGTTGTCGCTTAGTTTTAGTTAGTATATAAGTTTAAGTCCTGGCTGGAGGCCTTAATTTATTAGGGAATCCACAGGCAAGTCCGCTTAAGCAGACGACAACCGCATAGGTTGACCTGCGAGATGCCAAACAAACAAACAAACAAACAAAGCGTTTAAAGTAGATAGAATATTTTCGGTTCGGAGGTTCAAAATAACTAGGTACTTATTGAAGAAGGATTGTGAAAAAAGTAGTGCTACGTCTTAACATTGTTAACATATCATGTAAAAGAAAATTAGACAATGGTTGGAAAATCCTAAAGAAAATCTACTCTCGGTTTAAAAAAACGGTTTTACCACACATATTAATGAAACTGACTTTTGATAACACAAGTCAAACGCTACACACTTACAAATTGCGAGAAACAACAGGTGTACTAGTTTGGGGTGGAATTCATTACGAAAATCGGTAAGTCACCGTCACGGTGCGCGGGCGCATGTCTGACATCTGTGACGTCGGCGTCGTGGGAAAACTTAACGATCGTACACCCTGCCTTAATACGCAAAATTTATTTATTGTGTGCCTTATTGTTTTGGTCAATTTACTTATTGTTAATGTAAAAGTGTGGGAAAAATGGTTTGAAGTTTTCGGTCTTGCGATGTTTGAACAAGTTCTTTAGTGCAATAGCTCAGCCAAGACTTTTCGACTAAACTTTTTCGTTGCTCGTATGACTATACTGTCTTGTAAGAATGCTATGGACTGATTTTTTCAGTACGTAACAGTTTTTTTGTACGAGTTTAAAACTTTTAGTTCAGAATATGAAGGTATTTGGTAAATCTGGTTAAGTATATCATGTAGCTGCAACGTTAGATAAACCTAGCTGTATTTGGGTCTCCAGCATTTTTCTTAAACCGAATATAATTACTCTCTCGAAAATAACTCTTCCCAAATCACGCTTTCACCTTAAAAAACTTAACCCTAAACCTACTCACACTCCGCAATTACGGTAGCTCAAACTTTAAAACCACAAACAGTACAGTTGTCACGCACAGATGATTTTCCATATTTCCCCATCGCGGGTCAAGTGAGCATATTAACCCTCGCCTGCAGGTGGGGTGGGGGTGTGACTGGCCCATGATAATTTGTAACAAACACTTCAGTGCCGTACTGACATCGCACATAGTTTTACCTCTGACCTCTTGTGACATCCTTGGTGATTCCGTGGCATCCTGACTTTGACCTTCGACTTTATGAAAATATTGGAGGTATGTGAATAAATAAAGTTTAAGTAAATAAGGAATTATGTGTGTTGTTTGCAATAATTTTTATAGTTTTATTTTTATTACCATTTAACTGAAAAAGTTTGTTTTGGCTAATTGTGTTTTATTATCTGTAAATTCAATAATAAAAATGATGATGGTATTGCGGTCGCGAACTACGTTTTACGTTTAGATTCATATAAATATTGATCAACTTCAAAAGAAAGTTGGGGTTCTGAAGTTTCAAAACAAGGCGCAGTAAAGAAAGGCATTGAATAAGCACATTGTGTAAATAAACATTGTTCAACCGAGGCATTAGCAAAACTTGCCATTAGAAATTGTAATCCATCTTCCCACAACCATCTGCGTTTTCATTCAATATTCATACTATCAGTCCGCATAATAATACTTCCACATAATCAAAAGCTAAGCTCATCTGAATCTGCTCCATATTCATTCAATAATTTTTCACGATATTGTCGGTTCATATTTGCCCGATGATATCACGTTGTTATCTTAGCCTTGCCTTATCACGGATGCTCGTTAAACAATGCTCTAGGCGTGGTTTCGTCTCGTCGTGACTCGAATTAATTCTGCATGTGTCAATGCGAGCCATTGCATACTTCCGACGCCCTATTCGTGATCCCAAACGTCAGAATATGACGATAATTCTGTGCAAACGTATGACATGTCCTAGTCTGTTATTAGCCGTCAGATATTTTGTTTGACATGTTTCCTAGAGTATGTAATTGTCACATTGTAATTAGTGAGCGTTTTACGTCAGTTAGAAATTACTTTGGAGTTGTTTTAGCATTCCGTCAAGAGGAAAACAGGAAATATCAACCAACCTGTCTAATATCAATCTGTATAATATTAAATCAAAGTCACGTTTTAATGTTGTACGACTTTTACCCATATGTTTTTTTTGGGTTTACCCAACTTTCAACGAAGTTTGTTCTTGGGCTCATCAGTGGACTCCTGATGAGAACTGAAATCATAACACGATCTAGAGAATTTTCTTGGACTTTTATTTTGTATGCAAGTAATTTGCAATTTCGGTTTCTTTATCAAAATTATGCATCCCAAGTGTAGTTCTTGAGCTTGATTGCCTAACAGGAAGGTACAACTACCTCTATAGATGTACAAAGTCAATGAATAACAAATTTAGTCGTGTCGCCGTCGCATCGCTGGCTGGTTATGCATGTTACGAAACTGTCCGCGGTATAATTGCATGGTTCCTATTGATTTACATAGCCCTTTATGACTCTTAAATGACTTATACCGTGAAGGAAGTGAAGTCTACAGGTTGTATGATAAATTGAATTTCTAGCTATTAGTCTCTGCGCAGACTGAATCAAGACAGTCTATTAGAGAGACCATCGCTCGGAATATATTCGGAACAAAACATGAGAGATTAAAGTCACAGGTCGGACCCTGGTCGACAACAAATACTGGCCGGGAATATTTTTCTTTCTTTTTGTCTTTTAGAGCAAAGAGGGGTAAAGGGTGATAAACTTATTTAACAATAGTCTCTGATAATGTCCCATATTCTCTCTGTTTATTTATAGGTTTTTTTTTAAATCATGTTTGACAGTTTCTTCAAGCTAATTTCATTTATTTTAAAGCGCGATTTAAGCAAGTTTCCTTTAAATGTGTTATGGCCGTCATCTCTAACCGAGAAATAATAATAATTATTTCTCGACCACATCTTCTAATGTTTCTTCTACTTGTTTCAGAGCGTCAGTCATCTATTGAGAAGTTCAGTTCTCTGGCGTCAGCTGACGACGAGGAGAGGGAAGATTCCGACATCCGCTGCAGCTTCTGCGATCTCCCATTTCCGAACATCGATGTGTAAGTATTTATGATATTGTCCATTATGATGTGATTCCTATCCTCCCAACCCGATTTCTATTACTGTCGATAGATAATAATAATAATGGCGGATTACTGAAAAAGATAAAAAAAAAACTAGTATCTTGACTTAGCACACGAGATAGTCGACACGTGGAGCGTGGACTCTGCTATCATTGTACCGATAGTCGTGACAGGCAATGGTTTAATAGCCAAGAGCTTCGACCAACATCTGAGGAGGCTCTCGTTGGGCAGCTGGATTTGCAAGGGTTTGGGATTCAGAAAGCGGTACTTCTGGACACGGCTCGCATTATCAGGAGGTTCTTCTCTGGAGCCCTGACCGCCAGTAGCTTGGACCCTGTTCCCGATACCGGTTGGCTACTATTTTTATGTATTTTTAAAAGTTTTTATTAATGTTCTTTTATAAAAATAAAATAAAAAAGTATTTAAATATGTAAAAAAAAGAACAAACGAGATAATGGCGGATTATATCAGCTAATCAAGTAATACACCCACAGATATTTTGCGTAGCGTAGATCACTCCTCCAATTATACCAAACGCTAGTACCGCCATATTGATATTAATAATTAATGAATATTATAAGACGCTTTTTACATCATAGAAAATATTTCTGATCAACACGGTTTATTTCGAATCTCCTTATTGAAAAAAATCTCATCATAGTGTTTTACTTTAGACGTCAGAAATGTGTTCAGTTGCATCATCACCTTGCACGTTTTCAGATAGCATTCAGCTTTATTACTTCTGAGTTCTTAGGTTTATAAGGGATATTCGCTTAGCCGTGCTACGATAGACGATAGGATTGTATCGCCGGTAACTCTATTTATATCGGAAATTTATTGAGCTCTAACCGGCTTAAGTGGCTACTAAATAATTCTTATCATAACCATTGTTCCATGCATTAACATTGAACAATTTATAATATTGCCATTGTAACACGTCATAGATGCGTATCTTTGCTTTTTTTAACTATTCAACTTTATTCCGGAAACTAGTTTTTGAACGCGGCTGCGCCCGCGTGGATGTACGAAAATATTCCGTGGGAACGTACTACCGGGATTAAATGTACCCTATGTAATAAGCCAGGATATAAACTATCTGTGTGCCAAATTTCATGCAAATCTGTTTAGCCGTTTTTGCTCCAATCCGGAACTTACATCCATACAAACAGACAAACGACCAAAACTTATTCGTTACTAATTTATTATGTTCAGTAAATGTAGCGTCTAACTGGCCATTATAAAAGTAGGTAGTTAAAAGACTAACCAACAAATTAAATTCGAATCAGTCAATCGCGCGTCTCATCTAAACGGTTCATTCAAGATGTCTGCCGGTAGACGCAGAAGTCTATCAATTTCAAACGTCTTCGGAACCATTAACCTCCTGCCATTAATATTATTTGGTCGTAGAGGAGCGGGCTGTAACGATTTATTTAGTGCTAGTGATGTGCTCGTTCGATAAGACGCACCGTGATGATTTGTTGCCGAGCGGGTCGATGGCACGCGACGATTCTGCGTTTTTGCTGCCACTAGCAGAAAGTGAAAAAAAATATAATACAACACGATGCTCATTCCCTAAAATGTAAGGCGTAGTTTAGCATAACACACTATGACAAATAGAGATTGGCAAAATAATCAATAAAAAACCAACAAAAACAACAACAGAAGCCCGATAAAAATCAGTAACACAAATAAACTAAACGTCTCATCACGAATGAAAATATATCATGAATTAATTATCTATGTGACAAGCAATGGAAGGCCATAATGGCGTGTGTCATCATATTCTATCGAAGCGCTGGCTCGTCAATAATGCAAGAGATCGAGATTATCGACATGCACCGTTCTAACGTATCCTCGCAGTGACGCAGTCCTAATCGCGGCCATCACCATTGTTTTAAATGTTTACAACGTTTCTAGGGCATCGAGAGATCGATTAGTAATTAGATGTGCGCTACATTGTTGCTTTTATGTTTTGAAAGCTACTTAAACAGGGAAAATAACATTCAAATTACCAGGATTCGAGTTTGAGATAATGTATGCTAGAAAATCCTACAGAAATTCAAATGAAAGTCTGTCGTCTGCAATCATCAGATTCTGTTCTCAGATACGCTTCGTTGACATCAGTAATGCATTAGATGCTGTGTCATATCGCATCATACAGTAGTAAAATCAGCTATTCTTAATATTGATGTATTAAATTGTAGTGTCACGTTTGTTCCGAATACTTGTTCGGGCGTATTATAATGCATCATGTGTATTACGAAATCTCATTGTGATCACTCTTATCGAATCTCTTTCCACTCTTACTTTCGTCAGAGTGCTGTCACAATTGAACTGATCATCGCCGCTGTCACACCTTGAATCGATATCAGATTGATCAGGTAGCGATTGCGAAGTCGAACACTAAAATTATAGGCTACTCGATCGTGTTCGGATCTTTTGTACGATCATTATTATTTGTCTACCGCGGATTTTTTTTTATTTGGCTCCAATCTGGTTTGTAGCTAAATCTGGTTTGAGAAATTAAATTGTACGCGGTAATTCGATCAGGTCAATTACTTTTTCAAGGAATATTTTGATGGAAATGACATTTGGTGTTATATAATTGGTGATTAACAAGCTGTAATGACGGGTTCGTTTACATGTGAAATACAAACAGTGAATCGGATCGGCTCGGCGGATAATATCGATGCTATCGATTCGGAAATGGACTGAGCTACGGTATTTCTCAACCGATTGTTAGCGCTACCCGGGATCTACAATCGATTATTAAAATGTAAGCACGTTCGTCGGTAGTACATCATTAGTCTGGAGCGGTGCTAAAATGACGCTTGGTGATTTTTGAATTATTGAATTGCTAATGTTGTGTTATAATAAATTTTGCATAGCAACTGCAGTTATATTTGTTTTATAGGCTCTACGGTTGGATTTTATGCTGAAACGCTAGGAATTTGTTAATTTCCATTCACGGTTAAATCTATTAACTACAAAAGTAAAGTTTAACTATTCAATTAGATATCCTTTGGGTATATTTTAAAATTAGATATTCCATCCCGGTAGATATTGTCCCGCATAGAATTTCCTTCGCTTCATTTTGCCATATAGCGTCACTGCTGGTTTTGTTCTAGGCATTTGACATTAGCTTTCACAACAGTTCATTTCTAGGACGTCTTAGAACCATTGTTTAGCGTCATTTTAGAGACCAGTTAGTATCGGCAGCTCGTGTGGGCGGAGCTTAATAGATTGGTTCGCTACGAAAGTTGCTCATTGGATGTTATCAATTCGTGAACATGTAGATTATTTCTATGATCGGCGGATATCAATGTCTACAGCATATTCAGTTTAGATCTCTGCTGCGGACGTAATGTTTCTAGTTAGAGATTAAGCGGATGCTATCTATGTGTGATATGTAGTGATGGTTTGTTAATTGCACCGTATTCATGGCTAAAGCAAATGGTCTTGTTTATATTCTGATGGATTATAAAAAAGAAAGGTGTGTCTAGAGACTCAGATGGTTAATGTGTCGTTGTCAATCAAACACTGAAAAAATAAGAAGCAGAAACTTTTGATTCATAAGCAATGTTTGACGAATAATAATACAAATAATTACAAAACTACAGATAAAAAAAACACCAAAAGTAGGCACTAACGACGTATCATCAAAAGCAAAGAATTTACCAAGTCATGGTAGCTACCCAAGTGATATCGAACCAATGTTCTATTACAACGAAAATAAAGAATGCAATACACTTTCAATTGTTATAGAAGTTACGCAATATACTATTATAAGATACAACTGTTTTAAAAGATTCGTTTACTTAGATGATGTTGTGGAGTAATGAAAAAATACTCGTACAGTTGAAGTTTGAGATCGTATACGTAGATACGATGCTTGTGCAAGTGAGCCCTGGGGCAATGCGTTGTATCTCAGTTGCGCGTGCGTCGATTACGAATCTACTAAATAGCATAGAATGTACTGAGGTGATTTGTGTGATGTGTTGCGAAATGTATTAATATAACACATTATTGTTTAATAAGAGCTTCGGAAAATATAAATGAGTTTTTAGATCATAATGGGATCACTTAGAAATACAAATATAACACTAGGTATAACACGGTTACGTTACAAATTTATGCCGAATCAAAAGAACCTACAATCAAATAAATCTACAAAAGTGACCTGAAAGTGGTTTGTATTTTGCATTACAAGAAACCTAGTAGCAAGATTCTAATTGGCTGACTATATGTGACACAGATTTAAACATAGATGTACGTACGTCTCGTTGACTAGCAAGAGAACGCAACGGACGAGCAGACAGTAAGCGACGGAACCATTACCGATGGTAGATTTTATTCCTAAGATTAATTAAAAGATACTGCGACGGGCTGGCCGCCGTGCAACAGTGAAAACGTTCCATCTCGGAGTCTGACGACCACGACGCTTTCGAATAGATCGACATAGATCTAACAGCGCAACAACTAGTCAATGCTATTTCCTTAATAAAACCAGCGATGTAATCTGTGCTTATATTAAAACGCGACTAACGAGGTGTAACAGGTGCAGCGTTAGAAAATAGCCGGAGGCAGCAAGGGTTGCGTGCGGTAGACCAGTTATGCCAAGGAGACTCACTCCAACCGTTTTTGCAAATGATATACGTTTTCCATCAAGTGTCGACACACGTTATGATGACGGTGATAACAGGATTTTCTATAAAATTGGAGAAAATGAGGGTCACATGAATAGAGTACTCGGAAGCGATGCGAAATACATAAACTATGCGTCTAGCGCGGATTTTGCTCATAAAACGTGTTCATACAGAATTTATTGCAAAAATGAATTCATACATACGCCGAGGAACGAAAACATGTTTGAATAATGTATTGGCGAGTGTACAATTTATGTTCGCGTGGGCGATACCTATGCATAAAGATGTTATTATTTTGTCTTTTCCTTAAGTAGTCTCCGTTTGATGGCAGTGCCCTATTCGAGTTCGTTAGCGTAATCTCTTCACTTTCTACTAGAGTCGTTGGTGAAGCGATAAAATACAATTACAATATAAAATTAAGTTAAAGTACTGTCGCTATGAAAGTGTTACTGATATAAACTAGGGTACTATGTGAATGTTTCTTTTACTGCAAATAGGCGATACAAAAAGTTAAACGGAACGAAGACGATATCGCAAACAGATGTATTCCATGCTTTATACTATGCGGAAATCAAAGAGGCCGCATGTAGCTTTTTCTATTTTATAAACACACTAAACTGAAACTATTTATATATATTCTTGAATAAGATTCTACGAAATACGACTACTTAACTATTTTTATATTACGGAAAGCACCAACGTTACACATTGAAAAACAATAAAGCATGTCTTTATAAACATCTGTATACCGACACAAGTTTCGAGGACAACAAGATCAACGCTATCGATAGCGGGTCAAACCTGACACGGCCGATGTAGCTTTGTTTCAAAACCCACCGGAAAAAACATCGACTAAAACTGAACAACAACTTGCCGTATAGGTACAAAAGAATGTGACTATCCTTGAGAATAACAGCTAAATCTAAACGACCTTCAGGCTGAATCCCCGTACGCTAACTTTCTCTACACATACGCGGATGTCAATTTCAAGGGGAAATTTTGTCGTCCTTGACATTTCGCCGGCTGAATCATATTTTTATATAAATTTTCTTGTATCTTGTTGCAGTCTCGATCGACACTTGATAACGGAGCACGCCCAGCCGGCCGCTGCATTTCATTGCGAACTCTGTAACAGAGCTTACAGCACTCGGGTACTGCTCCTGCGACACCGTGCGCTTGCGCATACAGACATCAGAAAGTACCCCTGCGAGAACTGTCCTAAGGTGTGAATTGAATACTTGTAGATAATAATAGACTTAGAGTAGTTTAATATGGAAATTAGATTTTCTTTGTAGATTAGAAATTTACTATTTTTACATCCTGAAAAAACATGGGTTTATTAAAATTTTGAGTTTTAGTAACATCAATTCTTATTTCTCAATTTTTTCTCTCAACTATAAAATCCAACTTAAATCTTTAATTACCGAAGTAAGGCCCTCTTGCAACACAAAGCTCTAAATACATGTAGCCCTTAACTTTTTTTAAGCATCATTCTATTTGTCTTTCCGTCGCTGGAAGTTGAAAGATACAGTATGATGTTTTAGATACGTTTGGCGCTAAGTGTAATTAGTAATTTGTGGTGCAAACAAGCCTTTAATGGGTCACTTTTAACTCCCTGGGTTTGATTTTAAAATTAGTGGGTCATTCACCGGTGGTATTTGTTTCACCGTTTGCGAAACCTGATGTTATTTCAGGTATTTACCGATCCTTCCAACCTTCAGCGCCACATTCGCGCGCAGCACGCGGGAGCCCGCAGCCACGCTTGTCCCGAATGCGGGAAGACGTTCGCCACCTCCTCCGGCCTGAAGCAGCACACCCACATACACTCCAGCGTCAAGCCCTTCCAGTGCAAGGTTTGCTTTAAGGTGAGAATCTGTGATTTTATCTCCTTCAAAGATCAATGGGTCATAATTAAATTATGAACGAAACTATTTTTGCTTAGAATCAAAATCTTATTTATCTGCAATTCTTTATTGTTATGAGTTTTGGAGCTAAAATGAATAGGTCCCTATCTTAATCTATCCAGATACATACGTGCATCCCAAAATTTGGTCCTTTTTATGTTTTAAATTATGGTTTCAAAAAGCCCATTGTCTCTGTTTCCAGGCTTACACCCAGTTCTCCAACCTGTGTCGTCACAAGCGTATGCACGTCGCTTGCAGAGCACTCGTTGAATGCGGAAAATGCGGGCAGTCCTTCACGTCTTACGCCTCTCTTACTAAACACAAAAGGTTCTGTGACACCGCTGCCGCTGCTTCAGTCAACCTCCGTGGACAAATGCCCCAAGGTCTTCCGCAAATACCATCACTACAAAACGTCGGGATGAATAACCCTAACAACTCGAACCCGTTCCCGATGTACCGGGGACCCACACTGCCACTGCCTTACAATACGTTTGCGCACTACCCGGCGCTATTTTCTGCCGCCGCTGCTGCTGCCTGTCCGCCAGAGTTCCTTAGTCCATTGCTCTTCAACGTACAAGGGGCAAGACTTGCTATGGAACACGACATGGCTATGTCAAATGCCAATTTATTATCCAAGCAACAGGAAGGTCGCCTATCAGTTAAAAGCATGGACAGCTCAAATTCTTTAGATGATAACAAAAAGCCTAAAGATTTGGATTTCGATCACAAAAGAGACAGCTATAGTTCAGATAGGGCTACGCCCAATAAATCACATAGTCTTTATTCAAAGCAATCACCTCCTTCTGGGGAGGAAGCGTCTTCTCAACGCCGACCGTCACCAGTAATGCCACTGCCTACACCGATTGCTCCATTCAGTTTCTCAAGAGATGAAATGAAGCGTAAGTCGCCGTTCAACTTCTCTCTCAAGCTCAACAATAATGACATTCAGGGTAACAAGTCTCCATCCCCACTACCCAAAGACTTGTCCAAGAATGTCACCGAAGACGATAAAACTTCTGAATATTCTGATGTTGAAGAAGATACAAAGAAAGATGAAGGTGACCAGCCTTTAGATCTATCAGTGTCAAGGAAACAAAACGATAAGGATTCTGAAGCAGACAATGATGATCGTTCCTTTCGCAACTCACTCAAGTCTTATTCACCTCCTGAAAGCCCAGCTGAGAGGAACAAGACCCCTGAAAACGACACGACAGACGTTGATGTTGAAGGTGTAGAACCTAAGAGAGAGGAATCGCCACCGCAGCTAGTATCACCACCTTTGGCGTTCCCCATGCCCGTCCACCCGCAGCACAGCAACTTAATCGATGCCATGTACCGGCCTCGATTCCCATCGTTCCACACTTCCGAATCGCTTCTGAACTCGTCGCACTCTCCTTATGTTCCGAGTCCATTCAATTTTTTATCCCCACTTCTCGGAACTGATGGACCCGACAGGCAACAAAGCGCTTATGCCAAGTTTCAAGAGCTTAGTTCAGGGTCAGGCAAGCTACGTGATCGGTATGCTTGCAAGTTCTGTGGAAAAGTATTCCCGCGGAGTGCGAACCTGACTCGTCATCTGCGAACACACACTGGCGAGCAACCCTATAAATGCAAGTACTGCGAGCGCTCGTTCTCGATCTCGTCGAACCTTCAGCGGCACGTGAGGAATATTCACAACAAGGAGCGGCCATTTCGATGTCCCTTGTGCGAAAGATGTTTCGGTCAGCAGACGAACCTCGATCGACACTTGAAGAAACACGAGGCGGAAGGTGGAGATTCTCCTAGCTCAGCGGATACTGAGAGGGAGGATGCGTATTTTGATGATATTCGGTCGTTCATGGGTAAAGTAACGTGTTCACCGGGCGCGCGGTCACCGGTAGCGACGCCCCCGCACGGTGCGCACGCGGCGCACGGCGCGCACGGGGCGCACGGCACGCACGCCGCGCACGCGGCGCACGGCGCGCGCCCCTCGCTTGCTATCTCCACATAGTCGCCGGCTTACCCGCTGCCGCCGCCGCCGCCGCTTTGGACGCAGCCTTTTAATTAGGATACGTGCTAGACTAAACAGCACGGAAACTGGAAACGACGTAAACTTTTGATAGAATACATTATTTGGCCAATCGGTTAGCAAACCTACCCGGTGATCCTATAAAATGTCGTGCCCAGTTAAAATGCCTCAGGGTTGATGTATCCCGTTTCAGTAAACTGAACATTGATGTAGGATCGTTGTCAATAAGTAAGGCAGTTCAAGTAAGTAGAGGACACGTAGTAGTGCGGGTGTGTATAGTGACGCCTCTCTAACGTTCACATTGAGAGCAATATATCTAAATACGCAATTTTACGTTCATGAAAATGTATAATTTTTTTAATAAAACCAAAATTGTTTTGTTTGTGCTTTAGCTTATTAAGATACGCTATAAGCACGCTTTGAAATATGTTTTAGGTTACACTAAAATGTGTTTCATTAAAATTATTCTGGATTTGTTTGATATTGACACGTAGCTAAAACACCGTTTTTTTCTTGTTAATTGTAAAATGCTTTACTAGAGAAAAACATTATTCTAAGCGACATGACACACTTTAGTATTTACATAGAATAAAATTAATTAAATTTAGGAATACGAGTAGATTTGTTAAGAAAAAATCGTTTTGATGAAAACTTAAATATTTGTTCCTAGTTCATATCTTGTGATTTAAGGTTGACTTAAAACGTATTTTCTATTATAATAATTGTACATAGCGTTTTGTCTGTTATTGTGTAAACTAGAATAAAGGTTCATTCATTGATGTTTAAAAAATATCAAATGCTTCGTTCAATTTGTGAGCTATTTTCAAATTGAATCCGAAGGGACTTATTTTATTTTACTAAAATTAAATTTTTTAAACACAAATTAATTTGTCGTCAATGAAATATGGATACAGAAAAACGGTAAGTATAGGTATTTTCATTATTCTTTGTAAATTAATAAAAATTGCAAAAATATTGAGGTTGCTCGTTTAGTCAATGAAAACTACCAAAGTTTTTACTATAACCCAAAATTATTCGATATTTATTTGGTAAAAAAATATACGCAATATAATCCAGTTATTATTGGCATTGTGAATAAAATCGTAAATTATTTGCGTCTTTAGAAAATCAATTAATAAAATAATATTTTGTTAAATTTGTTATTTACACGTTTGTTGTACATAGGAGTTTGCGATACACAAAATGCATATCATGTGTTTTATATTAAATCGAGGCTCAAAGATTTTAGCGATACTTATTACAATAGTAATAAGGATCCTATAAAAAGTTAAATGTATCTTTAGTAAATGTAATATAAATATAAGAAAAAACTTCGTAAGATTTTCTGCAAAGTAATTTCGATCACGTTGCTATTATTTGCCTAACGTCTAGGTGTAGTTAGTACCACCGTTTTATGAGAACCTTTGTCTTTGAGACTTTAATCACAAGCAGTAATTAAAAAAAAAAGTTTAATAATGACGTCATTTTTGTCCGTCAGAACCTCCTTGCATGAAACTTCACGTATTACATAAGGGCCAGTACACACTTGTATCACAGGTTTTGAAACTTGTATCTTTAGACCGTGTATTATAATGGAAATGAATGCAATACTTGTAAAGTAAGATATTTGTAATCATATCACTTGGAGCCACTAGTTCGATAAGGTTTTAACGTCACACAATAAAGTTGTATGTTAAGTACACTTGTACCTATTTAATTTCATCTTCAATTAAAAAATATAAAATATTGTAAACGCATTAAAAATAAAACAAAACAATACAAATATGATGTGTTAATTTGAACCCCCTGATCCTCAAATGAACCCCGAATAATGTGAAAATCAGTGAACGTACTTTAAAAAATCCTGCAAAAAAGTTGTTAACAAAGAAAGAACGACAGAATAACGTTTATTTGGACACAGTTCGTGAAACACAAAAAAAAGTGAAAATAACAACTACAATATTTTGTGCCGTACCGCCGTACGGCAGCCTAATGAACCTTTAGGAACCTTTACCAAAATTATGTCTGGACTTTAAAAGAGACTGTGACCTCTGAGTTTGTTTCGGCCTTTCTTCTCATTTAAGTCAGATAGGAAACGCCGATCTCATCTACTTTTAAAATATGATTGACTTGTAAAAGTGTTTGTAAAAACCTACTTACAGAAATAAAATCGTTTATCATTTAAAGAGCCGTGACGTGGATTACAAACAATTTCGACATACCTAATATATAATTTTTATACTTATAAATAAATAAACTAGCAAAGCTGTTGCGGCAAGTAGTTGTTGCTTATTTAGGAACAACCAGTTGTTGCGTTTTGTTTGTGCAGAATAAACAATTTTTCTTTATTTATTTATTTCTTTTTCTCTTTCTTTTAGGAAACTATGAAATTGAACGAAGCTGAGACTATTCATGAAAGGCTGAAAAAGTCTGACGAATAGGTTTGTACAAGGTTAAAGTTGAACCTGATAAGATTAATACTTTAACCGCATGGAGGACTTACAGTAGGAACTGTCGTATGTAATCCAGATGAAGTTAGTAAAACTTAACTGGTGTTAGAACAAAACTTTTGTCATACTAGCTTCTAGCCGTGGCTTACCCCGCGTGGATGACGGAAATTATCTCACGGGAACGTGCTACCCGGAAAAATAGAAGCCTATGTCCTTCGTCAGGATACCATCTATCTCCTTGCCAAATTTTATCGAAATCCGTTCAGTGGTTTAGGCGTAAAAAGGTAACATACAGACAGAGTTACTTTAGAATTCATAATATTAGTATGGACAGTTTAACACGAATTAATTACACAAATAATACAGCAGCGACTCATTTTCATAGAGAAACTCCAGTCTTGCAAGCTACATGCCGTAATAACGACTCTCAAATTACAAAAATATGTAATAAAGTTGGCTCGTGATGGCCCCTGCCAACTGAACCTAATGTTAGAATTCCCACGTATTCACTTAATTACCACAAGATGGCGGTGACACGATTCTAAATATCATCACGTTACTCTTGATACATGAGATAACTCAGTTGTGGAGAACATTTCACATTAGTCATCGTAAGGAATGCTTGCTTTGATTTCGTAAACGTCTTCTGCAGAAGCTGGGGTTGCCAAAGATCGATACAGTGAAAAGTCTACGTCACAGTTGGTACCTAAATGGATTGGTGATTGTCGGCCAATCTCCACATTTCCTAAAGAAATGAAATAGCAGCGGGCTATCATCATTGTTACCCCTTGCTTTCAGAATCACATAATTCATGTGTCTACTTGTGTCTTCTATCAATGGGGAAACCACACATTTCCTTATTAATAAATAATTCATTTTCCTCTGGTAGTTTTTTTTGTTAAAACCCTCTGTTTTATTTCGTAAAAACCATGAATCTGCTATTATTGTAAGTCATCTATAGATAGAATTTATTGTAATTTGATGTTTCTTGTGATAGGTGGCGTTGTCTGTGGCTGTTAGCGGGGTAATGAAATCATGTTAAATCTTTGGTGGTGGTTTAAAGTTTTTTTTTTTTTAATGAAAGTTAACGTCATTTATACGAACTGCAAGAAACACAATAAAAATATAACTAAATTGAAATGTAATGTTGATAATTATGTAAACAGAATACAAGATTTTATTTAAATGTCAGTTTCTAAACACACCATACTATGAAGTATGATCCATAGTTAAATTGTAACATGCATAACCATCATAGATTATTTTAAATTCCTCGATTAATTGCGAATCCACCAATGATTACTTGTGTCTAATGTAAGATCGTGAGTTTAAAAGGACACGCCGCCAGAGAGCCAATCAGAAGAGTCTTTCAATGTTTACTAACTCGTGATTGGTGAAGACTTCATCAAAACATTTCATATTATATGTTCGATTGTAACCGCTGACCTACAAACTGTAAACTTTACGTGCGTGGTACAAAATAAACATTAACAGCGATAGCCATCGAACACTTACGAAAATACTGTAACAAGTAAAGTTTCCCTCACAACAGCAGGTTCAAAACGTCAATTGTGTATGTTGAAAGTACAATTCGAAAGTAAACATTTTCCTTGAAACTGATAAGTCAATAAAAACTGGAAAGTTTACAATCGATCCTCAATTAAATGTCAAAAATCAGTTCACTGGCGCAAGGGTCAACAAAAAAGCTTGACCTTTTGGTAGATTTTAATCACTCATTATTATATATGTGATAACCTCGAGCGAGCGGTGTTATCAGTGAAAGCAAGGACGGAACAAGGACGCAGATAGCGCAATTACACTTATTATCGAGCGGCCGGTTTGTGCGCACGCGCAGCCGCCTTGGTACCCTATAATAGAGGATTAAGTGGGCGATTGAGTTCGGTCCCTGACACGCCTCATTGTCTAGGATCAGAACTCAAGAACTGGCGCACCTTTGGCGAGTTACGTTCATCTCCCATATCTGGTAAAGATTCAATTAATTGATATTGTGAAATAAATTAATTGAAATTAACACGTTGGTAATACCTACAGCTTATGTTTAGTTTAAAAGTTGAAATACCCTCAATCTTAATAAACAGTCAACATAAATAAAATAGTGATGCGACCACGCTGCATTTGCTTCGCGTACATTCTCAATAAGGTCTTGCTCGCTAGGAATCTCGCGACACTATCGCGACATGTAGTCACTGCGCTGCCCACTCTATGTGTTAGTGCTGGGTTACATGGAACTGAGAAGTAAAAACACCGCTGTAAGATATTGAAAAAGTGCAATGTCAAAAAAGTGTGGTCTCTACGAAATGATACATGACATTGTAATAGCTATCTGGTTGGTACGTGTGGCAGAGATTGAGGTTTGCCAGCGAGCCATGGAGCGCAGCATTGCAGGAGTCAGTTTAACACACACACACACACAGAGAGAGAGAGCACTGGGACAGTGGGACTGAGCCAGATACGTTTGCCACATATCGAATAAGTCATTGGCCAAATCTACCACCCTGGAGAAGATAGCGGGACAAGTTTTACGCCTACAGACAGAGGAGTGGAGAAGAGTAAGGGAGCCCTTTGCCCTGCACTAGGACCACATAGGCTAAAAATGATATTGACACAAAGACCGTGAAATACCTACTTCACATTATTATCGACAAGCAGCGCTGTAACAAAACTATCGGATATTAAATAACGTTTATTTTACGACCCCACAAACCTATAAACAACATTTTCAATTCCAAGAAATCAAAGCGACACTAAATATAGATACCTGACCGACTACGTTTATCTAAGTATTCCGCCCACATTTGATTTCCATGTAAAACCACGCTATCGAGTTGACACCGCGGCCATTGTCCGTCCTTCCCGCACAAGGCGCCACGGTGTCCCGTTTTACACAATCGTGGGTACACCCTACACGAGAAATCTGTCTTATTAGCTGGCCCTTGCAAATGTCATAGTGGTCTAGTGGCCCGTACTAAATGCAACATGTGATATATTGCACAAATTCTTGATGGCAATGTTGAAATACTTTGACGTTATCAACTTATTTAGAGCTCATCTTTGGTCCGTGATTTTGGTCTAGTATGTCAGTTAGAAAACTGAGATGTAACGCCAATTTATTAGTATTTTATAAAAGCAAAGTCCCTTAGATAAGGGTAGATATAGAATGGAGAATAATTTTGAGTTGAAATGGTCTGGGTGGTCACAAAACTTAAGTGATCTAAAGTCCTGTCTCTGCTTTTGAATTTATTAGGCCTGCAATCTAACGGCGGGGCATTAAAACAATTGAACAGTTATTAGCTATGCAGCTATAAAATATTTTACACTATATTCCGCTATGTAAATACAAATAGCTGTATTGTTTAATGTTAATACTACAACACAACTTCGCTTGCTGCAATTATATCTCGTCTTGTTCTTTATATTTTTTTTTCTGAAATGCTGGTCATTAGTACGGCTATAAATCTCTCTTCTGTCCGTTCGTCGTCGTTAAGAACTTCATTAACTTTTCGTTGACATGAGTTTTTCAATTGAAATCATGAGAATGGGAACTCGAAACATTTTAATATCGAGATTGCGATGTGACAAACCGTCAGGAAATCGATTCGGCTTATTATTAACTGCTCCAAATTTTGGGCAAAGCTTTAATGTTTGTCGTTGTCATTATTGCAATGAAACTAAAGTTCAAAATGAGAATGCAAAAAAAAATGGTTCATATTAATCTGTAGCAGGCAGTTCTTAATATAAATGAGTTGACAATTATTTACCGCCACTCATAAGTTTAATTTTATTATGGGAACTGAGATTATTCCGTGAAATCAATGAGTGATATTATTATTAAAATAGAGCAGGTAAAATACTTGTATTAATTGGTCAGCCACTGATTACTGATACAAGAGTCTCCACCCACTTCGTTGTGATAAATCAGAAATGATAATTTTACGAGCCACATCCGTTTGAATGATATCTGAGTAGTTATGACTTATGGATAATGACGTATGGTCGGGAACTTTGCGGATGTCGTGTCGGTGTTAGGATCGCGCTACTTATCGTATGTTATGTTTTAAGGCTATAATTATGTAGGGCAAGGCCCGATTGATTAATCTAATAAACAGTATCATTATTTATTAGATCCTGTTCCAGCATAATTCTATTGTTGTGTCTAGTTTTCACTCTTTTCTTTTGTTATTAGTAATTGCGTTTTTGACGAACTGTGTCCGAATAAACGTTACCCTTTTTTTTCTTTCTTTAGTTGTCGAAAGCGCTACTGTTGATCATGAGGTTCTGAGTTTGATTCCCGTCTCGGGAAAAGCGTTATTGCGTTTTACCACCGTTAATTTTTTGTAGAACCTCGGAGTCTGTATTTGTGCCTGGTCGGGGCAATAGGCTCGCCCCCACACATCGACCCGAGGTGGCGGCGCGTAGGCCCAGTCGGGGTTGCGGAAGAATCGTATGTCCCCGCGACACCGACGTAGGTGTGAGATGGAACACCGGGGTGGTTTTTTGTAAGAGTCTCATATACCCCCGGAGGACATTCATGAGGATTTTCCACCCCGAAAGAAAAATAATAATAATCGTATACTGATTTTTCTATGCACAAAAAATATAATTTCGAACTAGAATTATTTGTGAGATCTCTTATTGGAATCGAAATGGGTAAAATGCTTATGAGAACACAAACGTTTTGAGCGTCTTTTTCTTCTTCGAATCGATGGCACGACACTTGTTCATATACTGCTGGCCCAAAACTTCTGCACTTCCACGTCGTTATCGGTGGCATCGCAGAGGTCACTTTGACTGCATGTTTTGGGGCACAGCGGGCAGGATAGGAGGTGG
Source organism: Dasypolia templi (assembly GCA_963555695.1). Lineage (NCBI taxonomy): Eukaryota > Metazoa > Arthropoda > Insecta > Lepidoptera > Noctuidae > Dasypolia > Dasypolia templi. Next base: position 9,499,964 of record OY743157.1, read on the forward strand.
AGCATAGTTTGTGACTCTGTTCTACATCCAAACCCTGCTGCCGTTCCGTCGAATTAGCCCCACTTTACGAGGTTCAACTTACACCTTCCCACTTGCGTTCGAAGACGGTTCAGGGACTTCCAAGTGGGCCACGGAAAGTTGCACGCTGCAATAAGTGAAAAATATACTATATATACAATACTGTTTCATTCAATACCTAAATAATAGGTATGCTTAGTGTTGCAGTAATACTATCATCATATTTATACTAATAGCTATCTGAAGAGTGAAGGGAACACAGCCTATCTGCTGATTATCCACCCGCGCGTTTGTATACCTAATTGAAATGATGGAATTAGTGTACCAACTGCAGCGCAGTGGGCGTTAGCTTACTGATTACTGCATTTGTCTCCGAGAGGCTGTGGCACTTCCTATTGGTATCGTGTTCTGTTTGTAGCAGGATAATTATGATATTATTGAGTGGGGCAGATGAATTTATTATGAAGAGTATGATGTGCTATGACACATTCCCGATTTGGTGGTTAAAGGTGGATCGAAATGGAAATGTAGAACCAGCATGTCGATTCTGTAAAAATCTCACCGTGAAAACTTGCGTGGTGTGAGCTGTCAGTGTCGTCCCGGCTTGGTCAATCTCTACCATCAGTGGCACTGACAGCTCACTTCTCACTCACCTAAGTTTTCATGGTGAGATGGTTACAGAAAATCCCAGTAGGTAACTCTCCTAACTAAAGTTTGGATTGGATGGGAATTAACAATTTTACTTGATCTTCATGCTCCGGCAGTTTTATTTTCTTTCACATCGACTGCAGTTATTGAACCGTAGCTCTTTACGTGGTAAAATCTGTCAGGTGATCGCTTAACGTCATGTCACTCGTGAACGCTGTGCTGTGTCAATGACCATAAGGTAAATGGTCATTAGTGTTCGTTTTCTTTTTGAAGCCTTCGACCGTGAGACTCACATCATTACCTAAACCAACGACAATTTTTGCCTCTCAGAAACAACCACGGATGTACTCGTTTCGTAAGTACCACAGTTCATACCGGATATTAATTAGCTAATTAAATATTCTGTCCCACGTTAATGACACGTAAAAAACACGGAGAACACATGAGACGTACACAGGGACCATTTTAGGTTGCCACCAGGCGGAATACGAAACTTAATGAAAATAGGCAAACAGTGAGGTGTTCAGCGCCATTTTGAGGGGTCAAGGTAAACTGGGCACTTAGTACACGATCGACTACGTTTGACAGTACTGTGATGGATCGTGCTGAACTGATTATATCGTCATAACGTCATACATGAGCGGGACGAGGTGAGGCCTTGTGATCGTCTTGATACGTAAGTTTGTAGGTATGTTTAGTTTTAAGGACATTACATAATTAATTAGGCACATTTTTGTAACGCTTACCAATTTTGACCAACACTTAAGTAGACACTTGGCACTTGGAGCTCAACGATTATTATTAAATCACTTGACAAATAAATACGAAAAAACAAATAATCAATTCAAAATTTTTCCGCTACACCATAAACATCGACTCATCGGTATACCATTCGGTAATTTCATAAGCGATTACCGACCAAAATTCAAACCCAGACAGGCGCTTTACTTTGTGTAAATTATTTCATCACCACTACTCTCAAAACGGTGAAGGAAAACATCGTGAGGAAACCGGCATGTCTTAGAAGCGAAAATTCGAAGACATGTGACATCTACCAACCCGCACTGGGCCCGCGTGGTGGATTACGGCCCACTCCCTCTCACAGAGAGGAGGCCTGTGTCCCAGCAGTGGGAACATAATAGGCTGATTATGATAGGCGATTACCGAAACGGCAGCACACTCGTGACGAACGCTTAGCTTTGCGGAGATCCTGAATACTGAGCAAATAACTAACATTGTTCCTTGATACTCAATGTTACATGTATTCAATAATATCTTAATAATAAAGAAACTAAAGAATTTAATAGATATGTCATAGCTTAGTTATGATAGCCGAAGAATGTTATAAAGAAAACCATTAAAGAACAACAACTTTAGATGACAAATCAATTACAAAATAAAATTATTATCTTTCTTAAATAACAAACACTGAAATAAATACAATATAATATGAAATATGAAAATACGAATACATAAATAATAACGAATAAGAATAAGAATTAACACTGCCATTCAGCGTGGCAATGCTGCCAGTCTTCTCGGCACGTTTCCAGATGACAGCGATGCAGACGAATACTTCGACGCCGTGTTTTTATGTTAATTTGTATAGGTAGTTAGTTATTTAGTCATTTAATTTAGTTATATATATATTTTGTTATGTTTTTAATTATTATTAAAACTACTAGTTACGACCTTTGAAAACGATTATTAAAATCATAAATTGTGAAAGTCAATAATAACGTAATTTAATAATGATTGAAATACTACTTAGAAATCCGTAATAATTACCTACATTATTTTATGAAATACATATAACAAAATATCTAATATACTATACCTATATACTTACACAAACCTAAAAATATATATTTAAATAAATATATAATTAGACACCCAATTAAACATTTCTAATAATTTAAATTAATATTAAACTGCTACTTAGCCCTCTTCCTCTCTCCTGATTTTTGCTGTGCCCGACAGGGTCCATATTGATCTTTTATTTAGTTTTTACCATCTATGTAATACATGTGGGGGGGGGGGGGGGCGTGGATGACCGAAATAATATACTCTTTTCTTCGTTTAACTTCTTTAATTATTTTTTAACACTTCTTTTCACAGAACACGTCTTCATCGTCTTCGCGCTCGCACGCCCGTCCCTCTCTCCCCCTCACACACCTACTCTCCCATTCACTCATCGCTGCGTTCATACTATTACTAATATCTTAATTTCTTAAAATTAGGATGCGTTCCTAATTAACATCCTACATACATATGGAATGCAATAAAGTATTGAGTATTTAGTAACTTCTGTGTCCGGAGGTCACACTTTTAAAGGATAATCTGAAGATTTTCGAGTCCAGTGTATAGACTTTTCACCCATGAATGCATGAATTTTCCCAAGGGTGGGTAAGATATTAAATGAAACGATATTTTTTATCGTCACTCTTTTAATAAGCAAGCTTTAGTTGGCATAGACATAATAAAATCGTTTGCTGAAACAAAAGACTCATGCTCGGTGGTCTCAAACCTATGTTATGTGGTGACTCTATCTGGACATAGATAATGAGGTTTTCTATGAATCTGGATTTACGGACTACAAACTAGCTTAAGGGTCGACACAGAAATTAGATACTTTCGAATTTTCTTAAGACGAGAAAACATTTACACCAAGAAAAGACCACAAATAATCATGATTGTAGTATTTATTTGTTAGTTTTTTGTAGAAAGCCCGTGGAAAGGGGGCGGCCGCGCGAGCGCCGGTGTTGCGAATACTTACATCTAATTGTGCTATCCCACCGTTTTGTAGTGTTGGCACTAATCGGAGTCATTTTTATAATTAACTAGCTAACACGACCAACTTAGTACCGCCTCAGAATATTAGCTTCATTTTTTTTCATTAATTTTTTCACATATTTTAAGAGTTTTTCACCGGGGTTCGGGGCGGAGACGAATAAAAAAATAAAATATCATAAAAGTTGGTGCAGCCGTTCTTGAGTTATAAATGATGTAACTAACCCGATTTTGTTCTATTTATATAGTTGGTTTTCATAAGTGAGAGGAAGAGGTTACGCAATCAATAAAATTAAATAGTTACTCTTGCTCATTTTAATTTCATAATCAATCGAAACAATATTTATCACAAGCCACCATGAATCTGAGGTTCATGGTGGGTGGTGATCATGCCAATATTATACCATTAAACAGACTCTTGTAGCGGCTATTAAGAAAACTATGTTAAGAAATATTATGTTGTTTTAATGGTGACTGAAAATGGTGATCTTATACTAGAAAAAGGGCTCAAATAATAAAAATGGGTAGCCATGCCATGATTCATGTAGAATTGGTTTACCTGGTAATAAAATGACATAACAGCAGATGAAATCTCGATCGGTAAATCATTCGCATGTAATAATATTATAGTAACTGTAACACACGTAACAAAGATTCCTTACCGACAAAACTCACGTGAAACAAGAGCAATTGGTCAGGAAACAGAGACCGTTACGAATGGCGGTCGATGCGGAAACATATCGATCGATATAACATCGATACACGCACATCTCTAGCGGGGCACGGCACTGTTGCAACGACACGCGAACTCGTGTGTCTATAGATATGGCATGGTCACTGTGATACAAGCAAACTAAGTATCAAATCGCAACGTAATCAATATTTATGCACGCACTTCACTAGTGCCGCTATAACACGAGCGCCCGTCCATCTTATTAAGTCACTGCTGCACACTAGTTTACAATTTATCGATACACAATGTAATCGATATTGTTTAGCGTACAAACATCACTAGTATTAGTCTGGGCGCGGCGGTGTCGCAACACGCGAACCCTCATGTCTCGTAGTTTAGTTCGGCCGCTGTTTGATGCAAGTGTGCTATGTATCGATACGTAATAAGATCGATATTGTTGCACGCACATCACTGGTGGTACTGGTGGTTGGGCGCGGCCCTGTCGCAACGGCACGCGAACTCGTGTGCCCTGTATCTGGGCTCTTGTTAATGTCGTAGTAGTTAATCTAGAATAAATCTTTTGATGCGTTTAAGATGAAGCAAATCTATGAACATCTTTAAAGACTACATCGACATTGAATTAGGTTTTGTTTATTGTTAAGAAAATAGTCTCTGTTTTGAAGTATACTACAGAACATAGTATACACTGCATAGGTACAGAAAGTCTTTCAGCATGGACAATAAATACCAATTTATGTGAATATAAATAAATCGGTAAATTTACTGTTTTCAAACTATATAAACTGATCATTCACTGACTGATTGTCACCAAAGAATACTGAATTGTCCAAAAACCCGTTTAAACTTATTCTTTTTAGCATCAAATGCCCTTACAGAACAGCGCGGCGCAAACTGACCTAATCTCCGCAATCCGTATGACGTGTCGCCCGCGATCTTATTTGTAGCGTGTGCTGTGTCGCGACCACTGCTCACTGCGCCATTGTGTACTCCGGACCTAAGCTAAGGCTACGGTTTTCTTGGAATCATAGTATAAATACGACAGGATATGGACGGAGGACTGTGAGGATCACTCTTTTCACCTATTGTGGTTAGGTCACACCGATGATCTTCTGCTTCAAAAACAATTGAACAATGATAAATGAGTAATAAAAAGAGCTAGATGGGTTATACGCGCTACGCAATTGGCACGTTAAAACTGGGCTTGTTAGCCAAGTTTATTTCGTCTTGTTTCTTTCTCGCTCCCGATAATTACGACAGCCATCATACTTCCATGTGTCATCTGGTACAATAGTGTGCAGTTTTTGAAGATGGAATGTTTGGTAGGTAATCTATCTCCCTATTTTTACTGATATTAATTTAAATTTTGCTTATAATATATACCATTGGGCTCTAAGTTCTTATTATACTCATTTCATCTTCTTAGCCAGGTTTACACAATTGCAATACCTCGTGTTTTAGTGTCACATTTTAGACAATTTATTGCACGTAATAAAATGATGTACATTGCACTTGGAAAGGAATGTGACCCTAGTGTCCATACGCACTTTAGAGAAACAATTGAAAAAGTAATAAACCGCCTTTAGAAACTTTCTTTTAACATAGGTGTTTGTAATTGTATACTGACAAAACTCACAACAGCTTGGCGGAAGTAATGTATGTGATGGTAGAACTTACTTTCCAGGCGTCGAAGACAAGGAAGTTTGGCAATAATTCCTTCTGCACATGTGGCTTCCCTGGTGCCTCATAAACGGCACATTATGTAAATTTCTAATAACTGCTCCCAAATAACGGTGTTTAATTTAATTTATAGACAGTAAACGTTAATAATTTATTATATATTGACTTTTACTTATCTCTGACATAATGTATTATTGCATATTTGACATTATAAACCTATAACTTTAATTTCAACTCTCCATTATTGGCTTTTGGTTTAAATTCTTTTTTTAGTTTACATTATTAGATTATTTTATGTTTTGTTAATGTGAGAACGTTGTAGGCCTTGTAGATTGTAAATTTATAGACCTTAGTCTATTTGTTAAACATATGGTACGTGTTGACAGGCCTACACTGTCCTCCCATACCTATTAACACTGTAGGTAATTTGAAAAAATTGTAAAAGACAATTTTTTTTAAAAGAGCAACCATGGAGTTTCTTGCCGGCTCTTCTCCATATTAAACGACCAATTGGAACCGTGCTCCTAGATTCTGACGTTTCATAAGTGCCCATGTAGGTTTATGTGAAATAAAATATTTTGATTTTGATTTTGATTTAAGGCGTAGGTATTTTAATTCTACATTTTCACAAGTATGGAGAAGTCTTCTCATCAAGGCATCAGTTACACTTATTATTAAGCTTTGCCACCGGTTGTGCGACAGAGTAGTAAAAGTCATACTGACTCACTTGCAGGACCACAAACCAGGGTCGATGCAGTTTACGGTGCCATAAATTACTTAGATCATAAAAATCTTTTTTTTTATTATTATTTTGACATATAATAATTTAACTTTCATAAAAAAATTATTTTGTTTATTTATTATGTTTTACCAACGTTTGTATACACTACGGAAGCAACAGAAATTATAGAACTGAGAAATGTAACATACAATCAAAGGTACATACTATTAGCATTTTCTAACAGGCGGGCTCTATAGTTTGTGTATTTAATTTGATCACCACTGTTCTCAAAACGGTGAAGGAAAACATCTTGAGGAATACGGTATGTCCTTGAACAAAAAATTCGAAGACATGTGAGATCCACCAACCCGCACCGGGCCCGCGTGGTGGACATGGCCCATTCCCTCACATTACAAAGACGAGGCCTGTGCCCCAGCAGTGGGAAAATTATAGGCTGATTATGCAGCATTTTCTTATTATTACTTACTAGGTGAATAAAATGAAGGAAATAGAAGTTGAGAGCATTCAAATTATTATGACTAATCATATCTTGTCAAGAATATGGTGGCCCCCGTCAATGATCCTGTTCTTGTAGAGTAGGCTTTTTGTTATTAATCCGTAGGCGCTTTAACGTAGGTTAAGAGTGGGTACTTAGAAAAAAAAAACGTTTTTTTTAAACTACCTTAAAAACCACCACGGTTTTGGATTGCTTCAAAAAGTACTAAGGGTGAATTTCACCATTGAAACTAAACGCGTTCAAGAGTTTTGTCTTGAAATTAGTAATTAAAAATCATGTCAATAATTAAAACATGTCTGAAACTTTCTATTTTTTTATGTTATCCTGCATGCATTTTATTCGTTTTATTATGTGTACACATGTTTGAGTAAAATTAACATATCTTATCTTGTCAGGATCAAAATTGCTATGGAATTTTGACACTGACAGCTCTTGAACTGGGTTTAAACCTGCTGATCGCGTTTAGTTTCGTTGGTGAACTCGGCACTTAGGGTGGATTTCACCAATGAAACTGAACCCGATCAGCACATAAACTACGTTTAAGAGCTGTCAGTTTCATTATTTTCTATGGAATATTGACACTGACCGCTCTTGATGATGATTGATGTGCTGAACGCGTTCAGTTTAATTGGTGATTTCGGAACAAAGGGTGGATTTCACCAATGTAACTGAACGCGATCAGCACATAAACTACGTTTAAGCACCGTCAGTGTCATTATTTTCTAAGGAATATAGACACTGACAGTTCTTGAACGCCTTTTAGTTTTCCTCAACGCGTTTAATAACATTGTTGAAATCAGCACTTAGTAGTCGCGACAACATGTGCTCCAAAGATTAGCAAAACTAAACACCCCTGCCACAGATATTATAATACTACGTACAGATACCCAATCCCATACAAAGAAATGACACCTCCCTAAGTCTGGCAATTGAGCTGGCAATTTTTCGTCATAAAAATGTTCAACAGATGGCAGCATCAGCGATTCACTAATTGCCAGAGACAGTAGTTTTACGTCGCCATCTAGGAGTCGACCTACTTTTAAAACGTTTCGTGCCATCCTTTTAAAATAAAGTTTTATACTTTCGGTTTCAGAAAAACATTTTAATAGATTTATTTTATGTTTCTATGTAAAGAAATATAATTAAAATAAGTTGTTTGATTTAAATTTGTGACTATAAAGGTTATTTTAAAGACAGAACCAATTGAGTAAAACACCATCTATTGCAAAGAGCTCTAAACAAAACGATTAACAGATGACTACTTTTATCATTATAAGGGTTCGAATTGAAGGTAAAAGCTTATTTTATGTTTGTTTGTTGAAAAACGAGTGTGAATAGATAAATCAGCATTTAACAAGGAAGTCTTGATTTTTACTAATCTTACTTTAGCCAAAATTCTGCCGTTTATCGCTTTCTAATGATTGTTAATTTCATAATGGTTACCTATGCTGCCATCTTTGACTTTTTTTGAGGACTAATTATAAAATGTTCTAGTTGAGACCCCATGCCCCTGCTAAGTTTTTAGGCGTGATGAGGCACCCGGTTAACTTTAAATGAAACTCGTCCAGCTGTATTGTCTTATGTTTTTGTATTCGAGTGAAGAATCATGCTTACTCTGACACAAGATACGAATCTTGTTAGTTACTTACACAATATAGTAATTTATGCTCATGAGGTTTGATATTCAAAATTAAAAGTCTCTGGTCTAACAAATTTCTTCTCGTGAACCATAGACATACCACACTAGACAAAAGTAGTGTTGTCACTTTTATATCTTAGTGGGAACTATGTATATTTAGTTTGGTTCGCAACAAGCTGTTAACTATTAGGTAGCCCCTAGATTTTTTTCAAACTACCAATGTCTAAAATGTCGGCTCAAGTCTCAGAAGTCTTGTAAGGAGGTAGACTGTCAGCTCCACCCGTAATGATATCATGCCTTACATCATTACCAGTGACAATCGTAAAATGTATGTATTTATTGTTGCTATCTTTGTAATTTACCATATTTGTCACCAATTTATGTTCTGATACAATTCCGTTTCGAAGAAAATGTGTCAGTGTAGTGAATGTAGGCGTAAGGCTGGCGATCTGTCAGTACTTAAGATTTAATGTGAATAATAGTGATTTACTAGCATTATGATAACTGCATAACTGTTGGCCCGAACTTGGTTGCCATTTTACCAGAAATTGTAAGCCCTTTCGTCCAAAGAGTCTTGTTGTATGAACATATTTTTTTTAACGCCAGACATAAACTGAAGCTAAGTGACATCACCTTTTTTTTTTTTTTGGGGTTTGGGAAATCTTCAAATGACTTCTCCCGCTCTGGGTGGAGCGGGAGGGCGTGTCAGACTTTTACTGACTAAAACCCACCCGTGTTCCTTCAGTTGCCTGTACCAGGGCCACGGATTTCTCTGTAGAATAACCCGCTACCCTGAGGCGAAGTGGCATGGCCTGTGACAGGAATTTAGAACGGCTACTTACCCTATATCAGTCAGTAACTTTTTTTGCCAGAAACAAAATCAACTAAAATACTAGCTTACTAAAAAATAAGACGGACCTACAACAAACCACCATGCATTATGCAATAATTAAAGAATGGGTATCTGAGTAAGCCAGATTCCACTTTCAAACCCTTATAAGGCTGAGGATACATTACAAAATATCCACGCAAGACGAACACTCGACCTTATTTATGGGTGGCGATAGAAAAACGCATTTTCTTGTAACTGTAACGGAAGCGAGTTGACACATTTTTTGTGTTCCGCAGGACGAATAAGAAAACCGCGGAGCTGTGAGCATTCGATTCAAATCTCTCTTTTTGGCTTTGAATTTTAGTCTCGTCTACCACTACTAAATGAAAACAAAAGAGGCTTATGCTTTATCTTCCTAAATGCCACCAATAAGTTTATTTAACTTCAATGTTGTTTTTCTACAATATTCCATGTTATTTGAAATTAAAATAATAATTTAAATTTCAGCTTTTCCATTTTCGTATTTGAATTTTTTGTTTAGTTTCATGCAATTGATATGGTTGTTATCAAAGACAGAGAAAGCGATTTTTTAATTCTCTGTCTCCTGTACCCTCCTCATGATATCTACTCCTAAAGGTAAACATTGACAGAATAAAAAAAGTCCAAAAACAATTGACGACACAAACATGGTAATCAACCAGCAGAACTCTTTCCCACCAAAAAGATTCTAACTTAACATATTTTTTGCCTAGTATCGCTCGCTGCAAAAAACGTACCGCACCTCTGCGGACGCGGCTAAAGATGTTATCGAATCAATTAGTGCAGTTGACTGTTTAATTGCATTGTAATTAAAGGCTATATTCGCTCGGCTAATCAGCACGCTACCGCTCTATATGGCAGGGACGTTGTAGTCTAGGGAATTGGTCGCAATGATAGCTGCTTTAAGATGTGGGAAACTTTTGTTAAGCGGGGAGCGATTGGCGATTTAATGATAAGTTTTTTCCTTCAGTTGATGTGCTATCAGATCTCGAGTACCTAGTTGGTTTTGGTTACTGATTGATAATAATTTGGTAAGGCCTTTAATTAACACAAAAGAAAGTAATTCCATCGTTAACCGAATAACCGAATAGTCATTTAAAATTCTTCAAAAAAGTAGTCAAACGAATTTTATCAGATATCGTTAAACTAAAAACATCTTATGATAATTTTTTTCCTGCCTCTATTAATCATTATAATAGTAGCAACAAACTAATCTTAGTATTTTGGTACCCATAAGCGAAAACGAAAGTAACAAACTACGCTCTCACAGCGACCACGACCATACCCAATAAAAAAAATTACCCTATAAAGCCGGCGGTACAATGTTTTTTTTGCCAGATTCCCTGAGCATGGAACGTATTCCAGCTATCGTCTTTCGTCACTTGGATGAGAACTCACCGGTCATCGAGACCCAGCTGTATATGGACCCTAACACAGTCATAAGCCATGTTGAGACAGGAATGCACATTCACTTGTTTTTAGCGTATTAGTAAGTAAACGATAGTAATAGTTAAGATTCAGGAGTGTTTTCTTCGGTATATATTTGTTGTGAAATAGAGAAATCTTGGAAGTGGTGGACGAAAGTGTGACCGTATTAATTGAGGAGCCATGTCTCATATTTAAACGAGGGTACTATCAATATTTAGTAGTAAATTAAGCCAGTTTAGCTAATTTAGCCAAATATAGCTCCTCAATTCAGTCGTCTGAGCTATTTTTGGAGCAATGTTTTTAAAATTTGGTATGAATTAGTAGTGTTTGTGCATAATCTGTACAAAAAAAATGGGTCCACCCCATGATCACCTACGGGGCCGTGGTCTGGTGGTCCCGCACCAAGCTAGTTACAGGTTCCAATCAACTTTTTTTTTTTAAACGTTGCCCCACACTAGGAATTACTCCTGTATCGTGGTTGCGTTCACAAACACGAAAACCCACATACACAAGACACTCAGACCCGGAACAACTATTTGTAGGTCATACAAATATTTGTTCCGTTCCGGAATCGAACCCGCGACACGCAGCGCAGCAGCCGATCGCTCAACCACTGCGCCAACCGTGCCGTCAACTTCTAACTACTCTTTGTCGTAGGAGTCATAGACAGTCCGCTGGACGACAAGACAGAAGCTCATGTGCTTCTTAACTGCCCGGTGGTCGCAATCCCGGCAAAGTACTTCGGTAACCCATGTATTCTACATGAGATTGTCAGTTACACCAAGGCGTTGCTGGCCTTCCTCGAGGAGCTGGGTTGGATCGAATAATCGGTTTTCTCACCCATACGCAAAATACGCGCATTGACGTGGATTTGCAGACACAAGCCCGTTTTACCTATTATTTAACACCTATTAACCAATCGTTTTTAATTGAACTAACTAACCTAATAAATAAAATTGAAAACTACTAACTTAACCTATGAAAAACTTTCAGTTACTCTGATTTCTGTCTTTGTGTATTTATGGTCTGTTTTATTTATTTACCACCTTGGCGTTACGAGTAATTAAGTAATGTAGACACTTAAGTTAAGTAATTACTTGCAAAAAGTTGCAAATTAGAGGTCAGCTGTAAGGTACTGCAAACAACTTTAAGATCGATTAGTTTGGACGAAGTCTAATTTGTCAGTTGTATATGGCAGTAGAAACATTAACGACTAGGTCAAAAGCGACGTTTTTCGAGCACCAACCATATTTTTAGCATTTAACATAGCGTGCTATGTGGAAGATGTCACAACTTGAACCACGACAATGCTGGCTGTTACCACGATAAGAACATTCTGAATTCAAAAAATTCTCAGTACCGATCAGTTTTCATTGCGCGTTCCCTACAAAATTGTTGAAGTGGTGTTTGTTTAAAACGGGTAATGGAAAGATAGATTACATATATGTCGTGATATCGATACTAAGTTGAGCACTCTGAATCGATTCTAATTGGGTAAATCGATGGTGGACGTGCGTTACTCACTCGATGTTTACGAGTTCTTGTTAAACTCTACAGATACACTGATTGATGGATTTAACGTACTCGTAGGTAGAATTTAGGAAAACGATCGTTAAATTACCTATAAAGTATTAATGTTTATCTACTAAGTAATTTTGTAGAGGCAATATTTATAAATGAAGCAGATTACAAGAAGATTAACGTGGTTATAACAATTTGTATATTTACGCCAGAGTTATGTTAATAGCTTCGTAGTTTAAACGTTTTAGGCAATAACGGTTTTACGGCTATCTAATAGTGATCTGCATATTTTAAAATCTAGAAGCCCTGGCCTTGGAAATAATGAATGTTTAATGACCATGTATGGGAGCAACGTTGAATTAATTACCTTTTAGTTTTAGGGGTTAATTATGCGATCTTGATCTAAAATATACGTTACTGTGTCACTTTTTAACATAATACTTCTTTTTATATTTTATCCATAAATTATCCATAAACTCATAGAGTTTTCTAAATAGAAATTAATTCATTTCATCATAATTGCATGGACTCATTGGAGTCAGACGAAAAAAAGACAGTGTTATCACACAAACACATGCAAATTAAAAAGATGAGTTACCTGATCACTCGATATAATAACATATAACGAGCTGCGATCACTATAATGTCTCTCTGCCTGTCGACGGTATGATGATCTAGAACTTAGAACTCTAGAACTAGAACTCTTTCCTGATTAAATGTAAGTACTAAAAACCCAGTAAAATAATTCCAAGTCTCCAAGTCTACGGCTTGAACTAAAACCGAGTCATAACCAATAAAGATTTCAACCTCTATTTCATAACCTACTGGCAATTAACGCCGAATACATTGAATCAGTTTCCTTATCTGCAGAATTATTCGATTACGAAGTAATTAGCAACACAAATACTGAGAGAAGTTTATTAATATGTACGCAACGGCTAATCTATAACGAGAAGTAGTTGGGGAGCCAGGACCTACAGATAAACTTTATTATGTATGATATAAGAGGTATTATGTAATAATATGTCAATCAGTAGTGCATTTGATAAGTATTTTCATGATTCTACCTCAATCAATATAGGTCGTACGAGAACGTAAAGGTTTGTTGGAAAAATAGGAAGTATGTGGCGGCATCTACACCGCCACATGCGAACAGCATATATACAACTTCCCGACAACAATCATCGGGCAGTTGCCCACCAGATACGACATCCATCTGGTCGGAGGACCCTCCCTTTTCCAAGAGTATGAGTGAACTTTACACCCTGTTCCTCATATCTCTTCAAGTATTTACCCGGTAAAATGGGTATGAAGCTATTGAAAAATTTACGATTCAGCGTCGAGAATTGAAAGGCGCTGATGATAACAGTGTAATTAAATGTAGTCGAGGGGTTAGTATGTGCATTATAATTTACGAAGCCTCAGATAGATCACTTACCAAATTCATAACCAAGCTCCTAATAATGTTACAAAAACCGGACCCGGACGAAAGCGTTGCAAGAAGGACGAGAGCTAACGAGAGACGGCTTAGTGCATAAGAAAAAATTCTTGAGCTTGTGGGTCATCAGATAAGGCAACGTCCAGTGCGCTGCAAAACTCACCTCCCATACACAGACACATTAATATTACATTAAAACACACGTTCGCGCGTAATACAGGCTGCATGTGTCAAATTGAATTAAAAGACAATCACACGCAAGTGACGTCTACAATAGATACGTTAATTAGTTGTGACTCAGGTACGCTAGCATCGCCGTCTGTAGCTCGCGTTCCACGCGTTATCTAATGATTATTACCATGATTAATTTGTATATTACTTCGATTGTTATCTCGTTAAAGTCTTAATTTCATTTGCCAAATAATTCTTTGTTGGCAATGATTTACTTTTATTACTTAATTGTAACATTTTTCTCATTATCTTCATAGCCATTTTTACTTCACACGCTGGAATCAGGTGCATGATGTCACATGAGATCTATGTATGTAATGGATACCATAGCTTGAACGATTTATGTCTACATTATGATACATTTGCTGAATCGTAAGCTGTTGAGACATACATAAAAACAGTTCAAACTTGGGCATTAAAAATATTTCAAAGTTCTGTTGATCGTATCTTTGATTCCTTTTTGGTTTGAGTTTACATCAGGCTCCACTGGAAAGGGTGGCAACTTATGACTAGTCTTTTACGTTGAGGGATAATGAGATACTGTATTAGTTTTTAGTTTCATACCTTCAGGCGCCATCTGCCATGTTTGGTATCTACATATACAGGCACGGCGACATGACATGAATTCATCTTGCTCTTCGATAATTTATTACGATTTATAGTTGATTAAGTGGCTGCTATGATAATATGAGCCTTCCTTCATTGTAAAAAGTTACAGCTGCCTCAAGTTACAGTTTAAGTAATACATTAGATCTACTTTATGGATTCCTTTACTTTTCTATACTTTACTTTTCTTTTCTTTGTGTCTGAATTTGTTTGTTTAGATTTTTTTACTCGTCAAAGAATAGCCCTTATTTAATTTGATCATAATTGTATTTCTTATTGTGTCTGGGTTGCAATCTGTACTACCTTAGTTCGTTACTCACTCCTCTGTTTCATTACACCTGTATGTAAATCTGGTATCTCCTAAGTTTTACTCAACATCATTAAAATCGAAAGTACCTATTCTACCTAGAAAGCGGGGACAACTGAAACAAAATAATAAATACCAGTTTATCTAACTAAGTGGTCTATTGAATTGATACATCGCGAAAACGAGCCTTATTGCGTTACGAAAATACAAATTGTGTTTGAAACGTAAGACCAGGGGGTTGGAGGGGCAAGGGGAGGGGGCAGAGATTCAAAGGAGCGTGTGCTTCTAATTTAGCGTGGACGTCGCTGCCTGCTCAACCAGTTCCGTTACAAAGGCAATAGACATCTCAGGTTTTGTTACACAAACGTTAGGTATAGGCATCCTAAGTTTGTTGAGAGACCTAGTTGCGGTTCTTTGGAAATGGTTTTAGTGAGTGTGTTGTCAATTCTCTTCGTTGTAAATAAGAGCTAGGTAAAAGAGTGGTTGATGCTTTTTTGACTGCTAAAAGACGATTAGAAAATTTATTTGTGAACAAAGCTAGAACACCCAGTAACACCTTCAGAATAGTACATTATGGTACTAGTGTGTAACGTTGGTGATTATCAATACACACGTGTATCATACGACGTTTTTCAACACTCTTGTGAATAAAATATCAATAAAAACTCATTTTATTCAAAAAAAGATCGTGTTCAATAGAACAAATAAATTAATGTTCCTATTGATTGCTCATTTCATGCAACTTCTTTAAATAGATAATTTTAACTCGTACGTGTTTAATAAATAAAACTTTCAGTCAAATATAACTTTTGTTTTCTCTGTAATAGAAGAAAACTTTTAATTCCCCATTTTGTACGTGGCAGAATAGGCGCAAACGCTATGCGCGGAAAATAAAAATAAAAAACCTAATCCCTTTAGTCTGTGGTCGATCGCAATGCGCGCATAGGAAAACTGATTATTTTTTCCCGCCATAGCGAAACATTTTTCACAACTCGTTTTCACTATTGAATTTATAGTTATTTATTAATTAAAATGTCTACAAGTACTAGTTACGAAGAAAATTATTTAAGTACAACGCCAATCCACCAATAAATTAAAAAAAAAAACCATAACTCACTAGTGAGTTATACGAGTAGCAATGAAAAAGTTAAGTAAGAATGAATATATTAAGGTAGTTGGAAGATCAGGGGAATATCAAACATGAATATATTCCATTCAGTAGTAAACATTTTACAAGCCTTTCAGTGCAATAGATATCTAACTAAAAACTTTGTCTTTACTTAATTTCCTATCAACACCATTTAAAGGTGGCAAAGTGACAAATGACGCCCATTTCAAACAACATCTCCGAACTATGAATCAACACAATTTCAAATTCAAATTCGGAGTAGAATATTCAAATGAGTGTAATTAAGCCGCACGGGCACACTGATTAGCGCGCGCGTGTAGGATGCCCTAGCTTTCACTAATAAAGTCCATATTACTCAATTACTAGTACCAATACTTTATGTAGGCAATTACTAGGATTGTTCAGATAGTAAATGTTGTTTAGAGTTTGTGTATCAACTACGTAAGCTTGGTCAAATGTATGGTCGTGTTCTGAATGTAACAAGTGAAGTTACTGAATGTAACATGGTTTGAATTGTAGTTGTACAACAATGAAGACTAGGAAATATTGGTTGTTGTGAAAGACGATATGAGAGCTGAAAAGGAGGTAGTTGAAGATGTAGAGGAAATAGTTAGTTATTATAACAATAATACCAGTATATAGGGCGCTTGTGGGGCTTGAGGCCAAGTCTTTACATACCAAGACACCTCCGTGCCTCGGAAAGTACGTAAAGCCGTTGGTCCTGGCTATCATTCGTGGATCTTTGAAAATCAGTAGCCAGACTTTCAGGCTTCTGACGCCCCGTAACGACTTCTTACCAAAGAGTATCGTATTACTCATGGTTTGTGGAGGTCAATAGGCAGTCGTTGAGGTCAATAGACAGTCATCATATCATTCAACCTATACTGTTCCCACTGCTGGGACACAGGCCTCCTCTCCTCCAGACGGTGTGGTCTACCACGCGGGCCCAGTGCGGATTGGTAGATGACACATGTTTTGCAATTTTTGGTTCTAGGACATGCTGGTTTCCTCACGATGTTTTCCTTCACCTTTTTGAGAACAGTTGCAACGAAATAATTTACAGTAAAGCGCCTGTCTGTATTGAAACCTACGACCTAAAACTTATAAGTCACTGCTGCTACTACTGGGCAACTACTGCTCTCTCTCAGATAAGCAGTCGCTCCATGTAAAATACTGGTATTCAGGTGCATCCGGTTCTTCTGGAAGCTGACACCAACATAGTTGGGAAAATATAAGTTGAGTATGTTGTCCCACTGCAGGGCAGAGGTCTCTTCTTATACAGAGAAGGTAAGTTGAGTATGTTGTCCCACTGCAGGGCAGAGGCCTCTTCTTATACAGAGAAGGTAAGTTGAGTATGTTGTCCCACTGCAGGGCAGAGGCCTCTTCTTATACAGAGAAGGTAAGTTGAGTATGTTGTCCCACTGCAGGGCAGAGGCCTCTTCTTATACAGAGAAGGTAAGTTGAGTATGTTGTCCCACTGCAGGGCAGAGGCCTCTTCTTATACAGAGAAGGTAAGTTGAGTATGTTGTCCCACTGCAGGGCAGAGGCCTCTTCTTATACAGAAAAGGTAAGTTGAGTATGTTGTCCCACTGCAGGGCAGAGACCTCTTCTTATACAGAGAAGTTAAGTTAAGAATGTTGTCCCACTGCAGGACGCACTGGTTACTGCTCAAGAAGTACTGGCGATTTCAGAATAACATTCACTAGTCTAGGTTTCCATTACAATGCTTTCCTTCACAGATTTCAGTGACGTCCGAAATAAACTTAGAACGTACCTATGAAATGAAAAAGTCGCATTGGTATTTTCCCGGATTTGATCCTAACCTCGTGCATAAGAGGTAAGGCCCTAACCACTCTGAATCTAGGAGATCAGTACGGCACCCACTAAATAGATAAGTAAGTTAATGCTTGTAATTTATACATATAATATACCTTGCTATGTAATCTAGTCCTACTTGAAAAATAAATCTTTACTATTACTATTAATAGTCAAATTACAGAAAATCCTGACCCTACGCCAGGGACACTGATGCTTTGCGGATTTAAAATGGAAAATGGATTATATAGAGTCAATAGAGTACGAATAGAAGCTCCGTATGTAGTTTTTTGAACTTCAACGTGGTCTCATGGTTAGGAACATGGGGTCGCATGTTGAAGAGCCTCCACGCGGCGCACCCTGGGCAACGTCAGCTCCAACTGTCCACCTGCTTTTGGTGGACAGTTGGGGTTCGCGGCCAATCTTCAACAAACGGGGAAGGGTCATGGTTCCAATCATCGATCATTTATAATGGTCGATGAAGGGAACCGGGCTAGGGTTTGGGCGGTCAGTCCGTCTTCGGGACAGGTCTGGTGGCCATCTCCGTCCACACCCCCTCTGTTTGCAGAGGGTGAGTTTTGTGGGCGTCGAGTGGGGAGGGGAGAGGAAGACAACCTCTTTAAAAAATTACCTCAATCCCAAGGTCGAGCGTGCCGAGGGGATGAATGGCCGGAGGGAATCCGGTCACTAGCGCTGGGGAGGGTTATCAGGGGAAATAGGGACCACACCCTTCAAAGGAAAACTAAAAATGAAAAAGACAGATGTAGAAAAACTACCCCAGGGCGGTACCGGCTGCGGAGAATCCGCCACGTTCCCTTCGGGAACGTCAAGCCCCCATTCGTATTCTGGGGGGGGCAACAAATGTCTTCTGAGCCGAGGAGGCTCGTCGAGTGATGCGCGGTCAGAGTCTGACGCGGCATATGGCGCGGAGGGCTCATGTAAGAGCCCGGAGCGCGTATTGAAAGTGAGCGCTGTTGGGAAGAACAAACGGTTCTTCCTGAAGCGGCCCAAACCGAGTGATGGCCAGGGGTCACACTCGGATGGCGGGATGGCCTCGGCCCGAAAAATCGGTCGACGTTGTAGGAGGAAAAAAAGAGGCGGAGAGCTCACCACCCAGGAGGGCAGGGAGGCCAGTCCGGCCGAGCCAGCCCAGCCAGCCGTGAGTCTCGCCACGGAGGGGCGCCACACTGAAGTGGACGGCCGTAGGGTGGCCCTGTCGGAGTCCTCAGATGGTGGACGGGATGCTGCTGGCGGCTCAAAGTCTGAGCAAGCGGCCAGGTTTGCGGAGGTCGTGGTTGCCGCGATAAAGGGTGTGGCCTTGAAGAGGACTCAGCCCTCAAAAGACAAGGCCATATCTGCAGCCACGGCCTCCATTATAGAGGCAGCGGAGGCCATTCATTTCGGGCCTCCGCCGGATGGCATGTCCGAGATGCGGGCGGAGGTCGCCCGCTTGACAGCCGCCATGGAGCGTCTCCGAAAAGAGAATGTGGAGCTCCGAGCAGACCTGGCAAAGGTTCAAGGAGCCGGCCACCGGGAGGCGCAAATAGGAAGGGTGCAGCATGGGCAAGGCCAGCCCGTGTCTGCCGAGGACCGGGTTTTGACCCTGGTGCGGCATGAGCTGGCTGCCTTTCAGAGTCGGTTCTCCGCTCTGGAGGCCATTGTCCTGCGCCCTCCGCTGGCGGCGAGCCATTCGGCCTCGGGCCAGCGAAGGGCGGCGTCGTATGCCGCCACCGCGGCCAAACCAGGATCCTCGGGGCAGACCCAAAGTGGGGCCGTGGCGGGCCCGCCCCTGGCGAAACCTGTGTCGCCCCAGACCAGGAAGGGTGGGGGGACTGCACAGACGGCGAAGGCCCCAGCCGTGACGGAGAGACGGCCGCCCCCGCCTTCTAAATCTCCTCCGGCCGACGCCGAATGGCAAATTGTCGGGGAAAAGGGGAAGGTGGGTAAGGCAGCAAGGGCGGCCAGAAGAAGGCAGAGACGGCAGCGGCGCAAGGAGCGAAACGTCGCGGCTAGGCTCCGTGCCCCGAAGTCCGCAGCTGTAGTTATCACACTACAGCCGGAAGCGGAAAAGAAGGGCATGACCTACCGCGAGGTGCTCGGCAAGGCGAGGACGGCAGTGAACCTCCAGGAGATCGGCGTCACCAATGGCCTTCGGTTAAGGGTCACTGCGACTGGGGCCCGGATGCTGGAGGTCCCCGGTGCGGCCAGCGGCCCGACCGCAGACGCTCTAGCTGAAAAGCTTAGGGCGTCCCTGAATGCGGACGAGGTCCGAGTATCCAGGCCCACCAAGTGCGCTGACATGCGTATACTGGGCCTGGACGACTCCGTGACGGAGGAAGAGGTCGTGGCTGCCGTTGTTAGGACCCCCCCGGGTGCTCTGCCCAGCAGGTAAGGGCAGGCACCATTCGTCCTGACTTCACGGGGATGCAATCCATTACGGTGAGCTGCCCCGTAACGGCGGCCCAAAAAATTGCCGGGGAGGGCCGAAGGCTCCTGGTGGGCTGGGTCTCCGCGCAGGTCAAACTGCTGGAACCCAGACCTCTGAGGTGCTTCCGCTGCCAAGTGGGCAACCACGTGGGAGTGCAATGCGCCTCGGAGGTGGACCGCAGCGGTCACTGCTTCCGCTGTGGTCAGCCCGGTCACAAGGCCGGCTCGTGCAATGCCGCGCCGCACTGCTTTATATGTGCGGCAGCTGGCAAGCCGGCCGATCACCGGGTTGGGAGTAAGGTCTGCGCTCCACCTGCCAAAGCCAGGGGCAGGGGCAGGGGTAAGCCCACTGCCACCGCCGTCAAGGCTGCATCCGCCGCTACTGCCGCCGCCGTTGCCGCCTCCACCGTCGTCGCCGCCGCAACCATAGTGGCAGGGCCTCCACAGGAGGCTCGGGAGGGGGCTGATATGGAGTGCCAGTAATGGCCCCATTACGCCTCCTCCAGGCGAACATCAACCACTGCGCCTCTGCTCAGGATCTGTTGCTCCAGAGCATGGCGCAGTGGTCGATTAACATCGCCGTGGTCGCTGAGCCGTACTTTGTCCCGCCCAGGGATGACTGGGTGGAGGACCTGAGCGGCTCAGTGGCCCTAATTTCGTCGGCCGCCGCCGGTACCCTATCCCTCGAGGCCGTCAAGAGGGGACGGGGTTGCGTGGCGGCACGGTTCGGGGAGATAGTCGTGGTAGGGGTATACTTCTCTCCGAACCGAACTCTCGCCGAGTTCCACAACTCCCTAGCGGAGTTGAGAGTGGTCGTCGTCGGGTTTCGTTCCCTCCCCGTGCTCGTCCTCGGGGACTTCAATGCCAAGAACTTGGCTTGGGGTTCCCGGCTCACGGACACGCGGGGCAGGATGGTGGAGGACTGGGCTCTGGAGACAGGCCTGGTCGTCCTAAACCGGGGTTCTGTCCCAACGTGTGTGCGTATGCGGAGTGAATCAGTGGTGGACATTTCGTTCGCCAGCCCCGCTCTGTCGCCGCACGTCATTGACTGGCGCGTCATGGAGGGGGTGGAGACCTTTTTTTTTTTTTTTTTCACCGGACAGGCCTGCTGACATCAACGACGAGGCGGAGTGGTTCCGGGAGGCCATGTCCGAAATATGTGACGTGGCAATGCCCCGGGTCCAGCCCGGACGTGCTTGGCGCCAGGTGTGCTGGTGGTCGCCGGAGCTGACGGCTTTACGCAAGGCGTGCGTGGCTGCGCGACACCTGTACACCAGGCACCGCAGGCTACGTATTCGCCCTCCGAATACGGAAGCCATTCAGGCGGAGCTGTACGAGGGGTACAGAGCGGCGAAGACCGCCCTCCAAGCGGAGATCCTGCGGGCCAGGGCTCTGGCCCGCGAGGAGTCGCTGGAGACTCTGAACAGGGACCCGTGGGGACGCCCCTACAAAATGGTGCGGGATAAACTCCGCCCATGGGCTCCCCCACTGACGCAGAGTCTCCGGCCCCAGCTCATGGAGGAGGTGGTGAGCACTTTGTTCCCTTCGCGGGGGGAGCATACTCCCCCGCCCATGACTCCGCCTACTGCGGTGCCGGATGCGGACCACACTGCCGACGACGACGACGATGCTTCGGAGGTGACCGGGGTAGAGCTGAGAGTGGCGGTACATAGGCTTAGTGCCAAAAATACCGCCCCAGGACCCGACGGCTTACCTGGAAGAGCCTGGGTTCTGGCCATGGAGGCTCTCGGGCCTCGACTTATGGGGCTCCTAAGCGCATGCATGGAGGAGGGCCAGTTCCCACTTCGCTGGAAGACGGGGAAACTGGTCCTCATTAAGAAGCCGGGGCGCCCTGTGGACTCTCCGTCCGCTTACCGGCCCATCGTTCTGCTCGACGAGGTGGGCAAGCTCTTTGAAAGAGTTATTGCAAACCGCCTTGTCGGGCGGCTGGTGCGGGTGGGGCCGGATTTGGCGGAGAGCCAGTTTGGTTTTCGCAGGGGGCGCTCTACGGTGGACGCCATCATGCGCGTGCGAGCCCTCACGACGGGGGATGCTGTTGCCCGGGGTGGGGTCGTCTTGGCGGTGTCTCTAGACATCGCCAATGCCTTCAACACCCTGCCCTGGAGTTGCATCAGGGAGGCATTGCGGTCCCAGAGGTGACACAGGCAGAGATGAGGGCGGCCGTGATGCGGCTCCGGGCCAAGAACGTGGCTCCGGGGCCCGACGGAATTCACGGCCTGGCTTTGGCCCTCTCTCTGAAGGAGTTGGAGCCCCAACTGAGAGGACTCTACACAGCGTGCCTTGAGCGGGGCCAGTTTCCCAGTCTGTGGAAGATTGGACGTCTGGTCCTGCTCAGGAAGGCGGGGCGCCCTGCCGACTCGCCGTCTGCGTACCGGCCCATAGTGCTGCTCGACGAGGTGGGCAAGCTGTTCGAGCGCATACTCGCAGCCCGCCTCGTCGGCCACTTGTGCAGAGAGAGGCCGGACCTGGACGAGAGCCAGTTCGGCTTTCGGCATGGGCGCTCTACCATCCACGCTGTGTCGAGGGTGAGAGTCCTGGCGGAGGAAACAGTGTCCCGGGGCGGGGTGGTGGTGGCGGTGTCCTTGGACATCTCCAACGCCTTCAACACCCTGCCCTGGAGCTGCATACGGGAGGCACTACGTCATCATCGGGTGCCTCTCTACCTCCGCCGCATCGTTGGGGCTTATCTGGCGGGGAGGTGTGTCACCTACATGGGACGTGATGGCGGAAACCAGCGACAAGTGTCGTGCGGTGTTCCACAGGGATCGGTTGTGGGACCGCTCCTGTAGAACATCGGGTACGACTGGGTGCTGAGGGGCGAGCTCCCGCCGGGCGCGGACCTGACGTGTTACGCGGACGACACGCTGGTCACGGCCCGGGGGAGTTCGCACAGGGAGGCAGCGTTGCTCGCGACGGCGGCAGTCTCACTCACGGTGAGCCGCATACGGCGCCTCGGCCTGGAGGTGGCCCTCAACAAGTCGGAGGCCATGGTGTTTCATGGCCCCCGGCGGGCGCCGCCGGCCGGATCACACATTGTGGTCGGGGGGGTCCGGATCGCTGTCGAGCCCACCATGAAATATCTGGGATTGGTGCTCGACAGCCGGTGGGACTTCGGACCCCACTTCCGGCGGCTGGCGCCCAAGTTGTTGGGCGCGGCCGGGGCGCTGGCAACGCTGCTTCCCAATCTGGGGGGCCCGAGCGCCGCTTGTAGGCGGCTCTATATGGGGATCGTGCGGTCCATGGCGCTCTACGGAGCGCCGATCTGGGCGTCTGACCTGACGGCCGGCAGCATAGCTGTCCTGCGCAAGCCGCAGCGGGCGATGGCCGTCAGAGTCATTCGGGGGTATCGCACGATCTCCTTCGAGGCGGGTTGTGCACTGGCCGGATCACCGCCCTGGGACCTGGAGGCGAAGGTGCTCGCGTCACTGTACCGGTGGCGCGAGGCAGCGCGGGAGCGGGGCGAGCGACCGATGCAGCAACATATCGAGCAGCATCGGTTGCAGCTCCGCGAGGTCCTGGTGGCGGAATGGCGGGTGAGGCTTTCACGCCCTACCGCCGGCCTCAGCACCATCGAGGCGATCCGGCCAGTGCTCGACCGCTGGCTCGGGAGAAGGCACGGCTCCCTGACGTTTCGGGCGACGCAGGTGCTCTCGGGGCATGGTTGCTTCGGGAAGTACCTGTGTCGCATAAACAGGGAGCCGGACGCCCGGTGTCACCACTGCGTCGACTGCCGGGAGGACACGGCGTGGCACACGCTGGCAGAGTGTGCCGCTTGGGAGGAGCCGCGCCGTGCCCTCATAACTGAAGTAGGCAGTGACCTGTCGCTGCCGGCCGTCGTGAACGCGATGGTCGGCGGCGCAGAGTCCTGGGACGCAGTGGTCTCCTTTTGCGAAACGGTCATCTCGCAGAAGGAGGCTGCGGAAAGGGAGAGAGAGATCTCGACTCTCGACCCGGCCCGCAGCAGACGCACCGGGCGTCGGAGGAGGGCGGACAACGCCCTCTTCCGGCCCCCCTAAATGGGTCCAGGGGCGACGGATTCGGGGACATCCGTCGCCCCCCAACATCAGGACCCGAGAAGGCGGCGCGCGTAGTGTTCCGCGTGCGCCGCTCACAGACGTTGCGGGGGGAGTACACCTCACTCCCCCCGCCCGAGACGGGGCCCGCGCAAGCGGGCCGGCACCAGCCGGGGTTGTGGAAGAATAATGTGTTCCCGCGACCCCGGCGTAGGTGTGAGATGGAACACCGGGGTGGTTTTTAGTCAGTAAGAGTCTGACAGACCCCTCCGCCCGCCCCAGGGCGGAGGACATCCATGAGGATTTTCCACCCCGGGAACAAAAAAAAAAAAAAAAAGGGAGGCATTGCGGTATCACCGGATGCCGACCTACCTCTGTCGCGTGGTCGAGGCCTATTTGACGGACAGAGCCGTAATCTACCCCGGTCACCGGGGAGAGTGGAACCGGCGAGAGATGTCGTGCGGTGTCCCACAGGGATCGGTCCTGGGGCCGCTTCTGTGGGATATCGGTTACGACTGGGTGCTGCGTGCCGACCTCCCGAATGGCGTCAGCATGGTGTGCTACGCTGACGACACGCTGGTCCTGGCACAGGGGAGGTCGCACCAGGAGGCGGCCGAACAAGCGACACTCGGGGTTGCGACAATCGTCGAGAGTATCCGGCAGTTAAGACTCGAAGTGGCCCTGCACAAGTCCGAGGCCATGTGTTTTCATGGTCCTCGGAACGCGCCACTGTCGGGTTCCCAGATAACGGCGGAAGGGGTTCACATCGGCGTCGAGTCGACGATGAAGTACCTGGGACTCGTCCTCGACAGCCGGTGGAACTTCGTGGAGCATTTCCGACGTTTGGCTCCCAGACTGGAGCGGGCTGGGGCTGCCTTGAGGCGGCTCCTGTCCAATCTAGGGGGTCCAAACGCCTCCTGCAGGAGGCTCTACGCGGGAGTCGTGCGGTCCATGGCTCTTTACGGGGCACCGGTGTGGGCGCGTTCTTTGAGGCGCCGACCGGCCCGCAGGTTGAACGCGTCCCAAAGGGTCATGGCCATCCGGCTGGTCCGGGGATACCGCACGGTCTCATGCGAGGCGGCGAGCCTCCTTGCCGGATTGCCGCCATGGGATCTGGAGGCAAAAGCCCTCGCGCACGTATGGGAGTGGCGCGAGGAGGCAAAACGCCGGGGTGTAACTCCGCTGCCGCGAGAAATCACGGTACAGCGGACAGAGCTCCGGCGGGATCTCATGGCGACATGGAGGGTGCGATTGTCGCAACCCAGTGCTGGGCACGCCACAATAGCGGCGGTAAGTCCCCTCTTTGAGGAGTGGTTGGAGAGGCGCCACGGCGTCCTCACCTTCCGCCTGACACAGGTCCTCACCGGACACGGTTGTTTCGGGAGGTTCCTGTTTCGCATAAGGCGGGAGGAAACGCCCGGGTGTCACCATTGTGTGGATCGCCCGGAGGACACGGTGGAGCATACGGTGGAGGTATGCCCAGCTTGGGCGGAGCACCGCAGTGTCCTCGCGGAGGCGATTGGCGGCGGCGATCTCTCGCGTCCGGCCCTGGTCCAGGCCATGGTACGGAGCGAGAGAGAATGGAAAGCCGTCACCTCCTTCTGCGAAGCAGTAATGCTCGCGAAGGAGGAGGCGGAACGGGTGAGGGAGAGAGCCTTGCGCCCTCACGCCCCCACTAGCCGCCGCAGGAGACGCCCTGGGCGTCGGGAGTCGCCTGCAGATTCCCGGCCACCGTAGGTGCGGGCTTGCGGACGGCGAGCAATGGGTAGCTCGCCGCCGGTAAGGACCAGGCCCGGGTCGACGGCGCGTTGTGTTCCACGCGCGCCTCAAAGAGATGTCAGCACAAAGTGACGGGGTCCGGTAGGGCCGACGCCTCAGGGTCGCGGGTTATTCTACAGAGAAAACCGTGGCCCTGGCACAGGCAACTGAAGGAACACGGGTGGGTTTTAGTCAGTAAAAGTCTGACACGCCCTCCCGCTCCACCCAGAGCGGGAGAAGTCATTTGATGATTTCCCACCCAAAAAAAAAAAAAAAAAAAATGGTTAGGACCATAATTATGTCAAGATCAGATTACAATGAACTTTACAAGTTTTAAGTTTACAATTAAGCCATCTTCACTACCACACTCTAGCCACAGGTGGTCTAAGCTCAACTGACTTGATGATTGATATACCTACGTTATTTAGTTATTTATACCAAGTCTATCCTAGTTTAAAACACTGGACGAGATACTCCAGTGAATACATTGTAAAAGTAAGAAGGGTTATCGATCCATTGGATGTAAATATTTGTATTACAAATGGGAACAGGTTGCAGTGTTCCGCCTACGAACATCAGGTAACCCGTTTTTGTCTCAGCTGATCCGAACGACTTTTGTTTTGTTCGATAGTTTTTTGCGTAAATGAATATTTTAGTGGCTGATCTACGGTTAGCAATATATTCATCTGTGAAAACGATGGTGTCGGAATTAAGGTTTTTCGCATAGTTTTTGTGGTCTAGGGGCAATGGTTTATTGATCGTCGGGGAAGTTTCAAGAAAAGTTAATAGGACATAAAAAAATTAGGTTTAACGAAATGCCAGGATATTTGAATTAGTTAGAGTGCTTTTAGGTGTCGCCTATTAATTTAGACGATAACAGGAGTGGACACCGATCTGATAATTCGTCAGAATCTTGTAAGACTAATGGGAGAACACTCTGTAAGAGCAGGGTAGTGGCGGAATTTCAGTAAAAAAATGTATTTGAGGAAGTCGTATTGAATAATTTTTTTAGCCTAAATAAAAAGTATCAATTTACAAAGAGACTACAGGAACATTACCGACAGTGGGTTATATTATATTAGAAATGTGAAAAAAGAAAAACGAGATTTACTGCCAGCCTTATCAATAGTCACCTCAGCTAGTTATCTGACCAAAACTTAATGCAACACATGATATATTATCCTTTTAATCAATACATCAGCAAAAATATACGTTTCACATTACAAATAACCAAAAACATGTCTATCATAACATAATGATCTATCTATCTACTATTTTTCTATCTATATCTTATCTGCTATCGTTTTTATTAATGACTTTTTTAGTCTAATGAGCTGGGACTACGATTAGTATGAAATTAAACTGGTCCAGTATATTTTGACATTTTATTGTGGCGCCACTTACAAAGACAAACCGCGACGAAATGTCAAAATCAGTATAAATTTAAGTTCAGTTCCATGTTTTGCCGTAAGTCAAGTAAGGTTTGCTGTTCTTTTACCCGCGATTAAGTGCAAATAATCTAACTGCATACACCAGTTTGTGTTGAGAATTGAGATAGCAAAACGGAATGAATACATGGACTCAGTTTGCTTCAAGATGAGAAGCCTCCGATTCAAAACGACGAGGAAATATTTTTTAACAGGCGTCATCGCGTCATGAACATTTGAGGAAATCATAAATTCGCTGTCACCGATACCGCGCTAAACGCGTACACCGAGTGGAATCCTGGTGCCCTACCGAGTACCGTACACAATCGTTCGCCAGCTGCGCGATATCGCTTCGCTGGCGAACGGCAATATTTCACCGGGCCGCTGCTATCACCTGTCAAATCGTACAAGTGTTCCGCCCGGCCGGGACCTATTTAAATATCAACTGTTTTAGACGTAAATACTTGCTCTTTGTCTTACTGTAATGTGGGGTGTAAAACGCTAATTGTTAAGTGGAACTTGTTTTATTTTATTACTAGCATTTGTCGAATACGTGACTTGGGATTGTGTAATATAAAACTGTTAACTTAATTTGATGGGCCAGTTGATAGGATGCAATGGATTAGTAGGAAGCTAAAACCAGCGGTCGCTGTTAAGTCTAATTTCTTATAAAAATTAAAAATTAAATGCTGGTTGTTGGTGAGCGCATCACTTGAGAATGGCGGCGTGATTTGTCTATTTATATTTTTTAAATGTTCGTAATACTCTAAATTAGGTTTTTTTTCATTTAAATTTTTGGGAAAAACTTTTTTTTTCTGCAGGAGCTTTTGGAATGTGGATAGGAAAAAGTCTGTGGGCGGGTGGAAGCAGCTGGTTGAGAGTTGCCGAGAGTCGAGCTGAATAGCGTGCAATTGGAGGGACCTATGTCCAGCAGTGGACTGCTGTAGGCTGATGATGATGATGACGATAATGAAAGTCTGTCGGGTAAGCTAGTAGGTAATAAAAAAAAACGTGTGTGCTCGGGGGAACCACGTCAGGAACGAAGTTCCTTGCGCAAAACTCGCACACACACACTCGTGTGTAAAACAAAGATACAGATATAGAAATTTCTACCAGTCAACTCCTACTGTTAAGGAACTTCGTTCCAATAATGATATCGACCTTTTCTGACTCGTTAACATAATTTCTTGGATGACGAGCTCGTTCCGGACAATATTTTGATATGGTAATGCGTAAACGTAGGTATACAAACCAAATACCTACTATAAAAAAGTTTGTAACACAGTAATTCATTGTCTCTTTTTTCTCCAAGGACCGTATTTCATAACGAGACGACTCTACTTTACATACATTTACATCCAGTTTGACGCATCAAATACCGTCGGATGTATCGACGCGTGTCATCCGGCCCAGCTTTCAAAAAGCCGAGTGCGACGACTTAGCCATAAGAAATATTTATAACGCTTTGTATGCAAAATAACCTAATGCATTTCACTACGCATAAAATAGTGTCACTTCAATAGACACGTCGTTATACACGATTGTCGACCTTACAACTATGCGGCGTCGATGCGCTTTTATTGTTTGACACCGCGAATTTAAAGGCGAATGTCGAATGCGAAAATCGTCACGTGGGTGAGCCCCACAATCTCATTGGGATTTGAATAAAATCTGCATATGGCCCTTGTAGTTTTTGATTGATGATAATATGTAGTGATGTAACGCAAGGATCGGTGATGTGTTTACGCTGTGAAAGGTGACGGTATGTAGATTAGTATCACGCGTCTGGTTTAACACGCGTTGCAGATTGACACGTATGTCAAGGTCGCGGTTTCACTTCTGACTTTTCAAACAAAACTTTGTTCGTTATTTTTTCATTGTATCTAATGCATCGAACGGATTTGTACGGTATTTTTATCGAGTCACGCGCAGATCATATCGTTCGTTCGATGAAAAGGGATATGTTTGTATTTATTAATAATATGATATGCTTACAAAGGTGTGAATACCTTTAATAATAAATAATTTAACATAGTCGGATATCTTCAAGTATGGTGTCAGCGCTGGTAATAAATTCATGTAGTAGGTTGCAAATAATAAAATGTGAGAAATAGTTAACATATTGTGTCGCACATGGAGTTGCTGCGTATATTTTTGTTTCTTGTATGGACTTTGGTGCATAACCCTATATCTAATCGTTCATTATACGATTGTCTCTACCGTTTAAGATAAGCATCAATAGTTCTATTCAGTGATTTCTACATAATAAATTGTGTGCGTACAATAAATTGTATGGCACGAAAGTCTAGTTAGGCATCTGAGCAGGCTAGCGCACGCAAATGCATCCGCTTAAAGACAGAGGGCATTCTTGTTGGCGAATAAGGTTCTTCCTAGTTATTTGCTGGTTCTATTGAGATGTTCCGAGCCAAGCTGCTGACACGCGTATGGTCTCCGGCACACCGCGGGCAGCTATTTCAATAGAATGTTAGTGATGTTCACAAAGACCAGTTACAGACATCGAATAAGGCTTGAAGCTCATTCAAATAGCATTTGCGGCTTTGGTTGCGTAGCCGAGAGTTCGGGCTGAAATTTTCCAAATGCGAAGTGCGAAATTAAATGAGAGGTCCATTGATATGGAATCAATGTGATAAAACATTGCCTTTGTGAAGTTTCAATCCCGATATGAGATTTGTTAGTTAGGAAAGACTGAGTTACAGTTGAGACATGGTTCTAAATGAACGTGGATGGCGGCGTGGCTTGTAAAAGAAAATATCAAAAACCCACCAAGTTCAGTCCATTTGATGTTAGAACTCTACTTTACCACTTTTTTGATCCCTTAGTTTTTTTTGTTATATCATTTAATTTAAGTTGTGAGTCCAAGGCTAGTTATAAAAACCGGCCAAGTGCGTGTCGGACCACTGACAATGAAGGGTTCCGTAGTTGGGATAAATTTATCGCAATAACGAACTATATATACATTGTAGTTGAAAAGCATGTTCTCCCATAAATCGATATACTAGTCACTTTTACTCAATTTTCCAACTGCAAATGTAAATTTGCAATCGCAAAAAAAAAGATTTTTAATGTGATAAAAAATCAATCAAAATACACATCATATTTTTTCTGTTTCCTCTGCTTGTGCTGTGAGACCTTGCTTCTTGCCAAATTTCAAGATTCTAGGTCGACGGGAAGTGTCTTAAAGGTTTTGAGTTATTTGAGAGTATCAAAATATGTAGCATTAATCACTGGATTTTTTTACTGCATTGACTAAGAAGTTTGATTTTATAGCGTTATATTTTATAGTGATTTTAGAGCGTCCAGGGACCGTTGATCTACGTAATCAATGTTAATTTCTACTTGATACCTTCACGCGTTCCTGAGAAAAAGGGTCTTGATAGACTGAGAGACAGACAGACGGGCAAGGAAGTGGTTAATTTTTTCCTTTTGATGTACGAAACCCCAAAAACATGCGAAAATGAGCGTTTTAAACATTTGTATGTAAAAGAAACCTGCTGAAACATCCAACAAGTGTTTGAAATTATTTCTATTGTTAACTTCTATTCCTTAATTCTGCTTCAGTAAGTCCCAACTCGCTGCATCCATATAAGGCAATGATAATGTCCCGCTAGGTCCCGGGTGGCGACGACACATGTCCGGGACAATGGCTGCCCCATTGTAATTGCGAGGGTTATCACGGTGTACAGTCGGCGAGGTCAAAGTTGTAATGAAATGGATATGTTTTATGTCTTCTATGGTGGATGGCGGTGTGCTTTTGTTTTTGGATGCTTATTCATGTTTGTCAAGAACTTTATCAGTTACAAATTCTTCAAGTTCATTGATAAAGTTTCGAATTACATATATTTTTAATTTTACTCAATGTTTAGTTTCTTTGCAAATATTTAAAAACTTTCTATCATCCTGATTTCATAATACAATCGTTCCTAACATGAACTGCTCATTTCGATTCCGAGCTAATTATCATTTTCAAGCCAAAGTCCAAAGATTTGAAGGCACTAAACAAACTGTATTTTCCGTTGGACGTGGAGGGCAACAGCTTATGTGTTTTTCCACGCGCACTTGAGTTTGATTTTACTATTATAAACAGTTCACTAGATCAGAATGATAATAAACGGGAGGTAGGTAAATAACTAGTGTACCTTACTTTATGGCACTTGAAACAATGAACTCACCTATTGTTAATCTTAAACCCAATTAGGTTCGCACAACCAAACAAAAGATGTCCACCTCACTATTAATCTAAGGCTAACCATTGCATTGGCTTCCGTGTACCATATAAACATTATCTCTAGATATTCTCGTGACAGATAAGTTTAATAATATTATTGTTTTCATAGCATCCGTGGCCGATTGAGGGCGATGTATTCGAGGCATCCGATATGGAGGCCTGATCTGATTACGGCTGGATCGGTGGTGAACGCACTTACAATACGTAGGGTGTTGGTATGGAAAGTGTGCGGAGCGGGGCGATTATTGTTCTGTAGAGCTAGTACAAAAAAGCCGGCCAAGTGTTTGTCGAACCACGCACAAAAAAGGGTTCTGAGTCGGGATGAATTTATGCCAAACTCAACATTGTAGCCGCAAAACATGTTCTACCATACGTCACGTCTACGTCTCCAACTGCACAAATGTAAGTTTGTAATCGCAAAAAAAGATTTTTTAACATGATTAAAACTACAAATTATCAATTTTCATACTGTTTCCTTTACTTGTGCTGTGAGACCTTGCTTCTTGCCAAAGGACAATGCCACAAACTCTATAGAACTTTGCCCCACTCAAATCAAAGAGTCATTTACACTCCTGCAATGTGCAGCATCTTACAGCTTATTTATTACTGTTAACTTAACATTTGTCCTAATGTCTGTAGAACTTGCGGTTTCTGTTAAAATCTTAAAACAATAATGACATTAATTATAGGTTAGGAGCAGTTTATAATTGTTAAAAAGCGATTTAAACAACATATACGTTACATATTATCATAATTAATATAATCGTAATATGAGTTTTTGTTTTATAGGTATTTTAAACTTCTTTTTGTTGTGTATCATGCGCAATAAGTAACGCATTAGGAAATTCTGGGGTTGAATTCATTTTATCATTGATTTCTAATCGGCAAGTTTTACTGAAAAACAATGTATTATGAAAAGGTCCTATAATCATAACAAATATTTTCACTAATTGATATTTTCTGTAAATAGCTGGGCCAGGATCTGGCATTGTCATTTCATGATTCTAGGTCAACGGGCATTGACTTAGAAGCTTGATTATTTTAGAGCTCCAAGAGACCGCAGACGTACGTATTTGATATTTCTTTCAACTTGATACCTTCACGCGTACCTGAGAATAAGGGTCTTGACAGACTAACAGACAGACAGATGGACAACGAAGTGATCCCACAAGGGTTCCGGTATTTTCCTTTTCAGGAACGGAAACCTATAGAGGAAAATAGTATTTATAAGTAGTCGTATCTTACCGCGCAGCAATTGACACACATATATATAACTTTCTCTCCTAATTATGAAGTTACATGAACAAAAGTCAAAAATGTATGGTCAAAAGGGGGTATTCATTGCTTAATTGTTAAAGCTTCATTCAAGCGTATCGCTAATAGAGTCAATTCGACAAATGATCGGGAAATAGTAGGAGTTCACCTTTATACAATGGGTTCTAAGCTTCTGAAAGTACCGATTTTTTAGGCTGGTTACGTTGTTGTAAAAAATTGGCAATCGCTATGACGTAGAACTTATAACGGGTGTATAAAGACACTTATTAACAAATCCGAAAGATACCTGTACGCCCCATCACTGTAATTATTTTTCTGAACTGCACTAAACTAAGGAACCTTCAGGTTACGAAGATATTGAAGGTCGAAATTCCAACTTTAACAGACGTTTTATTTCGAAAACAATTTTTCATGATATGAGATAACTCTAAATACCCCCACGACCAATGTTTTGGGTGCGTTACGTTGCGCACTACCCGAACCGAACAGCGATTTTGCACAGCAATTTTTTTGTACAGTGCTACTTAGTTTGATGTACAGAATGCTTAGATGACGGCTATGTGACGGGGTCTTTAACACCCTGTTAAAAGACCTCTCAAATCTCAACATACCTTCCTAACGTGCCTGCTTTGTTGCCCCGTTTCCCGCTCCGCTCTTGCCCAAAGCCATAGTTGCACTGCTATCTGTATCTTAGCCCTTCTTTATAGTAAGTAATCATCATAGAAATAGCTGCATTATTCCACCATTTAACGGTGGAATCGTTTTCAGATTGCGGTTTGTATGTTATGATTGAAAATCTGATTATTGGCGGTTTTACGAGTGCATTGTTTTTGGAACCTGAAACGGATACTTTTGCATTAATTAAGAGACGAGGTGTCAAAAAACCGAGATGGCAATCTACACAAATTACGATTATAGTACCGAACGACACTGTTTAGTTGCCTTTAGAAATAAATAAATCACGTTTACGTTTTTAAATAGAACTTGCACCTAAGGAACTTTCCGGTAGGCAAAATACGGGCGCAGCGTTCGGAGAGGAAAGAAGGTAAATCAAATGATCGATATCGTTAAGAGTTGTTAAGCAAAATACATAGTTGCATATTTCTAAGGTGCCATAAATAAGTGGTTATAAAGTCTTCGGTGTAGGTATAACCACGGAATAGAAAAAAATTGTGGAAGTGCCCACGCATCTATCAAGCGCGTGTCACAAATATATGGAAAAATATGTAAATTAATAACAACCTTTGTCAGTTGTAATAAGTCTTAATTTTTTATGAACAACAAATAAGCTTTTGGTCAAAGTTGAATTTTTTGTTCATACAAAATTAAGTCTTACTACAACGTGTAAACTGACGGGCACTTCCACTTGTTTTTTCTATTCCATAGGTATAACAGTTGGCTGCAAGCAACGACTTTGAACAGCCCTTAGCGTTGTCGCTTAGTTTTAGTTAGTATTTAAGTTTAAG
Organism: Dasypolia templi; assembly: GCA_963555695.1. Lineage (NCBI taxonomy): Eukaryota > Metazoa > Arthropoda > Insecta > Lepidoptera > Noctuidae > Dasypolia > Dasypolia templi. Next base: position 9,534,647 of record OY743157.1, read on the forward strand.
TCCTGGCTGGAGGCCTTAATTTATTAGGGCAACCACAGGCAAGTCCGTCTAAGCAGACGACAACCTCATAGGTTGACCTGCGAGATGCCATTTATATAAAAAAAAAAAAAACGACTTTGAACACTCGACGCTCGACTCTCGCCGCGGACGGACGTGTCTGTGCGCTCTCCCGCTAGCGGCCCAGTGTTGTGTTTCGTGTTATTATTCGTTGCAACCACGTGACGTCATCGTAGTCGCCCCGACTACTCCGACTTAAAATCAAGTCAAGAAATTGATTTGATTTTAATCAATCAAAAAGTGCCTTTTTCAAGGCAAATCTTATTTCTTTTTCGCGCGTTTTGTGAGTAGCTTCACTAGGGCCCTTCTGGGTAAAACCACAGTTTCGTGGTCCTCGGTTGAAACCTTACGGTGCCAACGAAGCCGAGTGGGGTGTTGTCCCAATCACACCCGCCGAACCCCTTCAGGGAGAGGCAGTCAATTGGACGGGTCCCAGATAACCGGCCTTGGGGGATCTCCTAGTCGGCTCTGGTGACAGTTTTGCTTTCCAGCTACTCACCTAGTGTCTTTAGGGTGTGTCTACACCCTTCGCGCTAGACTGGTCAGGGCCCCGTTCGCACAATAAGACTGGCGACGGGTTACATGCTTAGGGCTCACCAATAGGTACACACCTCCCTGTCTACACCCGACAGGGAGGGAACTCATCCCCGGGCCAATCCACCCGGGGAGTTAGGTATAGGGTTTAGGCTACGTAGGGAAATTTTCTCTTTCCACCATTCCTTCCCTAATATAGTTCCCGCTCCGATCATGGAGGACGCCGTCCTCTTGGCGTTCCTCAAAGAGGTCCTATTAAAGGACCCCGAGTTTTTGGCGAAATATGGCGCCAAAATAAGCCAAGTTTCCAGTCCCACTCCGTCTCAAGGCGCACTCGCTAACTTCAGCGACGCGCTCGAGAGCCCGCTATCGCCACCTGCATGCGAACAAGGCATTCCGCCCTTTGTTCCGGCAAACAATGTTCCGGCTAATATCTCTGCCCCCATTGTTTCACCCTCTATTGTACCGGCAGATAATACTCCGGCCGCTAATCCGGCCCCTATTGTCTCGCCCGCCTTTGTTCCGGCCGCCATTGTCACGGCCGCCATTGTTCCGGCCGCCATTGTCTCAGAGACAACGCAGCTGCGCGCCGCAGCAATAAACACGACTCGCCCGGAGAGCATGGACACGTCAGTCCCACTCTCCGAGGATGAAGCCCGCACCTCCTCCTCCGGCGACGACGACTTCCAAGTAGTCGTTAATGGAGGCAAGAGGAAGGCTAAATCCTCCGCCTCCGCTGGCCCGGTCACCAAGGCCCAGAAAAAACAGGACGACTTATCGTCCAGCTCCACTTCCGCCCCTAGTCCGCGGGCCAGTGGCCCCGCCAGCCCTATGGCTTGCCCACCCTCTCCTACCGCGAGGAAGCAAAAGCCTCCTCCCCCCATTTACGTCCAAGACAAGTCCAAATGGACTGAAATTTCCAGGATGTGTGTTGATCGCAAGATCAACTACACCAACGCCCGATCCACCCTCCAGGGGATCAAAGTTACCGTCCCCACGTCAACGGACTTTAGGGATCTCTCCCGTGCCCTACGTGAAAGGAACTACTCCTTTCACACTTACTCCCTTCCGGAGGAAACCCCTACACGCGTCGTTATTAGGCGCGTTCCACAGGAAATCTCCACCGAGGAGATTAAGAGCGACCTTGTCTCACAAGGCATACCAGTTTCCGCCGTCCATCGCTTACATAAAGCGAGACAGGGCCTAGTCTACGACATGCTCCTGGTCATCTGTGACCCCACAGATGGTCACCACCCGATTTTTAAAGTTAAGTCGGTGTGTTCGCTCTCAGGCATCTCAATAGAGAAGCCTTACAGAGCTTAATTAATTGGACAGTGTCATCGCTGCCAATTATATGGTCACTCGCAGTCCAACTGCTATGCCACCCCTAGATGCGTCAAGTGTCTAGGAGAGCATGGCACCGCCGACTGTACCCGCCCTAAAAATAGGGAACTATGTTTAAAGCCTCCCAGCTGTGTACTCTGCGGCCAATCGGGACACCCGGCAAATTACCGGGGCTGTCCTAAGGCCCCGAAGTCCTCCTCTCCCAAACTCGCGAAACGCGCGAGCGACCGCCAGCACAGGAAAAGCCCCTGGGGAAAGCCTCCTTCCGCGCTGATGCCGGAGCGGCTCAGTCCGCAGAGGCCGTCTCCCTGGGCTAACTTAAATCACCTGAAGGCTCCCGCAGCTTCGGTGCCCTCTATTCCCGCGCAACCAGCGCAACCCGCTCAACTTCCAGCGCTGATGGCTTCCGCCATCCCAGCGCCTTTGGTAGCCCCCGCGGCCCCTACGGCCTCTCCAGCGAAACCTCAGGGAACCCAGGGCCGAAACAGCGCCCAAATTATACTAAGTACATACGCGGCTCTCTTCACCACCGCCGCGGACAAAATGGCGGAAGAAATCGTTGCTGCAAACGGCAACGCACTTCGCCTTATGGAAATCCTCAGCGCGTATCCCGAGATCGCGCAAGTTCTACACTCACTCAAATATTAATTCTCAATGGATAATACGAGAGTAAACAGTAACAAACCCCGAACCCTTAAATTAGGCTTCTTCAACGCAAATGGCGTTTCAGGTCAACGCGATGAGATCGCCGCTTTCCTCCGCGACCATCAGCTGGACATCCTCCTCATACAGGAAACCTTTTTAAAACCGCATCACCGAAACCCGAATATTGCCAACTATAAACTAGTTCGCAATGACAGGTCTCGATGCCACAAGGGTGGCACACTAATATACTTTAGGAAATCTTTGTATTGCATCTCTATCGACCCACCTTCTCTCTTCTCCCATCTGGAGACCTCTATCTGTCGGCTCGGCATGACTGGTCATCAACCGATCACCATCATCTCTGCTTATATTCCACCGGACAATGGTCCGGAGGATCCCATCTCTCTCCAAAAGGACTTCACCGCCCTCTTCGGTATGAGTGACTCCGTCATATTGGCGGGGGATCTTAATGCCAAACACCCGGCGTGGAATAGTAGCACGACTTCTACCAGAGGTCGGATCATTTCCAAGTTAGGCAAATCCCTTAACTTTGACGTCATCGCTCCAATGAGTCCGACTCATTTCCCCGGAAATCCCAACCATCTTCCAGATATACTCGATGTAGCGCTGCTAAAGAATGTGAACTTCCGTTTGCAATCGATAGAGACGTTCCACGAGCTTAACTCTGACCACCGCCCAGTAGTTATGCATCTCTCCCCCTACTCTGGCCCAAGCGATCCCAACCGCCCCCCTCAGAACCAGATGATAACCGACTGGAGGAAAGTAAGTGAAAGACTGAAATCCACCACGTCGCTTCAATTGGACACCATCCCCGATCACATAGTGTCAGTCGCCGACACGACGGCCGCAATCGACACGTTTACTGAGCACGTTCAATCCGTTTTGACGGATTGTTCACGGGAAGTTCCGGTGATGGAAGACCATCGCTGGAAACTACCTTCTGACGTACGTGACTTGATAACCGAGAAGAATGCGGCTATTCGTGCCTACGACTCCTTCCCTTGTGACGCGAACAAAGCCCACATGCGCCATTTACAGCGTGCTGTAAAGAAACGCATAGGGGAGGTTCGCTCAGAGGGTTGGAACAAGATGCTCAGTGAACTCGAGCCCACTCACCAAGCCTTCTGGCACCTTCAGAGGAAATTGCGCTCCTCCGAGGAGATCTCTATGCCTCCCCTCATCCGCCCCGACAAGAGCGTCGCGTTCGACAGCACCGACAAGGCCGAATGCCTTGCTGACAGCCTAGAGTCCCAGTGTTCTCCCAGCTCTCAACCAGTAGACCAAGCTCACCTGAACAAGGTCGACGCTGAAGTCGAACGGAGAGCCTCCCTTCCACCCGTTGAAGACCCTGATGATCCTCTGCCTCCCGTCACTCCAGATGAAGTGCACGACATCATAAAAGGGCTCCAAGCTCGTAAAGCCCCCGGTTCGGACGGTATTACCAACAAGGTATACAAACTCCTACTGCCCCTCTCATGTATAATAATGCTCATGACCGCCATCTTCAATGGCGCCTTGAGCAACAACATCTTCCCACAAGCGTGGAAAGAAGCAACAGTCATCGGTATCCCAAAGCCAGGCAAGCCAAAGTCTGAGCCCTCCAGCTACCGTCCCATTAGCTTACTCAACGTTCTCGGCAAAATCTACGAGAGGCTTATTTATAAGCGTCTCAAATACTACGCCGAAGCAAAGAGCCTCATTCCCAACGAGCAGTTTGGTTTCCGTTCACAACACTCGAGTATCCACCAGGTCCACCGTATCGTAGAGCACTTGTGCGCCGGTATGCAGCGTAACGCGACGACGGGTGTGCTATTCTTCGACGTAGCGAAAGCCTTCGACAAAGTCTGGCACATCGGCTTGTTATACAAGCTTTACCAACTAGGAGTGCCAGATCGTCTCGTGCTCATCTTACGAGACTTTTTGTCGAATCGCACCTTCCGCTATCGCATCGAGGGTGCACTCTCGACCCCTCACCCTATTCGCGCCGGTGTCCCTCAGGGTTCCGTCATATCTCCTCTAGTTTTCACGCTGTTCACCAGCGATATCCCACAGAGTAAAAAGGCTCAGTTGGCTCTCTTCGCCGACGACACTGCCGTTTACTATACCGGTCATTGTCCCAATGCTATAGCTCGTACTCTCCAAACCTCCGCAAACGTCTTAGGCGCTTGGTTCCGGAAATGGAGAATCGAGGTCAACCCCGATAAGAGTCAGGCGGTTCTCTTCTCGAGACGTCGTCGAGTCCCACCCCCCCTTCCCAGCCCGATCACTATGTACGGCAAGCCAAACCCTTGCGAGAAGCAAGCCAAATACCTAGGCGTGATCCTTGATCAAAACTTAACGTTTAAACAGCACATTACGGCTGTTCGCGCGCGCGCCGCTTTCGCTCTTGGTAGATTCCACTTTATTCTGACAGCCCGTTGCAAACTGTCACTTAAATGCAAGCTGCGCATCTACACCGCAGTCATCCGTCCCATCATGACCTATGCCTGCGTTGTATTCGCGCACGCTCACCCACGTCATCTCCATAAGATGCAGACCCTCCAGAACCGTTTCCTCAGAAAGGTCACGGGTGCCCCCTTCTATGTCCGTAATATAAATCTCCACATCGATCTTAAAATGCCTACCATAAACCAGTTCATGAAACGCTTATCGAAGCGCTTCTTTGACTGTGGCATAAAACACTCCAACCCCTTGATCTCAGCGGCCGCCCGCTACACTCCCTCCCGCATAAGCAGTATTCGCCGACCAAGGCATACTTTAATCGCCCCCGACGACGCCACTACCCTCCTCCAGGAGAGTAGTAAGGCCACCAGCACACTACATAAGCCCAAAACCCGATCGCCGACCTACCGTCCTCGCCGCCGAGGCCCGCCGCGACGCCCAAATCCACGCCCCTCCCGACCCTTGCTCGAGCCAGCCCGCGCCGCTCAGCCTGTAGCTTTAAATTCGTCCCTTAATCACTCAAATCCTGATCCAGCTAGTCCCTTGCTGCCCTCTCCCAGCGACGCCCTAAGCCGAGGTTCGTACCCCAATGGGGGTGCCCTTAGCGTTGTCGCTTAGTTTTTAAGTTAGTACATAAGTTTAAGTCCTGGCTGGAGGCCTTAATTTATTAGGGCAACCACAGGCAAGTCCGTCTAAGCAGACGACAACCTCATAGGTTGACCTGCGAGATGCCATTTATAAAAAAAAAAAAAAACGACTTTGAACGAGACACTTATCTATCCAGAACGCGTATCATGACCGGTTTTAATCGCCGGAAGAATGAACAAAAAGATAAATCTCGTTTGTATGGTCTTCATGCTACTCGTGCTGAAGACACTTGACTTTACGCTGAGTCACACATCCTTTATAACGCGACACCACTTGTACAAACCATAACCTAAGTAATCCTTAAAAGCGTCTAAACTACCCACAACACAAGCACAATACGTTCCCGTCGTCGCCACACAGTACCAAAGGATTTATCAAAGCCGGGAGCCGTGAGGAGAACCTCCGTAATTTATCTGTGCGCACAAAAACAGATGTGCGCCGCAGGAGTCCAGTTGCCCACGCGCATGATTTAGGTCCTTGCTTCAAATAGATATGTTTACGTCACTATGGAAATAACGTAATGAGTGTTATCTCTGTTTGTTGATGGTATTTGCTCATTAAGGCTGTGAGAAGTTGTTGTTATTGTTTTGTTACTCATGTTGTTTGATGTACTCGTAGGTTTTGTCAAGCGAAAAAATTGGTACCTACATATTTTTATGTCATTTTTTGTTCTCTGTTTTCCTTAGCATATTGTCAAATGTTACGGCGTAAGCTGGCCAATTGGTTTTAACAAATCCTTCCATACCAATGTTTTTCGTTTCTTTTAGATTCATTAATATAAGGTACACAGCTGTTTTTTTTTTAAAGAGTTATAAGGGTATTAAGCAATTTATTGATTTTTGGCCGTAGTCTGAATTTGTGCCCGGTTGATGGCAATAGGCTCGCGTAATGTGGGTGTACTATAGGTACATCTCTGCATAACCCTTCTGGGATTACAAGCGTAATGTTATGTTATATTGTTTTTTTTTTTAATAATTGTACTAATGAATTACATGAAATTCTATTATGCGCCACAGAGAGCCTTTCAACCAATGTAAAGAAAAAAAAACTGTTTCAAAACATACTTGAAAAAAGTTAAAACAACACCATTCATTACAGAAAAACAACACAAACAACATAGTCCAATCAATACACGAATAGCAAAACAAGAATCAGGAACAGTGTACACGGTGCGTGAAGAATCCCATTATTATAAGGTGCATCATACATTCCGGACATTGAAAGTGCACAGTATGAGTTAATGCGAGCGCGGCGGTGAATAGTCCTATATCTGCCGCCCGCAGAATGTACGGATAAGCTACCTGAAGTGTGCGTAGGAAGGTTGTAGAACTGATTTTTTTGTATTTTCTAGGATTACTGGCTTAACCTTATCAATTCAACCAATCACAGTCTACTGCTGGACATCAGTCTATCACGAATTGTGCTAAGTATAACACTCGGGTCAGCTTTCCGCATCCAGCCAGTCCGAATTAAGCTGGGGGCGTCGTACACTAGGTTTGCCGATTCGATTTCACCTCTCAAGGACACGTCTGCTTCAACAACCATCGGTCCTATACCAGATTTGGACAACCCATTGCCATTTTAGTTTATTTATTTACAAGAAAGTTCGCAATCTAAACTCAATCTCTGCCAAACATTTTAGGTTTGAGGATTTTGAACGCTGAGATAGGATTTTGAACGTTTATAAATATCGAAATTGGCCTTTTGTTCTTTTTCTCGGCTCGGAGTTCTGCGGAATCTTGGCTAGATGCCATGACGGGTTGAAGAGCACTACTATGCCTGTACGATTGTGTACGGTGCTGGGGCTAGACTGTAGGCACAGCTGAGTTGGCCGGTTTTTCCTACCGGTTGCTGAGTACGGGTCAGAAATAAGGCAAAATGCTTATTCTGCACAAGCGAAACGCTCATTACAAAACACACACATACAAAGTAGCCAAAAGCCTCGTATTCAAGTCATAAAAGTGCGACAATTTTGTCTATTGCTTGATGTTAGTCCCAAAGACAATACACATTGCTCTGTGTTGCAACCTGGCAAATGATAATAAAAAAACAATCAAAACAAAAACAGTATACCGATTACAGAGTGGAAAAAATCAAACTTTTGTAATGAACAAACAACAATAATAAGAACAATTAAGTCGTGCGAATCAGAATCAGCTCGCGAGGGAGGAGGCGGAGTGCGTGAAGGAGAGGCAATCCTTGTGCCCTCACCCCCTAGACGCCGCAGGAGACGTTCTGGGCGTCGGAAATTTCCAAAATTTTTTGCTGCAGCAATACGTAGATACATTTTTTGCATTTTTTTAAATAAAATTTGAGTTTTCAAACTGTATAGTAATACAACGCCGTCATATGCTGCTTTGAAACCTATTGGAGGTTACTCAAAAAAGTAATAGTTACTAAATAAAACAAGATTCAGCTGCTACCACTTGCTACCTTGGCTTTTATGCTATTTTTTGTGCACAAGAAATAAATACGAAGAGAGAATGGGAGAATTGGATCCACCATTTTGAATATCATAATTCTGGTGGAAAGGGGTGGATTTTCAAAATTTTAAGATCAAATTCGTAATCAGCGACCCCGAAAACATATAAATTGACATGAATCTTGTTTATGTTCCTGAATATACGCTATTTCACGTGAGGGGGTGGCCAATAGGGGTAGAAGGGGGTGGATTTTCAAAATTTTAAAATCAAATTCGTAATCAGCGACCCCGAAAACATATAAATTGACATGCATCTTGATTGTGTTCTAGAATATACGCTATTTCACGTGAGGGGGTGGCCAATAGGGGTGGAAGGGGGTGGATTTTCAATTTTTTTAAATTAAATTCGTAATTAGCGACCCCGAAAACCCCCGAGTAAGAAATTTTCAATCAATTACTTGACTTTTCGAGTTTTGGCCAGCTTTTTGGGAATCGGCCGCACTGTGAGACGGGGTCCGTTAGGGCCCATACCTGCCAGGGTCTCGGGTTGTTCGAAAGAGATATTGTGCCCCTGAAGCAGGGAACTGAAGGAACAAGGGTGGGTTTTAGTCAGTAAGTCTCACACGCCCTCCCGCTCCGCCCAAAGCAGGAAAAGTCATTTGATGATTTCGCACCGAAAAAAAATGCGGTGCGTCGCAACTGTGCAAGGACAGATCGTTGCTCAGCAAAATGCTGCTAAAAAGTAAGTAAGTTTCAGCAAGTACCTCCACCTCTCAACTTACACATTTCTCTGCCGGGTATTCACCACCAGTACTTTCTTGAACGAATTCATACACAAACGCATGCAAGTAGACTATTAGTAAGTAGATATGAACAGTAACTATTAATTATCTTTTAAGTACTCCAGTGTACAATAACCAGTCACTATCCAATCTAAGTAAGGCCAGACATAAGATAATTTTGGTCAGCTCTAACCATTTTTAGGTCTACATTCATTTGGCAGCGCATATCTTCTGCGCAAGAGTGCATTGTTTATCTACCGCCGCGTGGGGTCGGCCAATAAGGTAGCGGGTTCGATCCCAGCTGCGCACTGTTTATTACGGTGCGGGTATGTAGCTAATAGATAGAGATGTTCCTTGCGCTAGTGCTCTCTGCATTAAAATGTTTATGTTAGAACGTTTTCGAGCTTCTGGGAAATTGAAGATGACAAAGCACGTAAGTTGAAGGTTTTTGTTTCAGGTTTTAATATTAATCAGTTTTGCAGGTATTCCACTATGTAGGTGCTTACTTGAAATTATGTTAAAATTCGTAATGAATATAGTATTTTCTCATGGTACTCTGTATTAGTAATTTCAGGATGCAGTTTTCATCACCGGAAAGATTAACTGTTCACGAAGAAAGAGAACACTCAGATGGCCAATTAAATTGCTATGACGTTTTCCAATTAACCCAATCAATTCCTTTAGTCTTTGTCTTAACTAATGTTATTGTCCTTGACCACTTAATTATACATTAATAAATAAATTCAATTCCCACTTTGTTTTTGGGTTTTTGAAGTCTGTCTTTTATTAGTTCATTTCGAGTTTATATATTGAACTATTGAACGTCAAATTATTTTATACGTTAAACACTTGCGCGAAATCGCAGTAGACCTTTCATAATAAGCAAAGAATGTACCTCATTCCTCCCAGCTTGGTTTTCACGCTCAAGCCTCATAATACGGTTAGCAGAGCTGCAGGCTCTTCGTGACCATAGGTTAGAAGGCGTGTAGCGGGTACACTACCTGTCTTCCTTTCGTTACGAGTTTAACGTGGCGATACTTAGCTATTATAAATAGATAGTTATATAATGGGCACCTGTTGTCCTCGCAGGCTTTGGAAGAAATAAAAATATACTTTTTAACACACTTGTGAGGGAAAATTGAGGCACGAAACGCGAGTGATAGTCTGTTGCTACGAAAATCAAGAGATAAATACCTAGCGGCCTGTGAAACTTTCATACAGTGGAAAAGTTAACAGCAATACAAGTCTGTTTTTTCCTCACAAGTGTGTTGAAAAATGTCGTATGTGAAACACGTGTCGTGTGCATTTATCATTACACACTCGGCTCACTTATTACGCTCGCCTACGGCTCGCGCGAATAGGTAATTCTGCCTCTAGTGTAATGGCCAACATTGTATCGTAATGTAAGTACTATTATTATCTCCTTTATGAAAGAATGGATCTTAAAATCTGGATCAATCAATAGACAATCACTCTTTCTTCCTGAAAAAGGCTTCTTCTAGATTTCAGGGTGTTCCTCAAAATAATTGGTGAGTTACAAGTTAGTCTGATGCCATAATGCATGGAGTCTAAATTGGAATTGTCAGTAGAAAAATTCCAACAAAAAAAAAAAGATTTTTAGTTTACTATTGATATTTCCTTCGCCTGGATTACGCCTTAAACTCCACATAAGTGACAGCACCCTTTCTACCTGCTATAATAAGCATATCATCACCAATTCATTTTTCGAGAGTAGTGTTCCTGTGAACCCAATATACTAAACAATTGTTTAGTATATTGGGTTGCAGTTTCACGTTTTCTATTTATTATGAAGTGTGATGTATGTGTTTATGTACCGTCCATTTTTCGATGAAATGTGAAAGCATCCAGATATTATCTAGAGCTGTGCCTATCAATCTTCAGATGTCATATCTCCAGAATGCTCTAAATTAAATAAGAAAGGCGGACGTACCTAATTTGCGTCAGTTTGGTTATTAATATGCGTAGGCTAATTGTCGGTGGCCGGTCATCTCTATTATGTTGACTAAAAAGGATGCGTGGTAACTGGATGTGATGGCTGGTGCATGGGACCTGTAGACTTGAATTTGAAGGAAGTAGTTTAAAAAAATCGTATCTGTATATTTAGAGGAAAGAGTGACGTGTAATGAGAAAATGGCTCAACACACTTTTTAAACCTTTTGTGAATAAGCTTCATGTTTCACTAGCTAAGAATTACAAAAACATTGGAAGCAAAAAATATTTGGAATTGTTAGGCGTTAAGGTGCTTTATGGTTTATAGTTTTTAAATTAGAAGAGCTTTGATCATTCGAATGAGCTTCTTATCCAAGCACCTAAAATATATTATCACACTATTATACTCGTATCCTTTTGTTTCCCATTTTCGTTTTCTATTTAATATCAATCACATCTAGCCAATCTAAACCTCACCTACTTTGCCCACACATTCTGTTGATAAATACCATGGCAGATTCGCTTCGAGGTAATAAATTTCACAAGATTACCGCCGTAATGATTAATATACGTGGTACAAAAATGAAGAGCCGCAGCCGATCGATCAACGTGGGTGTTTAATATGAGAGCATAGTCATTTATCTTTATCGATTAGTGCTATACGGTAACACGGTACTGGACTCAGTGCAGTGGCATAGAATATAAATATATAGAAGTGAACGCATTATAAAATGCCTACTTGGTCAGTTCTACTTTCACTGACCACGTCAAAATTTGTAGCGTCAACTCGAAATAAGACAGCTTTAGCTTTCTCTGCTTTAGCAGAGAGTAGCAGCAGTCGACTGCTACTCTCTGAAGCTTATTTCGTGTTTGTGGACTTGTCCTATCAGATTGGTTCGTCTGTTCCAATGTATAGTCTGTTTTGAAAGTATTTCATGAAAGTGTAAAAAAACCCTGTTCAGGTTAAATGCTTAAGTACGCAATCAATAAAGGAAAGGGAATTAGTAACACATTCAACTGTATTAGGAAGGTTGCATGTTTATATCTCAATATTTTTTACAACAATTATTATTGTTTCAATAACATCAGTAAGATAATAGACGAAATTAAAAAAAAACCTCAATAAAATTTTCAAATGAAAAACTATCGAATAAAGTTATAAAATTATCAAATCTACTTTAACATAGTTTTGGAACAGACCATAATATCTCCTTGTATATCGTAGCTTCGGCGCTCGATCCTGACAACATTGACATCTCAGGTTTGCCTTGAGCGAGTATCCGAAAGTCGCATCTACACGGTTTTCTTTTTCTTTGGTACCGATAATGATTGCAGGGTAATTCTCAACTAGATGGCGCGGAGGTAAAATTATAGGGAGGTGTGTGTCTTTGTTGTAATGGAATTAGAGGGAATGAGATATGTATTTAATGTACGATGGCGGGTAATCAAATTGATAAGAGACGGAGTTAATTTAGCGTTGTACTGGGCTAAGGATTGGTGTATTAGGGGCAAGCATTTATGAGTCACTAGAGGCTCATAGGACGTTAATGTCCATTGCCTGCTAATTTTAATTTCATGCAGAATTGAATAAGAAAAAATTCGGATTTGTGCCCGGTTGATGGCAATAGGCTCGCCCCCTTTTTCATACAACTTAAGCATAGGTAACGGGTGAAATGTTACTGTGGTACACTCTTATTGGGAGGCTGGATCAAGTGATTGATGCCGAAAGAGTAGTCCTAGATGAGGAACTGTACTAGTGTGTGTGATGGGGATATTTTTTTTTTTGTTTTTTGTTTGTTGCCCTGACCGAAGCTTTCAATGTCTGGGGGCAATTTTTAATTTTTTTGTGACTTATTAATTATAAAAAAGTTTGAGAATATTACCGTCGTTTCATGTTTTAACGTGAAGTGCATTAAAAATAAAGTCTAGTATATTTTAATCTGACAAGAAAAAAAATATTTTAAACTTCATAAATTACGCAACGACCAGATCCATATGCTTAATAATCTTTGTAGCTTTTACAGCTTTGATTGAAAAGATATGACAGATGTTTAAATCACCTGCACTGAGGTGAAGGGTCTCGGTTCGACCTCAATTTGATAAATCTCACTCCGTCTCGACTTACCACTAATTACTGAAAAGTCAAGTAATCTTTAATTATTGCAACACTGAATAATGATCAACATTAAAATGTTGCCACATTTTGCACTTAATAATGTTGAAAACTGTATTTAATTTTATGTCTGTTTGTACAGACATCATAATTAAAGGGTTTTATAGTTGAATTAAAGATTTAAAAACGTTGATCAGCTGTAGACATATCATTGTCATTGATCTTGTTTTTTCTTGAAAGGGAAGAGTGTGATTTATTGTAAAGCATATAGTCAACTTTTAGTCAACTTTCAATGACTAGAATTTGAATTGACTACGTATATGCGAGGCGCCTTATGTGACTGATGAGGCTTGAAAGACTTGTCTATAAATAGTTGTCTCTGTTATTTTAGATAGAAGAGGACTTAGCCATTTAATTCTACTATATACTTTGATTTTAGTGAGACTGGTTGCAGCTTAGTAGGTAACTGGACCTTTTAGATATGACTTCAATTCGATCATAAAGCTATCGGTCAACTTACGTCGCTTATAGGCATAAAACATTAATGGATTATTTTGAAAGGTAATTTATTTGAACCAAAGTCTTACATAATTTCTTGCGGTCAGTCACTTCATGGAGTATGTTTATGTTTATTTTATTAAACCTACATGAGCTTGTTTCAATTAATTTAATTTTCAACACCCTAACCACTAGTTTAACAACACCTCATTTAACAAACACCTAGCCTTACAAATTCACCATCAAAACATTCCATCAAATTTGACAGTTGCGACACTGTTGCATTCAAAACCGAACTGAAAAGGATTACTCGGCTTTAAATTTAAATTCTAAATAATAACTAAGTCTGCTAGACGTACGCACGCAACTTGCGCACGCGCGGGCGGCGGCAGCGTGCCCAATCCGCTCTAATTTCACAAGATTATCACCACAGAGTGTTTGAGCAGTAGGTCAACTCGGATATTGATGGGGTACACATGCGTTTGTTGTGTTACTGCGATAGAAGCGTTTTAAGTTTGACTGTGTTTGTTTGTCTCATTAGGCTGTGATATTTAATTGATTGTGTAATTAGGATTGGTGCTGTATAATTATGTACCGTAATTGTTGGTTGTTTTCAGGAATATTTGCTGAGTCTCTCTTGAGAACAAGCGATTAATTTCAAGGAAAGTTCCTAAAACGAAATTAATGCGGTTAAAATAACAATTATCAAACTTCCTTAATGTAAATCAATGTCGGTATTTGGTTGTTGGTAGTTGATAGTGACTTGAACTATTAATGTGGTCATTTTACTAATCAAACAGGCCGTGGATGAGTTTACATAAAACATTGGGAAGTTTTTAACTATTAAGATCTAGTTGCCGCTTTAAATATTTTGGTGTGAAAGTAAAGATGTTTTTTGTTATTTATATAATTATTTAATACTTCACGCACAAGGATGTACAGAGGCGTACTTAATGCATTAGACTTTTTTCTACCAGTCAACCTTTGGGAGATGCAGAGACAAAAAAACTTCTTTTGAGCGATAAGAAAGCCCATTGATTGATTGATATAAAGATTAAACCGTTGCTTGTCATATTCATATTCCCCGCTCATCACACCCCCGAACATTTTCCTTATCACAAATACTGCATGAAGCAAAATTTCTGCGTTATCACCGCCAACATGGCCGCCTGGCTGTAGACGTCGCTCGTCGCGCACTACATCACAGTGGATATTTACCGCCGGCCACCGCCCGCCGGTGACAGCCTTATCTGTTATCAGTATATGGATAGATACCTTATTGGATGCTTGCCGTATCTATAGTTTGGGTTCTGGCCTTGAGATTTGGAATGGTGGAGTTTTGTATGAGATGGTGGTAAGTTAGAACAAAAGACATGAACGCATCGTCTGTCAATAAGTTACAGTATAAAAAGTTACGATATGAAAATCTGTGATTTTTTAATTGATTATACACTTAAAACCAAAACGAAGGAATATAATTTTTTATTTTCATTGGTTGTCATCTGTACTAGTATCAGGAGCTTCATTTTCATCTGTACTAGTATCACGAGAGCTATTTCTTACTATGAATTGCGATAGTTAAGTTCCAAGTACTTACTAAAAGATTAAAAGGGTCTAAAAAAATCTTTAAAAAAAATGGATTGCAGCTTTTCCGCTAGATTATAAATAATTCCAACCTGCATGCGTAGCGTGGCCTCTAAAGAACGGAAGAAACTAAAGACAAATTGGCAGATTGTAGAAAGACTTCTAAGGCGCGATGTCAAAATTCAAGAAAATAATTACTTCCTGTTAAGAAAGTGATTTGTCTTCTCTTCGTAGAGTAGAGAAAGAACTGGTCGTGCAATGGATGGTTTTCCTATTACAGTAAATCCGTAAATTTACCAACTTTTAGAGGAATTTAAACGTCCTCACGTTTGAAAGTTAGATAAAATTCCGCACCATCGCGAGAATGTATGATTTAGATTCGCTCTTGCAGACTCTGTTGCACATACCTGTAGGCTAAATTACTGTTACTGGTTTAATTCTTTAATTCAGCCGTGTTATTAATGTAACAGTTTTGTTACGTCTAGTAAATGAAATAAAAAGATTTAATTGGAATGATGATGTCTATGTTGGTACGAAGGAAAGCGATTATATTTAAATCCTTATGCAATGATACTTCACTGATATTGATAGCGAAAATTTTGCTTGCTCTAAAGTGTAACATAATTTTGACGTGTCCGACAAAATAACCTTTACTAGTAGAACTTAGTGCATCAGTGCATCAGTGTCTTCATTGTTAGAGGACTGCTTTTTAGCAAGTCGCTTTTTCTGCCAGATATGTAAGATCTACGTAAGGCCAGGAAGCCCGCGTTTTTTTTTTGCAATTTGCAGGTGTGTGTCAGGTTGTATGTTGAGCAAAATATTTTTCGCGACCGTAGCATGTATGTTTTTACAGAATGATAATCAATCAAATCAACAATACACCCCTATTAGTTCATCATATTGAATGAAAATTTCATAAAATATCAATGGTAGGGATTTTAAGAACTTAAAGTGTTAATCGGTTATCTTCCTACGCGTCCCCTTTAACTTAATTTTCTCCATAAAAAATATACATTTTAAGTCACATTTGTGCGACGCCACAGCGCTACACAAAGGCACGTGTCGCGCGACGAGCGGTGCCTTTGTTTCGCGCCGTTTTGCTGGAGCCTTTAAACAGAAAAGTCCTTCCATCAACCGAATTCGATCGATTCAGAACATTTAGAAACTTTAAAAACTTGAATAGGGACCTGCATACATTTCAAAGATAAGCTTCCATCTGTCGTTGCTTCATTTTTAATTCTTTTTACCTATTGTGGTATAGGACATTTTATTCTAGGTGCATCGTGTTCACATATAATTATATAATTACTGTATACAAAACATTGTAAAACATTTTAAAAGAGTAAGGTGTTTTTTGCCATTCTTCTCCATATGAAACTACTTTTTGGAAGGGTAGACTAGAATCAATTCAATTTTAATGTTTAAATGTTGACGTTCAAAAGTGTATTTTATGTGCCTATTTGAAATCAATGCTTTGACTTTGACTTCACAATCAAAATTAAAGATAAATACTATCAGTACAAGCTAAATCGGCCGAACTATAAGTGTGGCACTGTTACGCCAGTGAAAGGGAGGGTGGGCATCTATTTTACTAGACCACTACCACCACATCTTTTGTGTGTGTGCATAATAGTTGCGACCAGGGTTAGTGGCCTGGGTGTGGCCAAGGCAGCAGGGTACTTGGTAGTAGCTAGTGGCAGCTTCAGGCTTAGCTCTAGATAACAGCACGCGGAAGCTGCATCGTGCTACGACCTGATAAGGATGTGTAGGATCATTATTATGTGAAATTTAGCATCGAATTTCACAAGATTATTGACGTGTTCACTGTTATTATTGAGGGTTTTGATGTTCAGCATTTTGTTATTAGTTTTTTATTTACAGTATTAAAATATTAACTCTCGTATTATGAATGATGTTAATATTTTGTAATATGGTCTGTTTATTCAAGAACCCAAAATATTTACTTAAAGCGGGTAGAAAAAAAAATTGTGGACCATTTATTACCTTTTTTTTACCTTGGGAATAAGGCAATTAATGTCAATATTTAAGGAAACATTCTCTCGTTAAACTGCTTTTTTTGTTTGTTTATATCAGTTAGGTACACATACATTTAATTATATTAGTTTTTTGCCAAAAGGTTGGTGCTTGCTTGGAGTCGTATAATAAAAGGAGCTTTTCTTATCGCGTTATCTAACATTAAAACTGACTTCGTTTGCGGTCCAGGGTAATAAGCAACCTATGCCCTTAGCCAGATCATGGTCTATCTGTGTGACAAATTTCATCCAAATCCGTTCAGCCGTTTTGGCGTCAAAGCATTATAATTCTACATAGTTAGGATTAGGATGCAGTGCTTGGTGAGAATTGTGAAGATGACAAACAAAAGACCCCAGCAGTCGGTAAGTCCCCACCATATATGTTGCAGATGATGACTATGATAATGCTATATATTTTTTAAAGAATAAACCAATGTTTTGCTGGTCCATACATGTTATAAGTGTATGTTCCTAAGCACACATTTGCGTCAATAGTAGGTAGGTAGGTGAACTAGCAACTAATTTTATCTCAACTAGAATGCTATCAGGTGCGTGAGTCACAACTACAAACTTGTTGAAAATTCAAATGTATAACAGGATTAAGGTAATTAATTATAAGGACATTCGAGTTATTATATACAGATTTGTATTATATAGTGTCGAGGTAGTAACAACAACATCTAAGTTCTATTAGGCTGAGTGCGTTGTTCGTTGTTGTTTATCAATGAAATTTATTCATTAAAAAATGGTTGTGGAAGTCCTTAGGATTTGCCTTGCAGTGGAATAACATAAAGTAACAAAAAACGCTGCAACTCAACACATTTCGACAGTCAAGAATTACTAAATAAAATCCCTAAAACCCTTCACCACTCCGTAAAACGATTAAGAAATTACAGTGAGGAATAAAATAAATCAAGTCTATTTATATTAAACAAATGAGTTAATTTTCATAATATAACTGAAAAGTGTATCTCACAATGCTTTGTCTTATCAGGCATTATACATTCATCACAAAGACCTAGGGTCGATCAAACATCTTTCTCAGCTTTACAAAACACAGCCTGATATTTGATCTGCCTGTCCTGTGGGCTCCGATGTATTTATCTAGACCCTCTGGGCATAATGGAACGAGGAAGTATGGATATCGCTGTAGGCTTGTTTAGATAACTTGCGGAACATTACGTAATATCCAAGATAAAAGGATGAACTATTGAGAACATTAATAAGAATCGAGGAGCATTGAAGATGTATAAATGCAGTATGTAGAGAAGAGCCCATAAATGTAAGCAATAGGTAATTTAAAAACCGAATGCAATTAAACAATTTAAAACGCTGACAAAGGAAAAGCATGCAAGAAAATATTTTTACGCTGATATTTTCGCGGCAATTACAAAGCGGCCGCGCAGCTGCGATCTCTTTGCAAAACAATGAGTCAACATCCCATTTAAGTACCACCGATGTTCCTAATAGGCACAATGTAAATATCGACACCAATTAAAGTCCACACAATATATGTTGAAACATCGCACAATTAACGCGTCTCACAATGTCAGAAGCGCATAAATCCGGCACAACCCTGAACTACAAGGCTGTCCCTAATTATACCTTTCGAATGAGACGTCATTTCCTTACGCTTACGAAACATTAAATGTAAAAAGAGGCTTTTTCGCGTTTCAAAGGTGTGAATTTAAATAATTGCAATAATCGTGCCGTAGGACGGACATGCGAACTTAATGAACGGGGCTACGCGTGAAGAAGACAGCCTGACTGCCGACAAAGAGTCGCAATACCCGTCTGTACGACACCTTAAGTTTCGGCGACTCCGTTCACACACACCTCTGGGAACAATTATAAATGAGGTCGATTCCATATTGGTAATTCTCGCCTCGGGTATTCACATTTCCCTTATGTGTCCATTTGTACTAAGTGTTAACAATATAAAACGCATAACATTCAGCGTCTTAAATACAAGCATCCTGTATTTTTATATTCAATTTTTATCATCACATAATTTCTTTATGTCTGAGAACGTCGTTGGTTTTACAAGTTTCATGTAAGGAGTATAATTTCTCATGCTCTCACATATTTTTACGTGTGAATACATATTTAGTTCATCTCTTTATTATTTTATGAAAGATATAAATTTTATTAATTAATACGTAATATAACAACATATTTATAACTAAATTAAATTACTAAATAACTAACTAACTACCTATACAAATTAATATAAAAAATACTCAGGCGTCGAAGTACTCGTCCGCATCGCTGTCATCTGGAAAAGTGCCCAGAAGACTGGCAGCATTGCCACGCTGAATGGCAATGCTAATTCTTTGTCCAAAGAACAACCCAGCCCTCTGGTCACGTGAAGTGTCGACTAGTCGGTGAGAAATTTGTTTAAAAATTAGATGCGCACTCGGGCCCCATGACCCGAGCGTTTCGACCCCAAACGGCTCAAAACTGTAGTTACCCATAAGGTTACAGTATTTGCGCCGCTTGAGGGTCTCAGCAGCCGCAGCAGCAGCGCCAGCACAGTTCGCCGTGCTAGGAACATGAGATGGAGCAAGGGTATCGACACAGGTTGCGTCCCACACCAGAGGCCTACCCACCTTCCAAGGCAACAACGTCATACCGTCTGGTCTCTTTCCATCGTCACGTACCAAGCCGTTTGGTTCTAAAACCGCAGGTACGCCGGCGGTGACAAGGGCTCGACGAATAATATCGTTGATGCTAGCGTGCCGTGCTATGCGACCTGCGCTCCTGTAACAGGACAGGCCATGGTGCCCAAGACTGTCGACAGCTTCACCGCAGTGACACCGATGCGGAGCAACACAAGGTGCACCCAAGCGGAGACATGTAGCGAGCCGAAACGAAGAGTCATCCATCATAGTGCCTATGGTGGATGACGGGAGCGCCTGAAGCCACAAGCCTGACTCCCATTCTCCCACAGCCAGAAGACGGGCACGCTCAACAGTATTAGGTGACGTGTTAATTAGGGTATTCCGTATAATACTGCAGAGCGGCACGTCCCACCGTCTCTGGGAGGACGGGTTGTCGGGGAAAGCCGTATTGGGACAAGCCATTTTCCAAGCGTTCAATGCATCGGTCAAACACGGTACTTCAAAATCGACCAGTGAAGAAGATAAAATATTCCTGGTTAATTTATCAGTACTGTGGACCGAGGAGAGGAAGGCCGGTAAACTTATACTTGAAATTTTGCGGACGCCGAGACCACCTAGGCGAATGGGAAGTGTGGCTTGCTGCCACGCTCGGTCGTCCAGGGCCACATTTAGGATCGAAGTTAGTGTGTTTCTAATAACTTGGTCTACTTTTTCTAAAAGTTGTGGATGTTTCCACAGATGGGAGGAGCGAAGATTATATATAAATTTTGGTCCAAAACAGCAGTATCGAATAAGTGTGAAGGCCGAATGAACGTTAATTTTGAAAAGTCTTTCCGAGACATCATTGAATTTTTTTTTTTTTTCTTCAACGAACGTTGGAAAGGATTCGTCAAAAATTGGGGACCCTAGGAGGTGAAGAGAGTCTCGTTCCGTAATTTTGATGTTTGGTGCTACGGTACAAAATTTTGCTAAGGTAGTCTGTCTGTCAGTGGTTTCGGGAAGATAAATTTCACATTTTGAAAAGTTAAGGTCTAGGCCAATAACACTGAATTTTTCTTTTAAAAAAGTTAAGTCTTTTATGACTGTGTCTACATCACCTCCTAGGGTTCCGTCATCCAAATACCATACGTTGAATTTTGAACTTAGCTGTCGAATGATTGGATTTATTGCCAAACTAAAAATGACTGGCCCAAGAGGATCACCCTGTTGGCAACCAACAGCTGATTTCAAAAGGTTGTCTTTATAAAGTAATTTAGAGGGGTACCTGTAACATTGATATAGAAAACTGTAAATTTTGGGTATTTCTTTTTGAACTTCTGCCAACAAGGTGTCCCTGTTTACGGAATTGAAGGCATTCTTAATGTCAACCTTAAGGATGACCTCACCTTTAGCACTATTGAGGAAAGTGGATAATGCATGTACCGCAGCCTCACAGCCCCCTTTAGACCCAAAGCCCAGCTGTAGGGGCTGGAATTTGCTGGCCAGTGTTTCGCTGTAAAAAGCACAGCAAATTTTGGCTGCGATACGACGGTAAGTGGACCCTACGGCAATGGGACGAATGCCGCCATCCTTCTTGCGCAGGGCACATAGATTTGCACCGTATAAAATATCAATGACGGCTTCGTTCACATTGCCGGAGAGCATGAGATTGATGAGGGCCGTCAGCTCCTTCAAAAGGGTCTCACCAGCCTCCCCGGCGCCTGAACACATTAAGTCCTTGAGATGTTGAGGTGTCAGGCCGTCGAGGCCGCCGGCGGAGCCACTTCGAAAGGAGTACACAGCCGCGCATACTTTTTGAGCTGTAATTTCAAGTGAGTTAGATTCCGAATGGGGTGGGTCAGGGAAGGAGAGGTCATCTGCCGGCGCGGGGTGTTTGCTCTCCAGAGCTGTAAGTGTCTCTGGAGAGTACGGCGCAACCACATCGCTGCTAAAGATGATCCTAGCCGCACCTTTGATATCACCCTCGCCTAGTTTAGACTCCACGTGGTGCAATAAGCCTCTTTGGGGGAGGGGCGCTGTTAATTTAGGGTCGAAATTTAGGGCCGAAATGTTACAATTATCTTTGATTTGTGCTGTTAACGTTTTTTTATTTGCCAATTTTTTTTGCACATGTAGAATTCTAAACGGGAAGGTGAGTAATTGCTCCCAAGCACTTATAGAGTTCTCTCGGATGGCCAAGCGGATACTACGCGCTAAACAGGAAGCCACGGATGGTCTCGCACCACGAGGAACTCTCTTTAAAACTGGAGTTGACGTTTTACTTGTTGCAAGGGTTTTCCAAAAGGGTTGAGCGGGTGAATCAGGTGTTAGGGAAGTTTGTACTGTCGGGCATGATGAAGGCACATTGTGGGGTTTATGTTTCTTCCCCAAATGTACTTTCAAGCCTCGTTCACCTTTAAAAAAACGTGCTTGGGGACAATGAGGGCATCTCACTACGGTATCCAGCGATGTGGCAGGTTGACTGGCGCTTCGTACGGCGTCACTACTGTCGTCAGTATTCAGCATAAATAAACAAAGACTACTTACACGACTTTTCGTCTACACAATTTTAGGTAACTTTAAAATCTAAAATAATATTAAAATAACAAAATTGACATATAAAAATTGTCAGAGGTTGACTGAAGCACAATGACAGCGGCGCAGTCGCGCTGGCAGCCTGGGGCGCCGCGCCGCCTTATGACATTTTGGCGCAGCCCTGGTAACCGTTGCCGTGAGACAGCGTCGCGTCCAAAAGTCAGTTGCTGTTTTGATGATGCTAATAATAGAAAGTCCTTGCACTGTTTTCACCGCACTTATCCAGCACAAAAGTAAGGTAGTTAAATTTTGATGAAGTAGGCGTTGTGACCGTTTTTAAATGATTTATATTAAGATGACGTTTGTGACGTCCACTTTCTGTACAGTAAATCTGTTTTGTCAGTGACTTGGTAATTAAAATCCACTACATTTTCCCTTACGTAGGTATCATATGATATTATCTATGTAGTTTATAATATTAATCACTTTAAATTTATAATAAATAACAATTTTATTACTTTTGGATATCCTACAATTGAGTGAGAACGGAACCGCTATACTTTCGTAGTTTCCAACATAGCCATTTCTTTTTTATTTTATGTCAATTCCGATGAAAATCGTGAATAAAGTTTGATCGGTGATCCCGGCATTATGGCTACAAATGACAGGATTCACTAAACCATAAAGTCCTGATAAAGTAATTGAGAATTTGAGATTCACACACGGTTCAGATTCTTTATCTCCGAGCCCCCGTACTTTAGCCATTGTAAAACTTTATTACCCAGCATTTGCGACAATTGTTTTAACGATTGATCGAACTCGACTCACTGATTGAGGCTTTGCCCTTTTCTGTACGCGACCGAATAATACTTTCCATATTATTTTCTCACTTTTATGGCCTGTAATAAGCCATTTAATTCGTAAAAATACTCGATTAGTGCAAATAGAAGGAAGGGTGTCAGTTGCCGAAATGACTACGTAAAGTATTATTGCGGATTCGTATTTATCGATGGTCATTCGAAAAGATGATGATTTTCTTTTGTTTTGTTCTGAAATGACAGTGACGCACAATCAAAATTAAAAAACAACTGACGAAATAGAACATCACTAAAGCCATATAATATTGGAAGACAAAATTCTTGGAATACAACTTAATTAACAGCAAAGACACAGCTATGAATATTTATACAGAGCTGGGAAGTGGGCTATTGACAACACTGTCAGTCTTATGTTAATAACATGTCACTAGTGTCAGCACTCCCAGTAATAATATTGATGAGATTGACAGTCGACGTACTAACTATAAATATTCTGAAACTACGAAGTATCACTTTCAAAGCAGGATTTGTAATGAATTTAAGATAGAAAACGAGGTTATAAAATAAGAGCTCTGGTTTAGAATATTGTTTGATAGAGAAGGATTGCTGTATACCCATATAAAGGTACCTAGAGCTGTTAATTAAAGTTGTAATTTACAGAGTTGTAGGAGAATACTTACTAGTAAGAACTTACAAAGGAAATGACAGTTTGTCTTTTGTTAAAAAAGAGTCTGTTTATTGAGCACATGAAGTCACATGAAATAGAATCATTTTATATATCTGTCATGTCGATAAAGACTTACATTCAATTGTTTCAATCTGGCAATGACAATGCTAATCGGTGACTGATACCCAAATGTTGAGTAAGTAATCCTGCGGCCACTAGACTGGCGCGGGCGGCTATCCGGCCAGCGACCATCACTCACCAGCCAGACAGGCTAACAGCTAAACTTGTCTACACACGACCCGACCGTCCAGTGTGATGAATGTCCCGACTTAACCCACTTGACAACTCATTTTCTCGTAACAGATTCCATTACCAAACGCTCAAATAACATAGTAGCAACGATCACCTTCGCAATAACAGACCATAATGGTAGCGTTATTCATACGACCATCATTATTTTCTGTCTTGCAACAAGGCAAAAACAATCAATAAAAATAAATCATTTAAATAACCATAAACACGTATTACAATGCGCCGACATTACATCTCCTAATGATTTCGCTAACGAATCATTGAAAGTGGTCGGATCGCGTGCGCGCGCGTATGTCCGCAGCGATCTAATCGCGGGTGTGTGTGTGTGAGTGCGGTGTGATTGTGTGTGTGCAATGCGGTCGTAATAATATGAAAGTGTTGTCCGGACCCCGCCCTAGCCTCGGGGCCGCTCTGTGTTCCATTTACATCTGCTCGAATACTTTATTAAGCCTTCTGTCGAGCGCGCACCAGATTCTGTGCCTTGTTGAATTACTGATAACGATAACGGTTACCGTAGTATTCATGTTGCTAGTCTCCACCGAAACGTGCAAATAAATGTATTATCCTTCATGATGTTTCTGTATCTCGACTTCAAAGTATAAGGCATACAGTTTGGATATACTCTAGACCAATTTAATTTATCCAGGTGATTGACTTCACCTTTAGTCTCGAAATTAACCTCAAAGCACATTTCATTCAACGTTAAACGTTTCCCGACAACATAGTAAATAATTTAGCAGTATTTCATACAGCTACTTAAGACATTTTTTGAGTTACGATCGTCGTGATCCAAAGTTAACTTCACTTGATGTATTGTTAAAATTTATAAGGCAATTATTAATAAAAGGTACCTATAGCAGTCCCGATATTAAATCGGTCGGCGAAACGGTAATAAATTGCAATAATTTCAGTAAAAGGTCCATTTATTATAATCATCAGTGGGTATTTTCTAGTTCCACTAGTATTTTGAGTCGACTATCTAAACTGGAGTATCAATACTTGTCTGAGTTTCACTGAACGATAGTAATGTTTTTGTAATATCTATTATTATCGTACAATTACTGTTCGACATGTTTTCCATGGCGGTTTAGGAATAGACCAAGATAGAGGCGGTCGTTGGTAATACCAGCAGTTTCTGGGATAACCGACTACTGTATTTGCATAATAATAGAAACTAACACGGTAGTTAAATTACATGGATCATAACAATAGAAATGAATTTAGTACTCTGCCCACCTTCCTGATGTTTTGACAATAATGGTATATGTACGGTAAAAATCTAGCTCGACAATGTTTAAGAATTAATTAAGGCTTGGGTGGCACCCAGTATCTACAACGCAGAAACTACACTAAAAGATTAATTAGGAATCTACCTTTAATAGGATCTGTTAAGGTAACCCACGAAATTCAAATTTTCTTAGTTTTGTGCAATTCGCAGGTTAGTGCCAGGTTGCAGTTGACTACAGAATTTTAATACCTTTTGTTAGTCTCCTTTCATTCATCTGCTTAACATGACCAAACCATCTAAGCATACTCTTTTCAATTTCTGTCACTACATCTTCTCATCAGATATTTACAAGGCAGGCAAGGCATGTGAGTGGAAACTCCGGGAGGAGACGCCCTAGGAGGACATATAGTGACCTTATTGGTAATTTCTTCAGAAAGGTTAGATGCGTAGTAGTTGCAACCGGCGCTCGTGTATGACCAGATGTATGAACGTAAACGAGGCAAAAGGAGGTATGTAAGGATCGTAGCAGGTGGCGTTCTGTGGTTTCTGCCAACCTCTACGGGAAGAAGGCGTGAGTTTATGAAATAGTAATTTAATAGGGTAATATGAACTTAGAGAGTTGTGTTAATGAATTTTATGATTATAATTCTAAAAGTATATTTGATACGGCCGGGAATCATATTTAGATCAACATACAATCTGAAACTGACCTGCAAATTGCAAAAAAAACGTAAGAGAAATTGAATTTCGTGGGCTACCTTAGCGCTTTCGCCTGAAAGTGAAAGCTCTTGTTAAATGCTGTTTATAGGGACCACAGATTATATGTTTACCCATATCTGGCTTTTTTTGTTTGAACTTTTTTTTTAAAGTTCAAATTCCAGTCGCATTCTCATCTTAGCAACAATCAACGTCCCAAAACATGTAAACAGTTTGTGACAAACTGAGACAGGTTAGAAAGCAAACGTTCATTAAAATACGGGAACTGCTCCTTTAGTAGGAACCTCCCAATAAAGCACCTAAGTACAGCTTTTGCACCACAACTGTTCACGATGAACAATGTCCTAAGTAAATAAAAAACAGTCTTTATCCCAATCCTACTGTCCTTACCCACTTTTTTTGAAGACGGTCCGAACTTACAAATAATTCTCTACCAACACTTCAGGAGGCTCTCATTGCGCGGCTGGGTTTGGTTTGATTCAGAAAGCAGTACACCGCATGTATAGTGAGGAGGTTCCTTTATAAAGAGCCCTGTGACCACCGAGAGCTTGGACCCTGTTCCTTATGCCGCCGATAGGCTACTTATTTTTTTAATGTTTTATTAATTTATTTAATAATGATATTTAAAAACTGCCTCGTTGGTCTAGTGGTCGCAATCGCTACTGCTGAGCATGAGGTCCTGGGTTCGATTCCCAGGTCGGGCAATGCGTTATTGGGTTTTTCTATCTGGAATTTCTCAGTAGCAGCCCGAAGTCTGGATTTGTGCCCGGTAGATGGCAATAGCCTCGCCCCCTATTACATGGGACTTAAACATAACTGGCGAAATGTGGGTGTACTATAGGTACACATCTGCCCAACCCTTCGGGGAAACAACGCGTGATTTTATGTGATGTTATGTTATTTAAAAATGTAAACGATAATCATATAAATTACATATTCAATAATAAAATAACATAATATTTATGAATAAACAGTGAGCCAAAGAACTGGAATTCAAACACGTAGAGGTCGAAGATCAGTGGTTGTGCGTATACAGTGACAGGTTACCTTCGTGCATAGCATCACATTTCTCTCAATGACTCATGTTCTCCTAATACATAGTAAAAGGATCATTAATATTTATGTTGCTAATAAAATCATCAATCACTTGCTCAGTTATAAATACTACTTTTTTATAAATTTACATCATCATGTACATAGGACTTTTGTAAGCACGTTAGCAGCAGGTGTGTGTGAATTTCTGAACGCAAAAGCATGTTTAATACAAACAAGGAATTAGCATTGATCACCAAGGACAGCGATTTCAAACCCAGACCCAGTTATTTAGAGTCAGGTGGTTTCTTTGAAAACAAATAATCCATGGATTTCATGAAAAGTCTCATTCATAAGAGGAAAATGCCCGGTTTCGAACTCTCACCCTAATGTTTAAAATGCAGATCGGTATTTCGCAGCTCCACCATGACAATGGTGACGAATGAATTTCGAGTTACTGGAAAGTCCACTTTATGTGCTAGCTAAGATTAAAAACGTCTCACTCCATGAAAAAACCCCTGACTCACAATCTGAGACAACAAGCACGAGGTATGGTAAAGATCCTATTGATTTTTAATTTAAAACGTAATACATAAACAGATTAGGAATTCCGATTATTCCACCCTCGAGCCAATAGACTAGACATTGTCCAATAAAGCACGCACTTACAAATGGGACCATAAATAATGACACACTTCCGAGTCATGTGTCTTTATTAATACAATAAGTCTTAAATCATTAGGCTTACTGACTTACTTTTTTGTACTTCATGTCCAATAGAATCTGACGCATTATAGAATATGCGAAATCATGAGGAAGAGTTTTGACAGCGGTATGTTTTTCTTTTGGTTGTGTAAAGCTGGACAAGCTGTCACATAATTATTCATACGTTACGCATACTTACATACAATAAATTTAAATAAAGAGAACAGTAGGCCATAATTTTACAACTTGGACATTATAACTTATTACGTTTTACACACCAACAATTTTCACTGTACGGCAAAATCATACTTTCGCGTTTCACTGATCTACGCCGTGAAATTGAATCTCAATAACATCTCTATTTATACCATAGCCTTAAGACTCTACGCAGCACTACTAAATTGCATCAGCCTCAACAATTAACTAAATAAACAGACTGTATGACTGCCAGTCTCAAATACAATTTTTTTTCTGTACATTTTTGCAGTAAGTAGTTGATAAATAAATATTTATTTATTTAAGAAACGACCTAACCGCGTCCACCAGTGTATCAGCGAATTGTTGTACGCAACAGATCCGACTCAGTTATTCTGCGCAGAATCACGTCTGTGTTCAGTTGAGACACTAAAGGTCTGTGCGTACGCTTGCGAAACTTATCGTAAGTAAATAGAGCAGATAAAGGTGGGCGCAATTTCTACGAAGCCTAACTCGCAATTTGTCGACAAAATTCGTTAATTACGTAACTTTGAAGCATTCAATGGTCATTCGTGCTTGAAAAATGTACAGCCCGCTTCGCCGGTTGTCAAGTTGTCATCTAAATTTTGTTACGTTAGGAATTCTTTGCGGTCATTAATGTTTGAGTACAATGTCGTCATGTGATTGGTTTTTGTATTGAATGCGAATTTAGTTTTTTTTTTGGTTTTTTGTGTTACACGCCATTTTTTCATTTATTTTTCAGTTCGGTGAATATTTTTGCCAGATTTGTATTCGTATAACGAGCTCAAAAGCTTCTATTACCTATATTTTAAACTGGTAGCCATATGACGTAATTAAACCCTTAACACATAATTGATCATCGCATGACCATAAAAAAAAACATAAATATCCTAATCACCTCCTTCTTAATACGGCTACAATTCGCTCATCGTTTTTTCGACTCGTCAAAGAAGTTGTTTCCGATTCAAATCATAATTTCACCATTGTGTCACACAATGTAAAATTTCTACATCAATGTCTGTAATTTTTAAGGTGTACATAATAAAGAGTATTCTATTATATTCTATTTCATCAGAAAATCTTTACAACAAAAAAAAAAAAACATTCTAGTTCTTAGCCAGAAACCTCAAAAAATAAAAAACTGAGGTTCCGTAATTGAATTAAATCATGAAACAAAGCACCGAATCGTAGCCGCAACAATTTTGTAAAAGAGATGTCTCGCTACTGTAAGGCAAAGCCACGGTCGTTGCGCAGGCGCAGCAATCACTTTGAATACTTTACAGTAATTGGACGATAACCTTGACTAAGTAATATTGAAATCTCATAGCTTTTAGTTCCTAATTTCAACGGCCTATTTTATAAGAGAGATAATTTTGACAAGCATTGTAAATGAGAATGTCATAGTTAATGCGTATTTGGTGTTTTTTGTTTTGGTTTGATAGTTTGTAAGGTTAGTAGAATTGCGATTGGTATAAGTAGGAACATGTACGCAATCATTTTGATTAATTATGAGCATATTAGTAGGACTTCCTACTAATATGCTCATAATTAATCTATATAATACTGAAAATTCTGGACAACGGACGGCAGCCACTCTAGAGATATTTTTAACTTATCAATCTGCAACATGTAAGAACATATCAAGCTGGAGAAAACAAACGATCAGCTCGTAGGAACAAGTTTTGTCGACGTAAGAATAGACAAAATGGCAGAATAATAAAATAAATCTGTCATTTTGTCTATTCTATCTTTCATTTTGTCTATTCTCCCGTAGACAAAACTCGGTCATTCTACGCGTGCAGTGATCCGTATTAGACCTCGATCGAAAGAGCTGAAAGTAATGGTTAAAGGCTAATTTGCCCAGCAGAGAGATGAAACAGGCTAAAAGTGATAGTCAGTAAACTGTCCCATGAAGAATGGGGGGCACTTAATATCGAGTCCAGCGTGACCAATTAACTGCACGCTACAGGAGTTGACGGACGCAACTGAAAAAGGGCAAAGCTCGTAGCTTAAATTCTGGGCAGACTGTATATAGATTGCTATCGACACTCTAAGAAAAATAAGTAATCTTACTTGACTTATGCCACAATGGTATAACCAATAATATTGATGAAAACTGGGTGTGTTTTTCGATTCAAGTTGATATCCACTTAGAGAACACGCCTAGAATTTGACGATCATCTAGTCTTAAAGTCCCCAGGTGGACGACTTTAAAATCGGCTAGGTCAGATTAGAAGCGGATCGCGCAATACGGGGTTTGTGGCAGAACATGGAGAACCAATGTTTATAGTAAAACCACTCTGACACCTTTCCCATTATTTTGTACGTGTCTTCAAATATACTAATAATTTACTGCTCCAAATCGTCGTTACTTCGTCTTTAGCGATGTATCATCAGGCTGTGAGGCAACTTCAGGCCGATTATTCAGAAGTTGCGCCGGCGCACGTGCCTCTACAGTCACCGCTACCGTAAGCGGTGGTAGAACGGGTGTTATTGCAATGGTTTGTGATAAATTGGATTTGCTTTTCTGAAAGATTATAGGGAAAATTCAAAGTATTAATAGTTCAGATAATACAATTTTATTTTTGCTAGTGAGCCATGTTTTTTTTAACCTCCTTTTTACCTACATTATAAAAAGAAAAAAACGAGGAAAGTTAAAGGAGACATTGTTGTGCAATCTCGAAAGGTCTACGTTGATAAATGCAATTAAACATTTAAAAAAAATTAAATGAGGTGTTACAAAGTTCGTTTAATATGAACGGAAGCTAATGTTCTGAGAAAATAAATTTCTCAGGACATAAGTTCCGCTTGTTTTGGCATGCATATTTATTTTTATATTGTATTATTTTTATCTTTTATCCCTATCTGTCTGTCATTCAGTCGTGTAGTAGTAAAAAGATTATTTCGAACACATTCATTCAACAGCTCTAAAAAAAAATGTGTATTTCGCCTTTTTAGGTTATCTTTTCCAGTGGCAATTTATGTAAGTATTTAAATCATCAGCAACAAGAATAACAGTCCCATTTTCATCCATTACCTGCGTGGGTTTATTAAGATTGTATCAAGTGTTACTTAAATTGATTTTGAGAACAGCGTTTTAAGAGTTAATCGTATGTAAATTGATCACGAACAACTTGGAGAAATTATGTGGCAATGACCAATAAATAAAATGGTCGGGGGTCAGGGAGAAGCATCAAACTTCACAAAATTCACAGGCATTTGACTAATTATATGATTAGTTTTAGAATGAACTTGTACCCACTTATTAACAGCCACCCTTGGGACTAGCTGGAAAGCGAAATTCAATCTCATCGGCTATAGTTTTACATTTACTTGTGGCGAAATGCTACTGGTCTGTAATTCCACTTCTGCTCTACCCCATCGCGGACTACAGGTGCATGATGTGATAATATTAACTTACTACCTTAGGCATACATTACAGAAACTATATTAAAACCTTGTACAAATTTCGTTGCTTACAAAGCTTTCACAAAAGATAACAATAATTAACAGCGCTGCTTATCTTAAAAAGTTTAAACAATATTCGTAAATTTACTTTTTTGTTACATTACAAAGTATTAAGTAATACTACTTACTATAAAAGCCTTAAGACCGATTTCCACTGCAAAAGGGAAGGAATGACCAAGAAATAAGCAGAACAGAATCCTACAATCGAAAATAGGTTTAATTTTACACTGAGAAAGAATTAAAAAAAAAATATTTGGCTACCACTGCAAAAGAGCCAAGGAAGAGAAATAAGCACCAGTAAAGAAGTTTTGATTCCAAGTCTCCGTTTACTTACAAAACAACTTATCATAACATCACGCCTTTTGTCCCCAAAGAGCTAGACAGAAGTGTCTCTATAGTAAACCCATATTTCGCCAGTTATGTCAAAGTTCCATGTGATAGGGGTTAAGCCTATTGCCTTCAACCGGGCACAAACTGAGAAATTCCAGATGGCAAAACTCCATGAAGATTAACGGAACCCGCTACGCTTTGCAGTGGAAGCTCGGCCTCATAACTTGTACAGCTGAACTCATTAAATAAAGACCTACACAATGTGTAGCCCAAGGCGATCCGCCAGGGCGGGCGGGACCGGGAGCAGCAATTAGTCCTAACAATGTTGCCTTTATACACATTATCTTTATTTTTCGATAACATCTGTTGAGTTATTGTATTGTAGCTGTATCCGTGAATGTTCCTCCATTTTCTCTGAAGGCCAGTTAGTGAATAATTGGAGTACAATAATGGAGTAGATTGTAAAGTATTGAGCACAATATTAATGTTGAACAAGTTCGTAATATGGTAGTAGCAGTAGGTATCAAAAATGGCAGTAAGTAATTCAAAGGTCAAATAAACGTTTAAGCGTCACACGGAAGGCGGAGCGGGTGCTCTTGTGAACACACCTCTTTTATGACGCGCATTTTGTACTTGTAGGTACAGTCGAGTTCATAAAAAAAAGAACTTTACGGTTGAAACTTTATAACTGCCGTTTAATGACGTAAAATGTCTTGCTCCCTGGCGGGCAGGCGATGCGATGCAACGGGGTGGGTCGCTAAGCGTTTCTTTCAGATTTTTTTTCTTTTTACGCGGCTTCTAATTGTCCTAGCGATATATTACATAGCCTTCCGCAAAAATTGGGATCTCAGCTGCGAAAAGAATTCTTTAAATCCGATGGGTAGTTCCAAAGAGGGGAGGGGGGGGTAACCCTACATACAAACTTAACAACAAACAAAATTTCACCTGTTTAAAATATAAGTATAGTGTCATTGATCCTTAGATTACCTTAGATTAGAGTTAAAGGAATTCCTACCTTGTAACATAATTGCTTTCTACTTCACCTTTTCTTCCCTCGTTATCGTGAACAAAATGGAAAATGTATATTTAATCCTTTCGTAACAGCTAGCATCTCCAATAAATAACACAAGGAGGTACGCTCAAGAATTTATCTAAAAATATGAATAGGACCAGTATACGTTCGTTAGCGCCCTACTACCCTGATTAGCTACGAATTTACGGATCCAGATTTCCCTGAACTCCTTAGAGCCTTTTCAACAAACTAACTAGTGTATGTACCTGTCAGCCCATCTTTTACGGCGTATTAAGTTGAAAGTGGGATTGTTAGGTGCGCCCACGCATGTCTGTGGGACACTATCCGCGGAGTAAATCAGGCTTGTGCAGGCTTGCACCACATCTTGTAGACTTCATCGATAACATGGACACGACATGATGATGTAGAGTGGATTTATAACAAACTGTTTTGTTAATCTTGGAGTGTATCAGATTTTTTAGCTCTTAACCTCTGTTGGATGTAGAACGGTGTTTTGAAAATAGGATGAACCTTTAACTTACAGATAAAAAACAGGAATTTGAGGCCAGTATGGCTCAGTCTGTAAGGTATAAAAATACAACTTAGTTAGAAGACGTCTTTTGTTAAGACAGAATCAGGTCAGAATGCGCTTGACTTATTTATCGAGAGGATCTGGACTTCTGGAGGATGTAGGACTAGAGGTCATATCATCGACGCATCCCTCTGATATTGGAGGAGTTGCTCTACTTTGTTATAGAGTGTAGCTGGGAAGGGCAACAAATGCTAAAGCATAATAATTAATTTAAACTTGCTAAAAAGTTTCATTGAACGGCTTTTCAATGTTACTTGCAGTCGGTAACTGGTGCAAACAATTAAATTAAGAAATGAACGTCCTTACGTCAACTGTCAATGCTAAGGATTGTGCAACAGCCGTCATGGGCCGTCTGGCCGTTTTGTTCTGACGATACTTCTGTCAAGTTCATTTAATTACTGCAATTATTCTGAAGGTGAAAGTGACTATAAAGATCAAATTTTTAAATTGGATCCGGTGGAAAATAAAGTGTAAAGATGTATATGGTGAGATTTTTGTTTAACGCAGACTACTGTATTCTGTATAATTTTAATAATTCAACGCTGAGAACATAGATAGAAGCTGAAATGACAAAAATAAAAAAAGAGATACATTTTCTAGAGACAATAGAGTACGATTCATTCGCGATTCCTGCAGTATGAAACTGTTCTGTGATAACACAAGAACAACCCGTATAATCCAGTACTATTAGGAAGGTTTTAAACAAATCTTTATCAATTGATCCATTTTATCAGAACACAATATTTTAAACCATTTAAAGATAACAACAGTCTTATCGAGAAAACCCGTTTTAAAACATAATACAAAACGGATGTATCAAATAAAACAATGTGTTTAGTGCAACCAGAAACACATTAAAGCTATTAAAACTGTTTCATAAGTAGCCACACAGTTTTCTGCACACACTGCTCAAGTGAAAGGGTCATTTTATGTTCCACGAAACGATTTCAATGCGTTTTGGCGATTAATGTGCCCTGACAAGTAACAGTGCAACTTAATATGAACTTATTTTAACAGGTTATGCCATTAAGTCAGGTGGTATATGCTTCAATGTGTAAGCGATTTTATTTTTTTTGGTGATGAAAGTACAGACTTGCGACAACCTTTTTTCATCCAACAATCTTCTGGCTCTAGGCTCATGGTCTAACCGAACGCAGCTGAATACCAGTATTTAACACAGAGGGACTGGTTATTGACCTCTACTCCTCAACCCAGTTACTGCATAACACAATACACTTGGGTAAGACTCGTTGTCAGAATTGTGGGCTCCTGGGGACTACCCGTAACGACTGTGAAAGAATGGATCAACGGCTTAACGTGCTTACTGATGTATGGAGGTGTTTCGATATGTCAAATCATTCATCATTCCTTCAATTTTCTTTAGGTACTGCGATGTAAAAACTCATAGAAATCATCTTCTATATATTTAAATTAAATCACAATTACCTAAGGACGATAAATGTTAATGATCGTTCCCTGTTCAATTCGTTTCTAATGTGTACAATTCCTAGTTAAATTTAATTAAGAGTCATGAATTTGAGGACTTTTAAATAAGAGTATGTCCAGACCTCTTAGACACATATGAAAAGAAAAGTTAAAGGTTATTGAAATGCAATTATTCTGCAGTGTCCTTGGAAAATCCGTGTAGAACATCCGTTATGTATAAATTAATAATTATGACCTTAAAATATCTAGGAAATAAAAAAATTGCTTACCTACCGCAATTAAATAGCAATTAACAAATTGCAGTGTAAAGTATTCTTTATTAACTCGACATAACAATTTCCTAGAGAGGTATCATTTCAAATCCGGCATAACATCCTGAATTTAATTAGTATTGTTTACATATTTTTAATGATAATAAAGAATGTATTACTTTATTTACTTTCCTTCCTTACCTTCGAGGGCAAAACAATTAATTTATGCATCAAATTATATAAAATTTGACCGTGTAGCTTTCAATATCCTGTTATAGTGTTATAGTAAGAAATCCTGTAAGAAAATTACCGGCTTTTTAATCTTTTTCCGGATCCGTCCGAAAGGAAAATTTTAACTTTCATTTAAGTAAATTATTCCGTAAGACAGGTTGCAATGTTAAAATTAAACCTTAATCGGTTGAAGTACACTACACGAGACGCAATAGAAGTTTTATTGTTACGCCTGGAAAGAATGAAAGAACTAGCTTGACCCACCTTATGGCACATAATATTCACACAAAACAAAAAACAGAAGAAAATATTATTGTGTGAACGCCTGCGCTGGCTGCTTCCTCGCGCTGCGACTGGGAGCATTTAGTAGCCCGCATAGTGTTAAAGATTAGGATAACCTATATTTTTCATAGTTCAATTTTCAAAAAACTGTATTAAATTAAAAATATATGCTATTAGCATAGGCGAATATGTCCGGAACAATTTTATTTTTAATCGTGTTTTGGATCTTTCAGAAAGTATTGCGAAAAAAGTTTTTTAGTATGAGAGACTGGCCAGTTAAAGTCTATTTTTAAAATAAATCGCAATGTTTGTAAATATGTGAGCACCATGTTATATTTATCTGTCTTTATTTATTTATTTTTGGTACTCGTATAGTGTTTTTATTCTGGGTGCATCATCTTCACATATAAAAATATAAATAATGTAAGATTTTGATCGCGAGCTTTTTCAATTTGACTGGCTACTTGTTGTCAATTCCTTTACGGAACCAAAGAAGCATCAAAGCTGAATGATATACTACCAAATGCTTGGTAGAAGTTTTCTCTGTTGTGAGCAACAAGCGACTAAGCCCCATGCTCCGCAGGCTACTGCTCCACCACGACAACGCGCCTTCGCACCCCGCGCTCAAAACGAGGAACTTCCTGTACAACACGCCGGTCAAACTCCTACTCTCCTTACAGCACTGACCCAGCACCGTGTGACTTCTTTTTATTCCCGAAAATAAAAATCTGCTCAAAGGGAGCGCTGTCAGCGTTCGAGCAGGCTGTAAACTAGATGTGTACGGCGGACTGGAACAAGCTTTTCGAAAACTGGTTCAGACGCATGAAACTTTGTGTAGAGGCTAGTGGAGTGTACTTTGAAAGCATAAATAATAAAAAAAACACATATAGTACGTTTATTTTTATTTTCGCATAACTTTGTGAGTGTCCTACGTATGTGCATGTATGGGCATGTAAAAGTGCTAACTGAAACATACTCAAAACTAATAAAGCGGTTCTTATCAGACAGTATCTTAGATTTCATCACTCAAACATCTGGCCACCGTCCCTACCAGCACAAATTCAATATTTTATTTTATAATTACTAGTTGTCATTCAAGGTGCACCGTCCATCATTATAAATTCTAACAACTTCTGTGTCGAGCACGCGAGCATTAAATTAGCCAGAGTTCATTGTTAGAAATCAAAATTGCTCCGGGTGTTATAATGAAACAAGGACGCGCCCACAAGCCTTAACATTTTGGCAAAAGATATACATCAATCATAATTATTTGCATACATACCGTTAGTCACGATTTGGGACTAAGAGAGTCACCAGACTAATAAGACCTCTAGCGTTTTTATATATTAATTAAATCTAGCTAAAACTTTTTACGAACATGTTGAAATGTGAGGCAAAAGGAGTATGTAAGGATCGTAGCAGGTGGCGTTCTGTGGTTTCTGCCTACCCCTATGGGAAGAAGGCGTGAGTTTATGTATGTGTATGTATTTTGAAATATGCCTTAATATAGGGCTAGTCATCAGGGCAAATTCAAGGAAGGACGCCCTCAGGCTAGGTGGAGCGACAATCTTCGCAGGGTGGCCGGTAGCAGCTGGATGAGAGTTGCCGAAAGTCGAGTTGAATGGCGTGCAATAGGAGAGGCCTAAATCCAGCAGTGGACTACTGTAGGCTGATGATGACGATAATCTGGGCATGAGACCCAGAAGAAGCCAAGAAAAGGACTTGGTTATGAGTTTATGACACTAAAATCTGCTTTTGTTTTTTTTTTTCAGCCATTGAGTGGAAAGTGGCCTGTTTGTGCCATTGACCGATAAACAGGCTGGCAACTGCAATTCCAAGAGCACTACAGGACTGCTTTCCCTACATTTTTTGTTAATAGGACTCTTTTTTTTTATTCTTCTTGAAGCTGTCCATGTCAGAGGCTCCGTATCTTAACCCTTACTCCCTCAGTACAATTGATTTCTTACCAGTCTTATTTTAGAAGTTGTTGATACCTTAATGACCACTACCACAGGTCTAAAAATGCTGGTCATTCGTTAACAGTGCATACAACAGAATAAATCGAGGCGATATATAGGCCATTAACGTCCGTGGCTATTTAATAAATTTTATAAATCATCGTTTGGACAATTAAGATAATCAACTATCTAGTAAGCATATTTAAGTATCTTACATCTGGACAATTTGCATATAGGAAAATAGGTAGATTCTATTTTGTCATAAAATTTTGATTCAAGTTTTTAATTAATTTAAGCAAAAAGAATATGATGACATTTACTGTGTGGAACAAGCAGCGTCTAATCGGCCATCTTTGGATTTAATAGATATTGCTTGTTAATCTATGTAGATAAATATGTAGTTTACGCTTTGGGAGATACCTTTATAATACATCGAGGATCTTGGAACTGATTCCGCATTAAAATAATTTGGTATAAAAACCCTTCCTTTGATGAGATTAAAACAAGCGCACATCTCCGCAATCGTAAATAGTTAACTGTGGTGCACATTACAGCACTAGTGCGGAAACATAACGTACACGGCTTTAATACCTTGCATTATTAACCTAAAAGAGGTGTAATAAGAGCCACTTTACGAGCAAGTGTGAGTTAAAAAAATAAGAATTACTGTTTGTTAGAACAGGAGCCGCAAGGCAGTATTAATTACATAATTAAAATTATAATATTTTACACGTGATTTTGATCTCAAGATAAAGTGCTAATTGTTTACAATAAATTACATGAAGGATAATTTGCATAAAGGTTACCTTAAATTACTTTAGTTACACGTACAGCTAATTAAAAGCTAAAATAGTGCATTTAAAAAAAAAACAGCACATGTTGTGTCAGGACAATGCAATAAACTAATAAAGCCTTATAGCTACACAAGTTCACAAAGAATCATAGCTGTGCTCCTCAAAGGGGAACGCAGAGGTTATAGAACGTACATTCTTATTTCGCCGTGTTAAATCAAACCCCACGTGGGCAAGCTTTCTGATATAGACCGGGCACTTCGCTTAGTAATGTAAGTAGTTTTACGCCCCTGGCTGGAGGCTTTGAGTCCGCTTAAGGCAGCCACAGGATAGTCCGGTTAAGTAGTCACGACCTCTCAAGGTCAACTACGAGATGCCATATCAAAAAAAAAAAAAATTGACCGGGCACAAGTCTGATAGTGAAAAACTTCTAAGAGAAAAACCAGATAACACTTTACTGGACTTGGGATGGAGCAGTGGTGTCCCAGTGGTAACGGCCGCGACTTACGAGTTGTAGGTCGTTGGTTTGAACCCAGACAGGCGCTTTACTTTGTGTAAATTATTTCATACCCACTGTTCTCAAAACGGCGAAGGAAAACATCGTGAGGAAACCGCCTTAGAACCAAAAATTCGAAGACATGTTACATCTACCAACCCGCACTGAGCCCGCGTGGTGGATTACGGTCCACTCCCTCGCACAGAGAAGAGGCCTGTGTCCCAGCTGTGGGAACAATAATTATAGGCTGATTGTGCGACTTGGGATCGAACCTTGTCCTGCAGTCCTGTCGCGGTGGTAACCACACCAACGAGGCAATCAACCTCTAGCTACAACAAAATGGCCGTACAATGATCTATAGTGACCTAATAACGCAAACAAACTGACATTAATACGCTGTGATTGTCAATCACATATTAACAAAGAACAATTAATTATCATTAATAGACCCGACGATAAAAAAATCGGATCTTCGTGTTTGAGACGGCATTGAGATGACAACGGGTAGGATTATGTTATAACCAACTAACACAGACCTCCCCATCCCTTCTTGAACTGTTAATGGTGAAGAAGAAAGGGGGAGAGTTATAGTGGTCTAGAGCTCCAATTACGTTGGTCGTTGTGTTGGCTTGAGTCACGCTCGTGTCGCGACCGGCCACGACCGGCGCCCTAGCAAAACATTACACATTCCTCCTGTCAAACTGAGCTTCAAAATTTAACTGGAAAAAATACCAAGAGCTTGCAAGGACAAACCACAAAATTATAGGGAAAAAATGTACTTCGTATAAATGTTGGTGGCAAAAAACGAAGCTCATTGAAATGGCATGTGTGAGTCCTGATTAGCAATTTAATGTATTTATAAGTAGTTTAGTGCTTAAAATAATTGGCGGGTGATCGTTTTCGTAGATGCAATGCGTAGTATAACGACTTTTAATATGACCATATGATCATATAATAAGAGAACTTAATTCATCATTATCATTAGAAAGTTTCACTGTCCTACTTCTCATCAGATCATCAATTACCTATTGCAAAATACTCTTCCTTGTACCTTTACAAATTCCATTAGAATATGGACTGACACACC
The DNA here is from genome assembly GCA_963555695.1 of Dasypolia templi. NCBI lineage: Eukaryota > Metazoa > Arthropoda > Insecta > Lepidoptera > Noctuidae > Dasypolia > Dasypolia templi. The sequence continues at coordinate 9,574,494 of OY743157.1, forward strand.
TCCTATATTCAACCTACTGTAGTGAATTTTTTTATGCGTGCAACAGGTTTGCGTTCAATAAAAAAAAAAGGCACAACTTACTCTCGATCTTATTTTCGCGAATACAACAGTTGTCTTTATCTAAACGAAACTATTTGATAACCACTCGTAATATTTTATATTGAAAAGATTTATTGTTCATTGTTCGATAAATTAAAATTTCTTCAAGTTAATGTTCACTCAATCGGCTCCCATTAAGTAGCGACTACTTTATTTTTAAATAAAAATCCGGATCTGAGTGCTGGCCTTACTTCAATGGATCCGTATAAGATTATGATATTGTTAAAAGATTTATAGTGATTTTTTCATTTATAATAAAGTACTGTATCTGTGGAAAACAAAAATATAGGGTGGCAGGGACATTGACGCGCAAACGATAACCACTACCGTTTGCATTAAACAACACAGACGACAAAAATCGCCGGTTATCAAAAAAACATTTCGTATTCAGAAAGTGAAATACCTACGCGGTCAAAATGTACTGAACAACATTTATTTTTTAAACTTACGAAAAATGTGTCCGATTTAGGGCTGAATTCACCAATGAAATTGAACGCGATCAGCACATAAAATAGGACATTTAAAAGCTGTCATTGTCATTATTTTCTGTGCAATATTGACACTGATAGCTGTTGAAAGCGTTTTAGATGTGTTGAACGCGTTCAGTTTCATTGGTGAAATCGGCAATCATAGTCTAGAATCATGTATAGGTGATTGAAGCTCAATTCCTTGCCTATTATATTTTTACGCATTCTAAAGCAAGATAAACTTAAGCAATAAATTAAAAGTGACTAGTGACTGAATATGATATCTCTCTGGGGTTGAAAATCAGTCAGTTTTAAGCGAAGACAATATCACAAGTGCAACAAATCTAACAGATGCAAGTTCAAAAAATATTCAAATGGTTAGTTTCAAAATTCATCAACGGAACTCCAAAAGCTTTCTGATAATCGTCGATTAAAACTGGAACAAGTGAAAACTGTCAAAAATCGAAATGTCAACCTGCGACCTTGCTCCGGACACGTCTGTGTTAATTATTTGTAGCATTTAAAGTACTAGCTGTTTCTACTTTCGTTTTTCAACACATTCTTTAAGCACTTGCTTACATCCTTGCGTAGGTAAAACCCAAATGGAAGGTAATTCCTACGCAGTCTCTAAAAATTCCCAAAGAAACCCTAAAATTGGTAATTAATTTGTGGATTTTACCATGTATTGTTGGGGAGAAAACTTATTCCAAGATCGGAGTTTAAAGTTTCATTTTCGTCTTACTAATCACTTAAAAGACCTTAAAGTTATCCTGGCTGCAGATCTAGCCTTAATAAGACTAAAATAAATTAATAGCCGCAAAGAAAAAAAAACGAAGTAACCAGAAAACTGCTCAACATTAATTACATGTTTTATTACTTTAATCAACATTATCAAACACTAATTATTGCGTGATCGAAGCAGAGGCGGAGCTTCTAAATCGAAATTCGAACTGTTAGAGATCGCACGATAACGGGCATGACCTCGTCACAACTTTGACGTTTGACGCTCGGTTGTCAACTGATCCTTTATAATAATAATTAAAATAGTTACTTTGTCCAGCCAAGGTCGCCATTATTTGAGCAGTTGAGCTATTCGGAGCGAGGTTGCGACGGACTTTTCACTCTGACGCAAGATATGCACGCACGTCGGAGGATATTATGTGATATGTTATTATATTTTCGTTATGGACAGTGTAATGGATGCTTTATTGCTGATGGTTGATTGCTGTGACATTGAACGTGGGTCTAACCCTTATTATTTTTTATTATGACTGCGGTAAAGGTTAGAGGTTGTGTGTTAATACGGCGGACGCGAACTTTGTAATTATTTGTGACTACATTTTTCGGAAGCTACGTTTTTATACGAATGGCATTAGATGTTAGCTCTTGAGGTGAACTGATAACATTTGAAAAGTGTAGAACCGTTTGTGCGGAACTTGATAGAGGGACCTCAATACAAAAGGAATTGGTTTAGGAATAATAAAATTACACAGATCTTGACAATTATTTAGGCATGAAATTATACATGGCTTAACATACGAGAAAGCTGAGTATGTTTTAGCTAGACTTGGTTAAACTATTTCTTTTTAATCTATAAATTGCGCTTCGAACAAATCGGTACTTCAAAGAAGACATACTCGTTCACACACACAAACACACAACAACACAAACCCTGTAAATTAAATGCACATACAGTTTCATATAGGCATACAACTACAGTTACACAAAGAGCCACAAATTAGTTTATAAAGTCTTGTGCACACTGGCGCGACGCCTCCCCTCCCGACCCTTGCTCGAGCCAGCCCGCGCCGCTGAGCCTGTAGCTTTAAATTCGTCCGCAAATAATACCAATCCTGATCCAGCTAGTCATTTGCTGCCCTCTTCCAGCGACGCCCTAAGCCGAGGTTCGTACCCCACAGGGGGTGCCCTTAGCGTTGTCGCTTAGTTTTAGTTAGTATATAAGTTTAAGTCCTGGCTGGAGGCCTTAATTTATTAGGGAATCCACAGGCAAGTCCGCTTAAGCAGACGACAACCGCATAGGTTGACCTGCGATATGCCAAACAAACAAACAAACAAACAATGGCGCGACGCCACAGCGCGTCACAAAGGCTAGGCTCATCGCGCATCACGCGGTGTGCCGCGTGATGCGCGATGCAGTAGCAGTAAATGCGCGTAACAGTAAATGAATTAAGGCCCCCTTAATTCATTTACTGTTATTTTTACTTCCTAAATTTATTTTTAGTCGCCTGCTGTAAACAATCGTCTCAATATTGTTAATAACTAAGGGAAAGAGCGAGATATCCCCAACACAAGTATTATCAATTACTTACTGGTGATGTCTCATTTATAATCCATGTAACTGTTTTGGGACAAATAACTAAACATTTTTCATTTCATTTTTCATACGTGCTCTTCAAAAGCCTATTAAGAACGGTCATCATCTAAGATTTAACCATAACAACATTCTTAGATTCTAAAATACACTGATCTCATAACCTCACCTCCCATAACAAGCACACATCGAGGAGATATTTTATAGAATCCTATAAAGAAACCCATAGTGTCCGCCACACAGCATGACATCATTTCAACATTTTTTCTATTAATTACATGTCCCATAACATTCCCATCGATGGAGAATACCGAACTCCGATAGGCATGTTGCAGCCATTACCGTGTCATCAGTTATTTCAAATAAATGCCGCTTCACTATAAGGATTCATGCAGGAAATAATCAAAAAGCAATGATGATTACCGCCTGTGTTGTTTATTTATACTTTATACGTTCTTAACTGGACGTTATTGTGTTAATGTTGAATACTCCGCATTTTATATATGTTTGTCGTGGTTTTATGATTTTTTTATTGGATTAAGTCTTCCTATACGTGATTTTAATCTGCTGATTAGGTATCCAGTAAAAATATTATTATCCTTTTTTTTCTATTAGAAATTGAATAACTGCCAAACAAGCGATAGGCGCAAACTGGGAATAGATTAGGTTCAGAAATATGAAATCAATTTAATTACAATAAAATAAATATATAATTATAATAATAAATATAATATATACGCCGTAAGGTAGACTGTAGCCGATCCAAATAATTCATATATACAACATCATATACCTTTCTGATTCTGATAAAACTATCTCCACAATTGCCCTTTATTCAACAAAAATAGCACAATTAATTGCTTCGACAGCTTAGTCTATTAAATTCTAATAAACACCGTGTTAAATCGTATGTTATTACGTTGGTAATTATAATTAATTACAACTCGTTACTGTTGTTATTTACACACCCTGGTAAAAATTGTATGGTCCACCTTGTATGGTTAAACGACGCAGTTTTGTTAATCCAATGAATTTTAATTAAAAATAAGCTGGCGAGATGAAAAGAGGTTTAAGTTAATTGTTTTGAATTATCTACCTCTGTAAAACACTATCAATGCGAGAACGCGTTATTGCAAGAACTCAAATGAAATCGGAAATTAACTTTTAATTTTATTGAGCAAAATTTTGCTTTGATTTGAAATAACTTTAAAAGAAAGAAAAAAAAACAGAAACATACTTAATTTAAAACCTGTGGATTATTGCATATCACTGTTTTTCTAGGGTAAGCCTGAAACGATCAATGATAGATAACTGACAATATTATTTTACTAATATCCTCTATCCACAGGAATTCGAAAACCTTCCAAAATATGTCAAATATTAGGCGGACGAAATACCGTTAATACATAATACCTCATGAAGGTCGCTTCATGTGAAGAAGATGAAGGGCGCGCTTAACTTGTGGTAAACAAGTGTGTACACATGATATTGTGAATGTTTGCGTAAAGGCGAGTGACGTCAGCACGTAACACATACACACACACGCACACACACACGACCACACACACTTCCGACTTCGCCAATGTCTCGGACGGTACCGAGAGCTTTGTACACTTGGTAACCACAAGGAAAGCGCGCGTAATTTCGTGAGATAAAAATACTGTCAAACAACAAAAACAAATCGAATCATGATCAAAAATATTTATTTGCTTGAAATATGGTACAATAGATGTTATAGTCTTTTTTATTCCAGCATTTGCTCGTATTTGCTTTACTACTTTTGACAATTACCAGAAAATTGAAAATCCAATAAGGTTGAAAATAAACAACCTGTATTTTTATAATCCATAACTCTAGGGTATGATTGAGACAATATCAAAGAATCAACTGGCATATGAATTATGTTTCAATCATCCTTTTTTTTTAATTTTCCATACAAAATAATTCGACAAAGTCACGATTATTAATGTAAAAATTTAAATATGAACGATTTGTTTGAATAAAAATGAATTTTTGAAAATCTATGAAACTTAGATAAACTCGACACATCGAGGGTCTATTTTGTACGGTGAGCAAACAAAATTGGCAACCTCGCAAAAGTAGGTGACAGTTTTAGACCTAATTTTATTGTCATGATATCTCCGAAATTAGGCATTTATGGACCACCTATTCTAGGATGTTTAGTATTATTTTTACCTACAGAATATAACCCTAGAGTTATGGGATAAAAAAAAAACAGGTTGTATAACTGTCACAAAGACTAATAGACCTTATCGTTTTATGACGTTCAAGGAACAGACAACCAGGGCGATGATGCAAGCGTGTGTCAATCAAATTCATTATTGACTTTTCCATCATCGCTGATAGAATGTCTTACATTACACTCCGTAAGATCTTAAGTAATTAATACCATACGCAACTTAACAGCTTTTTCCCCCAGTTTAGTATTGTAATCACACACGTAAATAAACATTAGCCGACAATCATCTTGCTTAGAAGTTTCTTTAATGTGACGACTTCATAAATAATGTAAATACCTAAACTAGAATCCATGATCTCTATAATTTCCATATTAATTTGCTATTGGACGTGTTTTGCATGACATAAATGTATAATAACCCTAGCATCAGTTAGAGCTTCCGCAAACCAATTTGTAATAGTAAAGATGCCGTACATGGTATGTGACAAAGAGTGGCAAGTAAATGGAGTGACATCGAAAACATAATACATATCGCCTCGACTCCTACAATTCAGACACACGGCCTGCAACTTTTAAGTCCGTCAACGACAAGTAGATAATGCTTTTTCTCAAACAAACTCACAAATTCGACAAGTTTTACGACAACTTCGCATCCAATCCAAATTGTAGCAGTGTTGCCTAGTTTCTGAGGAATTAGGATTAAGAACTGGACCTTCATTTACTTATTTCTCTACGGCAGGAACGATACAGAAAATGACTTTTCGATGCTTCAACCTACGTTTTAAAAAAAAATGTATACACCTTTATTTGCGTATTTTTGAGAATGTCACGTGTATGTGTGGAGTCTCCTACTACATGCAATTCATTGTTTAAAAAGTGCCTCCAAACCTTGTAATGTAATGTTATTTTTTAATGATAAGTAGGTCTGTAGGGTTTAAGTATTTGACACTGAGTTCATGATCATCAACCTATAACATTGCCAAACGCTCGCCATCCAAGACGGCCCTTGGTTACTCTCATCCAGCTGCTTTTAGTCACCCTGCGAACATCACATCACCTCGCGTACGTACTTACGTTTACCGATTCGCGATGTCCACTCAATAGCAAATCACTGCTAATTAATAAATTTTACTGTTGCAGGTGCAAGGCCACTATGAGTTTGAGCTTTATACAATGATTAATATAGTATGCCTCCAGAATCAACTCAAGGTCTTCAGCAGTATCCAATCAGGTTATTATCGGCTATGTTATAGATCGTAATTGTTATAAATAAGTAAGTAACAACTGATTACTGGCCTAGGACTGCAGTTGAGTCAATCCCATTAAATATTTAGAGCGGACATTGTTAAATGATTCACTATTTTTTTTATCAAATCCTAGTAGGACTGGACCATGATGCCCGGTGCAAATGTAGGAAGGGAACATCGGGGTGGTTTTTAGTCAGTAAGAGTCTGACAGACCCCTCCACCCACCCCAGGGCGGGGGACATCCATGAGGATTTTCCACCCCGGAACAAAAAAAAGGCAGGATACACATGTCGACGAGCTGGCGCTTTGATGAGACAGGAAGATCGCCCTTCATTAGTGTCTTCATGAACATGGACTCGACTGTCGATCTCTCTCAAAACGGTGAAGGAAAATATCGTGAGGAAACCGGCATGTATTAGAACCAATAATCCGAATACATCTTACATCTACCAACCAGCACTAAGCCCGCGTGGTAGATTACAACCCACTCCCTTCCGAAGAGTCCTAGGCCTCAGCCTATCATGTTCCCTCTACTGGGAATATTCGTCGACATAGTGTATCAAAATCAAAATCAAAAGTCATTTATTCAAACTAGGCTGAGAGTCAGCACTTTTCGAACGTCAAAATTACATAAGACAGTCCCCCAAAACGCCCGCCCTTCACCACTTCCTAGTGCTTTAGCTGGGAAGAAGAAGTGGCGCAACAAACTCCCCAGCAGAAATTAGTATTTCCTAGTATTAGTATCCTAGTAATAGTATTTCCTGCACAACGACTTTTTTTCTTCTTTGATAGATTCATTTTTGGTCCAATCTCAAGGCTTGCGGTGCTCTGTTCTTAGAGCATTTGTTGCAGCTGATCTGCCGTAGACGCACAAAGAACGATAACGTCCGCAAAACTAAGATTTGATGGTAATTTATCGCCGATTGGAATGCCAGGCCCGTGGCGGAGACAAATCCAATAAATCGAAGATCATAAAAATTGGTCCAGCCATTCTTTAGTTATAAATGGTGACACTAACATTTATATAGATTATATAGGGTTAAATTGGTTTGTTTTTTTATAAGTTTCTATGTACCGGAACAACCGGTCGGACTTGAAAAAATATTTTTCAATTCTTGAGGAAGGCTATAGGCTATTTAACATCACACTACTCTTAGCATTGTGTCTTTGTGACTGTTTTTGTTTTACCGAGCAAAATGAATAACTTCTACGTGACGCTTAGCGTACTGTGTAACGCTAAGCGTCACGTAGAAGTGACAGTGCCGTCAGGTGTTGCGATGCGATGGGTTGGGTCGGGGGAAAAAGAAATTTCACGAGGACGAAGTCGCGGGTAGACGTGTGTAGTGTTAAAGTATTTTGATAAAAATAACTATTCTACAACAATGTTATTCGAATTTGCACCTTATTGAGGAAACAGAATATTGATTTCTATGGCATTCAATCTCTACTTTTCATAGAGATTGAATGCCATAGAAATCAATATAGGTTGTGGATTTCCAGCCTTTTTAGGTAATGTTATAATTGTGGATGAAATGTCAAAAGCTTCTGTGATTGCTTTAAAGTACGTTGCTGACCATCCATTCAGAAATTCCATAACGACATCTTTTGTCTAGCAATGGACAAAAGTTGTCTTCATAGAATTGTTGTCTTCATTCGTTGATGATGATGATAAAGCAAAAAAATTACATTCTGTTTTTTTTTGTTTAATTTATGAAAAACAGAGCTATAGACACTGCAAATGCTACTTGCATAATATGTAGGTATTCATTCGTGCAAAGTAGACGGACTATTAAAGTTCAATACAGCACAGGTGGTTATTAATGTTACAGTTTGATGGCTTTGACAATAACTCATACGCAAGTACACACATCAAATATTTATGACAAACATTAATTTGCACCTACGTGTGTGTATATTGATTTTATTTATCACATATTATCAAGTTTTATCACCTGTGATGTCATTTAGGGTTAGATCATATATCGAGTCGAATGAATTTGTGGGGTCTATATTATGGGTGGGTCAGCGGGGTTTATATCAAGGCCCCCAACAAGCTGCCGGACCTACGTTGATATTTAAAATTATTTACTAAAAACATTGGTAAATCACTAACTAGTGCTTGAAACGGAACTTAAATTTCACAAAATTCTTACGTTTTGTAAGTTGCGTCTAAAAATTGCGTAAAATGAACCGCCAGGCCACCATTTTCTTGACAATGACAGTGACATATAAATTTCCTTCGCTAAATGGTATAGGATAATATAAAATAAAGTCATTATCAAAGTTATCATTTTGGTGTGTTATTGGGTGTAAGAGCAAGCGAAGCGAGCTCGGGACTTGGGGCACCCCGACTCGGACAGGTTAGGTTCGATGGAGATGGACTACGCCTTGTTGCTTCCCCTCCCATTCTATTTAGGCGATTTAACTCAGTTTATTTTTTGCTTTGACACTTAAAAGAAAAATCTACGCGGCTTAGGGGATGACTCTACACGTTCCCCCACTCCCCCCTCCCCATCCCCCTATTAGGGCGACTATATTTAAGATATTATCCGTCATTTGTGCTTGGAAAAGAACTGTTATAATCTGATCTGTCTGTAAGGGTCGTAGCAGTTGGCGGTCTGTAGTTTCTGCCTACCCACATGGGGAAAATGCGTGAGTATACGTATGTACTTAAGTAAAGGATTTAAGTAAAGTAGATAGTTTTAGTGGGTACCTACCTAATTTTGACTACTATTGAGGTGTTGATTTGATTAACAACATTTAAATAAAAAAGTAATTTAATTTGGGCACTACCTTGAGCGGCATTAATCAAAATCATTCATTAGCGAGAGATTAATTCATAAGTCTTAATTTATATAAAAAGCTATCATGAATCAGTAGCAACATACTAAATAAATAATTAACCACCATATTTGATATTAATTTCTCATTATCTCGGGAATGTCCTGTATCAAGGAATATTCTAAATTGCAAAAATATTCTAACTACTTCGACAGCTAATTGACATGTGTGACTAGCTACTCGACTAGCTTCTGCTCGCGGTTTCGCTCGCGTTAATGTCTAAAATTATTCCATGGGAACGTGATATCGGTACAAAAAGGCCTATGCCAGGGATGGCGAACCTCTATACATCTACCAGCCATTTTTTCCAAATAAAAATTGAATGTGGCCATGACGTCACATCAAACAATCTTGACTTAGTGACTACTGGAAACAATACTATTATGTTTTTATGGCGGTAATAGAAATACATACTCTGTGAAAATTTCAACTATCTACCTATTATGGATCATAAGATACATACCGCTGACAGACAGACGGTCGGACGAACAGCAGAGGTTTAGTAAAAGAGTTCCGTTGGCACTCTTTGGGAACGAAACCCATAAACTTTATACCTCCTTTCACAACAATAGGTACTCTTTATTTGCAACTATATTGTACTTCCACAATAATAGCTATGTTATTGTACGGTAATGTTACAATTAATAATTTTATATTTATTTAAATGAAATAACAAATAAGTGCAACTTTGCTGTTACAAACTAGATGACTTAGTTATCTAAATTCCGAAATCTAAAAACCGTTTCAGGAATTTAGAATTTAGATTTGCCCAAGTTATTTTGTAACGTGACACCAATGGCACGCGTGCCATTTGGTTCGCCTTCCCTGGCCTATGCGCTTCCCTAGAATGCCATCTATCTCCTTGCCAAATTTTATCGAAATCTGCTCAGTGGTTTAGGCGTGAAAAGGCAACATACAGACAGTGTTACTTTCGAATCTATAATGTTAGCATGGATGCAAACGTTTTGAAATAGAACTAATTTCAAATTCTGATATTAATCGGAATCTACTGATACGGATCGTTGCTAAATAAAATGCTAAGTTAGATATAAAATATCGTTTTAGGTAATACAGGTACAACACTGCTTACCCACTGAAGGAAGACGAAGTAAGGATCTTGTTTGATGATAAGTATACAGGATGTCTTGTAATCAAGAAATTGAATTATTTATTAACGGGATCGCCCCTTATTACCTACATGGAAGTTAAACTTAGCGAAATATGGCTAAACTAATATTTATACACTTTCTGTCCGCCAAATCGGGCAATATCTCGCCTTGAAGTACGAAAGTAACAGGCTCGTGCACACTGGCGCGACGCACCACGGGACGAGCTGTCGCTTTGTGTCGCACTGTCGCGTCTAGCCGTTTTGGGGGAGCCTTAAAGTTTTGGAATGGTTTCGGAATTCAATCATTTTCAAATTATTGCAATGTTGTAGTAGGTGTGCCTATTGCCTATTATTCATACTGACAATTAAAAAAATATGAGGGTTCGTGTGGCTGAACATTAACAGCCGCACGGTTCGATCGATCTAGTTAAGCTACACTTGGCGCGGTCGGTCCGTGGATGGGTGACCATCTTTACATATCGAGACCCCTCCGTGCCTTGGGAAGCACTTTGGTCCCGGCTGTCATTCGTGGATCTTTGACTGTCGTTACGGTCTTTTTTTTGTTTTTTTTTTGGGGTAGGAAATCATCAAATGACTTCTCCCGCTCTAGGTGGAGCGGGAGGCCGTGTCAGACTTTTACTGACTAAATCCCACCCGTGTTCCTTCAATTGCCTGTGCCAGGGCCACGGTTACTCGACTTTCGAATTACCCGCGACCCTGAGGCGTCGGCCCTTCGGACCCCGTCATTTCGTACTGACATCTCTTTAAGGCGCGCGTGGAACACGACACGCCGTCGACCCGGGCCTGGTCCCTGCCGGACGGCGAGCTACCCATTGCTGGCCGTCCGCAAGCCCGCGCCTACGGTGGCCGGGAATCTGCAGGCGATTCCTGACGCCCAGGGCGTTTCCTGCGGCGACTAGGGGCGTGAGGGCGCAAGGCTCTCTCCCTCACGTGCTCCGCCTCCTCCTTCGCAAGCATTACTGCTTCGCAGAAGGAGGTGACGGCTTTCCATTCCCAGTCGTAACGGTCTGAACCCCGAAAGCATGAAACCCAGTCTTACCAAGAGGGACAGACAGATAAGCAGTCGCTCCATGTGAAATACTGGTTTTCATCTGCGGTAAGACTGGAAGTCGACCCCTAACAAAATTGGGGAAATATTAGGCAAATAATGAATTTTGAAATGTCAGTATTAATTTTCGCTAGTCTAACCAGATAAGGTTAGACGGAGAGAGAAAGGACAATGCCAGAAACTCTATAGAACTTTGCCCCACTTAAATCAAAAAGTCATTTACAAGCCTGCAATAATTTATTACTGTTAACTAAACATTTGTCCTAATGCCTGTAGAACTTGCGGTTTCTGTTAAAATCTTAAAACAATATTGATATTGATTATAGGTTAGGTGTAGTTTATAAATGTTAAAAAGCGATTTAAACAACGTATACGTTACGCATTATCATAATAATTATAATTGTAATATGAGTTTTTGTTTTACAGGTATTTAAAACCTTTTTTTTGTTGTGTATCATGCGCAATAAGTAACGCATTAGGAAATCCTTTTATCAATGATTTGTAATCGGCAAGTTCTACTGAAAAACAATGTATTATGAAAAGGTCCTTTAATCATTACAATTATTTTCATTAATTGACATTTCCTGTAAATAGCTGGGGCAGGATCTGGCATTGTCATTTTCAGTAATTTATACATGTTTAAATTTCTTACCCCGAGTTCAATGAATCGAGAACCTACGTGTTATCCATATGATGAGTTTATACAGCGCGTTTTAAGTACCCACTCAAATGTATACCAGCACCAATAGAATGTAATCACTTGTTCGTGGCAACTGTAAGAAGTAAGGTGCAATTCTATTGGCTCATTACACTGGCGAGCCGTAAAATAGACCCAGCTTTAAGAATGCCGGAACTAACTCAACATATCACGTATACTGATGGCTTTGCATTATTTTGTACATGTAACCACATCGAGTTATTAACAGAGGCAATATTGTTTCAAATAACCAATCTACAGCGTAATAAATAGACTAATGAGTGTCAATATCAAGTGGACCAATCGTGGCGTGCGCGCGCTGGTTTGTATAGAGTTGTTGATACCGCGTGTTTTTACTTTTAAGGTAGTCTGTTAAATATATAAAATGTAATTGCGTTAAAATATAAAAAGGTAAGTTAATTTATTTATGTATTTTAAAAATCCTTTTTTTTTTATATGAAACCCTGAGTTACAAGTAATTTTTGTTTTTTTGAGACGTTCTTGTTAACTTCACATAGGTTCATCACCATCTGAGAAAAAAAAAGAATACAGCGAGGTATCAACCTCTCATTGAAATACAGAGTAATAGTCAAAAATCGTGCGCCTGCGACGTCCGAAGGTCGTAACGACGCTGAGGCCGATCGGTCACCGCGAACAATGGCCATCTGTTGTAATTACTATTACTTATGACTTGTGCAACCGATAGTACCTCAGATACGATACACGGGCGATCATTCATGCCTACCACTACTGATTTTGAACGCGAGTGTACTTAGCATGGGTGTACGGTAAATAACTAGGAATGTTAAATAATATTAAAAATTCGAGGAAGTAACATTCAGTTTTAAGTGCTCAAAAAACTTCAAAGAAGGCAATTTTTTAAAATAGGTGGGCATATTATAAATTGAGGAAAATCACTCTTAATTATTTTTTTGCAGGTTTTCCGCTTCTGTCTTTATTTTATGTAGTGTCTCAAGATTTCCAATTGATAGCTGTATAGTGGTATCTTTATTGTTAGATCTTTATTATACTGTAAATAATTATGGCCGGCAGAAATTAATTGTAACAGCAAGCGGAAAGCGCAGTAATGAGTTATGCAAGTAGTGAGAATTACTTACGTTAGGTCGTAACTCAGGGTCGCTATAAATTTTATTATTAATTTTAAGAGCGCGTATTTTATACACGTTCTTAAAATTAACTTATAAATCTGAATATGATAAAGCAATATAATCATACATAATTAAAAGATTTAAATGACAAATGTTTTTTTTTTTTACTTGTAGCTTTACCATAAACGTGGAATTAATTTAAAACTTCATTCAATGACAAATTGGTTTATTTTAAGCGAAAAAAAAAAAATTAGTCTTTGACAACCCTAGTCCGAGAACGCTAAGAAAGAAAACACTATTCATTCCGCAGATGACAGAGTATCGATTTCTTTTGTTTTAGCTTATCTCTGATCCGGAAATATCACATTTATCAGCATGAAATACAATTTGATGTATGAATTAACTTTCAACAGTGCCTATAGATAAAACCCAACTTTTGACTAAAACTTGTTTTATTTTTCAACATATTTAAGATTTATACACATAAGTACACAGATCATTGTTAATTTATGGTTGACTTTAAGTTCTTATAACCGTAATATAGAGATAGTAGATTTTTTGTCTGCGGTATAAAATTAGTCTTTTAATATTTTAAAAGACTAATTTTATACCGCAGACAAGGAACGTTTTAAGGTTTTAGCGGAAACTTTTCAAACTAATTATTAATGCGTTTCAAAGAAATCAATTAGTGGTCAATTTTCTGTATGTCAATGTAGGCTTTAAAAAGAAACTATTATGCGGTTGTTTCCTGTATAGCATGAATAATAATTTAATTACCTATTATAAAAATAATTATTTTATTATAAGTAATATAAATAATTAAGAGTTTTTTTTCTACTTCTGGATAAACAGCAAAGTTGAAACTATGGTCAATAAAATTGTTTCTAAGTGCAGTTTATTTCGCGTGGATTCCAAACCGGATAATTTAGACGTTATTTTATGAGATCTATAATGATTACTTCACATACTTTTCTGCCAATATAATCATAGGAATTTGCTGCCCATTCATTTGTCTAAGACGAACTTTGGCAACAAGTTTCATCAGCCACCGCTTCTTTGAACTTGAAATTTACCGCCGAATTCTCAAACACATCACAATTTCAAGTCTTCGTCAACTCTCATACGGTAATTTCAGGTGCATTTTAGCGATTGTAAAACTTTTAGGAACGTCTAAAAGTTAAGTGTCGTTTGTGTATTCGGCGATAACACTTTCACAACGCTAATCATCGGAAATCAATTGAGCCGCAACGTTTTCATCGTGACAAAACAAAATAAGACAGTTTCCGCGTAATAAACAATTTAACAAAATTGACGCGTAAAATAAAATCATCAAATTGCGTGTTTGAGTAACAAAAAAGAGATCTGCCGAGATCTACCTACATAGTGCGATAACGAAACGTTTTCGATCGAATATCGGTTTCATTGTCCACCGCTACACGGAAGGCGATTGGTCGTAAGTAATTACTGTTTTGCACGTAACAATTGTGTAATAGTTATAGATATAAAAAATATATCGATTTATGTGATCGAATCTATTTGTGTGATGAATGACGTGATGGTGCGGTTTCTCGGTATTTTGATTAAACAATTGTGTAATTCTGCGTACGTTTTACACAAAAGGACGCTAATATGAATGTTGACCATGAAAGCGAGACGTTTTACGATTCTTGATGCAGGTTGCATAAGAAAAATTGCAGTGTAAAATTACAAATAAGTTATTTTCTTTATAAGTGTAGTAATTGCACGTGTCAACAGTTGGTATTCTCGGTAACTGTTGATTGTAACTATGCTGTTTTGAGCTGCGATTCTCAATTTCTGTTAATCTTGCTAACTTCGGAGAAGAATCCTCATGGTCTTGTAATCGCAAATGCTGGTTTTGGGTTCCACGTGTTATTGAGCTGAAATATGAAAGGTTCAGTAGCAGCCCGGAGTTTGAATTTGTGCCGTACATTACTTAAGAAATTATGGCTCGCCAACCTCCTTATCAATATTGAATAATAAATAATAATATAATATAATATTATAGGTGAAGTTGACGTTTGAGAAGAATTCCTCTGTTAAAGCAATTCTTAGTCAAGTACAGTGAATTTGCAATTTCAATACAACCTTCTTCACAAATGAATTCAGTTTTTCATTGATTCATTGACAGTTCATAATAATGTATCTCTATTAATACATGTTCAAATGCTTGCAACCGCGAGTTAATGATCGTGATTAATAAATAAAAGGATATGTACAAAGTAATCATTATCTAATGTTATGTCAATATTGTTCATGTGGTGGTCGTTTAGTTGTACTACGTCATCAATTAGCAATCATTTAGTGTGTAGAAAGTACAATGTAGGTACGTTGTTTTAGTTATTGGTATTTAATTATCGGCCAAAGTAAAATGTAAAAGTCCTCGTGGCAGGTCACCTAATCGCTGGGAAGACCAAGAAACCGGCCTCACGGGAATCTTTGTTTCAACAGCCCTTAGAGAAACCGAGAACCGATCGAAGTGCAAGAGCCACAAAGACGTTTCAGGAACACGACCTTCAAAAATGAATGACGCGATCAAGAACGATTATATATTGAGATTTGAAAATTTATGCAGTTGCTTTGTAAAATATACCCTTGTTAAGTCCCTAATCTAATTATTATATCTTTATCACATCAAATTCTGTTTAAATGAAATTCTGAAAACTGACACAACCATCTTATTTACAGTAGGTATCAAATTAATGATCTGCATTATAAGGAAAATAATTGTAGGTGTATGTTGGTTGTTGGTCGTGAAATTCCATTCAGCCTACATTAAAACTGGTCCATATAATCCTATATGGGTTGATCTAAAACCTACACATCGTAATAATCGATATTATTATAGATTATTGCAGTTAGTGTGACAGTGAGACGAAGTACGCTACCTGTATTATTTGTGAAGAGAAAATAACGATTACAATTCAAAAACCTAATGTAGAGAGAGACTTGTGGGAAATGGTCTTATATGAAGGCGAAAACAGCAAGACCATGATAGCAATAAACAACGAGACGAAAATTTATAGAACGCGTTTAATTTGTAATCCTCCAAACGCAGCCCAATTATGTTTTCATTGTGCGTCCAACTTTGGACGAAAAAAATAAATGACGCATCGACTGCTTCACAAAGACCAAAGATAATTTAATAGGACTGTCAAAGGCGCCTTAATTACTTCCTAACATTGACGAAGCAAGTTTTTGTTGCTCCCGGACAATTATGACAAGCGAGGTTTGAAAAAACACAAGCATTGGCTCATTCCTAATACATCCTACTGACTTTAAGTTGGCCTCCCTACTTAAATTGTTAATCGTTAGTTTACATACTCTGTGTACTTAACAAGTCCATGCAATAATATACCGTAGCTTTATCAAAACAAAGTCTATTTTCTGTTGTGTTGTTCTGCACCGTCGGGTGTTCTTAATTAATCCAATCATAGTATTACTTACAAATTACTTCTAGTTTGTTGTACTGTGTGTAATGTCCATCTTTGGGTTGTGGACATCAATAGCTGACGTATATGGAAATGGATTACATTCGTACGTAAGTGTTCTAGAAAAATCTCCATTTTAGTGTTAATTAGTGACACTTTGAAATCTTCTCTGGCCTTCTCCGAAGCATCTCATGAATATGCAAGTTTCTTGTAAGTGTTGAAGTCAGCACCTTTATATTGGGTATTTATTAAGATTGTAAGCATCTACCTACACAAGAACTTGCCTACCTATTATTATCATTTAGGTCTAGTTATTATCTCAAAAGCTTTAAAAGACAAGGATACCATGAAGTATTTTCTTTTATTTTAACATTTTGTTTGCCTTCAAACGTCTGCAGCTATACATGGACCCAAAAGGAATTACACCTTAGTCATGACGCCTGTCAGACGCGTAAGCAGTTTTGATATCCTATTTTTAGATGAACAGGTTCCAGGGAGAAGCACATTCTGTTTCACAAATGATAAATAATAAATGATTTTATTTCTGTAAGTAGGTTTTTAAAAACACTTTTACACGTCAAACATATTTTAAAAACTAGATGAGATCGGCGTTTCCTATCTGACTACTCTGAGAAGAAAGGCCGAAACAAACTCAGAGGTCACAGTCTCTTTTAAAGTCCAGACATAATCTTGGTCAGGTCATGTGAAGACCATGTAGATTGATGTCTGAAATGGACACAGAATGAGTGGACCTGTCCAGTCAGTGCACGCATTTGTCAGTAATCATGCAGCTCAACACAACATAAACACTCACAACTAAACTCAACACAACAATAAAAGTGAGTTTGTTCATTAAGTACATTCAGGAAATCTTTAAAAAAAACAAGTCCGATCCAGAGCAGTAGAAGCTGTAACAAACAAAACGAAACCAGAACGAGAGCGAATGTATTATTCAGGCGTATTATCAGGGCGCGTGCTCGGGCCTCACAAATTGTGCGCTCGCGCAGCCCCGCTAGATAACCGACACGCCACGAAACTGGTGTAAGGAAGTCGGGTGATGGATGTTGAATGGTCAGGAAGAAGAGGATGTGTGTTTAACATTAAGGCGCGTTTGTTACAGAAGTGGGGTAATAAGGCGATGTGTCACTGTCTGTGAAATGTTGAGAATTGGTTTTAGACAGTTTCTTGCTGTCTAAGCGTAACGATGTATGTTCGTGAACGGGCGCCGGCAGTTGGGACTGGTCATCTTTTAGCTGCCATATTTTAATAATTTAATTTTTGGATTGTTTTTATTTTATTTTTGCTGCACTCTGGACGCTTTTAAGTTGTACGGTTTTTGTACATCGTTCTCATATTTAGGATCTACATTAATGATGTAACTAATATATTTGTAAGAACAATATTATTTATAAGAGTGTCCATGGAGTTTCTTGCCCTTTCTACCCCATAGGTACCTACTACGCTTTGAAATGGGCAACTAGCTTCATATTTCTGACTGACCGACTTCTTGACAATTCAAAAGTACCTGTAAACGGTTTAATTGCCATAAGTACATGCAAAAAAAACGGTTCTGATACAAAAAAAAAAAAACAAGTAATAAAAATAGATTCGTAATAACTTTTTAAATTTGTTCAGCAGCACGAATACCGTGCACCTGCATTTACCATACAATGGGTATCGTTTAATTTTAATATAATTATGTAAAACTATACAGAATTTTGAAAATTTGCGTTTCATCTAAATTATTTAAATACCTTTATACAGGGTGTCCCTTAAGTCGACGTCAAGACGGAGTCGGGTGATAGGTCGGGCCATAACAAAGGAGTTAAAAGACCACTACAGGCAGTAGATGTCGTTTTTTATTAGAAATTCCCGTAATTTTTAAAAATACATAGCAAGTTTTTTATTCTGTTAAATATTATGACTTGACCATAAATATTATCACCCGATTCCGGATTGACGTCGACTTACTGGACACCCTGTATACTTAGGTATAGGAAAGCAGAAATTAGCAACCACAGAAAAAACAATATTGCAATTCGTGTTTTACAGACACAAATCATTTTTATTATCAGCAAATTCATGATTTAATATGAATTTCGTAATAGAGACATTTTAGAAATTGCGAGCAGAATGTATTGATGTTAAAATATTGGAGAACTTAGCTACTTTTTTTTTTTAGGTACAGTCGAGTTCACAAATTTATTGGCAGTGACATTATTTCAAAATATTGTAAGCGTTAAAATGATCACAAATACATCAATAAAATGTTATATAAACTTCAAATGTATGTTACGGTAGTGCAGTAAATAATAACTGACTACTCTTCGGAACATAAATATCTAAATACTTTAGATTTCAATATATTTGGTGCAAAATAGGATTCGTAAATATCTATACAGCTTTGAATTATCAACTAAATACTTTTTACCATTAAATTTATTTTTGCTTGCCGGTGCAGAATTACGAGTAATGATGCAATCTTGACGTTCGTAATAGGACTGTACCATATTGACAACGTTCAAATTCAAATATTTTCATTTGTAGAACACTGGTAAACAAAAATTACAGATGTTAATATTAATAAAAAATAACCATATGTCTTGCCGTCAACGGCGCACATATATTCTAATTATAATTTCTAAGAGAGAGCTGGGAGTCACTATTTTGTGGATCGCCCGGAGGACACGGTGGAGAAAACGGTGGAGGTCTGGCCAGCTTGAGCGGAACACCGCCGTGTCCTCGCGGAGGCGATCGGTGGCGGCGATCTCTCGTGTCCGGCCCTGGTCCAAGCCATAGTTCGGAGCAAGAGCGAATCGGAAGCCGTCACCCCCTTTTGCGAAGCAGTAATGCTTGCGCGGGATGAGGCGGACCGCGTGAGCGCGCAGGAGATGCCCCGGGCGTCGGGAATCGCCAGTAGATTCGCCAGTAACTTAGACTTGCGGTAAGGACCAGGCCCGGGTCGACGGCGCGTCGTGTTCCCGTTCCTCAAAGAGATGTCAGCACTAAATGACGGGGTCTGATAGGGCCGATCCCTGCCAGGGTCGCGGGTTGTTCGAAAGAGATACCGTAGCCCTGACAAAAGCAACTGAAGAAACACGGCTGGGTTTTAGTCAGTAAAAGTCCCACACGCCCTCCCGCTCCACGCAGAGCGAGAGAAGTCAATTGATTATTTCCCACCCAAACAAAGAGCGTCCCCGAAGACTATACCTACTTATTTGTTTAAAACTTCGAGAAATTTCAAATTGTCAATATATTTTTAATAAAAATATTGCATAGATATTTGAGAACCTAACTTTGTGCTAAATAATATGAACAAGAGATTGCGCACATTTTTTTAGTCTTTGTCTGTAGCAATATTACTGATTTAATGTGGTCACATATTTATGATGTCACAGATTGTTTACAATTTAGTGTAAGGCAAAGCTGTTTAGAGTTATATGAAACTTTCCATTGCCTATATATTTTTGATTCATGAACATGCTCAGATATTAAAGAACCCGACTGTACATTCAACACCAGGTATTCTCATGAACAACGTGGTGATGGGTTTTCATCACAGCGAATCATCGAACACAAGGTTTATTACCTACAACTCAGGGACGATTTTCTTTACCGACTCCGTTGGGTATCCGAAACCGTTGCTAAATTCCAATTTATCGACCGCAAACGCAACTTTGGAAAAACAACCGACTCGCGATTAGCTCGGCCTATCAAAAGTAAAACACTTAAAATAAAAAATTAGTCTATCAAGTGTAACACAGACCATAAATCTTTGTTCATTCTTTTCTCAAAATTGTTTTTGGAAAAAAGTGGTTAAAAACTTTTACTTACTATTTTTATTTTTGTGTTTTGCAGTTTGCCACAGGTAAAATCACTTGGAATTTTTTATGTCATTAATAATAAACATCTTTTTTTTTCATTTACCAATTTAATTTTGATATTGAACAATGATCGCTTGCGTTGTATTGACTACACTAGTCGTTACGGTCTGGTGATTAAACAAATTACTTTCATATTGGTTTACGCACTATCTAGTAAGATAACAATGCAAGTTTCATCACCACAAAATTGTATAATGGAATATTTTGTTCAAGAAATTGCAAGTAAAACCATTGTGTGGAGTTGATAAAGCGAGAGATTTCTAAATTAAAATTCGCGTCAAGTGCTGCACTTTCAATCGCCAATGAGATTACTATTTTAAAAGTTTAAACTTTAGATTTTAGACTGTGTTAATTAATTATCGTGTATAAATAGGTATATGTTTGGGAGGGGTTTCAATGTAACCGACAAATCTATGCGTCTGAAGTTTGCACCGAAAACAGGAAACTACTGATTTTCTAAAATTAATACTGCAAGCTGGGACGTTAAAAATGCTCTGTAGTTTTCTAACTAAGAGAAAAAGTTCAATTAATGCAGATACCTTTAATTATGGAATGTATCAAGCCTTAAACCATTGTATGTACATTGCAATTGATAGGCCAAACCCTTGTCACCAAACAGAGGCTTACTTTGGTATTCCGAAGGAAAACAAGCGATCCCGACAACCATAAACCAATGGGTACGTGACGTCTAACGGAAAAGCACTACAATATAGTCAATCTAAATAAACAATCGGTAAGTTACCATGGTTACCACAACCCACTTTCTTTATTATCTTTCGAGCCACCTGTCGAACGGACGCGACTCGAATCGAGTGCTCGGATACGAAGATTGATATCGAAATGTTTTATAAAAGAGTTTCTAAGTCCATCCGAAGTATTTATTTTGACTATCATATTACGAATAATTAATATCTGTAATTACTGGATGATGTTATTTTAAAGAATTTCGAAGACTATATATTGTACTTTTTGCTTCAAAAAATATTATGGAGTTTCGAACTCATGCCAATTATTTTGCCCATTCAAACAAAAAGAAAGCAAAACAACGATTACTATGCACAAATTTAACACACATTATAAAAAAAAATACTTCTGCTTCTACGTTTCAAAATATCTGACACATATTTCAGAGTTTGTTTGTGAAAAGCCGAAACATCAATCGAACAAATGTCAGTTGAACTGTCAACGTCGAATTGCATCGAAATCTTTTTTCAAATATAAACGTCAAATGATAATCGCGTGAAACTTCAATAGGGTGATTGATTTGTGACAAAAACTGTTTGAAGGTAGCGAAATTGATCAGCAGAGATGTTTTTGTTCATTACTGAGAGAGCAGTAACAGTGTTTTTGTTCACTGCGATGCGAGTCGATTCTGGTTCACTTTTTTCGAAACACAATTACAATTACCTTTTTCCGAGAACTTCGTATAATAGTAGTATTTCCATTGAAGGAAACGGTTTATTAAAATGTCATGACATATACTTGCGGGAAAGTAGAGCATTTATTCATTGACACCAATTTATTGAAGAAGCTTCCTAGTTACAGTTTCCTTTTTGGCCTTTCATTTCTAAGCTAAGGATTTTCATTCTTCCTACTTTTCTCTTATTATGTTACAAATTGGCAAATATTACTTAGTGCTAAACATTTGATCACCTAGGGATAAAGCTAAAATGTCCCATGCACGTGAAAAATTAGAACATCACCTAACCTTCAAACTGGCATATAACTAAAATGAACCTCCAGGGCTTAAACTCTTTTACAAAGAGCTCTCCTACCGAATGCCATGCCTCCTCTTGCCAACACATTGTGTAGGGAACATTGAGACGATAACTATGCAACACATAAATCATCGATAAACCAGCCCTTATCAATACATCATCTAAACATACCAAACAAAAACTTGCTTAAAAACCTCCTGACCAAACAATGCATTTTAATTTCGTTATTTTATTTAAACACAGCAGGCAGGAGGTCTTTGTATCGCCTAGCTCAAATCATAATAAGTCCCTGTAATCAGATACTGGAACACTTTTAATTTTGTGCTGACCTTCGTCTGCCGGCAATTCACGAGTGAAAACGAGAGGCAGATTAACAATCGCAATCGTGCTGTACCTACCACCGTGCACCGATTGAAGAGTTTTATTGTTGTACTGCCGGTGACAGAACGGTTTGACTGAGGGGATATTTTTGTATTTCCGTTTAATCATAGTTTTCTGTGGGCACACGGCGGCCGATGTGGCGGTGTTTGGGGTCTACCAGTAGAAATGTTACAGCGAATATGCTGAAGATTTTTTGAAAAGACGTTTTGTTTTTCACGTTGATTCTTTCAGTCTACCACCTATTTGTGTAATGGTAAAAATATTGTTTAATGTTTAATCATTTAATTTTTCCTTTGTACCCAAGACTTAAGAAAGACTGATTGAAGAATTATTTGTTAAAGTTGAAATACTGTGATTTCGAGTATTAAAAGTTTGTTACGCACGATTTTACCACAATTGAGTTCAGCACGTTTGTTCACTCACCTTTTGTGCAGAACTCCCAGTGCACGCACTGGGCTGCAGATTCGTTAGTCTCTGTTTCCGCTGGCAAAGTTGTACTTAACTTTTGTAAGAGTACAGTGCAGCATATTTCTAAATGTTTATTTGAGTGAGTCCACTGAAAGAAACACTTATGCCATACACAGTGCAGTACCGTGTCGCACAGTTCCGCACACTGGTGGCATAGCGCCTTTACAGTTGATTCAGTAATCCTGCAAGACTTATAATCAACTAAAATGAACTAACAAATTATTAAAAGATAAGAACCTAACCTTACTAAAATTATTAATAAAATAAAATATGGCGTCGAAAAATTGCTCTGCATCGCTGTGGACTGGTAATGTACCCAAGATACCAGCAGCATTGCCACGTTGTATGGCAATGCTTAGCCTCTGGCCAAGATAAAAGCCAGCCACATCAAAATGAAGTAACATTTTACGCAATTAGAGACCATATCATGTTATAAATAAATGAAAAAAAAATATGTTGTTTCAGTTAGAATTTCCACCGCGACATTACCTATGCGCCCAATAGCCCGTCTATTGGGCGCTGCGAAGCCTTCGACTCACCGGCACGTGCGCAAGCGATACAAAAGTGACGTTATCCATTCCTCGAACGTGTTTGAATAAGATATAAAATAGAATAAAATGTTGCATAAAGGAAGAATTATATGTATTAAGTTAGTTAATGGTTAGGTATTAGTAAAATGAAGAAAAGAAAAGATGTGACGATTGTCAAAAGCTGGGAGACAAAAATTCTTCTAAATAAATTGTTTCTACATGAGTGGACTTTAACACTGCATTCATATTTCATAGATTAAGTTATCACGAAAATGTTCCCTCAAGTCGTGAATGTGACTTAAAATAACATGCTTGGCATTCTTTAGATTTTAAGATTACAAAGATGTGTGCTCCTGTTGTCACAGCCTCATTATCTAGGTATGTAGCAATTTCGGTTTGAAAATGGAACCTTTTATTTTTCTTAAATTTTGATAAGGAAAATTGCACTAAAATCTCTCAAGTTTTACATCATAACTAATATTCTTCTTCTTCGTGTCAATGGAACGACACTTGTTCAAATACTGTTGGCCCAAAACTTTGCCACTTCCACGGCGTTATTTGTGGCAGCACACAGGTCACTTTGGCTGCATGTTTCTGGGCACAGAGGGCCGGATAGGGGGTGGAGCATAGTTTGTGACATAGCTCCACATCCACACCCTGCTGCCGTTCCATCGGAGTAGCCCACTTTACGAGGTTCGACTTACACCTTCCCACAAAGGTTCGGACATGGTTGAAGGACTTCCAAGTGGACCACGGAAGGTTGCACCCTGCAGGGTGCTCGTTTGGAGGTAGATAATGAGTTGGTCGAGGAAAGCTATCCTGCCACAGCTTACAACGGGCGTTGACCGGGTTACCTAGTAGGGACGCTGTCGATTTCAGGAAACTGTGTCTACTTTTAGCCGTTGCGTTGGTAGTTGAGCGCCAAATAGAGGGTGTCTAGTGTCAGACTCCTGTTTGTGTTTCTCCACTGCGCATGCAACTTGTCTTCAGACTTGTAGAGGTGCTATGCCAGCCACATGCACATCATAACTGATAATTAGACACAAATATTATTTTTGTCAGACAAGGGATTTTACAGATAACTAGCACTTAAATACGTCATCCCCTCAAGTACAGACCCTTTTCCTAGAAACGGCTGATTCACTAAGTGAGGTGACGGACATTCTGACCTCCGCTATTAACGTTGTCATTGCAACATCTGACTTATTAAAATGCCCAGCAAACTTACAAAAAGGTTCCAAAAAAAACGGTACTTAATTCGGAGATAAAAAAAAGTTAATTGACTATCAACTTAAATTGCCCATATAGTCTAATCACTGCTGTTGATTCTTTGACAGTTGTATGAAATGGCTATAACACGGCAAATTGTCGTAGGATGATAATTTGCTATGGAATTTATTTCCCTGACTGTGCAACAACGTAGATAATTCCTACATTATTCAGGGATGTACTGACCAGCATGCAATCTTAAACAGGGGTCCAAGAAAGATGATCAGTCTACGGGCAACGCTATTGTCAAATCAGTTGGTCATGGAGGTAATGAAGTCGCCTCAAAAAATTAAGCAATAAAACCAATGAAAGTATCAGCCCCAGCTCTTAGATCTTATACAGTAAGTTGAACCGAGAGTACAATCATGTCAAAGTTGTCCATTGAAATAACCAAAAGTAGCTATAGCATTCTACTGCTTTAAAGGTTTTTATCCAAAATTCACATTAACTCCTTCCGCATCCGTCATTAAAATGCGGAAAGTGTGACAGCATGAAAGCTCGGAATGTATGTTAATTTATTGTTATAACCCAAAAAAAGCCGTGGAATAATTTGTCGGCAATGATTCCGCTTTATTTTTAGCATAATGATTTTGGCAAGGTTGATTTAAAACGAGAGCAAATCGGTGCAACAGTTACTGTGCGCGACAAATTCATAATAAAATATAAGAAACGAATGCAGTGACCTCTCTGAGTCATTGCTGTGACAACTTAGGTGATCTTTTACCGAATTTATATAAGTGACATTTTTATATAGGTACCTACTAACACAGAAAACGCTGCACTTAAAAGCCTCTTTATAAAATGATCTTTAATACGATCGAAGTATGCTATATGAATGCTAACGGATTCGATTCTGGAAACAAATAGATACTTCTATACTAATATACCGGTCCGATTTGAAAAATTGCATTTTTTACATCACGCTAATACTCTTAGAAGCCGAGCAAGAAGAAAAAAGTTACAAAGAACGCTAAGCGAAAACGAAGGGATAGTGCGGGCAGGTAATCCGATGCGCGGGCAAGGAATTTCACGAGGACGAAGTCGAGGACACAAGAAGGTTCGTAATAGTTTGGTCGACAAACAGTTTTTGAGGTACAAGTATTGGTAGTGGTCAGGTCTGACGTAGAGCTGGCCTAGCGTAGTACCCAATTTCAATAGAATAAGCGACCCGCTTATACTGGTTTTGTTACCACTGGCCAACAGTACCTAAGGGAAACATGAACCTCGACAAAAAAGGGTGAGAACGAAGTGCATTTTTATAAAGTGATATTTTGAAATTATTTATCTATAATGAGCTAATCATCAGCCCTTTTCGAACGTTAGGTTCTACAAGCTATCACCGCCAGGTAGTTACAATCAAGTTTAAATATACCTAACAAGAAAAACTTTTAAGCCACATAATTATGGTTTTGTGGAGGAGAGACTGAAAATTGTCAATTAATCTTTAGTGATCGGTACTGTGAGCTCTCTACGAGCTCAAGGTACCATGAGTAAACAAAAGTTTGTCCAATAACTTTTATAATTATTTCTATACGGTTCCACGTCTAATACATTTTTATATAGTTTATAATACATTGTCCCCGACGTTTGTTAGCTAATCTGACTCTTACTGTATTTTCTGGTATTCTAAAAATAAATCATTGCTTGTCCCGTAAATATGCCATCAACTTATCAAAATATGCATATATTTTGCATTAAATCACTAGGTTATAATCTCCACAGTACATTATTCAAGACTATTTGCAGACAAGACCCTTTTATTTATTCCACATGAACAACTGGACAAGATAAACACACAATTTGCATAGGTAATCAAATAATTATAATATAATTGCGGCCGAACTCAGCTGCACCTGACCAGTGCAAAGATAATCTCGACTAAATGCACTGTTAAAATGTCGTTTAAATTGATCGAATCCGGCTCTTTGTTTCTCTGCAATAACTAGTTGTGTGATTTTCTAAAGATAAGTAGGTACTATGTTATTGTGTAATATGGACACAGATATATCGAATCAAAGTCACAATAGTTAAACGGTGTGAAGTATGAATTTTTTCAGTGGCCTTGTATCAAATGGTCAAACGGGCCGGTTTAATTTAGGATTTTAATCTTTTCTTGGGTGGTGTCAAATCCAACAGCCATGTTCTGTTTTTGAAATGGTGTGTGCAAATTTTCTTCTTAATTGCACCAAAGAGTTTAGAACACTATTCTAAATTCGCAAACCTCCTAATATAGGTTGATATTTTTAAGTAGAAAAGCTTTGACAGCTTTTCTACTTGTTGTTATCCTGAAAGATAAGCTTGTGCACAGTGGCCCTACAACCGTTATACAGTTAAGTAGGAGCTGTAATCACGACCTCTCGATCACCTGTCAGTCCCTTGCCCCAGTGGACCGATGTCTTTTCAAAATTATGATTCATTGTTAAAGATTGAAAGTTTCATTCAACGTCTATTTATTGTAATATTATTCAGCCTGAACAATTAGTGAGATCTGGATTAACAGAAATATACCCTAACCTACAGAACCACTACTTTATTAATTTTACTAATCTCTTACAAAGCGTTTTAAGTCCTGTTTGTCCAAGTTGACCACACTGCAGTATTTTTACTTCAGGAAAAAGCCTCTTCGTCAAAAAAGGAACTAACGCCTCTCAGTGGTTTTCATCACCGTAGGTAAGTAGATATCCAGTGTCAGTTACAATATTAAAACATCAACATTTTATGTTTTCATTCAATAAACCACTTTTCTGAACCACATGATATTTATACCTCAACGCGGAAAGCCGGTGAATCAGACAGCCCTTGGAGGCGCGCGCGCAGGAGCGAGGTCGCACCGCCGCAGACCGGAGCTCGTGATACCGACTCCATCATGCCCGCAACGCCACGCCTCTGTGTAATTGTTATTTCAATCTAAGTACCCTATAGATTCACGATCAGTTTAATTTAAACTAGGTTTTTGTTTAATTTAAAACAACAGATTTAATTTATGACACTTGAGTTGCACATCGAGAAATACAGAAAGACGAGAAGTTTTTTGAAAATGATTTGTTAATAACCGACTCAATAAAAAAAAAAAAACAGAATCTTAACATAATATATTTATGAAAAAGCAGCAGAAATGGAGATGCTGATGTAGTTACATTGTAGCAATGTCCCGGAAAAGCTCTTTCAAAGATTTGAGCTCTGAGTATTTCAACAAAATTAACACAGATATTGCCTAGGTGAGTAAAATGTTACAATAAAATATTACACTTTTGTTCTTAGTTGTTATGTTGACGTAGGAACCTTTTTGCTTTCTTTGAAGGCATCAGTTGGATTATTAAATTGTGTTTTTATTCTACTAATGTACTTATTCACAATAAACACAACGTAATCAAAACTCGTTTCTTATCGAACTTCAATCTCAATGATCGAATGAAAAAAGAATAGGTCACTATGGTCTGCGCGTACGCACGACAAAAGGGCGCGGTCTCTATTATTGCATCTATTTCAGTTGTGTTATTCATAATTTTACAAACGCAAAATACATATTTATTACGACTTTTATTTACATGTAATTACCAGTACGCCTAAGCTACGCCATTATGAGTCTATGTAGCTTTTATGGAATAAATAAATAAATTATTTCTAATTATTATCGAGTAATTGAATAATAAAAATATTTATGTTCATAGACCTAGCTTTTGTTAATGGAATAGAACCTTAGTTCACAGCAATCAAATACCTATGCATTTAAGAGTAATAATATACTCCCTTTTTATGTCTTGTATATTTTATGTATAACCTGCCACAAAGAAAAACTAAGTTGGCAACGTAAGATAAAGATAAATAAGGCAAACCTATCATTAAAATGAAGAGCCAACGTTAGAAACAAAAGAATAAAAAGTAATTAGAAATCTGATTACCAACACAATAAAATCTTAATAGTTTCAACTACAATGCATACGATCACTTTCAACTTCATTTCAGTTCGGAAACAAACAACAAAAAATAAAAGAAGAATCACGGACAGCGAAAGCAATCGAGATAACCGCTAAAGATTTGTAATTAGATCTTTGACACAAGAAAGGCATAGAGTTTAGTGTTGTCCGTCAATTCGTTTAGATAAGCTATTTTAATCGAGAGAGCTGCATCATTGTGGCACCTGAACAGATCTCCAGTGTGACTTGATACTTTCGTATGGCAGAAAATACAGCTTACTGTGCTTTCATAGTGAGATTTGTCGTCACAATAGATTACTGACATTACTTCCTTGCAAAAAATAATCTTCGACTTATTGCAGTCACCAATTTACTGTTCCTAGTGCTGTGAATCTTACAACATCACTATTTATTTTTATGCAGGTACGGAGTGGTCGTTAGGAGGCCAGTCTTAACCAGTACCGGCTGCAGATAAATGTGGGTTTTTTATCACTCAAGCACAAACCGGCTATAATTTATAGTCAGAAAATAGGAAACCGCTCAAAATGAGATCATTTCTACTACCAAATTACCAAGCAGTGTTTACCATCTTATCGCCAAAGATCAAACGCGTTTGTCTAGATACACATAAAATTACTAAGAACACGGCAACGTCAAAAACAATTACCGCCGTACAACGCTTGGTCGAGTCATTGACAGTTAAGAGCTTGCAATTTCCCCCAGCATCCATTGCGGCGTCCGCCCTATTGCACTTAACCTAATAACGGTTGCAATCTCGGCCGGTATTGCTGTCGAAATGGCGGGGTCATCTATCCGGGCACTAATTGAGACAGTTTAGCTTAAGACACTGCCCGGTCGACAGACGTCCGTAAATTGACCGTTTAAGGTGAAAGTCAGGACCATCAGGGCCCTATGAGGAAATGTTAAAGTTCATTGTAGCTCCTGATATTACAGGCATGTTATGGTGTTGCTTCGCTCCGGGGCGCTGTCCGAGGTTCTAGCCGCATTTACGCTAAGGTCGAATGCACTGCCACTGTTATTATTTTATAATACAGAATTGAAGGTAGTCGGTGCAGTTTAGGTAACACGGTTTAGCTAGCAATTTAAAGCTGCATGCCACTTAACTTATTATGTAATTTTTGCCATTAATAACAACGGTGAAGAAGTTTGGAACTTACCTAATTGTGATTGATTGAAGATTGTGTTGCAATGTTATCAAAAAGAAGACATACTCTCTACTCTTCAGAATAGATTGCGCATGTGTGTCTCTTTAGATACGGAGTCACACCCTCTTAAAAGACTTCTCCTAAAAAGATGAAAAGAACTCCACCATTTTTGCTTTCCGTATGTTAACATTTTTCTTGCAATGTTTTCTGCTAGTCGATATTACACTGGAGAAGAGATAAAGCTGTACAATAATCTATCTAAAAAGAACTAACGCCGCCATCTTGTTCTTTCAATACATTGCACAAAACAATTTCATAAATGTTTAAAAACAGCGCCCCCATGTCAACGTCATTAGTTAGAGCGAAAAGATCCTCGTAGCACTATAAGTTCGTCATTCACTTCCAAGGCTCTAATACCATCCACCTTAACCAGAATCCACCGATACCTCGAACTGTTCGAACTGGTGTACTGTCCATGCAATCTGATTTACGCGCGCGGCTCCGTTCCTGAAGCCAGCGTCTACTATAAAGTATACGTTTACCTTTTTAGGAATGCTAATTCCTGTACAGATTATTCATTGCTCTTGTCTACATAAATTTGTTGGCGGTGCACTAAAATTGTATGGCAGGCGGCGCCGGTGACAATATTTAAGGAATTTAATAATGCAGAGCTACTTTGGGTTTACGATATGCCTTAATAAGGCTTGTAGCTCGAAGTAATCCGTGCAGAATGTTCAATCTAATACTCGTAGATAGTAGCATCTGGGTACAATGGAGGCCTATTTCTCCCGCCAAGCAGGGTTGCTGTGTTCCAAAATTGAAAAAAAAAACACGGAAACCTACACGGGCACTTATGAAACGTCAGAAGCTAGGTTCTATTTGGTCGTTTCCTATAGAGAACAGCCGGCAAGAAACTCCTTTAAAAACAATTGACTTTTACAATATTTTCAAATTACAGTGTTAATAG
The DNA here is from genome assembly GCA_963555695.1 of Dasypolia templi. Taxonomy (NCBI): domain Eukaryota; kingdom Metazoa; phylum Arthropoda; class Insecta; order Lepidoptera; family Noctuidae; genus Dasypolia; species Dasypolia templi. The sequence continues at coordinate 9,605,412 of OY743157.1, forward strand.
GTATGGGAGGACAGTTTAGACCTGTTAACAAGTACGAGATACTTAACAAAACTGCAAATAGTCTAGAAATCTACAGTCTACGAGAACGTTCTCAGATTACCAAAAAAAATGTATAAAAGTAAACTAAATAATAAATATTAAAATCTATTTAAACCAAATGCCATGATTGCCATTACAACTGTTACAAAACTGAATTAACATGCTGTCCACAAAGTAAACTAACTAAGAGTTGAACTTAGAATTGTAGGTATTAAAGGGAGCTATGGGTGCTTAGTGTTTTTCAGGCACTTGAGATATTTTCCGCTGTATCTCTGTTATTGCAGATATCCGATGGCTGATGGCAACATTACTTTTAGGTGGGCGATCAGTTGGTTTTCCTAAAATAATTCATTAATAGGTAATTCATAATTTAAATGTATGATGAGGATTACTCGTACATTACATTTAAAAAATATTTGTTTTATTATTTAAAAGAATGATTCGTGGAAGATTTTGTATTTGAATATTTTTTTCTTATCCTTATATTTATAATTTATTAGCTTTTTAATTTAAATAATTTGTTTCCTGACACAAATTAATACCAACACCAACCGAAAGAAAATATGCTGTGGAAACTAGGATACGGAAAACAGCCTCTGCGATAGGCAACATCTAGCTAATTCAGAGAGAGATGACTCAAAAAATACCTGTCCTAGTGACAGAAGTGGAGAGCGGTGAGGTCTCCGTCATCCCGTGCAATGCTATAAATCTAATAAAAAAATGTTTGTTCCCAATAAATTCATGATCAAGATACACAAACAATTTCATTCTAAACACCGGTTACTACCAATTACATTGAAATGTACATTTATCTAACCATTAGTATAAACATTAATAATGATACAATAAAAGCACCTGTAAACCTATTATTTATCTGCAATGCTCATAGCGAAGGCCTTTTCTGAAACACCAAAGCTTTAATTAAGAATAATGTTATGTTACACATTAAATATTAAATATTTAAAGTGTTGTTATTTGTTTTATTTTGTTTGAATTTGAATTAATTATAGTATTTGCACTACACTAGGACATGAGTTTCTGATGCAATCAAGTGGATTGATCTTTTGACGGGTGCAACGGATTCACAGTTTTTACAGAGTTAATTGCTATGCAAAATACAGGCTGACTGGTTCAACGAGGACATAGGATTGTTCTTGTTCTAGGTAGCATATTCAGCCTATAATTGCTGGGACACAGTTCTCCTCTCTTCGAGACGGCACGAGCTGTAATCTACCACGGGAGCCCAGAGTGTATTGGTAGATGTCACGCCACAAGTCTTGGAATTATTGGTTGCGGGGTGGTTTTGGTTTCTAGATATGAAAAACATTTAATTATTCTAACTTTATATTTTCATAAGCCTTCTTCCCATGGGGGAAGGCAGAAACTACAGAAAGCCACCAGTTACGAACAACTTTTTTTTTTTGTATAAAACGGTACCTTGATTGCTCCTATTCCGTAGTGAGATAAACATATTACATGAACAAACACCTGGACCTGTTGTTGTATAATATCAATACAGCGTTTTTCAGCTACAACTTTAGATGCGCATGGACAGGTAAGTGGTATCAAGTATTGGTGAGTAGTTCCGACAACTTAGACTGTCACAATACCAATTATTGTAACTATTATAATAATAAAACAAACATATAGACACCAACTCCATCATGTCTGCCTCTCAAAATGGATGTAGGAACGGGTCCCGCGGTACTAAGGAGCTACTCCTCATTGATATGGCCATTGGCCAACAGGTTCGACGTTCCCGAAAGGATCTGTCGACATGTTGGATAGATTACAAGAAGGCCTATGACTCGGTGCCACATACGTGGCTCATGAGGGTGCTGGAGTTGTATAAAGTAGATGCAACTCTGCGCACCTTCTTGATGGCATGTATGGGGCGATGGAGGATGGTCCTTCGCTATCCAGGATGTCGGAATATCCTGAGGAATAGCGAGCCGATAAGGATCGAGCGAGGCATATTTCAGGGCGATAGTTTGAGCCCGCTTTGGTTCTGCTTAGCCTTGAATCCTCTAAGCACACTGCTGGAGGATTCAGGTCTAGGCTATCGGCTGGGGAGAGGTGGTCAGGTTATATCTCACCTTCTGTACATGGATGATCTAAAACTCTTTGCCCCCAACAATTTGCAACTAATGGAGCTACTGAAAGTAACTGAAACTTTCAGTAGCGCCATCAGGATGGACTTTGGTGTGGACAAATGTATGGTCATGAATGTAAAGCGAGGGGAGATTGTGGAATCCGTGGGAACCCAACTCTCGGATTCCATAAACCTTAAAGCCCTCTCCGCATCCGAAACCTATAAGTATTTGGGTATGTCGGAAGCGTCGGGCATCAATGATACTGACATGAAGCAATCGTTGAAGGAGCGCTTCTTTGGCCGCCTGAAGAAAGTGTTAAATAGTCTTCTGTCAGGCGGAAACAAGGTGCGCGCCTTTAACGGTTGGGTCATGCCAGTTTTGATGTACTCTTTCGGCATACTCAAATGGACTCAGACCGAACTCGACGCCCTGGATAGGAGGGTCCGTACACTGCTGACTGCAAACCGAATGCATCACCCACGATCATCGGTAATGAGACTGTATATCCCGCGAAAGTGTGGAGGTCGAGGCTTTTTAAACGCTAAGACCCTACACAATCGCGAGATATGCAGTCTCAGGGAATATTTCCTAGAAGCCGACGTGGGGATGCATCGTGATGTGGTCGCGGTGGACAAGGGCCTCACCCCGCTCTCCTTGGCCAAAGAGAACTGGCGCAAACCTGTAGTGCTTGACACTAATGATCGCATGGAAGTATGGCAGAGTAAGGAGCTTCACGGACGCTTTTTCCGGGCCCTACATGGACCCGATGTAGATCTTCTAGCGTCCGTGACCTGGCTACGTTTCGGTGACCTCTTTGGAGAAACCGAAGGTTTTATTTGTGCAATTATGGACGAAGTTATGATGACGAACAATTACCGGAGATTTATTGTGAAAGACGGCACGGTTGACATCTGTCGGGCATGTCACCGTCCGGGGGAATCAATAAGACACATTATCTCCGGGTGTTCTCGTCTAGCTAACGAAGAGTACTTGCATAGACACAACCTTGTAGCTAGGATTATCCATCAGCAACTTGCTCTGAAATACAGCCTTGTGGAATCGGAAGTGCCGTACTACAGGTACGTGCCCGACCCAGTTCTCGAAAATGGAAATATCACATTGTACTGGGATCGATCCATCATCACTGACAGGACTATTATTGCCAATAAGCCTGATATAGTGGTGGTGGATCGAGTACAGCGGCGCACAATGATTATTGACATAACGGTCCCGCATGACTGTAACCTCGTGAAAGCCGAGAAAGATAAAGAAATCAAGTATCTTGATTTGGCTCGCGAGGTTGTCGACATGTGGGATGTGGACTCAGCAATCATTGTGCCGATAGTCGTGACAGCCAATGGCTTAATAGCCAAGAGCCTCGACAAACACCTGAGGAGGCTCTCGTTGGGCAGCTGGATCAAGGGCTTGATTCAGAAAGCGGTACTTCTGGACACGGCTCGCATTGTCAGGAGGTTCCTCTCTCTGAAGCCCTGACCGCCGGTAGCTTGGACCCTGTTCCCGATACCGGTGGGATACTATTTTTTATATTTTTAAATGTTTTTAATTATTATTTTTTCAGATTTTTTAAAAAATATTTAAAAATGTAATTTATAAGTTTGTAAAATATAATAAAGGAGATAACAATAATAATGATTATTATGCCCCAGGCGCGCCAACTTTGAAGCCTATGATGACCAAGAACCGCTGCAGCAAACCTCCAAAGAAGCCCGAAGTCAGCTTGCGTGCCGCAAATTCGAACACACAGGTGTACCTACATCTCCCGCCTACGGTACAAGCCGAGGGTTCAGTTACTGGAGTCGCACCGCAACGTCAACTTCAAGGCATTCGTGGTGCGCGTACCGAATTGCCCGTCGTCATGGAAGAAGACTTTTGGCCGCAGGACGTGGTGTTCCGTTGCTTCCGCCGACAAGTACCACAGGACAGCACAATAACAAGCTCGGGAACATTACATAGTTGGGGCTACTGTCATAGTTTTAAGCCATACTATTGTGTCGTTTATTTATTTTTATCCTTATTTTGCTACATCTTAAAAAAAAAACAACTTAAAAAAAAACATTTCAAAATATAAAAAAATGTGGTCCGCCGGTATCGGGAGCACGGTCCAAGCTACCGGTGGTTAGGGCTCCAGAGACAGGAAGCTCCTCACAATGCGAGCCGTATCGAGGAGTACTGCCGTCTGAGTCAGGCCCTTGATCCAACCGCCTAACGAAAGCCTCGAGAGATGTTAGTCGAGGCTTTTTGCCATCAGGCCATTGGCCGATACGACAATCGGCACAATGACAGCTGAGCTCACATTCCACATGTCAAAAACCTCGTGTAAGTAATAAGTAAGTAAGTCGAGATATTTAATTTGTTTCTCTTTCTCAGCTTTCTCGAGGTTCTCGTCATGTGGAACGGTAACATCGATAATCATTGTGCGGCGCGCTAATCGATCTATCACTACTATGTCAGGCTTATTAGCGATAATAGTCCTGTCAGTAATGATAGACCGATCCCAGTACAACGTGACAAGGTCATTTTCGAGAACTGGGTCGGGCACATACTTGTAATACGGTACCTCAGAATCCACAAGTTTATATTTGAAAGCAAGTTGCTGGTGAACAATCCTGGCTACTTGGTTATGCCTGTGCTCGCCGTTAGCCAGACGAGAACAACCAGAGACAATATGTCTGATGGACTCACCTGGACGGTGGCATGCCCGACACACGTCAACCGTCCCGTCCTTCATAATATGTCTCCGGTAGTTATTCGTCAAGATAACTTCGTCCATAATTGCACAGACGAAACCTTCAGTTTCCCCGAAAAGGTCACCAAAACGTAGCCAGGATACGGACGCTATGAAATCTACACCAGGCTCATGAAGAGTCCTATAGAAGCGCCCGTGAAGCTTCATACCGCCTTGCGGTCATCGGTAGTAAGTACTACAGGTTTGTGCCAGTTCTCTTTAGCCATGGAGAGCGGGGTGAGCCCCTTGTCCACTGCGACCACATCACGGTGCATACCCACTTCGGCTTTAAAACAATATTCCCTGAGACTACACGTACAACAGGACAGCACAATAACAAGCTAGGGAGCATTACATAGTTGGGGCTACTTACATAGTTTTAAGCTATATTGTTATTAAATTATCTAAAACAGAAAAATAAAAACATCTAAGAATTAATTGCAGAACAATATCAGTGAAAAATATAAATAAGTAACAGTTTATGTTACACGTTACAAACTGCCTGTAAAGCTATTATTTTTAACAAAAAAAAGATCTTATCGTTTAGGTATTGTTTGATAAATTTCGATACTGCATCTATTTGCAAGACTTCTTTATACCTCGAAACTCTTCTGCTACCGCAATGATTGTGTGCAAAAGCGTGATGAGTGCAAAACGCGACCGTTTGTTTTAGTAATAATTAAAACAAAAAACAAATTAGAAGTGTGTTAAGTGAGTCTAATAACTTCGTTGCTGAAGGTGCTCAGCTATTAGAGCCACTCGTTTGTATATAAACGAGCATACAATTACTGGACCCCAAGCTGGGGTCGATTATAATACATGTTTTTTAATGTCTTCAAAGTAACGAGACGGTATGTTTAACCGCAGTTAACGTGGTGGTTTTTAAATTAATTTCGTAGGCCGTTTATTGAAGATAGATTAATTACGGAAAAGTTAAACTTGGATTTTAACAGCATAGGCAGATGAAAAAGCAGTGTGGTACCTATTTATTCGCTTGTATTTTTGACCTCGTGGACCAAAGGCCCATTCTTACTCTACCATTATAATTACCTTTTTTTAGGCCCGTGTATCACTACAGCATTGTCAGAGACACAAGTATGAGACCACTAGTTAATATGTAATGTTATTGATTTACTTATTATTATTTTGTTACTCTAATAATATATGTAAAGCGTATTTACATATATTATTGTTTTATAAATGTTGTCTTGATTAAATAATTAATTTAAGCACTTGCACTAATATTAGCCATAGTTGTTACATTGTTAAGTTTAATTTATTTGACTTTCTAAGGTAACGCAGTGTGTAACTAATACTTCCGTTAACAGATGGCGCCTGGTGTGTCTTACTGCTTTACCATAGAACGCAGTTTTGGGACGTTACGAAAATGTAAGTCCCACTGACTTACATTTTCGTAACGTCCCAAAACTCGTGCAACCTTTGAAGCGTAAGGTGCTCCAAGTGGAAGTAACTAAATATATTTAATTTTAGTATACCAAGAGTGTTTTATTTGAATAGTGAGTCCAACACAAGGCAGTATCTAAGTGCGATTTAAATCGACCCAACGCGTTCGCTCTAAGTTTGCCGGTCCCTGGAATGCGCGTCCCCTCCCCCCATCTACCTACCGCACCGCTGAGTCGCCCTTTCAGTGCCTAAATCAACGTTATCGTAAGCGCGTGTGATTGTTACCAATTCGGCATCTAAATATTCTTCAGTTTTCTCGATATTTGCTAGAGTTGCTGACGGTCAGCTTTGGGCGAACTGGATTTAGCTCATATTAGATATTGCAACGGCCACAGTTTACTGAAGCGCATATTTTAATCCATAGGACTATATCATTAGCAGGCATTACAATACTCTGCCTATAATTTAATAACCTACCTTTTACCACTGCAAATTTAACCCTTTGGATTGGAGTAGGTCTCAAATATTCTATCGTTTTAATCAAAATTCCTCACAAACTCTACCCACCGCATAGTTTTGTGGAACAAAGCAGTAAGTGCGGTATTCATCGCGAGTGTCCTTTAGCTAATAGTTTAATTGCGCTGTTCGGTTAGGGGCAGCGATAGAGATCAGCGCTGCAGCGGTGCGGAGGTCATCCGCCCGCTCCGTGTTTTACTGAACTATTCATCAGGCTTGCATAACTCGGGGAGTATTCATAGTTGAAACTCAAAGCATAAACATCGCGTTTTCCTTCTCAGAAGTTTTGGCAGAGGGTGTACTTATACATTTCGCCAGATATCAACCGGGCACAAATCCAGACTCAATATCTAATGCTCAGCGGTAGGCAGTCAAAAGCAGTCGTTGAAAATGAAATAGATTAAAAGCCCACTTGATGTTAAGAGATGGTCTCTTGATAAATAAATGATAAATGATTTATTTCTGCAAGTAGGTTTGTACAAACACTTTTACACGTCAATCATATTTTTTTTAAACAACTAGATGAGGTCGGCGTTTCCTTCAGACTACTCTGAGAACAAAGGCCGAAACAAACGCAGAATCAAGCTCTCCCTTTTATTTCTATGATCTTGCTTTATCGCATGGTGTACAAGTTGCTTGTCTTTTTCACCCTAACTAATGTTATAAATGCAAAAGTAACTTTTTTTATTGTTTGTTACGCTTTCACGCCAAAAATGCTAAACGGATTTGTATGAAATTTAGCACACAGATTGACCATGACCTGGGTAAGGACAAAGGCTACTTTTTATCGTGGATCGCAGACGAAGTCGCGGGCAACAGCTTGTCTATTACGAATGCAATGAATGCGACGGTTTTGTGAGGAATTGAATTCGGCGGGTTGCTATGATTGATTACCTATTCACATGCACCACTTGAGTCTCTAACGTTGACATGACTGACCGGTGACAGGACGGCGACATGACTTAAGTGTGGATGTACCTTTACTTAGGATGACACATTCTAAACAGTTTGTTTGTTTGTTTGTTTGGCATCTCGCAGGTCAACCTATGAGGTTGTCGTCTGCTTAAGCGGACTTGCCTGTGGTTGCCCTAATAAATTAAGGCCTCCAGCCAGGACTTAAACTTAATGCTAACTAAAACTAAGCGACAACGCTAAGGTTCGTACACCACAGGGGGTGCCCCCTGTGGTGTACGAACCTTGGCTTAGGGCGTCGCTGGAAGAGGGCAGCAAGTGACTAGCTGGATCAGGATTGATATTATTATGGGACGAATTTAAAGCTACAGGCTCAGTGGCACGGGCTGGCTCGAGCAAGGGTCGGGAGGGGCGTGGATTTGGGCATCGCGGCGGGCCTCGGCGGCGAGGACGGTAGGACGTCGATCGGGGCATTCTAAACAGTTTAGTAGTGCCTCTTTTATAACTCAAAACGAACTAGACAATACATACATCTGCAACATTAACTTTAAAATCAACTAGTTTTCGCTCGCGTGTTTGTCGGAAAATATCCCAAGGGAACGTAGTACCGGAAAAAAAAATTACATGTGTTAATTAACGATCTATGTGGCACTTTCATCCAGCCGTTTTGGCGTGATTGAGTTACAAACATACAACCATACAAACATTCACATTTATAATATTAGTAGGATAGTAGGATTAAAAAACGAGAACTGATTTCAAACTATGAATACGGCACACGTATAACGTCAGCAAAGTCCGATGAGTTAATAATATTATACAGAATTATCTCAAAACGAGGATCATAAATAACGTTCTAGTTAATTTTTGTGTGCTGCCTTTGAGGTTGAGGTCAGATCTAAATGATCGTTCCTGACCAAATAATTAATTTTAATTTATTAAGTTCTTTGTTTACTATTTAGTAAGTTGTCTTACTTGCCAGATGTTTAGCCGATCATGTAGAAAAGAAGATCAATTACAACAGTACAGTAACTTGTACCTGAATAAGTGACTGGCCCAGACTTACGAGTTACCCCGAGCGCTTTCCTTTGTGTAAATTATTTCATCTCTACTACTCTGCCAACGGTGAAGGAAAACATCGGGAGAAAACCGCCATGTCCTAGAACCACAAATCTGAAAGAGACATGTGATATCTACCAACCCGCACTGGGCCCACGTGGTAGATAAGAGGACTTCTCCCTTTCGAAGAGAGGACGCCTGTGTCGCAGCAGTGGGAACAATAAAGGCTGATTATGATATACCGACCTAAAAACTTAACCAGCCGCATGCAAGCGAAGACGTGTAAAGACAGGTATTTTTGTAAGCGACTTGAGGTAGGCGAAATGTGCCGTACCATAGGTACATCTCTGTCCAACCCTTTACGGAAACAAGGCGTTACGTTATGACGGGGTAGGTACGCTAGAGATATCACTAAAGAACAATGCTCAAAACGTGCCCACCCTTGTAGCACTTTAAAACCTATGTTAATCGAAGGGCCAGAGCCATCTTATAATTTTATTGTATTACAGCGAAACTGTTATGTCCATCCCAAAAAAGTAATACCGACATGCAAAAACCGGAATCAGTCACTATTATGTTCCCAGTTATTATAAATAGGGCAAAAATTAACATATTATTTAAAAATACTATTATAATAAGATCAGATTTTGGTATGATTTTTATTTGCAGAATTCATACCAAAAATGACTTGGGACTTGACAACTGCGTTGTTGCAGAAAATGTTAGCAGGCAGCAGGCTTCGTTCAGGACCGACGAGTGCATAAATATGCTTCCCTGAATTGTCAAAAGAAGGTTTTATTTGGTTTAGCTTGGAGACATATCTTCTTAAACTGGCAGCATCCCTTGCCAGCGAATATTTACGTGGCGGCGCGGCGTCTATAACATAGAGGTTTGTGCAACTCCAAGGCCAATTATGATTCAATACGGTATAGACACGGAAGATTGTACTATTCTGAGTGGTCGACTTTTATCAAGACATTGGTCAAATACGACCTATTACATGTATTTACTACTGAATAACGCACAGGGCAAACATGTGGTACTATAGGATTGTAAGGCCTTTATAGAATTTCCTTGGGCCAGCCAGAGCCTGGGACAATATTGTAATATAAACTGAAAACACCAAGTAATAAATGTGTTTCAATAAAAGTAAAGGGTTTTTATTTGTAATTAAAAAGGAATTTTATTTTAAAACTCTTAAAAGCAAAAATAATTCACGAAAACGGAATTCAACAGAATTCTTCATTGAACTTTTTTCTAGCTGCGAAGCAACTGTACGAAATGAACATCCTAATAATGTATTTCTCATGTAAGTGACTGTAGTCTTTTATGACAATAAATTTTCTTTAAACACAACTGTATTTGTTGAGTTGTATACCATGCGGGAGTCTCCGTTTTGTTGATTCCAAAGAGTTGTTTGAAAAGTCGCAAGGAAGGTATTTAATCATCCCACATTGATATTTTTCTCGGTAACAGAAGAAAAGCATCGTGAGAAATTGTATTTTTTTTGCTGTCCAATTAAATAATAATATCTTAGGATTACCAAAGATGCTTTGCGTGGCGGTCATGAAGCGCCGACGTCCGCGTGGTGAATAAGACTCAGTTGCTGATATGAGGGTGCCAGTGCTTCGCCAGTGATAATGTGTTAAGTAGATATAGGCAGTGACATAGTTTGCACAGACATCTTCGATTATTCAATAAAGTACATAAAACGGCAACATAATTGGACTTAATCCGGTTTCTTTATGACGATACAACTTTTTTCAGTTTCACTGCCATGCAATAAAATGACGAGAGGGCTATGGCCCTTCGATTAACATAGATTTTAAAGTGCTACTAGGGTGAGGACGGTGTCCATATATTTTTGAGCATTGTTCTTTATTATAGTGACTCTCACATTATGCGGGTTTACATTTAAAAAGGTACACGTATGGAATACAAATCACAAAACATATAAGTTACAATTGTATACTTTTAGGTATCTTTATCTGCATCCACTCTAGTTTTTCATCTCCTGCTTTTGGCATACGATGTTCAACGTAGGTGGCTGAAAAATAAAATAAAAAACTCTTTTAACTGTTTTAATACATTTTTGTGTATAAGACAACATGGCACCTGTCCCTTCCTCCCAAGAGGAAGCGACTTTCAGCAATTTTCATTTTTATTTATTTAACCATTTCTGATTCCTGTCTTTTGCTTTTCTTGCTGAAGTAACGTACACAAGATTGAAGGTCCCGAGACAGTGAAAGAAATACAGATACTGACTGTTCACACCGGCGACAAGTATTCGTTTGTCGCAGCGACAAGAGCTTTCAAAGAGGTCGTTCAGCGACGCTCGCTTGGCGGGCAGAGCACTCGCTGAGAGACTCACGCTCGGTACATACGCATACCAGCGAGTAATCGCTCGTCGCCGTAGCGTGCTCGTTTCTATTTGCTAGATAATGTTTCAGACAAATATTCAAAAAGATAGAATCAGTTTGACAAAACGAATCTGTTCGGATGCGCTACTTATCTACACTGCACGATACAGCTGTTTAGTTTTTTCATACGTAATTCGTTTGTTAAAAAGTCCTGAAAACGATATTTTTTTTGGAAATAAGCAAAATATTGTTAAAATAACCTTTCTTCAACAGTTGCACAATATCATCAACGCTTCTAACTGGTTGACTCAAAATCTGTGGTGCAGCCACTGGTGTATTTAAATCCTGGAGACCACCTGCGGCGCCTGTGGAAACCAATTTTATAGAACACTAGCTGGTACCCGGTACGTTGCTGCCTTTAAGTTTATTATACTGTAGAGATTATTAACCTATTTGTGATTAAATGCAATCTTTATGCAAACGTTGATAAGTAGATGGCCTCATAAAGAGACAAACATTAATTTAGATAGAGAATAGACGAAACAATCGTAGGTGTCAAGATCTTGGCTGACCAGACATAATCTTGGTCAGATCATGTGAAGACCATGTGGATTGATGACTGAAATGGTCTTTGAGGAAAAAACCACACAGATTGAGTGGATTTGTCCAGTCAGTGCACGTATTTGTCAGTAATCGTACAAATCAACTCAAAACTTAAGGAACTCAGCGATTCGACGAACAATACCAAAGAGAGGACATTGGGTAGGCCACATTATTACTAAAACCGTCAGACCGAGTTTAAGATTAAAATTATCTGAGAAAATAAAAATAAACACGAAAGTGAAAAACAATGACCCACATAGTCTTAACATTCACAATAATAACAATAAAATAATACTTTAAGAAAGTAAATGATCATGTCATTGTTTATATTATTAACATATTAAATAAAAAAACGGAATAACGTTATACAAATCATATGAGGATCATGTAGATAGGTTTCTGAGGAAATAACCGTATAGATTTGAGTGAACCTGTACCCTAATTGCGTAATACACAATCGGAATCTGAATCATTTTCAAATAGATTGCTAATCCATTGCTTCTTAAGTTCGATAAAAATTCTGCTCAACAATATATATAACGCAATGAATGTTCTTGAACCGTCAAAATCAAACAGATTAGTCGTAATCGTTTACGAAAATGTGTTACGCAATAAGGTTGCAGTTCAGTCAGTGCACGCATTTGTCATTAATCGTGTCGCTCAGAACCTAGGGAGCTCAACGAGTTGAGCTGTTGAGTTGAAAGGACATTTGGGTTTCCGCATTAAGTACTTAAACTGCCAGATTATCATTGGAAAACTAAGATAGACAAAATATATAAAAATATAACCCACTAAGTCCTCACAAAATAATTAAAATAAAAGTATTATTACACTTTATAAACTAAATATTCATGTCATTGTGTATGTAATAATAATCATAAAATGTCAAAGTGAAAAATTTAATAAAACAAACAAAAAAAAATCATTCAGTCCCAAGCCTTTTTTGTCGTTTATTATAAAAGCGTATACATTGACATCTGAACGAGCCACCTATTTTCTTGAGCCTTGTGGTAGGTACAACAGATTTGTGGTTGTTCCTAGTACGTATATTATGGATATCACTGTATTTTCTAAACCATTTTATGTTTTAATAGGCAAATAAAAGATTTTCAAAAATATACTGAGAGGCACAGTCATTACATTAAATTTCTTTTTCTTTCTGAGAGAGTGTCTCGGACTTAATTTATAAATTGATCTAACCGCTCTTTTCTGAAAAACCCCTCAACAGAATACCGTACGACATAACACTATGAAAATAGCTAAAGTACACTAAACGGGCTATGTCTATATCAGTTAAATTATGATTTTTTCTGACAGCGTATGCCGCGGAGCTTAGCTTTTTTGACAATTTATCAATATGTAGGGCCCCACTGAAGCATAGCATCCAAAGTTAAGCCCAAAAATACTGTGCTGTCTTCTGGTTTAAATTTTTTGCCTAACGTGAGGTAGAGTAAAATTGATGCATTTGGTCTTTTTTTACAGAAGTCTAAAGAAGAAGTCGGAAACAGTAGTGCTTTTTGTAATTTGTTGTTGTTTGTTTGTTTGGCATCTCGCAGGTCAACCTATGAGGTTGTCGTCTGCTTAAGCGGACTTGCCTGTGGTTGCCCTAATAAATTAAGGCCTCCAGCCAGGACTTAAACTTAAATACTAACTAAAACTAAGCGACAACGCTAAGGGCACCCCCTGTGGGGTCCGAACCTCGGCTTAGGGCGTCGCTGGAAGAGGGCAGCAAATGACTAGCTGGATCAGGATTGATATTATTTAGGGACGAATTTAAAGCTACGGGCTCAGCGTCGCGGGCTGGCTCGAGCAAGGGTCGGGAGTGGCGTGGATTTGGGCGTCGCGGCGGGCCTCGGCGGCGAGGACGGTAGGACGTCGATCGGGTTTTGGGCTTATGTAGCGTGCTGGTGGCCTTACTACTCTCCTGGAGGAGGGTAGTGGCGTCGTCGGGGGCGATTAAAGTATGCCTTGGTCGGCGAATACTACTAATGCGAGAGGGAGTGTAGCGGGCGGCCGCTGTAATCAGGGGGTTAGAATGTTTGATGCCGCAGTCGAAGAAACGCTTAGATAAGCGTTTCATGAACTGTTTTATGGTTGGCATTTTAAGGTCGACGTGAAGATCTATGTTTCGGACATAGTAAGGGGCACCCGTAACCCTTCTGAGGAAACGGTTTTGGAGGGTCTGCATCTTATGGAGATGACGTGGGTGAGCGTGCGCAAATACAACGCAGGCATAGGTCAGGATGGGACGGATGACTGCGGTGTAAATGCGGAGCTTGCATTTAAGGGACAGTTTACTACGGGCTGTCAGTACGAAGTGGAGCCTGCTAAGAGCGAAGGAGGCGCGCGCGCGAACCGCCTTAATATGAGCCTTAAAGGTAAGGTTTTCATCGAGGATCACGCCTAGGTATTTGGCTTGCTTCTCCCAGGGGATCGGCTTACCGTACATAGTGATCGGGCTGGGAAGTGGGGGAGGGAATCGACGACGTCTCGAGAAGAGAACCGCCTGACTCTTATCGGGGTTGACCTCGATTCTCCATTTCCGGAACCAAGCGCCTAAGACGTTTGCGGATGTTTGGAGAGTTTGAGCTATAGCGTTGGGACAGTGACCGGTATAGTAAACGGCAGTGTCGTCGGCGAAGAGAGCCAACTGAGCCTTTTTACTTTTTGGGATATCGCTGGTGAACAGCGTGAAGGCGAGAGGAGATAGTACGGAACCCTGAGGGACACCGGCGCGAATAGGATTAGGGGACGAGAGTGCTCCCTCGATGCGATAGCGAAAGGTGCGATTCGACAAAAAGTCTCGTAAGATGAGCACGAGACGATCTGGAACTCCTAGTTGGTAGAGCTTGTATATCAAGCCGTTGTGCCAGACTTTGTCGAAGGCTTTCGCTATGTCAAAGAATAGCACACCCGTCGTCGCGTTACGCTGCAGACCAGCGCATAAGTGCTCTACGATGCGGTGGACCTGTTGGGTGCCCGAGTGTTGGCTTCGGAAACCGAACTGCTCGTTGGGTATGAGGCTCTTTGCTTCGGCGTAGTCTTTGAGACGCATATAAATAAGCCTCTCGTAGATTTTGCCGAGACCATTGAGTAAGCTAATAGGGCGGTAGCTGGAGGGCTCAGACTTTGGCTTGCCTGGCTTTGGGATACCGATGACGGTGGATTCTTTCCATGCTTGTGGGAAAATGTTGTTGCTCAAGGCGCCATTGAAGATGGCGGTCATAAGCATTATTAGCGGGGCAGGGAGGAGTTTGTATACTTTATTGGTAATACCGTCCGAACCGGGGGCCTTACAAGCGTGTAGCCCTTTAATGATGTCGTGCACTTCGTCTGGAGTGACGGGACGCAGAGGATCATCAGGGTCTTCGACGGGAGGGAGGGAGGCTCTCCGTTCGACTTCAGCGTCGACCTTGTTCAGGTGAGCTTGGTCTACTGGTTGGGAGCTGGGAGAACATTGGGACTCTAGGCTGTCAGCAAGACATTCAGCCTTATTAAAGCGACACTATTGCCGGGGCGGATGAGGCTATTTTGTAACCATCTCACCGTGAAAATATAGGTGAAGTGAGCGGGGAGTGAGCTGTCAGTGCCATTGATGCCAGGGATTGACCAAGACAGGATGACACTGACAGCTCACTCCACGCTCACTTCACCTACGTTTTCGAGGTGAGATGGTTACAGAATAGCACTACTGTGGAAATCGGAGGGTGCAAGGTGAGGGCTATTTGGTGAATGCATTCACACTTCCCAACCAAGATTTCTCAATTTTTGCTGAGAGGCTAAAGATGTGTGTGGTCTGGCGTTATCATGATG
Source organism: Dasypolia templi (assembly GCA_963555695.1). Classification (NCBI taxonomy): domain Eukaryota; kingdom Metazoa; phylum Arthropoda; class Insecta; order Lepidoptera; family Noctuidae; genus Dasypolia; species Dasypolia templi. The sequence continues at coordinate 9,620,957 of OY743157.1, forward strand.
AAAGACCCTTTTTGTTGATCGATTCCGGCCGTTTAACTCAATTTCTTGCTTAGGTCTCATCAGCTGTTGGCAGTAGAGATCCGAATAATGCCCTTCCAATCCCACCAAACAAACAGCATCACCTTATGTGAGTTTCGCTATAGTCTGTGGAGCTTGACTGCCCCTTGACCATGATCTTTTTCACACGTTCTTATCGCATGTGATCCACTTTTCCTCACCAGAGATCAATTTTCGGTGTGATACATTTGAATATAGAAGCGCGAATGAGTCCAAGTTTCATTAGGTTTCTTTCAGTGAGCTCGTGTGGCACCCAAATTTCAAGCTTTTTTGTTTACCCAGACTTTTTCAAATGGGTCGAAACTGTTTTTTAGTCAATCCCTAACTAACTCTTCAGCTATGTCGCAACTACTATTATCGCCGATCTTGCTCCACTTTATCAAAAATGTCATCGACTTTATCCGTAACAGGGCGACCAGAACGACCTGCATAATTGACATCATAATTCTCGGACTGAAAATGCTTGAACCAACTGGGTGCTACACGTATTGACACTGCGTTAACGCAGTTATATTAGAAGAAGAAAAAGTTGATTGTTAATTTTAAACTCATTTGAAAAAACAAGATTTTTACAACTTACGCATTTTTTATAACTTAATTGGTTGTGTGCCAGCTATTAGCTCAACCAATAAAAATGAGGTATTCCGTCTAGAGCACCCATGCAAATATCACCCATAGTACTTATAATATAATTCTTGAAAAATATCGTTTCTACCAATGTGGAAAACGATGGGTGCTATTTGCATGGGTGGGTTTCAATTTGGTGCTCTCAACGAAATGCAACATAAAAAATCAAAACAAAAGGATGGTATTCTGGAATTTACTGAAAACACATAAAAATAGCATCGTTTTCTACTTTCAAATGGGCATAAAGTAGAAAAGATTATCAATTCGATAATTGTACGGACGGACTTACTCGTGGAGTTCTCTGAGTTGGTGATTAATTTCTTTTCAAGCTCATCTAGAGCTTTTTTCAAGTCTTCCATATAGACGGGAATTTTCTGCGTATCGGAGCGTTCTGCAACTAAAGATAAAATTATTATTGTATGTCAAAATATGAGATAAAAAAAAGAAAACCTTCCTTTGGTTTTAGAAGCCTCTTTTTATTGTACTCCATTACGAGTATGATTGCTTTGATTACGTGAATGTTTGGCTAGCTACGAGTATATAAGGAAAACTTGTGTAAAATTTCATGTTTCTTGACGCAGTGGTTTAAGCAGTGCATTGTCTGTCAGTGAATTAATGTAAAAGTTATTAAGTAGAATTAACCTGCTACTACAGCAGGTGCAGTTGCATCTGGTGGAGACGCAGGCGCAGGTGCATCTGATGGAGCTGCAGGTGCAGCCGTAGCCTGTCCTGCATCTGGGACCACTGCAGAAGTGGCTGTCGCGTCCGGAACCGGTGGCGCATCCTCACCATCTGATTTATTCCAATGTAATGAAAAGTACTACATCATTTTCTTAGCTTTCTCCCTAGGTGCATCTGAATATCAGTGTTTTATTGACTGATCGGTGACTTTCGCTCACAGCAAAGTCACCGGACCGGTCAGTCCTACATTTATCGTACTTTTTAGCCTGCTTTATGGTAATACTACTACATAAAACAGTCAGCCTCAAAAAAACGTATACATCGTTAAGATTTTTTTTATTATCTACAATTTGTGTTCCATGTTACTGTGTCAATATGTATCTACAATAGGCATGATGACTGAATTTAAAAACGTTTGTAAAAATAATGTGCTTTCAAAAAAGGCATGGTAAAAATAAGATAGTCGAAAAAATCTGTTAAATCGATGTAAATATGAAGAAGATACACGCTTTAAAACTTTTTGGAGGGGATTATTCCCGTCCTTGTCGCGCGGTACGGGCATAGTACGACGCTAGTATGAAGTTACATAGTCGTGACGTCACTTCTACGATAGTGCTGTCCTTTTCTAACACTTAGTTTTAAACGTTTATAACTTTGATTTTTTTTAAGTTTTTACAATATTTGTAATATTGTTTGCACTATTTGGAAACAAACATTTTTTTGAGATAAAAAAAAAATGTCATCATTCCTATTAGGAAACCAATTTGTTTATTATTTTCTGACTACACATTGTACAAAATATAACAAAAAACTACAACATTTAAATGAATTCTTGTCGATGTAGGTACATACGAGTACATTTGTTAGATACGTATACTATTTGATAATGCAGGATATAGGTTGGTACATCATGCACACACATCAGTCACGTTACAGCTAAGTCATCTATCAGTCAATAAAATGCTGATATTCAGCTGCATCCGGGAAGACGCTAGGCAGATGATGAGGTCTCTATTTTTAGGAAATATTAGTTTTAAAAATATAATTTACCTGGCCTATCCTGCGCTCGCGAAACTAAACAAAGAGAATAATAATTTAATTTTGACTAGCAGATTTTATTAGGCATTTTGCAAAATTTCTCTCACTTGGTTTAGGAAGACGAGGATTTATAAGGCGAATGAATCGTCTCTGATCATTTGTTACTTCTCTTGGATCTGACCTTTGAATTTCTATTTCCATTTCTATTGCATGGTTTGGCAGATCCGCTGCAAGTAATATAGTAAATTTTTGTAATAATAGCGTAACCCATAAAACAGACGGAACTTGTTTTCACAGGCACAAAAATATTATACTTATAAAGTTTGAAAATTTACCTGATAATCTTCGAAGTGGATTCATATATTTCTGGATTACATACTCGATCGCGTTTCGATTATGGTGATCTATTAAAAAGGAACATGATGTACTATGTATGTTTGAAACTAAGAGGTATTCTTATCTTAATACTACGCATAATTTTGAGTATTTTAAAATTCTAAAGATCATAAAAATATTGCAAACAATATTAAAAGACACGACGCCGTCCCTGATGGGGGAAACATAATATGAATTCCCAAAAACATAGAATGGAGTTAGGTCTATGCTAATTTAAATAAAACATTAGCGCTTTTATAATTTCTAACGTGTCGATATTGTCGTGGATGTAAAATGTTTAGAAATATTTGAAGACGCTTTTAATTTTCCGTCAATTTAATGGTATAACGTGCAAGTATTTCTTAAAATATCTTCAAGTTAGAAATTATAAAACCGCACAATGAACACATCTAGATTTGTATTCGATTTACTTTAATTTGTACTTACATCGTATAACAGCGCACTCCTGCTTGTGAATAAACATCATCCAAAATAAAATGTAACCCATAAATAAAGACATGACATCAGAAGGTCACTTGACCATCATTACACCACAACATTGAGAGAATATGATTCTTAGTGAATATTTGCAAGTATAAATTTCTTTAGAGTTCAACATTACATTATGAAATAGCAATGTTGTTAAAAAGAAATGACTAAAACCATAAACGTTATCGAAATCACTTCATGCAGGGAAAGAATGATATTATAAAGCTAGGCAAAAACATAAATAAGTGCAAAATACAAATAGAGAAAACTAGAAAAAGCAAGTTCAATAATAGCATAAGTTTACTGATTATTTATACTTCTACTAATCTAACTTATAAGTAACGCAAGGTATGATTTTCGACAATACCGACACGCGGTAGCAGTTCTTACATATAAATTTAGAACTATCAAGGCCTCAAGGTGGTCTTGAAGACCATAAATCAGGGATATAATATGAAGTTCACACCAGACACATCATTTTCCGTTTGTGTAAATCACCACGAGTTCATGACAACAAATTGCGCATATTTAAATATGTTTGCGGAAATTGAAGTCCCGCAACGCACGGAAGGCGTAGGCATGGACCTAACTTTAACAGTATATTGTAAAAAGAAACTGGTTTCTTTATAGTCTCTTTCAGTTTTATGGAATAACATTTTCGTAGCTTATAGTGGTCTTATCATCTTTTTGCTCATTCATGTCATGTATTGTATCTGCATATGCGTATACGTCCGAGTCTCGTACTTCTATGCTTTCTGTGGAATATTTACCAGCTTTTTCATGATCACCTTCTAATGTTCCTAAATCAAATGTTATGTCTCTATCTTGTAAAAAATCTTCATTATCAGTTCTCATTTCTGTAGAGTCTGTAAAGTATGTACGCTTAGTTACTACGTAATCTGCATTTCGATTAAGCTCTTTAAAGTTTAATGGATTTTTGGACACATATTGTGAATTGTCTTCGTATCTTGGGGTACTATGTACGTCTTTGATTGCATTTAAACGTTTTCTGGTGTCTTTATCTTGTGCTTTTCCTATGTGCCTAGCATTTTCTGTATGTAAATATGCTTTTGTTTCACTATCTTTTTCAAGGTACTGTGCATTCTCCTCCACATCTTGTTTTATACGTCTAACTTCAGCCGAATCCTTAAATGACTTGAGATCTATATCCTGTACATTATCATTATTTATTTGTGAGACAGAACCTTCTGCTGAATAGTAATTCAGTCTTTGCTCTCTATCGGCCTCGTTTGTTTCTTTGAATCGCATTATTGCTGTATTCTGTGAAGCGTTATCGTCTACTTCGCTGAGTCTATCATCTATTTCAACACCTGAAAGATAACGACTTTCATATAAAATCATAAAAATAATTGACGTTGTATGTGAAAACTTTAGCTGAAAGAAATTAAACGTAGGCTGTTGTATTTTCACATAATATTATGTAAAGATGTATAAATCTTAATAAATGACAAATTAGTTAGAAACAAACTTTATTTTCTGTCAATAAAACGCAAAATATTGATATCTCAAAAAGTAGCTAGACTGACGGCTGATGTGACCTGCTCAGTCCTATTTTAATAGGACTGAGCAGGTCACATCAGCCGTACGCCACCCAAAACTGTAGGACCGTTTATCAAAGACTTTATTTACCCTCGACACAGCTAGACGCAAAGGACGGGATAACGGCTGACCGAGAAGACCGCAACTTTTGGGTGACATTAACATTATATGTAGATTAAACTAATTTTATCAATATGACCTACCCATTTAGTATCAATACAATAATAATTTGACCATAAAATAGATACTCATTAAAATAAACGTTCAAGTATTGCAGGTATCTGAAGGTTGATTTTTATCAAGATAAGTCATCAGGCATCGTTGTAATGCGGCAGTATCAATAGGTCATTAGTTCGAATCTACCGTTCACGACCAACATTACAATAATAAAAATACGCTTTATTTGAATATGTTTGAACTAGTTGACGTCATTAATTTTGGAACCCAGCACACAAAAAATATACCTGAGGGCTGATTGATGCAAGTTGACCATAATCAAGTATATTTCTTATGCCACCCCTGATAATTTGGGTCAATTAGCTTCAATGGTGGCATCTATAAATAAAATGTAAACAATCTTGCCATACCTTTTACTTTAAATTAAATAAAAATATTTTTGTATTACGAAACTAGAAAAACAAACTATGCAGGCTTGTTTCATTTAATTAATATGTTATCTCCACAAACGAAGAATAAAAACTAGGCATGAAAATATTTTACGAACTCAAGCCCCTGGCGAGCGTTTCGCGTTGTTCTTGACGCACGTGACCTTGTTTTCTTAGTTTAAAAAAAAAAAAAAAAAAAAAAGTACGCAAAACTCTTTCCCGTAGGTCTTGTGCACGAGTTGTTTGGAAAAATTTACCATTGATCAGGATATTCGTTAGATCATCAGCACCCGACCTATCACCAATCATGTACCTCGAAAATGGCATGGTGGTTGTAGTTCCAAATTCACGTGCTGTAAAGAAAATAGTTACCATTGTTATGCTTTTCAGAAAAACTTGAAGAGAGAGCCTGTAGGGCGTCACCTTGGTCATGTTATTTACTTGAATTTTTCCAAGTTGGGACACAGAGCCTTTCCAGTAATACCAAATCAATGATACTACCAAAATTATGTAGTGTAAATGATAGAATACTCACGAGGTCGACATTTTTTTGATTCGACAAACTTTAAAAATTCTTTCATAAGGTTAGACCAGTTTTCAGGCCCGTTCACGTCTAAAAAGGAAAGATGACATTGATAGAGACTGCAAATAGTTTCTACATTAAAATTCTTACAGTGATAAGTGAATTTTCAGAATCAATAAAATTTTATAGCAAAATTATTTATGTCTGATACTATACAACGTACTGGTAAGTTATAAAAAGGGTGCCCAGTGAGATTCTTTTAACATTAAATAAATAAAAAAAAGATCTTTCAGATTTTTTTATTTTACAAAATATAGAGTAACAAAAATAATTTTATTTTCTTGCAAGCAAACGACAAAAATTCACACATACGACAGATATAAACAAATCGATCACGAGCTGTGGGTAAGGTCAGAAAGAAGAATATCAAAACCATACCGTCTACTTGTGTTTCAGAAAGTTCTACAGGCTTTTCCGTTATTGTCACAGGTTCCTTGGTTGTTGTAGCACACTTCTTGGTTGAGGTAACAGGAAGATTTGTCGTTATTTTAAACGGTTTCTTAGTTGGTCTCACACGAGTCCAAGTTTTTATCCAGTCTTTACTGGTAACCATTTTCATTTGCCAGATTAGTGGTTCAATTGTCGTGGTTGTGGTTGTGGTTTCTAATTTTAATTTACAGTGAGAGGGATCGACCCAGAAACCTTGACCAACAGGACAAAGCTTCTTAGTCGGTCTCACCCGAGTCCAAGCATTTGTCCAATCTTCGCTTGCAAGCATTTTCATTTTCATTTGCCAGATTCGAGGATCAATCGTCGTGGTGGTTTTTAATTTTGATTTACAGCGAGGTGGACTGTGTTGTACAGCGGCCTTTGTCGTTGCAGTAGTAGTAATAGTAGTAGTAGTCTTTAGTGTAGTCGTAGTTTTAGTTTTGGTTCTACCACAAGCCGGCGGCATTTGTGTTGTAGTTTCTTGTAACTCAATTTCTTTGATGAGATCAGCCCAGTCTATTTCTGTTGATATGTGTGTATATCTTGGTGCTGAAATCGTAGTTGAGATCAGGACAAAGTATTTTCTTGTCATTATAATCACATTTAAAGCATTATTTAAAAAAAAAACGAATAGAACATTATTGTAAGTACCTGATTCATAGTGGCTGTATAGGCACAAACTATTAGAAAAATGGAACAGATTTTTTATGAACACTGCTTAATAGAGACCTTTACGCCGGCAAAACAGGCTAAAAGATACATATGTTTTCATACAGGTAAGAATTGAGTTGATAATCTCACTGAGCACCAAATTTTACCTACCTACTTTAACTAAACATTCTGCATGACTTAGTACGTATTTGAGAGCACTTCTTTACCATGAAAATTGTGTTACATTGAATATTACTTAAGTAAGTACCTATAAGTAACAAAACATGAGTGCTATCATATCTAATAAGTAAACGACGCGCTACCTTGTTACCATGGATTCTGTATGGTCCTGAAACCTCGTGCGTTGAAAATTTTAGTCGGTTATTTAAAAAAAAATATGTGGTGTTCCATACACGTTGACCATGTAGTTTTTGCTCTTTTTTATATCCGACGAGAAATTTCTAGTGGCGTCTAGAATTATATACTGAATTCATACAAAACCGAAAATATACCAAATACACCATTACACCATACCATTACATACCATTATATACCATATATACCATTTAGATCAGAAGAATGAAAACCTAAGCTCTTATGGATTGGAAATAAACTATTCAGGATTGAGTATTGAATTCCAGAATCTAATCTTTAACTGCCAACTCAATATTCATACAAGTGTATAGAAAATTGCGCGTGTTTACCAGTTTTATCATGCGTGTGAGCATTCGGGTTTTCATATTATATACACATCATTGTCAGATTATCATCAAAATAAAAATAACCTTACCTTTCATCCTAAAGTTGTGGCGTGGCTTCATAAATTTCCATTCCTTGCCATCAAAATATCTTAGAGGCATGTCTTTTGGAACTGAAGAAAATATTTGAGGTATTTTAGTTTACTCTTTATCAGTATCACATAATTCACTAATTATATAGTATTGTGTCTGATAATTACTTTCAAAACAGTGGTTGTATTTCGCATAAATCACAGTGTACGAAATAACAAAGAAATTAAACTTCATGTTACAGCGTTTTTCAAGTTTTTGAAACTTAAGACATTGGTTGGCATTTGGGCACAGTGTTTTTTTTTCAATTTAAAATTTACATTTTTTCCATTTAACAAATATCAAGTAACCAAAACGAAAATAGGTTTACGAAAACTCGAAAATGTTAACAACAACGTGTGCGGTACAAATATTAAATTTAATAAGAGAATCGATAAAGTTTATTGCGGAACACAAAATTATTGCGTTCGTGGATCTCGATAGTTGTCGTTGTTTGAGAACGTACCTAATGTTGGTCTTATCGCGTGCGCCTGCGACAATCGTGACGCAGCGGCCATGTGTGATATGATAACTATGATTTGCTGGAATGTGCACTACGAAATATTTTAATTCGTTCGCTTTACGTGAAGAGGAAGTTTCAAGATTTGAGCGATAAAGGATAAGGACAAGAATAATAAAGGTTTTTTTTTTTACTTTGTCTATGTTATTTTTGTATCTGTAGCAGAATCATCTTTATAATGCATTCGCAAGGTTGTCAAAATTACGTGCAGATTACTCGATTTACACGAAAGCTCCTGGCTTTCTGTATTTGTTTTGTTACTTTTTATAGTTTCATATTTCATAAAAATATATCAGTGGACAGTATGATTTAAAAGCCTATAGCAGTCCACTGCTGGACATAAGAGTCTCCCAGGCTGAGCCACAACACCCTGTCCTTCGCCTTTTTAAAAGGTCGCCGGTCCATCTAGCTGGTGGTACCACACTACGCTTGCCGATACGCGGTCTCCACTCTAGGACTCGTCCGCTCCACCAGCCATCGGTCCTTCGACAAATATGGCAGGCCACTGCCTCGTCAGCTTGCTTACTCTGCAAGCTACGTCTGTAAGTCCGGTTCTTTTCCGGATTGTTTCATTTAGGTTTGTTTTTCATGCAAAAGAATAAGAAAGAAGAAGAGAAGAGAGAGAGAGAGATAGAGGAGAAGAGTAAGTAAGTTAGTTTTATTTGAGGGAAATTCACAAAATTTATTATGCTATTACAAATATACGACGACAATGTTATAAGGATTTTTTTAAAATATAAACTGCATACCTTATTTTTTCAGTAAATAAAACATTTTGTGACTATATATTATGTCTTTACAATTTATTTATAATTGAGTTGTAATACAGGTGAATCTTGAACTACTTATTTATTGGCTTATTTACTTTGGACTGGGAATATGCACCATGCAGTCATCTTACTTTATAAATAAGTGCATTCGTAAGGGTAAAATTGCCATTATCATGCTTGGCAGATAGATTGGCTTCACTATCTCTGTGTAAGGACGGTCAAACACGTCTGGGGTGACACTTAGACCTTGAGATAGAATAAACGGAGTTTCAATTTAATGTGAGGCCAGCTTATACTCGGTTCATTACTCTTGATGTGCGGCCTACTGTACGTTGTTTTACCCACGAATAGGGAAGGGAAATAAGGTTGTGTTGTATGTTTGCTTCTAACTTTCTTTATCTCTCTCCTTTCTGTATCTTAATTTTACCAACTGCTAGGTGGGTATAAGGCCACCACAAGCATTCGATTTTCTATAAAGAAAGACCTTCGGTAAATACCTTTTACCAGCATAAGCATAATCAGCCTATAACGTTCCCACTGCTGGGACACAGGCCTCCTCTCTATGAGAGGTAGTGAGCCGTAATCCACCACGCGGGCTCAGTGCGGGTTGGTAGATGTCACATGTCTTCGAATTTTTGGTTCTAGAACATGCCGGTTTCCTCACGATGTTTTCCTTCACCGTTTTGAGAGCAGTGGTGATTAAATTGTTTACACAAAGTAAAGCGCCTGCTTGGGTTCGAACTCACGACCTACAACTCGTAAGTCGGGACCGTTACCACTGGGCCACCACAGCTCTTTTACCAGTGCTGCACTAAAATGCTCAACAAAATCTAAGATCAAGCATTGCAAGTATCAAGATTGTTACATCTATCAACTATTTACGATACTTATAAAATACCCATATAAGCGTAGGTATAATATTAATAAATATGAAACCAGTGACATTAGCACATAGTTATGGTTATCAGCGACACTTCATGGGCGGCGCGCGGGCATCCAAAACGGTGTGTGCTGTGTACCGGTCAGAGTCGTGACCAGTACCGACCCCTTTGTTCCACATTGTGACTTCTGCTTATACATATTTATATTCTAAGGAATAGTAAAACAGTGTGAAACAGCTACTTGTACCTATGTTGTTAGATATAACACAATGTAGTAATGTTGTTCACTGGTTTTTTCACTAGGAAATTCTTTTCCGCGGTTTCCCGGTTTCTGGATACGTGTTTGGGTACTCGTTTTGTACCCGGTTAATGCCTCTGTTACATGGGACTTAAACAGCCGTCTGCTGCATATAAAGTGGAAGGCAAGGCTCCTTGCTATGCCGTAAGTAGCAGGACATGGGAGAAACAGATCGACTCCCATATAGTCTCATGCCATATTGGACACTACTCAACGCTTATAATAAATACACTTTAGTCAAAAATCGAGCATGTTTTTACTCAAAAACTTCAAGCATGAACTTTAATTCTTAATCTCCTCAAATCAAGTCATATAGGTACCTAAGCTTACTGAAAATTGAACTGATCACACACATAAACCTATTAAAAATACTTAAAAGGAGTTCCATCTAGCGGCCTAATCTATATCGTTACACTGGCGGCCCGTTAGGGCTAATTTGGGGGGATTTCTATGCAAATTTAATTACCCTGCAGTTGCATGCGCTAACGAAGTATGCCATTAACTGAGGCAATACACTGGAGATATTAATTTTCGTGAAGCATTGCAGCATTCAGTACATACTTGGGTGGTTATACTCTGTTTGGGTAGAGGTTTTAAATAGGATGAAAATATACAAATCCTGTTTATAAATCTAAAAATAAATTTATCTCTATAAAAAACACGAGCAGAGGTGGCCCAGTGGTAACGGCCGTGACTTACGAGTGGTAGTTCGTAGGTTCGAACCCAGACAGGCGCTCTACTTTGTGTAATCATCACCACTGCTCTCAAAACGGTGAAGGAAATCATCGTGAGGAAACCGGCATGTCTTAGAACCAAAAAATCGAAGGCATGTGACATCCACCTACCCGTACTGGGCCCGCGTTGTAGATTATGGCCCACTCCCTCTCACAGAGAGAAGGCCTGTGTCCCAGAAGTGGGAAAATAATAGGCTGATTATGAATTATGCATAAAACAACAAAAGGAGAAGGGGACTTCTGGGGCCAGCAGTTAACTAGTTGAAATGTGTATTAAAAAAACCGTTATATTTTTCTAAAGGATTTTTTTATAAAAGTAACTCTAGTCGTGTACGTTATAATATTTATTAATCTGTTACAGTCCGCGAGGCCTAAGCTGAGCTTTGCATTTGTGTGAGTGATTACCAATCGCACCAATGTGATCAAGCGATTGACGCATAGCGCCTCAGGCCGATTGGCCGATTGCCTAGCAAAGGACGCGTCGCTATGTGCACTCACACAAAAACCAAGCTCAGCTTAGGCCTCGCGGACTGTACCAGAGATCCCTTTAAAACAAATAAAAAAACTGTGTATGATTGTTAGGCACGTTACAATTTAGGCATTTATAATAAGTTTGTAAAGACATTTTGTACTTTCCAAATTGTGCTTATTTATATTCACCCAAATTAATTAAGAACCCACATACTGCGTTACGCAAAAAACTTTTACAAATCACACGTTACTTAGTCAAGGATTTTGTATGAAATATAATAATGACTGACAAATTTTAATTTGATATAAATATAAAAGTAGTCAATTTAATAATTGTGAAGTAAAACGCAAGTCATCTGCTTTGGAAATCACTAGTGATTAAAATTTTGTTATTAGTAACATTATAATGAGGTTTTTATACATTTTCGTCAATACAGGGAACTGATGTTACTGTACTATAATAATTGTTTTGAATTTTGATTTGTTTTGAAAATGTACCTAGGTACAACCGATTTACTCTACATAAAAAGTGTCGATGTTTCCAAAAGGCATGAAGATAGTTAACAAGGCACTAAATTGACGATTTGTTAGTTTTACTCTTACGTCAACTTAGAAAATTGCTTGTATATATTTTGGTCAGAGAAGCACAAATTATTAACAAATAGAATTTTCCAACTCATTGTCTAAATATCAGGCTTTCGGAAACCCGCTACCTATATCGATTTAGAATCGGTTTATAAATCTGACAATTTAAAACAATAGTCAACTATTCACACTTTCCACAAGACAGTGAAAGCGATAAACAACGTTCCGATACGTACAAGTTTATAGGAATATAAATATCTGAGTGTTTTCCTTTTGGCAACACCGCTCATATCCATTGCCATCGAATAACAGTTTAACCATATATACGAAATTCAAATTATACTGTGGAAGCCGCCTATTGGTCATCGAATGGGCAATGGAGTGGGCAATCGGCACCGTTTTGGTATTAAGGGTTATCGTTCAATGAGCAAGAAAGGCAAGACGAGAGTAAAGATGGGCAAGTATGTATGATTTCTCTGAAGCTATGCAGTTGAACTAAGAATTCTCATGTGAAGCCGTAAATGTGCTATAATGAACTTGTGATTTGGCATACAGATCAATATCTTGGAGGAGAATTATGTGTTGTTTCACTTGCAGAAGATTTAGGTTCTGTTTGCTTTCATCAAATCTAAATAGGTTCCAATGTATGTTTGTAATTGCCCTCTCTTCAAATGATTCATCCAATTTTTTATAGGTTGATAATATCTATACGTAACTCGTCAGGTCGTGACACAGTCCATTTTGTTTATGTCGTCATCTCCGTGTCAGCCAAGCCTATCTTGCACGTGTGTGTCACTTTTTTGACAGTTAATCGCCATGTTTTTATTTGTCGAATTTCTTCGCACTCTCTGTACGGCCACCCTAACAGCACATAGCAATTGACACCATGTAAGTCTTGCCGGTGGCTACGTTCTCCCATTAGACCACTTCCTTAACAAAAGAGGTTCGGAGCCTCCTATTCTAACAATTGTATGAGCTATTTACCTTATCTGTATACCGCCACAATCACACCCGGTCCTGATCCTACGCCGACCAATAAGTTTTGATACTCAAGCCATTGTTCTGTCGTGTGATAAATATTAGTCTAGATCGTACTAATACGATTTTATTTATTAGTTTCTGTTATCTTTTACTGCGATTTATAATTCTGTCGGCGATGTTTCGGATAGTTATTCATCATATGTGTGAATTTGGAATGCTAATTTTATTACCTGTTTGACATATTTATCTGAGTTGTCTTCTAATTTGGCGCAGTAATAATTTATATAATATCTACATAATTTGTAGATAGTTGACTGGTGAGATGAGTAAGCTGCTCCAAACGTAGTAAAGATTACTTAGTTTGGAACAGCTTACCTACTTCATACTATCAATAACTACATATTATCAATCTTAATCGGGTTTTTTGTATTACTAATAATAATAATAAACTTCTGACCGCATATCGGATGCATCACCCACGATCATCGGTGATGAGACCGTACATCCCGCGAAAGTGCGAGGGTCGAGGCTTTTTAAATGCGAAGACCCTCCACAACCGTGAGGTGTGCAGTCTCAGGGAATATTTTTAAAAAGCAGAAGTTGGTATGCACCGTGATGTGGTCGCAGTGGACAAGGAGCTTACCCCGCTCTCCATGGCTAAAGAGAACTGGCACAAACCTGTAGTATTTACTACCGATGACCGCAAGGCGGTATGGCAAAGCAATAATAATAATAAATAAAATAAAATTGTTTATTGGTAAAGCAAGTTTAGGTATAAACAAACTGTGTAGATTGGATCCTCCTTTTAGGCAGATAGTGCCTGTATTAGGAGAGTCCGCTCTTCCAAAGCAAGACGTGTTATACAAAAAGCAAGCAAGCAAGGAGCTTCACGGGCGCTTCTATCGGGCTCTTCATGAGCCTGGTGTAGATTTCCCAGCGTCCGTATTCTGGCTACGTTTTGGTGACGTTTTCGGGGAAAATGAAGGTTTCGTCTGTGCAATTATGGACGAAGTACTCCTCGATACGGCTCGCATTGTGAAGAGGTTCCTGTCTCTGGAGCCTTAACCAACGGTAGCTTGGACCCTGCTCCCGATACCGGCGGACTATTATTTTACATATACCTTACCAACTAACATAAATAAAGTATAAATTTTTTTTTGTTAATATATATACGAGTAGCTTAAAACTATATAAGTAGCACTTCCCTATCTTGTTCTTGTGCTGTCCTGTGGTACTTGTCCGCGGAAGCGAGGGAACACCACGTCCTGAGGCCAAAAGTCTTCTTCCATGACGACGCGCAGATATAAATTCGGTACGCGCACCACGAACGCCATGAAGTTGACGTTGCGGTACGACTCCAGTAACTGCACCCTCGGCGTGTACCTCATCTTCTGGCGCACGTACTACACGATGTCTTCCGCCTTAGTAGTGTAATATAGAGGTATGAGGAACAGGGTGTAAAGTTCACTCATCCTCCGTAGAAAAGGGAGGATCCTTCGACCAGATGGGTGTTGTATCTGGTGGGCAACTACCCGAAGATTGATGTCGGGACGTTGTATATATGCTAGTTGCGCGGTAAACCCTGCTTGCGCTATGCAGGATTTGTGTGACGTCAGTGTGATGCGTTGTTCGCATGTGGCGGTGTAGATGCCGCCACAGTAGTGTAGGTGGGAGATGTACACCGGTCTGTTCAGCTTTGTGTGCAACGGTGTGTTTTGATCTTAAACCTTAGTTTGTGTTAACCCAGCTGCCTAGCCTTATCCAACTACGTTGGGGATGGCTTCGAGTCTGACTGGATGCAGCTGAATACCAGTAGTGTACATGGAGCGATTGTCTATCTGACCTTCACAATTCAGTTACTGGGTAACATGATACCCCTTGGTAAGACTGATTGTCTGACTTTTTGGGCGTCTGACTTCCCGTAACGACTGTAAAAAATGTAGGAATGACAGCCCAGAACAAAGGCATAACGTGTTTTCCGAGGCACTGAGGGGTCTCGATATGCAATGGATGGTCACCCATCCACAAACCAACCGCGGTAAGCGTAGCTTAACCTTCGATCAACTTGTTGACAGGCCTTCAATGTCCTCCCATACCTATTAACACTGTAATTTGAAAACATTGTAAAAGCCAATTATTTTTTAAAGAGTATCCGTGAAGTTTCGTGCCAGCTCTTCTCCATAGGAAACGACCGATTGGGACCGTGTAGCTTCTGACGTTTCATAATGATCGTATTTGAATATTTTAATTTGTTTTTTTTTAAATGAGTAAAAAGAATCCAGCAAGATTCTAAGATACTACTTCCAAATTTTAGAGTCAGCTCATAAAAATGGCTAATTAGGAAAAATCAAGACTATTTACTCGGCATAAGAGAGGGCAGTATCTGTGTAGGGAGGCGCTCGCGCTGGTAACCGCGTTATAACAGTGATAGCGGCCGCGTGATGTGACCATAGCGGGACGCATGCGCCGCGGCTCGCGTCATTTTACACTTATGCCATTATAGCACTGGACTGGACTACCGTTAGCTCTGGTAATTATTTTGGATGTTAGTTGGCTTTGTAAGTAAGGATGGATATATCTCTGACTGCTATGATCAGTCCCATACATTGGCAAGGCCGAAACTACGAGGTCTAATACCGAAACGTTTTAGCCATCGAGGTAAAAGCTGCCTTAATGTGAACATGAAATATGAGATGCCTCAGTCCTGGTTTTGTGGTCAACGAAGCTCTGAAAACTTTTTGGCCTGGGTTAGCTCATCAGCTGCCTTTAGCCTTTTAAGACTTAGTGGCCATGAGAATTCGCACTCTTAGACAATGGGTATGGGTTCATCTAAAGTCTGCATTATATCGACCAGCTCTGCTGCATGAGCTAAATTGAGACGATATTAAAAATTATAAAAAATCTCAGTAAAATATAAAAAATACACAAGAGTAAAGTTGTTATCGCTCACACATTTTTGTAATATATAGTTGTTACAACGTTTTTCTCAGGCTGTCAGCGTTTTAGAAAGTATTTAAAAATATGTGTCCTTTTTCACATTCAATGACTTTTGAGACCAATTACAGTGGTCATAATAAGTTAAAGCGTAATAAATCAAGACAGCAATTGTTGCTTTATGTAACTAATTACTTACGAATGCAAAGCAGGGTTGTGCAAATCAAATTGTCCAAAATTAATTAAAACTATTAAGTGCATTTCTCCAACATTTCGTAAGACTGAATTAGTCGTAGAACTAAAATTCAGGTAAGGATTTCGACACGAGAACGGCACGTGCCTCAGCCCGGGCTTGGAACAGAAGTGTCCGCTCCAAGTCGTGACATAAGTCGACGGGCGCCTGTAATCTAGAATAAATTGCGTACACTTACTGACTCTTTATAGACCTTTTAAGGTAGAAAATTTAAGATGATGATCGCCACGTTCATAATTAAGATCGGCCATGATAGGAGACTCGTGACGTCGTGTGGGTGGTTCCGCTTCCGAGGTCACGGGTGGTCTACGAGCCAATTTGGGTAGGCTACTGAGATTTTTTCGTTTTTTGAAGGATGATAGATTAGGTGTTGGCTGTGGTTGCCATATCCGGAATCTGGCGAGTGAATATGAGGGCACGATTTTTGTGTTGGGTTCAACGGAACTCGCAAAACTTTTGTTTTTTTCTGGCATCATATTCAACTTTTTGAAAAGGTACCTTTGAATTTCACTATTTAGGTACTATTTTAGGACCACTGGGATCAGTAGCAAACCAAATTGACGGTATATTAATAAAAAGCCTTATATCATGATTAAGAACACAAACATAACTTAAACAAGGCTAGAAGCTCTAGCAAACGAGAAGCACGTTCTATAAAGTTAAGGAAGCTTCTCTTCAACAAACCGAAGGACGCCGTTATGGATACAAGTCGCATACAGTAGCGACGTGTGTGGCATCCCCAGATACGTCATACATACACACATATAATACAGATACAGTTTATATAATACTTGGCCGCTGGACGATCCCCATATCTCAACGGGAAGTATTTTGCATGCAACCACCACCTATCTTTTGGAACAATCTGAAAACGGGAGCAAGTTGCTTCTAAACGACTTACAACTATACACCACACCACAGAAATTGCAACTCCGCAATATCACACATAAGGTTGCTTCTCATTTAATCAGTGTGGTGTGATAATGCTTTTGGTGTTTGGAATAGTTTTGCCAAACGCATTATTTATCGTAAATTCGTAATTGCTGATTGTGGACGAAGAAGGGAATCTTTGTTTACTTATGTAATGCTTGAAGAGAGGACCGAATTCTACCGCCAGCGGCTTTTACCGATAATGTGGAAACTTCGGAATGTAAGTATTACTGAAGGACTGCAAATTGTTTTAAGAGTTCGGTCATGCCTGTTTATTCTTTTTAGCTTAATTTTTATGTTCTTAAATAGGAGTATTTTTGTAAAAATTAAACGTGCATAGCTACAGCTACGCCTTATCTTAAAATCATTATCACTAAAACTGTTTGGAAGCCATTCTCAGTTAATGAAGAGCTGGATTCTTAAATGAAACAAAATAGTGCCTTAAAGCTGAACCTATGGTACCCTGTTATGGTATGGTATAAAACCCTAGGACATAATACCGCAGAATAAACCCGTATTCAACCTCCTAACTATTACAGAAGCTAATTATAAAACAACACATTATTCCGCTAACTAATATGATTTCTATTACTCAAATTGAAGAACTGGCACTTGGCCCATTAAAGAACTTATGAAACTGACACCCAATGTGGAATCCGCAAATGAAACTTCCATTGCAAAACAAATTATTAGTTAACTTCCTCCATTCTTATAACCTACTGTCGCTTTAATATATGCATCTGATTATACAATATTGTAATAGGCTGTATCAGAGATTTCGTTGATAGATCACTCATTATTAAGGTTGAGGCAAATTTGGGCCCAGTGCACATAGCATAGCATAGCATAATCAGCCTATTATGTTCCCACTGCTGGGACACAGGCCTCCTCTCTGTGAGAGGGAGTAGGCCGTAATCCACCACGCGGGCCCAGTGCGGGTTGGTAGATGTCACATGTCTTCGAATTTTTGGTTCTAAGACATGCCGGTTTTCTCACGATGTTTTCCTTCACCGTTTTGAGAGCAGTGGTGATGAAATAATTTACACAAAGTAAAGTGCCTGTCTGGGTTCGAACCTACGAACTACAACTCGTAAGTCGCGGCCGTTACCACTGCGCCTCCACTGCTCCCAGTGCACGGCATTGCAAAAATCCTTCTTGCAAAAATACATCACTTTCTTGAATTTTTTATGATTCATCCCTATATGCATAGCCTATTATGTTCCCACTGCTGGGGCACATGCCTCGTCTCTGTGAGAGGGAGTGGGCCGTAATCCACCACGCGGGCCCAATGGAGGTTGGCGAATGTCATATACCTTCGAATTTGGTTCTCGGACATCGCCAGTCTCCTCACGCTGTTTTGAAATTATTCACACATAATAAAGGGCCCGCTTGGGTTCGAACGCACGGCCTACAACTCGTAAGTCGCAGCTGTCACCACTGAGCCACCACTGCACTCCGCCGCACCCCGCATTTGTATATTGAAATGTGATGCGATGCAGCCCGGTACGGGTATAATGTGCGCTTGCCTGGATTTTTAGCATAACACCATCAAAGTTGGTACTGGACCGATTTATTTTAAATGATTTAATGACATTGCTAATCGTTTGTTGGCCCAATTTTGTATTACAAGTTGCTTCTAACCA
Organism: Dasypolia templi; assembly: GCA_963555695.1. Classification (NCBI taxonomy): domain Eukaryota; kingdom Metazoa; phylum Arthropoda; class Insecta; order Lepidoptera; family Noctuidae; genus Dasypolia; species Dasypolia templi. Next base: position 9,639,879 of record OY743157.1, read on the forward strand.
ATCAAATTCTTTATCATTGTCGTCACTTCTGTTTGTTTAACACTGACATACTTGCATAGTAAGTAAAAACGAATGCCTTTGAATTAGATGAATTATTTAAAGAAAAATACTTAGCTATACCACGCACAATGAAGAATTCCGTTGTGATGACTTATCCCAAAAAAAAACGTTGTTGTTGAAAAATGATTTTCCATGCATCGATATACGTCTCGGTCAATTCTCCAACTGCAAATGGAAGGTAGTAACCGCAAAAAAAGATGTGATTAACCCCCAGAAATTAACGATTTTCGCAACTTTTTCCTTTACTTTTGCTGTGAGACCATGTTTCTTGTAAAATTTCATGATTCGAGGTCAACGGCAAGTACCTACCCTATAAGTTTTGACGCGTTCCTGACAACGAAGTGATCGTATAACCTAATTCGTATTCGTATATTGGTAAATGAAGGGGTATTTTACTATGTACCAACACCTCTGCGAACCTTTCGGGGAATAGACGTAATGCTGTTGTAAGAAAATTTAAAGATAACCAACTCAATTTAATGTTACTTTTGATGACCTATTTCTAAATGTATCATGGAATATAGATTATAAATTCGACAACACTATTCACAGAAAAGGTTCGATCATAATTTGTATTTAAAAGATAATTTCTAAGTCATGTACCTCCATTACATTTTGGCAGCAACTACGAAACAAATTACCATCATATCAAAATGATCGTGCTCATTACAACCAACAGGTTCAATAATCGCCAATCTCTTTGATGGCAAAGCAAGAAGCCTATGAATTTACAGCAGCCTACAGGCACACATGATGTTTATAGCCACTATTTCACATTTAGAACGTTTCCTTATTGATATAAGGAAATTACTTTTCATTATGAGCCTGGATGGGTATAACTCCAAACGTAGTGGAAGACCAAAGAAACGAAAGATAGATTGGGTGAAAAATGAAATGGCAAAAAGAGAAAATGGCTGATAGAGGCATGCGGAAATAGATATTCTGCCCTGACTCCAGGATGATGATGAGGATAGATGAAACTTTAAGGGAAATATGGCCATGAAAGTGTAAGTTAATCTAAAAAAAACTGAAATCTCAAGCATTTATTTCAAATAAAACAAAGAGGATGACGACAATTTTTTTTCATCTCAAAAATTGTTTGTTTTCAAATAGTGCAAACAATATTACAAAAAGAGTAAAAGCTTAAAATAACCCCAAGTTAGAAACGTTTTAAAATAAGTGTCGGACAAGGACAGCACTATCGTAGAAAAGCGACGTCACGACTATGTAGCTTCATACTAGTGCCTACATTATGCGTGCCGAGCTACAAGGACGGGAATAATCCCCTCCGAAAACATTTAAAGCGTGTATCTTTTTCATATTTACATCGATTTAACGGATTTTTTCGAATATCGTATTTTTACTATGCCTTTTTTGAAATTACATTATTCTTACCACAGATAATATAATACTACGTACAGATACCCAATCCCATACAAAGAAATGAAACCTCCCTAAGTCTGGCAATTGAGCTGGCAATTTTTGGTCGTCCAATTTTTCAACAGATGGCAGCGTCAGAGACTCACTACTTGCCAGAGACTGTAGTTTTACAACGCCATCTTCCTAGTCATCGTTTTAAAACTAGGTCGCTTCCAAGCGACCTAGTTTTAAAACGATTCGTGCAATCCTTTTTATATAAAGTTTTATAGTTCAGGGTTCAGAAAAACATGTTATTAGATTTCTTTAATATTTCTATGTAAAAATAAAGTTGTTTGATTTAAAAAAGTAACATTACAGGAAACTGTATGTGACAGGACCAATCGAGTAAAACGCTATCTGTTGCAAAAAGCTCTTAACAAAAACTTGTATCATTAAAAGGGTTCGAATTGAAGTCAAAGGCTTCATTTTTATTTTATTTTTAAAATACGTTCATTATGACTTGAAATCGATAAATCAGCACTAAACAAGGAAGTTTTGACTTTAACCAATCATAAATCAGCAAAAATTCTGCCATATAACGCTTTTTAATGATTGTTATTTTATAATAGTTACCTATGCTGCCATCTATGATTTTTTTTCAAGACAAATTATAATTTGTTCGAGTTGAGACCCCATGTTCTTACGAACATGTTTAATATTAGCCATCATCCCTATTACAGGCAATTAAAAATAGTCAAAGGGTCGGTCAGTCAGAAAGATGAAGCTAGTTTAGTTGCCCATTCCAAAGCGTAGTAGGTTCATATCGAGAATAAAGGGTAAGTCACTTCACGTTAATCAGTATGATCGTCTCAATAGATGCAAATATAACCAAGTATCTACTAATTGCCATCAACTGGGCAGAAATCCAGACTCCAGGCTGCTCCTGAGAAATTTTAGATAGAAAATTCCAATAACACTTTGCCAGACCTGGGAATCGAACCCAGGACCTCATGCTCAGCAGTAGCTCTTGCGACCACTATATCAACGAGGCAAGAACCCTATTACATGGGACTTATGCATAACCGGCGAAATGTGGGTGTACTATCGGTACACCTCTGCCTAACCCTTCTGGGATGACAGGCGTGATGTTATGTTATGTTTATCTACTAAGCGCCTACCAAGCTTAATCCGCGCCCCAAAATATTCAAAACCCATGGCAACGTCATTTTACAGCCTAAGCATTCTAGACATTCCATTCAAAGAGTCTTAAAAAGTTTTTTTTTCTCAACACCTAACCAGAGATCCTCCTTACAGATGGCACCAGTGGTTAGTTCAGTGTTTATCACTTCATTAGCCGGGGTCAGAGCGTCTCAGCGACACCTCGTGCTAAATAGCTGATGTGTCTTATTGATTGTGCCCCTTACCTGTGTCTGCACGCAAACTGAAGAATATTCTAGAAATGCTGAGGAATTTGTGGTATATTGGAGAGAAGAATTAAGGGTAATCTTGTCTTAATCACAGGTCAGCTTCCATTTGGACCCGTATTGGACAAACATATTATTAGTATTTTTACACGACGAAAAATAGGAGGTTCTCAAATCGACGCGTATATTAAGTAAGAGCACATCGCTAATCTTGCGCCAGTATAAACCTCATGTGCACTAAATTATCATTAAAATACAATTACATGGAACACTCGCCCTTTCGAGAGGACTGTATTGGACCCCGTCACACGGTCTTTAACCTTTTTAGTCAGAGGTCGAAGGTATAATTTTCGGGACAAGTCTCTAAACGAACAGTCAACTGTTGTTAACTTCTATCTACATTGTATCCATTCCCAAAACTCTACTCAAACAAACCGATTTCTTAAATCCCAACAAAATCCTAAATTCGAACTCGACACCTCAAGAATTATGCGAACTAATGTACAGTCATTTACAGCCGATCGTTTTCGCGCTGCACCGCCGTTAAACTACAATGTAAGCAACAGCCGATCATCAGTAACCTTACCTCTGAACCACGAACTATTACCGCTTGCCATCTAATTTACATTTCGTTGAGGCGCGAGCGCCGTAATTTTTGCACGTTCTGCGCACGCGCGGCACGTTTAGAAAAACTTGTGTACGTGAATGTACATCACTTAGATTGGTGATGGGCTTTGTTTTGGATTGTAGCAGGTAGGTAGGTACGTAGGAACTTTAATGGCACAGCATTTCTTTTACAGTGGTATTATGGCCACTTGAGACTTGTTATTGTAATGCGAGTCCTTTGTATAAAATGTTCGGAGAGGTCTGTTTTTTTTTATTGATTGTTGAATATGATGTGTCTACAAGTAAATTAAACAATAAGTTCTGGAAACAAGGCTTTTATTTTTTTAATATGACGACTTTAGTACGGAAAACTGGGAAAAATTCACTCAGCCTACTTTCAACTTACTATTAACAATAAATTACTAAGTAAAACTATACTAAACCCCATATATTCAGATAGCTTAGTTAATAACCATTTCATAGACGTAGGGTTTGTCGAGCTACGATGCGCAGTTTCTGAGATATCGTATAGTTTTAGTGAACGCGGATAAGTCGCGCGAATTATTCGCGCGCGATACGTACGTACGTTTAATCGAGTATTTTATTCGCGTTACGGTTGAGGGGCTGGTACGTTTTATCGTACCGCCGTATCTCTGCGTTTGTACCAGTAGAGTTTAGTTCGCCAAAACAGTTCCAGGTTGAGGAGCCAGACCAAGAGAGGTACAGAAACCCGCAGGGCAGCTTGTGGCGAGCTGTTGGTCAGTAGCGACCCCACGAATCCTATCACTCGGGAGAAGTCTTGTTCCTCACCTCTGGCTTTCCTTTATTGGCCGGCCAGAGTGAACACTGACAAGGACCAGAGCTCCCACCTCATTATTGACATTATTGGCCGGCTTGAGTGGAGATTCTCAAGAGCGTATGAAACGTTGATGAATTCATGACTTGTGTGAAAGAGCTGAATGCTAAGGTGTAAGCGAGACAGATGAAGTTTGTCAAATACTGTTATGAATATGTTTGTGTTGACGTGGAAAGTATTTAAAAAGGTATGTAGAATGACAGCTTTTGAATGACTGAATAGACGTGACGATGTAATTTTATGAGTTTTACTAATTTATTATAACAATTAACCAGTTTTGAGATATTGATTATCCTTTTCCTCTGGCAATAATAAAAAAAGGCTCCACTGTACTTTAACGCCACTTCATGCGAAGCTTCGAAATTTTATAGCTTATACGTATGTCTCTAAGTAAAACTCTTTTGTAAAATATTACACTGCGGAGTCGCCTAGTTTTTGAGAAAAAAAATCCTAAAGTTTCAGAAAATTCAACTTATTTACATAGTATAATCGACATTTTACCACAGTTAATCTAAGAATTTCACTTTCAAGTTGTTCCGCTTTACGTTCAGACATACTAACAGAAGATTTTAATGGTTTTTTGTGTAAAAATTAAAAAAGTTTTTAACGTTAATTCAGTTTTAAATGTCTGCTGCTGCCATTATGAAGCAAAAAATATAATTAATTATTAATATAATTAAAGTTTTATTTGTGCTCTCAAAAGATCGTGGGTAACGAAAAGTAATCGAATGTAAGTGACGTTAACGTTTGACAGTTGTCACTCGTCGTACTCACAGTCGAGCGATTGATTGACACGACACCATGGCGTTCCCGAAGCACCGTCTTCGTGTTTTGCTGCTTCATCTCCCGATCCCGAACTCATTGGTGTTAAGTGTCGTGCAAGTATTGGACTCTAGAGAGCCGCTTGTGTGCGCTGCAGAACGGATCGAGGCTTCGAGTGTTGTGCAGGTGTCGGGGCAACTTAGGATACAAGAGCGAGCGCAGCGAGCTCGGGACTTGGGGCACCCCGACTAGGACAGGTTAGGTTAGAAGAGTCTTCCTGGTTTTTTTCTGGCTCCTACTTCTGGGTGATTTGAAAACTTTGAACTTTCGACCCGCCACGAGATCTTCCCCACCCTTAATATTCCCACAATCCCAATTTTTTACAATCCTAAAAATTTTTTTTCTTGTCACCTTTGGTTTTCCGCACTTTGGGGTTTTCAAATTTATACTAAAAAGGGTGTTTTCTACCCAAAAAATACGTACTATAAAAAAGCGATTGGCGCTAAAGTACAGTGGTTCCAAAAAAAAAAACATTATAAAGAGAAAAGATTTGATTTTTGGTGTGTTTGTGCTTGTTGGTTTTTTGTCCATTCGCTATTTTATATTATATTTTATTAAATAGTTTTTTTTTCCATTGTTTCAATTCTATGTTTTGTAAATGTACCTATGGACAGAAAGTCTGAAATAAACGTTTATTATTATTATTATTTATTTATTACCAATTTTGGTTGTATCATAATTATAATAAATTAATTATAAGGAGTTCGGGTATTTACTTTAAGGACGCAATCCAAATTAACTGGTACTAAACTCATATAAAACTTACGTTTATGTAACAAATGGTCAAGCCGAATAAATAGCTGACTTGCCAAGATTGTTATATGATATTTTTGTATAATCATAACATTATAATTATAAAGAATAAAGAATACATAAAGATCTAGTCATTTATCTACCATAATAAAATAATAAGTAGGCACACATCGATAACATCAATAGGTAACAAAAACTGGACAATCAGGAAATAATTATTATTTTGGCAGCAAATTGGCTTCGATTAATTTATTGTCAATCGTAGGCTTTCATGATTCAGCTTATCGTGATTAATAAAACAATGCTTTTAGTCCTGACTTACAAGTGGGCGATTAATTTATAATGACTGTAGGTATAATCAAAGTCAGAACTTAATGCTTCAGCCACAACTTTTTTTTATTAATTTGCTTACATTTAAGCCCTCATTGGGCCTGCGTGGAAGATTACGTCCCACTTCTTCTCAGCAGAGGGATCCCCAGTGGCGTATTTTAAGATTCTGCGCCCTGGTCCTATAAAGTTTGCCGCCCCATAAATTAACGAAAAAAAAACTTTTCATTATAAAATAAAATCCAGAAGTGTGTTTATGTGGGCTGAGACTGATGTTAGGTAATGAAAATACATTTTTTTTTCTGATGGACAGATTGGCTAACAAATTCTTCAATGAAACTGTCATATTTACGGATTGCGTCAAGCCAGCTTCTACAGGGTGACAGGGAAATTCAATTCGACCTATTTCTTGAAAAGGGTTATACTAGAGGCCATTAGTAGCAAATTAAGTCGTGTAAACAAGGGTTAAAACTGGATGGGTATCGAGCTGTGACGGTTCTTCCATTTTTAACGGAAGATCTTTTAATTCTGAGATTATGAATGTTTGGGCAATCAGTCCGCATCCAGTTTGCATAAACATGCAAAATCAGCGGACGGACGGACACAAAACTTCGTATAACGTGGTATACGGTATACGAAGTTTTGCGCTTCCTTAGCTCGCCCAACAATTTGTCGCATATTGGGAAGACGGTAAACCCTGAAATGGTCACGTCCTTATAACAACACTTCTCCCTCGCGACACTCATCTTCTCGTTTCTTTCTCTTAATAATTTATTCTGTTGTGACTGTTTCTGTATTCTTCTGAGAATTTTCTTTTACTTCAAAAGTAACTTAACTTCTTTAACTTCTAAAGAAGTAGTGAGTGACTTGTAAATTATAAATGACTTTATTTCAGTAAGTAGATTTGTACAAACACTTTTACACGTCAATCATATTTTAAAAACTTTGGGTAGTCCGCATAAATTACTCAAACTGCCAGACAATGATTGCAAAAAAATAAAAACTTTGAAAAAACAACAAATCCACATTGTCTTCACATTCACAATAATTAAAATAATATATTACTTTAAAAAGTAAATTTTCATGTCATTGTATACATAATTAAAATTAAAAAGTGAAATAAAACATTATTTCGGACTAAAGGTCCATTTTTTGTTTGTATTTTGATGTTAGTAACAATAGTGCTTAGGTTACTAGGTTAGTATTGTTAGTTTAATGTCCGTCAATGTCAAAATGTACAAAAATCATAAAAATAATCTTGGTCAGATCATCTGAGGACCATGTAGACTTGTGTCTGAAATGGTCTTTTGAGGAAAGAACCACACAGATTTGAGTGGACCTGTCCAGTCAGTGCACGCATTTGTCAATCATCGTGCAGCTCAACTCAAAGCCTGAAAACTACAAACTACCTCTACATTTGTGTCGACACCTTGTAGAAGCAATCTATATTAAATTGTTTTGTACCGCGGGTTAATTGCGTAACACACTAACAGTAGGAATGACTTTCATTTTGAAAGTTTAACAACATTGATTGTACTATTTACGTTGTTGCGCAGATAATTTTTTCGAACATATGCAAAGGATATAGCAATATCCTTCAAAATTATCCAGGTTCTGATCAATACTGTGTTACGCAATAAGGGTCGTTCCTAGTGAATTTTGTTAAGCCCTTTTATTTTTCTGTGTTGCCTGAGCCAGGGCCACGGTATCTCTTTCGAACATCCCGCGACCCTGGTAGGCATCGGCCCTATCGGACCCCGTCACTTAGTGCTGACATCACTTTGAGGCGCGCGTGGAACACGACGCGCCGTCAACCCGAGCCTGGTGCCAGCTGCCCGTTGCTCGCCGTCCGCAAGCCCCGCCTACGGTGGCCTGGAATCTGCTGGCAATTCCCGACGTCCAGGGCGTCCAATGAGAGGACTAGGGGCGTGAGATCGCAAGGTTCTTTCTCTCACGCAAGGATTACTGCTTTGAAGAAGTAGGTGACGGCTTACCATTTGCTCTCGCTCCGACACGAGAGATGTCCGCAACCGATCGCCTCCGCGAGGACACGGCAGTGCTCCACCCAAGCTGGGCAGACCTCTACCGTGTCCTCGAGGCAATAGCCCTGCAGCTTCGTTTTTAACCAAAGCTTTTTGGTGGGCAGAGTCACTTTTTATAGCTTCTAGAGCCGCTATTATTTGGCTCCAATCTTTATCAAGGCTGGTGCAAGCATCGTCTCTCGCTGACGACACGAGCAACGTCGAAACATCCTGTCTAGTCCGGAGTCTCGACGGAGTCCGACGGACACGCCGCCGCCCCGCAGCCGATGAGAAAGCTATAGCCCCGCGTTTTGATGATAAATGATAAATGATAAATGATTTTATTTCTGTAAGTAGGTTTTTACAAACACTTTTACACGTCAATACTATTTTAAAAGTAGATGAGATCGGCGTTTCCTATCTGACTACTCTGAGAAGAAACGCCAAAACAAACTCAGAGGTCACAGTCTCTTTTAAAGTCCAGACATAATCTTGGTCAGGTCATGTGAAGACCATGTGGATTGATGTCTGAAATGGTCTTTTGAGGAAAGAACCAAACAGAATGAGTGGACCTGTCCAGTCAGTGCACGCATTTGTCAGTAATCATGCAGCTCAACACAACACATATGGAGCTCAACGATTCGACGAACATTACCAAAGAAAGGACATTTGGGTAGGCCGCATAAATTGCTCAAACTGCCAGACCATGATTAAAACTAATTTTAAAAATTAAAAATAGATTGAGATAAAAAAAAACAACAAATCCACACTGCCTTCACATTCACAATAATTAAAATATTATAATACTTTACAAAGTAAATTTTCACGTCATGTCAAAGTGTAAAAATCCGAGAATAAACATGGTCAGATCATATGAGGACTCTGTAGACTGGTGTCTGAAATGGTCTTTTGAGGAAAGAACCACACTGATTTGAGTGGACCTGTCCAGTCAGTGCATGCATTTGTCAATCATGGTGCAGCTCAACTCAGAACTAAGGAGCTCAACGATTCCACGAACAATACAAAAGAAAGGACATTTGGGTAGGCCGCGTTAAGTACTCAAACAGCCAGACCGTGATTAAAACAACTGAAAGAACAAAAAAAACAATGACTCACATAGTCCTCACATTCTAAAAAATTAAAACAATGTTATACTTTAAATAGTAAATATAAAGATGTCATTGTTTATCTAAAAAAATCAAAAATAAAAGTTTAACAGCAAATTAAACATAGACAATATCTGTGTAAACTTATTGGAGCAGCTCAATCCCAAGCCTTCTTGTCCTCAATATAGCCTTTGACAGTATAATAGGCATTCTGGTATAATTTCCGCTTTATAAATTATTTGAATTTATTAAGGCTTAGTTCTTGAATGTGGCCAGGAAGTTTATTATAAAAACGAATACTTTGACATTTAAACGAGCTACCTATTTTGTTGAGTCTGGTAGTAGGAACAACAAATTTGTGTTTGTTCCTAGTATTTATGTTATGGATATCACTGTATTTTTTAAACAGATTAATATTTTTATGTGCATACAAAAGATTTTCATAAATATACTGAGAAGGCACAGTCATTATATTAATCTCTTTAAATTTGTCTCTGAGGGAGTGTCTAGGACTTAGTTTATAAATTGAACGAATTGCCCTTTTTTGTAAAACAAAAATTGTCTGAATATCGGCGGCATTTCCCCACAAAAGAATACCGTACGACATCACACTATGAAAATAACTAAAGTATACTAAACGGGCTGTCTCTAAATCAGTTAAATTACGAATTTTTCTAACGGCGTATGCTGCAGAGCTTAGTTTTTTTGACAATTTATCTATATGGGGGCCCCATTGAAGCTTGGCATCCAAAGTTATGCCTAAGAATACTGTGGTGTTTTCGGGTTTCAACTCTTCACCCTTAATAAGAACACTAGTTTCTACTTGTCTAACATGAGGTATCGTAAACTTAATGCATTTAGTTTTTCTCTCGTTTAGAAGTAAGTTATTAACATTAAACCAGTTAACTACTTTAGCAAGGGCGCTATTTACATTGTCAGTAACCAGCTGCTGACGTTTGAGTTTAAATAAAAGTGAAGTGTCGTCTGCAAACAACACTATATCATGATTATCCTTTATGAGGTAAGGCAAGTCATTAATATAAATAAGAAACAAAAATGGGCCAAGAATTGAACCCTGGGGGACCCCCATTCTTATTACAGATCCAGGTGATCTTTTTCCGTTAACATCAACTGTCTGAATCCTATCACTTAAGTAAGAAGTAAGAAGATCCAGAGAGGCATTCCGGATTCCGTAGTGGTGCAGTTTCCTGATCAATGTTTCATGAAGAACACAATCGAATGCCTTGGACAAATCGCAAAAGATCCCCAAAGCATCGCATTTGTCCTCCCATGCCTTGTAAACATGTCCTAAAAGTTCAACTCCGGCATCAGTAGTTGAACGACCCCTTGTAAAACCGAACTGTTTGTTATGCAGTAATTTGTGTTTATTAAAAAATCTTTGCATTTGATCTAAAATAAGTTTTTCAAAAATTTTACTAAAGGTAGGCAGCACTGAAATAGGTCTATAATTAGTAGGGTCTGATGTGCTACCAGATTTAAACAATGGTATTATTTTACTGTTTTTCATAAGATCAGGAAACTCACCACGGTCAATACAATTATTAAAAATAACAGCTAAAGTAGGTGCTACAATATTTATAATGGACTTAGCAGCATCCACAGAGTTACCCCATAGATCTGCGGTTTTTTTAACATTTAATGTGTGAAAGGTTTTAATTATATCTCTACAAGTGACATATTGGAAATTAAATTCAGAATCACAAACTGGAACGTTTTCTTTAAGTAAAGACTCTGCAGCAGTGGGCGATGAGTTTAGAGATTTAGTAGTCGAAACGGGAATCTCCGCAAAGAAATTTTCGAAGGTCGCGGCGACTTGAGAATCCGATTGAATTAAATTGCCATCAATTGCAAGGCTGTAGTCACTACTTCGGTTGCATGATCTTCCCGTTTCGCTATTAATGATATTCCATGTCATTTTAATTACATTACTGCTATTTTTAATCTTTGAACTCAAGTAACGTGACTTGGCTTTGCAACAAACTTTTTTAAATAATTTCGAATAATTTCTAACATATAAATTAAATTCAGCAGTGTTTATACAAGTCCGTTCATCATACAACTCATAAAGACGTTTTCTACTTTTATGTATACCAACAGTGGCCCAATCACTGAAGGAAGCGTTACCATTAACCGAGAATGTCTTTGGAATGAAAGTTTTATCAAATTGTGTGCAGTACATATTAAAAAAAGCATTATATTGATGATTAGAGTCCTCATTAGTTGACAAAAGTAGTAAATTACTCAAAAGTTTAGTTTTAAATGTTTCCAAACGTTTAGTTGTTTTTGGATTAACAGTGATATCTTTTTTAATAACTTTTTTGTTTATATTTGAAATAGTGATCAACTGTCCGCAATGATCCGAGTCTATTAAATTAATAATTTCTTTGTAAGTTGGTTTAACATCTGTATAAATGTTATCTAGGCATGTGGCACTAGTGGGAGTTATTCTAGTGGGCTCCAAAAATTGGTTAGCAAGATTGTATGACTGAAACAAACTTATAATTTTAGTACTAATCCCAGAGTTTTCCAACAAATTAACATTAAAATCACCACAAGTGACGATAGACTTGTTTGAAGTACAGATTTTGTTTAACACTTCATCCATAACTTTTTCAAAACAATCATACAATCCTGAAGGAGGTCTGTACACACTTAATGATGATGACTATCATCATCGTGATTGCTATCAAACTTACAACCAAATGAGTTTTATTTAGTTAAATAGGTAGGCTTTTTTAAAATTTCTTCATGCGTATAAAGTCAAAAAAAAAGACGCACAAAGCTGAGCACGAGGTCCGGCTTGCGCCCTCCCTCGCAGCCTGCCGCCGCGGGCCATGGCCCTTTTAACCCTAGGGTAAATACGCCCCTGGGGATCCCTGTGTCCCAGTCGTGGGAACCATTTCTGATTATGCTTTTGATACTATGTACAGAAGATAACTTTATAGAAACATTACGTAACGAAAAATAACACAAAGAAACAACAAAGCATTTAACCTCGACATAAAAAGTGTCGGAGTCCACTTGGACCTGAAACGCATCTTGGCAACGATTTCAGTGTGGTGGTTGAATAGAAGAAATCCATGTGAGTTATGTGAAAAAAAACTGACTTAAAGAGCAAAAATTTTTGTCTGAAATAGTTTTAGGGCTCAATGAATTGGATTTATGCCCCGTTGATGGCAATAGGCTCGACCCCTATTACATGGGACCTAAACATAACTGGCGAAATGTGCTTGTACTATAGGAACGTCTCTAACCTTCGGAAATACAGGCGTGATGGTATGTTAAGTGTGAATTCTTTAATTTAAACATACCTTATAATATGTAGTTGCAATATATTATTTTCATTTTAAATTAATTGAATCATTACTTAACCTCAAAACTGTAAGAATATTCAATTCGCTCAAATCGGAACATCAATCAAATTTAGACCATCTTATTACAAACCATAATTGAATTTTCTAACGTTTACTACACTTGCTCCCGCTATTGTGTTTCGAAAGGAAAAGAAAGTTCCTACAAATTGTAGCATTATTGTATTGATTTTTATTTGTAGGCGTCTTTGGTTTACTGCCCCGTTGGTCTAGTGGTCGCAAGAGCTACTGCTGAGCATGAGGTCCTGGGTTCGATTCCCGGGTCGGGCAAATTGTTATTGGGTTTTCTATCTAGAATTTCTCAGACGCAGCGCGGAGTATGGATTTGTGCCCGGTTGATGGCAATTGGCTCGCTCCACTATTACATGGGACATAAGCGTAACTGGCGAAATGTGGGTGTACTATAGGCACACCTATGCCTAACCTTTCTGGGATTACAGGCGTGATGTTGTTTTTTATGTTATCTCGGCGTCTTTGGCATCCAAAATGGAACAAAAAACTGACGACTTCACGACTCTAGCTTTCCCTATCCTGACAAAGAAATGTATCGTATTCACAAGAATTAACAATCGTGACTTAAAAACATCTACTTAAGGTCTATAGTATGCATTACCAGCCTATTATGTTCCCACTGCTGGGACAAAGGACTCCTCTCTGTGAGAGTAATCCAACCAGTTGGCCCAGTGCTGGTTGGTAGTTGTCACATGTCTTCGAATTTTTTTGGTTCTAAGACATGCCAGTTTCCTCAAGATGTTTTCCTTCACCGTTTTGAGAGCAGTGGTGATGAAATAATTTACACAAAGTAAAGTGCCTATATGGGTTCGAACCTACGACCTAGAACTCGTAAGTCACGGCCGTTATTACTGGGCCACCACTGCTACGTCCATAGTTATACTCACCAAACACATTCAATTAGAATTTATTCAGTTTGCTAGCAATAAATATGAGAATTGTGATACAGTTAACTAACCCTCCCGACCCTTGCTCGAGCCAGCCCGCGCCGCTGAGCCTGTAGCTATAAATTCGTCCCAAAATCTAATAAATCCTGATCCAGCTGGTCTCTTGCTGCCCTCTTCCAGCGACGCCCTAAGCCGAGGTCCGTACCCCACAGGGGGTGCCCTTAGCGTTGTCGCTTAGTTTTAGTTAGTATTTAAGTTTAAGTCCTGGCTGGAGGCCTTAATTTATTAGGGCACCACAGGCAAGTCCGCTTAAGCAGACGACAACCTTATAGGTTGACCTGCGAGAGGCCATACATAAAAAAAAAAAAACAGTTAACTAAATTTCCGTTGCCAAAACACACGTTACTTTATCTTTTTTTGACTACTGAACTTTATTATGCTTCTCCTATAAGTATTATCAATAAAGTTGCTCATCGTGTCCAGCTGTCCGTCCGTTCTAAACTTCGCAAAGGATTTTTATGCGGGTTTCACCATCATCCGTTTCTGTGTTTAAAACATTAGTATTAAAACTTACCATTACGTAAGTCATCCGTGATTTATTCGATACTTTATACCTACAACTGGAAATAACTATGCACTTACATTAAATTACTAAATAACTAACTAACTACCTATACAAATTAATATAAAAAAATACTCAGGCGTCGAAGTACTCGTCCGCATCGCTGTCATCTGGAAAAGTGCCCAGAAGACTGGCAGCATTGCCACGCTGAATGGCAATGCTAATTCTTTGTCCAAAGAACAACCCAGCCCTCTGGTCACGTGAAGTGTCGACTAGTCGGTGAGAAATTTGTTTAAAAATTAGATGCGCACTCGGGCCCCATGACCCGAGCGTTTCGACCCCAAACGGCTCAAAACTGTAGTTACCCATAAGGTTACAGTATTTGCGCCGCTTGAGGGTCTCAGCAGCCGCAGCAGCAGCGTAAGTTGAGGTTGTTTTGAAACAGGAGCGAGTAGCCGTAAGTGTTTTATAATATAAACATAAGCCTTATCACCTGATATTCGGCCTTCGATACCTCATTAACTGGGCCCGCTCTACATCTTGATTAGAAATTATTGTGAATGGGTAATGTGTTTTATTAGTACTGGCTTTGATTGCGGATGCCAATATAAATGTACGTCGATTTTGTTCAGAGCAATGATTGAACCGGCTTTTTTGGAGGAAGCTGCCTTATTGAATTACTCAATATAATAATATGCTGTGGTCATAATGTTGATGATTATTTTTATTTGAATTTGCTCTCAGAACTTACGTGTGAGGATCCGCATTATTGAATGATGTTTGATTAATGAGATAACTAAAGATAAAAAGTATTTTTATTTTATTTTAAGGTTTTATATTAATTTTGAGTTTATATGTATCGTGAAAATTATTATGTTTTAATAATTTTATCAACTTACGATATCTTGGAGAAATCAGCTTTCATTTTATTCAGGGATTGATAATAATGAGTTGATGTCACTAGTAAATTTAACAAAAAACACCCAGGAAAAAAACCTTCTTGAAATATTCTTGAAATAAAATTAAATAATCAGTTTCGTTCTCATTAAACCAATTATGTGCACCGCTACCCGTTTAATTATGTGCACGACACCCAAAAATGAGTAGAGCAGTCAATTCGATTGCCGAAATTAATAAGTTAAAATATCAAATAATGTCGCACATAATCAGCCTATTATGTTCACACTGCTGGGACACAGGCCTCCTCTCTGTGAGAGGGAGGGCCGCAATTCACCACGCGGGCCCATTTCGGGATGGTAGATGTCACATGTCTTCGAATTTTTGGTTCAAGACATGCCGGTTTCTTCACGGTGTTTTCCTTCACCGTTTTGAGAGCAGGGGTGATGAAATAATTAATACAAAGTAAAGCGCCTGTCTGGGTTCGAAGCGTACTCGTAAGTCGCGGCCATTGCCACAGGGCCACCACTGCTGTCGCACCACCACCGATGTCGCACACAATCGTAAATCCTCAATTACGTTTTAAGAATCGGCCATAATTATACACAGAAAATAAAGCTTATAAAAATAACAGACCGCGATAACCGTGCTATGACCAATTAACTTGCCTGCAAAATAATAAGTTTTAGATTTTTTGCCCAATTTGACCACGACCATGTTTGAGTTTCATCATAGTTTTAATGAATTTGATCGGCTAAGTGGCTTTAATCTAATTTTGATGTTTATATTGAGATCTTTATGACTAGCTTCTGCTCACGGTTTTTATTTCGTAGATAAATTGGCAATTTAGAGATCATTCACCTACAACTTGGCATACAAATAATAATCCGGACACTGAGGATCTGTTTTTATCAAATCCGGAAAAGTTTTGGCGAATAGTGCCAATCCGAAGGTCTTAAAAGAGGGCATAGAACAAAATAATCTTTTCGAAAGTTGAGTTGAAAGAGCTGTCCTCCAACTCCACTTTTAAAAACAAGCAATAAAAACCCAATCAAATAACAATGAAAACTACACATATAACAATATCTGTTCCTAGCTTTCTCTGTTCAAGCAATAGAGGAAATATGTAAGGACATCTTAATCAAACATGCAAGCAAAAAAAGCAAGCGTCAAACAGACGGACAAAGTTGAGCAGAAACTTCGAATTGAAAAACAAATGAAAACTATTAAAAACAGCGTTCAGCTAAATATATTTCAATGGGTGCCTCGTTGGTCTAGTGGTCGCAATCGCTACTGCTGAGTATGAGGTCCTGGGTTCGATCCCCAGGTCGGGCAACATGTTATTGGGATTTTTTATCTGGAATTTCTCAGTAGCAGCCCGAAGTCTGGATTTGTGCCCGGTAGATGGCAATAGGCTCGCCCCCTATTACATGGGACTTAAACATAACTGGCGAAATGTGGGTGTACTATAGGTACAGCTCTGCCCAACCCTTCGGGGAAACAAGGCGTGATGTTATGTTATGTTAGGTACTTTAAAAGTGCGTTATTATAGAAACCGTTAAAAAGATGGAAGTGACAGAGAAGACAATCCACAAAAGTCAAAGTTTTTCTATAACTAGATGTGCCAAATTAAAAACCACTTACTGTGTAGCTTCTATTACATCAATAATTAACAATAATAAAAGGTTACACAACAGCTGTACCCAGCTTTCCCTGGAGTCAGGCATCAGAAGAAATACGTCAGAAATATGGATCATTTTAATATTTCTTTTTAATTTTATTTTTATTTAAACTAGCACACACTATCTTTACAGGATGACCCCAATATTATAGTGTTTTGCAACCATCACCAAATTAATAGAAAAATAAACACACAGCTAATACTTAACAATTTAAACCTTAACAATACAAAGCAACACTAAACTCTATTAAAAAAAACGGATGTAAGACTAAAGAATTTAAGAATTATTTGTACCTATGTAATAGTTATCAAACTAAAATATAAAAGCAGACTTATCATAGAACATTAATATTTATATATTACTGACAAAATTCAAAAAAACTTGCGAATTCACTCAGATTGGACGATACGAGTAATATGTCAATTCTCTCATGCAGTTCGTTTAGTACACATATTGTGTGGGTGAGGGGTGTTTTTGACAGCAGGTTAGTTTTGGCAGTAGGCACTGTCAGCAGTGGCGGTCGTCGCCGCCTCCACACGAACCGATCTGGCACGCACAGCTTCAGGTGACGAAGCACACCCGGGCTATGAGCTACTCCACGCAGGAGCTTTAGCGCATACGCCGCAAGTTTCTTGTGAATTTATTATGTATTCGCTCCAGCATGACATTGTATTTCGCTTCATGAGGAGCCCAAATCACCGCACTGTGTTCCAAGTGATTCCTCACCAAAGCGTCATACAATACCCTCAGCGTGGTAAAGATATCTTCAGGGTGGTATTGGGCATCATGACACTTGCTGGCTCTCTCATGCTAAGCAGTAGCTGAAATGGATTTTGGTCTCCTAACTCCATCTCGGTGAGCAGTTTTTGTATTTGCTTTGTCTCTGACTCTTTATAAACGGACAACAGTCTCTTCTTAGCATCCTCGTAGCGGCCAGCGCGTGTCTTGCTCATAATGATGTCGCTTCTTTGCTCGACGTCCGGCTTCTCGAGGTGCGCTCCTAGGAGGCTGTCAGCACAAAACCCAGGTTTCAAGACCTCATGAAGAAACTCACAAACAGTTGATAGTCAACAAACCGTCTTCGACCAGAAGAGGCGACGACGGTAAAAAAGTAATCATTTCTAAATCTCGACACAAACATAAAAATATCACTTAAAACACTAATTAATCGTACACACAATACACACACACATAAACATGCGTCACGAATCAGACTGACGGACAAGTATGAAGAAGACACCTTGAAGAAACTTGCACACAGTTGATAATCAACAAAGTAAACAAAATTAAAAACAAATCGCACGTGTGTCATGATTGTGTGATCAATAAACCCTTTGTCAACTGTTGTCAGTTTCTATAAGAGATCTTCTTTAGTTTAACAACACAATTAACCAACAACAAAAAGTTACACATCAACAACAGCTGTACCTAGCTTTCCCTGTCCAGGCAACAGAGGAAATACGTAAGGACATCTAAATCAAGCATGCGTCAGACAGACGGACAAGCCGACATCGCGGCTGGCGGCGACGGCTATAACTCTCTGCAGATGAAGTTATTAATGTGCTCGGAGGCAGGTGCTTTGATGCACTAACTACCTATGTTACTTGTGAGTTATAGGTATGGATTGTTTGGAGCAACTATTGGTAGGAACATAGGAAACGAGGAAAGTAAGACATGCAGGACATTACTTTTGACAAACTTACAACATTAAATTTTGCCGATTATGTTAACAAAGAATTCGTTTATTCATCTTACACATTTTAACATACAAGTAATATGACATGGAATTCAAAATATCAGAAAACTTTGCCAGATTTAACAGCGGGTAGGATTTACCACGTAAAGTTTAATAATTAAAAACAGTTTTATGTACCTTCATGTTAAAAATATGGTTTAGATACACAAAAAATAGGCCTAAGTAATTAGTAAGTTGCATGTAAGAATTGCAGCCAATACCTAGGATAAGATAATATCTTGTATTTACAGGTATCTGTGCCCACCCTCGTTTGATATATTAATATAGCCTTTTATCAATATGGTTTAATATATGTATGTTAATTACAGGAATAATATGAATTTCTAGATGAGTTTAAGTTATAATTAGAATAGCTAATAAATGAATGTGTTCTGCAAGATTGAAGTTCATAAGTTCACCTTCAGTTCATAAGTTCACTTTCAGACCTTCAGTAAGTGAGCAATTAATGGTGAGCTACTTGGCATAAAAGAAACAATCCTTTATGCTCACCTAAACGTTTCTTAACCATGTTTGGATTTCAGCCGGCTTTTAAAAGCAGATAAATATCAGGCTGCCTCTTTGGTCGCAAGAGCTACTGCTGAGCATGAGGTCCTGGGTTCGATTCCCAGGTCGGGCAAAGTATTATTGGTTTTTCTATTTAGAATTTCTCAGTAGCAGCCCGGAGTCAGGTTTTGTGCCCGGTTGATGGCAATAGGCTCGCCCCCTATTACAATGGGGCTTAAGCATAACTAGCGAAATGTGGGTGTACTTTAGGTACACCTCTGCCCAAAATCACTTCTGGGATTACAGGCGTGATGTTATGTTATGTTATAAATATCAATATTTGAGTATTCAAATGAATCATGAGATGTGTTATGTTGAACCATCGACAGCCTGACCGCGATAAGCGCAGCTTGACATAGTACATCTATCAAAAAGCGCGGGTTATAAATACTTAGTCGTAGAAAATTATTTCTCAACATCAGTGCTGCATCGATACAAAGCTAAAGTGGAAACTTGAGCTCTTCAAGATTCCCCGGGATTTTTGATACCCCAACGCATTATTAAAACTTAAATACCACCTGTTTCTTAGGAAAAACCAGGTTAAAGTAGAACCAAGTTACGAGTATTATGGGTTAAAAAACCTTGCAAGGTCATTTCTGTCGCAGAAGTTCCGGTAAAACCCATACTGACCCAGCCAATTCGACCACATAAGTGATTATTTCGGTATTTATGTGGTTTTTCTTATCGCTTGAAGACAAAAAACAAATGAAAAACAAACTATCTATAACCTTGTCGTGACCTTTCCTTGTGTCAGGCGGAAGTGTTCTCGGAAATGCAACAAAGATACCAAACGAGTTATCAAGTAATAAATTATCCCGGTTAATTATTACTAAAAAATAGTTCCTTTGTAAGGACTATCTTTCCTGTTATTTTACCCCTTTCATTTTAATGAGTTTCAAGAAGCTGTAACAACACATAATAAAGTCTGTGCAACTACTTATGTGCAAATAAACGACAACTATTTGCACTTACTGACGTCATTGTCTTTTTATTTAAAACTTTTAATTGGGTGTTCTTTATCTACCGATGACATACAGGGAACTTAAGCTGTTACTCACCAGAAGGGGACTTTTTTAACCGAATAGGATCAACGAAACATGATGCGGTATGATACGGTGAATTAATAGTCGATAATTAATTGATAACGCATTAATACATGCCATTCGGAGCAATATCTGTTGATGAACAATGAACTGAGCAAGAACGTTTGTTGGCGATAAAGAAAAGAGTTGGGAGTTGGGAACTAGGTACGACAGCGCCATTTTGACAGTTGCCTTCCCCATTTATGAAAATTTGTTTTGAGATGGCTGATGGCAACCCAGCTCTCAGTTTTTATAACAATCATAAAATACTTTTCCACAATCATTCATACCAAGTTCACCTAAAAACTGGCAACCCTGCATTTCACGCAGGGCAGTAATTACCTAGTTAGCGATTCTAATGAAAATCAATCAAAATCCGTTGACACGGTCTACCGACGCGGGCGCAGATAATATCTCTCACTTTCACTAGGTAAGTGAACAAGCGGAGACGTGCGTTGGATTGACGCGAACCCATTTTAATTTGTGCCCGCTTCCCGCTATTAAATACGTCGGCGGATAGTACACGTGTGCACAAAAGTGTTGAGGGTTTGTTAAGAAGACAGATTTTTAGATTTGGCAATTTTGTGATCTATTTTCAGATAGGCTTCTTAAAAAAGACACAATGTTATGTATTTTTTATGTTAAACGAAACAAAAAGAGTATGTAAGGATCATCGCAGGTGGGTTTCTGTTGTTTCTGCCTTCCACCATGGGAAGAAGGTGTGGGTTTGTGATTACTTAAAAATATAACAATAGATATGATTAATACTCGTACTTTACCATAAGTTCGTTATGTATGGGTATTTTAAAGGCCTATAAAACATTAATAGTTCCAGTATCGGCCGGCACTGTACTCTGTTTACATGGCTGAGGAATGCAATATTTGGTCCATGTCTCAATAAATTGTCATACTTACTTATTTCTAATTATATTACGTAGTCTGATCTAAATTATTGTTAAGAAACATTGTAGATTTGACCAAAGATCTTTGCTCTCCTAACAAAGCCAGTTTACATCGACCCACAAACTTTATTTTATTTTATTCCTCCTCGAATGAATAAACAATGCCTCGTTGGTCTAGTGGCCGCAATCACTACTGCTGAGCATGAGGTCCTGGGTTGGATTCCCAGGTCGGACAACGTGTTATTTGGGTTTTCTGTCTGGAATTTCTCGGTAGCAGCCCGGAGTCTGGATTTGTGCCTAGTTTATGGCAATAGGCCCCTATTACATGAGACTTAAACAAAACTGTCGAAATTTTGGTGTACATAGGTGCAACACTCCCCAACCCTTACGCGGAGGCAAAAGCGTTTGTTAATATAACAAACGGTTTTGCCTCCGTTTGTACAGCAGCTGTCGATCGTCAGGGCACTCCCGTTAACAGTCCGCGCGTTGTAAGTAGTTCTTCGCAACTAAAGCTTCCTGCAGGCCGCTTGATATATTCCAATAAGTCGAGCTAGGGAAATGAACGCCTAACGAGATACCGAGCATTTTTTGAGCAACAGGATGAGAGCATTGGTTAGCTGTATCAATGAATGTTTGATGTTGCGTAAATTTATGTGAAAAAAAGTTACTCGTGTTCCTGTGACACTATAAACTGCTTCCAACTTAACTGACTGTACAAATCGACTGTTTATTGTGAAGTGAAGAAGATTTCTAACTGCAGAAAAAAACCATACAGAAAGATAACCAACAGGCAAGCTCACTAATAGCGTCTTGAAATTATCTCTAGAGTAGTAGTACCAGATAGATCCATGTACTTTCCTCGAAAGGCCGCACACGCACACATTTTTATTATTATTATTTAATGTCTAAACTTCAAAAGAGATCTAGTTCCCTGAGATTGTTTTGCCATTTCTTCTCTGGGGTAGTCAGATAGGAAATGTCGACTCTATCTAGCTTTCTTTAAAAAACATATGACACTGCAAAAGATCCTAACTATTCCTAACTACATTCAAACTTAATGTAATCAATGCGAAAGTAAGTTGGTTTGTTTTACGAGAAATTTGGTACAGGTACACCAGGAGAAGGGCCTGGCCCAGGACTTGGGTAACAGCTAGTATTTAAATAAAAAAGCCTACTATCTTAAACTAATAATATGTACATAGTACAAGCACATAAAATAGGGAAATACTTATATGCTCGAGCTGTTTGCGGTTGAAACACTCGGTCCGAGTGCCCACTTAGTATTTCGAGAGATCGCCAAGCGGTTGGTCGACCCTTCACGTGACCAGAGGGGCTGGCCTATTTTTTGACCGAAGAACCGTTTTTGATGCCCTATGATTCTTTCCCTTCGCTTTTTATAGTTTAAGGTAGATGTATAAGTGATTTCGATCCATTTTCAACAACAACATGCAACACACAATCATGCAATCTGCCTAGTCTAATCTCACTAGTTCATATTTCAAGCGTAATTAAAATTGCAATTTAACAATTCCTTCCTTTTCATACCCTTTTTCACAAGTGAACGTATTCGGTACAGAAAAGACGTATTAATGTTTTGGACTGTTTTCACTAAAACACGATACTTGGCATTTCACAATAACTGCATAAGTAACATCAATTTAAGTAGAAAGTCTGATGCCTCGTTTGTAGTGTAACATGAAACCAGCGAATCATCAATGTTTATACCGGGCTAATGTCAAACATATCCGCGGGCGTCGCAAGCCTTTGATTCCTCTACAATGGACTAACATGGTACTTGATGTTTCAAATAAATAAGAATTTTTACTTTGTAAACATAATTAGCTTAGGATTTGGATACCTCAAAGTTCTAGCTGCTCAAAGTTGTAGCGAGCACTAAAGCAAGCAGCCCAGATGCACTTCAGCACGCGCGGGCAACTTTTTTCTACCAACTTTAAATCGATGGAGCTATAGACAAAATGATAGTTTTAATAGACACAACTACAGATTTCTTTTATTCATCTGTAATTTTGTCTAGTTTTCCGTCGAATAAACTTATATTATCTTGGTCATGATACGCAGGCTGGTAGAAAACCATAGGAAGACATGATGAACGCAAAATCTACGTAAAATCACTCGGTTCAAAAATCTCGATTCAATAATTCAACTATAGACAATTGTTAAATAACAATTTTTGATTTATCTAAGCAACAAATGCTGTTAACTCTATTCCAAACAAAAATCTGACAATTTCAACGGGACAGAATTATATATTTATTATGGGTATGTTATGAGAAGTTTTAAACTTAATTTCAATACCTTAACTACCTCATTACTTCCAAATAAGCCTATTGTAGAATACTTTAGTGATGCCAGAGCGATGTGGCCGATGCGCTTACACATTAGCACGGCAACACGCCCGGAGCCACGCGATACGACGCGGGCGCAAGCCGGACGGACACTTGCGGTCGACTTAGTTATCAGTGCCCCTAGACCCGTTGCGTCAGACTTATAACTGACGCTGTTCTTTTGTTACGAAATACTGGGTTAAGTTGGGAGAGAAGTGGTAGAAGAGGCAATTAGGAGATTTTTTTTTAATCCTAATGTAGGTAGTTGGGGTCGGTGCAAGATGACTTCATCTTCCTTACATCTCCTACCTAGAATGCGTAAATAGACGAAGGAGTATGTACGGACTTGAAGACGGCTAAGTTCCATAAACTAAGTCAAACATATGTGGCAATAAGTTTTAAAAAAACCGGCTAGGTGCGTGTGTGACCACGCACAATGAAAGGTTCAGTAGTTGGATGAATTTATCCCAAGAACAAACTTAATATTGAAGTTGAAAAACATGTTCTCCCAGAAAATTCCAACTGCAAATTTAAGTTGGTCGACTATTACTCGTTTACTTGTAATGCCTACATGGGTGTGATAGTTTTCATTTTCATACCACTGCTGCACTGCAATTCACATAGCCTAAGCAACCATTTAGCTGGCAGGTGGGGGGACACAGCTGAATCTAACCAAAATTAGCGCTTTAAAGTTTAATACTTCGCAAATGGATTCCTGAATCGAAGAATGGTTATCACTCACCCGCAATAATTTGGAATGACCTTTTCAACGATACACACATCATGGGATAGACCATAAAAACAAAACATTTATATTTTACGAATATATAAAAAAATAAGATTTCATTTTACTTTTTCGGTGTGACTAAATATATGTATAGCCATGCCAAATTACAGTCTTCTAGTATTAAGAGTCTCTGAGCTAAGCTGGGACAGACGGATGGACGGACGGACGGACATGGCGAAACTATAAGGGTTCCTTGTTGACTTCGGAACCCTAAAAATGAGGAAGAGATTAGTAGGATTTTCATGATGCTTGACACAAATAAAATTTGCCTATCATACGAGTATCTTATGTAGCAACAACTGTATTGTAGACTAATGATGAAATTAGGGGTGTTAACCTATGTACGTCGTATGACCCGTTAAAAATGTACGTACGTACAAACTTGGTAGGCAACAGGACAAAGGCTCGACAATGCCCACACAAATCAAAACAGGATTCCTAATACACTATCGACCAAGTCTCTGTGTACACCAAGCATTTGCATGGCTCGGACCGCGAGACTTGCGTGTCCCGCCCACTCCATGCGGTGCAATACTGTGCAATCTTACTACATATCGGTACCACATTAAACGTTGTAAAGGCAGCACAATGCGGATTTCTCCACGAACTTATAAAAAGTTATGTGTAAGGTTTTGTTGAGTGCGCTGTGACATGCGAAGACCATTGCCGCAATATCTGTTACAATTGCTGCTTGTTTAATTAGTTTACGAGGTATTCTGACAGAATGGATCGGTTTTGCTTGTCTACTAATCACCGTGTTTTTGTGGCAAATTGGCACAATCTGCTGCTATATCTTCCGCAATTGCCAAAAAAAACATCTTTGCTTCGTCATTTTAATCTTGTAAATTCTTGGTCTAGATGTTTGACAGTTTCATAGCGACCTAATTGTTGTATCTACGCAGCTAATTAGTGCAATACAAGTGCGTTGACATTCTCGGCTCGTGATCGGTCGATGGGTAAGTCGATCGCATCGTCGGTGACACCCGACACCGTCGGATCGCCTGTCGACGACGATACTGCACGGGGCCTTGAGATCGCGCTTACGGAATAAGCGTCTCATGCGTATCGGGTTCAGCTCGAATACTTTGGAAATATGAGCGTGCAATTATTTGTGGCTTGCAGTGTAAGGTATGTTTTAGGGGTCTGATGGGTTCATTGCATCCTAGGTGAAGTTAAATAATTTGTGGAAATGTGTGGGCGGAAATGTAGGAAACCTATGCAAATATTTGCAATTCCGAGCCTTAATAACGTGTCCTGGGAAATGTACGTATTTCCTAGAAATTGTATGCAATTCCGAGATGATACTAAGAAAAAAAAATAGTATGTCTATTTTTTTTTCTTAGTAACATCTTTTATCATATAATTATTTAAATGGGTAATTAAATAAATAATTAAGCAGTAAAATTACTGAACGGGCAGTTACGTGTGGGTAGTTAGCAAATCAGACTTAGTTGGTAAGGAATTTAACTTGGAAGTAGCGCTCACACGCCGCTACCGCGGCACCGCTCGCTTCAGCCGCTCGGCTTGCTCGTGGTTGTCACAGTTCTAATCTAACCTAACCCTTTTGTGTATAAAGTGCATATTACAAAATATATCATGGATTTCCTATTTATTTTAGGGATTGTATACATTTCCTTGGGATTGTGTACAATGACGGTTTACATACTTTCCGTTGTAATATGTATGTACAGGGTGGAAAACTTCAATGGGCCCTGAAGGGAAACAACTTTAAGTCCTTTAGATTTATATATGTTATATATATTCTACTTAAAGGAAACATTCCTTTATAATTATAAATACAGATATGCTGCATTCACAGATTTTTATCCACAAATGTTTATTAGAGAGATTTTATCCTGAACAATAACCCTATCTTCCCGGTGTATGTAAGCTTTTCGAGAAATCTGTAAACACATTTTCACAGAACTCACCAAATAAACAGGACAGCCCGAACATAGGGTAGGGCAGCTAACCCTAGCTGCCGACAACCCCCTAGCTTGACCTACGAGATGCCCGTCAGTTAAAAAAAAAACATTTTCATTCAAATATATTTTTCAAAATTAGTTTGTACAAGTTTCTTCGTGTGTCGTCAATCAAGTCTTCAGTCAGATCTCTGTTATTATTAAATTCCATCGATCTTGGTTATAGTCCATCAATAAGTCGTGACTTTCATTTGTTTATTCTTTGAGAATGCTTACAGCCTTGGTAGAGAGAAACATTAAAATTCGACTTTATTTCGTTTTTAATGTGTTGTGTATACAGTTTGCAAGCCTGAGGGCAGGATGTGATGAACACAGCCCAAAATGGTTTGCGAGTCACGCCTTTAATTCAGAAACACGTTCACACTTTGTTTTAAAGATTACTTAAAAACATCGATTCCCAGTAAAATGTTTTTCTTTTTTATGGTACATTCTTGTAAAACTGTATTCAAAATAGCTGTAGTCGCAAGTTATATACAGTTCAACTTAACATCTACATAGATAAATGTAGCCACTTAGCCAAAACTGTCCAAACCAAATTCACAATTAGCATCAGCCAAAATATCTGTACTTTTACTTGAAATTGACTACAAAAGTGGTCACTTTCAAGTATACAATAACTTTCAACAATATGCTATAATTTACAAAAAATATCATATGTAATTGTGAGTGTGGGAGTTGTATGAGGTTGCTTAGGCATTATATCAGAGATATTAGCTGTCTAATATGTACACATTCTGCAATATACCACAGAATCCCTCTGATGACTAATTGTTGCTGATGTTTCTACAACTTCTCAAGGTCGAACAAGGTTCCATAGGAAAGGGGATCATTATCATTTTGGATCGAAACCACCCACGGGGTATAGGCCTCCCTTCTGCAATCCTTCCCACTACACGTTGCATGACCGGGTTTGAGCGGACAAAATGACAGATGAATAAAACAAATTTGTAATTTTGTCTATTCTATTCTAGTTTTGTCGACAAAACTCGTTTCTATGGTGGTTTATCGTCGGCTCAACATGGACATCGATGCTATTGAAAAAGGGATGCTACACCATAATTTACGACAAACTAAAATTCGATAAACATTTAAATAGCGCTCTGTGGTTTCTGCCTTTTTTTTTTACATACATACACTCACGTCTTCTTCCCATGGGGGTACATGGGAAGAAGACGTGAGTGTATGTATGTAAATAACAGTTACTACTCATGAATGTTTGAAGGTTACAGGAGGAGGAAGTTGATACTGAAATCCAATATAACATGACCCTTATTTTTGTCTTAAATTTAACTGAAATTATTACAATGAATGATTTGTATTATTCCTTGGACTAATGTCTGATGGGTCCAACAAGAAATTTATGAGCAGCTCGAGTATTACAAATATGATGAAACAAGGAACACCATACAAATATGCCAATGTAATATTCGTACTATCATTTCAACAAAACATGCGTGGGCGCATGGGAAGGAATTCCGTCTGTTGACATCAGTCTGGTTTATTAGTTTTTTTAAAGTTCCCATGTCTTAATAAACTGTATTGATTGACGTGCATGGGAGTTATTTCCCATTGTGATCTGTCATTTAAAGTGAGTAAATAATCTTTAAACGCAAGCTTTTTTGGGAAAATGTTAATTTTGTTTGCATCAGCTGTGCCTTCGATTGATTGTACATTGTTCCTTTCCGATTTTCTCAAGGGAGCTGGCGGGACCTGTATTACGCTACGTACTACGTTTTTTTTTTTTTGTAATACTTGATAAGTGTTTTGTCTTCTCGGCCACCACCAGTCGGTTAGAAATGAGTCTAACGGCCGAGCCCAATAACGTATCTATCTCCAATTTTGGCGTACAACAGATAGTCAACATCTCACCACATCGCGTCGCATCTCTGGTTAACGTCCCAATAAAGCCAAAGTATGCGACCCTATACAAGCAATAGCAATAGCTGTCAACATTTAATAAAAGTTATATTTGTCCCTGTTGAGTTTTTTACTGTCTATCATCAGTAGCGATCTATCTTAGGTTATTGAGCCGTAAATCGTCACGCCACCCTTTCTTAATCCTGTCTCAATGGCGGTAAGCCCTTATTTCAGTCAATTTCTTTAAAGGTACTTTTATTCGAATGTATTCGTTGTATTCTTAATTAATAAAAAGAAATATTAAATATTTCAGTAAAAATATCCTTAACATCTACACACTTTAAATACCTCTATTTTCCTCATAGGCATTAGTTATACTGTTTATTCGATGTCCGCCACAGTTAAATTTCTATAACTTTATGAAATAATGGTAATATTTATTTTAATAAATGTAATTTCTAATTACGTATAAGGCAATGAGGCTCAATCGAAGACACACATAAATTTGAATAAATAAATGCATAAACATTAAATTATTATGAACATAACACACATAACATCTCGCCTTTTTTCCCGAAGGGTTGGGCAGAGGTGTACCTACTTGCGTATAGGTGGGTAGTATTAAGTATAAAAATAACTAGATCAGTTTGTGGTTACTGGGAAAACAAGTATGACGTAAAAGCTGTGACAGTATGGCTCGGTTTTCGAGGAAGAAATGATATTGTTACTTCTTATCAGATCAGTCATTGAACTGGAAGGAGTAGTGCTGACTAAAAGTCCAAGAAATCCACTTTATTTTTTTTATAATTTCCAGTGTCAAGTGTCGTCCTCTCCAGCTAATTTAAAAAGGGTTGTATATCAGAAGTGGGTTCAGTTCAATTCTAGAACGGGTTGGTTTCGAACTTGCAACCTTCACTCACCAGTCCTACACCATAACCGTTGGAAAATTCACAATTTTTGCTTGAGTAAGCGTTGTGATCAATACTCATTCATGCCTTCTCTGTATGAGAAGAGGCCTTTGCTCTGCAGTGGGACAGTAATAGGCTGGTGGTATGTTTATTAACATCTACAATTTTTGTTACGACAAGCTTCGTTGAACAATCTATTTCCACATTGGATTTTTGAGATGACGCAGCAAGGGCAAGTACCTCAACCGTTGTAACTACCGGAAACGTTCGTAGAAGGCTGTCATTTCTAACTAAATGTATGGTTCAAAAGTGTTAAAGATACCAACTCTACATTTCACACAAACATATTTATCAGTGTGTGTGTGTGCGGTATTTGCATGTGGTTTCCTTGTCCAGTGGTCTACATTCAGAATCTTCTCTTGTAATTATGTACTGACGAGGATTAATGAATAGGAATGCTGTAATAGGGATGATGACAATTTTTTAAGTTTTATCTCAAAAAAATGTTTGTTTCCAAATAGTGTAAACAATATTACAAAAAATTTCATAGCTTGAAAAAATGCCAAGTTATAAACGTTTTAAAATAAGTGCTCGACAAGGACAGCACTATCTTAGAAGTGACGTCACGACTATGTAACTTCATACTAGCGCCATACATTGTCCGTGCCGCGCGACAAGGACGGGAATAATCTTAAAAGCGTGTAACTTCTTCATATTTACATCAATTTAACAGATTTTTTCGATTATCTCATTTTTACTATGCCTTCTTTGAAATGACATAATTTTTTCGAACATTTTTAATATTAGTCATCATCGCCATTGGCAAACGACGCGGAAGGTGCTGACTGATGAGGCGACAGATAAGGCAACGATAAGGCGTATGTTACTGATATGGGCATGTTGTTGTGTATAAATAAGTCAATTAAAAGTTCCAATAATAAAGTAAAAACCACTTGGAAAATTATTAACAATGAAACGGGTAAGTCGGTTAAACAAGAAAATCAACTTGAGATTATGGTCGATAACAAATTAGTTAGTAAGGCAGCTGACGTAGCTGAGGCATTTAATGAGTTTTTTGCCAACATACCTATAACTACGACTTGCTCCTTAAATTCGTCCCCGTCTAAAGCTGAGAACCTTTTGAATAGTAGTATGCAAAAATGTACTCGCTTATTTAGCTTCGAACATGTAACGCCTAGTGATGTAATTAACGTCTTTAACACTCTTAAGTCTAAAAACACTGGTGATTACTGGGGCATCTCCATTAAACTTTTAAGTAATATAATAGACATTGTAGCCCCCTATCTAGCTATTACTTTTAATAAATGTGTTGATCTAGGAACTTTTCCTGACCTCATGAAGAGTAGTAAAGTCATACCATTATTTAAATCTGGTAATAAAAATATCATTAGCAATTTTAGGCCTATTTCTATCTTACCAGCATTTGGCAAAATATTTGAAAAGTTAATACTTAATCAGTTGCTAAGACATTTTAACCTAAATAGCCTACTTCATAATGAACAATATGGCTTTTCAAAAGGACGTTCGACTACAGATGCGGGTGTTGCTCTGCTGAAACACATATTTAATGCATGGGAGAAATCGCAAAATGCTATTGGAGTTTTCTGTGATCTCTCTAAAGCCTTTGATTGCGTGCGCCATGACACGCTTTTGCGTAAACTACGTCATTACGGTGTCCAAAACGAAGCTCTCAACGTAATAAATTCTTATTTACATAATAGGTTCCAATGTGTAGATGTCGATGGTGTGAAATCTTCCGAGCTACCAGTTCAGTTAGGTGTACCTCAAGGCTCAATACTTGGTCCATTCTTGTTTTAGTGTGAGTATTTATTTATGTATATGTAAATAATACATATGTTTTATATATATATATATTTGCGTTATTTTAGTTTTAGACTTCACATTGTTCATGTTTTTCTCTTCTTGTTTTCACACACTATTGTCTACATTTCTTTTTCAATTCTCCTTTCGCAGGTCTGCTGGAAGAAATTTCTTAAGAAATAAGCAGTACCTTTGTACTCAAATTCTAACTATGACGTGTCCCTCTGTATTTTACTGTGTGTACATAAATAATAAAATAAATAAATAAATAAATAAATATCTGTAACATTGTACTGTTTGCAGATGATACCTCTCTTATTTTTAAAGTAGACAGGAAAAGACAAGATTTTGACGACGTAAACCGTGCACTCTCAATGGTTACGGATTGGTTTACGTCAAATAATCTAGTTCTCAATGCCAAGAAAACGAAATGTGTGAAGTTCGCCTTACCGAATGTTAGAAATCTAGGACCCAACATCGTCTTAGATAAAGAGCTGCTTGAAACTGTAGACTCGACGGTTTTTCTGGGCATAACGGTAGATGCCAAACTTCAGTGGGGCCCACATATCTCAAGCTTAGCGGGGAGGCTCAGTTCAGCCGCCTACGCCGTCAGGAAAGTAAGACAATACACTGACGTTGATACAGCCCGCTTAGTCTATTTTAGTTATTTCCACAGCGTTATGTCCTACGGTATTCTGCTGTGGGGCAAAGCCCCTGATATTCAAAATATATTCGTCCTTCAAAAACGAGCTGTCCGAGCAATTTATCAGCTAGGAGCCAGAGTTTCTCTTAGAGATTTTTTTAAAGATATTGGTATTCTCACAGTGGCATCTCAATTCATCTTCGCCAACATCTTATATATTAGGCAAAATATACACTTATACACTAAAAACAGTGATTTTCACAATGTTAACACCAGAAATAAGAACAAACTACGTGCTCCCTTTCACCGGCTTCATAAGGTCCATAACTCATTTGTTGGGCTTGGTATAACCTTTTATAACAAGTTGCCCAAGACTTACCTTTTAATGCGTTTAAGGCCCAAGTAAAATCCAACCTTTGTTCAAAGGCATATTATTCCATTAACGACTACTTAAACGATAAGAACTGTTGGTCGCTGTGATTAACTCAAGACAATGTTCGTGTTCTTTCTCCAGAATCAGCTTACTGACTGACAGGGTATATGAGTTCATATAATTTTTTAATTTTTTATTTGACGGTATAAGTCAATTATTTTGTTGTCTTCATTTATTATTGACATGATCTACTCATTACAATGTTTTTAATGAGCTGTATTGCAATATATGGTTCGCTAGCGACCTCGACAATTGATAATATTATTCTTGCCTGAGCAACCAACAGCAGGTTCGTCATGCTCCCTTAGATGTCACTGCTTGCGGTAGCGTCGGGGGTCGGGTTTCCTCCTTCCCTCAAATATGGCGAGGGGGTTAATGGCTGACCTTTGCGTTATGCTCGTGAACGGGTGCTGCTTGTGGTGACTGGTCGTCTTGCTGTCTTTGGTTTTATCATTGTTACAGTAATTGTTCTGTTGATTTATTTTACTTTGATGGTCCTAGTTTATCATTTATTTATTTTATTTGTTGTATAATAATTTCAGTATTGCATATGTAAGCTGCCATGTACTTTAGGCCTGAAGGCTTTATTTATGTATTTGTGTTATTTACATGCATTTTTATTTTTTTTGTCATTGGCGTTTCGGTAATTACTTGCAATTGTTTAGAATCAAGTTCTTCTAACTGAACAGACAGCTGTGCTGCTGGGGAGTTTGTTGCGCCACTTCTTCTTCCCAGCTAAAGCACTAGGAAGTGGTGAAGGGCGGACTTTTGGGGGACTGTCTTATGTAATTTTGACGTTCGAAAAGTGCTGATTCTCAGCCTAATTTGAATAAATGACTTTTGATTTTGATTTCTACACTTGTGTTAATAAGGATAAATCCGATTTTGGATGAAGAATCTTGTAATAAGCTTTCGTTCACACACACACAATCAACAATCAAAACTGACTGAGTTATTAAAGTAAGAGATTTTAAATGTCTAGCCTACCAAATCTAATAGTCTGTATATTTAAATCACAACTGTTATTCTTTGACAGTAGCATGATATATCTAAAACCCGGCAAGAAGGTGGAGCGTGTCAATTTGATAACTAATTAATTTCCCTGACTGCACATCGATTGTTGGGTAATCTTCTGAGGGACGTGCTTAACCGGTTGAATGAAATAAATAAACAAAGAATTAGCATCGCGATACAACTTGGCAATGCTGCCAGCCTTTTCGGCACTTTTCCTGTTGACAGCAATGCGGACGAATGCCCTATGATTATTTTCCTTCTTTTTTGTTATATTTATGTAAATATTATTTATTATTTTAAGGCTGTTTGCTAGTACATTATGTAATTTGATTATTAACCAATACGTTATAAAACAAAAAAAGTGTAATTATAGAAACGATTGAAGAGCCATCGTGTCTCGCGTGGATCCACGTTCCGTGTTACTTTACACTTCTAAGTAAAAAAATAGAGATACCTACTTTTTAGGCTCCTAGGTTGGAACGAAAGGATGCTCTCATTGGATCTACAAATACATAATTGAATGAATTGCCGATCCGTTTGTAGGTCATTTAACGTCATGATATCCTCTTTGGGTGGAATCCGAATGTGATCCAGATTACGGAAAAACTCCTGTGGTAACCAGAGGAATCAATTACATTTTCCAGTCATAAAAGTTCCTAGTACATTATGCAGTCTTGAACCGATGGAACATGATGTCGCAACCTCGAATCCGGGAGTATACCAATGGGTTTTCCAAAATTTGCAACATTTTAGTTACCTAGGAAAATCCTCTGACCTTATTTAAGATATCTATTAAGGACCGTATTAGAAACATATGCTGGGCTCCAAATCTCAAATCGCCGACATCACCAAAAAACAGCGGAGCTTAAGTGGGAAGCGGACCCGGTTTGCCGTATATTGAATGAGTCATGGGCGAAATATACCACTGTGTGGGTCCCTGTAAACGTCCGGTGACATCGAGGTTGACCCAGAAGATGATGGTGGGACGAGCTAGATGCCTACAGGCAAAATTTGTCCCCACTAGCTCAAGACAGAGGAGTGGAAAGGAGAAAAGGAGACATTTTTCCCGCAGTGAAACAACATATGGTAAAAAAAAAAAAACATAAATTGATATCGGAAATAGATGTTGCCATTTTAAATGACCTCAACTGTGCAGTTTGTCGAAAAGTACTATAATATAGTGCTTAAATTATGGGCATATCTCAAAAACAGGTTTCAGTATTAATAGACGTAAACGATCCAAGAATTAAATATGACTGTTTGAAATGAAATACAACAAATTATTTTTATGATACTGGCTGAGCTCGAAACATTTTGACTTTCATTTATTATGTTCTATTTATAAAATGTTTTTTCCTTCTAAACAAGAGAATCGCATCGCTCACTAGAATAATTGACTCGTGGATGTCCCGACCGGTTTTTGTTTATTTTGTTTTGGTCATTCGGAGTAATACTGTCATTAAGTTCCTGACATTTATCGTCATTGAATGTGTCCCTCGTGATTTTTGTTGGTTGGTTAGTTTTTTTTTTGTTGTTGTATTTTACGTTTTTGTTTATTTTGTTGTCGCGTTAAGTGTTTTATAATATCAAATTATAAGAATGACTATGGAAATGTTGACTTCCCCTGAAACATCACTTTCACAATGACATTTCTTTGTTTACATTGTATCACTCGAATTCCATTTCCAATTTAATTCTTGAATGGCATGGCATACAAATCAAGAGATCATTTTAATTTTTCTTCGACAGTTCCTACTACTCGCTAGGTATGTAGTACTACCTACTTCGAATCGTTTAAAATATGTTTCCATTAATTTATGCTAACTTTACATTGAAGTCTGCGGGCTATCAAGGAGCGACATAATGACCCACAATAGTTGGAAATCTAAAATATTCATAATAAATACTCATAAATAATCACTGATGGGTCTTTCCTATACACGGTTGCAACGAATATTATAAGTTATTATGGAGATGGTATAGGTACTAGGTTATTATTAGAATAATAACTACGAGCGAAAAAAAATCTTTCGTAACGGCACGAACTACATATAATAATGAAAAATAGAAAGAAAGAAACTAGTAAAAAAGTCGAGAGGTGTTATAGCCTCGTGGGACACCCGCCTGGAAGGAAGTTCCTTTCGCTGTACATTAGTACCTACTACCTGCGTCCCGCGTTTTCACCCGCATAAGTCTCGATCCTAGATAATAAGTAATACGGGCTGGTGTCTGCAACTCCACGACAATGCACGTATTTTGCGTACGGTGGGGAAATCGATCATTCGATCCACCCCCGCTCCTCGAGGAAGGCCAGCAACGCCTTGGTGTTACTGACAGCCTCGCGTAGGGTACCTGGGTTACCGAAGTACTTTACCCTGTATGTGGCGACCACCGGGCAGTGTAGAAGCAAATGAGCTGCTGTCTCGTCCACCTCCATGCAGGCTGCGGACTGTCTGTGACTCCTATGACAAAGAGGTGTAAAGACCCGTGGCCAGTTACAGCTGCCGTAACTATATGCAGCTGTTGTTTGGTTAGTCGGAGAACCTGTTTCGTGAGGCTGCCGTCAATAGCAGGAAGTGCTTCCCTAGCCTGCCTGTACTCACCATGTTCCGACCATAGTTTGTGATGTTGTTCCCTGGTGCGTTTCCTTACCAGAGTGCGTAAGTACCCGAAGGGCAGTGGCCAGATGGGTTCAGGTCCCACTGGTGCCTCACTCGAGCCCCTTCTGGCAAGTTCGTCGGCTACATCGTTGCCAAGCGAATCGCTGTGTCCTTTGATCCAGTGAATGGTTATGTTATTGAGGCTACCCACCTGATTAAGGCGTTGGTGACACTCGTATATTAGCCCAGATTCAACTGTGTGGCTGATCAGCGCTTGCAAAACAGCCCTGCTGTCTGAGAGTATCCGGATCGAGTGGTCCCTAACTTCCCTGGCCATGATGGCCGAAGCAGCCAGAGAAATACCCATGCATTAGGCCTGGAACACTGTGTTATGGCCGGGCCCCAATGGTGTTGCTATGCGTATGTTGAGGTCCTCCGAGAAGACTCCAGCACCTGTGTCATTACCTGTTTTGGATTTATCTGTGAAGATACGCAGCTCTACGGGGCACAAACCCTCGCACCTACGATCCTCGTGAAGCTGGATCTTGTATTTTTTATCAAAGATAAATTGTTTGGGTACCCGATCATTAATAGCTTTCGAAATGGGGAACTCCTTGTTGAGTCCCTCAAGTAGCGCGGTGTGTGGTGTGGCTCTCTTACCCGAGAGATCTAGTGCCTGTAGACGTACCGCCGCCAGTGTCGCTTCCTGCTGTATGAACAGGTGGAGCGGTGGCAGTTCCAGCATGGCTTCAATAGCTGCAGTCGGAGTGGTCCTCATGCAGCCCGTAGCCGCCATGCAGGCTAGTCGTTGCATGCGTTGTAGTTTGTTTGAGGCTGTAGCCAGCTTGGTTCGGGGCCACCAGACCGCGGCCCCATAGGTGAACATGGGGCGGATCACTGTAGTGTACAGACATAGTATAATTTTAGGGGATTTTCTACGATACATAGCGCTTGCTGAGTGAGGTTGCAGATCGTACCGTCGTCATCATACCCTATTGTGTAATATCGGCTGGCATTGAGTTTGGTGATCAGGTCATTAATTACCAGATTCCATAGAAGGGGGGACAGCACCCCTCCCTGGGGGCACCCTCTGGCTATAATGGCCAGTTGCTGCTCATCCTCAAGGCGAACCACTCATTTGCTTAGCATGTTTGTAATCCAGTCCGTGAGTAACTGTTCTACTCCATTTCTGGAGAGGGCGCTGCTGATGCTGGAGAAGTTAGTTTTATCGAAAGCTCCTTTGATGTCTATGAAAGTACCCAGGCCTTTTTGATGAATCGCTTACTCTATCTGGCTGACTACCAGGTGAAAAGCGGATTCGGTCGACTTACTCGAGCTGTATGCATGTTGGTTACCGTGAAGTGGTATGGATATCAGAGCGCCGTACCTTAGCTCCCTGTCACACAGCCTTTCCAGCGTACGATTTGGCGTTTGTGTAGTCACATTTACCTGGCTTAGGGATGAATATTACTTGCACTTCCCTCCATCCTTTGGGAACGTATCTAAAGTCCAGGCACGCCCACAATAAAGGCACCAGTCTTATTGCGACACCGGTGTCACCTCACTGTAGTAAGGCGGGGAACACACCGTCAGGACCAGGAGTTTCTCCAACGTGATCACCCTGCTGGCGTAAAGACAATCATTTTTTGATGGTGTTTGAATTACGCCATTGAGTTGCACCAGTACTTTCCTTACCCTGCTTGCTTGCTGACAGGATTCAATGCTACCACAGAATTTGCGCCATCCCTTGGTACTTCTGAATCAGATGCATTTTTGTAGCTGGATTTGGGTGCGTAATATTTATCCCAGTCCGCATCCGCACATGTGTTCACGGCTTTATTAAGTGGTTTCCTTACCTTGCCGCGCTTGCGCTCCAGATCAGCACCTCACCAGGGTTGTTTGCCTGGTGTACTGCGTGGGGTGGTCTCTGGGCAGGCAGTTTGGTAGCTGTCTATCATTGATTTAGTAAGATGCCTTGTACCTCAATTTGTGTCGTCTCTGCAAAAGTCGTCGGAACGCTTAATAACGCCAGCTTGGATTCAAGGTTGCGTGTGTAGGTTGCACGATCCGTGCTATGCGGATTGCGCCGTGGTGGTTTTGGGGTGACACAGACCTAGATGTCGAAGCGGATCCACCTGTGTTTGGAGCAGGAGGCCTCCTTATAGACCTGCCACCCCGTGGCAATTTCCGCCGCGCCTTCTGTTGCCAGAGTGAGATCTATGATTGTGCGGCTTCGCCTGGTTACGAATGTTGGTTCGGAGCCAGTGTTTAGTAGGGATAGGTTAGTCGAGAATAAGTAGTCAACCAAGGCCTTACTCCTCTCGTTTTGCGTGTCCATACCCCAAAGTTGGTAGTGAGCATTGGCGTCGGCCCCGACGAGACGTCCTCAAACCCGCTTCTCTCGCAATGGCTCACTAGGCGGGCGAGGTCGTGTGGAGGCGGTGCATCCGCCTCGGGCTTATAGGCCGAGATTAAAACGATCACCTCCGCTTCGCCACACTGTATTTGCAGCTTTACTGTAGAGACATCTCTGCAACAGAAGTCATTTAAAAGCTGTGTTTTAAGGTTACCTGTGACATACATGCACGATCTAGGATGAACGTGATCTGTGGTGACAAGGAGCTTACCGCCAAAATTGGAGAGTCCTTGTATGCGGCCCGCCCTAACCCACGGCTCCTGGATCAAGGCAATGGCTATGTGTTGAACCTCCAGCCACTTGTGAAGCTGAGCCGTCGCCGTCTGACTGTGGTGGAGGTTGACCTGGAGGACTCTACAGGTCGACGAAAGGGACGCCATCGTTGGCCGAACCCTCTTCGTCCCCCTCCAGTTTAAGCCCAGCAAACAGTTCGCCCTCGTCGAAGCCGTCCCCCCCTGGCCCGAAACCAGGGACAGGGTGATGCCATCCAGCTCCTCACCCGATGAAGGAACGGCGACCATGGTGGCGGCAGCAGGAGCGGCTAACTCTGCTATTGTAGGTTCGGCCGCTGCTTGCGAGATACTTCCGGGTTGTTTGGTGGGGCATTGGACTCCCCTGCTGGTGCTGGCGTCTCGCCGATGGTTCCCGTGGCGGGGTCCCAACCCTGGGGGACGCCGGTGATCCTCCCGTTCCGACCCTGAAACTTCACGTACACGGTGTACGTGAAGTTTCAGGGTCGGAACTTAAAGACGGCGTCCGGCCTCCATCGGGGTCGGCATTCGGTCCTCAAGGGACACCGACCACCACGAACCATGCCGCAGCCTGTTTGTCGGCATGCAAGAGTACCCACCTCTTCATGTCGACCCAGGGGTTCTGGTAGCTGAGAGCGCGCCCAATATTGGTCGGCTCTATGAAGACCTCCTGCTCGTCTGGGATCACGACTCCACATCGTGCTCGCTTTAGAATCTCCGACTGACTCTTGACAACTAGCGAGATGCTAGTTGGGAGAGAAAGGTCGGAGACAGTCTTCCTTAGCCAGACTAAGGTGTGGTGGTCGTTACCGCACCACAGTTTCAGAACACCCCCGGCGGACAGCGGCTTGGCGTTGAATTTCGGCCCTGGAGTGTCTTGCATGGGGGAGCAGGCCTCGAGAATGATCTGCATCTGGATAGCAGCGAGTACCTGGTCCGATACGTCCTTGCTGAGGATCCCCGTGCGGTCGCAAGTGATCGCGACGTAGAGGTTAGCGCTGGCAGCTTGGGCGTAGCTTCGTTGGGCGACCCGTTTGGATTGGTCAAGGCGCGGCTGCTTATGCTCTCCCCGAGGTGTCAAAGTCTCGTTGAGAGCTCGCTTGGCCGCGGCCTGATCCATCCGACCGGGTCGCTGTAACTTAGTGGCACTTTCAGCTCTCTCCGGGACACTGGCTGGCGGTTGACTGGGTGCTGGTCGGCTAGTGCCGGCCTCTGCCTGCGACCGCTTTCCGGAAGAGAAGTTTAGCTGGCTCCTAGTCGGCTTGACTGACCTAGCGGCAGTGGCCTGTTTGTTGCGGGAGCCTTTTACCTGGTTCCAGCGTGTTTGTCGGCGCTCTTTCGTCGTGATTTTGTCCCTCTGCTTGCCTTGTACTGAGGCAGCCGGTTTGGCTGACCTGAAGGGTCAGTGCAAGGGCAACGGGCTTGTTGAGTGGATTTACCCTTGCCCTTGCGTTTCTGCACTTACCAGGCGCGAGAACCACAGGAGGACCACCACACTAGAACTAGAAGAGCCACAGGGGGAGGAGGTGGTTTGGTAGGAGACCCGGTGCCAGTATGCCCAGCGCCGGGGTCTGTGTAGAGAGGGTCGGACCGGCTGTGGTATTTGTCGTTGCCGTCTTCGCCTCAGTGTTAGAAGGGTCGGTACTGGTCCCAATCAGCGCCGACGTCTTTTGTTTAAACTAGGACTTTTTTTGGTCTTAGCTGCGGTTTTCGCCACAGCCGGCCCGGCGCCCGCGCTCGTACCAGAGGCGTTAGCCGCATGGCCACCAGGGGCGAGGGAAGTGCAAGCACCTCCCTACCTAATGCTATATTGCAATTACTAAAATGCTACATTTCATCCAAATCCGTTCAGCCCAAATATTTTGCCCACCGTCCATAGACACTTGTGTCATACAATCATTGGATATACAAAGGGTCAGGGTTAAAAGAATCGTCCGAATCCATTAAATCAGCTTATTCATTGGTTAAAATAACAAATCCGCAAGAAAACAAACTCAGTAAGACAAGTGCAAACAATGAAAATAGATTCTGTAGATTTTTGTGATTTGACACTTGACAGTGTCTTGACATGACAGCCGGCCGGCGTAACTAAATGTTGCCAAATACACACAAAAACCGATATGGATGTTTTATTCGAATATTAATTTAATACATAATTATAATTACCACTAAAACTCCACTGAAGTTAAGTACGTTTTTGTAAATATATTTCATTTACCATATTCTGTCTTTATTGTGCTGAACAGATTAATAACTATTGTTAAAATGTGTGATACCGTTTTTGTTATAATCCTATGCATTCATTATTATATCAACTGTTAATTCGTTTGTTCATTTAATTTCAAAAGTAAAAACATAACACCGTACCAGGCCACTCAGAAAGTATTGCGATTTTTATATAAGAGAGACAGGCCAGTTATAGTCTATTTTAAAAATATGAATGTTTGTAAGTCAAAACAGATACGTTCCCATTGTTTGCGATCTAATTTAAAGTATCGTGTCTCATAAAATGGATCTGCGCCGGGAACATTTTCGCGCTATGATTTTTATGATTTCAAGTGTCGCCTGAAACCGTTGGATCGGGAAGCCTTTACGAAATTCTATACGTAAGGAGGATAGTTTCACGCTGGGTGCCGCACAACCTCACCGATGCTCAGAAGCAGGCCCGGGTGGAATGATGCCGTGATATGATAAACAAATTTGAAGCAGGCTAATCTCGGCGAGTTTACGACATCATTACTTCTTGTAGCATGATGGAGTCTTGGAGCAAGTTATTTATTTTACAAACCTTTCTGAGAGTCCCACGTACTACGTGGGACTCTCAGAAAGGTTTGCAAAAATCAAAATAAAAGTTCTAAAGGTTTTTTTAAATCTTTTCAAAGTACTCTCCACTAACCTCGTTCAAAGTTTCTTATATAACCTATTTTTAATTGCAAAAAGCATTCTAATTAATCGCAACAAGCATAACAAGCATTATTGTCGTGATATTATTAATAAAAAAATCCATGAAAACATAATCGATTATTTCGTGAACGAAATTAATAATTATTGGCAACACTGCTGCTTTATCTACAACCGTGAATTTAATTATCTTTTCAGTACTTTTTATCAATGCAAACATGTTGCAATCTTGATCGGTTAAATTAATAACTTCTTAAAGAAATAGAAATTACGATGTCTTTTTTACATAGACGTAAGTTATTGTGCCTTTAGGGCCAAAAACGGGCATCCCCTTTTCCAACGCTTGAGTTCAAATAAATGAAACAAGCAAACATTTTTGCGTACGAGTATGTGTCTTACACACATACTATAGCAAAGATGTCGTGAAGGTCAAAATACTATAGCTCTCATCCGCCAAGTATTACTTGTAACAAGAGTATTACTTGTAATAAGAGAATTCGTTCCAAAAAGCTTTTAAAAATAAACATTAAAAACTATCAAAATGAAGGTAAAAAAGACCCTTTCGAGGCCAAATAGGCTTCTATCTCAGCACATTCTGCAATAAGAAAATGTCTTATACCGTTTCAATTATCAGTCAACACGGTGGAACCGGGGATGCCTGTCCAAGAAGC
The DNA here is from genome assembly GCA_963555695.1 of Dasypolia templi. Taxonomy (NCBI): domain Eukaryota; kingdom Metazoa; phylum Arthropoda; class Insecta; order Lepidoptera; family Noctuidae; genus Dasypolia; species Dasypolia templi. The sequence continues at coordinate 9,681,578 of OY743157.1, forward strand.
GCCAGACGCACAATCATGTACCTATTGGCCTTCGTGAATTTATTTAAATGCAGCCCAAACAAGCCAACCATTATGTTTCAAACGAACAAATCTGCCCTTTTTAACATACTTTTTTTACCTTTATCAACATCATTTAAACACACAAATAAATTATTAACGAACCACTCTCAAAACTGTTCACAATACCATTTCATTTACCCGCCATACGCCATCGTTTATATCCACTCCAAAATGCACTTACATAATCCTCTATACAACTATACAACGTCTAAATGTAGGCTTGCTAGGCATACCTAAGCAGGCCCTAATGTAGGACATATCCTACACCAGGTCTTGGGGCTATCAATAGGTATTGTGGACACAAATTCAGCTTAAGTCCTCTTAGTAAGCATCAGTCTTGTTTACGCCTACGTTGGGCGTTAGATATTCAGTTTTATTGATAAAGCTGAGGCCACTGCGGTGTTTCATGGAAATGTACGGGGTTTTGTTCGAACAGACTTAAGTTTAGAATGTAACCTACCTAAAAGATCCATCACATTTTAGATCAAACAAGCATAGCATCACGAATTGTTCCATCGAATGGTTAGACAGAGGTGTTCCTGTGTTACACCCACATTTCGCCAGTCACGTTTAAGTCCCATTTAATAGGATGCGAGCATATTGCCTTCAAACGATATTGTTTGTACTCTCTGCGCCTAAATGTTCATTATGAAACCAGCGTCAGACAGCGTCTGTCTGGCTTTAATGGTAAATGTACACTTTTGACGAAGTATTTCCGTTTGAACACCCATTTTTGGAGCACCTATGCATTGAGCACCAAAGATATTCCAATTTTGCATGCTCAATGCCTAAGTGCCCCAAAAATAGGTGCTAAAACGGGAATTGTTCTTTTTGGCGCAGCCGTGAGGGTCACACTATTGTTGTTGTTATTTTCACTTTTTTTATCTTGTTATTTTTATTTTGTGTTTCACGAAGTGTGTCCAAATGAACATTACTTTTTTTTTTTTCACATAACAATAAATAAATGCATTATTACCTGCATGCTTCTCAAAATATCCTTCTCTATGTTTCTACTCAAAAATCCTTTAGCAAAACACAAAATATTACTCTAGCTTTTTCCTACTTCCTACTAATTCTCACTTAAGTAACATTTAATCCGACAAATGCCTCAATAACAAAATTAACAAACATCTGAATGGAAGCTGAATCCGTATTAAAGTTTTGAGCAAATATTATAAATTATACTAAGCTTTCAGATATCGGAATTTATGGCGTTCGGATTTCTTTTAGCTTTCAAAAGTAAGACATAGCTTTTGACGTTCATTCTGAATACACTTTCTGTGTATTAAGTGACAGTATGAAATGTTGCGAGAAGGAAAGCTGGAAATAGTATTTAAATAATATTATTTTATTCGAGGAGGAGGCAAGGAAAAGAAATAAGTGAAGAGACCGCGACTTACGAGTTGCATCTCGTAGGTTTGAACTCGGACAGGCGCATAAATTTGTCTAAATTATTTCATCAGCAATGCTCTCAAAACAGTGAATGAAAACATCGTGAGGAAACCGGCATGACCTGGAACCAAAAAATCGAAGACATGTGACATTAACCAAAACGCACTCGGCCCGCGTGGTGAATTACGGCTCACTCCCTCTTACAGAATGGAGGGCTGTGTCCCAGCAGTGGTAAATATTATAGACAGATTACGAAAAAAATATTTATTTAATTTTTATTTATTTAACCATTTATGTACACACATATAAACAGACAAGAAGAATTAAGAGAACAGAAAAGTACGTACAAAGGTAATGCTTATTTCTAAAGAAATCTCTTCTAGCATACCTGCAATAGGAGAGTATATGATAGATGTAGACAACGTGTGTAAGAATAAAAGAGAAAACAAAATAACGGTAAATCGGGGTGAATAGGGATGCAGGGGTGAATCGAAACGAAACTTTAAAAATGATTTTAACATTGAAATAATATAGTTTGTTGCCAATAGGGGCACTTAATCGTTAATTATAATCCAGTCAAAAGATACGAGAAATTTTTGGCAACAACCATTATCATTATGATATTAAAATCCCTTATATAGTTTCGTTTCGATTCACCCCTGCATCCCTGTTCACCCCGTTTTAAGGATAAAAACGGAACAATTTACTAATATAAAAATAAACATACAATGTCCAAATTATACTTACATACATACATACTTCTAAAATAGATAACACTAAATATTTATATAAATATAAAGTAATAAAAATAAATGCATAAACTATACAAATGCAACTATGACACAGTGGAAAGATAGTGTTCTTTCACTCTCCTCTTAAACACCACAACAGTTTGACAGTTCCTAATGTCAGGCGGAAGTGAATTCCACAACCGAACCGCGTGTACAGAAAAAGAAAAGGAGTACAAAAGGAGTCAGTTGTGTGGGGAGGGGTTTTTAGGAGATTTCTAAGGTGCGACCTGCAAGGCGCATTAAAAGGACGGGCGTAAGAGAAGCGTTCCCGCAGATAGGATGGCGTTAAAGGGTTGTGGAGTATGTTAAATAGCAGACACAATATCCGAGAGTTCCTGCGAAGTCGAATAGGGAGCCACTTGAGTATCTTGCGAAAGTTAGAAACGTGGTCATACTTTTTAAGGTTAAAAACAAAACGAATACAGATATTTTGCGAACGCTCGAGCTTATTTAATAGCTCCTCGGTGGCATCCAAATAACAGGCATCAGCGTAGTAAATGATGGGCTGTATGAAAGTTTGAGCAATGGAGATTTTTGTGTTCAAGGGCAAGAAGCTCTGGACGCATTTCAACGAATGGAACGTGTAGTGCACCTTGCGACTAACTTGAGCAACATGAGCAGTCCACGATAAGTAAGAGTCCATGGTCACCCCCAGATTTTTACCGTTTTTGCGTATTCAATCTTTAAGGAAATCTGAAGCTGAAACTTCTATGTTATGAATAAATTTTTGACAACAACACTATGGTAATATTATTAGGTACCTACTTGATCTTTTACAGTTCGTTAGTGGAATTGGTAACGTGTACATACGATCAGAAAACATGCGACGGTTTTATGTTAAACAAAATATTTTAAGCCATTCAGGCGGAGCTGTACGAGGGGTACAGAGTGGCGAAGTCCGCCCTCCGAGCGGAGATCCTGTGGGCCAGAGTACTGGCCCCGCGAGCGTCGCTGGATACTCTGAACAGAGACCCGTGAGGACACCTCTACAAAATGTCCCACCGACACAGTCTCCGGCCCCAGCTCGTGGAGGACGTGGTGAGCAATTTGTTCCTTTCGCGGGGGGAGCATACTCCCCGGCCCATGACTCCGCCTACTACGGTGCCGGATGCGGCCCACACCGCCGACGACGACGATACTTCGGAGGTGACTGAGGTAGAGCTGAGAGTGGCGGTACATAGGCTTAGTGCAAAAAATACCGCCCCAGGACCCGACGGCTTACCTGCAAAAGCCTGGGTTCTGGCCATGGAGGGTCTCGGGCCTCGACTAAGAGGGCTCCTAAGCGCATGCTTGGAGGGGGGCCAGTTCGCTTACCGGCCCATCGTGCTGCTCGACGAGGTGGGCAAGCTCTTTGAAAGAGTCATTGCAAACCGCCTCGTCGGGCGGCTGGTGCGGGTGGGGCCGGATTTGGCGGAGAGCCAGTTTGGTTTCCGCAGGGAGCGCTCTACGGTGGACGCCATCATGCGCGTGAGAGCCGTCACGACGGGGGATACTGTTGCCCGGGGTGGGGTTGTCTTGGCGGTGTCTCCAGACATCGCCAATGCCTTCAACACCCTGCCCTGGAGTTGCATCAGGGAGGCATTGCGGTATCACAGGATGCCGACCTACCTCTGTCACGTGGTCGAGGCCTATATAACGGACAGGGCCGTCATCTACCCCGGTCATCGGGGAGAGTGGAACCGGCGAGAGATGTCGTGCGGTCTCCCACAGGGATCGGTCCTGGAGCCGCTTCTGTGGGATATCGGTTACGACTGGGTGCTGCGCGCCAACCTCCCTAGTGGCGTCAGTGTGGTGTGCTACGCTGACGACACGCTGGTCCTGGCACAGAGGAGGTCGCACCAGGAGGCGGCCGAACAAGCGACACGGGGTTGTGACAATCTTCGAGAGAATCCAGCAGTTGGGACTCGAAGTGGCCCTGCACAAGTCCGAGGCCATGTGTTTCGTGTGGTCCTCGGAACGCGCCACAGTCGGGTTCCCAGATAACGGCGGTTACTTAGGCGTCGAGTCGACGATGAAGTACCTGGGACTCGTCCTCGACAGCCGGTGGAACTTCATGGAGCATTTCCGACGTTTGGCTCCCAGACTGGAGCGGGCTGGGCCTGCCTTGAGGCGGCTCCTGCCCAATATAGGGGGTCCTTTATGGGGCACCGGTGTGAGCGTGTTCTTTGAGGCGCCCACCAGTCCGCCGGTAGAATTTTACCCAAAGGGTCATGGCGCTTGTATGGGAGTGGCGCGAGGAGGCAAAACACTGAGGTGTAACTCTACTGCCGCGAGAAATCACGGTACAGCGGACAGAGCTCCGGCGGGTTCTCATGGCGACATGGAGGGTGCGATTGTCGCAACCCAGTACTGGGCACACCACAATAGCGGCGGTAAGTCCCCTCTTCGAGGAGTGGTTGGAGAGGTGCCCCAGCGTCCTCACCTTCCGCCTGACACAGGTCCTCACCGGACACGGTTGTTTCGGGAGGTTCCTGTTTCGCATAAGGCGGGAGGAAATGCCCGGGTGTCACCATTGTGTGGATCGCCCGGAGGACTCGGCAGTGTCCTGCACCGCAGTGTCCTCGCGGAGGCGATCGGCGGCGGCGATCTCTCGCGTCCGGCCCTGGTCCAGGCCATGGTACGGAGCGAGAGGGAATGGAAAGCCGTCACCCCCTTCTGCGAAGCAGTAATGCTCGCGAAGGAGGAGGCTGGGCGCGTGAGGGAGTAAGGCCCTCAGGCCCCTAGTCGCCGCAGGAGACGCCCTGGGCGTCGGGAGTCGCCTGCAGATTCCCGGCCACTGTAGGCGCGGACTTGCGGAGGGCGAGCAACGGGTAGCTCGCCGTCCGGTAAGGACCAGGTCCGGGTCGACGGCGCGTCGTGTTCCATGCGCGCCTCAAAGAGATGTCAGCACAAACGACGGGGTCCGATAGGGCCGACGCCTCAGGGTCGCGGATAATTCGAAAGAGTAACCGTGGCCCTGGCACAGGCAATTGAAGGAACACGGGTGGGTTTTAGTCAGTAAAAGTCTGACACGCCCTCCCGCTACACCTAGAGTGGGAGAAGTCATTTGATGATAAGCACCCAAAAAAAAAAAAGTCGGTACGAGCTCGGGAGAAGTCATTTGATGATTTCCCACCCAAACAAAAGAAGGTCCGTACGAGCTATGTAAAAGAAAACAGTCAAACAAAAGAAAGTCACGTTCTCCCCAAAATACATAAGACATAACAAAACATAACATCACGCCTTGTTTTCCCGAAGGGTTGGGCAGAGGTGTACCTATAGTACACCCACATTTCGCCAGTTATGTTTAAGTCCCATGTAATAGGGGGCGAGCCTATTGCCATCTACCGGGCACAAATCCAGACTTCGGGCTGCTACTGAGAAATTCCAGATAGAAAAACCCAATAACACGTTGCCCGACCTGGGAATCGAACCGAGGACCTCATGCTCAGCAGTAGCGATTGCGACCACTAGACCAACGAGGCACATACGCTATCTAATAAACATATTATCTTCAATCCACATGGCCCTATTGCTCTTCAAATACTAATTCCGAATGATTTTTTATTAGAAGAGACAAAAATGAGTTGTTGAGCTGACTTTACATACTAAACGCAATTTCGACTAGTGACCTTGTATCGGGCCTATTCTTTCGAGAAGCTATTACCTACTAGTATTAAGTATTACAGTACGTACATTCAGTACAGTACCATGGAATACCTGTATTGTGGACTATTAATTTGGTTTGTTGAATAGTGAACTGTTAGGTACTCACTACCAAACGTTTATAGCTTTTCGACTCAAATCTTTGTCCTTCATTCTCTACAAACAATATAGTTCTATGCAGGCTGTAAAACTATGTAAAGCAAATAGCCCAGTATCGCCTACACCATTCCCAACCCAATAAAGAACAAAAGCAGTAGACACTAGCAGAGCACAAAGCGGGCATTAGCTGGAGCTGTGATAACACGCCGTTATCACACCGCGCCCGCGTCCACTCCAACAGTCGCCACATTCACTGAGAATATACTGCGACCGACTGGAGTTGGTAGTTGGAATTAAATCAAAATAATTATCTTTTCGTTGTTACTTAATTAATTTCATGTGTTCAAAAAATGCAGATATGGAAAACCATTGCGTACATCTTACGTAGTCAGCCCCGCTATATTCTTGCGGACTGGCTTATGTTTTTACGATCGATTATTATGAAAAAAAAAATTATGACCATGTTTTCATAGTGTTTTCCTATTTATAATTTTCAAGTTTTGGTTCGAATCGAGGAGATATTGAAGATATACCTGAGATATTGAAGGCTGACGCTAATGGTAGCAAAAGTACCAGGCCACTCAGAAAGTATTGCGCCAAAAAGTTTTTATGAATGAGACACTGGCCAAATATAGTCTATTTTGAAAATATGATTATTGGTTAGTAAAAATAGGTACGTTCCAATATCCAAATTTCGCTCTACATTATTTGTGAGCTAATTTAAATTATCGTATCTGTTTAAAAAATAGATCTTCGCCGGGAACATTTTCGCGCTATAGAATAGAATAGAAAACTTTTATTTCAGACACGAGTCCATAGGGTTAGTAACAATTAAACTTAACTTCTAGTGTTAGTAGGTTACAGATACAACTTAACAAAATACAAATTAAAATTTAGCGTGAAGGTCTACGCAACATCGGGGAGTCCCACCGATCTGCGAATACACTGAGAATACTATTGGTGCTGCCGCGAACACGCGTCATCAGGGATGCGCATCTATTCTTAATAATCACGGTAAAACCATTAATACCCACCCACTACAACGCCACGGCAGCCTCAGCAGTACTCTTAGTGCATTATTATATTGAACGCGTAGGTCGCTGTACGCCCGCTGAGTGAATTTGACCCACAAGCTGGACGTGTAGAAGGACTGAGAGTAACCTTTGAAAAACGTTACTTTAACTGGCTTCGTACATCGTGCAAACCTGCGAGCTAGCATTTTACAACGGACAGCCAGCACCCTACGTTCCCTTTCGATGTCACAATTATCCTTAAGATCTTCGGAAACCCAGTGACCCAGATATTTAAATTTGTCCACTCTTCGCAGTGGTTCTCTACAAAGTGCAACACGTGGAATACACGAGTATATCACACTGCCTGCCTTAAAAACCACTAACTCGCTTTTTGTTACGTTATATTTAAGCCCATGACTCAACGCATAATATTCGCATATAGCGATCAGTCGCCTCAGAGCACCGATCGATGGGCTCAGCAACACCATATTTACGATTTACGATTTTTACGATTTCAAGTGTCGCCTGAAATCGGACGAATCGTACGATAGACTTCAAATGGCATTCATGGAAGAAGGCTACCGTGTATCGTTGGTATAACGAATTCTTTCATTAAGAATTTCTTAAGACTAATTTTGGGGGATGAGCAAAGAAGTGGTCACCCTTTTTACGGCTGTTACGGACGAAAACGTGCTAGAAGTGAAAATTTGAATCCAAGACAATTGGCGAATTTCGTATCGAGATCGCCAGCACATACTGCATGTTGGATCGGGAAGCCTTTACGAAATTCTACACGTGCATCTTCGCGTAAGGAGGACAGTTTCACGCTGGGTGCCGCACATCCTCACCGATACTCAGAAGCAGGCCCAGGTGGAATGGTGCGTTGATATGATAAACTAATTTGAAGCAGGCTCGTCTCAAGTTCACGACATCATTACAGGATGAGTCTTGGATTTTTCAATGCGATCATGAAACGAAGCGCCAGTCGACGGTTTGGGTGTTTCAAAACGCCTACCAAAGTGAAGCGATCTAGAAGCGGGTCGAAGATTTTGATCCCGAGCTTTTTCAATTTGACTGGCTACTTGGTGTCAATTCCTTTACGAAACCAAAGAAGCAACAACGCTAAATGGTATACTACCGAATACTAAGCAGACATTTTCTCCGTTGTGAGCACCAAGCGACCAAACACTGGGCTTCGCGAGCTACTGCTCCATCTACTCCTTGTAAAGTGGCTGATGGAGAGCACTTTAAAAAGATTTAAAAAAAATTAAAACATAAAAAAAAAATCACAAAACTTTCTGAGTATTCCACGTATTTTATTTATTTTCAAACTTTAGCTATGGTAAGTTAGGGTAGGTAAATTAGGTAAGTTGAAATTTCTTGACTATCGTTTTCCATTCTTCTTCTTACTAATATTGTTACAACAGTTTATGAATGTTAGAGTACTCAGTCTACAGCTTTTCAGGATTTGAAAATCATGGCACAAGACCAACTCATAGATAGCCTTTTAAACATCTTCTGAACGGCTGTGTTCGATCAGCACTGCAGAAGATCAAGGGACTAAAACCAACATTTCTCAAACACCATTCTGTTTTGCGTGCACTTTGGTTATGAGAATACGTAATACAACATGAAGTGGACGATTGTTGATTGTAAAAGCTTAAGAAGTTCCTTCTGAGCTGAAGTTACGTAACGAACTTATGAAATCAAGAAACACTTGCAAGTACCTCAGAGCTTTCAGCACTAGATTTCTAAAGCATCAAAACCTCTCGGTGCCCTCACACTAGCAGAGATCATGCGATGCTTGACGCTGGAGTCAAGGAGAGCGGCCGGCGCCGACCACGCCCGACCCCGCGCCCGCGCACCTGCCTCACCCCCCGTCACCCCTGCCCGCGCTTCATGCAAACTATGCCGCCGGTACATCGATACATTCAATTGTTAACCATTGCGTATCCTGGTCTGTAATGTATTATTATGGGTTATAAAGGCTATTATATAACAAATATTTCCAATTACAACCGGCTTCCGTGACGTGGCGACCTGATTATTGGCTGGTGGGTTATCTAGGCGTAAGTTAGTACTTAAGCTTGCGTTATCATCTTTTCATTTAGGTTCTAAGAGCTTGCAGTAATGGTTTAAAAGGTATTTTGCCGCAAACCTTTGCAGTACTTAGTGCAAACCAAAGTACAATTTTTTTGGGCTTGTTTTTTAATAATCGTTTTAGATAAACTTTTTTATGAGTATGAGGATAACTGTAAGTCTAGATATTGTCTACTTTTACCAGCCGGTCTTATCTGTAAAAATCTCACAATGAAAACTTAGGCGAAGTGAGCTGTCGATTGTGTCAATCCTACAGCATCAGGTGGAATGTGGAATGACAGCTCTCTTCGAAATCAAAATCAAAATACACACTTGAATAGGCACTTATGAAGCGTCAGAAGCTAGGTGCACGGTTCTAATTGGTCGAATCCTACGGAGAAGAGCAGGCAATAAACTCCACGGTTACTCTTTTTAAAATAATTTACTTTTACAATGTTTTCAAATTACAGTTTTCATAGGTATGGGAGGACAGTGTAGACCTGTCAACAAGTATCATAAGCTTAACAAACAGACAATGGTCTTCAACTCTACAGTCTACAACACCTACAAAGTTCTTGCATTCACAAAATCTAAAGGAATCTAATGAAAGAAAAATGAAAAACCTATTTAAACCAAATTACATAATTGCCAGTTCAACTGTAACAAATCTGAATTAATATCCTGCATTGCTATTCTGTAACCATCTCACCGTGAAAACTTATGTGAAGTTAGCGTGGAGTGAGCTGTCAGTGTCAATGATGTTAGGGATTGACCAAGACGGGATTACACTGACAGCTCACTCCCTGCAAGTCTTCCCGGTGAGATTTTTACAAAATCGGCATGCTGTTCACAAAAGCCACAAATAAAGCGTTGAAATTAAAGCTCACTTCACCAATGTTTTTACAGTGAGTTTTTTTATAGAATAGACCGGCTATTGTTCTTAAAGTTCAGCCTGCAAATATGTCGAAAAGACCACTTGTCCTAGTCGATACATCTCGTTGTAATGATGTATTTAAAGAGATGTGATTATGTAGGTCAATGTATACTGAATAGTTACTAGATGAAATATATTTTCGGTAAGTATTACTTATAATGAAAGGTTGCTAGATCAAGTAACCTTTAGTTTTATGATCATTTACATGTAAATGATCATAAAACTAAACTGGCGTAAACATAATAATGAAACACTAATGGTATGATAGCTGGCTGGAGTTATACCTTCCTGATTAAATTACAAGTCCTGCAGAAAATGACAGTTTTAGGTTTCGGTTTTTTAACCCAGTCAAGCTGTGAAGTATTTTACTGTTTTGATTCAACATCGTCATCATTTCAGCCGAAAGACGTCCACTGCTGCTTCCCTGATCCAGCGGATTCCTGCGGCCTTCACAAGGTCATCGGTCCACCTTGTGGGAGGCCTTCCAACGCTACGTCTTCCGGTATGCGGTCGTCACTCCACAACCTTTCAGCACCATCAGCCTTCTGTTCTGCGTGCAATGTGCCCTGCCCATTGCCACTTAAGTTTTGATAATTTTATCAATATTTGAATTTTAACGAAATTATGAAATATAGCTTAATAGTGTATTTTATAGCCAACATAATCGACAATTCAAACTCGTTCTCACCTCAGCCGCCAAGAAGCAGACATTCACATGTTTTTCAATTCGGTTTTTCATTATAACACGAACATGTAAATTACAAATTAAACGAGTAATTATAACAATCAACAGACGGACAGGCAAGTTAAACGGTGTTTAAATGACTGATTACCGGCGTGACCTTTGAGGGCGTGCAATTACCGGAATCCTTAGGGTGCCAGCAAGCAATGAATATGGTAACAAAAATGTTTAAAACTGGTTGTAAATATCCTCGGACTAAAAATCGGAATAAAACTTGAATAATGTGACAAAGATTATTCAAATACAGCTAATTGAATTGTATATTAATTACACATATCACAATGTTAAAAGAAACGGAGGGAAAAAATATCTTTACTTCATGCTTATTCTACGTCAAGGGTATGCATTTTAGCATGATTTGAACGCATCTCCACTACCCTTTTTTACGACGTTCTATTTTACAACCTGCTACTTGACTTTATTCAACTCTGCTTCTGAATTTCATACTTGAATTTACGTTTTATATAATTGAAGGGATATGAGGAACAGGGTATAATGTTCACTCATGCACTTGGTAAAGGGAGGATCCTCCGACCAGATGGATATCGTATCTGGTGGGCAACTGACCGACTTTTTTTTTTTTTTTGGGGATGGCATCTCGTAGTTGACCTTGAGAGGTCGTGACTACTTAACCGGACTATCCTGTGGCTGCCTTAAGCGGACTCAAAGCCTCCAGCCAGGGGCGTAAAACTACTTACATTACTAAGCGAACGCTCGCTAAGGGCACCCCCTGTGGGGTACGGACCTCGGCTTAGGGCGTCGCTGACGGGAGGACAGCAAGATGGGACAGGCTGGATCAGATTTTGTTAAACTGACCGACGATTGATTTCGGGAAGTTGTATATATGCTAGCTGCGCGGTAAACTCTGATTGCGCGATGCAGGATTTGTGTGACGTCAGTGTTATGCGTTGTTCGCATGTAGCGGTGTAGATGCCGCCACAGCACTCCCCTCCGGAGACCGGAGGTCGATAGTGGACTAAGTCTTATATCTTGCGATGCTTGACAGTGCCAGTTGGGGTTCCAGTGGGTTGGAACCAGGTGTCGTACAGTTCGCGGTGAGTCGGAACTGTCTGCGAAGATGCCCCAGTGAGTCGGGGTGGCTGACTGCTGGTGTCGACCAGGAGAGGGATTAAGCGCTCTGATTGTGAACCGGCCGAATGTGCAGTGTGCTGTGCCAAGGTTGCTGATGAGGCTGAGGGTGATGATGATAACGTCACGCTGAAGTAGTTGCACGAAGGCTGCGCTGACGTTCATACTCGGGGTCACCAGTGAAGGGATATGAGGAACAGGGTGTAATGTTCACTCATGCTCTTGGAAATGGGAAGATCCTCCGAACAGATGGATGTCTAATTCTCGGTAAACTCTGATTACGCGATGCAGGATTTGTGTGAAGTCAGTGTGATGCGTTGTTCGCATGTAGCGGTGTATATGCCGCCTCATAATCATTAAGCAATGCCAACACCCAACCCCTCCCCCCCTCCCACGAGCCACCCATTGCTCGTCGTCCGCATGCCTACGCCTAAGGTGGCCGGGAATCTGCAGCGCCTCCCGATACCCAGGGCGACTCCCGACGCCCGCGACCTATCCTCGCGAGAACTAAAGCTAAGTTATTTCAATGCCAATGGCATCCTACAACATTGCGCTGAAATGGTCGAGTCCTCCGTGACCACCATTTCGACATCCTCCTTGTACAGGAGACCTTCCTTAAGCCCAGTTACCGAAATCCGTCAATGGCCAACTATCGTACAGTTCGTAATGACAGGACTCCGACTTGATACCACAAGGGCGGTACCCTCATCTACCACAAAAAGGAGCTATACTGCAATCCTATTGACTCTTCCCCAGTTTCACGATTTGAAGTGTCTTGATGTCGGCTAGGCATGACAGCCGATCACCATAGTATCAGCCTCCCCCCCCCCCCATTAATACTTCGGAGAATTTCCAACACCTTTCTGAAAATCTCTCTGTCCTATTTGGCCTGAATGACTCCGTTATCGTAGTGGGTGATCTTAACGCCCAACATCCCTCCTGGAATAGCACCAGGACCTCTACCAGAGGGAGACATTTGTTCAACCTCTCCTCCTCCCGGATTTTTTTATCATCGCGCCGATGACTCCCACCCACTTTCCCCCCGACCCCAACCACACCGCCGTCGTCCTCGACGTGGAGCTTCTACAGAATATGAACCTATAGAAGTTATACAAGAGCTCTCTTCTGATCACCATCCAGTAGTCATGAAACTGGTTCCCCGCATAGGTCTCCCCGACTCCACTCAACCCCTCCCACCAAATTGGTAACGGACTGGAGGAAAGTTCGCGATCGCCTGAAATCCAACACGTCCCCCCACTTGGACTCAATCCCCGATCTTTTTGACTCTATCGCTGACACGACGGCCGGGATCGACTCATTCACAGAACACGTACAACCAGTCCTGAACGAGGGCCGTCGCTTGAAGTTGCCGGACTATGTACGTGAACTGTTGAAGGAGAAGAATGCGGCTGTCCGTGCCTACAGCAACTTCCCCTGCGACGCGAACAAAGCTAATATGCGTTACTTACAGCATACTGTAAGAACACGCATAAAGAAGCCACCGTCATCGGTATCCCCAAGCTCAGCAAGCCCAAGTCGGAGCCCACGAGTTACCGCCCCATTAGTCTGCATGTCCTCGGCAAAATCTATGAGAGATATATTTATAAGCGTCTCAGAGACTATGCCGAGACAAAAGGCCTCATCCCTAACGAGCAGTTTAGTTTTCCAACTCAACACTCTTGCGTTCAACAGGTCCACCGTATCGTCGAACACATAAACGTTGGTTTCCAACGAGGTTTGATGACGGGTGCTGTTATGAAACGAAACTCAAAGCTTTTCTTCGATACCGCCGCGAATCACCGCAACCCTCTGGTTGTCGAAGCCGCCTGTTATTCCCCCTCAACCATTAGCCAAGTTCGCCGTCCAAGGCATGTCCTCACCGACCCCGATGACCACATAACTCTCATCCAGGAGATCAGTAGGGCCACCAGTACAGTGCACAGAAAACACAAACCGACATTACAAACTCGCCGCCGAGGTCCCTCGCGAAGACCCTGACGTAACTGTTCCCCCCGACCCTTGCTCGACGAAGTGCCAGCCATGCGGCAGCTCTTTTAAAAGCTCTAGTACTTTAGCTTTAACTCGCACATACATTTCTGGTATGACTTTTTCAGTAATACGCGATACAATTTTATAATTTGGGCTTAGCTTTTTAATAATCTTCGGAAACCTATTTGGTTCACTAGATGAAACGGCTCCATATCTACACATATTTCCTCTGCAATAGTGCGAGTGATCTCTTTTGCCCGAACATCGTCGTCACTATAAAATGTTTTCTTACTTATCCAGAGTTGCTTGTTTCTTAGGTTGTGGGCCGTTGTCGTCACACTTTGTTTTCTGAATAGTTGTGTACGACGTTGAGGCGGTGTGTAATTCACTTGGATGGTGCCTCTTCATGTGGATCCACAAGTTTGATGTGTTATAATTTTTAGAATTGATGCCACGGGACACTTTTCCTTTACAAAACAGACATATTGCTTTGGAATTTTCAATTGTTGAAATTTCAAAATGATTCCATATCGCACTTTTGTGTTTTGAAGTTGACATGACTACTAAATATGTTATTTGACTCAAACAACTAGTTAAAATGATATACACACGAATGTATGACAAATTCTAAGCGCGACAACAGTCAACCTAGCGAAATATTACTGTTAAGCGAGTTCGAGGTTAAAGCGGGCGCAAGTTTCCCCGAGCCACAGATAATATAATACTACGTACAGATACCCAATCCCATACAAAGAAATAAAACCTCCCTAAGTCTGGCAATTGAGCTGGCAATTTTTATTCGTCCAATTTTTCAACAGATGGCAGCGTAAGGGACTCACTAATTGCCAGAGACTGTAGTTTTACAACGCCATCTAGGACTCGACCTAGCGGCACAGGGCGTCTCCTGCGGCGACTAGGGGTGTCAGGGCACAAGCTCTCTCCCTCACGCGCTCCGCCTCCTTCTTCGCAAACGTTACAGCTTCGCAGAAGGAGGTGACGGCTTTCCATTCTCTCTCGCTCCGTACCATGGCCTGGACCAGGGCCGGATGCGAGAGATCGCCGCCGCCGATCGCCTCCGCGAGGACATGGCGGTGGTCACCAAAAAAATTTCATTTTGTATACTAATCCGTTGTTGCTAAATGTACTTTTTTTTTTAGCTTAGCAACCCACTCACTAGGTATAATGCTGACGCTTAAGCCTTTTGCTTCCGATATTACAGTTTTGTGTATGTACTTACAACTAATAGCATTAATATAATTGACAATAAACGTTATTCGATTCCGTTCTTGTTGGCTGCCTTCCACTAATTACCATGTGAAGTCAACCCCACTGGCAACCCTGTTAACTGTACAATCTTTCCGCCACTACATCAGCTTTTCTAATATAACATGATGGCAGGAGAGAAGAAGAGGTTTTACAACCTAAACTTGAAATAAGTGACTCTTAAGTACAGCAAATTCAACTACCGAAGGGCACCTCAGCTCTAAACAATGGAACAAGAAGTCTTATCCTTCTTGTTCCATTGTTTAGAGCTGAAGATTAAAATTATGGACCATGTTTGAATAACATATGTAGCTACCCTTATTTGATCTCGTTCAAGTTCGTTTTTGTGCAACACTGTTTCAGGCTGTATCACATTGCTAGCGGAGAGAACACAGACCCGCCGATTCTCATAGCATAGCATCATGGCTTTGAATCACCGCTCCAGGCTTTTAGAAGCCTTTAAAGAGACGCTTAGACAGTTCTATCCCTCATGTTAGCGTCTAAAGGTTTTCCAAAAAGTTCAGGGCGCTAACAACTAGTATGGATTAGTGGGATGTATAGTTGTCCGTAGGTATGTCCATGGCATCACAGCGAGCCCTATCATAATACCAGCGCTGCGGTATTTATTTTTTAAATATCGCAGCATTATACTGAGATCGGAGTCTTTTTGGCCCCGCACAGGAGAGACGATTCCGTGTGTAGGGGCTTATGATAGCCTGTACTTCATCTTGCTATCAACACCAGACAATGCCAGATGGTTAGCAATCAGTGACAGAAAATAATTTCGAGATCTATACTTTCGAATGTAGGTACACTTTGATGTCGTATTGGGCCCAATGGTAAAAATCAACAACTTGCTTCTAGTCTTACATTGATCAATTAATTGCTCCAATAATTACCGTGTAACGCACTCGTAATGTGAGAGCAGTGATGGTCCAGTCGTGACGGCCGCGACTTACGAGTTGTAGGTCGTAGGTTCGACCCTACTAGTTTCATCACCACTGCTCTCAAAACGGTGAAGGAAAACATCGTGGGGAAACCGGCATATCCTAATACCAAAAAATCGAAGACTTGTGATATCCAACACCGCGCACCGAGCCCGCGCGGTGGATTACTGCCCACTACCTGTCACCGAGATTAGGCCTGTGTCCCAGCAGTGGGAACAGTATAGGCTGGAATATAACAAAATCGATTATACAATATTGTTTAAAAAGCCTCGTCGGTCTAGTGGTTGCAATCGCTACTGCTGAGCATGAGGTCCTGGTTTCGATTCCCAGGTCGGGCAACGTGTTGATGGGTTTTTCTATTTGGAATTTCTCAGTAGCAGCCCGGAGTATGGATTTGTGCCCGGTTGATGGCAATAGGCTCGCCCCCTAATTACATGGGACTTAAACATAACTGGCGAAATGTGGGTGTACAGGTACACCTCTGCCCAACCCTTCTGGGAAACAAGTCGTGATGTTATGTTGTTTAAAAAGTATCGCATAGCATATCAGGCAACGGTTGCGTGTACAGCGAGTAAGGCGTGCTGCGGCAACATCGAATATAGTTTGTGTGCCGAACCGAACAAGTGTGTAGAACCCCTAAGAGCATTGTTGTAGAAAGTTTCATCGCTAGCGCACCGCATTCTTTGTAGCAACGCCTTTGCAATACCCTGCATCACTTCATCATCTGATTGAAAAAGATGCAAAAACCTATGTTTACTTGCGGCACCGACTTTGTAAGGAGAACAACATGTCCATAAAACATTACCTAGTGGCAACCGCATGATCGATTAGCTCTGATTTAAATATTAACATACTTTACACGACCATTACGCTGGACAGGTAAATTGATCGTGGAAATTGTTTATGTATGACATATATCTGCACTTTTGATTTAATCGTGACTTTGCGATTCTATTTTTAAATATAATCACAAAAATTCCTGTTAACCTTGCCAACCATCTTTGTCTATGGTGCTGTAAGTGTCACAATGAAAGCCTCTTCTTATACAGAGAAGGGGGATTTGATCAACTTGCTGGTCAACATATACCTAGAACGGATGATTTTATTTACCGTCTCGAAAAAATTGGATGTAAATAGGTGAACGGAGTAGAAGCATAAGGCATAGTTTTTTTATTAGGTTCAGAAATTGGTCTAGCAACACACATTATGCACACTAGCCGCTCGCGCATCTTCGCCCGCCCGCAACCCGCACGCTCTGTCTCTCTATTTTCAATACTTTCAGTATTAGTCAAGGAGTAACGTAGCGTTGGTTATGTTGCTAGTACTTCAAATGTGTAGTATTTATTGCTACCTATTTTAACCTATTTTTTCAAGAAAAAGTCATTGATTATAGTGTTATTTATATATCTGCCAAACAGACCGGGATATACACTAGTATGTAGAATGCTTGTCACTAGAACTCGCTACCTCTCGATGGTCATGACGACGCCATAAAAATAAAAATAAAAAAGACAACTATGATCCATATTATGTTAGTTAGGAACAATTCAACCTAAATACAAGCTCACAGAAAAACGATTTTTGCAATATCCATAGGGGTTAGTTAACAAAAAGATAACTTATACTTATGTTAGTAAACTTATAATCTATCTAGTGACCAGGCTGTTGTTGGCAATACATCTTCGAACAACATCACCTAACAAAGGAGAATCGTACCTCCCCGCTATGTTCTTCAGGATGCAGTTGGAGCTTTCCCGCACTCTGCAGAGCAATGAGGCAGATTTATGTCTGACGATGGCGTGGAAGCCATCGACGTTGCCTTGTGCACACATACTGTTTTAATTTAAATATTAGACTGAAGAGTGGAACTCACTACCTGCGTCTGTGCTCCCGAACGCATCCAACACCCCGGCAACCCGAATCTCTTCAAAGTTAGAGCGAACAGGCTTCTTCTGGGTAAGCTCACTCCATCCCATCATAGACTTTGTCTCTGTCACTTCTGACCTAGACTAGAGTCAAGAGCAAAGCCATTTCAAATAAAAAAATAAAAAAAGACAAAGAAACACAATATCCGGATATAAAATACTATAATTAAACTATTTTATTAGTTATAATCTTATCAATATCTGAATAATGATCATAGAACATTCGTTTGACAAGCTACGAAGGACATAATATCCGCGACTGATTCGCGGTACCTTATAAACATTAATTATTAAATCAGAACAATTCCTTAAGACGGATCTAATACGTAGGTAGGCAAGTATGATTCGGGCTAAACCAGGCGGACGCGATGTAAGTATGTATTAATTAATTAAATTATTGATTCAGTAGGTACAGTTCTGTTGTTGTTTCAATGACAAAAACCTGACAATGTTTTTGTATTTGTAACATCATAACGTATTTAACAACTGCATAATTAATTGGGCATTAAGGTCTTATGTTATAAAAGCTAAAGTGAGTTTATCTGTCTATCTGCTTCTGCTTATTGGCTGTTAATTGCTAAACGGCTGAATTTATCCAGCTGAAATTTGCCACAGGTAAATCTTGTTTCTTCTAGAATAGGTGTTTTTAAGGAAGAAAATTACAACATAAAAGTTTTCATAAACTTTAGAGATAGACAGAGCCACAGGACAACCCAGTATAATTATTTTGCTTGATTTAATGATAACGTGAAACAGACTGATTACGATTTCTCTGTTATTCAATTAAAGGATTAAATGCAGTGAACCACTTTATGTGCCCTTTAGAGCGAAATATTGACATTTGCTTAAGAGAAAGAAATTACGTGATTGCGTTAAATGAGAGCTGTACGGACCGTACCGACCTGTACAGGTTTTAGGAAATATGGTCCACGTAATGAGAAACTTTCGTTGGAGTTAATGTCAAAAAGAAATGAGCGATCGCGGTTTGATATGATTTACTGCAAAATGTGAAGTGAAACTGTGGCAGAGTGTTGAAATGAGTTTAAAAACGAAGTTATAAAAAAGGCCATGTTTGTTTTACAGAGCTATGAGGTTGAAAATTAAGACTATCTTTACATAGTCTATACTTTAATTTATGACTGTAACTTTCATGTATAAAATTGTAAAAAATGTAGTTATAAGCGTCGATTTCAACAAGTTTTTACATTTGAAGACATCATCGTTGGTAAATGAAACGATTCGTTAGTGGAAATCGAAAATGGCCGTAAGTAAGCGTGTTTATCCACAGTAATAGAGAGGCTTTATCTCAAGAAAAACGTCGCATTAAAACAAAGTACCCATCATCCCTTAAGAACAGACTGACAAGGGACAAAAAGAAGCGCTTTAAAAGCTCATTACGAGAACAAAAAGTATGCCAATAGCTTTTAAAGTTGGATTCTTGTAAACCAAGTAAATTCACAACCGTAATTAATCCATCCATTTGTCCACATTACCACCGCTATGACTCAAACTCACCATATTTGGAAAACGAAGTAAAAAGTGGATATACTTTTAAATTAACAATTAGCTCTGATAAAAGAGGAACTTTGGATCCGTATAGCGATAAACATCATCGAAATTAAGTCATAAAACTTAACGATAACATCTCAGCATAACATTGTTGTTACTCATAAATTACCATATCATAATTCGGCAAGAGAAAACCGTTGATAACAAAATCCCTCGAGACTTTGCGAGTCGACATTTTAACCTGTCAAAATACCTTTACCTACCAACAGGTAGTGGCT
The DNA here is from genome assembly GCA_963555695.1 of Dasypolia templi. Lineage (NCBI taxonomy): Eukaryota > Metazoa > Arthropoda > Insecta > Lepidoptera > Noctuidae > Dasypolia > Dasypolia templi. The sequence goes on from OY743157.1 coordinate 9,701,333, forward strand.
TTAATGATTATTATTTTGGACTTTAATTTCGGCGCAGCGGCCGCCTGACCTTTTCACTCAAGCGCTTTATTTTTTATTTATTTCAGATGTTGGTTATCTTCAAACGTCGATCTGGATAGGCGGTGTGCGATCGAGGCTGCTACATCCGTTCACTAAGGTTTCTCGGCCACGCCTAACTTTATCGAAGCCTACTGCTCAACTATTGTGGGGGATTTACACGGCGCGATTTTCACTGCACGACTGACGGCCAAACTCAATAACCTAAGACAGATCGCTACTGATGATATACAGTACAATTTTATTCTATATGTCCCTGTCAAACAAATAGCTGTCAACACGTTATAGGGTCGCATACTTAGACTTTATTGGGACGTCAAAACCAGAGATTGATATGTTTTTCTATCTCCAGTACGCAAAAATTGTAGAGAGATACGTTATTGGGTTCGGCCGTAACCATAGTTAAAATCGACTGGACAGTGGGTGACTTAAATCGCAAACGTCAAAGGTTTTGACTTTTGCCGTGCGACTGACGCATGCGGCGGGAAGCCATAAAATCGACCGTGTAAATGCTCAGACACAATCGATCCTTTATTTTGGAAATAAGTCACATTTTAGCATGGCAATAGTGTTCATTGACCCACCTACACCATCAAGCTGTTTTTTAACTGAAATAAAGTCCGTTTTAACGTCCTGTTCCATCTATATCTATCGTGATGTTAAATAAGAACCAATAACGAAAACACATACATACTTTATTGGTTAGGTTCTTTCAAAGAGATATCAGGGAAAGGGCAATGACCGCTATTAACATGCTAAAATGCTACAACTATAGTTACTTGAGATTTAAGTCAACTTGGTGAGCGAGCCGTACGTCGAAAATCGAGTCGTGTAAATCTCCCTTAGCTCACGGGCTGACTTTGACTGCTCAGAATTAATAATTAGTAGTTACTAAGGCACATAAAATAGCATGCGTGTTAGTGCATTAAATGTTACGTAATATATCTTGCCTTTAAGAGTTTGATAACTGGATTGGACTGATATTGAAACTTCGGTAGATGAATTGAGCATCGGAAACTGTTTTGCTGTCAAAATTTATTGAAAGAGGTGACAATTTGATGCACGGAATATGAAACAATTGAAGAAGAACTAATAAAAACTTCGATTTTAGCAATCGAACTGTTTTGTCCCTTTCTGTCAAGGTAAAATTAAGTTTGACAAAAAGGAAAGCCAATTGTTATTTTTTAGCCAATTGTTAGAAAGGGAAGCCAATTGTTATTTTTTAATGAATACGATGGTTGGTATTTAACGAATACTTCAGTATAAATACGTAAGTTACACTTCGTCAAACAAAAAGTAAAATTAAATGGACATGCCTTTCATAAAATTAACACATGATCGAATAAAAAATAACTGAATATTGTAATAATAGCATAAAACAAATATAACATCACTCCTGCAATCCCCGAAGGATGAGGCAGAGGTGTCCTTATGCTAATCAAAGATATAGTTGAGGTATTCCGGGTTTAAATTATAATTTCTATGATACAGGGATGTCTCTGTATCCGAACGTGGGCGGAAAGGGAAATGCCAGTGTGGCAAGCTTTATATTAGGGTTCCCAGACAACAACTAGTGTTGCCATTACAATCTACACTTATTTTAGAAACATTTAGGTTAGTTAAAATAAGTTTTTCATAACTTGACCCTTTTATCGAACGTTCAAGAAAACTCAACATGGACCCAACTTGTCTCACATATTATTAAAGTTCATTACATTAGTCATCTCAGATCACTGAGTACATCAATAAGTCGACCTTTTTAAGTATGACCATCGCAATCCTTTCACTACGTTTACTTGAATCCAAGAAATTACTCACTCGTCCCAATGAATCACGTTTAAAAGCCTTCGTCCTCACTATACCGATAGCATCAGTTTGATTGACAGCTTATAATGAGTCTGATGCCTTATTATAATTTAGAGAAAAAGAAAAAAACGATAGCGCCGCCATCAGGTACTAACTACTGGTTAAATTCTTGTTTGCGTAACTAGTGGTCGAATGGTAGCACATTAATAAAAAAACGAGGTGTTACAGTTCGCCCAAAACTTGATGAGCTCTCGGAAGTTGCACGCGAGTGACTGCAAAAGTACCTAGAAGCTAATTATTTTATGATGAGCAAATCCATGCTTTAGGTACTATAAAAAATGTTTTACATCTACAATAATGATTGTGTACTCAACTGTGTGATGCGCGGTTTGGTAATTGGGCCTACGTTCGGAGTGCTCATAAAATTTTGCTCGAACTGTACTTGCGACTTAGTTTGTAAACATACTTTAAACCCAGTTAATCGCATAAAAACTTTGACCTGCCAGAGGGGGTGAAGTATCAAGAATACTTTTTAAGGTTTACAATTGGGTAGACTTGATTGTTAGTGGTCTCTGACTCCTATATATGGTCATCTATAATACAGGAAGCTACATAGGTGCTTTGCCATCACAGAGACAAAGCTGAAATAACTCTACTGAAATAACACTGGGAGCAGCAACCATACCCTTCAAACCGGAAGACAGCAACGCTGTTTGGTGACTGGAGCTTTGCGACCTATAAGAAATATAGGGTTTATTTATAAACGCTGTAGTTATTTTTTATATCTGTGGTCAACTCGCAGTAAGTTAATTTATCTGTGGGCGATTCGACAACTCCAGAAGTATGAATTAGGCAATTGGCACGTTTTGAATTTTATGCAATAAAGTTAATAAAAAGGTACACTAGAAACTTCATTTACCAATAATTATTTTGTACTATTTGCTTTTAATTTCGTGCGTGTCTACAGAAAAAAAAACCTAAGCCCAAAAGTATGGCTAGCAGACATACTAACTTTAAGCTACGTTTATTTCATGTTTTAAATATTTCCAGTAATATAGACTGTGTCTGTCAGTCAGAGGGTCAGTCAGTCACGGAACCGATTTATATGTTCTGATAAAGCTACATGGATTTCTCTTTCGACCAATTTGTTCTTGAACATTTTTTGTTTCATACAGGGTGTCCATTATATAGCACGACATACGGCAGTGAGTGATAGCTTAAGTCAATACCTACCAAAACAACACAATATATGTTTAGCAAAATCTTAAGCATTTACAGTTTTACAAAAAAATCCGAAATATCGAAAAATTTCTACCTTGTAACTGATATTAAGCACCTCGTAATGAAAAATTCCTTGAATTTTTTTTTACATCAAATTATTCGTAAATATTGACTTTACTCATTGATAAGTCTTTTTTCTATCAAAAACAAAAATGTTTTCAAGAAATAGTATTTTTTGTTTTTCACAGAACGAAACACGAACGGATTTTTTTATAAATCTGTAAGATTTTACTAAACATGTATTGTGTTGGTTTGGTAGGTATTGACATAAGCTATCACCCACTGCAGTATGTCTTGCTATTTACTGGACACCCTGTATAATAGCTGTACGCACACTGACTTTCTTTGAGTGCTTTAATTATCTATGTGTTTCAATAAGACGGGTTATTTAATTATCGTAAAGTAGCCACACGCCTGGGGCTTATTGTGCGTAGATTCAACACGTTAAAACTTTTTGTGGTTGTATAGCTCTAGAAATTAATTTTGCCATTCCTACTGATGTTTAATAAAGAATAGTTCATTGTTCTAAAATATTCTAAATCGCTCGCATGGGTTCAGAACAGCTTTTTTATATTTTTTATAAACACGATTGGTAACTCAACATTCATACATTGTTACGTAGATAATAATAATAATAAAAATATAATAATAATTAATGTTTTTTAATTATTCTTTTTTCAGATTTTTAAAAAAATATTTAAAAATGTAATTTATAAGTTTGTAAAATATAATATAGGAGATAAAAATATAATTTAAAATATTTTATACTTAATATTTAAAAATGTAATTTATAACTTTTTAAATGTAATAATCATCATCATCATCAGCCTATTTTAGTCCACTGCTGGACATAGGCCTCCCCTAATGAGCGCCATAGCGCCCTGTCTTCAGCTTGAAGCATCCAGCATCTGCCTGCAATCTTTCGCAGCTCGTCATCCCACCTGGCCGGAGGGCATCCTACACTACGTTTGCCGAGTCGCGGTCTCCACTCAAGAACTCGTTTACCCCAGCGGTTGTCGGTTCTTCGCGAGATATAGCCGGCCCACTGCCACTTCAGCTTGCTAATTCTTAGAGCTATGTCGATAACTTTGGTTCTCTGTCGGATGCATTCGTTGCGAATTCTATCCTTCAGAGAAACTCCGAGCATAGCTCTTTCCATAGCTCGCTGAGCGACTTTGAACTGGTGGACCAGCCCTATCGTGAGTGTCCACGTCTCAGCTCCGTAGGTCATGACGGGTAGGACGCACTGATTGAAAACTTTAGTTTTCAATATTCCAACGCGCTCTTGAACAGTTTCGGGGGTATAACATAGTCCACAAAGGCCAGACACAGGGGCTGATTTTACTTTTCGGACTTCTGTATAATCTGCCTCACTGTGTGTGTGTGGTCTATGGTGCCATATCCTCCGCGAAACCCGGCCTGTTCCGGTGGCTGGAACTCGTCGAGTCTCGTTCGTGACCACTCGTGAGAACAGCTTATTGACGTGGCTCAGGAGTGAGATGGGTCTGTACTTTTTAAGGAGGGCTTTATCTCCCTTCTTAAAAAAGAGCACCACCAAACTCCTGCTCCATGCCTTTGGAGTTCTCCCACTGTGAAGGACAGCGTTGAAGAGGTTCAGTAGTTCCTGTATAACAGGAGCTCCTCCGGCTTTCAAAAGCTCTGACGTTATGCCGTCCTCACCGGGGGCTTTTCCATTTTTAAGCTGTCTCAGAGCTAACACGATCTCGTCTTGACAGATGTCTGGCAGTTCGTCAGTATAGTGGCGTGTCAGCGTGGCTCTGGAATCGTGGTCGTCTCGTTGGGAACATGGGGCATGTGCAGCGTAAAATCGGCCAAAGAAATCCTCTATCTCGGCGAATATCTCCGGCTTCGACAATACAGTCCTCCCGTCGTGCGTTTTAAGCTTCGTCAGGTGGCTCCTGCCAAGCTGCTGAGTGAATACTTTGGACCCTCGGTTTCGCTCTATTGCCTCTTCAATGAGGCGTGTGTTGGAGCTCCGAAGGTCGCGCCGCACCATCTTCGCAATTCGCTTGTTCAGGTCTGACCTATCTGACGAAGTCGCTTGGGTGGTTACCCGTCTTTTTGCCAGCAGCCCTCAGGCTGCTGGCAAAAAGACGGGAAAAGACGGGACTCTCAAGTCTCATCCGAGAGTTTGGATTTCCTACCAGTGCGCTGCTTTTGGCAGAACTTGAAGCCCTCGTCTCTCAACGTTTCGACCAGATTGTGTAGGGTCTCGTCAGCGTCATCAGTGGGACCCAAGGCAACGAATCTATTCCCGAGAGCCTGCTGGAACTTCTTGGTGCCCGCCATGATTTGGGTTGGGTTAGGTCGGAGCGTGGACTTCAGCAGACGGTTTCTCTCAAGCTTTAGGTTGATATTCAGAGAGCCTCGGAGCAGTCGGTGATCAGATCCGGTATTGAACCTGTTGATCACTGAGACATCTCTGAATATGTGCTTGCTATCCGTCATGATGAAGTCGATCTCATTTTTTGTCACAGTGTCGGGACTTCGCCTCGTCTTCCTTTGGGGCTGTTTCTTAAAGAAGGAGTTCATTAAGAACAGCCCCTCCTTCTCAAGGAAGTTGACAAGCGTTTGTCCCCTGTTATTCCTAACTCCATAACCATGCGGGCCTATTCGGGATTCGTTGCCAGTCCGGGTTCCCACCTTGCCGTTAAAGTCCCCCATAACAACGTTGAAGTGAGCCTTAGTGGTGTTGTGTAAGGCTTTGGATATGTCTTCATACATATCCTCCACTTCATCATCCGAGTGTGCCGAGGTCGGTGCGTAGACGTGAATTACCTTCATGCTATACCGCTTGGATTTGTAATAAGGGAAATAATAATAATAATGTTTATTTTTCTTCCACAAATAACACTTATAAACAAAAACTTAAAAATTGTACAAATAATAAAATAATAATAATAATAATAAACCATTTGTTGCAGGCTACAATGGCCCACAGACATATACCTTACCAACTAACATATTTATAGTATAACACAAAATTGTATTAATATTGTATTTAAATTGTTCATTTGTGGGATACTGGAGCCTAAACTAAGCCGGGACTTGTATTTCAGGACACCAGGGACTCCCCCCTACAGGAAAAATATCAACAAAACATTATTATATAAAGTGCGAAAGCAAAATAGCGAAAGTTAAATTTTTTATGTTATAAGGGCAAACTATTTGTTGGAAGAGAAGGAAAAACAATGAAATAAAAAATAACTTAAATTTGTATGAAGCGTCGTGGAGTTCAAGATGCATGTGGTGTGTGATATATTGTGTGTGTGTGTGTGTGTGTAGTGAAGTGTTGAAAGGGTGAGAGGGTATGTCAGTAGGTTCATGTCACGATATTTATCAACTAGACAAATGGTTCCTGTTACTTTTGATCATTTTATTTACAAAAATTATTCAACTTGGTGGGCCGCTTCATTTGATGTCAAAAATCGAAGGTCTGAAGTATCTGATGAAGAACCCTCAGCTGGTCTCAGCTGTATTAGAGATTTGGTAATGCCCCCTTCTACTATTGGTACATAAAAAATCGACTGTCATTGCAAAAACCCAGCGTAGTGGGACACATCTTCTAATTTAATCTAGCCTATAGCGTCCCACTGCTGGCCGAATGCCTCCCCTTCTGCTTTGCCCAAGTTTCTACAAAAATGTGAAATGCCACCAAAAACATTCTGTAAAAACTAGCCAAGTCTCGATGGAGCTGCTTGTTTATCTCTAAAAAGTAATGAAATCTAGACAAAGTCGTGCCAAGTCTAAGGTTCCTTACTGACATTTCTTTATTATTATAGTTACTGTTGTGTGACTTGGCCGTTGAAGGGTACACAAGTGTACAAAACCAGGTGCTCCATGACACCATTGCACCAATCTGTTGCCAGAACCGCTACCCATTGACGATTGAAAATTGCCACTTGGAAAACATTGATTCAATAACCAGTCAATTGTAGGCTGCGTATTTCAATAATACTTATGTATAGGCGAGCCTGAAACAAACAGTATAAAAATGATTTCCAGTACAGACGGACTTCTAATCATAGAATGTTCAACGGCCAAGTCACACAACATTAACTATAATAATAAAGAAATACATGAATAGATATGAGGAACAGGGTTTACACCCTGTTCCTCATATCTATTCATGTAGTTCACTCATACTCTTCGGAAAAGGGAGGATCCTCCGACCAGATGGATGTCGTATCTGGTGGGCAACTGCCCGATGATTGTTGTCGGGAAGTTGTATATATGCTATCTGCGCGGTAAACTCTGCTTGCGCGATGCAGGATTGATGCGTTTGTTCGCATGTGGCGGTGTAGATGCCGCCACATACATTATTTAAAGAGATACATTTTTGTATTTAATCAATAGTAATCATAAGTAATCGACTCGCTAATAAAGTTAAAACTTAAAACTTGTGAGATAAGTACCTACTTTGTTTCTCAATTATCATAGGAATTGAGAAACAAAGTAGGTACTTATCTCACAAGTTAATCTTAATAACTGTCGCTATAAATTACTTATTATTTATTTGGCACAATTGGCACAATCTTACGTAAACATCAATTTAAATTTGAATGTATAAAGCACAATAAGAGTGCAAATTATTATGACGTTATGTTCAACGTAGCTTAATTATTAGCAATAAATAATATCAATAAAATAATCAATCAAATGCAGCTGATTGTGAGATAATTACAGACCTTGAAAGAATTATGTCGTTGTAAAAGGGTGGATCGGGTGATAAGTAAATGGTTCGAATTTACATATGTACCGGTGATTTTGTATTTCATTGGCCCTCTATGTAATGGATAATAAATGGCGTTTATAGGGTATAGTATAATATTAGTTTAAGAAAGCTCCATAATGTCGCTTTTCAACCTACAATCAAAAACTTTTTCCTACCGAAATAACTCAAATTTTAAAGATAATTAGAATCTAAATTATTTAACGAAGCACCAGACAAAATAATTTGTATCGTTTAAAGTTTTACGCAATCAGGTACAAGTCTAAAGAATTAAATGAAAGTAGGCCCAGAAAACATTCTTATAAAAACACACAAAAAAACAAAAACAGTTTAATAAAACTTCACGACAGACACAACTTGATCGATTGCTGTCACATAAAAATACTTCAGACTTTAATGTAGGCTTTTAGCCTTACAGTCACTTTCAACGTTAATAAGTTCTACTATTTACTAATAAGATTGTCAGTTCAATTATACAGTAATTGAATGCTGTTATAACATATTATTCTGTCTGTATCAAGCTCTTTGTCTCTTGTTATTTTATCTCTGTACCTGACAGGGTTCATGTTGATCTCCAAGTCATTAAAGCCCTAACGTTGTAGAATGCATTTATCCTAATACTAATCTAGCTAAACTTTGGTAATTTGTTTGATAGTAAAACATACATTCCTAAATTTCATTCGCTTTGACGCACAATTTGTTTATGGCAACTAAAAACAGAATTTAATTGGACTAGCGAAATAAGACAGCTCAAAATGGACTAGAAACTGAGGTAGGTACTTTTGGGGTTCCGTACGACCGAATGAAAAAAACGGAAACCTTTTAAGATTACTTGTGTTGTGTCTGTTTGTCCATCTCACATCTAATGTGTTTCGGATCACCTGGACTGCTTAAGTTGAATTTTGTGTGTGACCCAAACACGGACATGGAACTTCAAGGAACTTCAAGGAATAAATTTTGTTGGTCACTTTTGGGGCAAAAAAAATTTTAAACCATGCAAATTGTACCGTGTGACATATCAAATGAAAGGCTTGATGTGAGACTCCCAAATTAATAATTTTAAAAAAGTTTTGGAGGTATTTACGAAAATTGTCCATTCCCCCCTCGTTAAAATAACATAGGGTATCTCTCAATTATGTGCGTACAATCTTACATGAACAGTTGCAATGTATGGGAGGACATGTTTTTCGACTACAGTGTTAGGTTTGTTCTTGGTATTGTCCAGGCGGCGGCCGAGCTAGCGACACTAGGGGTTGCGACAATCATCCAGAGGATCTTGCAGTTGGGAATCGAAGTGGCCTAGTACAAGTTCGAGGCCGTGTGTTTTCATGGTCCTCGAAACGCGCCACATTCGGATTCCCAGATAACGGCGGGAGGGGTTCACATCGGCGTCGAGACAACGATGAAGTACCTGGGTCTCGTCCTCGACAGCCGGTGGAACTTCGTGGAGCATTTCCGACGGTTTGCTCCCAGATTGGAGCGGCTGCGGCTGCCTTGAAGCGGCTCCTGCCCAATCTAGGGGGTCCAAACGCCTCCTGCCGGAGGGTCTAAGCGGGGGTCGTGCGGTCCATGGCCCTTTACGGGGCACCGGTGTGGGCGCGTTCTTTGAGGCACCGACCAGCCCGCCGGTTGAACGCGTCAAAAAAGGGTCATGTCCGACCCGCTGGTCCGGGGATACCACACGGTCTCCTGCGAGGCGGCGAGCCTCCTTGCCTGATTGCCACCATGGGATCTGGAGGCGAAAGCCTCGCGCACGTATGGGAGTGGCGAGAGGAGGCAAACAAAACGCCGGGGTGTAACTCCGCTGCCGCGAGAAATCAGGGTACAGCGGACAGAGCTCTAGCGGGATCACATGGCGACATGGAGGGTGCGATTGCCGCAACCCAGTGCTGGGCACGCCACAATAGCGGCGGTAAGTCCCTTCTTTAAGGAGTGGTTGGAGAGGCGCCACGGCGTCCTCACCTTCCTCCTGACACAATCCTCACCGGACACGGTTGTTTCGGGAGGTTCCTGTCTCGAAGAAGGCGGGAGGAAACGCCCGGGTGTCACCATTGTGTGGGTCGCCCGGAGGACACGGCGGAACATACGGTGGAGATCTGCCTAGCTTGGGCGGATCACCGCAGTGTCCTCGCGGAGGCGATCGGCGGCGGCGATCTCTCGCGTCCGGCCCTGGTCCAGGCCACGGTACGGAGCGTGAGGGAGTAAGGCCCTCAGGCCCCTAGTCGCCGCAGGAGACGCCCTGGGCGTCGGGAGTTGCCTGCAGATTCCCGGTCACTGTAGGCGCGGGCTTGCGGAGGGCGAGCAACGGGTAGCTCGCCGTCCGGTAGGGACCAGGCCCGGGTCGACGGCGCATCGTGTTCCACGCGCGCCTCAAAGAGATGTCAGCACAAAATGACGGGGTCCGATAGGGCCGTCGCCTCAGGGTCGCGGGTAATTCGAAAGATTAGCCGTGGCCTGGCCCAAGCTATTGAAGGAACACGGGTGGGTTTTAGTCAGTAAAAGTCTGACACGCCCTCCCGCTCCACCCAGAGCGGGAGAAGTCATTTGATGATTTCCCACCCAAAAAAAAAGGTTTGTTCTTGGGACGAATTCATTCCAATCACATTTGTTCATTGTGAGTAGGTAGCCCGACACGCACTTGACCGGTTTTTTAGATACGCTAAACTTTAAGCATAGTGATCAATTGGCAAACTTAAATTGATTGCATTAATTTACTAATCAAAAAGTCTTTTACTCATCAAGTAGTCATTCATTTCTTTCTGCATTACGTGGTAATAAGATTTCGTTCTTCATTTATTTTAGGAATCCATCCCAGTCCCTAAACTACATGACATTATATCATACCTACTGTTACCTTGCCCAAAATTATACTTCGATTTACATAAAAACACATAACACACTCTATAACACGTAAGAGATCTATTACACCCAAAAATATAATGAAACTAACCGATGTGTGTGACGATAACAATAAAATATAGTAATAAAGCCATGAAATATATAACAGAATGATGTTATTTAAAAAAGAGTGGAAGATCAAACTTGTGTTTAATTGAAACTGAAAGTAATTGCGATTTTACGATAGCGACTCGCGGAACGTGATTTACTGTGTCACTATAGAATATGTGTCGCAGGGGAGAGGTGGAAAAGCGAATTTATTTATATTTCCTACGGGATTCTAGTATTTGATTTTACCCGTAGACTAGCTTAGTGTTGCAACCAAATTAACTCTCACGAATTAAATAAGATCAACTACTACAGGTACAGTAAGCGTTCAAAAGTGGAGTGGCACGTTAAGAGTCGTATTGCTGTGAACTCGCGGCGGTATGACTGTAATGTGTTTGAACGACACACACCACAGAGATCGCACACACTGACGTATCGTCGCGTACTCGCATCGCACTACACGAAACAAAAATAAATTTCCGTCGCTTTTATTAGACACGGTCACACGCATGATCACGCATGCGCGTGACCTGGTCAGTTTATGGCATTGTTGCTAAAATTCGAGCTAATCTATGAGCTGGTAGCTTGGTACCTGTAGGCACCAAGCTTGGACTGAAAAGCAGCAGGCTTAAATTCCAATCTCATAAGATGCAATGCAGTTTCTTGCTTTTATTTGATCTGGTTTGCAATAATAATAATATTCAAAAACTTGCTACTTTTTTTGTGTTTATATTGCAAAAAAAAGGGTTTTCTATAAAAAATGCCTTGCAGAAAAACACTAAAAACGCATAACACACTCTATAACACGTAAGAGATCTATTACACCCAAAAATATAATGAAAAAAAAATCACGATATAACACTAAAATGCGTTAGTAGTGTCACAAAAATAGTATAATACATAAAACAACTATAAACAGATTATGTTAATTGAAAATAACATCAAGTAAACCGCAGGTGAGATTCGAACCCACGGCTCGCCATAATCGCTCCTACCCGAGCACGGTGACCACTAAGTTAGCATGCCATTTATATTAAGTTAGTTGAAATCATGAACTACTATCAATTACAGACAAAGTGAGGGTGTGTGCTTGTCTATAGTATGGAAACAACTTATAGAAGAAGGTCGTAAGTGAAAACAAAGTGTCAATCTATTGCTTTGTGAGATTGCTACTGGACTTATGATCGCTACTGTACATTATTCTTGAGAGTTACAGCGTAGAACTACAGTAGCCGTTTCATGAATTTATAACAAACAACCCTTATCATTTACAAAATTTTATGCTAATAAAATGTAGGTAGGTATATACTCTTTTATTAACCAGAAACAATCCCATGTTTTCATAACTTATGATGCATTTTGGTATTGGAAACATTAGGTCAACGTCAGTCTTTAAGGTATAATTAAGCAAAATAATACACTTATTACTTTAGAGATCAAAGACTTAAACACCTTCATAAAGGAAACAGAATTTTTAATATTACATTTTGAATTACTATCAGAATCTAATATGTCACTTATATGTGATTGTTTATAATTATTAAGGCACCCAAAAGACTAACAAAAGTGTAACAGTTATATTTCTGTAACAGATATAAAAGTGTTAACAGTGTTAAGTTTGAGTGTAAGTGGTAAACGCGGCGTTGCCAAAATAGCCTCAATCCCGACTGTCTGTCTGCCCGCCGCGCGTTGTTGCGGTACCATGCACAAAACCTAAAACTGCTTATTCTTTTACACATATAACAGGTTACACCTGAATGCAGTAACATTATTGTATCTGTTACATGAAGAAATAAGTTTGTTTTTTAATTAGAAGAAAAGATCACGGTTACAATAATCAAGTTAGCGATACGAAATGTAGGTGTACGATAGGTACATCGCTGCCTAATCCTTCGGGAAAATAGGCGTGACGTTACCTACGTGTATGTGTGTTTAGTCTAGGGATTTTCTCAGAACCACAATTTCATCATAACCCCTGCGACATTTCATATGATGACTTGCCAACTTTTTTCCCTTTACAGTATAATTTTCATATAATTCGTTCAATTATATCTGACATTTTACTCAGTAAGACTCCATTAATTAGGCTAAAAGTTACTTTTTGGTTCATGGTAACGAATGAGATGATTGTATTGGGTCAACAGAAGTGTCTCATATGGCTGTCATATTTTGAGTAAGTCGATAGTAACTGATACTGAAAAAGGACAGGCGGTGCCTTTTTAGGGTTCCGTAGTCAACAAGGAACCCTAATAGTGTCAACATGTCGTCCGTCCGTCTGCCCGCAGCTTAGCTCAGACACTCTTAGTGCTAGAAAGCTGTAATTTGGCATGGTTATACATATTAGTAAAAATTAACACGTAAAGTTGAGATGCTTTTTTTTCTCGTCTATCCCATAATGTGGTGTATCGTTGGAAAAGTCGTTCACAAATATTGTGGGTGAGTGAAATTCATTTTTCGATTCACAGATCCATTTGCGAAGTATTAAGCTTTAAAATGCTAACTTTTACTTATGTAAAAAAATCACGGCGGTAGTAAATAACAGGCCACTCAGAAAGTATTGCAAAAAATAGTTTTTATGTATTTGAGACTGGCCAGATACAGTCTATTTTGAAAACATGATTTTAAGTAAAACTAGGTACGTTCCAAGTTCAAAATTTCCCTCCACATTGTTTGCGAGCTAATTCAAATTATCGTGTCTCATATTAAAATGGAGCTGCGCCGGGAACATTTTCGCGCTATGATTTTTACGATTTCAAGTATCGTATGAAAACGGACGAATCGAGACGAAATCGTAAGATAGACTTCAAATGGCATTTATGGTTGAAGGCCCTTCTAAGGAAACCGTGTATCGTTTTTATAACAAATTCAAGCGCGGTCGACTAACTTTGGGGGATTATGAATGAAGTGGTCGCCTTTTGACGGCTGATACAGAAGAAAACGTGCTAGCAGTGAAAAATTTAATACAAGACAATAGGTGAGTTACGTATCAAGAGATGCCGCACAACATCACCGATGCTCAGAAGCAGGCCCGGGTGGAATTGTGCCGTGATATGGTAACAAATTTCAAGCAGGCTCGTCTCGGCTTGTTTACGACATCATTACAGGTGATGAGTCTTGGATTAATCAATACGATCCAGAAACGAAGCACCAGTCGACGGTTTGGGTGCTTCAAAACGAATCAAGGCCTATCAAAGTGAAGCGATCTAGAAGCGGGGGGAAAGTTTTGATCGCGAGGTTTTTCAATTTGACTGGCTACTTAATGTCAATTCCTTTACAGAACCAAAGAAGCATCAACGCTGAATGGTATACTACCAGATTGGCAGAAGTTTTCTCTGATGTGCGAAACAAGCGACCAAACACAGGGCTCCGCGGACTACTACTCCACCACGACAACGCATCTTCGCACATCGCGCTCAAAACGAGGGACTTCCTGGACAGCACGCCGCTCAAACTGCTGGATCACCCTCCTTACAGCCCTAACCTGGCACCGTGTGACTTCTTTTGATTCCTGAAAAAAATAACTGATCAAAGTACAATTTCCGTCTCCGGAAAGTGCGCTGACAGCGTTCGAGCAGGCTGTAAACGAGATGTCTACTTACGGTGGACTGGAAAAAGTGTTTCGAAAACTGGTTCAGACGCATGGAACTTTGCATAGAGGCTATTAGAGAGGACTTTGAATATATTTAATAACAAAAAAACCTATGGAAAAAAATATTTTTATTTTCGCAAATCTTTCTGAGTGTCCCCACGTAGAACGAAGTTAAAAGGACAACTATCACAGCTAAGTAGACTTTACAACTTAACGAGTAGTAGTCGACCAACTTACATTTCCAGTTGGAATGTATGGGCGATCATGTTTTTTAACTTCATTATTAAGTTTGTTCTTTTGATAAATTCATCAACTACTGAACCCTTCATTGTGCGTGGTGGACCACGCACTTGGCCGGTTTTTTTTCATTTCTATAAATATGGTGTTCCACCGATAAGCTTTTTGATGAGTTAGCTATTTAACTGCGAGAACTGACGAGCCCGTTATACACTCAAACAAAAGATACATACATAAACTCACGCCTTTTCCATGGGGATTTTCAGAAACCACAGAACGCCATTTACTGAGAACCTTACATATTCCAACAAGAAATGTTTATCAAATACCCGCTTTATGTCAGAACGAAGCATACCCCTTTAAAACCTTAACCTGTGGAGGAATGTCACAAAGGCTCAAATTGATATAAAATTTCTACAGAAGGCCAATAGTTCTCGTAATTTAAAAAAGTTCAAATTCAAGTCGCAATCTAATCTCAGCTACAATTAATGTCAATGACTTGTCAAAAATGTACAGAAATTGATTGTATTTTTGACGACAGATTAGAATGGGAACGTTTTGAAAAATAATCGCACATTAGATTTTTTTCATAGCGCCCGCTCCTTAAAATTAGCTGTGAAAAGATAATCATTTGTGGTCAACACAAATAGCTTGTAGTCTTAGCTAATGAGGCAAGTGATAACTTACTCAAATAGGTACTAAGAAAATCAGTGACACAGCGCCGTCATGCGGTCAACAGGATTGATCATTTATGGTAACAGATGTGATCAATATCCAAGATATGGTTGATCAAAGAAATACATCATAGTTTATATTTGCATGTTAAAGACATCTTGAGGTTTTAGGGATAAGTTGAAAGTCTTTTAATAAATAGAACTTAATATTTGTAGCAGCTGGTATTTTGAGATGGGGTAAGACGCATTCGCAGAAAGTCCAGGGTTTAAAAACACACACAAACGGGTTCACAAATTCATGATCACTCAGCGCGCTATGGAGTGATAAAACCAGAAATTAAATTATCCGGAAAAGAACCGGAGTTACCGACATAACTTGCAGAGTAAGCAAACTGAAGTGGCAGTGCAGCCCACTGCCACTTTGTCGAAGTTTGTCGAAGCCATGTTTGTCGAAGGACCGATGGCCGGTGGAGCAGACGGGTCCTGGAGTAGAGACCGCGTATCGGCAAGCTTAGTGTGGGACGCCCCCCAAGCTAGATGCACCGACGACCTCAAGAAAGTGGCTGGGACAGACTGTATGCGGATGTCGGAGGACAGGGTGTTGTGGCCTGACCATCAGTGGACTGCGATAGGCTGAGTTAATTAACATGGTTTAATATAGAAACCTTAACTTGGCTGAGGTGAATGTCGGCAGAGGATTATGATAGGGCAAAAACGTTTAGGCAAGTACACCCACAATTCACCAGTTATGTGTTAGTATGTTATAGGATCACGTGTGTGTACGTCTAATTTATTAGACAGTCCAGACAACACAATGTTGTTTAACAAATAAATTGATAGTTGATTGAATGCAGCAACTCATGAAACGTACCCTTAATTGAGTTAGGTTATGTTTTTTACTCATAACAGTCACTGGTTAAGAACTGAAGCCACATATTTTAGTGTGACAGGAGACTTAGTAATAATAATAAATAGTTATTAATATCCTTTTTTTTTTTTTTTTGGGTGGGAAATCATCAAATGACTTCTCCCGCTCTGGGTGGAGCGAGCGGGAGGGCGTGTCAGACTTTTACTGACTAAAACCCACCCGTGTTCCTTCAGTTGCCTGTGCCAGGGCCACGGTTTTCTCTGTGGAATAACCCGCGACCCTGAGGCGTCGGCCCTATCGGACCCCGTCATTTTGTGCTGACATCTCTTTGAGGCGCGCGTGGAACACAACGCGCCGTCGACCCGGGCCTGGTCCTTACCGGACGGCGAGCTACCCATGGCTCGCCGTCCGCAAGCCCGCGCCTACGGTGGCCGGGAATCTGCTTGCGATTCCCGACGCCCAGGGCGTCTCCTGCGGCGACTAGGGGCGTGAGGGCGCAAGGCTCTCTCCCTCACGCGCTCCGCCTCCTCCTTTGCGAGCATTACTGCTTCGCAGAAGGAGGTGACGGCTTTCCATTTCCTAGTTATTAATATCCTGAATATCAATATTTATGAAATACATACTTGATACTCATGTTGGCATTAAGTATGTATACGAGTATCATAAATACGTTTTTTACAGGTAAGCTTAGCTATGAACTTACTACTTCATTTTTGTATGAAGTGCTTTAAATGACTAAAGTTCTACTCCAAATCCATCATAAACAAAAAAGAAATAGCATCTTTACTAATTCGAAGGTCGTTCAGAACGTAATACAAAGGATTAAGTATCTGTTAGTGAAACAATGCAGAGAATCTCCCAAAGCCTTGAACTGTTCCATTATTGATGCGATTTCACACGATACCGTACGTACGAGCTGAGAGCGATCACTGAGATGTTACGAGAATGGTAGCAAGATGAATAATTTGAGAATATTTTCATAATTGACCGCTTATTTTTGAGTTTTGATGAGGCAAATAATATGACGTCTTTAAAATTTTGCTGAGTGTTTTTAAATAAGAGTTTCGAATTGAAAAGAACGTAATCTAACAATTAGGTTCCTATTACTTATGAAATGGTTACGCTCAAGTGTATGCTATGTTCACAATCAAGTACAAATTGTTCAAAATAGGAATTCCGCTTAACCGAAAACAAAAATGGACACTAAGACTTTATTATAAGGTATCAACAACTTATAGTAAACACATCAACAACTAAAAAACAAAACACAACAACACATCGTACAACATTGTATGCAACACAAGATTAAAACGATATAAATTGTGGCTTCTTACGTTTTGGGCAGACCTGAGGCCGCTTTAATGAAGAGTAACTACGGTGTTGATTTTAACATAATGAACTGAGTAATTTCAGAAACGGCACGAAAATATTCGTGACACATTGACGTTGGTTGTAGCCAACGGGTTTTTTCATGTGCATTTAATTGAGTGGATAAAATCACGCATTTATTTCTCTAAGGGAAGGGGCAAGTAAATCCCATGTGTTTGGGATGCGGCAGCAGTTTGACTCCCGGATACCAAGAATAAACTTAACATTAACTCATTGTAGTTGGAAAACATATTATCCCATACATCGATACTTACGTTAATTCTCCAACTGCAAATGCAAAGGTTTGTAATTGCATTTAATTTTTTATGTGATTGAACTACCAATTAACGATTTACGGACTTTTTCTTTTAGTTGCCTTGTTTAGAAGTTTAGAAGCTTGGTTTTCTTAGAGCTTCAAGGAACTGTAGACCTACGTATTTGATATTAATTTAAAGTTGTAATATCTTCATGCGATGCTAAGAAAAATGGTCTTGGCAGACTGACAGACAGACGGACGGACGGACATCGAAGTGTTCCTATAAGAAGATTCCGTTATAAAGAAGGTTCTGTTATAAAGAAGGTTCCGTTATAAAGAAGGTTCCGTTAAAAAGAAGGTTCCGTTACAAAGAAGGTTCCGTTTTTCCTTTTTAGGCATGGAAAACTCAATAGCACTCATAATAACCCGGACATTGACTTATAACTCGAATACTCGACCACTACTACAAAATGACAACCATTTTATAAATTCAATGGCTGAAAAGCATAAGCCTAAGTACTTTTATAACTGTGTCGATTAAATTATATCTTGCAATTTTATTCGACATAGCCAACCCAAATTTAGACTAAGATAAAATATAATATAATATAGTATATTTTAATCTTTTTGTTACTGTAATATTGTAATTTATAATGTTTTTTTTCATGACTTTTGTAATGTTTATCTAATTGTAATCTTTTGACTAATTAACGTATCTAATATTTTATATTTCACATTTACGCTTATGCGCTGGTTTTGAAATAAAACGAATTTGTTTATTTATTTAAGTCTTAGCATAACATGTAACTCAACAAACGCTTGCTTTAAATTAACCCCGTTAGTTAACAAAATCGCACCGTTTCTCCGTTTCTCGTACATTTCATGTCCTCTAAGGCTTCTTCTTAATCAAAGCGGCCAGTTCATTAATACGGTTAGGTTCAGGTTTAAACACGGGGAGACAGCGGCCTAACATCTTCGACCGTTAAGAAAAGGAGGTTTCCGTACTATCATGTTATCTATATATCTTAAGGAGAAACTTGAAATAGATAACACGAAGATTTACAGTTCGCTAGTTAAGGGATTCCTACGATTCTAGTAACTAGTGATGCAACTCGGCTTCCCTTGGGGGATTTTATATCAATATAAAATCTTATGTGGTGCTTCAATTTCAGACCTCCCTCAACAAATTATTTTGAAGACAGTGAACGGCTTAAGCAAAGGTGTACCAATAGTCCATCCATATTTCGCCGGTCATGTTTAAGACCCATGTATTAGGGGGCGAGCCCATTGCCATCAACCGGGCACAAATCCAGACTCCGAGCTGTTTCTGAGGAAATCCAGATGGAAAAACCCAATAGCACTTTGCCCGACCCGGGAATCCTACCCAGAACCTCATGCTGAGCAGTAGCGCTTGCAACTACAAGACCAAGGTAGTGAAAAACGCATCAAGTTATTCTAGTAGATTTAAAAACCATTCCGAATACGCAGTCAGACGCAGTCAGTTATTGTTTATGACTATTAATAATAATAAAGTTTAGACGAGTGGAGAAAATGACCACAATGCCCAATATGTTGCGGTAAAGTGACAAAAATAATAATGATATTTAGGCTTTCAGTACTGTGACTTTTGAGGAATCGCTTTTTACTCTCAAATTTAGAAGAGAAAATCTTGTCCAAAAACACAACATACATATGCCTTGACATCAAAAACATATTATGAAAAGTTACCTATACAAAACAACCGTGTGTAGCCGCTCGTAGAATTTTGGCCATTTCTCGTGAAAAACGATTAAATGTCATGACTGTTATTGCATTTTAATAAGGCTTCGTCCGGTACCGCACGGAGAGCCTCCGGCGTTCCTCTCTACACTCTTATTGTTTGAAGAGCCTTTTTAATAAAAAATAATACAACTTATGCTCGCCCTTGTTATTTATTGTACCCAAGATATGCTTATCCACCAAAATGTGGGCAGCAAAATAACTAATGTGAAAAATATTTAAATTAATATTAATTTTTGTTTTGATATTGAAATTCTGTGAACGGTTCGTGATTATTGTTTGATTTATCGTGTATTTAGTGTAAAGTGAATAAGAAAGTACTTTTATTTATTACGATAAGATTTGACACTGTTTAACGAGACGCAGTTTTGCTCCCAGAAGTCAAAAGAGAACCAGCCTCAGAGTCTGAAATTTTACTTATTTCACAACTTAAGGCATTTTAAAATACGAATGATAAAATAAATCCATGAAATTAAAGCTGGTAACTGCAAATAACTATGTGACTATAACCAAAACAAAAAAAACTAACCAAAATAAATAGCTTAACTTCAGTTAACTCCCTGGTTACGTATTGTTGATACATTAGACATCAACGAGTGAAAAAAGTCCTAACAATTTCCCTTCGAATAAATTAAAAGTAAATGTTATAATACCATAAACTATGACGAAATAAACTGGTTGTATTATCAATTACATAAGTGAATATATTCTACTAAAGAAATCGTAAGCAAACTCTAACAACTGATATGCATTACTGATAAAAGAAAACTTGACTTGAATTTATAAATGGCAACTTTAATTGTATCAACAGAACGTCTAATAAGCCTGTAAAATAGATCCGTGCTTTACATTAACAATTTAATTAACGATTGTTTGTAACAGTTCAAAGATTTTTTTCAAGGAAACGATCTCATACACGTAAAAATGGCGGGAAAAGAAGCGTACGTTTCGGGTGCGTGTGCGCAGGCTGTGGTGCGCACGGGGCGGCGTCGCGCTTGCGACTAGCTGCGCTATCGTTCATGCGGCGCGCGCATCGGTCCCGTTAGACAGAGAGAGCGAAACACCGCCTTACGTGTGAGCAGTACCACCGGCTGCCCGCGCCCCGGCCGCGACCCATCCGGAAGCCCCGCTGAAACTGGACCGTTTTCTTTTCTTGTTGTTATTGAGATCGACTCTCAAGTTCTGTTGTTGTCGCGCGCCGCGCCGCTCGCGCTGATAACGCGATGCCACGCCGACCTGCGCACGCGCACATAGTATCGCTCCGCAGCTTTAAGCTCGCGCGGACACTTTAAAAAAATAATTCTCCCCCAGTGATGGAATGGATATTTTTATGGACAAGTGCCCAGTGGTTAACTGATCGCGAGTAACTTATTTTTTTTAATTCATACTGTGTGTTTTACTGTTTGAACCAAATAAGTGTTAATGAGAAAGTGAAACCGATACTCTGTGTAATTACAATATTCTGCACGAAAGGATATTTTTAATTAAACATTTTAACCAATTATTTTTTGTGAGATTCTAATAGAATTGAAGTAATATTGAAAAGGATCAGCAGAAGTTTATGAACTTTTCTGCTGTAACAGGTAGGTTTCTATTTTATACGCAAGTCGCGCTTTTAAAGAAACTCTCATTCATAATTTAAATTATGTGTTAACATTTACTTATCAATATTTTGTGTTCATCTTCTTAATTTTTTATAAACTTTTGAGCAGATATTCTCAAAGCTTCAAGTTTTATGTTTAAAATATTCAGTGCTGATGGAAATGAAAGTCATTAACGATCCGAAAATCATTTAAATATATAAAACAAGATGTGTAAAACACTCATTTAAGAATAAAGTAATAAATTTAAAACGTCTCAATTCAATTTGAATAGATTTACAATTAAAATGTTATTTGACAATATCGTTTTTCACTCTTTTATGATTGGAATAAATAAGGACTAATTTACTAGATGTTCCAATAAACGATCATTAATTTATAACTATAAAATGTATCATTAATTTAAATATTTCTGTTGGATAATTATTTTCGTTTTGATGTCTAATTTAAATACCAAATTAGGCTTGCAAATAAAATACAACCAATAAAACGACTAATAAAACTATTATTTATTCTTAATCAACGCAAATTAAGGTTTAAAAGGTAAGGCGTTTTTATTGGCACTATTATTAATACCCCTAATTTTGATTAAATGAAAAAAAGAGGACTGATGACTGACCCTTCAATAATTCCTGACCCACCTCACAACTCTTTTAGGAAAAGTGAAGGGCAGTTTCACAGCATTGATAGAAAATAATATAATTAAAAGAGATTAATAAAAATGGAATAAATAAGGTAATTCGACCTAGTAAAGCGATACAGTTATCCCGCCCGCCGCCGGCACGCCGCGCCGCCCGCCGTCGGCGAACGCTTTTTTTCTCGAGTTTTACTCATTATGCTCCAGTGGTGCAGGATATTGATAAGTTCTTGCAGTTATAAATGCTTCTCGGCTTTTGTGTTGTAAAGGATGAATAAATGAGTTTAACTAGATTTTATTTAATTTCTTTACGATAGGTACTTTTATATATTTATGGTTTTCAAACCTTGACTACATCCTTTATGTTCTTTTTTATAATTCAGTGTTTGCTAAATGTAACCTTTTTCTACTCATAGATGACTTATGAGATTAAAAAAATACTTTATTTAAAAAAAAAACGACTTCCGAAAAAGACACTACAATGTGAAAAATAACTATTATTTTGGGAGTCGGTGTCTTTGGTTATGTATTGTCGTGGTTTATGTCACCGACTTCTGAGATAAAAGTTTTTTTCGCTTTGCACTGTTTATGTGGAAGTCGTTTTTTTAATAATAAATTTCTTATATTTTAATTTTTACCGTGTGTACCTACCCCACCCATCCGTATAAAGTCGGCAAAAAAAATATTATTTAGTGAACATATTAAACATAGATTTATAACTAAAGTCTGTAGATACTTTTTGCAACAAAACTTTACAAACCGTGAATGTCATTTATTTACACAACGAGCGCATAAGTAGCAGCATGCATAAAGAAATACTATGTTAAAAACGTTACAATCGTAGGGATTTAAGTTGAAAGTTTTCTAATTGTTGTGTTTTTTTTTGCACAGACTAAGATCCTTTTTCAACATCCAAGCTTTTCAAAAGACCTTCTCTTTAAAACCAAATTTTCATCATAACCGTACCCTGCTCTATATTAATTAATCATCTCGCGTTGCGACTCGTGTCCATCTTTACTCACATTTGCTCGACGCATGCTTCTTAAAATCCTGTTTTGAAACGTCTACCGCGCTTCATGCTTTCACGCCGCAATTTAAATTTAAAAACGATTGACGTTTTTAAGATGAATTGCTCTTTACGGATTAATGCTTATAACACTTTTGACAGTTTTTATGTAACCTGTTCGTGCAATCCTCTTTGTTGAGGAATACTCGGTTTAACTAATCGCCAAATTTTATTGAACCGCATTCGGTTCAAAATAATTAACCGTCACAATCGTTTAAAGTCAAAAAGTAGATCATGACTGCATTTTAGCTACATTCATCGACTTCAATATTACTTCGGAGTAGCAAAACATTTATTTAGTTCCTTATTAACTGCTAAAACAGATAAATCTCCGTAACTTATTATCAAGTATTTTACTACAGATAAAATCAAAATCCTTGCACGCCAAACCGACGCAATTCAGCAACCCACTATACATCAGTGGGCAGATACATATAAAAGAGTACCGCGAATACGTGACGAAAACTGGATCGCTGTCGATTTTAAATGTGTAACAGGCCATAAAATGTATTTCTCACATGTATCAGCTCCTTAAAAGACATTCACTACTCAGGCGGCTACCAAAAAAAAAACTGTTGCAACCGGGTTCGCGAAATTACTCTTATCGTATCTTACATCACTTGGTCGAAGTTTTTTAATAAAAACGTATGTTTATTATCAAAGCATTTCAGCTTCTGTTAAAACTTTAAGTGTTTATACGAAAATATTTTTACACTCCCCTTTTAATAAAATAAAAACATAAAATGTTTAATTTGTAATAAAAATAAAAATACTCTTTACTTTATTCGAAGTTCATTATTTTGATTATAACAATTATTCGAGCAAGTTATGCTCCATTTGTGGACCCGTTTGGACGACCAGTGGCTTATCAGGCAGTAGAGTTGAAAGTGGTTAGAAGTTTTATTTAAATCAATTGCAGCCATAATTTGAAAAGGGTTTCCCTGCTAAATAACGTCTCTTAAATAAATGATAAGTGTTTTACACAAACGATACCTTGCTGTGTGGTTTTACCAAAACAAACATATAAACAGCGTTTCTATTCGATTGATTCTGGACAAAATTTACTACGTCTTTAAATACATATATATTATACTCTAGACTAGACTAGACACAGTTTTAGTTTATTACTTCTACTTTTATTTAAAAAAAAAACGATATGTAGACGCGGACACATCAACATTTTTACAATATTTTTATAAAACTGCATTACAATATCGGGAACTAATTTAAATAAATCGAAATTGTTTATTTTACATTTAAATTACTTGCAAATAATTTAAATGTAAAATAAACACCGGACCGGTGCAAAGACCGCTATAAACGAACTAAATACGATCAAACTTATTGCTCCTTTAAAAATCTCACGTGTATTTAATTGAAGATTCAGTATATAACTTTGTTTTGTCCATAACAGAGCCAATCACTTTTGTTTTTATTATTATTTAATATCCATTTCACATCGGCCGAGAAGATTGTGTTCCGTTGTCATTAAAAGTATCCGAGTGTTTTGTTACACGTCGTATGGTTCCGTAGCTGTTACATTTAAGAGATATATCGGATGCGAGATCAAATTTAATTCGAAATAAAGTACTTAGTTCATAGAATAACATACTTAGGTGTATAATTTAATACACAAAAGTTTCATTATAAAGTATTTATTAATACACGATTATAAAATTAAAATAAAACTATAGAGAAACAGGTGAATCACAATTAATTTCAATATTTAAACACAATAAAGAGTTTTCATTGCAAATAGAACTGTAAAAAAAAGTCTATTAAGAAACGCTATGTCATCTGTTGTAGTAAAAAAAAAGTAATTAAAAAGTTCGCTTTCACTGCTGAGAATACGTGCGTAGAGTTAGGTAACTGACGGACCTGTCTTATTTTATATCGATCAGTTAAACGACATAGATAAAGCTGGTTTTTTTATATCTTTGATACAGATAAGTACTTGCGTATTTTTCTACACTGGGTATACAACGTTATTTTTCATAAAGTGCAAACCCGATCAGTACTAGAATCGGTTTCAGTAGTCTTTAGTTAATATTTTGCCATAATATATTCGTCCACGCTAAACGCTGCCCGCGGCGATGTGGTTGAACTAACGTTTTAGACTTCAGTTTTCATTGGGTTTTCAACATTTCCTTTCATGTGGTGGATTTAATCTATGCAAAAAATACGATCGACGAATAAAATATAAAGTAACTATGACATAATTTATTTTAGTACAGCTTCTATCTATGTAATTCTGATAACTTTATTAACTTACTTATATAGTAGCGGTACTAAATATTATATGACTTAGATAAATAAGACGTTAAATTTTAATTGACCACTCGTCTTTTAATAAACATCGTTAATTCAAATTGGTATTAATATATGATTATCTTTTATTTAATTTTATGGCACTGATAACATTCATTGCTTGCACAACTACTCTCACCTACACTGAGTCTCCTTAAGTCATCTTAAGTATGCACGCACTATTCGTTAATTTAAACTTAAACGGGACACAATACACAACTTAGGGTGAAAATCCAGAGTTGTAAGGAATCATAAATGCAACCTGGGTCTGTCGGTCTGGCCATGGATAAAGCCATAAAACGAAACAAAACTAAACTGAATATTTTATTTTTTTGTTCCTACATTAAAACTAGTTCAACCAATCGGATCCTCTATTGAAATTCTAAATCAAATATGGCTGCGTATTTTAAATTAAGAACCCTAAAATCCTTGCTCCAAAGAATATTAACCACGCAGTTTGTATGTCAAGTAGTTTCGAAGCATTGAGCGTCATTACAAGTACCGGTGGGCGGGGCTACGAAATGGCTGGTTTCAAAACGAGGCAACTTTGTCGCGCGTCGCATTTGCATATAATTGCGGTTCATTTCTAATTATCGCCGTAGAATGGCATCTCGGACGATTATACTCTTCCTAGTGTGGTGAATGGGTGATGATGTCGGGCATTGTTGGCATAATTTGCTGTGAGTATAGCTCAGTTGATTGAAAATGGGTTCGTCGAATGCAGTTCTCAGTAGAAGTTGGACCTAACGTTCTTAAAACACCTTCCATAAACTATTATTCTAAGATGATGAGTCTAAACTAATAAAAAAACAACTTCTCTCACCTACAAGCCACGAAACATAAAAATCATATTTTAATTTAAAGACTTAATAATGAAATAATAGGGTTTAATCATACCAATATCAATAAAAATAGGTACCACATGCAGATTTATTCTAACTGAAAGAAGGTCGATAGAATCTCATTGTCTTATTATTCGGTAAATGTGTTTTTTATTCATTTTATCCTGTAATCTCGTAGGTATAAAACTGCTCTGAATATTTTAGTCTCCTTGCACACACCAAAATGAAATGGAACACAATTGAAGAAATAGATTTTTATCAAAATGCATATTGTACCTATATCCTGTTTCAATTTACCTATTCAGTTTTTATTCTAGTTTAATACAGTTAAAACACAGACAGGTTGCACTGACATGAAAAATGAGCATTCAACCTCAAAAAATGGCTGTCTCAACCAAAGTACAATTGTATTCGTCTACTGCAGCAGACACATGAATCACGATGCAGACGATAAATACATTCTGTTTTAGGGGTGAACACACCATAAACAACAAGCAATCTTAGTCCTAAAAAACAGAAATATCCTAGAAAAATTGTCGATATTCGTTTGCAGCTTCACCTGCTGACCAAAGACGTAGACATAGTTGGCTGATCAAAATTCAAGGAAATTCGACATATTCTGCATTCAAGTACATCACTTTAGATGAAATTCAAATTGTGAAAAATGCAGACGGAGTGTAGACGGTATAATTTTCAGATTGATTTTCATAATGTGCAGTCGAAGTTGAGGTCATTCTTAAACTAAGAACGTCTAGTCTGTGTTCGACGTTTCAGACCTAAATCTAATCGTGTTGCTTTGGTATCAGAAAGATGCATTTATGAAGTACAATTCAAATTAACGACTGCAACGGTGAAGTATTTAAAACTTCCATGAAACAAAACACAATGGAAAAGTTAAAATTATAAACCATTTCACAATTACTGCAATATTACCAAGGAAAAAAAGAAAGCTCAATAAAATCTCAGGGAAATAAAAGAAAATTGCTCCAATTGTACTGTCTTCAATTAAAACTTAGTATTTGCCAATAAAACAATCACACCTTTCACCGGCCGGACGTCCGTTTTACATAGCCGTAAACAAGGATGTCATCGCCTAAAGCCGGCGAAGATTAATTCTCTATTAAGGAGAAGTCGTACTATAAACACGACCGGCTAACGAGCCAACATTGATATATAGCCTTAATAGCCAACAAAACTTTACGCTATATTAAATGTTTACATTAATATCTTATATGACAGAAACAATTATACTGAACAAAATGAGCTCATTTAAATGGAAATCCATTTGTTTCCGATATTAATGTTTATGTGATACGAATTGAGATATCGAAGGAATCAATTCTTTGATTTTCTTTTGCTCTTGCGCCGATTGTGATTGTGCGAGTGCCATATAAGGATGTTCTGATTTCTATAGTTTTTGTCGTTTAGAAAGTTTTAGAACCAATTAGAAGAAAAATAAAAAGCGGCTTGTTTATTTTTAATGTTAATTAATGGGACGAATATATTTGGTAGAAAATAATATAGAGAACTCCTTAGTTTTAAAATATCAGTGCGATTTAACTTACAAAGAACTGCATCATTTTTGCAGGCATCGTATCCTGTTACCAACATATTATAATATTATCTAAGATCTAAAAACTTATTAAAATACCACATAATCAGCCCAGATATTTTTAACAACAACTGATATATATGACTGATACTGATGACGCAATGAATGTTGTTGAACTGTCAAAATACAACAGATGAGTTGTTAACGTATACGAAAATGAGTTACGCAATTAGACTGCTGTTTTGTTATATAAAGATGATTTTGTTTTAACAGAGAAAAAAATATCATAAAGCAATGAATAGTCTTATAAAACTAATAAAGATTAGCAGAATTATATACTGGCCTTAAGATGGAGGGCCAAAAGACCTGTCTGTCAACGCACTCTGGTATGCTTTATTGCTTGATACCAGATTTAGCATGAAAGTGGTTATATGTTGGATTCAAACATCAACCAAATTTTTTTTGGGTTCCGTACCTTGGTAAGGTAAAAAACGACACCCATATAAGATCACTTCGTTGTCCGTCTGTCAAAGCCTTTTATCTAAGGAACGGTATCAAGTTGAAGTTAATGCCCAAACCCAATGCCCTAATTTTTTTTGCTCGCAAATAATTCAAAACCAATACCACTTACTTCCTGTTGACCAGGAATCTTAAAATTTGGCAAGAAGTAAGGTTTTACAGCAGTAAAGGAAAAAGTTCGAAAATCTAAATTTTTTGAATCATAACACATTTTAAAAAAACTTTTTTTTTCCGATTACTAACTTACGTTTTTAGTAGCAGAATTGACCGTGAAGTTTATCGATGTAAGGGAGGACATTTTGTTTAACTACTAAGTTAAGTTTGTTCTTCATTGTGCGTGATCCGACAAACACTTGGCCGGTTATTTTGCCACAACTCACCTTTATCCACACAAACACACATTCACTACACAGTACGATCTATGCAAATAATCATCTTCTATCCTATTATATCTATGAGCAACGTTTTTAACCTTAATCTGTCCATATCCTGCAGCAGTGCGAGTGTTCTTAATAACGTTCTAGAAATCTAGACATTTCAAGTCAGGATGAACTATTCGTGCATCGCCCATATCTTGATACAAGATTTTCCATTCCCCAAGATTGATAGCGAGTCTAACCATCCAGGGTACACCGAACATTCGCCAAACTGTAACGAAACGTTTAGCCGACTGGCCAAACGTGGTTACAAGTAAATATAATTTTAGAATATAAAATACAAAAATATGTAGAAAAAGATACTAAGAATTAGAAATTAAATCAACATCAGTCGTGGAGGTTTTTAAAAGCCCTAAAAGTAAGAATAAAGGAATGCAGCACCTATGTTGAGTTTCATATTGCAGAATACCACATTAATTAATTCATCGTTTGTACATGCCTTGAATTTAGTTTTTGTCACTAATTGCGTCATTTGAGTTCATCCGAGTGTACATAAAGTAGCAATAATGTGGGTCTATTAATTTACGCTCATCTGGTTCTGTAGTCGATATTTTTTGTTGTGATATCAACTTGTTTTGTTGCTTTACTTGTTATTCTTAGATGGGGTTTATTAATAGTGTTTATATTAACTGCGAGATGGTTTTAGATACTTTGGATTCTTAACTGTTTGACATGGCTTTTGGTTTGTCTAGAGTTTTCATTATTTGACAAACGTTTTTAAGGCCGAAAATGAACGTTTTGTATTAAATGTTTTGACTTATATTAATCTTAAAACTAGTTACGATACGATAGTGGGGACGCGCCTTGAGTTTTTACCAAATTAAACCAGTATTTATTATACACAGGTAACCTAAAGACCTTCATCGACCTCAGAAAAACCTAATTCCACATTTACCTGAACTGGGATATCCAATATTTCTTGCAACAATCTTTCCCATTGATATATCAATGTAGCTTAATTCATTCAATGTTTTTTCTTCTTTTAAGCGACTTCATTACCATGCATCATCATAGATACAATTGCTTAGATTTACTCATGCAGTACAATGCTGCAAACATACATAAAAGTTAACATAAATATCTAATTATAATTACGATAAAACGAAACGAGTAGCCCAGTGGTAACGGCCGCGACCTAGGAGCTGTAGGTTCGAACCCAGTTAGGCACTTCACTTTGTATAATTAACTTCATCACCATTTCTCTCAAAACAGTGAAGGGAACCGTCGTGAGGAAACCGGCTTATCCTAGAACCAAATTCGAAGACATGCGACATCTTCCAACCAGCACTGGGTCCGCATGGTGGGTTATGGCCTCTCACCGAGAGGAGGCCTATGTCCCAGCAGTGGGAACATTATAGGCTGATTAAGTATGTTATGTAATTACAAAATAATGCAGTTAATTAAATTGATTTAATTTAATCCCCATTGAACTTACCTACTTCAACAATCTCATCCGATAAAATTATTTGCGGTTACACAATAGATTACGAGTAATTAAATTTGGTTCAATATTATGAATTGCGGTTTAATACTGGTGTTATTTAATAAATCATTAAGTTTGAGAAATATTTTGCGGTTTTTTAAATTTATTTTCTTGACTTTGAAAGAATTCTTTGTGAATGTCCGTGTTATAATCAATTATTTTCCGAATTCCGATACCAATTACACGGTTTTATAAATCTATGAGTTATAATTAAGCTTTGTTAATTACTGCCTAACATGTGTAACTAAGTCTGACAAGTGATTGTGATACTTATTCATACTAATAAATTGTAATTTTTCAATTCACAATGTGAATTTTAACCTTTTGTAAGATTAGGACTGCCTCGTTGGTCTAGTGTTCGCAATCGCTACTGCTGAGCATGAGGTCCTGGGTTCGATTCCCAGGTCGGGCAAAGTGTTATTGGGTTTTTCTATCTAGAATTTCTCAGTAGCAGCCCGGAGTCTGGATTTGTGCCCGGTTGATGGCTATGGGCTGGCCCCTTATTACAAGGGACTTAAACATAACTGGCGAAATGTGGGTGTACTATAGGTACACCTCTGCCCAACCCTACGGGGAAACAAGGCGTGATGTTATGTTTAATGTTTATGTTTATGTAAGATTATTGGTCCCTTAACAATATTCTTTTCCCAAAATAAGCTTTGTACTCTAATACAATCAATAATTTATTTATTTTTGTGTGTACATGTTTTTGCTCGACTTTGTTCTTTCTATCATTTATATAGCCAACCCTTCAATACAGCCTTAAGACTAACTTTAAATAGCTTACTTCGCAATACAGTTTTTTCCTACAACTCTGTTAACTTAGCACAATCATCTTTCACAACCTACAACAAAGTATTAACAGTACTATACCTTACCTAAAGACCTCAATACACATATCGCTCGCTCACACGTGTTTAAAACACACAAAAAGTGCTTTCGTTATCTACAGCACACGTCTTCGCATTGCGTAAGGATTGCAAGTTTACTACTGATGGCAATCGGTGCATGGGAACGCTATTGTTAGTCAAATGTTCGCACACACGAATGCCGACGTTTTGCTCCGTTGTTATGATCAGAGGTAATGTGGCTACTTGCTAGTGCCTACTGTTTGCATTTTGTTGGGGTTAGCGTGTTTTTGATTAGAACAAATGTGTTTTGATTATGACGGAAATTTAGTAAATCGTTGGTATTTACAATTTCCAATGTGAAATAGAAGATTGAAGAAAAAGAAATGATAGAAGTTGGTGTACCTGATGTTCTTAACAACGTCCATTTTGAGGGCAAAGATAACTTTTTTATGGATATTCTCTGGCACAGATAATATAATACTACGTACAGATACACAATCCCATATAAAGAAATGATACCTCTCTAACTCTACCTCTCGTCTGGCTATTGAATGGATTTTCAACAGATGGCAGAATCAGCGACTCAATAATTGCAAAAGACTTTAGTTTTACAACGCCATCTAGGAGTCGACCTGTTTTTAAAACGTTTAGTGCAATCCATTTAAAATAAAATTTTATATTTCCGTTTTAGGTAAACATGTTAAAAGATTTCTTTTTTAGTTCTATTTTAAGTAATACATAAAAATAAAGTTATTTGATTTAAATTAGTAACGATATTGGTTACTATGACGAAAGGACAAATTGACTAAACCGCCATCTATTGCAAAGAGCTCTTAACAAAATGATTAACAGATTGCTACTTTTGACATTTTAAGGGCTCGAATTGAAGTTAAAGGCTTCATTCATGTTTTTTTATAGAAAATACGTGCATTATGAGTGTACATAGATATCAGCATGTTTTTATTTAAACCAATCTTACATCAGCATAAATTCTGCCGTTTAACGGTTTTTCGTAATTGTTAATTTCATAATGGTTACCTATGCTGCCATCCATGTTTTTTTTTACAAAATTAATTATAATTTGTTCGAGTTGAGACCCTATGTCAAATACGTTTTAGCACTAAGTAAGGAAGGTACTAAATTTTCTCACAAGGTTAGATTCAAAACTGATAAAATTATTATGAACTCTCCTAAAACTTTATACATATGTAACATACTTAACCAAAACTAAATATATGTTATAAAGTCTACATTTCAGATGTCACAGAAGAATCCCGCTATTTTACGAGTCTCTTTATTAGTCACCAGTAAATTGCTCCTAGAATACGCCAAGTTAGTTAAAGAGATACATTAAACTAAGTGTTACCGTACATTTTTAGAATTACTCGACATAAACTGTGAGAACTTTTATTTTAGAAATAGGTCGCTTGAACAAGTTTTTAAAAAACTAGTGTTTAAAACTATCGCAACTTTTTTTGTGATTTTAAAAGCCTTAGTGGTTTTAATAATATTAAATACAGACTGTCTTTTAATGCCAAAACTCGTCGAATCATAACAAATTAAAAACTTTAAATTGTAACCAACCAAAGCAGATAACTAAATATTTAAATGATAAATGATCGAAGTAATGTTCTCAGTCGAATTTAGCTATTTAATAAATCAAGAAAAACAATAAACAAGCCGGATGATTTGGTTTTATTTGCAAATGAGTTTCATCGGAGTTATAATCCGTTCATTCGACTTTAAAAAGTAAATTTGATTGTTAGCAAAAAAGGCCTTGATTAGAACATCACTTGCAATTTTTGTACAGTCAGTAGTAAAAGTATCCCGCATATTTCATAATACTTTTGAAATGGTAGGCTACCTATTTGCGGTAACAATACCGAATTAGTTGCATGAATGAACTTAAATAAAGTTTTGCGCATTTAAACTATTATTCTGATTTACGCTATTTCACAAGAATAAAACTATTAAAACAATAAAGTTTCAGTCAAAGTATTGAAAGAATTCAATAATTCATTAATATCGTGATTCATGTTTTATTCGTTACCATGAGATTCGTGTAATTTAATTTCACAATTTTTCGCTGACTGTCCAAAAACTAACGAAGCCAGTCAGTTTCGTGATCATTAACAATAAGTCAGAAACTCCCATTGGAGCAAGAAATCGCGAAAAATTGCCATTGCGTCACACCAAAGTGCTAATTGCCGTTACCGATTACTACAAACCAATAGTTTCCACTCGATTTGGTAATAAACTGCATCGTATTTAAATCGGATACGCACGAGTTTAAGACTATCGTTTTTTTATTTTACTATTATTGAAAAATCGTATTAAACTTCGTTACACACACGATTCTGTGCTTGAATGTAGTAAATTTAAATTGTAATTCAGGAGCTAGACTTTCTTTTATAATTTTCACTTTTGTGTTACTGTTAAGTCTACCTGCATTGTTGACTCTTTGTTGGCTTGTTTCCATAGGTATACCGAATGGTGATGGTTGATTAGCGATCTGTGTCGGTCATTGTTTTTTGGCAACGGGTTTTCGTTTTTTGGTTTTATGTCTTAAATAGAGCATAATCTTTAAGTTTATAAGTATCGTGCCATATGTTAATATATATCTGTAACGATAATACAGTAGGTAATAAAGCGTTTAGCTTGTGGTTTCACGATATTACATGTACAAATAAGGGCTTATCCGTTAACTGACAACTTATACGAACATTAACATTAATTCACAATTACGAAAACTCGTCTCGTTACTAATTGTAATAAAACACTATGAAACTGGACACAATATAAATCAGATATTGTTTGTTTCGCAACGCTTAATTGGTCGCGAAGTGGCGATTCCATTCAGATTACTTAAGACGCCATATTGATTTTAATACATTTTCAGTGGCGACGCAATCAGCGAACGATAAATCGTGATTAATAACGTATCCACGCGGTTATCTTATTAATTTTTGCAGTGATAAAATGTTGCAACATTAATAATTGTATCCTGTAAGATAATAATCCAGTAAGTAGTAGTTAACCGTGATATTAAAAAATACATTTTGACTAGCTCCTAAACTTTCAGTTGAGAAACAGGGGTTTTTAAAACAATTTCAGAAACCCTGTATTTTAAGCCCTAACAAAAACATGAGCAGAAATATCGTCATATAAAACAAATAGGTCGCAAGTCGTATGTGCTGTGCTACTTGAATATTTATTCCGATGCAGAAATGGAAACAACTAGGTACGTAGGTTACTTTGTTTTGACAAAATACGCAAATAGCTTTGAGAAAAACTTATCCCTTAGTTATGCAAATAATATATAGCACAAGACACTTTGCAGTGTATTTGCATACATACATTTTTGATATATTTAACACAAAAAATATAGCACCTTTCTATTGAACTCAAATATAAACTGTAATTCTCGACTACAATTTATGTAATTTCGATAATTCGCTCAGAGCAAAGGGTGTATTAACATAAATGTCAACAAAAAAAAAAGCAACAATATTCAACACTCGAACAAAAAACGCCGAAAAACGTTTCATGTATGGGGACCTCCTGTAATTTTTTACTTTTATTATTTGTGGTCATAACGGCCACAGTACACACTTTGTGAAAATTTCAAGTGTCTACCTATTGCGATTCAAACGATACAGCCCTATGACAGACGGACGAACGGAGCCTTAGTAATAGGGTCCCGTTGGCAACTTTTGGTTACGGATCCCTAAAAAATAACACTCTTGAACGTTCACTACCCAAGTAAAATAGGCTATCTACCACTTAGCCTAGTTACAGTTTTAATATTCAACGTCCACCGGCTATAACTCATGGAAGTTTGTGATTCATTTATGCATAGTGTCGTTGATTACACTATGTTTTAATAGTATGGCCTGCACGTGTATCTACTGCGCAGATGAACGCCGAATTTACATAGAGCCTTCACAATCTGGAGCAGTGTTTTACTAGTACATGAACACCCTTGTTATACGAGAGATGTTGGTTAAAAAGTTGTTTTGTTTTGTTGCTTGAAATCTTATTTAACAGTTGTTTAAATGTTTAAATCTATGGTCAGCTGTAGTAGTGTAGTTACGCTGTACATTATTTCTGAAAAATGCCCTTGTTTGCTTGTAGGGTAAACAAATCTCATAGTTCTTTCAATCAGTTCTCATCAGTGTCCACTG
The DNA here is from genome assembly GCA_963555695.1 of Dasypolia templi. Classification (NCBI taxonomy): domain Eukaryota; kingdom Metazoa; phylum Arthropoda; class Insecta; order Lepidoptera; family Noctuidae; genus Dasypolia; species Dasypolia templi. The sequence continues at coordinate 9,736,426 of OY743157.1, forward strand.
ATATAAATCAGACTTTTAAATTAAGTTTCCTCCAAGTGAAGTTGAACAGATGATTAATCCAAACCAATCAAGTAGACACGCTACCAAAGTATCACGAAGGAATGCAGTCAAGTGCAAAACTTTCGTTTGCATTCTACTAATATTATAAACGCGAAAATTTGTGAGTATGGATGGATGTTTGTTACTCTTTCACGCAAAACCTACTGAACGGATTTGGATGAAATTTGGCACACAGATAGTTTATAACCTGGATTAACACATAGAGTACTTTTTAGGCCGATACTCCCACGGGATCAAGATTTATGCGGGTGAAACCGCGGGGAGCAGCTAGTTTCACTCATCATCAAATAATAAGCTAATTACAAGACAATACAACCCAATTACAGTACAACAGATTCGATACAGTTCCCTTCGTACCACAATCGAGTAACACACAGACGGTCCACGTCCTTAGGAATGCGCCAATCAAACTAACAATGGCCGCCACAAAAAATCTCCCACGGCACATAATAATGAATAGTTAACGACGAAAACTAGGTGAATCTTTGTGCAATCGCCTAGTGTCTTTTAAAAGAAATATGATCATTTTCAATTTCATAACGTTTCCCACACGATGCGGCATGAATGGACCACAGTTGTCGGCTATACAACTGACAAATTAGTGTAATCTAAAACAGATTTTGTTGCTAACACAATTTGTGGACGCGTGCCGTGTGTGCGTGAGACGTCAAATTATGGGATGAATATTAACATAATGAATATCATCAGGGATCGGTGTATTGTGCCGTTCATTTCTATGTGAAATTGAGTGACTGTAATTGCCTGTGTGATTTGCATCTGTGGCCTGTGGTTTTTTTTGTGCATTAGCAGACTAGTTCAGTCTAAAGGATATCGTTAAAAGAAGCCTTGACGATCGCATTCTTGTTAGGCGTTAATTATATAGTATCAGTATGATATTAAGTAGACTAGTTAGAAGTTACAGCCTACTAGTTGCGGCCTAAATCTTTTTCTGATAGCAATTTAAAGATGAATGCATGGCCTATGATGGAGTAATCACTTCTTTGTGCTTCAATGCTGTCTGCGCATTAATTTATCGCAATCTAGAATAAAAATGGTTTCTAAATAGTGGCCTGCATTTGTGTAAGAAATAAGTTTGTAAGTAAGCTTTTATGAAAACTTAGTTTTATTAAGCCAGATGCACCACGCGATTTTGTCGTCTTACTCACGCGGCCATCGTCTTTTGCCAAAAATTAACCTAAAAGCAAAATTACCTAGAAGTGACACAAAACAATAAAAATGTAACGTCCATCCGTTCACAGAAAACGTACATATCAACTTCAAAGCTCGTAACAAATTGTCCGAATGTCGAACTATAATAAACCCTCATACACACTGTATTGCACAACGTTCATCTTGACATTCCATTTTGTTCGTCAAACAATCGGAGCGGTCCGTGCGAACAGTTCCCACGTAGAGATAGCTGATAATGCTAGAGAGTATAGTGCTCAGCCAGCCGGCTAAACACCAGTTAAGATAACGAGCGATTAGTGCATCCGATGATATACATCTGCCTTTTTATGCTTTCGTAGAGCGGGAAGCGCTGCGATTTTGTTTAGAAAAAGTTAAACACACAAATAACCACTATTTGTTAAGTTTGATATAAACAGCCATTCTAAAAATATTAAGAGCAAGATTATTGGGAGTTATTAATTATTAGTAGTTTTGGAAGTTAAGCAAATTCAACTCTATAGCCAAGGTAACAGCAGTCCGAACGAAAAACAAAGGTTATAGGTTACATAAGTCTGAAATAACTTTCAGAAATTAGGCTCCATCTAGAGACCGCATGTTTTTTTAACGAAGGAAATAATCGTCGTCTCCAAACCACAAATCATATCGTTCTGATTCACACGACCATAATAAAATGAGTCTAACATGACTCAGTTTCCGTCCAAAGTCTACTTTATTACTAAAATTAGTTACTATGAATTTGTCCTCGCCCGGCAACGTATTGAGCAATCGACCAACGAAAATTATAAGTACGTGAATTACGACGCATCCTATAATCTGGAGATAGAGGCATACTCATACTGCAAGCGAAGCGTTTTTGTTGGGAAGCTAGGTTGCAGAGCAAAATGTAGCAACATGCTATCATTTTTCTAATTTGAATCGAGGCTTAAAGAAAAAAGTTCTAGGCTAGATTTAACGTTTCAGCGTTTTTTGCTTATGTACTAAGTTTCATAAAAATATGACCTAAGTAACTGCATCTTTTAGCAGTTATTACCTGCAGACAGTTTTAATTTCCACCCTGTAGTTAACACAGGTAGCGATAAATTCGAGGATCCAATTGCTAACAGCTATTTCGTTCCAGCACAAAACAGGTCGCTCTGTTAAGCTACATTATATCATCGTCATCATCATCATCAGCCTATATCAGTCCACTGCTGGACATAGGCCTCCCCTAATGAGCGCCATAGCGCCCTGTCTTCAGCTTGACGCATCCAGCATCTGCTTGCAATCTTTCGCAGCTACATTATATATTGGGTTGTAAATCTTTGAGTGTATAAACACCTTAACAAAATCAAGTGCCATTTAGCCTACTTTGTTACAGAATGCCGATTCATTGACCATTGGCGGCGCAAATAAGCAATAGTTTTCCAATAAAATGTGCCTAACCCCTAATTACGGTCACATTAAATTGAACATCATCTTATTAGCAATACACTACATATCTTCGGGAGTACATTTGAATTGTTATTATATCATTAACTCGTTATTCATGTATGAACATTTTATATAATAAACTTTAATGTGCGCATGATTTTGAGAGCAGTGGTGGCCCAGTGGTAACGGCCGCGACTTACGAGTTGTAGGTCGTAGGTTCGAACCCAGAAAGGCGGTTTACTTTGTGTAAAATTATTTCATCCCCACTGCTCTCAAAACGGTGAAGGAAAACATCGTGAGGAAACGTGAGGAAACGGCATGTCTTAGAACCCAAAAAATTCGAAGACATGTGACATCTACCAACCCGCACTGGGCCCGCGAGGTGGATCACGGCCCTCTTCCTCTCACAGAGAGGAGGGCTGTGTCCCAGCAGTGGGAACATAATAGGCTGATTATGTGCGCATGATTTTATTTTAAATCATTTATTTTAATAATAAAATACTAGTAGTATTTTTTTATTATTAGCAACTTTGAGATAAGAAAACTTAATCAAAATGTTTAGGTATGGTCTAACTCATTGGTTGAAAATAATCATTGATTCTCAGTTTTTGAGTAGATTATTAATATGGTAATTTGTGAGGTGTCAATAATTAGTTGCTGATAGAAGAACTTGTATGAGCATGTCAGACCACTTCACATCGTAAATCATATCTCGTTGAAATAGGCTTTAAACTTTTAAAGTTTCTAGTAATTGCAATGTAGGTGAACTATTTACTGGAACTATTTATTTAGGTGACTTATTTATGTTTGAGACTCAGGTTTGAATCGACAAATTAAGGAGCTTTAATCAGAGATTTAAAAGCACCTTCACAAATGATACAGAATTATAAGTGTTATTCCAAAACACTTACAAATGTGCAACAGGAATATATCTGTAGCCGATATAAAAGTGTTAACAGTGTTAATAAGCGTTACAGATCAACGCAGCGTTGCCAAAATAACCGTAATCCCATTTGGATTGAGGCTATTTTGACATCGTCTGCGCGTCTGTTTGGATGCCTCGTGTTGTTGCGGTACCGTGCAATTTATTATACCTGAAACTGCCTATTTCTGTTACATATATTAACAGTTATTAAACCATATAATCCTGTAACATTATTGTATCTGTTACATTTATAAATGTGTTTTATTTCAAAACAGTTTTAAAAAAACATAAAAGCTACAAATCGCAGCTCGAATCAACACCTACCTATCCAGTAACTATCATGTTGCTATACCTATTAGTTCCCAAACAACCCATTTTAAGCACTTACATCACAAAAACCGCCCATCTTCTTATTATCAAATTAATTCTAATAAAAAACACATCAGGGTTTTTGTATAGATTTATGATCTCTTACGAAAACCAATCAGGGGAGGCGTGACCGATCGTAATTATTTCTTAACACCTCCGTGCTACTGGGCGACTATTACCTACTTCCTTAATCTGATCGTTTTGATTGAGACGCGGGTAAGGGTTAATTAGTAAGGTTATGTAACGGGAATGTGTAACGGGTTTTCTGTGATGAGTTGGTTCTAGGGCTGGGTTTGTGATGATATAAAAATGTATGTGATTGGTTCTTAAAGTACACAATTAGTTTAAAGTTAGAAAAATATTGAATAAGTAAGAGACCTTGTTATTTCATTCTGTAACCATTAACCAATGGATGGATGTTAAGAAAAAAAAAACATGCAAAAAGCGGGAAAATATAATGCAAATTGCTATGACTAGTGGGTAGATATTTTTGTTTTGCACAAACTTGTTTGTTTACCATGTCGTACAGCATTGCTGAGGTTACGTATAGATTGACTTGAATGTGCCCTGGCGGCTGATAGTATGTCATGCTCACTCAAATGTCTCGCTGACGGTGGCGCGTGTGTTGGATCATTTAGCTCCCTTCAAAATGGTTGAGCTGAATGGTGCAGATCCATGCGTCATGTTCGTGAACGGGCGCCGTCAGTTGGGACTGTTCATCTCAATTTTTTGCATTGTTTTTAATTATTTTTTGCTGCACTCTGGACGCTTTTAACGTTTACGGTTTTTGTACATCGTTCTCACTTATAGTGTCAACATTAATCGATGTAACTAATATATTTGTAACAACAAAATTATTTAAAAGAGTGTCCATGGAGTTTTTTGCCCGTTCTTCTCCATAGTGGCCTACTGCTCTTTGGAATGGGCAACTAGCTTCATATTTCTGACTGACCGATTCCTTGACAATTCAAAAGTGCCTGTAAATGGTTTAATTGAAATAAATGATTTGAGTTTGAGATAGGTAGGTAGGTTAGACCCACAATTAAATAACATAAGGACAATTTGTTTCAATGAAAATGTAAACGATAATATATTTACAGAATTTACAACCAACATCCTCCAAATAAAAGATAAATACATTAAGGAAATTCGCATTTCCATCACAAAAGTCTTAGAGGTAATGAAAGTGGACAATAAAACACTACAAGCACCTTAATGGTGAAGTACGATCACCAAAAAAGTAAAAAAAGAATGACTTAATTTACAAAAAATTTTTTTTTTTTTTTAATGGCATCTCGCAGGTCAACCTATGAGGTTGTCGTCTGCTTAGACGGACTTGCCTGTGGTTGCCCTAATAAATTAAGGCCTCCAGCCAGGACTTAAACTTATGTACTAACTTAAAAACTAAGCGACAACGCTAAGGGCACCCCCTGTGGGGTACGAACCTCGGCTTAGGGCGTCGCTGGAAGAGGGCAGCAAGGGACTAGCTGGATCAGGATTTGTAATTTACAAAAACTTGTGAACGTATCTTTTATTGTGCCGTATGGTTTATAGCCGTAGTCGGGTAAAAGCCCTGACCATTTTTGTACCAATATGCATTGGTACTAAAATGGTCAGGGATTTTGCATAGACAACACATTGCAATGTGTTGTATATTTCTGTCTGAAATATTTTTTCGTTTCGTACTTTTTTTAATGTATTTTTCAGTTGTCATATTTTAGTTTATGAACTAACTTTTTTCATCACGGCATATACGCACATGAAGTGTTCCATTAGAAATTATCTTATTGATGATGAAAACCTTCAAGTAGTTTAGCAGTACTAGATAAGTGAATCCACAAACCAAATTGTTTTTTACTATTCCGAATTATAAATCATGTATCAAAAACGTGTGGTTTATTTAAGTTTGCTCTTAAATAATCCACACGTTTTTGATACATTCCATTAAACTGCACAACTTTCTCCATGGGACAGACAAAGTAATCGCCATAAAATTATCATATACATGTGATTAGATGAGATGACCCTGTGGCGGCATCTACACCGCTACATGAGAATAACGCATCACACTGACGTCACACAAATCCTGCATCGCGCAATCAGAGTCAAAGAAATCATTTTTTGACATGATTTTTTGACATGTGATGTTTTATTTATCGAATTTTATGAAGGATGATTTTATTTGATTCTCATTTTAAATTTGACTAACATAGCTTTCAGACCTTTGTAACTAACAATTATGGACAACTAATAGGTCTGAAACAAAATGAATTAAATTAAATTTATTTAGTACAAAACTTCAATACCTACTCGACACAAATGTATGGGATAGCAGTTTTTTTTTTTTAATAGTTTCTCAATAAGAACATCTAAGATATTTTATCCATTTTGCTGGTGACCGTACTAGAGCAGGTATTTACTCATCTTTAGGCTCCATGAGGCTCTTAAAAGATTTATAGCAGCCATGAATGAGTTGGTAATGTTTATCGAAGAAGGCAATAAATCGGGGCTGTATGTCCGTAAGTATCTGACGTATCAACTGCTAATAATGGCAGTGTCAAGCTCAATTACACGGGCATTTGGAATATTAACGATTATTTGGACAGCTAATGCTGTAATTACTATTGAGCTTACTTTTATTTTCGGATTCATGTTACGAGAAAGAGCCTTTTTATGCTTTCCATCATACGGCATCACACATGAAAACCTAGTAATGAGGAATCCCCCTGTACAATGAATAATGTTACAGGTTGATTTTTTTAACTGTGTAGGTATATAGGATGCCACATTTTATTTTTATTTTGAACTAAAATAATATTCAATAGCTACACGAACAGATTTTTTCGATTATCTCATTTTTACCATGCCTTCTTTAAAATTATATAATTTTGTCCAACATTATCCAAAGACGTGATACTTTGCTGTTTTCTGCAATAAAACATGGTGGGATATAATTTAATTTTCAGAAGCTTATCATAAGGAGACCGCATTAATCAAGCAAGGGAAGCTGATTGCTCCCACATCCCTAGGATGTCAAACATGAACATCCACCGATTTCATTCATGCATAATTATCACCATCTCGTCATCCGCTGTCAAAATAATTTAATTAAATTGTCTTAAACTTTAGAAAGTTAGTGGGTACTTACTTAAATAAAAACTAAGTGATTGCTTCCTTTCAAATAGAAAGTGTATTTATTATTGCGAATAAATATGTTGACACTTAACTAAATTAAAAGCGAATTCTCATGAAATAACTTAACAATTTAAAAAAAATACTAAAAGGAATCATTTCTACCAATACTTAAGGAGAATAACAGTTTTGAATTTTGCAAATTGATACATATCTAAGCTACTTATAAGCGTGCATATCTAATTGAATTTACCTATCAAAGCAAGTCATCTTTATTGAGTCTTTTAAAGAAGGAGTTTAGTTGTGTTTCCAAGCTTTAAATAAGATATGTTTAACTGGAAATGGGATTATTGGAGAGGCTACACGATTCAATCATTGAATCGTTGTAAAGCATTGATGAGTATTTTAAGAGATCAAGAACGGTTTCGATTGATTGTTTTTTTTTGTGAGATGGACTGGTTCACACTGCTACATATCAGGCTATATATTGGCAGTAGCTGATCTCGCATTGTATAGGATTTCCGTACAACGAGAGGTCAGCTTATACTGGATATGTAAAGCTTGAAATGAAGCCGTGTGTACAAGGGGCTCGTGGCTAAGTAATAACAGCCACTTGGGTTGATCGATTACGTTAAGCTACGCTTGCCGAGGTTGGTCCGTGGATGGGTGACCATCTTTACATATCGAGACGCCTCCGTTCCTCAAAAGGACGTTAAGCCGTTGATCTCGGCTGTCATTCGTAGATCTTTAAGAGTCGTAACAGGAATTCAGAAGCCCGAAAGTCTGACAACCAGTCCATGTAAAATTCTGGTATTCTTAATTGTTTTTTTTTTTTCCTAAGCTGGAAAAGACTAGGCTGGTGACGATGAGCTGGTAGGTGAAGCATTGGTGGGGGGGTAACCTTGTTGAAGTTAATATACCAACCACTATGAACTTTTAATGGGTTCACGAAAATAGTACACACAGCTGTAGGACATGTAGTGCTATATTCTGTATCCATCTCACCGTGAAAACTTGGATGAAGTGAGCGTGGTGTGAGCTGTCTGTGCCACTGATGCTAGGGATTGACCAAGACGGGATGACACTGACAACTCACTCCACGCAAGTCTTCACGATGAGATATTTACAGAATCGTCATGCAGGACCCCCTCACCCGAACAATCCGGTTAGTAAACGAAATACATAAGAGAGTAGATATATTTTCAAGTCAAACCATAGCCATACCCATAGCCATACCCTAATTGCGTAATACACAATCAATCGGAATCTGAATCGTTTTGAAACAGATTGCTAATACATTGCTTCATAAGTTCGATAAAAAATCTTCTCAACATTGTAAATAACGCAATGAATGTTGTTGAACAGTTTAGTCGTAATCGTTTACGAAAATGTGTTACGCAATTAGGCTGCCGGCCATATTACGCGTGCAGGGGTCGTATTCATAGTTTACGCAAATGTAAAGATTTAGACCAAGTTACATGAAACTAGATTCCAATACTAGACGTGAATAAAATATGCCACAGATTGAAACATGAAGCTTTTTTTTTTGGAGCATAATATTTTTCAAGTTCATTATCTTTATTAAAAACATACATAAGTCATACATTATTTAACAATATTATGATTGTCAAAATAATGCGATATCTAACTCAATGAAGCCGTTGTAACTTTGAAACATTACAATTACATACTAATTATTAAGCTTAAGCTTTTTGGTAAGGATTGAGCAACCAATATGAAGTTTAGAAGGTTACTTCAGGGTTTTCTCACACTTTCAGCCCAGATGTTACCTACTGTACCTTTATATTAGGTATGAGTATCTTCAACTAAACAAGCTTTAACTTAATCAATCTACAAAGTGGCCACGAGTCAGCTTATCGTACAAGGAACAAAGACACGTACAGACAGACATTACAACATCACGAAACATGATATCAGTTGCGGTTCACTCTAAATACCGCAGAGTACTTGTGAAAGAGGCGTCAATGCGTCATCCGAAAACCGCGGGCATACCGTGACAGCTGGACCGAGATGTCATTGTCATCCGACGAATGACAGCGGATGACATCCTGTCAGACATCCCACTCGTGATCTATAGATAAGGCTCTACGTGTGTTCTAGTTATTTAGGTTGTAGGTAATGAAGCCATTGATTCATATTTGCAGGCATCATAAACGGCGATTTCATATTTTGTTTATACTAATATTGTGAAACTTCTGTGCGGTAATTATCCTTATCTAAAACATCTAGAGCAGATCTAGATTTTCTCGCGAAAAAATCCAGTCGCGGGCGTGACTACACCATTTACCTACCAGAGCAATTTCAACATAAAGTTTGTATTTATACCCATAAATTATAGAAACAATTTATAACTGAACGATTCAATATAGTAAATTGCTTTGATATATTTGATTCTCATAATATTTGATTTAGTTTAAACTTTAAGTAATTCACGTCGTTCCAGTTCACATTTAGTTCAGTTTGGTCCGATGTACGAGCAATTTGGGGCAAATTAAAAGACAATATAAATCAAATGTGTTCTGTTTCAAAATCGAAATTGCTTGTCATTAGCAAGCCTGAAATGTCATAGAACAATGCTTGTCGATCCGTTGTCGCAGCGAGTCGTACGAAGGCCGCACGTGATCACATTTCCACAGATATTAAACCCGAAAACGGTCACGCAAATATAATGTCTCGATACCAAAACGTTTTGGCAACACGTCGAACAATTCCACGACATCGAATTATTCGTCTATTTGGATAATTCAATTCGCATAATACATGGAATATACAATCTGCAAGTCTGTAGAATAATCGACGACCTACTGTGAAAATTGAATGGTATGAGACGAAATTTAATATAAAATTTTCATGTCCTCACTGTACGATAAAAGATGTATTAGAAAAAGGGACAGTATAACAAGCAAAAAACAGATTAATGCCAACATCTAATATTATGGAGTGAAAGGTCAAAGTCGTATGTGGCTATGAAAAGATTGAATGCAATATAGAGAGCAGCTAACAATGGGACAGTATTTTGTTTGCAAGTAGCCTCATAACGGAGTCAATAGAGTGGCAAGCGACCGCGGGTGACTAGAGGTGTTACAAAACGATGAGTGTTGGGTGTACCGCAGCCAATGAGAGCGGCAGCACGTGGCGAGGCGCCGGTCAGAGGTCGCGCCTCGGGGAGCGAGGCGCAGCGCGTGCGCATCCATTGTTAAAACGCTCTCGGAATTATGATGTGGTACTAGGCGATAGAAAATGAAAATCGCTATCGAGTCACGTATGTTAGATGAATAGAGAACATAACATAAACTGCATCACATTTAGAAAACATGTGCGGTATAAACCTTGAATGTTTTACATGCGAGATAAAGTTTCTTAGATTAAATTAAAGTTCGGAATGTTATCTATATGACACGTACGCGGAAATCACAAACCCTTCAAGCTTTCCCCTTAATTCATCAAGTGAGAGAACCGTTAAAACCATATCTAATCTGCCTCTAACCCGAGACACTCCGTTATCTGTGACATGCCAAGAGAGGCTTTAATTCAATCAGACATGAGTTTCAGAGATAGGTTGTATCTAGCCGTGTCACAAGAGGGGCGCGTCGGCCAATAAATCGGCGTTGGCCCCGCGTGAAAGATGAAGTGCCCGCTTAACATACAATGAGTTCTGTACGCTGTCGCAACGAGCCTTCGCTTAGGACAGCGTTGGTTGGAGACAGGCGTGTTCAGACGCTGTTCGGGACTTGCGCTAGTTCCGGGCGAGTTTGGCAAAATTATTGTGAGCAATTGTTACGATGACATGCCTTTAGTGACAAATAGCGTTATTTTTTATACTCTTCAACCATAGAGGCACAACAATTAATGCTATCTAAGTATGAGTCTTTGATCGCTAAAATGGTAGACAGATAGATATGCAGAAGCGGCCTTCTGCTTCGAATTATATTACAAATTATATTCATAATAACGTGTCCTCTAAATTCCTACTGTATCACGTCCATTAAAATTAAATTAATAAATGCAAAAAAAAAACAAAGCAATCATGTCAAATCACGTGTCCTTACTATCGCATTATTAGTCCAGCAAAATAAGCTTAGTTTAAAGTATTGAGCGGTCTAAACGAAGCATAAGGTTACTTGCTAACGAGTTTGGGTGTGTCCTCTGCACTAAATAACGCAGTAATAATAATTATGGGTGAAGTTGGATGCAATAGAACGGTATAAGATGTAAACCAGCTCAGCTATTGGGCATAATTGACGAATATTACCAATAATTAATGTCATATCTGCGAATAGGTGTAAAACAAAATTACCCCGACTAAATAAACTATCCCTCAGTTAAACTAAACCCTAATATAGACATTGAACAAGGCCGTTGCAATAGAACTCATGTACGCTTAAAGGAAACTACGCTGACAAACATTTTGCGGCGCGCGCCATAATAAAAATAAACCCAAAATCAAACTGACAACATTCTTGGGGCACAAGATTAACAACGACTAGTCTCGAACCAATTACGCTGTCAAAACATCACCTTGAAAGTCGAAATAAAGAAAACGTCAAACAATTGGTGCTCGACATAACAATAATGGTTCTATTGTTGCATGAAACGATTCAGATGGTGCGATGATAATCGCGGCCATGCGAAAAACCGAAAATATTACCTTTGTATTAATTAGTGTGTTGCACAATTATTTGTCCTCTAACTAAATCTTTTAAACAGTGATTTGTCTTAAACGCATAACAAATTGATATGCTCAATAATTTCGACTGCTGACTGAAAAAGCTTGACTGGTGACTGTTACAATGAACTGTTACAAAAACTTGTATTCGCAACGATAATGTTACAATAATCACTGTTATTTAAGTATGAAGATGACTGTGTTGACTATAAGCAGGATATAAAAGCGATTAATATTCGAAAGCAGATGAACGAACGTAGGTATGACGATTAAAAAATGTCGTAACGTATTCTGATATTGAAGATTAGATTACCGTAGGCAATTGTGATTTAGAAACCGCAAGCTATTCTAGACCTTATTTCTGGTAGGATTACGCCACTAATAAACATAAGACATTTTATTAAGTGTTTTAATAACTGAATGGAAATCATGTTTTATTCGAATCTTAAATCATGGAAGTAGACAAAAATACGAAACTACAAAACAAAACTACAGGAAACTGTAGAATTGAACGAAAAACGTTCATAAAACCATAAAACAACTACAGTGGAATCCGTTTATAAATAATGACATTGAAGAGAAATAACAAATACGTCTATGCGGACGTCATAAAAATCATTTTGTAGAAAATAAACGATCTCCTGTTTTTGTTAGTATGTATTTATTTTAATAGAGAGAAACAAAATAGAGATAAATCAAAAATACAATTGTACGCAGTACGAAATGTATGTGTATTTTTCCAATTTTTACATAAGAAACCAGTAGGTAATGCTTTTTTGCTTTTGTTTTTTCAATATTTTGTAATAACAGTCTCTAATACTATCGTGTAAAGAAGACATCGCCATCGTCAAATTATCATTTTAAATATTGCTATATTTCGTAAATCACTAACAAACAATGCGTGAACTTCAACTATCAATAATCCACTGAGACTCAAAACAAGAAACAAAAACATGCACGCGCCGAACGTCGCGTCGCCGCGTCGTCGGGTATCACGTGACTCTCCCGAACACTGCCGAAGGTGTGTCAGGAATCATGTTGGTCACCCTAACCGGACACAATTTATTAAAAATGAGTCACATTATGTGACATGTCACTATAAGCGAAGTCATTAGAGTCAGACTTTGATACAAATAATTTTATATGAAAACCAAACTTCGCTGTGTAATTACTTCATAATAAGCGGTTGTTCATTAAAGGCGGAGTCATAATAAACGGATTCTACTGTATAACAAAAACATTACCCTCTATTAGCACTAAAACTGTTCCATCAATAGTTACAGAAATATCATTTAAAACACAATAGATCACTAACAAAACATGCGTACACCTTACTTATTCAAAATAATTTATAGCGGAGAGTTGAACAGCTTATATCTGCTATTCTTATATCAATCAATATTATAATAGACCCGTAACTGGACACTAAATAACGTGATTATAGGTTCTGACGCTTTTGTGCTTACATTAACCATTTTGAAGACATAATTTTCGAATGTATTGTTGCTTTAAATAACACAATGATAAAGTTTTCCACATAACGGGAATCGTGCAAAAAACTGACAGCTTGCAACGTTTGATGGCAATTTTCTTTGATTACTAATTTCTTAATAACTTTCACAGTAATAAAGAATAAGTTTGACACAAAAAAAAATGCATAATAGCTCACAACAGTAGACACAACAATAGTCTGTTTCGAAAGAGGTCTTAAATCATAATCCAAAAGTTATGTACTCAAAGAATGAATGGTTCGTGTCTAAAGATGCCGTCTATCTAAATACCTCACGAACCAATCTATACGGGACAGATTAGTCCAGCATTCTTTAAACTTTCAGAAAATTCAATCAATTAATATATTAAGAAAAAGTATTAGAAATATAATTTGAATGCGGAGTAGCCAAAATGAATGCTTCGTCGATGGCATCTGATAAGTAAGTGGTTTTCGTAACGCCCCACCGAGCGGTCGCGATACCATCGGATGCGCGTGCGCAGCTCTGCCATGTGTTATTTTTTAAACACACGTAACTGAACATCTGTGCGATCGAGATTAACAACCAGTTTCGTATCTTCTTTTTTCGACTACAAAGACTTTGGGAGATGAATCAATATTTTACAAGAATAAGATCCTAATGGGCGATATGTTTCATTTGAGCACAGCCATTAACCTCAATCCCTATAGGACTTAATCGACCTTGAAGCCACATGTGATTATATCATCTAAAACTTTCTTGCCGACTCAAAGGTATCGATACGTTAATCGATACTTCAACTTTGACAGTTGAACAAAAGAGACAAGGTCGTAGGCCTCGATTCTGCAAGTAAGTTTTAAATGTCAAAGTACTTTAACTTAAAAATCTACCTAATCATCCAGGCTTATCTGTCAATGAAAGCAGAACCTTTTAGTGTTTGTGTTGGTTTACACACATCCAAGGAGTATTATTTTGTATATACACATCTGGATATAAAAGTGAGTATTCAAGCCCCTATGAAAAATCTATCGAAATCCATCATAATGCGATAAAGCTCAAACAAAAAACGTTCAAATGTCCTTACAATTTTATCATAATGTCGTACAGATATTAGTCGTAGTCGCAGGAGTCATTTAAAGGAAAATATGTTAATACTACGCACGTAGGCGGCCGTCTAGAAATTTGTCTTCACTTATGCTATCGTGGTCTGTACCTAAAGTAAGCACATTATGGTCGCCGCTTCTAGCGATTTAGACACTCCTTGTTTTAATATAAGATTAGTCATAGAGGTTTAGTTGTTTAATAAGCCGTCAATAATTTGATGTAATTATTTTGTATGACATCTTTAAGAACGACGGGTGGAATTTATTAGACGTTCTTAGGCAAGGTTTTCTGTCTAAGAAAATCGTTATCAGGACCCGATGCTAAACTTATTTAAAATGCCTCGTTGGTCTAGTGGTCGCAAGAGCTACTGCTGAGCATGAGGTCCTGGGTTCAATTCCCAGGTCGGGCAGAGTTATTGGGTTTTTCAATTTAGAATTTCTCAGTAGAAGCCCGGAGTTGGGTGTGTGCCCGGTTGATGGCAATAGGCTCGCCCCCTATTACATGGAACCTAAGCATAACTGGCGAAATGTGGGTGTACTATAGGTACACCTCTGCCGAACCCTTCTGGGATTACAGGCGTGATGTGTGTAAATAAAATGAGAATTCGACGATGCCGTGGGAACATAATTTATTAATCACAAAAAAAAAGAATTAAACCACCATTTATAATAAACACCTTCACATCCCCCTTTTTACGAGTCCCATTGTCTACCAAATACGTATTTTATTCACATATCCAACAACACCTTTAAACTGAGACCGATCAAAAGAAACCCGAGTACATTGCCATCATAACTTCAATCACTTTCAATGACGAGTCATCGTTATCATGATCTTGTCGAAAGCAAGGTTAGGAATCGGTCAAGGGATAGTAGCCAAGACCTCCACCTCAAACCTTGACGAGTCACAGCCGTAAGTCGATCAGCATTATTGTTCATCGATATTGATCCTAACGACTCGACTTGCAACATTACACACTAATTATAACTTTATATCGTTACCCAATGTTAGGGCTTGCAATGTGGAGATGTGATTAATTGATCAGAAAAGCTCTACTGTTCAGTGTTGAGATGATTGATCGGTATTAAAAGAGCTGTAACTATGTTTAAGCCAATTAAGCACACTTACGCATCAAGCAAGACATCACACGCATAGACACAATAAATCAGAAAAAATGGCTTCGAATAAGTATTATACTATGCCACGCACTCCACCACTATCTGCTATCCACTTGAAGGACTAAGTGCGGAAACCAAATCCTCTAACATAGAACACAGAAGTATAATATTTGTTTTCCACAAATGGCATTTCCGAGATTGGAATAAGACAAGCCTATGTCCAGCAATGAGTAAAGTCAGGTTGGAGATATTAATATTCGTATTTGCAGACTATAGAAAATCAATAGAAACTTTCTTTCATTCAAGCTTTAGATAAATAACTTTTACGTGGCAACCCTACCTTAGGTACATTGTTGTGGCACGCGGGCGTTTCTATGACGTCTGTCGGGAGCATTCGAGTTCGCTTTCGACGAACGCTGGCGGTTTATCTGATCATAGCCGTTTCGTAATATAGATCTCTGCACGCATCGGTCTTAAATTCTTCAAGCGGCCTTGTCTTCCAACATTTGTAATTTCTGGACACCTGATAAAGATATTGTGCTGTTATCTTTGTATCAAGACTTTTACTTTTAGCTTGTCTTAGTTTGCTCAAGGTTTGTACTGGTGATTGAGAAAATTTAAGGGGTCAAGCTACTATGTAATTATGATTTCGATGAGATTAGTTTTTGTAGCTACTTATGGGTACCAGCTGTGTGGGTTGGCTGAGTCGTGAAAGCGGAGCGGATTGTGCTTAGAAAACTACACGTACGTGATGTCCACTCATGACTACGCATGCAGTAATGCGCTATAGCAGTCTGAGAAGTGATCCTTATACAGGTTAGGGTTACATACATACTTAGATACATAAACTCACGCCTTCTTCCCATGCCGTCACGCCGCCGCGCCGGTTGCGAGTACTACAACCTGACCTTTCTGAAGAACATCACCGATGAGGTCGCTATGTGTGCTCCTAGGGCGTCCCTTCTCGGTGTTTCCACTCATTTATCTGCCTTGTAAATACCTTTTGTTTGTCTTCTTTCATTCATCCTCTCAACATGACCAATACAACTAAGCAAACTCTTTTCAATTTGTTTGTGGTGAGGGTTTCAATAATAATAAAGGCCTCTTCTGAGACAAGAAGTCACATTTGAGAGCCTCGAGGCCTTAACTACTGGAGCATCACACCGTCAACGCTGGAAAATAAGGTCTTTTCACACTTTTTCAGTTTCAATGAAGTGACTCAGTAGATTTTCATGCTGAAAAAAGGTTCAGTCCAACCAAGCAAATCTGGATAGTAAAGTTTACGTATCGTGTATCCAATGACTTAAGCGTACAACTTTGTAAGTTTTTTTTTGTTTTTACTTGGGATGGGTTTGCTCTTGACTCTAGTCTAGGTCAGAGGTGACAGAGACAAAGTCTACAATCGACGTACGTAAATTCCGCTTGTTATTTAAAATTGTTTGATAACAGAATAAGAGAAGCCTGTCTCGATAAAATTGAATGATTTGAGAATGTTTAAAGTTCGTATAGAACAATACAAAGAATTCATTTATCATAGACGGTAAACAAGGTGGAGTACAAAACAATAGGCTGACTTGTAAACGGTTATCTGTTATTTATTGTTATTGATTTATCTTTAACTTTTGGACAAGCGAATATGTTGTTATGTAAAGTGTTTTTTTTTTATGTTTTGTTTTTCTGTTTTTAAGTTGGTGCCTTTTTATACACAAAGGGTGGCTACAGAACCCTATTACTATGGCTCGTCTGTACGTCCGTTCATCACAGGCTCACAGGGCTGTAATTGTTATGACAACAAGTAAAAAAAACATGACTAATATGATAAATGCGTAAGTAAGTTTGTTTGTTTGTTACGCTTTCACGACAAAACAGCTGAACGTATTCGGAAGAAATTTGGCAGACAGAATAGACCATAATCTGGGTTAGGACATAGGCTGATTTTCTACCTGGATGGCAGACAAAGTCAGGGGCAACAGATAATCAAAAAGTTATCATATTAAAGGGGGACCTCACACGATAAACCGTGTTTTTTCGGAGTTTGTAGAAAAAAATGTTAAATATTGGACGGTGGTACGGAACCCTTTGTTTGTGAGTCCGACTCTCATTTGGCAGCTCTTTTTAACCGCATTTGATAAGAATATTAGTTTTCGTTTGACGATTAATATGTTGCCCGGTGTTAAGTGACTAGTCACAAGTGTCATGCATTCGACCATAAAGTAAATAGAGTCATATTTCAAAAATGTCATGAACTTTGTGGTATTTCTTAGTATCTTATGTAGTAGCATATCGGTTTGACAGGATATTAAAAACAATCGCAGAGAAACTTATTTTACTATTTGATAGCAGCTAAATTATATACATGATTTTCTAAACTATGGACGGACATGTTTGTATTAGCAAGAGACGACTTTATATAGTAGATACAGTCACATGCGCAAGTGCTAGCTAGAGTATAATGTCCAACACGAGTCGTTATCAATAACATATGACAGCTATGTGATCACGAGACACATGTCCGATTCAATCGTAACTTTTTGTTAAAATCTCTCCTCAATTTCATAGAATTCAACAAAAATGTTGTAAGAGTATCAAAGATTTCCCGTCAAAGTGGCATTGGTATTGGATTACAGATCCTATAAGGCGTGTCAGTGAAAAGTCGGCTCTGATACGCGTTTTTGTTACAATATCATATACGGACGCCTTAACTGGAAGACGACGATCGACTTTCATGTCGACGGACGATTTGAGATTGTAGTTTGATGGATTTTGTTGGCCAACTATATTTGGAGCGTATTTATAAATGAAAATCTAAACAACAAGTTTCAGGTCGGCTCTGACGGCTTATTAAAGGTTTATTAGCAAGTCGCCGGAGAATGTTACACCGTTCGTTCTCACAATGAAAGCTCACACGCGAAGTTTTGAGAACTTTGCCTTTAGACTTTGTCAGAATTTTTTAGGGAATTAAATGGTAATTGAAACACAAGGAAATTAACTATTAGAATATTAAAAAAAAAAAATTCTTGCTTAGTTCTAAGTTTGAATACAAAATACTAATTTCGCAACGACTTCTTTCTTACAGTGGCGGCCACATCATTTGTAACCAACAAATTCTCAATTAATATTCATCTAGATCGGTATCTCGACGCTCGACTTTTGACTGTTCCACATCGTACCGATATGAGAGATATAGCATAAGTAAATAGAGGTTTAATTAAAATATTTTTTAACTGAACGTAACTGTAAATCATCTTTGGCTATCTTGATCTTCTACGGTTTAGTCACGCTTATTACACGGCATAAACTTGCAATTAAATTTTGTACATAAAATAATGAAATATGAATACCAAATTACTGCTTTTAATCGATAACTATACATGTAATACTTGTGAAACTAACTTTAAAATTCATGTTATTTGCGCAAGATACGAGATCAATTCTGAAAAGTGTATTCAATCGAATAAAATATTCATCTCCGAATAAACTAGACTGATTATGTACTTATTATCCATTCACATAACATTAACAACGTCTATTCATATTACGCGTTACTTGCATGACCATTGAACTCATTAATATCATACAGGAACCAGTCAAAAATAAACCGAGGACCACCCGCGACCAGTTTCTCTCGGCCTCTAGTGTATCGAGTTGCACTTCCTAGTAACGATCGTACATCTTTTTGACATATTTTTTTTTCTTTCTTATGGGTTTTTTTATGGCAACAACTTCATAGTGTGGGAAACACAGGCTGGTTATTTTTAATTTACTTAACTTATCACATAGACTCAGCAGGTTAACAATTTTATTTTATTTATTCGGGTAAACAAACAATTACACATTAAGAATAACAAAAAGATAGGATACAGCAATGTTACAAATGTGAAATCAACCACTTTCTAGATACACATGAGACAATTTGGTAAACTTTAAGACGAAGAAGCGTTGTTAACAATCAAAAAGAGAAATATCAATAGTAATGTATTCATGAAGCTGTTAATAGTGCAGCATAAGTGGAACAACAGTGTCACATTTATGTTGCAGTGTGTTAAGCAACATGAGTCTAAACTTCCCTTTTGGTAAAGCGAACAAAATTTAACACTAATGACGATTTCCGTCCACAAGTAAGATAGTATTTTCTTAATTAATAGTAATTATAACTGTGGCAATTTTAGTCCCAAATCGTTCGCTCTCGAAATATATAAAGAAAGCCTCATTCAGTAGTGACTGCCCACTGCTTCATAAATGACTTTTTACTCAATACAGTTTTATATTTATTAAGGGATAAAGCGGAATCATTTTATCATAATTATATCGTAACTGTTACTTATTTGATTTATATTTCGCGTGTTAATTACTCCTTAACTTATTAACTATATCTGTAATTTATTAATGATTTATTACTATTACTTTGTAGACTTATTAGATGGTAACAATAATTTTGTTCATTTAAACCGTCGTAAAATTGCAGCCTTTTCTATTACAAAGCTGTCATACAACCTCCTTTGAAATTTTTGAATAAGATGCACATTAACTGTTAAATCTCTCACATGATAAATATCAGAATGTTCATTATATGCACAATTTGTTGGTAAATTATTAAAATATTTTTATTATCACACAATTTGTATTCATGAGAATTCAATTCTATCGATTTTCGGATCTCCAATAAACGCATAGTTATTCAATATTTAACAGATTAACATACCTACATTCAGAAGCGTTTCCCACAAGATGTCACAGAATCAGTGTTACTTGAAGGCACTTGAAGGTCATTACACCTCGAAATTAATTCTCACGGCGACGCATTAAGCTTTGATCCGTTTGAGATGAGACATATTGTTAACCAACATAACTTTTCTTTTCTCCAGCTCAACTTTCAACCTTAACACAAAGTGCTTCAGTTTAAATTCGTGAATCTACAGTATGATATAAAATTGTACTGTCACATATCTTAAAGGAATCAGCTGTCACTTCACACGCGGCTTTGGATGTCCGAATGAATGTCACCGACTCGTCTTATTATCTCGGGATCTATAGAGAGATGGTAATACCTATAAATAAACAATGTTATTACCTGATTCGGTGTAGGATGCTCGAATTACTTGCTCATGCTAAGTGGGCAAATATTTAAGGTTTCGGCGTAGGTAGTAATTTTGGGTAAGAATTTGGTTTTTGGGTGGAATCTGTGCTTGGTTGATGCTTATTGCATAGATTATATTTTATATTAACTAGGTATGTCTGATAGTTGGGTAAGTTTAATACTTACTAAAGATGTGTAAATGTTAAAGTTAGGAACATAAAATAAACTTGAATTTACAACTTACGTTAACCTATTCAGTTCTAAACAGTATTTTGAGACATCTCCGCTTAAGTTGTACAAAACAGCATACATATTATTATTCGGTAGGTGAACTAAGCAACCCTAGGAAACGTCCTGCTTACTTGCTTTGTTATCTTTTACATACAATAAATTAAGTTTTTATGGAAATATCAGCTGAACAATAAACCTTTGTAAACCCATATAGATCCGGATCAACAAAAATATAACATCAAATGAGACCTACAAGACGCTTCACATTTCATTCGCAAACTGTCAAGGCTGTGCCAATAATAATTTACTTATATGGAAGTAATACTGAGTTCTGTACCCACCACGAAGGTTTTAATGCGCTCAAGATTACAGCGTCGCATCGAAACAGTAATTTTGTACCTTATTTAAGACATGTTATAGTCAAATTAATGAAATTTGCAAGATGCAGATGAGTTTTTTCGTGTGGATGTTTATAGCATTATGCTAATTGAATGTGAGTACGTCGGCAGCCCAGCTTAACAATCAATATTTTACTTGATAAAGGAGTTGATGTGTAATTATTATAGTTGGGGCTTCGTGACGCAGGTTTGAGAGCCGTTGAAGTGCCCTTAACTTTCAGGTTTCAATAAAGAGCGAGACACAGTACTTGCTATACTAGCAGGAGGCAAGCTTTGTAAATAGATAATTTATTTACTGACTGCCTCGTTGGTCTAGTGGTCGCAATCGCTACTGCTGAGCATGAGGTCCTGGGTTCGATTCCCAGGTCGAGCAACGTGTTATTGGGTTTTTCTATCTGGAATTTCTCAGTAACAGCCCGAAGTCTGGATTTGTGCCCGGTAGATGGCAATAGGCTCGCCCCCTATTACATGGGACTTAAACATAACTGGCGAAATTTGGGTGTACTATAGGTACACCTCTGCCTAACCCTTCGGGGAAACAAGGCGTGATGTTATGTTATGTGTTATAATTTATTTAAAATTTACTACCCTGGCAAGAAGTTCATACTGACATTTTGTTATTTAAGTTATTAGCACACCCAAAGGCGTGAAACGTCAAAATACCGTCATTCTCTCGCAAATAATGTGCCACTACAGACGCTTGATCACCTTATACAACAATTATTAACACTAAAAGCTGAACATTATTAAAATTAAAAAAGAATCCCTATCATGGTGCCCGTAAAAAGACGAAACAATGAAAGTGAACAATTTTGATGAGAGGCGCAGTTTTTGGCGAACGCGATGCTTTTCGCGCTTAATTGGCCGCCCAAATGAGCGGAGTGCCTTAATTTATACGAATTTAAGCGGAGCGGCTACATCAAAAGCAGCTTTATTTATTGTGCCAGCAAACAAGATTAGAGTTGACGTGGCTACGAAGATAATTTTAATGGTGCGTTTGACGTCACGTCAAGTGTAAGATTCTGTTGTACGTCGGTATCTTAACAAGCTTTCACCTTGTGGTAAAATTTTTTGTTGATTTTTTATTAAAGGTCATATTTAAGTAATGAGCAGAATAAAAATGATATTAAATTATGGATTTCACGTCAAAAACTAAGCTAAGTTAAATTCCTGTTTTTTTTGCATGTTAAGGGCACGGATAAATAATGTTAATAAAACGAATCAAAACAAACAATTATCATTAATTCCAACAACATTTTCCTCCTCTCTTTCTTGAAACATGAAACACTGACATTGCAGCGACAAAAAAAAAACAAAAAAGTTAAAAGAAGTAACATAACAATAAATGAACTATCGCAAGTATGAAAAGGTACCGCGAATGCGCGGGGGCCGGTGTCCATCACCGATCAAGTAATGTTTGATGCCCGTTGTGGATACTGTTACAAGAGCTTTACACTTCAGGACAAGATTAAGTGCACAGGTTCATTTAAATTAAATAAATTTACAAAAACTCCGTTTTCTGACGCTAGGCTCAACACGTTACTTTGTGTATAGAAAATGATACATCGTAAATACATACAGAGAGTCTAAATACATACAGAGAGACACATACATACAGAGAGTCTTAAAACAATAAAAGTATTAAGACTCTTTTTCGCGATGTATCATAGCAGTCTTTCTGTTATAAATTCTAAAGAAATAAACAATACACAAATAGTATGGTACGTTTTTTTTTTAAATGCTGCAGTTTCGTACATATTGCCCGAAGCTCTGAAAAACATTTAAGCATTAAATCCCAACTGGTCAATTAATCGTGTCTTCCAGTGCACAGCGGTTTCATCACTGCTTGCCACACTAATATCTCATTCACGCATGCGTCACTCTCTTTACAATCTTTAATATCAGTTTTAGATCACGTTTGATCTTCTTGACCCTTTATTTCGGCTACCGTAAGCACGATTTTTTCTCAACCTACCCATTTGAAAATAAACTTAAACATCGTTTAGATAAAGTTTATTTTGAATAAATGGTGGTTAACTTAGCGGGTCGTTTGAACCATCTCATGTTAACAATCATAGATTAGTATGTTAAATAGTTAAAGTCTTGGCATTTTAGTATTGAAAAAGAAAAAAGTTGGTTGAAGAGATTGGTTTGAATCTTTCAGGGTTCGTTATTGTTGTTCGTGAGAGCGTAATGGAGCGAAAACGTTTGTGTAGTGTGTTCTTTTATTCTGTTTACTGGGTGTGATTTATCTAGTCTTGATAGACACTGTTTAACAATCATCCAGAAGGAGCAGCGTAGTGAGGCCAGGCCACAAAGTAGACAGATAATTTTATGATACTATTTTACATAATATGCAAATATACACATCAGAAATCTCCATGCATGTAAATATACCGTTATTTCATACAGCGTAATAATTATTTATTCAAGAAATTATTGCAAAAAAAAACTGATTACAAAAATGACAAAAGCCCCAGTTTCATTAAAAACCCATTCACACGAACCGATGCGTCTGCGCATTCAGATCGAATTTTCGCAATAAAAATCATCGCGGCCCAAAGCCATTAAGTTAATGAATGGCGTATATGGAGCAACATCCTGTAGACGTAGGAAGTCAGACCAGTTTCTGACTAATAACGGAGATGAGACTTAATGTGGCCACATTAAAATGTACGAAACGATGGTCCGAATTCGGTGGAATGATTGTAATGTGTGGCCCGCACTTAAGGTAAGGTCGTGCGATGGAATTGATGTGTTCATGTTTCGGTCTTCTTTCGTAATGGGATAAGAAAATTGGCATACTTATTTTTATTAGATTTTATGACGTAGATTTTTTTTTGACTACCAATTGTTACGTTACTATAGATCAACAGAAAACGAGAAAAAAACAGTTTTTTTTTTAAATGCAGTTTTGTATATAGTTTTTTTATTAAACTATATTTTAATATAGTTTAATAAAAAAACTATATCCAAAATAAATATCATAGATCGCACAGTCCCGGTGTGCTCGTTGATGTCTATTGTACTGCAGCTCACAAAGTGGGCACGTTTGCATGAAGATCAAATGAACGCTGAAATAATTACAATTTCGCGAACCCTTTATTTGAATTTGCTGATGCGATATTAAATTAAGAGAAAGTTGTTTCATTAACTTTTACGGTCTACGTGATGCTTTGTACAAGAAAATAAAAAAAAAGATTATTTTTAATCTCTCTTGAAAGAGGTCTTCTTCGGTTTAAGCGTCATCAATACTTCCTTCAGTAAAAACTGTTTGTTTTTTTATAACTCTGGCTACATAACCAATTTGTTAGTTTTTGTAGTCAGTCTATCAGCAGAATCTGTCGCAAAAAGAAGATTTTTTAACTCTCAAACTCCTGCTAAATTGTCGGACACAGACCCAACTAAACTTAAGAATATTAGATATTTTAAAACTGATATTCAATTGTTTCTTGCCACTTCTTCTCCATACGAAACTACTTTTTGGAAGTGGCGCCTAGAATCAGTTCTATTTTTAATGTAAATTTTGACGTTCAAAACTGCCTTTTTATATGCCTATTTGAAATAAATGCTTTGACTTTGACTTTATTAAAAGTCAATAATATAATGACATAACAAACGAAGAACATTACGTTTCTACGACACCATTATTATATTATTGAAAAAAAAATATTCAGGCTACTCGAAAGGAAGAAGGAACTCGAGTGAATGAGTTCTATAAACACCTTAAATCAATAGCATGACTGAAAAAAATAAACCACAGAGCAAGAAGAATCATACAGATATTAAATCATACACGGCCGATATCGTGGATTCCGTTGGGTGCTTTATCATATATAAATCAGTAATAGTAACAAATTATTCATGCGCATAATAAACAGGGGTCGTGCAGGGCCTTACTTTGGCTATCTGATTTTATATACGTCATATCGTAACTCTGTGGTATCGATTTTGTTTTAGTTTAGAACAGGTAGGGTTTATTTTAAGGTTCTAGTTTTAAATAACATTACGTCTGTATTTTCAGAAGGGTTAGGTAGAGGTGTACCTGTGGGTTTGTTCGTAGGAATAAGTCTGCTTTGTTTTTTTTTTTGTTTTGTAATCGAGTTATTTTGAATGCCCGTGTTTCTGTGACAAATAAAATGTATTTTTCTTTCTTTTATATATTTCTATAGTAGGTCCACATTTTACCCCTTATGTTTAAGTCTTATGTAATAGAGGGTGAGCTTATTGCCATCAACCGGGCACAAATCCCGACTACGGGCTGCTACTGAGAAATTCCAGATGGAAAATGCTTTTGCACGACCCGCGAATCGGACCCAGGAACTCATGCTCAGCAGTAACGC
Source organism: Dasypolia templi (assembly GCA_963555695.1). NCBI lineage: Eukaryota > Metazoa > Arthropoda > Insecta > Lepidoptera > Noctuidae > Dasypolia > Dasypolia templi. The sequence goes on from OY743157.1 coordinate 9,761,940, forward strand.
TTGCGATAACCAACGAAGCAATACCGGCGTGATGTTTGTTTGTTACACTTTCACGCCAAAATATCTGAACAGATTTGGGTGAAATTTGGCACACATAGCACATAGAGTCTATGTGCTATGACCTGAATTACCTTACCCAGGTCATTGTCTATGTCATAGACAAGGTAAGGAAATTGGCTACTTTATATCCTGGATCGCAGACGAAGTCGCGGGCAAAAGCGTTAACGTATGATTGGTCACAGACTAGCACGTAATCCTTCCAAAGGACTCATTACTGACCTCCCTAGAGAGATATCAGTTCCCCCCGCGAAAGTTCTAATTTGGTGTAAAATAAACAAAACATAACTCACGCCTTGTTTCCCCGAAGGGTTGGGCAGACGTGTACCTATAGTACACCCACATCGCCAGTTATGGTTTAAGTCCCATGTAATAGGGGGCGAGCCTATTGCCATCAACCGGGCACAAATCCGAACCAAAAAAATAACTAAAAAAAACACAACAAGACATAGAAAATAAACGTAATTAAGTTTTAGTATTGTTTTTAATGGATTATCAACTTTAGCAACGGCATTCTCTTGGCAGCCAGGCATCCAGTGTAAAAACACTAATTCGCTATTAAAATATCACATTCTGAACTAAATTCTTGAAGCTGGTAGAATAAAATGCTAGCTTTTATTGCCTTGTAGTTAGTACCTACATAAACTTATATTCACATATTTATTTCGTTGGTGCATTATTTACGGAAATAATAACTATGAACATAACTAACTACCTCGTGTTTTTTATGCTTTTTGACTGTGTTTTGCGACGACCGGCGTGTTTTTAGTGTTCCGCGTTGTAAAATGAAAATGAGACGCTTTGTTTAACTAAAATAACTACTACTATTAACTAAAAGTCTTCAACCTGTCATCAAAATTAAAAGTACGAATGTTACGTTTTTGAGTCTTTTTTATTTACTAATCTTTTATAATAAATTATGGTACTTAAGCACAAAAAAACACAAAAAAAAACTCGATATTGCCAGCCTATTCTCGACAGCTTCTGAAACCTTTAACAAAAACTCGTACATAGGACGACACTTGTCTCGACGAGCAATGCTACCGTGCAATAACCGAGACCATTTGTGTCATATGGCATATGACCATAATATGGTGCTACACTTTAAAATGTCGACGCAGTAAGGACAGAAAATTAACACTAAAATTCAAAACACATAACATAACATTACGCCTTGTTTCCCCGAAGGGTTGGGCAGAGGTGTACCTGTACACCCACATTTCGCCAGTTATGTTTAAGTCCCATGTAATAGGGGGCGAGCCTATTGCCATCAACCGGGCACAAATCCAGACTCCGGGCTGCTATTGAGAAATTCCAGACAGAAAAACCCAATAACACTTTGCCCGACCTGGGAATCGAACCCAGGACCTCATGCTCAGCAGTAGCGATTGCGACCACTAGACCAACGAGGCAGCTAACTGGTAACAGGTAACTAAAATTAAAACATGAGTTCTTGTTTTATAAGTTAGTGGTACAGTTACAATTGTTTATTTTAATAGAATAAAAACCTGTTCTTAACTGTTTTCATTCCTTTTTATTATACCCATATTTAACACAATATTTTATTGAAATGGATTTGATCATTTTCAAGTTATAATGCGATAAAATTGTCATTTCAAAAAAAAATACTTGTTTCAACTATCATCATTATTTAAACATATACATAAACAACAAAAAAACTTACGGATACTCTTTTGCACACCGTACTTCAGGTAGGTTAACGCTAGCAATAAAATTCTGATGATTCCCGGAGCCGCGCGCGCAGCCGTGATCTACGACTCAACGCCACTTCCTTATAACACGGAAAAAAGAAAAAATGGCGACTACAATGACTAACAAGGTTTCCATGAAAATACGGCGCATACGCACACTGAAATGTTTATGGCCTTATGTCAGTTATTAAATAAGTATGTACTACTAATATCGTGTTACGGTACGGTGTGTCTCTCTCTATTCTTTGATTCAGTTATTTGCTGGAAGGCTTTCGCAGTCGTGAAAGCAGCAAAACCAAACTGAAATAAAAAACCCGCATTCGATACAAACCAAAATGACCTTTAAAAAAAGGTTGTCAATTTAGGGCCTGAACCACTTAAGTCCTCTCAATATGACGAACGGTTTTATCTCTAAACGATTAAAAGAAATCGATTCACATTCAAAGAAATATTACCCAACAGTCCTTAAATATCGTCATTATCATCTTCCTTATAAAATCAATCCATTACGCAATTCGAACTGCAATCACTTTCAAAGGTAATAAAAAAATACCAAAAGTGATGTCAATAAAGGACCCTTCGCTTTATGGCAAGGCGAGTATCTTGAGAAGTTGTGAAATAGTGAATTAAATAATGTACCGAAAAGTTCTTAAATGGTAGTAGGACAATATAGAATGCTATTAAATTGGTCATCGAATTTTCTTTTGATCGATTTATACGTATCTTCAAACCACTCAAAATCCTATTAAAATGGCATTCGCGACTCAGTCTAGTACAGTCAGCCCCGCATCCGCCTTAACATAATTAGCGTATATTGTTCCCACAGCTGGGACACAGGGCACCTCTCAGTGAGAGAGATCGGGCCGTCCACCATGCGGGCCCAGTGCGGGTTGGTAGATGTCACATGTTTATGAATTTTTGGCTCTATGACATACCAGTTTCCTCACGATGTTTTCCTTCACCGTTTTGAGAGCTTTTCAGGGTTCGAAACCTACAACTCGTAAGTCGCGGCCGTTACCGCTGGGCCACCACTGCTCACTGCATCCAAACATATTTACTACGGCATAAGCAGTTATCCCCGTTCATACATGCAGTTCCTGCCACCACACCACGAGAGACACCACGTGTGTAGAACCTCGTAGGTTAATTTACGACACACCATACATTAAAAGGAGACAATAATAAATTCAAAATGATGTGGTGGGCAATTTCAACATCATGTTGAAAACTCTCTATTACATGGGTCTACCTTAGTTGGTTTCTTCGTTTTATAATATTATGAACATTGCAAGATCAATAAGGAATAATGCAGTATGTTGGTCGTAAATGTTCCTAAAGCAATAACCCCAAAAGTGTGATCCTTGCAAACATTTCTGTGTCCGTGTCCCAGATATGTGGACATGAATCACATTTTTATGATTCTCTTGTTTTACTACCCTTTATATCATTATTATGGTCAGTTGGCAAATAAAAGTGAATTCGAAATCTTGTGATATTCATGACAACATCACGGACCTTCCTTTACCCTTTGTTCATCGTCATTTTCAAAGCCATTTCCCAGCTAAGTGAAGCGAAGTTTAGATTAGCAACAAATCTAAAACTTGGAAGATTGAGCGTTGAAGTTATATTTAAGAAAACGTATGAAAATGAGCTTGCCGTCATTGTTTACATAGTAAGTATTGCTTGGGAAAGTCAACTTCTGCAAGTTTTGTTGAAAATCTAATCTTAGCTAGAGATTCAGTTACGTCGATTAACGTGATGAGTCTTGACTGCCATCTGACCTCTGCTACGCAACTACGTTATTATCGCCAATGATGATCTGTGATTTACATATTTTATTTAAAGCAAATTATGGTATCTTAAACTGCATAGCTCTCAACAAGTACTCAAAAAGATAACCCTAATTATCAGTACCTAGTGCGACTACTATTAAACAAACCTTTTAAGTCTTAACTCCACACTAGAGGCAATGTAGTGATATCAAAGCCTACTTGGAAGACGAACAGACAGCTGTACTTCTGGGGAGTTGGCAGTTAAAGAACTAGAAAGGCGTCGTCGTCTTGAAAAGCGGGCGTTTTGGGAGACTGTCTCATATAATTTTGAAAAGTGCTGATTGTCAGCCTAGATTGATTAACTGACTTTTGTTTTTCAACTACTTTAAAACATGAAAAAGGTCTTCTACGACACTTGTCTACGTACAATTTTATACTGCCCATGATCAAATTACCTACACAATTCACATGTAACTACGCCTTACGCGCGTCATAGTGATTCGGATCAACTCGGAGCGGCATCCAACGTCTTAATTATTGTTATTACATCTTCACCACTGTTCGCAAACCGTAATGGCCACTATTATCATCAGTACAAAGCAATATTTTGTTTAAACGAGCTTCTAGGTAGGTTTATTTTTCACCGGCCTTGCTACCATTTTTGTTACCTAATATTATCAACATCATCAAGGGAAATTGCACAAGACTGCATGTTTAAAGAAACTGGAGTAATGGCTGGTATGCAAGAATTGATGCTAAACACGTTATAAATTGTTTTGTAGAAACTTTATAGTGATTGAAGATTAATTTCTCAAATTCACGGGTATCCTGTTATGGTATGGTGCTTGCTATGTTGAATAAGATAAAGCAAGTGAATATTTTTCGTGTTTTCTTCAGTTCTATGTCACTGTAACATTATAAATGAATGAATTAACAAATCCGTCTGTGTTGTTCCACTGTGTGGCAAAGGCATCTCTTTCCTTTTTCCATTCTACTCGATCCTGCGCCAACCCAGGCCTAACATACTGGAACATAAAATCGATAAAAATGTTGGTCCAAAAAAACAGCACTTAAGACTTAGATATTTTCTGGCGTCTTACGCACAAATCTACAGACCATGCAAATTTTGTCGTTGCGGCTACTCTTAAATACTCACCCACAACAAGCTTTATAAAAAAACGTGTCAAAAACACACTACGTCTCATGCTACGTTGCATGAGTTTCAGTGTCCAGTTACATCACACACTGCTTACACTGTAGTAGCTACAATTAAACTTAATGTTACCTCTTTCGGTTGTTATTAGCGTGTAGTCGCTTAGTTTTTAAGTTAGTACATAAGTTTAAGTCCTGGCTGGAGGCCTTAATTTATTAGGGCAACCACAGGCAAGCCCGTTTAAGCAGACGACAACTTCATAGGTTGACTTGCGAGATGCCTTTCCCAAAAAAAAAAAAAATACGGTTGGTAACTAATAAGAAGCCATTGGTATTGTGGAGAAAAGGAGCAATTTCTATAAAAATATCGTTTATTTACTACGTATAAATAAATCACTACGCAAAAATTGTATAACGGAATGGTCTAAATGGGTAATGAACGCGAGCATTAGTTTCTATTGTCGTGTTGAATGGGAGTAGTTGCTTAATCTGGACCTTAGCCTACATAGAGATAGAGATAGGTTGTGTTCTGTCACATCAATCTTCTGTGAGGATTAATAACAGAGGCTTCGAATGCTTTGTGTATCAGAATCATCAGCTTTTGTATCTGATATGTTGTGTTGGGACACACAGTAGGAAAGACTGGCGAATATCATTGTTATACATTTTACAGGGTTACTGATTAAAATGTAATTAAAGTTAATGAAATTATTTGAAATCAAAACATTCTCTTCCTGTTCTTAAGAGCACAAAAAAAGCAAAAGGAGAATAAGAAAATGGGTGCGCAACAAAAACGTTTCCATTTTTTTTAAGTCTTTATATATATTATACGTCAACTGTGGCATCTTTACTTCATATGATCAACTTAACCTATGAGTATTGTATTTAAATATCTCTCAAAAAATCAATAATAATAAAAAATCTGTTAAAAATAGTCGTTATTTTAGCAGATTTTTAGTAATTGAGATATATATATGTGCAATACTCATGGGTAAAGTTGCTTATGTAAAGCAAATATGCCACAGTTGACCGGTACGAAAAAAGGCAGTAGCAATTTGTTTGATCAGAAACCACCCCTAAAGATATTGTAGAAAGCCCATTTTAATATAATCGCAGCTTCCATTGTATAATTTGGTAACATCGACACGTGCCAAGTCCACCAAACTAAACACCACTATGTCAGAAGAAGGCGCGGTATTTTCAATAGCTAACCACGTAATGATTCTCTCAAATTGTTTGTACCTTTGTTTCGGTATAACACATAAACTCATTGACGATCAAACCTGGTATGATAGTAATACGCGTCTAGTTAGGCAACCGTATCATCATTTGTTGGGCAATAGTGGTCGTTGAATCATTGTACGTGATTTGATCGCAGTGTTTTGACTTCAAATACATTGCGGCAATTAATTCGAAGATGCAATAAGATTTCACTCATACTCTCGGGAAAGGGAGGATCCTCCGACCAGATGGATGTCGTATCTGGTGGGCAACTGCCCGATTATTGTTGTCGGGAAGTTGTATATATGCTAGCTGCGCGGTAAACTTTGATTGCGATGCAGGATTTGTGTGACGTCAGTGTGATGCGTTGTTCGCATGAGGCGGTGTGCATCTACACCGCCACAAGTTTGTAGTTTCTGCCTACCCCTATGGGATGAAATCGTAAGTTTTAGAAAGTTTTTTTTTTGGGAATGGCATCTCGCAGGTCAACCTATGAGGTTGTCGTCTGCTTAAGCGGACTTGCCTGTGGTTGCCCTAATAAATTAAGGCCTCCAGCCAACACTTAAACTTAAATACTAACTAAAAACTAAGCGACTACACGCTAAGGGAACCCCCTGTGGGTACGAACTTCGGCTTATGGCGTCGCTGGAAGAGGGCAGCAAGGGACTAGCTGGATCAGGATTTGAGTGATTTTGGGACGAATTTAAAGCTACAGGCTCAGCGGCGCGGGCTGGCTCGAGCAAGGGTCGGGAGGGGCGTGGATTTGGGCGTCGCGGCGGGCCTCGGCGGCGAGGACGGTAGGACGGCGATCGGGTTATGCGCTTGTGTAAAGTGCTGGTGGCCTTACTGCTCTCCTGGAGGAGGGTAGTGGCGTCGTCGGGGGCGAAGTTTTTGTATGTGTACAATACAATTAATAAATACTTCAGCACTCGTAGCAAGGCCCCCATAGAAACGAGAATTATTGACGGAAGAGTAGACAAAATGTCAGATGGATAAAAGAGATCTGTGATTTTGTCTATTCTTGCGTTGAGACGACCCGGTCATGATACGCGTGCTTGAAATGAAACTTTAACATGATTTATTGATGTTTAACTCAACATCTTGTTATAGGTTTTGCACTTAACTACTCCATAAACTTTTAGTTACGTCCAACTTAAAATGTTGCCTCCCACTGCACGTACCCCATAATTATACCCCGGTTACCACAAACCTAAAATTTGCATTAAATTTAACGTCCATTAACATTTACGTGCTTCTGCGTTACAGGTCTAATTTTTCATTAACGGAAGCTTTAAATCATTATTAACTAGTTAGATACAACTATGTGTACCCAGTACTTACGTATAGCGAGGCAGCGATAAAGCTGGCACCCGGAGCAGCGCAGGCGTATCGTAAAGCCCGCTGCTAATCGATCCCATGCCTATAAAGAAATTATTTTCCGCTTATGCGAATAAAATACGTCTCTGTACTATATAATTTCATCTGTGTAAAGTAGTTTTATGAATATTTAGTTATTTCTTGGGTTTGCAATTCATTTGGGCATGAGCGACGATGTCTAGACTGGTGGAAATCCCTTTAAGAAAATCTTGATAACGTCTTGTGGTCGTGAATGTAAGAATGTTTGTTTATTATGTATGTATTCGACTGATATGGAAGATTGTAGATGTTGAAGGAAATCATAAAGTTGAAGGCATCACTAAATCAATAGTACCCTAGCTGTAAATACCTTGTAGATCGAGAAACTAAACGCACGAACAGTGGAAAATTATCGCCTGGCACGTTAAAATAAATAGTTATATTTACAAGCAGGATGAGTGAAACTTACAATTTACAACAAAGACTCGTTACAAACATCGCAATATACGTAATTTACGACGTCATAAACAAGATCGTTAACTTAAAAATTACGACGTTCCAGTTTAAAAGTATAATATCACGTAATCTTGTTCAAGCATCGATAATTTATATTATTTGTGTAAAGTGAGGAACAACACTTTATTTCAGCTATAAACCCAGGGATCGTGAATCATTCTGTAATGTAGCGACAATGCAGGGCTCGCGAACATTTGGCAACGGTTCAAAGATCACGCGATTAAAACTCAATAGACTTCTATATCGAACGGTAGGGTTGTCACGATGCGACTAATTTGATGCGGATTTCGTAATAAAATGAAGTAATTGCGGCTTTTTGTCGCAACTTTATTTGGGGACGACTGCATCTTGCGCAACCGAGCAGATGTCGATGAAATTAACTTATTGCGACTAAGCCTTATTATTTGTTAACAACCGTTATTATTTGTTGAGTCAATCACAGTCATTACTGTTGGACTAGCCGCTTTATTTGTCATCAAAACCTATACATTTTTTATTGGCAATTATTAGCCTGATTTCGTTGCCGTCTTCTTTATTCGTAATGTAACATGTTATTTGGGTATGTTTGCTTATTAAATTGTTTCTTGGAACGATCGATGCTCGTATAATTTTGTTTGATTGATGTATCATGTTGGTTGTATTTTGTTTCAGTGTACCATTACCGCCGCCAAGCTGACTACCGCAAATGAGATTATACTCAGTTACCACGTCGAAGCGCTAATAGGTAAGTCCATACTTTTAATACAAAAAATACCTTTTTTTATTTTTATTATTTAAGATGGGTTTGCTCTTGACTCTAGTCTAGGTCAGAAGTGACAGAGACAAAGTCTACGATGGAGTGAGCTTACCCAGAAGAAGCCTGTTCACTCTAACTTTGAAGAAATTCGGGTTGAATGCGTTCGGTAACACAGACGCAGGTAGTGAGTTCCATTCTTTTGCCGTGCGCATTATGAAAGATGTTTGGAAGCGCTTAGTGCGAATTGGTGGAATGGCAACTAAGTATGGATGGTAATTAGCAGTACGTCTAGATGTCCGATGGTAGAAGGGGGCCGGTGGGATGAGGTCGTGGAGTTCTTGCGCACACCCACCGAAGTACAGTCTATAGAAGACCCACAAGCAGGCAACCTTGCGGCGATGAGCTAAGCTGTGAAGCTTGGCATCCACCAGTTTTACGTCGCCTATGAGCCTCTTAGCTCTGTGGTCCACTGAGTCGAGCGCGGCAAGTTGGTATTTTGCTGAGCCATCATTCAAAGAGTTAGAAGCTGTCCAGGCGTAAAGTATCGCTTCCATTTTTTGGCCGCAGTTTGAGCTTTGCGCTCAATGGTTGCAGCAAAGTTGAGACTGGACGTCAACTCCATGCCTAGGAGCTCAAGCCGATCAGTTACAGGAACAGGTGTACCCCGAAAAGTTGGAGTTCGACCTAATACCTACTTGAAACATACAATAAACACCTCAATGAAGTGTCAATATTTACTATGTCTCTAGCGAAACTCTTCCATGGAAATCCAATACGTAAAGGGTTAAAAATTTACCTAGTTACATTCTATATACATAAATAGAACACAACACCATACATCTCCCAAGCCAATTACAAGAACCAGCAATGAAAGCAAATCTAAATCCAACATCTTGTCATCTAAACAAAGCTAAACAAAATTAATGTGAAAATAATTTCTGTAACCTAAGTCTAGCCCGGCTAACATGAAGGGCGATGGGCAAACTTTATAATGGTAGCAAAGCTTATTATAATAAACGTGGCGGACCGCAGAGCTCCTACACGGTTTGACCTCGGGCCTGCGATTAGTCGGCTACTAGTGGAGCACCTACTCGTAATACCTCGTAACATGCTGCGCCTGCGCTGGGCGTAAAGAATGACTGAATATGCCATTAAGGTTTATGTTGAAAGGGTTTTTTTTTTAATTCTTCAGGATTCTTGTCTCTGCCTTTGTAAGCCGATTTTAGACAATCTGCGGGTGTTTAACTTACCCAGGGTGACGAATTAAGGATTACCCTATTCGGAAAAAATATTTAATGTACAATGACAACACGCATTTTTTGAAAGCCTAATGCATGTTATTTTGTATAAGGTGGGTTATTGCTTTCACACACATCGATTTAAACAGGGATTCTTTTTGTTTGTAAGATAGGAGCTTCTCGATGAGTAGCTAGAATATCTAGGTACCTACTTTAATAAGTGAAACTGTTGTATTAGTTAGACTTTCTCAACAAACTTAATGTCTTACTTAATACGTACTTACTAAAGTGGACAACTACTGTACCTACTGCTCGACATTATTTGGAAACTTTTAAGGGTAATCACGAATAATGGAGGTACGTAAACTTTCTATACGATTTAGATAAAGTAAAGTCGGATAGTGCAATTTATGGAGCAATTTCGAAAACCAATAAAGAAAAAGGTTTTTTTTTGTACCAAAGAATCGCACACTTTAAATTAAGACATCACAACTTTTGTTTGAGGAAAAACGCAATGACTTACGATTTCGTAACGTGATTTCAGAAGCATAAAACTTAATGACAAACTGCCATTTCTGCTTCTTTAGGAAAAACGTGATCGAAATCAGTGAAGAGTTTAACAAGATAAACGGTTGAAATGTGTCTTCGAGCAGAAGTAAAGGCTCGTGCATACATCACTGAGCGCTACAATGACGTTTACTGCTAGAATCTCTACGCAAAGAATTGCTGTTTGCTTTTTCTTTTTCTTTTTAAGACAGAACTAAATTGACGAATATTTTATTGCTATTTCTTTGCTTTTACAACAGCCGTAGGTAGAATTGAAGATAATTGTTTTATGATTTTTTGAACATACAGGTACCCACACTGTGAATAACTTATGTGATTTTCTTCTAATTGCTATTTGTCCTGTGTGAGTCACAATCAATACTTTTTCTTTCTTTCTTGTTTCTATTTGATGCTAAATATAACACTCACTAATCCAAACATACATCCATCTGTCTACCACCTAAACATCAATTAAATTCTTATTTAACAATATATCTCCTCCATTTTTATCCCCTTTATCGCTTCCAGTACAAGTAAACAGTGTGACGATACATCGTCGGACACTGCGCAAGCAACTGCACACGCATTACATGCCCCGATATAATCGCGGCAAACGACCGCCACGGAGAAATTTTCCTAGGAGCACCGTTTTCCATCTTAAATCTGTATAAATTAGAGTAATTTGCATTATACGAGCGTTTTATTTTATTGGGCTTTGAGGCTGTATTTTAGAGTATACGATTCTTTAAAACAGGGGCATGTTTAGATTAGAATGAATTGGGATTTGAAGAATTATCGAATGTCAGTATTGATAATTTTCGTATCGTAACACTAACAAAATGGGCCTTATAAATCTGCCACAATGAAGAAGGCTTGCTTTTGAGATGATTGTATCAACACTAATCTGGAACGTTTGTTTAGTTTGGGTCTAGACTGTTTTGATTAACACAAAAGAGAACACTTGTACACAAATTACAGTTCTATTTCAAAGTATTATGGTATTGCTGATTGTTATTTTTTCTTTCTCCAAACTATTTCTCTGTACCTCGTCTATGAAACTGTAAATTCTCAAGCAGGATCCGATTTCCAAATAGTCTTCAAAGATTAATCTAAAATGTACACTGAACCATAAGAGAAGAGGAACTATTCAGCACACAGCTCGATTGTCTGACAATGTAACACTTATACACCACCGTAGCCTTTGATCCCAATTCAGAGTTGCTTCACGAGCCACCTGGCGCTGGCATATCAGACATACACCTATTACCATTCTACTCACTGTTCACAGTACGAAATACCAACATATTGGCTTATTAGTTGGCTCGCACGAATTTTAAGTACCATTGTTTTTTAAAGTTATACTATAGTATTCGTTTTTATTAGTTAAAGTTAAGGAAAAAGTACAAGAATACTAGAAACTATATTTACCAAATATTATTGTGAACAGCCTCGTTGGTCTAGTGATCGCAAGAGCTACTGCTGAATATGAGGTCCTGGGTTCGATTCCCAGGTCGGACAAAGTGTTATTGGGTTTTTCTATCTAGAATTTCTCAGTAGTAGCCCGGAGTCTGGATTTGTGCCCGGTTGATGGCAATAGGCTCGCCCCCTATTACATGGTACTTAAGCATAACTGGCGAAATGTGGATGTACTGTATGTACACCTTTGCCTAACCCTTCTGGGCTTACAGGCAGGATAGGTTAAGTTTATTGTGTACTTTTTTCTTAACTTTACTGCAAACAATTCAATATTTGCTAATTGCCTTATACATATTTCTGGCTTTGTCGATTCGCCCACATATAAATTAACTGCTTGCGTTTTCCCGTTTCGGGCCCGTAAATTCGTGCGTAAGCCACATATTGATATAATGTGAATCCGTAGAATCATAGCATTGAGTAAGTAAAACAAAAGATATTTAAAATTGTTCAGTAACATTCAAATTAAATCACACTCATTTTGAGAATAATTTAAAAAAAGGAAAATCCTCATGGGGTCCATTGAATGAACATAGCTTGATGGCATTTAATCCATGTTCATTCTATGGTTATGTTTGTAACGTGATTTTTTTAAAGCTAGCATCATGGGAAAAAGGTTCTTATTACCAATGGATAAAGAACATTGGCTAGTTCTACAAAAACTCTAGTCAATAGTTACAGTTTCTATACTAAAGTCGATGGCGAGAAGATAACGGAGACTACCATTTTTCTAATGATGTTCGAACTAGCAATTAGTACCTACACTTATTACAACGTTTTCAATATAAAGACGCGTGGCACCATAGGATACGAATACAGGAAGCCACGACCATTACACGAATGAATGCAACAGTTAAAACAAAATCGTTTAAAATAATGCGCAAACGCAAAAGTAATTACTTCGTGTAGCTTCTGATCTTATTCTATTTTAATAAGCATTTAATGCTAACGAAGTCAGGTGCGTGAGTTTTAATTACATGTTAAGTTTGATGGTTAAACGCCTGTCAGTAGCTAAATGTGTTTACAGCAATTAATGAAGTACTTCTGGTGTTCCTATACTATATGTTGATTATGTATAAAATAATGGCATTCAATTTACTATAACTGTCTTCAATACAAGGGTATTATGATCATTATTGTTTCGTTATGTGGTCTATATTGAATTCCAAGGATATATGATATATGCATTCATGATGACAGCTTAGAATTGTCCACTTGTATACACAGAGATTAAACAAGCTTTCATCAATAGGTATATTCACCACGTGTGGTTATTGAAATCAGCAACGTATCCAACATTTTTTCACACTTTCTCTGCTCGGCCATTTCTGAAAGTCACTCTACCAAGACATTCAATTGAAGCGACTGTATCGTGTCCCTTCCTATCCTCACGAACACCATCATTTTCAAGTATACTATTATCAGTGTCCCTGTAAATAGTACCTCCCACTCCCTTTACATAATTGCCTCTTCTACCACCCACAGTATAATGCAGGCTAACCTCTTGACCACCGACAACACCACTATAAACGACCAAACTAAATAACAATATACTTGTATCGGACATTGGGCTCAGATATTATTGCATTCTACAACAATTTACGCAATACCACTACCATAATTACGCGATTACGCAAAGCACTAACAATTAAAAACAGCACTAATAACTTTTGATTGAATCTCAAAATAAATTAAACGAACGGTTTCGTTTATTTGACTAAACGTTACCGCTCGTGACATGACAAGTCAACATAAATATTGATACATTAATATAAATACCCCACCAAACAGGATGCTGGCTAATTGAAAAGTAATTTTCATTAAACGCTACGTAATTATCTATTTAAATAACCAATCATAATCGATCATACAATTTTCATAAAACACAGTTTTACACTACGGGCGGTCTTTGGAAATTGGCACGTCAAGGCTAGCGAAAATATTGGATTTTGTAAATGTATATTTTAACAGGAATTCAGTTTTGTCATTTATAAATTAGCTGCAAACAGACATAAATTTACGCTTTTTAGTCATTTTGCTGAGATATTTTGTTGAGATTTATGTGCATGATAAATATTAGACTAATCCTAGATAAGTTTTCCTAAAAACATGATCTGTATAAGAAGTGGCAAGGTTCTGGCTATCAGGGCAATACATCAACTGTTACAAAGCTAGTTTCAAACAGATGCTTAGGCAGATGACACACTATACAAGTTGATTGTGAAGTCGATTCAACAGACCGTAACTTACCCTGGTCATGTCGGATTAACCTGAATTGTTGCCGTCGAATCAGCGACGGGATTGTACAGTCTGGCAGCCTGTCTACCTTGCGTTTAAAGAACGTTAGTGATATAAAGAACCTCATGTTTTAGTGAACCACTGACAGGTTCAGTGTCAAAATGTACCTACTTCTGCCTTCAACCTTTTCTTCATTGTAAGTTCAGATTCTACTGATTTGCATCCTGTACCCAACAATATCAGCACTTGCGGAGATGAAGCGTTAATAGAAAATAAATTATAGTGAACTCACACTGCTCCAACATAACCACAGCTACAAGATTACCACAAAGATTCAACCAAATCACTGACTTTCAACCAAACCAACGAGTTACAAATCAACCATTCAATGCAAAATATACGAAATTTTACTCAATATTTTCTTTATAAAATAATGTAGCAGCAGACACTTTATTTGATAAGAATATACTGTTTTGAAATAGAACAAGATTTAAATATATTTGAAGTCCTTTGAATGCTTTTGAATCTGATCCTAAATTGACAAGTTATAAACTATAGGATAATATTGTGAAAAGGATTTTGTATTTCAATTCAAGTTTTATTATTTGTTTATGAGCCTACAGAAGGTGCTATTGACGATAAACTGTAGAGTTTAGTTATATACAAATGGATTAAACAATCTTCTTAATGCGCTTTTCACTTTTAACTAAGTTACGGTGTAACAAAATGTTTGCTAGCCTAGGACTATGCAACAGATTTAATCTGTTTCTACATGTCAATCTTCACAAATTGATAGACACACAAAAATTACAATCGTCAAATGGTTCTACTGGTAGGTGAACATCTGCAGGACCTTGAGGTTCTGGGTTCGATACCCAGGTCGGGCAAAGTGTGATTGAGTTTTTCTATGTGTAGGTACTATAGGTACACCTCTCTATTCATCTTGTTGCAAAACGAACATAAACATTTGTGCAAGAAGCCATTAAGGCGTCATCCATTCTGTGCCTTATCAAGTGCAGTCTGGCTACAGATTTTTTTTACGCCAAGTCTTCTCGCCGCCTATCCCGCAATGTTTGAAGACTAAGGTCTTCAACTAGTTCATCGAATCGTGGACGCTGTTAGTCGGGCTGGTCCACTTTAAGGACACTCGGCGCGCTATGGAGCGGACTATGCTATTAGAACGAGGAATTACATTTTCCGGAAAAGAACCGGAATTACCGACAGAGTAAGCAAGCTGAAGTGGCAGTGAGCTGACCGTGTTTGTCGAAGGACCGATGGCTGGTGGAGCAGATGAGCCCTGGTGTGGAAAACGCGTATTGGCAAACGTAGTGTGGGACGCCCCCAGCAAGACAGACTTGATGCAGGAGGCGGAAAACAGAGGGTTGTACCGCAGACTGGGAGAGGCCTATGTCCAGCTGTGGACTGCGGAAGGCTAAGTTGGGGTTGAGGCTACAGCACAGTCCTTATTCCTATCCAAGAAAACCTGTATTCTGATCCACTATCCACTTATAAAAGTACGTTTTCTTATCATACAACGTTGTGAATCGGAGGCCCACTTTCCTTCGATACATCGCGAAAGCAACGGATCCAACTATTTGCGGTCGCCTACAATTGATATTACGCGGGTTTGCGCCACTACTCGGTAACCAGCTCGATTTCAACTCGATTGCTTTTATATCGATGTATCGTAATTGTAGACTGTATCGATAATGTAGTTTGTATAGTTATGCGGTAATTGGAGGGAAAAATATCTGGGCGCATTAAATCGGAACTTCGGCTAGTCATTTGGGTTGATACAAATAGAAAAATGAAATTTTAAATCGGCCTGCTCCATATTATTCACATTCATTCATGAAAAGATGGTTTTCAGAGGTAAGTATGAACTAAGGTTCTGACTGTCTTATTGAATGGATAAAAAAAACTAAATTACGCAATAAACGGGTCAAATTAACGCCCGCATGAAATCCCAAAAACTTTCATAGTTTCTTTACGTAATTAAAAATAACTAAAGAAGAGTGAGTTTCGAGTTTTTATAGTATAGTATCTTGCACCCTTGATCTGAGACAGACCTCGTATTAAGATCACATCAAAACGCATCTTATGCGCGCACAGCCGCTGGATACCCGTTGTTGCTTTAAAAGGTTCTGGCAGGCTTTCTTTTGTTTATGTTATGTTCATAACATCTGTAGATACCTACCCTATCTTTAGTTTAAAAGAAAATGCTTGTATTACTTGGTAATGTTTTAATTTGAAGTAGTTAATAAAAAAAGGTAAGTGAGCGGGGGTGGGATTGATGGCTATTGCCATCAATCCACAAATACATTACATACATTACGCATATGTATAAAATTTTTCGCCCCCTATTACATGGGACTTAAACATAACTTGCTAAATGTGGGATTACTATTATAAAAGTATTGTAGTACTACTATTATTCACCTCTGCCTAACCCCTTCAGAGCTTACAAGCGTGTTATTATTGAAAGTGAAATGAAGTAAAGTGTGTCCCTAAAATCAAGTAAACAATCTACACTCCGTTTTTAGATCATATCTGGGAGACAGTGTATGCTCATGCCTTGTAAGACCCAACGTAACGCAATCACTAAACACTGAAACAATACCAAGGAACTTCTATATTAATATTCAACACTTATTTAATAATAACACAGCCACACGCGTGATATAATAATCACACATTTACATACAAACAAAAAATATTAAGTAAAACAATTTATAAACATAAAATCGTAAACGTCTACCAAACGGCGCCGGCGCCGATGTTACTACCAATTTCTTATCATTTAATATGATAATAGAACAATTTAGATTCTAGATAAAGCGATTGAGAGCGTCAAATGCGACTAGTAAGATTAAAGTATGTTAATATGCAAATATTGATAGATAAAAGAAGGTTATAACATAGTTAAGTTAACGATCAAGGTACCTGCGCACACGCATCATGTATTTATTATAGAACTAGTTATAGCAGCCCGGTAGCAGTCAGCAGCCGTTTCACTACCAATAATTGCTAATTTCCTTTAATATAATCTCATCTAATTGTATCGTGGTTAACGAATCCACTTGATTTATTTGTACACCTGCTTAGAAATTGGATTTTCCTGTTAGGAAATGGTAGTTATCTGATTTCGATTCGATTTATATAGAACTAGCTGTGCTGATCCAGTATGAAAAGTATGTCATTCATTTCCTATGTAATTATCCAGGTCATGCGCCAAATTTCATCCAAATCCGTTAAGCCGTTTTAGCATTAAAGCTTTACATAGGTAATAGGTAATACGGGCTGGTGTCCGCAACTCCACGTCAATGCGCGTATTTTGCGTACGGTGGGAAAATCGATCATTCGATCCACCCCAGCTCCTCGAGGAAGGCCAGCAACGCCCAGATGTTACTGACAGCCTCGCGTAGGGTACCTGGGTTACCGAAGTGCTTTGCCCTGTATGTGGCAACCACCGGGCAGTTTAGAAGCAAATGAGCTGCTGTCTCGTCCTCCTCCATGCAGGCCCTGCACAGCGAACTGCCTGTGACTCCTATGACAAAGAGTTGTTTATGAAATGGCCCGTGGCCAGTTAAGGCTGCCGAAACTATGCGCAGTTTAGTTAGTCGGAGAACTTGTTTCGTGAGGCGGCTATCAATTGCAGGGAGTGCTTCCCTAGCCTGCCTGCACTCAGCTTGTTCCAACCATTGTTTGTGATGTTGTTCCCTGGTGCGTTTCCTTACCAGAGTGCGTAAATATCCGAAGGGGAGTGGCACGATGGGTTCAGGTCCCACTGCTATCTCACTCGACCCCCTTCTGGCAAGTTCGTCGGCAAAGCTTACATACAATCTTATAAAAAAATCTAATGTGTTCTCTTTATTTATAACTAGGATGAAAAGTACTATATGTCCTTACCCAGGCCATGGTCTGTCTATTTGCCAAAATTTTATACATATCTTTACCTTACTTCCGCATTTTTATAGGATATAAGTTTTGACTAGCTTCAGCCCGTGACTTCGTAAGCGTGAAATTTGACACTCATCAATACTGTAGCTTTCCATTAGTGTAAGAATTTTCGGAATCGTAATACCTGGGTATTAAGAATCATAATTATGTGTTAATCCATCTTATAAACTCGCAAAATGTTTTATACATATAAAAAAAGTACTCGATACTCACAAAGTTTTCTAATAATTTAATTAAATCATGATTCGAAGGACACGTGGCGCCATCTAGCGATCTAAAGAAATTGTGACCGTCGAAAGTTATTGCTCCTTCCCTCGGGAACAGAATTTTTTTTCTAGAAGAAAGTTGTCATATGTCCTTTTCATTACCCATGACCACTTATGTACAAAATTTCATGATGATCAGTTCAGTTGTTTAATCGTGACAGTGTAACAATCAAACAAACTTACTTACGCATCTTAAATATTAGTTAGGATTTATAGGGTATCCCTATTAATACAAACTCATAAATTTTACCTCTTCATAACATTAGTTCTCGTACAGGTTGTAACTTCTTTCTTAATTACTAATATACTTTAACACTCTGGCTTGTAGAGGGTGAAAGTTCTATCCAAATTGGAGAAGGCTTAGCAAATTTGCAGTCCACTCTACTGTTTTACAATTAGTAGCTAATGTGTTACGTGATGACGTCCAGAAATATTCTACGACATTTATTTTGGTATTATAAAAATAATGGAAGGTAAAATTTGTGAGTTTGTATGTATGGGGTAATCCTCTAAAGTACTGATCCAATTATGAAAAATCTTTCAATAATGGTAAGCTACAGTATTGCCGAGTGGCATGGGATATATTTTATGTTAAAACAAGAAATTTCACGCGGACGACGTCGCGATCAGAAGTTAGTTATTCAAATTCAAATTCTTTATTTCGAGCGAAGTCTTAAAGGGTTAGTAACATTGCCCTTAAAAAAACTAAGTGTTAGTAAACAACACGATACGGTGACACATGTAACTGACAGCAGTGAACCATATATGGACAGTCCATCCTGTCAGCAATCATTTTTAGAACCCTGTTGGGGCTAGCCATGACTCGAGCCACCGACGAAGCTGCGCGCTTGCGCATTATGGTGTAAAAACAATCTACACGCGCCGCCGCAAACATCCCTGACGCACTGCAACGCCATGGCAACCCCATCAGTTTTCTCAACGCGTTATTGAATTGGACATGAAGGGCTCCATACGAACGCTTGCAAATATTTCTCCCACAAGCTGCATTTGTAGAAGGAGGTACAGAATGTTCTAAAGAGCGTTACCGTAACGTCAACCGTACACCGTGCAAACCTGCGGGCTATCATTTTCGTGCGTACGGACAAAGCCCTCCGTTCCCTATCAATATCAGCATTGTCTTTAAGGCCAAGTGACCCAGGTATTTAAACTGTTCCACTCGCTCAAGAGGAACACCGCTGAGCCGTATGGGAGGCACATCAAGATAGTACTTGGTCCCCGCCTCAAAAACAATGTACTGCCCTTTTTTAACGTTATACAATAACCCATGTTCTATTGCGTAACGTTCACATATGGCTAATAGTGCTCTAATACCTCCGACTGTCGCGCTCATTGGCACCATGCGTCCGCGTAACTTAAATGATTCACACGGACACGGACACCGTCAATGTGACAACCGACATGATGACTACTAAGCGCCTCCATCAGGGCATTTATATACAAATTGAAGAAAGAAGAAGAAGACAGGGGAGGTTTACCTCCCCTGTCTTCTTCTTCTTTCTTCAATTTGAAGTCAGTCAGTTTCAGTTTCTTTTCACTCCACACTCCAATTGATACGGCCCCGACAGCACACCTGCCCACCGAACATTGTTGACGTGTTATTAATATAGTTTTTATCTCACAATGTTTACACAAATGATTAGACACCACGATTACGTCTCTTGAAATTATGTTACATGCTTTGTAGAAAATATAAAAAACCTCATTTCCAAACCTTGCACATTTGTATTTTTAGTTTTTTAACCTGTATGTACACTTAAAAGTAAGACTCTATATAAATAACATAACATAACATAAGTCATGACATCACGCCTGTAATCACGGAAAGGTTAAGCAGAGGTTTACCTATAGTACATCCACATTTCGCCAGCTACCCTTAAGCCCCATGGTATAGGGGTCGAGCCTATTGCCATCAACCGGGCACAAATCCTGACTCCCGGCTGCTACTAAGAAATTCTAGATAGAAAAACCCAATAACACTTTGCCCGACCTGGGAATCGAACCCAGGACCTCATGCTCAGCAGTACGTCTTGTGACCAATAGACCATCGAGGCAACGAGGAAATTATTTAGTATAATCATCATGTCTAAAGTCTACTAAAATATTTACTAAATGTCTAGCTATTAATATATAATTTAATTTATAATCTAATAACTTAAAATGTAAACCATATATATCACCTAATCTTTTTGTAACATTGACAAGTTTTTATACTGTAGAACAGAAAACGAACTTTTTAAAAACGATTCAACATTAAATATCACATCACATTGGCGATAAAATTTTGCACATCACTAAAACAGAGAGCAAGAATTGCGTTTTGAAAACGCAAAACCGCGAATGGGTACGACAAGATGCATACATCTAGATTTTATTGACTAGCTCGGATTATTAGAGATATCTCGTTTCTAATGAGTACACTTACATCGCTCCAATTAAGCTATCGCATCAGTAAAAATCGATATTATAGACAGTAGCAGCTCGATTAAATGAAGTGGTTTCTACAGCTCTAAAGAGATGCTTGTCGACTTTTAGTGTTACGCGGTTTCACTTTAATTTAGTATCGTTCGCACTTCATGTTTTTATGCGAATATGGTAGTATATCGAATCTGATTTAGGTTGTGTAGATGATGAGTCAGAGGTTTGGTTTTAGAACTTTAGTCAGCAATTGTGTCATTGTAATTTTTCAAAAATAAACTTGAATACCGGTTTACCAAGGTATATATGAAGTTAAAATTATCTTCAAGGTAATAAAATAAATGGCATCATTACTCTTTTAATTGTACACAGTACCTAACTTAATTAGTATCAAGTGACCACTCATAAAAAAACATATAAAGCTACACCTATTATGCATTAAAACAAGTTTACGTCCACACTACTTTTATGTGCATAGATCACACTACAAATAAGGCGGAAGCTTCATTATGTGGCCATTACAATAAATACCAATCTCCGTTGAACGTGTTCATCACAGTTTTCTTGAGAAAAATATTAAGAACGGATGCGCCCACAATTATAGACAGGAAGTCGAACAGTTTTCCAACAAATATGTGATGCCAATTTACTTGTAACCGCTCGTAAAAGCTTCTCGTGGAACCACTTGCATAATCGGTTATTGAACACAACCAACTTATGGTGTCGTTAAAAAACTTAGACACAATTTAACTTAAATAAAATAACCTATTAAGGCAGACATTCTAATGGAAACTATAATGCAACATTAGAAAAATCCAGTTTCACCACGTGGAGCAAACAATCGAAAATGATCATTACGTGATCGGAACTATTCGAGTATGAATCGGACCACTCACAAAGTACGGCGAGCAACAGAAACTGATGCCTTAAATCACGAACCACTCACGCGTAAAGTAAGTGAAAAAAAACGTTTATCAATTTTCGTTTTTATCGATTTGCCTTAATACAATTTACCGATTTCACAGGGGGACTTTTACCTCCATTTGCGCGAAAGCCAAAATAAACGTTGATTGTTTTCAGATACGACGCTTTGCGGGCTTTTTAAAATGATTGGCGGCGCTTGCGCTCGCGTGTTCGTTAATTCTCAACTATTTTTGCAAAACAATTAGGTAATTAAGGTCTTTTAACTTTTATGTGCTAAAGGTTTTTTACACTGGTGCGAGGAGAGATCATAAAGTTTATTAAGTGCTTATTATACTGCGAGAATTCTCAGTTAACTGGATGTAACAACGGGTTACTGAGAAATTTAATGTAAAAACTACATTAAAACTGTTGGGCTGGAGTTTTTCTGATCAATGAAATCAAGGACAAACTTCAATACAATGAATTGGCAAATCAAATATTGGAATAACGCCGGCTGATGGACAATCACTAAGAAATCTTACTAAGGTTTTATTTGCCTCCGATTAGAAGTGGTACATTATTTAATCATGTACGGACTTAGGTGCCTACTAAAAACTCAATCATGAAGAGGAAACGAGCGAACATTACAACGAAAGTTACTGTTCATCTAGTTAAATTAGCCATGGTTGGATTTGATGAAATTCTTCAGGATTTAATCTATCTTGAAAGAGAAAGGAAACATTTTTATGAATTATTTTATAGTTAGACCTTCGATGTTTTTCTACAGGAAGTCCATAAAAAGTTCAACAAAGCTCAGCAATTTGATTAAATTAAAAGATAGTCGAATTGAATTATGATTATGAGACTGAAATTTTTGACGACTAGAGGTCAAGGTCTGCACATAAAAATATCTAAAGTAATTAAGTCTGGTTTTATTAGTCATCTTAACCAAAACTGCAACTTTTATTTTGTCATGGTCTCTTAACATTCTGATTCAAAGTGGAGAGCGTGCAAAAAACCGCTCACATTGACATATCGCACACGCTCCGCGACGACGAAGTATCTAATATTTTTAGAGAAGCAACAGCTTATAGCTGGTATAAGTTTAGCGCGTGCTCGCTCAGTGTGTTAGAGCACTTATAACGGCTCGCCAAGTGCGGGCAGGCACGCGCGACTCCAAGAGCATCAATTACCGGGTCGTGAGCGCTCCTGCACTACAACCAATATAAATAAAAGCCGGCCAGCACACGCCACCGACCACAATTTCACAGTGGCGCAATTGTAAAATGCTAGATCGAAAAGGTCTCGGGTTCAAACTTCTTATCTTTATGTCAGACGTATTCCACATAGAACTTTAATGTTCGCGGCTGACAGATACGCTTTCCGCGGCGCACGTGCCGTTTGAACTTTAGACAAGGTCTACCAATCTATTTTGGATTTAGATGTGTTTCGTGGAAATAACTGTTGTGATCCTGTAAATATATTGATGATCCTTGATTTATAAGTGGTTTACTTACTATATGAATGCCGGTCGTGACTGCGGGCGAGGCGAAGTGGCACGCGCACCGCGTCACGGCGGCCGTACAAAAACGTCCAGCGAAGCGCGCTGCCGCCTTATTCTTCTATTTTTCGCGGCGCCTCCGTCCCATTTTCCCTTTCCTAACAATGGCCGCGGTCACGCACAGCGTTGATAAAAGCCGGATTGATTCGCTTTCGCTTCCCGCCGACGATGTCGCAGCGGGTGACGACATGGACGGCCCTTGCGGTAAACCCAGACGCTGTGAAATCAGCCTAATTCTTTGTTTTGAAGCAGACTGCTAATTTGACTTAGCTTAAAACATGAAGTGTCATATAAATCCTGGTCTCCTTAATAGGACTTATCTAAAATAGATCTCCAGAAAATTTGTGCGGACAAACATTTGCCATTTTGATGTGGACAGATTTAAACAACAGTTTGTGCTAAAGCGAGTGCCATTAATTAAGACTGTTGACGGAATCAACTTTGCTTGTTATGACCTAACCCACTTATGTCAAGGTATAATTACTCTTTGTTAATGTAGGTTCCAAGTTCCAACAGCGAGCGTAAAACAAAGTTAAATAAAGACCTTAAATCATATCTCAGTGAAATCACATTTATTGCGATATTGAATGTTGAAATAAAACCTTTTATTATTTCATAATAAAAAGGAAACATTAGTGTTTCCAAATTGTCGGTCGATTCGCGAAAAAGAAACTTTAATTTTATTATTGCAATTTGTCGGATGTATACGTCAATAGTGTCGTTAGTCCTTATCGAGGTGATTAAGAAACGTCAAATCGTCTTAAATTTCGGCTTTTTGGCAATCATTAAGGTCGATAAAAACAAAGAGGCTATATTTTAACGTCGTGTGAAATGGACCTGAAGCATCATCGTGTGCAGTCCGTCTTCATAATTATAATGGTTGCGAGTGGAGTGGTATAAAAACACGCTTTTTATTGAGACAATGATCCTGTTCTTTGCTTCTTCTGAAAGATTTTCAATAAAAGGCCGCTCTAAGTACCAACAGTTTTTCCGATCCTTATAGTTAAATAGCAACGGATAATAAATTACAACAAAAAAACTGATAAGCACACAACATATGCAATAGCTCTAAACACGATTCAAATAACATTTCGCTTTTGACGGAGAAAAAAATCTATTTGCTATTTAAGTTTATAAGATGGCAACACAGCAGTGGAAACATTGAAATACCAAGTATTTTCGTTACCCAACATAATACCTACTTATATTAAATTCAAAATACATAACATATTTATTCGCCATCGATCCTAAACATCGGTATTCCGCATTCCATGATGTAACTGTAGCGGTGACCATTTGTCAAGACTTACTGCGGACTTCAATTGCGACTTAAACTTCACCTTTAAAGGACAATACACAAAAGCTTAATCGATAATAGAACCCATATATCTAATTCGGTCCTAACCTTCGATGTTATTAGTTGCTTTTGATGTAACCATGAGTTTGGGATAGACGGGACATGTGCGGACTTTTACATTAGACCTTTCTTTTCTCATCTTTTTATTTGCATAGCAGCCAGTATAGAATAATTATTTGTAGTTTTATGTGATCTATAGAAAATACTTAGATATATGACTGAAAAATGGATTTAGGTATTTGGTAAAATATCGTTTTAAAAAGTTTATCATAAAATTGGTTTGGCCTGTAATCATAACATCCTTAAACGTTATCTGATTCTCCTACGCTTCCAGCTGAGGCCTTTTAATGGACAAGCCACAGAATTTTCTATTAAAAAATGCATACAATAACGTATTTCTGCTATATATAACCAGTCCAAAATAAAATAACTTTTGACGATTCAATCGACTCGATTATCGAATTTAATGGTCACCGTTCACCGCGTCGCAACCGGCGAACTATCGATCAGCGCGAGTGCGTTGCGTTATCTCGCTCGCCATTCGGAACAAACAAATTCAATTAGGATTAAGAAATTAAACCATGGCTCAAAGGAACCGCCGACCGCTTCCGATGATACCCGAAACAGTTCGTTGACATCCCATATCGGAATCCACAAATACAAACTACTTGTCTTTTAAGCGATCGAATCAATTAACCAACTGGTCTTTGTCCAAAACCGTCTTTGAAAGTTGTCTTACATTTATTTTTATCATAATATTTTCTATATGTGTTTGTCTGTGTGAATGAAAAAACTGGTCTTGTAATCTCCGGACCGATCTCTCTACAGTTTACGATACCTGTACATTAATCCTCGAGTGTAACCACCCTCTGCAAGTCATCAGAGAGCTAAAAACACGGAATTTTCAGAATGTAACGGAGAGAATTTAGACACGAATAATATACTGTTTTTATTATGTGAAAACGCGCGGCCAACTGACGCTGACTGCTTCTGTGTTGCGTTTATTTCGCCACGATGTTCTCAAACCATAAAAAACGCTCACGCAAATAAACGTTTTTTTGCAACAGCAGTAAGAGTCATAGTTGGTTGTGTAAGTTGGTTTCTTTTGATGCTACTGTTGGGCCGTAATGTCTCAAAAACTCGGGTACGTGAGAAAGGTTGCTCTACTTGCAGCACCTTTGACACAATATTCGATGTGTTGAACTCTTGTTGTAATTAAAGCTACAATTCACGTAACACGGCACATCGTAAGCAGCCTGTATGCCGTCTACGATGTGACCTTAGCACATTCACACCATTAAAAACTGTATAATTTTATGTAGACATTACATTACGAGACGTCGCTGAACGTTTATTGCCGTGACTCATCTTTATTCCGCGCTAGAACGAGTGTGGGGCATAAAGTTGTAAGCGTTAGTTAGCTGTTCCTCATCCAAGTAACAAATTTATTTGAGCTCGTTAAAAATGCAAGTTTAATAAAAAACGTCCAACCATTTTACAACTTGTAATTATCGTTTTATATTTTCTCATTTTGACCGTGTAGCCAAATGTTTTGTAGCAAAGTAAATACCTACTAGATTAAATTAAAGCAATTAAAAGAGAATATATTATCTTAAATGAAACCATTTAGAGATACTATAAATAAAAATTTAATGTATAAAGCATGCGCCCCGCTTCTATGAAGGTGTTATTTACGAGACGTCATCTATAAGGGGTAGTCGCACTACAAACTACTTTTCCTACGATCGAGTTTTCTCGCGGGGACCGGTCACATCAGATAGAGGAAACTGTCGTTTTCAATCGCAGAACCGGAGCGATGATTCTTCTTATCAAATTACGGTTCTTGTCGGATAGTGAAAATTTTCCCACATTTTCTCGGTGTACATCGACGTACAGATGATATAAATCAGGGTGAAATTGTTGGTTGCGCCCGCGCCGCCGCCGCTCGAGGCTGCTAATGGGTGGTTATTTGTAAGTTTTCACTGGACGCCCGTTACGCGCCATCGAGCTCTTGCTGCAACTCGACCGCTGTGACGCACGCCACTATTTTTACCCATAATCATAACACTTTCGTTTCATACTCAAAAAATTGTAAATCACGGTGAAAGAGAGATCTCAAGTTTTGAAAAGAAAATGATTGCGAGAAAAAGTAAAAGTCTGGTCCCGCAGTTATGAGAAGTTGGTAAATTAAAAGTGAAAAATTATTGTAATAAAAAGTTCCCTATAAAACAAAATGCCATAATAGAGTGACACAAATGTCTTAATTTAACATTTTTAATTGCGAGTTGCACAATAATGTGTGACTATTCTCACTGGCTAGCGATGGCGTCGTGAACAGCTGTATCAATTAATTAATATTAGATAATGATCGGTATGCGGTATTCGGTAACTGTCCCCTGCTGCGTCCTGTCGTGAGCTTGTCTCCTTAACTGTTGACTATCGAAAATCGATTAAAAGATCGCAATCTTTCATAATCGTTCCATTGTCCCTTATCTTTATAAAAAGTTAGCAGGTTGAGCAAGTCGCATTGTGTAGTTTATTAAATTATGAGTTATGGGAAATTACATCGTAGTTTTATTTAGAAACTGGTGAAAAAAACCGGAAAATTTATTTTAATGTCACGAAAAATAATTCGTCTTCTCATAGTTCTTTAGACTTTCAATAGCTAACGTTTATAATACCTATCGTTTCTTAATTTTAATTAGAAACCCTTTACGAGGACTGTTACATACAGATAAAATCTCAGTATTCCTACTTTAGTTTTATTATGTGTAATAGTAAGCAGGATAGTAATAAATAACATTGATTTTAGCCGATACTGAAATTTTCACACCCCTGAAAATACATCGTTCATTCAAAATACATGCCCCGTTCAATAAGCTTTATTAGATTTTGCGATCTAATGACAGCGCTATGGAACGGGACCGGTGAGTCCATTACGCGCAGACACGACCGCCGCCGGTCCGGGGATACCGCACGGTCTCATGCGAGGCGGCGAGCCTCCTTGCCGGATTGCCGCCATGGGATCTGGAGGCAAAAGCCCTCGCGCACGTATGGGAGTGGCGCGAGGAGGCAAAACGCCGGGGTGTAACTCCGCTGCCGCGAGAAATCACGGTACAGCGGACAGAGCTCCGGCGGGATCTCATGGCGACATGGAGGGTGCGATTGTCGCAACCCAGTGCTGGGCACGCCACAATAGCGGCGGTAAGTCCCCTCTTTGAGGAGTGGTTGGAGAGGCGCCACGGCGTCCTCACCTTCCGCCTGACACAGGTCCTCACCGGACACGGTTGTTTCGGGAGGTTCCTGTTTCGCATAAGGCGGGAGGAAACGCCCGGGTGTCACCATTGTGTGGATCGCCCGGAGGACACGGTGGAGCATACGGTGGAGGTATGCCCAGCTTGGGCGGAGCATCGCAGTGTCCTCGCGGAGGCGATTGGCGGCGGCGATCTCTCGCGTCCGGCCCTGGTCCAGGCCATGGTACGGAGCGAGAGGGAATGGCAAGCCGTCACCTCCTTCTGCGAAGCAGTAATGCTCGCGAAGGAGGAGGCGGAGCGGGTGAGGGAGAGAGCATTGCGCCCTCACGCCCCCACTAGCCGCCGCAGGAGACGCCCTGGGCGTCGGGAGTCGCCTGCAGATTCCCGGCCACCGTAGGCGCGGGCTTGCGGATGGCGAGCAATGGGTAGCTCGCTGTCCGGTAAGGACCAGGCCCGGGTCGACGGCGCGTTGTGTTCCACGCGCGCCTCAAAGAGATGTCAGCACAAAGTGACGGGGTCCGATAGGGCCGACGCCTCAGGGTCGCGGGTTATTCCACAGAGAAAACCGTGGCCCTGGCACAGGCAACTGAAGGAACACGGGTGGGTTTTAGTCAGTAAAAGTCTGACACGCCCTCCCGCTCCACCCAGAGCGGGAGAAGTCATTTGATGATTTCCCACCCAAAAAAAAAAAAAAAAAAAAAAAAAAAGGGGTGCAGCTTCCGACAAACGGTCTTTTTTTAATTAGTCCATTTAAAGGCTACGAAAAGATTCTTTTGGTTCGAAATGTATTATGTAATGGACAACTATGTAGTTGATAGACAGATTTAGAGCACTGATATGCTAAAAAAGGAATGAAGAAACTTAGAAATGATTGATTACGTATTACATTTTGCGTCTTAAAAAATGCCAATGCGTAGCTGGATATGTAACAGAGTTTCATTAGGGCAAAATACGTATCAGTTTGTGTATGCAAAAAGCTGAGCTGGGCGGAAATCGCATATGCCTATTACTATAGGCATAAATGTCCATAAATGTATCATAGCAACCTTAGGCCATAACTTGGGGTACGCAGAGCCGTAAGGCACAGAATCAGATTTTGTATTTGAACAAAGCCGCACCGCAACTCGCCTAAGGCCATCGAATGTCATTCCAAGATTCAACATTAGTTTCGCGTCTCGACAACCCTGATATATTTGTAAACTTTGACCACGGATATTAATACCAAACACGGTTTGAAGAAGTTTTAAACATCAGACCACATCAGTTTCGCTTTATTTTCTACCTAAAATTAAAATAAAATGTAAATTAACTAGTTTTTATGGTCAATTCCGCGCTTTATATGCGAAAAAGTTTACGCCAATTTGCAAGAGCGGACTTTGTTAGCAATTTAGTTTATAAGTAAACCGTGAACGAATTTATCGACCTAAGTAACCAATTCGATATGAAATGCAATTAGAGAATCGCGGTAGCAACTAGAAACAACTCCAAAGTTTTTTTTACAAAAAACGTTTTGTTCCTTAAGGAAAAATAGAGCACTACAAAACTTACATTTCCTTAATGACGTCATTGCAACAAAATCCCTGAAATACTCAAAAAACTGTGCCCACACTGATTTGACTAAATAGACAGTTTTACAATACATCAAACACACACATAAAAGGTATAATATCACCTCAAAGTCCTAAATCCCCGCACAGACAGCCGCTACAACATTGAATGACAACAAAATATCTAAAGCATTCCGTCTTATCTCAACATGTTTATAGCTTACCCATTTACAAATATTTGAATACATATTTTGCAACACTATGGCAGTGTTCACCATGACTGTGCCTCTCTATAAACTAAGACATTCCGAATACCGATACCAAATTGCTTCCAAATAGTTTCTGATCGAGATCTACGATACTATCGGGGTTTAAAGACAATCTCGACTTGAAATCGGGTATTCAATTATGTCAGCTAACACTTGTTTAGATATATTTTGTGCTGGCGGTGCCTTTTTAGTCGAAGCCTATGCTGGAAACCATTCTCAGAACTATAGGAACATATTTTCACAATTCTGAGTAAATAGAAACAGTCCTTCCAAAACGACGCTAGATGGCGCTGCGTCTAGCCTAAAGTAAAAACAAACGCTCTGTTATTTAAAAAAAAAAAAAAACTATAGGCGCTGTTAAGTGAACAAAACCTAAGTGAACCAATAAAACATCACCTAATACGTAAGTGACAGTGTTGTCCACGGATTTTATTCACAAACTGTGAAGTAAATACGAATTAAACTTTGAATAATAAACTCTGTCTTATAATAAGAAACATTAAGAAAATACAACATTAACAATCTAAATAAACAAAAGATTGCAAACCATAAAATTGTGACCTAAGTTCTTCCATAAGGAGTGATTATTTCATGTACTTTGAAAAGGACATTAATGAATACTTAATAGCTTCTATCAAAGTAAACATCTGGCCAACTTATTTGAATAGAATTTAATAAGCTGTCAGTTTTACAACGTACCCTACAAAATACAAAGTAGAACCTCAACAGCACAAGTTGAGTACGTTACAATTAAGCAGTGGACATTTTGATAGCTTAACTTTAAAGGCCCCATCACAAAATAATGGGCAATGATGTACAAATTCCCATTGATGAATTCCTGACTCATCTGATGGGCTTCTCATTCAATAGGACGATTTACATTGAGATGTAGACAGTCTTAGCTAGTTGACAGAAGCAATAAAATTATGTCAAGAAGTCGTAACTTGTTATAGATCTACCATAACTAAGGTTGTAAAACTATCTCATAACGGTTACCAAACGTCAACAGTAGAACTTAGACGTTCTGATGAACCATAGGAAGGAAGAAGATAAATTTAATTAAAATAAATTTAAAAAAAAACTTTTTACTCAGACTTTTAAACCCGTGCAAAAAAAAAAAACTCCATTCTTCCATACTAATATTATAAATTCGATATAGAAACTCTGCCCCTAGTTACATTCACGACTAAACTACTGAACGGATTTCGATCAGATTTGGCAATTAGATAGAAATTGGCATCCGATGGGAATAATATAGGCTAATTTTTATCCGGGTTGATTGGGCGAAGCCGCAGGTAGAAGCTAGTAAACATTGCAATTATTTATTTTCTAACGGGTAAATGAGTATTAACCCCGTGTGTGAAATAATTTACACAAAGTAAAGCAACTGTCTGGGTTCGAACCTACGACCTACAACTCGTAAGTCGCGGCCGTTACCACTGGGCCACCACTGCTCTCTCTACCTGCCCTAACCTGCCCTGCAGATATGATAAACATTATAACGAACCACCAGGATAAGCGTGTTTATTATCTCAGTACTTACATTGTAACGATCGCAAATATGCTCCTACACATTCCCCTGGAATCATATATTACCTTTACCATTTAAGACATCCATTGTACAAACGAATAATAGAAGAATGTCTTATGTTTTGCCAAAACGTGAGATTAAAATTCCATAGCACTTGAACATGAAACAATTTTCGTCACCCAATGATTGTCGATCAAACAGTCACATTTATCAAGATCAGCGCGTGCGCATCAATCGCAATGACTATTAAATGGAGTCATGCAGCTTGAATGGTTGCAGTATTGAATGTGGCCGACACTAAATACCTACGCTTCGTTTCATCATATGCGTTATATTAGGTGTATCGGTTATTTGTTGACTACGGTTTCGTTGTGGGTGTGCTTGATAATTTTACAGTTCAAACGCACTAAAGTTATAAAAGCTCCTATCTCCAAACATTTTCAGTTCAGTAATTGCCTAGTCTTTTTACAGACAAATTTGGTCAATTTTTGGGACTGTCTGCAAAGACTTCTTTTAGTGTCTATGTTCACAGCATGTCTGTATGAGACAACCTTATAATTTTGAAAAAATATGTTTTTGTTACCGCCGTCTTTATTTTAAACTACTTGAAAACTAGCAAAAAAGCACTTACAGTCGACAATTCCAGTAAGATAACAACGATCAAATTCGCAAAACTCGTATTCGTTTAAATGAAACTGACAAGTGTGAACAATGCAATCTTTCGTTGGTCGCACTTAGGGTTTAATACACATTATAATAAGAAAACTCACAGATAATAGCGACTCCAGATCCAGCCTGTCCCATCTTGCTGTCCTCCCGTCAGCGACGCCCTAAGCCGAGGTCCGTACCCCACAGGGGGTGCCCTTAGCGAGCGTTCGCTTAGTAATGTAAGTAGTTTTACGCCCCTGTCTGGAGGCTTTGAGTCCGCTTAAGGCAGCCACAGGATAGTCCGGTTAAGTAGTCACGACCTCTCAAGGTCAACTACGAGATGCCATCTTCTAAAAAAAAAAAAATAGATACGCTCCCTATTTAGACAGTGTAAACAGTGCACGTCTATGTAGCTCAAATTGGTTTGTTTTGGTAGTGTTCTAGATTTAGGTCTTCTAGTCACGCTTTATTTTTACTTTTGTCTCTAATATTCATGACGTCAATTGCCATGCATACCTGTTATTTGCATAGTTACTGAAATGCTAATTTTAATTGTTATTTAATTAGAATCGTAATTGACTGTTCTGTTGGTG
This sequence comes from Dasypolia templi, assembly GCA_963555695.1. Taxonomy (NCBI): domain Eukaryota; kingdom Metazoa; phylum Arthropoda; class Insecta; order Lepidoptera; family Noctuidae; genus Dasypolia; species Dasypolia templi. The sequence goes on from OY743157.1 coordinate 9,794,282, forward strand.
TGGTTATTCTAAATAAATAAATAAACCTGTAAATCTTTCATATCATCTATTTCATAGAATTGAAGTATTTTACACAAACATTATACATCACTTGAATCTAGGTATTGGACAACCGTAGCATTCCATCCTAAAGTTTAGATCCTACATCTATAACCTACTGATTTACTCTCAGATATGTCAAGAGCGACGTTTTGTTGCACATAGTGAATAGAGCTTTGATTATTTGAGCATGTTTGTGATTATTACAACTTTAGAAGTCCCAGCCTCACTCATGTCCTTTAAATAGATGACCTCAAAAGATTAGGGTTTTGACGGGCAAAAGCTGCAAAATAGCTTGTGTAGTGCGTCCCGGGAAGGTTTTGATACTTGGTAGAAAAATTCGGCGTTGTGTAGAAATGATATTGGGGAATCTTTTTAATAATATGTAAATTAAACTATAAGTCAATTCATGTCCTGTCTATTTCATTCTCAATAATTATAGTGGTTTACATTAAACGTGTTTGATTTCAATGTTACATTAGGTACACAAAAATAGCATGCAACCCCAATCGATATTCGCCGGGTTGCAAATTAGGATTATGTACATACAAATCAGTTTTCGTAACGTATCAAGCCGCTTACATCCGCCGTCTAGCACCGTGGTGCATTAAACAGTGCGCGTGGGCAGATCCGTCCACATTTCTATGATGAATCGGTCGCCGGCGCCGCCATGTTACGAAAATTCGCCACAATTTGCATATAGATACGATCCTACGACGTCGGTTGAACCTCCAATACTTCATAGCATTGTTACAAGCATTATTTATCTAACGACCACCACACTGGTCCAATGGCTCCACAATAAACATGGCAATTGACGCCTACTTATCGACGCCAGCGAATTACTACAATGTTGTAAACACAATTTACAATGCAAATAATATTAAAAATTTGTGTGCTTAATGCATATTTGCTCCAACACTGAATAAGTTAAGACATCGTCAAAATTTCAATGCAAATTTTATACATGGTTCTTTACTCAATTTTTGTCTACCAATGCGGGCACCAAAGCCTTTTAGGAATCTTAGGAACTCGTCCGTTTTGTATAAGTCAACTTGTATCTGCTAAGATAATATTATAGCACTCGTAGTCATGTGCTAAACTTCACATTACTGGCCATCTAGATACCACTTATTTATCACACACATATTAAATATTATTTGTATGGACTTTCCTCGAATACATACATACATAGATTTAGATAGACATTCTGCATTTCCTTGATCACACTTTTTTAAATTGTCTTTCTCAAGGAACTACTATCAATCAGCACCTTTAATTGAAATTATCAACAACGTCATTATTTCTCGTGTCTTTTGTTTCAACTACAAACAAATTGGATAACAAAATTACCGTTAAACCCAATGACCTCAAGGTGAAACAAAGACTAGCCCAACAAAGCCCCGGTCAGCTGTTTGCGAAACATTCAGCATTAGAACGTCACAAAACCAATGCGCGCGCGCATGATTGATGGCCGACACGTGGGCGGGGGACACACGCTGAAAATGCGATCCAAATTACACGTTATAGAATAGGGCTGTGCCTAATTAGTGTTTGATTTATCGATAAAGTTAGTAGAGATACTCGATTTTAGATGCTTAATTTTGTGGTTATTGTCATGTTTATTGACATGTCTTAAAAGAAGCGTCATGTATTATTTTTTACATTTGTGTGACATGAACCACTGAAGTTGAACCCAGATTACTATTTTAGGACAATTGTTAAACTGAGACAGCCCTAAGCAACAATAGCATTATTTCAAATCTGATGATGGATATGGACACATCAGTCTGTAGTGCTTATTAAGCTATCATTACTTCAATGCTGTTAAATCCAATCAACTGTTCTCGTTCAGGAATCCATTAAACCGTAATTTTTTCTCGTCACTTAAGATAAGTAAAACCGCTTTTAAACCTAAGTTTTACTAACAGCTATTTGATCTAAGCAGTCTAAACGAAAATGACATTTAAGACAACAAGAGCATAAAGTAGGTAAGTAATGATAAATGTTAATTAATCGAAAGGAAGACTACTACATAACACTACACACACTAAATCCTTAGTTTAGGGTACACTAAGCTGCGCGTGACTGTATCTGATGGAATATTAAACAGTAAACGTAATTACGTGAAATGTATACTGTTTCAAATTTAATAGCGCATCGCACGCGTTGCGCACGCGCCTCTAATGACCTGCGCGATTCTGCTACCACTACCTATTTTACTACGATTCTAAATACAAAATCAATTCTATATATTTTGAACTCTATTTTATAGTTAATAAATAGAATTTGGGAATGGCGAGTTTGTAAGAATAATTATTGGAATTGGCGCTGCGAGTGAAGTTCTGATAAGATGTATTGAAATTAATTTAATAAATGCAATCAGTTTATGCGAGCTGTCTTAAGTTTAGACATGTTTCGCGAATTAAACGAAAATGAAGTATTTAATGTTTCAATAAGATGACTACTTACATGTTTTTTCTCAACTAGGCTACCTTCACGATCGTAACCATTTATTGCTGAATAAAACCTTATAAATAACTGAAAAAAAAAACTAAGCTATCCCAATTAAATATCTAAATACATTATGAGCGTAGTATTACCATGTCAATATTAAAAAATCAATTGTAGCATAAAATATAATCTAATGTAATTGTTACTAAACATTGCAGAATCGACCGTCTCGTCTCTAATGACCTTTCGAGACGATCCATCTTCAATTCATTTTTATTCAAACCGTATTCATTCCATTCAGTTTAGACATTTCGTGCGTAAACGATGCAACCGACGAGTATTCAATACGATTTATTTAAGGTCGATTTTGATACATTAAACGGATATTTGTACACAATACGTATCTAACGAATTGTGCATAAATCGCTTAATAATATTAATCAGCATGTCATTTGATTTGTTAAGATTTATTGCTTCAGTTCTGCTTGTACTTTTTGTTTGACGTTCACAAGTGGCTTCGTTGCATCACGTTGTGTGTTTCTATTTAAAAATTATGTACACTTCGTTAAGTTTTAAAGTAAATGTGAAATATTTAATGAGCCAATGATATATGATGTGCAATTTTAAGGTAGCGAAATATTACCTAACTCCAAAATTTCAATATAAAAAGTGATTATGTCCGTGGTATAGTCATTATTTAAAATGAAATGAAATTCAATAAAGACCGCTCTAAATATCTAGACAGCTAATATTAATGCACACACACAAAACAATAGTTGTCTTCAAATAGCTTCCCGACACCGTTACAGTAATGAAAAATATAAAATAAATAATAACAACATAAATAACATCCGTGTTGTAAACCGCGGCCCGAGGCGAAGTTCTCAATTATCCGGCTTCTTCAGTTATATGCATTAGTGGAACATATTTATGTTGAACATTTGTTGAGTCGTCTGTCCGGGGCTTAATAGCGCGTAGGCGTAATAAGAGCAATTGAATATTTTTTTATTTGTTTGGTTACTAGTAATTATAAACAAGAGATAAAATATTTGTTTTGTATGAGATACGGAAGAAATTAAAAAAAACTGTATTTCTCAGAGACAATAGATCCTTAGCTAATGAACAACGCATGATAATACGAGTATCTTTTAACCATCTTTTATTTGGAATTTATGAAACATCTAATCTACAAAGCCAATTTATTCAAACACAAAGAGGCAGGAAAACACTCTTTTGCCCCATCAAGCTTATGAGGGGAAAGAAACAAACGCTTTCTACTCTTCATTACAAGGAAGATTTAAGTTTTTACATAATTACGACATATGTGTATCGAACCGTAGTATTTTCTACATTAAGTGTGCGGATTTCACAATTTTCCGATACGTGTAGAGGATGTATAAGACATTAAAATATAATTGAGAAAATAGGACTTTTCTGCCAATCTTCTTATTAAATAACTCCCCAACACTGAATCATTACGAGAAGATTAAACCTACAATAATACTCAAAGACTTATCTAAAAATAATCAGTTAGTTGAATTCTTAGTCTATTCTAATTAGAAACCATTAAATTATAATCGGTAAATACATCGATTCGTGCATCGATATCATTTAATTCAACATCGGTAAAGCCGTAACGTATATTATTTTACGAGGGAAGTTAGATCTCATAGATTCTCATTCTTGGCTCATAAAGTGTCATTGGCACCGGTTTGCGTCTGCGCATTGTAACTTGACACTTATTGAAATAACTGGACGCATCGGTATCGATTTGAAATGGATTCGCGATGTCGATTCGATTGTCTTAGGATATCGAATCTCGTATGAGCAATATTGTTCGCAATCGCTACTGCTGAGCATGAGGTCCTGGGTTCGATTCCTAGGTCGGGCAACGTGTTATTGGGTTTTTCTATCTGGAATTTCTCAGTAGCAGCCCGAAGTCTGGATTTGTGCCCGGTAGATGGCAATAGGCTCGCCCCCTATTACATGGGACTTAAACATAACTGGCGAAATGTGGGTGTACTATAGGTACACCTCTGCCCAACCCTTCGGGGAAACAAGGCGTGATGTTATGTTATGTTCGCATCAAATATTTTTGTAAGAGTATATACTGTGTTTGTTGTTATGGTTCAGCTTTGTCTTTGCCGTTCGATATTAATTTGTTAACTTTACAACAATCAGTCATCACATTTGACCGTGCTATGTAAAGATACAATTTTTTTTTTCTGTTACCTATTTATATGTACCTAGTTGTCACAGGCTGTAAAAGCTGTATTGCGATCCTTTAATTTTATGTGACATTCCTTGGTTCGATTTTCGCAATGAGCATAATCAAAAGATCCGTAAGTACAAATACATTTTTCTAAATGCAGTGTTACGTTCCCTTACATCTAAAACCTTCTTTGATAAATTGCTACCAGCGCAAAAAGCCCCGCTGATGACATAAAATGTACAAATTAAAAAAAAAACCGTAAGGAAGTTTCAAGGAAAATGAGCGTAAAGTGGATGGTAGAATTACCTACGGTGACTCAGAGCTGACTCATATTTCCTTGCATATCCCTATCCTTGACATTTCAAAAGCTTCTTTTTAGGGCAGCCATCGTAATGTGCACTTACCTCCCACAAAATCGCTGGTAAAAACTGCAATGGTCGAAGCAATACTCATATAATAATATTCTCTGAATGAAATGAGTGTATAAAAACGAAATCATTACGCATCTAGACGCTTTTGCACATGGGTGTAAGCGCAGGATTCGATTGTAAAAAATGGAGTAAAGTGCTTCTCGCTGACGTTTCCGCATTGCTATGTAATTTTGAATCATTGGGCCTGAGAATTGAATGAACTCTCTTGTGAGTATCAATTCCTTCTTGCCAACCACCTAGTTTTAACACCTGTCTTTATTTTGTGAGTCTCTTCGTACGTAACCACAGGCTTGAATCATTTCAGTGTTCTTTAACCCAATTTCATGGAAACGAAATCTGTTTCAGGAGTTGTCCTACCTAAACCTTGCTCTAGTGAGCAGCCATTGACGATTCAAGAAAGGAAGCCATTCTTTCCAGCGTTACTTGACGAACGGTCGCCTCAAGCATTTAGTGCCAAAATGCTGCCATTTTCAAAGAAATATATACCTCAATCGATCTTCTATTTCACATACTTAATTTCCATCCGAAATGTGCATAAGTAATCGTGGTAGCGACAGCATTATGGTTAATATTCGTCGGTGTTGAGCATGCGTAGGCGGCGTATACCTACAGTGCCTTGATGTTCATGAACAACAGCTCAATTTGTTTCGTTTACACACAGGGTTGCCACGTCGTGGAAACTTTTCCAAGTTTATCAGTTCATTTTATCACACTATTAAAGTGTGCTTACAAAGTTTATAGTCTAATAAAAAATATTAGGAACCTTGAATAATAGTGTGTTGCAAATTATAGTTTTCGATATCAAATCAGTAATTGTGATTCAATTTGTAACGAAGGCTGCTTCACACATCTAAGTTTGGGTTCGAAACCTCTAACCCGAACTTAAAGGAAAGTAGATAAATAATTATAACAATGTATCAAAAATTTAGTGTGTCAACAGTTTTATAGTATAGTCTGTCTTACATAAAATATATTAATTGGTTGTGTTAACTTTATAGTTTGCTTACTAATCTAAGTAGCAGTACCTGCCTACTTACTTACTTAAAATTAAAAGATCGAAAAAAAAGAGATAATCACAAATATCGATACTCGATACTAAATTACAGATGACAGTAGTCTCCAGGACTTGAAATAAATTGTAAAATATTTCTGCTTTATACCTTCATCATCTTTCCGAGTCAGCCCTGCGCAAGCGCATCAGTATTCTCAAGACGAACCGAATTTCTCCGAAGCTTTTTTACTTACGTCGATAATTCAACTAGACAGAATTTTTCTTCCCCAATCATTGATTTATGAAGGCATTCAATGGGATGTCTTAATTTAGTAGCTTCAGGCAGGTCGTGAGTGGGAGTATCTCTGATGACCCGAAAATACATTCAGGGTTAGCGATGAAGAAATAAATCAAATTTATTGTGCGTTGTCCGTAATACGGCCCTTTGTGCGATCTTCGTATGTAAATCATGGCGGTCTACACACCTTGCGGACCATGGGACAGGAGTTTTTTTTTTAAATAAAAAGTTCCTGCATATATAAATAATACTAATTGTTTATAATTGGATAAAGACCTCAGCAAAATACTCTTGTTGACCTTTAATTCAAGAATTCTGCAAAAGATGAAAAAACTCCCTCTGACGCAAATGTAAAATACCTGGAATTGCTAAATCCTCAAGCAAAAGAGATCAATTTGTATAAGTTTTTTGGAATAATTGAACCGACAATTTAACATAACATCACGCATGTAATCCCAGAAGGGTTAGGTAGAGGTGTTTCTATAGTACACCCACATTTCGCCAGTTATGTTTAAGTCCTATCACTCCCATGTAATAGGGCGAGCCTATTGCCAACTGAGAAATTTTTGAAAAAAAAAAAAAACACTTTGCCCGTCCTGGGAATCGAACCTAGGACCTCATGCTCAGCATTAGCTCTTGCGACCGCTAGGCCAACGAGGCAGTCCAATCAACGAGAATTTGTGTTAGATATAAGACTGCTATCAGATACCGTTTTGTGCTAACTGATACTCTTCAACAAACAAACACAAAATCATTTACCCATTCAACCTAACCACTGGCAATTAATTATATATACCCGCATAAATACATTTAGTGCACCTACATTGAAGCCTAGACTCACTTTATGGCATCATAGAAAGACTAAGTAGAATTTGCTTCATTAGCACGCTAGATCGTTTATTTAGCCACACTTGATTGTAAACTCTGAACAGGCTAGTATCAAAGACTATCGAATTTCAACTAATGTAACTAGGAAAGAGAAATGTTAACTCGGATTGTATTTATTGTATATTGACTGTGCGTTGTGTGCGTACTAGGAGCCATGTTGGTTGTAGGTAAAATATCACCTAGAAATATCGTGTCCTTTTACAATTTCTATAATGAAGACATCTTTTATCGCCAAAATATTTAAACGGTCTGTAATTTATTTGATCGTTTCATAGAATATTGACACAGTTATTCACCAATTTTGGTACAGGTTTTTATCTTGTCTTTAAAAGCTTCGTTCACTACAAGACTTACTTTCTTCACATTCAAATTTCACATATGTTACGACTGACAATTTAATTGTAGGTAATTCCTTCAAACATTAATCAAATTACTGCCAACACTGTTGGCCTTTATTTCCGTTTCCCTAACAAACAATATACATACGGACTCCACAGGCACCAAGTAACCCACAACGTAATCATTTCGAACAATAGTTTGTAACAAGGAAGTGTTCTCTAAGCACCAAGTTATCGATAGTACCTAAGTGCAGTGGACAGAGGGCAGTGTCGCATGCACCGTTGTATGCCCGGTGCCCCCCTTGCATACTTTCACCACTCGCTTCCCGATACATCGATAACAAGCGTTTGGACTGCACCAGCGCACGAGTAACTGGCGAAGAGCTTTCGTTTCCGATGATAATGGACTGGATTAGGAAGTGTATCTGTTACGTAATGATAGGTATTAAATCTTAGATGTGATTGAGTTTTCTTTGATGTCTTAATAGGAATTGTGTTTCGCATTTACTCCAGTTTTATTGCTGTAGTAAAGTTCCAATCTTTTGTACAGCCACAAATGAAAATCATAAATTCCTTCTTGCAATAAAACTTCACTTCTTTTGTTCAGCAGCAAACCGGAAGAATCTTATGATATTTTGTCTCAAATATTTTTTATTTCGACAATAATTTCACGCACGCAACAATTCTATTTACTCGCACAACTAACTAGCTCGTTGCAAACGGATCATCAAAGCATTTTCCGTCGGCGCAAGCGCTTGTTTCACATTACTTATACAGAGCGGCACTCGTAGGAAGCAACACAACAAATGCCTACAGGCTGTCTTTATTTTAACTGTTTTATTGTTGGTACCTAGTGCTCCTAGTTGTGGACTTGTAACCCCTACGTACTCGAGAAGTTAACGATGGTTATTAGAGGAGTGTTTTGTTTTGATCCTCGTTTATCAGTGTTGGAAACTGCTGGGTTACTTGCTGTAGTGTTTCTGTAATAACGGGATTAAAAGGACACTTAACGAAGCCGAGAGTCACTAGTACTCCCAGTCATTGTACTTTTTTTATTGCACTGGACCATACCTGGGAACCGTCTCGCTACGGAGATATTGAAGGTCAAAATTCCAACTTTTACTGACGTTTTTGTTTTTTACGAAAACCCGTTTTTAATGTTATAACACAACTTTTTAAATACCCCCTCGACCCCCGTACCGTGGCATGCACCCGCATGCAAGCTAGTCGTATAAGCACAATGTTTTGCGTGCGTTACATTAATTACCGTAAAACGGGGTGAATACGGATGCAGGGGTGAATCGAAACGAAACTTTAAAAGGGATTTTAATATTAAAATGATAATGGTTGTTGCCAAAAATGTCTCGTATCTGTTGACTGTATTATAATTAACGATTAAGTGCCCCTGTTGGCAACAAACTATATTATTTCAATGTTAAAATCCTTTTTAAAGTTTCGTTTCGATTCACCCCTGCATCCCTATTCACCCCGTTTTACCGTTACATTAATCAGCAGCATAATTGCGTAACACATTTTCGTAAACGATTACGACTAATCTGTTTGATTTTGACAGTTCAACAACATTCATTGCGTTATTTACATTATTGAGTAGATTTTTTTGTCGAACTAATGAAGCAATGGTTTGGCAATCTGTTTCAAAACGATTCAAATTCCGATTGATTGTGAATTACACAATTAAGGTACAGTACCGCAAGCAGCAAATTTTCACACCAAAAATTAAATTCGTTTCCCAACAATTATTTTTGTGCTATGTTTGATGTAGGACAGAATGCGTAGGCGATGTGATGGGTCTTTTTACACCTTGTATATTGACTTGCAGATACAGCTAGAACTCGATTTTTCCAATGTAAAAATGCTACATTTTCACAAAGGATTTAACTCAATATTCTTTGATAGTAAGATTTAACTCAATATGTAGACTGCCTCGTTGGTCTAGTGGTCGCAATCGCTACTGCTGAGCATGAGGTCCTGGGTTCGATTCCCAGGTCGGGCAACGTGTTATTGGGTTTTTCTATCTGGAATTTCTCAGTAGCAGCCCGAAGTCTGGATTTGTGCCCGGTAGATGGCAATAGGCTCGCCCCCTATTACATGGGACTTAAACATAACTGGCGAAATGTGGGTGTACTATAGGTACACCTCTGCCCAACCCTTCGGGGAAACAAGGCGTGATGTTATGTTATAAAATCAATCGTGCAAAAATACAATGTAATTTTTTTCAACTCAAAGCGTTTATTTCTATTTAACCATTTACGGGAGTTTGAGTTATCAAGAAGTCGTTCAGTCAGAAAAATTTAGTTAATTGCACATTCCAAAGCTTAGTACATATAATGAAATGATACCTACGGAAATTGTAGGCTGCGGAATTAACTTATAAAGCAACAAGAAGATGTAGTTACAAAAATTTAAAAGAGTTTGCTTAGACGGTTTGGTCATGTTGTGAGGATGAATGAAAGGCATTGACTCTTTTACAGGGCAGATGTGGATGGAAACACCGAGAGGGGATGTCCTTGGAGGGCATAATTACAGTGACTTTATTGGTGATGTTCTTCAGAAAGTTCAGGTGCAACCAGCGTGCGTGTATGACGCAAAAGGATGTACGGATCGGAACAGGTGGCGTTCTGTTTTTTCTGCCTATCCCCATGGGAAGAAGGATAGAGTTTATGTATGTATGTATGTATGATACCTACAAACTAACTATCACAATTAATTCACACCAAGCACATTGGTAAGACCAACAGATATTTTGTCAACAAGTGAATGTTTAAAAGCGTTAAGATGTAATCTGTCAGCACAGCAGCCTCATCTTACGCAAGATGGCTGCCGTTTCAACATATCACTAAAGTCCCAAAATAATTCGTTCGTTGGTGTGTAAACAGTCCAATTTACGCTTATGCGGCGTTTTTTTAAATCTTTTAAACTCACTTTCCTTCGAGCGGTCGCCCGTTGAAAGTTTACGAGGTGATTAAAATGTTGTCGGCTTCTGCGGTGAGACATTGACGCGGCAGTCGCACGCTGATTTGTTCGTAAATCGTAGATGATACAGCAGGCAAGCGATCATTGCACATTCATTTATAATACCAGAGTATTATTGAACCACTGCAGGGCAAAGGCCTCTTTTCATACAGAGAAGGCATGAGCTTTGATCACCACACTTGCTCAAGACGAGTTTGCTGTTGCAGAAATATATAATCTATAGTTCAGATAAATTATTCAGAAACAATTGCAATATGACATGTCCAGCACTGAACTCACAAGCTTGACTGTTAATGGCTGACAGTTTATGAGGGCGTCAAAAAGAAAAGCCCATAATTTTCTCGTGTTTGATTGAATTGAAACAAAGATGTCTGAAAGCTTTATTAAAAATGTTAGAGATGTGAAGCTATAATTTATTCAGTTAAATTATCTTATACTGCGAAATAAATGGCGGCATTTAACAAAAAGGCTGGTCAGAGGTGCAGCGTGAAAAGTTCAAGTCGCCTTTATTATTGTCGGCCTTCATTAAAAGATGGCATTTTAACTATACCACTAAGGTATCGTGTTTAAAACTATATATAATAAGCCCTTGCTTCTGAAAGCGTTTTCAAACTTTATTTTTTTTTTGCGAATTTATCGAAGTTTGTTTGTTCTTATTTTACTTGGCAAATCACTGATACAAAGCTTATGATAAAGAAAGGAATGCCTGACGCCTGGAAGGGTTTGGGCGCCCCCAAACCCCAGCCCCCCTTCTAAGCATCAGGCATCATTCTCGAGAGCCAACTCGAATCGACCCTTGCGGTATGCATCTAGGTTATCTCGCGTCTTTTTCCTGGGCAGGCCTCGGAGGCGTAATACCTAAATATTTCAGAAAAAACAATCGAATCAATAACTAAACTCAACAGTTTTTAAACGTTTTTCCTTAAACAAACAGATTTATTTAATTATAGTTTCTTCTTATCTTACCATAACCTTTCCAGTGACACGCATTAACATTTTACTTTCTTTATTACCTTTTTATGTGCAACAAATGTGTGAAAGATAAGATGGACTGTTGCGACATGCGTTCTTTTTCCTCTTCTTGTGAAGGGATGACTAAGTGTCGAAAGGATGGACAGCATCGATCTGTGGATAGTGACGTCATGAAAATTTGCGGTATGAAAGCCAATCTGTCGCAATCTGACAAATTATCCACTAGACCAGGACAAGTTTAGTCACCAAACTTGTGTGACTAAACTTGTCCTGGTCAATCAATATATTAAGGTATATAATCACGGCGAATCAAACGCAAGCCTGCCAATATAAAACCTACTTCGCAGTCAACTACAATTAGCTTTAATTATCAAAAACCCCCATAATTCGGTGAATGCCAACGTCCCACTAATCCTTATAAACTGGATCTGCTATAAAAATCTTGACATAATAATTATGAGACATAACGTGAACAAAGCCTCCGCCTTGCCCCACATCGTAAGCGGGTTAATGACGCCGATCACTCAATGTTGAGATCTTCATACGATACACTGACTTTATGTATTGTGAATAACTCATCTGCAGTGAATTAAGTGAATAAGTAATTAAGGTGCAGTAACGTGTTACTTTATTTGGGTAATTTGGGGAATATACTGTTAAGGGGCAGTCTGTGGGGCTGGATTGTTAATTAAACTTGAATATTGAGCCTTAAAAAGTATCTAGTCGTATAAAATTAAGCACATCATTTGATCCACGTTTATTGTAAGATTTTAATAAAAGAATTATTGGTGTCAAAGAGGAATTAACTAATAATACTAAAAACTACCTCATTAAGCTCTTATTTAGTTGCAAATGAAACGCAACAAAAAACATGTCTAATAATACCCATTACATCGGTCCAGAAATCATTTGTCTCATCCTAACTACTGACGAGCATCTGTTCAAGTAATTCGTTGATGTCTAAACTATGAATGACCTTATACTAAACATTCCTTGCCAGCTAATCAGTAGTAAAATAAGTCCCACCAACAGGATTGATGGCCACAAAAAAAGCCGTTCCACTAAGATATTATTAATTAAAAACTGAACTATGTTTTTTATAGCACATCTACTTATAACTTATTGGAAATTTATTTAACAACTTCAAATAGATTAAAAAAATCGTAAATTACCAAATCAAGATCAAAAACTGGAGCACTTTTATCAAATATTTATAATATGCCAATCATACGTATTTACGACTTTATTCATTGATTTATTTATATTTATTGGTTTGGGTTTAGAAACTAGTTACTGTAATCGGCGTGCTAGCCTTTAAACATACTACTGTAGGTTCTCATTCTTCAGATGTGAAAAGTGTGATCAAAACGAAGACCACAGAAGACTGACTTTTAAGGTCTTCGTTTTGATAAAACTTTTTGACCTTCAGTCAATGGCTGGCTCGATAATGTTATTAAAAAAGCGTATTGGTATACATGTATCAGTCCAAACCATTGTATTTATGAAGTTTTAATCGAAATTATTAGAATTTGAAATTATTACTTTGCTGTTTTAAGCTTCTTCCTGTGCTTATCGAACCATTCTTATAGAACGAGCGCTTTTCCGTCTCGGCTCGTCTTGTTAACGAGTCCGTAGTAGGACCAAAAACAGATAAACTAGGAAGAGTTTTTGTGTTTTATGGCTGCTGATTACTTACAACGTTGATAAAGTGTCGTCAAGTTCCAAGTAGCCGCCATCATTGACGTACTCAATCAAAGTACGGAAGAGCAATAAAATGTCATAAACTGCTATACTTTATTTTTATGAGATAAAAAATCTTAATATATCAATTAAATTGCGTCTTTAATAGCTTTTACTATGTCCTTAGATTAATAGCTTAACTTCTGAACGTTTTGATACCTAATTAATTTAGATTACGGTAAATTATACAGTAGTTAAATTGATTTTTAAAAGGTCAGAACATAAAAACTTTTACAACATTTAGCTTTATTTTTTCAGGCTTCGGCCTCCACACATTTGTATTAAAAACAATTGATAGAGTTCGTTTTATTATGGTGAAGCAAAATAAAAATAGTTTGTGATTTTTCATTTACTATTTGCTTTGCTTTTTCTTTTCCTTTAAGTCTTTATTTCCACGAGCACAGTAATATGTAGTTACAGATAATCAATCAGCAGTTCAATGTGTGTAATTAAAAAAAATATTTACACGAATTCTTAAGCGGAACAGAAATTAATCATCACTCAATTGTACTTTAATTAATGAAATATTTATCTGTTATAATTTCTCCGTTAAAAACAATCATGCACATGCAACAAGCCGCCGAAATGTCTCGGTGTTGAATTTCACAATGTTTTAATTGCCGAAAGAAATTTCGGCTTTTTATCAGGCGATGCCGACAGCCGATTGCTGCCGATTTTAAATTGAATTATGTACCGGTACGATACGAACTCTGACAAATATTACACACGCACGTATGCTAATATTAAACGCAGGAAATTTTAATTCGATTAATTTAAATACGTAGTCGACATTCGGGATATTAAGGCTACATTCGTGGAACTGTCAAATATTATGCAAAGATCCCACTCATTCTTGAATGTGTCATAGCCACAGAAATAAGAAAGAGGGTTCTAACATACAAGTATCAGCCAGGACGCGTAGATGAAATGAATAAAAGAAATCTGTCATTCTGTTTATTCTATCAGTCATTTTGTCTATTCTTCATGCTACGGGTGTAGGAAGATATATCTCTATTTGTCTAATAATCAATTTTCTCATTCCAATATGCTTTTTCAGTTTGTTAAGTTATTGGCCCTATGCAGAGATACCCAAGTTACATGAAATTAGATGGTTGCCGATGGGAAGCTCTTTGCAACCGTTCACAATTTTCTCCATTCTCCAAAGACAACTTTATTCACCTTCCTATCAGAAAACATACCATTTAATTTTATTAAAGCCAAGAATTCTAATCAAATGATTAGCATAAAAAAGAACTCAACACTTAATATTAGAGGCAGTTCATCAAGTAACGCGTAATAAACTTGGAATGTTCCAAATTAATTTAATTACAGTACTCTAAAACATGATGAGCTCAAATGTATCGTATTTGTGATATTTTTTATAACGCATCAATATTTTTACAATCAAAATAACTACTTTAGTGGGTTTATGAGCACTCTAATTTGATATCATTCGTCAAACTAGATCATAAAGACGAGTAGATAATTGGTAGTTATTTTATTAGTAAGAGTAGTACACACATTAGGTGCTCAAATTACTAGTTTATCTCGATAAAATAAATAAATATATAAAAATTTAAATTAAGTTTGTATATTTATATGTTTGGCTGTTTGTTACTCAATCACTCAAAAACGGCTGAAGTGACGAAATTTGGCACACAGAGAGTTTATAACTTGGATTAACACAAAAAGTACTTTTTATCCCGTTATTACGTTCCCATGGTATAATTTCCGACGTCCACGCAGGCAAAGCCGCGGGTAAAGGCTAGTCTTATATATGCTTCAGTATTTTCTATGCTTCAAATTCTCGTTAAACCATAGCAGCTAACATCAATAATTTATATGTTGACCATAAATTATCGATAATATGTACACTTACGTTGTCCGGTCAAATATGTGCATCCTGAATTGCTCACAACGGTGTTTTATGCTCCCAGCCTTAAATAGCCATAGAAATCTTCATTCCTGAATACGATGACACCAATAAAAATAATTCCCTTCGCGCAAACCATAACTCAGTAAACACATAAGCGTCAAGTGGGCACAACGTCGCATTCATTAGGCCGTCCGGGCCACTCCGGGCGTACGCTCGCTGGCTAGGCCTGACTGCCCGGGCACTGAGTAGACGAGGCTTGCGCAAATGTGTACCACGGTTTATTGGCCACATGAAATATTATTAGTTTTCAATCGCGTCCGCTTGTCCGCCTGTCCGTTCGGTTGTCGCCGGATGCGTGTCTAACTATATTGATGGGACCAGTCCGCTCGCGATTATTGCGCTATGCCAATTTCACTTCGCGCATTCAACCTGATTTAATTGCAGCGAATAAATCGCACCCTATATATCGAGAACATTCCCTCCTTCAATCAGCGACCCGCGAAAAAGAGCAAAGAAAGTGCAATACAATTTATACACCCAATTAAATTAGAGTTAAAAACAACTTCGATAATGAGGCAATCAATAAGGTATGTTTTTACAGTGGCGTGTTCCTTTGAAGCGTTTTTCGTTAACAATGATCGAATTTAGCTCAAATTAAAGTTTCGTTAAAATTCCGTGGCTGCTTTGTATATTCACGTCCGCGACAAGAATTTAATGATAAACATAAATTTGACAGAAGCCTGTTTACTGTGAGCGCGTCGCCTTAACGAGACATCTGAATCAAAGACAATGGGTGGTAACTGCCGCTTAATTGATTTGTTCCAGGCAGCGCTGCTGGCCGGCCGGGCTGCGAGGTGCCCTTGCGCACGTGCTTCGAAATTATTGCCGTTACGTAAACCAATAAGTATTAAAAATCAACCGGTGGATAAAAGTTATTGAGTCTGATTACTCTCGCTATAGCCTTCAATATATTTTTATGTACGTGTATACGTGTTCTGTCATTTTTGAGAGTTGAGGCCAGAAACGAAAGGTGTTCTTTCACAAAAAGCAACTCTCGTTTTTCGCAATGCTTATCAGTCACTCAAAATAAAGCGTTTATTACATATTTTATTGTAAAGTTATTATCTGTGGCTGATTCAATGTTTGCGTAACGAGATAGGTACCGTATAATTTAGCGTAACGATCTTATATTGGGAGTTCATAAAATTTAATACAAAATCAATAACCATAAAATGGAATAATATCTAATGATGATTTAATGGTTGCCGTGGCCATCATAAACCGATATGTTAAACACGGTGATCCGCGGTGCATTAACGGGCGGTAAGTACGTGCGCCCGCGCACCGACGCGTCAATTACGTTGTTATCTAGACTCCCCGTTTTTTCATCTAGTCCAGTGTGCCTACAACGTAACGATTACTTGATGATTTTCCTCATAATACTCCGAGACAAATTGCGAACAGGATAATTCTATTAATTCCATTTGAAGCTAAAACTGGAAACTTGATACATGTAGGCTACTAGTTGTTGCCCGCGGGTTCGTCTACGATCCAAGCTGAAAGTAGCCTTACCCAGGGCGTCTTTCTGTGTAACAAAGTTCATCCAAATCCGTCCAGCCGTTTTGGCGCAAACAAACAAACTAACTTTCGCATTTATAATACTTAGTAGTTAGGATTACGATCATTTTCATTTCTGTTACTAAGAAGTAAGTTGTCGATTATTCACTTGCAGGCATGTTGATTGTTACTTAATAATAAACTGTAAGCAGCAACGAAATAACCTGCATCAGTGTCCTGTGAAATTATCTTCTAAGATAATTTTTAATTGCATAATACATAATCAGCTTATTATGTTCCCACTGCTTGGACACGGGCCTCCTCTTTGTGAAAGGGAGATCGGGCCCAGCGCGGGTTGGTAGATGTCACATGTCTTCGAATTTTTGGTTCTAAGACATACCGGTTTCCTCATGATGTTTTCCTTCACCGTTTTGAGAGCAGTGGTGATGAAATAATTTTCACAAAGTAAAGCGCCTGTCTCGGTTCGAACCTACGACCTACAATTCGTAAGTCGCGGCCGTTACCACCACTACTAATTGACACTACATAATTCAAAATCAGGTGTAGTTTAGTGCTAGAATAAATGAAGTGTTAATATAATGCTAGTTATATAAGTGAAGTGAAAACGGCATGTGACGCAGATGTCCCTCTAACAAGAGCGAGTGTCCGAGCGGTATCTAAATTCCGCACGACCGACGCGACGTGAGCCCGCGCACCGGTGAAATCAATGCGGAGTTGCCAACTGTTTCACATTTATCATAAAAAAAATAATGATAGGTACTACTCGAGATTTAAACAAATTATGTTTAAGTACAGAAACGCAAAAAAAAAGTTTTAAGACTTAAGCTTAAAAATTAGAATTTTCGGCTACCTGACAAACAAAAGTAGAAAATAATTAATCATTGCCTGCTTCATACATTACTTACAAGTAATTTGTAACATAGATAAGTAGCTATCACATTAATTAATAATTTAATTTAAAAAAACTTTTTTGTTACAGGTAATTATCAACAAACTACAACCAGCTTTGAAACTTGAACGTTATAAATCAACGTTCAACAGTAATGGAGAAAAACGGAATGGTAATAACTTTATAAATGCTCTCAATGGTTGTTAACCCCCGTCCAGTTTCACCACAAGAACCAGTTCACAAGTTCTTGTTGCCGATGCATCGATCCTCGGTAATAGTAATTAACGATACCACCCCGTGAAATCGAATTATGTCGACAAATCGAGTCGGAATCATCGGTCAAACGTGTGCCTTGTGTCCTATTACGTACTCGACACAGTGTTATACTGTGTCGAGTGTTAAATTATCGTTTTGACAATGGAAAGTATGTGTTATTAGATATTGTAGGACTGGCATAGTGCGCCTTGTTATATGCCATAACTCTATAAGTGGCTTTTAATAAAAATGAAATCAAATACTAACCTGAAAAAGCGTACCAAATCGATAAATGTTCTAAATGATCGATTGTTATCGCACAACAATCACAACGTGTTTCAATACCTTTATATAATTTCCTCTTGGGCGATGGTGATGCAAAGTCGAAAAAAAACGAAATCACGTCGCGACGTACGTGTGGTAGGTCTTGAGTTCATCGTAATAAAAGAAGGGAAAGTTGCAGTCCTAATTATTGAGAGTACACAGTTTTTTTGCACATATTGGAGTATTGCGCCCACCCTCTGAAACACGATCGCGACCATATTAACTTGACCTACCACGCCTTCTTTCAAGTTATTACTGAAAATGCACAAAGATGATGCACCGCTACAGGTCTTTATACCCTGGCCGCCAAGTAATGATCTTCTCGCGTGTGGTCTTCCGCTTAAGAATTTCGAATTCGATTTTAAGAATACAATTACAGAAAAGTCAATAACAGCAAATTTACATACTAATGATCTAATTTCAATCAGCAATCTCAATTAACTAAGCAAAAAACACAGCAAATGATTTGCCAATTAAAGCGGAATTCAAATTAGGTATGTTGAGTATATAATTACGTCAAGATATCGATCTCGATGAAATGGTTGTTATTTTCTACAAAAAATCTCAGAGCGCAGTGCGACGGAATGCGCGTCTACATGTATTTATCAGAGTCGTCTAGGTCTATCGTAAAACACTACAAGTGTTCGAGATTGTAACTAAATAAAGAGCGGTTTCACCGTTAATGGCTACTGACATCTTCGGTACATCGGCTATACCTAATGTCAATACTAGTTTTATGACGGGGACACGTTTTATCGATAGTCGATATTTTCCTTAATATATTCTGAAACTGTGGATTTCACTTATGTCTACAGGTTTCTACTTAGAATTAGCATGAAACATTTAAAGTAATAATTCAAGGGCACAGCAAGACAGAGCAGTGGTGGCCCAGTGGTAACGGCCGCGACTTACGAGGTGTAGTAGGTCGTAGGTTCGAACCCAGACAGGCGCTTTATTTGTGTACATTATTTCAACACTACTGCTCTCAAAACGGTGAAGGAAAACAACGTGAGGAAACCGGCATGTCTACGAACCAAAAATTCGAAGACATGTGACATCTACCAACCCCCACTGGGCCCGCGTGGTGGATTACGTCCCACTCCCTCTCACAGAGAGGAGACCTGTGTCCCAGCAGTGGGAACATAATAGGCTGAATATGTACAACAAGACAAGCATTAGATTGTGTCTAATGCTTGTCTTGCTGTACATATTAACAGAAGCTGGCTGTAGAAAATAGACTTATAAAAACCGTGTTAAATCAACATCAAATTAAAACTAACGATGCATTTCTAAAGGTTCGAGCGTAGTATCGATAGTTTATCGGTGCTAGTGGTGTCACATCACTCGGAATTAGTGCACGCTTGCCGGACGGACAAGATCAGTATGTAAAGCAGGTGCGAGGTTGTGCCGTGTAAGGCGTAATGGCTTGAAGGCTTTCCAGGAGACTTCCTCTGCTTAAGAGAAAGTCTTTCGACGCCTCTGTTCATTGGTGATTTAATTCAACCGTTCTGGTGCTGGTGATGTAATTGTATTTTTTATAATAAAGAGATTACGCAAGCTGAGCTTGATTCTGTGCTTATGTGTGGCATTATACATTTAATTGATTGTAAATGTTCGTTTTTAATGACGATGAGATCAGTCGAAAATATTGTGTGAAACAAAATTGCAAAATACTTAAAATGTTCTATAATAATTGGAATGATGACAATTTTTTTATTTTTGTCTCAAAAGACTGTTTGTTTCCAAATAGCGCAAACTATATAACAAAAAGTGTAAAAGCTTAAAAAATTGTCAAGTTATAAACGTTTTAAGATAATTGTTAGACAAGGACAGCACTATCGTAGAAGTGACGTCACGACTATGCAGCTTCATACTAGCGCCGTACATTGTCAGTACCGCGCGACAAGGACGGCAATAATCCCCTCTAAAAACTTTTAAAGCGTGCATCTGCTTCAAATTTACACCGATTTAACAGATTCTTTCGATTATCTCATTTTCACTAAGCCTTCTTTGAAATTACATAATTTTATGAACATTTTAATATAAGTCATCATCCCAATTGGTAGAGTATAGATTTTTACAGAAGCTCGGCTTTATTATGAATAGGTACAAAATCTTAGTGCCGATTTCACTGTTGAAACTGAACGCGATCAGCACTTTTAAAACCAGTTCAAGAGCTTTCAGTGTCAATATTCCATAACAGTTTTGACAGTGACAGCACTTGAACGCGAACTACCAACAACATGAACTAGTACAATTAGTAATGAATAAAAACTCCAAAAGCTACCTCATTAAATAATGTGTTACAATAAATTTTATCGCTAACCGATGCCACTTTGTTTCCGTTACGCATGACGCGTTCAACATTAAACATAGATGATTATTTCGTAACATATCTTATTGCTACTAGTTCTTTCTCAGTAGAACAGGAAGGCAGCCGGTTCTCTCTTCGTAATTAATTAAATACATTATCGAAATCGGAGCTCATTGCGGTGCTTTGATACTTTTAGGCCGTGATTATTTAGTAAGCACTCTTTAGAAATTAATGTTGAAATTATAGGAAATGGTAATTAGATTGATACTGTGGCCACACGTTGTTTTGTCAATTAGGGTATCAAATGATGGACGGGTTCCTTAAACATTATTATCTATCTAGGTATTATTATCTATATTATTATATTACGGTTTCACAGAGAATCTCTTAAATTATCTACTTGTTTTCGTTTCAATTATTAAAATTGTTTGTGCAATCGAATAGCTCCGACCCAATAAATTTAAGCATCCAATAGCAATAAATAAGGAAGAAGCGATAAACACAATTCTATTAAATATATTTCAATATTATCATCAAATAACGAGTGACGCAATAAATAACCAAAGCGCGGTAGGACATCGTAAACCTGAAAATCTCAAATCTATAAACACAAAATGTGAATAAGAAGCTGGTACTTGATAGGTTGTAGATAAAGTACCTACATGACGTCCACCGTCTTACAAACATGAATTTATTTGAGCTTCTACAGTTAGCAGCAAATCAATAACGGCGGGTTGCGCTTGCGCATCGGAAGCGGCGCAACCCGCCCCCGCGCCATTGTGCGCGCCTGCCGCCATCTATCGGCCTCGCGAGGTACTTTATTACCGTCCGCCGCGTAATGTTCAGTTAGGCCCTTTATTACCGCGTTGATGATTTCTAATAGATACCAATTCAGTTAAGAATACCAATATTGAATTTCTCGCTGTCGCTGGTAAAAGTTGTTCTTCGTTTATGCCATTATTCGAACTATTAGTTCTGCGAGACTACTCTCAAAGGTTGAGAGTCAGTTACACCGATTGTATCTAATGAAATCAATAAAAACATTTCTACGTGTGTAGCAAATACAAAAAGTCACTAACCACCCATTAAAAGAAAAGTATTTTTACTTTATTCCAATTTGAGGCACATAAAACTTCAGAAAAATTAAGCAATGCTCTTTCAATTAAGTCTGAGTTGCACGTTGCACAATATATCGAACCAATCTTAACAGGATTACAGAGAATTTCGAAAGCATCAGTCACAGACCCGACCAAAAAGGCCGGTAACAAAAGTCCTCAAGTTTCTTAATTAAACACGTTGCTATTTAAACGCCAAGGCGAACTCAATACTATTTTTTATGTTCCTTTAATGAAGCCCATAAACGGATCCGTCGTACGCTCCAGAATTTGCATTGATCTTAATGTAATTGCATATAGGAAATTTCTTCGTCGGTGCACCAATTTGGATCCAACTTGTCCACTTGATTAGTTGATGGTCCATTCAGTGTTTGATTGCATCCATGTAACACGTCACTTTTGTTTAGACTTTATTTATCGGAACTTTCTTTATGTAATTGCTTACGAGAGCTAAGCTAATTTTAGTAAAGTTGAACCAAAATCAATGCTTCAAGTCTTTCAAATAAACAGTTGGCTCAATGAGATATAACTCTCTCCGAATGAGTTCATTGCATTGAAATCCAATATCAATATTTCACTATTATTGTTGGAGAATACAGCAGGACTAAACCGAATTAATTCCCAATATTCTAAACCGCGTAATTCTCTTCGGTACTTTATTATAATGGGCTTAGAGCAATGAAATAAATCGTCACGTCAACACTAATAACTTGATACACACGTGGGTAGTATCCTGAGACCTTAATACCAAATGTTCTAGCTGAATTGTATTCACACATAAATAAAAAAGTTGAAACTGTCAAAAATTTAAACAATAAAATATAAGATGTTATTGATTATTCATACATCAATAATAAATTCAGTGCATATAAAGATACACACAGAAAAAATAATATAGCAGCAACAGGAAAATCTTCGACTGACAGGTTACACGTGCCGCCATAGGGCAAATAAATACGACAATTTTTTTAAAATATTATCTTCATAAATAAGAAGACAGAGGAAATTAACTACGCAAAAGAGTAATCCTAGTTTATACTGGAAGTGACAAGATTTGTAATAATATAGAAGAAATAAGAATAGCCTATGATAAAGACAAATTAAATCTTGAAACCGTATCATTGTTTGTTTAACAAGCTCGACTTGTATAACACATGCTCATCAATATAAAATGTCGCGTATACATAGCATTAACACTTAACAATCGTCTGGCATATCATCCCGAGGAATCTGCCAGACATTTGAAGTGAATGCCAAGGCTTGAGCACGTGGGCTGTCCATTGTAACCGTCTGTCATTGTTAATTTGTAGTGGCAAAATTGGGCCAGCTCTATTATTGTGACATTATTATAAATGTTGCGATATCAATATGAAAAGGCATTTGGCATCGTAGGATAACTTGTTTCAGGACCTTTACGTTTTTGTGGTGCGAAATTAGTCATGTTTGACCAATCTTCCGCCTTTCAATGTTTTTTTGTCTGCCTTTATTGTCTTCTTGAGGCACCGAATGGAAAAATACCGTTAAGATATTTGAACGTCAATAAAACTGATTACCTATCTAGAACAGGTTGACCTTTTATTGAAATATTTTGATAATTTGTCACGATCATTGATCAGTAAGCAGTGCAGCAGTGTGCTGCTGGGGTGTTTGTTGCGCCACTTCTTCTTCCCAGCTAAAGCACTAGGAAGTGGTGACGGGCGGGCGTTTTGGAGGACTGTCTTATGTAATTTTGACGTCCGAAAAGTGCCGATTCTCAGCCTAATTTGAATAAATGACTTTTAATTTTTTGATTTTGTAAGTTCAATTCCTTTATTATCAAAAATAGATATTTCAATTCTAGATAAATTTCGTTCTGCTCCAATTATAATGTTTTCGTAACCTCCATGACGAAAACTTTATAATATAAAATATAATATGTATCTTCTTGAGATGATTTATTGGGGGTTTTTATTTATCATCTTCAAGGGATTTATGTGAAAGAAACTGACGACCGCTACGGTAGAAATGAAACACCATAGTTAATGTAGACCTAATACTTACGTAGCGGCTCTATTCAACCACAAACTAAATTCACACCTTACATTAAATTGTACTAAGGGACTCATCACAAAACAGCTGTTAACCACATCCAGCTCAATGATTGGATACTCCAACCGACTTTTAGACGTAGTAACTGTAAAATAATCACCTCAAAACGATGTAATATTAAAAGCGTAGGTTGCGTAAGTACTAGGGCAGCATGAGGCATGAAGATCTTGACCCACAGCATTATGTCCCGCAAACTGGCGATTATCCCGCATACTTACGACCCGCCTTCATTGTAGCGGCTTCTATGCCCGTAATGACTGCCCGAGGCTGGTCTACATCTGTGTGTTATCTTGCAGAAGGTCGATTGCCTGTAATGTGCCTGATTAACAGGTGCTGCTGTTATGTAATGCGAGCTTGATGGCTTGACCATTGTGAAGTGTTGAAGGTGAATGTCTTGGTAGAATCTTTAGTGGAAAATACTGCACAGAGGAGAACGGGACTATTCAATAAATACATATGTGGGCATTATTTGAGTAAAACCTGTAATCTTAAAATAATAGTTTTCGAGAAAAAGGTATGAAGACTTTGAACAGATTTCTGTTAGAGTTGGTTGACATTTGATTTCCAAATAATTAATTTAAGCTACTTCATCAAATGAAACTCAACATTTAACTACCACCAACACTAAAGCACTTAACATGTCATCTAAAACGAAATCTAAAATGTAGCAATTTCGTTACATAAACCGTGCAATACTTAACGGTGTGCACGAGGCATATAAATGAAATACAAAATGCAGTATGAACACATGGGTATGACAAAAAGCACATACACACTGGCCTCGTTGGTCTCTGATGCCGATGCTCTAATGAGATGCAATTATGAGGGTCAGAGCTGATAAGCTTGAATAGTGACGTGATTTGAACTATTGTTCAGAAATAGATCGAGTTGTAGGAAGTTATAGAGTAGGATTATAATTGCAAATGAGACAGGTGTGTGTTAAAGATAAATTTCCATCTTTTATTTTGTAGCTCATCCACATTTTAACAATAATTTTAATTAGAATGTCTTCTCGCCTTGATTCAGTGTCTACTTTCATATAGCAAAAACTATCCCAGTAAAATTAACTTTATTGCAGCACTCTCAATTCCAAGTATGATACCTACTTTCACGTATTTTTTTATCACATCTTCCACCGCGACCACCGCGACCACTCAACCACCAGCAATCATCACCAGAACTTACTCGAGCATGATGTATTAAATCCGATGGCATCACTATTATTACCATTTACATACGCGCTCCATATTCAGAGCAATCTAATCCGTACGTAAAGTACCGATACATATACGTAGTTGTTACATGACTTTATGAAGACTGGTTTCCCTGTTAGACGGTATCTTTTGAATCTATTGACGAGTTTTCACTGTCGATGTCGAGTGCTGCTTCAAAATAAATTGTTGGGTCTGAATAATATTCTGCATTATTAGATGAGGAGTTAAGAGCGATGTGAGTCTCCTCTTTAAGTATTTTAAAGCTTCTTTATGGAATATCTCGTTGAAGAAGAAAGTGATTAATTAACATAACATAACATACATTATAGTACACCCACGTTTCGCCAGTTATGCTTAAGTCCCATGTAATAGGGGGCGAGCACAAATCTTAATTAAATAAGACCGTTAATGGACATACAAGACTCCTCGAAGGTATTGCACATACACAAAAAAGATTATCCCGCAATTTTTTTTTTTACCAATTATAGTAAATGAAAGTCCCCATATTTTAACCCTAAACACGACGTTAAAGAGACAACTTACAAAAACTAGTCATTAATTTTTGACCAGATGTTCGGTAAAAACGAGTAATATCTCAATTTTGACTTGGAACAGGCGATTTATCACGTGTGAGTACTATGATCATCTGTGCAATGCATAAATCTTACCTTGGCAAGATCTTGAACGCCGCGATATCGGCGCAAACGCAACAAATTACTGTAATCATAGGCGCATGCACACAATTTTAACCATTTCATAACTATACCAGTGTCATTACATCGCACACATGCATAGACCATTTCTATGAGTGTACTGCCAATGTGTGTGTACAATGTTAGTCTGTGATTTGTATAAAATTAAAATATGATAGTTGATTTGAAATCGCCAATGTAAAGAGGTGTGATACCGCCCTATTAAGACTTTTTATATATTTCTATTATCTATAATTAACACCAACGTCTACTTTTTTATCATGTTTCTTTCTGTTCTAAATGTTTATGTTTGGTTTGTGTACCTTGTTGCGAGAATGAGCTAGCAAGTAGCTATTTTTGTTAGTCCAATTTCATTCCACACTAGATTTATATTTTTGGTTCACACCACAATGCCGTTTTTACGCTAATTTTGAGCGGAACGAATGCATTTCGGTGCATAACAAATCTGGCGAGTAGTTCTGAACAGAATTGGATAACAATGTTGTAAGGAACTGAATGAATAAATAGATAATTTAAGAATACTATTCAGAATAGCTAATATTTTTTTGCTTTTCTGTGAACATTTTTCACTACGAGGTGTACATTGTTTGTTTTCCTTTAAGTGTAATAACTGTTACAAGGAATTGAAGTGTGTGTTATGAAATAAAGTAGAAGAATTACTATGAGCTGTTAGTTTTTTATTAATTTTAATTAATGAGTGGGTTTACGTTTGACTAATTCTAGAACCGGTATGTAACATATTTCTAACACAGGTCCATGGTACATGGTTTTATGACGTAAAAAAACCGTGATATCTAAAAGACGGTTTTATTTAAGTCCTATGACTAGGTATAAGTATTTAATCAGACAGATTTAATAAAACTAAACGTGAAAAACTATTTTGTGTCTCTAAGCTTTAGTTTCATGTGTAAAACGAGCTTATAATATAATATCACATACGACGTTCTAACAGCTAATTGACAAGTGAATCCGTAGGCCATAACCGGTTTAATAACAATAGATAAACACACACGCACATAATGAGTGATCTTGCTAGGGAGGAGACAACCTTGCCCGACTTCCAGCCGATATACATCACTAGTTATAGGTTATGATGATATCACTCTACTCTCGAGGTGATATGATGTGATACTAACATTAAAATTGATAAAAATACACTGTACAGCGGGGCCAACATGTGCCAAGCGACAATATTTTGCGAACGCACTGTCTCCAAGATGAGTTATGAGTTGATATGACTCAACTTCAACATTAAATATGTCTTGAAGAGGTAAAGAAGGTGTCATTACAATTCATTTTGTCAACAAACGAATCTAAAATGACAAATTTTCTCGACTCGAACGTGAATTATGTCTTCTTGTCTCATAGAACGACATTCTACTTGAACATTTTACTAATTTTATGAACGGCTCGCACTTGACTATAAGTATGTCATGATTGTGTTCGTGAAATCCCGAACTAGTAACACTAATAGTTCCATATACAGTATCCCCCGTATCTTCGGGTTTCCCCTAGCTGTGGCAGTTGGATGAAGCAATCTGTGCAATTATAATTATCCAATCTAATTTCCCCACATAACATCACGCCTGTTATCCCAGAAGGGTTAGGCAGAGGTGTACTATACTATACCCGCATTTCGCTAGTTATGTCCCGTGTAATAGGGGTCGAGCCGTTTGCCATCAACCGGGCACAAATCCAGACTCCGGGCTGCTACTGAGAAATCCTAGATAGAAAAACCTAATTACACTTTGCCCGACCTGGGAATCGAACCCAGGACCTCATGCTCAGCAGTAGCTCTTCACTAGACCAACGAGGCAGTCTAATTCCTTTGATGGAAATAATGAAAATCGTAATCTACAATTTTTACAGATATTTAAGGCTTTACCTTTGTGGTATTCCCATTTTGTATTATTACCTTGACCTACCTATTTGAAACAAGCCTAAAATAAACACCTTATACAAGTTTGTAATTGGAATAATGCTGTTCCACCTTCTAACACAAAACCCAAAACAACTTATCACAACATTTAAAAAAAAAACATCTCATATTACATTGAGAATCGATCGCGTTATTTACGTTACGCTGAAAACATTATCAAATTCGCTGATAGACAAGCATCCTTATAAAACAAAGGTTTTTTTTTAATTTATATAAACAGATGTTTTTAGGGTTCCCTACCTCAAAAAGGAAAAAACGGAACCCAAAGGGAACTTCGTTGTCTGTCTGTCTGTCAGTCTGTCAAGACCCTTTTTCTCAGTTACGCGTGCAGGTATCAATATCAAATACGTAGGTCTGCGGTCCCTAAGAGCTCAAAAAAAACAAGCTTCATTTTTTAAATTAAAATAATTCGGTAATCTATGCAACATAAATGCATACTTCCCGTTCAACAAGAATCAGGAAATTTGCAAGAAGTCTAATCAAGCCTTACAGCAAGTCAAGCTAAAGTTCGAAAATCGTTAAGTTGTAGTTTCATAAATTTATTACGACGGGTTATGTAGTCTTGATTTAAAGATCAAAATGGCATATTTTGTCGTTAAATTAAGATCAGCTAAAGTTAAACTCGGCTTTATAGAAAACTTAATCAAAACTTGGCAAGTTAAGTTGCTCTTCAACGAAGGTAGTTAAAAAATCCAATTATATTTTTATTTGAATTAGATCTGCTTCATTTATAATTTAGTATTCAAACTTTATTAATCTTACAAAGTAAAGTTAATAAATAGCATAAAAACTTAATTTAGATAATCATAGCTTCAATTTTTTTTAACTGTGTTAATGAGTTCATATTCCTTATAAGCTGGTTAACATAATAATAAAAATGCGTAAGTGGATGATTTCAAAGATCTTGCTTTAGTTGTTCACTGTTTGTTTAGTCACTGTGCCAACATTATAAGTATGTCCACGGATATAATCCAAAATTATGAAACTGTAGCAAATTATGATAAAATCTAAATCTGTTATTTAATAGGTGTTTGAGCAATCTAGATAATTAGCATGAGCCCAGTGACATCTACTTACTTCACCTGATATATAAAATTATACCAAAACAACTTAGTTACGCCGGTTTAATTAATTCATGCGATTATTATCTCTACCTTTATCGGAATAACATCAAAAATTGCTTATACTTTGACACTTGATTCGATCTGCATTTGACATCCCGTCTGATAAAAATAATTCAGACTTATAAAAAGCGGGTAGTGGTAAAGTCACAGCTTAATTTCGTAGTTGCGTAATCAGCCTAAAATGTTCCCACTGCTGGGACACAAACTCTCCAAACCTCCTCTCTGTGAGTGGGCCGTAATCCACCGCGCGGGCCCAGCGCGGCTTGGTAGATGTCACATGTCTTTGGATTTTTGGTTTTAGGACATGCCGGTTTCTTCACGATTTTTTTATCTTCACTGTGAATTACGACGATATAAGCAGGAAACAATTACAGCTTTGGCAGTTGAGAAAAACTGTTATTCTTCTCATGGACGTCTTAAAGTTATGCTTATTATGGTTACAACAAAAATGTTTATTATGTAGGTATTTGATATGTTTCTTGAAAATTATCAATTATGGATGGAGTTGGAAATGAAAGCTAAAGAAAAGACAGAGGGATTGTGTGAGGAATCATATGAAATTGTATAAAGATGCAGATGAAAAGGGAGTGAATGATATCGTGACAGTTGACAGCCCCCCTGTCAACTGTCACGCTATGATTCAAACACTTTTCTGGATATGAATAATGGAAGGAGAAAACGTGTTGCACCAACCGCAAGTAGCAAGGGACAAGAGCAGGAAGAAAATGAGCATAATGTCAGCCCCTCCCGACCCTTGCTCGACCCAGCCCGCGCCGCTGAGCCTGTAGCTTTAAATTCGTCCCTAAATCACTCAAATCCTGATCCAGCTAGTCCCCTGCTGCCCTCTCCCAGCGACACCCTAAGCCGAGGTTCGTACCCCGTAGGGGGTGCCCTTAGCGTTGTCGCTTAGTTTTTAAGTTAGTACATAAGTTTAAGTCCTGGCTGGAGGTCTTAATTTATTAGGGCAACCACAGGCAAGTCCGTCTAAGCAGACGACAACCTCATAGGTTGACCTGCGAGATGCCATTTATAAAAAAAAAAAAAGCATAATGTCATGAAAATAATTAGGTATAACTCAGGGGGGATCACATATAAATTGTATTTACTTTCCTTGTATAGTTTATACGTAAGCTTCAATAATACTTATTTTTCCACTAAGTTATAGATGATGTTATAACAACATCCTGTCACTCTTATTTAGACAAGTAGTGGTATATGGTGGTCGGTGGACACAGACTTCCGAAATTTATAGTTATTTTTCACTTTGTAGTGTTTTTTTTGGAAGTCGGTTGTTTATTTTTGTACAAAAGTTTTTAAACTTTAATTTCTGCTTGATTTACCTAAGTTTGGCATCGAATTACATATTACTAGATGTCTTGACAACACAAAATCTATATGATAAACCTACCATTACGTCACCTATACTCATATGTGTGCCAGTAATATAAAGCGGGGTCAGTACAGCACTGAATCCTCAGCAACAATGCTAACTACTCTATTAACATAAAATAGATGTTATAAATGGAACATATGGAAGGTCACTATATTTATTTTCTAGTATCGATACTTTACAAAAGCGAGTGTAACTGTCTGTCTATCTACAACTTCTTCACGCTTAATGGCCAAAGTGATTAAGATGAAAGGGCACACACCTGGTCTAGAACATAGAATTCTTTTGTTCCTAATTGTACGATCCCGTGAAATACTTTCTGGACTTCCACGCGAGCAAAACCGCGGACAAAAGCAAGTACATTAATAGTAGAAGTAATATGAGAAGGAATGTGGTGATCGCCGATCGTTAGTTGATTTAATATGATATAATTTTTAAGTGGACATCAGTACGCACCCTAAATGGATGTGGTTGCGTTGATTCGATAAAAAGTTGTGCTGCGCAAACGAAATAAATGAGTACAGTCATGCACGTAAGCTCTTTGTTTCAAGTCATCATGTGTTGAGTAGGATATTTTGTTAGATTATAGTATGATCAATATATTATTTAATACTACGTTTACTTCTAGAATAAAGAGCTACCCAAACAGCTTAAAACTTTCGAATCTGTACGTAACCCCTTACACCCGTCAAAATACTTAACTTTCTACTCTAACAAATGGGTTCGCAGCGAGAGAAATATAATTAAAATCTAATGGTCTGCAGTCTTACCTTTACGAGTGACACTATCATCTTTACAGCAACATTCTACACTTACATACTTAGTAATATTAATTGAGTTATAAACTGTGGGTTTACGATCTGTCAAAGTGAAATCTAATAAGCTAATATGATACAGATAATACCAATATTTATTGTGGAGGCCGTTAATTGCGTATATCTTCTTTCTGTAAAATAATGTAACGGTTTTTTAAGTTTTACTACTGAATAAAACAATATTTCAAATGGGCCACTTGATATCTTTCTCTGTTCATTAATCTAAAGATTTACGGCTGCCTTTCATTCCAATTAAGAGTAGCAATTCATCTTTGGCTTAAATTATCATGTTCAGATTTGCTATTGTAATTTACCTACACGTAGTTGCCCTTCTGTTATTGAATTCCGATGCTCGGGGCAAAGTAATTATTTTTTTAATATAAGTCTTGTTGCATTTCCCTATTTCCTTTTGCGAATATAATTAACATGAATTAATATCTGCTATGCAAATGTCTTCCTTTACTTCCACTTGCATCATACTTGAGTCAAATAAAAAACAGGAAAAACTTTGAAATGAAAAGTAAAACAAACAAAAACAGTTCATCGATGACTGTACTTATATTTAGACTACACTGAATCATTAAAAAGTGGTCGCTGTCAAACAAGCTGACATTCTCTTTGAAATATCAATCTAAACTCATGTTTTATAAAATAAAACAACAAAACATTACACTGTCTGTCAAATAGGGTAGTCAACTAACTTGACATAGTCTATGTTATCATAAAGAAAACCCGAAATAGTCTTATTTTTCTGGATTATGCAATTTTCACCGTTTTTCCTATAGTTTACCGATTTTCGTCTAGTGTAGTACTTTAGATATTTACATATTTATTTTTGATGAATGGATAAATTTTTGCTAGTGAAAGCCGTGATCGAGAGCGACATCGGTTCTTCGCTTTTGCCGACCAGGTGTGTTATTATAGTAGGCGTTAATATTCTTGCTTCGCTAATAACTTGAACGTTTATTACGAATGGTTGTTATAATAATCTGTGCACTTGTCTCGAATCGTTACCAGGTGCTTGACAAAGTAACGATCTCATGCATGATGGATCTTATAGAAGTTGTTTTTTTGTTGACATAAATGTGTTAAGTGAGTATATTCTTACTCTCGCAACAAACCGAGCGCTTTAAATTTCATATTCATAAACATAATTTATAGATAAAATTAAAGACAAACATTTAAAAGTTTATATTTTGCGTTAGACGAATTTTAAATTTAAAAATGTCATGCACCACGTTTGCACACTAAAGAACTTTCTTATCACCGTCAAATAGATTATGAAACAGTTAATCATTTCTAACCAAATAATAAGCATACATTTTTATGTGTACATAGCGTTCAGGTGAATGTGTAACGCGCGGTCATTATTTTAATTTACATACATTGCCAAGTTAGTATGTTATCCGTCCGGTATTTGATGTTCCATAATTATATCTGTGAAATTGACCATGTCATAATTGTATTGGTATTGGGCTGGCCATTTACAAGATTGTTGCATTATTGGTGGCCTCGAGTTACAAGACCATAGCAACGAAAAAAAATGTTGCAATTTTTAACATACCTAATGTATTTTTTGTTAATGAAAGGACATGTCCATTGGAACTATGGACGATTGCCTAGGTAGTCAAAATCAGTGTTCAGTAAAGATTGTTACATTTTGATAACCGCTATGTTTTCTATTTAAAAAAACAACAAGTTTTCTGAATCAGGAACTTGCCGAAAATTTTCAAAATATGGTTTATACTCCCAGGACAAATAAATAAAAATGCCTTTACGAGTACAAACTATGATGGTAGGTAATAACTAAATGAAAGCTAGTACTAATTATGTAGGTAAAGTACATTATTCCTAAAACACAAAACATAAATCACCCATTTACTTCACTTACAACAAATCTCTAGTTCCAAAGTCGCTATGGAAATATCAGCTGGTCTCGACCGATATTTACTAAGGGGAAGACTAATAAAGTGCAGCGGGCCTCTCTAGTGGTATTGTAACTGTGATAAAGGCGTGACCACCTACGAACTAGGAATGCGTTGGCGCACTGACGTTTACAGAGGACGATTTAGCTGAACGACGACGTGTGTTCTTATTTCAAGATTATTCAACGCCTAAGTCATTTTTTTTTGCAAAAAAAATGTATTAATTAATTACTTTAATTTCCTAAACTTATATCTTACTCACATTTCTTAC
The DNA here is from genome assembly GCA_963555695.1 of Dasypolia templi. NCBI lineage: Eukaryota > Metazoa > Arthropoda > Insecta > Lepidoptera > Noctuidae > Dasypolia > Dasypolia templi. The sequence goes on from OY743157.1 coordinate 9,827,469, forward strand.
ATCAAAAGAAAGACTGTCTTCTGTTAAAGAAGTTGAATGAAACAGTTGTAATTATTTTATTTTGATTTATCAATTTAGAAACAGCTACCACCCGTTACTTTATTCCTAAGTATTGCAAAAGAATAATCTTAGTCATAAAGTATAAAATATCCGACATAAAAAAAAAAATTGCAGATAATCTATTAGGAAATTACTTAAGTACTTAAAATTGATGCGACACTAACGCGAAATTTGATATTTCTTACTCAGTCGTTCGGTCGGTCGGTCGTTTCATGTAAATCTCGCGAAGGATTTCACCAGTCAACAATATTATGGCACTGGAATGCGTTGTACCTAGGGTATCGGTTTTCGTACAACTTGTCGTTAGTAAATTAGGATCGGTCGGCTTTCGATAAAGTCGAACATCGACTTTAGAAATACTGCTACATTCAATTATGTTTTGGCGCTTAAAAATTTTAGAATGCGTAAACAGTTTTAATATCTGTCAACGTTTTGTTGCTGGCATTTTGTGTTACAAAAATCCAAGATGCTATTTAAATAAAATAGAAAAAAATGTTTATTTTTATGTAATGGCTAAGTGTAACTTTTTCCAGCATTATGCGCGATTCGTTTTCTGTTACTTACTTTAAGAATAAAATAAGATTTATTCATGTTTTGATCCTTTGAATTAATAAATTATGTATTTTATTTCAGGTTCTGCTTAATAAATTTATCTATCCAACAAATTGAGTCATTATTTTATCACAGTAGCTCGTAATTAAGAACTTTGAATAGTAATTCAGCTTCGTTAATGCACTTTTAAAATAAGAATGAAGCAATAAAATTAATATTCAATGTATTCTATTTCAGTTTAATTTACTTAAATTGAATTAAGTGGCCATAAAAAGTTGATTAGTGCAATAACGGGTTCGATTTATTTGCTACCGAATTCAATTACATTCAATTGAACACTAAAATAGCAAGAATCTTAGTTTTGTATTGAATGTACCTGTTTTAATTGCAGACGAATTTACTGTTCCACTTATTAAATATCTACGTAATACATTTTATTTAAATGGCACTTAGTATAATTTGTATAACTTTACATTAACATAGTTTAGGTGACATGAAATAATCATTTTGTCCTTGTCATAAACGTAAAATATCTGTCGTTAAAGTCAAAGAAAAGTTAGAGGTGTTCGGGCGGGAGTAATAGTTTATACTAGAGGTGCGCTTCTCTATGGTCTTGCAGAGTGCAATCAAACTTCGATACATCATTTTAATACTGGACATGTCACCGCAAATTCGAAATTCGAATGCAAATGAAATGCAGGCTGGATACAAAGTACGATGTAATGGCGGCCGATAAATTATAAGACAGGCGAGTTTTGTTATCGGCGCGCGTCCCTCTATAGAATTTCGTTGAGATTATACGCTGAATACGTAATGTAAATACATTATTCTAGGTGGCTTGCAAAATTTTGTGCTAAGGAACTTTAAGGTTGGTGAGTGCAGCAATTCCGATATAAAATAATTATTTCGATAAACTGAAGTTAAAAGGTAGGTACTCTTTATTGTAGATATACCTAGGGTTTTACAAAAGACAATAATTCAACTTGATTACACGGATTTCACACGTAATACTTCAAAAAGATAAGAAGAGACTTCAGAATTAAATCAAAATCATTAACCAAAACATATTTTAATCAATACATTAATTACTTTATACCAAGATAAATTCAACCACATCCAATAGCTCCGCTTCTAAACTTCTGATTCAATCACCGGCAACATCGAGCATCATTGTGAAATGCAACAAGTTTTCTCGGCGTGAAACTAAATGTTGCAATTCGGCGCGTGCGCATACATTTAACGAGACGTGTTTAATTACCAAGCTTCAGCTACCGATGCATACCAATTACACCACGCACTTTAATCATTTCAACCATAAAATATGAATACGGCTTTTAGAATCATCGCGGTGATATTTTCTTGCTGATTAAGCGGAATAGACATGTTTAAATTTCGTTCGTCGAAGTTAATTCTGTGCTGTTAATTATTACGCAGTGAGTTTTAGTTGTTATAGCTTCACAGTTGGGTCATTTTAAATTGTTGATATTAAAGATTGTCTTTATCAGAAGAGATCATCTGACTTAAAAATTCTGGGCCACTATAACTGGCATGCTTGTTGGCACCTTAGTAAAAGCTGTTCATCATCATCATCATCATCTGCTTAACCTTCCCCAAACCATGTCGGGGTCAGCTTCAAGTCTGACCGGATGCAGCTGATTACCAGCAATATACACGAAGCGACAGCTTATCTGACATCCATAACCCAGGTAATGGGTAATACTATATCCCTTGGACGACTTAGACTTTCGGGCTACTGACTAAAATCTACAAATGACAGCCGGGACCAATGACTTATCGTGCTTTCCGAGGCACGTAGGGGTCTCTGGTATGTTATGGACGGTCACCCATTTACGGACCAACTACAGCAAGCATTTACCTGCAATCGACCCGTTCGACTGTTATTAGCCACGACCCTGTAAATAAAAGCTATTCATCAAGCTGAGTTTATTTTCTTAGAGTTTCTTCAGGCGAACATACCGGGTACCTGCAAGTGCCCTGAAAGTCTGAAAAACCACTTAGCCTACCTAAACTTACCTACTCTGAAAATCCAGAAAAAGTTGCTTGTGAATTTTCAATCCTTTTTTACAGGATTTGGACAGGATTTTCGTAAATCTGCTAATAATCTTCAACGCATTCCTTAATTCTTTGTGACAGGATTTGTATGTGGCCAATATTCAGACCCACAATAAATTGCCTTAAGAGAATTAATTAAACATTCGATCTAATACAAAATCCGTTACTATAAAGGCTGCTACTCAAACTACATTTACAATGCATTGCTGGACAAAGGACTCGCCCAAACTGCGCTACAAGAATGCTTGAATTTTAATACGAAGCAGGTTTTAATCATTTTTTTTTACAATTCAAGAAAAGAGTTAGACAAGATTTAGTTATCATTTTCATTATATCGTACAGATAACGATTCACTATTTTATAAAGGTGTAAATCTTTTTTATTAGTCCTAGGACATGTCTAAAGTTGCTTCAGCGACTCAAATATTTCGTGACTTTTAGTTATTAGTTGTGAAAAAAAGTGTTTGAGTAACGCATGCATATCTTAGACTAGTGTGTATTTAGTATAGACGTTTATTTGACATCTGTGGGTTTACACATAACACGTAACACACATTTTATTGAGTCGGTCTCAAATTAGTCCGATAATTACGTCCAAAAAAATTAATACCGAGGAGTTTATATCGACATAAAATATATTACTAATTTCCTTAATAACTACTCTGATAAAATACTCATTAAATGAAGTAGAAATAATTTTGAAATTTGGAGCGCACCTTAACGGTCCAGTCATCAGGATGTCACGAAAAAGGTCCTCCAACGTTATCTACTGATACTTCGCAGAATCGGCGTCAATATATTTAATTGACGAGACGCACACATAACTAATCACCGCTAAATAAGTTGTATGTAGGCGAGGTGCAGGTTGGTAGAAAAAAGTCCCGATTTCCGGCGGTTCCCACGGCGCACGTCGCACTGCCGCCCCGGTTCCCACATGCAATCGCAACTTTTATAAACAACATTACCGTCATAAGTGCGCATGCGTGGCAAATCAATCCGCCATTGGACAGAACCGCCCGCGAGGTGTATTAAATGCCCACTCTAAAATACGTTGCATTCCGTTGTGATTGGTCCATAAACGCAATTCGATAATAGATTAGATAATTATTTCGCGTGGCAACTCGAACATCGGCGGGTGAGTTGAATACTTAATTTTCGAATTGTGAGTCCATTTACACAGTGTCTTGGCTTGCGATTACAACAATGCGATACAGACTTCTTGAAGTGTACGAGGTCTGCGTCAGTTTGCCCACGAACACATTATCGTGTCACGCACAGGTCAAGACATGGCCTTTGTCAATAAACACAGCTATCATTGAATATGCTAAAGAAAGACACCTTTAGGTACAACTGCGTTCCATCACGATCTTAATAAATGGCATATCGACGACCGCGTCTAGCTAAGAGACATTAATGCTAAATAAATTCACACCGGCAACAAACTTGTTGTCATCTGAAAGATAATATTCAATCAAGAAGCTTTAGATAGCATGACCTAATATAGTGTAAGTAATGTGCGCTTAACAGGAGGATTTAGTACTAGCAGCTTTGGTTTTGCAACGATCAACCGCATAATACGAGCTATGATACGTCCGCGGACATAATCGATCCATCTGCGCGGGCGCTTAGAACTGATTCTAAATTCATACATCGCCGAGCAATTTCATATCTCGCCATAAGGCGATCGGCGCGACGCGTTTCCTAAAATAGTGATGTGAAATAAATCAAAGATCGTGGTTGTCGATACGATCCGTCTAAAAAAGCGGGCGGTGCGTGTGAATCTGCTGCGACCGCGATCGTATGAGAATATCATACGGAATGTCGACCATTGACTACATGACTTATGTGATATACACTACTAATTTTAGTAAATATGTTGCCAATGCAACCATTAACAATATTTTTATCTGCAGTATCAGTAATGAACAAGTCCATAACTTTATTTAGTAAGCTTAAGTTGAATTAAAAAATCTTGACTTTATACTCATGTTTGTGCAGAGAGACATACAAGTGCAGGTTTACTGATATTTATTAACAAATTGCTTACTTCATCTATTGCAGTCACACGAATATTTTCCCCTCTTTTTTGCAAGACGATAGTCTGCGATTTATTAATTATTTCATCGCAGCATTGCGAAGGACCGGCTTCGTGACTACGCAGTGTTGCGACCTATGGAAGCTGTCAACTTTTTTATTAATAATTCTATCGATACGCGGTAGCAATAGCGGTGGTGCAATCTCCGCTCTAGACCTATTGTTGTACGACTCACGCTTTTTTCGGCAATATTCTCTTGAAATAATCTTTGGATTGCTGTTATGAAAGTAACGTATTTGGTTCACGTATTGCCTCGTCAATCATAATAGAAAATGAAAGGATAAAATGTAAAAAAAAAGTGTCAGTATTTTTCAGACCCATTGGTGTCTAGTCAAAAATAAAAAGCTTTTTATACAAATACTGTTAGTACATAAAGTGCACTTTCAAATACATCAGTCATGTGATCATATTGTTCGTGTGGTAGGTCAAATTAACGAGGCGTCACGAACGAGCGCAGCATCGTATGTTATGGCCAGCCGGCCATGCGAGGCTACTTCTCATTGGCTGCTACTGAGTAAACACTATTGTACGTACCTATGTACCCAAGACAATGTACACTCATACATACTAAATTAATCGACATGATTGATCGAACTGCGCGCCTCGTATCACGCCTCATTATGCGCAATAAATTATGATAATTTATCGATAAAATATTAACATTAAAATGTTTAGCTAATAAGTTGGTTTAAATTTAATATAAATTATTCAATATTTCAGTGCGTATAGTTTGGTAATTTTATGTTATTTTATTATGTCAATTGTAAACGGAATTTATAGCAAATACGTAGAAATAGAGTAACATGAACTCGACATCTCATTTCCCATTCACACCTCGCCTTTATCATGATACCTACATTACATGGACTGTATAAAGCAATTTATCGCTACTATAGTTTATCGCAGACGTTCGGAATTCCAAATACACAGAGCATAGTAAAACGAATCGCGGTAATTTATTACAATTTTGCATAAGAAACGAGGTGGGACGAACTACGAAACGCATGGAATAACACAAAGTCACAAAAGTGGTCAGTCGGTGTGCGCACGAGTCGACGGAACGAATAAGCGATTCAAATGCTAATATATCACAGCGTCGGCGCGGCATGATGTTTCTCATTGGCCACGCTATTTACATTAACATACATAACGACGCTGGCCCCGCCCACCGCGCGCGTCACGCCGCGGCCGAACATCGTTAATTACTGGTAATTAGTAGGTCGTGACTGAGCGGAGATGCGCGCGCTAAAGTGCTATGAACGCTACTTACGAAACGTGCAACTGTGCTTAAACAGACCACTAACATCGGCAGCACGAGTTACCGCTTCCGAACGTGTGTTCAGGAAATTAAGCTTTCGCGAAACACTTTGAATTTGTAAATACGAGTTGAGTATCCCTTTTAATGAGCTTTTAACACTAAACTTTACATCCGAGGCATGTTAAATTACGTGCCTAACAAACGAAATAAATAATTTTGTCACCCAGTGTTAGACGGAGTACCTAAGAGCTTAGAAAACTTCTCCTAAGCTTATGACCTCTACCTACACTAAATAGCGTCCAATGTGCAACTTTTTTATACTGAATGCCTGAAAACTGCAACTTATCATCTTTCACTCAAAATCGTTCCGCACTCAAAGTTCTGACCAAATCGATTAATATTGATCGTCAACATAACACAATTATTCACCTAATCCTTGCATAAAAGGGGTTTGTCTGCGCCTGCGCCACAAATCATAAGTATGGAACCGAGGGCTCACGACCGCGCCATATATGGTCACCTTGACGTCTATGCCCGACCCTTGTTCAAAGGATTTATGTCGGCTCCTTTTGGTGCAAATTAGCCCGTGTCGGACAAAAGGCGTCAGCGAACAAATTTGTAGCAGCACTATTAGGATGTTTTGCTTTTACTTTTATTTTTATGGTCAGATAAAATTGTATTAGGTTAACCCTGGTGAGAAGGAATGTGCAGTTCAAGCCGGAACCATACTCCGTCTTTAGAATAGTAGATGAGTTAACATTTTTGCCGACACGACCTATAGGTAAGCAGTAAGTTAGCCAGATAGTCGAGTATCTTTATGCATCAGTGTCAATATGATCTACATGTGTTAATGGTTGACCAACCGAAACTACAACGCACATAGCCATATAAAAGCAACGAGTACCGAAAAACAAGCGGCATTGAGACAAAAACGATTATAAATCACGGCACGGAGTAATGACAACATAATGTGGTTTAACATGTAAATGTATCGACGCCGGCGCACGCCAACAATGCGCGTGACGTACGTGGGTGATGGCGCGCGCCGATCTATCTTCAATGAAGTTGTCCAATTTATTGTTGCACGATTATCGGAGGAAAACATTTTTGTTATAACACTATCTGTTATAACACTACATGGGCAGAAGCATGAAATAGCGAAAGGAAAGCACTTTGACCGTTTTACTTTTATCTTTCATGTCAATTCGCGCTTGCGATTTCACGAAGTGAGAGCTATTGTTGAGGATACACAAGATTGAGGATACGCAAAAACTAGTCAGACATATCTGGGGCAAGGTTCGGTAATAAGCATAAAGTATTTCACTCATCACTGACTTGCTGCATGCTCTAAACTTTTGGACATGTCGAACAGCTTGTTACGTGGATGTCAATTCTGATTCTAGCCAGCCGATCGCATTCGCAACTCTTCCATAAGCAACTGGTTCGAACGCAATATATTGGCTTTATAAAGGCGTATTAATAATTAACAAAAAACTTGGTGGTTTCGGTAGCAAGTGCTCTAGTTACCGATGTCGCAAGTAAGTGGGCGTGAGTCGAAGGCGAGCGTAGGAGCCGACATCGATCAGCCGGCCACCCCCGCCACCCCCGCCTTTCTGCGCGCGTCGTTTCGCAATGTTTATACAAGTTTTAGCATACCGCTGCTCGGAGGATATTGCTGATAGGGGCAAAGTTGATCAATAAAATGTGATCAGTTGTTGTATGCGGATTGCCTCATCATGACGGTATTGTGGCGTAGAGACACGGATCCGGGACGGGTCTATTAGTAGGCAGGCTTAGTACTACAGAAAGCATTGGCATATATGAGGGCTAACATTTGTTTCGTTGTGTTGTTCCAGGTCGGTGGCGCACGAGCCCAATGAGCGCGTGCGCGGCGGCCGCCATGCGCGAGAAACACGCGGCACCGCGCCGCTTGGCGTCCCCGCCCGTCTCCCCCCCTGGCCGCATGCCCAGCCCGCTCAGCAGCCCACGCGCCGACGAGCCCCTGGACCTGCGCGTCACACATAAGCGCCCGCCGCGCCTCGAGGACGAGAACTGCAACCTCATCACACAGTCACCACCCCCACACCCTACTCACCCCACGCATCCAGCTCACCCCGCGCACCCTGCTCTTCTGCAATTCTGTCGACGACTACCACTGGCTCTACCAGCATCCTTCGGCCGCTATCCTTTCCTGCCCGCGGCGGCCGCCACGCTGCTCGCCCCCGGAGCGCCACGCGCACCACCTTTGCCTCAGAATCCCGGAGCCCCTCGGGCACGAGACCGATATACATGCTCCTACTGCGGGAAAGCGTTTCCTCGCAGCGCCAACCTAACTCGACATTTAAGAACGCACACGGGAGAGCAACCTTACCGCTGTAAATACTGCGAGCGCTCATTCTCGATATCGTCCAACTTGCAACGGCATGTGAGGAACATTCATAACAAGGAGAGACCGTTCCGGTGTCGTCACTGCGACCGCTGTTTCGGCCAACAAACGAATCTCGATAGGCATCTTAAGAAGCATGAGGCGGAGAACGGGGACGACAGTCGCCGGCGGTCTCCAGACGAGACGTACTTCGAGGAGATCAGATCGTTCATGGGCCGCGTGGCGCCGGGCAGGCGCGCCGCCGCCGCCAGCCCCGCCGACCACACCTGATAGTGACACGTGCTGACCACTTTCACACTTACAATAATCTGGTCGATACATCCAAATGACTCTTGTGTACTTATAGAACCTTTACTGAGTGTGAATATTTTGATCAAACTGTTAATGAATAAGCGCCCACTTTAGTTCTGCATCAGTTTAATAAACGATGACAATATGAAATTGGAAGGCAATAAAAACATTGAAAATGTTTCAAAACGCCAAGCCACAAGCACCAGGTAATTGTAAACCTAAGGAAAAACTACACACAATGTAATCATAATGATCACGCATCATCAATTTTGTAAATACCCATTATTGTTACCGCGTTAGCACATTGAATTGGCGCAAACGAGTGAAAGTAAGTGTATTTGCCACCAAGTCGGCTATTAGGATATATATTATAAATAAAGTGATATTGAATCTCGTGTACTTAATGTAAATATTAAGCTATTATAGTGTATGTAGCTAGGACGCGTACCGAATTTTCTCTACCGATAGATATACGAAAAATATATAGTACGTATGTTTTCCTTGTCGAAAGACATAAATAGACAATTAATGTTAAGTGTTCCGAGAGTGTTCGCTATTATAGATTACGCTATATCGATATATTTTTGGATGTAAGTAGTTTCTTTGTACTTTTTTTTGTAAATTTCGCTTTATTCGATGTAAAATAATTAGTATTATTAGTCTGAGAGGAAACGCCGGTTACCAATAAAAATATAACTTGTTGCTTATTGAAGATATTATTAAATATTTTTTACGAAATGTTAGAAAAGTTGTTTTAAAAATTAACTTACTGTCGAAATTTTATATGTATATAATGTATACTGAATGTTGCGTAAATTATTGTCGTTTCGGGCACCTACCGCGGAAGGTTGTCTCTGTGTTCAAACTGCCTACTTGTTAAGTTTCAGAATATTACGCAAATTAGATACTTATGTTTATTGTCATTGTATTGAGATTTTAAAATAGAACTTATGCAGATATTAGAGATTATATCAGAATTTTGTTAAAACATTGTACGTATTCCAAAATTATTACTAAATTAAGATAATATCAAATCTGTGATTTAATTTATTACTGGACAGAAATAATAAATAAAGATACATTTTTATCAGTTAAAGAAATCTCTCAAAGAACTAATCTAAACGTTCCTGTAAGTATAGATAGATCTCTATGATTGTTGCGAGTGTAAAGTTGACATATATTTTACTGTAGAGATAACTATAATTGTCCCTTATTTCATGGGACTTAAACATAACGTGCGAAATGTGGGTGTACTATAGGTACACCTCTGCCTAACCCTTCTGGCATTACAGGCGTGATGTTATGTTATGTTCAAAGTACCTATACAGACTCAAACAAAATGACCTGTCCAAAAAGCCATACCTAGACACAGTTCGAAACTAAAGATTTTTCATCATGGTAGTATTCAATGTTCATTTCATACACTGAATAAGGATGTCACTTTCTTCTCTTGAGCTGATCTTGGTAGAATATTATAACAAAGTAACATTCCATGACGGTGCATCTCACTTCAGTGACTTTACTGTAAGTTTCAAGGCTTGCTTAACCGATCGTCATACTTGAGCGGAAATGCGAAGTGATACTATGTGAAAATAAATATAACAAGGTTCTCTTTCTAAGTAACTGTCGGTAATTGCAGTAAAATCGAAGCGAAAAGGTTCGAATTTTGAACATGAGTTTCAGTTCATGCATTCGTTCCAAAGTACTAAAGTTTCGCATCGCATTGAATCGCCTATACACCTTACCCCAAGTCAATGTTACCTACTGTATGAATGTTTTGTAGTATACTCGTACCAAATCCTGTTTGATTCACAAAAGAGATGCTATTTAACTTATCGCTATGATGTATAATGAATAGAGATTATTACCTTATCGTTTTGTACTTTTGATACCTATTAGTCGTTCAAAGGTCACCGATTACCTTGTCAAAATGAATAAATAACAATAAATCTTTTATTCTTGTATTTTCATTTTATTCTTATTACAACACTACCTACCACAATTTTAAGAACTTTGCTTTTCTCTTGAGGAAAAACAAAAGCACGTCAATGCAAACGGAAACATCCGGAACACGTGACTCTTATCAAAATTACTTAGCAATAAAGTTAAAGCAACAACTGACTATATATAGCACAGGCTAGAAGCTTGCTTCGTGTAAACAGGGAACAAGCATGATGGTCAAAGACTTTACGTGCACCAAGTGAATAGCCCTTGCCCTGTTTTGGGATGATTTCAGGCTTATAATACTCTCTACCCAGGTTTTATCTATGATTGAAGCAAATTTGATTCTACCAAGCTTACATAAATCATCGCTAAGTCCATTAGGGTACAAATCCATCTAGACACCTCACAAAAGATGATAGATCCTATTCATAGTCTGCAACCGCATTAATGTCTTATCATAGTAAAAAGATACAGGTTTGTAAGAGATACCTTTGTAAATGGATTACAATCGCAGTACGCAATTGACCGGTAACCTGTCATTAGTAACGTGGTCTTTAAACCCAACCCGTTATTGTTACCAGCAGTCGAGGACTTTTAGTTACGGAATGATTACTTTAGTTTTAAACAAATGAATCAGGATAATTAATTATAGTAATATATAGAAGACATAGAGAGTGCATGGTAATAAACACCAGAAGACCCTTATTTAGGTAATCAACTCCCAAGAATTTGAAGGCTGATAATAAATCGCCAGTCGCTCACACTGATACAAAGTAGGAACTCCAGAGACTTGAATTAAACATAACAATCAAACTATCACAATGATCTTTACGTTTCTGGGTCCACAGCAGCAAAAACTGTTAACAAAAAAACATTATTAGGTATACTCCAACAAAAAAAAACTGTACAAAAAGCACCAAATAAACGGTTAAAGTCGAGCGCCATCTTGGAATCGAAGGGCGCCCGGAGGCTAGCTGCGCAGCCGCAGCCTCACGAACCGAACCGTTTACGATATGATTATGCTTTATTGCCATTAATTTGCGACAAACGAAACCGCCCAACACCATCTAGACCGCCATGTTGGCAAACTATTAAATTTATTGATCTAATCAGAACAACTGAATGCCACGTACAAGAACGCAGATACTTGCATACGACAAAAATGGTTTTATCATTTAATATACCAAAAAGATTTATACACCTCTACCAAACTGAATTTCATTATCATGACTTCATTACACGAATACAGGACGAATGGCGATAACCACCTTAACCAAAATAATTATCAGCTTAATGAATAAGACGTTATCTATATGTAAAATCTTGTTTTCGTCTGTCGATATCGAAATACGGCAGCATTAGAAAGGTATAACGGATTTGGAGGACATAAGTCTGTAATCCATAGTTTTTTAATCAGTCAACCGATAGCAAAAGTTCTGCTAAGTTTTTATAAGGTATGTGACGCGGTGATCTAATAGATACAGAAAGTGGCCGAAGTAGGTATGCTATAGTATATTGTAGGCACGGGAGTCGGACAAGAACGGTATCACTAAGGAGCTGGTGCAATTGAGGAAAGCATTCAGGGTTTTGATAACGTTCCAAACTTTTGCGAAGAACATTATACTATAGTCCATTCCGGAGCTTTGTCGTAAAGAGATAAATGATCATAACAGGACCTTCTCATAATTATAGAAATATAACAATATGTTAGCCTTCTTTCTACATCAGATAGCCTTGAATAACTACTGGTCTGACTACTATGACTGAATCGACGGTGATCAAATTGAAATTTAACCGCCATTTGACTTCTACCATCTCATTACACTACGTGGGTTTACGTCAAGTCACCCTCGTAACCTAATCTTCAAAGCAAGAGCATTTATCGTCACTAAACTCTTTTGATAACAAAATATCTGGGTTTGCTTAGGAGACACACGATCACTAATGATCCGTCAAAAAGCGTACGTAGTTACTAATCTTCTAATTCACAACAGCATCACGCCTCACATGGCAACATCCTGTTTCTACTAGACAAGTCGCTATTCTCTCATGCCTCGCGCCCAGTGCCCGCGCGCCTGAGCAGGGTGGGGCAGGTTGCACAACGATGGCACGGCGCAGGCGCACGCGGCCGCCTTGTTAGCGGCGCGTGCGCCAGCGCCTGCCACCGTTGCGTTGCATTATTTATTGCTTATTGAAAAACTACCGATAGCTTTACCTACCCACTTTTGTGGTCGCTTTCGTTCGTTGCCGTTTTTGTTAATTATTTTTGTTTGCTGCTTTGAGCTGTGATGCAAATTGGGAAAGCAATTATTGTTGGTGTTGAGAAATGTGTTGGCTTGTACAACTTGGTTTCTTTCATAGTCGTTTAAAATTCAATCAATTACATTCAATTAATGTGAAGCCTTCAAGCATTGGGTTGACTAGCGTGTTGGCAACAGTCACTCAAATTACTTTCAGTGGAAAAAGACTATACGAGTATCACCAACATAACAATAGAATGTATTTGATAAATCGTAGGTTTTGTATGAGTCATAGACTGGCTAATAATAATTTGGTTCTACGTAGGTATTGTCTACATTGACTACTTAATTTCTACAACTCATAGAAATGAGTACTAGTCTTTTCACAATAAGAAAACCGCTCAGTAAAACCAAGTCCAGCTTCCATTAAATTTTTAATGTTATTATAAACTAATATTTACGATCCATACTCATAATATCGAGGCAGTTCATAACATACTTTACTTGAATTGGAAACAATATTCACAACAGTTTGGTATCACAATAAATGGACGATAAACGGAACGTTTATTAATTCTGTTGGGAGCATGTGACAAGTCAACAACGTTATAATAATAAATTGTTTCTATTAAGATAATACGAAGTAGTAGTGCTGTAATAATTATTAAAAATATATATAGTGTTTATTTTCAGTAAAGTCTTGGTAAGTTTATGTTTAATTATAGCTTCATTATTTAGCTTAACTTGCGTAGCCCTCACAAAAGTATTCGAACATCTGTTTATTTGTTAATGCAGGAATACCAAAACACCAGCGTCTAGCACTCTAATTGCGTATCACACTATCAGGAATCTGAATCATTTTGAAAGATATTGCTAATCCATTGCTTTACAATGTTTGAAATATTTGTCTGCTCAACAACGTAATTAATGCAATGAATTTTGTTGAACTGTCAAATGAAAGGCATTCGTACTGTTAGTGTGTTACGAAATTACCCCATTGAATATCTAAATAGTGGCGTCGCATTGCAACGGGATAGTCATTTTTAATTATCATTAGGTACGTGTTACAAGAATGGGACCAGTAGCATAGTACTAGCATGGGGTCTGAACTCGAACAAATTATAATTTGTCTTGAACAAAAATCATACATGGCAGCAAAGGTAACCATTAAGAAATTGACCATCATTAAAAAGCGATATACTGCAGAATTTTGGCTGAATTATGATGGGTAAAAGTCAAAATATCCTTGTTTAGTGCTGATTTATCTATTTCCATAATGTATGTATTTTTAAAATAAAACAAAAAATTAAGCCTTTAACTTCAAATCGAACCCGTATAATGATAAAAGTAGCCATCTGTTAATCATTTTGTTTAGATCTTTTTGCAATAGACGGTGTTTTACTCAATTGGTAGTCTTCACAGTATCCAATATTGTTACTTTTTAAATCAAGCAACTTTATATTTTTATAATTTATTACATAGAAATATAAAAGAAATCTAATAACATGTTTTTCTGAACCCGGAGCTATAAAACTTTGTACAAAAAAGATTTCACGAAACATTTGTTGTCAAGTCGACTCCTAGAAAGCGCGTTGTAAAACTACAGTCTCTGACTATCAGTAAGTCGCTGATGCTGCCATCTGTTGAAAAATTGGATGAAGAAAAATTGTCAGCGCAATAGCCAGTTTTATTTCTTTGTTTAGGATTGCGTATCTGCTGTACGTAGTATTATATTATTTGTGGTATAAGCATAATGAAGGTACAGCAGGGCGTTGTAATTTTGAAAACTTATTCTGTTATTATAAGTTAGCATTACTTCTTCCACTTAGTACTGACTTTCGACGGAGAGCTGGGACTCAAACTGGACCCGTAATAAGTGTTTTAAAATGCTGTTTTCTTAAACAGTTTAAGAAGAAAAACATTTATAAATGTAACAGATACAATAATGTTACAGAATCAAAGTGTAACCTTTTACATGTGTTAATAAGTGTTAATAAATGTTAGATAAATAATGCTTATTAACAACGCTTATTAACCAAAAATACATAGTACCTGTTACATTTATTAACACTGTAAACACTTTTATATCTGTTACAGATATATTACTGTTACACATTTGTAAGTGTTTTGAGTTAACACATAGAAAAACACATTTATAAGTGTTACATATTTGATTTTGTTATCAATTCAAAATGTAACACTTATAATTCTGTCTCACTTGTAATTAATTCCATGACGGAGAGCCGAGCGTTGAAAATCCAAGAGCGCGCTTTTATTAAAGCATTCATTGAGGTGTCGCGTTGTGTTACTGAAAATGTTGTGTGTGTGTTGTGTCGTGCATTATTGTCTCGTATCCATACTAATTACTATGAGCATCTTTCACAGTAAGTGATAATACACACGAGCGACACCAGGCAGCACCTGTCGCTCGTGTAAATGCACACTAACTACATAGTTTAGATAAGAATCTATGCTCAACCAAAAAACATCTATGAACATAGATGATCGATAAATGTTACACAAACTAAAACTGTAGTTTACTATTACAAAAAAGATCAGTTAAGGTCATCTAGATGTTGTCTTAAAAGAGTCGGTACAGATGTGACCATTGAAATCAACGTGCTGCGGTCAGTTGCAAGATTTTGAGAGCGTACGCCAAAGTGACATGGCAACTGTGATGTAGGAATATGAAAACGACTTATCTGCAATTAAAACACACAAGTTGATAATTATAAAATTTACTTTATGATTACCCAAAATGGAGACAGTCATGTATAATATGGATTGCATAAATAATGTACTTTCAATTTCTGAACTTGAACCAAATTAAGCCCAATGACCGTTGTAATTTTACTGCATCCGATTAATAATTGTAATTTTGTCGGTATTTAACTACTCGATTCACTTCTCCTTCTCATTCACTTTCTTCCTTTTCGAATCGAGAATATTTCACTCATTAATATTCAAAACTTTATGAAACTAGTGAAAAGAAATCCGCAAAGGCTATGAAGCCAACTCTCAATGTCGGTTACACAACTGTCGTATCTTGTTGCTGCAAGTCGTTGTAAGTGCAGGTGACCGATCCATCACCGACTCACCGAGACGTGGACGTGCCTAATTAACGGAAAGCAAGGTCAGCTGATGAAACAGGCCTAAGCACCCACTCTAGTTTGTCACAAAAAATAACATTGCGCAAGAGACGTTTCTCTTGCGAGTTTGAAATGAATTGTCGTCTAGTTAGCAAGATTCTTAGACTGGGTATCCACTGTCTTCAGGCACCAACTGAGCTAGGCTCGTCTACTTTACTGGGTGGCCGGTTTTATGTAACACAAAAATCATGCGCATGAGCACAGTTGGTGCGTTGACATATTGCATACAAAGCTTTATAACTCTGAGCAAGGTTAACTAACATGTCAATGTGACTGTAGCTAATTAGGTGATCATTGTATAGTACCGGAGGTGTGAAGAAATCTGATGTTTTATTTCAACGGTTGTTTTGGTGGATGCCACTTTTAAATTGATAATTGATTTCCAATATCGTAATTTTAGTTCGTCCACACTTCCATTACAACTTGCCACATTTATTTTACAACAAATTCTCAGATCAAGCTCCAGATCCCTTCAGAAACAGGAACACCACTTATTTATGTAAGTCACAACGATACCGGAGTGCTCGACGAAAATTTTGCTCCAAAAACCGTCCGGCTATCCATTTAAACGTCCGACGGCAGCAAAATGCCCTGTACTTAACATTTACACCTCCGAGACATGCGATCGTAATGCGTTGTGTAACTCAGCCCTCTGACTGATATGAAAATTCGACTTTTAGACCCAATTAACGTCGTAGGTACAACTAAATCGTACACTTTAATTATCTTTAAAAAAAAACTATTTGTTGCACTAGTTTTTCT
Organism: Dasypolia templi; assembly: GCA_963555695.1. Classification (NCBI taxonomy): domain Eukaryota; kingdom Metazoa; phylum Arthropoda; class Insecta; order Lepidoptera; family Noctuidae; genus Dasypolia; species Dasypolia templi. The sequence goes on from OY743157.1 coordinate 9,844,278, forward strand.
CCGGTTTTTCTTTTACAAACAATAATTTCACATTCAGTTAAACGTGGAAAAAAAAATTGTACACCATAGTAATATTTTTGTGTTACGTCCATTAGGTACATATCTCAGAAGACAATTTTACTAAACGTCCATCACATTCCTCATTAAAGCTCCATAATTTTTCCCCAGTCGCCTTATTCCAAAATCATAATTATGTATACCCCTGTATATCGATACAATTCATCCTCTCTAAACGTATATGATAGTGTTGCTACCTCCGACCAGTTCAGGCGACTTGTCCCTCTTTGGTCAGGAACTTTGAACCTCATGCTTCGCAGAGATATTTTGATAAGGACGAGATAAATTAATCATAGAGTCGTAATATGTCAATTATCATAGCTCTGAAGGCAACTCCACCAACCGAACCATTAAATTCATAGTTACAGGCAAACATGAACTTACACCTTTTTTCTAGTCGCCTTTTTTCCAAAATAATTATTAATGATGTACCCATGTATACCGATACACTGTTTCATCTCTGTAGCCATATCATAGTGTTGCTACCTGCGACCAGTTAGGGCGACTTGTCCCTCTTTGGTCAGGAACTTTGAACCTCATGCTTCGCAGATATATTTTGATAAGGACGAGATAACTTAATCATAGAGTCGTATTTATGTCAATTACCATAGCTCTGAAGGCAACTACACCAACCGAACCATTAAATTCATACGAGTAGTTACAGGCAAACATGAACTTACACCTTTTTTCTAGTCGCCTTTTTTCCAAAACAATTATTAATGATGTACCCATGTATACCGATACACTGTTTCATATCTGTAGCCATATCATAGTGTTGCTACCTGCGACCAGTTAGGGCGACTTGTCCCTCTTTGGTCAGGAACCCAGGACCTCATGCCTCGCGGAGATATTTTGATGAGGACGAGATAAATTAATTATAGAGTCTTATGGCCGTACACTAATAAACTGGCAAACTTGCTTATCGATATCGTGGTCTAGATATAGACACGGTAATGACCGGTCGAGTTACATCGCGACTTAATGACGTCGCCGATTTAGGCACACGTCGCATAAACGGAAAGGTTTATTAAGAAAGCTAGGAGTTTTAAAACAATATGCATAAATAAGTAATTTAGTTTCTCAGCTTGAGCATTTATTGGTGAAAAGCTTCTTAACGGAAAAGTAATTGTTAAACTATTATTATTTTGTGTTAGTCGATCGTGTAGTATTTATTTCATAATTTATGTTTTATGAATTTTGTGCCGAACTATTTCGTTTTTTTTTGTGTTTATCCGCGGAAACTTGTAAATGGCCTTCAATTTCATATTTTTTAGTTTAAAAAAATTCAATAGCTATGCCTTTGATATGTGTTGCATTACGAAGTATTTGCTGCTTTGATAGATAAATTAATAATTCGAAACGGATTATTTTCTAATTGGTAGCAATTAATTTTTCCCCGTGAGGTGTAGGTGTAACCTTGATGAGTATACGCTATTACTCACAGTAGGTATTCACTCCAATAATTATAAATTTATACGTTTGTAGTAACACTTTCAAATAACGTGATAACAACAAGGAGTTAAGCGGTTTAATATTCATAAATTGTAATAAACAAATTAAGTACGATGGCCCGAGGCGCCGAGCTCTGTAATTACCGAAATAAATTTAAACAAATTCCATTATGGGATCATTTCGGCGATGGACGATGTTATCCATCATTTTAATGCAGTTAACACAAATCGAGAAACTTATAGCTCGTTTAATGGTGTTGTGTATCGATAATAAGTACAGCGAGGGTCGATAATTGCACGGTAGCGGTGACGATAAGCGTCGACACTATTGTGCATAATGTCGTCCAATATTACTAAATTATATGGTGCATACGCGTGGTACACACTGCCGTCGACCGGTCCTGTCTGTCAGGTTACTCTGAAATGAGCAGGATACGGAACGGAACGGAAAAACCATCTAGAGAATGGAACATGCATAACCGCTGCATAGGTAACCAAGACAGGAGCTTTCAATATGTAATACTGTAATTTCACAAATTCAAAACATTTTGCATTGTGCACATCTTTGGTGACACCAACATTAAATTGAGAGTTAATTAATTCAAGTTCCCCAAAATGCCGATTGCAAGAAGGAGAATAAACGACGGTGAATTATTTCTGAAATCAGAATTTAGTTTTGCTTATTATAAGGCCAAACTAATTAAAAACCCACATACGGGACCCTAGGGTCGCGATCTAGATGCCCCACGACAGGGCGAGTCGTCACCGTTATTTATTATAAATGCTGCCGTGCGCAGGCGCAACAAGATTTTCCGTTTAGCTCCTTTATATTTAATTCCTAAAGCGCAATTTCCTCATAAAGCTGATTGAATTAAGTTAAAATGTATCACCTGGATGTGAAATACATTTTAAAGTAAATAAAAAAAAGAAGGAACTTTAAAGCGTGGGAAAAACTATCAGTTTTCAGGGACCTCAAATCCCAATCATAATCATAGCTATAATATTATAAATGCGAAAGTAGGTTTTGTTTATTTGTTACGCTTACACGCTAAAACGGCGGAACGGATTTAGACGAAATTTGGCACATGGGTTGACCATGACCTGAGGAAGGACATGGGCTTCTTTTCATTCTGGATTGCAGAAGAAGTCGTGGACAAAAGCTAGTAATAAATATACATGAAAAATTTTAATGCATTATGGAGGGGTATTTTGATGATCAATCCCATGTTCTGTGCCTATTTGTCCAACAGTGGACTTCAAGAGGCTTAAAACACTTTCTTAATCTTTACTGAAAACTCCTTTTCTAGCCTAAATCTATAGTCACCATAAGTCTTCAAGAAGTCCTCAGTACAACCGACACTGCTTTGCATCTAGCGAGTCAGTGTGTAAATTGTGGACAAGTTTTTCGCAACCAACTCGATTTATACGCAAATTATTGCCGACTCAAATGAATAGATTTGCTTAGCTTGGAAATTCTCAACGTTGACGATGCTTTGAGTTGACTCATTTACGGTAAAACACCAACCATTTCAAACAAAAAAATCTTTGACTGGTAAGAACATTGTATAAGTTTATATTTTCACCACGTCATCGGCTTGAGTATGAGGAGAGAAGAACTATATATAAATCTTTGTACCTACTTATTACATGAATGAAGAATTAAATGTAAAAATTACAGTATATTTTACTAAAATTCTTTGGTAAATAGATTGCCAAACCGAATCGTTACAATTTCATGAGCCTGCCTAAAATTTATTATTACTCGGTTACATAAAAAAGTAAAGTTAAGAGCGGTCACAGTAAGTTAAAGTATGCGTTCGGGCCAAACAAGAAAAAAACACCGTTGCGACTTGCAAAACAAGAGCAGATGCCGAAATAATGAGGTGCGCGGAAGACGCAGGTACTTTGAGCAGGGTTGCCAATTTGCCGTCTGCCTTTTTTTACGACCTTATTTCCATTAGAACCTACCTACTGTGCAGTGATCAGATATTGTTGGCACCAGGTTCATGAAGTTCTAAAGATTTTCTCCAAACTCCACGGTCATAAAAATTCAGCCCAAATTTTGAGTTCTAAATTTGTGCTTCATCCTAAAATAAAATGTAGATAGTAAATGGACACTTTTAAGTGGATTTTCTGTAAAGATTAGACATATGAAAGAGAAGAGAAAGAAAGAAAATTTGTTTATTCTGCACAAAAAAGTACATAACGAAAGTTACATGTTACGTAACAGTAATATCCTGGAAGTTCATGTGCCTATGTGGTAACCCTATGTCGGAGTGGCGTATGCGCGGGCGCAGACACGAGGTACGGTTAATTGCACGTGTGATTTATACCAAATTGGGAGGTCTGTGCCACTCAGTTTTTCACTCAATGTATGTCTATTTTAATTAGTGTGTCGACGTTCATTTCTTCATCAGCGGGACATGGTAACGTAACGATATGAAATGCAATCAAAGCTCGTAGGTACAAGCCTAAAAACACAAGTATGAATTACATAAGTTAACTTATCTACAAAAAAACTTATGTATGGACGGACAAACATTGATCTCTTTTTAGAACCTAATGAGTAATAAAAATCGCCTTGATTTATGTTTCGAATCTCCATTTTAAAAGCTTGCGTCAAAAGCAAAAATATACATCACACTAGTTTATTATTTAATCTAATTTAGCCCACTCGCAAAACCTGAAAAGCAAACACCAATCTACTTATGCAATTCATCACACATTCTACAATAATACTTTTCACAAGATAAATACGTACAATGATTTCAAACACGTCTATACAAATAATGAATAATTCATGCAGCTATGTAAACAAAATTATGACAGCACCAATGGAATAACACCCTTACATCGCCCGAGGCTATGGTTCGCGACTCAATAATATACATATTGTAAGGCGACCTGATGATAATAATGACCAGTCAACATGGTCTACCTCACACCCCGACTTCCACCCACATACACGGAATCCAAAGGAAGTTAATCGTATGATTGGTGTCTACACAAGTTGGTCATCTGTCCACGGTCTGTTTTCACTCTCTATGCCATCCCGCTAGTTTATTTTCTACTGTGATACAGTTTTTCATTCGAGGTAGGTAGGTACTACGCGACTGGTTTCACTTATTGTTGTCAAGTCTCAACTGGGTGAAGTGACGGTAAAAAGTATGGTAAAACCAATATTTTTGGTGTATTTGACTTTTTGCTCATAAGTTTCGGTAACGGTAATAAGAAATATTTTACATAAAATAGTACGAGTAGCCTATAACACTGAAACTTTTTAGCGGAGATTTGCTTTCAAATGATCGGGGCAATCATGTTTGACTACACTTTCAACACGTTTCTCAAATTGTAGATACCTACATGATGCAGGTGCACAACTGCTATTGCCAAAATGCTGAAATCCTTCATTTAAAATATGAAACTCATAGAGGACAAACTGGGTTACTTTAAGGGTTGTTGAATTTGACCACTTTATTCAGGCGACATGTTTTACTACTGTATGAACTGACAAAGCTGATGTTTCGAGGGTCATAGTTGATATTGTACGATTACTAAGACGTCAGCAAAACATAACTCACGCAAAAACGACTCTCATCCACCTTAAATTTAACACAGATTTCCAAGAGCGCGATTTCCCACAAACTAATATAGACTATTACTGAAAATATTCTACATTCACGTCATGCACGAGTGGGTTGACTTTCTCGCTCCCGAGATGAGTACCAACGTTTTTCTTTGCGCAAAAAACTTGTTAGCGTCGCAAATAAAACGAGAGCAGCGTGCGCATACGCACCCAATGCGGACTAACTGAACGTTTTTTCCGAGTATTGAATTAAATTTTGGCGACATGATTCTAAAGAGCGGTTTAATGGAATGATTGATCGTGACGAGAAAAAAGAAGGTGTCGAGCTGTACGTACGAAATTACAGAAATACCTACCCATTATTCGTGAATCAAAAAAAAACAAAACCAAAAAAATACCATCTGTGTCATCGAAACAACGATGATAATTTCGAAAAAAAGTTATACCGATATAAAAATAAATCTGTACTAATGATATAAAGAGGAACATTTTGATTGTTTGTTTGTATTGAATAGGCTCCGAAACTACTGGGCCGATTTGAAAAAATGTTTTACGATTAGTAGCCGAAATTATGACTGATGAAGATAGGTAACTTTTATTTTTTTCGAAATCCACGCGGACGAAGTCGCGGGCAAAGTGCTAGTATTTGATAATTACAGCAACCATGCTCAGATCAATATTTTAATTCAAGGTACATATCAATTATGCATACCAATATAAAAACTGTCAATACGCCTGCATATTTGTTACAGTGATACAGGTCTCAAAGAACACAATTAAACTATTACACATTACATTCATACTTAGTTGCTCTTAAAAGAGCGTGGTAAAAAAAATCTTCTCATACTCTAGTATGTGAAAATCTGGATCGAGAATATCGATACGTTCTCGATATGAACTTATAAATAAACAATTATAAGGCATGTCTCGATATTCGAATATCGAAACTCCCTGCTGCGTGAGAATTTGCAGAAAATAAATGACGATCGGGTATCGAATTCCAATGGCAGTTCCTTGTCGGATATCAGTGCCTTGAAAAGCCTGACAGGTGGCGGAAAAGGGAACTAAATTCAAAAGTGCATAATTTTGACAAATTATTGACATTCACCTCATTAACCACCATGATAACTCTGTATACATCAGTTTCGTTTCGATAAGACACTGAGACTTTGTAGTATTTTATAAGTCAAACTTTCGTAAAAATGGTGCAACTAATTTAGTTGATTCTCATAAGAAATGAAATCTCTGGAAAATACCTACCAAATCCAAGGACTGTCTTAACCATGACAAAAAGCTGACCGATTCGGTTAATAACCAAAAAGTTCTAAAGTTGGCTTTTATTATGTACACAACAGGTCTAGATGTAACTGTCTAGCAACAATGTCGCATACAGATTAAAATCAATGAACCTTTAAGTAGAGCACCCTCATGTGTCGTGGATTAGAATTATGATAGGATAATGTATTAACTGGTCGTGTTAGGTGTCAACCGTACAGATAATTTGTCGTGCCGTATCCGACGCAATGGCATACGTAATTCTTAAAATAATATAGAGACGGATCTATGAATTGGCAACAACCTTTCGTACTAAGTTTAATTCAAAAGTATGGCTCAACTTTTCACTTAAATCATGACATCAAATTGGTGTTATAAACTTATTACATCTATTATCTACTAACCAGTTCTCGGGAGGTGTTTCAACCTAAACATGACTATGCCCTGGAGAAAAAAATACAAAATTTTCAAGAAAACTGATCACATAATATTGATTGAACGTAAATTCCATTCTACCGCTGACCTACCTGTGTATTCAATAGAACATAGTATCTAAGTGTGATTTCATACGGACTTGCGGTTACAAAAGAAGCGATCTGTGCAACCACACCGATTGGTTTCTATTCGCCATTGTGAGCCCCGCACTGATGGGAAAGTAATTTGCCACAAATAAACTAGTTACAAAACCCAATTGAATGCATCGGTACGTTTTGTAAGAAACAATTAACGTATTTGTTATTTTGTGAAGTCTATGGTTGAAAGTGACTGCAATGAAAACAGTGACGGAAAACATTGAAACGGGCAAGTATATGAACCAAAAAAATTGAAGACAGGTGACGTTCATCAACCCGCGTGGTGGAATAGGGCCCCAAGCAGGAGGCATAGGCATCGGCATCATAAGCCGAAGGTGGGAACTTATAAGCAGATTTTTAAAACATCATGGTGTGTTGTACCAACTGGGATATATGAAACTACAAGCATAATTATGTATGTTTAGAGGGACTAAACTAGTTTTCAATGAAACGTCCGTCGATATGTTTGTTACACTGATTAATGTAACAAGTATTTTTTAAACACAGTAGCACACATCATCACAGTGCAGCGCATTATTTGTTAGAACATGTTACGAGTATCAATGAGATTTCATTGATAAAATGCTCTTATCTACAATATTAATTGCTAAAACATATCACAACTCACCTCACAATAACCATCAATCTCGAATTATATCAGTAAACACTGCGTAATGCACACGAACGAATTCAAAGCCTTTAGGCGAGCTGAAACCGAACCCAATGCATTACCAATACACTGGCAACACTGCCAACATGATAATACATCATATATATGTATTATTCATATGACGACTTGCGATTTTGATGTCGCAAGGCGAGTTCAGCCGTTTTTGCTCCAAGATTTATATCGAAGTAATAAATGTATCATAAATGTATGAAATCAATTTTATATGGACCGTTGGACGCTTAAAGTCGTAATTTAGTTTGAAAAAAAATGATAGATTCATTGATATTACACGGCAGTTCTTTGATATGGTTCCTGATTGATGAGATGGTTCCTTTACAATTGTTTGGCGTGGAATAATAATTTGATTTTAAGCATTGAGCTCCGCCTTTTCTGTTTACAACTATTTGTCTTTTTCTTAATGTATGTTGGTAGGTACTTGGTTAAGCTGACTTACGAATTATTGAAGCATTAATTAGATATTAATGATTTACTCATTCGTACGTAAGCTTAGTAAGGAAGAAGAACGAACTGGAACGAAATACTTTTTAGTTCAAAAACTAAAACCTGCCTTTTCGCCTACCTATTTACAATTTCATAATAAGATTCTATGACCTTTGATTTGTTTACAATAAGAACCACAAGTAAAACTGTTAATCCTAATTCAGCATTTCATTTTGCACAAGGCACATAACAAACTGTATGAAACCCATCAAACGTCGCTCACCAGACTGCATGGAACCGCACACCATACACGCCGACTATTAGGTAACCTCTCCATAAGCGTCACTCGCCCATAAACAAATGACTGCGCAGGAGTTCGCTCACAGAAGAAAGGCGACGGGTCACGAGCGGCACACATCTCTTAATTTTACATGTTATCATACACGACTATCAGTTATAATTATTTGTTAAGATGTCACTTTCCAACAACCGGGTGGCGTGTTGTGACGTAACTTGGGACGGGCTTATGTCCAGCATTGGACTGCTGCGGACTGAGTTGATGGATTGATGTCACTGTTAATTATGGTCAGATCTGTTGAACCGATCATTAGGTGGACGGTAGAACATTTCTATTTAAACAGTTATAGAATATTAATAAATTATATGCTGATATTTAGAAGATTATTGATACCTGAAAAAATACTTTGAATCTTTTATGACGTAGTTCAATTAATCTGCCAGCTACGTTGGGGTCAGATTATAGTCTAACCAAATACGCTGATTACCAGTATTTTACAAGGACTGTAGGTCCTTATACTGTAGGGCCTATCTGATCTCCACAATCCAACTGGGCAACACGATACCCCTTGCGACTGGTTGTCAGACGGGCTTCTGACAACCCGTAACGGCTGTCTAAGCAAAGCAAAGATCTTCGAATGACAGCATGAACCAACGGCTTAACATGCTTAGGCCTCGGTATGTACCGTGGCCCTAGCACAGGCAACTGAAGGAACACGGGTGGGTTTTAGTCAGTAAAAGTCTCACACGCCCTCCCGCTCCACCCAGAGCGGGAGAAGTCGTTTGATGATATCCCAACCAAAAAAAAAAGGACCTTGATATGTAATGGATGGTTCAGGGATGCAAAACCGAACACACAACCAGTGTTTAAATGACCCTTTCTTTTGTTTCTAAAATGGCAACTTTTTATATATACAAATACACAGATTAATAAAAATGTATGCGAACAAAAAAGGAGAACCAGATTAAAATAAATATGATATAAAAGATTGCCATCTTCTAACGTGCGGGTTGATTATAATAAAGTCATTAATTAGTTATAATTAATTACTAACGTCACTTTATTAGATAGATCACATTTAATTACCATCGATATTTTTCCATTTACCAAAGAAGGATGAATGAAATATGTGTATAGACAGAGATCCTGTAACTGATATATGTTTATGAGTAACACGACAATAAATTAACAAACAATATCTTCCTTTTATTTCTTTTTATGGATAGTTTTATAGTTGGCAATTAGAGTTGATCTATAATTTAATAAGAACATTGATACGGAATCTTTTTCCGTGTCGTAAGAAGTTTGAGATATTCTACCAAATAGAAAAATAATCCGAACAGCTTCGTTGGTGTCACAATCACGATTGCTGAGCGTGAGGTACTGGGCTCGATTCCCGGGTCGGGCGAAGTGTAATTGGGTTCTGCCATCTGGAATTTCTCAAAGTACCTCGGAGACTGGATTTGTGCCCAATTGATGACAATAGGCTCGCCCCCTATTACATGGGACTTAAACATAACTAGCGAATTGTGGATGTACTATATGTACACCTCTGCCTAACTCTTCCGAGAATAGGCGTGATGTTATGGGACAAGTAAGTAATGTTTAAAAAAACTTTTTGAACTTTATGGCCTAAAGCAACTTATGAACAAGACGTACATAATACAGGCTTTCAAAAGTACTATGTTGCAAATTATTAAAAAACTTATAAGTGTGAAAAATAAAAAATAAATAAAAATAAAAAATAGCTCAAGCTCTTTTTTTTCTATTTATATGAAACAAAGTCGGCATAGATACACCATTTATTTACTCAAGAACTGCTGGACCGATTTTTATGATCTTTGATTTGTTGGTTTTGTCTTAACCCTGCAAAGATGACTATTAAAACATAACAGAAGAACTATTCGTGACCACTAAGCGCGTCCTTGACAATAACAAAGTTCGAGAGACATTATTAAGCACTGATTTTGACCACCTTATGTCATTAGAGTGTCCTATTCAATTATATAAAGCATTTAAACAAATATTCGTGGGTATTTACTGTGATTGTTACGTAAATAAACGTATTTCTAACAGTAACAGGAACACAAAAAATGGATTGATAGGTAAGTTGAAGACAATGATAAATGAAAAAGACAGATTATTTGTTAGTTATGGAGCAATGACCCAAAGAATATGCTAAAGAGACTTAATAATCCCAAATTTAGAAATAAATGCCATAAAGATATAATTAAAAGTAAAGTATTTATGATAAAAATTGTATATTATTATAGTGTAATAAAAACATTAAAAAATATGGGATAGGATAAATACTATTATGGGAAACAATAAACAATCGGTAGATGAATTAATTCTATCAAAAATGGTCGGACAAGGAAGTATTGTAGACATAAGTAATAAAGTTGCGTCTACCTTCAGTAAAGAAATAGAAGATATAAAACATGTGTCGTGAGATTTGGTTGGACAGGCAGACCTATGTAAAAGCCACGGACTTGTCCATGAGGTGGCAACCAGTAAGCTCGAAATATGTCAAAAACATAATAAAAACATGAATACAAATAAATCACCTGGTAGCGATCTTGTGCGAATGTCCGACCTTAAAATAGTTATGGATAAAGTGAGCCCCGTTTTAGCTAAACTAATAAACCTTACTGTCAAGAACTACAAATTTCCGAACAAGCTTAAAGAGGCAATATTCCGCCCAATTGACAAAAATGGTGATCTCAAAAATGTATCAAACTGCACACCTATATCAATTTTATCTTGTATATTATATATAACATTATAGAAAAGTGTATCGTCAACCAATTAAGTAACTATCTACAAAAAAAATTACATCATTAACGAGTGTCAACACGGTTAAAAGGAAAAAGTATAAATACATTGCAAACAGAATTCACAGACGAAATTAACAGTTACCTAAATGATAAAAAAATAATTACAATAATTTTTACTATAAAAAAGCATTCGACACTTTACAATCAGATACCATCCTCAATGCAGTGTAGGAGTGCGGGGTGAGAGAACCACTGACCCAATGGTTCCGTGATGACTTCACCACGCGCTCCTACCGTGTGAGGGTGGAGGACGCGCTTGATGACAGAGTCGAGTGGGGTAGCGCAGGGCTCGGGATGTGGAACAATTTGTTATCTTATGCATGTTATCAGCTAGTTAGTAATAAAATAAAATCAGCTGATAATAAAATAAATTAAAAATAATTAATGAAACTGTAATAAGTGTAATACTGAATTTAGTTTAGAGACTGCACATGACCCAATCAATTCGGATGTAGAAATAATGTAAATTTTGTTTTTGCTAATATTCCCCTTAAAACTACTGAAGCTTTAAATTCCTCAACCTCGCTTTCTGCTGCCTTACTTAGACAGATTGCTTTAGTATCTTAAAATGAAATCAACGTAAGATCTCTGGGGAATGTCTGTAGATCCATCACCGAAACCATTGCACCCTATTTAACATTTATATTTAACACCAGTGTAGACCAAGGAGTCTTTCCGGATCTCTTGACAAAGTTAAGCAGTTCCTTTATTAAAATCCTGTGATAGTAAAGAACCCAACAATTATAAGCCCAAGTCAATACTGCCAGTTCTCAGTAAGGTGTTTTAAACGTTGATGCTCAATCAAATGTTCCGTCTCTTTAATTTTAAAAAAAACCTTCTTTCATGAACAGCAGTACGGTTTCATCAAATGGTGTAGTACCACTGACACTGCCACGATGGTGTCACCCTTATTAGGGTCCTTCTTCCCAGGCGTTAAAAAAATTCTCTATTGAGAACATTAAAAATGTTCTCCACATGCGAGGGAAGAAGCATAAAGATGCCTTTGGAATCTGTAAGGCGTTCGAAAGCATAAACCATGAGACACTTCTGCCGAAACTTGAGCACTATGGGGTTAGGAATAGGGCTCTTGCTTGACCCTGAAAGATAGAAATATTAAAGTTCTAGTAAACTGCGTATGCTCATTAAGGTCTGAAATGGTAATCAGCGTTCCTCAAGGTTCAAAATAGGGTCCATTTGCTCTTTTTAGTTTACATTAATGATTTACCCTAATTGTTCAAACTCAAGTAAAGATGGTGTTATTTGCAGATGACACATCATTGATCTTTAAAAAAGACCGACGGTCACAAAATCTTATCTACGTGAATGACTTTAATCTTCAGGTCCAAGATTGCTTTACGGTAAATAATTTGGTACTAAATGAAAAAAAAAAACAAATGCTTTCGATTTAAATGACCCAATGTTAGTACTAGCAAATGTGTTACCATGTTAAATGGAGAAAAACTGGAATTTGTTAATCAAACGGGTTTCCTAGGAATCACGCTAGACGAGAAATTACAATGGGGACCTCATACCCACGTATGTACCAGGTATGGCATTTGATGTGAGGTCGCGCTGCTGATATTGATTCCATCTTTATTTTGCAAAAGCTAGCTGTCAGAGCCATTCATAATCTACGTCGCCACGAATCTCTCAGGTAACTATTTAAAAAGATTAACATTATAGCGGCACCTTGCCAATTCATTCATGAAAATATTATGTATGTAAGAAAACATCTTCAAATCAAATCAAAAATATTTATTTGCTGGAAATATGGTGGAATAGATGTTAGAGCCATTTTTATTTCAGCATATCCTACCATAATAGGCCGTGCAATGCATTAGTTTCATGTCAGTGACAAAGTCATAGTATTAAATTATATCATAAAATTAATTACTATTATTATTATATTATGATTATTACACATTTACATTAGGTCTGTATAGGTTTTATCGACTAAAAATTATTATACTATTAAGGGATATTTAGAGGATACTAAATATCCCTTAATAGTATAATAATTTGTAAATAGTAAAATTTTAAACAATTTTTTTTTGAACAATGTCAATGGTAAATCTTGAAGGGAATTTGGTAAATGGTTGTTTAATATAATAGACATGTAGTAGACATTTCTCTTAAATCATTTTAATTTTATTGGTGGAACCGTAGTCTGTCCTTATGTCGTGTCCGGCTATTTAACTTGTCACCAATATTTTCGAATAGTTTTTTTTTTACGAAAATATATTTCTAATATACGAGTATACAGATATGCTAGTGATAGTAAATCATCATCATTAATCATCATCAATTGTGGTTCATCTTTTTAATGAAATAAGTGGTATTGACATAGGTAATTTTAATACTAGAAATAAAGATACTGTATTAAATGTTACAAAAAATAACTTGTGACCTATTATTGCTATTAGATAAATGAAATAAATAAAAACTCCTATAAAATTGCGAAAATTATAAAACTCCTATAAAATAAAATCCATTAATAGTGTGTCGCTCCACGGTGCCCGAAATTTCATTTCTTATATCAACATACTTCTTTTAGGAGATCACACACTCAGAAACACACATATTTTCTATTTTTTTACTACAATTGATCCCAACAAGGGATCCCTCTTTTTTATATTACACATGTTACAAATTAGAGGAATATATCCAAGATAACAATTCTTGGAAACATGCTAGTTCAGCTCCATGGGACAGACTAGCTAGAGTCTAGACAAAATCAATAGGGTTGCCAAACTAATTGCATAATTTATTATTTTCTGATATTGATTTACATTTTGTGATTACTTTAACTCACACTCAGAGTTAATACTTGTTAGAAATTGAAAAAATCGTACAATTTTACAATGTATACAAAAAATTATGTGAGCACCATGTATTAGACACATCACTTAATTATGTTAATATGTGCTTCATTTTTTTAGCTATCGTGGTATGGTAATTTTATTCTAGATACATCGTATTCACTTATAATTACATATTTAATGTTTGCAAAATATTGTTAAACATTTTAAAAGAGTAACAGTGGAGTTTCTTGCCCATTCTTCTCCATACGAAACTACCATTTGGATGGGGCGACTAGAATTAATTCTGTATAAATATAAATGTTGACGTTTATAAGGTCCATTTATGGGCCTATTTTAAATAATTGCTTTGACTTTGACTTTAGAAAATCAAAAGCATTTCTAATGAGTGTACTAAGACGATGTCTCTCCAAAAAGTCAGTTGCAATTTCCCAAAAACATGGAGAAAATATTTCTATGAAATGTTTAAACATTGATAAACCAAAAGACGCTCTTCATTGTCAAGGAATAGTCCAGTATAGTAAATGACCTTCACATATTTAATGTGTAACTTTGATAGCTGAATTCGATTCCAAAAGACTTAATTAATTTTGTAGATTCATGACTTTCAACCTTTCGTAGCAGCTGGGTTAGGACACAAGGCCAAAACAAAATGCCGACTCAATGACTTTATCACTAAATCATTTTACAACCATAGACGACAACCCAGAAACTACAATTTTCCAGGAAAGTCCATGCTAGTGCTAAGTGTTAGTACCACCCGCGAGTGCATTGTACACGCGTGCCTCGTGACTGGTAATGCTGTTCGCTCCGTAGGCATATATTTATGCATTCAAACACGGCATCAATCATTCTAATGAGCCGGCCAGTAGGCAGGGACGGGTGTAGGAGCCGCGGGCCCGGGCCGTCACGTGATCACCGTAGTGATGCGCTCGTGATTTATCGATTGCTGTATGGCTGTCAGTTCTACATTAGCGCTGGAACGGATTAACGGGGAGACATGGACAAGGTTGCCATAAGCCAGAGAAAATGACGTAAAGTACTAGTTTGAGAAGGCTTGATGCGTGGATGAGCAGTGGATGATAATGGTGATGATGCCTTTCCCAGAAGGATGATGCTGTAGCAGCAGTCATTGTGTGTCGAAAATAGGTTTTTGAACTGGATGTGCAAGAAATAACACCTTGTAGATGGTTTCTGAGCATTATGGAAACTTAACACCGAGCAAATAGTAAAAACACGTTAAGCAGACGGGTGGCAATAAAATAAAAAGATGCAAAGCATGTGTCAGTTAGACCCACGAAGGCAGTAGACTATGCCTTCAATCAAGAGTAGGAGCTTGCTACGTCTACTATAATATACTATGCATACAGTATATACATATCTAGTTCTAGAACTACTAACTAGCATGAATTGTTGAGATATGCGTATACCAAATAACAGACGTATTCAATTCACTGTATTATGACCGTTGATAGACGTATATTACAATTTTACGACGAATAATACCTCATTCGACTGTAATAAACATTGTTATGAATATATTTTCGCTAACACCTTACCTGTTTATTAACATATTCGTGTGTAGTTTCAGTTTATCGATATCGATAGTTATAGTGATCAAATGAACCCTATTTAACATAGCAGTGATATTCAACTAACAAGTTTAGCAATGAAGGAAAGAAAGCTGCCCGGAGCGTCCGGCGCTATTCACAAATTGGCACGAGCTAGGCACGCGTTGCGCCGGCGCACTATAACGTAACATCTCCTTTTAATCCACACTATATAACCAACCATATCTATGCACAATAAAGTATATTTTTCAGTGGGTGTCGTTTCAGGCATAAGTGACCTTTCAAAAACAGACGAGTTACAAAGATTGAATGGCGCTGTGCAATGATACCGTAGAGCCATTAGTGAGAGCAAAAAGGATGGAATTCTTTCGATTGTATTTTGTTTATTTTCTCTTAGATTAATACTTGCGTGGTATGTTAATTATTGTGTTAAGCAAATATGTACCAGCTGGTTTGAAGTGATTAAGTTCATTTTATGATAGAGAGTTGGTTTAAGAATTAGAGCCAGGTCGTGCCGTTTGTAATGTTATTATTTGTAGATAAGAAATTATATCATTACGACATAATGTTCTGTGTTTGTTTTTCACCCAAGATAATGGTCTTTTACGGGTTAAGAGATGTGAGGATGATCTTGGATGTTAATTGTTTTATCGTTGGATACGATCGATATTTCACGGTGACTTTTTCCGAACGTCAAAAACTATTGCCATATTTAAAGTCAAATAATATAAATGAGTGTATTAGTAATAGTCAATTATATTCTGCTTCTGACCATACATAGCCTAGACAGCAAAACAGCATCGACAAACAGAGTTAAAACAAAAAGTAGTTTATAATTATTAAACACATTTACAACAACGCAAAGCCCAGCAGCTCCTGTCAAAAAACTTTCTTAACTCTTCAATCAATAATCGTAATGAAATAATAAAATAAAAACACTTTACAGTTTGAACCTTACGTCCAGTACATGTCAGTTATTAACTTTCACATTAAATACAATCAATTCGCTGTAATCATCTCATCAATGGAGCGTGGAACCAAACATAAGGTAGGAGCAGTGATCCATTCTCACTTTTCTATGGAAATAAGTGATAAGTAGCTCAAAGATAAGGCTTTTTAAGTATTTAGTTTTTATCAATATTAAGGACTATATTGTGTTAGAGTAATAATGTCGTGTCTTCTATAACAATGAAATCTAACAAACTACGGCAATGTTTTCTAGACTGTGTTGACAGTTTTTCAGGCAAAAATACTCGATTTTATGGTTCTTATCAGCAAGACATGCTGACGACACTACACCGTAATAAGGTAAATAAACACTGGAAAATAAAACATACTGACGAAGGCTGGCAATGCTTAGCAAATTCATAATTAATTACAATGGCATAAAGGCCTCGTTGCCATGCCATATACATTAATAAAAATAAAAAAAATTAATTACAACTGTCAAAACCTTAGTTTCAATTCGCGCGCCGTTGATTTTCAGACTTTTTTCTAATTACAATCGGCTCAAAACTACTCAACAAATTAATGACTCGCTCTGATTTATTTTGACTCGAATTTGTATTCGATTATTGAATACAAAACTAAGTTAGTAAACTAAGTTAAGATAATTGGACTTTTAAGGCTGGACAAATTTTATGATTTCCTGCGTGTGCAAGGAATGTGCGTATAATTTTGTGCAATTGTATTTAGTACGCCGATTTGTTTATAAATTGAAGTAGTGAACGATAGATTGACAGCTTAGGAATTTAATAATTTAGAAGCGATAATAGTTAGCTCCGTTAAAGATGAAGTAACTTGCGGACAGAAGGTCGAAAGTTCAAATTAACTGCTTTGAACTTTGCCATAAAAAATACCAGTAGTAGGCAATATAAAAGAGATTTTAATAATTTTGTGTCAGAAAGAAGTGAAATTATGAAAAGGTATCCAAACTTATGGACCTCGTTCGTCTAGTGGTCGCAAGCTATGCTGCCGAGAATGTGGTCCTAAGTTCTATTCCCGGGTCGTTGGTCGTTGCCCCCACAGTGTTATTGGGTTATTCCATCTGAAATTTCTCAGGGGCCGCTCGGAGTCTGGATTTGTGCCCGATTGATTGCAATAGGCTCGCCCCCTATTACATGAGACCTTAAACATAACTTGGGAAATGTGGGTTTACTAAAGGTACTCGCGTGTACTATAGGTACTCATTACTCTGCCTAACCCTTCTGGGAATGCAGGCGTTAGCAAGAAGGCCTGGTTTGTGGACAACCAATCCGCAATGGGAGAACTCCATCGTAGCCATCGAGGAAATTAATGATGACATAAAATACGGAGTCTGATTGATAATAATTAGATATTTTCCTATGAAGCTGTCGTTTTACAATACTGGCCATTTGAAACGTAATGTATGTATGGCTGGTACTAAATTCTAAATTCAAATGCATTTTATTCAAAAATACGGAATTCTGTTTTCAAATACAGTCATTTGTTTATTGATTACTGATTTGTTTCCACTACATTTGTATCTTTTTCATTAACACGATAAAAATACGAGTAATTATTGAATACGAGTACCGTCTCGGTAGCAATACCGCACAAACGGCTCGCAACATTAATTAGGAGTGAACACTACAAACGAACGCACGACTCTTTATTGGATAATCGCTTGTCCCCGTTACAACGAACGGTCACGTACAACAGACGGTCTCTAAGCTACAAGACCTACGGTTGGAATATGCACGGCGATCCGCAATAACCAAGCAAAAGAATCTATAAGAAAATTACAATAATAACTCTTGCGAACACTCGACTTTCTCAGGCGACGTTCTAAACGAGGCACAGTTTTTTTACAAAACCACTTATAGATGTAGTTTAAACATGATTACTATGTAAATTTATAATGGATGGGTCATCAAGTTGACTATCAAAGACATCATTACCTTACTCCTGTCACTCGGCAATTTCATATCATCAATCTTGTATTTAAATGGTACAAGTAAACGTTCTCAGTTGGTACCGAGGCAGCTCATAATGGACTATAAATCCAACAGTAGAATTGAGAAGCTATTAGTTCATAAGTTCGTAAACTTAAACTATTAAAAGTAGCACTGTTTTTGGTTTTGTATGTGCATGATGGACTTTTTTCTTCTTTGTACTTCCACACTGGAAAATTGATTAAAGCTACCCTTATTAACCCATAAACACCTTCAACTTCAGTTAAAGCCTAACAAAACATAATGTGACATTAAAAAAATCAACGCAGACCATAAAACTATATACAATCCTCAGAACTATATATCAACAATAATTTATTTATTAACACTTTATGCACAAGTAAAAAAATACTGTACAAAGGCGGACTTAATGCCTGAGGCATTTTCTACCAGTCATATACAATTTAAAAAAGCTCTTAGCCAAGAAGGAAAAGTAAGCAAGTCATTAAATACCAGTTGTCCACTCGCTCTAAATGCTAGTTTTAAAGCATCACAGATTTGCGACACTGGGCATGCTTACATACCTAATAACAAATTGCATAAAAACGTTGTATGATGCAGTTTCAGCTAATTTTCTTGTCATGTTGCTAATAGGGAATTGATGTGTAGTTTCCAAGCATTTAAAACCTAGATAACTTAAAGACTTGAAGATAATCTTCAGTCCGTTTTCATCGAGGCTTTAGATTCCGTGTGGACGGCATTCCTTGAGGGAAAAACGAAGCGTGTCTAGTTAATTATATTGTAATTGGCGAGGATGGCTCAACTATCTGGAGTATTGCGGCACTGGCATAGTAGGCAAATGGACTGAGTCATCTCTACACTTTAAAGAAAATATATGTGAATGAATTACCTACTAGTTTATATTAAACTTTCGTTATTGTCATGGGGTTTCTACCCGGTTCTGGCCTTATTGAGCAAACAAAAACGTGGCTAAACAAATAAGACCATCCCTCTTCAATTTATCAGTCTTCGTTGCATAGCTGATGTAGTGTTCCTGCAACTTCGTATTCAGAGTGGAAAATATTCCCTTCCTCACACAAGCACTAAATGTCAATATATCTTCCATCTGAAGTACATTTCACTTCACATAACATAATATCACGCTAATCCCAGAAGGATTAGGCAGAGGTGTACCTGTAGTGCACCCACATTTCGCCAGTTATGCTTAAGTCCCATGTAATAGGGGGCGAGCCTATTGCCATCAACCGGGCACAAATCCAGACTCCGGGCTGCTACTAAGAACACACTTCACATATACAGGTAAATAGAGCCTCTTAGGCACATGTCACATTATGCCAACAACGTGCCTACAAGGAAGTTTTATTTTACCAAAACAATAAGCAAACTCGTTACATATCCTCAGAGGGTTGGCTGCGAACGGCTCGAGAATCGCCTTAATGATGTCAAAAGGCAACATAATGTGTTCTCCTTAAACGGTCGTCGCAGTTCGTTACTGTCGCCTCCTTCCTCGGTGACGTCTCACTGCCTACCAGACGGACGCATTAAGATCACCTAAGGGCACCACCATTATGTAAAACGACCGCAGAATAAAATATATTCACTCGTTAAAAAATAAATATACGACCAGCTCCGGTGTTTGCTCGTTTTACGACGAAATTGTACAAATAAACTCGCCGTAGTGTTGCATGCTGGCCAGATCTCTCAAGTACTTTTGGCATTATAAAAATGATGACGTTATGCATAATAAAAGCTCTATAAAGGAAACTGTGTTCGTAATTCACGGCGTCCTCTCGCTGCAATAGTAATAATAAAGAAGGTATTTTTTGTGGTGAGGAAATGGCCGTTCGCTGGCTGTACGGGCGACCTCGCAGCAACCTTCACAGTATACCAAATTAATTTGGCCGTATTTAGAGTGTGAACATTGAAAACGTGTTAGGGTAACACACAGCTACGACATGATCGTCGACATCCACCGTAACAACTGCTCTGCTCGATATAACAGGAATAAATGTATCGGTCTATAGCAAAGGTCGAACTCCTAGATTACAGATCGAACGACCTCGTTAGATTTTATCTCAATAATTCGAAAATCTATTATGAAAAATTTATCTCCATTATGTTCGGAACGTTTAATGCTCAGGATTGGAACTTAAAATCCCGTAATGCTAATCAAGTATTTACCTATTTTAGAATGTTGATTTATTTCGTTTTCGTAATTGATTGGGTCGGTAAAACATCAAATAGTCAATAGCATGTAAACATTATTGCTCTGGAAGTTAATCGAACTATGACAAAGAGACTATCGAGTAGGAAGTAATTTCGATTGAAGTATAGTGTATTATGCTCATTATTGATTGAAGAAACAGTAAGATGACAGTTTTTATTGCATAACATTACTGTCAAAATATTTATTGATGTAATCAGCGCAAACAGACTTACCAGTAAGAATTTCATCAAATTATATATAGCTATGTACTACAAGTCCGCTTTACTTTTGCTTTCGTTTCCAACCTACGCGTATTAAAAAGGCATGAATGAACGTAACGGGTAAATTGATTGTGGAGCGCGTCGCAATACTACCTACTGCTCGTACCTTATAATTAGATGATATGAATTCGATGCGATAGCGTGGCGGTCCTTGCGAAACTTGTCCGGCTTCTAAGGGACCACGTCCACATTTACAAGCCAAAACGACGTATAACACGATATTATTTCAAACCAAACATTCCTTTGCGTGCTAAATTACATGGCTCAAATTTCTACGCGCTCAAAATTAGGTTTAAACCTTTCATTTCACATGTAACCGCTGGACTATAGATGAAGTCACTCCGAAATGTGCTTTTGCATACTCAACCAACTTTACGCTGTATTTTCAACTGCATACAGATTTAAATCGTATTGGAATTAATAAGATATGCGTCGTTTACAGTTATAGGCGGCGTACGCGTTAGAATCAGGATGCTGTTACTGTCCGGACGCGGGTGTAATTACCGCGCCGTCAATATTGCAAAATGAAGCCTATTCTAGAGTTGTACCTCTCGGCTATTACACTCCATCTATTGTTACACAGACCACATTTAAAACGTTCAATGGTGTCTTTTAATGACCTAGGTGCGGTTCATGCTACCGATACCCACATAAACAATAAACAATTTTATCTCCCCGATCTCTACTCAACCATTTATAATTAATCTCGTACACAACTCCAATTAATTGTTGTTATGAAAGTTCAATTATAATTACAACGTATTACGCATGTTTTGTAATGATTTTTATCAATGACAGTGTTACATACATTAATTTATTTGGGTTACAAAGCGCATTGAAAATGTGAACACCAAAAACTAATCTGCATTTTGATCTAACTTTAAATAATAGTTTAAGAGGCTTACAAGAGCTAAAGCGCGGTCACTGTCAGGCTGCATGGAAAATAAAGAGAAGCGCGATGACACAATACTGGTAATTTATAGCAAGAAATGAAACAATTATCTATTTACAAAAAATCTATTGATTTGACTTAAAAATTAAAACACTATTTCGTTAATAATTATGTTCCTTGTAGAATAATCTGACAAAAAATCAGAATGATTGCATGTATATTAAGTACGGTTTTTAATTTGAAGAATATCATATATTTTTCTGATTTTGTTTACTGAAGTGGCTCATATACTTTTAGGCATTTATAAAACTTGCGTTTAGGTCCTGTTGTCCACTTTTGACTTATTGAAACTGAAGATCGAACTATGTCGTTGGTGTAGTGGTCGCAAGCACTACCGCTGGTCCTGGATACGATTCCCGGGTCGGGCGAAGTGTTATTGGGTTTTTCTATCTGAAATTTCTTAGTAGCAGCAATTCGGGGTAATTGAGTAACACACTACAGGTAGTAATCGTTTTCATTTTGACAGTTCAACAACATACTTTGAATTATTTACGTTGTTAGACAGACAAATTTTTCGAACATATGAATCAATGGATTAGCAGTTTCCTTAAACATGATTCATTACGCAAATAGGTTGCTGAATTTGTTCTCGGTTGATAGAAATAGGCGCGCCTAATATTACATAGAACTTTATCATAACGATATGTGAATGTACTATAGGTAAACCTCTGTCTAAACCTTTTAGATTTGAAGCCCAACGGAATGATCAAATTATAAACTTATAGCTCAGACATTAACCGTTGTTAAGTCGTAAAAGTCACAAACTTAAGTAACAATTAGAACTGTTGTTATTAACTTGATAAAACCGTGTTGATAAAGCGGTTCAATTAATTCAGTATGGCTTAGTTTTAATAAAGCCCGCATTAACACGGGTTTGTGATGCAATTGACGAGAACTATAAACATAAGGAAGCTGGAGCTATGCAAATAGCTTGTAGGACATGCTGTAGGTAAAGTTGCGCGTGCGCAGTGTACACTAAATTTGGTGCTTATGGTGTTAGTGAGTCAGAAATGTAGGTATGGTTTGAAAGATTAAAAAAAAATGAAGGCTATGCAATTTTAGTTTAAAAATATAAGTTTTACGTAATGGGTTTGAGCCAGCCATCGGAGGGCAAAGACATCCTCATAACCTTCAGTTACTTCAATCAATCTGTGGCAAATGGCACTTTAAAAGATAAAGACTACTGTGGAGACTACAGTATTTCAGACAAATCTGCTGCACAAATCCATGCGATTCTTTGTTTTCTTTAAAACTAAATAGCCTCAATTATACTCCGACATACCATACATTCCAATCACTGATCAGCCCCGTAATTGCTAGTCCCATCAAATCGAAGACATCCGCTGCGCCGATCACTCAGCGACGTCATAATGACAGGAAATGCTATAGTTCACGTAAAATTAATATGGTATAGTAATGCTAACATAAGGTCAACTCCACACTTCCTCTCTGTGATCACATCTTGAATCTATATAGAACTATATGTAATAAATGTGAAAGTTCGGTTTAAAAACATTTATTTCTCAAAAAATGAACGTTACAGTTCACTTAACATATTATTCAGAAAAGTAAAATATAAAATTAAGTGCGATTCTCTGTGTTCACAATAATAAAATTAAAGTTAAAGGTGACAATTTGTATTGTTAGCGTTGTTTTCTAACGTGTTTTTCTAGGTTTTTTTAAATGTGTAATTATATGGTGTCACTATTGGTTACATCATCAGGTCATTATACAGCTTTGCTCCCTCGTACAGTATATTTTTCTTCCATAATTAGTTCTGTGTTGTCTTAATTCTTGTTTGTCTCCTCGTTAAGCGTTGCCTATTTGACGGACAGGGCCGTCGTCTATCCCGGTCACCAGGGAAAGTGGAACCGGCGAGAGATGTCGTGCGGTGTCCCACAGGGATCGGTTACGACTGGGTGCTGCGCGCCGACCTCCCTAGTGGCGTCAGCGTGGTTTGCTACTCTGACTACACGCTGGTCCTGGCACAGGGGAGGTTGCACCAGTCGCAACAAGCGACACGCGGGTTTGCGAAAATCGTCGAGAGGATCCAGCAATTGGGACTCGAAGTGGGCCTGCACAAGTCCGAGGCCATTTGTTTTCATGGTCCTCGGAACGCGCCACAGCCAGGTTCCCAGATAACGGCAGGAGGGGTTCACATCGGCGTCGAGTCGACGATGAAGTACCTGGGACTCGTCCTCGACAGCCGGTGGAACTTCTTGGAGCATTTCCAACGTTTGGCTCCCGGACTGGAGCGGGCTGGGGCTGCCTTTAAGCGGCCCAATCTTGGGGGTCCAAACGCCTCCGGCAGGATCTCATGGCGACATGGAGGGTGCGATTGTCGCAACCCAGTGCTGGGCACGCCACAATAGTGGCGATAAGTCCCCTCTTTGAATAGTGTTTGGAGACGCCCCACGGCGTCCTTACCTTTCGCCTGACACAGGTCCTCATCGGACACGGTTGTTTCAGGAGGTTACTGTTTCGCATCAGGCGGGGGAAAACTGTATAATGAACTACATTTTGATGTAACCAATAGTGACACCATATAATTATACATTAAAAAAAAACCTAGAAAAACACGTTAGAAATCAACGCTAACAATACCAATTGTCACATTTAACATTAAGTCTCTAAGTAAATGTAGAATGGTTTACTTTTATACTCAAATATTGTGTATAACTCGGAGTAATAATTATATTTTGTATCATTGTAATCGCTTCGTCTATCGTGTTCAAGGAGAACTTTTCATTAAGTAATGCACAAACACGTAATGACATCTATTGACGCCAAATGGTACTAACGAATATATGTGCTAACAATAATAAATAACACGTCAATTAGCGTAAATGTGCTTAAAAAAAAGTAATGTTTATGATTGTAAAATTATAAAAATCGCTTTAAATTGGTGTTTGATTAGTGGCGCTAAAATAATTTCAAATAAAAGTGGTGAAAATTTAATAATTGATGTGGTGTCTGAACTTCTGAGTGCTAGATAATGCAATGTTAGATAATTATTTATTAGTTTAAATCATAACAACATTTTTAAATTAAATTGGGTGCAGTTTGATTTAAAAAGATTATTGTTATTTTTAATTGGTATGCAGTGCGAGTCTTACAGTGGTGCAAGTAATCGATAGATGGCGTTGAGCAAATGTCCTCATTTTTAGAATTGCGGTGTTAAGATTTTCCACAGAAGAGTGACACACATTCGTTTATTATTAATACTAAGTTTTTGAACTAAATTGAAATTTTAGTATTAACATTGTCGGAAATAAAGTAGCAGGCAACTCCGAAAGTATTGCGAAATAAAGTTTGTTATGTATGAGAAACTGGCCAGTTATAGTCTATTTTGAAAATATGATTATTTGTAAGTAAAAATAGGTACGTTCCAATTTCAAAATTTCCCTCCACAATGTTTGTGAGCAATTTAAATTATCGTGTCTCATAAAAATGAATCTGGGCCGGGAACACTTTTGCGCTATGATTTTTTACGATTTCAAGTGTCGTCTGAAACCTGACGAATCGAACGATAGACTTTCTATGAGATATTTTAAGTTGCGTACTCTTTTGCGTTTTGA
The DNA here is from genome assembly GCA_963555695.1 of Dasypolia templi. Taxonomy (NCBI): domain Eukaryota; kingdom Metazoa; phylum Arthropoda; class Insecta; order Lepidoptera; family Noctuidae; genus Dasypolia; species Dasypolia templi. The sequence continues at coordinate 9,869,808 of OY743157.1, forward strand.
TATGTAAAATTTTCGTTTTTTCAACATTAACTTTTAAAGCATTGTTATCTAAACATGTGATGATGTTATTTAATTTTCTATATATATCGGGCTCGTAAGTTTCAAAGTTCTTACAATCGAGAATTAACGTCGTGTCATCAGCAAAAAGGACACAATCTTGTTCTACTGCTTGAGGAAGATCGTTTACATACACGAGGAATAACGGTGGCCCTATAATGCTTCCCTATGGTACACCAAAGTAATTATGTCGAGGTTGGGAATCGAAATTGCTGATACTATTACATTTTTCTTCGAATTTTGTGATCCTCGTAATTTGACTTCTATTCGATAGATATGATTTGAACCATCCTAAAGCTGGACCTCTTATACCGATTTTATTCAATTTATTGAGGAGAATTGAATGATGGACAAAATCGGAAGCTTTGCTTAGGTCTAAGAATAGAGCTGATTTTGTAACATTAGCGTTAATGTTATTTAAAACTGATTATTCTAATTTAAACGCTGCTAGTGAAGTTGATCTGTATGTCTGTTGGTATGTATGTCTATAGGCTTTATGGTATTTAAGATTTCCCTTGTATTTCTGAACTTCAAACATACGTTTTATTATAGGTTATGGGCCCAGTAAATACCCGTGAAATATTAGTATCGTGTTTTATTTCTCGTGTTTAGTGCTAAACTATGAGAGAATTTTCTGAATTACGTTCCAAAACTAAAATGTCGTGAGAATTATGATAATTAGGCGTTCGCGGTTGCAAAATTTGCTGATACTTTAAGGCGTGGACAAGTATCTGAAGCAGAAAACGCCTGCTACTGATGATGGATCAGTAGACGTGTCAGATGCAAAAGCACGAGCAAAAGTGATTTTGACGATAGACGCATCGTTATACGTACACATAAAGAATGCGAAGTCGACGAAGGAATTGTGGACGACATTAAAGTCTTTGTTCGACGAATCAGGATTTTCGAGTCGGAGGATTACTTTGCTTCGTCATTTCATTTCTATCAGATTTGAAAACTGTGAAAATATGACGAATAGTGGAAACCTCACAGCGATTGACTGGTACAGGTTTTGAAATCAACGATGAATGGGCTAGTTCTTTGCTGCTAGCCGGTTTATCAGAACGATTTATAACAATGGTCAAGGCCATAGACCAATCTGGAATCAGAATTACTGCAGATTCCAGAGAAAACTGAACTTTTATATATGGAATCAGTCGAAGTGATTGGAACGGATTTCAATTCAGCATTAGTTGCAAAACGGAAGTATGGCAGCACTGGCAAGCATGGTTTACAGACAACTGCGCTTATGTCAAACTAAAATGTCAAAAACACGAAAACAATAACCTGTTATAAATGCAAGGAAACTGGCCATTATCTTAATCAAGATCCACTTTTGAATGAAAAAGAAGAAACAGACTAACGCTTTCAACGTTTTCTTTCAAAGTTCAATAAATGTGACTGGTACGTGGCTAGTATGCTTAGGACTACGAATGAAAGTTGGTTGAATAATCCACTGTATTCGCCCACATGAAGATCTATCCCATACAAAGTACCCATAAAAAGATTCAATAATTTAACTTACTTCCATAATAAAAAAGACCTTTTACCACAGATAATGTACGAATTTAACTCCTAGGTTGTTCCGTTTTACGTTCAGACCAAGTGACAGCGGGTTTTAATAGTTTTTAGTAGAACATAAGGGCCTTTGCCCGGTAATGTCCGGGCAAAGGCCTCGCTTATAGAGAGTAGGACGACGTTTTTTGTGAATATGGTGCTGTCTGTAGATAACGGTTTTTGCAAACAGACATTCTCACCAAATAGGGTTATTTGGTGAGAATGTCTGTTTAAAAGTTTTGTAATATGGGTTCCCCCGAACCTTCTTTCTTATATCTATTCACAAACTTAATTCCATTTGGGGCATTGAAACAAATTCTAAATCAATTTTACTTATTTATCTAATAAAACCTGTGTGACGAATCAAAAAAAGTAATAAGTAATAGTTGTTGAAATGTAATATTGACCCAACTACCAAAGTCTAACGTCTCTAACGCTTATGTCGCTTGAGTCGTCTCATAACGCTTGCAAGACAATTTTTTTATGCATATATGAGATACTTGAATAATACTATAAAAAAGGATTTGGGCGCCAGTACATTATCATAAATATTTCTGTAACGATTTTACAATGATCTAGGGCATAAAAATGAAAATTATAAATATTACGTTTGCTGCTGCAGGAGCAGAAAACCTCAAACGACGCAAGTATAACATAAACATAACATAATATAATCAGCCTATAACTTACCCACTGCTGGGACACAGGCCTCCTCTCTATGAGTGGGAGTAAGCCTTTATCAACCACGCAGGCTCAGTGCGGATTGGCAAATGTCACATGTCTTCGACTTTTTGATGCTGTCCTAGCACCAAAAATTCGGTAAATACCGGTTTCCACACGATGTTTTCCTTCGCCGTTTTGAGAGCAGTGGTAAAGAAATTATTTACACAAATTAAAGCGCCTGCCTGGGTTCGAACTCACGACCTACAACTACTACGAGCAAGAGCACGACGAATTTAGTACTACAATGATCTTGGATAAATGGTATCCGCGTTTATCACAAGTTGCCAAAGTCGGTTACAGAACTTAGCGATGGAAAGTTCAAAACCCACAGCAAATGTGTCCTCATCAAAGTAGCATATATTAAAGACTACGTCGAAGACAAGGATGTTTGGCAATAATTCCTTCTGCACATGTGGCTTCCCTGGTACTGGTACAAAAAAATACATAGTGATGCCGTTTATGATGTACATCATAAACGGCATCACTATGTATTTTTTTATATGCATTTTTTTTTATTGGCTGCTCCCAAATTACACACACACAGTACAGGATGAATTAATTTCAGATTTATTACATCTAAAATGGCAATCATGTCATTTGATTTAAATAGGTTTTTAATTTTATTTTTCCTAAATTGGATTTTTTATATTTTGTGAATGTAAGAACGTTGTAGGTCTCGTAGACTGTAGATTTGTAGATCATTGTCTATTTGTTAAGCTTATGGTACTTTTTGACAGGCCTACACTGTGCTCCTGTAAACACGGTAATTTGAAAACATTCAACAACAAAAGAGTAACCGTGGAGTTTCTTGCCGGCACTACTCCACCGGTAACAAAAAATTGGACCCGTGTCTTTTTTGACGTTTCATAAGTGCCCTACACGGGCACGGGTTTACGTGAATGAAAATATTTTCATTTTGATTTTAAACTGTAACGTGCACGTGTTTTCTGTTTGAGAAATTGGTTTTCTGATATTCCTTACTAATATTATATTTAAAGTTATTATAAAAGGTTTTATTATGGCTAGTTACTTTATGAATATATTGTGGAAACTCGTGCGGAAGTCAAATTTTATGTGAATGTATACCGTATATTGCATTTTTCTTAACGCCTAGAGCAAAATTAAACATTATGTAGGTGTCGTTAAAATTTAATATCAATGATTCTTGTGAATATTCGCCATGTCATAAAAATGCTCTGCATTGAGTACATTAGAAGTTCTTTATAGAATCACTATAAGCTAATTAGTACTTATTACAGTTTTGGTGAATGTAACTTCTCCTCCATTTTGAAACAAATTATGGTTCCTCGTGAATCGTTTTTCAACCTCACCTGTTAAATCTCACACGATGTGGGCAAGTTGATAAAAACCAAGCATCGATGTGATGGTGTTTGAATCGCTTTGTAGGTAAACAGACATGTAGGTATTCAATATTCTACATGGTGAATCATATATGAGACTAAAAGAAGATGATACTACCAACTACTTATAAGGATCTCTGCTAAGTATGTAAAAAGTAAATTCATCCTTTAAGTGTAATCTTGTAGTAGGTTGTAGTAGGTATATACTTACTTATAGAAACCAATCCTCCTGTGCATATTGTCTTGTAAAAGACATATAAGTGTAATCGTTTTATAACTCTCCTGTAAGTTAGTCTGGTTAGTTGTTATAAGACAAAGTAATAGAAGCAAATGCTCCTGAGTAAATTAAGGCGTCTGAAGTGCTAATATAAGTAAAATAGTATACACCAATGCACTTATAAGAATCTTAAAGTGTTAACAGACTCATCCTAATAATATTATAAACCCGAAAGTTTGTGAGTATGGATGGATGTTTGTTACTCTTTCACGCAAAAACTACTCAACGGATTAGGATGAAATTTGGCACACAAATAGTTTATAACCTGATTAATACATAGAGTACTTTTTATTCCGATACTTTTTTTTTTTTTTGTGTATGGCATCTCGTAGTTGACCTTGAGAGGTCGTGACTACTTAACCGGACTATCCTGTGGCTGCCTTAAGCGGACTCAAAGCCTCCAGCCAGGGGCGTAAAACTACTTATATTATTAAGCGAACGCTCGCTAAGGGCACCCCCTGTGGGGTACGAACCTCGGCTTAGGGCGTCGCTGACGGGAGGACAGCAAGATGGGACAGGCTGGATCAAGTTTAGTTGATTATTACTATTCGGGGAATTTAAAGCTACAGGCTCAGCTACGGCGCGGGCTGGCACTTCGTCGAGCAAGGGTCGGGGGGGACAATTACGTCGGGATCTTCGCGAGGAACCTCGGCGGCGTGGTCGGAATGTCGGTCTGTGTTTGTGCACTGTACTGGTGGCCCTACTGCTCTCCTGAATGAGAGTTATGTGGTCATCGGGATCGGTGAGGACATGCTTGGGACGGCGGACATGACTAATGGAGGAGGGAATATAACTAGCGGCTTTCACAACCAGAGGGTTGCGGTGATTCGCGGCGGTCTCGAAGAAACGCTTTGAAATGCGTTTCATGAACTGACGGATAGTGGGAATCCTGAGGTCTACGTGGAGGATTTCGTTACGAACGTACCAGGGGGAGCCTGTTATCCTACGGAGGAACTTGTTCTGGAGGGTCTGCATTCTGTTGAAGCGAACGGGCTTGGCGTGTGCGAAGACTGCACTGGCATAGGTCATGATCGGGCGGATGCACGCTGTGTAGATACGCATTTTGCACTTTAATGACAATTTGCTACGTGCATTGAGGACAAAGTGAAGTCTACCTAGAGCGAAGGCGGCGCGCGAACGAGCCGGCTTAATGTGCTCTGAAAACGAAAGGTGTTCGTCGAGAACTACACCAAGATATTTGGCTCGCTTCTCCCAAGGGATCGGCTTGCCGAACATGGTGATCGGTCGAGGGGGACAGGGGGTATGACGCGGCTTCGAGAATAGAACCGCTTGACTTTTGTCGGGATTTACTTCAATTCTCCATTTCCTAAACCAGGCGCCAAGCTTGTTGACTTGGGTTTGGAGAATGCGAGATATCGAGTCTGGTATTCCGATACTCCCACGGGATCAAGATTTATGCGGGTGAAACCGCAGGGAGCAGCTAGTAATCCATATTTATATAAGTTTTTGTCAACCACTACGATATAAACGTGTACCTTGAAGAACCTATTCCATCATGAACCCATGTAAAAGTTATATCATAAGATAAGGCTTATTGTTTTTTATAATTTATAAGACCCTTTGTTGGTCGAAATAAAAGTTTTCATTTCATTTCAAAATCTAACTTTTTTTTTCATTACGTACAAAATCGAGCTCGCATCGGCCGGTTACGAGACGCACTACAAAAGAAGGATCCCCGCTTTGCGGGGTTTCAATTTCTGAATGGTTAAAATAATATGTGTTAATAAGTTCTCCTATAGTAACAGTAGTAACATTGAATTTTGTAGGTATACGATGAGTAAGTACTATCAAACGTTAGCGTCACGGGTCATCACATTCGATTTCCTTTCGTTACCTACGATCTTTTAGGAGTACAAATAAAACTTTATTAATTTTAATTTCATTAAAATGATAACGCTTTAATAATATTCGTTTCGTTTGTGCATGTTTCCTTGTGACTAGTTGTGACGACCAGCACTGTCGAGCGATCTTCTCCACCTTACGCTGGTTGGAAGATCGTCTGAATGGACTGGTCTTAACGCATATCCATCAATACATTGCTTCAATGATGAACGCTGAAGAAGTACTTAATGGACATCTCTGCTAAGCAACAATGCAACAAGCCGGCCTAAAGCCCAAGTCGGTGAGAGAATTTAAGGATAACTTAACTAAAAAGATAGCAGGAGCGGTAGGGGCGGGACGCCCTAGGCCACTAACTTCTTTCAATTTGCACAACACAACACAGTCAGTCATGCACAACAACGATATAATGTCTGAAGGTTTTTTTTTTTGTTTTGATTTTATTGACTGCCGATTTTAGATTATGGTATCGCCTGCTCCGCCGCTCTTCGTTTGTCACAGATAATTACTTTATGTTCATATAACCCTATTGAATAACATATATAAATCGGTAGGATAGTAAATGACTGTAATAATAGGTTGTATTGATGATTTTATTGATTATGATTCTTCAAATACATACTTATTACTACTATTTTGTTCAAAATACAACCTGACCTGCAAATTCCTAGAATCTTAAGAAAATTTTAATTTCACGGGCTGCTGCGGCTGGTTACCCCACGAAATATTGGAGCAGGACGCCATGTTTACGATATAACTTATTGATTGTGTTTTTGATGTCATGAGTTTAGGAAAAGTAGTATAAGAAATTGCTATAATCTAGGTATTAAGACAACAAGTGTTTCAATAACCCCTATTATGCTACACCTTTATAAACATAATATCACGCCTTGTTTCCCCGAAGAGTTGGGCAGAGGTGTACCTTTAGTAGGTACACCTACATTTCGACAGTTAAAATCAAAATCAAAAGTCATTTATTCAAACTAGGCTGAGAGTCAGCACTTTTCGAACGTCAAAATTACATAGTCCCCCAAAACGCCCGCCCTTCACCACTTCCTAGTGCTTTAGCTGGGAAGAAGAAGTGGCGCAACAAACTCCCCAGCAGCACAGCTGTCTGTTTAGTTAGAAAACCATTGAATTATATAATTATAAGGTAATCAAAGAATAAAAACCGAAACACAAAAAAAAACATATTAAATTATCTGCCATATTTAAGCTAGCCACGCCAATATACCCAAAACAGAAACCAATAAAAAAATCTATGAAAAAAACAACATAACTTAATATACAAATAAAAGCCTCCAGGCATAAGGGGCGTGACATCTTACATATGCATTATTGGATTATTTTTTAAGTAAACAAATGATAAACTAGGACCATCGAAGTAAAATAAGTTAACAGAACAATTACTTTAACAATATCAAAACCATAGACAGCAAGACGACCGGTCACCACAAGCAGCACCCGATCACGAGCATAACGCAAAGATCAGCCATTGCCCCCCTCGCCATATTTGAGGGAAGGAGGCAACCCGATCCCCGACGCTACCGCAAGCAGTGACATCTACGGGAGCATGACGAACTCGCTGCCGGTTGCTCAGGCAAGAATAATTTAAGATCAATTGTCGAGGTCGCTAGCTAACCACTTATTGCAATACAACTCATTGAAAAACATTGTAATGAGCGGATCATGTCAATAATAAATGAAGGTAACTAAAACTAATTGGCTTATACAGTCAAATAAAATTAAAATAAATATACGAACTCGTATACCCTGTCAGTAGGTAAGCTGATTCTGGAGAAAGAACATAAACATTGTCTTGAGTTAATTACAGCGACCAGCTATTCTTATCTTTTAAGTAGTCGTTAATTGAATAATATGCCTTTGAACAAAGGTTGGATTTTACTTGAGCTTTAAACGCATTAAAAGGCAAATCTAGCAAAGAAGAGGGTAGCTTGTTATAAAAGGTTATGCCTAGCCCAACAAATGAGTTATGAACCTTATGAAGCCGGTGAAAGGGAGCACGTAGTTTGTTCTTATTTCTAGTATTAACATTGTGAAAATCACTATTTTTAGTGTATAAGTGTATATGTTGCCTAATGTATAAGATGTTGGCGAAGATGAATTGTGATGCTACCGTAAGAATACCAACATCTTTAAAAAAATCTCTAAGAGAAACTCTGGCTCCTAGTTGATAAATTGCTCGTTAATAATTTTAATTAATAATTTTACTTAATTGATAGTTATGTTTAAGTCCCATGTAATAGGGGACGAGCCTATTGCCATTAACCGGGCACAAATCCAGACTCCGGGCTACTACTGAGAAATTCCAGATAGAAAAACCCAATAGCACATTGCTTGACCATTGAAGCCAGGACCTCATGCGGAGCAGTAGCGATTGCGACCACTACACCAACGAGGCAGTCTTTTTTTTTACCTACTTTGCTTTCGAATAATATCCAAAGCTTACAACCTTTTTCTTATTATTTTCTGTGGGAAATCATCAAATGACTTGTCTCGCTCTGGGTGGAGCGGGAGGGTGTGTCGGACTTTTAATGACTAAAACCCACCGTGTTCCTTCAGTTGTCTGGGCCAGGACCACGGTTTCTCTTTCAAATTTCCCGCGCCCCTGCGGCGTCGGCCCTATCGGACCCCGTCATTCGGTGCTGACATCGCTCGGCGCGTGGAACACGACGCGCCGTCGACCCGGGCCTGGTCCCTACTGGACCAGCCTTGGCGAGGACACTGCGGTGCTCCGCCCAAGCTGGGCAGACCTCCACCGTATGCTCCACCGTGTCCTCCGGGCGATCCACACAATGATGACACCCGGGCGTTTCCTCTCGCCTTATGCGAAACAGGAACCTCCCGAAACAACCATGACCGGTGAGGACCTGTGTCAGACGGAAGGTGAGGACGCCGTGGCACCTATAAAACCACTCCTCAAAGAAGGGACTTATCGCCGCTATTGTGGCGTGCCCAGCACTGGGTTGCGACAATCGCACCCTCCATGTCGCAATGAGATCCCGCCGGAGCTGTACCGTGATTTCTCGCGGCAGCGGAGTTACATTCCGGTGTTTTGCATCCTCGCGCCACTACCACAAGTGCGCGAGGGCTTTTGCCTCCAAATCCCATGGCGGCAATCCGGCAAGGCGGCTCGACGCCTCGCGGTATCCGCCGGACGGCCATGACCCTTCGGGACGCGTGCTACCGTCGGGCCGGTCGGCGCCTCAAAGAGCGCGCTCACACCGGTGCCCCGTAAAGGGCAATGGTCCTCACAATCCCCGCGTAGAGCCTCCGGCAGGAGGCGTCTGGACCCCCTAGATTGGTTAGGAACCGCTTCAAGGCAGCCCCAGCCCGCTCAAGTCTGGGAGCCACACGTCGGAAGTTCTCCACGAAGTTCCACCGGCTGTCGATGACGAGTCCCAGGTACTTCGTCGACTCGACGCCGATGTGAACCCCTCCCGCCATTATCTGGGAACCCGAATATGGCGCGTTCCGAGGACCATGAAAACACATGTCCTCGGACTTGTGCAGGGCTACTTCGAGTAAAGCTTACAACCTGCAAGTGCAGTTTTAATTCAACGTGGAGCGACACGTAATAACCGCCAGCCGTCTGATTATGTTTTAATCTCGATAACTTTAAATTCGACATTTTCGTAAAAATTACATTAAATTATTCTCGAGCACTCACAATCTCGAACGTAATCATCCACCAATAAAATTGATGTTCGATATGATTTTCTGAGAAACTGTTTATATTATGTGCGATGTAGGAAGATACTTTGTAGTGCCTATAATACTTAATAAGTACTGAGCGGTAATTCGCTCCAGTACTTTAGTACTTTCGAAAATCGAAGATCACTGCTTCATTTTTGGGTACTTATGAAGCAATAAAGCATTAAAATATCGAAGAATTTTAAGTACATGCTAATATGCGCAAATTATCGATCAAAGGACATGACCGCTCAATATAAACAGGTGCGTAGCTTATTTGCATTGACCATAAAAATAAAATATAAAATCTACAAAAAATATTCATGAGGTCATGTGCTTCAATCTGTTTATCTTTTTATACCATAGTTTATTGTAATGGAAACTTGTAACATCATTGAATGGAGAATAATAAATAACTACCGCCTATTTTAAATAAATAAAAGCTTCTGAATTATTGTTTAATTTATAAATCTTACACTATGTCCGGAGCATTAAAGGGTCGTTCGCAATTTACGATGAAATATACTTATTTATTGTAGCCATTACAATTGCATCTGCATTTTTATTGTTTCATTGTGGAAGAGAATAAAGCACGATGCTTTCTTTATCTGTCCAAGGTTTTATTTATTTTAGTTCCTGCGTAATTACTCTACCTTAGGTGTACTACAGACGGGCTTCGATTGCAAAATCGAAAACAATTAGGCACAAAAAGCATAATTCTACAATTCGCTGCGCTTTTGGCAACGTGCCGATTCGGCCTACATAAAAATCAAGTTTGGTAACTCATTTCGTTTCGTTTGGTTTGGGTAGCACAAAGTACCCACGCCTTGATGCCTAATTAATACAATTATGTGAACATAAAACACATCAATAAATAACAAAAGCAGTGCAACGTGTGGAGCTGACAGTAACAGCGTTCAACAAGTGGAAAGGACAGACGAGGCCCCACGGCCGCCCCGCGCAAGCACACAACTCCAAAAACGTAATTTATAACTACATTTAACCGAAGAGCCTGCCAGACGACTTCGTCCAATATTAATATCGGCGTCAGCATCATTAAGGCATTCCTTTTATTGCGACTTTAAATAAGTCCATTCGCCGATCGCCTTTATTAAAAGAGGCTACCTTTCTCCAAGGTTTTGCAACGTCGCCCTTCTTTTGAGGCAGTTTTTTAAGCGGTAATGCAGCACACCAATTTACTGGCCACTGAAGTAACAAAAGAAATTCTTATCAATTTTTGTGGTAATTTTTACACGCTTTTTGTGCTTAATAATCACTTAATCTACGGTGGTATTTTTGGTTATTTATTGGATGGTTTGTTGGATATCTTGAAGGTAGGAATCGGTAGCGCATCGGCAAACATCGCTGCGATTCGCTGTAGCAGTAATGAGACGAAATTAAACTTGCATGTATAAGGGAAATTGCCTGTAGCTACGAGGATTTTGAGGTTGGTCTTTACATAAATATTTAAGCATAATGTTAACAGTAAATCTTGACTAAACGTGAATACTAAGTGCAGTGTCTCGAACTGGTGGTGAAGTGAAGGTGTCGGCTACCGTCGTCAGGCCTCCGACACATGGCTATTTGTTTTATTCTTTATTCTCGTCGTGGACACGTCGCACCCGTATAAATCATTTGAGCTACACGTGTGAACATAATGTACACGTTACTTAAATTACCATAAAAATTGGATATTGTCTTAATACAAAAAAATTCCGAATGTTTCGACGAAAGGTACGGTAAAGGAACGTTTTTGTATCATTGTTTAGTAATAATATTAATATTCCTCCCCTGGTGATCTCCCAAGGCACAAATTAAAATTTAATTCAACACATTTTATCAAATTACATGTTCCCCAACTCCCAGCCCGGTGACAAAAGCTTTCATCTCCGAAACTTGACATAATGAACACAAAGAACGCTGCGCTGATGCTAAAGATCCTTAATTACACGACTTTTTTAAACGCGAGATGATTTATTTAATTATAAATACATTTTTGATACAACCTGGAGGACGAGTATTATGTACCAGTAATTTTAACTTATGATATTTTTAAATTGCTTATGAGTTCTTAATTAAGAAGCTGTTTTTGTTTTTCTGTTTAATGAGTTACGATGAAAAATATATTTCCGGGTAGAAGGAATAAGAAGCTGTTTCGAAATTGATATGCAAGTGATTCACTGATAACCATATTTTTTATAAAGCAAATGTCTGTTTTCGATATAAATCGTTAATTGGTATTTCTAACGTTTACCATAACACCTATATCGACAACTAAAAGATGACAATGTTAAGTATTTTCATTACTTCAATACAATTTTTATTAAGATATTACTTAACCATTTATCGATGTCGAAAATCTGTCTGTATAAGTTTTCATCACTTGATGTAGCTGAAGCCTTACAATCGTAAGGCGTGTACTACACGACCAAACTAGTTTGACGGCACATCGCCCTTGAAAACTTCAACTTAATAAAGTGACACCTTACGACATAACTTACACCCACAAATATCGTCTTATCGCATCTAAACATCACTTATTAATAATCATGTCAATGAATAAATTATGTTCCGTCATGCATGAATTAATATCCACGACACTTCTTGGCCGGACAGTACGGAGTAAAACTGACTGCCTCCGTTGCGTAAACGGACGAAGTTTTATAATTTTTAACGTCGATTATTCCACTCTCGTCACGAAAACGACACAAGTGCAGGCTACAGCACTAATAATTGCTTCGGAGCCAAACTGGAGCTACGTTATATAAGCACAATAATTCTCTCTCGGTCGAAAACCGTCGCCCCCGAAGGTCCGAAAATATTACTGTGCTCCAATTCATCAGACGAGCGAGCAAATTACCTTGGCTTTTATGCTCAAAGTTTCGTTATTTTACGTAAAAGTGAAAAAGTCCGCTGCAGTTAATGTCAGTGGCGAGCGATAATTAATTGAGGCCCCCCCAAGTAATAATTCGGACAAATAGAATGTGTTCGATGTGGACATTCCCACGCGGCGCGGGCCCAGGCGGTGACGCGAGTGATGCGCGGCATGTGAAACTATGCAAAGTTTGGGTGGTATCGGTCCATTCTCGCCGTTACGCGCTGCTATTAACATGCCTCGAATCCTGGGAAAAATGTTAGTCCACCGATGTAATGGAGAATTCAAGTTTTTTCTTTTAAATTAAGCGTTAGTATGAATTACAAGAATATTTCTCGAATGGAACATTTAAAAGTTTTTCAAAAGATGATTAAGGTTAAGACAACGAAGTACAAATTTCGAGTGTAAATAAAAAAGTTGTTCCAAATTTCAATGTTGGTGTCAGGACCCATGGGGCTGCCTCACATAAATTATGAAGAGCTGACGTGCACAGGGCTGTCTCGTCATAATCGACAGGTTGCTGTTTGCATGATGCCGCTTATTGCGCATTCATTTAAGCTCTTGTACATCTTGACAGGAAACAATCTGCGAAATATTTTGAGAACAACAGCTATAATATCATATTTTTTATTAGGTACAAAGAAAAGATACAACAGTTACTCTTAAAAAACGGTATAAAATTACTCTCAATCGATTTCCCAACTTCAAGTAGGAATGGCGTCTATCGCCTTTATCCGACCCGTACGAACATGGTTTGCTTTTTTTCCTATTCCAGAAAAATCAACAGGGATTTCCTACTCTTTTCAAATTCGGTGCGGAATAGGTACGGTCAATATATTCAGATTTTTTTTAGCCATGGACTTAATCACGTAAAAAGCCAGTGAAATTCAACATTTCCTCGTAAAAGCTGAGGTCAATGGATAGTCAGTTAACGTGAGTATTAACTTTACCTTCAAACGAACAGGTATCGAGTGCCGACATCCTTAATTAAGGTAAAACGTCGGCCCGTCAACTGGATTAAAAGATCGGATTTGATTTTGATTGATATTGCGGTGAAACTGCGGCCACTCGACCACTCTCGGATTTTCTCGCGCATTTAAGGGCTCGGACACATCGTTGACGGGAAGGTAGACTGTCGTTCGTTGCAGGTGGCTTTAGAATTCATACAATGGATGGGCCCGTAGCTGTGAATCAGCTTAGGTCAAGATAGGATGTATTTTTCTAACAGGATATTGAGAAAAGTACCTATCGCTTAATTGGTAATAGATTGCGATAATATAATCGAAAATATATAAAAAAACGAAATATTTTTGAGACTCGTCCGACTAGTTTATCCAAAAGCATTGCGTCACAAATTAAGATGGCGTGTAATGCAACGAACAACACAAGTGGAAATTCAAAATTGCGTCATATTTACCTCAAATAAACGTATTTTCTTTCTTTCTTTCTCCAAAATTCTGTCCCACGTAATCTAGAATTTTAGAGCAATACGGAACCTTAGTTATTCAAATCAAAGTAAGCCTTTACATTTTCTTAATAAGTCTGATAAACTGCAGCCTGTGTGTGGCGTAGCCTTTAATCTCCACTCAGGAGTAGAAGCTATCTCAGTGACTGCGCCTGCGCATATATGACGGATAAGAAGATTAAACACGACATGACGACAACCATTGACCGTTCCCAAAATATGATTTGTTGTTGTGATAAACGGGAGTTACCGGTAACGAGGCCTGTTGCTTGGCTGTGAGAATGAAATCTGATGGAAATGCAGTAATCGTCCGTAATTGGCGACAAAACCTGTGATGTGAGTCACTGTTCGAATTTATTGATGGTTTCATATAAGTTCGATATAATAGATCGTAAAGTTTTTTTTGGTATTTTAAAAGTATAAAGTTGTAACTATGTAAATCTCTTTGGCTGTACTGTTTGTATCCGGCTGGTTTTGATACCATTAAATAGACATTAAAAAAATAAAGTAAAAGCGTTTGCCCGCCATTTTTCAATTCAAGTATTCATTTTGAAACTTTATTACAAAAATGGCAAAAAATTGACGTTTTGGGACTAAAGGCACTGTCAGTAAGAATAGCACAAAGTTGGTTCAGGCATATTTAGTCCGAGAATTTTGATGTCAAAGATGCAGCTTGGTCTGGTCTGTTACGAACAAAGTCGATGCCATTTTTTTAAAGAGGAGCGTTGTAGTTACGACGTAACTGAAGAGTTAGGGGTTGACCATGTTTGATCCACTTGAAGTAGTCTGGGTATGCAAAAAGGCACGATATTTGGGTAAACGCCCGGGTGTCACCATTGTGTGGATCGCCCGGGGGACACGGTGGAGGTCTGCCCAGCTTCGGCGGAGCACCGCAGTGTCCTCGCGGAGGCGATTGGCGGCGGCGATCTCTCGCATCCGGCCCTGGTCCAGGCCATGGTACGGAGCGAGAGAGAATGGAAAGCCGTCACCTCCTTCTGCGAAGCAGTAATGCTTGGTCAGGCCCGGGTCGACGGCGCGTCGTGTTCCACGCGCGCCTCAAAGAGATGTCAGCACAAAATGACGGGGTCCGATTGGGCCGACGCCTCAGGGTCGCGGGTTATTCGAAAAGATATAACCGTGGCCCTGGCACAGGCAACTGAAGGAACACGGGTGGGTTTTAGTGAGACTTTTGCTGACTGAGAAGTCATTTGATGATTTCACACCCAAAAAAAAAAAGAGGGACATCGACGCGTAATAAGTGGTGTGTGCTATACAGGCTGGCAGGGACATCGACGAGTAACAAGTGGTGTGTGCTATACAGGCTGGCAGGGACATCGACGAGTAACAAGTGGTGTGTGCTATACAGGCTGGCAGGGACATCGACGAGTAACAAGTGGTGTGTGCTATACAGGCTGGCAGGGACATCGACGAGTAACAAGTGGTGTGTGCTATACAGGCTGGCAGGGACATCGACGAGTAACAAGTGGTGTGTGCTATACAGGCTGGCAGGGACATCGACGAGTAACAAGTGGTGTGTGCTATACAGGCTGGCAGGGACATCGACGAGTAACAAGTGGTGTGTGCTATACAGGCTGGCAGGGACATCGACGAGTAACAAGTGGTGTGTGCTATACAGGCTGGCAGGGACATCGACGAGTAACAAGTGGTGTGTGCTATACAGGCTGGCAGGGGGACATCGACGAGTAGTATGTGGTGCTATACAGGGTGGCAGGGGGACATCGACGCCATGTGGTGTGTGCTATACAGGGTGCCAGGGACATCGACGAGTAACAAGTGGTGTGTGCTATACAGGGTGGCACGGGGACATCGACGAGTAGTATGTGGTGCTATACAGGGTGGCAGGGGGACATCGACGCCATGTGGTGTGTGCTATACAGGGTGCCAGGGACATCGACGAGTAACAAGTGGTGTGTGCTATATAGGGTGCCAGGGACATCGACGAGTAACAAGTGGTGTGTGCTATACAGGGTGCCAGGGACATCGACGAGTAACAAGTGGTGTGTGCTATACAGGGTGGCAGGCGGAAATCGACGCGTGACAAGTAGTTTATGCTATACAGGGTGGCACGGGGACATCGACGAGTAGTAAGTGGTGTGTGCTATACAGGGTGACGAGTAACAAGTGGTGTGTGCTATACAGAGTGTAACCATGGATTCAGTACATGATTCTGAAAAAAAAACGTTGCAATTCCATACATTTTGACTGCGTTGGTATTGCACAGTTTGCTAAAACTTGTACGTAAGGGGGTCTAGAATCATATGCTGAATTCATGGTTTATGTTTAGTAGTTTTTAGTGGCAGTAGGTTATTAACTATTAAGATGTTGACTCACCCGCATCGGACCGATCGTCCCTGACACCCTGTGGAGTCGCTTTGATAGTAACCAATCATTAACGGCATTGATAGGTACTGAATGCTGTCTATAAGTAATGATGTAGGCAGTATATCCTCACAAGCTTTACCTACCAGTAGTACTCTAGTATCATAAACACATAACTTTAGCCATGTTTTTCCTCTTGCAGATCTGTATTGCAATAATTCAATTGACCGTTGACGATGTTTTTACGACAGCTCTAAGGACATCTGGCCGGGAAATACTTATTACTATGATTACGAGCAACGCTCATGTGTGTAATAAAACATAATCATTATAATATACATAATGTGCTACAGTAAACGCACCTTGAAAATAACGCGAGCCAATAAAATATAAACATTCTGTTACAGGCGGTAAATTGTGTGTTAGGGTCAGTGTTTTAATGTGAGGATTATGAAAAATTACAGGTTGGGTAAGTGTTTATAATAGGGGCCTCAATAGGATTGTCAGTCAATAATTTTGACCGACATTACCTACCTAAAGTTGTAAATACGATAATACTACCTATGTACTGACATTATGCGCTTTTATCATTTCAAACGTGACGATATTATTGTGGGCGTTCAATATTATAATAATATTATCTTCACGATAACACTCAGAAGAAAAATGTACTGAAATATATAAAGACGCCTTACAATTTCCGTCCATGATAACGTTATAACGTGCCGTATTCCCATACATGTTATAGATATTACCTATAAATGAATGAATGAATGAAATGCACCAATCCCAGCATGGTTTGATCAGACTCGATTAATCGAATGAACCCCAAGGTTTGCACTAGCCCCTGTTTCATGGTGCTACAGAGAACATTGCATTTGAAGGAGTAGACCGGGGGGCGCTGTAATGGTAGAGAAGACGTGGCATTAGGATAGGGAAGGATTTATGAGCCGATCGTTTACGCATCCTATTACTAGACTAGTAGAGAGATGGGTATAAGAATAATAAAAGCGCAAATTGGCAAAATTATTGCCATCGTCATTCGACACTAATATCGGCCAGAACGAAAAATAGAATAGTGTTGGGTCTGATTTATTTAAAAAAGTTATTTTTTAAGGTGTTTTCAAAATCGTCGAAGTAAATTAACAATTAAAAAACAGTTACGTTAGCAATTTTCAAAAATATTTGGAAACACTGATAAATTGGATTTGCAAGACTAATTATCGGAACGAATTCAGTATTGTTTATTTTTTTGATGCCTCATACGTAATCGGATTTAGAATGAAGAACGAAATATTGATTTACGATTTTATTTAGTTTATTATTAAAATATTGTAAATAACATCACGCCTTGTTTCCCCGAAGGGTTGGGCAGAGGTGTACCTATAGCACACCCACATTTCGCCAGTTATGTTTAAGTCCCATGTAATAGGGGGCGAGCCTATTGCCATCTACCGGGCACAAAATCCAGACTTCGGGCTGCTACTGAGAAATTCCAGATAGAAAAACCCAATAACACGTTGCCCGACCTGGGAATCGAACCCAGGACCTCATGCACAGCAGTAGCGATTGCGACCACTAGACCAACGAGGCAGTTGAGGCATTTTATATAATTTGCACTAATTAATTTGCATATATTATTTATGTATTATTTTGATCGATTAAATATTTCTGTATCTGCCCGTGACATCACAGTGGGCCCTATCAGAATACCAGCGCTGTGACACTTCTTTTTAAGTGTTACAGCATTATGCTGAGATAGGGGCCTTTTAGCCTCGTACAGAACTTTGTTTTTTTTATTTTGGTGTTGTTAATTTGTATGTTTTTATGAGTGTGTTTACTTCAGTTTGTGATACTGCGTATCACACAACGTACTGTATATTGTGTATTCCTGTGCGAGTCCTAATAAATAGTTTTCTTTCTTTCTTTATTTGATACAATAAACAGACTCTTATTGCCTGCAATAGCTATATCAAAGCATATATTTTTATAACCTATTCCTTAAAACCAATTGGAATCATTGGTTTAAAAAAAGATTAAATTACCAACCATAAGTTCACGTAAACCATAGAGGAGTTCTTAACATTTTGAAAGCCCTTCGTACTTAGGACATTCACAAGTTTGCCATCAAAGACGCAGAATAAGTAGCATAGGTAGAATAGTCTGGCAATTCATCTCGATTTGTCTGCCGGGTCACGGAGGAGCGAGCGTCGTGACTCCACGACACATATGCGCCCGCGCAGATTTGTACAGACAATCGACAATTGCAGATTCAGAAGCGATTTTCGATACCTATTTTGCACTGAGGCTTGGAGATTAAATGACAGAAACTTTCAAGAGGAATTGCTAATGTTTTCAAAGCATAAATTCGACCTGGTTAAGTTATCTATTATGAATTAAATAAAACATGAAAAATAACTACGTAAGTACAAGAGTTATACGAGAAAAATATCAGAGAAAATTATGAAAATTCTTTATGTACTAAAGTAAATGGCCTTGGAATTTCTCACAACTATTTGGTGTCGGCGTCCAATCCAACCAGATTAAATCAGTATTTTACACAAAGCAGCAGTTGCCATTTGACCACAGTAACCCTGGGCTTTATATGTTCAAGTTAAAATAATTACTACAGGATTTAATAGGAAGTTAAATAACTTGCGGCTTGTGTCTAAGTAACAACAGCCGCACGGGTTGATCGATCAGGTTAAGGTATGCTTGCCGCGGTTGGTCTGTAGATGGGATCTTTACATACGTGCCTCGAAAAGCACGTTAAGCTGTTGATTCCGGGTGTCATTCGTGGAT
Source organism: Dasypolia templi (assembly GCA_963555695.1). NCBI lineage: Eukaryota > Metazoa > Arthropoda > Insecta > Lepidoptera > Noctuidae > Dasypolia > Dasypolia templi. Next base: position 9,888,839 of record OY743157.1, read on the forward strand.
CGTTGATAGTCATTGCGGATCGTCAGAATACCGCAAGTCTGACAAGCAGTCTTACTAAGGCTCCATGTACTTTACTGGTATTCAGCTGCATTCGGTTTAACCAGAAGCCATCCAAAACAAATTTGGGAAAAGGCTAGGATTTTACTAAAAACTAAGGTTTAATATAAAAACCAAAAACACCATCAGGAGTAAGAAATAGTTTTTTTACTAAGCGCAAAGATTTAAGAAATTCCTTTATAAGTCGATGAGTAGATAAGCTGTTCGAAACTTAGGAGTCGCTGATGAGATTATGAGGAAGTTAAACTATGTCTCTGATGTTGATACATCATCTCATCATACATATTGCTTGATAACAATATGCATTGCCCTCACACTCAGCCCTCACAGGGTAATTATCGAGCCTACCATTACCTACAACACGAAATCACAAAACAATACTGGCCGAGAACAAATAACTTCTCCATATAAACAACATCGATCGCAGATCATCAAAGACCTGTCTTTGCACTGATGTTGTTTATTCCTCGTCTTATTTTAGTGTTCCATTTCAATTTACAGTTTCGATCAAGGTTTTAATATCCAATACAATAGAGTTGATGGTAACACTACAAGGAAGAATTTACGTATCCTATAAAATACATATAAAATTTTATATGTAGCCACGTTATTTACAATCTATTCACTTGCCTGATCGACCCTCTCGTAAAATGCTGCTATGACCAAATAACCGCCCAAGGGACACACATTCAACTTACAAACAAGGGAGTTTAAACTTTTTGCAAATCACTTAAGGTTCGCAATCCAGAGCAGGATACGTACAAAGAAAATAATCTTATGATTTAGGGCTCCATATCTGTCAACTAGCGACCGATTATGTGAATCTGTTTGCGAACAAATAGGTTTATTGGCTACTGTCGTAATAAAACTGCATGATTTATCAATGACGATAGAGGGGGATAACATTATTTTGACGTCAAATGATGTCATTGATCCCTACCGCTACCATATTGTGTTTCAGCTGCATTGTGCACATAGACACGACCTTTGTCTTACAAAGTAGCAAAAAAAAAAAAAACATTAACTTGTGGTTTAAAATAGTTTCAACATAAACCAAAATATGGAACAGTCACGCAATCAGACGCACCTATAACGGACTAAATTATTGTCAAAACCGGAAAACATTGCGTTTCTGTAATGTTGAAAACTGATTGAATAAATAAATAAACGACACAATTCGCCTCGATCGACAAAGAGGGTCTGTTGAAGGCTCTTATTATGACATTCACAAATATAATAAAAAAGCTGTAAAGTCATCATAAAGACAAGTAACCGGTATCAAAAATAGCGGAGTAAAGCTGTGCAAGTCACATCATGTGCCACAGAGCTACAGGACCAATCGTCAAGGTCCTGCGCAGTCGTGCATGACACTACGTGCTCACTGAACTAAAATTAAAATTAAATCAAGCCTTTGATCGGAAATCTGTTGGAGTATCGACAAAGCTGTCTTCAATACCGTAATCTAAATGAAATTATTTTGTAAGGCAAATAAAATACGACCTCAGATCTGATTGACGGAACATTTGTATTAACCGTTGAGCATCTGGTCGTATTAAAGCCAGTTAAAGCCAAGACAACCTGAAGAGCTTCGTACTTCTAAAATTTTTCATACACATTTCAGGAAAATTATGATTGTACCTTTTGGAGAAGCAATTCTATTTTTTTGAGCCAATGCTCTTACTGCTTTACTTGTAGCGCCCTCTTTTGTAACCAGTTTTATATTTTTTCAATGATTATGATCCTATCGAACAGCAGGTAAATTGCAGATCTTAGTCACCTAAGTTTCCCTCAGGTTGTAAATGTTGTAATCTATGGAAAATGTAGTGGGTAGTATGCTTTTAAAGTTAAATGTTAAGTAACAATCGTTTATTGAAGTGAAAACTTCTTTAGCGGCGTTGTACACTTTTTTTTGTAATGGGTAAAAAATGATAAACTCGCGTCAGGACACGTGACCTGATCGAAAATTCGTAAGACGAAAACTTCATTAGCGGCGTTGTACATTTTTTTGTAATGGGTAAAAAAAATTAAATTCGCGTCAGGACACGTGACCTGATCGAAAATTCGTAAGACGGATGATTGTTGATTTATTGATTTTTCTGAGAGATAAACTTTTTAATGTACCTAATATAAATTGTTATGTTTGTGTATGATAACGCAATAAATAAATATTGTATTCTACCACATAAATGATAGTACTTTTATACTGATAATTAAAGCAGTTCGTGCAAAAGTATTCCCTAACCATTCCAAAATATCAAAAATGCACAACGTTAATATTCAAGTTTTCACTTCTGCCGGCACTCCCGGAGTGCAACCCGTCGTTTTTTTTTTATATGCAGCTGTTTCTTTTCCCCGAAATTAAATAAATAATAAAATGTACATACGTCAACCCTAGAATTCCGAAAACTAAAATCAAAACATGCAAAATTTACAAAGTAAGTAACTGCAAATAAATGCGCCAAATAAATATTTAGTACACTCTTAACCTACATAGTTGTTTAATATAGCAATTAAGTGTTATTTAATCGCAAATTAAGTAAGGAAGATAAATGTAAGGTCTCAATATATATATCGCGTCGGTAAATCTATGCGCACGCGCCGATCGCGATGGTACCAAACTACCTTAGTTTAAACGCACGATAAGATCTAAGACATCTTAATCTAATAATAAATAACGTTAATATGCATGTAGAAGTTTAGGATTCCTATCAAAACACTCACCCATTATAATTAGTGAGCAATTTGCTGGTTAACAAAATATAAAGGTTGTTAGAATTTATTGGCGCAGATATTAATGTCTGTTCATATGTAATTAGTTGATACTTGTGAATGTGATTACAATGTTGTGCAAATAGTGTGGGGTAATAGAAACTTGAGTCGGTCTGAGATAGGAATCGAACAGTAATGCTTAATATGATCATGTTTACAAACTTGTTATTCTAAAAGAATGTAGAAGTAAACATTGAAAGAAGCCTTGGTCGACTTATTGTAAGTTCACCAAAACTTTGGCATAATATACCTACTGTAATAGATACGTTTTACTATGGTTATAATTTACTAGTATATTCCTGCTTCTTTACTGTCGAGATCGTTAACTTCAGTGTCGTCTATCAAAATATCAAGTTCTCTTTTCCGAGTATCTTTAATAGATTATGTTCCTATGTTTTAAGATTGTTGCTGTATTTCGATATTACACAGTGATAGGTATACGTATTGCGACGCCTCTTCATACAAAAATGTCTGTATGAAATATGTTTTTACAAAGAACACAATTTTTGTGTTTATTGTATGGTAGCATTTTTTTTTCGACCCTGTAGCAACTAAACGTCTATTACCTATCAAAAATCTAATTGTAGTTTGACCAAGGTGATTGCCTTAGTATAGATAATCCGACAAAGCACATCTGACAGATGACCTAAAATAGACAAGCAGCCCAATGAATATGCAAATAAAAAATTCTAACACATCACGCATAATAATAAGAATTTAATTCAACATGCTACATGAGTTTCATATGTATTTTTTTTGTATTATGTTAAAATCGTGCATTGTTTACAAGGCCGTCCTGTGGGTGTTGACAGGTGTTTTATAGAATTACAGTATGATATAATGTAATAAAACAATCGAGTGCAAGCTTGTATGGTATCGAGAATATCCCTTTCATTTTCGATACGAAACTTCGAAAACTTTCAATGTTACGAACAATAAAACTGACAACAAATTGAAGATTTTATTCTGCACCTTTACACAAATATCTGTAAAAGAACACAACAACACGAACAGAACACAAATATCTGTGTATGTGTTTTAAATTCGAAGTCACAAATTTTTTCCGGAAAATGCCACTTAATAAAACAACATTGTGAATCTAATTTACAAGAATTAATTACTTTCAACAACTGAAGTAATTGACGTAAGAGACCAGTCCCTATCCTCGTTCACGCTAGCCCAGACTGTGACCAATAACTATGACTTTCAGGATCCACAAAAACCTTTGTGACCAATCGATTACAAAAGTGTCATTACAGAATATTTTTGGACAGCGTTTGACCTTGTCGCGTCTTTGCGCCACCCGTCACTCGTGATTTTTACTGCGAATTCTTCAATGCTGTAATATTAATAATAAGGTCTTTTATTGACCCTCTGAGGAAGTTGAACTGCAGTATAGATACGATAATTACATGCCCAACGGACGGCTTTGTCGTTCAACTAAAATTAAATGGTAGGAAATAGATGCAAGTCATTATGCGTTTTACTTTGACTATAAATGTTTGAGACACATGTCCTTGTTTGTAACTGTAGCACTTAATTACATGCAATTAATGAAATTTAAAGAAAATTGTTTCCTTTACCATTTCAAACGATGCTAAAAACTAACTTTAATTTCTGTCAAATAAAAAGAGCAATCTAAAACTGCTCATGGGATCAATTACACAATTTCAATCTTCATTAACTCTATCATTTTCCCTGGATGATGGGCGGGAAAGACACATCGAAGGCAGAGCCATGTCTTCTGTCAAAAATATTGAAGGTCTTGAAATTGACTTACAATCCTTACAAGTGCTACCTACTCCATGAATGAATGAATAAATGAAATGCACCGACCTCAGCGAAGTTTAACCAGACTCGACTAATCGAATGAACCCCAAGATTTGCAGTAGCCCTGAAGCCTCATGTTTCATGGTGCAAAAAAGACCATTGCATATCAAGGAATAGACGGGGGGGCACTGTAATGGTAGGGAAGACGTGCCCTTAGGATAGGAGGTATTAAGAGCCTACGGAGTATGCACCCTGCGAAGGCATCGTTACAAGTGCAACTGCCTGTGTTATACATATGCTTCGCTTCAGATGAAAATCCCGAGAAACTGATGCTCCTCACTTTATCTATCATGATCGTGATACATTATTTCTTATTCTCAGTCTCCTTTAGTGCCCCTAGCTAATAGTTACACCTATATAATTAATTGACATTTTTTGTTTATCGGTCCGTCTCCTGAGGCCTTGATAACGCGGAAGTCAAGACAAAGCACTAAACAACACTTAGCTACTGGGCATTAATCCTGTTTAGTGTTTTACATAAAAGATTAAACGTTTTAGGTATCCCAGACTTGTATAATGTGTGATTAACAAATTATTAACTGTGTTTAAAAATGTTTGTTTTGTGTAGATCAGATTGACTGCGTTTTGTTTTTAAGCTCAACCCGTCATCTAGTATTATGCTTTTGGCGGACTTAGTTTTTAATTTAATTTTACTTTTGTTTTATTTTAATGTTTTTACGAGTGACTTTAGTTTGTGGTACTACGTCTTGTGCGAGTCACAATAAATACTTTTTCTTTGTTTTCATTCATTTGCTTTGTTGGCTGTGTTTTCAGGCTGAAAAAGAATGTATATCTACCAGACACAGTGAAAGCGCAATGAAAAACCTACGTAGAAGTTACCGTTTGGACGGTATGATGTCGCAGACAGGTAGACAAGTAGAGCGTCAAACAGACAAAAGCTTCCAGTTTACATTGTTCTTTTTACGTCTTAAGGCTCTCATAAACAGGCGCGACACAACAGCGCGACACAAAGGTACCGCACATCGCGCGACATGCGGTGCCTTTGCCACTTTGAGCACGAGCCTAAAATATCAAAAAAAAAAACCTATTTGACCAAATTATTCCAGATCCAAAACAATGGTGTAGAAAATGTGACAAAAACCAAATCACATTTGGATACAGGATGTAACAAAACTGGGACAGATTGGCAAACATTTAAACAAGAGCTTCAACACAATACATTTGATCGGCGCCGGCGCAGTGCCTCCGTACCAGGGTACCAGGCGACATTCACGACCACTGTGTACCCAATTTCACGCAACATAAACTCCGTGAACGCTTTTTGCCATATTATGATGACAAACGGCTATTTCCTAGTTGGGCTAATTGTCCAGGCTCATTGTGGCCTGTTACTCATCGACGTTTTTGTCGACCATCGGCCCTCACCTTGCACTTTCGATTTTGCTCGGGTTACGCATCGATCTGATTGAAGCTCGCGGCTGTCTATGTGTGTTACCAACGGCCTGAAGCATTCCGGTTTTGGTTCCACGAAACGGCTTTGATATCTCTTATTGGATTACAAAAACTTGATGTCCTTTGTGTTTCCCCAATTTCGTGTAAAATTTATTCGTTTATGCTTCAAGTGAGGTGAATTGTAACAAAGTTCGATTTGCACTCGAAAACCTTACTCGATAAAAGAAACGTAACAAGCTATGCTCGTGGTTTCGTTCGCCACTTAAACTTACCTTCAACAGTTCGTGGTTTAAAATAAGCTTAGATATTATTCAAGTTATATTTTGTGTTCAATATTATTTAGTTTAGCAAACGTTGTAAGTTATCGAAACAATACTAAAACGTAACCCTAACTTAAACCTGGGGCCACAAATTATACGCTCGCTAACAGACAAACATTCCGCCTTGCGACATTTGACACATTATCGCAGAGACAACTCGTTGAGTAACACAAGGCCACCGAAAGTAATTAATTACATAGCGGAGTCGCGGACCACCCTGTAGACAATCTAAGGGCTTCCTCGTCAAGGACGATGGAAAATAGCTGCGGTTTCACAAAAAAAGATTGTGTTTAAAAATTGCAGCTTTTTAACAAAAACGCACAGTCGTTTGGCTGGTTCAGGTGGGTTACAGGATGTTTTGTAATATAAACTAAAGAAAGTAGCATATTTGGGTTTGAATTCTAAACCGAAGTAACTTAGTTGTATATTTGTGCACAGTCTTTGGCTGGGACGGTAACGTCAATGGCCCTGTAGCACAAAGAGCAACGTTCCAAAATTGGGGACAGAACTTTCCCTTCACCCTGAAGAAACAATTCTTGCTTCTCGCTTAGCATGACCATCATAGAAACGAGCTTTGTAACCGGAAAGATAGCAAAAAATTGACATTTTATTTTGTCTATTCTTACGTCGACAAAAATTGGTCATACATGCTACGCGTGCTAATAGAAAAAATCTATGGTGGTCCATCCACGCAGGTGAAGATACACACTTGATACAGGCAAATGCACAAAGAGTATCAAACAACGATCAAACTATATTACCCCACACCAGACCACCTGTACACAGAATCAAAGACAATTAAACCATGTACAGTGTTGTATAACAGATGCATATGACGTTATAAAATAGAAAGTGCAGATAAGAGCCACTTTTAATAGGTTTCAGTCTCGTTTAAAGCATGCAAATACTGTTACATCAATCGGTATCAAACCATCAGCTGCCATTCAATAATCTAACGAACAACCTGTCTTGTAATTGACAATGTGTGTTTTTTGTATTGCAGTCTAATTTGTAAGAGGAAAATAAGTCTATTGGCTCATCGCATACCAATCAGCGAAAGTCATTAAAGTGAAGACGGTTTTTATAATGACCATGGGCAAGATTCACAAACCGCACATTGAATTTAGTTGGTTAAGTAAAGTAGCGTCTCATACGAATGCGAACTAATGTTTTATATTAGATTATGAAACGCTTGCTCACATTTGCGTTTCCATATTAATATTGTAAATTCGAAAGTAACTCTCTCTGTATGTTACCTGTTTACTACTAAACCACTGAACGGATTTCGATAGAATTTGGCAAGGAGAAAGTGGGCATCCTAGGGAAGGAAATTTTTTGTCCCGGTAGCACGATCCCGTGGGATGATTTCGGGCTAAGCCGTGGAAGAAGCTAGTATGAACATAAAGCGTTTGTAAGAATGTGAATCTTATTGTTATGTCTGTAGATAAGAATAAGATTCACATTCTTATGAAACGCTTACTTAGTAATTTATTAGGGCAACCACAGGCAAATCCGTTTAAGCAGACGACAACCTCATAGGTTGACCTGCGAGATGCCAATCGGAAAATAAAAAAAATTGCTCTGGAGCCAAGGTCTCACATTTATCTGTACCCTGTTGTATGGCAAAAAATTATTTATTTATTATTTATTTAAACAATTGGACAGCAAGTGACTATTCCTGAGGGTGCACCAGGTGTATTAATAATAATAGCCATTATTCCACAATCTATTAGTTCATAAATATGAAAGTAAACGAATAAGTTAATCAAACTCAAAACTCAAACTCAAACTCAAATCATTTATTTCAATTAAACCATTTACAGGCACTTTTGAATTGTCAAGGAGTCGGTCAGTCAGAAATATGAAGCTAGTTGCCCATTCCAAAGCGTAGTAGGTACCTATGGAGAAGAACGGGCAAGAAACTCCATGGACACTCTTTTAAATAATAATGTTTTTACATATATCTTAGTTACATCGATTAATGTTGACACTATAAGTGAGAACGATGTACAAAAAACCGTACACGTTAAAAGCGTCCAGAGTGCATCAAAACATAATTAAAAACAATCCAGCTAATTAATTATTAAAATAAGCCGTGGCAGCTACGAGATGACCAGTCCCAACTGACGGCGCCCGTTCACGAACATGACGCATGGATCAGCACCATTCAGCTCAACCATTTTGAAGACGGACTTTACATTTTAATATAAAGGTACTTATTAAACTTTTAAGGGAAGCGCCAGGTTGTGCGCGAAATTAAAATTTTCTTACGTTTTTCGCAATTTCCAGGTCAGTGTCAGTTTGTATATTGAACAAAATAAGATTCGTGACTGTAATCAGTATGTGTTTATAGAACTTAAATCATCAATACAACCCTCTAAGTTCATATATAATCCTACCAGCTTTCGCCCGTGACTTCGTCAGCGATCCAGGACGAAAAGTGGCCTATGTCGTTATCCAGGTCATGGCCTATCTGTATATTAAATTTTATCGAAATCCGTTCAGCCGTTTTCGCGTGGAAGCGTAACAAACAAACAGACTTACTTTCGCATTTATAGTATTATTATATTATATTAATTATTTTTATTTATTAATAATATCATATTATTAATTATTATATTATTACTAGCTATTAGCCGCGACTTCGTCTGCGATCCAGGATTAAAAGTAGCCCATGTCCTTAACCAAGTCATGGCCTTTCTGTGTGCCAAATTGCATCAAAATCCGTTAATTTGTTTTGTCGTGAAAGGGTTACAAACAAACTTATTTTGGCATTTATAATATTATATTATACTAGCTGACCCCGCAAACGTTGTTTTGCAATTTTTTTTTTTTAATTTTTTTTTTTTGAAAAATAGATGTTGGCCGATTCTCAGACCTACCGGATATGCACAAAAAATTTCATCAAAATCGGTCAAGCCGTTTCGGAGGAGTATGGCAACGAAAACTGTGACACGAGAATTTTATATATTAGATTTTATGTATAAGTTAGGATTCCTATTGATTGATACTTTACGAAATTATCATGCAATAGGATTATATGAACTTAGAGGGCTGTATTGGTGATTTCATTATTACAATTCTGTAAAACATACGGTCGCGAATTATACTATTTTGTTCAACATTCGTTCCCACGTATGTTGAACAAAATAATATGATTACGTACCGTATGTTTTGCGAAAATAAAAGTAAATGTTCTATTGTTTTTTTTTTTTAAATATATTTTCATACAAGCCTCTACACAAAATTTCATGCGTCTGAACCAGTTATCGAACATTTTTTCCAGGCCGCGTAGAAACCTCGTTCACAGCCTGCTCGAGCGCTGACAGCGCATCTTCCGGCAACGAAAAGTGTACCCCTTTGAGCAGATTTTTTATTTTCAGGAAAAAAAAGAAGTCACATGGTGCTAGGTCAGGACTGTAAGGATGCGGCGATAAGTCCCCACTTTGGGGTTGGTTGGAGAGGCGCCACGGCCTCCTCACCTTCTGCTTGACACAGGTACTCACCGGACCCGGTTGTTTCGGGAGGATCCTGTTTCGCATAAGTCGGGAGGAAACGCCCGGGTGTCACCATTGCGTGGATCGCCCGGAGCACACGGTGGAGGATACAGTGGAGGTCTGCCCAGCTTGGACGGAGCACCGTAGTGTCCTCTCGGCGGCGATCTCTCGCGTCCGGCTCTGGTCCAGGCCATGGTACGGAACGAGAGAGAATGGAAAGCCATCACCTCCTTCTGCGAAGCAGTAATGCTTGCGAAGGTGTAGGTGGAGCGCGTGAGGGAGAGAGCCTTGCACAGTCACGCCTATAGTCGCCGAAGGAGACCCCGGAATCCCGGCCACCATAGGCGAGAGCTGGCGGACGGCAAGCAATGGGTAGCTCGCCGACTGGGATGGACAAGGGCCGTCTCGACGGCGCGTCGTGTTCCACGCGCGAACAAAGAGATGTCAGCACACAATGACGGGGTCGAAAAATTCGAAAGAGAAACTGTGGCCCTGGCACAGGCAACTGAAGGAACACGGGTGGGTATTAGTCAGCAAAAGTCTCACACCCCCACCCGCTCCACCCAGAGCGGGAGAAGTCTTTTAATGATTTCCCACCTGCTGTAAGGATGGTGACCCAGGAGTTGATCGGCGTGCTGTCCAGGAAGTTTGTCGTTTTGAGCGCGGTGTGCAAAGGCACACATGGTGGAGCAGTAACTCGCGGAGCCCTGAAATCCAAGCATTTGGGAGTACCATTCAGCGTTGATGATTCTTTTTTTCAATAAAGGAATTGACACCAAGTAGCCCATCAAATTGAAAAAGCTCGCGATGAAAATCTTCCCCCGCTTCTAGATCGCTTCACTTTGGTAGGCGTTGATGCGTTTTGAAACACCCAAATCGTCGACTGGCGCTTCGTTTTTGGATCATATTGATTAATCCAAGACCTGTAATAAAGTCACGGCTCCTTCCACCCGGGCCTGCTTCTGAGCATCGGTGAGGTTGTGCGGCACCCAGCGTGAAACTATCCTCCTCACGAGAATATGCACGTGTAGAATTTCGTTAAGGCTTCCCGATCCAACCTGCAGTATGTGCTAAATCTCTTGATAACGTAACTCGCCTATTGTCTTGAATAAAAATGTTCACTGCCAGCACGTTTTCTTCGAACAATTCATTTTGAAATTGGAACGTGCCAATTTTTATTTACAAAAAATAAAAAATTCAAAATAGACTATACATAAAAACTTTTTTTCGCAATACTTTCTGAGTGGCCTGGTACAACCTGACACTAACCAGCAAATAACAATAAACCTAAGAAAATTTAAATTTCGCGGGCACCTGGTGCTTCTCACATACATATATTAATTATTCGACACCGGTTTTGAGATTGTCTTGCATTTCCCTAAAGGCCTCCCCTAAAGCTTGCCACACTTTCCGATTATGGGTCATCCTCCTCTAAGTAACAACAGCTATTTTCAGCATTATCAGCCTATAACATTCCCACTGCTAGGACACATGGCACAACTCGGTGTGAGGGAGTGGGCCGTATTCCACAACGCCGGCCCAGTGCGGGTTGGTAGATGTCACATGTCAACGTATTTTTTTTGTCCTAGGACATGCCAGTTTCCTCACGATGTTTTCTTTCACCTTTATGAGAGCAGCTTTGATGAAATAATTTACACAAAGTAAAGCGCCTAAACTAGGCCACCAGTGTTCCCACTTGGCCAACACTGCTCCCTGCTTATTTCTGCTAGTGCTTCCTAGAGTGTTACCAGTAGCTGTTTACCTAGGAAGATCTGCCAAAGACTTCAAATGTCTTATGTACTAATCAAATGGCAATCAAACTGAGTACTACTATTTAAATAATGTATGTGTATAAATGCCTAACATACCACACTGATTGATTACAATTCCGTTGACATATAGAAAATTAAATTGTAATAAATCAATTAAATGAAATCAGATGTACAAGTCAATTTGTAACAAGTTATAGTTAACGGAACAACAGCTTTAAAATGATTAATTATTATAATTAAAAACAGATATGTAACTCTGGCTTATTGAAGTCGATGTGTTGAAAAATGTCATTGAATAGTAAATGTTTGAATAATATTGAGACTAACTTTGTGTGAAGTACGATAAAAGCTGCACGATTAATGACAAATGAGTGCACTGACTGGGCAGGCCCACCCAAATCTTTATGGTTCTTTCCTCAAAAGACCATTTCAGACACCTACCTACATGGTCCTCATATGATCTGTACCTAGGTATTATTTTATTGTTATTATTGTGAATGTTAAGACTATGTGGGTATTTTTTTTGTTATTATCTCAGTTAGTTTTAATCGTAATCTTGGTCTGGCGGTTTGAGTAATTATGCGGCCTACCCAATGTCCTTTCTTTGGTATTGTTCGTCGAATCGTTGAGCTCCTTATGTTTTGAGTTGAGCTGTACGATTACTGACAAATGCGTGCACTGACTGGACAGGCCCACTCAATCTGTGTGGTTCTTTCCTCAAAATTAATAAAGATGAGGGCAGTAAGGTGATATGATATGCATATATTATTATGTGTACCCACGCTGTACTTGTACTTGCTGCAATTGCAAAGATGCTGTTTTTAAACGATGTCGTAAGTCCAATAAAAAAAACCCGGCCAAGTGCGAGGCGGACTCGCACACGAAGGGCTCCGTATCACCGTAAAGTAAGTTAAAAGTAAAAATTAAAGGGTCCCTTTAATTTTTAACTTTATTTTATTTTACAATACAACACACAAGAAACGTGTTTTTTTATACGTATTATTAAATACTTTTCCGTGGTACGGAACCCTTGGTGTGCGAGTCCGATGTCTCACTTGCCCAGTGTTTTTTTTAATAAGTTATAGCGGCAATAGAAATACACGCTCTGTGAACATTTCAACTGTTTACCTATTACGGTTCATGAGATACAGCCCGCTGACGGACCGTCATTCAGCGGAAGCTTAGTAATAGGGTCTAGTTGGCACCCTTTTACGGAACCCTAAAAACGATCGAGAATATGATAAGAAGCATCAGCATCCTAAATCATCATCACATAAAAATATTAACAGGTTACTCGAAGATTTAAAAAATAACACAATTTCGCCCAATAATATCTATGAAGAACAGAATTGAATTATTTGCCATAATTGAACAACAATGATTACCTAATCTCCCTATTTAGGTCCATTTAGATCCAGCAAATGGCCAGGTTTTCACAACTAGTTAGTTCGGCCACGTTAGCAATTTAAAGCGGACGGTATTCTGCATCTTACATTTATGTATAAATAAATCACTGTAAATCTACATTTCCTAGATTTTACTACACCAACCTTGGTCCCGTGGTTGCTGAGCGGTGGCTCCTGGGTTCGATTCCCCGGTCGGGCAAAGTGTTATTAGGTTTTTCCACTCGGAATTTCTTGACAGAAACGTTTTAATAGCAAGGGTAATTAACAGCTATTAATATTCATTTGCTTACCAATTTGCAGCATCAAATTATGATGACGCCAACCACCTATGAAATCCTGAAAGATGACTTTCGAAACATCTCTTCTGTCGCCTAAGCGCAGATAGCTTCAGTTTAACCGCACTTACATCCCCATAACCAATCCATAAACTTAGATCCAGGAGTGATACTAAAATCCGGCTGCGAGTACATCAAATTAGATATAGTATAAGATTAATAAGAACCGTTACAATGTCGAACATTAATAAATTTGTCCTACGTTATAGATAGCGCGAGAGTGCGAGCGTGGACAATGAGCCTGGCCTGAGTTATAGCTATGATGGCCCATTAGTCTCCGAAGCTACAGAATAATGGCCCAGAGAGATGTACTATCTACCTACCTAGATATGGCACGGTATTGTGCCTTTTAGGTGTTTGAGCCTCCTTTAGAAATGTTTTAAAACGGGATTGTATAAGACAATATGATTCATCGTTACCCTGAATGGGTGGTCTTTGTGGGTATTTCAATTCATTCTTGTTCAGGTGTTGTTAGCTTTTAACTTCCTGTTTAATCATTAGGGTCAGTGAATTCTGCTTTGCAATCTGACCATGCATTTATTTTAATAAACTCAATCTGGGCCGTATGCTCTGACACATTACCAACATTCAGTGAGTAGGTTGATGATGCTCCTTCCTTCTTTGTGTGAGACACCGTTACCCTGCCATAGGAATAAGTAGATATACTAAAAACAACACTCATGTTGCACCAAGTGACAAGAATTAGACCAACGGGCTAATTGCGTAACACGCATAAAATGACAATTGATCGCGGAGGGTTTCATTTTGACAGTGCAGCCACGTTCATTGTGTTAGTTTCGTTGTTGAGCAGTCAAATTAATCAAACCTATAAAACAATTGATTAGCAATATCCTTAAAACTCTCGGATTGTGTTTGAAAGTGTGTTAAGCAATTAGGGTGCTGGGTTTGTGAAATTTTTATGTTTGCACACGTAGTAGAATTTCTTACTACGGAAACTTCAAACATAAATGCCGCCGGTTAGAGACACACTACACCTATTCCAATATGGCGGCCGGCACAACATTCGCGTCACTTAGCAAAGGTATTTCTATAAACAGTCTGTGCCCAACACAACAAGAGGAATAATTACAAATAATTAGATCATCATTAAAAGCAAGACGTCAGCTCTAGTTGTACCATTTTAACTCAGAGTACGTCACTTACCTAAAATTCCGTGCCTAACCATCTAACCTAACCATATCCAGTGTGCGTACATCTACAATGCGATCCTTTGCAAATAATGGTGGTGCCAGCCGGTAAGTCACTAAGCGATGGTATCGCTCGTCGATATGCTTCTTTTTATGACCATTCCACAGTCGTAGAAAGAGTTGGACAATCTGAAGGAAGAAGGCTTTATTGGCTTGTACTGATGGTCTTCTTAACGTTGGGCCGGTTTGGAGCTTATTACTAGGAGTATAGATATTTTTCGATTTAATACATGTTTCTATCATTTAGATACTTTATCTCTCTCTTAATCAATTTCACTACAAAATAAGACTTGCAAAAATTCATCTTGGATTTAAAAATTCTTAGCGGCTGTAATCGCTCCGACAGCTAGTTTTCTATTATGCAAATCGTTTGACTACCGTTATGCTAATGAAAATAATCACAGCCTATAAAACATCTAAGCGTAACAATAGCAGACCACTATGACTACAGTACGCTTGCATGCTGAAATACCTACATTACATATTCAATCAGAGCCTCTACCAATTTAAGTCAAAATACATTATATGAACTGAAAACCTTTGACCTTTACCGGCTCGATTAAGGCTGCAATTAAGCAGAACATGGCTAATAAGATGTACAATGGGTTAATTAAGACATGCGGCTGTCATGCGCCTACGCAGCCGCCTAACATTCCCGATAGATACGAATAAGAGATGCACCCCTCGACATTTCTAAATAACTTTATATTGCTCCGAGAATTCGCGTTAACACTAATTAGAACCATTAACTTGTGATTTATTTTATAAATGGTTTCAATTAACCTTTATTTTCTGGTGTGTGCGTAGGGCTGCCAATGTTTAGGTCTACAAATGAAAGTTTACTTGATATCAAAACTTTTTTTCAGATAAACTTTTTCGTTACGTCAAATCGAGTTACTTTTAAATTATTGCTTCTCTCCAGGATTGCACATCATTAGACACATTTCGCCATATTTTGCCTACTATGACAACGTCGTCAAAATGTTGCACCTTTTTATCTACAAACCCGTTGTGGTGGGCTCTAGATTCATAAGTTAGTTCTCATCAAGTCTTCAAGAGCACAAAACGCTATTATTAACGCTAACCATAAGGCTTATCGTTTTTTCTGCTGATTTACAGAGCCTAAGTATTCTCATTATTCTACGCTTCAATATAACCAGGCCCATCCATCACACAAAATTTTAGGCCGAATCTCAAAACCACCACGCGAATTCGCATTGCCCAAAACCAACGACGTTTACACCAGTGTAAGTTGGTAATTCCGAGGCCCCAAGGCTCCTAGAGTTTCCATTCTCCTTGTCATCTCTGACCAGGTTGCTGATTTACAGAGCCTAAGTATTCTCATTATTCTACGCTTCAATATAACCAGGCCCATCCATCACACAAAATTTTAGGCCGAATCTCAAAACCACCACGCGAATTCGCATTGCCCAAAACCAACGACGTTTACACCAGTGTAAGTTGGTAATTCCGAGGCCCCAAGGCTCCTAGAGTTTCCATTCTCCTTGTCATCTCTGACCAGGTTGGCATCGTGCCGCTAAGGAGTGCGGCGTGTACTTCTTCGGACTCTATCAAACCAAACCCAGACTTGGTATTTAAGGTCAAAACTCAAAAACGCGACGTTACAATGCCAAAATCTGCAAGCGATCTCAGAAGTAACTTCGATTTTGAGTTTTAGTCCTTAGTCTTCAAGTTCGTATAGCAAAGTTTTTGCCATTCTCCTGGTCATCTTTCTAACCAGGTTGGCATCGTGTCGTTGAGGAGTGCGGCGTGTATTACGGTTGCGCAGCTCGCCGGGGGCGCGCGTGGCTGTCGATGATTTATCAATAGCCGGCGCGATGCCTGCACGACGGCCCGAGCCGACCGCGACACCACTCTTCCTGTCAGAGAGAACAAGGTAGGGGATGTAGCGGGCAGGAATATTTATGTAAACTAGGCCACATTTAATTCTACGATCATAATGACTTCTCAAACTAAAGAACGTTTACAAGTTCATGGCCTCTGCGAACCATTAAAACTTGTATGTATGCTATACCCACTTACTTAGAACTTTTGTTTTGTTTTCCTTCACTTATAACACATAACATAACATCACGCCTGTAAACCCAAAAGGGTTAGGCAGAGGTGTACCTATAGTACACTCACATTTCGCCAGTTATGCTTAAGTCCCATGTAATAGGGGGCGAGACTATTGCTATCAACCGGGCACAAATCCAAACTCCGGGCTGCTATTCAGAAATTGCAGAGAGCAAAACCCAATAACACTTTGCCCGACCCGGGAATCGAAACCAGGACCTCATGCTCAGCAGTAGCTCTTGCGACTCTTGCTTTTGCTTTACATGTTGGTATCTTATAGATAAACAGCCATGCTGCAAGCCAGCTGGCTTAGGAACTCCTCATGATAACCTCATACTCTTGCGAATTCAATTCATCATTTTTACCACTAAATACTAACTATTCCCCCGCTTATACCTCACACCATCGCCTAATCGTAATGTCCCTTCAGAACCCCCTCGCCCCTCTCCCCCCTCTCGGAGCCTAGTTGCGCACGCGTCGCCACGCCCTGCCCCTACCCGCGTTAAATATATCATAGGTCATCTGGCCAGGTTTGTCGGCTTGGCTACTAAAAGCTCAACTTTACAACTGGTGCAGATGTATAGATATACTCCGCTATGTGACTTGGTGATAGTGTTTAAGTAGTTCAGGTGTCCTGTGTTTATTTGCCAATGTTTAGTTATCTATGGAAATTGACAGTGTTGTAATATACAATGCTTTGGTTTTTGCTGTTTCAACATGCTTTTGATTAATGGGGGGTAGGGCTATGCTGGGATATACTGTCGTACGGCCTATCTTTAACTAGGCATGCCCCAGGCAAAATCTAAGTCTAAAATTTTACTGCGATTATAAACATGGTCACATCACTTTTTTTCTGTCCATTCGTTTTTGTGGTGTGAATTTTTGTTCCAACTAAACGTGCCCAAAAAAACTTATAGTCGATCGATCATCATAAGCACAAAAACAAACCTACGTAGAACTAGGACGACATCAACTGAAGCAACCACAGAAACCGAGAGTCAATTGCATCTAAAATTAGAATACAAGACCAGAACCCACCATCAAAAAACGGAATTTCAAAAGCTCGACATACATTTGCGATTCTCCTTGCAGAGTTTTTGTTGAAGGCTGAAACCCCGCAATGTACTGGGTTTTGAAACTTTAAACTTCGCGGTTGGTAGTTTATAGTGGCCCCCTAGATTCCAATGAGATTCAGTAAGGGGCATGTCATACGCAGCGGGATCGCTGCAAGCGTCGCGCGCTCACGAACGGCCCATAATCAACGACAACCGACTTCCTTACGTAAGCCCAAAACAGATAAACGGAGAATTTGAATTTTGCTGAACAATCGCTACCAGTTACGATTGTTGCAATCCCGCAAGTCTAGATTTTTGACAGACTGTCTTTTTTGAACGATGGATTACAAATTGACTGCAGATTTGATCTGCAATTTCGTTTTCGCCTGTCGCAATGAGCACGAAAATGCGAAATTTGTCTTTTCAATCGGGCATAATTTATCAATTACGCCGAAAACCGTATGCAAGAAATTACAAAAACAAATAACCCATAACTTAATGTACAGTTACTTAATTTTTGAAGACTCATTGCGGTTTCGAAGCACACCATCCTCGGCGCGGCCTAAAATCTGACCCAAATTATACAGCTCGCAATTTCGGGCATAAGCAGAGATGCAGCAATTTGATCCTCTATACTTAGCGTTCCAACCAACTATAATTTGCTTTAGTTGCAACATTACAGGCCAATTGCGATGGCCTTTGGTTTTCACCTGGGAGAAATAATTTCTTAAATTTATGGCGTTAATAAAATCGCCTGATGGATTGATCGATATCTTGTTTATCTGATTTTACACTGCAGTCTGAAGAAACAGTAGATATGACATGAATTCGTAGCAGATAATTAAATTAGATTCCCTCTTTTCCTGTAAATATGAAACGTATTGTTACTAATTACTATTACTGTGATAATTACTTATATAAAATTCATGTAATATCCTTCATAGTGAAATATTCTAACTATTTTAGCTTTAATTCCAATATAATAATTTAAAAAGAAATAAATGAATTGTATTTATTGCAGTCCTATAGGTACGTTTTTTTATTTTTATTTTTTTAAATATCCTGCTCTTGACGTCGAATACGCTTGATGGAAAGCAATGTTTATACCCAGCCAAGAAAAAAGTAGCTACTTCTGCCTACTGGCAAATACATGTCTAACAAATACTCGTTTAGAATAGTTGGAAGTTGTAACTGAAAACAATACCTAACGCACTTTACGTTTAAAAAAAGAAAACAGAATATGTTCTCTATTTCCCAAGTCTGTGGTCAGTTGGTACAGACAGCTTGCGAGCTCCTTCGTGATACAATCTTTACCCACATTTCCGTTTTATTTATTTGTATTATCTACCCGTTTCAGATTTCTTCATTCAACGTACGAGACGAGGCCCGAAATAAATTTGCAGAATGTCTTCATTTTATGCATTAACGTCGTTATTATGCCAATTTGCTGTTTACCGAGAAATCACATTGTTTATGATTTCCCTGAATTTATTACTGTACTCGAGATATTCGCACTAATTTGATTAGTAAACAGAAAGGTGCCCTTCGCAACAATTTTATATTTCCATAACTTCAAATAATTTCTTACCTAAGATGCGATGCTTGGTTGAGGCCTATGTTCAGCAGTGAACGTCTTTCTGCTGAAATCATGATGATGACGATGAAATAATTAAATTTCTATTATTCTACCAAAATCTCTGTTGAATCCAATGCAGTTTCCCAATTCCAAGTTAATTACATATTTACACGCAACCCACAGATAACATAATCCAGTTTTATTCGTGGACCTATCGGTTACATTTCGATTCAACTCGATTACTCATTGAAAGCGATTTCTATCGTAACACATTAGACGCGTGGTCACGCCACACAGGCAAATATAAACATAACTTGATTTAGTTCGTTTTACACAAAACATTATAAAACCATCGTGATATATAAATTCAGTGTGAAATTAAGAATCAGCGACCACCGTACGGATGCGATGGAATCAATTGTTTGACCACAAAACTCATTTCGTGGTGGGCTGGGGAAGAGTGAAACTTTGATTGATGCAGTCCGATGCTATCTTTTTTTCTATCACGTATACAATAAGGTCTGTAAGCAGACTAATGTTGGAAAGTTTTAGTTTTCATTAGCGGTGAGATTCGATATGAAATCCGTATCATAATGGGCAAAACTTACAACTGTTTTGGTTTTGTTACGTTTGTCAACACAAATTCTTGTTTGGTTTCGGTAGCCTGCGTCTCTTGGTCCAATGGGATCCAGCTAGTGATAACAATTAGAGCCATATACTCCGTGAAAAACTGCAAGGGCAGCATAAAAAAACATAAGTCCAATGTGACATTTCATGGATTTCATGCATTGCAACTTGTAATATCTGTCATACAAACTCTTTGCAGCCGCGTTTGGTGTGCACCAAGACAATGTACCTACCTTTAATTGCAAACTTTTCATGTAGGTAGTTTATGGCAGTAGTCAGCTAGTTTTATTGAATGTTTTTATGCAAATAGAATTATAATTTAAACACATAGTTCCGTATTAACTACTTATTTACAACATAATGACTAGTTACTAATTGAAATACTAATCTGTTATCTATATTCTTGTATAAATGTATAAACTAGATTGCAGACAGATTAACGCGGTTTTTTTTGTATTCTCGACATACGCGTTTTTACAAAACCTTACACTAGAGTCTGTCAACTAACGGTGAAAAATATCAAAATAAAATAAATAGGGCTCATTATTTATTTCGGAAAAAGTAACAGAGACCCGCAGCCTAATTGCGTAACATATTTTCGTAAACGATTACGACTAATCTGTTGTTGTTCATTGCGTTATTTACATTGGTGAGCAGATTTTTTTAATCGAACTTATGAAGCAATGGATTACGAATCTGTTTCAAAACGATTCAGATTCCGATTGATTGTGTATTACGCAATTAGGGTACCGGTGTTGTTAATAAAAACAAATAACCCATTCTCTGAATAGAACCCATTCACTATTTTATTTAAAAAAATGAAATTGGCAGGTCTGTTTCAGGTTGTATGTTGAACAAATACGTATGTTTCGCGAACGTAGCAATTATTTCTGTATATGTATTTACAGAATTATAATTGTTTAAACGGTCAATACAACCCTCTAAGTTCATATAATCTAATTGAATGACAATTCCATAAAAGTGTAGATACGTAGGCTCTCGTCGCCGACAATCATTATATGAACTTGGCGGGTTATGTATTGATAAATTTAATTATTATAATTCTGTGGAAACAGGTACTTATGTTACCGTCGCGAATTAACATTTGAATTTCGCATGCAACCTGGCACTTTCCCGTAAAGAATCATTATTATCAGAATATTCTGACTCCTGACGTTATATGTCAAAGAGAAACGAGCTCACGGAGAAACCCATTTATGAGTATGACCCAACCATTTCAGAGATGCATGGAAGCGCCAAACAAACAAAGGCATAGGCAGTAAACTGTCAATTAAAGGGTATTTGGTAAATGAAACTTGGAATTCGACAGTGTCTGGCATCGTCAGGTGTGGCCGGTGGGCCAGTTCGGCCGCGGCGTGAGTCAGCGCCCGCGCCGCGAATTCCGTAGATAACCGACAACTCCTTTATTCTCTTTGCTATATCGAGCACCGCCATACTCGTGCCCTTTCGTACGCTCGACTGTTGTTAAGTTTTGAATAATTCAAATATTGGCTAATGGTCATAATAATAACGTTAGGCTGCGAGAATTCGTGGCTGGATTTTGTTAAAAATAGGTTGATATTGTTTTATTTAGCTGGGCTTAGTGAGCAGTCCATGAGACTTACCTGCCCTACCTTCTATTACATTAAATAATTACTTGAAACTGAAAAATCACGATATCACAACTAGATCTAAATTTATCTTAGATTAGAGATCAGATATTATTAGTTACCCCAGGTCAGATGACCAAGGAACAGTTGGTCACATAGATAACACAACTGCACAAAGAAAGGAAGCAACGTAAATACTCGTAGGTACACTTCTTTGTACTTACCTGCCTAACTTACCCAAACAAATTTTATTTTGTGACCAATCAAAAGTCAGTGTTACAATGTCTCAAGGGTCGGACAAACACGTCGTTAAACCAAGTATATAACTTAAAGTCAAGGGTCAGGAACTCGCTCTAGATTTTGACCTAGACCAATTCACTTTCACTTAGTTGTGTTGATATTTTGTTAGACTATGTTATGGGCCATAGGTACCTCTAGATATTTTGTACAAAAGTTTCCAGGTATTTGATTGCTTGACCAACGGGGCAGTCATTTGTATGTATGTTAGTTAATCTCCCTGCAGCCCTGGGCTTTAGGGACTCCACGTATTTTTTTCTATTAACAAAATATTAATAAGTAATAAGGGAATAAAAGATTACTATATTATACAAATAAAGGCAAAAGTTCTCGTCTTTCGATATTTTCCGACACTTGATCGATGGCTTGCGGTAGGATGAGCCTAATACAATAATCAATGTGGCTGCAAGCTTGCGACGATAAACGCGATAAAAGGGTAATTTGCATAAGCATGTTCCCACTGCTGGGACACAGGCCTCCTCTCTGTGAGAGGGAGTGGGCCGTAATCCACCACGCGGGCCCAGTGCGGGTTGGTAGATGTCACATGTCTTCGAATTTTTGGTTCTAAGACATGCCGGTTTCCTCACGATGTTTTCCTTCACCGTTTTGAGATCAGTGGTGATGAAATAATTTACACAAAGTAAAGCGCCTGTCTGGGTTCGAACCTACGACCAACAACTCGTAAGCCGCAGCCGTTACCACTGGGCTACCACTGCTCAAAGGGTAATTTGACAACACGAAATTTGACAACCCTATACAGCAGCTCGGCCGCCTGTTCCACTGTTGCCTTAAATTACTTTTGATTAATTTTCGCTGTTATTTAATTAATTTATCAAAGCACATAATTATGATAATCTAATCACAAATAATTTAATAAAAAAAAGTATTTCAGAAACCTAACATATAGGCTCATTGAGGTATATTATGACCCTTTACACGTTTTTACCCCATTTGTAGGTTATATACTTTATTTATCTCTCAAAAATATAATACTCTGTTATATTACACACAAATGTACAACACACAGGCATCCTTGATTGGCGTTTGTAAACGAGACATTTTAATCGTTTTCTCTTGGGCATCCTTGCTTGTAGAAAAATATTGCTGTATCGAGTTCCCTCATCATCTGATATTCAGACATCATGCTGTGAGCATCAATACGGAAAGCTGCGAATGTCAACAGAAATATTAATAACTTGCATGACATGTACCACTATGATTGCATACTTACTTTCTGCTAAACTGTTTTGAAAAATAATAAGTAAGTACATAATATCGAAAACTTATTGAATGGTCTTGTCATTTGGGCCAATTAACGTGAATATTCTACTATATTATCATGTAAGAAAGATATTTGTTATTGACGTTTTATTTATCCATATTTTGAGGTACTAAATACTAAAAGATATAAATCATTTAGTTAAATTTCCGAAGGCCTGCAGGCGAGAAGCGGCACTTTTACGCCGTCCTAATGAATTGGTTTAATTTAATACGCAACAGTTTTATTTATTATTCACAATACATCTCCGGTAATCGGTTATCTTTTAATTTATCAATATCGTCGACAACAATGACCGAAATACCGATGTAGGTCAAATGGTTTCGTGGAATGAAAAAAATATATCTACAATGCAACGGTTGCAATATATTATTATTATTTACTTTATTGTTCGTTAAAATATTTCTTACATTTAATGTTAAGTTGGTTTTTCACAGCTCAACCTGATTATCTACAACTAAAGTACTCAAAACGAATGATAAATAAATGTTTTCTCAAGGGATTAAAAAAAACAAACATTCAATTTGGAAGAACTTCTTGACGAAACTACTACATTTTTTAATTAACCCTTATAAAATTGAGGTCTTTATTGCGAAAAGAAATTTTACGAAAAACGCAGAGTCATCGCGTTGCAATTTAAACGTCTGTTTTGCCGAGACAGGCCGATCCCTATCTTGATCTCATTACATAAGTTCTGATCTCGTATCACATAAACTAACAGGAGCAAATTGTAAAAGTATGCTACACCAATAACTTGGCTATATTACAACGAGCAACATAAACCTTTACTATTAATTGACATAATCTGTAAAGGAAGAGGGTACTAAAACTGTGATCTCATTTCGCAACTAGACGAAAAGCAATAACACTAAGCACTACTCGTATTAAAAAATACAGTAAAACTCAAGGTTTTCGAGCATAAACATTGCATTCAACAAACAAAACATGCATGATACAATATCTCATGAAAACATTTTAATTGCCAATACATCAAACGGCGAATTATTCGATCAATTATTTTGCGAACTCATAACAACTTGCAGTTTTGAACTATAACATTTTACTTTTCAAGGTGGAATCAAGGCAGCCTGTCTTCACACTGTTATGTAACAATAAACGGTAATAAAGCTTTGTTTGATGAACAATTGATATTTTACACACAACAAAGAAGCATTTGATACTTTTACTATTCCTTTATTCGGTATGCAGTGACTGATTTAAGATATTTTGAAATTAAATTGGTTCACCTTCTACTTATGATCGACGTTCGAATGACAGAATGTAAATCAAGATCGTTTTCTAATAACTAAAACTTGTAACACTTTCAAAAGGAAATATGTACTACCAAAAATTAATTGATTAAAAACGCAAATGCAGAGGCAGGGAGCGCCCGCTCTAACCCATTTCTGCGTTACTGATTAAAAACACACGCGAAATTAAATTTGAAATTAGCTGCATTATTTTTTGTTAATCAAACCATCCTTGAAGCCTGAAGGTAGTTCCGCTTACAATCTCATACCAGGGATAACTGTCGCTCAAAATTTTAATAGCGGATTATATCACGATGCTTATACCTATTTTGGACATGACAAAAAGTATTTTTGACAAACAATGTATGTAAAAAACTAATCCTTTCATTTTTGTGTTTGTTTTAATGCAAATAAGTCAAACACTGTTGTTATAAGAATCTTATTTCTTTAGCTAAATGATTTATCTCAATGCACCCTCATTGAGATAAATCATTTAGCAAAAGCATTAAGGTTCTTATTTGTATAAACGAGTTTATGGTGTTTCTTGCCCGTTCTTCTGTATAACGTACCTATAACGTACGTATAACGGACCTATGGAATGGGTAACTACTCGTAGCTTCATATTTCTGACTGACCGGCTCACTGACAATTCAAATGTGGCCGTACATGGATCAATTGAAATAAATTCTTTGAGTTTGAGTTCTATTTACGTTCCACTCCCAATTTTGTATAGTCGCTGAACGTCTTTTAACAGAATATAAATAAACCAATCACCGGATCAACAGTCCTTAATCGACATTGCCAATTTCACTGAAACATTAGACACGTCAGTATTACCGTAACCACCCAATTTCACGAATCCTTGACACTTCGCTCGCTTTGGGCAGTGCGCACGTTCGAGCCGATGATTGGAGCTATTTCAGACAGGTGCAATCATTCCTCTATTATTTGTATTAGTGTTTTACAATGGACATGTACGTGATCTGACTGCCGTCCCACACCGACCCACTTGCCGTGACCTTTCGGTTTCGGTTTTCGTTGATGCAAGGTTTTAGGTTATTTCCAATATTGACACATATTTTCAACCCTCGATGTTGAACGAGTGTGTCCGTAACTGATTGTTACCTTCGTGAAATGATGCTGAGTGTCCCAGTCACTGTTCTAATTTTATTATTTCCAAACTTTTGTTTGTTTCACTTTATTATTGTTTCACTTTATTATTGCCAAAAGCCATTTTTGAAGATTAAGGAAAGCCTTGTCGTAAATTAATGATTTTTCATATCGTTCAATCATAGGCAGGCTTATTCAAGTGATTCGATTGTACTGAAAATTCTCTTGGAGTTTTCTCGATGAGATCTCAGATCATAATTATATTTTGAAAGAACACTTAATGCGTATTTCGGTACTGATTAGTTAGAAGTAACAGACTTCACTAAACTTTCTGGCTCGATCATTATTCATGAGGTATCATCAACAATATAATAAAAACACATGTGCAAGACAATAACTCACTCTTAGGTGGATAACAAAATACCTTTGACTTTTTATACATGATGTAAACGTAGTGCGTTTATACGTTAAGGTTAAGCATAATATTTATTGATTGAATTCCATTGATTCAATAAAACGTTTTTTGCGATCATATGCTAGCATGGCGTCAAACTATTAATTACTACATGAATGAAGATACGCTATCGACTACGTTACAAACTGATCAGGGTGTGTAGATGGGTCAGTAAGAGCAAATCTGAAATTAGTTCTAAGAAATCAAGTCGACGATTTAAGAGTTATGATGACAAATAGGATTTTTAAGGAATTATTCAGTCAAATTGTACCTTGTATCTAGGTATATAGGAACGACGTACGGGGCCTTTGCCAGGAGGCACACTGAACTAAGAAAGACATTCTGTAAAATTACTACTGAAAATAGCACAACGCAAATGTTCAGAAATAAAGGGCTTATTATTATTATTATGTGTTCCCGTTTTCCCCTTAGGCCATGACCCCGTTAAAGGGGACAAAAAGAATTTAATAAAATAATTAATATTACTTCGAGTTGTCCCCGTAAATTTATTGTAATATGTACTTTTCAAATTATGACCGTTTGAATTTTAACGCACCGGAGGTCTTGCATTAAAATTCTTAGTGAGGGTGCTTTACTAGGGAGAATATTATTCCTATACAACGGCCTACATATAAAATTAAAAAAACATACTATCTAAATAATTGTTGCTATACACATGAAATTAACAATTACTTAAAATGTAAACAATAATAGTAGTATATTTTGTAATATCCTAGCTTTCCACCCGCAGCTTCGCCCGCGAGAGTTAATTCCTGCGGGTACTTCCGGATAAAAAGTACACTATCCGTAGCATACGGGTATAAACTATCCACTACCAAATTTTGTCAAGATCCATCCAGCTTTAACTTGATTGCGACTCAAACATTTATAATTTACGATTTTATTTTAATGTATTATGTACAACGCTTACAGCTTTTGTTTTATTGATCGACATTTCCAAGAACTCTCTGGCTTATGATCTATCATTCTACAACTTTAGCCGACCTTGTCTAGTAAGTACCTCGTTACTTTGTAACAAACATGACCGCCCTACATCGATAAAAGCAAGGAAATAGTGAATTTAAAAGCATTAATTTCTTCGATTTTCTAGCCGTAAACAGACTAACTATAAAACTCCATAGAATTACTCCAGATATTTCCAAAGTGGCTACCGTGCACCTTTATAGCCCCGTCGAGCGACTTTTCCATAATTAAACTATAAATAAGTAGTAAAATAGTGGTTCTTAGGGCCTATCGCTAGTATCTGAGCACGACGTAATAAAATGGACGGGAGAGTACATCCAACAATTGCTTTTTACTTTATTGATGTACTCAAAGGTATTATTGGTTGAGTAGTTGAAAATAAAACGTTCAAATTCAAGCAGCAATCTCATCTCAGCGACAATCAGTGTCAAAAACATGTCAAGAATTTATGAAAATTGATGGAATTTTTCACAGATTGAAACTGAGAGTAGAATGCGAACGTTGTTAAAAATACGGGAATTGCCGCTCTGATCTGCCGTAGATTCATCTTTTCTGACTTTATTTCAGTAGTTGTATCTACCTACAAGATTACTAACTCCGTCAATGTTGAGCCATTATCTACTAACCGTCTTATCCTACTACATAATATTATAAACGCGAAAGTTTGTGAGGATGGATTGATGTTTGTTACTCTTTCACGCAAAAACTACTGGACGGATTTTGATGAGACTTATAGTACAGCTTATACATCAGAAATTCAGAATAACACATAGGTCCAAAAACTTTGTTTTTTACACAAAGTTATTTGGACGGATGCCGGATGGTTCAAAAGTTACCACAGTAAGAACGTTAGCGCGGGCGGCGCACAGTGGTCTGAAAATCGAGCTCCATACTCATAGAAACTAAATGTCAGGATTTTTGATAGAAACGAATGGCGTGATTTAAAAAATAAAAATGGGAATGTCTCTGGAATAACTCTCTTTATATAATATTAAAGTATGGAGGGTATGCGCAGCGCCACGCGTGAGAAAAAAAATGTTTTGTGTTTTTTTGTATGGGAGAAAACAATTAAAGTTCTCTCGATCGAAGAACTCGATTTTAAGACCACTGTGCGGCGCCGGCGCGCAGAGCCGGGCTGTGATGTTTCACGGCTAATCAGCTGAACCACGCTGAACTATGTCTGAAGCCTTGGGAATGGCATAGGCTACTTTACATAAAACACCACGCGGGCGAAGACCTATTTTAACTATCGAACTGTCCCTTTCTGTCAAACTTCATTTTAACATGACAAAAAGGGACAAAACAGTTCTAGCTAAAATAGGTTAATAAAGCGAATGGCTTTATTATGAATAAGACGATTAGTCTTTAAGTGTCATTGGGTTTTTCCATCTGGAATTTCATTTCCTTAGCAGCAGCCCCGTCTCAGAATGTGCCCGATTGATGGCAATAAGCTCGCTACCTATTACATGGCACTTAAACATAATTGGCGAAATGAGGGTGTGTACTACAGGTTCCTACACCTCTGCCTAATTTTGTTATGTAGTATCTAGTTTTTGAGTGATAACTCATCAAAAATCCCGGGAAGCGCTAGCACGGGTAAAATACTTTGTACCTTTTACCCTTTGATATATAATCAAAGCATTTACCACAGTTGCGAATTATTCCTTATTATTTTCAGATTGTCTTGTTCTGGCACAAGTTCTTTTGGATAATGAGCTTGTTTTTCACATTCAAAATACAGGTATTTCTTTATAAAACATTGTGTATTCATGTACTTTTCTCCTGTGAACTCCGAGCCATAAATAAATCAGTTACTGTACGTGAACGGCAGCTTGATATCGACTAATGAATTGTCAAAAGTTGACGTACAGTATACAGCTAACTTTAAACGACTCATTCGATGTAACGGAACCTAAGGAGACAAACTGGATGCAGGAAAAGTCAATGATATTCATAGTAAAGTAAATTGACTACCAACCTAAATTATCCGAAAATTCTAATCACAACTGTCATTCTTTGACATTTTTAAGGAATTGCCCTAAGTTACACTACAAATTAACGTAGGGTGTCAATTTGCTTAACAATTTATTTCACTGACTACAGCCTTTCACCGTAAGTTATAATTACGTATAAGTTACCTAATCACGTAAACAAACTTAGGATAATAGTACTGTAAGAGGAGGTGCCTCTATGGAGGTGACAGAACTTTACACCATATAAAGTGTACCGAATACGTAGATTTTATTTTAGACCCCGGCTGCTATAAACCTACATTAAAAATGTCAAAACATACTCTGGAGTGGCTGGAGTAACTACTTAGCTGTATACAGTGGCGTGCCTAGGGGTCAAAATTAGGGCAAGCCGACATAATAATAATTAAAAAAAACAACCTGTCGTATCGCCTTACGCCTGACAAAGCTGTACCTAGCGACTGAGCCGTTTCAGTACTTACTAATTAATATTCGTGTTTCACAATTGTAAGTAATTGCTATTAGCTATTAAAATGGGAATGCACGCATGGAATAAGAGCCATCTATTAACATTTTTGGTACAACAGTTCACTCGCTCGCAACAGTCCAAGATTTCAATCCGGCCACTAGATGGCGCACAAATATTTGATAAATTTCTAACTACACGTTATTTACGATGTTGTCAATACATAAAATAACTCAAAAATTCTCAATGTGAACACCTATAACTCTTCATTCTCTTCACCACACACAGATGACAAATATCAGCACACGGATGGCATGGTATTACTAGATAGATTTATACAAACATATTGTATACGGACAGAAGCCATCTAGATAAATCGTGCAATTTGAATGCCAATAATTATCGGTAGTACAACGAATAAAGTGTCTCCTAAAATGCGGGGAATCCCCTACTACCTACTCATTTGCGAAACCTAATTTTCTGCTGTTTTTATTTTGCCTATTCTTTCTCACGTTTGATAGAGACCTCAATTTTTTTTATCTCTACTTTTTACTATAAGTTGGTTAAAGTATTTAACATTTTATGTTAGTTCTTAAACCGACTTCTTTTTAGGAACTTTATGTTGCTTGCATCAAAAAATTACCTGCGAGTATTTTTAAAATCACTTTTAAAAATATTGAACTATAAATATAAGCAACTGTAAGTAATCTTTGTCTGGACTGTTACAATTTATCAGTCTTTACTATTCCTTAAATTACAATATTTTGTTGCAATACTCAAATTAAACAGAATGATAGAAGAAAAGCATTCATAAGGATTTTTTTACGGTTTTATTTCTCCAAATATGTGCTCATAAAATAGACGTCTATTTACTTAATGTGAAAAAGCGCATCTTCATGGCTTTATCGTTCCAGCTTAACACTACCACGGTGGCGGAGGCGGTGGCGCAACGGACCAAGAAAAAAACCTTCAATTTATAAAATGCAAATAATTATGTAGATTACCACTTCGACGCATCTCTCCCATGAAATATGCCACGCAAAGACAATGCAGCTTATATTCAACCAAATTCATAAAAGAAATCGTTTGAGTATTGCAACAGGACTCTTCGTGCCTCACTTTTTCGTGTCTGAAACTAATTGAATACAATTGGCGTGAAATAAAAACATTATAGAATGTTTTATTGAGTCGACGGCGGCAATCGATGGTTTGGCGTGACTGCGACCACTGAAAGGTTCGCTCAATGAAATTGCGGACACGCAGTTACGCAACCCGAAGACCGACTGCCGATAAGTAGGTTATTTTTCGGTTTTGTTTTAGCCGGGGAAGTCGTGAAATACGTTTATTTTTTCATACGGATCTCTGGTATACCTAGTCGTATATATGTGTATTTAAAGAAAATGTATTCTTATTAGAGCAAAAGTAATTAATTGGTCAGGTAATTTGTGCTTAGTTCAACAAATATTGTGTCCCTTTTGATTGAGGCCGTTTCATAAATGTATTTTCAAACTTCCTTGGACCCTTAGTAATGGCCATCGGATCGTCATCACAGGTCAAAAAAAAAATACAACGCCAATTATAGGATCATACAAAACCGATCATTTCTCGATGTTTGTGTAATTTTTAAGAAATTATCACCGACCGCCTATGGTGTGCTCGTCATTATCATAATTTACATTTTTAAAATATACCACACAAAAATCGATGAGTCTTAAATTGAATTCGGGGAGCGCGCAAATAAGAAATGGAGGCGCGAAAATTGGACGAAGCACCGTTTAAAGTATCGTTAAGGCTTGTTGGAGTGAAAATATTATAATCGCTGGCGCACTGCCGATCAGTTTGCTTTATGAGCTGCGGAAAGCGGCCGCCATTATTCCACTGGTTGATTTAGTTCATTATAGAGTACTGAGAATCGATGGTGTGATTTTGGCAGTGGAAGGCGTGAAGCAAAGGCTTTTTGGTGTGAACAATGAGATAGCTATCAATTTCGTTATTTATGCCTTCCTCTACGACGCCGCCATTATTTTGCATTTAATTTTCACCGGACACCAGTTACTAACAGCTCCGGTAGATACAGCAGAGTTACTAGCTAACAGTTAAGAAATATTTTCTTACTCCTAACGACCATTCGTTTACAGAATTTCTTACAACTAACAAGCGATAATTTACATAACTGCTAAAATCGTTTGCCATGGCGCGGCAACGGATATAAAATATGAAAACGACCACAGACCTACGACAATGATGATAGACGTAGAAGTAAAGCTGGTGCAATGAATTATCTAATAAACATTTTGTTTTTAAAATTAGAAAAAAGAACGAACATTTCGAAAGAGAACAAGGGAAAAGAAAAGATAAATTAAAATAACGGCGCAGGATCGTGAGGGCAGCGCAGACGTGCGCCCGAGTATCTCACGCGATCGTCGCCGCCGCCTCGTCCTTCTGCCGATGCTATCCGACGCAGCACACCACAGGTCACTGTGTCGCCGACGGACATTTCGCATTCCATCGTCACCTCCTCTAATCTTAATAATTTCGTCCAATATGTAGACAGCACTTACTTTCTATCAACCCCCGGCATTTCTGCCTCCACAAAGAGATGCCGCTGCATTATTCTCGAGATATATACCTTTCATATTTATACAACACCGTAAAAGAACAACCATAAAAAGTACTGAAAATTGTTTACATAAGCCTTCGAAGCAGATATCTCAAAAAGTTCTTTAGAAATTATTAAGCGTGCACAAACAAAAATAAAATATTCAATAACACGGTTTTTATTACTTCAGTGCGTATAACACTGACTATTATCTGCGACCAATGAAGCATGTAATTACGTAAGAAAAAACTATAATAAAGTAACCAAACGTCAAGTGAAAACGCTTGGAAAAAGTTTAATGAGCTTACGTAAATTTCGGAAAAGTCTCTTAAACCTCCATAGTCCCGCTTAAAAATGATACGTATGAGAAAATACGGGTCAAAACCGATAATGAAAAATGTGTGCAATAACACTAAAAAAAAGGAAACACAAATGAAGTCGGCGAAGATTCAAATAGAGGCGCTAATCAAAGGACGGTAGCTCAATCAGATGACGGTAATAAATCTCCAAAACCCAAAAGATTCAATTACACGGCTACCGGAAGGCATGAATAGTGGCACTAACAAATTGTCGAAGATAAATAAAACCTTTTTAATCTAAAGAAGAGGTCCCGAACTCGTTCCTGTTATCGGTGGTCGCGGCGTTTTTCAAGAATTTATTGAACGCTTAATGTTTCGACTAAGAATTAATTGGTCTCCCTGAGTGAAAGGCGCCGCTTTAAAATTATAACCACCAAAAACACTTTGATACTGAAGATCATACATTGGTAGGAAACCTTGTTACATTAATACATGATAGGATTGTGTGGTTTGATACGCATCAGGAGCTTCGATTAGTTGTACAGATGTCTATTTTTATGGTCACCAAAGTATATCGTTAAACATTTAAGCATATTGCTATTGAACGGGTTGAAAGAAAGGGAAAAATTAATGGGTAAAAAAATGGAAAAATTAATGGGTTAAAAAGGGAAAAATTATGGGGTAAAAGGATCATATGATCAAAATATTTGTTGAATTTGAAGGAGGAGGAAAAAAATATAAAAGGCAGTTAGATTTTTTGGAGCAACGGTGTTGTAAACTTGCTTGGGGGAGACCTATTTCCAGCAGTAGAAGTCGTTGGCTGAGTGATGATGATGATAATGGTTCTGAAGAATATAGGCAAGCATCTAATCAATTGGGTTTTTTGTTTCCTACATCAACCACTACTGATATATGTCTACAAACCATGACCTCTCTAACACTCAAATTGAAAAAGATATCCTCGTTTGTGTTACTTTTATGACATTTGATAAGTATCACAAAGATATTTTTGGATATCTATGCGACATAGTAGATGGTTATCATCGCTTCAAAGCCTACCCACGTGATAACATGAATAATAACTTCACGTCTTACGAAACTAGATTTCAGTACAATCATGAATACTAAAATAAGTGCCGAATATAAGAGCATATCTTGTAAATATTTAACAGTAAGTGATGCTGCAACGCATATTTATGTAAGTGCAAGAGCATCAGATGTAGCTGCTGTTTTTGATGGATATTTTATTAATAAGAAAGACCCAATCAGAACAGCTGAAGATCGAACTCACTGGAAATGACATGAAGAGACCTGTTACCTAGCAGTTTAAGAAAATAAAGAAGGTGAAAGTTTCTGAGGCAAAAAGGATATTATTAAACCAAATCTGACTTTTTCAAATATCTCTAAAAACATAATTATCAAGAGGCTGAAACAATAGCTCTTTTGTCAGTCGCACTAAGCCCTTGGGATATTCTCCGTTTATCTATCGGAGGCATCCGTGTGGCTCTGTGACTCGCACATGCCGACACGATGTGAGATGGCGCGTCGCTGTTCCAAACCAACGCAGCCGTGATCTAGGCCACTATTTCGCACACACTACCAAAAACTCACTCACCGTTACCTTCGACCTTATCTTTATCAAAATTAAGGTTAATTTTGGTTGTGTTGACGATAGCATTAAGTTCGTATCAAGTTTACGGTCAGCCCTATTTGGTACTAGATCTCAGTTAGGAAGTAAAGTGACATGACACGTCGATCGAGTGCCGCTGTCTCTGTTCTTGTATTTAAATGTTGTTGTCAACACATTATACTGTCTGTAAGTACAACATACTACGGCAAAATATATAAAGTTTCACACTTCAATCATTTTTTAAGCATACAATCGAATGCATTCGCTATTTTAATATAAGACCAGACGCTGGACAGACAAATATAAATAAGCATTTAGTATAATCGTATTAATCGTCCTGACAGTTCACTCATAAGCTTGTATAATAATAAAATCTGTTTCAATATTAATTTCATGTGCAGGCTGCACATGATAAAATTAAAATGTTTTAATTTAAATATTGCATGAATACGTAATTGAAATTATCAAATAGCTGTTATAATCCGGATTAGTAAATTTTGCGCAGGAGTGTCACTTAATTGATCGGTAATTCATCGCCTACTCATCTTAACAGACGTGTGATCATAAATCGAATTTGTGCTATTGTTTGAAAACAAAATCCGTCAAAATAACTGCTAACTTAATTTTATATAGGTATAGTTAATTTCAATTTCTATGACAACTCTATTAATTTCTCTATTTTGTACGGTATGCGTCCACCAGCACTTTTACAAGTCATGATTTATTTGGTTTGTGATTGAGTGTACCTATGTGTAATCTTTATTAATAGCCTAGACAATATAGCTCGTAATTGTTATATGAACTTTTCAGATGACAGCAACTCACTATGATTTAAAATAGATTTGCCAAATATTTCATATTTAAATTACCTACCAACTTGTGGTACCAACCAAGAATTAGTAAATAGTAGGTAGGTTAGTACATCTAACGGTTCACGGTGCGTTCATTCGGAAACATCTTCAGACACGACATGACGAGAATATTCGGAGCAGTCTCAGATATAAATTTATTTTCGTCACAGATACGACGTGCGTGTTTCATACAAACTGTTTGCAGCAAATCCTTGTTTTCCACGGGGAGCGACACAATAATTTACAACGCAATGATAACGGCACATGTACAAAGATAAAAACCGATTCCTAGTGAGATTAGTGTGATAAAAACTGTGGCGGTAGTGGACGTTTTAACGGAATACAGTTTATAATTAGAATTATGTTGCAGTGCTCTGCAATGCTACTGTTCATAATCAGCGTATCTGGACTCATTCCATATGGTAAGCTTCCATTTTGTCACAATAAAAACGCTTAAAAACAAACAATAAAGTTGCTATTTGTTAATCTATTGTGTCTACAAGTTGACGTTTGATTGAATATAAATAAAACAAAGTGCTACAAGTTACATCACACGCTTTTAAATTCATTTTCTGAACCGGCCGCCCGCGCCTGCTCCACACAATGGCTTACCGAATACCGACTCATCTTGCCTCTGGATAAATATTTATTTATTCTGTTGACAATAGTATTTACATTGTCAATGCAATTGTAATGTCGCCACAGTGCGCGTGGGCAGGGGATTTTATGTTGATGATCACTATTTATGAATTTAGGTCAGTGCTGTGTTGTGACTTAGATAACTGAAGATAACGCGAATATAGGTTTTGTCTAGTGCAGTCTAGTGAATTTCAATTGTGATTGGTATGGACGATTCTGTTATGAAATACTCAGAATTTCGTGTCGGGTTTATGGGTTGCATTAAACTTTGCAGCATATTCTGCACCTAAAGACAGATTGCCTGACTTTGCCCTCTCTACTAGTAGCTTGTGCTATTTTTTTTTACAGTGTTAAGTTTAACTTCTTCATTTTTTAGATTTATTTTGACACGATGATTGTGTTATAGTATAATCCACTGTCTCTCTCCTTCCGTTCAAGCAGATGCTATGGCCTCCTTTTTATCTACTTTTAAGTCCTCAGAATTCTGCCAGCGACTATGATTATCTTTGTTTGTTCAATCTTACTTAGTGCTTCCGCTTTGATTTAATTTCATATCTTTGAACAGTCAGTTTTCCTACCTAACGGTCATTCATATGGACTCAGATGAACGAGGAATCAATATTCTACCGGCTGAGGTGACAAAACTGGTCCATATAGAATTACAATAAAGATACGACAGGCTACTAGCCATGCACAATTATGTCAGACGCCTATCAAGCACTTTCTCGGGCGCAGGCGCCAGACAAGATGTGGCGATCACAGGCAGCGATCTTACGCCCCATCGAGCTATGAAGCGTTTCTAATACTTCGGTACAGTGACAGCCTGCTAGCTGCCTCGTGGTTGCAAGCGCAACTGCTGAGCGTAGGGTCCTGGGTTGGACTCACAGGTTGGGCACAGTGTTATTCGGTTTTTCCATTAGGAATTTCATAGTACCAGCCCGGAGTTTGGAAGTTGGCGGTGTGATACTCCCGTGTCTCGGAAAGAACGTTAAGCCGTTGGCCCCGCGCCTGATCTCTCTCTGGTCGTGTCGGATTGCCGTCCCATCGGACTGAAGAGTGAAGGAAGAGAGAGTGCACCTGAGTCTGCACACACCCGTCTTGTGCACTACACATAATATCTCCTGCGCCGGTGGCTAGTCTCCATTGAGATTGGCCGCCATGGCCGAAATACAGTAACAGTCAACCTCAAAAAGATATACCTACCTTTAAATCGACATGAATTCATTTTATTGTCTAAAATCCTTGTTCAAGAATTTCAGGGATTTGTCAGTTGCAGCCCAAAGTCTGGATTTGTGACTGGTTGGTGGCAATAGGCTCGCCCCCTGTGACATGGGACTTCTAGCAAAATGTGGGTGTACTATAGGTATACCTCTGCCCAACCCTTCTAGGGAACAAGGCTCGATGTTAAGGTACGAATAGTAATCTTTGTTCCATATAATTGTACATATCAATGTGTAGCTACTTAATTTTAGCTGACATAGATACCTACATTAAGGAATAACGAACACAAGTTGTAGATAATCAAATGAATTCTTGTCGATGTAGGTATACATTTATACGAGGCTGACTGTACCTAACTTTGTTATTTTCAAAGTCAGAAAGGCTCGATTGACAAAGTGGCTGAACGATAAGCTTAGCGCTACAGAGCGGAGCAGAGGTTCCATTTATAAAACAAAATAGTTAACAAACGAAAATTAGGGTTTCATTGCTTTTCAATCAATCTTTTAGATATCAATTTATTTCTGTCATACAAAGCATAACTATAGATACACAAATACACCAGTTACCAAACTCATTAATAAGGTAGGATATGTGATAAGGATAACGTTATCTATGATAATTTGAATAGCGGAACTAAACAGCCGCTTTAAATAAGCGTTTGTGCATACCTTGACGTCGAGAGCGGATTCTCTGCTTTCAAAGTTTCAATAATTACGGAGCGTACGCGCCGAACGGATCGAACGACGGCTGATGGCCGGCAAAATGGCGCGAAACGCGAGAAAATGACATATGATTGCAGCGGTTAAAACAAACGTAAACTGCAGTGAGGAGTGGCATTACATGGCGGGTTCGACCGACTGAGTAAAGACCGCTGCACAACAATCAGATTCGACATGGGCATGCATTGTGGGAGAAAATGCCGTGTACTGGGGCAGCCGACAATCATTAATTTCGCGTCTTTTGCTACCATCATGCAACTGAGACGTGCCAATAGTGAGGTACTCACTCACGGATTTGTGTCATAGATTTTTATGAATCTTTTAAGGTTTTTCACAAAAGAGGACCACATCGTCGTTGTATGAAAAGGCATAGGCTGGATTGCGATTAAAAACAAATAAAAAGGCAAAAAAAAAAGTTAAAACATATAACGTTTTTGACGACCGGCAGCGGATAGCCAGTATCACCTGCAATAATGGCTGCAAGTTAAAAAAAGGTTTTCTCAAAGTCAAATAATTAAATAAGGTAATTAACTATAGTTAGGATCGAGCAGGTTAGCATTTCGAGGTTACGACTTAAAATATAGGTAATTAGGTAGAATTAGTATTCTATGGGTAGGAAAGCTGAGACAGCATAATATGGCACCACGTAAACAACACGTAAACATCAAGTAGACAAAGTAAACTTTACCTTCTATATTTTCGGCTTAATTTGATTCGTTGTTAATATACGTAGGCTATAATAACACCAAAAGATTAGAAACATGCATTTAATTATTTCAAAATTAGGTTTACACTCTGACCTGTAAAAATCCTCTATTCGTATTGTTAGTTCAGCTTGAACACAACCTCGTCGATGACTTTCCTTTAAAATACTTGCTACTTCCTCTTCAAATTATTCTGCTTCTGCTGAGTTTATTTTCGTTGAAGCCAAAACCATCATTGTTGTCTAATGGCCGCCCTCTATGATTCTTATTCTTCTTACTAGCCTATAATGTCCCACTCCTGGGCAAAGGCCTCCCTCCACTCCTTCCATCTTTCGCGAGCCCGCGCTTACTCTTTCCAGTCCTTACGGGATGATGGGTGAACAGTGAACCTGCTCACTCGGTTCGTGGGTGCCGCGGTCAACATTAAAATTCACAGTCACCACCCTATAATTGACGTCCTGTTCTTACGTCAATTGTCCAACTTAGGCCCTTTGCATACTGTGGCAGTTCGCATGCCCTAATTGGGTTTTGTCAACTAGAAGATGAAAGAGTAAACGTAACCGTTTCCCTTAATCGACTTTTACGACCTGCGTGGGATGATAAGCAGCTGATACATTCTACGTTTTTCTATTGCTCCCAGATCAGCATGAAAGTTGATTACTTCACAGAATTCGAATCAGTACTTGAATCTTTGGGTTCGGAGTATGCACATCCCATCATCATGTGTGATTTCAACACAAACCTTCTTGCCCACAACACTCCTCGATCCCGTAAGCTCCTCCACCTCTATCGAGTCAGCTAGTCTGCACTTTTGCCGCTTAAACCTTACTCATCATAACACTGTTGGCGATGACACCTGGCTCGACCTGATCCTCATCTCGAATCCTTCCCTCATTTCCTTTCACAGTCAAAATTTAGCTCCTGGCTTTTCTCATCACGACATGATTTTTCTTTCATATATCCTGAAACCAATAAGCCAAAGGTTCTGTTCTGTATCGGCAAATCGCGACATTTAGATCTACCTAGTTCAAGTGACTTAGACGATCTCAGTCGGCATTTCTCCACCGTTACTATCACGGATCGTCTAACCAAGAAAAACACTTTGTCTCTAATTTCCAGTCTAACGCGTCCTCACATTAATCCTTTCAGTTTCATTTCAGTTGAACCGGGAGATATCGGAAAGATCATACTCTCCGTCAAATCGAAAGCGGTAGGATGTGACAATTTCACCCGTGGTATGATCAAAACCATTCTGGATGAACTCCTACCCGCGATTACCCACATAATAAATATCTCCTTGTACACCGGAGTATCCCCTACCCTGTGGCTCAAAGTATATGTTCGTCCACTACCTAAGGTTTCTAATCCCTCTCTCCCTACCGACTTCCGTCCAATTTCTATCCTTCCCTTCCTATTCAAAGTGCTCGAGACCTGTGTCCACAAACAATTCTCCAACTTTGTTCATCGTAACTCAATGATTAGTCCTCTTCAATATGGGTTTAGGACTGGGCACAGCACTGTTTCCGCCCTCCGTAAAGTGACTGACGTTATAAGGGCAGGACTGGAAGACAACGAAGTTACTGTTCCAGTGTTGGTTGATTTCTCGAATGCCTTTAATACCGTCAGTCACGACATCCTGCTATCCATTCTGTCGTATATTATGGTCTCTCCCGAAGCACTGAAATGGCTCTCCTCTTACCTTCAGAAACTTCAGCAGTCCCTTCATGTTGGAGATTATTCTTCTTCCTGATATGATTTGGAAACTAGCTGTCCTCAAGGCGGTATACTTCTCTTCTCTTTTGTTTTCTACTTTTATTAATCTTATAAATTTCAACTTCAGCGTGCGTATCATCTGTCTGCAAATTACTTCCAGTTGCACTGTCAAAGGAAGTCAGGCAAATTAATTAGGGACTTGGTAGCCATAAAACAGTGAAAAACACACTGTTGAATTTTCAAATCTCGGCGCAGTGCGTCGAAGACCCATGCGCGAAAAAATCCCTCCTCAATATTTTACGTCTGTGCGACACGTGGTCTTAACGGAACATGACTTGATGAAAACCGTTTTGAATAACTGCCTTATTCATGACCTACTAACATAGATAAACTCATTTCGATTGTATTATTTATTTTGCATAAAAAATTGGTAAAGACCATAACATAACCTACAATGTAGGTAGTTATATTTGTTCTCCTACCAATGACCCACATTTATTAGAACCTAGTTACTTGGAAAATAACAAAAAAACAGTATGTATTTCCCTTAGGAAATGATGTGGTAAAGACCGCAGATATTCCGTTACAATTTCAATCTATTTATACGTCAAGGAATACCAAAATCCGCATTGGAGTAGGTCCATACCTACCTAATCGTAATCATCATCCATCCTCATCTTTTATGTGCTTCGGAAATAAAATTAAATTGACGCTACAATGGCTGGAATATAACAGGAAACGTCAAATTAGCTTGGAAAATGAAGAATCCGAACTGAGCAATGCGACTAAATCCGCAGGTTACAGGAGACTTTGACCGTAGCAAGTTCACGTGTTCTTTGCATAAAAATTTAGTCAGTGTCTAATTATAAGTTTATCAGTATTCTAAACATAATATCTACTATACTAATTTATATAAGTATTTAACACCTCGTTTAGGAAGGACCCTATTTATTTTTCACATTTTCGCCGGATCAGAAAACACGTCACTAATCCTAATTGACCCAAACGACTAAACTACCTAGGTATGTGTAAGTCCCCGCTCCTAGCTACATCATTGAATCCTAACTTTTAATATACTAATTACGCTTTTACGCCAAAACGGCTGAACGGATGTGGATGAAATTTGGCACACAGATAAACCATGACCTGGGTAAGGACATAAGCTACTTTTCATCCTGGATCATAGACGAAGTCGCGGGCAACAGCTAGTAGGAAATTATGTCAAACTTCTAGGTTAGAACTCAGATTTATTAAAATCGCTCGTTTGTAGGAGTCCAGGTCCTAATGCTAACTTCTGAACTTAAACCCCAATGTCATCCGTTTCCGCAGCAATCTCCACTTTGATCGATCTTCAAGCTGCTCAGTACTAAGCCATACTCATCAAACCAATCTTCTTCTTCATTACATTACAGCGGTCCCCGAAACTTGTTTCTACCAGCGATGTCTGGGCTGTCACCCTGAACAGATGATAGCGCATGGAGTACCGGTAGAGTGCCAACCTGCCAACTGGGTGTCGGCGACCTGGGTTCATAATTATGGACATCCTTCGCCAAACACAGACTCTAGGATACCTATCGAGTACCGCTGCTTGAAGATGGTGGCTACGCCTGATGATAAGACTTGTAAGTCGATAATAATTATTTGAGGCTTGAACTTGTGGTTGTTAAATCAAAATGAAAAACGACGCGTAACGGTATGTACCTCATAAATCAAAGTTTTTTATTTAGATTCTAAGCTAGAGGCGTGGTCTAATTGTCAAGATTTTGGATTCAGTTATCAAAATCACACAGAAAATCTAACCTATCCGGATGCTCTGATTTTCGAGATCTCTCTTTTATTCTCTTAATAAAATCAACAACAATTCTCCATTTTTCTAGCTCGTTTCGGTCGCTTATGCATTCTCGTAATAAGATCACAATGACAGCTTAAACTTCTGAGTCAAAATGCTATTTATTTTGGTAAAAAAAACAGAAACCTTCCTTCAGAAACTAATCGGGTAAAAAGGGACCTAATATATGCAGGATCCATCCATAC
The DNA here is from genome assembly GCA_963555695.1 of Dasypolia templi. Classification (NCBI taxonomy): domain Eukaryota; kingdom Metazoa; phylum Arthropoda; class Insecta; order Lepidoptera; family Noctuidae; genus Dasypolia; species Dasypolia templi. The sequence continues at coordinate 9,930,609 of OY743157.1, forward strand.
ACACCATACTACAAACACCCACCTAGGGCCAAATTAAATTAGTTAGGACCAGTAGACGTGATACCACAAAATACGACCTAAGTAGACGTGATACCACAAAATACTTTTTTTATATCCATACCCTAGCTATAAATAATTTAAATAAAGATTTTGAGATATTTTTTAGGGGTCAACGACCGTTGGTTGCGACTTGAAATATGAGTTTAGAAAATCAGTTTGTACTAATCATAGCTTCGAGCAGTAATCGCCCATCGCCAACGCTACGTTTTTGCGCGTTGAAACAGAAACAGGCTTTAATCAGTGCTGCACTACTCCAGCATTCAAAACTATCGTGTTTAAAAGTTTTCAGTATCACCAAATTCTATTGTATAATCGTTATTTTCAGTTGGCAACACAGTAGACACTCTCCGAGGCTGTATTCCGCGAGCGCAGATAGATTCGGTCTGTCTCGGCCTGCTAGCCGTAGAGAGAGCACGCGGCCACAGCGACGCGCGTTGTTTCATTTGCAACGGAAATAACTGTAACTCAGCAACGCAAACAACATTACCGCTACATGCAACGATAGCAACTTTCCTACTGTGTTTCATACTTAGGTGAAGGACCTACGCAATTATAGGGAACGTGAATTAAAATAGTGTCTATTAAACAGTTAATTTAATGACATAGATTCTCATACAATTTAATCTAATACATTTCATTGTACTTTTTTTTACAGCATAGTATGTTATTTGTGACAAAGTAACTGTGATATTTTTTGTCATTTATTCCTAGGAATTTTCTAATGTTTTTCACGTGATGCTTCCACGTGAAAAACATGCCAATCTGTCAAGTAGCATTTCTATGCACCTACTGAAAACATTCTTGTTTAATTTTTCACAAATATAAAGCAAATTATTTACTAGTGTATAGATTGTCTACATATGTTAATAAAAGCACTTCGAATTCTATTCAATAATGGTAGGACATACACGTATTTCCTTACAAAAATATTATGACTATTTTTAATATGTTATGAATGATCGCGAAGTGGTAACTGGAATGTATTGCTAAAATACTGTATTAAATATAAATAAGAAATTAAATTTCTAAGACCTAGATTAAAAGAAATAAGATTTAAGACTAGAAGAAGTTTAAATGCAGTTAAGGATGTAAAAATTCGATATAAAATAAACGCTTATTATTAATAATAACAACAGTGTTGCCACGAAATTGTATTGAATTAAATATTATAAAAAAATAAAGAAACTATTTACAAAAAAGCGATAGGCAGATTCTAAGGATTATGACATTTTACTGTTCAACCTGTATACCATGTAGACAATAAGATCGATTTCAGTAATAACAGAAAAATATGATACACTGAGAATAGTCTATAAAACTTAAACATATTATTATAAGCAGAAATAAAGGTTAATCTCACAACAGTGGAATGTTATTTTGGCGATAACACTATCCGCCGTTACAACTATCTAACATTAACTTAGATATAAAGTAAACTATTACAAAAATACCCATGATGTTAATAATGTAAAAAAATAACAACTTATGGTCTTGCTCCTACAAACTAGTAATTTCATTAAAAAAATATTAACATTACAAATCACAGGTGCTAAATATAACTTAATGTCTCTCTTATTATATTGTACGACCCTATAACTTAATAATTAATAGAAGATTCCGAATCAGACTCAAATAATATTAAGTACTTACATTAAATTTCATTTTGCTCTTAAGTTAATGTACTATTAGATTTATGGCCTTAAAATAATTTCATTTTTCTGTCAATTTATTGCTTAGTGTATTTAAAATTTGTACTATCTACTTTTATCACAATATTAACGCCAAGGCACGCGATTAAAATGCCAGATTTGGGTGTCGTCTGTAATGCACCTCTTTGAGGTTAAAGGATCACCAATGCCGTGTAAATCCTTAGTTACCACTAACGTTAAACACAGACCATCCTGAGTTTTTAATCTGGGACCCTTCTGTACCCATATCTGTTTGCTGCTGTCACTGCAACTTTTCCAAAGAGCGCGTCCGTTCCCTTGCTGTAAACATAGGCCTTCGTCAGCCATGATTTTTCCTTCTGGAGTGAAAACTACTAAACTTTCTAGGCCCAATGTTGCGACACATTCTACCGCGTTGGCTGGGCTTCCCAATCCAACTGTACCAACGGTAACTCCTATACAACCACCTTTTTCATTTTTGATTCTCCCGAACCATCTCTGGTCGGTCGGGAAAAAGTGTTGGGGCCACACGGTACTTAAGTACCATCCAAAACTTTTGCACTTTAAGTTCTTTCTCAACTCTACTCTATCTCCAACTGACTGCTGGTCGCGAATCAAGGCTACATCTGGATTGAATTTAAAGAAGAAGTCGGCCCATTCATCCATCCACACGGTAGCCGCACGCGCGAGGTTCGCATGGAGAACCTTTGTCACTCCACCAGGGTATTTGTAAGGGCTGTGGCTCCTAAATATATGTCCTACTCGAGAGCACGATGTTATTTCGACTCTTGCGCCGCATTGCCAAGCTCGCCAGGATAGTTCTAAGTTTTCTGCTCCCCATATGGTCATGCCTTCGTCGTAGCCACCTAGACGCCAGAAAAGGCTTTTCCGGACAGCAAAAAGGCCGCCAGCCATGGCAGGAGTTGGGTAAGGCTTAGAGGGGTTTTCTGACTTTCTTTTTAGGACTTCGCCACTTGGTATAAGCCACCTGAAGTGTAGCCTCCAGCTGAACGCGCCCCAGTGAGCGTCGATACTCTTTGTGTAAGCTAGTGTGTCCGCAGATAATAGGTCTATATGTGGACAAATGAAGACATCGTCGTTTCCTGCGCGATCCAGCAAAGGTTGGAGCCATCCTTTGGTTACCTGAAATTATAATTTTATAATTAATAAAGCTTTTCGAAAGGAACGTTGTTAAATGATAGACTACTATTGTCTGTTGAAAAAATTGTGATGGAGAGTGCTTTGATTATTTGAATACTTAACCCTGAAATTCCTATTTTAAATCAACTTGAAGACTTTTCTCATTTGACACTGGAGGTTAAATTAAAAACCTCAACTTCGACGATTTTCCAATTCCAATTTAAAAATGTTATTCAAACAACAACAGCTGTTAAAAAATGTGATAATATTTATAGTTGCAACTTTCTTAAAATAAACGAATGCTTAAGACCAAAACAGGATACTTTTGGCACAGACCATATCTACGATGTCTTTGGAGGATGGGAATGAAACGGTTCCCTAGTATTCAACCATAAAATAGAAGGCTCACTTCGCAGTGAGCATCGAGGAAGACCAGCACGTCGCCAGTAGCCTTCCTGGCACCCATGAGCCGCGCGCCCACCAGCCCCGTCCTGACAGGGTTCCGTAGTACTTCCACATTGTCCAACTTCGCCACAGCCTCGTCCAGCTCTGAGTGAAGATATCTCCGTTCACTTGCATCGTCGACTAGAATGATCTGATATGGGGTAATAAACACTTGATAATCGTAGCTGTAATTTTCTAATAAATTTATTTGTAAAAACACCTTAAATCTACCATCACAGGTTGCCCTAATACGATACTAGGTATTGTTATAAACTATAATACAATATAAAATAAACAAACCTATCACCCAACTGAATTATCCATATAACAAATGTCACAATTGTAACTAAGAAACAACAAAGCTATCGGCAGGCCGATTCAATCACAAATTCACAAAACTGTAGCCCGTTAATTTGATTTTGACGCGAAGTTTCATTACTACGCAGTAATTTGTCATACTTACGACTTAAACACGAGATTAATTTACAAATCTCATTTTCAGATTGCGTTATTCGACAAACAGTTAAATTGATGTGTACAACATAGTGCAATGAAACTTTTAAAACAATGTAATTTACCTACCTGCTGCAATTATGAATACTCATTTGTTTTCAACACCTCATTTGTTTACTTTATTGATAACGATTTTTGTCATAATATACTGTAAACAGAGTGCAGCCCGAAGTCAAGATTTGTGCCCGGTTGATGGCAATAGGCTCGCCCTCTATTACACGGGATTAAAACACAGTTAGCTGGCTAAATGTGGGTGTACTATAGGTACACCTCTGCCTAAACGTTCAGAGAATACAGGCGTGAGTTATCTAAACTTAATATTATAAAGAGAACAGATTAGATTTTTTGTATGCTTGCATGTTTGTTTGTTACGCTTTCACGCTAAAACACATGGTAGAACCTGACCTAGATTAGAACATAGGATAATTTTTATCCCGATATTCTCACGGGATCTTAGGGAGATACGTATGTTCCTGAATTAATACAAAATATTGAGATTTTTTTTTAGTATCAAAATACAATAAGCTGTCAATATGACATGTCAAGATATGCATTATGTTGTATATACAATAAATGTAATAATTTTCTTCATCATTTAAATTATCAGAATATGGCAATGCACAATATATTAATTTGCCTAATTTCAATTCAAGTAGGGTTTCAATTCCATTAACTGTGTCCCTTTTAGATAAGCTCATACTGTTTCCAATTAAAAGAACTACAGTAGTCTGCTCATTCATTTGAGTATGTTTTATTTTATGAACAAGCTCATTAAAATGTATGTTATAGTAACAACAGTTAATTATGGTATGTTTGGAGCGGTTATTTAACAATTATCAAAAACCAGCTCCTAACCTACCAGAATATACCAAAATATTACTTTGAGTGGGATTGGTGGTTTCTAGAGTATGAGTTAAACTGGGTGAAGCGGCAGGGACAACATGCTGAGACGTAAGAGGTGGCGGAGTGGGAGCACAACTACAGGTGAGATTGTTTGTCAGTGACTTGTACCTCGATCGTGATCGAGACTTATGTAGCTGAAACTGCGGGACGCAGCTAGTCAGGTAATAAAATCATAGATTAACTGAGCTACTCGTTGTAGTTATTACATATATAATGCAGGAAATGCTCTAACGACGGTTCCACAGTATACAATGTCATGGGGTCTCAGGTTGAGACCCCATGACTAATTATAATTTGTTCGAGTTGAGTCTCAACAAATTATAATTAGTCTTGAAAAAATATCATAGATGGCAGCATGAGTAACAATTGTGAAATTAACATGCAATAAAGACCGTTAAATGACAGAATTTAGGCTGAAGTAAGATTGGTTAAAATTAAAACTTTCTTGTTTAATGCTGATTTATAAATTTACACTCATAATGGACATGTTTTCAAGAAAAACATGAATGAAGCCTTAAACTTCAATTCGAACTTATAACGATGATCTGTTAATAATTTCGTTTAGAGCTTTTTGCAATAGATGGCGCTTTACTCAATTTAAACACATCAGAATAGCCTCTATCGTTACTAATTTAAATCAAACAACTTATTTTTATATCTTTTACTTTACACAGGAATGTATAAGAAATATATTAACATGTTTTTCTGAACCCGGAACTATTAAACTTAATATAAAAAGGACTGCACGAAACGTTTTAATAGTAGGTCGACTCCTAGATGGCGTGGTAAATATTGTGTGGACAATGTTTAATAAAATTAACTGACGAAACTTCACAAACAAGATGGGCATCAAATTATTAGTATAATTATTCCAGATCAAATTATTTTCTAAACTTATAATTTCAAGTAGGATACCAGCTGTAGTTACTTGAATTATGAGTTTAAATAACTTAAAAATTACCTGCTGCAGCAGTTTAGGTGGCGACCTCATCAGCACGGACATGACAGTCCGCATGAGAGTGGACCAGGCTTCATTGTGGAACACTATGATCACCGTGGCAGTTGGCAGATTGTCTATGTCAAAAACTACCTCTCTGCAGCTGAAAAAAATTATTAAAAATGTTACTATAAAAGAACGATGGTTTAGTGCTGCACCAAATCGATGTGATTTCGGTCATACTCGTGCCCTAATATTGTTCACTGACCGAAACATTCAGCTTAGACTCAAAAACTATTTCATTTTTTTACGTTTCTTAGGGGGGCTGGAAGAGGGCGTTGTCCGCGCTCTGCCTAAGCTGGGTTCGCCTGCTGCGGATCGGGAGAATGGACGAGTTCTCTCTTTCTTTTTCCGCAGCCTCCTTCTGTGAGATAACTGTTTCGCAGAAGGAAACCACCGCGTCCTAGGATTACTCGCTGCCGACCATCGAACTCACTACAGTAGGTTGCAAGTGTACCCCGGTTGGTGTAGGACTATTTATTATTGTTTTCCTTTATTTCATTTAAAAACTTACGAATTACATTTTTAAAAGTATTTTTTGTGAATAAATAATACTTACATTTAAAAAGCTAAAAAAATGCAGCCGACCGGTATCGGGAACCGGCGGTCAGGGCTCCAGAGAGAGGAACCTATTAACAATGCGAGCTGTGTCCAGAAGTACCGCTTTCTGAATCAAGCCCTTGACCCAGCAGCTTGTATTTATTACAACTCGGTTAGGCAAAAATTGATTCAAAGGCTTTTTTTTATAAATTTTCCCATAGCTTTAGGAAATGTCCACGCAAGTGCAATAGCACCAGATTGGTGTAGTTCGACGTAGGTCGATACGCTATCGATTGTATGGGTGTTAGAATACTCTAAAGCGCATCACGGCCGACAACTAACATTGCCAGTCCATTGTATTGATAGACACATTGTGACAAACCCATTGTGTTGTATATAAATTTGAAGCGACACATGAGCGACACAGTTATCTTACCGTTCATATAGTATGCCAAGCCGTCGATGTGTGATGTGCCTAACGGAATTTAGTAAATCGCATTACAGTCGAAAGCCGCGAATGTTGTGAATCAAACAAATTAAGTTATTTTTGAGGGCAATGTCCTGTAATATACCTAATTAACCTTTACTTTCAACCTAGCCGTATTATCTGTTAAATAAATAAAAATAGAAATATACCTAGCCTTTATTTTCTCAGATCTTTTTAAGTAAATAATTTCTTATAAAATAATAACATTAATCCTATTATGATATCTGCTTGTTAATCCTACATTAGTAGATTAGCTCTTATCCGCTACCAGGTCAGGCTGTCTTGCGACATAGGTCTTTTCTATTTCCTTACACTTATTCATGTCCAGAGCTGTTCTTCGCCAAGCATTTGGCAGATCATCCTCCCACCTTTTCATCTGTCTTCCTTTGCATCTTTTTCTCATTTCTTGGGTACGCTTCCGTGACCTTTTAGGTCCATTTATTCGTCTTAGCTCTCATCATATCGTGTTAACGGTTAATTATAACTATTTGATTATGTTAACCTAGCCTGCTGGGTTAAATTAACTCTCTACACTACCTAGCAGTTGATACGGCCTGCGCAGTCTGCTTGCAAATCCCTAGCAGTTACAAAATAATCTTGGATTGTTACATTAAAGGCAGCTCCTAGTGATGGAGCGCCTTTAGAGACGTAACCACTAGTCGGAAAAACAGGTATCCGACCATAATCGGACTAGCCGGCTCCTTACTGTTCTCATATAGAATTAGCCTAAGTTTCCTAACCAGAATTGTTAGAATTATCCTTACAGTTTCGTAACCTTATTGTTAGAATTAGCCTTACAGAGTCGTAACCTTTATTGTTAGAATTAGCCTTACAGTTTCGTTACCTTTATAGTTAGAATTAGCCTTACAGAACAGATTCGTAACCTTTATTGTTAGAATAAGCCTTACAGTTTCGTAACCTTTATTGTTGGAACTAGCCTTACAGTTTCGTAACATTTATTGTTAGAATTAGCCTTACAGTTTCGTAACCTTTATTGTTAGAATAAGCCTTACAGTTTCGCAATTCAATCTAGGAATAGGAACTCATCGTTGGTAGTGAATCAAAAAAAAAAACTTCCTAGTCTTTTCCCAACTATGTCGGGGTCGGCTTCCAGACTAACCGGGTGCAGATGACTATCATTATTGTACATGGAGCGACTGCCGATCTGACCTCCACAGCCCAGTTACTGGGTAACACGATACCCCTTGGTGTGACAGGTTGTCCGACTTTTGACCTTCTGACTACCCGTAACGTTTGTTAAAGATCTGCGAATGACACCGAGACCAACGGCTTAACATGCTTTCTGAGGCACGAAAGTGTCTCGATAAGTAATGGATGATCACCCATCCACAAACCGACCGCGGCAAGCGTAGCCTAACCTTCGATCGACCCGTGCGGTTGTTATGAATTGAACTTTTATACAGAAAAGACGAGCACTATTCCAAGCAGTAGATTTCAGATAGATTCAATTTTTACAAAGGGTATACAAAGGATATACAGTATGTGTCCCACATATCTATCTATATGTATAAAAAATCAATTACTGTTCGTTAGTCTCGCTAAAACTCAAAAACGGCTTAACCGATTTGAATGTTTTGTTTTCTTCGCTATAAAACAGGGGTGGTTTCAAGAAAATAAAATTGGGAAAACCCAAAAGATCAACTGAAAAATTTATCAACAAAAAAATGGTAATTTTGTATGGGAATGGCGTCCGTTGCAGACCTCACTTGTTTTTTTTAATAAATGGTATTCGTGTAGGAACTATTTTATATCTGACGTGTTGTACAACTGTCTGTCACAAATGTCATTATTTTCGTGTGGTTGTTAAATCGTTTTCTAAATTAGTTGTTCCGTAAAATAAAAAACTAGATTTTAAGACTTGATGGAAGTGGATTGAGATGTACCAAAATGCCAAGGAGAAGACAAGCTGACATAGGTCGTCGAAGTCAATCAAATGTGCGACGAGCTACCTCACGCGCAAACCGCACTGATGACCAACGAGCGACAGATAATGATAATAGTAGTATTAGTAGGTATGTCCGATCCGGTCGCGTTCAAGAGGAACTGAAAATGAACGACGAGTATATATTTAGAGGATATACTTAGAATGCAACGAGTTCGTGCACATCAAACACAACAGCGAGCACGACACAATGAACATGAGCGATTGCGCCGACGCCGTTCTCCTGTAAAGCTGGAACGGGCGGCATTCCATTATAATCCGGAAATCGATTACGGTGCGGACAGATCAGTAACAATTGGAGAAATGTCAGTGTCCGTATTGTAACGCGTTGAAATACAGCGGTGAATCTCTTGGATTATGTTGTGCGGATGGAAAAGTGAAATTGCCAATGGATTGGAGTTAGAAGCTAAAGTTATAATCAAATAAATTGTAGGTGGTACGAAGTTCACCGGGTCATCTAGTAAGCAATAAATGAAACCACATATTTGTTATCGTCTTTGATGACGATACACAAAAAACTTACGAAATCGGTCCAGTAATTAGGTCAAAAAGTGGATTTGTAACTTTGAGCAGTTTTGAACACTGTAGAATTGAATCACTAGGTCAATGATTCAATGAACTTGAATCCTTGAACATTGAAAAGCGACGTTGCCACGAAGTGCAAACTATCACGACGCTCTGTTACTTACTCTACTTATTTGCCTAAAATGTAAAATAAGTACACTTCAACGACAGGCTGGAATTTAATGAATTCCGCCTTTGTACTTTTTTGTGTGCAAAAAGTTTAAATAAATAAATGTAAAAGCAACGACATAAAGATACCGCTCGTCGCGCGACACGCGGTGTCTTTGTGTCGCCTTTACATTTATTTATTTATTTGAATCGCGTTGTCGCGTCGCGTTATTTTCGTACATTTGTACTTGAAATTTCCTAGTTATGAGGCGCTTAGACATTAGTTTACAATGTACAAGTTTTAAAGTAACAGTGTACCTACTCATCGTTGAAAAGCCTAATAATAATAAATAAATAAAACCTATCACTGGGACGCACATTCCCTATGGGTGTACTACGTCGGCATTTTGGAGGCGTCTTTTGTCGGCATTCTTAAAAGAACAATGCGCACGTGCGCGCGCGCTTTCTTCTTAGGGTAGCCCCACCTTTTATCGACCAATAGTTTATTTTATTGGTAGTAATGATCGATAAACATAAATTAAGCTGTTTCGTTTTAAATGCTTTGTGTATGGTGTTTTAAGGATTATCGGGATATATGTATATTATGATCATTTCTATTATCATAATTGGGATGATCACTACTATTAATATGTTCGTAAAAATAATGTAATTTCAAAGAAGGCATAGTAAAAATGATATAATCGAAGAAATCTGTTAAATCAATGTAAAAATGAAGAAGATACACGCTTTAAAAGTTTTTGGAAGGGATTATTACTGTCCTTGTCGCGCGTATTTAAAAAAATGCGCAAACTGTAACCATGAATTCAGCACACGATTCTAGACTAGCATAGACACTTTTAATAATAAAAAAACAGCTCTTTCATGGAAAACCTACGCGATCAAAATGTACTGAACGGCTATTTTTTTTATAACCTACGAAAAATGTCTATGATCATATATACGCTGAATTCATGGTTACAGTTACTACTAATTACCTGTCGATCGACATTTCACATGATTCCTTTCGCTTCCCTCCGAAAGGAAGGCAAGATTTAAAATCTTGATTATTTTCGCGGTTTGATATAAGTTTTTTTTTTAAATTAAAAAATTCACAGCGAAACACTTACATTGTACCTACATAACAGATATTAATTCATCAGTATGTTCGCATTATGAGTATATTAACGTGTTATTAGTAGTCATGAATCCTCATTAAACTCAATATTCACCTGTCACTGCGCATGTCCGGGAGACTCCTGTTGATAGATATTTTGTCGCTAACGAAGATGTTGTATGAGTGTAGGGAGTACAGTTCCCGGGCTGTGATGAGCTCTCTTTGGGATAGCTGAACTGGGCGGCCGCCGTCGCCAGCGCCCGCTACTGGCGCGTAGTTGTTACTGTGTATTACATCTGAAATGAGAAAAAAAACTTAAAAGTATCTACATACATAATAGTGATGCAAGGAAAGTCATTTTTACTAGAAGTACAAGCACACGTCAAAAAACTTGGCGACAAACCAACAGTTATCTCATCTCAAGAGAGAAAAGTTAATACAATGAAATAACTGTTAAGCTTCCATCCTTTTTGCTGTGGTGTCCACAGCAAAAAGGATGATAGATATTTTTGCTGGGAACAAAAAATAAATACAAATATTTTGCATAATGTAGACTTAATTGATTTTTATTTTGCAGCCTTATTCAGTTCAGCATTTAATCTGTTACTTAAAAAACTTTTTTACTTAACTTTGTTTTGAAGTAATATTGGAAAACATTCTTCATGTAAAGTTCTCAAAATACTTAAATGCTTGTTATGTAACTGAAAACGTCATTTAATTAAAACGAAGGGAAATTAATCAACATTAGTAAGATTGCAAAGCTTAACAGATTAAAGAACAATTGCCATGACGCCTGCCATGGCCTTAACTAAATTGTGAAAATGGTGTTGCTGGCCATGTTTATTTAATTTGCATTTGTACAGAATAAATGGGCTCAGCTTAGGTTATATTTTATATGTACAGAAATGTTAAACAATAAATAATATCATATATATGCTAATTATTTTCACACAATTTGAAATAAGATGTTTGTGTAAATCCGACGAGATCTCTATTTTTGTCACAAACTGTATTTACCATTCTTGGGCAAATTACTCCTACGTTCTATCCTGTTTGTTGCCTTTAAGAGTAGACATAGAAAAAAGAAACTATGAATTCGTAGAAAGGGGATACTGGAATACATACCAAAACATACATTTTTGTCTTCATAATGTTATCTTACTAATTAAAGAAGATTGACCGACTCAAATATATAAATAAACTCAGAAGTAAAATGTTTTTTTTTAGTTTTATCAAACTATTTAAAACATTTACAAATAGAGTTAAATATTCAAGCAAGGATCAAACAATTTCCTGTTAAATCAACAATGTTCGCGGAAAGATAGGTATCTCATAAATATTCAAGGTTTTATACTTTCATTGTGAGTTAACACTATGTTAGTGTTTTATGGTATATATGTTTATGAAGTGTTTGTAACGGCATTTCAGGGCAGGGAGGAATTGCTATTTAAATAAGGGATAGCTGAAGAACATGATGTTATCTATATTTGAAGTAAATAGTTACACATGACCAGGATGTGAACTTTTCCAAAAAGTTTGCAATTGGCTGAACTTTACAGAGATATTTGGGATTGTAATAATAATTGTTTACCGTCAGACAGATTTGCACCATTTGTTCCACCAACATAATGTCCAACTATAACTCTCATTCCGCTCTCATCTACATAGGAGTTTTTATCAAAATGCAAACTGAAATATAATTACATAATATTTTAAAACAAAACATTATTCTAAAAACATTCCACACAATGAGTGAAGTAAATACAACACCATTTTAGTATTCTTTCATTACATTTGTCTACTCACCTACTGTACCAAGGTTCTTTCTGTTTCCTCTTAACAGTATTATATAGTTCTAAGCTAACATAAAACAATCCATTCAATAAAAAAATCAATATTATAGTTAGCGCCACAATTTTTTTCTTGCGCCCTCTGCACAATAACGACCAATAATCCTGAAAAATTAATATATTAGTTTAAAACTTTTAGTTTGTTTTCTCAAACTTTTATGGTACGAGAAATAATACAAAATCTTTACTTGATCTTGTAATAAATAATGGTAAATGATTAAAAGCTTACATTTTTAAGTAGCATTATATTTTTAAATATGTTTTTTTAAAGATAAATATTAAATTACACAAAACACACACACAACATACTGGTACAATTTTATTGCTAGTTGATGCTGAATGCAAAGAGAACTTTACTTAGACGGGGGCTGTGTGAATGAAACTGACAGTTGGTGTTGGAGAATTGGGGCCGCATTCCGAGTAGACCATAATCACTGACAGCGGTCACGTCGATAATCAGCGTTCCGATTTAGATATCACGATTATGACAGCTGAGAGCTGTCAACAATTCGCTCACAGTGCAGTGATATTATTTTAGGCATGGTCGGCTTTAGCGCAGGATGGCGCATGTCATGACGTCATCTATGACCATTCACGGCACATCGTTATCGCGCTCACGCTAACTCGGAACGGGTGTAAGCGTACTCAAATCGATTACAGCTCAACTCGGACTCGGACAAATGCTGACATAGCTATGACAGTGCGACACCAACAATGGTGCCGATTCTCTTGTCACAAATGCTATAGGCATTACTATTAACTAGACCAAAAATCACTAAAAATTTGGTCTAATTCTTTTTTTTTTTTTTTTGGGTGGGAAATCATCAAATGACTTCTCTCGCTCTGGGTGGAGCGGGACATTTTTATTAATCTGTGTATTTGTAAATATAAAAAGTTGCCATTTTAGAAACAAAAGAAAGGGTCATTTAAACACTGGTTGTGCGTTCGGTTTTGCATCCCTGAACCATCCATTACATATCAAGGCCCATTTTTTTTTTGGTTGGGATATCATCAAACGACTTCTCCCGCTCTGGGTGGAGCGGGAGGGCGTGTCAGACTTTTACTGACGAAAACCCACCCGTGTTCCTTCAGTTGCCTGTACCAGGGAGGGCCACGGTTATCTCTTTTCGAATAACCCGCGACCCTGAAGCGTCGGCCCTATCGGACCCCGTCAATTTGTGCTGACATCTCTTTGAGGCGCGCGTGGAACACGACGCGCCGTCGACCCGGGCCTGGTCCTTACCAGACGGCAAACTACCCATTGCTCGCCGTCCGCAAACCCGCGCCTACGGTGGCCGGGAATCTGCAGGCGACTCCCGACGCCCAGGGCGTCTCCTGCGGCGACTAGTGGGGGCGTGAGGGCGCAAGGCTCTCTCCCTCGCGCGCTCCGCCTCCTCCTTCGCAAGCATTACTGCTTCGCAGAAGGAGGTGACGGCTTTCCATTCTCTCTCGCTCCGTACCATGGCCTGGACCAGAGCCGGACGCGAGAGATCGCCGCCGCCGATCGCCTCCGCCAGGACACTGCGGTGCTCCGCCCAAGCTGGGCAGACCTCCACCGTATGCTCCACCGTGTCCTCCGGGCGATCCACACAATGGTGACACCCGGGCGTTTCCTCCCGACTTATGCGAAACAGGAACCTCCCGAAACAACCGTATCCAGTGAGGACCTGTGTCAGGCGGAAGGTGAGGACGCCGTGGCGCCTCTCCAACCACTCCTCAAAGAGGGGACTTACCGCCGCTATTGTGGCGTGCCCAGCACTGGGTTGCGACAATCGCACCCTCCATGTCGCCATGAGATCCCACCGGAGCTCTGTCCGCTGTACCGTGATTTCTCGTGACAGCGGAGTTACACCCCGGCGTTTTGCCTTTGGGCTTTTCGAGGCGAATTCTGTCAAACGACGATTTCCCATTCTGAAACTGACTAAAGTGGCACAACTTAACTATATTTTAGTTTAACAGCAATAAGATGGCACTAAATTATTAATTTTATGACAATGGGACATGAACATGAATCTGACTCTGACTATAAACGTGTGGAATAAAAATTTGTTGTCGTGAGCTAAAATTCACACAAAAAAACTCGACTACAGGTTTAAAAACAGGACACACACTTTTTAATCAGGAACCTCCTTATGACTTCGTTGATTGGCGACAAGAAAACAGCTATAATTCTGTTAAAATAAAACCAGAAATCTGTATATCTGTAAAACAAGATCGGAAGGGTATGAAAACAATATCTAGATACTTTTAAAATAAAGCAAAACAAAATCAATAACAGTTCGTTCCTATTTCATTCCATCTTTCTTTTTGAAAACATTATAAATGACATTTCACAACACCTTCCCTGGCATCGTCATCCGTACGCCAAAAGATCCTTGGCGTTTTCTCAGTCTAATTATAGTACTCTTTGCGTTTTCTGTTTGCTCCAGTTTGATAATGCTCACTGACCACTTAGAGTCCTTTAGAAGTTATTTTAAATATAATTTTGCACCACAGTGATGTTTATTGCATTTTTTTTCTTGGTAATGGGGAAGGCAACTGTCAAAATAGCGCTGTCGTAGCTATCTATAAATGTCACTGTTTTAATGTCAAGTGAAATGTCATTATCGATTTAAAATCAAATTGAATCAAATCATCAATATTAAAATTTTGCGAAAACAGAAAAGTTATTTTAAATCAAGGCACCAGTTTGTAATTTTTTTCAATTAGTATATTTTGCCTATCTATTGATTCACAAGAAAAGTTAAAAAAAACCGTTTCTATTAAATAACAGCAACATTTTAACCAGTGTTTATTTCGTGTTTATTAAAATTATATTATTTTGACAGAAAATCTTTATTTCGGCCAAGCAGGATGTCTCGACGTGGGAATTGGAATAGAGCGCTTTACAAAAATAGACCTCAGGGTTTGCGCGGTAAAGATATTGGCTTGTATTACAGAGACAGGCAGATTAGTAAAAACTCTAATAAGGAACATGATTTCATGGTAAGTATGTTTTGTTTGCGAAATGTTGGTCTAGTTTGTTAAAAAAATACACAATCTTTTTCTTTGTAAAAGCTTTGGGTTTGATTCCCTGCTTTTTGTCTGGAATCTAGTTTCTCAGTTAATTTATTAACTTAAGGTTTTGACCCTGCAGTCTTTAAAAAAATTAAATGTACTCGATAAATACTGTTGTCGTAAAAAAGAACGCATTAAGTAATAAAATGTTAAACCAACATTCAAATATATGTTTTAAAGCATGGCCATATTATGTTGTTTATTGGTTTGTTAGGATTCGGGCATACCTGAATGACTTTTTCATTGAATCAGTGCTTTCAAATTGTGATAATGTTCACAATTTCTTTTTACTTTGATTTGCGTGCAAATATAAATGTTTTAAGGTGCTCACCTTCAAGCTGCTATTTTCAAGTACTAGTTATATTTTTAGTGGTACAGTAGCAGAATAATGCAAGTAGTAGAAATCAAAATTAGTTAAATATATGCATACCCATTTAGGTAGGATAATCATGGTTAGTAGAACTTTTGTCAATTGCGGTAGTATGAGGTGATGTATACCCATAAGCAAGCAAATAAAATATTTGTTTAAATGACTGAAATGTTTCAATAATAAGATGTGTTTTTTTTTTTAAGATTAATCTTACAATTCCACCAGCTGTATTGTCAAGCTTACAAAGAAATATAGAATCTATTAAAAAGATAGCAAAAGACTGTCATATAAAAATCCAACCACCCAAAAGCATGAATATGGTTAAATTAAAACATGAAAAATCAGAGTTTTCCTATGATGTCACTGAATTAGATTTTCAACCTATAAACGTAAATAACTTTGTAAAGTTGCATAGAGAATCAAGTTCATCAGAAGGACCAAGCACTTCTTCTTACAATAAGCAAGCTGATGAGGCTATGGAAGCAACAGAGGAATCTAAAGTGCAAACAGAACAAGTTGAAGAAAATATTAAAGCTGAACCTACTGATGATGTAGAAATGGAACAATCTAGTCATAAATCTGGTGAAAGACAGCAGGATTCTCTCAGAGGAGCTGGAGATTACAAGTATGGATATGAAGACATCATCACAGGAACTTTTGAAGAAAAACTTGAAAAGTGCCTCTTTGAGGGGATTACTATATCTATGGAGAGTCCTTCAAGTGATAAATTAAATAGTACTTTTTATGAAAACTATAAAACCATGGTACAGTCAAAAACATACAAAAAAATGAAATCATTCCGTGAAATCTTACCAACATATAAAAAATCAAAGGAATTATTAGAAGTAATAAACAAAAACCAAGTGATTGTAATTAGTGGTGAGACTGGATGTGGAAAGTCGACACAGGTAACATAATATTAAATGTCTGTTCACTAAACAGGTCTAAAAACTAAAACAATACTTTATCATGGAGCTTCACTTTCTTTGTTTTTAAACCTTGTTGTATAGTATACCATATACTTTTATCTTGTCTCCATGAATATCTCTGTTAATATAACTATTTAGAGCTAACATTATACAGGGTGTCCCAGAAGTCGACGTCAAGCCGGAATAGGGTGATAGGTCAAGTCATAATAGTTACCAAATAAATATTTTAAAAAATCTTATATTTTTCAACTTTTTAAAAAATTTCGAAAAAACAAAATTTTAATAATGTAATTTGTAGCAACAGAAAAGACCGTCACTGGCAGTAGATTTTCTCGGTTTTTTTATAAATGCCCGTAATTTTTAAAATACAAAGCAAATATATTATATTTTTATTTAAACTATGTATTTTGATTACTGGGACACCCTGTATAAAAAGTCATAGAACTACAAGGTAATAAATAACATTAAAATGTTACTATTTTCAGATTCCACAGATAATCTTAGATGACGCAATTGTCAGTAAAAGAGGTGCTAATATACATATTCTAGTCACTCAGCCGCGACGTATCGCTGCTTCTTCGTTGGCCATGAGAGTTGCGGAAGAAAGATCTGAACCACTTGGCGTTTCCGTAGGATACGCTGTTAGATTGGAAAGGTAAGTTTTATGCTTTTAAAATTCATACATACAAACTATGCCACAGAAAGCATGTTTAGCTGTTGGTCCCGGCTGTAATTCGTGGATCTTTGACAGTCGTTACGGGTAGTCAGAAGCGCGAAAGTCTGACAACAAGGTCTTACCAAATGGGGTATCGTATTACCCAGTAACTGGGTTGGGAGGTCAGATAGGCATCTGCTCCATGTAAAATACTGGTACTAAGCTAAGTCCGGTTAGACTGACAGCTGACACCAACATATTTGGGAGAAGGTTAGGCAGATTGTGATGCAGTAACTACAGAACGCCATCTGCTTTGATCCTCACATCCCCCTTTTCCTTCATATGCTTTTATGTTTGAAAACAGATTTTGGTTCCTGTTCTTACCTATATGTGTGTCCTGTGTGTATCTGTGTATCTGTTTTAGGATATTATATGTTATATAAATTTAGTATATTTATTATTTGCACCAACGGCAACCCCATTCTATGCCCAGGCAAATCACTGTCCATTCCAAGGTTGCCTGGAAGAGATCGCAGAACGCTATATGGCCGCCCATAACATTTTTTTTTTCATGTATTTTTGTGGTGTACTTTAAAGTAAGTTATTGTATACTACTACTCTGTCGAGAAATTACCGGGAAGAGATTAGTAATACACAAAATGGTAGTTATTCATCCAACTTTATTTTATCGCCTTCAAAGAATGCTCGTTCAGACACGATAAACTTACGCCAACGAATAATCCAATCATCAAAACATTTTCTAAACGCTTTTTCCGGAATTGAGTTCAGTTCTCGCCGCGAATATTCTCCTTTTCTTCTACCGAATGAAAACGGGTGCCACTCCGAAGCCTGTTGATATTTGATGAAATATCAAATATCCCTAGATTCTGTTGATGTGTGTATCAAACTAAAAGCAGCGCTGTATTTGACCTTAATAACAGATGCAACTCAAACTCCGCGCCGATCTAACAACAAAAAAATAATAATTTGGAATCAGAAAGAAAGAACATATATACCCGTTAGGTTATACATGTTCTGTGTTTGTAATCATAAACAAATCATCCATTCCCGATACTTTTTTGACAGAACGTATATATAGATTATCTCTCAGACTCACATATGTTACTATACTGACTACCAAATACAATACTTTGCAGTGTGGAGCCAAGGCAACGTGGTAGCATTAAGTTTTGTACGACGGGTATTTTACTAGCTGAGATGGAAATTAATCAGGGTTTGACTAACTACAGTCATGTGATACTTGACGAGGTGCATGAAAGAGACTGCCATGTTGACACATCTATGTTAATGTTGAAACAGGTAAAAAAAAAGAAAGTAGTACTTATATTAGATTTTATTGAACAGATCCACAATGACATGCAATTTTTGTAGGTAGTCAAACAACGCAAAGACCTCAAACTAATTCTAATGAGTGCCACAATAGATGCTGAGAAACTAACGTCTTATTTCAATGACTGTCCTATGATGCACATTGAAGGCCTGGCTTACCCTGTGAAGGATGTTTACTTAGAAGAAATCCTGCACATGACTAAGTACATCCCATCCTTTGATCGCGACATGCCAAAGGTTAAGAGATGGCAAACCCACAAAAAACAAAAAAAAGAAACTGAAATGCAGAAGGATATACGATATAAAGCCAACATTGGTAAGAGTACCTAACTGAAAGCTTGCTTGTTTGCTTTAATTTTCAGGAGATTTACTTGTACAAATACAATACTATTGTTATTGTTTTAGCTCCATGGCTTGAATCTATAAAGAAAGAAATAAGTCGCGAAGTCTACACAGCTCTTAAAGACGCCAGAATTGAAGATTTGAATTTCGATCTAATTTACGAACTCTTGGTGTATATTTGTAAAGGGGACCCCGGCGCCATTCTCGTATTTTTACCAGGCATCGGCGAGATAACAAAGTTATTAAGAAAAATCACTGAAAGTAGTTTCTTCCCGAAATCCCGCTATGATATCTATCCTCTTCATTCAAAATTGCCGTCTTTGGAGCAGCACAAAATATTTCAGCGGCCTCCAGAACATGTAAGGAAGATAATACTGGCTACAAATATTGCAGAAACATCTATAACTATAGATGATATTGTATACGTCATTGACTGTGGCAAAATAAAGTACAGTGGACTTAATATAGAAGATAATGTACCCACTTTGCAAACTGAATGGGTTTCTCAGGCAAACTTGCGACAACGGTAAGCATACAACTGTACGTATATGCTGTAAGCACATATACACTTTTGGATGGGAGCATACTTTGTTTCTTAAATTATTAGCATAGGAGAAAAAAAAACTATATGTTTAGCGCGTTAAAGTTCTTTTTAAATTGCAGACGAGGCCGTGCCGGTCGCTGCCAGCCAGGTATTTGTTACCATCTAGTGACGTCCTACCGAGCCAGTAAGCTCGAGGAGCGCCTGATGCCAGAGATACAAAGAAACTCGCTATTGGAGCCTGTGCTGGCTATAAAGAGACTGCGATTAGGGAAGGCCGCTGAAGCTATGAGCAAGATGCCGTCTCCGCCCGCTGAAACTACTGTGGAACGGGCTGTCAAACATTTATCTCAGTAAGTATGGCATGCTGTTGGGTTTATACTGTGACTGTCTCTAGAGTTTGTAAGAATTTATTTGAATAAGGCGAACGCTTTAGGCCAATTTG
Source organism: Dasypolia templi (assembly GCA_963555695.1). Taxonomy (NCBI): domain Eukaryota; kingdom Metazoa; phylum Arthropoda; class Insecta; order Lepidoptera; family Noctuidae; genus Dasypolia; species Dasypolia templi. The sequence goes on from OY743157.1 coordinate 9,950,648, forward strand.
GATGGAGCTCAACAAGGTGAAGTTTCACAACTTCACCTTGTTGAGCTCCATCGGCTTTTCTGAACTTGGTAGGGTTTGGTTTGTGCTCTAGGTTTTTGAGATACGTTGTGGGTTAGAATCAGCAAGAAACACCATATCTATTGGTGCAAACTCAAACAAAATCCAATATTGCTTTTTTCAGATTATTTCGTTATAGTATGACGTAATAAACTTCTGTTATAAAAACAAACAACAAATTTCTTAATAGAGTTGGTGCGCTGGATAGCGATGAGAAGTTGACCCCGTTAGGCTGGCACTTGGCACGGCTGCCTGTACACCCGGCGGCAGGCAAACTGTTGCTGCTGGGGACCATGTTCGGCTGCCTCAACCGCGCCGCCAGTGTCGCTGCCGTTTGGGGCTTTAAAGACCCTTTCCAGCTTGTAATTGGTAAGTAAGGTGCTATGTCCGTGTGGTGCCGGACTTAACGAAAAGCACCACCCCTATTTCTTCCCATGGGTGTCCTAAAAGGCGATAAGGAACTTACTAGATAGTCTTGTGTAGTTCATGAACAATGAACGAATAGGAAACGTATCTTCGCACTGTACTAGAAGAAACGTTTCCGAACGCTGACTCGTAATCGGTCTATTAGGTCTAATAGGTCTTTTTGATCTCGGACATTGTAAACCGCGCGATCGTTTGTGCGAACGAGAACGAGAAATGATGAACAGTCACTGATTGTTTATCAGATACGTTCGATGTCTGAGAATGAGAACGAGAGAGAATAGCCGACGAATGATGATCCTCACCGAACCCGACCGACCGAATCGCAAGAATGAGATGAGATGCTGACCACCGAGAGCGAAGACCGAATAGAGCTATTAGAACTAATAGAATGAACTAGTTCACTGTCCGAAATGAACTAGTACGGAGCGATCTTAAAAAAGACCGAGCAGGCACAAGACTATTACTAGAGAATGAGCAGCAGCGTTCTCTTATTATTTAAAAACCATTCTGAGATCGCCAACCCGCCTGCCAAGCGTGGCGATTATGCCCCCCCCCCCCCTCCCTAATGACAAGCACCAAGAAAAAATTGCCCCTAGTGCCCGGCCCCGCCTACCCTTGGCTACGGTAGCAGTCAAGGCCACGGTGAAGCAAGGGGTGTTGTTTCTCTATGTAACATCTGTATGTTATTCACGTCAACAAGTAACCCCGTAACGAATCTGGGAATCGACCCAAGAGCCATTTAGGATGGCTCTGAAGAGGAAGAGTGGATCTTAAAATGAACATGGACAAAATAAAGGTCATGTCAAATGCCCATGTAACACCCACTCTCGTGAAGATCGGAGACGCTACAGTCGAAGTCGTGGACGAATATGTTTACCTAGGACAAATTGTCCAGTTATGTAGGTCCATCTTCGAGAAAGAGGTCAATCGTCGATTCCGACTCGGCTGGGCAGCGTTCGGGAAGCTAAGCAATATCTTCTCCACCCACATACCGCAGTGTCTCAAGACGAATGTGTTTGACCAGTGCGTGTTGCCAGTGAAGAACTATGGCACTGAAACTTGGTCGCTCACAATGGGCCTTATCAGAAAGCTAAAAGTCACCCAAAGGGCTATGCTTGGAGTTTCCCTACGTGATCGAATTAGAAATAAGATCCGCAGGAGCACAAAAGTAACCGACATAGCCCGAAGAATTGCCCAACTTAAGTGGCAGTGGTAAGGGCACATTGCTTGCAGAACAGATGGCCGATGGGGCCGAAAGGTTCTGGAGTGGCGACCGCGTACCGGAAGACGTAGCGTTGGAAGGCCTCCGACAAGGTGGACCGATGACTTTGTGAAAGACATAGCTTTGGAAGGCCTCCGACAAGGTGGACCGATGACTTTGTGAAAGACGCAGGACTCCACTGGATGCGGGAAGCACAGAACCGTACAAAGTGGCGATGCTTGGGGGAGGCCTATGTCCAGCAGTGGACGTCTTTCGGCTGAAATGATGATGATGATGAAAGTGCTACGAGGATCTGTTAGTGCCTGAATAACATTGACAGGGGGGCGTTATTGGTAAACAATTATTCAATTGTTTTGTGAAATGTCACTTGAAATATATAAAAAAAAAAATGGTGGAATATGTTTTGGACTATAAACTCGAAAGTGCAAATTGCAATAGCATGATTGCTTGAGTAGTGGTATGTAACCCACACATACACACGAATTTGTGGGCTCAATTGCCTATGTCGTCGCACGTCTGCGAATACATGAATCGACGACGACACAATAGTGCTGTTATTAGTTACATCATATCTAGTGTGTAATGCGAATTTTATAATGGAAAAAAACATCGAACAAAGAGTTTGTCTTAAATTTTGCATCGTCAATGGAGTTTGGTGTTCGGAGTCACTGAAAATGTTACAGAAGTCTTACGGTAAATTGAATTTACCAAAACCACGTACTTATGAGTGGTACAGTCGACTAAAAAGAGATGTATACCTTTGAAAGTTACAAAAATATATATCCTTTGTTGATGTTGTCATTGTTTGTTACAAATATTTGTAAACACGATGTATGACAGATTTATGTTTCAATAAAATGTGCCAAATTTATGTATATAGCAAGAAGGATACTGTAATGTGTACGCTCTGAAACGAATTAATGTGTTCGTCTTTGGTTACAATGATATTTATACAGGTCTGACATTCTATTTTCAAATTTTAGAATAGTACGGAAATATTTGTTTTCTCCTTCATTTCGTGCATGACGTCATTGGCGTGTCATTTGTTTATAGAAATTGACCACACTTTATGTTCGTCACATGTTTCCATTCCTGTATGTGTGTATATAGAATCATAAAACTCATTTATTTAAACTTAAAATTGTTATCTTGCTAATAATAACAAAACTTATAAATAATATTCTTATTAAAAACATAGTAGATCTACTTCACATTTCGGCAAAAAAAAAAAAATTGTTCAATATTTTGTATACCCTCCATTAGCATTGATTACGTCTTGCAAACGAGTTCTCATGGATTTTGCACCATTCTCACAAAAGTTCGACCCACGAAAGTAATCCCATAATTCGTGGACATGTTGTGTTAGATTGTCAATCGTTCTTACTTGAGATGGCTCCCAATTTTGGATCATAACACCTCACACGTTCTCAATAATATTAAGGTCAGGAGACTTGGGACTTAACCTTATCAGCTCAATATTGTATTGCTCGTAAATCCATCTTTTAACTAACCTAGAGTTATGGATGGAAGAATTGTCTTGAAGTAAATAAATTTTTCTTCTCCAAAAACGTTTCTAAATGTAGGGATTAGAACATCCCTTAACATTTCTATGTAATTATTAGCATTCAGTGTAGAAATTTCAACCAATTCCCCTGGGCCTGAAGCGGAGACCCATCCCCAAAAACCTAATGATAATCGGCCACTCCTTCTGTTAGGCAATACATTTCTCTCCTCATAACGAGTGTTATCCATTCGATATAGGGAAACGCGTCCATCTGCATTAGTTGTAAATGTCTTTACATCGACAAATATAACTTTGTTAAAGTCGTAATTTTAGTATTTATTGGCAAATTGCAATCTTATAGCTTTGTGCCGATCAGTCAATAATGGCTTCCTGGCGGGGATCCTGTGACGTAGGCCCACGCTACGTAGCCGTCTTCGAATAGTATTAGCACTAACATTCAATTCCCCCTTTAAAGAAGACCCTCTAAAGAGTTTCGATTGGTTTTGACAGAATTTCTGAAATTTAAAATTAGAATGTCCGCTTGTATACATATTATAGTAACGAAAGGTGAACACCATGATTTGTTTCGGAGCGTACACATTACAGTGTCCTTCTTGCTGTATATATCAATTTGGCACATTGAGTGAACACATATAATCGTCATATTTCATGTGTATAATTATTTGTAACGAAGGATATATACTTCTTTCAATGGGTAGATGTTTTTGTAACATTAGGGGGGATACATCTCTTTGTAGTCGACTGTAGTAAATTGTGCTGGGATTGCTTTACAGCAAAAAAAAAATGTAGTGCTGATGAATCGCTTTAACAAGCCCATGTATTTCATTTCAGGCAAAGAAAAAGAAATAGACGAAGTGAAACGCACGCTAGCACTAGGAGAACCGAGTGATCACGTCGCCATATCGGAAGCCATTATACAATTTGAGAACTGCCGTTCATACCACCAAAAACGCAATTTCGCCTACGATAACTTCCTAGCATTCAACACTTTGGAACTCCTGTCAGATATGAAGAAACAATTTGGTGATAATCTGAAGCAGATGGGCTTCCTGCAAAGTGGTGAAGTTACTTCTGCTTGGGAGAATCGGAACGAAGATAATATGAGCCTCTTTAAAGCCATCGTAGCGGCATCGCTGTATCCTAATATTGCTACTGTAAAGTAAGTTTTTTTATTTTACGTTTACTTACAAATATTGGCTATGCTTTTTTTTGGGTAATTCTCGGGAATGCTCTCGACAATTTTATTGTACCGTAACTGACGAAATTTGGGTGTGCTATGCTTCCTACTTATGGTATGTTCCAAAAGTATCTCAAATAAACAAACCTTGTTTAGGTAAAATTCTTACGCAATCACTCGCTTAAGAGAATTACCTGGTAACACATTCACCTGTATTTAGAAGAATTTATCTAAAATCAACGATTTAGTTTATTATTTAAAAAAAAAAGAGTTTAAGTATTCAAATAATCAATCCAAAGCACTCAAAAATAGCACTGCAAGTTGGCAGGTACGATTTCTAATCCATTTGAGTGATATTTTTACTAATAACAAACCCTTTTCAGGTGGAAACATATGAACCGTCGCAGCCCATTCTCACAACCGAAGCTCAAAGCGAGAACACCGGAAGATGGCCCAATAACTCTACACCCTAGTAGTGTAATGGCTTTCAAACTGTACCAGGGACGAAAGTACCCATTAGTACCCACGTGTGCTACGCCAGGGGCCAACTGGTTGGTCTACTGGCTGAAGCAACGGTCTTCAGACCTCTTCCTGATTGATGTCACCCTGGTATACACGCTGCCGTTCCTGTTTTTCGGGGAATTAGTGATATCTGAATGTAAGTGTTATTTGCTATTAACAGTTTAACTATCTATGCCATCTATAGATTCAATATTGTGACGAGATGAGGTGGCCGTGAAGATCGCTAGTTCTTACCATAGACACAGATATTATAATACTACGTACAGATACCCAATCCCTTACAAAGAAATGACACCTCCCTAAGTCTGGCAATTGAGCTGGCAATTTTTCGTCATCAAAATGTTCAACAGATGGCAGCATCAGCGATTCACTAATTGCCAGAGACAGTAGTTTTACTACGCCATCTAGGAGTCGACCTAATTTTAAAACGTTTCGTGCCATCCTTTTAAAATAAAGTTGTATACTTCCGGTTTCAGAAAAACGTGTTAATAGATTTATTTTATGTTACTATATAAAGAAATAGATTGAAAATAAGTTGTTTGATTTAAATTTGTGACTATAAAGGTTATTTTGAAGACAGGACAAATTGAGTCACACCATCTATTGCAAAGAGCTCTAAACAAAATGATTAACAGATGGCTACTTTTATCATTATACGGGTTCGAATTGAAGGTAAAAGCTTATTTTATGTTTGTTTGTTGAAAAACGAGTGTGAATAGATAAATCAGCATTTAACAAGGAAGTCTTGATTTTTACTAATCTTACTTTAGCCAAAATTCTGCCGTTTATCGCTTTCTATCTAATGATTTTTAATTTCATAGTGGTTACCTATGCTGCCATCTTTGACTTTTTTTTGAAGACTAATAATAAAATGTGAGACCCCATGCCTTAGAGTATAAAACACTGGAGAAGCCTTCACTTTCGCTCCATAAAAGTACAAGATCAAATGCTCTTATAACGGTTAAGTAGTCACGACCTCTCAAGGTCAACTACGAGATGCCATACACAAAAAAAAAGCTCTAGTACGTTCATAAAAACTACTTTCAAAACGATTGTAACGCACTTCATAAATTGTTTTCAAGGCGCACGGAGCTCCGTGAAAATGCCTCACTGAGGTGTTAGATTCTGTAAAAAGCTTCAAAAACGTCAAACTTACATGAAGACAGAATTACCTTCCTTAAGTAAATCCGCTTTTTCACTTTATTTGAATTTTTGTTAATATCTTAATATTTATATTAATCTTATTCTAAATCAATTTTGATAATCGATTGTTGGATTTTATATTGCAGTAACACAAACACTCAGATACTTAAAAATTATATTCTACTTTTTAGTGAGTTTGCTATTAAAGCGTGTTTTTTTGTTTTTTTTAACTATAATTTATTATTTTTCTTTCGATTCAACCATGATTAAAAGTAAAACATGGCATGGATCGAGTATTTTCGACGCATTGCTTTTGCGACGTCACCGATTCTTGCTACATCTCGTTTTTATGTTCATAAACCTCAAAATATTTACTCTTGCATTACGTAAATATACATCAAACCAGCAATATTTACGTGCACTTGTTATGCGATCATGTCTTGTAGTAAAAATATTAGCGAGACTACCGAACGGTTGAGGTCATGTTTGAAACTTGGTACTCGTATCTAGTAATTTTTGTTGCAAAAAAATGTTTTTTTTTGTGTTCAATGTTTTATATTTCCATTATTAGAATGGAAATGTAGTTACTTACTTTTATTTAAATTTTATAGGCGTAAGCTGTTTTATTTCATGGATCCATTCAAAATTCCGAACGAATATCGATAAAAAAATTGATGATAAGGACTTCTCTTCCTAGCGAGCAGTTTTTTTTTGGTAGTAGCTACCAAGTGCCCCGCCAAAAGTGACAGACTTTTCTGTTCAGAATCACGGAATACAAAAAACAAGTGGAAGTGCCCGTCACTTGTGCGCACTTCCACTTGTTTTTTTTTTCTATTCCGTGTTCAGTATATTACGCTTATCTCCAGTGTTATAAACTATAAGATCCTTACAGACAAACGTTTTAAAATGCAATAGTATGACACTTATGTCCTAAGCCACTGAAGATCCAGTCTTCATCAATTACTAAAAATATTGGGCAAGTGCGATCATGTCTACTTAGTGCAGCTCGGTAGACATAACTGACAAAGAAGCCGACATAATGATCCAGTTGAGCAGTACGTCCTGGTCCGTTATGACATACGGTGCTGAAACGTGGACACTGACAGTCGGGCTGGTTCACAAATTCAAGGTCACTCAGCGCGCTATGGAGCTGGCTATTGCTCGGAGTTACCTTGAAGGATAAAATCAGAAATGAAATTATCTGGACAAGAACCGGAGTTACCGACATAGCTTGCAGAGTATGCAAACTGAATGGCCGGTAGAGCAGACGAGTCCAAGAGTGGAGACCGCGTTTCAGCAATCGTAGCATGGTACGCCCCCCAGTTAGATGGACCGACGACCTTAAGATGGTGGCTGGGACAGACGCGGAGGACAGGGTGGCGCAGCCTGGGAGAGACCTTTGTCCAGCAGTGGACTGCGATAGGCAGAGTTGATTGAAGTGCAATCAATTAGTTATGGTCACAAAATAACACCGATTTTAATCCATTTATTTAGTTATGCTTATACATGAACAAAAATAAGCTACAATCATTTTATTGTGCGATTCTTTTATTATAGCGCAAGATACATCAAACTACTGCGTCCTCATATCGAGCGTCAAAGTAAGCTGCGACAAGGCGACTATGGATCTACTGTGGCAAATGCGATCTCTATTAGACCAAGTGTTAGCATCAAAGATCGGTGACTCAAACAAACATGGAACTCATCTCTCTCCTTTTGAAAATGAAGTTTTAGAGTAAGTATCAATTTAATGACTGTACACACAATACATGAATGAAATCTGCGAATATTTACATCAAGAAGGTCTTGACGTAAGCAACCTTGGCAGTTGTAGGCCGTGGCCTTACTTGCGAGGCCGGCAGTGTGCGAGGTCTTGATCAAGGTTATAAGAAGGCTAACCGTGTGGCTCAGGGTCCCATCTAAAGATGAATTAATATTTAAATTCTAAAAAAAATAATGCTGTGTTTTGATATGGCAATACTAACGCCTACAAAATTCGCAACAGTACGGACAAGAACTCCTTGTAATGAAAATTTACTAGCGTACTAGCAACTCTTAAAAATACATTTCCTTGAAATCAACTCCCTTATCTTATCAAAGTATTAACAACGGCTGTTAAATTAGCACAATATTTTGAAACTATTACACATAAATAGATATATATAGATAGGTGCTGCCATTAGTTATCCTAAAGAAACTAGTAAATTATAAACGCGTAATTTATTTGTTTCAGTGCTGTCAAGGAGTTGATAACTGCAGAAGATGAGCGCGCTGAATTCATCTGCGACGATGATTCTGAATCAGATAATTCCGAATTTGAAACGCGTAGACCTTGGCGACGCTAAATATAATTTTATTGTCGTTATTTTTTATTTTGCTTTTTTTTATTTTTACCTTATTTTTTTAGGTTTTTTGGTCTGTTAACTCTATATTGACAGCTCAATGTTTCGAATTGGCAACATTTTGTTTTGCTAACATTTTATTTGGGAACCTTAGAAGTTTATTCGCTAACAGATTTTATTTTACCTTGCTTTAGTTTTTTTTTTCTGTGTTAACCCTATAATGACAGCTCAACAAGATAACAACTTCTTTTGATAAAAAGGTTAACATTTTATTTGGTTATAAACCTAATTGTTTGGTAGTTTATTACTAGATTGCACTAAAAAGTAGATTAAATCTTGTATTTAATCAAAACAATCTATGAAGAAAAATGTTAGTTCCCCTTCAGGTGGGTTGAAATTGAGACTAAAAGTTTACACTTATATTTATATACTTACACTGATATTTTGGACTGACTATACCTAAAACTAGCTGAATATTTTACTTGTGTGTCTATTTAATGGATAACAGTTGTATAAAATTATAGCGATTAGAACACAGATTGTGTTCTGATAATAATGTTAAAAGTAAGATTGTTGTACAGGGTTAAACTTTGAATTACTCGGTTAATAGTCTTACTAAGTACTTACGTTATTATTTATGTCACTTGGCCCCTTAAAAGGTAGGTATAAGAATCACTTAGCTTATAGGACAGGTTAAATTTATGACCCGATTTCTGAGACGTGATTACAAAAGCTGCGGCTTCGGGAAGTGAAACTAGAAGTTGCCCGTGTGTCTTTTTAAATAAGCGATGCGCTGATTTCCGATACTTAAAGAGTACAAATAGCAATCTGGACATATATTTGACTTTTTTTCCGTAATAATGAAAGTTTAATAACTTTTTTTTTTAATATTCGGTCTTATATTCAAAACTGATATAAGTACATATCACTTTAATTTTTGTTAAAATTGCAATCATCTTGTTTCGTTAAAGGAGTTTAAAAGCTTCGGCTTGCCTATGTTTGCTGGTCGAAGTCAAACTGCAAAAGTTGCCCGTGTGGGGGTTTTTAAAAATGCTTTGTCTGGGTTTGCTCTGAACTCTAAATGCCCAAAATTCAAGGCCAGCACTGCTTTCCGATACTATATAGAGCAGATATTGTTAAAAAAATCTTACCCTTAGCTGTTTTTCAGTGAAATCACACTTTAAACGCAATTTCACCCTTAGCTTGAAGTGTGTTATGGGCTTATCGCACCTCCTACCAATTACCTAGCCTAATAAAAAGGCGGCCTATCTTAATAATATTATGCGCAACACGTAGTGGCTTGCAAAACTATTAAGTAGTTATAATAATCTAAATATCCACTAAATAAGTACTAATCCATGTCATCTTTTTACATTTTTCTCTTTTGGTTTTTGGGAGTAACTGAACGTCTTGTATTTTTCAGAATAAGTGTTTAAGACCTTTGTCTGTGTATTGCCGGGCTTTACATAGTCAATACCTAACTACAAATGAAAGTAATGGAACACGTGAAATTACTCTCAATCATGAGAAAACAAAGTTTGTATTCATGATAAAAATTAATTAGTTTAGATGATTAATTACGTATTGCTATTATTTGTGCCATTTTTGTGTAGAAACTCACTGTCATTGGAAATGATGAAATACCTTATAGAAGCGATAAACTCGAACAAGGATGACAAATCATTAAGGGCTATAGTTTTGAGTGCCAAAGGAAATGTATTTTCAGCCGGTCATAATTTGAAAGAATTGGTAAGTTCGTAAAAGGAACCCCACGGTCCCACCCATTTCTGGAAGGCTTATCAAGTCTCAACTTAAAAATGTTTCCGTGATTCATTGACCATAATTTTACATCTTGAATAATTAAAAAAAAAAGAAACCAACTGAATCTTATGACAACTGAATAGTACCTAAATAGGCTCGCCCCTTTACGAGCCCCCTGAACTGAAGGTATTAGGCAGTGGCGATGGCGTAGCGTGCCTTCGCGGCGCCCCGTATAAAAAACTGTTTGGGAGATGTGATGATTCATACGGGATGAAGCGTAAAGATTTCTCCCAAAAGAAAAAATAGTTTGCATAAAATTAAAAGAAATATTTATTCATCATAATTATCTATCTGTCACATTTTTCAAAATTATTACAAACAATTCAAATTAAATATACGCTCTCCTTGCTTTTTTTTCGGCAAACTGATATATTAAAAGTCATTTATATAGCTGATTATGACTAGTTTTGCTAGTTTCTACGGCAGATAAGGCAGTAGCTCCGCCCCTGGTATTAGGTATACCTACACCTCTGTCTACCCATTCCGAGAATACTGGCGTGATGTTATGGTTGAATAGTCTTTCTGGAAATGGGGGCTAATGTAAGTTCATAAGATGTACAATTAACTGCAAAACTAACGGATGCTTCTAATTTATAGCAGTCGAATACTGGCGTAGATCAGCACAAACTGATATTTAGTAGAGCAAGCGAATTAATGAAGTCCATAATTCAAAGTCAAGTGCCCGTTATCGCTAAGGTATATGTTTGTAGAATTAATTAGGTATGTGCTTCAATACTAATAAATACATGTAACGCAAGTCCTATATTAATCTGTTAACCCGCATTCATCTCCATACTAATAGCACGATATTTCTGTCCTGAATTGGGTAGTAGGTATTTTTAAAGGGCCGGCGCAGACCTGTGAAGCGCAATGTTCCCTGCCAAAAAAAAAACCGACATTGCACCGTTTAAATAAACTTCCTCTAGTCCGAGAGCGCTTGAAAGCAGACTGAGAAGTTTATTTTCGACCTCATTGAAGAAATGGAATTTTGATATTTGCATGGCAGTGAAACCGACGCTGCGCTTTGCTTGGCTAAACCTACGCCGACCCTGTAGACATTGGTGGATAGAGCGAGATAGCTCTATTTGCCAGTTTTATCTAATCCACCTGAATTTCTAAATAATATGCCACCTGTACATGGTGTATCCCCCCTCGGGTTTTTTACCCCACCTGTTTATTACTATTGCTTTGTTTTTATACTAATTCTTGTTCTGCTAATCATCTTACTTGCTAGTTTCAAATGAATATTTTGTCTGCCCTACTAAACGGTAACCATTTTCCATTTATCTCAAATCTAACTACGGTTGGTTGGAGGTACCTACCTACCTCTACAGTTATAGTGTGAGTATTGGCAATTTATCAAATCTTACCTATATAATTGGTGCATTTTCCTCAATTGGCCAGTTAGCTTGTCTAAACAGTTCGGTCTACAAATTATGTGCTGTATTATTTTTGTAGGTAAATGGCTTCGCAATGGCAGCAGGGTGCCAGTTGGTCGCTACTTGCGATATGATAGTATGTTCAGACACAAGTAAATTTTCAACACCTGGGTAAATAACGTTATGATGACTTTTACGACGACGGTAACCTTATGTATTGAAAAATAATGAAATTTTTATTTTCTAAACTACTTTCAAAATAACTGAACTATTTCAGAGCCAACTTTGGCATATTTTGTTCAACTCCTGGAATAGCTGTTGGAAGATGTGTCCCCAAATCCAGAGCTACGTATATGCTGTTTACAGGTTTGTTATAGACTGAAAGTTTGACAGAAAGGGACAAAACAGTTCGATAGCGAAAATAGGTTTATTATGCGAATGGCTTTATTATAAATAAGACTGTTACTATTTACTACAATAGCGATTGAAATGGCGCGTCGTAATCGCGTTATCAGTTCCATTTCACGCCATTATTGACAAATAACAACGACCGATACTATGAGCCGCCACGTCATACATTTAAAGCCGGCAATGGATGTTGGTCATAGTTGGCCGAGCGAAGGCGAGTACCAACATATAGACAGCCCATTTGAAGAGCCTAGCCATTGCTCGGCACCGCTCGCCTAACTGGCCGAATGCAGGCGAGCGAGAACGTGTATACAGTTTTTTTGGCGTGCCTCGCCACCACTCGGCATCGCTCGCTACGACTCATCTCACTTCGGATCAGTGCCGGTTTTTCGGCACAAATCAAAGGCACTCGCCTTGTATAGATTTGCCTACGCTCGCGTAAGCTGAGGCTTGGCCAACAGGTAAACAGTAGCACTCGCCTTGTATCAATTTGCCTACGCTTGAGTTGGCTGTGGCTGGGCCAACATGTAGACAGTAGCACTCGCCTCGTATCAATTTGCCGACGATCGCGTTGGCTGAGGCTTGGCCAACATGTATGGCCGGCTTAAGAACGTGAAATTCTGTAGGCATATTTATGATTCACAATCACTACTATTTAATCAAGGTACGTCGTGGAACATGCTGCGCGGGCTGCGTCAAACCCAAATAAATTAGAGTATGGGCAGGAGAACGGATGAGTCGTGAATTTTTTAATTTATTATAAAGAAATCATCTCATCAGCACTGGTCTTACATTCGAGCTGAGCTAGCGCTACTGGGTCGATGATGTCTCGTGCAGACAGTATTTAGATAAATATGTAGGGTTTGAATTCCAGATCACGAAAGATAATTGATATTTATTCTATAGCATTTATTTTTACGTGGCAATCATTGTTTCAGGTGAACCTATAACTGCCCAAGAGGCCTACGAAAGTGGGGTCGTGACGAAAGTAGTCCCAGCAAGCGAACTAGACAATCAAGTTAATAAAATCTTAGAGAAAATAAAACACAAGAGCCGAAGCGTTATTGCGCTAGGTAAAGAATTCTACTATAAACAAATTGATCTAAGCTTGATGGAAGCTTACAAGTTAGGAGAAGATGTCATGGTCAAAAACAGTAACTCAAATGATGGACAAGAAGGCATCAAGAGTTTTGTTGAAAAACGAAAAGCAGTTTGGAGTCATGAGTAGCTGTTATCGAGATTGGTCGAAAACAACATTAGTTACTTACAAATAATGTGTATTTTTATCTTTACCTACTGATAAAGAAAGACCAAGTTTCATAGTAAATTAAATATTTTTAAAGACATTTAATAGTTTAATGTGTAAGTACTACACTCATGAGAATTATTACTAGGTGTGGACAATTCTTATGTAAAAAATAAAAACAAATTTTATTTACACCTAATCTTTATTAGCCACTATCGTTATATACTTTAACAAAACCGCGAAGCATAAATTATAACGTTAAAGCAACAACATGACATGACACAGGACATTAAAATATTTTTGGCCTATTCATCTTATATTATTTACATAATGTAATATTTTACCTTTAAAATCAAGATGGATCACATAAAAATGGTGTAAGTAGTTATTATTCAGTGCACACATATTTCACAAATACAAAACTTGAAAATAATAAACTTATTCACTAAATTAAATTTTAAAAAGTTAATGATAAATACTTCTAAAGTTAATATAAAGTATAATAATTTACGTTACATTCTCTGATGTGTCCTCAAAAGATTTTTTTTCTATTATTGTCAGCAACACTGCTTAGTTATTGTGCAAGCTATGTTATTACTTCCTAAGGGGAATTAGTGATTTCAGTTATCTATTTTAACAGAACAAAACAGTTTTTTTAAAAGATAACATTTTAAAATTTTAGTTAAGACACAAGGAAGTAGGGTTATTTCAAACATTACAAGTACTACAATTATTGCATCATACATTTACAATCCAAAATTCTGAGAATATGATCAACATGTTCTCACTAATACTTTTTATTACCAAACAAAAGAATGATGTGAAATCTACTCTATAGACAATAATTATAGGAAACTGATCAAACTTATACTCTGCATTATTATATAGACCATTATATTGTATAACTATAAGGGGCCATTTTAACAATATCATTTATATGGCTAGCTAAATTATAAACAACTGCTTCGGCAAAAATTGTGAAAGGAGCCTGCAGCTTAGTAGTATTAAAAAGACATTACTTGTATAATTACATAGAAATTTTAATAGTCTTTTAGGTTTTTTGTAGACTGAACAACAATCACAAGCTGAAAGTTTTCAGTCATTACGGGAATGTTTGTAGTCTGTTCCCAGTGACCGTTAGCCAAATTGATTCTCACTTCTTTGCTAGTTCATTGGAGAGCCAGTCTAGACCCTCGTACAGTCCCTGGCCTTGGGTTGCACATGTGGCCTGGATGTACCACTGCCAAAGAAAAATTGTAAATTTAGAACAGGATTGTTCAAAAATACGGTTACCAAATACACAACCATCAAAGTATATATTTTTTTGAACGGAACAACGTTAAAGGAGAATATTCAGTACTCTTTCGTAGATCTGACATCCCCAGCTGGATGCACTGACCCCTTCAGAACTGATGGAGCTGTCTAGATAAAAAGGATAACTACAGTTGTTTGACTTTGGAACTTCTGCTGGTAGGTAAGTATAGACCAAGTTTATAAATACATTTAAATAGACATTTCTACTTACACGGCGATTCCTCAAGTTATTTAAGTTGAGAGCATTTGTAAGTTCAGCTGCAGTCATAGCATTGGGCATGTCTTGTTTGTTGGCAAACACAAGGATCACAGCATCCCTCAATTCATCTTCTTTTAGCTGAAATCAATAGGTAAGTTGTAATACAAGAAGTACCAGCAATCACAAGTGTTCTAGCTGGACAATATCAAGCCTATTATCATACTTTTTTAGAGTGTTTTGTTCTGCTAATAATACAAAAAATCCAGACTAAAATATGTTAAATGAATAAGTGAAGAAATAATACAAAAGAATAAACTTGCAATTTGACAGATATAAGACCTGAAACTGGATTAACTTGTTTTTTAAACATGAACAGCTAATCAGCGATAAGAACGATGGCCCATGCTTACCATATTAGCCAGCTCATTTTCGGCTTCTGCTATTCTCTTTGTGTCGCTCGAGTCCACAACGAAGATCAACCCCTGCGTGTTCTGGTAGTAGTGGCGCCACAGTGGTCTGATCTTGTCCTGGCCGCCGACGTCCCATACAGTAAAACTGATGTTTTTGTACTCTACGGTTTCCACGTTAAAACCGATCGTCGGTATTGTGGTCACAATCTCACCCAACTTAAGCTTATAAAGTATAGTAGTTTTTCCAGCGGCGTCCAGCCCAACTGCAACAATGAGGTTTATATAAGAGCATCAAGAAACCATCATCACGCGAAAACAATGACGATGGCGTAAAAATTTAGAAATTCTACGCAATCTTCGACCGATGAGCTGTCATGTCACTTACCCATAAGGATACGCATTTGTTTTTTGCCGAAAAGCTTGGTAAAAACACTTGAAATTGTTAAACCCATCTTGGATTTTGGTGTAAGATAGGAATATCAATTGAATGTAAAACTAAATTCCTAAATTTTAAATGAAAAACACAAATTCTTGGGAAATAAAAACTGATGACCAAACGCACGTCAACGTTTCCAATTTTTTTTTTCTTCCAATGACGTTACCGCTTCATAATTTTTGCGTTTAATTTCACCTATATTTGCTCCGATTTTGGAAATTCAACTTCAACATCAATTATATATTTCAAAAAACAGTGTATTTTGTTCTGATTCTTATGGTTACATCTATTTTTTGTATCCTTTTTGTTATTGACTAATGTGTTTGTGTTTTTCAATAATGTAATAGTTTTGGCTTGACTTCACCAGCCTTTCTGTAAAGGGACGTGCCACCAAGACCACACGGTGTCTTACCGAGCATGCGCTCTGAATGTCAGACACGCTTTAGCTTTATTCACCGAGTACGGCTTTATAAGTTCAATGTCCCATGCAAATAGTCTAATAATAATAATTCACTGGTCCTGAGGTCCAAGCAGCAGGTTTGAATGTGAATCGTAGTGTTATGGACAGTGGTTCGGACTTAGACCGGGCGTAAGCGTCCGGATTTCTCAAAGACTATTGCAGAATTTCAGAAGCTGAAACCATAATGTTCAACTGCAGACTATTATATACAAGTCACCACCTTGCCAGTTATTTCCGTAATGATTGATTCAGATTCAGATCAATATGACAGGTTGAATTGAATGGTTGACCCGGCAGGGCAGAACTTTGGATACCTACAGGGCTACAGCATAGTAAATAGAAGTAAAAAATATCTATGGTATATTCTGACGTGCTTTAATTTGACATTATGTCAGTGTTTGACATTGAAATTTTGACATCCAATAGGAACCCAAATAGAGTTTTGCTGTCATGCGTCGTCATAGAAACGATTTATTTTAGAAACTTTTCATTTTTTTGGTCGGTAGCGACATGGAGATTTACGAAGGTGAGTTTTTTAGAATATTATTTCATGTAAACCCAATAATAACAATAACCCAGAAAGTATAACATTACCGCCATATTTTTTAATGATTTAAAAACAAAAACAGGTTCTCAGCGAAGGACCAATATTGTGATCAGTTGACGCTTCCTATAATTTAAAACGAAGTATTTTTCTATGATAATGGTTGAAACAATCAATTCCCTTTAGGCTTACGGTTTGAATCTAAATAGAAAAGCAGCATAGATTTAATTCGGTAAGGTACACCTAAAGTTTTACACCACCCATCGTTTTAGCGGAATAAATAATTATTCATGAATGACTGGACATAACAGGTACAGATCCTTGAATCCTGGTTAAATTAGGTGCGGTTAATTAGTACTCATTGCTAAATTATGACTATGAATAGTAGCGACAGTTTCAAAACCGAAGTTCATAGGAAGCTCGTAACAGTTTCATTGATTCTTTAAATATTTATCATAGTTTCCGACGATAAGCCAACATTAAGTTAACAAAGAGACCTATTGATAATTAAATCGAGGAAAATAAATTATGTGAATAAATAAAGCCAAGTCAAGAGCTTAAACCTCGGGTGGCATGTTTCTGCAGCACTCGGTCAGCAAATCAAGTTCACCTTGCAACTACGAGAAGTTCACCAGTCAGTATAATGACGATTTGTGACATTCGCGTATTTCGTACATCGACGCGAGTGATCAATCAGTAAAAAAAGTAGACTTTATCAAGACTGAGAACTTTTGTTTCAAATTTGGTAGTTATGTAGACAGGTAGAGTCAGAACTTACAGACTCGCGGGATGCGGTGAAAGTGTATAGAATTCTGTTCAGTCTAATTGAAAGCGGCAGTAGGCACTCACTAAGTAAGTAAGCACAGAGTAATCTGGCAACAAAGCTCCGCCACTTTTTAGGAGA
Organism: Dasypolia templi; assembly: GCA_963555695.1. Classification (NCBI taxonomy): domain Eukaryota; kingdom Metazoa; phylum Arthropoda; class Insecta; order Lepidoptera; family Noctuidae; genus Dasypolia; species Dasypolia templi. The sequence goes on from OY743157.1 coordinate 9,968,183, forward strand.
AACTTCCACATGATTCACCATCTTTGTTTACATCATCGACCCTATCCCAATTCTACCGACATCTATTCAATCAACGCAATAGTAATTTGTTCAGCAATCAACTAGATTCCCTCTTTTCAATTGAATCCAATTAACTACGTAAACTTTTAGCATAAGTAACAAGAAATAACACCTAACATGATGCCAAATCGTGTAGACATAACACTTATTCTAAACGCCGCCGTGGAATAAACCTACATTGTACTCTTTCAGCACCTATTTATGTGAACAACACAAATATGGCTAGTCGGTGTTTTATCGCTCTTGGTTTCTATGGGCAGTAAATATGCAATGGCGCGCTCGCGCAATAGGCCCCATTACGTCATTGTGTACAATACCGATCGGGCTTAGACATTTCTAATTAAAACTTTACAATCACTTGTTTTGCCGTTTGTCTGCGAGGTTTTAATAGTCTCGTAATTATTTTTTTGGCAAGATAATAAAAACCTGTTAAAATCGAAGGTTCTGGTTTCCGATTGTCATTACCTACGAACACCGACACCCTATGTTTGTCTTGCTTGCGGTCAGCCATTGGTCTACTTCGAAAAGTCTACGATTTCAGCCTCACTTTAATTTACATCATTTACATTTTTTGCATCTCAAATGTCAAGCGGAATAGGTTCCAATTTCCGATATATTAAATTACGTGACTGTGCAACTAATGTTACAAGTCTGTTGTAATGGCATCATCAAATTAACCTATAATGGTTCACTACTGGTCTTCTCCCAAGTAAACTAAGTTAACTTACAACTGTCAGTCTTCGCTTTCCACGTCAAATCGCCGTTCAATTATGTAAATATTCTCACGTCTGCAAAGCGCAACCATTTTGGCCTTCGTGTAACTAGTGTCACAGCAAATTAATAATTACTCTTATAAAATATTACAACAAAAGATTTCAGTTTGAATGGAAACGTTATATTATGTACTAGCTGTGACCGTGACCACATCGCGTGCATGTCGGTACACAAAAATGTGTCACTTAGAGAAGGTGTATCTACCACTCCATAATTGAAAAGGAAGAGTGTTCCGATTTTGCCTGCTGGAAAGCGCTACCTGGGGTTCTCTCCCACAGTCCTTTCTAAAGCAGTCACCACGACTTCAGGGTTTATAATGTCAATGCGTCCAAGTGTCACTTGGTATTTTGAGATTAAATAAAAATCAAGGGCTGCACCTGTGTGTGGGGTCGCATGTTGAAGAGCCGCCACGTGGAGCACCCTGGGCAACGTCAGCTCCAATTGCCCACCTGCTTTTGGTGGACAGTGGGGGTTGGCGGCCAATCTTCAACAAATGGGGAAAGGTCAAGGTTACCATCATCGATCATACTTATTGGTCCTTATGAAGAGAACCGGGCTAGGGGCGGGACGGCCAGTCCGTCGCCGGGGTAGGCCTGGTGGCCATATAACTCCCCCTCTGTTTGCAGAGGGTGAATTTGTGGGCGTAGTGGAAAGGGGAAAGGAAGACAACCTCTAAAAAAAAATACCCCAATCCTAAGGTCAATCGTGCCGAGGGGATGAATGATCGGACGGAGTCCGATCGCTAGCGCTGGGGGGGGGGGGGTCAACAGGGGAAAAAGCCTTCCAATGAAAACCAAAATGAAAATGGAAAAGATAAATGTGAATAAACTACCCCAGGGTTGTACCGGCTGCTCAGCAGCCGGAGAATCCGCCACGTCCCCTATGGGAACGTCAAGCCCCCATTCGTTCATTCTGGGGGTGGCAACAAATGTCTGCCGAGCCAAGGAGGCTCATCGCGCCCTCGTTCATTCGAGGACGAGGAGAATGAGAGTCGCGAGAAGGAGGGAAGTGATGCGCGGTCAGAGTCTGACGCTGCATCTGGCTCGGAGGGCTCCTCTAAGAGCCCGGAGCGGGTAGTGGTGGGGGCTATTGGGCCTGCTGCGGCCCAAACTGGCGGGATGGCCACGACCCGAAAAATCGGTCGGCAGGGTGGGTTCCGAGGAAGAGGCGGAGGGCTCACCACCCACGAGGACAGGGATTATATCAGAGCAAGTCCAGCCGAGCCAGCCCAGCGAGCCGGGAGGCTCGCCACGAAGGGACGCCGCCCTGAAGTGGCCAGCCGCAGCACGGTTCTTTCAGAGTCGTCAGGTGGTGAGCCGGATGCCGCTGGCGGTTCCAAATTGGAACGATCGGCCAGGTTTGCGGAAGTCGTGGTTGCCGCGATCAAGAATGTGGCCTCTAAAGACAAGCCCGTATCCGCAGCCACGGCCTCCATTATGGAGGCAGCGGAGGCCATTCATTTCGGGCCTCCACCGGACGGTATGTCTGAGATGCGGGCGGAGGTCGCCCGCCTGACTACCGTCATGGAGCTTCTCCGAAAGGAGAACGAGGAGTTCCGGGCAGATCTGGCCAAGAGCCGAGGAGCGGGCCACAATAAGCGAGCCAGCCGGCCTAGGGCCAGCGAAATGCGGCCTCGTATGCCGCCACCGCGGCCAAACCAGGGTCCTCGAGACAGACGCAAAGTGGGGCCGTGCCTGCGCAGACGGCGAGGGCCCCATCCCTGACGGCGAGACGGCCGCCCCCGCCTTTAAAGCGCCTTCTAAATCTCCTCCGAACGACGCCGAATGGCAAATAGTTGGGGAGAAGGGGAAGGCGGGTAAGGCAGCAAGAGCAGCCAAAAGAAAACAGAGGCGGCAGCGGCGCAAGGAGCGAAGCGTCGCGGCTAGGCTCCGTGCCCCAAAGTCCACAGCTGTAGTGATCACACTACAGCCGGAAGCGGAAAAGAAGGGCACGACCTACCGCGAGGTGCTCGCCAAGGCGAAGGCGGCGGTGAACCGCGGCGAGCTCGGCGTCACCAATGGCCTCCGACTAAGGGTCACTGCGACTTGGGCCCGGATGCTGGAGGTCCCAGGTGCAGCCAGCGGCCCGACCGCGGACGCTTTGGCCGAAAAGCTCAGGGGCTGGCTGCCTGAATGCGGACGAGGCTGAGTGTCCAGACCAACGAAGTGCGCTGATATGCGCATCCTGGGCCTGGTTGACTCCGTGACGGAGGAAGAGGTGGTGGCTGCCGTTGATAGGACTGGGACACCCCCCTCTGCCGAGCAGGTTAATGCGGGCACCATTCGTCCTGACTTCACGGGGATGCGAGCTATAACGGTGAGCTGCTCCATGACGGCGGCCCAAAACATTGCCGGAGAGGGCCGAAGGCTCCTGGTGGCTGGGTTTCCTTGCAGGTAAAACTGCACTGCTGGAGCCCAGACCTCTGAGGTGCTTCTGCTGCCAGGTGGGCAACCACGTGGGAGTGCAATGCACCTCGGCGGTGGATCGCAGCAGTTAATGCTTCCGTTGTGGTCACAAGGCTGGCTCGTGCAATGCTGCGCCGCACTCCTTCACATCACCGGGTTGGCAGTAAGGCCTGCGATCCACCAGCCAAAGCCAGGGGCAGGGGCAAGCCATCCGCCAGTGCCCCCCCCCCCCCCCCCGGATAACTGGGTGGGGGACTTGGATGGTTTGGTGGCCATCATTGACGGGCTCGCGTCGGCCCGTCCCGAGGTCACGGCTGGGTAGCCGCCCTCGTAGACGGGATTGGCATTGTGTTGGAGCGTATTTTCCGCCTAACAAGAGTCTCGCCGACTTCGAGAGCTTCCTTGTCGAGTTGGGTGCCGTCGTGGGCCCACTCCATCTTCGCCCGGTACTGTTGCTCGGAGATCTCAACGCCAAGTCTACGGCGTGGCGATCTCCGGTGACCGATGCTAGGGGTGAGGTAATGGAGGAGTGGTTAGTCACGACTGGCCTGGCCGTCTTAAACCGGGAATCGGTTCATCGTGCGTGCGGCAGCGGGGTGGGTCAATAGTGGACGTGTCGTTCGCTAGCCCTGCTGTCGCGAGCCATGTTCGCGACTGGCGTGTCGCCGTGGAGGTGGAGACGTTGTCGGATCATCGTTACAGCCGTTTCGACGTCTCCGCCCAGACCACAGGCGGCCGCAGGTCGAACGGACGGCCCGCGCTGGGCGCGCAAGCGCATCGACAGGGAGCTTCTCGAGGAGGTTGCTATTGTCCAGTCCTGGATCCGGGAGTCGGCAACAAACAGACGTCGAACAGGAGGCGCTGTGGTTCCGCGTGGCGATGGCGCAAATTTGCGACGCGTCCATGCCCCGAGTCCACACACAGTCGGCAAGGCGCCAGGTGTACTGGTGGTCCGCCGAAATCGCGCAGTTACGCGTCGCGTGCGTGGCGGTTGACGCCAGTACACCCACTACCGGAGGAGACGTCGTCGGGTCCCTGACGAAGAAGCCGCGCTGTATGAGGTGTACCGCGCGGCAAAGGAGACTTTATGGCTGGCCATCGGCGAGGCGAGGACGAGAGCCAGGAAGGAGATGTTGGAGACTCTAGACGGGGATCCGGGGGGGCGCCCCTATCAAGCGGTTCGAGGGAAACACAGAGCCGCGTCGCCTTACGGAGAGTCTCCAATCCGAGCTGCTGGAGGAGGTAGTTGCAGCCTTTTCAGTTTTGCCCACAGCCGCAGAGTCTTCAGAGGAGAACGCCATCAGCGTCGCAGAGGTGACACAGGCAGAGATGGGGGCGGCCGTGATACAGCTCCGGGCCAAGAACGTGGCTCCGGGGCCCGACGGGATTCAAGGCCTAGCGCTAGCCCTCGCTCTGAAGGAGCTGGAGCCCCAGCTAAGAGGACTCTTCATAGCGTGCCTTGAGCGGGGCCAGTTTCCCACTTTCTGGAAAACCGGTCGCTTGGTCCTGCTCAGGAAGGTGGGGCGCCCTGCTTACTCGCCGTCCGCGTACCGGCCCATAGTGCTGCTAGACGAGGTGGGTAAGCTGTTTGAGCGGGTGATCGCAGCCCGCCTCGTCGGCCACTTGTGCAGAGAGGGGCCGGAACTGGACGAGAGCCAGTTTGGGTTTCGGCATGGGCGCTCCACCATCCACGCTATATCGTGGGTGAGAGTCCTGGCGGAGGCAACGTTGTCCCGGGGTGGGGTGGTGGTGGCGGTGTCCTTGGACATCTCCAACGCCTTCAACACCCTGCCCTGGAGTTGTATTCGGGAGGCACTGCGGTATCATCGGGTGCCTCTCTACCTCCGCCGCATCGTTGGTGCTTATCTGGCGGAGAGGTGTGTCACATACGAGGGAGAGAGCCTTGCGCCCTCACGCCCCTAGCGCAGGAGACGCCCTGGGCGTCGGGAATTGTAAGCAGATTCCCGGCCACCGTAGACGCGGGCTTGCGGACGGCGAGCAATGGGTAGCTCGCCGTCCGGTAAGGATCGCCCGGGTAGATGGTGGGTCGTGTTCCACGCGCGCCTCAAAGAGATGTCAGCACCAAATGACGGGGTCCGATAGGGCCGACGCCTCAGGGTCGCGGGGAATTCGAAAGAGAAACTGTGGCCCTGGAACAGGCAACTGACGGAACACGGGTGGGTTTTAGTCAGTAAAAGTTTGACACGCCCTCCCGCTCCACCCAGAGCGGGAGAAGTCATTTGATGATTTCCCACCCAAAAAAAAAGGCTGCACCTGTGTGCTGAAGCGTTATCATGGTGAAGTAGGATTACGCTTTAGGAGCGCTTTTGAAAAATATTTATCAAAAACAGGCAAAAAAACGACATATTATTAAGTCATTATACACATATTATGTGTTATATATATTATGTGTATTGTGATTTCTATTGAACACTGCGTATTCTTTTTGGACATCCCAAATAAATTAATTTCTTTAAAAAAAGGCTTCTCCATATACGATGTTAGAACCTCTCTAACATTAGCTTGCCCCCTCGAAGGACCTCCTACAAACAGTTGCCCGTGTGAAAAGCTACCCATTTAGTAAGATCATCTGGTTATGGCTGCCATTTTGGATTTTAATTTGTGATTTTCGGCACCGGCGCGGCGCCGCACTATGTGGAGGTGCCTAAGAGGGCCTGGCCATAAATACATTTTGTAAAAATCGGCGCAGGTACTCGTATTATACCTCAAACTGTAGCTAAGAAGTTAATCTACTATATTATACAGAAATTATGTATGTGGTCGGTACTGGTTTATAAAAAAGATCATCTAAACACGATCATTCCTAAACTATCACAAAACGATCTGAATTTGTATTTTTTTCAAGATTATTTTCTAGCCACCTAGCAATGAAAACTATACAAGTATTATACCATTACAGAAAGCTTATACTATGTACTTTTGACTGATATGCATAAAAATGCTATATATGTGTAAATATATTTACTAGAAATATTTATCTCGTGACATATCATTTTTGCGTACCTGAAACTTTCAATTAGAGTTTTGACAGTTGCCGAAATTTGCCGAAGGTCTGGAAATTATGTTATTTGATAGGAAATTTAATATTATAATAAAATAAGAAAAGAAAAGTTGCAATTTCGTTGCACAACATATGTTAATCTATTATAGCATAAAACAGTAAAAAATCCTACAAATACGTAGGTGATGCTATTTGACTACTTGCTTATTATAGGTCTTATTTGTGACATTTTATTTATTGCGGTTTACGTTAAGATAATGTATCGAGTGTTTCCCACCATTTTTTAGTTCACATACATAATAAATTATCAATTATACATATCGTAAACCGCATAACCACACAATGATAATTCGTTCTTTCTACCACAATTTTGCACACGTTTCAAATCAATATTTTTATATAAAATAGGGATTCTGAATACTCAATAATTACATACTGTTTTTCGTTCGTCATTGTCGTTACTTAAAGTGTAGTAACCTAACCATCTACCTTCTCGCAACAATGAGTGAATTCAACTGTACCAGACGTGACTTATGTCTTGTTTTAATTGAAAGTGACGGGAATTATGTTTTTTTTTTTTTTGTATGGCATCTCGTAGTTGACCTTGAGAGGTCGTGACTACTTAACCGGACTATAGGGATTATGTTGTTGCTTTAACAAGTTATATACGGAATAATTTTACCAACTTTTCCGAGGCAAACATCGCTAAGATTGTAGCAAGTGTGCAAAAAAATCTTATTACAAACTTTCGTCAACGTTACACAAAATCTGGCAGAAATAAGCAAATATTTTTAAACAAGAATAGCGTTTGGTTGGACGTCATATTTACTGTGAATCTGGAAGAACTTACTTGTGAATCCGAACCTTCGACATCGACAGGAAAGCGAGGACGCCCTTCGAAAACCTACGAAGACAGTTCCGATAGAACACAAAGACGAAAAAACAAGGAGTTGCTTGAAACATGTGGCCTTGATTTTATACTGAATTCATATCTTCAGGGATTGAGATCTCAAGGGGAAACCGAAGAAGCATTCATTGTCGAAATTTTACGAGTATTGCCCATGGAAAAAAAAGTGATATACGTCAAAATCTCCTAAACGAACCGGCACATTTAACAGCGTACTCTAAAGACGAAGCTCTCAGTATTTACATCGAGTTGGACCTTAATATGGCACAGTATGAAAACATGAGGAGTTACTTAATCGCGAAGAATTGCTTATTATTTCCATCATACAAATCAATTCAGGAAGCTAAAGGAAAGTGCTACGCACCAAGATCAAGCGTAGAAATTAATAATATTAAAGCAAAGGTGAAACTTCAAGATCTGCTGGATCACACTATTGCAAGAATTTTACAAATTGATGGTGTATACAAAGTTGGCAAAACACATTTAATGCTTTATTCTAAATGGGGCTGTGATGGTTCAAGCGGACAAAGTGAATACAAGCAAGTCTTAGTTAAAAAGAGAGTTAATTTCTGACACTAATTTATTTATAGCTTCATTAGTGCCTCTGAAACTTATAAATATTAATACAAATGAAACTATGTGGGAAAACCCTGTTCCATCATCAGTAAGATTTTGTAGGCCCATTTTAATAGAGTTTTCAAAGGAGACACCTGAAAAGACAAGAAGTGTAGTTAATGAAATTGAAGCTCAAAAGGACGCTCTTACACCGACTTTAGTCAATATAAATGGAGAAGGTATCGAAATTAAACATACATTATTTTTAACCATGGTTGACGGGAAAGTGGCTCAAGTTTTGTCAGAAACTTCATCAGGTGCTGTGTGCACTATTTGTGGTGCAAGACCAACAGAGATGAATAATTTAGAAAAAGTGCAAAATAAACACGTTGATGAAAATATTTGCTGGATTCGATTTATGGAGTTAATTTTACATCCTATAATCTAGGCTTCGAAAAATGGTCTGCTACAACAAACGAAAACAAAGATTTGAAAAATCAAAAGAAGGCATATGGACAAAGAAGGTTCAGAGAAGAACTTGGTTTAAATATAGATAAACCTAAACAAGGTACTGGTAACAGCAATGACGGTAATACAGCTAGAAGATTTTTTCAAAATTATCAGTGCAGTGCAGAAATTACTGGTGTGGACGAGGAATTGATTAAACGATTTTATGTTTTACTTCAAGTTATGTCAAGTGGAAAAGTTATTAACTCTACAAAATTCGGTCAGTATGCTTTGGATACAGCACAAAGATATGTTAATAAATATATGTGGTATTATATGCCATCATCTGTCCATAAAGTCCTAATTCACGGTGAAAGCGTCATTCGGCATTATTCAGTGTTACCCCTAGGACAACTTTTCGAAGATGCGCAGGAATCAAGGAACAAAGACTATAAACGATTCAGACTTCATCATGCTAGGAAATGCTCTAGAATAGCTACAAATGAAGATGTTCTACATACACTTTTGTATACTTCGGACCCTTACATAACAAGTTTAAGAAAACCATCTAGTCAAAAGTCTATGGAACTTATAGATGAAGCTTTAGAGTTAGTTGAATAATACAGTGTTTTTTTTTTAGTTAAAAGTAATGGTACATAATAATAGCAGAAATCATTTTAAGAGTTTAATTTGTGTTTATTATAGCATTTAAGGTCATATTATTTAAATATAGTCATAAATTTCTGAACATTTTTCAACATTTCAAGTTTACTATTTTTTTTAGACGATAAACATATGATTATATCCATTAATTGTATATTATTTAAAAGTACATTTATTCAAGAATACACAAAAAAAAAATCAGCAGCAAATCTATGAAAACATGGAAGTTATGGATTTATGACCCGAAACCGACTCAATCTCCACATAGTGCGCCGCAGCGGCGCTCTCAAAAACGATAAAGATGACACCCATAACCAAAATGTTGCCTCTTTTCACTCCGGAAAAATTACAACCCCATTTAAGAATTAATGCAGTTTTAATGTGTCCACCGTTATGTAAAACTTAAAAAACAATACAAACGACTTCTATAAAAACCACTACAAATTTTATTAGCGATCCCAGCACACTTTCGAAAAAGTTACTTACGTTTTTAGTGATCCCAGCACACTTTCGAAAAAGTTGCTTACGGCTTTAGCGAAACCCAGCACACCTTCGAAAAAGTTGCTTACGCCTTTTTATTTTATTAGCGATCCCAGCACACTTTCGAAAAAGTTACTTACGTTTTTAGTGATCCCAGCACACTTTCGAAAAAGTTGCTTACGCCTTTAGCGAAACCCAGCACACTTTCAAAAAAGTTGCTTACGCCTTTTTATTTTATTAGCGATCCCAGCACACTTTCGAAAAAGTTGCATACGCCTTTTTATTTTATTAGCAATCCCAGCACACTTTCAAAATAGTTGCCTATGCCTTTTTATTTTATTAGTGATCCCAGCACATTTTCGAAAAAGTTGCTTACGCCTTTTAGCTTATTAGCGATCCCAGCTCACTTTCATAAAAGTTGCTTACGCCTTTTTTCATTTTACTAACTCAATAATTATTTGATGAGCACATTGACTCATCGTTCACATTGACTCATCGTTATTGGCTGTCAACGGCTATAACTGCATTTTCTGCAGCCTCCCGATTCCACAATCGTATCCTGTGTTTTGGTATTGTTTGAAATGTTTTCTTTTCAATGTTGTTAACTTTATATCTGTCTTGAGGTAAACACTATTCAATAGTGTATGGTCCATTGTACCTCTGATCAAATTTTCCCAACCGGGTTCGTTGTCGCTGAACGTAAACAATATCACTTCTTTTAGATTCATATATTTACGTCGCATTTTACCGAAACGTTGTTTCGTTTTCAAGGCGTTGTTTCTTAGCCACTCTTCGGCTGTGTTTCGTAATTATTGTATATCAATGTTTGATTTAATTTCGGGGAGAAGTATTTAATTTTCGAATTTCTGGAACTTCTGAACGTATTCCAGTAAGAAGTTCTATTGGAGTACAAACGGTACTTTTCTGAACAGTAGTATTTAGGGTCTGTAACTGTATTTTATACTCACTTCGCAAGCTAAAAGATTTAATACTGTGACTACATATAGTTCAGCTTGCCCATTAGCTCTACAAGCTCCGGAAGCGATAAAATATCCATACGTTTCAATAGCTCTTGGGTTTGTCTGCTTGCAAAGTTCGTTCCCTTATCAGTTATGATTCGCTTTGTAGTGCCGAACAAACTGAGTTGAGGTTCAAGAGCTCTGATGAGCTCAAGCCCTGTTAGGTTTTCGATAGGTATCAATATTGTAAACTTTGTGTAAGCATCCACCAGTAGTTATAAATTATCTATAGCGGTCGTTGGTAGTTCCAAATGGTCCTGTACAGTCAGCATGTACTGTGTGAAATGGTATCGGTAATTTTGCTATGGGATGTAACAGGCCCTGTTTTGGCCCATTTGGTCGCTTTGATGATAGACTTATGATGCAATGACTGACGTATTTTCGCACAAAAGGCGTAAATCCAGGAAACCAGTATTTAGTTTTCATTGACTCCACTTGACTCCACTTTCTTTTGTCTACTCCAATACGACATTGTTCGTCATGAAAAAATCTAGTTAAGTTGAATCGAGCTGCCGATGGTACATAGTATCTTTTTTTTTCTTTTTTCTTTTAAAACTCTCATCAAGATACCATCTTGCATCGTATATTCTTTCAAACTATCAGGATTTTCTTGTATTCTCCTTATTATATCAATCACTTCCCCATCTTGTTTTTGAGTAGCTTCTAACCATGCAATCTGATCATTTACTAGCACTTCTTCCAATTTATTTAATGGTGGGTTTCTGCTTAGGATATCGACATGTTGTATGTTACTACCTTTCTGATATTCAATTTTGAAGTTGAAATCTTGTATATACGACCACCATCTAGCCACTCGTGGTAATAAATATATTTTCGTTGATGTTAATATCACAGCGTTACAATCTGTAATTAATTTGAAACTCTGAAATATTTTAATGCATTTACTATAGCAAGTGTTTCTAATTCGTTGTTGTGATATTTGGACTCTTCCGGTGAAGCTCTTTTGCTATAGTAAGAGACAACATGAAGATCCTGATTGTGTTTTAGGAATAATATTGCACCAAATCCAATGGAACTTGCATCAGTGTGCAATTCTGTTTCTCTGTATGGATCAAAAATTACTAATAGAGGTCGCGAAGAAAGCTTATTAATAATATGTCGCCGCGTTTTTTTACATTCTTCAGACCATTTAAAGACGGTATTCTTTCGCAGGTGTGTTATAACAGGTGTGTTATACATGCCGTTTTTGTTGCGAATTCTGGTATAAATTTACGAAAGTAGCTAGCGAGTTCCATTAATTGTCTCACTTGTTTTACATTTTTTGGTATTGGAGCATTTTTTGTGCCTCAATTTTGGTTTCTCCAGGTCGAATTCCTTTTTCAGAAACTGTTCTTCCTAGGTACTCAATTTCAGTTTTCAAAAACTTGCACTTCTTTAAGTTTAGCGTAAATAATGCATCATCTAATGCTTTTAGCACTAAACTAAGCCCCTTTATTCCTTCACCCATGCTAGTTGAGGGCACGATGACGTCATCTATGTAAACAAGAGCTATACCGTTTCTCAAAGTTCCTAGTGCGTTATTAACAGCTCTTGGAAACACACTGGGTCCATTACAAAGACCAAACGGTACTCGTAACCACTCTTATTGACCATCAGGAGTTACGAAGGCAGTTTTCCCGTGAAACATATTCGATAACTTATTTATTTAATTTTTGTTGTGAGTAAGCATCAATTATTAAATCACTCCAAAAGTTTCATTACGAGTCGAATTCATTCACGCCCGAATATTAACATTACATCTCCATAGACACTACCATTATTATTGGAATTAATATTATTGGCCGAACTTTGCACCTTTCAGAGGCATCGTCCTTTCAAAACCGGTATTTTAATACGTAAGTACTTGCCTATCTACCTATTCTAACTACTTATACCATTCCTTATAGCATGAAATTCTCATGAGAAATAATTTATGTTTTATAGTTCGACACCATTTCAATTCCTAACAATTTCACGGATTATCTGATAGACACTTATTTTTTCTATTAATCTAACAATTTAAATATTATTTTTGTGAAATGAAAGTTCTATATTTCAACATCGCCGTGAAAAATTGTCAAAGTTGCCGAAATAATGACGAACAGACTCTATCATTCATTTTAGGTACCAGCCGTAATGGGCATAATTTGTGTTAAATGGTGCATCAGCCTAGTTTGTCTTCCATTCATTTATCACAATTATTATTAATTTATTATATATTTAATGGTAAGTAAATAACTTATAAACTAAGCCCCACAAAACCGTAGTACGTAATGGTTTGACTGTGGGGTCGTTGAGTCGCTATATACTCATTCTTAAATGTCGTACTAATTAATCTATAGTTAGCACTTTAACACATTTCTAAATAATATCTTTATTTTTACTACTATTTATACTCGCTTCACTCCTTATGTCTGCCGGCAGACTGTTAAATAAATATGGTATTCGTTTTTTTTGGGTTCTGTCACCAAAGTTATTAGTGACTCTGGGTACATTGAATCTGCCAGCAGCCAAAGATCTTGTATTATGGTTGTTGATTATGTGAGTTAAGTTATGTTCTTGGGTACCATGGTGGTTAACTGCTAAAAACAGATCGGTAGAATTTTACATATTTTAAATAGTTTACTATAGTAGTTTCAAGAATCGATTTTGGAGAGCTTCTAAATTTTCCAAGTTAGTTTTCAATGTTAATCCATTGCTGTCAAGAGTATATCTCATAATATAATCTACTTATGACATGTATAAACATCTTAATATGCTAATAGGAACCTTATTTACTACAAATGTAGTCGTATGTGTTGGGACCAAGAAAACTTCACATTTATTTTCATGCCAAGGTCAAGGTAGGTTACACAGTCAACTCTCTCAATAGGTTTACAATTACAGTCCAGTAAGTTATAATGGTGGCACATATAATTGTGGGTAAATAAAGATGAGAGAATTAACAATAATTTAGTTTTATCAGCGTTTAACAAAATGCCATTATCGTGCGACCATTTAACAACAGCGGCTTGTTGAACTAGCCTACCAGCTAGTTCAACAAGCTATAGACGCTGTCTATCGTATAAGTTAGTTCCGGAGCGAAGTATGCACAAGTCATCTGCAAACATATACGCTGAACAATGCTTCAGCACTCGGCACAAGCTGTTAACATGCTGATAACAAATTAACGAGGTTTGTCTTCTGTGTTTTCTAATTAAATGTAAATAGGCAACAGTTTTTTGGCTCGGCGTACCTACCTTCTGCACTTTTAACTTTTACACTACTTTTAACTATTTAAGTACTTGTCTAAAAATGTGCAAGTTATTATCGCTCCGAATGTTATTAAAATATCGATTATTATTTCAATGTATTCAATCTTAGTATTTCATTTGATTTAGTTTCGTAAACCATGAAAATTTATAAATCTATTTCCGAGAACTGTATAGAAAGCAATTCAGCAGTTAAATAATAACAATTTGATCTTCATTATGCTGGTTCATTATAACGGTGCCACAAATTACATTAAAGTTTTCGATCATTTTATCCTCGATCAATAAAACATTTGCCGCGTTTATTTTTCATAATCTTAAATACCATCTAGTGTTGTCTTTGTTACTGTCGAAGCAACTTTCAATTTACTTTCTTATTTCAAGCTATACACTGTTACATCCAACAACGATTTCCTACTTCTGTCAAATTAAAGACTATGTAGATCTCTATCAAAGTGTTTAGTTAACTGGCCAGGCATGGTTGTAAGGTTGCGTAAATATTAAATGCGTATTCAAGCCAGATTTAGGCAAGTCATGTTTTTGTTCAAATGTCTTAAAAAAGGCATTAATCATAATCATAAGTGAAAGTGTTAATCAGGCTAATCTCTGAATACACGCTGTCTGGTTCTTTGTATGAGATCATATTGTCACTAATAATAGCCTAATCGGATGTAAAGCCAAAGTTGCAAGACACGCGCGAACAACAAATATTTTTGAACGTAGGCTCCAAGGCGCTCACCCACTCTAAGGCGGAGTCGATCCGGCTTTTGTATTCTGGTCATCGTTCTTTAATGTATCGAAGCCATCGAAGGTCGTGATATTCGGTTTTAGTGGCCATAAAAATACTTCATTCATATCATTACCAAAAGAAAAGATGTTTAAAAAGTGTTGTTGACATCAAACACGTGTCTTTCACATGTGTGTTTGCTGAAGATTAACAATAAATATCAATATCGAACTATTGATATTTATTGTTATGATTCGTGAGCTAATTTCGCCATCTGTGTGCAGATGAGAATCAATCAAATGATTGATGCATTTAAACTCCAGCTTATTGAGTTCATACTCATCGGAGTAGTGGCAATTGAAAAAGTCTCGCATCATTCTGCTAATAAACAGTACAATGACATCGCAATAGCTCTTAGCAAGTAGGTATTGTTTAATTATCGTGTTTCCCTTCTCTAAGTATTAGCTGAATAAAAATAAAACGTATTGCTAATGTAATTGCCCCCCTATATTTTTAAACGTAAAAACTCTTCGTTTGGTTTAGCCATGTAGCCATCCAAAAGTGAAACGCTTTAGAAACAGCTTTTAGTAACTAATACTTTATTTCACTAAGTTCTCGAGGCCTAAAAGCAATTCCTCTAAAAGCGAGTTATTTCCTAAATTCCATACAAAACTGTCAAATAGATGAATTGCGTGCTATACACACGAATAGTATGTACGCAGAAAATATTAAGAATTGTCAGTTTGTGACCATTTTACGATTTCTGATAAGATCTAAAATACATATTATCCTCCTATGATTCTGTCAAAGGGGCCTTTTTAGGCCCCAGCTCGACCTTTAATTTAAATAGGTAGGTTACTCCTTATGTAACTTTGCTAAAATAAGATTGAGCTAAGTGCTTGCGGTCTACTTACGCAAATAAAACCATGCCGGTTTCGATCAATAGGAAATTAGCATCATCAATCATGCATTCCCTTCTTTTGACCGACATTCCCTTCCGTGAGCCGTCCCTATTCTCATATACTATGAGTTATTTTTACAAGTAGTAGGACTTCATGAAATCAAGGTTGCACATTTTCCTAATGCTACGCTAAAACTTGACTGTGGGTACTATGAGGGGTGATTGATAAGGACTTCATGAAATCAAGGTTGCACATTTTCCTAATGCTACGGTAAAACTTGACTGTGGGTACTATGAGGGGTGATTGATAAGTACTTCATGAAATCAAGGTTGGACATTTTCCTAATGCTACGGTAAAACTTGACTGTGGGTACTATGAGGGGTGATTGATAAGTACTTCATGAAATCAAGGTTGCACATTTTCCTAATGCTACGGTAAAACTTGACTGTGGGTACTATGAGGGGTGATTGATAAGTACTTCATGAAATCAAGGTTGCATATTTTCCTAATGCTACGGTAAAACTTGACTGTGGGTACTATGAGGGGTGATTGATAAGTACTTCATGAAATCAAGGTTGCACATTTTCCTAATGCTACGGTAAAACTTTATCTTTGGGTACTACGAGGGGTGATTGATACCGTAAGTTTTAAGGCATTATTTTTTTCGAGACAGTGTGTTTTTCGGCATTGCTTATTTCACATCGACACACTTAGCCCAACGATTTTCCAACTTTTTAAGCCCTACGAAAAATAGGTTACGTCAAACTCTGCAAAATATGCCTCAGTTTCGGCAATGACCTCTTCGTTTGTTGTGAATCTCTTTCCGCCAAGCCATTTTTTCATATTTGAAAACATAAATAAATCTGGAGAATACGGTGGATGCGGCAGTAATGTTTCATCATCATCATTCAGCGGTATTGTGTCCACTGCTAAGTCTTTCCCAAGCGTCGCCACATAACGGTAGGAATGGCTTTCATTTAGACAGTTCAACAACATTCATTGCGTTATTTAAGTTATGGAGCAGACAATTTTTATAACATATGAAGCAATGGCTCTGCAATATCCTTCAAAATGACTAATGTTATGATTGATAGTGTGTTACGCAATTAGGGTGCTGGTCCAGTCCATATTATGTTTACAATCCGTCAATATCTAATAAAATATTATATAAAAATCCTTATTAAAGCTATTAAGATTAAAGAATGACAAGTTCATAAAATGTAAATCAATGGGATCATATGAATATAAAGGGTTATATTGATTATTTTGATGATTATAATCTGTAAATACATCCTTGTTCCGGTTGCGAATCATATTTTGTTCAACATACAACCTGACACTGACCCACAAATTGCGAAAAACGTAAGAAAATTTCAATTTTGAATTCTTTAACTGTATGTAGACTGCCAGTCTACGGATAATGTTAGTAAATACAAAGTGTTGACTTTGACGTCTGAATTCCATTAAAAAGTGTGTGGGATTACGATTTTAGACGTCAAAGTCAACACTTTGTATTTGCTAACATTATCCGTAGACTGGCAGTCTACCTACAGTTGATATCTTCATTCATGTAACATTTAGAAGTTCAATGCATTTGACGCTTACGCGATGCCATGTTTCGATCTCTAATCGAATATTTATTGCAATGTACGAGGGCGGGTCAACGTAGTCTCCCTTGAGCTATATACACGTTGTCCAACGCTTCTCCAATTTTTTTATCCCTTTTAAAAAATATAATTTGTCGAGGTCCTCAAAATAGGCCTTTGTTTGCGAGATGACTTCATCATTGGAGTCAAATCTTTTTCCACCAAGCCATTTCTTCAGGTTTGGGAACAAGAAGTAGTCACTCGGAGCCAAATCTGGAGAATAGGGCGGATGAGGGAGCAATTCATAGCCCAATTCATGGATTTTTGCCATGGCAATTGCACATGTGTGCACCCTTGCATTGTCTTGGTGGAAAAGAACTTTTTTCTTGGCCAAATGAGGTCGGTTTTTTTTCAAATCGTCATTGAATCGGTCCAATAAGTTGGCATAATATTCCCCATTGATTGTTCTTCCCTTTTGAAGGTAGTCAATGTGGATTATCCCGCGTGCATCCCAAAAAACAGTCGCCATAACTTTATTGGCTAACAAACCCACCTTGGCCTTCTTTGGCGCAGATTCACCCTTAGAAACCCACTGTTGTTTGGTCTCTGGTGTGTTGTGATGGATCCATGTTTCGTCCACGGTTACAAAACGGCGCAAAAACTCCTCCATATTGCGATTAAACAACGCCAAACCTTCCTGTGAAGTTGTTACACGATTGCGTTTGTGGTCGACTGTGAGCAAACGCGGCACCCATCTTGCGGAAAGCTTTCTCATGCCCAAGTGATCATTCAAAATTGAAACTCCTGAGCCATGCGAGATCCCTAGGGCTTCCACAATCTCTTGCACTTTCAATCTTCGGTCGGCCAACACCATATCGTGAATTTTTTCGATTGTTTCGGGTGAAGAGACCTCAACTGGGCGTCCAGGACGTTCGGCATCTTCAGTGCTTGTACACCCACAACGAAATTCAGTAAACCACTTTTTTACCATTGAAATCGATGGTGCAGAGTCCCCATAGTATTTATCAAGCTTAGCCTTGGTCTCGGTAATGGTTTTTTTTCGCAAAAAATAATGCTTAATAAGCACACGAAATTCACTTTTTTCCATTTTTTCCTCAAATTACTGGGTAGTCTGATAAAGATAGCTGTCAAACACAAACTAACTGACGCAGCAAGTTCAAATTTTGACAGGAGTCAACTGACAGATGCCTGTTGACAGGAGTAGTGTTGCTTTTTCAGTAAAGAGGTCAGAAATTCAAAAAGTCACGGACTTATTGACCCGCCCTCGTATACAATGTAGCTTTTCACTTCGCAAATAGAAGTCACGTCTAAGCTTTTATCGGCATGGTTCCGAGTCATCTGTACACGGAAGCATGATGCACCTCACTGTTTCTATTTGTCTTTTTTTTTTTTGTATGGCATCACGTAGTTGACCTTGAGAGGTCGTGACTACTTAACCGGACTATCCTGTAGCTGCCTTAAGCGGACTCAAAGCCTCCAGCCAGGGGCGTAAAACTACTTACATTACTAATCGAACGCTCGCTAAGTGCACCCCCTGTGTGGTACGGACCTCGGCTTAGGGCGTCGCTGACGGGAGGACAGCAAGATGGGACAGGCTGGATCAGATTTGGTTTGGCACTTCGTCGAGCAAGGGTCGGGGGGGACAGTTACGTCGGGATCTTCGCGAGGAACCTCGGCGGCGAGGTCGGAATGTCGGTCTGTGTTTGTGCACTGTACTGGTGGCCCTACTGCTCTCCTAGTATAATCAGCCTATAACGTTCCCACTGCTGGGACACAGGCCTCCTCTCTATGAGAGGTAGTGAGCCGTAATCCACCACGCGGGCTCAGTGCGGGTTGGTAGATGTCACATGTCTTCGAATTTTTGGTTCTAGGGCATGCCGGTTTCCTCACGATGTTTTCTTTCACCGTTTTGAGAGCAGTGGTGATTAAATTATATACACAAAGTAAAGCGCCTGCTTGGGTTCGAACTCACGACCTACAACTCGTAAGTCGGGACCGTTACCACAGGGCCACCACTGCTCTCCTGAATGAGAGTTATGTGGTCATCGGGATCGGTGAGGACATGCTTGGGACGGCGGACATGACTAATGGAGGAGGGAATGACAACCAGAGGGTTGCGGTGATTCGCGGCGGTCTCGAAGAAACGCTTTGAAATGCGTTTCATGAACTGGCGGATAGTGGGAATCTTGAGGTCAACGTGAAGGATCTCATTGCGAACGTACCAGGAAGAGCCTGTAATCCTACGGAGGAACTTGTTCTGGAGGGTCTGCATTCTATTGAAGCGATGGGGCTTGGCGTGTGCAAAGACTGCACTGGCATATGTCATGATCGGGCGGATGCACGCTGTGTAGATACGCATTTTGCACTTTAGTGACAATTTGCTACGTGCATTTAGGACAAAGTGAAGTCTACCTAGAGCGAAGGCGGCGCGCGAACGAGCCGCCTTAATGTGCTCTGAAAAAGAGAGGTGTTCATCGAGCACTACACCCAGATATTTGGCTCGCTTCTCCCAAGGGATCGGCTTGCCGAACATGGTGATTGGTCGAGTTCTATTTGTCTTTTTCAGTCTCTTTTATATACATGTCATCTACCTGTACATTGACGATATTTACGAAATAAATATTGCTTGTCGTTTTACACTATACTTACTTAAAAACAGAATGTCGCCAACACACATTCCGAATGGTTTTGGTCACCTGTTGCAGTGAATACATTTGAGTAAATTCTGTTACCACATCATTCACGTTAACTTTGTCATGCCCGTCAACATATGCTCCAAGTGCTCCAACTTATGTCGTTTTATTGGCTTACACACTATTATTAAATATAATTCAATTTATATCTATTCTTCATCGATGGCACGTCGTGTCCAGATTGTCCTTTATAGTATGTATTAACATATTCGATGCAGCCGTCAACCTTGGGATATATATAAATAATTGTGATTCGTTATGTTAGGTGCATATTGTAATAGCCCATTAAAACAAATCTTCTGTAAACTGGACTCTCGTTCTAAAACACTGCATATCAATAGAGACAACATTTTATGCACATGACAAGTTATATAATCACTTAACATCTATCTAATTCTAGTTGTTCTATCGATGCAAATATAAAACGTGTCGCCTATTTTCCTTGTCACATGCAGTATTGGAGCTACAGTATTACTAGCATGAATAAACTTAGCGATTTCTAATAATGGAGTCATCTAAAATAAGGTTGCTATATTTAATCCCGTTGCTACTTTCGCAGTGATCCTTGTCAATCTGGCCGTCGTATTTTTAACAACGGTTATATAACCAGTCGATACGAAAGTCTGATCAGCTTCGGGTTCATTGTGAAACGAGTGTATTGTTTTATACTGGACTTAAAAGCTGGCTAGCGTGTGAGTCAGTTACGTCAGGTCCTTGTTTTGAGTGTCAAATGACAATAATGGGTCATAAACAGGTTTTGCGAGGCCTGCTCGTATTACGCCGTGGTTGGGTTTCGGGCATGTGAATCAACTGAATGGACCGCTTAGGCACTTGTTCCTCCTAGCCTTTGTTAACACAACAACTAGGAGAAACGTGCGCCTAAACCAGTATGTATGATGTCATAATCTCAATCAAACCAGGGACTAAGACTTTCTTTAGGATCTTTCTAATTCACCTAGTTTGTCAAGCTCGTCATAAATATTTTTATCTATTCGTACTTAATTTTCATCATTGTCATTAAATCATTCTATTACTGCATTTGTATTTTTTTTTTCTATCTTTACACCATTATGTTTTGAAGCGTAACATTTTGTGTTGGATAAATGATACTTCCTACGTTTTGTTACCGAAGTTAAATTCAATGTGACATGTTACAGTTATGTCCTCAAACTTGATCTGATCTCGGCTCATGTTACATATCAAATTCGTTTGTTTCACTTGGTTGCAGACTGCGGTCTAATGTAATCAAACTCTATAATCAAATCTGGAATTAAACCTTTCAATGTGTGTGATTTATACGGGGAAAGGACGGTAATTTATACCTGTAAATCACGCAAACATTTGACGCGCGTTTAGGAGTTACGAGATAACGAGAGTATTCATTTATGTCTTATGTTAGGAACATGTATTTTTGTTCTTGCTTTCTAATCTTTATATATTTTTTGCATGTTTACGTATTTAACTTGTCTGATTTGTATGCCGTCCCATCGAAGGATTCCAAAAATGTGGACGCGCATCCAAGTGTGAGCGAGAGACAGCGGTTGGACGCGCACCATTGCGTGCGATTGTGCGAGCATCATGCTCACAGAAATCGGCAATGAATTTATTATACTCTCTCCCTCCTTTTCTCTCGGTAAGCCTAGCGTGGTTGACCTATTCCGTGGTCCACCAAGCATGATAGAATAATAACCTATTATCATTCCTGAAGCTGGCTTGGCTTCCTTCATATTAATTAGAACTAGCTCAGTAAGTAAGTAGTTAAAGCAGTTTTAAAACTTATTTTCTTTACTTAATTCTGTCGTCAGTGTCAGTAAGTCTTGTAACAATTTTGTTTGTGGTTACCCTTTTATTTTACTTGGAACTTTCAATCCTTGTACCATATTTAGAGCTACTTCACATTAATTCATAAATGTTCGTAACCACTGTTCGTAACCATATCTAAAATACGATATTCCTCTTATGTAAAGAAAACATGTAGTAAACTGATTTTGCACGTTCTCTATGCAGTAGGTAATACAATTTCATTGCTATCCACCTAAGTATCATGTCGAATGTAGTTTACAAATGGTTTTTTAGTGTGAACATCATTTCGTAAGTAGTTCTCCTCGTCGGTTGGATGAAGGAAATCTAAACAAACTCTGAAATGCTAACTGTGTCACAACTATGTACGATTCCTTTACGACTTGGCATATTTCACGGCATAAACAACCATGTTTGTTTTGCGAAATGGGAGTCTGAACAAACAAAGCATGTTTTAGTGCATGTTCTTCGCTAATGTCGCTAATTGCAAAAGCTTCGACATGTATTGTGTTCAATATCCTTTTAAGCTGTTACAAAGGGTTATGCAAGTAAAACTTTCTGCCTAGTTGTGTCTGCTGAAATCTCAAGTGCCTTATAATTCTACTAGTTCCAAGT
Source organism: Dasypolia templi (assembly GCA_963555695.1). Lineage (NCBI taxonomy): Eukaryota > Metazoa > Arthropoda > Insecta > Lepidoptera > Noctuidae > Dasypolia > Dasypolia templi. The sequence continues at coordinate 9,990,110 of OY743157.1, forward strand.
CTAAAATAAGGAAGCAATTTTCAACAGGACTAATTTAGTTGGCGGTTCAAAGAGGATGCATAATGTTTTCGTTAACGATGCCGCATCTAAAGTGGTAGTAATTATGGACCGGACTCAGTAGACGAAAATTATCTTTAAACTTCCTTAAATCTGTCATTTCTCCCCCCTATATTTAAAATAGAAGTTTAAGTTGTATCTTTAGCTAAATTGATTCGCGTCATAACTAAGTTTTCGTCCTTATTGAAAATTTTAAACAGTATTCCAAAGTTTCAAATCACACTTTAAAGGATATTCTTTCCATGTGAGCTTTAAATTCTTCAATTTTTTTTGCTTCTTTTGTCCCGCTTCCCCTGCTCGATCCTTTCATATGTTTCTTCCCTTCGCACCCCTTGGTGATTTATACGTAGTCCGAGCCCATTATACAGATTCGAATCGTCGCTCTTCCCGAAAGTGCCATTCGTTAAGTTCCATTTTTAAAAAGTAGTCGGCGGATACGTTGCCTCCGGTGTTGTCAACACTGCATCGTCGGTATATCTAAATATTGCTAACGAGTTCCATACATTTCTCCGGTTGATTGAATTCCGACGGAAATGGGATTCTGTGAGCGGAAGGGGACTCAAAGTTTGTCAATTTTTGTGTCAGTGTAGCGTATCGTATGCCGGTCAAGCTCTCTATTATTCTCGTGTGGTGCGCGTGCGCCGCTGTGTGTTTAGTTGCGTTCGTAGCACGACCAAGAATAGGCGTCACAGTGATGATTCCTGTCTGAAAGGTTCATCTAGTTTGGTGTCTGAATCGTTAGTACTCGTGAGCTACCAGCGAGTTGTGCAACACTCTGTTGTGTTTTCTTCGAATTTGATACGCCCATCGCAATATATTATCTTGTTCGAGAGGAATCATAATAAAACTTCAGTATTTCACTAGAGCCTCAGCAGTAAACTCGTGCGCGAAATTCATATTTAATTCTTATTTCACACGTTATCACCTGACGTGGGCCTGTATATTGATAGTAACTGATAAGCATAGTTACGAGATAACCAAAAACGGGCAATGGATGTGTTTGTTTTGGCTATTTGCCGTGTCACATGAGTTTGTGTTAAATAGTGTAATTTTCTCAGCTGTAAGCTTTGGTGCTTGACTGAAAAGACTCATTAAGTGAAGAGTTCTGTGTTAAAACGTAATATATCGTATGAGTGATGCTTCTGCGCGGCGGCGGTGCAAGTGTTGCGTTAAGACTATTTTCGTAGCACGGAAATAAGAACGGCAAAAGGAGCAAAAAGTCGAGATCGTCTGAAAAACTTTAGGACGTAGTGTCGAATGTATTTCTGTCGGTTTTAAACCGATGTCTACAACACTTGTGGTTGAAATTGGTGTAATACTGTAGGAAGTATTCACTCAAAATGAAGAAGAGGACCATATCAAAGCTTAAGTCGATTTTCGGTTCCAAGAAAGGTAAATTTCGATATATCTTTTACAAAACAAAACCCTTTTCCTAATTGAAATTTAAAAAAAATATGATGATTATTTGAATTTTTGTAGAAAAAGGTTTCCACTGGTTAAAGTCCTGTCTAAGGTAAATTTAATTCGTGCACTCACCTACCTACCTATGATACGAAAAACATGCAACCACCTCTATCGTACATCAATATTCATTCAATTGTATCGATTGTTTTTTTCTTCTAATTATGATTTCGATTTCTAATCACATTCTCTCTAAATTCCATTTCGATTAAACAGAATTTCTATTTTTTATTACAGCTATTTTGTATTATTAGCTAGCTTTACTTTCATCATTAATCAGTGTATTTGTGTTAAATTAATCAGTCTTCGACATTTTGTTAAATCTTGGCGCTAAAAGAGTAGCTTGGAATAGTGTCAGCCGTCATTTCTTAACGCAAGTACGCAGCTGGAGCAACTGTCACATTTTTTTATTGCATTCGGTGTGACCCTGTTTGCGATGTACAGCTGCTGCTCTTTGATTTTTAACAACAAACGAGCCGGCTTTATTATGAAAAGTCTCGTAATATCTTGCCACGGTAGGGTAAGAGATGGGCGGTGCATACAATAATTTTGTAACGGTCGCTGTCTGCCTCAACTTTGCCCTTTCAAGATGGTCCACTTGGGAAGTTTAAAAGCTTTATTAGATGACGCACTTGCTCAATTAGTGTAAAAGAGGAGAACTTCAATATCTTAACTTATCTGTTATTTTAGTTTGGAACTACCCACAGTGAATTCATCATTTACGTTAGTTTGATCTTTGATCATTAACAAAAACACGCGTCGATTAATGTTGCTCAATCAAGTTCTAAAAACATTTTACTTTGACCACAATATTAACGAAGATGATACAAATAAGTTAAATGTACTCATCCGTTAAAAACAACATATAAAAACCTTGAACACAACCAGTGAGTTAACAATTGTAAATTGTGTAAGTAGGTACTATTGGTCTAGGCACAATATAATACTGATAAGCACGTGGTGCCACCCGTACTGTGAATACTGAAACCTACTGCTTACTGTGTGTTTTAAGTTCAGTGTTTAAGATAATGTTCTCAGTGTAACTTGTTTGTGTGAATATTATCGCGGTTAATATTGGATTCATCATGCTTTGCGGTTTTAGGATTCGCCGCAAAAAAAGTAAGTTTACCTAAACTATTTGTTACATCTGCAGTCAATTTGGTGTATTTACTTTGTGATTCAAAGGTAGATTACTACACAAGATTGCTTTTTAATAGTTCTTCTACGTTACCATAGTAATCAAAGAATAATTTCGTGCGCTGCCTTTTGGTATATTGTTTAAATTTAGCCGACACTTCACTAATCACTTCTGACTCTCTGAAATCGGTCGTGTTTATAGTAGGATGACTTATTTAGTAAAAACTTTCCCACCTTTCCATTGAATAGGCTCGGACAACGTTAACTTCCGTGGGATTTTCAGTAAGCGCGTTTTCCTCGACAAATTGTTTGATATGATCTAGCTCCCATAATATATCGTTAGGATTGTCTCCATGCATGTTAGCTCCATGCATATGTGAGTGTTCGCATTCGAGATCACTTTCTTGACTATTTTGATAAGTTTTTAAAGTTTTCATTTCATTTCATTTTCATTGAAAACTTATCAAAATAATCAAGAAAGTCGTATTGAGATGAAATCCGTTTAGTGTCTTTTATGTTTTATAGAAACTACTGGGCAACCATGACATTGCGGTGACTTTGTCTTGTGGGTGATAAAATAACTGGTATATGTCTTAGTGATCATTGTTTTTAACATCTACAAGCATGTGGGTCAAATGTCAGTGTCGCTACGTCATCCTGTTGTTGTTATAGGTACTCTTGAAATGTTTATTTTTCTATTGAAGATTCCTTGAAGTAAGAAGACAATCATGTTTAAATATTTATAATTATGTATAAAAAAAACGGCTAAGTGTGTTTCGGACCACGCACAATGAATGGTTCCGTAGTTGGGATGAATTTATCCCATGAGCAAACTTAACATTGTACTTAGTGGAAAAACATGTTCCTTCACACACCTTACATCGATATACGTCACGGTCAAGTCTCCAACTGCAAATGTAAGTTTGTAATCACAAAAAAATATGTTAAAACTACAAATTACTACGGACTTTTTCCTTTACGTGTGTGTGTGAGCCTCTCGACAAATTTCATGGTTCTAGGTCAACGGGAAGGACCCTATAGGTTTTGATGTATTGCGAGTATCAAAATATGTCGCATAAATCGACTTTTTTATTTTATTGCATTGACTTCGAAGCTTGAGTTTTTAAGAGATTTGGTATCGTAGACTTACGTATTTGATATCACGCGTTCCTGAGAAAAAGGGTCTTGCCAGACAGACAGGCAGACGGACAACGAAGTGATCCCATAAGGGGTTCCGTTTTTCATTTTGAGGTACGAAACCCTCCTTCAACTGAATGTTTGCTGCCCTGTGCCCACGCTTAAAACATACCTTACGAATTTACAATCAACCAAATACAATTGCTTCATGTATTATGTCTTCATTAGCATACACGGTACAGTGATCAAATGAGTCGGCTCTGAGAATTCATGCACATAGTTCAATAAAACGCGATTGTGAAATCTCAATTCGAAATATAATATTTGCGCTGTGACGCGACGATACAGGCCACCGTATTGGAACAATTCCGACAAGATATTTGAGATACGATATTCACGATATTAGTTTTCATCAGCGTCTATGAATCGGTGCAACGCAACGGCGCCACTCAGCGTGAAGATAGAAGAGATTTCTATTTGTTTATTGATGCAATGACTTTAGAAATATCAATTATTTTAATTATACTTTCATTGATTGCTCTTAATTTGTAACTGTTCAACTTGACCAAACGGCCAAATAGTCATCCTTAATCATTTTTGTAATGTTTTTTAGAGGTGATCTCTCTATACTCTTATAAAGTAGGTTCAACCGGTAAATATCATCTCATGATATGCTTTGAAAATATGAACACGAATCACATCACGTTAATATTAAGAAGGTAGTAGTAAGTACACTCATTTGATTTTGGGAATTTCACCACCACTTTTGACATCAGTAAAAACTTAAAAAATATAGATAACTTTACGAACTCGATGTTCTCCTTTCGGAGATTGCCATCAAAACGTCATGTGCCGAACCTGATTGACCTTTATTTACGTAAGAGGCGTGAACAAGCCGTGTAAACTCACAATGTTATCTCGCACAGGTACCCTATACCGCCCAGTAGTTTGCATACGATCATTCTCACGACTACAATATAACCTTTCGTATGAAAGTGTCTGATGTTCTCTAAAGCTGAGCTCGTAATATTTCTTTCATGTAACACTGCACTGCGGTCACTTTCGTTCCCATGTCAAGCAAGTTCGTGAGTCGACGCTGCAAATTGATGGACAATGCGTGGATGGGAACCTATCAAACTGGAATAGAGACTACTATTCATTTATTTGTTGAGCTGCACAAGCATTACGAAACTATAATGGCAGACAGACGCTTTGATCACTCTTGAATTTTATAGCATGACTATAAAATCTTTGAAGTCATATACATATTTGTCGCTTTCTGATATTGAGATTTTCGTGTACACAATTGGATGGTCTTAACTACCATACCATACCATCAATCATCGATTGTCTTCGCATACCACAACATTTTCCAAGTACGGAGCTGTAGGTGTAAATGATCACGTCATGATACGATCATTTTGATCGAAGTAATGGTAAAAAGTCTATTCCTCCATGTAAGTAATCTTCGACCGCAATGTTTGCTCAGATAGGAAGTAATTTCGTGCTTTATTGCGTTCTTCACGCGATTTGTGGCTCATAATTAAAGTTCATAGCATAGACACGCTTTCTTCTCTAATGAAAATTATTACATTTTCTAATATTATTTACATTGTCTGCAACTGTTTTAATTTCATAATAATTATTTAACACTTTTAATTTCATTACTTATTAGTGTGTTCTGTATAGTGTCAAAAGATAATCGTGTAACATTTGATAATCAAATTTTATTTTGTTGAACGTTATCCGGTTTGTTGGTCCTACTGAATATTAATGAATTAATTATTTGTATGTACCTACCTCTTCCAAAATCATCACGTGCAAACCCACGGACATCAAGCATACCTTCTAATCATCATACCAGGATTACGTTGAATAATAACATTTCCAAACCAGATAATATGGTACATACGTGTTATTTTACATAATCACGTGGTATATGCCTTTAGTTCGTGTGCTTGCACTATAAAGTTAATTAGTCGTTATCCAACATTCTATTTATAGAACGCGCACAGCAATCCGGATCTATTTCAGGATATCTTATATCTTACGCACATTGCTTTACACTGAACTTGAAAACATTTAAGTTTTTGACTAAGACGATGACCCCCCATAGAAGCACCACCAGATTCCGTGCTTGAAATTGTGTGCCAGGCACTGACAAGTACATGTCACCCTAACCCTCGTTCGACACGTTCGCTACCTATGTTCTACCCTCCAAGCAATGAGACTTATAGGTCGTGTTGGGGCTCTAATTGGTGCTTAATGTTACAAGTGAATCTGAATTTCAAAATTTATGCCTAAGATTTCCTAATAACGCAAATGGGGAATTGATATGCACATAAATTTCCTTTATGTTCTCATTAACATGGCTAGTTACACAAAAAAGTGATTGGGGTTGTTAGCAACTTAATACAAAATTATATACATATTTATGTGATCTGGTTCCTCCTGAGCCGCGATAATGGAAGGTATTCAGGTCGGCTCGCGTCGCGCTTGCAATTATATTTGCCGTACAAGATATGGTAGATTAGCGTGGCATTTTTATACATAATTAAGTCTATTTTAGGTAATGTATGTACAGTGTTGTGGTGTAGATAACTGGCATTGTTCACTGTCATATCATTGATCCTGGTTTTCCATGCAGTTAGTGCCATCGTTCTAGAAACTATTTTATCTACAGCAGCACATAGTTCTGCCGCATTCCTTATCGAAGTTCATCAGTTGCTTTTCGCTCATTACTTGCACTGAGTCCTTTGATGTAGTACGTGTGTGTAGGATGCCGGCAGACAGCGGTCCGCTTGTTACCAGCCTCAACGTTAAATAAAACCTGTATCAATTTGTGTTCATGGCACGCGTGAGCGATGTACCGCGTACCGCATTTAAAGGATTTACGCTCTGTAATATTGGGAACAGCGAACATCTTCTCGGAAAGGTTAATATTGGTAAAATCCTTTGATGAGCTCTGAATTTTAAGCAGTTTTTTTTTTGCGACCAAATTTACCTTGGTATCGAACCATTCAATATATAAGAATCCTCTCGTATATATGTTAATTATACCTTTGAGACTCTACACTACATCAGTATGTGTTGCTTTTGCAAGATTGCTTGAGACTGCAGTTATTTGCATTATTTTCTTTATTGTCTATGAGTTGTACCTGTGCTCTCTTTATCAGTACCAATGTGTTCATAATTTACAATATTATTTACTATCGCTATTCACACTTATGTCTTCTGGGGATTCACATAATGTACTTTACATTAAGTTTTTTAGTTTCCCCGATGGGTTTTACTTGCGTTTCAAATGGTCTCATAACTAAAGATAGTTGAATCGGGCCGCAGTCATCCGGTTTCTCCTAAACTATCAAGATGTTCCTATTTTAAACTAGAGAACTGTTTTATCGAGACCGACTAAAGTCAATTAGTAGTCGAGTCATGCGTGCTACTTGAACGCCCTCAAACGGGATGCGCCTGCGCTGCGGGTTCAGCCACCCGACCGCGCACAACCCGCCGTCTTATCAATGGTATTTATGATGTATTGCACATAAAATGCACCTTTTGTTTGTGTTAACATAGTTTGATTAAAAGTTGTTTATTTAAAACCACTTTTCTGATTTGTTATTACAAAAAATGTACCTACACACATTATCTCCATACTTTATTTACAAGAGCATTCGCACTCGAACGGAATAGATAATACAATAAGCTGTGCTCGTGTTTCGTTAAAAGATGGCTGCTGGCTACCGTGGCCGATGTACACCAGTAATCATAACCCATGTGGTATGGCTATGATTACGGTAAGTGTAAAGCATAATAATTTTTAAGTTTTCACGGTGAGATTCTACAGAATTGATCGGCAGTTTCCCACGTGACGTGATTCAACTATTGATGTATTGCTCATATAATGTCATGACATTTACCTACTGTACTAATAATGCGTGGAAATTTCAATTGGCTGATAAAGAATGATACATGTCCATCTACTTTTGATTTGAGCTCATGATCGATCCCGTAATTATATAAACAATCGACAGTTGAATGTTAAGGCGTTATTTAGCCATTGGTCTGGTTCCTCCGGTTTGAAACAGATAAGTCCTATATGGATTACATAAAACTTCAATACCGGTTGACGTATCAATGAAACCGGAATAATAATCGTTTACAAATATGATTATTACGAAAGGAAGCGGCCTTTTAAACATACCTACACGTAGTAGAATAAATTAACAGCCTGAGTGAACTTGAACATGGTGATTCCCTGAGCCTTGGCCCGCTGGTTAGAATTTTTAGATCCTCTTACTACGTTTACACAGTACATTATTGGTCGGTACTGCAATGCAATAATCGAATGAAATCGCTTCATCCTATCCTTTATCTCCGTTGTTTGAGGTCAAGTGTCCTCCTCTTCATTATCGCCCGCCTCCGCCTACACTACTTTTAACCGTTGCGTTTGTGTCAAGTACCTAATTTGCGTTTTTGTTATTCCCGCAACGTCTGTCCAAGCCGCAAGTTCTCAACTGTGGCCACGTTTAGGGAACGTTTTTTACATGTTTTATCGCATTAGCTGGAGGTTGCGTGACCTAGGTATTAATACAACTAATCAATATAGAGGTTGTGGTCGCTGGCTTGCGTCATATTTACATGCTATTCAACCTTGCATGAGTTTGGCGATGAATGAAGCCAGTTTTTGGGTATTGAATTTTCAAATAACCACTCCACGAGCCACGGATTGTCGGCTACACTCGAGGAATATTCGGCATAGCCTTGAAATGGTAGGTACCCACCGCTTATGTCACGATTTCACGAACCTATAGATTAAGAATGTTTTGTGAAGAATCTTTTTGTACAGCGATTCGTTATGGGTGAAGCGTGCTGGGATTTAATTCGCGCTGGGTTTGATTGAAACATTTACGTACATAATCGCAATCTACTCTGACTAAGAATATCCGGGAATTTACCCTTGTAGAATATTAAACCCGTAGCCACAGGAAAGATTTTTCTTGCATTTACATCAATGATGATGCTTTACCATAATCACCACTGATTATGGTAAACGCAAAAGTAAAGGTGAACTGAAATTATGGTTACTTACCAACGTACCGGTTGGATACCGCAATAAGGGACAGTCGATCAATAGGTCTTTAAGTGCAACCAAGTTGTCAATTACGTGAAAGCTATGAAAGATTACTATGATGATGTTAACATTAATATTAAGTATGAAGTGTTGCTTTGATATGCAGTTGCAAGAAAGAACCCTTTCGATATATATTGTGAAAACTCATCCGTGGTAATAGTTGGAAACAATAGTTGCACTTGTTTTGTCGTGTAAGCGGCACATCGACCCGCTAGCTTACAATACGTCGTTTATTTCTGATTTCGGTGATGTCATACACCTAAAGCGGGGTACTGTTTTAGTCTCTACAGCCTTAAAAGCGCTGTTAGCTAAAGCATGAGGGGTTAATCTTCATTATCGTTAGTAAATTATCATTAACCTTCCTTACGCAGTATAGGTACCTACCCGCATACCTACCAGTATGTTTTTATTTATAACTCCAATCTAAGCCTTAGAATTTAGGTACTTATCTATCCTATCAAATCTGAGTAATGCCTTCAAGAATAATCGTCGTTGTTTCTAACTGCCTGCTTTACCTCGCCTCCACAAACAACTTTCTGGGCTTATTAAAATATTAAAGTAAACCCGAAGAGTACACACTACCACAATCGTCTTCGAATGATCACCAGCACCCTAATTGCGTAATACACAATCAATCGGAATCTGAATCGTTTTGAAACAGATTGCTAATCCATTGCTTCTTGAGTTCGATAAAAATTCTGCTCAACAACATATAGAACGCAATGAATGTTCTTGAACCGTCAAAATCAAACAGATTAATCGTAATCGTTTACGAAAATGTGTTACGCAATTAGGGTGCAGGTCTGTTTAAGTAAAATGAAGGGTTTTGTTTGACACTTTTGATGGGGATTTAACCTCACAGTTCACAGTAAAATCTGAGCCAAACATAACACAATCCCTTTATGATGAACTTTCCGGACATTTTATGGAATGTACCTACCCTATCCTAACCAAGATTAAAGAGCTCAAGAAAAGCCAAAAGAAGGAGGACCGTAACAGTACCTAACCCTTTTTCTGTCTCAAAAATAAGTTGCTCATTACTATGCGTAGAATCCTTCTAGACGTGGGATCAAACAAGAGTCCTGTTAACCAGTAATTCAATGTAATCCTTGTCTTTTCAGGCAAACGGCAACATCAACAAGAGCATTCTTCGAAGAATTCACGTTCACCGTCACCGGAGCAGGCGCACGGGGCAGCCTCCCCGGTTCCCAATGATGATGCGTTCCGGTCCATCCAGGGATCTCCGCAACCAAACCGGGCCCCGCCGCCGCCCTCGCCACCAGTTCCAACGCATCCCGTGGCCCCCGTCGCTCCTCAACCTGCCGCACCACTACCTCTTCATCCATGCGCTGTCTGCGGACGGACCTTCGTGCCAGCATCACTAGCCAAACACGTGAAGATATGTGAAAAGATGATGGTGAAGAAAAGAAAAACTTTTGACTCTTTTAGACAAAGGCGAGAAGGTGTGTTTGATTTTCATTTTAATCTGCAAAAAATATCCAAATTATGTCCTATACGTATCATGTGCAGGAGAGTATAAATTGCCCTTGCAGAGAAGAATTGGGATAATCCTAGTGTGATGTAGGCCAATAGATAAAACTTGAAAACCCAAGATAGAATATTTATATAACACGCACTGTACCTACTAGGTAGCTAAGTATACAAAGTCATACATAATCGAAGATTCTATAAGAGAATTCTTATCTCTTAGCGACCTAAATATAAAAGTTAGGAATCTATTTTACTGTTTTGATCTCATATAAGAAGTTTGGATGGATTTATTTCAGATGTGTAGCTCATCATTTTGTTAATAATGAAGGTGTGGGTTTACTAACTCATTTTTCGTTTCTTGCCCATTGTCTTGCGTTTTATTTTGGATCTAAATATTGCAAATTTTGCATGTCCCCTACATTGTTTTGATTTTGTTATTTGATTATGGTAGATAGTCATTCTTATTTGTAGTATACTTATATGTTATTATTGTTTTGATATTAGCATGATTTATATTTAGTAGGTATGTTTATTGACGTTTCCTTTGTTGTTGTGGGTAATAAGGGCTGACCGCGGCGAACGGTGCTTATTCCGGTGAGTGGGTGAACGGTTTACATATTCCATGCCATTCATTTAACTGTGACTCCTTACCCATGTATGTGATCGTTTTACTAACACAGCCACACACGTCCTACTTTATTCTATATGCTCGTGGTACTTTGCGTACGGTTTCAAACAAAACATTGTGTGTTCATTTCTTAGACTGTTGGTGGATTTCCCCAGATGAGACAAAATTGAATCCATATGAAAGGTATCCTAGATGTTTGTCAGAGTTTAAATCTCTCTCGTCCATCATCATTATGTGCATAATTGCATCGTTACTAATAAGGCAGAGTACCTTTAAATGTTCATTCATGTTTTGGCCAAAACAAATTCGTGAGTTCATAAAGTCACGTTTGATCTTAAAACGAACATTACATGTAACTACTAAAATTGCTCGTTTCTACAATAACATGACAAGATTAACAGATGCGAAATAACGAATTTTAGCTACTCATTTCTTTAAATTGCGCCTACAATTTTGACTGAAAATTTTCCGTTGGTTCAGTTCAAGAACCTGCATAAAATAAGCAATTATTTATTTCCTACCAAAGCAAAATAAACGATTGGCCGCCAAAGTCCCCTAACCCGTCAAAAAGTAAAGCTTAAAAATATTTATGCAAATGTAGATTGTATTGCATTGACAATCTGACATCCTACGGAGACTAACGAGGTCTGAATTAGCATATTAGTTAGTAGGTATACGTTGGCTATACGTTTAGTAGCTCCGCCTTCGTGCAGTTACCGTCATCGTCATTATACTAAGAACCGCGGCTCACGTTTCGAATAAAGTCTTTAGAAATGCATGAGATGTCTGCCACGACTTGTTACTCAACATCTGGTGACATTACAAGTGTTTGTTCTACAAATGAGTGAAGTGTGTCCAATGAATTTTGATACGTTTTTATTGTATTTGTTAAGTAATGTGCACGTTTGTTTGTGTGTGTCAGACTTAGAGGTAAACGTGTGTTGTTTCAAGTAGTCATACTGAGTGGTGTTAAAATGTTTATCTAGTAGATTTATCTCTGTGACATGAGCACCGTCTGTGTAGAAAGTAACATTGCATAATGGATTTTTTATTCACTGCTAGACTAGAGTAACCAACTTACAAGATCTTTGGGTATTGGCAAGGCTGGAGAAGCATGCTTATAATGACTAATAAATTAAGGTTTGCGCATGCTGTACGTCACTCTGTCTAGATCAGTGGGTTGATACATGTGCCCAATCACACCTATAGGTATGCTTTGTTTGGTCACATTATAGGCACAGACCTGGAGCAATACTTGCCAAAGAATTTCGGGCTTCCTGAAAACAGTCCGTTCCTAGAGAAAAGTCCGCCGCCCACCGCAAAACCGACGCCAAAACCGAAACCACAAACGGTCCGAAACGCTATAACTAAGGTAATCTTTAATCTGTATTATGTTGTAGTAGGATAGTTAATTAGAATTAAAAACTGGGCTATAAATCTATTCTTAACAGTATATGCATTTCTTTTAAATGATCGCGTCCAGTGCACGATATGATTGAGGGAAACAGTTTCTATTCATGTAAGTTCTAACAAGATGAAATAGGATATAGCTTTGAGAAATTTGAGTTTACTGCGGGAAGCATAGTGTCGCTCATTTGTAAATGTCACGCGAAGAAAGTCCCTTCTAAACAGAATATAAAATAAGCCTGTATTGTTGTAAAGTCCTTACTTATTCAATAGAATTTTCACTCTTTGTGCTAATGGCCGCTATGTTGGAACAACGCCACTCTGTCATGTTAATATTTAACTTAGAAGTCATAATGAACATTCTATTCAGTTACCATTTTGGTTTACAAAGCAGGAATGGAAATTAACGATTGAGAACATTTAGATAAATGCACTCCTTAAGAAAAAAATGCATACCTTCAGAAAAAGAAACTTCTTGAAAGACATCTAGTTGAATTTTGTTGGATTAAAAGAATAGGATGAAATTATTTGACGAGCTTTTCATTTATTGATAAACAAATTATTTTTGTCTTATCGCTTGATGCTATTCGGTATGAGTTTGGTTTTCGAAATTTTGAATATTTCATGTTTTATTATCAATTTTTATATCCCCATTCATGCCTATAATTTCGTTTCCAGCCCATGGCCGAACTCCAAAGATGTCCACACTGCCATCGTGCGTTCGGCGTTCGCGCATTCGAGCGTCACGTCGAGTGGTGCGCGGATAAAGCGAAGATCCTTCCCACGACTCCCGCGCAGCCGCCGCAGCACATAGCCGACGCCAAGCATCGACTCAATGCGCGTACGCAGTACAAAGCGCCGCTCGTGCGCGGACGTCGGTCAGTAGCTATCAACTATACATATAAATCAATTTATAAGCTAACGCACGCCCTAAACCGCTGGATCTAGAAGCATATTTTAATGAAAGGTGATCACTAAATAAGGAAGGATTTTAATAACAATAAAAAATTAAATTTCCTAAAGGAGTTAAATGCAAAATGAAAGTTAATATGGAAGTTCATTATTTTTTTGCCGGCCACACATCTCTTAGTTGTAATAACATGCTAATACTGATGAATTGCTTCTCATGTATTTATCAATCGGTAGCCGAAATCAGAAAAATGTCAAGTAGGTAGGTACAGTAAGCGTTCAAAAGTGCATATGCACGTTAAGAGTCGTATTGCTGTGAACTCGCGGTACGACTGTATGTGATTAAACGACACACACCGTAAAGTCGCGTACTCGCATCGCACTGCAAGAAATAAAAATATATTACCGTCACTTTTGTTAGACACGCATCATGCTCATGACCTGGCCGGTTTATGGCATTGCTAAAATTCGAGTTTATCTAATATGAGCTGGTAGCAGTAGACGCCAAGCGTTGGACTGAGAAGCAGTCGGCGTAGGTTCTGATCTTGCAGCGCAGTTTTATTGCCATTTTTTATTTTGGTTTCTTTACATTCATTATTTTCACATTTTATTTGGCTTTAGTGAATATAGATTACACATTGAGGATAGCTTAAGTATTCATTTTCTCTAAGAAAATAGGATTGAAACTAAACCTCATTTTTTTAAATTAAATTATCACTGATATAGCGCAATATACAGGATAAACTATTCCGAAACTTAAACGTTACTGTTTGCTTGGCTTCGGTGATGCAACCTATACAGCGTGGAGGAGTACACGGCGAACAGTTTTTAATGACGTGTTGAATAATTCAGCAAAATGTCCGGTTGGTATTAAACCAATTGTTTCATATTCATTCACGATGTTAAGACTTGTTTAAATAAGCTTTCCACTTCATAAACAAGCGCCCGACTAGCAAGGATTCCATCTTCCTCACATTTCTTAACTCACAGTATTTCCCTAGAACAAAGAATGTAATACTATTAGACATCTCTAAGCTAAATGCTATAAACTGTAATAATTAAGAAAAATTATTATAAATAACATTATGTTTATAACACTTTACGCGTCATTCACTAATTCAACAAAAATATGAAATATTTCAATGATGACACAATTAGTTCATTTGTGTTATCACATCATTTACGTCCACTTTTACGCAGCGCAATAATATTTCCAATGCTTCAATATTTATATTTCACTGCATTTTGAAAATTATAACCACAATACCGCTAATTAACAGATTTAAACATTCGTCACTAACCAACAACGTTCAATTACGGGAATAGTCGTAACGAATTGCATCTACCTCACAGAAATCGAAATAATTTACTCCTTTTTCTGTGGTCTACCTACAAACTTTTATTACAAGTAAACAAGATGAACGAGACAAGTATCGAATGATTATCGAACTACATTAAGTAATTTTATTAAAACAAACATTAATAGTTCATTTTAGGTAATATTAGATAATAACGTATCAAAAACTAAAAATAGGTATAACTTATTTGAAAATAAGATCAAGCTTAATCCGCAGGCGCAGGTGAGAATCGAACTCAGGGCTTGCCCAATCGCTCCTACCCAAGCACGGTAACGACTAAGCTAGCATGCATTATGAACTACTATCAATTACAGACAAAGTGAGTGTGTGTGCGAAGGAGAAGAAGGTCGTAAGTGAAACCGAAGCGTCAATCTATTTCTTCGTGAGATTGCTTGGACTTATGAGCGCTACCGTACTTACACACACAACATCTGCTCATAATGAGGCTCTAAGCGTTTTATTGAATAGGTACATCGAACACACTGCAGCTAGTAGGGGTTTAGTTTGGGATCCCAGTCTTTCTGAATGCGACTGCTGTACCAACGCAGTGGCTACCACACTTTTTGTGGATGTAATACTGAAAATATCTAAGCACACACGATAAAAAAGAAAAGCCTACTGATTGACCCCCATAATAGAACCCCAAAACAATAATAACGGTTTCCGTCAGCTGTCCGACCTGCTACCAGTTTTTTGCGCTGTCTCACAACCTTGGGAACTGGCTTAGATTGCTCTTGACATAACCCTGATAGCCAATGTCTCAATGTTTATACATAAAACAGTTCCACAATTTGATCACGACAACGTAACCTAACCGTGGATTATTTGATGTACGCAGTAGACATGGCTCATTGCTCGGAGGACGTCGGTCATCGTCATAGTTATAATAACCTGTCATTACCTTTTTTACATGTTATTATGTCGGCTGTGAACTAAGCCGTTACTACATTTCGTTTTTTGCGTTACATACGTGTAATGTTTCCTTTTTTTGTGTCGTTAGAATGGAAATATCACTAGTCAACTATTGAGCATTGGTCTTCAATTCAATTTGGTAACGGTAAAAATCCAAGTTATTAACAAGTATTATGTACTAATACAATATACAATACAACTATCAACAACACACAACAATACAATACAACAACAATCACGAAAAGACCTGAAGATTTAACCAAAACCAACCGTCGCGGCGAATTATGCTTGGTTCCTGTAAACAAAAACGAATCGTTTTGCTTACCATTGGTAGCATTTTTTTTTGAAAAAACTCAGCATTTAAGAGATTCGTAAGCTTATTTTATCCGTGATAGCTACTTCAATATGGGAGGGTATATTATACGAAGGTATGAGTTCTTCACTTCATTATTGGTAAAGATACAATAAGAGTTAGTTTTAACCAATAACGGTCCTTTATTATAGAAATCATGCATTAGTGGAAGCCGTGTGATCAATGAAGGTCATGAGTGATGTTAGGTTATTAAAATAGAAATGATTCGCTGCTGATTTGAATTCCTAATTTAATTCTAAGCTGTCGTCGATTGCTATAAAACAGTACGCAGTATAACTGAAATCTTAATTCCTTAGGTCATCGCAAACGCGCGACCAATCCTCAAATAGCCGATCAGCGTCTGTGGAATCGTCGCGCGGGGTGTCCCCTCCACAACCGCGTGAATATGGCGACTACAGGCTTGGACGCACCAGGGCCTCAGGTACTATCTTTTTTATACATAAAATCCAAACGACGCAAAAGACGGAAATAAATCATAGAGGATGTCAAAAAAGTACAGAATCAATTTTTTTTTGTCTATTTTACAGAATCGGTCTCTAGTAATGACTGTCATGATGAGACTTCTCCACACATGCCAGTGATACGAAACTCTCGGAATTCACAAAACAGTTCGTCAGGCGACGCTCACGTCAAGGCAAGGCAAGCACGACTCGCTAGGGATATAAGCAACTCCAGGTACGAAAAGTATTTTATTCACACAAAAATTGGTAAAACAATTGTTCGTACATTATATTTTCAAATAAATTAAGATTTGTAATAAATAAGGGGAAAGGAAGGATCTCCATTTTTTTCAACTTTGTTTTAATTATTATATAGCTAAACGGATCTGAGATCCTGTCTCCTTGTTTGTTACTATCTAGAGAACGAAAGACCTTACCCTTCCTTTCCCCTTCCATAGAAAAAAACAAGATCCCCAAATATCCTCTGCAATCCAAAGTAAAACTGATCCTAATATCAAGAAAAATCAACAAAATTGTACAGAACCAAATACCAAGAAAATAAAAAATAGACATATCGAACCAAATACTAAGAAAAGCCAACAAAATAAAACTGAATCAAATGTCAAGAAAAATCAAAGTAAAACTGAGCAAAATAGCAAAACAGTTGAACTGTGTGTTATTGATCCTCATATTAAGAAAAGCCCGCAAAGTGATACAAATTCAGCTATCAAGACAAACGAACAAATGAATGCGGATACAAGTATCAAGAAATGTCAGCAAGGGAATACCGATACAAGTACCAACAAAAGCCAACGAGGTAATACTAGTACAAATATCAAGAAAGTCCGACAAGATAATACTGATTTAAACGTCAATAATATACAGCAAAATAGTACAGATTCAAATGTCAAAAACACCCAACAAAGCAGTACTGAACCAAATATCAAAAGAACTGTATCGCAAACCAAACTCCACAAAATAAATTTGAGAAAGCAACAACAATTAAAGAAGTTAGAAGAAATCGTCCACAAGTATAACGAAAAAAGCCAAAACACTACTGATTTGAAAAAAAAGAAAAAGAGTCCCTGTGATAAAAGTCAAATACCCATTCCAAATCACTCATATGTTAAACAGACGAAGAAAGCATTAAATAACTGCGATATTGATCAGTTAATTAGCGAGGATATTAGAGATATGAATTCTTCAGAAATCAGTAGTGAAAATGTTAAAATACAATCGGCTAAAACACCGTTAGAAACGAATAAAAAAAAGAAGGATAAGAAGAAGATAACGATGTTTAAAGAAATAAGTATGAGTCTAGATAGTCTTGAAGATAGCCCCGCAAGTTCAATTGGCAATACTACGCTCTCATGTATTCCATGTGTCATACACGATAACCCGGACACGCAAAAAGCCAACAGGAAAAATAAGAGCAATAAAATAAACAAGAAAAGTCTCAACGATCTTGAAAATTATGCGATCTCCGAACCAAAAATAGAGTTACTTTATGAAAATCCAATTATATTAAACTCTGTGGAACGACTGTACGATAGGGATCCATATGTTACAAAGGATTCAATCAATTCAAATTTGAATAGCTCCATAGTGACTCGTAGTACTGCTGACAACTATATTCCTGATGAAATTGAAGCCCTAACGGACTTCGATAACCAGGAAATTAATATATACACAGAAGATGTAGATAATCAAATATCAAATCATAATATTTGTGACACAAATAGTGACTCGGTTAGTGAAAAAATAGATGAAGATATTCACAATCTGACTGAAGTACAGTTTGAAGAGAACTATGATCGCGATAGCGTGGAACTATCTTGTGAGTTTGAGGAAAACAAGTTTGACGATGATAATATCATGGAAGCCAATGAAATCGAGTGTCGACATGGAAGCGGCGAGACCTATACAAAATTTACAGAGGACCCAGCAGACCTAGAAGAATTCATGAATATTACTGATAAGTTATTAAGAAATGATCTCTCTGAAAGAGAATGTTCCAATATTGCCAAAGACATCGATAGTTTGCATACGCCAACAGCGAATTCCATTGTAGCCATTAATCAACAAATTTCGGATGTTGCTATCAATGAACCGCCTAAGCATCACTTCTCTGATACATTTCAAGAACTAAAGATACATCTGAGAGAATTGCTCCAAGGTAATACAGTTAGCGAAGTCTTAACGAAAACAGACGAAACAAATAAAGATACAGCATCTAACAATATATCCCACATCAATAGAAATTGTTGTGATTTGGAACACATAACTGTTTATCAACTACAATTTTATGAAAAAACTGCTAATACAGATGAACGGAATGATGTGGACGATGATCCTTCTCGTTTGAAATTGCCTTCAATAGTAGTATCAAATAAACCAGGAGATAAGGTAGAATGTAACAAGAAAAGAATGAAAAACATATACAAACCAAAAAGAAAATTCAAGATGTTGGCCGAACAAACTAGATCTAAGAAAGAATATCAAACGTTTATCGTTAATCAAAATTCAAATGATAATAGCGACGGACTATCATCTGAGGCATCTGAGCCTGTGTTGAAGCTGCCACGCATTGAAAATAAAAGGTTAGATTACTTTGTTTGCCCAGTTCCCACTCAACCCTATTTCCTCCACCACTGTACATTTCCCGAACAATTGTATTTCTAATGATTATAAGGGTATGCTTGTTTTTCTATCTTGAATAAGTATTATAAAAATATATACTAGGTGTAAAAAGACCCATCACATAGCTGATAACTGCCCATTTTGTACAACAACAGTGCACAAAAATTATTCCTGGGAAACGACTTTTAATTTATGTGTGAAAATTTACTGATTGCGGTAGTGCGCAATGTAACACACTTAAAACATTATACATGGAAAGGTACAGGGGTCGTGAGGGTATTTAAAGTTGTGATATTAACATTAATAACTTGTATTCTAAAAAAACCTCAGTAAAAGTTGGAATTTTGACCTTCAATACCTCTGTTACCAGAAGGTTCCCAGGTTTGGTACAAAAACAAAACACATTGACGTGGAGTACAAGTCACTCTCGGCTTCTTTAAGTGTCTTTTTACACCAGTTATATTATAGATCCTCGTAACAAGACAAGATTAGTGTTTTTATGAGTGCACTTTCGCTCATTGACTATTGTCCGCAAATAGCAATATGTCTCATTGCGAGGACTGTTGTTACTACTTACTTACAAGATCGCTTAATAAAAATAATAATTTTTGTATTTATTATTACATTTTACAGGCTTGACGACACTTACGACCCATTTGTATCAGCTGCTAGGCAAATGAAAGAACTTATGTCCTCAGACACAAACATTCCTAAAAAAATACAAACTACAAAAGACCAAAGCAGAACCCTTCCCGCCCTCCAACCCGCTAAAGATAAAGGCTCTTCCTCGTATCTACGATCTGATAACAGTAAAATGATAAAAGACACACTAAATAAAACTTACCAGAAGACACCAACATTGCAAAGAATGAAATCTTTCGGCACCACAAACAATGGAAACAGTAGTAACACGTTCGGCGGTCGATGTAGCTCATTTAGATTAAATAGAAATGACAAAAAGCCTAGTCCAAAATTAAATACAACTTTTACAAAGTCCAGTAAAGAAAACATTAGTACAGTAGAAAATAATTTTTTAAATCGAAATAGCAATCTGAATAGATCATTTTCTAGTTACACAGCGTCCAGTTACAGTACACCAAAACCTAAAGATAAAATCCCTAAAATTGCAACATCTATGTATCATAGTTTCCAACGCACAACTATAAAGCAACCTGTCAAATTAGATCAAATAAAGAGAGACGATGAAAAGAAAGATTTCGTCAATCTCGATGCCATACTCGCTGATGACAATTCATCAATGACTGATAGTAATTATATTGATCCAAGGCTCATCAATGAAAACGACAATCTGCCCATTAATGTTAATACCATATTAAATAACCCTGATATCATAAGTAGCATGGAATCTCTTCTCACTACTGAAAACTTACCAAAAAGATTTGAATCATTCAACACTGTTAATCAAAACAACAACAAAAACTTGAGTAATAATAATAATATAACTGGTTTAAGCAATAAAACCCCAAAAAACGAGCCGAATAATAACTTAAGCAAAACCACTGCACCAACAAATGATGACTTGAGCATGCAGTATGATAAACTTATGTATTCTTTAGAACAAAGTATAGCCTCAAAGACTTCTACAAGAGATGACGATTCTCTGTGCGAAGACTTCGATCTTGAAGATTTCATGACATCTTTTGATGAAGAAATACATAAACAGAAAGTAGAAAACAAACGCACTTGCAGCTCCACCACTAGGATAGTTAAACAGTTCGAGCTTGCTGACAGCAACAGGACATCAGAATTGAATAGTATTAGTTCTTCTCCCAAAGTTTTCAATGGTATGCACCCTGTTAACAAATCCATGTCTCTCAATTTTAGCAGTAACAATGTGACTGAGAACCTTTTCCCATCCTCTGTGAAACGTTCCACCTCCCTCCTTGATTCCATCCAAAAGAAGCATACACCGAAGATGGACAGTGGGAACAGCCGCCATAAATCCGATCAAGTGGAACAAGACCTCGTGCAGTCTCTAAAAGATTTTGACAAATTCTACGAAAATGAGAAGAACGAAAATCAGTCGAGTAAAGAGATTACTAACTTTAACAACACGACAAAAAGAGATTCTCGAATGAAGACTGAACGAAAAATCAAGAAAATTGAAAATATTGCCAATGGGAACCACACGCCAACTGGAAAGCAGAGTAATGATTCAGCTTATAGCAGGTTAGTCAGGTAATTGTTTTCATTCCATGCAGGAACAGCTATTGAATTCTTTGGGAAGAATATAATTGTTTGTATTATCGATTGAGATGGTAATAGTATTTAACTTTTCAGTCTGAACAGAATATCTCCGTCGAAACTGTCACTATGTACTTCGAAGGAGCCGAGCAATGGGTTGACGTCTTTAGAACAGATCCCGGCGGGGTCGGACTCGAGCGGCAGGCACAGGGACGACGCGCGCTCCAACTCCAGCGACGAGTTTCTCGCCATGGAGCGCTCGGCCGAGCTCAGTGAACCTCTACCGCCTCCAGACCTACTCTATAAGGAAAAAGACAATCATTGCAGTGGTAAGTACTGAAAGATGCTGCTCATGGGCGTTCTGATGGTCCACTGTAAAAAAAAACACTCATGACGTTTTGTCTACAGAGAAGCGCGCGAGCTCCCGGGCCTCGTGGCGCGCGCACGGCTCACTGAGCTCGTCGGGCTCGGAGACGTCGCTGGCGCGGCGAGGCGAGCCCGCGCCGCGCACCTGCCGTCTGTCGCGCTTCTGCCACGAGTGCGGCAACAAATTCCCC
The DNA here is from genome assembly GCA_963555695.1 of Dasypolia templi. Classification (NCBI taxonomy): domain Eukaryota; kingdom Metazoa; phylum Arthropoda; class Insecta; order Lepidoptera; family Noctuidae; genus Dasypolia; species Dasypolia templi. The sequence goes on from OY743157.1 coordinate 10,011,956, forward strand.
GTCGATACCGCCAAGTTTTGCATGGAGTGCGGCGTCAAGAGACTCGTCGTCTAGCGCCAAGGGGACAACTGTGAGCGACTTCTAGTCTTGTGCCGGTTTTGTAGAGGCATACTGGTGATTAGTACTTAGCGCCCAGGCGACAGACGTTGCGCATTCAGCCGCAAATTTTTCATACACAGCATATGATGTTGACGAAATACCAGTTAAAGTATTGAATATCATGAAATAAGTATCACAAATGAACAAAACGTTCAATTTTTACAGATGTCGCGAGACTTTCTTGTAGGATATACCAAACAAAAATGTGTTCTATAATTTTTTGCATGTTGAAAACGTTTTATATTGAGTTTATTGTTGATGACAAAATGGTGCATCGCCATGATAAGAATTGATGTAGCATTGAGAAGAAATGAAAGATACTTAATGTATAACACATTGCATTATTTAATACAGAAACTGTTTTTAAATCTGATGATTATTTATTAGCCTTAGATTTACCTCAAACATGAAAAGTATATTTTTATACTTACTAAAATGAATGGGTATGTACTTGCACAAATCAATAATCTTGGACCACTACTTAAATGTAAATTGAGAACTTTTCTTAGAGTAATGTGTAGCTATCTATAAAGTAATAACGTAATATTATTTACAAAACGTTACCAAATTGCTATAATTTATAAACTAATTTGTGCCTTCACAATTAACTATACTAGAAAGGTTTAGCTAGTTAAATAAAGGTAAATAATCTTGATGTGACTTTTACCACAAATACATATTAAACAAATAAACGACTTAAGCTAATGGTTCAATTGATTTAGTAATCATTATTGTTGTATTTACATTGGTTTTTAATTTATTCATTCATTGCATTGCATTTCATTGCATTTTATTTTAAACTGAGTAAATGTAAAGACACATCAAGATTGTTTACCTTTATTTAAGATTGTAATGTCCTGTATTCTGTTGGTATAATCTCTGTTATTTTGTTTGCAAAGTTTTAATTTCTTTTGCAACTTTTATCAAATAAAAACTGGCCAGGGTAGCCTTAGAAATTGTAATATCTGTGATACACGAAAACACTTTGGTTGATCAAAAATTTTGTCATGGAAGGATGCATGAATTCAAAAATAACTTTTTAGTGCCAATTTGTTTAAGGTCATTTGGGTTTTGAATGGAATTTTATCATTGATTTTTCGATTGTCTCTTGTTAGCGATTCCCATTTTGTTTTTATTATACATAACCCTTCCAAGGATTTCCATTAATGTCTCTTGTCCACAACATAGTTGGCCATTTTAACAAGACTGATTTTATTTTCAAAGTTTTCGAACTTGATTAATCCTTAGTTTACTGTTGTATATTGTTTTTAATAAAATAACGATTTTATCATGTAATAAATTAACATTTTAATAATGATAACCTGCAGTTTGTTTCACAACACCTATATTGCCTTAAAATTATGGATACAATAAAACTAAAATCATGGAAAGCCTGCCTTTTTAAAATATTAAATTAAAACACAACAAAGATTCAAAATTTGCTTTTCCTAGTGAACATGAAAGATATATTATTATCTAATGATTATGTAAAATTATGACACAATATTGCTTGTTTCAGCTAACTATATTGATACTAGTTAACAGTAGTATTTATGAAGGACTTTTTTAATTTTATTAACAACCTCAACAAATGAACATCATCTAACAATTGTAAAATAAAATAGAAATTTTTTATCATTTGTTTTGTTCTTAATTTTTAAATGATTACAGTAAGGTGTAAATTAGGAGTTTAAATAACAAAACAAGGTATCTAAAGTCTTAACATACTCTTATGTCCTTTTCTTGTTGCTAAAGCACCTCTTACCCGCAGCCTGCGAAGGGCCTCCCGAAGGTGTTTAGGTTGGAGTGGCCCCGCTTCACCTGACTTATCTAATACTTCAAGCGCTGAAAAGAAAAATATATTTGTTTGGAAAACCACATTTAGCATCATGTCACATAATTTTCAAATATTATTTTATAGCAAACTGGCTGAACCTGCGAACGTTGTATCGCCTCAGAAAATTATCTACATTATTATTTTTTCGTGAATTTTCGTGGAGACAAATCCAACAAAGCAAAGATAATAAAAATCGGTCCAGCCGTTCTTGAGTTATAAATGGTGTACTCAAACTCAAATCATTTATTTCAATTAAACCATTTACAGGCACTTTTGAATTGTCAAGGTGTTGGTCAGTCAGAAATATGAAGCTAGTTGCCCATTCCAAAGCGCAATAGGTAACTATGGAGAAGAACGGGCAAGAAACTCCATGGACACTCTTTTAAATAATATTGTTGTTACAAATATATTAGTTACATCGATTAATGTTGACACTATAAGTGAAAACGATGTACAAAAACCGTACACGTTAAAAGCGTCCAGAGTGCAGCAAAACATAATTAAAAACAATCCAAAAAAAATATTTTTAAAATAAACCGTGGCAGCTAAGAGATGACCAGTCCCAACTGACGGCTAAAGTAACTAACCCGACCTTGGTTTATTGATACAATAGAGGTTTTCAGTCCTATGGATTCATTCACAAAGTTTTTTTTTGTTTATAAATAAACTAAAAAATAATGTTGAGTGGTTTGTTTTATATACAATTTCTGTGTTTGAACTAAACACAAGCATCTAGGAATCCATAGGACTGAAAACCAGTATGCTATTTAAGCCACATGCAAACACTATTTAGTAGTTAAACTGGTAGTGTAGTGGTTTTTGCAAGGAGATTTACAGCCCGAACGTCGTGCCGGACGGTTGTCTTTGTGCCCTTTGTGGTGTCTTGGTCAACGTGTGGTCGAGTGGTGTGAGTTTAAAGGTGTTTCATTTGTTTGTTGTGTCTGGGCTTCTGTGTCGCAATTTATTAAAATAGTTTGTAACGTGCGTTCTTGCTCGCCTGCGGTCAAGGAGCGCGGATACCCCGAGCTAGCCAACCTGGGGAGATTGTTCCTTATATTTCGGGCATTTGCCTTCGAAACTGTATCCGGAATGTGAACTAATACGCGCTGCCGTCAACTGTTGTCTGACCGAAATCGCGGGATTTCTCCGCGTTTGCCATAACATCGATAACTCAGAAATTCTCGCATCAGAGCCCTGCAAACCCTATGTGATAGAAATTGTTATGAAGTCTGCTATCTGATTGTATGGGGTTAAATACAGGTTTGAGGGTGGGGTCAGCGACTGTTTCCTGGCTTTTGTTCAAGAGCTTTTTCGTCATAACAATAAAATGAAAGCATTCGTTCCAACTTTGTATTTTGTTGTAACAAGCAAAAAATAAATGCTATAGTTTTCAAATTTTTTTTTAAAGTCGAAAGTGCTTCAAACATTAAGTGCCGACTTCACCAATGAAACTGAACGCGATCAGCACTTTTAAACCCAGTTCAAGAGCTGTCAGTGTCAATATTCCATAACAATTTTGACACTGACAGCTATTGAACGCGTTTTAGATGTGCTGAACGCGTTCAGTTTCATTGGTAAAATTCGCCCTGATGATCGAATCAAAACCAAGATTTTTTTTTTGTGAGTGCCAGTGATATTTCGATAGTCAAGTAGTCGAATATCGCTGTCCGGCGACAATATTTGAGACTCCGATAGCTCAAGACATGAAATACTTCGACAAGGGAATCAATTATGGGGTGGACACGGCGAAAGATCAAGAACCCTGCTAATGAGATTTACAACTGGTAACGGTTAGTAGCGAGACCTCAAACAAAGACATTGAAAAGTGAAAACGGAAACATTTACCACAGCAGAGCAATGACATAGAAAAGAACCGAGAAAGCAGTTAAACCCCGCCAGAAGATTCACATGTGAAGCTTGACCTGAATCAACCCGGCTTCGACGTAGTTAAAAACGCTCTCCCATAGATAAACATCACCCGTCTTTTCACTAGTCCAATGCTTATTCTAGGGTGCATAACCGGTAGGCTCACAATCCTTCCTATCCTAAGAGCACGTCTTCCCTACCATTACGGTGCCCCCTGGCCTAATTTTTTATATGCATTGGTCTTAGTGTAGCACCATGAATTATGAGGCTTCAGGGGCTTGTGCAAATCTTGGAGTTCATTTAATTAATCAAGTCTAGTCAAAACATGCTGGGGTCTCGGTGCATTTCATTAATTCATTAATTAATTAATTAATGATTTTTGCAAGGATTATGAGTAAAGATGTGCTTACCTTCTTCCACAACTTCTCCTACAAATACTTTGGCAATACCGGACATGGCTATCACAACATTCTGGCCAACTGAACATCCAGTGATGGTCTGCATCAGCCTCTTTATAGCAGCCTTTGGGAAAGCAGCTCGGCGGTACATCTCATACCTATTCAACTGCTCTTCTGTGAAGTTGGAGACTAGAACTCTGCAAAACAAGATTGTTTATTGTGAATACATGTACAACTAAAAATTTACCTGAAAACTTGCAAATATTCATTTCAAATATGCATGAGTTCAACTTACTGCATCTTTTCACGCTCCTCTTCCTCCAATTCCTTCTTACTCTTCTTTTCTCGTTCCCTCTCATTTATGAGCATTTCTTCTGTTATTTGAGATTCATATTCAACTGATTCACCTTGCTGGAACTCATTCATGTTGGGAACAATAGTGTTGTCCCTATTATCTTCTTCCAGTTTGTCATATTTATCATCAGTGATATCTCCTGGTTGCTGGTCCAAGTTTGAGCGATCAAATGAGTATTCATTCATATATGGTTCATACTGGTCAGTTAAAGTATCTGGCTGTGAACTAACAAATGTGTCTGAGTTGTCAGTGTATATATTACCAAGTTCGTCAGCTCTGTGAATAGTCTCCACATTTTGAGAACTATCAGAATAAGTATCTACCACTTCACTCTCTAGGTTTGCGTTTTGTGTACTCTCTCCATAGTTTACCAGAGTTGTGTCTGAAAAATAAAAGGAGCTGAGTTAAAAACGTGTTACAAGTCTAACAATTTTTTTTGAGGCAGATGAAAATGTAGGTTAGCCATAGAATGGATGTTCATCTATTTATACACCTAAGACTTGTGGAATTACTGAGAAGTCTATATTTCTACATTTGACTATGAGAAAAACAATCTGTCAGCTGACCTAGCTTATAATACTACACCACAATCAATCCAAATGTAGGGTATTCTGAAATTGATGCAATGATGTTGACATATTACAAATAGATGCAGCATACACAAAAATTAGTGCACTCAAAAACAGTGTAAGCCATGAATACACAAACACTTTCTTCACTGAAGAAAAGCAAAGACATACATTGGTTGCAGGTATCGACCTGCTGTAAGAATGAGATGAACATACATAATTAATTATTAGGCAAGACAGTTTCAAGTCAGGGGATTGCCTTGCTTTTATCTTGCCAATATTAAGCGCAGGTTATGTATATAAAGTAACTAATAACTTTAAATACATCAATGGCTGTAAGTATTTCTTACAGCTGGAGTACCTGATTATTAGTGCCCGTCAGTATTTTTATATTATGTAAGGTCAGTCCTACTTACATTTTCACAGATACATTATCTTGCTTCCAAATTGAGCTTACTGTTATACACAATTAATGAGAGTTACATCCATCTAAGGTAGGGCAAGAGATAAGAATGAAGAGGATGAGAATAAGTATTAAATAGGAAAAGCATGCCAGATAGGATACTTACATTCTGGTTCATCTTTCAACAACTTTTCTTCTATTTCTAATGATATCTCTTGTGAATCTTCTTCATTGGAATCACTGTGTTCCAATTCTTGAGCCAATTCGTCCTCTAAAAACAGATATGTCAGTTACTTTTATGAAGACCGGCCATAAGTGGATCAAAATATATCAACCATTTATAACACCCACCTCTTAATCTTTCAGCTTCCGAAAGGCCGTCGCTGCTAGGATTGTCAGCCATTCTCATACGATCACAACTAGATACGACTAATTCAAAATCAATGTAATAGAGAATGTGATCAACGTTACAAAATATTTACGCATTTTGTTTTAGAAAGCCTTCGCCTTCACATCGCACACAGTGACAGATAACTACCAGTGTTGCCATGTCTCGGTTTTGTTTTACCCCAAGTCTGATGTCAATTTACCCTAGATTTTAAGTTAAATGAAAAAGTTACCCTAAGTTTTTTAAATTGCTTTCCTGCACGGTACTATCCATATTTGATACATTTCATGTAAGATCATAAACAAGACTAGACATTTCAATCTACTTATAATATACTTAATTATAGACAAGTTGTATAGATATTTGAAACCATAAATAAATCTGGTGTTTTCCAAAGATCCTATTTGTCCCAAGTACTTGAATACTTCATTGAGTCTATGATGGGCGTTATGAGAAAGAAGTTTTAGTAGGTACGCGTCGAGCGAGTGGGATACAAAGTACTTTGCGTTTGCTAGCGGTTAGCGGGCACAGAAAAATATGTAGTAGCAAGGAACAAGACAGGCGGAGAGGGAGTCGTAACAAACAAATTATATGAGTGTTATGAGTTCATGATTTCTCCAATCGATTATAATTAGGTGCATTCACAGAAATTTAAAAACGAATAGCTCACTCATTCATAACTTGAGGTACATAAATGTTTGCATGAATATTTATTCAACTTAACCCTTGACAAAAAAAATACTCTAAAATTACCCTCACCGAGTTTCTACCCTAAAAATTACGTTGATTTTACTTTACTCTAAATCTAGGGTAAATTACCCTAAGTTGGCACCACTGATAACTACAATACTATAGTGTACTCTGTGGATAACTACACAGAACTTAAATACCATAAAGGGATAGCTAGGCACACGTTAGCTGTCAAACTTTGTTTAGAATAGCAGTGTGCTGACCTGGAAAAAAGTGGCACGCTCCGTGAAACAAAAAATCTCATTGCTCTGTTTCATTTCTTTACACGACATCGGCCTAAGTTGCTCTTTTTCTTGTGTGACTGCGACAAAAGATATCAATTTGTCTATAGCATTCTCTGTCTACGGTGCGAAGATACGGTTCCTATTCGTTCATCGTTCATGAACTACACAAGAATACCAGCGTCGATCGATCGATTAAATATAATACGTCACATAACTTAACTTCACATGTCAACTTGTGTGACAGCTTGTCCAAGCCGATGTTCGTGAATGTGATTTCCTGATTGCCGAAAAACAATAAAATTGTATTTGTGGTGCGGACAGAGAGTTCCATCATGAGTGCATTAATGAAAGTAGCCGTTTCTCGAAGCCCTGCTTCAGTGGTGAGTTCGTGTAACCATGTTTTAAACAATATTCGTGAAAACGTTATGTAATCGGTAAAAAAAATGTTTTGAACATTCCACTGGAATTCTCTTATCGATAATCACATGGTAATTTAGGAAGCCTCAGAATGTTATGTAAACATTTACAAATATCGAAATCAGCTTTATTTATAATTTAAATGATAGCAAATTTGGAAAATCTGGTACCTACATATTAAATATTTAATGAGTAATATTTTGCATAGTTGCTTTCATTATGTCACTCCAAAGTCTACGACATTATAAAGGTAAATTTACCTTAAATAATATTGCAAAAAAAAAAAAATTGGTTGATTATTAAGTACCTTACCTGTCTATTTGGTTATTAATATGTACTCTTAAAATAAAATAGTACTGGAATATGCAAGCACTACCTTAATTATGACCAAAATGCTAGTGAATAAATTATGATACAGTTCAATTTTTGGAAGTGGACGCTAACACAGTTGGAAAAATGCTAGGTAGATGATGAATACAGTTCCATTTTCAACAGCTATATATTTCAATTGTTTCAGGCTTCATATGTTTACCGAAATCTGCACTTATCAGTGGGGGGTGCTACTCCAATCAAAGATGCCTCAGCAAACACAAATACCTCAAAGGCCTACACAGTTATAGATCACAAGCATGATGCTTTAGTGATAGGAGCCGGTGGGGCAGGCCTACGTGCCGCCTTCGGTCTTGTGCAGGAGGGCTTCAAGACCGCTGTTGTCACCAAACTGTTCCCCACTAGGTCCCACACTGTTGCTGCTCAGGGAGGAATCAATGCTGCATTAGGTAATTTCCATTTAACATAAATAATGTTTCTGAAGTTAAATACTTCAGCCAGGTAGCCAAAAAAACGAAACATAATTTTCCTAAAAAGTTGTTAGGTAAGTACCTATTTGTTTAGAAATAGAATATACAAAAAAACTGTGACAGAAATTCAAGCGTCAGTCACAAACTAATTTACTGACATTGATTCTTAATATTTGATTGACTCATAAAATTTTAGATTTATATTTCATTTAATAATACTCTGGTGACTAACAATGCATAATCTTTCAGGTAATATGGAGGAAGACAACTGGCTCTGGCACATGTACGACACAGTCAAGGGATCTGATTGGCTAGGAGATCAGGTAAACAAACAATATCAAAAACAACTGGTAGAAAATTGCAAGCAGGACAGTGAAGGACACAACATGCTTTCATAAACAAACCATTCAATGAAAAGTGCCTCTCAAAATACTAGCTTTATTATGAGATTTATCACTCTTACTATGTTTCGTTATTTTTTAAGTAAATTCAGTATTTGCGTCTATTTATACATTAGAGAAGCACTATCCAAATTATGTTTGCTCACCAATTACCAAAGTGGTGTAAGTCAATTGTCAAGGTAGGCCAAGCTAACTATGCTCAGATGTTTGCATAACATTCATATAGTTAGATCTTAAAAATACTTCAATAAAAATGCATAGAAACATTGTTTAAGAATCATTATGCAGTTCCTAATTTTGCAAAGTCTCCTATTATTGCTCTTGGTGAGTACTAATAAGGACGTACGACGGTAGCTACGCCCATGAAAATTTCAGGGCCGTAGCTATCGACGCATGTGCCTGTTTTTAGTTTTCTTCACAGAAGAAAACTATTTCATTCATTATTAGACACTTAGTTATTTTATACAGGATACATTCTGCATGCTGGGCTATCTCCAATTTGATAGATAGTCTCTATAAAGAACAAAGTATTTACTGCCACAAATACTAAAAGCCATGCCCAAAGATAATTCGGAATTTGGTTCTCTAAAGCTGTAAAATATAACATAAATGTAATTGACAATAAAGTTATATGATTTATTTATATAATATTAGCTTCTGTTCGCGGCTTCGCCCGCGCGGATGTCGAAAACTATCTTACGGGAACGTGCTACCAGAACAAAAAGACGCCTGTGCCAAATTTTATCGAAATTAGATCAGTGGTTTAGGCGTGAAAAGATAACATATAGACAGAGTTACTTTAGAATTTCTAATATTAGTATGGATAGTAGTGGAAGAATGGATTTAAGCATCTTGAAAATATGAAATGTTGGTAAATTCTAGATTTTTGCCTGATGAATGGCAGAAATCTCTGGAATAAATAGTCAAAGTATCTAACTTTTTGATGATGGAGTGAGGATACAAAACTTGTGAGTTTTCTATTTGAAGCTTTGGATTACTTGATATAAAGAAAAATTATGCTTATGTATGCTGTTATAATTCATAATAATATGTGACTCACACATGCTTTAATAACAATATGGATAATAAATAAAATTGTTTCATGCAATCCATTTTGAGTAACGTGTATCTATAGGTACTGAGTACCTACACAATGTGCAGAGACCTTTTGAAACAGCATCATAATGATACAGGTTTTCTAACAACAGGTTTGGTCACCTGCCCTCAAAAATGTTCGTGTTATCAAAAACTGGCGGCGTGTGTATTTAATTAAGCATCTAACTAGCTTCGCGGCATTTTCCATCCATTCAGAAACGTACTATATGGACTATAAACCTATGTGTGCGTAAATCAGTAGTTTGCATTTATGTTTTATTAACGAGTCTTCTCTCGTCGACTTTTACTCTCACAGTAATAAACAACATGATTAGAAATCTACTTACAATCTCGATATTTTGAAGTCATTTCTAAAAAAATAACATTCATTTTGATTTACGGTCCCAGCACACTAAGGCTTTGGCACGGCCCTACTCCCCTGTAGACGCGTGGTCATTATCGTTGCGCAGGTAGCAGGGACGGATAACCTTATGTACCTACATAGTTATGTATCTATACAAACAAGCCAAACAGGCGTTACAAACTCAAATTGTTCGTATGAAGACTGCCAGTACCACAAAAACGAAGCTTGAACGCGTGTTTTTTTTTATTACCCATTATACGGCCCAAAGTAACTCTGCTCTCAAAAAGGTGAAGGAAAACATCGTGAGGAAACCGGCATGTCTTAGAACCAAAAATTCGAAGACATGTGACATCTACCAACCCGCACTGGGACCGCGTGGTGGATTACGGCCCACTCTCTCTCACAGAGAGGAGGCCTGTGTTCCAGCAGTGGGAACATAATAGGCTGATTATGCATATGAATAAAAGATCTGTTGTCCAGTACAATCATAATATTGCATATAATAATATTGCACACTAATGTTTCTACCAGTTTCATGACTGATAAACAAAATCGATTAACCATAAAATATTTAAATTAAGATGACACATCTCATCTTCACACCGTTTTGTTGTTGTAATGTACAGTCCAAGGTTCAGTTATCTAGGTATTCAAGGAAGGATACCATCTTCTTAACAATTTGATTTTAACTTCCCTGTTCCTTGACATATTCTAAGTACCTTCATTTGATTTACCAAAATGTTTGTCGCAGGACGCCATCCACTACATGACTCGGGAGGCACCTCACGCCGTCATCGAGCTGGACAACTACGGCATGCCTTTCTCCCGCACCCCTGAGGGCAGGATCTACCAGAGAGCCTTTGGAGGACAGTCCCTCAAGTTCGGCAAGGGAGGCCAGGCGCATAGGTGTTGTGCTGTCGCTGACAGGTAAAGACCATTTCTATTATTCATATCTGCTGGGCTATAATTATGGTTGTTGCTACTACATATATTTGTGTAGCAGCTACCTGTGGGCTAATGAATTGACCACAGCATGCAGCATATGATATTATTTGTGAGAGAAAACAGATTTCGGGTGTCTGCTAAATAATGATAATAGTACTGGGTATGACTTCAAAAGAGTAGTATTGAGTTTTACCTCAGGGTAAAAAGTCTCATTAATCAAATCAAGATGAAAAGTTTATGCTGTTGACATCTTATCTTATGTAATCAAGCTATTTTGCCAGCATCTATTAACTCTTTGTTTGCTGTTGTTTAAGAATGTTCGCTTGCAAATTGGATGGACCATTCCTATGTAAGAACCAAAGGCGTCACAATACCAATACCATACAGGAGGTTGGTCCTACAGGAAATATTTAATTTGTAACATAGAAACCTTACTATATTTTTCTTGTTCTGTCGCCTAGAACCGGACACTCACTTCTGCACACCCTTTACGGCCAGTCTCTTCGATACGACTGCGAGTACTTCATCGAATATTTCGCACTGGATTTGCTCATGGAAGACGGAGTGTGCAAGGGATGCATCGCTATCAACCTTGAAGATGGAACACTACACAGGTGTGTGTTAATTAATTATAAGTCACTCATCCTCCATAGGTAAGGGAGGATCATCCGACCAGACTGGTGTTGTGTCCGGTGGGCTAAGCCCGACGATTGATGTCGGGACGTTGTATGGTCGTCGCGCGGTAAACTCCGCTTGACTCCGCGATGCAGGATTTTGCGTGACGTCTGTCTGATGCGTAGTTCTCATGTAGCGTTGTAGATGTCGCTACCATTACACTATAGCTTGCTCAGGTTTACAAAAAAATTTGGTAAACAAGCAAAAATGAACATCTTTGCACTAGTTGGCGATATTCATTATTATTGGATGGGTGCGATTAACGTGGCCACCTGCTGGGTCCAAGTAATTTGACAAGATGTACCATCGATACAAAACAAGGAGATTGCATGGGTCATAACTTCTTAAACATAAACACATCAGACGAGAATCAAGGATTGGCTACTAGACACACACACAGCATGGTTTTACTTTCCTCTCTTGTTGACTGTGGGCTTAATTAAAAGTCGGTTGATGACCTTGAGGTCATTCCTCTCACTCCAGTTACCCTGCTTATAAAAAAATACACACCAAAGAGCGGCGTTCCAGATAACAAGCAATCCCATTGTGTGATGATCTTACCCTCCTTAGTCTACCAACAGTAAATTGCAACGTGTGTAGTGTCGATATTTAAAGAGGTTGAATATGTGCTTCTCTGTACAACTCAATACATGAATGACTACGAAACTGCGTGTGAGTAGCGCGCCGCTAAGTAACAAAGCCGGATAACGGTATGGTCAGACTATTGTTGTCTCAGAGACAAGGCTATTCAGTGGCAGTTAGTATAAATGCATTTAATCTCATAAGTGGTCATTGACCCATACAGAAAAGTCAGAAACGGGTCAAAATATTTTTATTTGTGTTTAGAATATTTTGTCAATAGCAATAATGCAGAAAGAATACATGAAAATGTCATTAAGATAGGGAATTCAAATAAGAGAATGAAATGTTGAATTGTTTTTGTCACTTTTAAACTTATTTTTTTAATGATTGTGATTCCTGGGCACTGTTTAATAGTCTACATTATATCATATCAATATCGTGAAGACATTTTTTGCCATTACTTAAATAAATAAAATAGTATTTTTTTCTTATGACTGTATGTTAATGATCCGGAACTATCGTTAATAAGGGTCTCTTTATCGATCTCAGTAACAAACGTGACTACTGCACATTCTTATCGTTATAATTTTAAGTACAATGAACTTTGACTAGTTTATAATTCTTAGAGTACCGTAAACCTACGGAATGTGGCATGTCTGTCTGTATATAAACACAGAAGGAAAACTTATTCAATTGTCACACAGGAAAAGTTTCTTGTTAGTAGGTATTCATTGAATTAATAAACTTCGTTTGCAAACAGATAGGTAACAGTTAAAACTGAGGAAAATCCTGTTTGTCACAACATACACAAACATAACACAGAAACCACTGAACGCCTTCTGCTACGATCCTTACATGCTCCGTTTTGCCTTGTTTACGTTCATACACGCACGCCGGTTGCGAGTCTACTGCGCTCCTGACCATTCTGAAGAAACCCCTTTATTTTTCCTTTATTTTGGTTACCTAGTCTCAATTTGAAACAAAAACAATTATCTTATGAAGTCTCGAAGATAGTTACCGGTGGGCAGAAATCACGCGAATTGCATAATTATGTTACACAAACAACATTTTAAATTTTTAACAAAAATACTTGTTTTTGTTTATTTTAGTAACCGAAATTATTATCGGATAATGTTATCAGTCAAATAAACAGATATCAGTTGTGTTGTTTAAACAGATATGGAAATAAGAACTCGGCTCTAGCTAGGTATCTTACCTGTAGCAGTAGGGTCTATGTTAATATCTTGTAGGTTGCCGAAACATAAAGTATGAATGAATAAACTGACAACATATATTCCGGATAGTGGTAGCTGGCTAGCAGAGTTCACCCGACTGCCCAATCCCGCTCTCCTTTTCTTCAGTTCATCCAAAGGTTGTATAGAAAAGATCGATTGCGCGATACGAACGCCCATTGTGCATTATCAAAATACTTGTCGAACTTTATTCAGTTGTTTTACATAACGGAGCTGATTTGTAAAACAAGTAGTGGTTTTGTTAAACAGCGGATTCGACAATCCATTTGCGACATACTATGGTGTATGTGGGCAAAGTACTTCGGAAAACCAGGTACTCTGCGTGAAATCACTATTTACACCAAGGCCTTGTCGGCCTTTCTTGAGGAGTTGGGGTGGATCAAAATATATTTTTTCCCATCCTTACGCAAAATACGCGTCTGGACGTGAGTTGCGGACACCATCCCGTTATTCAACTATAGTGTTGGAACAAAGATTAAAATAATAAATTTATAGGTACTACACTATAGCTTCTCGTTGACCATAGGTTCCAAGCCAAGAACACAATCCTGGCAACGGGCGGCACCGGTCGTTCGTACTTCAGCTGCACGTCTGCACACACTTGCACGGGCGACGGCACGGCCATGGCGGCGCGTGCTGGTCTGCAAAACGAAGATATGGAGTTCGTGCAGTTCCACCCTACTGGTGAGTCGATATAGTATCGCGAATTTGAAAAAAAAAAAAAAAAATTTGGTATAAAAAAATCTCGATTGTGAATGCTATTTAAGTCAACCATATATTTTCACGACATAATGCAATCGCAATTTATTGTAAATCCGCCTCTGATAAAAAGTCTAATCGAAACCAATGTATGCCCAGTTATCATAGGTTTAAAAGATAGATACGTATATGTAGTACATATAGCCCAAAATTAAATGATTAAAGCCCTCTTTCAATATCTCTACATAACATCCACAAAAAAAATCTATAATGACACTAAGCTCTTTAACATCACCAAAACTTATCAATATAATACCTGTTTATGAACAAGAAAAATCCTGACAAAACACACAGAAATTACATATAAAACGAATAATTAAGTGCAAACATGATCATCACGTCGTGCAAATGACCTAGTACTATTACACAGTACTATTACACAGACTTAGAGCAAAACTCGGAAAGAGAAATACTAAATATGAAGGAGTACAGCTATACAATTCACTACCAAAAATCATTAAAGAAGCAATTTTTTTTTTTTTTAATGTTAAAGAAACACATCTTCGACGGCTCCAACATAAATAAATAAATATAGTATTATTACATATTGTCTAGTGTGTACGGTGCTTAAATAACAGTACTGATAAGAATAGCGGACTCGATGTGCACTTACATAGACGCGCGCGCTCTGTATCTGAGTATTTTACTTCGATGTACCCACTCACCAAATTTATTAAAACGATTTTTTGTATTACTAGCTAACTACACGACGAGCGCTATGGACTATCTTAATTAACACCTACATATTATTACTAAATCTTTGTTTCTCATTAAGTGACAATGCAAATCTTCGAGAAATAAATTATATTTTAAACCGTAAACCGTAGATCGCTCATTAACATTCGATGTTATACGAAGGGTGATTGATAGGTACCCATGTTTGAAGACACATGACGGCACTGACGTATAATCTGTATGTCATGGTTAGTGTCATCTTTCTAACAACGATTGTCGACATTTAAGATCAATTTCATTGTTTAATTTGATTGTAGTAGCTGTTGGAAGTGAGCAAGTGTAAGTTTTTTCTTATTATAGAAAAAGTGCAGTACCGATCGATGATTAGAATCTTGTTTTTAGATGGGAAGACGTTTAGGGTAATTAAAAAAAAGTTGGACACCGTTTATGGGGCCATTAACGGATATTATACCTTTCTCCTTCGGAGACAACAATCCGACAACAATATTGGTTCAATGAATTTAAGCGTAGTCGTAGATGAAGAGTGTCCAGGTCGCCCAATTGAGGTGACTACCGATGAAATGGTCAACTAAATCCATGACATTGTATTGGCAGACCGGCGAGTGAAGATAAGAGAGATTGTTGAGATCATAGGCATCGCATTTGAAAGTGTGCAGTATATATTCCATGAACATTTGGGCATGACAAAGCTATCGGCAAGATGGGTACCGCGTTTGCTCACCGTCGACAACCAGTGGATTCGAATGACTACTTCACGGCAGAATTTGGACCTGATTCTGCGCTATGTGCTATGTGACTGTTGATGAAACTTGAATCCATCACTATACGCCTGAAATGAAAGAACAGACAAAACAGTGGACTGCACACGGAGATCATGCACTAAAGAAGTCGAAAACAGTTCATCGGCCGGAAAGGTCATGGCCACCGTTTTTTGGGATTCTCAGGGCATAATTTAAATCTATTATTTTCAAAAGGAAAGAACGATTACAGGTCAATATTAAGCTCAATTATTGGGAAAAATTAACGACGCGTTGAAGAAAAAACGGTCCCACTTGGCAAAGAAAAAAGTTCTATACCATCACGACAATGCACCGTTTCACTCGTGACACGCCACCGCTCCAAAATTAGTGGAATTAGGCTACGAGTTACTGCTGAATCTATCGTATTCTCCAGATTTGGCAACATGCGATTTCTTTTTGTTTCCAAATATGAAAAAATGGGGTGGCGGAAATACGAGGGCGGCACTGAAAATTTCGGGAATCAAGGAAGTGACACAACATTACTATTTAAAAATGTATTTATTGCTTTTCGAAGTATTCTCCGCAAAATTTGACACATTTTTCCATACGATGGAACCAAGCATTGAAGCAACCATTCCATTCGGAAGTTGGGGTCTCAAAATGGCCGTTTTGGCGTCCACAGCTTCTTCAGGTGATGAAAATCTCTGTCCACGCAATTTATTCTTTATTTTAGGGAAAGTATAGAAATCATTAGGGCTTAGGTCGGGGCTGTACGGATTGTCTAATAATTCTATGTTTTCTTGCTCTAAAAACTCTTTTGTTCTGTGTGCGGTGTGAGAACTCGCATTGTCGTGATGGAGGATGATGCGGCGGTTGCAGTTCTCTTTACGGAGTTCAGAAGCGACCTGTGGCAAACAAATGCTAGCATACCATTCTGCATTAACCGTTCTTTGTCCCACATGAGGAATGGTCGTAACATGGCCGGTTTTGGAGACAAACGTGGCCACCATTTTTTTTGCAACACTCCGTGAACGAACAATTTTTGTTGGCTTTAACTCATTTTCGAACACCCAAACTCGTGACTGGTTTTTTGTTTCGGGTTCGTACGCGTATATCCAGGATTCGTCACCTGATACGATGTTGTATACAGCATTTGAGGAACCTGCGTGGAATCTTTCGAGAGTTCTGATGCACCAAGTAACGCGAGCCGCTTTTTGCTCTTCACAGAGCGAATGCGGTATCCATCGGGAAAACAACTTTTTTACACCTAATTGTTCATGCAAGATTATTTGTATTTGACTCATGCCAATGTCTAAAGTTGCCTGAATTTCGCGGTATGTCACATGTCGATCTTCCTCAATCAGCTTACGCACATCATCAACGTTTTCTTGGGTGACTGCAGTTTTTGGACGACCTTGACGGGGATCATCACTGAGCTTGACACGTCCACGTTGAAATTCAGCAAACCAGCGATAAATTGTGGTTTTGGATGGGGCTTAATCACCAAATGCAGAAATCATCCGGTCAACACACTGCTTTTGTGTTAAACCACTTCGAAAGTCATAATGAATCATCGCTCTTGAATTTTCTCGAGTCAATTCCATTTTCTCAACGACTAAACAAGTTTGACAAAACCTTGCGACAAGACCGAGAATCTTTTTTTAAATAAATAAATGATATTCGATTTTTAAAACCAAGGAGTTTCAATTAAAAAGATTTTAATATGACAGGAACAGTCGAAATATTCCATTCCCGATACTTTTAGTGCAGCCCTCGTAAATTCACAACAAACGAGGTCGTTGCCAACTGAGACAGATTTTGCAGAGTTAAATGACCTATTTTTCGGAGGGCTTAAAAAGTTGGAAAATCGTTGGGCTAAGTGTGTCGATGTAAAAGGAAAAATGACGAAAGCTAAAATAAAATTGTCTCAAAAAAAATTGTTTCTTGCCTAACACAGGTACTTATCAATCACCCCTCGTATCAAATAAAGGGTCAGGTAGCAGTATTTTTAAGATCCTTGGAACGCTAAGATTTATATAAATCTGTATAAACTAACGACGATTAATACTAATAACATATCCCGTGATGTCAAACGATGCTGAAAACAAAAACATACCCCTAGTATACAACTGTTGACGTATCCGTTTCATTTTTAGGAATGCAATTCTGACGTCACAGTCATGTGACAATTTCTTTGCAAAAATACTCCAAGTGGTGTTATCTACACTTGGCCATGTACCAATTAGTTAATCTGTAAAAAATATGCGACGAACTTGTACATATTGATATTTTATCATTGTGTTCTCAAAAAACAAACTGATCAGTTTCTTGGACACCGATAACATGTTCATTGTCCTATGTCGTATTATGACACGAATAATTTGTATTATAAAATAAAACAATCATGCCGTGTTAAAAATGGCTATCTTTCTGCATACTAGAATGTAAAAGAATAACATTTTGTTCATGACACGAAATATTTATCTCTCATGTTGACTATAAAAATACATTAATCAAGCCGTGCCGTGCGTAAGAGTCTATTTGATTTAGTTAAGATAAACTGTAATATTTATGTGTGTTGTGTCCTTATTTTTACATAAAATTTGCGCCCGTAGTATTAAACTGTCCACTTACATGTTATTTCACGTAAATCAACTTGTATAAGTTCTAATGTTATAATATTTTTTCCATCAAGCGCCTATAATATATGCAATAGCGAAATTCAACAAACGAACATTTAATAATTTGCCAGGAGCCCAAAAAAGTCTGTGCGAGCTATTAACTAAGGAGTACTTCTTTATTGCTCGAAATAATCATTTTTGTTATAAAATAAATTCGCAAACCTTATTATTATCTGCATTAACAATGTATGCTAAGTTACCATAAAACACCTCGATTTCCGTGATCAAGTCTCGGATCAGTAAATTAGCAGGAAATATCTTTAGCTGTATTGATCATGAGACAAGAGTGATAGCAAAATCAAAATCAAAAGTCATTTATTCAAATTAGGCTGAGAATCAGCACTTTTCGAACGTCAAAATTACATAAGACAGTCCCCCAAAAAGCCCGCCCTTCACCATTTCCTAGTGCTTTAGCTGGGAAGAAGAAGTGGCGCAACAAACTCCCCAGCAGCACAGCTGTCTGTTCGGTTAGAAGAACTTGATTCTAAACAATTGCAAGTAATTACCGAACCGCCAATGACAAAAAAAAGAAAAAAATAGCCATAGATAGTGATAGAGTCTATTAGACATGACAACAGTATTATCTCCATCGTTTTATAAATCTTGGAAGGCACGATGCTTATTTAGTTATATCACAATATACTGGTGACAGTAATCTGTTTGATAACTTGAAGAAACAAAATCCTATGCGAGTCCATTTATCACCAGCACTCAAATGGACTCCTATAATTATATAGGTATAAGAGTTTGTGATTATGTTTGTGATTACTGACGGGCCGCATTTGCCATCCAATCTACACTATTGTTATTAATATTATATTATTAAGAGGTAAGGGTTCTAAACTTGGATGTAGGAGGCAATTTCCGAAACTACTTACTCGTCCGATTTCAACGCCAGGAAGCTACGTTATGTACACGCATATGTATGACGTTGCTTTCCAATTTAACAATAGAGGATATGTTAAATTTTAAATCACGCGGAACGAGTCGCGGGCAGAAGCTAGTGCTGCATGAAAATAATCATGTAAAACGCTTTTTCAACCACCAGGTATCTACGGCGCCGGTTGCCTGATTACGGAGGGCTGCCGCGGTGAGGGCGGATTCCTCGTGAACGCGAAGGGCGAACGCTTCATGGAACGTTACGCACCCGTCGCCAAGGACCTGGCCAGTCGCGACGTCGTCTCCAGGGCTATGACCGTCGAGATCATGGAAGGTAAGAACCTTGAGATGTTTATAGATCTTTAGTAATCTAGAATTTTTGTGCTCTCCTAAAGGGTTAATACTGAAGTATCCTTGATAAAATAAGGATTAAAAAACGCATTTACCAAATAAAAACCTTACCTAAAATAAACCTAATGAAAGAGGAGGTAAAGAGGACAGCAAGCAATGAAGGATAACTGAAATCATGAATATAACCACGTAAACAATAGCTCACAAACGCAATAAATAGATATCAAATTATTATCTGAAAGAGGAAGTGATCCTCAATGTTTATGTAAATAAAAGGACATCGTATGTTTCGTATTGCTGAAAAATAGCTTCAGAACTACGTTATAAAAGGTTGTATTGGTAAAACCCCGCAGTATACAGGATGTCCCGTAAGTCCACGTCAAGCCGGAGTCGGGTCATAATAGTTAACAGAAAAATAATTGAAAATATATATGTATATAAGTTAAAATTTGTAGCAACAGGAGTTAAATGCCCGTAAATTTTGTCTTGACTTGATCATTATGTATCACTCGATTCCGGCTTGACGTTGACTTATGCAGGGTTCCTATTAACAAAAAAGAATCGTTTTTCTTACCAATGGTAGCATTTTCTTGCCAAACTAAGCATTTAAAGAGATCCGTAAGCTTGTTTTACCTGTGATAGCTGCTTCCATATGGGAGGGTCTACTATGCGAAGCTATAAGTTTTTCGCTTCATTATTCGTAAAGATACACACATATATAAGGTGTATCTATTCATACACGAAATATTTGAAGAGGGACTTTTATAGGTCGAACAGAAGCTATAGAAACGAAGAAGATTTTTTTATCTAAACGTTTTTTTATTTTACGTAATTATCATAATTTAAAACTGCTTGAGATATTTTGCATAAAACCTTTACGGCCTACTCTATGAACGACAGACTCGTCGGGACAGAGGCGCGGGCGCAATGACCTCTGCGATGTCACGACTTTTACGAGCGAGTATCGAGACGTTTCAAACATTTCTTTTTTTTTTCCGAAAAGGATCCTAGATGCGATTAAAACATTCATATTTTACAGTGTTACACTCTCTATCAATCTACTAGATGTAAACTAGGTAAGCACTAATAAACAGCTGACGCAACGCGAATTCGCATAAGGTAATGACTTCTGTTAGGTTACGAACTGTGCGTCGAGTGTGTCTGTCAGCTGATTTTTCTGATGTCAGGTTGTGTACCTACCTATTTGTACAGATGTAAACTGTAAGAAGTGCATAGCGCGAGTTTATTTTATCAAAAATCGTACCAGATTGGCAGATGTGGACTGGACTGTTGTAGGTACACGCTGTTTTCTCAGTGGTTAACGGGATAAATAGCTGGCTATGTTTTTCGTAAAATAACCACAAAGACCTTTGTAACTATAAAATAACTGCATTACGGTTGGCTGATACGTTTTACTGACCAATCTTTTTGTAGGTAAACAACGTTGTTAGTAGAAACTATTTGAATATTTTACGCGAAAATCAGTTATTCCACTGCATACGATATGCAACTAAACTAATAATTGTAACAATAATAAGACAAGCGTGTTTAAAAATTTGAATCATTTTATTTACAACAATTTAAAATGTACATACCTCATAACGACGTAGTTTTTATTTACACTATTTACACCAGAATTGCTGTACATATCCGCCCTGCAGTTAAATAATGTGACCTTGCACTTTTAATAATGTCTCTATCTCTAGCCATCACTGCGTACACAAGCGTTCACAATTCACTTTTTGTTGTTCCGCACTAGAAATGATCTGGCTGTCATTATCATAAATCAGGTATATACCTACCCCACACATGGAAGTCCAACGGCGTAAGATCAGGCCTGCCTCCGTCTGCAGCGGGGGGCATGTAGACCCCGTAGTCCCGTTGCCACTGTCGAGCTTCTAGGATCCCTAGGAAAGGGCCTTGTGCTGTGAGCAAAATAAGTCCACCCTCATTGTAGCAGTCCACCATGTTCTGGTACTCCTAGTTGGAATATTTCGGCATTGTTGCGTTTGTTGCGCGAAGCGCGATGCGTTCCGCGTTAGTTAAGCCACGTGCAGTGCTACATGCGGTTTGCGCGAGACTGAACACGGCGGCGGCGGGCAGCGCCATGGCTCGGGTCTCTTTTGATCATTCATAAAAGCCACGCGACAGCTAAGCACGCCGCCATGACCTCGCCCGCATCAATGAAAGTAGTTTCTACGTAGTATTTTCGTAGAAACTAGCGTAATGGATGTTACAAAATACGAAAGAGGCAGTATTTTTATGTGTGTCAAGTAATTTTTTTTTTTTTTTAAATTAGATGGTTAGATAAAAAAATCTTTTTCATTTCTATAGCTTCTGTTCGACCTATAGAAGTCCCTCTTCAAATATTTCGTGTATGAATATATACATCTTAAGAGTTAATCTTAACCAATAAAGGTCCGTAAATTGTAGGAATCGGCCATTACTGGACAACCTGTATAGCAAGCAGTAATACTACTTCAACAGTTTTATGAGTTGCGCTAATCGTGTGCCGTGTCCATATAACTTTACGTCTTTTAACCGCAGTTACATAACTCGCAAGGTTATGCAGATAAAATAAAACAATAGTTCAACTGACCACTTTATATTTAAGGTTATTTCTTCACACCTGCTTGTAACTATTCATCACCTAATAAAGTCTGTTCTCGACGTGGTTTATTGGATATTGCAAATTTTATAGTATTGTGTTATAGGTAGGTCTTATATTTTGTCTAGGATGATTCATTAACATTAAATTCTATTGAATGAATGTCTTAGGTTGAGTTGGCTGCTTAAGTGTTTATTTAAAACCGCTGAAGGAAGGGTTTCATCATCAGGCAATGTCTACCCAATACATGGCAAATTACAGTACCTGACCGTTAATATAATAGATCTAGCTTTCATGCCTTTGTACCCAGCGATGTAACTTATCTAAGATACAAGATAGCATACAATACGTATTTTATATCTAGTATTTCAGATACCATTACAGGGGTTTATTTGCATCTGGTATCTGAAATATTTAATTTAAAAGTATTTTGCGTTTTGTATTCCAGATACTTTATTTAAGGTAATCTTGTTATTATTATGTCGTTTATTTATTTTTATCCTTATTTTGCTACATTTTTAAATATTTTTATAAAACAACTTAAAAAATCATTTAAAAATATAAAAAATAGTGGTCCGCCGGTAGCGGGAGCAGGGTCCAAGCTACGGGTGGTTAGGGCTCCAGAGACAGGAACCTCCTCACAATGCGAGCCGTATCGAGGAGTACTGCCTTCTGAATCAGGCCCTTGATCCAACCGCCTAACGAAAGCCTCGAGAGATGTTGGTCGAGGCTTTTTGCCATCAGGCCATTGGCCGATACGACAATCGGCACAATGACAGCCGAGCTCACATTCCACATGTCAACAACCTCGTGTGCTAAGTCGAGATATTTAATTTGGTTCTCTTTCTCAGCTTTCACGAGGTTCTCGTCATGTGGAATGGTAACATCGAAAATCGCGGCGCGCTAATCGATCTATCACTACTATGTCAGGCTTATTAGCGATAATATTCCTGTCAGTAATGATATACCGATCCCAGTACAACGTGACAAGGTCATTTCCGAGAACTGGGTCGGGCACATACTTGTAATACGGTACCTCAGAATCCACAAGTTTATATTTCAAAGCAATTTGCTGGTGAATAATCCTGGCTACTTGGTTATGCCTGTGCAAGTACTCGCCGTTAGCCAGACGAGAACAACCAGAGATAATATGTCTGATGGACTCACCTGGACGGTGGCATGCCCGACACACGTCAACCGTCCCGTCTTTCATAATATGTCTCCGGTAGTTATTCGTCAAGATAACTTCGTCCATAATTGCACAGACGAAACCTTCAGTTTCCCCGAAAAGGTCACCAAAACGTAGCCAGGATACGGACGCTAGGAAATCTACATCAGGCTCATGAAGAGCCCGATAGAAGCGCCCGTGAAGCTCCTTGCTTTGCCATACCGCCTTGCGGTCATCGGTAGTAAGTACAACAGGTTTGTGCCAGTTCTCTTTAGCCATGGAGAGCGGGGTAAGCCCCTTGTCCACTGCGACCACATCACGGTGCATACCCATTTCGGCTTTAAAAAAATATTCCCTGAGACTGCACACCTCGCGGTTGTGGAGTGTCTTCGCATTTTAAAAAGCCTCGACCCCCGCACTTTCGCGGCATGTACAGTCTCATCACCGATGATCGTGGGTGATGCATCCGGTTTGCGGTCAGAAGTGTACGGACCCGCCTATCCAGGGCGTCAAGTTCGGTTTGGGTCCATTTGAGTATGCCGAAAGAGTACATCAAAATCGGCATGACCTAACCGTTGAAGGCGCGCATCTTGTTTCCGCCCGAAAGAAGACTAATTAATACCTTCTTCAGGCGGCCAAAGAAGCGCTCCTTCAACGATTGCTTCAAGATAATAACGTTGATGCCTAACGCTTCCGACATACCCAAATACTTGTAGCTTTCGGATGAAGAGAGGTATCTAAAGTGTATGGAATCCGAAAGTTGAATACCTTCGGATTCCATAATCTCACCTCGCTTAACATGCATGATTACACATTTGTCCACACCCAATTCCATCCTGATGGCGCTACTGAATGTTTCAGTTACCTTCAGTAGCTCCATCAGTTGCAATTTGTTGGGGGCAAAGATTTTCAAGTCATCCATGAACAGAAGGTGAGAAATGACCTCACCACCTCTCTTTAACCGATAGCCTAGACCTGAATCCTCCAGCAGTGTGCTTAGAGGATTCAGAGCCAAGCAGAACCAAAGTGGACTCAAACTGTCGCCCTGAAATATTCCCCGTTTAATCCAGACAGCCTCGTCATTCCCCTGTATCTGTTGACACCCCGGATAGCGAAGGACCGTCCTCCATTGCCCCATACAGGACCTAAGGAAGGTGCGTAGAGTTGCATCTAACTTATACCACTCCAGCACCCTCACAAGCCATGTATGTGGCACCGAGTCGTAGGCCTTCTTATAATCTATCCAGCATGTCGACAGATCCTTGCGGGAGCGACGAACCTGTTGGCTAATGGCCATGTCGATGAGGAGTAGCTCCTTAGTACGTCGGGACCCGTTCCTACATCCATTTTGAGAGGCAGACATAATCGAGTTACTGTCAATGTGTGTATTAATTTTCACTCTCAAAATGGATGTAAGAAGTTTATAGACCGTCGACAAACACGTGATCGGTCTATAATTCTTGGGTTCCGTGGGACTACCTGACTTATGGAGCAGGTGGGTAACGCCTGTTGATAGAAACTGCGGTAGCGACCCAGACTCTAAGGCTGACTGGAACTGAGATGCCAGGCTAGTATGCGAACTAATTAGCCATTTGAACCAAAAGTTGTGCCATCCATCCGGTCCTGGCGATTTCCAATTCGGTAACGGACGGACTGCTCTCGCAACGTCTGATGGCGTTATTAGGACTGATTCCATTTCTGGTATAGTTTCACACACTCGCTCGACATCCTGCATCCAGCCAGCCTCAGTGTGTCAAACGGGTACTGATCAGATGCTGCGCCAGCATGCACTTGTGGCGGCATCATCTGGGCGGCACACGTCTGTCAAATTTTGTTCAGGTCGCTCCCAAGCTCTATATACCCACCTTTCATCGCTCTGGAACATGCGATTCTACGTGTATCGATCAACCCGCCGCTTATACCGCCGAATACGGCTCGCCCATGCACAAACTTTCTGCTTCAGGAAGTCGCTGTGACACGGCACATGTATTCTCGAGGGCTTATTTCAGTCCCCAAAAATGCCCGCCTTACAAAGCGCATCACTCGTGGTCTTGTATTGCCCTCCCTGAAACAGTATAGATTGCCTATGAGTACCCTGGCCCCATCGATACGACGCTCGATCCTGCGTTGCCAGGCTGATACGGATGGTTTTGGTCGAGCAGCTCCGTCACAATTTGGAAACTTGACGTTAGCTAAACGACATGCCGCAACAGCCGCGCAATACAGGATCGAGTGTGTATCAACGAGATCCTCGCTGCTCTCGAACACATTCTTAAGTTGCGAGTCCAGGGCACTCACCAGCGCCCTATTTTTTTTGTGCATAGGTAGGCGTGGTAATCGCGGTCTAAGTTCGGTCGGAGTGGATCTATACTCGCGAAACGCATCCTCCAGTGCGCTCCTCAATCGGTCGTTGCATTGGCTACTTACTGTGGTAACCCTATCATCTTCTTCTTCAACACCATGATTGGACCGCGGTAGATCAATGGTTGACGCTTGTACCGCGGTTTGTGCCGGAGTCGAGACGATAAGGTTGCTCAGTATCTCTGAGCGCAGCCTATCAAGTGCGGCATCGTCCAACCTATGATTGCGTTGAATTACCCGCACCTGATCCGACAGTCGTTGGGCAGAGACGCTGACGGTTGGTTCAAGTTCCTGAAAGAGAGACAGCATCCTATCACGGTACGCGCATGACGTTCTCGTTCATAGACTGAGTCCATCTCATGCGCTGCACACAACCACCGGCAGCGGGGACCCGGCTAGGGGCCGCGGCCCCTAAGTCCCAAGCTCCTCGGTGGCCGGCCTCTCCCCTGCCGACGAACAGGTGTTGGCGACGTCGGCGGGGAAAAATACTCGTCGCTCGAGCTCGACGCAACTACCGCGGCCGGTGTCGTCACAGCACTCACGGTGGGGCTGGATACCGGCGGCGGCGAGGCGGAGCTGGGCGAATAGTCCGGAGGTGGTGGGCGTGCTTGACTTGTGGCTGATCTCGTCAACATTTATAAATTTTCATACTTATTCATTATTTACATGTTCCGAGGTGACATGACAGATGTCACCTCCAATTCGGTAGTTTATGGCGTGAAATTCTGTGTTATTTGGTTCATTATACTTTGTATGTTCTTTTTTGGACTTCAGGCTTGTAGGGGTACTCAGAAAATAGAAAAACTGTGTCTAAAATGAATATAAGTAATTGAAAATATTTTTTACAAATTTTATTATTATTATTTATTTATTTTAAATGATAAGTTAATAACTTAACTTTAAGCCCCACAAAACCTTAGTAATGGTTTGACTGTGGGGTCGGTGAGTCTACACACTCATTCTTAAATTTTGTACTTACATAATACTAATAATTATTTCAAGGTAGTAGTTTAATACGTTTCTAAATACAAGCTCTACATTCCTTTCCAGATTTATACGCGTTTCATTCCTTGTCTGCCGGCAGACTGTTCAATAAATATGGTATTCGTTTTTTAGGGCTCTGTCACCAAAGTAATTAGTGACTCCGGGTACATTGAATCTGCCAGCAGCCATAGATCTAGTATTATGGTTGTTGAATATGTGAGTTAAGTTATGCTCTTGGGTACCAGGTGGTTAACTGCTAAAATATACTTATGCTTGTAACTGATCGGTAGAATTTTACAGGTTTTAAATAGTTTACTATAATCTCCATTACAACTTTTTTTCGTTTTTTTAGTAACAAGTAGTTTCAAGAATCGAATTTGAAGAGCTTCTAATTTTTCCAAGTTAGTTTTGAATGTTAATCCATAGCAGATCAGCTGTCAAGACCACTGATCACTGTTTGTAACAGTCTCTATCTTAAGTTGAGCTCCTTACGTTTTGAGTTAAGCTGCACGATTACTGACAAATTCGTGCACTGACTGGACAGGTCCTGTCAATCTGTGTGGTTCTTTCCTCAAAAGACCATTTCAGACATAGTATGTTTTTCTGCCTTTCTTCTCGAGAGTAGTCAGTTAGGAAACGGTAACATCATTTAGTTTTTTAAATATGATTGAGGTGTAAAAGAGTTTGTACAAACCTACTTACAGAAATAAAATCATTTAAGTTGAGTCCTCGGCTGTAGCCCGCGAAATAAAAACAATCTTTCGTTTTTTGAAAATTGCAGGTTTGTTTGACGTCGTATTTTTATCATAATGCAATTTGTGACTGTAGGAATGTTATGTCTACTGAATAATTATCATCAATTTCATATTAGGATCAGGATATGCTAAACCAAAATGACACATCTGTTGTTGTACCATATTCTAGCAAATAAATATTTATTAGTCGTCAAACTTTGGAAAGCTCCACCTAATATTTTTTCAGAATAGGAAAATTCTTTAAACCCTCTATATAAACAAAGAAACAGAAAAATAAAAATATTGAATGCCTTTCAACCCTAATAAAACCACGCCCCTCGCAGGTCGCGGCTGCGGTCCCGAGAAGGACCACGTACACTTACAGCTGCACCACTTGCCCCCGGATCAGTTGAAGCAGCGTCTGCCCGGAATCTCGGAGACAGCCATGATCTTCGCAGGAGTGGACGTCACTAAGGAACCTATACCTGTATTGCCCACCGTGCATTACAACATGGGAGGCACGCCTACAAACTTCCGTGGAGAGGTCAGTATACGTATGATTATTATTACCCCGCGTTTACACCAAGGAATGAAATATTGTATTCTACACGTTAGTTTCTACTGTTTTCGTTTATCGTTCACATTTTAAACTAAAAATAAACTATAGCTAATTGGTGAGCACAAGTTTAAAAAACGCCGAGCGATGACTTTCGGAGTTAAACTAACATATATAAATAATGAAAACCAAAGTAAACAATAAAAATACAAAGGAATAGATTTTGCACAATTTTGTGCACATAATATAACAGTTAAAAATGTATTGTTCCCATATTACTGTTGTCCACTATCAGGATATTGATGAACCACTTGTAACACTCGACACAGGCAGAGATGCGTATAGAAATTATAAGAGTACTCCTTATCATCCTGAGGTCAGCTTTATTAGTGTTCCCTTTGAGTTTATTAAACAAACAATAAATTCATTTGACTTCTTTGTGTCATAATGATTAATTGAACTATCAACCCTTTGGCGCGTTCCACAAAGAACATTACAGCTTCATTTAACTTATTATAGAGGGCAAACGTACAATAATTTTATCGTACAAAAATATTCAACAGGAAAAATGACAGATAAATAAACACTACTTACTTATTAGCTGTTGGAATCTTGGTTTGTATTTTGGTAAAACAAATATGTAATCTATAAAAGCGGTGTTAAGCAAAAACTTACTACATGGTATTATGCTCTTAACCGGACGCAAATCATGAAATAAAACATGTGCGCACGTAAGTCACAAAAGTCTGTTCCAAAAGTACGGTCAGTGGTCTTCATTACCTGACCTCTCTTACAAAGGGAGCGGAACACGGGATGGGTTATGCAGGTCACTGACTGCACCAGAAGGCCAATTCTCGTACTTAAAAAACGTTCAATTTGAAGTCGAAATCTCAACTCAGCGTCAATAAACGCTTGAAGAGGTATGAGGAACAGGGTGTAAAGTCAAACTCATACTCTTGGAAAAGGGAGGATCTTCCGATCAGATGGATGTCGTATCTGGTGGGCAACTGCCCGACGATTAATGTCGGGAAGCTACGTGGTAAACTCTGATTGCGCGATGCAAGAATTTTGTGACGTCAGTGTGCTGCGTTGTTCACATGTAGCGGTGTAGATGCCGCCACACGCTAAAAACTTGTCAAAAATTTATGTAATTTGATTGTATGTTTGACAGATTGAGACTGAGATTAGAATGCGAACTTTCTTAAAAATACGGGAATTGCCACTCTGTTGAAAGCAAACCCTGTTCAGGTTAAATTCATACGCAATCACTCAATAAAGGGAATATGTAACACAATCATCTTTACTGAGAAGGTTTCAACTTTATATCTCACCACTTTTTCCAACAATTATTTTTTGAATAACGTAAATACGTTGATTTAAAATTACAATTTTGCGGTTAATTATTCAAATAAAGAAGTCAAAGCACTCAGTTTTGTAAGTGGCATCATGACAGATCGTTTTCTGATACATTTGTTTACATTTTCGTTAGCTACTTTTGGAACAGACCATTCAAGCGCTACTTGAACTGTGGACAAAATATTTGAATGTTTACTAGTGTTTACTAATTTACTAATGATGGATTTTTGGTTTGCGATTAATTTCGTACCCCAATGACGGTATACGTTGAACAAAAAAATATGTGGATGTACTAATAACGAGTATGTTTTGGCACACAGGTAATCTCCCACTACGACGGCGTAGACCGCGTGGTCCCCGGCCTGCTGGCCGCGGGCGAGGCGTCGTGCGCGTCAGTGCACGGCGCCAACCGCCTCGGCGCCAACTCGCTGCTCGACATCGTCGTGTTCGGCCGCGCCTGCGCTCTCACCGTCGCCGAGACCAGCAAGCCGGGCGACGCACAGGCACCGCTCAAGGACGTAAGTCTAACACTATGGACGGACAAAAAACGAAAAGGTTATGGGGAAGCACTAAGGTAACCCGCGAAGTTCAAATTTTCTTACTTTTTTGCAATTTTCAGCAAGAAATTTTAATTTCACGCGGTTCCCTGGCGCTTTTGCATTAATCAATTTTTTTAATCACTGTTTTTCTGTCTTGCTGGCACTTGTGACAAGGCAATGCTTGGGACTGCTACTTTCATTCATAATAATAAGTCTCATGCGCGGTGCAAGTAAAAATTAACCTAAAGTTGCTTACCCATTTCATTTTCCCACTGTACATATAATACATTATGGATATTAATATAAATGACTAATATTAGAAATGTTCGAACAAATTATGTAATTTCAGAGTAGGCATAGTAATATAAGATAATCGGAAAAATCTGTACCTAAAATCGATGAAAATATGGAGAAGCTACGCGCTTTAAAAGTTTTTGGAAGGGGTTATTCCCGTCCTTGTCGCGCGGGACGAACAATATGTGGCGCTAGTATTGAATGACCTAGTCGTGACGTCACTTCTGTGATAGTGCCGTCTTTGTCTAGCACTTATTTTAAAACGTTAATAACTGTCATTTTTTTGTTGTTTTAGTATTAGAAATTTAAAATAAAAACATTGTCATTTTGTCTCTTTGATCTGATGAAACCCTATTCAGATTAAATTATTACGCTTTTTTTAACCCTCTATTTACCTCATCATAGTTACGCTAGTGGTAGCTTAACAATGATGAGGTAAATAGAGGGAAGAGTGAGACAGCTCCGATACAAGTACTATTGTAACTTACTGGTGTTATACGAGGGTGACTCTGAAAGTTCTTAGAAAATCAAAAACTGAACGAACTAGCAAGTTTTATTATATCTTTTCAAAATAGTGTCCATTTAAATCAATACATCGCTGCATTCGATAGAATCACTGAGAAAAGCACTTTGCCCACTTGTCCTAAGGGGTTTCTTTGACGGCATCTTGAAACGCAGCCACTGATTCCTCGGCGTCCATAAAACGTTTTCGCCGAAGTTTTTCTTTTTGTTTCGGAAATAAATAAAAATCGCAAGGTGCGAGGTCGGGGCTATATAGGGCAGGTAATTCCCGGGTGATGGATGCCCAGTAATTCCACGTCTGACGTCGCCAAGTTGTCGATTGTTTGGTTGGCGGTGTGCGACGAGGCGTTGTCGTGGTGAAGCAGGATCCTACTGCGAGGCGCCTAGAATCAACCCTATTTTAATCTAAAATTTGACGTTCAAAAGTGCCTTTTTATGTGCCTATTTGAAATAAATGCTTTGACTTGACTTTACTTGGTCGTTTCCTAGACAAGTGGCAAACAATTGTTAGTATACCAATCCGCAGTAACTGTTTTTCGATCCTCTAAAACAATTGTTGCGGAATGACCTGTCCTTCCGAAGAACGAGGCCAACATCTATTTTCCCACGCTTCGACCTATCTTCACTTAAGTTGGCAACTCCTCGGAAGGAAACACCCGGACAACAGACTATCTCTTAGTTTCAGGATCATAACAATAAATACAGCTTTTGTCACTCGTAAGTATGTCGACCACAGCATTTGAGTCACCTCCGTTAAATCTTTGAACCATTTCACAACACCAATCAACACGACGGAGTTTTTGGTCCTCTGTCAAATTATGAGGTATCCACCGAGCACAAAGAGTGACTTATCAGCAACATTTAGCGGTCAGCTTCCTGACCGCTAAATGTTGTTGATAAGTCACTCTTTTGTTAGTGTCTATCATACGCCGCACAACACTGATGTTATCTTTAGTCGTCGCCGTAGAAGGCCGTCCCTCACGCAGATCATCGGTGAGATTAGGGCGACCACGATTAATCTCATTAAACAAGTTGTAAACAGTGACACGAGATGGGGCTTCATCGTGAAAGGCCAATCGAAGTCTATCATTACTATCTTGTTTACTTAAATTGAAAGTCAAAATTTTCTCGCGTTAAATTCATGCCGACGTGACACAGAAAATTTTCTATTTGCCGCCAAATCGTTAACAAATGATAAATAAATGAATACATACATACAATAATATTGGCTTAGAGTTCCATTTTCAAAATTTGAACTTATTTTTATTATATTATTATCGTTTATAAGTGGCCAGTTCTAAAAACTTTCAGTGTCGCCCTCGTATCAAATTAATCATTGTGTATGTTTAATATATATAATAAGAAATAAATATTTTTTTCGTGTTTTTGCAGTATTTAGAAAGATTCAATTTTATATCTCACTAGCACTTCGCCCGCTACTTCGTCCGTGTAGATTTCGAAAAAAAAGTAGCGGTTCATCAGACGTTATTTCGGCTTCTAATGGTAAAACAATTTTTCAAATCGACCCAGTAGTTACGGAGCCTATTCAATACAAACAAACAATCAAATATTTCCTATATAATATTATTATTGTAGATTACTTTTCCCAAAAATATTGTTTAAGTAAAATTATTCAATTGTAATTGTAAAATAATCGAAGAAAGTTGAGGTAATAAAATTAACCTCAATTGTCAAATGTAAAACATCTATAAAGTGATAATTATATTCGATTCGATTTCGATTCGATTCCGATTCGAAAAAAATAACTCGATTTAAAAAAAACGATTTAAAAAAATAACTTATAAAATTATAATTTCGGGTTTAAATATTCAATTAATCAAATCACTCTATTTATAAGTGACACTACATTACGTTTCACCGTTACATTTTCCTTTGTTTACTGTCTGTTGTGTGTTCTGTTGCTGATCAATTAGACTAGATGGCGCCGGCGTCTCCTATCTGACTAACACTAAGATTAAAACTCAGAGGTCGAGGTCTCTTTTAAAGCCCAAATATATTGATCTAAGTTTTGAGTATTACCGCAATGGACATAGTAATAGGGCATGTCGCGATCATGAATAGCTCAAGTCATAATGTTGAAAGAGCCTTTTTGGTAGAAGGTTATCGATCCGGTCTTCTCAAGCAACGGAGTTGGACCTAAAAGGTTGTGTTTATTTTGTCAAGTAATAAGTTCAGCACTGGAACATCTTTTTAATACACGGGAACGCTGCGACAAAGACTCAAAAATATAAAACAAACTTAAAGATAATTAATTCTTAAGTTACACAATTGACCTTCGACACAAGACTGGTTACATACTTCGCTATTATCTTCGATCACAAATTTATTATAACTTAATATTGGACTTACATTTTGGTCAAGTCGCAACAAAACTAAAATTTTAGTTACTTTGCAACAGTATAAATAATAACTTTATTTGTATTTTATATTATTAACCATGTTTTATTTCACTTTCTGTAACTTTATTCTTGCTAGTTAGTTACCCATCACCCAACACCCATTTTAATAAATTAATAATATTAATGATAAATAGCGTAGGAGTTGTCATTGACACGCTCCACATTATGTATGTGTGTCATAGGATTTGATTGTGGCCGCGTCATTGCTACGTCATGGAATATTTTGAGACACACCCATGGATGATTTCATCTGATAACACGAATAACATAAACAGTGAAATTGAAAACAATTTGCAGTGTGTCACTAATAAATATGTATATTTTAATTGTGTATAACAATTGCGAAATCATGTCGGTCAATTATGGGCTGAATGAAAATTAATTTTGTATCAGTATGAATTACGTGTATAGCTTGCTCATGCCATGGTCAAAATATTAATATTTTTGTTAATAAACAAGTACAGTTCAAATCTGCTAAGCCAAGAGTTTCCTCTGGATTGCTATAATTACTGACAATACTTGCGCCAGCGCAAATCAGTCGCACTTATTCTTGTGGATAACAAAAGGCAATTTGATGAGAAATCATATTACTGTTTCAAAACTGACATAAAGTGTGTTACAAGCTTTGTAGGGAGATACAAAAATATTTCTGCCAAGACGGTTGGCGTCGCGTCGTAAAGAACAATGCCCATTTCCCATTCATTTCAAAACCTGATAATAAAAGATTATGTATAGTTATAAGGTATAGTAGAAACACTACCTGTTAGTTTAGAAAATAATGTCATATGGTCATTTTCACAATTGAAACGCCACGAAGTCCAAAAATATGAATGATACTTTTTAGGTTAGGATTTGCCGTTATAAAGAAATAAATGTGCTAGAACGAATTATTTAACACTCGAAGTTTAGTCTAAAATAGTAATACTTACTTAATAATACATATCTATGTTCTAAAACGTCTTTTTTACTTTGTGAATTCCTTAAAACCAGCTGCTCATATGTCACTGCTTAGACTCTCGATGATTGTCAATTTATATTGAATGTCGAGCATTAAATGTCAAACGTCAAAAAATACGTTTCAATCGTCCTAACTCAATTACATATTCCATGATTCATTAATTTAATTATTAATTTATTTTTAAATAATCTGTATTTTACATTGACAATAAAAAAGAAATACTTACTGAGTAAATAAAACGTAAAATAATGCTTGAAACTCAGAAACTCAGTTGAATAAAGTCAAGTAGCAGTGTGTAAAATGGAACGTTGTAAAAAATGGTTGTAGAGATGCGTTCAAAACATGCTAATATGTTTACCCTTGAAGTAGAATAAGCATAACAAAAAACAAAATTAAAAAAAATCCTGCGTTTCTTTTAACATTGTGATAAGCGTAATTAATATAAAATTTAATAAGCTGTTTTTTAAGATTTATTTCATTTCTATACATAGTCAGGTGAAAAATGGGCATTCCTCTTTTCCACCTCATGTGGCACCGGTTTTTGTTTTTATATCATCCACGTGCACTCATAGAAGCGTTAAGATAAAGCCGGTCTCGATCGGCTTGGATGAGATTTTTTAGTTTTCACCTTTTTATCGTGTTGTTATTCTTCGGTCGATATAAAACTAATATGTTTTGGCAATGATGTTTCCTGCTGATAAACATAAATACAAAAGTTAGCCCTCATAGAAATCTCCTTTATGAAATTTATGTGGCACTTGTAGAATCAATTTTAGTTTACTGTATCCCCTTATGGGGCGAGGCGGCAAAATCAAGATTTACAGACGTTGAACGTGGACAACGAGCACTAATAAAAATATGTATTTTAAAAAGAAAAGATACCCAATGGCAGGCTATACCAGATTAGTGGTCTGCTTTCTGTTAAAAAACTATACATTATAAATACAGTCCTAAAAAAACATAAGACACTTCCTTACGATACAAACATTATATCTAAAAGACGAAAAAGACATGATTGCTCAAATCCCTCCAAACTAAAACGAAATTCGCTGCTATAAAATACAACACACGATCTGCTCAAATATAGGTATAATAGAGTTATCAAGGAGATATATATATACACTAAACTAGCACTTACTTTGCTGAATTTCAACGTGGACGTGTCAAGCTCAGTGATGATCCCCGTCAAGGTCGTCCAAAAACTGCAGTCACCCAAGATAACGTTGATGCTGTGCGTAAGCTGATTGAGGAAGATCGACATGTAACATACCGCGAAATTCAGGCAACTTTAGACATTGGCGTGAGTCAAATACAAATAATCTTGCATGAACAATTAGGTGTAAAAAAGTTGTTTTCCCGATGGATACCGCATTCGCTCTGTGAAGAGCAAAAAGCGGCTCGCGTTACTTGGTGCATCAGAACTCTCGAAAGATTCTACGCAGGATCCTCAAATGCTGTATACAACATTGTATCAGGTGACGAATCCTGGATATACGCGTACGAACTCGAAACAAAATCCAGTCACGAGTTTGGGTGTTCGAAAATGAGTTAAAGTCAACAAAAATTGTTCGTTCACGGACAGTTGCAAAAAAAAATGGTGGCCACGTTTGTCTCCAAAACCGGCCATGTTACGACTATTCCTCTTGAGGGACAAAGAACGGTTAATGCAGAATGGTATGCTAGCATTTGTTTGCCACAGGTCGCTTCTGAACTCCGTAAAGAGAACTGCTACCGCCGCATCATCCTCCATCACGACAATGCGAGTTCTCACACCGCACACAGAACAAAAGAGTTTACAGAGCAAGAAAACATAGAATTATTAGACCATCCGCAGTACAGCCCCGACCTAAGCCCTAATGATTTCCATACTTTCCCTAAAATAAAGAATAAATTGCGTGGACAGAGATTTTCATCACCTGAAGAAGCTGTGGATGCCTACAAAACGGCCATTTTGGAGACCCCAACTTCCGAATGGAATGGTTGCTTCAATGATTGGTTCCATCGTATGGAAAAATGTGTCAAATTTCGCGGAGAATACTGCGAAAAGCAATAAATACATTTTTAAATAGTAATGTTGTGTCACTTCCTTGATTCCCGAAATTTTCAGTGCCGCCCTCGTACATTGGGTTAAACCATTTTGTTATGAAGATACTGAGGCACTAATGCAACACATAACTCACTTACTCACTCGCTTCTGTCAACACACTCACTCACAAAACACACACAAACCCTTCATCATTCCCATTTACTTAAACACACCCGTATATTGTTATTTTTATTACTTATGTATTTCAATTAGATTTAAACATTTTACATTCACACACACACACATGTAATTATTTTTATTTTTCTGTTATTTTTATTTTACATGATTACTTTTCTGTGAAAGAGCTGTCTCCTAATACAGGCATTTTTTGCTTACAAGGAGGCTCCAATCACTGATGTTTTTTATTTTATTTTTTAATATGGTTACGGAAAAATTATCAATTATAATAGAATAGTAAGTTATAATGATGACGAGCTAGAAGCGCTGGTTTGTTACCCATACGATGAGCTATTGATGCGGGCCTATTTCTAGCACCAGAGCTTAGCTAGCGAATTACAGTACAATCAACATTTCTAGTAAGGTTTATTCAACAAAAAAATAAGTCGATGCCCCAAGTAGAAGGTGCGCATTCATTGCCTTTCGGGAATAGAGAACAATGTATTCGAATCCGAATACAGAACAATCCATAGGTACATACTGTTTTACTGCCGCGGGATGATAGGCGCGGATTGCGCCTATCATCCCGCGCCAGTAAAAAAGTCGACAAAAGGAAAAGATAGACATAAACCATGTAACCCCACTTTATCTATACTACAGTTTGACCTGCTGTGCTCTTTCGCAGAATCACGCACGTGTTCGTGTCGTGGTCGGTGTTTTCAGCATACACAAATAATGTTATTGAAGACACGGGTGCTGATTAACTGATTCTTTTAATCATAGTAAAATTATGCGCGTCTAAGATACATTGAAGCACTTTAAAGTAACCGCATGGCATTTACATGCAACTAACTGATTTTAATTGGAACCCGCTGTTAACCAACATGGATATAGACTAGAAAAGCACGTGATTGCAGACTCCCAGCATCCACCCCCAAAAAATCCCCCATCACCCCAGCGTGCAATTTATCGTGATAACAGATCGGATCCCTAACACGCTGTTTATATAGAGGGCTGCTTATGTGTCATGGAAAGGGTTACAGTCTTTATAGATGATTATATTTTATATTATCTTACTTATTCTTCACCATTTTAATCGTAAACATATTTGCAGTCTTCCGGCGAGGCGAGTATAGCGAACCTGGACAGCGTGAGAAACGCTAACGGCACCATCTCTACAGCCGACCTGCGCCTGCGCATGCAGAAGTGCATGCAGACCAACGCCGCTGTGTTCAGGCAAAAGAGCACGCTCGAG
Source organism: Dasypolia templi (assembly GCA_963555695.1). Taxonomy (NCBI): domain Eukaryota; kingdom Metazoa; phylum Arthropoda; class Insecta; order Lepidoptera; family Noctuidae; genus Dasypolia; species Dasypolia templi. The sequence goes on from OY743157.1 coordinate 10,049,441, forward strand.
GCAGGTCTGTAGCTCTTTCATAAATACAGGATGTTATGGGACTTTGTACTTTATTTTTTTGAGAGTGAGTCAAACAGCCCACTACCTGACATTTCAGAGCTCACTGTTAAAATATTCAGCTTCACACATTAAGACCTTGACTAAGATTTAAGTTAGCAAACAACTCCTATGTCATACACCCATCTTCCACCACAAAACGCAGCAATATATCCAATCATCATCTTCCTGCCCCTGTCCGGTATTACTTGCGGTCTTCGTAACACGTTTTGTTCTTCCATTCTCCCCTGTCAACCGTTACGATTTCATTCACTCCCTGGTACCCGGTACTTTTTTTCACATCATTCCTTACACAATCCATCCATCGTATTTTAGCCTGCAACAACAACTACATAAACTCGCGCTTCTTCCCATGAGGGTAAGCAGAAACTACAGAACGCCACCTGCTACGATCCTTACATACTCCTTTTGCTAGGTACCTGCAATCCAATAAAATGCTTTTATTGCCAGGTGAACGCCTCATCCAAGAAATCTACAAGCAGATCAAGGACGTGAAGGTTTCCGACCGCTCCCTCATCTGGAACAGCGACCTCATCGAGACCCTGGAGCTACAGAACCTGCTCATCAACGCCGTGCAGATCGTGGAGGGGGCACTCGCGCGGGAGGAGTCGCGCGGGGCGCACGCGCGTGAGGACTTCAAGACGCGTCGCGATGAACTTGACTATGCCAAACCTTTAGATGGGCAGGTGCGATGTTTCTTTTAACCATTTATTATTTATTGGATATCCAACAGAGGCTACACAATTACATGCAAGTTTATAAGAATCGGAACAAATATGAGTGCGCTTCGAAATAGAACAGCACATCGTTCAGTTATGATCTGGGTAGGGACAATAAGTTTGACAAGAAAAGATTCCTAGTTCCTATCATATACAGGGCATTTTTTAAAATTGAATTGTTGAAACTTCACAGACGTGACATTACACGTAGGTACACTGTACTGTCAATGAGTAATGACAGTGGAATAACAACTACCGCCCTTATTGCTAGGGAACAAAGGCACTGTCGATATAAAATGGTCACCATATGCAAACGGTTGACAGTACAAAGCACCGGGTTGATGACCGTTTGTAATATGATTAGTAAACCGCGACATAAAATTATCTGGAGATGAGATAATAATGCCACAAAACACGCTCGACCGTCGTGATAGCTGTCCGACTATAATATCTATAATCGATTGTCGAATTATAGCGCCATCTAATTAGAACACCATACTTGGTACCAAACCTGTATCGCTCGGCGTCGTCCACGGTTTGCTTATTAATTGTCTCAGCCAAGGTCTTTGAATTTCATCGAAACTGGTTTTGTAGTCGTACGAAACACAGCCGGAGCTACCTCTTTTCCGCATAAATATTATTAGCTAGTTTAACAATATCAGCTTTTAACTCCACTAATGGACTTAAGGCAACCTCGCTTCAGAACAATAATCATAAAGACATAAATTAAAAAGTGTTTTTTTTTTTTCTAAAACACTTAACCTTACATTACATTCTTAGGTGACCATAATTCTTTTATTTTATAACTAGCGACTAGCCGCCCCCCCCCTGGCTTCACACGGTTTTAAGGCCTGCCCAAACATAGTTTTTTTTAAAATAATATTCAAGTTCATTATTAATATAGGGACACACATAAACCTATCGGAATAAATTTTCTATATGATGTTGAAAACCGCATCAAAGTCCGTTACGTAATTAACGAAAAACAACTTTAATTTATAAAATGTATTCAATAAAGAATCTATGACCCCAAATTCAGACCAAACTTCCCTTCGAGAAGCACTGGAGGAAGCACACCCTGGCTAAGACCGACGTAGAGACAGGCAAGACCGAGCTGACGTACCGACCCGTCATCGACGACACGCTGAACGCGCAAGAGTGCAAGACGGTGCCGCCCGTCATCAGAACCTACTAGTTACCTTAAGTTCACTTTACGTAAGTATACCACAGGAGTTTGTTATTTATACTTCAATTAAGCCGTGTGCCCGATTGGTTTCCCATCGGCAAATGACCAACTTCCATATAAACTTTCATCCCCAGTTTAACCCCTTTAGGGGATGAATCGCATCACTTGGGAACGGCTAGACTGATTTAGCTATTTTTGTTTTAAACATTTTAAAACGTAATAGTTCGAATTAGGTTTAAATGGAATGAAAAATAGGAAAGTTTCCCGGGAAAACATTTAAAGTGCTTTTTTCAATACTATATTTTTATGAATGATTGAACGATTCTTACGGCTATCACAAAACAGTATCCAATAAAAGCTTCTTAAATAGTATGTAGGTACTAACATTCCGTTTTATTTTCAGGTAATGCATAATTATAATTTTCTCAACATGGGTGCTGACTGAGCTTTTCAGTATTGTCAACGCGCGACTCTGCCCTACCCACTTAGTGTTCATGTAACGCCACTATTTATATCATTATTTATTTTTAGCGTAGCATGGTATTAAGCGTAACAATCCGTAACAGAAAGAATACTCTCTAAATCATACAAACATAAATATGAATAACATGCAATCATGGTTCCAAAGGTGTTCTAAAGTACAAATGAAATAGTGCCAGATGTTATATGTTCCTGTTGATATTGTAATATTAATGCGCTCGTGTTTTTAATCATGGACAAAAATATTGTTATATATTTTGTTAATAATAAATATCAGCATTTATTATGATTTTATTATATTTATACTGGCTTCAGCAGCCCCAGGGTACTTAAGAAGTTTATTGTTAGATACAATACAAGTACCGACCGACGCGACCTGTCCCTCGATGTCAACGTGTCTCTTGGTATGTAACTGTTGCACAAGACCTTCGATATATTATTGAACCAATCACTAAATCTGACAGTTTGTGTTGTGTGATATGTTTCTCTAGGGGTGTTAATTATTTAGGAGAATCATCTTCGTTTCTGTTAACACATTTAACGAATATTGAGCTCAACAACAATACTGAATTTTGTCTCAAACTTTTTAATTTTCTCTTAGTGTTTGTAACGATTAGTGTCTTTGTAACGCATTTTAAGATAACGAATAAATTAATAATGTTACATTTGCTGTGTAAATTTTATTTCATGTCCAGTATTACGATGAAATTAAAATACAATTATGAATGTACAACACTGTGTAGATAGTAAGACAAAGATGTAAAATATTAAATGTTATAAATATCAAATAGCACCATTTTTATGTTTTTATTTTTACGAATGGGGACGAAAGCCTACAGCTATGGACAGGTAGCGAGCGCTCCTCGTCGATTGACATCGTACTGTCAGTGTTTTTCGGGTTTTCAGTAAGTGAGCAGGAACTAGCGCGGGTTTTTTGTTATTCGACGAACGATGTATTCAACTTGTACTGTATCTCGGTTAAAGGCTGAACTAAAGCCCATTTAGAGGCCAAAAAGCGGATCTGGACAACATTATGGACGGACTGCATGGATCTATTTTCATGTGAATAATAGAAGCTAATTCTTAAATTTTATAAAAAAAAACGCTAATTCCATGTAATCCGTGCTTCAGTTTCACAGGATGGGACAAATGATACTTTCAACTACTTAGTCAGAACGTTTTTAGGCTACATATTTCGACTGACCGGCCAACGACTTTTGCGAACATTTTCAATATCAAATATATCCCATATTTGATATTGAAAATGTTCGCAAAAGTCGTGTTATTTCCAAGAAGGCATAGTAAAAATGAGATAATTGAAAAAAACTCTTGTAGATCGATGTAAATATGAAGAAGCTAGACGCTATAAAAGTTTTTGGAGGGGATTATTCCCGTCCTTGTCGCGCGGTACGGACAATGTATGGCGCCACGAAGTTACTTAGTCGTGACGTCACTTTCTACAATAGTGCTGTCCTTGTCTAACACTTATTTTAAAACGTATACAACTCTGCATTTTTTTAAGCTTTGACACTTTTTATAATGTTTGCACTATTTGAAAACAAATGTATTTTAGATAATAGTAGACAATAATAATAAAAAAATGTCATCATCCCTATTCTATTGTTTTTGAAAAATCACAAACTTCAGAATATAGTGCAACTAGACAAATAATAATTATTCAAAAGTTTTTACATAAGGAAAATGTGCCGCCGCGCCCGCGCCGCAATAGTCAGGGGCGGCGCCCTGAATGTCACATGTCTGCGAAATTTTGGTTGTAGGACATGCCGGTTTAGGAGAGTGGAACCGGCGAGGTATGTCGTCCGGTGTCTCACAGGGATCGGTCCTGGGGCCGCTTCTGTGGGATATCGGTTACGACTGGGTGCTGCGCGCCGATCTCCCTAGTGGCGTCAGCGTAGTTTGCTAAGCTGACGACACGCTGGTCCTGGCACAGAGGAGGTCGCACCAGGTGGCGGCCGAACTAGCGACACTCGGGGTTGCGACAATCGTCGAGAGGATCCGGCAGTTGGGACTCGAAGTGGCCCTGCACAAGTCCGAGGCCATGTGTTTTCATGGTCCTCGGAACGCGCCACAGTCAGATTCCCAGTTAACGGCAGGAGGGGTTCACATCGGCGTCGAGTCGACGATGAAGTACCTGGGACTCGTCCTCGACAGCCGGTGGAACTTCGTGGAGCATTTCCGACGTTTGGCTCCCAGACTGGAGCGGGCTGGGGCTGCTTTGAAGCGGCTTCTGCACAATCTCGGGGGTCCAAACGCCTCCAGCCTGAGGCTCTACGCGGGGGTCGTGCGGTCCATGGCCCTTTACGGGGCACCGGTGTGGGCGCCGACCAGCCCGCCGGTTGAACGCGTCCCAAAGGGTCATGGCCGTCCGGCTGGTCCGGGTATACGGCACGGTCTCCTGCGAGGCGGCGAGCCTCCTTGCTGGATTGCCGCCATAGGATCTGGAGGCAAAAGCCCTCGCGCACGTATGGCAGTGGTGCGAGGAGGCACAATTGCGGCGGTAAGTCCCCTCTTTGAGGAGTGGTTGGAGAGGCGCCACGGCGTCCTCACCTTCCGCCTGACACAGGTCCTCACCGGACACGTTTGTTTCAGGAGGTTCCTGTTTCGCATAAGGCGGGATGAAACGCCCGGGTGTCACCATTGTGTGGATCGCCCGGAGGACACGGTGGAGGTCTGCCCAGCTTGGGCGGAGCACCGCAATGTCCTCGCGGAGGCGATCGGGAGCGGCGATCTCTCGCGTCCGGCCCTGGTCCAGGCCATGGTACGGAGCGAGAGGGAATGGAAAGCCGTCACCTCCTTCTGCGAAGCAGTAATGCTCGCGAAGGAGGAGGCGGAGCGCGTGAGGGAGAGTCTTGCGCCCTCACGCCCCTAGTCGCCGCAGGAGACGCCCTGGGCGTCGGGAGTCGCCTGCAGATTCCCGGCCACCGTAGGCGCGGGCTTGCGGACGGTGAGCAATGGGTAGCTCGCCGTCCGGTAGGGACTAGGCCCGGGTCGACGGCGCGTCGTGTTCCACGCGCGCCTCAAAGAGATGTCAGCACAAAATGACGGGGTCCGTTAAGGCCGACGCCTCAGGGTCGCGGGTAATTCGATAGAGATAACCGTGGCCCTGGCACAGGCAACTGAAGGAACACGGGTGGGTTTTAGTCAGTAAAAGTCTGACACGCCCTTCCGCTCCACCCAGAGCGGGAGAAGTCATTTCATTTGATGATTTCCCACCCAAAAAAAAAAAAAAGGACATGCCGGTTTCCTCACGATGTTTTGCTCCCTTTTTTTTGTAGCTTGGGAAATCATCAAATGTCTTCTCCCGCTCTGGAGCGGGATCAGCACCCTAATTGCGTAATACACTATCAATCGGAATCTGAATCGTTTTGAAACAGATTGCTAATCCATTGCTTCTTAAGTTCGATAAAAATTCTGCTCAACAATATATAGAACGCAATGAATGTTCTTGAACCGTCAAAATCAAACAGATTAGTCGTAATCGTTTACGAAAATGTGTTACGCAATTAGGGTGCAGGCTTCTACTGATTAAAACTCACCCGTGTTCCTTCAGTTGCCTTGCCTATGCCAGGGGCCACGGTATCTCTTTGAAACAACCCGCGACCCTGGCAGCTCAGCTGGACAACTGGGGTTTGAAATCGAATTTCAAAGACGTTTCAATCATACCTACTCATTTAAAACAATAGTAATGAATTATTAGTCCGTAACGCGGGAGGGTAACAACTTCCTTATATTTTAGCCGTTTATAATGCAATCATTTTTATGAAGACAACTTATTTATGGCCGCCGCGCGATCGTCGCGCTCTTTTGCGATGATTATAACATACTCGCGCGATCAATTAAGTCGCGTTTCTGTGTCATAATTCATACCAACAATCGCGTGCTCGCGCGACAATCTTTTTGAGTAGGACGTGGAGTAAGGCTGTGCTATTTTATAAGCGATCGTCGCTTACAAAAGAATCCCTCTGTCGGCGCGACTACGTGTTTAGGTCATCGAACAAAAAGTGACAAATTATGGACGCGACGATCGCTTCGGCCTTAGTTTTCGCCGAAAAAAAAAAGAACGCGACGGACAATATTTATATTGTCCATTTTTCTATAATGTTTCGCCTTCATGCCATCATCTGTGTCGGAGTCGGCATCCAGTCTAACCCTATGCAGCTGGATACCATATTCATTTAAATTTCGCTCATATTTAATATGGTGACACTTTTGATTATGATGAATTTAAAACTAATCTTAGGTTAAGTTCCTACCTACAAAAAAAAAACAAATGGATCGTTGTTCATCTACTTTGTCGAGTGATATGAATGGAAAACTTCTGATCTTTGTAATCTATCTGCGCTAATTGGCGATGGAAAGTATACTCTAATATATTAAAACAAGCCAGACGTATACCTACCAGTACCTACCTATACCATAGGTACCTACCTATCTACATAAAAATTACCTACGAGCATATACCCATAACCATAATCAGCCGTGGCATCTTAACATGTTTTATTTCGCACCGACGCAAAAAGGGGTGTTATAAGTTTGACATACTGTCTGTCAGTGTGTGTCTTGGATTTTCAAGAATACCCAACTCCCTCACTAATATACAGCAGAAGTATCGTGTTCGGGCTCAACGAATAGATTAAAGATAGGTGATGAGGGTATGCATCAGCATAGGAGTAGAAAACAGAACAGAGGATAAATTAGTAACTAGCTTCACTGTGGGGAACATAAGTACAGCTGCGCATATTTAAGCGAGGCCCGTTAGCGCGTCTACCATTAGTTTATTAAATTTAAAAAACAGGAAATAGAAGTTAGATTTTAAAAACTTCCGACAGTTCCGACACAATTATATAATTTGGCTCTTTAAGTTTAATATAAGTTGTAGATAATATTTTGATCAAAGCATAGTCACGTCGGAGGATAGCTAATGAAAACGCAAAATAGACTAGGCCCAGCAAAAATGAATGTATAATGTAGAAAGGTTATCTGTCAACTTCCTATTAACATGAGCCGTCCCCCGACTCCGATGCTTTGATCAAAATAGTTATTACCTACAACTTATATTAAACAAGGGCAGATTCATCATGTATTTTTTTACTTTTTAGAACTTCAATACATTCCTCGTCGTCAAATCGTATCTTTTTCAAAACATTCCTAGATTGTAGAAAGTTTTAGTCCTAAGTAAGTTCGGCTACCTACATAATTGTCTTAGGGCGATATTCATAGACAGCACTTTGTGTTTACTTTGCTACATGAACGAATTAGAACATTACTGTAATAAGAATAAGTTACATATTCGTATGAAAGGCTAGTACTCTAACTTAGCAAAGAAAACACAAAATGCGGTCCGTTTTGCTCTTAGGTTTGAATGGGCATTATGAAAACGTTGCCAACCCTGTCTTAACTTGGTCGATGAGACATTTTTTTGTGACAAAGCTTTTGCCGATATTAGGTGTACCTATACCCACACAGGTTACCTACGGGACACTGGACGAGTGCGATCAACTTGCACAAAATTAGCAAGTAAATTAAGCTACCTTGATTAAAAAATAAAACACTTAACAGTCCTTAGGTGCACCGATTTAATCCAACATCTAATAGATACCTACTTGTTGTAAAGCTTACAATTCCACAAAATACTTCCAAACGCGTCATTATCTTGTAAAGACTTGGGCATTCGGTACATAATATAATGATGCATTACGCCGCTGGCTCGCTAGCAACTGATAACTTGCTCAGGGGTCATGTCGCAGCCATTTTGAGTAGTCACTTCTTTGACGTCTTGTGATTCAGTCGAATCCCAGTGCTCAGTGTTTCCTTTTTTCCTCTCCTTTTGAAAACTTTACCGAGATTACATGGTGCTGTTTGGCACTATTAAACTAACGAACACGTACGGTGTGTGCAGGGGGCCTGCTATTAGCGGCCTCAAGATTGAAGCTCTCAATAATTTGACGCTCGAGACCATTTTCTTCAACTTGTGTAAAGGTAACAAATATTTACTCTATTGCAGTTTGGTTTGTCTTTCTAGCCTCGTGTCAATGTGTATTTATTGGTTTCATAAAAGTCTATATTGAAACAAATTACCTACACTTTACCTAGTTGTCTGGGGCACGACAGGATCGTCGATTTTAGTAGGAGCTACCTATTCGGTTTTCTCGAAGCAGTGTCAAGTGACAATAAGGCCTCACTTCATACTTATTGTACCTAGGTATCTCAATCATCTCAATGCCTCATGTACAACGCCTAACTTAAAACAGATAAAAGAAGTCTTTTTTTATCTATACCGTGATGCCAACCAACGAAGATTCATCATTTGGCCACTGAGTTAAGTACTAGTTCATGAATCTTAAAAACCTACCTAGGTTTAGCATAGAGCAACATGACAAATAAAATCGATATCTACCTACTTCACAAATACTTGAAAAACTTTTTATCTACATACTTTTTGAGGGGCTCGTATCATAGTTATAATAGTCGCACAGGTCGATCGATCAGCTACGTTTGACGAGGCCGGTCCGTGGATGGGGGTGAGCTTTGGCAATCGTTACGGGTCGTCCGAAGCCCAAAAATCTGACAACCAGTCTTAACAATAATGGATCGATGGTATCGTGTTACCCAGTAATGGATTGTGGAGGTCAGATAGGCAGTTGCTCCATGTAAAATACTGGTATTCAGCTGAATCTGGGCGCCGACCCCAAATAGTTGGGACACGGCTAGGCAGATGATGTTCTACTTACCTGCTGCATGAGCTCCGGACGGACAGACGGACATGACGAAATTAAGTATAAATAAGGGTTTTTTGCCATTAGGCTACATAACCCTAAAAGTGAGATTCCATTTATAATGTAATCTCAGATGCAAAATCAGTTTGGATTTTGACCCCAACTGTCGACAGGGAGTGCGTTAAGCCTGACCTGTCCAGGACTTTCGACCTGGTCGCTCACGATGTTCTATGGAAAAAACTGGTGGACATTAACTTACCACATAAACTTGTAAGAATCTTTAAATATTGGTTTACGCACCAGGTCAACAGCGTAAGATGGGCGGGGGCTATGTCGGAGCCATATAAGTTGGAGTGCGGTGTGAAGCAAGGCGGATTGACATTCCCAACCCTTTTCAACCTCTACATGGACGCACTGATCGTTGAGCTCAGTGCCCGTGTCGGCTGCCATGTTGATGATGTTTGCGTCAACATCCTTAGTTATGCTGACGACGTGGTGCTGCTGAGCGCTTCGGTCTGTGGCTTAAGGAAACTTATGCAAATCTGTGTGGAGTATGCGAGCACGCACGTGCGTGGGCACGGCCTTAAATATAATGTGGCCAAAAGCCAGTGCATGGCATTTTTGAGACGAGTCGTGCTAAATGCCCGCAAAGTATACCACCAGTTTTTTTTAATGGCATTTGGTCACAGCTGACCTCAGGCATCATGCTGACATCGAACGGGAGCGGAGGGCCTTGTCGAAAAGAGCGAATATGTTGGCACCCAGGTTTGCAAGCTGTGCTGATCAAGTATAGACCACATTTTTTTAAAGCATACTGCACTTCTTTGTACATGTGTAGCCTGTGGGCTAGATACACAGGCGAGTTACAGTGCCCTGCGCGTCCAGTACAACAACGCGTTGCTGACGTCGCGTTGTTGACGGGGCTGCCCCGCTTTTGCAGTGCCTCCGTCATGTTTGCGGAAGCGCGCACCGACTGATTTCACACCAAAATGCGCAAGCGGTGCGCGTCCTTGGTGCGCAGGGTGCGTGACTTGACTTGACGTTGCTGGACTATTGGACTGGCCTTATATTAGGAAGTGTTGCAGTAGGCATATAGCTAGGGCACGTTAACGACCGACGTGATATTTGTTTTTTTAAATTAATGTTATTATTTTTATCCAAAATTTGCCCAAAACTTTAATTTTATTTCATGTGAATTTTATATTATTAATTTCCGATTAATTTTCTATTTTTACTTGACATTTTTTTTTGATTATTTTCATTTAACATTGTATTTATATTTGATGACATTTGAGTATTTATTTTTATGTGATTTGTTGTAATTGTATGTGTAGTGTGTGTATGGGAGAACCTGTATTAAATGGATTTTATTTATTATTTAATGATGGCCTTGTGCGAAGGCGCATTTCCGTGATGCAAAATTCAAGAATTTTATTTCCACAAATCTGGCCTTTTTCGTCGAATTTGCTCTCTTAAACGCCGCATAACGGTCAAATAATATTCTTTATTTGCCGTTTGACCTCTCCGCAAAAATTCCAAGTGCACAACAACGCGATAGTCAAAGAAAACTTTGTAAACCCACGTCTCGTCACCAGTACCTAACAATGCGTTTCATGAATGTTAGGACGGAATTGACTCATTCTAGTCTAGCATGTCCTCAGCGACTCGTATACTATATACTCAATTGAGTTTTTTGAGAAAATTCAGGTATTTTGGGACTAGCCGAGCGACAACATGTTTAATACCCAAGTAATTATTTAAAATGGTATGGATCGACTCGTGAGACACAGAAAGTTTAGCGGCTCTCTCTCAAACTTGGATGAGGATTTTCAGTCACTATTTCATTCACTTTTGCGATGTTAGCTTCAGTTGAAGACGTTGATGGCCTAACAGATCGAGACAAATCTTCCATCACATCACGACCGCTTTTGAACGCTTTGTACCACTCATACATAAGTACGTGTTTTTCATAAAGTTGCATTCACCGTAAGCCCACTGTAACATTTTCAGTGACTCCGAACAAGAAATTACATTGGCGATGCAAAATTTAAGACGAACTCTTTGTTCGACAGAACGACGACGAAATTCGACAGAATACACACTAGAGAAATATGGTCTTACTAAAAACAGCACTGTATTTCTTTTAAATAACAGATTGAACTCAAACTCCGTGCCAAAATGGAACAGTTGTGCCCATCTAACAATAAAATAAAATGAATTTGGAACAATAAACAAATCATCCATTCCCGATACTTTTTCATCTTCCATGCGGTTTCCTAAACATTTCAGTTACAAGGTATAAAATCAGGTTTTTCCAAATACAAAACAAGCCTCCAGTAGGTATTTCAGAGCAATCAAATAAAATCTGCGGCACGTCCTTCGGCCCTACTTCCGTCGAAAACTAGGGAAGGCAAAAATATCATTCTTATTAGCATAATGTTTACAGTTTTTTCTTCTTGTTCAGAACCTTTTTTATAATGTGCACCTCAGCGCTATGGGTGGACGAAAACCATGCAGGCGGGGATAGCCACTGGCCCGGGCACACGAAAATTGCACTAATGGGGGTCATGCAGAAAAGGAGTCGATAGTACCTATGCTTACTTTACTACCTAGGTTAAATAATATTTTTTTCATTAATACCTTCAGCCTGTCAAATCAAGAAAATGGCATCAATCCCGCCCTCCGCCTTCTCTGCCGGCCGTATCCGCGACACGCAGCGTGATATGAAGATATCAAACAACACCAAAGGGAACGGGTCCACCAAATTCTTTAACACAACATGTAAGTCAAATATTAATTACAAGCTGCGCCCGATGGGATATCCCATCGTCAAAAATGACGAACTTCTACACAAACTTTCATCCCCTATTCAACCCGTTTAGGGATGAATTTTCGAAAATCTTTCCTAATACTTACTGCTGAAGAAACTTGTGCAAAATTACATGCTTGCATGCAGACCCAGCGGTGCAGCTGTGCGTTGACTGCCAGTTTTTTTTTTCTAGTTAAATACCTTTACCATGTATGTGTGTTTCTAGTTAAAAACCTTTACCAGTGTGCAGCGGGGCGAGCATGAGAGTTGTTTTATTTGTCTTTAATGCTAGCACGGGTCAACCATGTGACATAATAATATGGCTTGATATGCCATTCTTGTTGCTGACTTCATATTAACGGGATAAGTAAAAAATTTAAAATGTCTATGGCCATCTGAATATGCTATCAAACAAATATTAAAAGAGTACAGCTCATAAAGTTTAACAACTTTTTAATTTGGTTGGGATCTAATTCATTTTTGACACACGCACGTCACGTCTTTCCAAAGAATATAAATGTTTTTCTAACCGTCTTTGCTGTTCCGTTGTTCTTGTTTGATAGCCACCATACCACAACCACCATAGGCTTTGTCAGGCGGAAAATCCGTTTGAACTCCCAGTCTCGCAACTCGAACGGGTTATAGGAGTCCCGAATGTTTCTCCGGAAAAAATTCCTGCTTTGTGCCTCTTGTCTTCTGGCAAGAACGTAATTATAATAATTTAATGCCATTTGGTGCAGTAATTAGCAGCAAAATAATATTATTATTAATATATTTTTTTATCACCACCTCTGACCGAAAGTGATAAATTTTTCATAACCATCTGTCAAAGTGTGACCTTTGTGATAAAATTAGCAATTATGACATATAGAGTCCCAATTGAACGTCAAGAAGCTATGTCACACTAGCTGCTCCCCGCGGTTTCACCCGCATAAATCTAGATCCCGTGGGAGTATCGGGATAAAAAGTACTCTATGTGTTAATCCAGCACAACTATCTGTATGCCTTTAAGACATAACTTTTTTATCGCCCAAAATGTGATACATAGCGTGACTCATGACATATCACAGTAGGCCATGCTCGCCCTGCAGAGGTAGGTACAGTCAACCTGTACCTGAGTGCAAAAGATGCATATGGTAATAGATACCTACCTTGATTAAGACATGTTTTCAAATAAAACGCCAATATACAGTAGAACCTCAAACGCAATCATTGGTTTTGATCAAACTACCTACTTACATAGATTTTAATTAACAATCACTTTTTTTCTTTTCAGTCATCGAATTATCTCCACTGAAGTACAACAGCAAGTTAATGAACAGCATCTGGGGCCTGTACAACAGATATTCGCCGCATAACGTGAAGAAGATCAACGATGCTCACACCTCCACTGTGGAGTTGCAGCAGTAAGTATGTAGGTACGTACAGTCAACCGCACATTAATGGTCACTCTTGGACATTGAAAATGGTAATATTGTTTTTATTTTTTGCCAATTGATGCGACTATTATGTACGCGTCATAACTGCTATACTTAGGTACTACAGGCACTTCTTTTTCTTGTCTCTTCGAGTTGATTGCAAATGTAAGAACATAGATGTTAAATCACTATCAATGTCAAATTGTTACCACTGATGCGCGGTTGACTGAACATGTTTGTATTATGAATAACAGAATTAGGCATTCTATTCTAGAAGCACTTACTTCTTTAACCCGTAAATACCTACCCCTTATTTTAGTCACGTAAATACCTACCCTCGGTCTGTGTGACGTCGGCGCTAGATTGATCTTGAAAAAAACTTTGATAGAGGGAGGGAAATTGAAATAAAACATAACGTTTTTTGTTTTTTTATTTGCATTAAAATTATACAATCTTAAAAAAAATCAACATTATTTATTTTATAACCCAAAATGTTGTCATGCAAATATGAACAAAAATAAGTAATACATTTGACGCAGAGTAATGTTTTTACCGGTAGCAAAATTAATATCTCCATGTCTACCGAAAAATATAATCACCGAATTCAAAATCTTGAACCTCACCGTTAAGTCTGTGCACCAAGGTGACCTTTGGTGAATGACATGACGAGTGACATTGTATTTATGGAGATAGAGAACGACCCAGATATTTGTCTCAACTCTCAAGACTCTCGAGATATTCTTATTATTATTAATATTATTCTTTTTCATTTTAAAATAACTTAAATAAAGAACTTCTCCTTACTATTTTATTACCTAAATAATCAACTTATGCGTACAAATACCCACTCATTTCAATAAGAATACTTACACATAATTCACCAAAATTGCAGTCCATGAATTTATATAATTTTTCGAGGCAGTGAAGTCGCATCAAGTTGGATCAACCTATGCGCATAGGTGTTATCGCATCGAAAACACAAGTATTGAGTCTTGCCTTTCTTTTTGGGATCACACAGAGCAAGACTTACGGGTCTCTAGCCTATCTGCATCATTCCTGTATTTCTTGCGGTTTAAGTAAGCTGTTACTCGTCGAGTTGTAGTACCCGACAAAGAGAAAGTCTGACATCTTGCTGAATTGGCGTGTTGTGTACTGATGGATTGCAATTGATCCAATCCTCTTCTTCTTCTGACGAAGACAAAATCGCAGGCGTAATTTGCGGCGGCTTCTCTTCCACTAAAACCGACACCATTTCACCCTCAATTTCAGAATCTTATGAACGAACTTCCTCTAGCAAAAAATCATCTCCTATATCAAGCTCCACATCACTACATTTCTCCATTTGGTAGGTCCTCTTCATCTGATGGTTCTACCTCCAATCAGCGCGCAATAATTCTATCATTAGACGCCATTATTCAATCAAACAATAAAGCACATTCGGTATAAAAAGTTACGTAACATCCTACCACCCGTCTCACCGACGGATGAAAAAAGTTACTTACTCACCAAAAGTAAACGCACGCACGTCCAATCTCGACAAGGGAAGCGCGGCACTGCAATAAGTGGCGAGGAAATTGAGGAACATGTACACGAACGCACTAAATGAAAAGATGCGTATACACTTAGTGCCGATTTCAACAATGAAACTGAACGCGACAATAGGTGTACCCCATTTTTTTCAAGACGGTACAAAATTTAATTTGGTTAAGCCTATTCTTACTTTTTAGTTTCAGATCCCATCTCACATCAACTTTTAACGAAATAAATTGGGAAAAGGGCAGGGGTTGATGCAGATAATACTGTAGGTAAACCAACATAACGCGAATCTTGTGGGTTGTCTCTAAAAATTAAATCAGGCCATTCTTCGATATTTACAGTGCAAAATTAACTTCATATTATTATAACATTATCGTGTAAAGTAGCTACTACACTACGTACCGTAACCTGTATTATTAATGTTTTTTTATGTTAATTTCAGATCAGCTGCCAACTCCAACAAGAACGAACCCATGATCACTTTGCCTTGCCAAGCCAAGCTCGACAATGTTTGGGCTGCTATAAACGTCTCAAAACACTAATACAAATGCTCAGTCATTTGAACAAAACGTTTTGTCAGTTAAAAATATTTAGTAACTCAATACTTATATTGTTTGGTTACATATAGCACAAATACATGGTTTTCATTTAACTTTCTAATGTTTCTTTTATTTCCATCTTAATCCCATTTTGTTGCAACGAAGTTCCGGTAGAAAACGTCACGTAAGGAAAAGCGTTATGCCTCCTCCATGCGTTTTTCTCTCTCTCTGTATCTTTCTATTATAAGAGTGTGCGTGCGTGTAAGGGCGGATCCAGACGGTTCAAGTACAACAGAACGCTAAATTAAAATTAACTGAGCTTCTTTTTATTTCACGAAATCGACTTCGGTCTATGCAGCTTCTTAAGGGTCCGACGAACAACACACGTAATAGCAATTCGTTCGGAATATTGCTACTCGTATATCTGTTTTTAACAAAAGAAGGCGAGCGTGTCTGTGTGAGTAGATAGATAGCTATTATTAGCTGTACTGTACTTACTGTACCTACCTACCGTTCATTCATATCGACTCGGAAGATATTTCTTTCTATTAGTAATTAGTTATGTTCATGATTTGCTTTGTTTTTGTTGACTACTTTGGGGAATCGTTTGTAAATCTACAGACTAGTAATGGAAATTTCTACACAATGAATACTGGTATCTCAACATTTAAGATTTTTTCGAGATCTAGGCCTCGTAGACAAAATCTAGCAGATCAGTCATACATACTTTGCCTAAATACTTTTGTAAACCGATGTTGAATGTATCTATATGCTGTTGGTGTTCTTGAATAAATTATTTATGGTACTACTTATTGTACTTATAGATCGTCATCGCGCGCAGTCTTAGTGGGAACCGGACGACGTCGTACGTCGAGTAAATACAGGGATAATGATAGGGATAATGTCTTCATTAATATTAAGCCTGTTAAGTTAATTTATTCGCTTGGTCTCCTCTTTAAAAGAACTAAGGCTTATTACTTTTACTAAACTTAAACAGTGTGCAGCGCATTATTGGAATTCTCAATGCTCGGTTTAACACCGAGAGTTGAAAATGCAGTGCGCGATAAAATCCCGCCGCGAGATATTTACTAAAGAAACGGAACAAACAAAGATCCATAGATAGGTAGGTAAATACTAATTTATACGAAATATACTTAGGTACCTACTAGTGTAACCAACCAAGAAAAAAAATCTATTTTCTTGGGCTGAGTTGATGCCCCCAAGCAATAAGTCGGTAAAATTAGACTTTTTATTGTTATATCAAATTCTTCATTCGGGTTGGGATACATCTTGGTAATTTATTTTTCATGTTTCGTGAGATTGAGTGTGATTTACAAAGATATCATGAATAACACTTTTATTGTAAGAAATTCAAAACCGAAATTATGTCAAGACAAGTATCTTTACGTATCAATACAAAAGTGTCTTGCATAAATGAATCGTGCAGTTCTTATTAAATGTTAGAACGTGGTTATTGACGAATTATTTTGAGTAAGCTCAAACCGTTATGGGAAATTACAAGCTTATTAAAGTTTATAATTGATTAATACATAATTTTGTAATCACCGGTCTCGTTTTCGACGACAACCTTTTGTAACGATACTCTCATGACACAGTATTCAATCTAAAATAACCACTAAAAATACTATCCTACTAATCCGTTTCTCCTACCTACTATCCTACTTCCAACTAGTATTGGGCGATATAAATCGATATTTCAAAAATATCGATACATGTACGCGATATATCGCTTCAATCCGATATTATCGAATCAACTAGTATCGAATGTAATATCGATATATTTCATCCGATATACCAAATATCGTGGTCCAGCGGAATTGGAAAACAAATAAATGTAATGAAAGTCTTTCAAATGAGTTATCGTTTTATTTGAGGGCTCCAGGTAGTAGATTTAACGAAAACCCATTAGAAGTGTGGGTAGACTATAAAATACAGTTCCAAACGATAAACAATGTGGCATTAAAATATTTAACTATGGTGGCTAGCTCAGTTCTGAACGACTATTCTCAAAGGCCGCACAGGTTCTTACACAGCAGAGAAGCAGATTGCAAGCCAAAAGGGTTAACAAAATTTTATTTTTGCAAGGTTTAGTGAAAAAGTACTGGGATTTAAAAATCTTTCATATTGGTATGGTAGAAAAGAAAAAGCTGGTATTCTTTACGCGCCGCAGATGCTAAAGATGGTTTTGGGTGGTATGGCCTTGGATTCTTTTTCGTATGATTTATAAAAAAAAGTTGATTTGTTTCTTCTCTCATAAGTGTTTTTACTCATAATTAACCTGATCCCTATTTAACCCTTAGCCTAGTTAAATAAAAGTACTTACTTAAGATATTTTTAAAATATCGATATATTTGTTCGATATATCGCAAAGTATCGATATAACAATACGATATATTATATCGAAAAAAATATCGATATTTTTTATACATGAACATCCCTACTTCCAACTATTATTTTAAAAATATTTCAAACGCGAAAGTTTGTGAGGATGGATGGATGGATGTTTGTTACTATTTCACGCAAAAACTACGAAACAGATTTTGATGAAACTTAACAATAGTTAATACATCAAAATAACAAATGGACTACAATTTATAGAGATATTGTGTAATTTGTCCATAATATAATGATAAGTATAAAGTTAGGCGGAAAAAATCTATATTTCTTTTCGTGCGCTACCTAAGCCGTATCGTGTACGTGTAGGCGTAGTAATCGAAGATGTGATAGAAATATAAATTTAGATAATAAATAAATAAATGTATCGTGGGATTGTTTGTCATCAACAATTCTGAATAAAATTCCGCGACAGCATACATCTACCTTTTATTTGGAAGCTATTATAGCCAAAATAGTGAGCCATACATGAATTGCTTTTTTGTTTTATTATACACTTTTTAGAGTATTTAGTTAATTCTCATCAAAACGAATACCTTTATCGCTTTTGGTGTTTGATGTAGATAAATATTTGTCTTGCACACTTATTAATTTGGACGGATGGTTCAAAAGTTACCACTATAAGAACGGCGGACACCGCAGGTGGTGCGCAGAGTGATGTTTCACGGCTAATCCGCTGAACTGTGTTTGAAGCCTGGGGAAGGACATAGCCTACTTTTCATCAACACTCCACATGGGCGAAGCCGCGGGCGGAAGCTAGTAAGAAATTACGTTTGTAGCTGCTAGCTGCAAAACATCACAACATCCGTCCCTCGGCACAGCGAACGCTTCACTGACGAGTAGGTTGTTTGTTTGTTTGTTTGGCATCTCGCAGGTCAACCTATGCGGTTGTCGTCTGCTTAAGCGGACTTGCCTGTGGATTCCCTAATAAATTAAGGCCTCCAGCCAGGACTTAAACTTATATACTAACTAAAACTAAGCGACAACGCTAAGGGCACCCCCTGTGGGGTACGAACCTCGGCTTAGGGCGTCGCTGGAAGAGGGCAGCAAATGACTAGCTGGATCAGGATTTGTATTATTTACGGACGAATTTAAAGCTACAGGCTCAGCGGCGCGGGCTGGCTCGAGCAAGGGTCGGGAGGGGCGTCGATTTGGGCGTCGCAGCGGGCCTCGGCGGCGAGGGCGGTAGGACGGCGATCGGGTTTTGGGCTTATGTAGCGTGCTAGTGGCCTTACTACTCTCCTGGAGGAGGGTAGTGGCGTCGTCGGGGTCGATTAAAGTATGCCTTGGTCGGCGAATACTGCTAATGCGAGAGGGAGTATAGTGGGCGGCCGCTGTAATCAGGGGGTTAGAATGTTTGATGCCGCACTGACGAGTAGGTGGAGCCACGCAATATTTATATGATCGACACAACTCGCGAGCGCTGCGTCGGTACGCCACCATACGGATTGATGATGTACTAATCATAATAATTTCGTATTACTTAGCTCCTATTGGTTAGTTTATTCATATAAGATTTGTACGTAACCACTACTTGTGTAGAATTTTAGCATTAAGTCTGTACATATTTTAGCACTAGAATACATATCAAACACTATCATCTGGAGTTTCACTTGAATACCTACCAAGCGCTACACGTTAAAAAGTCGGTATTGTAATGTTACGTATCAACATTTTCAACAAACTTAGTGCATTATGTGTATATTACTGAAAAAATGTACTTGTCTTATTTTTGTAATATTTATTTTCATAAATTGCAAAGTTTTTCCCGCACTTAAATTACTTTTGACATCGTAATTGAATTACACAAAGAAAATGCTTTCAGTTAATGTATCAATGAACGCAATACTTCGACTCCTTGAAAAGATACATATATTCAATAAAACAAAAATACATTTTTGTTTTATTGAAATATGCTTAAACTGCAAATGGTTCAGGTAGGTATTACGTTTGTATGGACAATTCATGCGTCGCGTCGCCCCGCTTTGTTTACTATTCAATTTACTAATCTGTCAAGAAAGTAGCAGGAAAAGATCAATAATACACAAAATGTTAGTTATTCGTCCAAATTTATTTTATCGCCTTCAAACGATACACTTACGCCAACGAATAATCCATTTTTTAAACGCTTTTTCCGAAATTGAGTTCAGTTCTCGCCGTGAATTCTTCTTTGTGTCATCTACCGAATGAAAACGAGTTCCACAAAGTAGTAATTTGAGTTTAGGAAAAATAAAGAAGGGTGCTGGAGACATCCGATGAATAAGGTGTTTGCTCGATGGTATTGGTTGAGTATTTGTGCGAAGGCGCATTATCAAATAATATTCCTTATTTACCGTTTGACCTTCCAGCAAAAAACACGAGTGCACAACACCGCAACAGTCAACATCAAAGAATAAAACTACTCTCGTCAACATGACTTTGATTTACCCTAATATAGTACTCTTTGCTTTGACTTTTGATCGACTTTGACGTGTTTTTTTCGGATTCGGTTCAGTTGGAAGGCGCCACTCCGTAGCTTGTTGACTAGTTTGCATGTCAAACTCGTAAACCCACGTCTCTACACCAGTAACAATGAGTTCCATGAATGTTGTGTCGGAAGTTTCTCGTTCTAACATGTCCTCAGTGACTCGCTAAGTGATTGAGTTTTTGGAGAAAATTCAGGCCTTTTGGGACTAGCCGAGCGGCAACATGTTTCATAACCAAGTGATTATTTTAAATGGTACGGATCGACTCGTGAGCCACAGAAAGTTCAGCGGTTATCTCTCTCAAACTTGAATGAGGATTTTTAGTCACTATTTCTTTCACTTTTGCGATGTTAACTTCAGTTGAAGACGTTGATGGCCTACCAGAGCGAGGCATTTGTTCCATCACATCCACAACTTTTTGTACCACTCATATTATGTGTTTTTGATAGAGTCGATTCACCGTAAGCCTTCTGTAACATTTTCAGTGACTTCGAACACGAAATTCCATTGGCGATGCAAAATTTAAGACGAACTCTTTGTTCAATGTTTTTTTGTTCATTACGAAATTCGACAGAATTCACATTAAATAAATTATCTAAATAAAAACATTCTCTAGACTAGAGACTGATGCAACTCAAAATCCGCGCCAAAATCGTTTACAGTTGTACCAATATAAAAACAAAAAAATACTTTGAATTTGGAACCATACACAAATCATCCATTCCCGATACTTTTTGACAGAATGTATAAGAAATCATTACATAATTTTTTTTTTCGAACTGGCTAACAATCTACGGCACTCGAAGCCGTTCGTTGTCGGGCTAAAAAGTTAGTACGGATCGAAGGGCCTGGCGCCTTTAAAGTTTATGCAGCTTCCCTCATCTCATAAAAAATTGGTTAAAAAACCTATGAATGGTAAAAAAAAAACTAACCAAACCCATCCGAGTTGGGATGCTAAAATTATTAAGATAGCTTCACTCGCTCTTGCAGGCGGCGGCGGTTTGATTACTGTGATTCAGATTAAATGCACAATCAAATTTTGAAGGGACAAAAGAGAACATTTCGATACCTACTTCAGACGTTTCGGCGACATGACTTTGTGAATCAGTAGGTACTACTGATTCACAAAGTCATGTCGGACTACGCACAGTGAAGAACTTCGTAGTTGGGATGAATTTAGTATATTACGCATGCATGGTGCATGCGTAATATACTAAATATAATACTCAACATAATATAAAATCCAAAATCAAGGTAGTAAGGTACCTAGTACCTTACTACCTTGATTTTATATTATGTATTTCTCCATATAACTATAAAAATCCCGAAAATCCCTACCCTACCCACATTATTTTTTGTAAACTTCTTGCAAATGTTCATCGATTTGTCTAGTGCACCTGTAACTTCGGACTCAGAACATACGGACATGACAACTTTATAAGGGGTTCCGTTTACGGCTACGGAACCCTAAAAAGTGTGGAGACAAATTAGATCTCAGCACTAATTTGGTTCACAAAGCAGAAAAACTTTAAGAGTTCTTTAGGGAGGAGGTTATTGTACGTCCCAAATGACCGAATTTGTGAATCAATGAATCAAATTTGAAAAGGATTACCTACTCAGAAAATGATCGGAGTTATAGGAGCTTAGATTTATCACCAGCATGTCGATTCTGTCTCACTTCACCTAAGATTTCACAGATTTGATATTGTTACAGAACAGCGCTACTGATCTCTCTGAAAAGTATTACCGCAGAAGCGCGCCGTCGCCCGCGCGCGTCGCGGAAACCTTCGAAAACGTGTGTGTGGGCCTTTTTTTTTGGTGTGAAATCATCAAATGACTTCTCCCGCTCTGGGTGGAGCGGGAGGGCGTGTCAGACTTTTACTGACTAACCACCCGTGTTCCTTCAGTTGCCTGTGCCTGGGCCACGGTTATCTCTATCGAATTACCCGCGACCCTGAGGCGGCAGCCCTATCAGACCCCGTCATTTTGTGCTGACATCTCTTGAGGCGCACGTGGAACACGACGCGCCGTCGACCCGGGCCTGGTCCCTACCGGACGGCGAGCTACCCATTGCTCGCCGTCCGCAAGCCCGCGCCTGTGGCCGGGAATCTGCTTGCGATTCCCGACGCCCAGGGCGTCTCCTGCGGTGACTAGGAGCGTGACTAAGGGCGCACTGGCCTGCTGGATCTACGCTCGGAGGGCGGTCTTCGCCACTCTGTACCTCTCGTATAGCTCCGCCTGAATGGCTTCCGTATCCGGAGGGCGGATACGGAGCCTGCGGTGCCTGGTGTAAAAAAAAAAGCCGTCAGCTCTGCGGACCACCAGCACTCCTGGCGCCAAGCACGTCCAGGCTGGACCCGAGGCATTGCCACGTCACATATTTCGGACATGGCCTCCCGGAACTACTCCGCCTCGTTGTTGATGTCGGCAGGCCTCGTTGTTGTGGTCCGCGGTGGTGACACCCAGGCTTGCACGATCGAGGCTTCCAGGAGGAGCGACCGGTCCAGTTGCTTCAGCGCCCACCGCGGACCACTCGGGGCCTGTAGGACCGGCGCACTCGAGGTCTGGGGCGGAGACGTCGAACCAGATGTACCGGTGGTCGGAATAGGTCTCCACCCCCTGTGGTGGAGAGACGCCGGTACACCCGCTACCGGAGGAGACGTCGTCGGGTACCCGAGGAGGAGAGACCGCGCGGTATGAAGTGTACCGCACGGCAAAGCAGACTCTGTGGCTGGCCATCGACGAGGCGAGGACGCGATCCAGGGAGAGGATGTTGGAGACTCTGGACGGGGTTCCGTGGGGGCGCCCGTATAAAGCGGTTCGAGGGCAACTTCGAGCCGCGGCGCCCCCACTTACGGAGAGTCTACAACCCAAGCTGCTGGAGGAAATGGTAGCAGCCCTCTTCCCGGTGAGAGCGGAGCATATTTCGCCGCCGATGGCTTTGCCCGCAGCAGCAGAGTCTGCAGAGGAGGAGGAGAACGCCATCAGCGTCCCAGGGGTGACACAGGCAGAGATGAGGGCGGCCGTGATGCGGCTCCGGGCCAAGAACGTGGCTCCGGGGTCCGACGGAATTCACGGCCTTGCTTTGGCCCTCGCTCTGAAGGAGTTGGAGCCCCAACTGAGAGGACTCTACACAGCGTGCCTTGAGCGGGGCCAGTTTCCCAGTCTGTGGAAGATTGGACGTCTGGTCCTGCTCAGGAAGGCGGGGCGCCCTGCAGACTGGCCGTCTGCGTACCGGCCCATAGTGCTGCTCGACGAGGTGAAAGAAAGAAAGAAAGAAAGAAAAATATTTTATTTGGGACACGCACAGGGAATACAAATAGTAAAAAATAAAAAAATAACAAACAATGTATAAACTAACAGAATAACAACAAAAAACAGTAAAAAGACCTGTGCGAGGCCAAAAAGGCTCCTATCTCAGCATAATGCTGCGATATTTAAAAAAAAAAATAACGCAGCGCTGATGTTCTGACAGGGCCCGATAATGATGCCACGGACACATATACGGATATCAATAAATCCTAATATGGGATTTAAAAATTAAAAAAATGATAAGTAAATAAATAAATAAGTTACTATATACGGCAACAAAAATAAATATAAACCGTATTATTTTGTGTACAATTTAAAATATATATATATGTATACGCATAGACCCACCACGCCCGACGCTCCAACATCACTTGTCTGTGGGACAGAGTATTCAAATAAACATTAAACAATATTTAGTCTATGTCAAACGATGAGACGCGGGCGCAGCCGGCTGTCAATGTGTTTTTCATAAAAAAACTTAAACTAATTGTTTACATTTTAAAGCGAAAAGAAATTAATGCTAATAAAACAATGAGTAAATAATAGTTATGGCAAATAAGTGTTGCAGATAAATAATAAAGTATTGTGGTGTGAATGACTGACTGGGATGTGTTGTGTTGTGCAAATAATCACCGAGCAAAACAAAGCGAACGATGCACATCTTATTACTAGGAACACAAGACTACTATGGCCACCAACAAAAAACTGCGTGCAGTCCCAGGGTGAGTTCAGAAAGAAGTTTCCTTTTGCATGCGTAACAAGTGTTGTTTATATTTAGTACTAAAAGTTCTTACTGTTTTTATAGCACGAAAAGGAGGTGGCAAGTCGTTCCAGCAGCGAGAAGCCGCGAATTTAAAGCATCCACGGAATGCAGCAGTTTTGTGCGCTGATGCCAACAGGAGGTAAGATGATGCTCTTGTTTTAATTTGATTTATATCTCGTGACCAAGTCAATTTCCTATAAAGATATTCTGGTTTTTTTGTGAGAATGGTGCCAAAGAGTAGGGTAGCCAGATGAAGCTTTCTGCGGTCTGACATTCTCATCAAGTTGCCCTTATTTAAAAATGGAGTTATATGAGATCGGGGAGGGACATTGAAGCAAAATCTCGCACATGCATTCTGCACTCTTTGTATCAACTTTTCGCTTCTACCGAGAATGCACGCACCATACACAGTGTCAGCGTAGTTCAGCTTAGATAAAACCAGTGACTCACACAGCATGACACGCATATCCACACTTATGTAGGGCCGTACACGGTACAAAAGCTTGAGCCGGTAAAAACAGTTGCGCACTGCCTCCATGATGTGCGTCTCAAAATGCAGGTGCTCATCAAACACCACCCCAAGATTACGGGCTTCTTGCACCCTATCAATAGAACACCCATCAATCTTCAAGTTTAGAGTGTACCCTAACATTTTTGTTAGAAAATCTCTTGATCCCATGAGAATGTACTTAGACTTAACTGGGTTTAGAACCAGAGAGTTTCTTCTTGACCATGCTGAAATCCTATCTAAATCCTCGTTCATTCTCATTACAGCTTCTGCAGAGTGCTGAGGACGAAATGAGAGATACATCTGCAGATCATCAGCATATAGATGGAACTTGGTGTTGACCAGACAGTTGGTGATGTCGGTACTGTACAGAATGAAAAGAAGAGGGCCCAGGATCGATCCTTGCGGTACGCCCCGGTTCACTTGCTTGGGACTAGAGGACAAAACACCTCCATCACTGTCACTTGTCACCTGCACAAACTGAGAACGGTTACTCAGGTAACTCTGAAACCATTGAACTGTTTCGGGCTGACATCCGTAGTAAGACAGCTTGGAAAGGAGAAGGGAGGTATTGATTGAGTCAAAGGCACGTGAAAAATCCAGCAGCACAAGCATGGTGCCCATTCCCTGATCTCTAGCTTCGAGGATATTTCCAACCACATCAAGAAGAGCTGTGGCTGTGCTGTGCCCCTTACGAAATCCCGATTGAGCCAGTGGCAAAATACCGTGCTGCTCAAGATATGCCCGAAGCTGGTTAGAGACAACTTTCTCCAGAATCTTTGAGAGACATGGTAACAGACTAATTGGGCGAAGATCCTTGACGCTCGCGGGATTAGATACCTTGGGTATGGGCCTTACTATAGCCAATTTCCACAGATCCGGAAAGGAGGAAGAGGCAATGGAACGGTTGATGATGGCCGTTATAGCTGCAAGAGTACGAGGAAGAGTCATCATCAGCATCTCCAGGGATATACCGTCAGATCCCTGGGCATTCGACTTAAGACCACGCAAAATCCTCAGCACTATGTCTTCATCAACTGTCTCAAGCTGAAAGTGACTATTACTGAATCTGTGATGGTCAAAGTAATTCAAGTCTGCGGTACCAACCCTACCACTGCCAGGCACGTTCAAAAAATTTTCATTTATTTTCTCAGGGTTGTTACAGAAATGCGGCAAACTGTGCTCTGGTTTTTTTGTTACCGCTATTGAGGATTTAATATGGCTCCATAACTTTTTTGGCTGTTTGATGTTTTTATTTATATAAGTTTTAAAATAAGCACACTTCTCAGTAACAAAAGCGGCCCGGACCAAGTATTTAAGCTCTTTGTATGAGTTTATGTGATGTATCGATTTAGTAGCTTTAGATTTAACATGGCACTTGTCACGCAACTTTATCATTTCCTTGACAGTGTATGTTATCCATGGGTAAGACTTTTCTTTAATTAAAACTTTTTTAAGGGGTGCGTGTAAGTCAAAAAGATTCAAAATATATTCATTAAAGGTTTCTACCATAGAGTTCACATCCTCCAGACTTTCAATATATTCCCAGTCCATCTTATTCAAATCGTCATTAAAATTTTCAAGCAGTATATCTTTAAGTGGCCTGTAGGTGATCCAGTGTGGGGAAGGTTTCTCTAACTTAAAATTAAGTTCAACAGATATCATTGCATGTTGGCCAAGCTCTGGTATGTGTGATACAGAAACCCTACAGACACGGGCATCGGTGCACACAACATCTATTAGTGTTTCAATATGATCTGTGAAATGGGTAGGCTCAGTAACAATTTGCTTTAACTTGGAGCATAGTAAAAAATTGTTAAGTAGTTTCGTTTTATTTTCCAGCTGGTTTAACATATTAATGTTGAAGTCACCAAGCAAGACAACCTTATCCGCGCTAGCAAAGGAGGAAAGAGAGTCGGTGATCGCATCCAGGAAGACATTCACATCCAGCCACGGCGGCCTGTATGCGGTGCCGATGATCACTGAATGCGAGTTAATGTTGAGCCTGAGCCACATCTGCTCGACCTGCGGCGCGGGCGGGTGCGGCACGGCGCGCACGCGCACCCCGCGGCGCACGTAGAAGCCCACGCCGCCCCCGCGTCCGCCGCGCACGGTGCGCGCTCGCGGCACGTGCCGCAGCCGGTAGCCCGGTACCGTCGGCGCGCGACCCTCCTCTCCCTGCCTAAGCCAGGTCTCATTTATCGCCATGATGTCTACCATAAGGCTATCCATGGCGACAAGGAACTCCTCATGGCGCGAACCCAGTGACCCCGCATTAAATAATCCAACTGTTAGATTTCTTGTTTTGTTCATTTTTGTACATAGGTGTGTATACATACAGGAATATTAGTTTGTTTTTTGTATTTAGTATAAGGAGTATTTTGTAGTGTAAACTTTTGCATAAAAATGTGAGATGTAAATGAAATCAAAAAAATAGCATTAGGTGTGATTCGTAGTAATATCAAGTGAAGTAGTGTAACTATTGTAGAAATATGCACAGTCAGCCAAAGTGTACAATTATATAAAATCCGTAAAAACAAAAATAGCATAATAAATATTAAAGACTTGAAAATAGCGATTGAAAATGTAGCACACACATGTACATAGGTAGTCACAAGTCGAACAGGTAGGCCATTATAAGAAATCAAGATATACTGAGACACAAGAAAAGCCGGCGAGACACAAGAAAAGTTCGCACAAACCAAGCTTAAATACGCATGAGCACACAAATCAAATAAAAAAAGGTAAAGTACAAGTTTTGCCGTATCATGGTGTTTGCCAGTGACCATATCATTAAACATCCGTTGCAATAGACACCTCACAACAAAAAACACGCGCTAGGTCCTCCTCTGAGCGAATGCAGTGTGTGGGCTTACCGTCACCCTGCTTAGCCAAAATGCGGCCGAACTTTGTCCATGTATACCTCCACCCGAGACGGCTGCCAGCTTCACGCACCCGGTAGAATAAGTGTTTGTTGTTCTTGGTGAGCCTCTCGTTCAGAAAGAAGCGACGGGGGGGTACGGGGAGTCCTAAGTCCGCGGTGGTGGCTCCGCGCCGCACGCGCGCGCTCTGCAGCAGGTCGTCGCGCAGTGCGCGCCGCGTCAGGCGCACCACGATGCGCCGCCCGCGCGCTGTCGCTACCGTGGCCGCTGCTCCCACTGGGCTCGCTCCACCGACCGGACTCGAACCGCCCGCAGAGCTCGTCCGTACCTCTCGTTCAGCTCGCAGGCCCACCCGTTGCGCGAACACTATATCCCGTTCGTCCAGAGTCACCCCGAGCTTCGCCGCCACTAGCCCGACGGTGTGCAATACATTCTCACCGGGAATCTCTGGGATGTTTGCTATCTCCAGATCGGAGCCAAGCGAATCCTGCTCCCGGTCATTGAGTTCGAGCCGCAACTCCAGTACAACCTGTTCGAGCCGTCTCACATTGCCATCCGGCATTGCAGCACTTTGCCTAGTCTCTAGAGCTTCGACTCTGCTCTCCAGGCTGTCAACCCGCTCGGTACAGACTCCTATCGACGAGTGCAGGCCGGCCATTTCACGACGAAATTCCCTCATTTCGTCCCGAACCTCCCGCAGCTCGGATCGGAAGAGCCGAATCTCCTCACGGAGGGTCAGCTGCGTATCCGGCGAAGGCTCACCTTCAGCTCCCTGTTGGCTCTCATCTCGAGACAGTACCTTAGCCACTGCAACGGTGTGCTTGGTCGCACTGCCTCGAGCCTGAGTCACCGCGACAGGTGACCTTAGCATGGCGCCCTGGGCTGGTGCTGCAACCGGAGATGCAACTGCTGCCGCAACAGGGGCTGCTGCCACTGCTGACGATTCTGTAATTGCAGTGGGACCACTACCCAAGTCCTTGACGGGTGTGGCGCTATTATCTCCCCTGGGCAACTTTTTTCTGCACTCGGGGCACAGCCAATCGCTACTTATTTGGGCAGGATCGGGCAATAATAAACACGCGAGATGGTATCGGTTGTGGCATGCGGAGTTACCACACGTTGCGCCCCCTTTTGCCGACAGAAACCTTCCACAGGCTGCACACTTCACCATATTATGTTCGCACGTAATATGGACAGGACCAGATAGATGGCGCACACGTCTTTTAAGTTTCTTAGGCGGCGCTAGATGGCGCTTGCTACCCAAAGATTATTGACCAAAACTGTACAATCTGTGGTGAATAGGGCTAATAGTTGTCAAAAGTCAAAAAATTTACAATTTTTGGAGGTACCGGTGTCACAAAAAACTTCCAAACAACTACAAACGAAAAAGTGACAATTTGTTTTTACGGATTTACTCCACCGAACTGCTGTATATTTGCCTTGAAAACGATCACACGCGTAATAAACACTCCGGAGATAACTTATGCACAAATGTAACGCGGAATCTATTGTTGTTTAATTTTATAATAGTGTAGACACGAACAGCTGATGAGTACCGTAAAGCGTCCGTGACGTCACTCCTGGTGGGCAAGCTGTTCGAGCATATACTCGCAGCCCGCCTCGTCGGCCACTTGTGCAGAGAGGGGCCGGACCTGGACGAGAGCCAGTTCGGCTTTCGGCATGGGCGCTCTACCATCCACGCTGTGTCGAGGGTGAGAGTCCTGGCGGAGGAAACAGTGTCCCGGGGCGGGGTGGTGGGGGCGGTGTCCTTGGACATCTCCAACGCCTTCAACACCCTAACCTGGAGCTGCATACGGGAGGCACTGCGGTACCACCGCCTGCCTCTCTACCTCCGCCGCATCGTGGGGGCCGGGAGGTATGTCACCTACATGGGACGCGATGGCGGAAACCAGCGCCAGGTGTCGTGCGGTGTTCCACAGGGATCGGTCGTGGGACCGCTTCTGTGGAACATCGGGTACGACTGGGTGCTGAGGGGCGAGCTCCCGCCGGGCGCAGACCCGACCTGTTACGCGGACGACACGCTGGTCACGGACCGGGGGAGTTCACACAGAGAGGCAGCGTTGCTCGCGACGGCGGCGGTCTCACTGACGGTGAGCCGCATACGGCGCCTCGGCCTGGAGGTGGCCCTCAACAAGTCGGAGGCCATGGTGTTTCATGGCCCTCGGCGGGCGCCGCCGGCCGGATCACACATTGTGGTCGGAAGGGTCCGGATCGCTGTCGAGCCCACCAAGAAATATCTGGGATTGGTGCTCGACAGCCGGTGGGACTTCGGACCCCACTTCCGGCGGCTGGCGCCCAAGTTGTTGGGCGCGGCCGGGGCGCTGGCAACGCTGCTTCCCAATCTGGGGGGCCCGAGCGCCGCCTGTAGGCGGCTCTATATGGGGATCGTGCGAACTGGGCGTCTTTCGGGGGTATCGCACGATCTCCTTGGAGGCGGGTTGTGCGCTGGCCGGATCACCGCCCTGCGACCTGGAGGCGAAAGTGCTCGCGTCACTGTACCGGTGGCGCGAGGCAGCGCAGGAGCGGGGCGGGCGACCGATGCAGCAACATATTGAGCAGCGTCAGTTGCAGCTCCGCTAAGTCCTGGTGGCGGAATGGCGGGTGAGGCTGTCACGCCTTACCGCCGGCCCCAGCACCAACGAGGCGATCCGGCCAGTGCTCGACCGCTGGCTCGGGAGAAGGCACGGCTCCCTGACATTTCGGGCGACGCAGGTGCTCTCGGGTCATGGTTGCTTCTGGTACCTGTGTCGCATAAACAGGGAGCCGGACGCCCGGTGTCACCACTGCGTCCACTGCCGGGAGGACACGGCGTGGCACGCGCTGGCAGAGTGTGCCGCTTGGGAGGAGCCGCGCCGTGCCCTCATCACCGAAGTAGGCAACGACCTGTCGCTGCCGGCCGTCGTGAACGCGATGGTCGGCGGCGCAGAGTCCTGGGACGCAGTGGTCTCCTTTTGCGAAACGGTCATCTCGCACAAGGAGGCTGCGGAAAGGGAGAGAGAGATTTCGACTCTCGACCCGGCCCCCAGCAGGCGCACCGGGCGTCGGAAGAGGGCGGACAACGCCCTCTTCCGGCCCCCCTAAATGGGTCCAGGGGCGACGGATTCTGGGACATCCGTCGCCCCCAATATCAGGATCCGAGAAGGCGGCGCGCCTCACTCCCCCCGCCCGAGACGGGGCCCGCGCAAGCGGGCCGGCACCAACCGGGGTTGCGGAAGAATTATGTGTTCCCGCGACCCCGGCGTAGGTGAGTGATGGAACACCGGGTTGGTTTTTAGTCGGTAAGAGTCCGACAGAACGGGGCGGGGGAATATCCATGAGGATTTTCACGCAACCCCGTCCCCTCTTGACGGCCTCGAGGGACAGGGTACCGACGGCGGCCGACGAAATTAGGGCCACTGAGCCGCTCAGTTCCTCCACCCAGCCATCCCTGGGCGGGACAAAGTACGGCTCAGCAACCGCGGCGATGTTAATCGACCACTCCGCCATGCACTGGAGCAACAGATCTGAGCAGAGGCGCAGTGGTTGATGTTCGCCTGGAGGAGGCGTAATGGAGCCATTACTGGCACTCCATATCAGCCCCCTCCCGAGCCCCCTGTAAAGGCCCTGCCACGATGGTTGCGGCGGCGACGATGGTGGAGGTGGCAGCGGCGGCGGCAGTGTCGGCGGACGCGGCATTGACGGCGGTGGCCGTGGGCTTGCCCCTGTCCCTGGCTTTGGCGGGTGATGCGCAGGCCTTACTCCCCCCCCGGTGATCGGCCGGCTTGCCAGCTTGCACTGCACGAGCCGGCCTTGTGACCGGGCTGACCACAGCGGAAGCAGTGACCGCTGCGGTCCACCTCCGAGGTGCATTGCACTCCCACGTTGTTGCCCATCTGGCATCGGAAGCACCTCAGAGGTCTGGGCTCCAGCAGTTTCACCTGTGCAGAAACTCAGCCCACCAGGAGCCTTCGGCCCTCCCCAGCAATTTTTAGGGCTGTCGTCACCGTAATGGATCGCATCCCCGTGAAGTCAGGACGAATGGTGCCTGTTTTTTTTTTTTTGCTCCCGGGTTGGAAAATCATCATGGATGTCCTCCGCCCTGGGGCGGGCGGAGGGGTCTGTCAGAATCTTACTGCGTCGTCTTATCTCACACCTACGTCGGGATCGCGGGAACATATGATTCTTCCGCAACGTCTGTCACCGGTTCGCGCGGAACACTACGCGCGCCACCTTCTCTGGTCCTGATGTTGGGGGGCGACGGATGTCCCCAAATCCGTCGCCCCTGGACCCATTTAGGGGGGCCGGAAGAGGGCGTTGTCCGCCCTCCTCGGACGCCCGGTACGTCTGCTGCGGGCCGGGTCGAGAGTCACAATCTCTCTCTCCCTTTCCGCAGCCTCCTTCTGCGAGACGACCGTTTCATAAAAGGAGACCACTGCGTCCCAGGACTCTGCGCCACCGACCATCGCGTTCACGACGGCTGGCAGCGACAGGTCGTTTCCTACTTCAGTGATGAGGGCACGGCGCGGCTCCTCCCAAGCGGCACACTCTGCCAGCGTGTTCCACGCCATGTCCTCCCGGCAGTCGACGCAGTGGTGACACCGGGCGTCCGGCTCCCTGTTTATGCAACACAGGTACTTCCCGAAGCAACCATGCCCCGAGAGCACCTGCGTCGCCCGAAACGTCAGGCAGCCGTGCCTTCTGAGCCAGCGGTCGAGCACTGGCCGTATCGCCTCGATGGTGCTGAGGCCGGCGGTAGGGCGTGACAGCCTCACCCGCCATTCCGCCACCAGGACCTCGCGGAGCTGCAACCGACGCTGCTCAATATGTTGCTGCATCGGTCGCTCGCCCCGCTCTCGCTTTGCCTCGCGCCACCGGTACAGTGACGCGAGCACTTTCGCCTCCAGGTCCCAGGGCGGGGATCCAGCCAGCGCACAACCCGCCTCGAAGGAGATCGTGCGATACCCCCGAATGACTCTGACGGCCATCGCCCGCTGCGGTTTGCTCAGGACAGCTATGCTGCCGGCCGTCAGGTCAGACGCCCAGATCAGCGCTCCGTAGAACGCCATGGATCGCACGATCCCCATATAGAGCCGCCTACAGGCGGCGCTCGGGCCCCCCAGATTGGAAAGCAGCGTTGCCAGCGCCCCGGCCGCGCCCAACAACTTGGGCGCCAGCCGCCGGAAGTGGGGTCCGAAGTCCCACCGGCTGTCGAGCACCAATCCCAGATATTTCATGGTGGGCTCGGCAGCGATCCGGACCCCCCCGACCACAATGTGTGATCCGGCCGGCGGCGCCCGCCAGGGGCCATGAAACACCATGGCCTCCGACTTGTTGAGAGACACCTCCAGGCCGAGGCGCCGAGGACGAATGGTGCCTGCCCTAACCTGCTCGGCAGAGCACCCCCCAGTCCTAACGACGGCAGCCACAACCTCTTCTTCCGTCACAGAGTCGTCCAGGCCCAGAATGCGCATGTCAGCGCACTTCGTTGGCCCGGACACTCGAGCCTCGTCCGCATTCAGGCACTCCTTCAACTTTTCAGTTAAAGCGTCCGCGGTCGGGCCGCTGGCCGCACCAGGATCTCCAGCATCCGGGCTTCAGTCGCAGTGACCCTTAGCCGGAGGCCATTGATGACACCGAGCTCCCCGGTTTACCGCCGCCTTCGCCTTGGCGAGCACCTCGCGGTAGGTCGTGCCCTTCTTATCCGCTTCCGGCTGTAGTGTGATCACTACAGCTGCGGACTTTGGAGCACGGAGCCTAGCCGCAACACTTCGCTCCTTGCGCCGCTGCCGCCTGTTTTTCCTCCTGGCCGCCCTTGCTGCCTTACTCTTTTTCCCCATCTCCCCGACTACTTCCAATTTGGTGTCGGCCGGAGAAGATTTTGAAGGCGGGGGCGGCCGTCTCGCCGCCGGGGCGGGTATCCTCGCCGTCTGAGGGGCCACCCCACCCTTCTTGGTTTGGGGCGACGCCGCTTTCGCCAGGGGCGGGCCCGCCACGGCCCCACTTTTGGTCTGCCCCGAGGGCCCTGGTTTGGCCGCGGTTGCAGCATACGAGGCAGCCTTTCGCTGGCCCGAGGCCAACTGACTCGCCGCTAGCGGGGGGCGCAGGACAATGGCTTCCAGAACGGAAAACCGACTCTGAAAGGCAGCCAGCTCCTGCAGCACCAGAGTCAGAACCATGCTGCATCCTTACTAGCGGCACCTCCCTGGTGTATATATTCAGTAAAATCAACCAACGCCAACTTATTAAACGTATTAATAAGTTGGCGAAACATAACAGACGTGGGTATCTACCAGATCTGCACGGAGCTCCTCGGTTCTCCTTTCGGAGAAGCTCCATGGCGGTAAACAGGCGGGCGATCTCAGCCCGCATCTCGGACATACCGTCCGTCGGAGGACCGAATTGAATGGCCTCTGCTGCCTCCATAATGGAGGCCGTGGCTGCGGATATGGCCTTGTCTTTAGAGGATTGAAATCTCTTCAAGGCCACACCCTTGATCGCGGTTTTGTTCCTTTGAAGGTTGTGGTCCCTTTTTCCCCTGTTAACCCTCCCCAGCACTAGTGACCAGATTCCCTCCGGCTATTCATCCCCTCGGCACGCTCGACCTTGGGATTGGGGTAATTTTTTAAAGAGGTTGTCTTCCTCTCCCCTTCCCACTCGACGCCCACAAAACTCACCCTCTGCAAACAGAGGGGGTGTGGACGGAGATGGCCAGCAGACCTATCCCGACTCCGGACTGGCCGCCCCAACCCTAGCCCGGTTCCCTTCATCGACCAATATAAATGATCGATGATTGGAACTGTCCACCAAATGCAGGTGGACAGTTGGAGCTGACGTGGCTAGGGTGCGCCACGAGGAGGCTCTTCAACATGCGACCCCTTGTGTGTTGGCCTATGATATAATACAAAATGTTGGTTGGTGTGATCAAAGTTTCAGTTGTAGTCGCTCAATGCCTCTAGAACGCTTGCCAGAATTACTCTCATGTTAACTTCACCATCATCATTGAAAAGGTACTCGTAGAAATTAATTAACATCTCGCAAAATGAATATTTATTTTAAACAATGACTTTGCATACTTTTTATTAGGACATTATTTGTTGTAACAATACTAGTGGTAGGGATGGGATTTTAAAACAAACCTCATTACATTATTTACTATCACAGACAAACTAAATTAATCTGTAACTATAATAGCAGCACAGAAAACTAGGAGATCTTATTAGGAAAGTCAGCAACAAAAGTCGATCAATGTTGACACCTGGCTTTATTTTTTTTTGGCATTTCATGTATGTAATAGCTACGAGTTATTACTCCATTGATCAGTTTAATGTTTTTGGGATATTACAGTTTCAAATCTGAAGCAGTTATTAAAAGACTGTTTTTGCTGTCCTCACAATTCTGAAAAAAAAAAAAAACATGGGGTGCTGCAAATTGGTAAAACATTCTACTTATTCTACTGTTACAAAATAACACAACTAATAATTATGTAACCAAACACAAGGAGACTAGACAACTATTCTTAAAAACATAGCTATTGAAAACTGTCTTAAACCAGTGGGTGAATAAATTACAAATGTAGTCCAAAACAACATTTACCATTGCAAATTAAAGTTATAAATAAGTTAAACAATCATAATTCAAGAAAATTATAAATATATAATAACAAGTTTAATTAAAACATGGAATTTCATTAATCTGCATTTTTATAAATGAAACATGTTACCTTACCATTGCATTAAAAACTGTATTAATATTCACAAGGAAATATAAGACACTAAAATTGTTAATACATAGTACAAGCTATGGCAAATCTTAAAAATCATTCATTGAGAGGCCCATATCCAGATACAATATATATTATTTTTTATATTATATTATATTATTTTATTTTATAAACTACCATTTATTTACATATATTTATATAACATTTATTTGCATATATGCGCTTTTGATGCAACTTCAACCCGCCTGGAGGTCGGAATCTATCCCATGGGCGTTTCTACTGGATAATTTCTGAGCTTGGGGATAACAAAAGCTCTACTAAATTTTTATTGAAAAGCTAGCACCACATGAACACCCTCCTTCAGCATTAGGATTTTGCATTATCCTAAATGCAGATCTAATTAGCTCAGTCTGATAGTCCACAGTAGAACCTTTGATGTAATCCAAGGAGGTCTCATCAATAACCACTTTTACACCATCTTTTTCAAATATTCTGAAAAAATAAAAGTAAATACAGAACATCAGGAATATTTGTTTTATTTCACTGTGGATAACAATGTTTCACAGACTCAGTCTGACCAATACTATTTACTTATTATTTAAATACCCACTGTACTCGGCTACATCATGTCAAACTGATCCCAAAATAGTTGAAGAAAGACTAAGCACTCTGGAGCAGATGATCATTTTCAAATAAAGGAATCAAAATTACAGTCAGGGAACTTTTACCTTTGGATAGTATTTGAACCCACAGAACTGTTTTAATGGTTTGACTGTTTATTGGTAGTTAATACTATTATTGATGTGTAGCAATTAAAGCACATAAACACAAGACTATACATTACGTTAATCTATACTATAATTTAATAAGAAGGTGTACATACTTGTCATCATCAGCTACTTTGGTATCCAAATCAAATTTATACTGGAATCCAGAGCACCCACCACTTTCCACACACACTCTCAAGAAATTATCATCATCGCCACACAACTGTTTTAATTTTTGTACGCAATTGTCACTTATTGTTAGTCCCTCGGTTGAAACAGGTGTTATTATTGCTTTCTGCGTTCCGTATAGGTTATTGCCTAGTCGGCAATAATTATGATATCCGAATCTAAAGACTTGTCTAGGTTTCAAAAACATTTCGCAAATTTTCTATTAGACAGTTTTGTTTTCTATAGAATCAAAATGTAAAAAAACACAACGCTTCAGATTTTTAAACCTGCGACCACCGTACTTAGTCTATGCACCGTACAAACGACGAACACAATTATAAAAATATTTAAGTGCTGCAAATGTACTCATTTGTTCACCCGAGTCCGACACACTGACAGTCAAAGTTCAGTTGTTGACAGTTGTTGTCATTGTCAATGTCAAATTCACTCGGCAACAGGGCTGCCATTTGTACGATTTAAATCGTATTTGTACGACTTTTTGCAGATTTCATACGAGTACGATCGAAGCATCGAAATCGTACGGAAAACATACGATTTTTTACATTCGATCCATTTATTTTATTCAATTAGGTCTGGCAACAAAGTAACAAACTTGTCTCAAAAGAGTAAGTATCTAGAGCAGTGACAGAATAATATAAATAATGAAACGAACGTGCTCAGCCTGCCCAGAGTGTTGAGGGAATTCCCTTTTATTCTAATTTCCTTAAATAAAAAACCAAACTTAGAAATAGTTTGGCCAACGAAACTGTCAATGGCACCTTGCTGGCAAAGCAAATGATAAGAGTCACCGGAAACTGCACCGATTTTAAACCAACAGATGACATGATTAAACTAATGAATGCGGAAAATTTATACAAAAAAATGTGATTTCATTACTATAATTTAAATTTTCATACTATTTTCATTACATATCATTACTTATTTCGTAGTATTTTTATTGTATTTTGTATATTGTTATTTTGTAACAAAAGTCTATAAACCAATAAACGGATTAATAATAATGTACGATTTTTTGTTTCGAATTTTCCTTGGGTATACGACTTTTTTAATGCTGTGGTACGATTGCAGATTTTTTTCACCTGGCAGCCCTGCTCGGCAAAGGAGGATGAGTGGGTGCAGTGGCGTCCCGATAAGCCTAAAACATAAAAATCCATTATTTTTCAAAGCCAGAAAAAAAGGTGTACATTTTTTCTTGTTTATGTAATTTCGTTGATTTTTAGAATAACATGTTCAGAACGCACCTTATTATCAATTCGTTTTGTTATGAAATGACGTATTCCTCAAAGATTCTTAATGTTCACATTTTTCTTAAAAGTTTTTAATGCAATGAATTTAATGAATATTGTAAATAAAAATGTATCGAAACAACAAGTTTTTATTATGTATTGGATTCTTGTCATAAAAAATAAAAGTTCATAGAAACTATGTTTTGTTCAATTGCGTACATAGGAGTATATACATGTCATCGACTTTCCTGATTCATTAATTTCAATATTTTCAATTGACACCCGGCGATCATTCGCATTCATGTTGAGTGTTGTTGTTGTTGTAAATTGAGTGTACTGAACTATTCTGGATTTCCTTCTGTTATGTTGACCTTGGCATTGTTTTATGGACTTTTTCTTATGGACCCTTCGATCGACTTATTTTTTGATTGTAACCTCGAAAATATTTTTTCCGTTAATAAAATCTTGGATAGTTAGATAATATTTTCGATCAGGTCACAATCCAACCTCACTTTAATTAGTTTTTGTACACTGAAAATCAGTCAGGTCCAACGTCTATAAAATTTGGCCAATGTTCTTTCAAATTTGATGAAGGGAGAGGAACAAACTTAGGGAACAGAAAACGAATGAGAGAATAAAAATGTGGAAGGACTTTGGAAGAAATGATAAAAACCACACAATTATCGGTCACCCAACTGGTTGCTCCAGTACAGAGAACGAATCTGAAATTCTGAATCTGCCAGCTAGACCTGAGTCGGTTTTACTAGAACAGTTATGCCAACTAGGTACACGTTTGGATTAGGGCGCACCTAGTACGCGTGAAGGAGGAAATACCTACATCGAGTATTTTCTAGCAATGCGAGATTTTTTACAGTAAGTAGTTATGAGATTGATTTCATTCACTATGAAAATTATGATACTGGGAGACACTTGATGGCTCGCTATCGATACCCGACGGGAAGCACCTTGATACAGTCACGGCATTCCAGAATTCCGTTCCGGAATTGAGAGGAGTAATATCGTAATTCTAATATTCATAAATTTAACACATCGA
The DNA here is from genome assembly GCA_963555695.1 of Dasypolia templi. Taxonomy (NCBI): domain Eukaryota; kingdom Metazoa; phylum Arthropoda; class Insecta; order Lepidoptera; family Noctuidae; genus Dasypolia; species Dasypolia templi. Next base: position 10,088,223 of record OY743157.1, read on the forward strand.
TTTTTATTTATAAACAAATGTATTTAAATTAGATATTGTATTTTTTTCACGCACCCAATCTAACGTCTGTGGCACTTCCGCTAGCCGTACGCCTACGTACTTTTGCCCGCACGCGCTCGTTCGCATCCTTTGTTTGTTGTGAGACTTATTGCATTTGGTCTTAGCTTTGGTTCTCGCCATCCGGACTGGTACCCGTGGCGTCAGCTGCATGGCAACCTGGGGCGATTGAAGTGCAAGCACGTCCCTTGGCAGTCTTATTGGCTTTCGCAATCCGGTGTTTAGTTTTTTAACGGGCCTTAAATTGTCCATGTTAAATTGGATTTTATATTCATCTCTCTCGGGCTCCTACCCTCCATGGAGCCTGCACCTGGGAACGTCTGACTATAGAAATGCTCAAACGTTAGGACTAAAAGAGAGGTCACAAGGCTGGTTTACAGTGCGTGACGTGCACTCATGGTAAATTGTTTATGTACATCAGAACGATGCCAATCGAGGTAGGGAGCTGGCTGCTACTCCAGTTTTTTGTGACGATTTGGTGACTCACAAAGATGCCAGCCAAATAATTTGTGACAGTACACTTCGAAAGTTAAAAGCATTTATGTATGGCCGAACGTCCTGATATCAGAACGTTCGGCCAACCTGAATCTCCATAACTGAGGAACTTAGAGAAACTGTTACTGAATAAGGATTTAGTGACGATTTGGTGACAAACAACCACTACTTTACTTTTACTCGTAATGCCACGGGTTAAAAGTAAAATGACCTTTAGCTCCCGGAATATCAGGACGTTCGGCCAACCAGATCTTTATAACTGAGGACCTGAGAGAATCCGTTAACGAATAAAGATTTAGTGACTGCCCTGAAACTAATTTGTAATGCTTCAGGTTTTTTTGTGACGACCCCATTTAATAGTAAATTGAAAATTAAACATTTAACCTCAAAACACTGGGATTATCGATTCCTTCACAACGAAGAAGCCTAGAAAAACCGTTATTAAATAAAGATTTAGTGACTGCATTGAAACCAATTAGTATTGCTTTATGTTTTTTGTGAGGAACCCCATTCAATCGTAAATTGAAAATTAAACATTTAACCTCAAAACATTGGGATTATCGATTCCTCAACAACTAAAAAGCCTAGAAAACTCGTTAAAACCCCTAATGTGTTGCAGTCGTCGAGAATAAGTAATTGCTGTGCAGGTTTTCAGTGAAATGGTGTAAGTATTTTTACTGATTTAAGATGAATCTATAAAAAGGCACAATGGCGGAGGACGATTGAAATAGGGTGACCATGTGTTTTAAAGAAACAACAATTTTTCGTGTTTCGTGGTACTCAATACGTCGAAATAGTTGAAATAAGTTGACCATGTAGATATTCCAACGAAATAAGTATTTATCGAGTGGGTCTCAAAACCAATAAAACAAAAAACGTCAAACATTATGTGCATAAGCACAAGCAGTGTTGAACTGATGCCTGCATATCAGTGTCCACTTGCGTAGTTTTTGTTATATTTTGGTCGAGTATATTAACTTCAAAAAAAAACAATCATCCACAAAAGCGGTACCTAGTTAGGTAGGCAGGAACATCCTAATATGTACTTTTTAGAATCATCGTTAAATTGGGTCACCACGAGAGAAGATCTAACAAGAATCCGTCATTAAGGTCAGGTGCTTCTACATCCTTGGGTACTACGAGTATAGTAGAACAAGCAGGACCATCAAAAATGAGTAGCTTACGTTGTGGCATAAAGAAAGCCGTAATTTTGTCGACTAGTATTTTTTTAAAGGTCATTTCGTGTGGTTATTAATTAATACCTAACTACTGAAATTTCTTTATAGAACTGTTATGTAATTGTTAAATGTGTAATATAGTTAATCAGACTTATAATAATATTGTCGGGCCACCACCAAAGCAAATCCGATTTGACAAGTTTCACGTCAATCTCACATATCAGTAGACATAAAAATCCGTCAAGTATATCGATTTGACGGATTCTTGTTGAGATCTTCTCTTGTGGTGACCCAATTTAACGATGATTTTAAAAAAAACAAATTAGGATGTATCTGCCTACCTAACTACTTAATTGACTCGGCCAAAATAAAACAAAAACTACGCAAGTGGACACTGATTCGTTAGAATATCTACATGTACAACTTATATCAACTATTTCGACGTATTGAGTAGGTACCTAGGTACACGATAAATACTTGTTTCGTTAAAATACATGGTCACCCTATTTCAATCCCAATGTTTTGAGGTTAAATGCTTAGTTTTCAATTTACTATTGAATGGGGTCCTCACAAAAAAACCTAGAGCAATACAAATTGGTTTCAGTTCAGTCACTAAATATTCATTTATTAACGGTTCCTCTAGGCTTCTTCGTTGTGAAGGAATCGATAATCACAATTTTTGAGGTTAAATGTTTAATTTTCAATTTACTATTAAATGGGGTCGTCACAAAAAACCTGAATCATTACAAATTGGTTTCAGGGCAGTCACTAAATCTTAAATCATTAAAGGTTCCTCTAGGCTTCTTCGTTGTGAAGGAATCGATAATCCCAATGTTTTGAGGTTAAATGTTTAATTTTCAATTTACAATTGAATGGGGTCGTCACAAAAAAAACAAAAGCAATACAAATTCGTTTCAGTGCCTTCACTAAATCTTTGTTCATTAATGGTTTCTCTCAGGTCCTCAGTTATGGAGATCAAGTTGGCCGAACGTCCTGATATTCCGGGAGCTAAAGGTCATTTTACTTTTAACCGGTGGCATTGCGAGTAAAAGTAAAGTAGTGGTTGTTTGTCACCAAATCGTCACAAAATCCTTATTCAGTAACAGTTTCTCTAAGGTCCTCAGTTATGGAGATTCAGGTTGGCCATACATAAATGCTTCTAACTTTCGAACTGTACTGTCACAAATTATTTGGCTGGCATCTTTGTGAGTCACCAAATCGTCACAAAAAACTGGAGTAGCAGCCAGCTCCCTACCTCGATTGGCATCGTTCTGATGTACATAAACAATTTACCATGAGTGCACGTCACGCACTGTAAACCAGCCTTGTGACCTCTCTTTTAGTCCTAACGTTTGAGCATTTCTATAGTCAGACGTTCCCAGGTGCAGGCTCCATGGAGGGTAGGAGCCCGAGAGAGATGAATATAAAATCCAATTTAACATGGACAATTTAAGGCCCGTTAAAAAACTAAACACCGGATTGCGAAAGCCAATAAGACTGCCAAGGGACGTGCTTGCACTTCAATCGCCCCAGGTTGCCATGCAGCTGACGCCACGGGTACCAGTCCGGATGGCGAGAACCAAAGCTAAGACCAAATGCAATAAGTCTCACAACAAACAAAGGATGTCGGCGCTGATTGGGACCAGTACCGACCATTCCAATATTCAGGCGAGGACTACGACGACGATTTATCTTACTGCCGGTCCGACCCTCTCCACTAATAAACGTGAAAAATTATATTTAAGTTTGGATGTTACTAAAAATTATTACATGACTGATGTAATTGTAAATCTTGTTTGATTAGAAAAACACTTTTTTTCTTTTCCTAGATTAAGACAATTAAAAGTTACCAGTTCCGGAATTCCGGAATCAGATCTCCAGCAGTGAAACTCCGTTCCGGAATTGAGAACCTTCCGATATTGCACGCCTTAAGGACCATACTATACGTTCCACCGGGAAACGAGACGGGAAGTTCATGCAACCGAAGTAGTAACTACAGCCTTGCTATTGATGGCAATTTAATTCAATCAGATTCTAAAGCCGCCGCGACCTTCGAAAATTTGCAGAGATTCCCGTTTCGACTACTAAATCTCTAAACTCATCGCCCACTGCCGCAGAGTCTTTACTTAAAGATAACGTTCCAAGTTGTGATTCTGAATTTTATTTCCAATATGTCACCTGTAGAGATATAATTAAAGCCTTTCACACATTAAATGTTAAAAAGACGGCAGATCTATGGGGTAACTCTGTGGATGTTGCTAAGTCTATTATAATAATTGTAGCACCTACTTTAGCTGTTATTTTCAATAATTGTATTGACCGTGGTGAGTTTCCTGATCTTATGAAAAACAGTAAAATAATACCATTGTTTAAATCGGGTAGTACATCAGACCCTACTAATTATAGACCTATTTTAGTGCTACCTACCTTTATGATATGACATGTTTATAAGGCATGGGAGGACAAATGCAATGCTTTGGGAATCTTTTGCAATTTGTCCAAGGCATTCGATTGTGTTCTTCATGAAACATTGATCAGGAAACTGCACCACTACGGAATCCGGAACGCCTCTCTGGATCTTCTTACTTAAGTGATAGGATTCAGAGAGTTGATGCTAACGGAAAAAGATCACCTGGATCTGTACTAAGAATGGGGTCCCCCAGGGCTTGATTCTTGGCCCATTTTTGTTTGTTATTTATATTAATGGCTTGCCTTACCTCATCAAGGATAATCATGGTATATTGTTGTTTGCAGACGACACTTCACTTTTATTTAAACTCAAACGTAAGCAGCTGGTTACTGACAATGTAAATAACGCCCTCGCCTTGTTAACTGGTTTAATGTTAATAACCTAATTCTAAACGAGAAAAAAACTAAATGCATTAAGTTTACGATACCTCATGTTAGACAAGTTGAAACTAGTGTTCTTATAAAGGGTGAAGAGTTGAAACCCGAAAACACCACAGTATTCTTAGGCATAACTTTGGATGCCAAGCTTCAGTGGGGCCCCCATATAGATAAATTGTCAAAAAAACTGAGCTCTGCGGCATACGCCTTTCGAAAAATTCGTAATTTAACCTATCTATAGACAGCCAGTTTAGTGTACTTTAGTTATTTTCATAGTGTGATGTCGTACGGTATTCTTTTGTGGGGAAATGCCGCCGATATTCAGACAATTTTTGTTTTACAAAAAAGGGCAATTCGTTCAATTTATAAATTAAGTCCCAGACACTCCCTTACATACAAATTTAAAGAGATTAATATAATGACTGTGCCTTCTCAGTTTAATTATGAAAATCGATTGTATGCACATATTTTTTTTTAATTTGTTTAAAAAAATACAGTGATATCCATAATATTAATACTCGGAACAAACACAAATTTGTTGTTCCTTCCACCAGGCTCAAGATTTTTTTATTTTTTTTGTATGGCATCTCGTAGTTGACTTTGAGAGGTCGTGACTACTTAACCGGACTATCCTGTGGCTGCCTTAAGCGGACTCAAAGCCTCCAGCCAGGGGCGTAAAACTACTTACATTACTAAGCGAACGCTCGCTAAGGGCACCCCCTGTGGGGTACGGACCTCGGCTTAGGGCGTCGCTGACGGGAGGACAGCAAGATGGGACAGGCTGGATCTGGATTATATTATTATTATCTGGGGAATTTAAAGCTACAGGCTCAGCTACGGCGCGGGCTGGCACTTCGTCGAGCAAGGGTCGGGGGGACGTCGGGATCTTCGCGAGGAACCTCGGCGGCGAGGTCGGAATGTCGGTCTGTGTTTGTGCACTGTACTGGTGGCCCTACTGCTCTCCTGAATGAGAGTTATAGGCTCAAGAAAATAGGTGGCTCTTTTAAATGTCAATGTATACGTTTTGATAATAAACTTCCTAGCCACATTCAAGGACTAAGCCTTAATAAATTCAAATCTTATAGAAATCGTAAATTATGCCAGAAAGCCTATGACACTGTTAAAGACTATATTGAGGACAGGAAGGCTTGGAATTGAGCTGCTCCAATAAATTTACACAATGACATGTATATATTTACTGTCTTAAGTATAATATTATTTTAATTTTGTGAATGTGTGTGGGTCATTGTATTTTTCTGTTTTTCTTTAATTTAGTATTAATTATGATCAGGCCAGTTTGAGTACTTTATGCGGCCTACCAAAATGTCCTTTCTTTTGTATTGTTCGTCGAGTCGTTGAGCTCCTTAGTTCTGAGTTGAGCTGTATCATGATTGACAAATACGTGCACTGACTGGACAGGTCCATTCAAATCAGTGTGGTTCTTTCCTCAAAATACCATTTCTGACACCAGTCTACAGGGTCCTCATATGATCTGACCAAGTTTATTCTCGGATTTTAATACACTTTGACATTGATGGACTTAAAATATGTAAGTATACAATGACATGAAAATTTACTTTGTAAAGTATTATAATATTTTAATTATTGTGAATGTGAAGGCAGTGTGGATCTGTTGTTTTTTTATCTCAGTTTATTTTTATTTTTTTAAATTTAGTATTAATCATGGTCTGACAGTTTGAGTAATTTATGCGGCCTACCCAAATGTATTTTCTTTGGTAATGTTCGTCGAATCGTTGAGCTCCTTATGTTCTGTGTTGAGCTGCATGATTACTGACAACTGCGTGCACTGACTGGACAGGTCCACTCATTCTGTGTGGTTCATTCCTCAAAATACCATTTCAGACATCAATCTACATGGTCTTCACATGACCTGACCAAGATTATGTCTGGACTTTAAGAGATTGTGACCTCTGAGTTTGTTTCGGTCTTTATTCTCAGAATAGTCGGATAGGAAACGCCGATCTCATCTAGCTTTTAAAATATGATTGTCGTGTAAAAGTCTTTGTACAAACCTACTTACAGAAATAAAATCATTTATCATTAATCGGACACGCGGTGCCTTTCTGTCGCGCCTTTATTTATTTGCTTGAACGAATGGCCGTTTTCACAATGCGACTATAACGACACCGACATGTCTGATGACGTATCGTCAGCTCGGACGACAGCGATATCGTTCGACGATATCGGTAGGTATGTGACACGATGTAACCGACAGCTTATTGTCATGTGGTATGCCACGGTACTCTCGAATACTCGCGTTGCGCCAGGGCTATGATTCTACTAGTTTTATCAAGGTATAATAAGTGTAATAATAATAATAAAGACGTTATATTGAAACTTCGACATGTTAAATAATTGAAAACAATACCTAACGTCTTGTTGCAATGAAATGTAAACAGGATAGGGCGTAGCACATTTTCACTCACAATCGGAAAGATTTTGAAGAAAATTGCTTCATAAGTTTTAAAATTCGTCTGCTCAACAGCGTAAAATAAGGTACCTTACCTACCCTAATTGCGTAATACACAATCAATCTGAATCGATTTGAAACAGTTTGCTAATCCATTGCTTCTTTATGGCGCAGGTTGTGCCGGTGGTAGATGCTGGTGGGCAGGTTGATGCTGCTTATTTTGATTTTAAAAAAGTATTCGATACCGTCGACAATGACGTCTTACTGACTAAGCTCGCAAAAGTCGGCTGCACACCACATCTATTGAACTTCTTCGCCAGTTATTTGAAAGATAGACAGCAGTACTTTGATTATAATGGGTGTGAATCCTACCCATATTACACCTGGTCCGGTGTGACCTGTCAAAATGAAAGCGATTACTACTGATAGTGTGTTACGCAATTACCCTGCAGGTCTTGACTATTTTCCTTAATCTAGAAAGTTTCTACGTTAATAGGAATGTAGAAACTTTACAACAGAAAAGATGCAACAGTGCGTACTCTATCGATTGGTGCTGTTGCGATTAAAATACAGAATGTCGTTTACGAAATACCGTTAAAGGCAAGCTTTAAAAAATGTTTGACAGTAGTTTTAAAATTCAATAAAAAAGTGTCTGTTTTTTTCTGAATATTTAGGGTATTTCCCTCCAGGGCCCACTCGAACTTTTAAATCTGTTTATCAAAAGGCTTACGAAATGTCAACTACCAGAATTATAATAATAACATGCTTTACTTTTCCTGACTAAGAAAGGTCACCAATAGACAAAAATCAAAACACCTCATAAAACAGGATCTTACTTTAGGTTGCAACACAGATGTTTTTAACCCATTAGTTAGAACGAGAACGATATAGAGAAAAATGAAAGAGAGAGGCAACCGACTTGGGGAAAGCTGGCCAGCGGACCGCTGCATCAACACGTTTGTATATTTATTTTTCTAAGTGACTACTACAATGATCAGATTTTTTTTTAGGAATTTGTAAATAACAACTGTTTGATAAAGATACTTAACTAAGAAAAAATAATGAAGGATATTACCATCGAAGTGACGGATTTTTGCGATTTAAAATGGCCTATTTTGATTGCATTCTAATGTTTGAATTCATTGGAAAATACGCGTAACTCGTAAAACTCTAAAACACTTGTTTCAGTACATGTAAACAACGTAAGAAACATTACAAAAATGCATTATTTTAATAATTTCACTGGGCACCCTACTCCACTTTGCGCGGCAGCGGTCAGAAGGCGGAGCTTATCGGCAAACTCGCGTCGAAGCTGGCTTCACTGTCAATTCGAGAGCCGCGAAGAGTACGCTCGCGTCTATTACGTGGTGTGTTTACAGTGTAGTGGATTTTGTGATGAGATTATCGAATGTCGTGAAGTGAAAGATAGTGTTGTTTTATCAAAAAGTGCAACTTGTGGGCTGTACAATGTTTATGGTTCACTTATAGTGAATAATCAAAATGTGTGAATCACGATTGTGTGCAAAATTGATTTATGCCACGTAGTGACGCGAACGGGTAATGATTCCTAATGTGGAGTTCGAAGCAAGATGGTTAGAGAGACTCGGCACCTGTGGGTTGGAAATTTACCCGATAACATTCGTGAAGACCGAATAAGGGAGCACTTCAAACGGTAATATTACTTTAACTTATTACTATCTAACTTTCAGAGAACACTGGTCTGTTAAAAACAATGAATTTGTTAATCCCAAGTCACAAAGCCTGTAGGGTATGAGTCTCGAAATATTATGAAGTAGGTAGAAACGGAGTTGCCGTAAGACGTGTGGCAGTTGGAATAAAACACTATTATATTATTAAGTATGCAGTACCTATGTTTGGAGTTCGGAATGTTTAATTCTTTTGTATTCTTGATTAATGTAAAGATTTGACTGCACCCAATAATTATTCAAAATCGTAAAGACCAACAGGAGTTCGTAACCAATTGTTATGGAAGTACTTCGAATGTAGGTGATTATTTTCTTATTGAGAAATGAAGTCGCGGATATTTAAACAGTAGGTACAATTATGAGATAAACAATAACTTATTAAATGAGGTGTCCTCTAATGTACCTACACTTTTTCAAGGAAAGGCTTAATTTGTCACCAAGTTACGACTCGTCTCAAAGTCGTTAGCCTTCCACTGGATGGACTTGCTTTCATGCTTTGTGCTATTTGTATTACGTATATTTAGCCTTGTGTACTGAATTATTTACGTTCACTGTTTAGTATTTTTCTATATCGTTTATTGGTAGGAGGTACCCAGCTACTTGTATAATTTACTGAATACACAAATATTTTTACAATCAATGAATGCTGTAGATTCCTACAGGTTGGTGGTTTTCAAGAGATATTTAACTACAGACTAGACTGCCTATTCTTTTGACGATTTCTCTTTTGTTCTGGATAAAACACGATTAGGGTTCCTTGCAAAAACACAAACGTGAAGCCAATTACTCTAGGGGAGAATTCACAATCCATTTGAAGAAAAATACATCTTCAACTTAAACTACATATTTTAGCACTCATGGCAACCTGGTAAAGGCTTTTTTTTTTTTGTAAAATTTTGAAGCTTCTCGAAGAACAGTCCCCTGTATCTGATGAAGTAATGAGTTTGTCACAAGACAAACTTCTTAACAGATAACTTATTTGATCAAAATATCAATAAAAAAAATCTATTTATCACTCTTTCTTTCTTTGTTATTTCAAAATAAACATATCACTCTGTATTTCACAACAAATACACAGCAATGTTATCTACCATCTACATATTAAAATAACTATAAATGCAGCTTATTTCAACAATACTACACAATATGTTGTTATTTGGCTATAGGTCTGAACTTGTTAAAAACATATAAGTTCTCCCAAAATCATCAACATAAATAAGGTTGATAAAATCAATAATTTTATTATATTTAAGCAATGTCTGTTTAATTTTTTTGGGCATTTGGCTATAGCTGTTATTATTTTTAGCTGAGGCATTTATTAATAGAATTCGCAAATATTTGTACATTTGCTCCTATATTCCCATTTAGTCATAAGATGTTATTTAGTAGTTTAATTTTAAAATCCTATTTATTACTGTTATTCCACCTTTTTTGTATGCTAACTATAATACATACTCTTGCACTACTACAACTTAATCACTTTTCTAAAATGTACATTGTTGAGAGTAAAAGGCCTAGTTGAAGAGCAAAGAAAAAGCGAAGTTTTTTACAAAAAAAAAAATTACAATAAAAATATTATAAAACACTCTGGTATCTACTTGGTCGTGCGTCTATCACCGAAGGAAAATATCTGGTAACTACCACCTAGTCTGGTTATAATTCCAACGTTATCAACGCAATGTTAGTTTCAACAGAATCATGTACTACTCTGTGTAAAAAGTATCGGGAATATGTCAATAAAAAGACCCGCGTAAAAGAGGTCGTTCTAATTTTTTTACTGCAGGTTGGTAGCACTGTACTGATTTAGCGCGCAAAATTTGAGCGGGATCTGTCATTTAATTTGTTTTAAAATACACTTTTTGTTGGTCATCGGGTTTTGAGTCCTCGGCGATTTTTACAATGGAAAATATTGTTGAACAAAGAGTGTGCCTTAAATTTTGTGTTTCAAATGATATTTCATGTGGTGAATCACTACAAATGTTGCGAAATACCTACGGCGAATCGTGTATATCGAAAACAAGGGCTTATGAATGGTATAAGGCTTTTAAAGAAGGCCGAGAAGTAGTAGTAGACTTACCTCGTTCTGGTAGACCTTCAACCGCTACGACCAAAGAAAACATCGACAGAATCAAGAAGCTAGTGCTCGAAAATCGACGTATGAGTCTGAGAGAGTTGGCTAGTGAGGTGAAAATATCTTTTAAGTCCGTCCACAACATTCTCATTGACATTTTAGGCATGAAACGCGTCGCCGCTCGACTAGTTCCAAAAGAGCTCAATTTTGTTCAAAAAGCGCAGCGAAAGCATGTCGCTGAAGACATGGTTTCCCGAGCTTCTACGGATCCGACCTTTATGAAACGTATAATAACTGGCGACGAGACATGGGTTTATGAGTACGACATGCAAACAAGCCAACAGTCTTCAGAATGGCGTCTCGAAAACGAGCCGAAACCCAAAAAACCGCGGCAAAGTCGCTCCAAAATCAAGGTGATGTTGACAGTTTTTTTTGACTACCGTGGTGTGGTTCACTCCGAATTCCTTCCAGAGGGAGAAACAGTGAATAAAGAATATTATTTAGGGGTCATGAAGCGTTTGCGTGAGAGTATCCGCCGAAAACGTCCAGATTTGTGGCAACACAACTCATGGATGCTGCACCATGATAATGCACCATCACACACAGCCATTATAGTGAAAGAGTTTTTAGCGAAAAATTCAACAAAAGTTTTCGACCAAGCACCGTATTCACCTGATATGGCTCCGTCTGACTTTTTTTTATTTCCCAAGTTAAAATTACCACTTCGAGGAAAACGTTTTGAGTCGATAGAAGCCATAAAAGAAAATTCGCTGAATGAGCTAAAGGCCATACCGCAAATAGCCTATGAAAAATGTATGGAAGACTGGGTGAAGCGGTAGAGATGTTGTATTGCAAGCGATGGGGCCTACTTTGAAGGCGATAAAATAAATTTAGATGAATAATTTGTATTTTTTGATTTATTGACCAATTCCCGATACTTAGTACACAGAATGTATATATGGTACGTTAAAGCAGTGTCAACGCGACATTAACAATGTAAAATGCGGCGGCATCGTAAGAAGCTACTCATTTAATTGAACAAGACAATGACCACCACCACGACGACGACGATGACGATAAGGTGACTATGCTTCAAAACTCATTCAATTTGATTTTTACTCGAAGCCTAGCTATGACTCAAGCAGATGCTCACCCCACCGGAGGCGTTAACCGTCCGCAGGAAAGTTAAAAATTACAACGAAATAATTTCCAAGAAGCATTTGATTATAAACGGATTATTTTATTTAGCTTCATCAATGTAAATGTGTTGATTACGATTACCTGTTTGTACGAGACTTTAAAGGGGGGCCTTTAAATTCTCGTACAAACAGGCGCGACGCCACAGCGCGACACAAAGGTACCGCGTGTCTCGCGACAGCGGCGCCTTTGAATCGCGCTGTGGCGCCGCGCCTGTTTGCGGGAGCCTTAAAGCCTCGCCTCTCATGCACGAGGTTGTGGGTTCAAATCGGGGCAAGTACCAATGTGGCTTTTTCACTTCATAGCTGTGTACAAAATACAACCATTGAAAAGGGTGGTTGACCACTTTTCAACTTTATTACTAAGCGCAAAGTGGTCGACCGCCGTTGTCAACGGCTAGTTTCTCTTGGAGACATCACTGACATCGGTTAGGGAAAACATCGAGAAGTAAAAATGAAAAGCTGTTCGTTAGTAAGCGTATCACTTGAGAACGGCTGGATTGATTTATCCATTTGTTGTTGTAAAATGTTTGTATATTCCGAATTAGGAGTTTTTGAAAAAAAAAAAGGTTTCTGGTTTTATTTTGTAACGGAAATTGAGGACAGGACGACGTCTGTCGGGGATGCAAGTCGTAAATCCGAAATCGCCAATCAGCCTTGACTAAGCGTGGGGGGAGGGAGATTACGAGCATTAAAAACCACGCTTTCTCAAGGCCTCGTATGAGAATAGGCCTTTGCCTGCAGTGGGACAGTAACAGGCAGGTATTAAGTATGTCTTCATTAATCAAAATAAAACCAGACATGTGTCGTAGGATAATCGAAAACAAAACTTCACTTTTTGAGGAAATTTGTGAACGATTGCAAAGGGCCGAATATTTAAAATCCAAGTCAGATTTCCATAATCGTAAGACTTATTTACTTCCAGGATCATTGCAAAATCCGGCTTATCTTGACCATTGATAGGGCAGAAACTAAATTTGCACATCATCTCGGTTAAATAAGTATGCCAGTTGCCAAGACAAATCCATAATCTTTTACAATGTAACAACAAAACGACAGAGACCATTTCAGACTCCAATCTACATGGTCCTCACTGTTTTTGCCCGGTTTTTTTATAAACACATTGACATTGATGAATTGTTGATATATAATGACGTATTTACTTTTGAGGTATTATATTACTGTTGCCCGCAACTTCGTCTGCGATCCGGAATGAAAAGAAGCCTATGTCGTGGTCATGGTTCCGTTCTTGTCTTCTTAAGAAATAAAATCAATCTGTCAGTATGTTTTAAGCTAAGTTATAAGTTTTAGTCTACCTAGAACATTCAACCCCTTTTTTTTCTATAGAGATGTTTAAAAATTCTTCACTTTTCAGTACGATTTTTCAAATATTTTCTTTCATACGACCTTGTCCTGACAATAACAAATACAACAGAATAAAGTAAGAATTATCCAAATAGGTGCAGCCTCTTTGAAGTGATGCGCGGTAAAACCTTTGTGGCAAATGTCCTTTCCTTGGTATTGTTCGTCGAATCGCTGAGCTGCAAGATTACTGACTGAATCCTCGTACACACTGGCGCGACGCCACAGCGCGACACTAAGGCACCGTGTGACGCTTGACGAGCGGTGCCTTTGTGTCGCGCCTGTTTGCGGCCTTTATGAATTTCGTTATGTAGCTGTAGTATTCTGAGCGAAAAATATAAAAACACAACTTACTTAAAATAACTGGCGAAATGTGGGTGTAGGTACTATAGGTACACACCTCTGCGGCACCCTTCGGGGATAAAAGGGTAAAGTTATGTTGTTGTGTGTTCTACTTAATGATTATAGATTAATTAATATTTTAGAGAAATTATCGCTTAAGAAATAAAACCACTGGTCACAATTGAATGCGATTCCGAGCACGACATGTCACTCCTGGTAATTGGCTGTGTTACAAATTGTAAATATAAAACCACTTTATGCGACAGACAAAGTTTATTTTGCATTGTGTCGCACTGTGGCGTCGCGCCTGATAGCAGGATCGTTGAGGTGTTTTCTTACTGACAACTAGCCTATCATCCGTTGACAGATAAATCTTAACATGACGTTCAAAAACTAGGTATGTAATAACTAACTTCTGTGAAAATGTATAGTCGTTGATAACACTTTGACCGTGAGCTGGCCTAACGTTGTACGGCGTTTCAAGAACCCAATAACGTATCTATCACCAATTTTGGCGTACTGGAGATAGAAAAAACCAATCAATCTCTGGTTTAACGTCCCAATAAAGACAGTATGCGTCCTTTTATCATGTTGACAGCTATTTGTTTGACAGAGACTTAGAATTATACTATCTATCATCAATAGCGATCTGTCTTTCACAAAAAATTGACTATATGGTTCGGCCGTAAGAAGTCAGTTGTATACCTACTGGTTTTGTTACCACTGACGTGCGGACTCCTTACAGGTTATTTTTTTCCCAATAAATACTGTGATTGTCTTTGTTCTGTTTTTATTCGAAATACTCATTTAATGTTTGAGTTTCGTAGTCAAGTGGCAAAAACGGAACCCTTGAAGTTTCGTCATGGACATTCTGTCCGTCCGTTCGGGTTCGAATTTTACACAGCAATTTTACTCGGAGACTATTGGCACTATATAAAAAAAATTGGAAAGAAGGTAAGATGTGTGCAGCACTAAACTACGAAAAAATACGTAATGTGATTAATAAAAATTAAATAATTTGGGGTGGCTCCTCCACTATCATGTTACGAGCGATAAAAAAACTTCTATGCACAACAGCGTGATATCGTTCCCATAATGTAAAACATTAAAGTGACTCTTTTATTTTAAAAGCCAATCGTTTTTGAGGTTATGGAATATTTTTGGTTATAACTGCAATTATTACTTAAAAAAATAAGAAATACCATGAAATACAAACTTATTTACTTCGGCGGTCGATAAAAACAATACTGTTCATGCGTAAATATTTATCATGACTAACCCTTCATTGTGCGTGGTCCGAGACGAACTTGGCTGGTTTTTACTAGGTAGTCCCGAAGATCAGACCGAAATTTGTGGGATTTGCTTGTCAAGGCCATTGGCGTTACCTAGCGACTTCATTATTTTGTTTTATTTAATTCAAAAGGAATAACAAACAGCCAACATACAACATAGACATAAGAAAACATAGACTCAACATAAACTCAAAACATATAGACAATAATCATTGCAGCCCACAACGCTATTCACAGATTAACTGTATCACTATATAACTGTATCACTATTACACATCATAACAGTGAAAAATAATAATCGCTTTATTTACAAATACATTTTTTTTAAACTAACTTCCTAACAAATGACTGCCTCGTTGGTCTAGTGGTCGCAATCGCTTCTGCTGAGCATGAGGTCCTAGGTTCGAATCCCTGGTCGGACAACGTGTTATTGGGTTTTTCTGTCTGGTTTTTTTTTCAAATTGGTGATTTGTATAAAAAAATATAAACATAAAAAATACGGTAATTTTTAGGGCCCAAATTATCTATACAGTTACACTTGATGAACTTACATTTTGATGGCAGTTTGTCTATCCCTTTACTGTAAAAGTCTGCCGGACGGGAGGCGAATGAAGTCAGCAATAGCGTTTTTTTGTACTGCCTCTCGGGTGTTGAATTTTTTCCCACTTATAAAATTTACAAAATTTTGAATTAAAGTAGAAAACTGTTGGGGCAAGGTTCGGTGAGTACGGTGGGTAACAGAGAGCTTCCAGCTGTAACTCTTGTAGCTTTACGATGGTCTGTCGTGAAGTGTGAGATCGCGCGTTGTCGTGCAGAAGCAATGGGGAAGAGCGATTGACCAGTCTTGGTTGTTGAATTGCGAGGTTCTCCATCATTGTTTGCATTGACATCTGCCGTCACTGTTGTGCCATTCGGTATGAAGCTGTGATGTACAAGTCGGCACTGGTCCACCCACACCACCACCACAAAAGATTTGTCATAGGAAGATAATGGTGACTGTCTGTCACCATTATCTTTCTATGACAAATCTTTTTTTTAGCGCACTGATTAGGTGCTGTACCAGGGTGGTGCCGCTGAGACGAACGCTTACGGTTGTCATACAGGATCCACTTTTCATCGCAGGTAACAATTCGATTTAGAAATTTTGAATTCCCTCGTTTCTATGGCGATTCAGAAGCATTTTGAACTACTGATTATAAAAACTAGGTACCCGGCAAAATTACGACTCTAAGAAAACCCTGTCTGGATTTTTCTACTGACTACTTGTTCGTGGAGAACGGCGTCTCAACTTAGTCGCATAGGATTCAAAACCATTTTGTTAAAGTTGTTAACCAAACTTAAGAAATTATGAGGAGGCACATCACGAACTTGTACCCAAAGAAAACAAAAATCTCCCAATAGGCCCAGGGATCACGGAGAAATCTTTTCTATTTAAAACTCGTCGATTGCGTAACTTTCTTTTTAAAGTCGGTTCATCATCATCATCCTTTCGCCCAGAATCACCCGCTACTTCCCGATTCCGTGTGTCCCAAGTATGTTTAAAAAAAAAGACAACTTCAATGCAACATTCTGACAAATCCGCTGACTTTGTCTGAAACTAGAAACAAACGATCTATTGCATTAATAGCAGTCTATCGCCCCACCACAGTTTTGCAATGTCGCGCTCCAAAAGCAGCTTGGTGCGCGGGCGGGGACCGCCAGGTCGATGAACCCGTCACGGGCAAGAATAACCAACATTAAAAGCTATCATTTAGTTTGGAATCTTTGTTTCAATTCGACCTTACTTTACGTTTACTACGCGTTGGGAAGGAATGGTGTCAATTGATTTCGAAATGCGGCAAGACATAGTTTCACATAAACGTTTATGTTTAATGTAGAAACGGTTACCCTTAACCGACATTTAGATATGGTGTAGCTTTACCCTGTCTAACCACATGAATCGGAATCCCAATTATAACTATTACAGTTTCAATGGATTAAGCCTGTTTAAAGCAGAGAGCGCAAGCAATAACTAGGTACTAAACCATTTTATTTTAAACAGTAGAAATACCTGTTTCTTTTCTCGAAATTAAGAAAAGAATTACCTACTTACCGACTTTCATTTTTCTTTTTTATGACATAACATTTCATAAATATAACCGGCGAAATATAGGTATTTTGCCGGGTACCTACTCTGCCTGGGAATACAGGCGTGTTATGTTAATTTAATAAATTAAACAAACAAACATACAAAATTCCAAGGGAAGACATTTAACCAACATAACAGCTAAAACATCGGTATTACATAGTTAGAATAATTCAGTAAAATTCATCAGTCAACGAGCCACGCACGCCTCAAACAACCAGATACGTACGAATGTGCCGGCCGTGTTCGCACTGCTCGCCTCGCCTTGGGTAGATAGATGTATAGAGGTACTGAGGTAGTGAAGTGACGATGGCGCCCGGCGAGAGATCTGGCAACGTCGCATGTTTTGTACTTGCGCGCGGACAGACAACGTTTACACGTAACTAACTACGCAGCGTATCTAAAATATCCAACTCGCCTCAGTGCCTTGCCTGTGCTGTGATAAAAAATGTAAATGTTTTTACTTCTGTATGTTTTTGTTACATTACATTATCCTTGACGATGTTTATTCCATACCTAAATCTGCACTGCAAAATTAGGTACTACTTATGTTACTCGAAATTGTTTGCTTTTGTTCAAACAAGGATTTTAAAAAAATTGGTGCCGGTCGCTCTTGCTATCCATAACAAAATACATAAAAAATGCGATAGTAACTGTGTGTCAGTTACCTTTTCACGCCTTAACGGCTGAACGGATTTGAATGAAATTTTAATTAAATTAACGTACAGAGCGGAGCAGTTTTCACATTAGAGGTTTTAGGCCGAGAGGTGACTATCAAAAACTTGAATAAGTTCGATGACTCCAAAAACAACAAAATGTTATCCCCAAGTTATCGGGTGGTTATAGTTTTTGTTAGCTGTATCCATAACCCATTTCAACGAATGCGCCCAATTATCAATAAATACTCTTTTTATCAAAGTCAAATCATTTATTTAGATTATTCACTTATAAAGCACTTTTGAACAAAATTTACAATAAACTAGAATTGATTCTGGCGGCCTCTTCCAAAATATAGTTTCGTATGAAGAAGAACGGAAAAGAAACATACGATCACTCTTTTCCAATGTTTTAATATACATATTTCGTATTTTCATAATAGCTCATACAGTCCAGTCATTCATACCCCTTCTTATAATCAGTCTGAAAAAGTTCCGGAATCTGATATATGAAGTCGTTTAATTCGATTATTAAACAGAAGATAAACAAATTCACAAAATACCAAAAAAAAAGTTGAGTGTACGCTAACTTTTTTTTTCACAACAAGACAAGACCTGTTTGTATGTTCAAACTGGTAACATCAACAACGATTGTATACATCTAAGGCTACGAGCGGAAATGGAAGAACGGTGCTGAGGTTTCGTGATTTCGTGAAGTAAGTAATCTTGGTCGCAGGACGTAGTCTGCTGCGATCGATGCCAGCCAGCCGGTCCTACGCCATATAAAGGGGGGTGAGGTGAAGTGAGGAGTAGTTGCGCACAACTTCATTGCGCCGACTAACGTGAAAGCGGGCGCGGCGCGGGTTATTTGTACATAATTCATTATCATAATTATTTCAGATGGTATATTGCAACATAAGTTGGATAAAATGATTTTTATGACAAATAAAGAAAATTTATTTCCCTTTCACCGTTAATTTTAGAAGTTATTAGGATGCCCACCCTATTCCATAATTTCATATTTAAGATGAATAAAGATTGATTAAAACTGCATTAAACAATGGTTAGGCTGAGACAGAATTTGTATTTGAACTTTCTTGTTTTTTAAATCAAAGTCAAAGCACTTATTTCAAATGGGTCAACATTTACATTTAAAACAGTATTGATTCTAGGCGCCCCTTCCAAAAGGTAGGGTCGTATGGTGAAGAAGGGGCTAGAAACTCCACCGTTACGCTTTTAAAATGTTTTTTCATTTTTATTTTATTTTATTAAATAGGAACAACAAACAGCTACATTATGCAATATTACAAACAAAGAAAAAATAAAACAAGTTACTTAAATAATAATGTAGCCCACAGCGCTGTTCACAGATTACTATTAATAAATAAAACAAAAGTCACTAGGAGGTAAACTGTTCATGCATGACAGTAATGTTATAAAAACAATAAAAAGGAAAAAAGTATTTTAAAAACAACAACAAACAATTAGTCTAAGAGCTCAAGTGTCTCATACAAAAGTCTACGAAACCTTTTCAAAGAGCATATAAATATGTCTATGTGTTCGAATGATTTATTGTAGGTTGCTGCCATTCGCCGAACTGGTGAACGTAGACCAGTGTTAGATCGGCAGATACCTACTGCAAAGAGTTTGCCTGCACGCACCTGCCGTCTATGGACAGTTCTGGGGACTGCATAGCATAACAAATTATTTAAATCAATACAATCCAAATTGCCGTTAACAATGTTATACAATGTCATTGCCTCCAATTGTTTACGCCTAGAGCTTAGTATAATATTTTGTATACATTAATAATAATTTCATATGTGAAGACGATGCACCCAGAATAAGTAGGTACTGGCTTTTGCCCACAGCTTCGTTAGCTAAGAGATTGATTTTAGCTACTAGAAAGCTTCGCAGGCGTGCGCACGACTTGCCAAAGTTTCTACTTAATCGGACGAATAGTATGTAAATGCAGAAGGAACACACAATTATTATATATATTTTAATTTATACTCATGAAAATAATGCTAGATGATTCATATCTAACATTCAAAGTGTCAAAGAGAACAGCCTTTATTTTTAACAGGAGCTCACTTATAGTTCGTACATTTTGTACCTGAAAATAAGGTGCAGAAAAGAATTTGGTGTTACCACAAAATTCTACTGAATTCAATTTAAACATTTTTAGAAATAGGTACAGCAAATCTCATAATTGACTAACCATTAGACTTAATTTTTCCATTTTTTGTAGGGGTATAAAGGGGGTCGAAATTTTCGTTATTTGGGCGATAGGGACACCATTTTCGAGATATAAAAGCAAAAGAAAAGAAAAAAGATACAGTACTGTTTTTGCACCTTAGGTCGAGGTGTTGGTGTGAATTTTAGTTCACTACAACTAATTTTATTCTACACGTTTTTAATCGCGATTAAAAATAGTCAGAATCATATTCAGATTTAGTTAGACAATAGAAATTTTATGTGAAAACCGTCAAATTCAGAATAGCAAAATTGCCATTTTCACTAAATTAATAACTCAGTGCCATCTTATTGCTGTTAACCAAAAACTTAGTTAAATGGTGTCACTTTAGTCAATTTCAGAATGGGTAATCGTCGTTTGATCGTTTAGCGGCATTTGTGACATTATGAGAAACAGCACCAATATCTAACTTTTCTATCCCGTCTTTGTATTATTAAAATTAACTTCCTTTATGCCTTAAATATCAAACTAAACATTTTTATTTTACAGTCAAAGACTAATAATTTCGAGTACCTTCCGTTCTAAAGTTGCTTGCACTTATTATAAACTACGCTCTGCCAACACTACGAATGAAAACAATTTAAAAACGCAGACGAACAAAGCAAGTTCACAATAAGCTGTTAAAATAGATTAAATATAATTATGGGATGGTTTTATGTAATAACTAACAAACGTAATTTAATCTATTTTCATGCGGCGGGACACCCTTCGGGTGTTCCTAGTATAGGTAGTATGCAGAGGCGGGACCGATAGTAGTGGTGGTGGTGGTGGTGTGGACTAGGTGTTGTAACATTATGATGCAATGCAAAAGTTGCTGCCTGGTGACGGGTCCACAGGGTGAGGGCGAAGGCACCACCCCCACACAGAGTATAGCTCTGCTCCACCCGCGCCCCCCGCTCTATCGACCTGCGCAAGCATCCGGCCCATTACTGCTCGGCTCGTCGACCGACCCAACCGAATTGTACTTTTCTATCCCCTCACTCCTAACGCACATCAACTCATTTAATTCGCCTTTTGGATGTCGCATAAACGCACTAACGCATAAAGTAAGAAAAATAATAAATTGAAACTTGTTACAATTGATAAATGATTTTATTTCTGTAAGTAGGTTTTTACAAACACTTTTACACGTCAATCATATTATAATTTGTTTGTTTGTTGGCATCTAAGTGCCGACATATATTTTGTTTATTGTGTTACGAGACAAATACATGTCTCATGTGTGAATACGTAAAAAAAACCATGGTTTGAATGGTTGCTGTAACAGATCAGTAATATTAGCGTAAGTGAAGCTACAGACGAAAGCTACAAATGAATAGTCGTTTCATGTTAGATTTGTAATTAATTTCTGTGCACCGAAGCGCAGTGCGTACCACGAACCACAGTTTGTTGCTGTAAACAAATCATTGGTAAATTTGCGAAATAACTTTGCAACATGATAAACTCCGATTTCTTTCTGGACCAGTATTAAGAAACGAGCTTGAGAAGGTGACCATTACACTTATATTTTTTTATTGTTGTTTAAACAACATTTTGATTAAGGAACAGAGAGCAAATTAAATGTCCCCAGGACTGTAGCATTTTCTCATTTACTTCAAACGGTCCAGGTGTCAGGAAGCCGGGATATGTCCATATTGGCTCAGGATCGAGGTGGGTGGTAAAAGCAAGGCGCCTTTGCCCTGCAGCAGGACAACAAAGGCAGAATTATTATAATAATATGTGGTAGAGTTTAATTAATTGGTGCAACTCGCACTAACAAAGCGAGGGCAGCGAGCGTTCGATGAGCTGGACTGGAACTGGATGTACAATCTAGGCTCAACTCTTCGAATTACTGGCCCTCTAATTAGCCGGAGATCATGAAACACCCTTCGGTACTTACGACTGCTGCTGGTTGCTGAGGTTGTTATGGCCTCTCTCCTTGGAATAATGGAATGAGGATTGGGATGTGACCATGCCACCAACCCCAAAAACCCCAATTTTTATTAATTTATGCTGTTGCTACTGTTTAGTTAGGTGGAAATATACATTTTTGGAAGAAAAAAAATACAGAAAAGTATTAATTCTGGCCAAAATCAGAAATGAAATATCAGTTTAAAAAAACTTAACTTCTACAGCCATATAAAGGGACCAATAAAACCGTTGGCACGTTCGCCAGACCTGAAGACGATAACGCGTGTTGAGATAAACTGGGAAGTCAAGAACAAAGAAATCTGTACCAGCTGACAGCAACAGACTTTTTACCAGACTACTCATTAGGAAAAAATTGCCGTTAAAACACTTTTTAACTTTCTCTATGACAGAAAAAAAGTGATAAGTAGTGATACTGAGTGGCAGTCCTATGGATTTTTCGATAAGATGAAAAAATTATGATTTACATTTTTTGTTCAGTTGTTACTTATTTTCTAAGAGAATCGTCATTGTATATTTCTCGCTATTCTCAATAATGGAATGGTAACCTAATTTTCCAGACTCCGCCCGACAGTTACTGCAACGGTATCCATACAAGTATCATTCGTACGTAACGACGAGTGTTTGGAGACGTGAGATGAAAACAACAAAAAATTAAAAAAACATGAGCCAACGTCAAAAACATAATACACAAATATTTACTAAAATACTTATAATTCCGATAAAAGCTATCTAATCTTAACGTGCGTAATTGCATACCTACCATAAAAGTCGAAGCCAAGTACCGTTTGAAGAGTTTTCTTGGCCGACTTTTGTGCGGACATCACACTGGCTGCAGGCAGATTAAAGTCATCTTTTCGGCTAATTTTCAACTCTACAGTTAGAGTATACGAAGTTTCAACTTATTAGGTAGACTGAGGCATATTTGGTTTTATCTAGTGGCAGTATTTCAGTAAGTTTTCATAAAAATCCATACAACAATTAAAAAAAGTAAACAGGGTGTCTATTTTTAGAAATGTTTATGTAATTTCATACATACATACACTCACGCCTTCTTCCCATGGGGGTAGGCAGAAACCACAACGCCACCTGGTACGATCCTTACTTCCTTTTGCCTCGTTTACGTTCATACATCTGGTCATAAACGCACGCCGGTTGCAAATATGACCAGATGTATGAAAATTATTAATAAATATGTAATTTAATTTAAGATTAATAATGTCTGTCTTCAAATAATTCACTCATTGTACTCAATAAATAATTGTTAGGAAATAATAATAACATTTTCTGGTGGCTAGTTTTCACTGTCCCAAATAACAAAATTATAGTTACGAATTTTAGTGATTGGCAGGTTTATTTCATGAAATAAAATTCCTTAACAGGTACAGAAAGACTCATCGTCATCGTCATTATTTTAGCACAGAATTGCCCACACCTTGTCTACAAAAAACGCTTGTTGAAATTGAAATAGGTAAATGTGAAATTTTACGCAGCGCTTTCGGCGTACAAGTTGTGGGACTATTATAATTGGCATTGACTCTCTTACCTTTTCATAAACAAGTAATTCAATTATCTGATGACTAAGTTTAACAGAATTTATTGGTAAAGGATTTTTTATCTTGAGGGTAGGTATGACAGTGTAACTCACTGTAAATATTAATTTTGCTGTTCTAGTAAGCAATGCGGTTTTTGTAATAAACCTTGTCACATAATATTCAAATTTGTTTAATGTAAACCTAATAATAAATAATATTATGCAACTTATAGTGTAACTTCGATCGTTACTAGTTTACCCTTACAAAATAAAATAAAAAGAATATACAAAAGGAACAACGATTGATAGAAGTAGCAGCTATTCAGAAAGTAGATGACGTCACCGACCCGGTATCTCCCTTCCCCTCCCACCCCGCGCCACCACGCTCATTTTTCCTTGCCTGACTCGCCAGTGCTACTTCACCGCGGACCCCGCGCCTCCCCTCGTCGCCCGTTTGCCTGCGTGTGCTATCACGAACACGCGCGCAGTGTGTTGAGTCGAGTTTCACACGGAAACCGGCTACGGCATCGACTGCGGCCATGTTGTAAGAACCATAAAACTGGCAACGTCGCACCAGACATCGACCGATTTAATCTTGTTTGAATAAATTTCTCAAATGATAGTAGGTAGTTAATAAATTTCCAAATAAAGGTATAATGTGATGGTAATGAAATGATCATAGCATTTTTTCTGCCGTTTTGTGTAATAAATTTACGTAATATATGAAATAAATAAGACAGTACAAACAAAATTTACCTAGAAGAAAACTTTTCATATCAGTCTATGAATTACCTTCCTACTTTTATAATAATAGAATAAACGGAATTTGAACAACAAGTGAGCGCTCATACTTTGCAATGGTGCAATCATATGTGGCGAGTGTGGCGACATGTCAAAACATCGTGTTAGCTGTTCTCATCTTAAATATGAATTTAACAGATACACCTTTTGGAATAGGTTCTCTAATGGCCGATTCCTATAATTTACGGACCGTTATTGTTTAAACTTAATTCTTATTTTATCATTACCTATAATGAAGCGAAAAACTCATTGCTTCGCATAGTAGACCCTCCTATATGGAAGTAGCTATCACAGGTAAAATAAGCTCACGAATCTATTTAAATGCTTAAATTGGCAAAAAAATGTTACCATTGGTAAGCAAAACGATTCGTTTTTGTTGATAAGAACCGAGCATGGTGAAAACCGCATCAAAATTCACTGTGTTGTTAAAAGAACTGAGCTGTCAAAAAAGTTACTTGGTTTTATTTGTCTATAAAAAGGATAAATTTAATTTAGAGGCCAAGTCATACTTTTATTAAATACAGGAACACCACAATATTCTCAGTTAAATAAGTACCTACTTAAAGTAGGTATATTTTATTTAGAATTGTAAAATGTATTTCGAGTGTGGTTGTAGCGTTATAAAATAATAATAACAGTGAAGTTAGTTATCCATAATAGACATAATGAATTCGCGACTATATAGTACCTACGACAGAGAGAATGGGGAGGCAAATGGCGGTATGGCAACAACGCTTATCTTTTATATACACCTATTGTGAACCGTGATCAGAGCGGCAACAGCGCGTTTTATAGCTGCTGGCCTGCTCACTCTCGTGTCATGCCGACGCGCACCGCTGCTCGTCCGGTTAGTTGTTTATTTTTTAAATAAAGTTGCCTCTTCATTATACTGCCATTTTAAATTTGTATTGGTGCCAAAAACAGTAATATGATTTATCTAGGTACTTATTGCATGACGATTTTGATAGATTACCTACCTACAACCTACCTACCTATATAGATGCATTTCGACGTGTCAATCTGTGTTGTTTTTTGTATATATAAAAATATGTTAAAGTAAAATATTGTGTTGTTTTAAGCCAAAAATATAGTTTTAGAATGTTTTGTCTATTTATCTGAATGTTTGTTACACCATCACGCAAATACTAACCGAGAGATTCTGTTCAAATTTTACATAAATCTAAGTCTGGTCAGTCTGTGTGGGATATAAATTATCACACTATTTGCTATGGGGACGTTACATTACGTGCGATTTCTTCTTTATTTTACCGCAAATTGTAAAAAGAAAAGTCAAAAAGTATCAATATTGCAAATATTTATAGTTTTAAGGCTCCCGTAGTCCGGCGCGACGCGACGCGACAGAGCGACACAAAGGCACTGCCCGTCGCGCGGCACACGGTGCTTTTGAGTCCCGCTGTCGCTTCGCTCCTGTGTGTTTACTTTATGTTATGCTTAACTAAAATAATCTTCAATTTGCATCGTTTACATATTTTTATTTTTAACATTTCAATATTATTAAAAATTTTGGCAATATAAATTGAAAATTCCCAAATTCCCGTCCCGTATCTCTACTAATATTAAGTATTTGAATAAATAAAATAAAAATCAAATTTATGGAGCTAAGCTGCCAAGACATAATATAAGAACGCCTATTTTAGTAAACGTGTGGTTTTAAGGCTCCTTCAAACAGTCGCGACACGCGATCCGAATCGCGTATGTTACAAAGGCATCGCGTGAAACGCGGTCCCTTTGTGCCGATTGCGATACACGTCGAGTGTCGCGCCAGTCTGTACGGCCTAAGTGAACCTAAGTTCAGGTGGTTCTATTTTACATTTTGTTATATTGTTAAAAATTATGATAGTTCGTAGAACGTAAGTTCACAGAAAAACAATAATTTAAAACTCTTTTTGTCATCTAGGGTTAGGTGACTGTTAAATGAGAAATCCCGTTAGAAACAACTATTACTTTTTAGTGTTAGCCGTTCGTCAGGAATAATCTGTAAAATGCATCAGTCAGTGTACAAATTTATTTTAACGCCTTCAAAGTATGCTTTTCCAGAAACGATACACTTACGCCATCGAATAATCCAATCATCAAAACATTTTAAACGCTTTTTCCGGAATTGAGTACAGTTCTCGCCGCGAATTATGCTTTAGGTCTTCTACCGAATGAAAACGGGTGCCACAAAGTGGTAATTTGAGTTTAGGAAAAACAAAGAAGTCGGCTGGAGACATATCTGGTGAATTCTGATGGTGTTGTTGAGTTTTTGTTCAAAAATACGTTCACAATGATGGCCTTGTGCGAAGGCGCATTTTCGTGATGCAAAATCCATAAATTTTATTTCCACAAATCTTGCCTTTTACGTCGAACTTGCTCTCTTAAACACTGCATAACGGTTAAATAATATTCTTTATTTACCGTTAGACCTTCCGGCAAGAATTCCGAGTGCACAACACCGCGACTTCCTACGGTATTCTGCTGTGGGGCAAAGCCGCTGATATTCAAAATATATTCGTCCTTCAAAAACGAGCTGTCCGAGCAATTTATCAGCTAGGAGCCAGAGTTTCTCTTAGAGATTTTTTTAAAGATATTGGTATTCTCACAGTGGCATCTCAATTCATCTTCGCCAACATCTTATATATTAGGCAAAATATACACTAAAAACAGTGATTTTCACAATATTAACACCAGAAATAAGAACAAACTACGTGCTCCCTTTCACCGGCTTCATAAGGTCCATAACTCATTTGTTGGGCTTGGTATAACCTTTTATAACAAGTTGCCCTCTTCTTTACTAGATTTACCTTTTAATGCGTTTAAGGCCCAAGTAAAATCCAACCTTTGTTCAAAGGCATATTATTCCATTAACGACTACTTAAACGATAAGAACTGTTGGTCGCTGTGATTAACTCAAGACAATGTTCGTGTTCTTTCTCCAGAATCAGCTTACTAACTGACAGGGTATATGAGTTCATATAATTTTTTAATTTTTATTTGACGGTATAAGTCAATTATTTTGTTGTCTTCATTTATTATTGACATGATCTACTCATTACAATGTTTTTAATGAGCTGTATTGCAATATATGGTTAGCTAGCGACCTCGACAATTGATAATATTATTCTTGCCTGAGCAACCAACAGCAGGTTCGTCATGCTCCCTTAGATGTCACTGCTTGCGGTAGCGTCGGGGGTCGGGTTTCCTCCTTCCCTCAAATATGGCGAGGGGGGTAATGGCTGACCTTTGCGTTATGCTCGTGAACGGGTGCCGCTTGTGGTGACTGGTCGTCTTGCTGTCTTTGGTTTTATCATTGTTACAGTAATTGTTCTGTTGATTTATTTTACTTTGATGGTCCTAGTTTATCATTTATTTATTTTATTTGTTGTATAATAATTTCAGTATTGCATATGTAAGCTGCCATGCACTTTAGGCCTGATCGTCTTGCTGTCTTTGGTTTTATCATTGTTACAGTAATTGTTCTGTTGATTTATTTTACTTTGATTTATTTTATTTGTTGTATAATAATTTCAGTATTGCATATGTAAGCTGCCATGCACTTTAGGCCTGAAGGCTTTATTTATGTATTTGTGTTATTTACATGCAATTTTTTTTATTTTTTTTTTATTACATACAATTGTTTAGAATCAAGTTCTTCTAACTGAACAGACAGCTGTGCTGCTGGGGAGTTTGTTGCGCCACTTCTTCTTCCCAGCTAAAGCACTAGGAAGTGGTGAAGGGCGGGCTTTTTGGGGGACTGTCTTATGTAATTTTGACGTTCGAAAAGTGCTGATTCTCAGCCTAATTTGAATAAATGACTTTTGATTTTGATTTTGATTTTGCGATAGTCAAAGATAACCGTCAACATGACTTTTTGATCGACTTTGGCGTGGTTTTTTCGGTTTCGGTTCAGTTGGAAGGCGCGAAGCTTGTTGACTAGTTTGCATGTCAAACTCGTAAATCCACGTCTCGTCACCAGTAACAATGCGTTTCATGAATGTTGGGTCGGAATTGACTCGTTTTAACATGTCCTCAGCGACATTTATGCTATTGAGTTTTTGGTGAAAATTCAGGTCTCTTGGTACGAGCCGAGCGGCAACATGTTTCATACCCAAGTGATTATTCAAAATGGTACGGATCGACTCGTTAGACACAGAAATTCAGTTGAAGACGTTGATGGCCTACCAGAGCGAGGCAAACCTTCCATCGTATCTCGACCGCTTTTGAACGCTTTGTACCCAATAGACAGTTGTGCCAATAAAAAAAATCGAATTTGGATCCATAAACAGATCAGATCATCCATTCCAGATACTCTTTTGACATAATTTTTATTATCATTTATCAGTTTAGTGCCATTAGGTAGTGTATACAGGAACGCAGGCGTTCATTAATTCACAAATAACGAAAAACTTTACAAGCGATGTAAAATATCTGCTGACCTCAGGACGAGCCGCTTCTATGGAGCGGCCAATTTTGACCTATTTTATTATTATAACCCTACCAGGGTTGGCACAAGAGGATACAATTAAATAAATGTAACGTTTAACAGGTTTTTCCCATGTGCCTGAATCGAGCCACCCTGCATATGTTTGTCTCCTATCTTAAAAATATACAAATGGTAGAACAAAGAAGAAAAAAAAACGTGGTTTTGAAGCCAGTCACTCACTATCATTCCCGTTTGTCATTGTTCCAAATTCGAAATCGTAATACAAAAAAAAATCTGTTTAAATGCAATATGTCGACGTTTCGCGTTTTTCAGGAAAAAATAGCGTAGAAATTTTTAAGAAAACGAATGTTTAAAAAATCGATTATTTATTAACTTGTTTTACTTCCAAGAGCATTTATGTCGGTCGTCATGCGGTTCGGCATAGAATCAATTAATGCTACTATGACGTGCTTTGGAATTTTCTCCCGTGCTTCCAAGATTTCAGTTATCAGCTCCTGCAAAGTTTCTGGAGCTGGTTGGTTAGTTCGAACACGCCTCTGAGCTTATCCCATGTCTGCTCTTTTGGAATTATATCAGGGCTTCTTGCTGGCCATTCCATTACTGCGATGCTAACGTCATGCAGGTATTCCCGAACAGTTCTTGCAGTGAGCGCCCTTGCAATATCATCATCCATAAAAACTTAATCCTTGTCCACAACCTCAATATATGGTATCACATGAGCATTGATGAATATATCGGTCGCTATTTAGTGGCGGCAACCGTGCGCGGTCCCAACACAACGTCTCGTCACAACCTCAAGGCACAGATATTATAATACTACGTACAGATACCCAATCCCATACAAAGAAATGACACCTCCCTAAGTCTGGCAATTGAGCTGGCAATTTTTCGTCATCAAAATGTTCAACAGATGGCAGCATCAGCGATTCACGAATTGTCAGAGACAGTATTTTTACAACGCCATCTAGGAGTCGACCTACTTTAAAATCTTTTCGTGCCATCCTTTTAAAATAAAGTTTTATACTTCCGGTTTCAGAAAAACATGTTAATTGATTTATTTAATGTTTCTATGTAAAGAAATAGATTTTAAATAAGTTGTTTGGTTTAAATTTGTGATTATAAAGGTTACTTTGAGGACAGGACAAATTCAGTTAAAACACCATCTATTGCAAAGAGCTCTAAACAAAATGATTAACAGATGGCTACTTTTATCATTGTATGGGTTCGAATTGAAGGTAAAAGCTTATTTTATGTTTGTTTCTTGAAAAACGAGTGTGAATAGATAAATCAGCATTTAACAAGGAAGTCTTGATTTTTACTAATCTTACTTCAGCCAAAATTCTGCCGTTTATCGCTTTCTAATGATTGTTAATTTCATAATGGTTACCTATGCTGCCATCTTTGACTTTTTTTGAAGACTAATTATAAAATGTTCTAGTTGAGACCCCATGCTCAAGGCCAGTTTTTCCTTCGACGGAAATTCCGCCTAGTAGTTCTCTTCAATGCAACGTAACTGAAAACGTTTTCCCTTTCTTCGGTTGATTTTCATGTTCATCGTTGTCTAAAGGCTCGTTCACGCTGGCGCGACGCGGCAACTCGTTACAAAGGCAACGCGTGTCTCACTACGAGCACACGGTGGTACAAGCGCCGTCATAAATACTTTACTTTGTTAAATGAGTTTTTTCTGAAGGGTAAATAATAAAAAATACTTCACAAATGTAATTAATGCTTTATTTACTTTTATATACTGTATAATATACAATAAACTGTTCAATATGTACTCTTTATATTGTAACGTAATAAAAGGACCTTAACTACATGAAGGATGCAAGTAAACTTGTAAGAGAAAATTTAATAAATGGAATACAAAATACAGGTAGGAATATAAAAAGAACACTAATCACGGTTCACGCGACTCTGCAGTTAATATAGAAGGCTTGAATTGAAGTCCGGAGGAGGAGGATGAAGGATCTTCGTAGATTGGCTTCGTGCAGGAAAGAACAGGAGGAGGTGGAGAAAAAGAGTCTTCAGGTGTCGAAGGGACACTTTAGAGTGCCAGTCTCCTTCGACAAAGCTCGACGTAAAATCTCCAGGCAGATGGTTACTCAGCAGAGTGCAGACGTAGAATTGATAGATGAACAGCTGGTTTGTTGACAAAACCCGGACCGAATCCCCGGCAGATGGTTACTGAAACAGGTCCAGACGCCGAATCCCCTTCAGTTTTTTTTTTTTTTTTGGGCATGGTATCTCGCAGGTCAACCTATGAGGTTGTCGTCTGCTTAGACGGACTTGCCTGTGGTTGCCCTAATAAATTAAGGCCTCCAGCCAGGACTTAAACTTATGTACTAACTTAAAAACTAAGCGACAACGCTAAGGGCACCCCCTGTGGGGTACGAACCTCTCCCCTTCAGATGCTTCAGCCTTTTCTTTTATAGGAAACATCTTCCTTTTCCCAGAATTTATTTTAAGCGATTTTTGAAGTTTCAAAATTGTTTTCTTCATTCTGACATCTCATCTGCCATTTATAAATCCAGCCTGTGTGTTCAGCCAAGACGTATTAAAACCTCCACGATCGAGTATGAGCGTGTCCTTATTAATTATTTTAGATGTCGACATTCAGTTAATAATCTGTAAATATATAGAAAATACAATATTTCAGCTAAACCTATTGTAAAAATAATTCAAGTTATATAAACCAAAAAGTAATATTCATAGACTGAAAGAGAAAAATGAATGACAGTTTGTCAATTGACTTGTGTCACAACAATGGAAAATGTAAACAAATAAATGTTTTTTTAAAGATATTATAAAAGAAATCGTTTTAGAACGATTCGTAACATGTTAACAAATAAAAGGATATGATACGGGACATGAATGGATGTATGAATGATGACTAATGATGTAAGTATAAGTAGCATATACTCTATTAAATAAATTTAAATAGTCCATATTTGAGATTTATTGTCCCTCTTTCGGAAATACATCTGAATATGATATTAACGCTATTCATGAAATGAAAATGAAATGATGATGATGATGATGATGATTATCGGTGGAATTTAAAGCTACAGGCGCTGGCACTTCGTCGAGGGACCTCGGCGGCGAGGTCGGAATGTCGGTCTGTGTTTTCTGTGCACTGTACTAGTGGCGATAATTAGTTAAAATGGGTGACATATTTATACTTTTGGGTAGCTTGTTTATCGGTAATTAAATTTTGGGTAATTGATGATGAAGGTTTTGCATTTATGACCTAAGGCGGCACCACCGTGGAGCGGTGCCTTTTGACTTGCGCTGGCGCGTTGCGCATGTTTGCGGGAGCATTTACAGCAAAATCTTGGTTTTTAAAAAGAAAATTTGTTAATAGAACCTAGCTCAATTGACTTTGAATGCAAATCTTCGAGTGCAAACTGTAGGCGCGCCATTCTTAGAGCTCGTGTTAGTTTAGGACCATTGGCTGGCTTAGGGAGCATTTACAGCAAAATCTTGGTTTTTAAAAAGAAAATTTGTTAAAAGAACCTAGCTCAATTGACTTTGAATGCAAATCTTCGAGTGCAAACTGTAGGCGCGCCATTCTTAGAGCTCGTGTTAGTTTAGGACCATTGGCTGGCTTACGAGAGTGATACTGAAAGTTCTTAGAAAATCTAAAACTAGCAAGTTATTACTTAGTTTTATTATATATTTTCAAAATAGTGTTCATTTACATCAATACATCCGATGGAACCACTGAGAATAGCACTTTGCCCACTCGTTCTTAGGGGTCTCTTCGACGGCATTTTGAATAGCAGCCACTGCTTCTTCGGCGTCCATAAAACGTTTTCCTCGAAGATTTTCTTTTATTTTCGGAAATAAATAAAAATCGCAAGGTGCGAGGTCGGGGCTATAGGGCGGGTGACCCAGTAATTCCACGACTGACGTCGCCAAGTAGTCGATTGTATGCTTGGCGGTGTGCGACGAGGCTTTGTCGTGGTGAAGCAGGAAATAGGATACTGCGTTGCTACCGAACTTTTTCCAAGACAAGTGGCAAACAATTGTTAGTGTACCACTCCGCAGTAACAGTTTTTCGATCCCCTAAAACAATTGTTGCGGAATGACCTGTCCTTCCAAAAAACAACGCCGACATCTTTTTTCCCAAGCTTCGACCTCTCTTCACTTTAGCTGGCAACTCCTCGGAAGGAAACACCCAGACAGAAGACTGTCTCTTAGTTTCAGGATCATAACAGTAAATCCAGCTTTCGTCACCCGTAAGTATGTCGAACGCAGCATTCCTGTCAGCTCCGTTAAATCTTCGAACCATTTCACGAAATCGCGACTCCAATCAACACGACGGAGTTTTTAGGCACTCACTACAGATGCCTAAGCTTGTCCGAATCTGCTGATAAGTCACTATTTTGTCAGTCTCTATCATACGCCGCACAACACTGTGTTATCTTTAGTCGTCGCAGTAGAAGGCCGTCCCTCACGCAGATCATCGGTGAGATTTAGTGCGACCACGTTTAAACTCATTAAACCAGTTGTTGACAGTGGCACGTGATGGGGCTTCATCGTGAATGGCCAATCGTAGTCTATCATAACATTCTTGTTGACTTAAATTACCTCGAAAGTCATAAAAAATCATTGTACTAAAATTTTCTCTCGTTAATTCATGCTGACGTGACACAGACAATTTTCAATTAGCCGCCTAATCGTAAACAAATGACAAATGAGTACAATACTTACACGAAAATATTTCATATTTTTATTTTTTAAGAGTTCTTTTTTTATAAATTTTAACTTAAATTTAATATATCGTTTACAAGTTTGAGAGCAGTGTTGGCCCAGCGGTAACGGCCGCGACTTATAAGTTGTAGTTCGTAGGTTCGAGCCCAGACAGGCGCTTTACTTTGAGATTATTTCATCACCACTGCTCTCAAAACAAATTTCGACAAATCCAGATAGAGAGCGTTCTCGCGCCTGTCATGTTAGCCCTGCTGGACATTACCAACATATCGATACGGCAAGTGCGTGTCGAACTACGCACAGTAAAGGGCTCCGATGTCAAATCACTTTCAAATGTCGCCTGGGTGAATGGAGACATCTGTCGAAATGGCGCTTTCGTAGCTAGTTCCCAAAAGAAACGAATATTAATACAAGCGTGCTGTGGTTTCATATGATTTTTGCAAAAATTACTGGTTATGTTGCTAAATACTTCGAAATCAAATCCACTATTTTGGCTTAATTATTTTTGCTATTCGCTATTCGTGTTTATTTATTTAACATGTTTCGAGGTACGTCGGAAACATTTTGGAGTGATTGTTACGAGAAAATAAGCTATATTTAAGGATAAAAATTCTACGATCAAAATAACGAAACAGTGAAATAAAACCTAATTCATGCCATGAATGATAATGAAATAGAATGAATGAACGAAATGTCAAATTTAAGTACTTTAGGCCGTAGGGACCTAGCTATGAATACGCCATCTACAATTCGCTTTGACCGACATTCACCATTTTTATTTTTAAAATTTAATCTGTGACCCTTATAATTTCAAATGTTATTTGAATTTAAAGCTCCCGCAAACAGGCGCGACGCCACAGCGCGACACAAAGGCACCGCTCGTCGCACGACACGCGGTTAATTTTAATAATGTGACTGTTCTTTGTAATTTGTACCGACTCATTTGTTTATTTTCATTGACATTTTATTATATCCTGATCTATTTTGTCTAATAAGGGTTTTGCCTGAATTTAATAAATTTCATTTGATTATTAGGAGCAGTGGTGGCCCAGTGGTAACGGTACCGACTTACGAGTTGTAGGTCGTGAGTTCGAACCCAAGCAGGCGCTTTACTTTGTGTAAATAATTTAATCACCACTGCTCTCAAAACGGTGAAGGAAAACATCGTGAGGAAACCGGCATGTCCTAGAACCAAAAATTCGAAAACATGTGACATCTACCAACCCGCACTGAGCCCGCCGTGGATTACGGCTCACTACCTCTCATAGAGAGGAGGCCTGCGTCCCAGCAGTGGGAACGTTATAGGCTGATTATGCATTTGATTATATTTTTTTTCTAAAGGGGGATTATTTGTAAAGTGACCTCTGTATTAGAAGTTATTTCAATGACATTTACATATGTTACGCCGTAAGCGCACCACGCCGCGATCTGAAAAAAAAAGGCTTTTTACCTCGCATAGTCTTTTTCAATTTCCTGGTCTCCTGGTCTGAATTGGCTGGTGCTACGTCGAAGTATTGAGATGTTTATGATACTAGCACGATGTCTGTCCAGACCCCGGACAAGAAAACCAGCCAACTGCTCTAGAGGGGTGAGAAATGGGAATGTTATGTCCCCGAAACTGTTCATCATCGCGTTGGAGGAAGTCTTTTTAGACTGCACTGGGCAGGGTACGTACGAGAACGGCGAATACATCTCTCTAACTTCGCTATGCCGATCACATGGTCATTACGGCAGAGACGCTGAAATGGAGACTATCGGCGGGTTGACCGTGGCATGAATATGCGACAAGATGACAACCATGTACAATTCACGAGACCTGAATGACCTGACCTTGAGATCAATGTGCATCGAAGGGCCGATTCTCGAAGTTGTGAAGGAGTATGTCTACCTAGGGGAAGTCAATCAGCTCGGTAGACACAACTTTGAGAAAGAAGCCGACAGAAAGATCCGGTTGGGTTGGGCAGCGTTTGGAAAACTACCACCTACTAACAGTCGGGCTGGTCCTCTAATTCAAGATTGCCTAGCGCGCTATATGGTGCGGGCTGTGCTCGAAATTTATTATATGACATATGTATTCACTTGATGAACACTGGAATAGGTATGTCTGTGACTTTGTAGAATTGGTATTTTCTCATCAGTGCAAAAAATAAAATAAAAAAAAACACTTAACAATGTGCTTTTGGTGTTATTTTATAGTTACTACTAAAATATAACACCGTATGATGTTGACATGATTGTGGTGTTTCTTCCACTACGGCGACATATAAAAAGTTAATTTGATTCTATTCACCCAAATCTACCAGATAATTTAAAAAAACTGAAGTCAAAGTATTTTTAAAGCATCGTTAAAGTAACTAACAAGTCCAAAATGGCGGAAAGCAATTATATTATTTAATACTATGAATTGCATAACCTACCTACATGATGACGCGTAATTACTAAACTTGCCCCGATGCGACAGCCCTGACTCACTGCATACTAAAACATACTTAGATGTAGTGAAGCGGTCTGTATGTGAGTGCGTTAATTCGACTATTTGTTCCTAGTTGAAGTACTGTATGATTTTATCTAACGAAACCGCTAAGAAAAGTGACAAGGTCTAGTTTAACTGTCATTTAATTTAACACAAAATATTACCACTTGCTCCAGGTGAACAAGGTGGAATTGTCCGGTACAAGACTTAACTTGTGCAGATTTCTATCCATACCAACAAAAAATACGTACCATCACAAAAATAAAATACGTAGGTGCCGTTCGAGGACTGGAAATAATATCAATATACTGTTCCACCGAACCGCACGTTTCAATATTTTGGTTTCAGTGCGGTTAGTGGATATGCTCAGGTGCGGTTCGGTTAAGTGCTGGTTGAAATAACTGCTCTGAGTGGAAAAGCTCAAATCTCAGACTGAAATAAAACAACATAGAATATAGGACACTATACCTGTAGGTACATCAAAAATGCTTTAATTTGATTTACTACTGTCAATTGTAAATACTAAGGGTAGTAAGCCCCCCCTGGATGGAAATCATTAATGTTCATATTAAAATACTTTGTTAAACAAACTATGTACTTTGTTACTTTTACTTCGCGGACTGTTAACAGTGTTAAAAAGGTTGACCGACCTTATTTCCTAAAGTGCACAAATTACTAAAAAATAAAAGAAAAAGTTATCATTGAGTATGTAATTAAGAATTATATTGATAAAACCAAAAAATCG
Organism: Dasypolia templi; assembly: GCA_963555695.1. Lineage (NCBI taxonomy): Eukaryota > Metazoa > Arthropoda > Insecta > Lepidoptera > Noctuidae > Dasypolia > Dasypolia templi. The sequence continues at coordinate 10,124,859 of OY743157.1, forward strand.
AATATAATGCAAGTTATATATATACAATGTTAAAAATATGTTCAAAGTGAGTTTCTCGTAGTCTCGGTTTATTGTTGAAATATAATACAATTCATAAAAGTATGAATGCGAAGTTGCTTAAGTATACGTATATACACAGCATCATCAGTCGTTACTGGTCGGCAGAAGCCCGAAAGTCTTTTCTCAAGGGGAACTGGGTTGTGGAGGTCAAATAGGCAGTCGCTCCATGTAAAATACTGGTATCCAGCTGCATCCGATTAGACTGGAAGCCGACATCAACGTAGTTGGTAAAAGGCTAGATGCATCATCATGCACAGCATCTCATAAATTCAATCAATAAACCTTCTAGGAGAAAATCGTTGAGTCTCACTAAGGGCCGATTTTTCAATCCTCAGTAAAGTCGTCGAATATCCAGCTATCTAGAGTATATAATTATCTGTCCGTTTATCAGGCGAATAAATATTTTCAATTTTCAATCGTTTAATGTCTAGAGAATAGCTATCTGTGGTCGGTGCACAGATACAGTATTCAACGTGTTAGACGAGAAAAGCAACAAATCGTGTATAACTCCAACTGTTACATAAAAGTACCGCCAGATGCATAGAATCGCAGGGTGCGTAGTAGTTTTTAAACATTAGTGGCACACACAACTATTCCTGGAACAATTAAAATAATGAAGATGTAGGTTATGATCTAATTTCATTATTGTAGGTGAAAGATGGGGTGCCTAGAAATAACTTTTAACAAACATTGCTTATCTTACTGTTTCCTGTTTAGTTTTATCCTCAATCAATGAAAGTAAGTTGGCGATGGTATCGTCTTTCAAGCTTAATCTTCGTTAAATTTCATTGTCGTCCCATGTGTTGAAATTGGGATGATGACATTTTTTCAATTTTTGTTTCAAAAGACTGTGTTTCCAAATAGCGAAAACTATATTAGAAAAGTGTAAAAGCTTAAAAAATTGCCAAGTTATAAACGTTTTAAGAAAATTGTTAGACAAGGACAGCACTATCGTAGAAGTGACGTCACGACTATATAACTTCATACTAGCGCCGTACATTGTCAATACCGCGCGACAAGGACGGCAATAATCCCCTCCAAAAACTTTGAAAGCGTGTATCTTCTTCACATAAACACCGATATAACACATTTTTTCGATTATCTAATTTTTACTAAACCTCCATAGAAATTACATTATTTTTATGAACATTTTTAATATTAGTCATCATCCCAATTATCAGGCCTCGTTCGTAAAACGCGATTTTTTCTTATAATTAAGGATTTCACCTTCTTCTTCGATTGCTTTGAAGTCGTCAATAAAATTGTTTCAAACACATTCATGTTAACAAATTACCGGACCTATGTCGCTTTAATAAAACGCTCAAAACGAATGAATCTGACAAACAAAACCTAAAACGTCATACATAACGGAGAGATAAAACCCTAATCGGCCCTGAAAGTAGTAGATAACTTATTTCCCTCTTTTAGATGCTTTATTCGACAGTTAACTACTGTCTGACCATTGAAAATAGAATCTTGCTATCTATCGAATAAAGGCTGTGTGGGTGTTTATCTGAGGATTGAAAATTCGTCCGTTAGTGTAGGTACATACTTTTGGCCATGTTCCTTTAGAGGGGACCGCAAAATAAAATGATAAAAAAATTGAAATTCAAATGAATTATTTTAATAAATTTTGTTAAATAAATTACATACAAGCCAACACTAAAATACATAAAATGTATAATAAAAAAGGGGGAGAGAGCTCATACGGCATCAAAAAATTCGTTCTCATCGCTGTCAACGGGACAAATGCCCAAAAGGCTGGCAGCATTGCCACGTTGAATGGCAAAGCTGATTCTTTGGGCAAAAAATTGGCCAATCCTCTGGTCACGAGAAGAGTCGACCAACCGCTTGGCGATGTCCAGAAATAAAATTAAAATAAATAAATAAATTCAATTTACTTAAGTTTTATTTTCATTTTGAGTCAGGATGTCATTGAAATGAAGCGAGGAGGCAAAAGGTTATGATGACACAAAATAATCTTCAAGAAATTTTATGTATACGTATTAATTCTAGAATCGTTGCTTAATGTCTGTTATCCCTTTATTCAGTTTGTTGTCGTAGTTCAGTAAAAGTTTTAGAGTAAAATAATAAACGTCTGTGTGGTAAGACTTGGGATAAAACTTAATCAAAAAGGGTGGTGGAATTTGTCAAAGTTAGATTATTGATATGTCAAAGTATTTTTCTTTTCACAGCTATGGCCGAGTCCAGAATGTCAAATTGTTGGGTCGTCCAGACAACATTGCCAATGGTGTCAATGCTGGAGGTGCCAGTGGCGTTTGTGCCACAGTTGCCTTTATGGACATTAAGTCTGCATCAAAGGCACACAATGCAGAGCACGTGCTGGACGAACGCACGCTTACCACCGAGTATTATGAACCGGCTGCGATACCCTCGGCAGCGGGTGCGCCCTCGGCCGGCTCATCACCTGCCGGTTCTGGCTACTCAGGTTCTTCGTCCTCCGTGAATTCTACCCCTGCTCCCGCTTCCGTGTCACGCTACCATCTGTCGTGAGTACCAGTTTTACTGGGCTTTATTCTTTTCCACCATCAGTGATCTATTTTTGTATAATTTATTTACATTATAAAACATTCACTACAAAATTAACCTTTACAGACCAGACCAGATATATTTTGGTGTTACTACACCTATACTCAAATTGATCACTGTGTTTCTACATGGCTTGAACCCACTAATTCAAAAGATTTGTTGTATAGGACGAATTGATATTTTTATTGTTTCTTACTCCGACTGATTAATGTTTTCACAGTTTCACACCATAAAATGATCGAATGGTTATTGTAGTAGAACATTTTGATGAAGTGGATTTACGCCTGTAGTTAAATATGCTTGGCCTTGACATAGATGTTGTTTATTATTCATTATAGTTAAATCAATAAACGTTGTATGTTAAGGCGCTTGTGTTTTATATGGAGCGATTGTAGTTTAATAATTGTGCTTTTTAGAATGGTATAATCTTTAAGTGGCATGTAAAACCTACGTTCATGCACGATTACGGTGCCGCCGCCGCCGCCGTTGACAGTGACAGCCTTCGTTGTTAATTAAGGATTGCAGTGAATCATTTGGATTGCAGTGCGGAATTTCCCGGAGAAGTGAGATGTGCAGTGTTTATAATTGTGTCAGTGAGTGTTTAAGTGATGGAGTGCAGTGAAACCTATCTATACGTTAGTGGCACTTGAAAAGAAAGTTCACTGTGGCTGGCGGCGGCCCCTTAATTTATACCTGCACCTTGTTATTAACTCTGTGTGTTTTAGTAATCTTTTGAATGACTTCAATGTGCCTAACCTGCCAAATACTGTTTTTCTTTGTAGGGTCATATTTTAGTTGTTCAATGGCTCTAATAAGAAATCGAATAGACAAAATGTGAGCCAAGGCACTTTAATTATGAAAACTGGGTCAATGAATGTGTGCACAGAACTCCTCACGCGATATCGCATTTAAGCTGGCATAGAGACTTACAGCATTTGTCCGCCGCCACCGACATGCGGTGGAAACGCGGTTATAGTAAATGTATGTATCGCTACTTCGGCGCGCCGTCATCTCGTTCTTGTTGACGTCCCGTTGACGTGGTGGTAGACAAACGACCTTATACCCAATAAATTGTGCCTTTTGTGACACCGTGTAGTGTTAACTAAACAAAACGCCGCACATTTATTAATATTTAAGGTCTGATTTTGCAATAGTCAGTCGACTTTTGTCTGAGCAATAAATGTTGTGGTTTGACAGCTTTTGCATAGAAGATATGTCACTGTCAGATTTATTCTTCCGATAAAAGTTAGCTGACTATTGAAAGATCAACCCTAAATAATATTATTTAGGTAACGGTTATTAAGTTAGATTTAATAATAAATAACAGGATTGACAGGTCTAGAATTAATGTATTTTGTCTGAGTCGCAACAGTATCACTTGATCAGCAATGATCAGTCAAAAGTACGCTCAAGCATTGGATTTATCTGTGATTTTAGGAGTTAAGCAATAAAAATGAACCTACCTTCCATTACATTCAAGGCTTTAAAGTACACACTAATTGAAAATAGAATTCCCGCGGCCTAACGCCAGTTAACACAGCTGTTCTTTATCACAAGAGCTGTACTTAAAATCACCACCCACCTGTGTTCATAATCAATGTTTTTTTTTCCAGAGGTTTCTTGTATCATGCCTTAGGTTTGGATTTTACTATGTAATTATATTTGCCATGATAGCGGCCAAAATAACGCTGATTATGTAAAACCGGCCAACTGCGTGTCAGATCTCGTACATTCAAGAGTTGCGTTGTATGAATTTTATCGGCATCAACATAAGTTTGTATTTCATAGCATTGTTATTGTTATTTCTGCGGTGACTTAACTCAAAACAGTTCTAACCTAATCCGAATCACGAACATAAATATACACCCGTACTCCTAAATCGAACAACCGTGCATATTTACATAGGTCTCAAAAAATGCATTAAACCTTATTTTGATTAATAAGTGTTTTGGATAATTGTTTCAAATTCTATTTAAAAACGACTGTCTAAAAAGTTACAGACCTTAAAATAATATAAACTATCTAACGTGACAAGCGACGCCAATATTGTGTAGGGGGGGGGCAGGGACATCGACACGCAAACTGAAACCATGAATTCAGTTTAGCTCGTGAGTCCCAGACTATTAGTGAATTATTAAAAAAAAACAGCTTTTTAATTGAATTGCGCAATACCTACTCCGTCAAAGTGTACCTAAAACATTTTTTAATTTTTTTTATTTTAAATAACCGACGAGAAATTTTTACGCAGATGAGATGGGTTCAGAATCATGGGCCGAATCCATGGTAACAGGTTCCGCGTCGATGTCCCTGCCCCCCTGTATACAGGATACCGCAACACCGCATTTCTAAAAGACGTGCATCGCAGAATGCAAAAATATCGTACGTCTTGCGTTATAAATATTTGTTACTCAATTCATTTTAGAAGAATGTGATTACCTCAAAGTGCAAAAAAATATTTCACATCTTTTTGGCGAGATAAAAACCAGACAGAAAAATGTTTCGTGCCGTTTCCTTCAAACTTACAACATTTATTTCAAATAAACCAATTACAGACACTTTTGAGTTGTCTAGGGGTCAATCAGTCAGAAATATGAAGCTAGATGACCATTCCAAAGCGTAGTAGGTACTTGAAGAACGGGCAAGAAACTTCACGGACACTCATTTAAATCAAAATATAGTTATGAAAAATTGGTTACATCATTCATGTTGAAATTGTAGTACATGTGAAAACGAGCACGTTAAAAGCTTCCTTAATGAAAAAGATGAAAAGAAAAAAAAATTAAGCCGTGGCATACGCCACCACCAGCGAGACATTTGAGGGAGCATGAGATGTCATGCTCCCTCAAATGTCTCGCTGGTGGTGGCACTCACTGTGGGGTGGGATTTCACTGACTTCAATGTGCCCTAGCAGATGATGAGCTGCTAGCGCACATTCAAGTCAGTGAAAGGTACGTTTTTCACTGACTTGAACGTGCTCTAGCGGCCAGTAAATTTTAAAATAATTGCATAGCACATGTGTGAGTACTATGTGCCTCCTATTTATAGTAGTGCCCACGCATGTGCTATGCAATTATACAATGCAAAGATAGTTTTTACAATCTTCAACAGCTCCAACAATATTTTCGAATGTCAATCAATTGGTTTATGCGCCCTTGTTGAGGACCAGCGTTGAGTCAAGCATTTTTTCAGCGACGTAATTCCCCGACTTATAATATGCTTGGCTGCATAGTGTGCGTTTTATACAAGTTTCAATTTTCGTTTTGTTCAGTTGGAGTATGTGGGAGGTGTTTAATTGTAACATTTAGAGTATGAGTATGTATGAAGGATGAGTCTACTTTAGCCGGTCTGAAACCTGGTTTAACTAATTGGTTCCTATTTCTAGTCCTATAGTTATGTCTCCTCTTTTATTGAAAATATTTTTTTTCCTTACGTATGATGTTTTCATAGATATATTGACAGAGTTCCGTCATGGTGCTCTGATGGCTCTTTTCTGCAAAAAAAAATTGACTAGCCTCGTGATATGTACATTAGTAAATTGACGGATGTTTCTTACAGCTTATTTATGCTGCTGAACTTAGCCGTCCTGAAAGAGATGTTAAATGAGGACCTAAACTAGGATACTAAACTTAGCGCAAGTTTATCTAGTCCGTAATGCTTAAGTTTTTAGAGTATGGTTTCGGGATTAACGCAGTGAAATGCCTTGGAGAGTTCACAAAAGATTCATAAGGCAACTTGGGCCTCCTCCCACGCTGTAAATATGTGTTTTAATAAAGTCATACCGGCTTCAGTCGTACAACGTCCTTTGGTGAAACTATATTTCTGGTCATGTAAGATTTTTGTTAAAATTATTAAGCATTACCTTTTCGAACACCTTGCTGAATACGCAAACACAGATACTGGTCTATAATTGTTGGGGTCTTTGCTATCGCCAGATTTAAAAAGTAGTACATCCTTACTGTATTTCATTAAATCCGGGAAGGCTCCTTGATCTACACACAAATTCAATATTAAAGCTCAGTATGGCGCTATAGTCTCGATTGTGGATGTACGAACTTTGATAGCCATTCCCCATAGATCTATGGCCAATTTAATTTGCCGAAAAGGTTTTTTAACTGTCGTAGGGTTCATGTGTTTAAATTGAAATTCAACCCGGGCACACTGGAGTTTTCGCTTTTAATATAGCAACTGGGACATCGGGTTAGGAATTTAAAGTGTCCATCGTTTTATATGGTTTTTATGTAAAGAAATTTAAAAATTCTTGAGCTACTTCTAAGTTAGAGCTTTTGGCACTACATGGACCCTCCAATGTAAAATCAGTGCCTCGTATCATTTTCTTACTAGTGTCGTTGTTTATAGCTTTCTAAACTGGTTTTGTTTTTTGTTTTATTTTAAATCTGCTGATTTGATCTTATTGCTAATGTACAGGGCTTTTTTTTTATTTATTTAGCAATATACCCATTCCTTTATTATTGTTTATTAAATCGACCTCCAACTAAAACTTTTACTAACAATATCAACATAAATATACTTGTTGAATGTTGCAGTATTAATGTAATGCTTCAGGCCATACAGCTCGAACAGTCTTTCCCTACTTATCCTAATACCACTAGTTGCCCAGTCGTCAGTAAATAAAAATGGGGACAAGTTTTTTTTTTTTAATATTGTTGTGGACTGTATGTAGGTTTTTGACGAAATGAAAGATTTCTTCCCAGGTTTCTTCAGTTTTTATTCTTCTTGTTTCTAGTTGTTTTCTCTTGGAGAGCTGGAGGCCGACTCACGAACTGATTTTGTTTGGCATCTCGCAGGTCAACCTATGCGGTTGTCGTCTGCTTAAGCGGACTTGCCTGTGGATTCCCTAATAAATTAAGGCCTCCAGCCAGGACTTAAACTTTTATACTAACTAAAACTAAGCGACAACGCTAAGGGCACCCCCTGTGGGGTACGAACCTCGGCACTAGCTGAATCAGGATTGGTATTATTTACGGACGAATTTAAAGCTACAGGCTCAGCGGCGCGGGCTGGCTCGAGCAAGGGTCGGGAGGGGCGTCGATTTGGGCGTCGCGGCGGGCCTCGGCGGCGAGGGCGGTAGGACGGCGATCGGGTTTTGGGCTTATGTAGCGTGCTAGTGGCCTTACTATTCTCCTGGAGGAGGGTAGTGGCGTCGTCGGGGTCGATTAAAGTATGCCTTGGTCGGCGAATACTGCTAATGCGAGAGGGAGTGTAGCGGGCGGCCGCTGTAATCAGGGGGTTAGAATGTTTGATGCCGCAGTCGAAGAAACGCTTTGATAAGCGTTTCATGAACTGTTTTATGGTTGGCATTTTGAGGTCGACGTGAAGATCTATATTACGGACGTAGAAGGGGGCACCCGTGACCCTTCTGAGGAAACGGTTTTGGAGGGTCTGCATTTTATGGAGATGACGTGGGTGAGCGTGCGCAAATACAACGCAGGCATAGGTCATGATGGGACGGATGACTGCGGTATAGATGCGGAGCTTGCATTTGAGGGACAGTTTACTACGGGCTGTCAGTACTAATTGGAGCCTGCTAAGAGCGAAGGAGGCGCGCTCGCGAACCGCCTTAATATGAGCCTTAAAGTTAAGGTTCTCATCGAGGATCACGCCTAGGTATTTGGCTTGCTTCTCCCAAGGGATTGGCTTGCCGTACATAGTGATCGGGCTGGGAACTGGGGGAGGGAGTCGACGACGTCTCGAGAAGAGAACCGCCTGACTCTTATCGGGGTTGACCTCGATTCTCCATTTCCGGAACCAAGCGCCTAAGACTTTTGCGGAGGTTTGGAGAGTACGAGCTATAGCGTTGGGACAGTGACCGGTATAGTAAACGGCAGTGTCGTCGGCGAAGTGAGCCAACTGAGCCTTTTTACTTTTTGGGATATCGCTAGTGAACAGCGTGAAGGTGAGAGGAGATAGTACGGAACCCTGAGGGACACCGGCGCGAATAGGATGAGGGGAAGAGAGTGCTCCCTCGACGCGATAGCGAAAGGTCCGGTTCGACAAAAAGTCTCGTAAGATGAGCACGAGACGATCTGGCACTCCTAGTTGGTAGAGCTTGTATATCAAGCCGTTGTGCCAGACTTTGTCGAAGGCTTTCGCTATGTCAAAGAATAGCACACCCGTCGTCGCTTTACGCTGCAGACCAGCGCATAAGTGCTCTACTATACGGTGGACCTGTTGGGTGCCCGAGTGTTGGCTACGGAAACCAAACTGCTCGTTTGGTATGAGGCTCTTTGCTTCGGCGTAGTCTTTGAGACGCTTATAAATAAGCCTCTCGTAGATTTTGCCGAGAACATTGAGTAAACTAATAGGGCGGTAGCTGGAGGGCTCAGACTTTGGCTTGCCTGGCTTTGGGATACCGATGACGGTGGCTTCTTTCCATGCTTGTGGGAAAATGTTGTTGCTCAAGGCGCCATTGAAGATGGCGGTCATAAGCATTATTAGCGGGGCAGGGAGGAGTTTGTATACCTTATTGGTAATACCATCCGAACCGGGGGCCTTACGAGCGTGGAGCCCTTTAATGATGTCGTGCACTTCGTCTGGAGTGACGGGAGGCAGAGTATCATCAGGGTCTTCGACGGGAGCGAGGGAGGCTCTTCGTTCGACTTCAGCGTCGACCTTGTTCAGGTGAGCTTGGTCTACTGGTTGGGAGCTGGGAGAACATTGGGACTCTAGGCTGTCAGCAAGACATTCAGCCTTGTCGGGACTGTCGAAAGCGACACTATTGTCGGGGCGGATGAGAGGAGACATAGAGACCTCTTCTGAGGAACGCAATTTCATCTGTAATTACCAGAAGGCTTGATGAGTGGGCTCGAGTTCACTGAGCATCTTGTTCCAGCCCTCAGAGCGAACCTCCCCTATGCGTTTCTTTACAGCACGCTGTAAATGGCGCATGTGGGCTTTGTTCGCGTCACAAGGGAAGGAGTCGTAGGCACGGATGGCCGCGTTCTTCTCGGTTATCAGGTCACGTACGTCAGTAGGTAGTTTCCAGCGATGGTCTTCCATCACCGGAACTTCCCGTGAACAATCCGTCAATACGGATTGTACGTGCTCTGTAAAAGAGTCGATTGCGGCCGTCGTGTCGGCGACTGACACTAAGTGATCGGGGATGGTGTCTAAGTGAGGCGACGTGGTGGATTTCAGTCTTTCGCTTACTTTCCTCCAGTCGGTTATCGTCTGGGTCTGAGGGGGGCGGTTGGGGTCGATCGGGCCCGAGTAGGGTGCAAGATGCATGACTACAGGGCGGTGGTCAGAGTTAAGCTCGTGGAACGTCTCTATCGATTGCAAACGGAGGTTCACATTCTTGAGCAGCGCTACATCGAGAACATCGGGAAGGTGATTAGGATTACCTGGGAAGTGAGTCGGGCTCATTGGAGCGATGACGTCAAAGTTCAGGGATTCGCCTTACTTGAAAACTAACCTACCTCTGGTTGATGATTAAATCCGAGCTCGTCTCGTTCCGCGTTCCAATACAGCCCCAGGATCTTGTTTTCAGGCTGTTCTCCCCCCAGTTGTGTGGGAGAGGTGGCGTGTAGTTCTGCCGGCACGTCGCGTAGTACCGTCTTGTCGCTAGAGCTCCATCCTCGTAGCGTGAATCCTGCGTGGGCGTGCACCGTTCTTGTTTCTTCGATTGCCTCCCACGCTTCCTCCGCGTTCTCGTAACTGGCTACTAGGTCGTCCATGTAATGACTGTTCTTGATCGCTTCCAGTGCTCGTGGATATTCATGCCCGTATGTGTCTGCGTTGTGGTTGCGGACAAAGTGGGCCATGTACGGGGAACTCGCGGCGCCGAAAATCAAGCTGGTCATCTTGTATTTCCTTGGAGGTTCTTCTCGCTCGTCGCCGCGCCACAGGAACTGTTGCGCCGGTTGATCCTTCTGTCTTATTTTGATTCTCAGAAACATCTCTTGCACGTCTGCTGTGATCGCCACCGCCTTTTCCCGGAACCTGAACAATATTCCTGGTAGTGACAGCAGTAGGTCGGGTCCCTCCAGTAGTTCGTCGTTTAGACACACACCGTTGCTTCTGGCCGCTGCATCGAATACCAGCCTGTGCTTGCCTGGTTTGTTCGGGTTCTGCACCGCGAAGTGAGGCAGGTACCAGCAGATGGCGCTCGCTTCTTCCGATCCATCGCACGGTGCTGCGTATCCCTTGTTCAAGAGGTTGTCGATCTGTTTGGAGTATTCGTCTGCGAATTGTGGGTCTGCGTCCATCTTCTGTTCGATCTTCTTCAGCCGGCGGAACGCTTGACCGTAACTTGGGGGCAGGGTGACGTCGTGTCTTCGCCACGGCAGTCCTACTTCGTACCCAATGTCAATCTTCTTTATGGTTCGTTCGACTATGTTGATGGCTCTTTGATCTGCTGCCTTGACTCTCGGCTTCCCTTGTATGCCGAGCGCGTCGATCTTGAAGTGGGCTTCAACTAAGTCGTGGAGTTCTTGACTGCTTGCTCTCGTCGTTCGTTCGGGCTCGTAGACGTGCAACACATTCCCCTCCTGATGGATGGCTCTGCGAGGTGCGGTTCCGTGCACCACCCATCCCAGCTGTGTTCTAGATGCGGCCGGTTGGTTAGGGCCGCCGACTCGAAGCTCTCGGGACACGATGCATTCCCAATGGTCTGTACCCACTGAGATTCCGGGGCGAGTCAGTTCGTAGCACACCTCTTTTGGTATCAGATCCCTCAGATGCTCATAGTCCAATAGAATATCGGGTATTGACTGTTTATGAAGCCGGAGATTCTTCATGGTCCTTGCTCTGACCTTGCAGTTATCGCCGCTCTTCAGACCTCTGACTTGAATGTCCACCAGCTGACTCTCTGTTTCCTGCTGTGACATGTTGACCCCGTTCAAGTGAAGAGGTTGCGAGGGTCCCTCTGCTACGATACATGCCGCTAGTTCCTTGTCGATGAGGGTGATCGTAGCTCCTTCGTCCAGGAGAGCGTAGGTCTTCACCTCCCCCCGTGGTCCGGAGATGACGACAGGACACATCTTCAGTAGGACGGTTCGCGGTCCCACGGCTGATCGGGTGGCTATGGACAGGACTGCTTCTGCTTTTGTTAGATCCGTCTTCGGGTCTTCTGCCTTCGCTTGTCGTACTTGGTGGAGAGTCGCATGATGCGGGCGGCGACACTCGTCTATGCCGCACGCCTTTGCCTTGCAGTTCATGCGCCTGTGTTGCTTCTGGGCGCACTTGAAGCATATCTTCTTCTCTTTCAAAAATTGCCATCGCTCATCCACAGTGAGTGCCTTGTATTTTGGGCACTGCGTCAGAGCGTGATCTTGGTTGCATTTGGGGCACCTGTCCTTTTCTTCGTTTGCTCCTTCCACTGTGGTGAAGACGCTTGCTTTCTTCTTGAGTGTTATGATGGGTCGAGTCTCCTTCTTCTGACTCGCTGTGCTTGTGGATGGTGCGTACGTGTATCGCAATGCTCTATCCGCCTCCCGCATTAAGAAGCGTGACATGACGACGATCTCCGGGTCCGTTGTTCCTTCGTGGTCGTAGGCGTAGTCGCACCAGCGGGATCGAAGATGTGGACTGAGCTTGTCCAATACTTCTCGCGTCATCATAGGGTTGTACAGGTAGCCCCTTCGGTCGATTGTCTTCAGCACGCAGGTGATGTTCTGTAGCTTGATGGCGAAACTGTTTAGCTCAGCTGCTGATGTGCCAGGTTTCGGAAGTTTCTTGAGGTCTTCCAGAGCTCGATCGATGATAATCTCTGGTCTCCCGAAACACTGCTCTAAGGTCTTCATTATGACGTCCGGATCAGTGGCCGTGTGCAGGAGTGCGGCCACGGCGTCCCTTGCTTCCCCTTTGAGACAGCTTCTCAGTCGCTGTATGTTCTCCGCTGCTGACACCTGGTGCATGTTGGTCGTATCTCGAACCGCTGCTTGGAATGGCAGCCACTCGTTGGCTGCTCCGGAGAAGACCGGTAAGTCGGTATGTCGAGACCTGGGTCTGGTCATCTTCTCCATTGTAGCAACCAGATACTCGATGCTGTTTTTTCTTGTGGGAGTCGGCGATCTTGCTCGTGGAACTTCGAAGCGTATCTGCTTGGGTTCTTCTCTCGTGTCCCGGGTTCCCTCCTCTTCCCGTGAGCCGAGGGGGTTTGTCCTCAGCCATTCGTCCACCTTTCGATGTGGTTCCTCACGTGGTAGAGTGGGTTCTTCGTGTACGCTTTTTTCGTCATGGATCACGGCTACTTCGGCCGCTAGCCTCTTTTTGACTAGGTCCGCTTCTAGTTCCAGCTCCTTTCTTCTTATTGTTGCTAGTTTTTCAGCTGCCTCCAATTCTGCCATCCGTAGTCGGGTGGTTACACTCGTGGTGGATCGCTGTGTCCTAACCGATCTGGCTGGCGATCCGGTTCTTCTTGGTATGACAGTGGTGGTTGCTTGTAGTCCGGAAGGTCCCGCTGTGCTGGCTTCTGTTGTCCTACAGAATGGTGACGCTGGAGGGTCCAGTGAAAGTCTCCTTTGTCTTTCTTGTTAGATCAGCTGCGCTTCTCTGCTGCGAGCTTCTCGTTCCTGGACGCGTCTCTGTTCTTCAACTTCGGCCGCATCACCTTGGCTTCGTCTGACTACCATCTTGTTTTGAAGTTTCTTCGTGTTTTGAAGTTCCATGCGTGCTCGATGGGGTTGAGGTCTGGCGATTGTGCAGGCCAAGGCAATACCAGGATGTTTTCCCTTGCCAAGTACTCCCGTGTGTACAAAGCAGTACGCGAACGCGCATTGTCATGCATCAACGTCAAATCTGAGCCAAGCGTTTGTGCGAATGGACGTTCATAAGGCCTTAGAACATCCTCAACGTAATTTACAGCGTTCATGTTACCATTTACAAAAACGAGCTCAGTTCGTCTGTTCTTCATAATACCCGCCCATACCAAACTGTTAAGCCGTTGTATGGATGCACTTCCTGAACGCACCTCAGTCTTTCAGTATTTCCAGGACGATGGTACACTCTTACCATTCTAGTATCAGGCTTGAACCCAAATCGAGACTCATCGCAAAATAAAATTTTATCCCATTGTTCCCGGGTCCATGTAATGTGTTCCCTACACCATTCATTTCGACGAGCGCGATTCCCGTGACGTATCGGTGGTCACCTAATTGGCCGTCGTGCTCGTAGGCCATACTCATGCAGTCGATTTCGCACAGTTTGGCATCTAACAACAACACCACTTGAATTTTGTAGCCTTTAAACCTATCTCTCGGGCGGTTAAATTGGCTGGCGTCTTGCAGTCAGTTGTATGTATCGATCTTGCCGTGTGGTTGTACACCTTCCTCGACCTGTGTGTTGCTCAGCAAGATCTCCCGTGTTAGTGTTAAAATAACGCTTCTGTTGACTCCAAAATACCTGAGATTGACTTCTTCCCGCTTGCAACATCCCTACAGCTCTTTGCATTTCATCTGCGTTCAAATGACGTCGCCCCATGACGTAAAAAAATTCTCAAAATCCAAATTTGTTCAAAACTTTTTTCAAATTATTGTTTATTTCAATTCATTCCAATATCAGTGATACAGAATACTAAATTTTATGCAAAGAAAACGCTATAAAATTCGAACAAATGCATTCGCAATTGAATTTTGTAAAAAAAAAATTCAAATCATACTCGATTTTTTTTACAACCAGCTAGTATGTCCTCTAGATCAAAAAAGTTCACAGTATTACCTACTTGGTAAGAAATGATATAATAATTGATTAATAATTTGAAATAGTATGTGTTGCTTAGACTTTTTTGATGTGTGTATTTAATAAAACTAAAAATTAAATGACTTGCTAGTTTATTTTTTGAATTTTTGAGTTTCTAAGAACTTTCAGTGACACCCTCGTAAACCAGTTGCAAACAGTGGCACGAGATGGGGCTTCATCGTCAAAAGCCAATCGAAGTCTATCATAACTTTCTTGTTGACTTAAGTGATATCGAAAGTCATAAAAAATCATTCGGACGTGAAACGGACAATTTTCAATTTGCCGCCAAATTGTAAACAAATGACAAATAAATACAATTCATACACAATAATATTGGCAAAGAGTTTCATTTTCGAATTTTGAAGTAATATTTTTATTATATCGTTTACAAGTGGCCAGTTTTTAAAACTTTCAATGTCGCCCTCGTATCCTCTATGGCGTGGGCGCACCTGAACTAGATGCTTCTTAGGTGGTCAAACGGAGAGGGGTTAATGATGTTTCGCTAGCGCTAATCGACCTGTGCGACCGAACGGTCACCAGTTAAAAGTAAAGCAAGTAAATTTGTCTGTGTGTTCTCGTTCGTTTTAATAAGATTTTCTGTAGACCAATACACTCAGTTTTAGTTTTATAGCAAGTAGCAAAATGAGCAGCAGTGATTGCATTATAGAAGAACACGTCTTGAAACATTTTAGGGTCAGATTTTTATGCTGCCAAAGTGAAGTCAGATATTTTTGATCACAAAAAGGTATCACATTCTTTTAAACTTAACCGAGTAGGCAAATATTAATTACAACACAAGACTTGCCCAATAAATATGCCTTCTGAGAGGTGACATCTTTTCGAAGCTGATGCGGTATCCCTTATTTTGGCGTCACTGGTCTCGCCAAATAGTTTTGGTGGTTCGATGTAATATAATATATTGGGCCGCTATTTGAACATAGGCTCCACGGCTTCCACAGATGATCATGAAGAGGGAACATTATGTTTTAATTAATGAACATGAAGTCGGGTATTATTGCTATTATGTTAGACAAGTAGATACAAATGGTAGTTCCCAGGGGTGAGTTTTGTAGTAACCTTGATAAACCAAAAAACGTAGTTAATTTTAACGTATAATTCATTTTTTTAGGATTTATTTCAATAAGATGCAGCATTTATTGTTATTATTTGAGTTGTATATCCCATGGTTGATACTTTTCAGTATTTTTTTTTACTTTGTACTTTTACTATGCATGCTTCATAAAAGGCCATCAAAACATAAAAATGACTGTGTCATTTTGACAGGTTGGATTCCGTTGGGTTTGTACAATGCGAAACCGTACATGTTGTGTAACGTTTATTGTTTATTTTGGAGTTTTGGTTTTGAACTGTATTCCGGCCCGAACTACGACAAGCCGACGTCGGCAATGCGATCAGCTTTTACTGTTGTTGTTACTGACGTACCGAATCCACTACACCGTTGACAATGGCGGACCTAGGCCGTAGAAAGGCCCTGGTGCGAAGAGAGAATTGGACCTCCGACACAGATCTTTTTGGTCACCAGCGCTGGTTGCCATATGGTGCTTCGGGTTTGGCAGTGATTTTGTTAAGAGAACAGAACCTTGGATGCTACAGTGATCAAAACAAGATCAAAAATCTTTTTTAGCCACCCATCTCGTTAAGGTTAGATTTTGTTTTGGCCATTCTAGAGACCAGTGTCCAATAACAGTCCTGTAACATGACAAGCACTAGAACGCTCTTTAACACGATTTGTCGAAATTTGTCTACGATTCTCGAGCTCGAGTTAACTCGAAAAAAGAACTTGGACATTTATTTTTCATGCAATGAGGGACCGTTGTAGCAAGTTATTAAAACATATAATATAAACATAGCAACATCGGCTAGACGTTCCGTTTCATTTATTCGCTCTTACGCATAGAATTAAGTGGTACGTAATGTACTTTATTAATTTGACGTCCACCTCTTGTAATTTGATCATTTTTTTTTTCTGGCCTGGTATGCCGAAATGATAATGACGGAAATGAAAATTTGTGGTACATATATTACGAGGCATGCATTTTAAGTTTTACCGTTTCAAAAAAGAAAATACAACTAGAACCATACAGTACTTTGCATTGTTTTTCAAAGTATTCACCATGTAGTTTAATACACCTTTCCATTCGCTCGAACCGATTATTATAACATTTATTCCACTCCAAAGGTGGACCGGACCGGACCTTTGACCACGAAGAGTTTTCTTAAATTTAGGAAATGTAAAGACTTCATTAGGGCTTACGTCAGGACTGGATGGTCAAGAATTTCTACGTTTTTATGCCTCAAATACTCAATCATTTGACGAGCGCTGTGTGAACTTGCGTTATTATGTTGTAGGATAATGCGTCGCTTTGGGTTAGATTTCCGAAGTTCGGTAATGACTTTTGGTAAACAAACTGTACTACAACACTCTGCATTAACCGTTCTACAATCTTCAAGTGCAATCGTCGCATTATGACCGGTTTTTGCCACGAATGTAGCAACCATCTTCTTTAAAGTGCTTCGATAACGAACAACTTGGCTCGTCTTGGAAGACCCAGATTGTGAATTGTGGTTTGGAATCAGGATCTTAGGCATAGATCCAGGATTCTTCACCACTGATTATGTCGTAGACGTGATTTTACTCTCCTCGGAATTCTAAATACCAGCGTTAGACAGTCCTCAGACATGAGGTTTCATCATGGAACACAGATTTTAACTCTTCGAAACACTGAAACCGTGTTAGGCCTCTTCGGAAATTATTGGAAATTATTCCTTAGTAAGATTAATTTTCTCAAGTGACTAAACCACTGCATCAATTCTTTAAATTGTTTTGATATTCTAAATTCCAACAAATGTGAATATTGAACAGTTCAAAATTCAAAATTGGTGGTAAATATGTAAACGACAGAACTTAAAAGGCATGGCTAGTATACTGACTAATCACCACAAATGACAAATGGGCCGACGATCATAGTTTGACAAAGCCAAGGTTGATATTGTAACCACCCTAAAATCCATAATACCTATTGGAGATTTTTGTTAATCACAACACGTAGCAAAACTACTGCCGTTTACATAAATATGCTACTGGGGTTGATTTCACTATTATAACCATAAAACACTAAACGTTGTTGATCACTACCCTTGGGAATTGAACTGGCGATTTTAGATATGATGCAAAGGTTTAATGTAGCCATATAGCCGTAACTCCCAAGATTTCGTTAATCACCATGATTGGCTAAGTGACTAGTTATTACTGAAAGTGATGCTATCTACGTAATATAGCTCCCCTCCGCCACAGTTTCTTTCGAGGCCCGCCGAAAGGAACTTCGTTACAACACTAGATTTTTATTTTATTGTAAAATAAAATGATTCTGACTAAAATAATTACAAGTTGCCATCTTATTTTTGAAGTTTTTATTATATCTTAATTTTGAGTACCCATCTCATTGTCAAAATCAAGGACGTCAAAATTAGATAAGCTTTGGAGATTAACTCTTGTTGAATTGTCAAAAATCGAGATAACTTAGGTGCCATGTTAGGGTTTGTACCGAAAATTTGAAGTTTGACAGAACGGGTCAGAGTGTTTGGTATGGCAGCGTTGGCAGGAAACGAGGAAAGTGACAGAAATAGACATATCTCTGCGACGCGAGAGTGAGTAATTGTCGCGTGTGAATAGAAGTTTTCGCTCAACGCACTATTTGTGCCACAAATTTTATTAGCACTGCGAGTAGGTACTGCTGTCTCTTAGACGCTGCCGGCAGCGGCGCGGCGATTCCGTGCTATGAGGTCTTAAAGCTGAGCCCGACTCAACTAACCCAGCCAATTCCGCATTTAAGAACAAACATAACACTTTGCAGTTGAAATATAAAAAAATCGTTGTTCCAGTGGATATTCAAACCGGATTTTAAATGTTTATAAATCATCAAAATCGATGAGAATGGACCTCATATATATCTTGATTTCGTTGACTTAGAAGGTTGAAATTTTAACGTGTCCAAGGACCGACCTTATTTGATATAATTTCATACGAAGACACAAAAAAGGTCTTCACATACTGACAGTGATCAGCAAGACAATCGAGCAGTTTTCATTGATTAATTGATAATTAACTTGAAAACATAATTGACATTGAGTTGAAAAAAGCGTTCAAGATATAATTCCGTGCGGCATGCCCGCTGGGCGTATGTTCCTCGAATACACGCAGGCCGTCGCGAGTTCTTCAGTAAATGCACGAGCGTGCGCGCTTCGAAGCATGCGAACAGTCGCCACGCCGCCGCAGAACATTTTTGAATACCCCGACACGTCGCCTGCTGCTGCTGCCTGCAGCTGGCGACGAACTTGTACCTTTAGATAACAAAAATCGAGGGCTGTTATTTTGGACATCGGTTCTAAATCAGAATTATTATTTATTATGCAGTTTGTCGAGACAATATACAATAAATAGAAACTACATAGATTTAATTACTTGAGGCCCCGAAGTCGAATTCCTGTTTTTTTTTAAACGATTTCCCTATAACTTTTAAGCTTCATAGTGCTTCTTCTGTGTTGTATCCGTGGTTGCATTGAATTGATGCAGCGGATGCAGCTATTGTTGAACCGAAGTTTTATATGGAGCGGTATGGCAGCCCATAAAAAAAAACATTCCTCACAATACACGGATAAAAGCGAATGTATAATACTTAGTTTTATTTAATTTGCGATTACGCAGAACAATTTGTAGTTGTTGATTCAACGACAGTATCATGACAATAGTCACATTGACTTATGGGGACACTTGGTGATAAGGGAAGGTGGTAATTAAGGGGATCGAAGGGAATCTTTCAATAAAAAAGTATGTTAAATTAAGCTTAAATCACTGTTATTGTAACACTTTTCAAGGCTTGAGATTGAGCTGCTCCAATAAGTTTACACAGACATAGTTGATGTTTAATTTGCTATTTTACTTTTTTTCTTTTAATGTTTTTTTTTTCTATATACGTACCTTTTTATCTAAACAATGAAATGTATATATTTACTGTATAAAGTATAATATTTTTGTGAATGTGAGGACAATGTGGGTCATTACATATTTTTTTCTTTTAATGAAGGTCTGGCTGTTTGAGTACTTTACGCGGCCTCCCCAAATGTCCTTTCTTTTGTATTGTTCGTCGAATCGTTGAGCTCCTTAGTTCTGAGTTGAGCTGCACGATGATTGACAATGACATTTAGTTTGTAAAGGATTACACTATTTTAATTATTGTGAATTTTTTAATTGTGAACCTTGTGGATTTGTTTTTTTAATGGATTTGTTTTTTTAATGGATTTGTTTTTTTAATGCATTTTTTTTTTAAATTATTAGTTTTAATCATGGTCTGGCAGTTTGAGTAATTTATGCGGCCTACCCAAATGTCCTTTCTTTGGTAATGTTAGTCGAATCGTTTAGCTCCATTAGTTCTGTGTTGAGCTGCATGACAACTGACAAATGCGTGCACTTACTGGACAGGTCCACTCATTCTGTGTGGTTCTTTCCTCAAAAGACCATTTCAGACATGAATCCACATGGTCTTCACATGACCTGACCATGATTATGTCTGGACTTTAAAAGAGACTGTGACCTCTGAGTTTGTTTCGGCGTTTCTTCTCAGAGTAGTCAGATAGGAAACGCCGATCTCACCCAGTTTTTTTAAATATGATTGATTTGTAAAAGTGTTCGTACAAACCTATTTACAGAAAATAAATAATTTATCAATACAATATGACATGAACGTTAACGTACTAATCAGTTATATAATTTTACCAGCTTCGAAGTAAGGCCCTTTCCTGATTTGTCGGAGAGGCAGCAGTGCGGTATGGTATAGTGTGGGACCTGTTATATAGGCGCTCGGTGAGGTTTCCGGCACCGTCAAATCAGAAGTACATTTGGATGGCCCCTTCGTGTGCCCAATATTTAATATTTATTTAAATGTCATGACAGGACCAATTGAATAAAACGCCATCAAATATCATCAAATATTGCACAAAACTTTAAACAAAATGATGAACAGATGGATACTTTTATCAATAAAAGGGTTCGAATTGAAGTTAAAGGCTTCATTTTTATTTATTTTTTCAAATACGTGGATTAGGAGTGAAAATAGATAAATTTCTTGTTTAATGCTGATTTACACTAAACAAGAAAGTTTTGACTTTTACCAATCATAATTCAGCCAAAAGTCTGCCGTAAATCGCTTTTTTAATGATTGTAAATTTCATAATGGTTACCTATACTGCCATATCTATGTTTTTTTTTTCAAGACAAATGACTAGGTATGCGTTCGAGTTGAGACCCCATGGCAGGGCATTTGTGATAGGGTTGCGAGACGAAGTAGGCACTGCTTATGTCCCAAGCTGTCGTTTTGTAGCCTAGGAAGAAATTTTGAGCCGTCATTTTGAAGGTTGCGGACTACCTGCGTAAAGTTGAATTTTTATCACAGGATTTTTGTTTTTGGGGTAGTTTATACCAATAATCAAAATCCAAGATGGAGGATATTATACTTTGACTATTTTTTGTCATGGTTTTTGAGGGATACTGCTGAAACCGAATAAGATGAACATTCTGGATTTTAAGATGGCTGTTTCAAATAATAATAATATTGTAAACCAGTTATCATAGACATCAGTTTCATGACGATTGTCAACTCGAATCGTAAAAAAAACAGAACCCTTAATTTCGCCATGTCTGTCAGTCATTTTATTCGGAGACTATTTACACCATAACGATGAAAATTTGAAAGGCGTATTCTTTGCACAGCTAAACAATGGTGTAGTGAAATTACGATAAACATGATTAGGGGTGGCATTACACATGTAACCGAGGGATGAAAAAAATTTATGCGCACAAATGGGTTGGGCATTGTTGGATCTCATAATTAAAATGACAAAGTGACTATGGGATATTTTTGTTACTACCGCAGAATTAACTTTGTTTTTCAGAGAATTACTATGGAAATACAAACGAATTATTGCAGTCGATAAAATTAATGCTTTGTACTGTGCATGCATAAATAATATTCATAGAACTTCGAAACCCTTAACTGTGCGTGGCCAGACATTACACATGGCCAGTGTTTTTAAATTTCGTAAGGAAACTATCACAAAAAAAAATCTTTTGTATTACTCAATAAAACGATAGGCCAAAAACCACCAAGCTTATGTAACTAACCAAAATATTGACATATAAAAGTGTCGCCCAATTCATATAATCAAGGAATAACATAATTTTCAAACAATTTTTTAAGCAGAAAATATCAAAAATAAAATGTATACGAAATAATTGTCCAATAAATTAAAATAATTTTTGACTTCGAGCATAATATGCTCCGAATTTAAATTAAAGTAAGAATACAATGTGGCAAGAAATTAAATAAATGAGGAACCTGGTCATTGGAAACTGGATATTGAAACCGAGTCAAAAGACGATACCTATTATTGTCTTTTGACTCGGTTTCAATATATTGTCCGAAAAACTATTAAAATTACATTTGAATAGTAGAAAACATTGTATATATAATGCTTTTAATCATTTTATTTCAAATTCCAAATATCGATTTCTGACATTCGTCATATTTATTACCCATGGATTGAAAGTAAAAAAAAAACCGTTTGGCATAATCGCTTTTGCACATCATTACAATAAAAAAATACATAAGGGTCGGCGATTTAGAACACAAATTGAGTATTGTAATTATTATTAATTGAGTAATGTATTACGAGGGTGACAATGAAACTTCTTAGAAAATTAAAAACTGAACAAACTTGCAAGTTATTCGTTTTATTCTATCGTTTCAAAATAGTGTCCATTTACATCAATACATCGCAGCATCCGATGGAACCACTGAGAAAAGCACTTTGCCCACTCTTTTGAAACGCAGCCACTGGTTCCTCGGCGTCCATAATACGTTTTCCTGGAAGTTTTTCTTTTATTTTCGGAAATAAATAAACATCGCAAGGTGCGAGGGGCGGGGAGGTCGGGGCTATAGGGCGGGTGACCCAGTAATTCCTCGTCTGACGTCGCCAAGTAGTCGATTGTTTGCTTGGCGGTGTGCGACGAGGCGTTATCCTGGTGTAGGAGGATCCTACTGCGATGTCGTTTCTCCTGTACTTTTTCCAAGACATGTGGCAAACAATTGTTAGTGTATCACTCCGCAGTAACTGTTTTTCGAACCTTTTTAGCCTCGACCGCCAGATTATGACATTTACAGACTTGGATACTATAAATGTAAATTAGTTGAATGGCGTTAACGCACATTCATAAGATTTGATAGATAGCATAACACGTGGGACACTCAGAAACTTTTGCGAAAACAAAAATACATGTTTTTAAAATAAATATTTTTTCTTAAAACTTTTCAAAGTACTTTCCACTAGCCTCTATACAAAGTTTCATGCGTCTGAACCAGTTTACAAAACACTTTTTCCGGTCCGCCGTAGACACCTCGTTTACAGCCTGCTCGAACGCTGACAGCGCATCTTCCGGCGACGAAAATTGTATCCCTTTGAGCTGATGTTTATTTTCGGGAAGAAAGAAGTCACACGGTGCTTAGGGGCAGTATCAAATTGAACTCAAATTGAAAAAGGTCGCGATCAAAATCTTCCCCGCGCTTCTAGATCGCTTCAATTTGGTAGGCGTTGATTCGTTTTGAAACACCCAAACCGTCGATTGGCGCTTCGTTTCTGGATCGTATTGATAAATCCAAGACTCGTCACCTGTAATGATGTCGTAAACACGTCGAGACGAGCCTGCTTCAAATTTGTTTATCATATCACGGCACCATTCCACCCGGACCTGCTTCTGAGCTTCGGTGAGGTTGTGCGGGACCCAGCATGAAAATATCCTCCTCACGCGAAGATGAACGTTTAGAATTTCGTAAAGGCTTCCCTATCCAACCTGCAGTATGTGCTGAATTTCTTAATACGTAACTCGCCTATTGTCTTGGATAAAAATTTTCACTGCTATCACGTTTTCTTCCGTAACAGCCGTTAAAGGGCGACCGCTTCTTTCTTCATCCCCCAAAGTTTTTCGACCGCGCTTGATTTCGTAATTCCAACGTTACACGGTTGCCTTAGAGAAGGGCCCTCATCCATGAATGCCATTTGAAGTCTATCGTACGATTCGTCCGGTTTCAGGCGACACTTGAAATCTTACAAAATCATAGCGCGAAAATGTTCCAAGCGCAGATCCATTTTAAATGAGACACGATAATTTAAATTGCTCGCAAACAATGTGGATGAAAGGCCCATTGTCCATTTCAGGCCCACAGCGGACATAAGACTACAAGAAAAATACTTTATGCATTAATTTTGCTATAAAAAATATGTATTTGCTTTCTTCTAAATGAGTGCCACAATAATCTACCCTAATTGCAAAAACACCCCTACCCTAATTACGAAAAAAAAGAGAATTAACATAAATAATTACTTATATATAATTTTTCTAAAATCGCCAGCATCAGTTTGAATATATTTTTGTTTTATGATAAGGATTTCCTTAGCTAAGCTAATGTCTTTCTTTTTGCAATTTTGTCGCGAAAATAATATTTTCAGAAATAAAAAGTTAGTAGACTTAAGTGTTCTTTGAAAGTTCCAGTTTCGAGTGTTAATTAAACACTTTAATATACGTGGTAATACTATCAAGCAGACCAAAGATAAAAGAAAATCTTTTGAAACAGTACCATTTCGTAGTACGTTGCAGTATAAAAATGATTTACATCCGTTACCTCACAATTCAGGTCCAGTTGAAAACCAGCGTCAGGCACTAGTTGTCTGGCTTTTTTGTTTGCTGAACTGTGCCTTTTTGGCGCAGCCGTGAGGCACACTACCGTGCTAGTTTCATACTTCGCACTGTACACTTTTTTATTTATAATCTTTATTTTGATTGTTACTCTTATAATTTTTACCTGCTTTGTGCCTTTTAGTCTAAATAAACGTTTTTTTTATTTCTTTCGTATTCAAAAAAAGAACACTTTAAGCACAGAAATATACAGAGGCGGACTTAATGCCATAGGCATTTTCTAACGGTCAACCTTTGGGTGATGCAGAGACAAACAGTGGTAGGTGCAATTACGAAAAATTTAGTATTCAATATTTGTTAAGACATAAAAATACAAATATACCTATTACAAACTATAAATGTTAAATTACCTAATTAAATATTTAGTACAAATAAGATATAAAATTAAATATACATAAATACACGAATATACTAAAATAAATAGACAAACAATGGGAAAACATTAACGCCAGCTTCTCACGAATGTGCTCGCGAACTTAAACTTTAAAGGTTGATGAATCGGTTGGTACCCTGATTTCCAGGGGGAGCGAAAAAATGTTTTACTCGATGCGTGAAATCGATTTTTAGTTTGGTATTTAAAAAGTTTTTATCGCTTTTTATGTTCAAGGGTTAGACCCTAGAGTTAACTATATTTTTCAATAACCAAATAACTGGCTACACGTTCATAACTGAATAAAATTGTCTATATTATGAGGAGAATGTTGGAAACCAAATGTTTCAATCCAACATTTTCCTCATATAGAAAGGTATTTCTATTTTGTATGATCACTTAGCTGCGACAACTGCTTTGGAATTTACAAAATATTAAACAAAAGGAATGATGTGAAAGTCACTTTCCGTGATCTATACTTATAATTAAAATCGCTTCACAACAGGATTAATTTTAATAGAGGAATGAGTTACATATTTAGTATGCGCACCGATCGTCGTTTAATAGGTTCCGTGGCTAGGCCCCCACTGGTCGAGGTAACTGTGGCCGACGCCCCCAACTCGATTAATTTAATTCATAGCAATTTTTTATCAAATGTCAGGCACAAAAATGTTTAGCATTACTTTTTTAAGGATTGCCCACCCAAGGATGGATTTGTTCTATAAACATGATTGTGGTATTTTTTTTTCATTTTTTTGGATGTTTGTGCAAAATAAATATGCTTTTAATGGGGAAAAAGGTGTGTATGGATAAGGTTAAGCGGCGATACAATCTCTCTGCTATTTGATAGATAACTTTTGTTTAGCAAGGAAAAGTACTTTGTGATTATGATGAAACACTTTTATTTATTTATTTATTTATTTAAACTTTTCGAACCCAAAGAGGTACAAAGGCGGACTTAATGCCTTAGGCATTCTCTACCAGTCAACTAAGGGTGGTGAAGAGATAAGATGGCAGGTGCTTAAGTTGAAGGGGACGATAATGGAGGAAAATAACTTTAAAAAAAATAATATAACTTGTGAAGTGTGATGTAAAATAGATATTGTGTAACTTATAATACACATACATACATATTAAAAAAGTATATACTTACAATACATATATATATAAATATATAAATTTTATGGTGAAAGGTGTTGAGCCGACTCTACGCTATTTGTTACGAAAATAACTCTGCAATTTCCGCTTAAATGCATACCGACTGGTGGCCGTCCTGATATCAAGAGGAAGCGCATTCCAAAGAAGAATGGACTGAATATGAAAGGAAGAATGAACAAAGTCAGAAGTATGAGAAGGACAAAGCAGGAGAAGATTGTTGGAAGAACGCAGTTCCTTAGCGTGAGATGAACATAGAAATTGGAAGTGAGACATAAGATAAGAAGGAGGAGTGGGAGAGTTGAGAAGAGAGAAAAGTGTAGTCAAAGCGCGCAAACTTCTTCTTTGGCGAATGGACATCCATTTGAGCTCAGACCTATAGCTCGACACATGGTCATATTTTCTGATGTTGAATATGAACCGGATACAATTGTTGAGCAATCTGTCGAGCTTATCCAAAAAAAACCGCATTCAAGTCAAAGTAGCACACGTCACCATAGTCGATGATAGGGAAAATCAAAGTCTGCACGAGCATGGTTTTCGTCTTACCGGGTAAAAAGTTTCTCAGACGATACAGGGAACGCAGAGTACCGTTGACCCTTTGGCTAACACTAGAGACCTGGCGTTGCCAGCTCAGTGTCGAGTCAAGATGCAAACCGAGATCTTTCACAGTAGGGGTAATGGGGATGGCGATACCATTGAAAATAAGAGGAGGAAGAGAACTGAGCACCACCCTACCCATCATG
Source organism: Dasypolia templi (assembly GCA_963555695.1). Lineage (NCBI taxonomy): Eukaryota > Metazoa > Arthropoda > Insecta > Lepidoptera > Noctuidae > Dasypolia > Dasypolia templi. Next base: position 10,151,263 of record OY743157.1, read on the forward strand.
CGTGAGCTTCCAATTAGAATGGCCTGACACTTTGAGGGGTTTACTAACACCCCAAAACGATCAGACCACTCTCTGATAGCATCTAAGTCTCGATTTACATCTACTATAGCGTCCGACAAACTTTCCACCCGCTCAGATGTATACAATTGAAGGTCATCAGCATAGAGATGATACGAACACCGAAGACAGTGAGTTATAAAATTAATGAAGATGGAAAATAGCAAAGGAGAAATAATACCGCCTTGTGGAACACCAGCATCCAGGTCACGCCAACTCGACGAGGTCTCATCAACGCGAACCGACTGCTGACGTCCCCGAAGATAAGAAGAGAACCATTCCAAAGCCTCGGACGAAACCATAAGATGAGAGAGTATAGAAAGGAGGATATCGTGGCTGACGGCATTAAAGGCATTGGAGAAATCAATTAACACCAGAACGGTAACCTTAGTATCCTCCATAGCTTCTCTAATGTCACCAGTCACTTTAAGGAGAGCGGAGGCTGTACTGTGCCCTGGTCTGAATCCAGACTGAAAAGAGCTAACAAGTTTATTCCGGTGAATAAACCCCGTAAACTGCTTGTGTACGCAGGCCTCAAGCACTTTAGAAAGGAATGGGAGAATGGAAATGGGTCGAAAATGACTGGGAAGGCAGGGATTTGAAATTTTTGGGAGAGGGCGGACATAGGCCATACGCCACAGGGAAGGGAATTGTCCGGAATCAAGAGAAAAGTTGATAATATGGGTAATCGGAGAGAGAAGGCTATCCAGGATCCAAACAACCATATTACGACTGATGCCGTCACAGCCCACAGCCTTGGATTTAATGGACAGGATGAACTTTTTAATTTCGTCCATAGTGACCGGAGAGAAGTGAAATGGTTCTATGATGGGACTAGCTAGGCCAGAAATTAAATCGACCGTCTTGGACAACATTTGGGAATCCAAATGACAAGTGGTTGTAAAATGACGGTTGATATCATCAAGGCCAATTGTATTAGGAAAATCCACATGACGTGGTCTGCCGATACCAAGAGTACCAAGAAACTTCCAGATATCAGCAGGTGAAGAAGAAGATATGTTCTCGAGAATATGGCGGCGTTTAGCGTTGCGTATCATCTGATTACACCGATTTCTAGCAGCTTTAAAAAAACTCCGATTTTCTTCACTGCGATCCTTTTTAAATTTTCGAAAGGCCCGATCCCTGCGCCTCATCGCCATACGAACCCCTGTCGTCATCCAAGGAGCAGGAGGACGCCGAAGTTTAATATTCTTAACAGGAGCGTGTTTGTCGTAGAGAGCAAGGACCGTCCGATCGAAAATGCGCAGCTTTTCATCAACAGCAGTCGCCGCTTCCAGGTGTTCCCAATTGAGGTTTGACGCATCCTGACAAAGCTTCTCAACGTCCATGCGCGCAAAACACCGCATGTGCAGAACTTTTGGGACAGGTTTAGGCGGTTTTAGGACATACGAGAGGAAAATTAGGTCATGATGAGAAAATCCAGGAGCGGGACATTGACCATGAGAAGAAACAAGGGAGGGTGCGGAGGTAAGCATCAAGTCGAGCCAAGTGTCTTCGCCTGAGATGTTGAAATGGGTAGGTTGCAGTGAAAGTATGTGGAGACTAACAGACTCAATGATGTGAAGGAGTTTACGGGATCGAGGGGTGTGATGAGCAAGGTCGGTGTTGAAATCGCCCATGATGACACAGTGTGCATACTCTGACCCTACGGATTCAAGCGCCAATTCAAGTTTGGAAAAATAGTCGACGGCGGGTGGACAGTAGACAACACCAAGCAGGGTCTTGACGCCTTTGACGTAGACCTCTAAAAAGAGGTACTCAGCGGAAGCATGGTATTGTGAGGGTGATGAGGCAATGATTTTGAAAGGGAAATCGCTTCGAAGATAGATAGCTACACCACCCCCTCCCTTTCCAATTCTATCATTGCGGATAAGAGTGAAACCTGGGAGAGGGTAGGTGGTGGAGAGAAGATGAGGTTTGAGCCAACTCTCGGAAACCAGAACAGCATGGACATTGGCGTCGGTAAAGGTGTCCAACAGATCACTATAGTGACTAGGAACGCTTTGCGCATTTATGTGGCAGACATTAAAAAAATGGCCTTTCCGTTGGGTGAAGCTCCGACGCACAAAGTCACTAAGGGTGTCAGTCAGTGAGCTGAAACTTGCATTAGCGGATGAGCTAGAGGAATCAATGGCAGAGTAAAAAGAGTCATCATCAGTTACCATAAAGTACAAATAAAATAATATAAATATAAATAAATAATTGCTAAAAATGCAAATAAACTAAGATAGCGTTTGCTTAAGGTGCTACACCACAATCTGTGCACCACCCACCAGCAGCACCGGTAAAGTTGTACATGGATCCTTTGGAGCGTGGTTAAAATCGGAACTAAAGCATCTTAATTTACAAATCGTCAAAGCTATTTAAGCGCCAAAAGATCCCTGTAGTACTGTACATTAGTTATTATACACCAGAAATAAACATGAAATAACAGACCGACCTTCATCACAGACATTAAAACAAAATAATATGAACAAACAAAGAACAAATGATACATGACAAAGTAAAATGAGCAAAAACGGAACGCAATTTACAAAACGATTTTCACGTGGAACAGGGGAAATGGAACGTCAAAATTTTGGCAACAAGAAATAGACACTTACAGGTTACATTACAGGTGACACTGACCTGACAGTGACAAGATAAGACGAAACACGGAAACAATCAAGTTATTTTCTAACACAAACAATTTATCAACAGAATGTGATTTATGTTGTTTTGAGGTAAAAAGTAAGCAGGTAGACGTGTACGATAACCATAATAATTACGTGGACTGACATTCCGAGCACAAAAACTGATAAGTTGGAGAACCACATTAACAACATTGGTTGCAGACACTCAGATTATACGCACTCCACTATCAGGCTTGCCTCCAGTTCCAGCAGATGATCCCCCGGTCTTCTTAGGGTACTTAACCAACAAGGGATTGAGTTCCTCTAAAGAACAAATCTTATGCCGTGTTCCATCGGGGGATCTGATGACTATAACCCCGTCCTGAGTCCAGCATGCCGGCATCCCGAAGTGCAGCCGTGCCCTGCTGAATACTGTTTGCCTTGATCTGGTTAAGAACTCCTTGACTGTGACTGTAGAGCCCTTCAATGCAGACTTTGCCTTCCAAACAGTGGATTTCAGCTCAACATCGGAAAACCTTACCAAAATAGGTCTGCTCGTGGTTGATCCTTTACTGGATGTCCCAAGTCTGTGACACACTTTGATGGAAGATGCAGTGATGTTAGGCAGTGCCAGTTTGTTCATCAGAACGTCCATCACAAGAGCCTTGCAATCCTCTTTGTCCGCTTCAGCAAACCCAGTAAAAATGAGAGCTTTCCGACGAGATCTTGTCTCCAATCCATCAACCACTTTAGAACACTCCATGATTGGCCTCCTGAGAAGCCCCAGCACGCCGAACATAAGCTCACGAAAGGACCGGAACTCTTCAGCAATCTTTGCTACGGGGGCCTAAGCCTTTGACGTGTTTAATAAGCCACTTAAAGGATAATGGTTTTTCGACCGTACCGCGGGATCACATCACAACCAATGTAGTTAATAAAATGACTCCTATTTTTATACCAGATTTGAACTCCTATGAACTATTTGCCATTTAACATACTGATAACACAGTATTCTTACAAAATATTTACCACACGATGCGTCGCTACAAATTTTTTTTTTCGCCGAAAGGATTATGATACAATTAATTATTATTGAGAGGAGAATGCCATCCAATCTGTGGCGCCCCCGGGTACTTAATATTTTGGGTTAAGGTTATGTTCTAGAAAAAGTGCCGCGACATGCAGCGAGACGAGTTCGTTTACTAGAACATAATCTCTGATAGTCGAGAGACATTCATGCGTTGAAACACATTTAATGGTTCGTCCACATGCAGAACACAGTACACACCACCATATTATGAGTACATGTATGTCCATGACTTCAAATATAACTTCATAGTTTAATAAAGTTTTTCTTCATAGCCTTTCTCAAATCAACCATGGCTTAGACTACCGCTAGGATTTAAGAATGAAAAATAGAAAAGACTATGCAGACGAGCGCGTCAGGCGACGCGAATCGCGCTCGACACAAATGCACCGCTCGTCGCGCGACACGCGGTGCCTTTGTGTCGCGCAAGTCTTTACCGGCCTTAAAACGTTTGTTATAATGCACTTCTAAATGATTCGATTATTATTTTAATTAAATAATTGACGGAAGAATGGACAAAAAGACAGCTGAATAATATAAATCTGTTATTTTGTCTATTCTTCCGTCGACAGAACCCGATCTTGTTACGCGTGCAGGTGAACATTTGATTCTGGGAAAAAAACTTCTGTTTACTTCATATTTATGTATCAGTTATTTTTCTACCTTCCATAATATTCATTAACATCGCAGTTTTAACTCGTTAGACCCGATAGAAACTGAAGAGAAAATCACACGATCACAAAAGGTTTTCTCACCGGAAGAAGAGACAAAGTGACCGATTGTTGTCTATTCTTCCGTCGACAAAACTCGTTTTTATGGTGGTCATGCTACGCGTGCAGTTTTGAATTTTGAGAAAAACGACCTGAAAGGTCCGTTCCCCATACATTAAAAGAGTTCTCGTTTTCTGACAGCGCTGCCATACAATATACTCGATTGGTTCTGTCAAACTTGATGTTTCCTCCTCAAACCCTAACATGAAACCTAATTTATCTAGAATTTTAACAATTCAACATTAGAATGTTCTGTAGCATTGACATTAGAAACCGAAATGCTTTTTATTACTTCAATTGAGTTACAAAATTGCTTTGGTTGGCGCTAACCCCTGTTAAACCATTCATTGCTAATAACCAAATTCATTAATTTGAAACGTGTTGTTGAATAGTTGAAGGACTTAAGGTGATATACGAGGGAGCGTTTTTATGTTCGCGGAATGGGGGATAAGGAGTGGAAATAAAAAAACCAAATTATTTTTCCTTTTCAATATATTCACCTGCAAGACGGATACATTTTTCAGATCTTTCAATTAGTTTATTTATACCCTCATAAAAAAAAGTTTTCTCTTTGTCTTCAAAATACGCCGAAACTGCTTCCTTGACTTCATCATCGGTGGATTTTTTTTTACCCCGCAGCTCTTTTTTCATTTTTGGAAACAGGTAATAATCACTCGGGCCTGGTCTGGGCTGTAGGGTGGGTGATTCAAAATATCGAAGCCCACTTTATGCAGGGCAACCAACGCAACGCGGCTCTTGTGGACGGGCGCGTTGGCGTGCAAAAGCAACACACCTTTCGTCAATTTTCCCCGTCTTTTCTCTTTAATGGCTTATTTTAGTCGCTCTTATATTGAAGCGTAGTATTCTCCGGTTATAGAAACACCTTTATCTTTGTAATCAATCAATAACATTCCTTCAGAGTCCCAAAAAACCGTTGCCATGAGTTTCCCAGCCGACTGTGACACCTTAAACTTCTTGGGAGGTGCTGAGCCCTTTTTATGCCACTGCATGGAGTCTTGTTTCGACTCAGGTTCATAATGATGAACCCAAGTTTCATCTCCAGTAACAATTCGACTCAATACAGCATCCTTGTCTTCATTACAGAGGTCCAAAAATGCACGTGAACACTCTACGCGCTGTTGTTTTTGCGGCGGCGTGAGCATTCTCGGCACCCATCTTGCACTGACCTTAGTCATGCCAAGATGATCGTGCAGGATTTTAAAAATGGTTGTATCGGATACTCCAACCATTTCTGCGAGTTGTTTCTTCTTTAGTCGAGCATCGTCGAGTACAATTTTCTCAACTTGTTGGATGAGTTCTGGCGTGGTCACCTCGGTGCTCCTGCCCGGCCTCGGGTCGTCTTCAAGGGATTCACTGCCTTGTTTAAATAAACTGTGCCACTTGTAAACCATGGTTTTTCCTGGACAAGAGTCACCAAAAACCAATGACATCTCATTCAGTATAGTCGCAACTGATTTTCCTTGCTTGGTAAGGAACTTTATAACGGCACGATATTCGATTTTTTCCATATTTCACTTTTCACTCCCGATTATGTTGCTTGGAAACCTCGTATTTATACTAATTATGAGTCACTGAACACGTTACGACCCTAATGAGCCTAACCCCCCCTACAACCCTCTCATTCCGCGAACTTAAAAACGCACCCTCGTATTTCTTCTTGAAATTGTGGATTTGGAAGATGCTGAAGCTTTTCGGAAGGATGTAGTCAAAGTCAGGGCTCGATACAGTGAAAATTGGCATAAAAGGGAGGAAGTTTATGACCTGTAGTGAGATGAACAAGTGTGTGGACGATGATTATATTAAAGATGAAGAATTCCAATGCAAAATTAACATTCATTTGGTCTTCACACTCCTTTTATATTGTTGCTTTGGACAAAAATTTACTTAAATTATACGGAATACCCTGGTAAACGTCATAATAGTGTTGCTGGTTGCGAGAGAATGGGAGTCAGGCCTGTGGCTTCAGGCACTATGGCATCCACCATAGGCACTATGATGGATGATTCATCGTTTCGGCACGTGTCTCCGCTTGGGCGCACCTTGTGTTGCACCGCATTGGTGACACTGCGGTGAACATGGCAAATTCTTACTTTTCTCATAATTTTATTATGTACAACTACTTATTTTTGTAATAATTTTATTATGTACATCATAAAAAAATTAAATACTTAGTTTTAAACGGCCTACTATATACATTAGAATGAAGTTCCTTTCGGCGGCCGCGAGAGAAAGTGTGGCGCAGGGGAGCATTATTTTATTTTAGCACGAGCAGTAATAACCAGTCTCTGTGCCAATTATGGTGATTACCGAAATCTAGGGGGCTTTATGGCAATATCAAACTTAATGTCGAGGCCGGTCTTGCTCCAAGGCTCAAACATGAATCACAATCAAATACCAACTAACTACATGGTATACTTATAATAACATCACACCTGTATTCCCCGAAGGGTAAGTCAGACGTGTACCTGTAGTACACCCACATTTTGCCAGTATGTTTCAGTCCCGTTCAGTGTCAGTATGTTGCAAGATATTCAAAATTATTTTAAAGTGTGTGCAAAATAGCTATAGCTCTTTATATTAGCAATAAAATAAAATCAGCTGATGATAAAATAAAAACTACCTGGCAAATAATAAATAGCAAATGATTATATAAAGCAAATGATAATGAAACAGGTAGGAAAAACAACGTAATATTGAATTTAATTTAGAGACTGCACGTGGCCCCATCAACTTAAATGTAGAATATAGCTCAGGAATATGAATACTTTTTTTGTTAATATTCCACTTAAAGCTACTGAAGCTTTAAATTACGCGCTTTCTGCTGCCTTTACAAACCCCCCCAAGCTATTATAAAAGCTTTTAAAGATCTTAAAATTAAATCAACAGTAGATTTCTGGGGAATATCTGTAAAAGTCTGTAGATCTCTCATCGAAACTTTAGCGCCCTATTTACTTAAATATTTAACATCAGTGAAGACCAAGGAGTCTTTCCGGATCTTATGAAACATCGTAAAATGATCCCATTGTTCAAATCCGGTGATAGTAAAGAGCTCAATAATAATAGGCCCGTGTCAATTCTGCCAGTTTTCAAAAGTTGATGCTCAATCAAATGCTACGTCACTTTAATAAAAACTCCATCTTTCATGAATATCAATACGGTTTCACTAAAGGTCGTTGTACCACTGACGACGGTGTCACCCTAATAAAGAACATTTTTAACGCCTGGGAGGAATCACAAGATGCTATTGGAACCTTTTGCGACCTCTCTAAGGCGTTCGATTGCGTAAACCATGAGACACTTCTGCTGAAACTAGAGCAGTATGGGATTAAGAATGCAGCTCTTGATTTGATAAGATCATACCTGAAAGATAGAAAGGTAAAAGTACAAGTAAACGGCATAAACTCATTAGGGTCTGAAATGACAATGGGCGTTCCTCAAGGTTCTATATTGGGTCCATTCCTCTTTTTAGTTTACACTAATGATTAACCCCAGTTACTACAAAATCAACCGAAGATGGTGTTATTTGCAGATGTCACTTCATTGATCTTTAAAATAGACCAAAGGTCACAAAATCTTGACGAATTGAATTACTATTCTTCAGGTCCATTTGATTGGTTTACGGTTAATAATTTGGTACTAAATGAGAAAAAAAAACAAATGCATTGGATTTAAATCACCTAATGTTAGAAGTTGCGAAAGTGACATCATATTGAACGTTGAAAAACTGGAATTTATTAATCAGACGGTTTTCCTAGGAATCACGCTAGACGAGAAGTTACAATGGGGACCTCATATAACATCTCTCGCGGGGCGACTTAGCTCGGCCGCGTATGCTGTTAGAAAGATGAGACCGTTAACAGACGTAGAAACCGCGCGTTTGGTTTATTTTAGCTACTTCCACAGCATTATGTCATACGGCATTTTATGGGGGGTCGGGCTGCTGACATTGAATCCATCCTTAGTTTGCAAAAGAGAGCTGTCAGAGCCATTTACAATCTACGTCGCCGCGAATCTCTTAGGGAACTATTTAAGAAGATTAATATAATGACGGTACCTTGCCAGTTCATTTATGATAATGTTATGTTACATAAAAGAAAAAATCTGCATCTTTTTAATAAAACAAGTGATAGACATAATATTAACACTAGAAATTAAAATAAAATAGAACAACAATTTTTCAGACTTTCTAAAGTATACACATCTTTTATGGGGCACTGTGTTAAATGTAACAACAAAATACCTTGAGATATATTGCAATTAAATGAAAGAAAGTTTAAAACACTTTGTAAACAAGCATATTACAAATTAGAGGATTATATCCTAGATAAGAATGCTTGGAAACATGCTGGTCCTGCTTCATAGGACAATCTAGAGACTAGACAAAATCATACTAGTTTCTTATTGTATTGTATAATTTTTTATTTTTATTGTACTCACACACTGACTTATTCCTAGTTAATATTTTAGGAAAATCATATACAAGCTTACTTCTTTCGCAATGTTTGCAAATATGTGAGCATCGTGTACCTCACGTGATTTATTTATCTGTCTTGGCTTATTTTAAAATATTTTTACCTATTTGTGGTATAGTATTTATATTCTGGGTGCATCGTTTTCACGTATAAAAATATAATTAATGGACGCAAAATATTGTTAAACATTTTAAAAGAGTAACGGTGCAGTGTCTTGCCCCTTCTTCTCCATACAAAACTACCTTTTGGAAGGGGCGCCTAGAATCAATTCCCATTAAATGAAAATGTTGACGTTCTAAAGTGCCTTTTAGTGCCTATTTGAAATAAAAGCTTTGACTTTGACTTCCCTTGTAGTAGATGGTCCGTCAACCGGGCACAAATCCAGACTCCGGGCTGATACTACTAAGGAATATCCGAATAACACCTTGTCCGACCCGGGAATCGATCCCAAGACCGCTCAGCAGTAGCACTTGCAACCACCAAAGCAGTAAAGTAGTAATAGTAATCTAACTAAAGTAATAGTTTTTTATGCTATAAAACATAATACTCTAGGCTTATTCTCTGCATTGCCCATTGCTACTCTAATAAGAAAACTCGACCACGACTAGTCTACCCCGACAACTCTACCCCGTTAAATAGACCCCGACAACACGACCTCGGCAACTTGACTCCGACAACTCAATCCCGTCCAATCGGCTCCGACATGGCATAACATAATAGCACAATCAGCCTTTTATATTCCCAAATTACTGCTAGGACACAGTCCTTTTTCCAGTGAGAGGAAGAAGGCCTTAACCACCAACGCGGACCCAGTGCGAGTTGGAAGATATCAAATGTCTACGAATTTTTGGTTCTAGTACATTGTTTCCTCACGATGTTTTCTTCATCGTTTTGAGAGCAATGGTGATAAAATAATTTACAACAAAGTAGAGCGCCTATCTTGGTTGAACCTGCGACCTACAACTGATAAGCCGATGATATACCGATGCCCCTGGGCAACCGCTGTTGGGCCGACATGGGATCGGGAACAATATTTAAACCCTTACTAATTTTAACATGACGCCATCAGTTTGCATGAAGGACTGCCAGTAAGACCGCAAACGGTTCGCTTACCAGTTTAGGGTTCCGTAACTACTTAACTTACGAAAAATAATAAAATTAACAACAGACATTTATAACAATAATATGATTACATTGTAATAACATTCGGTTAGAAACTTTATAAGTACCGACGCAAAACTTGTGGTAATACGAAAGGCAGAATGTATTCGAGACCTTTGCTTGTTTGTATTTGTATATAAAACTAGTTGTACGTGCCCGGTGTCGCCCGGGGTGAATTTTTCATACAAAAATAGCGTCCAAATTTCCGACCGTCCCGGTGGATTTTCCAAAAAATCTAACATACAAACCTTGTCCTGTTCATTTCAAACACAACAAAAAAGAATAAGCAAAAAGGTGCAACCGCTTTGAAGTGATGCGAGGGCAAACACTATTCATTGGAATATTAAGTCATCATAAAGTAGTTATTGCAAAAGTGTTATTAAGTACAAAATAATATTATGAAAATCTGAAACCTCCAGCGTACTTTGTAACTTCTTTAAGTAATTGTTTTAAAAAAAAAGTTATAAACTAGTAACACTAGGGCCATGGGGTCCGAGTGACCACTTAATTTTTCGAGACATCGCCAAGCTGATGGTCTCACTCTTCTCGTGACCGTCGGCTGGCCTATTTTTTTGAATCAAAGAAGCACAGCATTTACATGTATGGCAATCACGTCTGCCAGCCTTTTGAGCACTTTTCCTGTTGACAGCGATGGCCTTTAATTCTCTCCCTTCCTTTTTATGTGCTTTTACATACCAATTATTATTATTAAATCGCAGCGCGCTGTCTGTGGTGGCGGGCCACGGGCGCGGCTCCCGCCTCCGACCTACTGCACGCCCGACCCTCGCACGCTTTTCGTGTGTTGACATCCATATTTAAAGTAAAATGAATTAAACCCGCCACACTGCCGTCCCGACCCGAAACCGCTGTGTGTTTGTTGAGCTTAAAACCTATGTTAATCGAAGGGCAATTGCCATCTTATAATTGTATTGTATGACAGCAAAACTGTCCATCCAAAAAAAGTTATAATTAACGACATGATGAAACCGGAATCAGTCACATTATGCCATAAAAATCATCTTACCACTTTATTTAAGGGCCGCCAAACTAAAAATAAACATATTTTGATATGATGTAACCTAAAAATACTTACTACAATTATAACGACATCAGATTTTGTCCAAAGAACCTAGAGGTGAAGGTGAGCAGGATAGAATGGTAATTAATTACCCTATAATAAAAAGAAATAAAAGTGTCGAGGCCGAATTTTGTCAAGACATAGGTCAAATGCGACCAAGACACGTATTTACTACTGTCGAGTGAGCAGTGGCGGTGGTTACGACCGTGACTTACAATTTGTGGTTCGAACCCAGACAGGCGCTTTACTTTGTGTAATAATTTCATCACCACTGCTCTCAAAACGGTGAAGGAAAACATCGTGATGAAACCGGCATGTCGTGGAACCAAAAATTCGAAGACATGTGACATCTATCAACCCGCACTGGGCCTGCGTGATGGATTATGGCCCACTCCCTCTCACAAAGAGAAGGCGTGTCCTAGAGCAGTCATTTGGGAAAATTATTGCTGCTTTTTTTGTCACACAATATATTGATAAGATCTTACGATTAAGGTTCTTGCGTGGCGTGCAAACATCTTGTCAGTTATTAAAAGAAGTATGTGAAGTCAACAATCGTATGTTGCGTCCGAATGGTGAATAAGCCTCAGTTGCTGATAAGGGTACCAGTGCTCGCCGGCAGTGGTAATGTGTATAAAGCTGTGACATAGTTCGAACACATATCTTCGATTTTTTTTGCCGTATTTTTAATAACAAAGAACATTAAACGGCAACATAATTGTGAATTTGTGACTGATTCCGGCTTCTTGATGTCGGTTTTTTTTTCGGATGGACATTTCAGTTTCGCTGTCATACAATAAAATTATAAATTAACTTGGCTATGGTCCTTTTTTTTATAAATGGCATCTCGCAGGTCAACCTATGAGGTTGTCGTCTGCTCAGACGGACTTGTTGGCTATGGTCCTTCGATAAACATTGGTTTTAAAGTGCTTTAAGGGTGGGTGGGTTTCCATATATTTTTGAGCATTGTTCTTTTAGGAGTAATGTATCGTGTTTTCCGCAATCAAAAGACACACCTTGGGCTGAACACAGAGACAGGTTGCAGAAGATCTTCTTCTTGGGGCTCTTCCTACCCGTTAGAAATGTTTATTTTTATTTTAAATCAGGTATCTATCGTACAACGTCCAAAAAATATTTTTTTAAAGGATAATAATATAAAACACTTGCCTGCTTATCTAGTTTAGTTACATTTATCTTATCTGGTGTGAATAGACTCATATCAATGACGAACACCTACTCGATACGTTTGGAGAAAGACTACGTATAATGTTACTCTTTAATGTAATATAACATAACATCACCCCTTGTTTCCCCGAAGGGATGGGCAGAGGTGCACCTATAGTACACCCACATTTCGCCAGTTATGTTTAGGTCCCATGTAATAGGGGGCGAGCCTATTGTCTTCAACTGGCCACAAATACAGACTTCGGGCTACTACTGAGAAATTCCAATAACGCGTTGCAGGACCTGGTAATCGAACCCAGGATTTTATGCTAACTTACATAAAAATAAAATGCTCTTTTTCGTTAGCCAGTGCATCGCTTGCGTGAGAACGGCTTGACGATTTGGCTATTATCTTTCTTATTTTTTTTTTATATAGTCTGAATTAGATTTTTATTGAAAGCAGATTCCGAAAAAAAAACAGAAACTGAACGTCCTTTTTTCTATGGGATTTTTGGATGATCTATTGAAATTTAGACAACTATGACAACGTCTATCGGGTCAGCTCGTGTAAAATAAACAAAAAAAAAACTTATCTCAAAACTCTCAGTGAACGTGATAATGTAAACTAGTTTCATCACTTTAAGTACAGTCTAAATATATTACTATGGATAGTTTGGCAATAATATCTTATTTTATGATTCATTCTTAAATAAATATCTGTTATCAAGAAGACAGCAAATATACGTGAGACACTCAGAAAGTTTTGCGAAAATGTTCCCTAGGTAAATATTTTATTTATTTAATCTTTTCAAAGTACTCGCCACTAGCCTCTATACAAAGTTTCATGCGTCAAACCAGTTTTCGAAACACTTTTTCAGTCCGCCTTAGATACCTCGTTTAAAGCCTGCTCTAACGCTGACAGCGCATCTTCCGGCGACAAAAATTGTATCCCTTTGAGCTGATATTTATTTTCGGGAAGAAAGAAGTCACACGGTGCTAGGTCAGAGCTGTAAAGAGGGTGACCCAGGAGTTTGACCGGCGTGCTGTCCAGGAAATCCCTCGTTTTGAGATCGGTATGTGAAGGCGCCTTGTCGTGGTGGAGCATTAGCCCGAGGAGCCCTGTGTTTAGTCGCTTGTTGCTCACACCAGAGAAAACTTCTGCCAAGCATTTGGTAGTATACCATTCAGCGTTAATGATAAATGATTTTTCTGTAAGTAGGTTTGTACAAACACTTTTACACGTCAAACATTTTCTTTAAAACCAGATGAGGTCGGCGTTTCCTATCTGACTACTCTGAGAAGAAAGGCCGAAACAAACTCAGAGGTCACAGTCTCTTTTAAAGTTCAGACATAATCTTGGTCAGATCATGGGAAGACCATGTGGATTGATGCTTCTTTGGTTCCGTAAAGGAATTAACACCAAGTAGCCAGTCAAATTGAAAAAGCTCGCGAACAAAATCTTCCCCCGCTTCTAGATCGCTTCACTTTGGTAGGCGTTGATTCGTTTTGAAACACCCAAACCGTCGACTAGCGCTTCGTTTCTGGACCGTATTGATAAATCCAAGACTCATCACCTGTAATGATGTCGTAAACACGGCGAGACGAGCCTGCTTCAAATTTGTTTATCATAATATATCAAGGCACCATTCCACCCGGGCCTGCTTCTGAGCACAGGTGAGGATGTGCGGCACCCAACTATCCTCTTTACGCGAAGATGCATGTGTAGAATTTCGTGAAGGCTTCCCGATCCAACTTGCACTTTGTGCTGAATCTCTTGATACGTAGCTCGCCTATTGTCTTGGATTACATTTTTCACTGCTAGCACGTTTTCTTCCGTAACAGCCGTCAAAGGGTGACCACTTCTTTCTGCATCTCCCAAAGTTAATTGAACGCAATTGAATTCGTTATACCAACGATACACGGTTGCCTCAGAAGGGCCTTCATCCATGAATGCCATTTGAAGACTATCGTACGATTCGTCCGGTTTCAGGCGACACTTGAAATCGGCTCAGATCCATTTTCTATGAGACATGATAATTTAAATTTGCTCGCAAACCATGTGGAGGGAAATTTTGAAATTGGAACCTATTTTTACTTACAAATAATCATATTTTCAAAATAGACTATAAATGTCCAGACTCTCATACAAAAAAAAAAAATTTCGCAATACTTTCTGAGTGGCCTGGTATATGATCATCTGCAGAAGGCATATACAAAATACAAGTAGCGGCACAAATGTTACATCGAAGAAATACCAAAACTATCTGACGAAACAAGCGACACCCAAATAAGGTTACCCCCGCATCGGAGATGTTTCACTTCTCGGAACGTGTACATATCGTAAATATCTGCCTACCCAGTTCAGTTCAGAGGAATATTGATACCTCTTTGCAGGGCTTAGAGCCGGTACCAAAAGTACCGGTATCAGATAGGTACCGGTTTCAGTCACCTTCCGGTACTCCACCTACCTCAAACTCTAAACATTGATTTTAAATAAACCAATTACAGGCACTTTTGTCAAGGGGTCGGTCAGTCAGAAATATGAAGCTAGGAGCCCATTCCAAAGCGTAGTAGGTACCCATGGCAAGAAAGGGCAAGAAACTACATGGACACTCTTTTAAATAAGATTGTTGTTGAAATTATACATGTGAGAACGATGTTTAAAGACGTGCACGTTAAAGGCGTCCGTAATGAAAAACATACAAAACAAAAAAATACAATACGGATGAAGTAAACAACCGTGGCAGGCAAGAGTTGACCAGTCCCCACTGACGGCGTCCGTTCACGAACATGATGTATGGACCAGCACCATTCAGCTCAACCATTTTGAAGGAAACTTAATACTCAAGTGTCTCGCTGGTGATCCAACACACAGGCGTGTGTGTTGGATCACCAGCGAGACATTTGAGTGAGCGTGACATACTCTCAGCTGTCTCAGCCGACAGGGCACATTCAAGTCAATGAAAGACGTACCCATTAAATGGTAGCTTTATAGTAGGTACATACATAGTGCTCACACATGTGCTTTGCAATTATACAATATTAAAAGATTGAATTTATACAGTGCAAATATAGTTTTTACAATCTTCAGCAGCTCCAACAGTATTTTCGAATTCTAATCAATTAGTATATGCGCCCTTGTGGAGCAGAACCAGCGTTGAGCCAAGCATTTTTGTCAGAGATATAATCCCCCAACTTATAATATGCTTGGCTGAAGATACAAGTTTTAAACTTTGCAGTACGTGGGGAGGTATATTATTGTAACATTTTAAACAGTACCCCATGAAGGATGATTCTACTTTAGCTAATCTGAAACCTGGTTGAACTAATTGGTCCCTATTTCTAGTCCTACAGTTGTGTCTTTCGCCTCTTTTACTGAAAAGATTTAAATTTTTCCTCAGGTACATTATGTTTTCATAAATATGTATATTGACAAGGCACGGTCATGATGTTAATACGAGTATCTTTAATTTTTGCCTGCGAAGGCCATACATTGCTCTGATGGCTCTTTTTTGCAGAATAAAAATAGACTCGATATAAGATACCGTAAGACGTGATACTATGAAAGTAACTGAAATAGACTAGCCTCGCCGTATCTACATTAGTAAATTGACGGAATTTTCTTATATCATTTGCTGCTGAACTTAGCCGTCCTGCCAGAGATGTTAAATGAGGACCCCATTCAAGCCTTGAGTCGAACGTGATCCCCAAGAAAACCGTGTTATCAACGAATTCTAGTTTCTCTATATTCAATACTATGTCACAATCACTACTTTTTACATTCGGCAAAGCAAAGCTTATGCATTTTTGTTTTTTTCCCATTTAATACTAAATTATTAGCAGTAAACCAATTTTGTACCTGCAGTAGGGCGTTATTTACGTCGTCAAGATTTGATGCACGTATACTTATCTTAATAATTAAGGAAGTGTCGTCAGCAAATAACACCATTTGCGGTTGGTTTTTTAATAGTAACAGGTGCCGGTACCAAAATTCAGGTACCCAGCGCGTACCACAAACATCATATTTGTACGAGGAACCTCGTACGTTTGCCAAAAAAAGGAAAGTTAATAGATTTCCTTTTTACTTACTAATCATCTGTTTTCTCATTCTCACTTACGGACATTTTTGTTTGATACAGGTACAGTAACAATACTGATAAGAAATACCAATAGTACAGGTACTACGTCTCACACCAAGGTCAATGGTACCGGGGGTCCAAAAATACCGGTATTTCAAACCCTTTTCTTCAATTTTCATTGATAAAAAAAAACATCTGATATCACTTTACTTTGCAAGCATAAAAACCTTAAGCCGGCAATACATGTTGGCCAAGCCTCAGCCAACGCGAGCGTAGGCAAATTGATGCAAGGCAGGCCTTTGATTTGGGCAGAAAAACCGACACTGCAGGGCGAGCATGGCCTACTGTGACATGTCATGAGTCACGCTATTTATCACATCTTGGGCGATAAAAACGTTATGTCTTTTAAGCTAGCACGGAGGCGAGAGATAATTCTCTCGACATGTGATATAACTTCTTGACGTTTAATTGGGACTCTTTATGTCTTATTTGTTAATACGGGCGTAGACATTTTATCACAAAAGTCACACTTTGACTGATGGTTATGAAAATGTATCACATTCGGTTAAAGGTTGTGATAAATAAATTGATATTGGGTGGTTCTCTGTAAAGACGTTTTCAGCCCGAACATGGTTGTCCGGTCATATTAATATTCTTTCTATTTAAAAAAAAATATAACTAAGGAATAGAAAAGTAATCGTTTATTCATAGATGCTAAAAAGCCCATTGAATTTATAACTGATTTTCGAGATATTAGCCTTTTTCGGAAAAATTGTTGCAGGGGACTGTTGACTTTAACAGAGGCCTGAAAACCAAATAATACATAAATATAATCATTTACTTTACTAGTCCTTAGACTAGAAAAGTAATCGTTTATTAATAAGTGCTAAAAAGCACATTGAATTAATAGCAAATTTTCGAGATAGTAGCCTTTTTCAGAAAATGGTTGCAGGGGACTGTTATTTTAATTATTTTGCTTCATTTGAGCAAACATTAACTAAAATTTAAAACAGCAAAACACTTGGCAAAG
Source organism: Dasypolia templi (assembly GCA_963555695.1). Lineage (NCBI taxonomy): Eukaryota > Metazoa > Arthropoda > Insecta > Lepidoptera > Noctuidae > Dasypolia > Dasypolia templi. Next base: position 10,168,812 of record OY743157.1, read on the forward strand.
CAAAGTTGGTTATAGCTTACAGTTAAAATTTAAATTAACCTGAGAAGTTTACTTAAAACTAATGAGACTTTTAAATAGCAGTATTTTATATAGACATGAGGAACGTGAAATCACAGTACGATACCATAACAATAAAATAATAATAAAAGTAAAAACTCTTAAAACGAGAGCACTAACGCTCAAAGATTATTATCTGGGAGTTTTATTATCTTCCTATTATGTATTATGCTTATGCTCGCCCCTTATGCTCTATGCTCATGTGGAGTCATATCTTTGGCAAGTTTTCTATGACCTTTAACTTTTTTTTCTTGTATTTTAACATCTCCTTTTCTTTTATCTCTTCCCTCTGTTGATGTTTTATTTTTATTATGTTAGCTTAGACGTTCCGCATCTCTCTTTTCCTGTAATAATTCCTCTCTGGATAGCTTTTGTTTTTTAGGAGGCATGTCTAACTAGCCTGCAACACTAATGGGGTATGAATAACTTTTAAAGTTATTTCAAAAGAGAAATTGTTGTTGAATCTGCACAGTCCCCTGGAATGAAAGACAGTCCCCTGCCACATTACAAAGTAGGGGACTGTGTATTTTGACTAAATCGTGGAATATCAAGAAAACTATCATAATATATTTAGTTTACAACAAAGACGGTTAGAAAAATATGTATATTCTTTAGAAAGACGTGACGTGCGTGTGTAATCAATGAATAAGAAAACAACCAAATTAAAAAGTTGTTAAACTTTATGAACTACACTCATACACACTTATTATTTTGTTTGGTCGCATATTCAGATGGCCATAGTCATTTAAACTTTTTTTAATTTACTGTGTCACATTATGAAGTCGGCAACAAGAAAGGTTGTGTCTCATGTCGTATCTCTTGATTATGTCACATAGTTGACCCGTGCTAGCATTTAAGACAAATTGTAAGACATGACATAAATTGTCTCATCTTGTCACAAACATCTTGGGTAGGCCCTTGCTCGCCCCGCTGATCCGAAGTGAGACGAGTCGTAGCGAGCGATCCCGAGTGGTGGCGAGGCAGGCCAAACGAGCCGATACGTTGGCGCGAGACGTTGTTTATTTTGTAAATATATACAAAAATGTATCAATTTCGCCATGGATCTCAACGGGAACACAATAGAATGTGTTCGTAAACATACTTGTTTCGACGAGCCTAGTGACAAGAACTTTAAAATGGCGTTTTGAAATGTGTTGCAGTTTGGACAGTATATTCCATCGGTCTTCTAAATACCCGCCATTTGTGTGTCAATAATCCCACAAGCGTACTCGACAACACGCCTTGCTCGGCATAGTCATTAAAAACATTGTAGCACTGCACTCTTGAAAAGAGTCTTATTAGATAGGTTTTGAGTCCAAATCCTTCTTCGCATATTAATGCACGAGAAACGTGATCATCTGTAACTGGTTTTGAAGGCAATAACATTTTATCGCCAATAAATTCCTGATAAAATCTTGAATTTTCAAAAAAACCTTACCGCAATGGCGACCATAACTTCCGATTTCGCCTTTCGTTTTGACAGGTCAGCCACGTTCATTGCGTTCTAATCGTTGTTGAGCAGACGAATTTTTCAAATTATGGAGCAAATTATGGAGCAAATTATGGATTAAGAATTTCTTTCTAAACCCTCGGATTGTGATATAGGCGGGTATCACATCTCTAAGCGAAACCATGGCAACAAAGTCGCAGTAGTTCCGCCATGGCCTGTCCGTTGTACGACAATCGAAACAGAAGCGAAACTGCCTGTTCTAAAGCACAAATTTGATTATGATTTCGCCGATCTGCTCGGAAGTCAGCAGCCTAATTGCGTAACACATTTTCGTAAACGGTAACGACTACCTAATCTATTGTATTTTGACAGTTCAACAACATTAATTGCGTTATTTACATTGTTGAGCAGAATTTTATATCGAACTTATGAAGCAATGGATTAGCAATCTGTTTTAAAACGATTCTGATTCAGATTGATTGTGTATTACGCAATTAGGGTACAGGTGCTCGGCCCGCTATTTAGTTGCAGTGCCGCATTTGTTTCGCACGTATCCGTGGCAGTCGACTTGTTTTTTTTTTTTTTTTTGCTATGTTGTTTCTTTCGTTACTTATGATTTTGTAAATGGGCGTTGATTTTACGGAAAACTAATCTAAGAGGTTCGAAGTAGACCTGTGTTTTTAAGTCGAAATGGACGACATTTTGCTCCGATTGCTACAATTCAATTGACTCTCATGATGTTCCGCTAATGTAGTAATGTTCCCATAATGTAGTAATGTTTCTTAGCGGAATTCCATAATTATTATGCGGAGGAGGTGTGCTAAGGCCCTTAAAGTGTATTACGCAATTAGGGTGCAGATTAGTAAAATGCCACAAGATTAGTCGAATATCATTTTTATTTACAATAGTCTGTAATGATGTGAATGCTTACTCAATTCAATCAGATAATGCAAAATCTACAAAGATCTGCTCGGAGAATATCACAGAATTAATTAGTAATATACCACAAAACTTCTTGTCAAACACTTGACTTGTACACTCACAAACTAAAATCATACAAACTGTCAATATTTCATTCTCATGTGTCTTACTTCTCCTACGCCACTATAATGTTGATTATTTGTCATGTTGTTTTTTATATATAAATAAAATACATTAACTCACGCCTTCTCATGGGGTAGGCAGAAACTACGACGAACGGACAGACTGACGAAGTTGCACCATAAGTGTTACAATTTTACCATTTAGATACGAAAAACTGAATAGCCTTGATTGTTAAACTCATCCTCGTGTTTTCTTATCGCAAAATAAATACTAATATTGATTTTTTGTAACCATGAAAATGGTTTTCCACAGCTGAAATACCTGATTATATCTGATACCGTCCTGGCCTCCTGACCTCCAAATTTTATTGGAATCTAACTGGCCCGACGGACGTTGTTCTGTTCTTATTTCAGTATTTTTTTTAAATTCCGATAGAAAATGCACTTTCAGTTTTTCTCTGAATTTTCCAATTTTCACGAGAACTTTTTTTTTATTTCCATTAAAACCTGATTTGTACCTACGAACATTTCAGATACCTTTTTTTTGAACCTGTTAGAGTGAACAAAACAAACAACAACAAAATTAACTCAAATTGGTTTTAGGTTTTTCGCTAGTAATTTTAAATAGTCTCTCGTAATAGAAACAAGCCAAGAAAAAAACACTGCCCGTCTTGGGAATAGAACCCACCCAGTACGCTTAACAGTTAAGCTTGCGCGAGATGAATGAGGCATGTCTTGTTATTTCTCATTAGGTTCATCAATCGCCATGATATACACTTGGGAGCAAATAAATCGAGCCACTACCTTTTTTCACGTAAAATGGTAAATATTTTTGGGAATATGGAACGTATCAATTCGAACTATATATCGCCTAAAAGTTAAGTTAATAACTTTTAAATAACCTTTAAATTATTGAATAATAACCTTATTGAATGATAAATTATTGGCTCTGCAAGAAAAATGGTAATTTTGATAGAAAATTTAGTAGGGCTAAAACAGTCCATAAAAACAATAAAAACAAAATTATTGCAAAAAAATATTCTTAATAACTGGTATTACCCCCCCGTGCCCTGATGCATTCTTGTAGCCTATTAGTCATCGATCTGATCTGAGTTACGATGACATATTGTGGTATGTTCTCCCACTCTTCAAGCACAGCGACTTTAAGCTCGGGAATGGATGAAACAGCGGGAACCCTGGCTCGGATTCTCCGTTTTAGCTCGTCCCATAGGTGTTCGATCGGGTTCAAATCGGGACTTCGTGCTGGCCATACCATTTGTTGAATCCCGATCGCAGACAAGTATTCCGTAACGATCTGCGCGGTATGAGGTCTCGCATTGTCATGCATAAACAAGAAATTTTCTCCGACAAAACCAGCATACGGCATTACGTGGTCTTCAAGAATGTCAGTTATGTATCGGTCAGCTGTTAATCCACGTCTACCACTGCCATCGTTGGCGGGGTCGACGAACACAAGTTCCGTTTTTCCGTCTAGAGAAATTCCTCCCCACACCATACAAGAACCACCACCAAAACTCACAGTTTCTCGAATGCAACATTGGGCAAATCTTTCACCAGGACGTCTATACACTCGGTTTCTCCCGTCATTGCTAAAAAGACAGATTCTTGACTCGTCAGATAACAAAACTGACCTCCAGTCTTCTAACTTTCAATTAATGTGTTCTCGAGCAAACTCCAAGCGAGATCGGCGATGAGCTACAGTCAATTTTGGGCCAGTTGCTGGTTTGTGTGATGTTAAATTTCGTTCCTTTAGTCTTCGTCTCACTGTCCACCTACTGATTGCGACACCTCGAACGTCACGTAACGCTTGCCTGTAGCTGAACATCATTAAGTCCACGGTCGCGCAACGAATTGGTTGCAATAAAGCGGTCGTCACGTTCTGTTGTTGCCCGTGGTCGCCCAGTTCCAGGTCGCCGAACAAAAGCACCAGTCTCCAGATACCTGCGGTATACCCGCTGTACCTTTGAACGACTCAAATGAAGTCTGCGTGCCACTTCACTTTGTCCGTGTCCAACCTCAAGTAAAGCTACAACTTGGGCAGCTTCCGTCGGTGTAGTATCCATTTTATCAGGTTATTTTGATTACACAGACACAGATAAAGACAACAATAACAAGTAATATGGGTATGATTAACAAAAACCTCAAATTTAATCTTTTCTTAACAGAGTACAATAAAAATGTCATAGGCAAATTAAATGCGATAATTTTATTCTACCCTTTAAACTTTAATTAAAATGAAATTTTGACAACTAACTACCCTCATTGTAAAGGTTATTAAATACCCTTTTAGGCGATATATGTGTCGAATCGATGCGTTCCATAATACCAAAAATAATAACCATAATGCGTGAAAAAGGAAGTGGCTCGATTTATTTGCTCCCAAGTGTATGTCATTCAAATAAGAAGCGGGGCTTATTATGTTTTGTCGTTCCTAATCGTACCCTAGTTACTAAACCGTATATAACAGATATTGTATATATAACTTGAGCGCAAGTTCTTATGGTTCTTCCGTCCGGTCTGTTACACCCAATTTGAAATTTAGGACACGTATGAATTTCTTTGACCCAAAAATTGACGTTTGACGTAAATAAATGAATTTTCGTTACACATCTAACTTCAATTGGTGAATTTGAAATTCGTTTTTTTAAGTTTTGAAAACTGTACCGTGTGGGACATCAAATAGGGCTTGTTGTTAGGGTCTCGTTCTTTTTTTAATAAAAAAATAAATTTAAAAAAAGTGTTAAGAGCTATTTAAGAAGTTAGACCCTTATTACGAAACCACAGAATAACATTTTGAAAACCAAATATAGAAAATAATTCTTTGATTATAAATTCCAGGACAACCCACAACAAGAAGTTTATGGTCTTAAAATAACATGGTGAATCTCTAATTGTTATGCGTACAAACTTACATTTAACATATTTTAGCGCGGGTTCAACTCGCACTTGTCTATTTTTTTCAAAGTTTAAAGAGGACTTATTTACATATTTTTAACCGCCTTTAAAAAAGAGAAGGTTTATTAACTGAATAGGGTCAGTCCAGCCATCCTTACCGGCGTCACACGCAGACTGCATAAGTCTCCGATTTTGCTGAAATTTCACGAGAGGATGGTACCCATATTGTACTAAATAGTAGCCTCAATTGATAAAAAGTGTACGTCTTGGGATTAGAAAAAAAAAACAGGAAGGAGTCTGTGGCGTATACGCCACGGACGGTGCATTTTTTTTCTAGAAGTTAGAGATGCACAATTTACACCAAAGAATAGTACCTAAACAAAATCCGACGAAAACTCAATATAACACGATAACGTGCAAGAAACAGCCTCAATATTTAACCTAAAAACGCAGCACCCAGAAAAAAAAACATTTTTAGTATGATTCTTTTATCCTAAAGAATTGTACTTATTTCACGCCTCACAAAAACGTAATTATGTTACAGAAACATGCAATACTTTAGGAGATAACGCAAATAAAAATCAAACTCATCATCGCCAACACAGACCTAGCAATCTTTGTAATACCTAGATGTGACAGTTAAATTTTATGTGTACTGAACTATCTTGTTGTGGTGGTTGTTACTACATTTTATTCTAAAAGAAATAAATATACAGCACTATTGTAATCAACAGGTACCCCATTTGTGTAAAACACTATCAATCAGAATCTGAATAATTGTGAAGGATATTGCTAATCCATTGCTTAATATGTTCGATAAATGTGTCTGCTCAACAACGTAAAAAACGCATGATTGTTGTTGAACTGTCAAAATGAAAACAATTCCTACCGTTAGTGTTTTACGCAATTACCCCGCAGGTTATGGGCAAACTGACTTTTTAATATCTAGCAATTGGTTAACTAAATTATAACACATCTTTATTTCGTTCGTTCACCTTCCGAAATATAAAAGCTTTTGTATAATGGTTCGGTATCATGTACAAAATCCATGGTAACGGGTTGCATGTCGATGTTCCTGTATATTACAGAAGAAGTCGCATAGAAAGAGATAATACATACAGTATTAATTCATAATCCTCCTTAAAAACTAAGTATTAGTAAACAACACGATACAGTGACACATGTAACTGACAGCAGTGAACTACGTAAGGACAGTCCTCTCTGACAGCAATCATTTTCAGAACACTGTTATGGCTTGCCATAACTCGAGCCACCATCGTTGCTGCGCGCTTGCGCATTATTGTGTAAAAACAATCTACCCGCCGCTGCAAACATCCCTGACCCACTGCAACGCCATGACAACCCTATCAGTGTTCTCAGTAGCACCATATCGTCCGTGTAACTTAAATTATTGACACAGACATCGTCATTGTGACAACTGTTATGATGACTGCTACGCGCCTCCATCGGAGCATTCTTATACAAATTGAAGAGGCCAAGGGTGGCTAACCCTGCTGTCTGACTCCGCACTTCAATTGATACCGCTCCGACAGTACACCTGCCCACCGAACATTGTGGACCTGGTTTCCATACAAATGCTTGAAGATAACTTATATTCTCTATAGGCAAGCTTATAAATTCAAGTTCATTCCATAATATATCGTAGGAAACTAGATCAAAAACCCTAGACAGATCGAGGAAGCAAGCGAAAACAGGTGCCCATTTTTGTGTAGTACCTACCGGCCTGCTTGAGACACAGAACTGCACTTTCCGTAGAAAGTCCTGGCCTAGTTGATCGCTGAGTCGCTGATTGTTTACACTGCGGCACGAATACTCGTTTGTAGCAGCGACAAGGGGTATCGGGAAGTACTCGCTCAGAAATGATCGCGCACTCACTGCTTGTTACTCGCCAACTCGATATTAGGAGGTAGGTCTACTCGCTTCTCGGTGATCGTCGGCGGTGATACAGGTGCCTTATCTGGGGGTTATCAGGATTTGCTTGTTTTGGAATCAATTTAGAATGTTCAAATTAGTATCTATTTAGGTCCTGAAAAATATAGATTAGTATTTCGCAAAATAAATGTACATCTGTTAACAAAAGAGTGTGCCTCGATATAGTAAAACGTTACATTGTTTTATGAAATTGTATAAATATAAAAAACATGATATTTGTAAAGAAAAAATTTTTAACTTTAAAACTGTCACGAAGAATGAATAGCAATAATTTAAATAATCTTTCTATCTCCACGTAATTTCTGAACGCATCCGTTAAATTTTAACACAGGCAAGGCTAGCTTCATTCTGATTGGCTGTTGGTCTGGCATCCCCCGCCATAAATTTTAATGTGAAAATCAGTAAGAACGTGTTTTTTTCTACATTTTCGTTACAGAACATGATATACCATTTCATTATAGGAAAAGGCAAAAAGATTACAGACAAATTCTAAAAAAGCATAAATATGTAAAGCCAGATAAATATAAAAAACAGAGTTATCAATTTGACAAAAGTTAAGGAAAATATCAAAAAGATGAAATAAATTTATACAGAGGAAGATAAAGATGAGCCACGAGCAAAATGGAGACAAGCACTAAAAAGGAAACTTTTTTTATATGAATTAAATAGGAAAATGTATATTCCCTTGTTATAGTTTAGGACTATTTCGTAACAACCTTTTCGTAACGTACTTTTATTTTGAGAACATGATACATTTTTGTTCTGGTTCTTGTTATTTTTAATATTCAAAGTAATTAAATCGGGTTAAAAATTGAGATTCGATAAATTATAGCTGTAGCAGTAGGTACGTCACTTGACAATAAAGTACGGCAATTGTTCCTTCATACTAGCAGTCAATATTTTCAGATAGTCATTAGCGGTTCCAAACGTCAAAATCAAAAGAATATGGTTACATAAGCGAAACAGTAAGAACATTTTTAGCCTATTCTACTTAATAAATATCCTAAGGTTAAATAAGTTATTTAGAAGTTAGTTATTTCTCAACAAGAAATTACAATGAACGTTATTTACAAATATTTCACTTACTTGAGAACAATTTAAATCCATCTGTGAGATTGGTTGTCAGTACATTCATAATAAATTTTAGTCAAAATTCAACGACATTTTAAATCAACATCTTACATTCAGGATTATTGAAAATTCTGCTGCTAAGGCCTTCTTGCGCGTTCATGGGTTATCCTAAATAACTCGGGAGTTAACACCTAACTCAGGTTTAATCAAATAATTTACCTTGTGCCACCAAGAGTTGAGGTAAACCTAGAGTTAGACTTCTAAATAATAACCCCACCGATGTGGGAGAGTTAAGTGCGATTTCACCAATGAAACTGAATGCGATCAGAACTTTAAAACCCCGTTCAAGAGCTATCAGTGTCAATAATAAGAGCCATCCGGAAATAGGAGCGTCGCGACAACGCGACACTTAGGAACCACGTGTCGCGCTACGAGCTGTGCCTTATGTCGCGCTTTCGCGTGGCGCCTGTATGCTGGGAGCCTTTACTCTGAGTTAGTATTAGTAATGTTAAAATAAATTTACGTTATGTGGTAGATAATGCTGATAACTTATTACTGATTTCATATTGTTCGACGTTGGAGTAAGTGAAAATTTGGTACTTTATCAGCAAGCAATATATTCATGAACTCATGTAAAAATAAATACAAATTAATCGTAATGTAGTGTAAAAGAGATGGATAATTTCCGTTCATTGTTCATTCATTAATTTTTGGTCGGATAACATATCAGGGCACAAACATACACTCAGCGGCACGGAATCTTGGCCAAGCTCGTATTTCGCGATAGCAAAAGCTTTAAGTTTTTCTAATGAATGTTGATGATTTTGTAAAAATCTCACCGTGCAGACAGGCGTGGAGTGAGCTGTCAGTGTCATCCCGTCTCGTTCAATCCCGAGCATCAGTGGCACTGACAGCTCACACCACGCTCACTTCACCTAAGTTTTCACGGTCAGATGGTTACAGAATAGCACCACTGGTATGTCAAAAAATGTTTACACTTAGTTCAAGAGGGTAATCCATTCTGTTTGAGTGTACCATGACGTAATATTTTTTTTGTTTGCAATGAATCGGTTCATTTGAGCAATGAAGTTGCAGTTTGAAATTTGTGTGTTTAATGTTTACTGATAGGATATTCAGTTATTGTGATTTTGTGTTTTAATTCAAAACTAAAGGTACTTTAAAACCAAAAAAATATGCCATTAACACCAGCACAGGTTGCACAAGCCGCAGCATTAATCGGCGAAGGGCTGACAAAGCGTGAAGTTACTGTCTTGCTTAACGTATCACGTTCATCAATGCAGTACATACTGAAACGGTGTCATAATTTATTTTTTTGGATTGTTTTTAATTATGTTTTGCTGCACTCTGGACGCTTTTAACGTGTACGGTTTTTGCACATCGTTCTCACCTATAGTGTCAACATTAATTATGTTACTAATATATTTGTAACAACAATATTATTTAAAAGAGTGTCCATGGAGTTTCTTGCCCGTTCTTCTCCATAGGAACCTGTAGCCTGTAAATGGTTTTATTGAAATAAATGCTTTGAGTTTGAGTTTGAATGAAGGAAGTGGATTTAAAAGCTCGTAGACCAGCACGAGGTCCAGAACTTCTCACACAGCACCGAGTAACTTAACTTCAGTTTGCACGAGAACACGTCAACTGGACCCACGAGCCATTGCTCGAATAGAATTGTGTACTCCAGACGGTCGGGAGCAAGTGTGGAGAAGAAGAGGAGAGCAGTTTTTAAACATAACCAATACGCAAACTGTGAGCTTTCGTGAAGGGTCCATAATGGTATGCGAAGGAAGAAGTTCCGACGAACGTACAGAGGTGGTTAGCGTCGACAACTGGTTAACTGCAATTCGGTACGGAACGGTCGAGGAGGTCCTACAGGAACATGTAGTGCCTTATTCGGGGTTCATTGGACATGAACAACTCCTCCTAATGAATGCAAGATAATGCACGCTTACACGTCGCAAATTGCGTAGAAGACCTTCAAGAACTCCAATTTTTGCACACCGGTCGGTGTGCAACGGCCAGCCCGTAGCCCGGGCTTAAATCCAATAAAGCATATCTTGGACATGTACAGAAGAAAGATAAAAATGACTTCAAACCTGCCTCAAACTCTTAACCAGCTCCGAAATGCAGCACTTGCCGCTTGGGACAGCACACCGCAAGTGGATGTCAGAAACGTCATCCAAAGCATGCCAGATTGAATGCAGTTTCGAATTTAACTGTTGGAGTAGTGATCTTTTCATAAGAGACGCTTATTGAGTGAATATACCCTTAATTTATTGTAAAAAACATATTAAAATGCAAATAATTGACAAATACACAAGTGGCCAAGTTTCCGTGCCGGTGAGTGTATTATGTTTCGTCGATTGAACTGCAATGTTCCCAACTCAGAAACACAAATATCAGGGTAACTAACCCAGTGTTACTTTTGTGTTAGTTACTTAACTCCGAGTTAACAAACTCTTCGTTTTTTCATTTAACCTGCACCCAATTAAGACGCAATTGCGTAACAAACATAAATTACAATCTGAATCATTTTGAAGTATATTGCTAATCCATTGCTTAATATGTTCGAAAAAAAATGTCTGCTCAACAACGGTAATAACGCAATGAAAGTTTTTGAAGTGTCAAAACGAAAGCGATTACTACTGATAGTGTGTTACGCAATTACCCCGCTGACTAAACGTGCAACTGGGCCTTAATACGTTGCATGTGGGCCTTAATAGGTCGTTAATGTCATTGCTAAAGTTAAAAAAACACTTAACGTTTGACTGCTTGAAAGATGTTATTATACTCTTAAGTTTTTAATGAAAAATCTCTGTAATGATTAAAAAGATGTCATAAATGTCAATAATTTTACATGAATAGTAAATCTGTAAATCGGCTTAATATTTTAACATGAAATTAAATTGACTCGGAATCAATTTACTAAAATAACAGGTACATTTTATAAAACTTTCCTGTACACTACCTACGTTTCTAGTTTTGGTCTCAGCAGACATAATAAATATATATCGAGAGTAAGCACTGGTGGCGCGGGAGCAAGCGACGCACAAATGACCATGTGAAAAACAGCTTGTCCATAGGTCGAAACCCGTAGCCTGCCAGTATTATTTGTGAATGAATAAACGCCTAATGGTACAACACTGATACACTCACTGATTCTTACATATTATTCTTAACGAACCCGGCAATCACAATAAATATGACAGATTAGATTGTACACACATATTTAATTTTATTACAACTATAGATGACAGAACCTAAGAAACCTATACTTCATGTTTTCAGCATATGTTCATGTATCACTTATCAGTATACCAAAACGTAAAAAAAGAATCACGAGAAATATTCACTAGTTGAGAATTTAACTTTCAACGTCGTCGAACTATTAAGCTAAGCTATTTATTTTGATAAGTTGACTAAAATTGTCGTTCTTAAGCCCAAATAGGCAAAGGGAACCATATAGTGTTAGTATGAACTAAGCCTATGATAATAAACGCAATAACTTAAAAATACAATAATTATACATTAATTGACTACATGAACATGTGTACGCACATGTCTGCTAGCCCAGAGCCTGATAAATGGTCCATCAACCTTGTCAGCCAGTGTAGCTAAAATACTTTTAGGGCTACCCCAGAATCTCCGCAGAATCGATTCACACCGTTTGTGCATGATGGCATGAAAGCCTCTATTCGCGCTTCCGCATACATGCCCGATGGACTGATAAACCGAGGGTGCCTCAACAATATCCTCACCACATCTCATTTATTCGTACACCCACAAGCTGTACGAATAAAACGAGTGGCAGTAGGCTCTGAAGAGACACTAAGAATACCGTATGAATTTAGTATTGTGGAATGGTTTTGAGCTAGAAATTTCAAAAATAAACGATTTGTAAATGGTTTCAGATAATTAATATTTTAATTTAATATTTTTGATCAATAATTGCGTTAAAATAAATCCATTGGTCACTTTATATGGAACGCGCATCAGAGCGCTACACGTCGCTACTTCCAGACGACAGTTTCAAATTGTAATAACTAGACAACACACCGGAGCGGTGTTCGGTGCAGTGTGATAACAGCAAGACTCAGAAAAAAAATCTATCGAAGATCATCCAGATTACCTAAGAAACGTGTATAATAATGCGTCTGTAATACGCGTCCGCGTGTGTCATAATGAAAAATAATACAACAATATGGAAAATAAAATATAATTTATATAATTAAGTAGTAGTAGTAGGTATTATATAGTTAAGTAGCAGTTGTAGTTAATAAAAAATTGGACTTAAGCCTGTTAAGCCGCCCGATGGTTTTAGGCGAGTTTTTGTTTGTAAAAAATCAAAATTGCGCATTTTAGACGCCAATAAGTAAATATTTAGAAAAAGGGTGTTGCCATGTGGGGTATCAAAATAAACGAGCTTGCAGAAGGGGTTCCAAAAACACAACACGCTGAAAGGAAGAAAATAAAAAAGCTTGTTATGCAGTCCGGTGCAGTTGGTGGCAGTTATTTTAGTTGAATCTCAGATTTGAAGCCACTAGTGCTTCAGACTGTTTGTTATTTTGTTTGATTCTTAGTATACTCGAAAAATCGTAACGGTTGGATGCATTTTTAAATACGAGGTGTCCATTAACTTGCCGTGTTATGGTTATGGGCTGGATTACGTTTTTATAATGTCATTAGCTGACCCCGCAAACGTTGTTTTTTTTTGTTTTGTTATGTTAAAAATAGATGTTGGCCGATTCTCAGACCTACCAGATATGCACACAAAATTTCATACAAATCGGTCCAGCCGTTTCGGAGGAGTTTGGAAACAAACATTGCGACACGAGAATTTTATGTAGGTATGTGGTAGATAATTGCGGATTTAAGACGTCATCAAGAAACAAATTTAAAAAATGTAGCTTGGTTAAGCCACAAATTATTTGTGAGGTAACGAAATAAAGGGTTTTTTTTGGGGTCTTCCGCTCTGGGTGGAGCGCTAGGGGGTGTCAGGCTTTTACTGACTAAAACCCACACGTGCTCCTTCAGCCAGGGCCACGATATCTCTTTCGAACAACCCGCGACCCTGGCAAGCATCGGCCCTAACGGACCCCGTCAATTGGTACTGACATCTCCATGAGGCGGGCGTGGAACACGATGCGCTGTCGAACCGGGCCTGGTCGTTACCGGACGGCGAGCTACTCATTACTGCTTCGCAGGAGGTGACAGCTTCCTATTCGCTCTCACTCCGTACCATAGCCTGCCTGGACCAGGGCCCGACACGAAAGATCGCCTCCGTGAGGTCACGGCGGTGCTCCGCCCAAGCTGGGCAGACCTCCACCGTATGCTCCACCGTGTCCTCCGGACGATCCACACAAGCCCGCGCCTACGGTGGCCGGGAATACGCTTGCGAATCCCAGGGCAAGCCCAGGGCGTCTCCTGCGGCTACTACGGGCGTGAGGGCGCAAGGTTCTCTCCCTCACGCGCTCCGACTCCTCCTTCGCGAGCAAACTGCTTCGCAGAAGGAGGTGAAGGCTTCCTCAAAAACGATGAAGATGACACCCATAACGAAAATGTTGCCTCTTTTTACTCCCGAAAAACACACAAATTACACCCTCACTTTAGATAGATTAATACAGTAATAATGTGTCCACCGTTAAATAAAACCTATTATAAAAAACAATCCAACCCACTTGTATAAAAATAAAAAACACTACAAACTGCAAATAACTTTAATTTGGAAAGTCATTGAAGAAATATTTGAAAGTCGGTAAAAAGTTTAAATCTTTTAATTGTGGAAACTACAAAACAAAAATCCGTGTACTACTTTAAATTGATGCATAGCATTTTTTTCACATATCGCACAATAACCCCAAGTCAGAATAGGTAGGTATACTGTTCGTCATTGAGGAGTTCCGTGACTGTAGGGTTTCTTTGCAGCCCATGATCAGTTGACCAGTTGTTAGGAACTCAAACAACTACTGGTATCATCTTCCATACCATTAGGTACCCATTCACAAAACAATAATCCTCCGAGTAAATTGCTTGTGTGACATACGGACTGGATTTTTTAAGAGTTCCGTTTCTATGTGCCATTTGGCTACGGAGCCCTTAAAACACAGACTTTAAAAATGAAGAAATCCTCAATTCGTCATTGAGGACTTCTTCATTTTTAAAGTCTGTTATAAAGAAGCCTCAAAGAATCTTAAGTTTTTCTTCAAAAGATTCGGGAGAGAACTGAGTGAGGACTTATGAGAACTAAAATAGAATGAGACGAGACCTCTAGAATGAATTCCAGAACCAAATATTTCAAGACCCAAGTATAGACTACTGAACTCCAGAACAACATCTACCTAAAAAACTACTATAATTACGACAATGTTACACAAAAATATCAATTTAGTTCAAAAACTTAGTGTTAATAAAGGTATGAGTGTCACTCTTCTGTGGAAAATCTCAACACCACGTGTAAAAAATTGACGGCACTTGCTTAATGCTTTGTACAATTGAATTTTTAAATCGAGGTGAAAATAATTTGATGAAAAAAAGTTGTTATGATTTAAATGAATAAATAATCTGACATTGCATTTTAAAACGCTCAGAAGTTACGAACAATCAATTATTATTATCTTACATTATCACCACTTTTTATTTGAAGTTCTTTCATCGCCACAAATCTACCACCAATCTAAATCGATTTTCATAACATTATGATCATTAACATCACTTTTTTAAACAACAACGTTAACTTTATGACGTGTTATTTATTATTGTTACCACATATATTCGTTAGTACCATTTGGTGTCAAAAGATGTCAGCACGTGTATGTGCATTACTTAATGAAAAGTTCTTCATGAACACTTTAAATTGATGAAATGAAGTGAAATTTATTCGCAAGAATTGTAGTATATTAAAGATGGTCAGATTTTTACAATTTCTAAACAATTCGCTAAAACTAGCATGCAAAATTTATGTTACATTAATTATTAAATGAATCTAATAAAAATTCGTACATTCATGGAAATGATTAAAAACTAGATTTAATGTCAATTACCTATTTGTCCAGTTATCATATAATATATGTCAGCGTGAATCTTTCAAGTCTTATGATGCTTAATATCTTTTGATAGCTGAAACATTGACTGCGATGAAACAAAAACTAATAATTACTCCAAGTTATACGGAATATTTAAGTATAAAAAAGGTAACCACATTGGTTTCGCCCTTTGACGTGATCGCGGAGTACGCTGTACAGCCGAGGGGTTAAACTCTCACATCCAGACCAACTGACAAAAAATCCAAAAATTATAGAAATGGCATCTGTCAGTTATCCTTTAACACCCCAACATATTTTTTTTATTTTCTATGTACAGAAACGCGTCGTCGCCTCGGGAATGGAATATTTCCACTGTTCCTGTCATATTAAAATCTTTTTAATTGAAAACTCCTTGGTTTTAAAAATAGAAATCATTTATTTATTTATTAAAAAAAAGATTCTCGGTCTTGTCACAAGGTTTTGTCAAATTGTTTAGTCGTTGAGCAAATAGAATTGACTCGAGAAAATTCAAGAGCGATGATTTATTATGACTTTCGAAGTGGTTTAACACAAAAGCAGTGTGTTGACCGGATGATTTCTGCATTTGGTGATGAAGCCCCATCCAAAACCACAATTTATCGCTGGTTTGCTGAATTTCAACGTGGACGTGTCAAGCTCAGTGATGATCCCCGTCAAGGTCGTCCAAAAACTGCAGTCACCCAAGAAAACGTTGATGCTGTGCGTAAGCTGATTGAGGAAGATCGACATGTGACATACCGCGAAATTCAGGCAACTTTAGACATTGGCATGAGTCAAATACAAATAATCTTGCATGAACAATTAGGTGTAAAAAAGTTGTTTTCCCGATGGATACCGCATTCGCTTTGTGAAGAGCAAAAAGCGGCTCGCGTTACTTGGTGCATCAGAACTCTCGAAAGATTCCTCGCAGGATCCTCAAATGCTGTATACAACATCGTATCAGGTGACGAATCCTGGATATACGCGTACGAACCCGAAACAAAATCCAGTCACGAGTTTGGGTGTTTGAAAATGAGTTAAAGCCAACAAAAATTGTTCGTTCACGGAGTGTTGCAAAAAAATGGTGGCCACGTTTGTCTCCGGCCATGTTACGACTATTCCTCTTGAGGGACAAAGAACGGTTAATGCAGAATGGTATTCTAGCATTTGTTTGCCACAGGTCGCTTTTGAACTCCGTAAAGAGAACTGCAACCGCCGCATCATCCTCCATCACGACAATGCGAGTTCTCACACCGCACACAGAACAAAAGAGTTTTTAGAGCAAGAAAACATAGAATTATTAGACCATCCGCCGTACAGCCCCGACCTAAGCCCTAATGATTTCTATAAAGATAAAAATAAAGAATAAATTGCGTGGACAGATATTTTCATCACCTGAAGAAGCTGTGGACGCCTACAAAACGGCCATTTTGGAGACCCCAACTTCCGAATGGAATGGTTGCTTTAATGATTGGTTCCATCGTATGGAAAAATGTGTCAACATTCGCGGAAAATACTTCGAAAACCAATAAATACATTTTCAAATAGTAACGTTGTGTTACTTCCTTGATTCCCGAAATTTTCAGTGACGCCCTCGTATGGATAGAAACACGCTAGTGATTGACTATATCGGAAAGATATCGATTGTTCCATTTATTGTTATATTAAATTTTTTGTGGGGTCCTGATAGTAAAATAAATAAAAAAACTATAGGTAACGATAAAAATAGAATATTAAATAAACAGTATGTCGCAACAAGAAATATTAATAGGTAATCATTTTAATAATAAATTATTTAATCAAAATGAGTAAAAAACATAATTTGTATCTTCCAACCGGATTATAACGGTTAACAAATTGAACAATAAACCACCAGCCAAACAGCAATATGTTCATTAGGCAATTGGGATTCGAAGTGGCCCTTCACAAGTCCGAGGCCATGTGTTTTCATGGTCCTCGGAACGCGCCACAGTCGGGTTTCCAGATAACGGCAGGAGGGGTTAACATCGGCTTCGAGTCGACGATGTAGTACCTGGGACTCATCCTCGACAGCCAGTGGAACTTCGTGGGGCATTACCGACGTTTGGCTCCTGCGCAATCTAAGGGGCCCAAACGCCCGTACCACTCTCGAGTCGTGGCATCTGCATCATCCACCCGTACATTTGTTTAAGCCGCGCCCCGCGATAGGCGCCGCTGAAACGCTGTCGCGAACCGCTCGGTAAACACCTGAACTGGTAAACAACTGAACGCTGATCGCGTTCAGTTTTAGTGGTAAAATTCGACCTATGTAAGTCGGAACATTTAGGCCCGCTTGAACCACAAATCACATAACGTGTTAAGAGCTAAACGTATTTAAAAAAAGTGTCAATCGTTTTATGATGACAGCTAGACAGAATTTTGTCATTTGTGGTGCAAGCGGGTTTTAGTGTGTCTGGTGGTTTTCAAAAGTTGTTATTGTGCAATTGATAACAGCTATTTTAAATAACCAGAAACCGTTTTACACGTTGTTTCATTCAACAAGCTAAGAAGATCATTTTCTAAGGTACTGGAGAGTATTATTTTAATACAAGTCAATGTGAATAGTTAGTTAAACTTTCCATGTTCATATGAAACCTTAAGGTCTACGCTTATGTATATGCACTGCTCCGTAAAATATTAATAAAAATGTAATGTATGTTTTTGCAATTTTTTGTGTATTATTTTAATACAATTCAATGTGACTAGTTAGTTAAACTTCAAATCTATAAAAAATATAAGTAAGTACATACTTTGATGCGGCCAATGAAAATTAAAAGTCAAACAGTATCACAACAAGCGGTAACGGTAACACACATCTATCTCTATCTACTGCAACTTTCTGTTTACTGTTCATTGCATATGTTATTTTGAGGTGGCAAAAGCGCTCTGATTTCACGTGACATATTAATGGTTGAACAATATGTATTTATTACTAGCAGAAAAAAATAAAGAATCGTACGTTATATCTTATGTAAACTAACGGAATTTAGAGTCACGGTTGGGTTACCAAACGTGACACTACTCTCTCTAGGTTAGGTTCCTAATTTGCTAATCGCAACATAGAGATTAGATAATGTTATTACTAACTTGAAAACATTTCTTTACAGTGGCGGGGAAGATAGCTCAAGCAATACTTGTCCAATAGCTGCCTCTGCGGCTGCACCCGCTACGTGGCGTGGTACAAATGACAGTGCTACAGAGTATTGTCGCCGTGGTAACACGCCCGCTGCGTACGGCAGGTACCAGCGCAACAACTCAACTGCGCCTTATTCTACACCGCCCTCTAATGTTGAAAGGTACTTATTTAAAGCAGCTAAATTACCGCTTCCTTTCAACCGCGGCATTCGCTGAATAAGTAGAAACAAAACTCTTTAAGAAATAATTACCCGACGAAAACAGAAACTCGAAACATTTTTTATTCTAATACCCAAGCTCTAAGCTCTTAAACTAATGTTAGAAACTAAATTTGAGGCGGCGCCTAACAAATAATCAACAAAAATCATTTAAGCTGCCATCATTTTACTTAGCGCCCTTTTGTTTGTTTGGCGCCAACTCTAATTTGCATTAATTCTGAAAAAAAAAAATGTTTTTCGTTTAATATTTTTCGCTTTGTCTTTTTTCGTCGGTTTAATTTTTGTTAAAAACTTTTTTTCGTTCTTTGTTTCCTTTTCAAATAAGAACTTTTATCGAAAGCCTTCCGTCTCCATCTTCAGATCGTCGATTTTGGTCATACTCCAGCTAGGTCTAAAGTTCTCATCAAGATTAATGAAATAAGCGGAAACACGATGAAGACCCTATGTTAACTGTTGAGGAGCTCTCTCAACTGTCTTCTGTCTCCATCAGATCGACACCAGGTCTCTATCATGATGTAGTGTCATCAGATCTTTATTATGTGTGCCAAGTTTCAACAGAATCGGTTCAAAGTTCAGTAGATGGAAAATCAATCAATCCCTATTTTTCTACCCTTGTGCGTTTCAGCTGTCACCGAGAACGAGATGACGGCGTGGCGGCGCACAGTGGAACGAATGTATGGGAGAGGTTGGACGTAGACATCTCCGAAAAAAAAGAGTTAAAGTATGCCATCTTATTCGATTACCTAATGCCTTCATAACTTGTGCTTATAAATTTCATCATAACTCTCATATTTCGGAAGCTATTTGAGAAAATGTGATATTTTACTATGAAAATGAGTGTATCGAGCTCTCTCCCTCCTGATTCCGGCCTTGTATCAAGTAGCGGTCTCTAATATCATAATGCTAATACTAATAGCTATATTTAATACTAAGACACATGGTGCGCCAAATGTGAACTATCTGGGATAAAAGACAACGAAAACTAAAAAAAAAAAAAAACCATTTGTATTTATGTACTTTAAAACTGCAGACAGACGTATTTAGAAATCATATATAAATTTATTATAAATATTATATACTGTTTTTTAAAATCTTGTGTATTATTTACAAAAAAAAAATCACAAGAACAGATGAGAGTATGACTCTTTTCACATAATATTTTATTTATATATGTTTTACAATAACGATAAAAACATTGTATTTTAGATATAAGTTGATAAGAAAATAATAAATTACCTAGTTTAATTAATAGTACAATAAATAATTAAGATGAAAGCTCTAATTTACTAAGTTACACATTTTAAAACAATAGCAACATTTAATTATCATCGTCATCATCATCATCATCAATTAATTCAAATTCAGAATCGATATCCGCTAAATAATTTATGTTAACAAATTCGATAAAACTTTTCTCAGAATCCGTAAGCTCATAAAATTCCTTAAAAGAAGGTTTTTTACAAACTTATTTACTTTTGGACGAATGCTTGTAACAAGTGGATCAGAAGACAGTAAAAGATTGTGCATAATATCTTCATTGCATGAGATACTGCTATGCTTTCGAGAATGCCCCTCTCTGTATTTTCGAAAATCTTTATTTCTAGCCTCAGATGCCTCTTCGGATAGAAAACCAATGGGTACAATTGACAAGTTCTGAACTATGTCTGGCCCATGCATTAAAATTTTATGAAGCGAAGAAGGCATATAATACCATGGGTATAACTCCACGTAAAGCTTAGCAGTATCAAAGCAGAACTCTCGGAATTTAGTTACGTTGATCTTCTCTCCTGATGAAATACACTGCAAGATCACACAGATTTTTCTTAAAAGCATAGCGTCTATTCCGGTCAGTTCAGCAGATTTAGTGTAGTTTTCAAAAATTCCGGCCACTGAATTGCAGCCTGTAGCCAAATCTCATGTTTCGTCTGAAACTTATCTTCCAGACTGTGTCTATTTTGCATAAACGCGGTAGCAAAATCGACGACACCAGTCTTTTAAACTTGTAGTTATAGTCGCGTAAATCTTTATGTGCGCGTGCGCATAAAGTCAAAATATCAAAATCAAAATATTTTATTTCACATAAACCTACATGGGCACTTATGAAACGTCAGATTCTAGGTGCACGGTTCCAATTGGTCGTTTCCTACGGAGAAGAGCCGGCAAGAAACTCCACTCCTCCACTCTTTTAAAAATATTTGTCTTTTACAATGTTTTTTAATTACAGTGTTAATAGGTATGGGAGGACAGTGTAGGTCAACTGTCAACAAGTACCATATGTTAAACAAATAGACAATGGTATATAAATTTACAATCCATAAGGCCTACGACGTTCTCACATTTACAAAATATAAAATAATCTAATAAAGTAAAATCAAAAACTAATTAAAAATTGTAGGTATATAGTGTCAAATAATGAAAATATTATGTCAGAGTTTGTAAAAGTCAATATATAATAAAAAATAAAAATGAAACACCATTATTTGGGAGCAGTTATTAGAAATTTACATAGTGATGCCGTTTATGAGGTACCAGGGAAGCCACATGTGCAGAGGGAATTGTTGCCAAACTTTCTTGTCTTCGACGTAGTCTTTAATCTTATAGTACGCTTTTTTTATAAGGACACGTTTGATGTGGGTTTTGAACTTTCCATCGCTAAGTTCTGTAACCGACTTTGGCAACTTGTTATAAAAGCGGATACTGTTTATCAGAAATGATTTGCTTGTTTTAGTTAATCTAAATTTGGGTAAAGCAACGTGAAGATCAAGATTTGTATTAAAATTTGGAAAATACATTGCGAGTTTAGCGTGGCTATAACGAGGTTTAAATCAACACTGATTTTAAAGTCACTAATAGTGACCTATTCATATTTAATCGGGGTACCCTCATTTGTTAAATGTTGCAAGGTAATTCGTTTGAAAATGATGCATGCTAAATTAGCGTATTAAGAGCCATTTAGTAATTAAATAATAGCAATCTTCTTATCAGTAATCACTAGTGCATCAGTTTTATATGTAAACTTTAAGGTTTACATATAAAACTGATGCACTAGTGATTACTGATAAGTCCCTAATCACATCTCCTAATTAGCTTATATCTTCTCTAATTGGCTGCTCAGAAATGTTATTGTAATAAGGTAAACCTTTAGAAAAACGGTTTTAATCAACAAAATAAACAAAAATAATATTTTTGTGTTATAAAATAAACGTCACTCTTTATCCCAGAAAGTGCACATTTGGCGCACCATGTGTCTTAGTATTAAATATAGCTATTAGTATTAGCATTATGATATTAGAGACCGCTACTTGAAACAAGGCCGGAATCAGGAGAGAGAGAGCTCGATACACTCATTTTCATAGTAAAATATCACATTTTCTCAAATTACTCCCGAAATATGGTTATGAAGAAATTTACAAGCACAAGTTATGAAGGCATTAGGTAATCGAATAAGTTGGCATGTCTATGTCCAACCTCTGCCATACATTCGTTCCACTGTGCGGCGCCGAAGTAGCAATAATACATTTACTATGCATGTGTCCACCGCACTTCCGTTACCCGAGCGCCGGTAACCTTGCCGCCGATGTTTCGAGTATTTCGTACCGCTAGAACTCGGTCCGATACGTTAGATCTTGTCCACACACTACCGTCGAACCGGCGCACAGTGGTCTGAAAATCGAGCTCCATACTCATAGAAACTTAAAGTCAGGTATAAAAAAAAATGGAATGTTTCTGATATAACTCCCTTAATATATAAATGTATTGTGAGAAAAAAAATGTTTTGTGTTTTTTTGTATGGGAGAAAACACTGAAAGTTGATTATTTTCGAACTGAAAGGAACTGAAGGGCTGGTACTCACATGAGTTATTGAACCTCATACGTGATCAAGATGACATACAATTCATGCACCTTTCGGTGCCGCTTTGCGCGTAGGAAATGTTAAAATGTTGAATTTAGGTTCTGAGATATATTCATTTTACGTCATAAAATGAAACTGCCGACCGCTTTTCATATATTTTAGTTAGTTAAATGTCCTTAGCAGGCCAAGACCTTTTTAATGACAATAATAGAAATGTATACCAGAGACATTCCATTTTTTTTAAAATCCTTAATATTAAGTTTCTATGAGTATGGAGCTCGATTTTCAGACCACTGTGCGGGGCGGCACCGTTTACCCGACTTTTGTTTTGTCTATCATCTTATGTAATCATAACATATTGTACCGCCGGTGGACGGCCTTAACGGTCGGCGTCACCGAGACGCCGTTTGATTCGAATAATCTCGTTTCTCGGTGATGTCTCAGTGACGGCTGCGGTGGACATACGACCTTAATGGTGATTTAATTTTACAATTTCGAAGTATACCCAAAACCCAAAAAAATAATCGTTATATCGAACCACCTTCAAGGATATGATAGTGTGACCCATTTGCAACAATTAACCACCCCAGCCTAGGCGAAAATGAATGGAATTCGAAAGAAAACCCAATATTCATGTATTTTTTAAACTTTCCCCAGAATTTGTCACTAAATATCACTTTTCTCTAAACTCTCAAATTGAATTGCCTTCGTTGCTATTTATTCCATTGGGTACCTATTTCTTTAACACACCTTGCGATGTAACCAAAAAAAGTTAAAGGAAGAAGTTTACAACACATTTTCATAAATCATCTAAACTCGGAAATAAAAATCGAGAACAAAATTGTAAACAAATTTGCCAATTTTCTAATAATGACCTCACTTGTGTAGTTTGTTGAAAAGTACCTACTGTATAATAAAGTGTAAACAGGTAAAATATAAGATTGCGCACAGTTTTCAGTTTTAAAGTGACATAAACTACGACCCAAAAGTAAATTAAACCTGTTTGTAATTAAATCGTACAAAAGTAGTTTATGAAACTGTTGCTGATTGAGGGGTATTAAAACATGGCGAGGTTTTAATAGTATCACACGAGTGTTTTAATGTGCAGTTTCGTTCACAATTTTATCTACTCTCATACATTGGGATTAAACCTACTAAAATATTTTTTTTTTCTTCACAATCACTGATATCAGACATTTGCAAGAATTAAAAAAAGCCACGAATTTCAGTACAACAAAAAGTAAGAACGGCGCCAAACCCCAGCACATCACCGTACGTAAAAGCGTGTGGTGACACTTATAGGTAAAAGTTGGAATCATAAACTGTTTTGTAATGCTATAAAAATATCGCGCACAACATATGCGTTCCATTACAAAAAATAATTGATCGAAACTCCTTGGGTGATATTTTAACTTCTTGGATTTGCCCTGTATCGTAATGGTACAAAAATATGTTTTATAACATTATTTTGATAAAGAAAAATGTTATAGGTAATATGATTCTCATAATTGAAATTATACGATATGAGAGTAGATCAATTATTTTTATTATTCTGGCCATAAGGCAGAAGAGAGACTTTCAAATATTATTTTAGATTTAAGTCTCGTAGACACTGGCTCGACGCCACAGCGAAACACAATGGCACCGCGTGTCGTGCGACGAGCGAGCGGTGCCTTTGTGTCGCGTCAGTGTGCACATTTCAAACACCTCACTTGATTTTTTTAAGCCGGGAGCCTTTATAAAATGTTTTTCCGTCTTAACAAGAGCATCATATCGCCCCGTTGAATAATCAATTCAAGTGGGCTGTTCCTACTGGTCGCCATTTTGTTTTGGTCATTTGGAGTAATTCGGTTTCTGACGTTTGTCGTGATTGAACATGTCCCTCGTGCGTGAGTTTTTATGTTGTTAAATGTTTCTTCGTTGTATTTGACTACCCTTGAAACGTCACTGTGACAACAACTTTTCTTTGTTTACATTGTTGATCTCGAATTCCATTTCCGATTTAACATTCATGTACATGAACTTAGTGCCAATTTCACCAATGAAATGGAGCGCGATAAGCACATCTAAAACGTGTTCAAGAGAAACCTCAGTTTCAGTTTCTCGCGTTCAGTTTCATTGGTAAAATCCACCCTTAGACACCAGTTATCTCGATGTTTTATTATGGCAATAAGCGTACAAATTACGGGGAACATATCAGTTATCTACCGAGGTACAAAAAAAAAAATATGTAGAAATTAATACAGTCAATAATGCTGCAAAAGTCGAATTTGGAAATGGTTGAAATATTTAAAATTGTGTGATAATCAAATTAATTAACTGGTATAAGTTGTCAACAATTTTTATTCTATCCCTTAACTTTGGTGTACAATAAAGCTATATTATATAGCTATATCTATTTATAATTATACCTTCTCACCACCCAGTAATGCCCATGTAACATTTCCAAATTCCACTTTTGCCCACATGATCATGTGGGCAAAAGTGGAATTTGGAAATGTTTGAAATATTTAAAATTGTGCGAAAAACGAACTAATTAACTGGTTTATGTTGTCAACAATTTCCATACTATCACTGAACTTTAGTGTACATGAAAGCATATTATATAGCTATACATATATTTATCTATTTAAATGTATACCTTCTCACCACCCAGCAATCCTTCCAACGGTACGTATCCAGGACGTCGCGAGCAGGCCGCAAGTGTAGACGCCACTTTCGAGTAGTTGGTATTACTCGCAGTCGATGAGCTAACCACTCGTGAGGCGAAGAGGCGTCTTAACTTGCGACCTGGTAGCATCGAGCTGGCGACCCAGGAAGGATTGCTGAGTGGTAAAAGGCTCTACCTTTTACCACTCAGCAATCCTTCCTGGATGACGTAAACCGGTTCATTAATTTGAAAATCACGTAACTTTTAAATATTTTAGTAATATTCTAAATTTGTTAGCATTATCTACTGCTTCATAGGCACCTCCAAATATTTTTATAGTGTTGCCTCTTTAGATAGGCACCTCTTTAGATAGCCGATTAAATGACGAATGGAAGACATCGGTCTTCCCCAGTAATTTATACACTTAATGCCATTGTACAATTTGGAGATAACCGGTGTCAATAATCATGTACCTACGTGGAAGATTTTTGAAAATGGTTTTATACTTCTTCCTTTAATATTTTTTAACTGTTTGATGTTTTAGAAAATGTGGTTACATTGAAAGGTGTGTTTAAGTATTAGGTTCTGAATGGGATAGCAATGAACGACCGTTCAATTTCAGAATTTTGAGAAAAGTGATATTCAGTGACAAATTCTGGTAAAATTCAAAAAATGCATGAAAATTGGGTTATCTCGAATTCCATGAATTTTCGCCTATGCTTTATGGGCTTAATTGTTGCAAAGGGGTCTCACTATCACGTCCTGAAGTAATACGTTAAATTACAAGTTACAATACGCGTCGACTTGAGAATCTCCTTTTTCTCGTCTGTTAACATTGGAACGGAACACATTAATGGATGTTGTCCGCCACTTCGTTTGCGTGTTTCATCCTTTATTTATGGTTTAGTCGCAAGACGTCTTTCGCAAAATGGCTACTGGTCGTAAAATGTCTCCTAATAATGTCGTTTTCGCAGAATGACTCTTTCTCAAAAGGTCACGTTCTCACAATGCCTCTTTCGTTAAATGTCGCGTCAGTAAATTAGAATAAAATTGTAGGGAGAAAAAAAAAAACATTAAAGTCATGTAATATAAAAGTAAACAAATCATAAAAGTCTTCACTTTGGTAAGTACTCTAATTTACTTATTTTTTATTTGTTTGTAAATGGAATAATCAAATACAAAGCCAATTTTGTCACATAAATTTATTAAAAAATTTGCTCTTAATTTATCGGTAATCACGGAGAGTCCTTTTTGATATTCAGTTTCTTGATCCATGTTATATCTCAAATCACATAATAATGTTTATCATTATGACATAAACACAATCAGTTCACAGTTGTAAATTAGAAGTCTTGACATAGTGACAAATACGTTAATATGTTTTTTCGAAGTACCTTCACATATTTTTATTAAGTATTGCCATGACAGGACATTCAATTTACAATAACTGATTTTCAATAGTAGCAATAGTATTAATGTAAATAGTTATAATTAATGATAATTAATTAAATTAATAAAAATAAAAAAAATGATGATGACGTGATTCTTTGTCTATTCTTTATCAACAGATTCATATTTTAAAACAAATTAATTTGTAGCTTAATTAATAAATTGTAAAACTTGTAAAAATTTAATAAGAAATTGAAACCTGGCAAAATTTTATTCTAAGTTAGTAACGCGAAATTATGCGAAAAGACATTCTGCGAAAGCGACATTATGAGAAAGAGACATTTTACGACTAAACCATAAAAATATCCAGGATAAGGATTAGCCTTTGTCCTTCTCGAAAGGCTACCTATCTGCCCTACATTTACATCAGCTTAGTGGTTTAATCGTGAAAGCAATGGTCACGCAGGAAACGGTAGACCGCAGACAGCTTTGGTTGGGCGGCGACTGCAGACGGCATAACCAGTAGTGCAGTCAGTGAGTGGCTGTCAGTAACAGAGCGACCAGACGTATTTTTTGTTTGACAAATGAGATTCGCGAAACCGGAGAAGTGCCGCTGCCATCGTAGATGTTGGGTTGCGTTCGGAATCAAAACTGCAGCGGCACTGTCGCTTGCGTTAATTGTCAACCTCAACGCCGCTGCCGTCTGCGGTCTGCTGACGCTTTCGGAATTGTACCATTAAGGTAAGCGTCCACAATTCCGCTACGATGCGGAATTGTGGACGCTTACCTTATCGGCATCGGCATCGGATGTATCGTATCAAACGGATTAGATTGTGGCTGTGTGTCCACTGTATCCGCAGCTATCGTATCGCCGACGCCACTGGTATCAATCGAATAGCCGAGAGTAGCATCGGCATTATCTACGGTCCGATGAGTACGGTCCGTACGATGCTGATTAGAGGACGCACTAGTATGACTTCCCATATACCAACCGACGCACAGATTGTCAGACGGACATAGTATTTGTCTCTTAGTTACGGTTAAGTTAGGCGTTTCAAATTGATAATAATAGTGGTTCAGGATTCATACTTCAATATAAATAATGATCACTACGGTGTCCAAACTTTTCGGTATTCGCCTGCCATCTTTTAGGCATTTTACACAAAAAATGTTGGCGACATCGCGACTAAATGACGTCCATATAAATTTTATGATATGTTGAAGTTCGGCCAGCGGGTATGTGTATTTTTTACACACACCTTAAGTCTTGTGCACACTGGCGAGATGCCACAGCGCGACTCAAAGGCACCGCGTGTCGCGCGACTACGTTGCGCCTTTTTACGGTTCATCAATGCTCAATTTTTTTAAATCAAGTTAGCATTGAACGACAGTGAGGGTCAGTTTAGGGCAACATTATTTTTATATGATCTCAAATATAGAAGATTTGAGAACGGCTTCCACAAGCGTCTCCTGATAGTATTTTGAGACATATAGAACCCTTTTTCAGCAATGGTTCCTGGCCATCATGAATAGCGGGACACATCCTACTCAATTTACCGCAGTCTGGTCGATTATTGACGTTTTTAGTTCTTCATGAATGTCTTTTACCTCTTTTTTTTAATACTTTGAAGCTTAATCTCGCGCAAGTTCTTCAAAAGGTCCTTTTAAATTCGAGCTCAGGAACAATACTCGTACGTTAAGCCGTTGGCCCCGGCTGTCATTCGTAGATCTTTGAGAGTCGTTACGGTTAGTCAGAAGACCAAAAAGTCTGACAACCAGTCTTACCAAGGGGTATCGTGTTGCCCAGTACCTGGGTTGTGGTGGTCAGACAGGCAGTCCCTCCATGTATTGATATATAAGCAGGTCGGTCAGATAGGCAGTCGCTGCTGGTATTCAGCTGCACCCGTTTAGAACAGAGGCCGGCCCCAACATGATTGGTGAAAGGCTAGGTAGATTTATAGTTGGACATTAAAATTATGCCAATCACACTCTTGTCGTTTACACTGTATATAATAATAATATTTTAAAATAGATTTTTTCATATATAAGAACACCCAAATGTTTTCCTCCAAAGGAAAACGGCCGTTTCGACCTCACGTTTTTTCCGGTCCAAAAAGAAAAAACAACAACACCCAAGTGGTGTCCGATTCTCATACTCTTTTTGATCCGTCCATGTTCATACCGCGCGTCGTCGCCGCGCCGCCAGTACCGAGTACCAGTTGCGAGCATTACGGCGTTGACGCCCCTGATACCTACTTAAGGACGTCACCAAAACTCAAAATGATTACAAAGCTTCTTTTACCACTTTTTCCGGTGTGTTTACTTACGTTGTTGTTATCATAAATGTAAAAAATATTGTAGTAGCATGATTTACAAGGAACAAAAAATACATCTTTTTTCAGAACAACTCCTCACCATCGATGGTATGCAAGTAGCGATAGAGTGGCCGGCGTGACAGGCGGTGAAAGTACACCAAGTACACCTGGCGGTGGTACTGAAGGAGGGCGACGGCGGCGGAACTCTGGTTCTGGTTCTTCGCGATCTGACTCGAGTTCGCCTGAGCCAAGCGATACTTCACGTGCTTCGACGCCAGCCACACAACCACCGCTTTCCCACCATAATAACCATCGTACGCCGCCGTCCCTACAACACCAAGTATGTTCTCTTAAAATTTCTTGCATAGTCGTCTAGACTTAAAAGCTCAAAACTTCGTTGTACCAATAGGCTAGGTGGGTTTACTGAATATAAAATTTAATTTCATGAATTTTATAGGGCATAATAAATAGGCGAATTCACGTTAACGACTTTTAGACTATTAGATAAATCAAGTTGCGCTCTTTCCTGTGGTTTAGCAAAGGCATAGCAACTAGTTTGGAGTGCTCTACGTACCAGGAAGTAAGTTGCAATGTACCGAAACATCTCATTCCCTTGATGATGTTAAAGTAATTATTGTTAAGATTATTTTTGATGCTGACGTCTAGGCTCTCCATGCGAAATAGTATTCCTCAAATCCTAGTACCCTGTAGGCATTATATATTTAAAAGATTGAATAAATCTTCACCATTTATGAATGATCACTGCAGTATTATTGCTATTGCATCCAAAAGCGATTGAAAAAATAACGTGTGAGGATTCGACGCGATTGGTCACGTGATAGCTAAATAAAGTTAGTATTCTTTAACTTAAGTTAGTTTAATGGGAAGGGCAACGCTAATTACAGATAACTACACCCTCGCTGCTAACAGTCAGCAGTTTGTCTGTTGAATGTTTTTAAAGACACTAACCGGTATATGCGATCTCGCCATATTAATCGTTTAGGTCTGAAGTGATCAACTACATAGCCTTTCCGCTGAACTTGATTTCCATATTTTTTTGTGCGTAAGGGTTTAACCCATGCATTTTTTTCCCTCAACAGCTGTAAAACGGTGTACACCCTTATTTGAAATCAAATGATTGAAAGGTTATTTTGATAACACGTTAAATGGTATTTGACAGATAAAAAACACCAGCAACGAAACGATGAGACAAGTGGCTGGATAAATTGGTGGTGTCACTTCCCATTGATTTAAATTATATTCATAAAATCCCATTGAATATCTTTTTCATGAAAAAGCCATTTAATGGGATTACAATGAACTTGAGGGTTGTATTTGTTTTGATGATTTTAATGGTGATAATGCTGTAAATACATCCTTGTTACGGGAGCGAATCACATTTTGTTCAACGTACAACCTGACACTGACCGCAAAAAACGTAAGAAAATTTAAATTTTGCTGGCAACCCTGGCGCTTCCCCCTTAATGTTTCTCACGACTTTCCTAAAATGTCGAAATCCATCTGTCAGACTGTATATTCGTTTGACTCTTTATCAGTACCTATAGGTACCATTCGGATCTTGCCGGTCGCTACTAGGAAACCACCAATATCCGAATGGTACCCTAAGACATAAATAGTAAGCATTTTCTTGTTTTGTTAATATCCATAAAATTAACAATCTTGATTTAGCTAAGTAAAATACTGATCAAGTACGAGTCGGAATTTGGAATCACTCGCCGTTAACTTATTTTTATATTAAACGTAGATAAAGGTAACGAACGACTTAGAAAAGAGGAGTTAACTGATGTATTGCGATTTGCGACCCCCAAAAACACATTTGCAAGCCATTTACGCATACACAGACTATCACACACATACACAGACTATCACACACATACACAGACTATCACACACACACACACACACACACTCCAACACTCACACCCACATACACACTCACACACACCCCTACACTCTCTAGCACACACCGTTTACGTGTTGTTTTTTGTTATTTTACTTTTTTGTTGATTTGCTCATTTTAATCCTTATTCTGCACCTAAATAGTCCCTAACTAATTCTTGGACAATCTCCAACTCAACTTAGTATAACTAATTAGAACTTAAACCCATAGTTATAAATTTATTCTTTTTAATTATAATAAATATTTTATGACCATCTGATAGTGATAACGAGGGTAGGCGGTGCTGATACGAGGGCGGCACTGAAAATTTCGGGAATCAAGGAAGTGACACAACATTACTATTTAAAAATGTATTTATTGCTTTTCGAAGTATTCTCCGCGAAATTTGACACATTTTTCCATACGATGGAAACAATCATTGAGGCTGGTTGCCTTGTTCCATTCGTCTGGTTGGATGCCTGGTTCCATTCGGAAGTTGGGGTCTCCAAAATGGCCGTTTTGTAGGCGTCCATAGCTTCTTCAGGTGATGAAAATCTCTGTCCACGCAAATTATTCTTTATTTTAGGGAAAGTATAGAAATCATTAGGGCTTAGGTCGGGGCTGTACGGATGGTCTAATAATTCTATGTTTTCTTGCTCTAAAAACTCTTTTGTTCTGTGTGCGGTGTGAGAACTCGCATTGTCGTGATGGAGGATCATGCGGCGGTTGCAGTTCGCTTTACGGAGTTCAGAAGCGACCTGTGGCAAACAAATGCTAGCATACCATTCTGCATTAACCGTTCTTTGTCCCTCAAGAGGAATAGTCGTAACATGGCCGGTTTTGGAGACAAACGTGGCCACCATTTTTTTTGCAACACTCCGTGAACGAACAATTTTTGTTGGCTTTAACTCATTTTCGAACACCCAAACTCGTGACTGGATTTTGTTTCGGGTTCGTACGCGTATATCCAGGATTCGTCACCTGATACGATGTTGTATACAGCATTTGAGGATCCTGCGTGGAATCTTTCGAGAGTTCTGATGCACCAAGTAACGCGAGCCGCTTTTTGCTCTTCACAGAGCGAATGCGGTATCCATCGGGAAAACAACTTTTTTACACCTAATTGTTAATGCAAGATTATTTGTATTTGACTCATGCCAATGTCTAAAGTTGCCTGAATTTCGCGGTATGTCACATGCCGATCTTCCTCAATCAGCTTACGCACAGCATCAACGTTTTCTTGGGTGACTGCAGTTTTTGGACGACCTTGACGGGGATCATCACTAAGCTTGACACGTCCACGTTGAAATTCAGCAAACCAGCGATAAATTGTGGTTTTGGATGGGGCTTCATCACCAAATGCAGAAATCATCCGGTCAACACACTGCTTTTGTGTTAAACCACTTCGAAAGTCATAATAAATCATCGCTCTTGAATTTGCTCGAGTCAATTCCATTTGCTCAACGACTAAACAAGTTTGACAAAACCTTGTGACAAGACCGAGAATCTTTTTTTAAATAAATAAATGATATTCGATTTTTTAAACCAAGGAGTTTTCAATTAAAAAGATTTTAATATGACAGGAACAGTGGAAATGTTCCATTCCCGATACGTTTAGTGCAGCCCTCGTACATATTATTACAAGATATTAAGTTATCTTACCTTAGGTATTGCCTGCAACTCCAACTCCCATTTTCGATTGTAAACCATGTATTTGACTTAAAGGTGCAAATAAACTATTTTAATTGTATTATTTCATCGGCGTAGACCCGACCCACACCGAGTTTTTCTGGCCCAACCTGAAAAAGGTATGATGGGACTTCCTAGCAATCTGTACCCTAATTGCGTAATACACCATCAATCGGAATCTGAATCGTTTTGAAACAGATTGCTAAACTATTGCTTCACCGTTCGAAAAAAAAAATACTGCTCAACGATGTAAATAACACAATGAATGTTGTTGAACTATCAAAATCAAACAGATTAGTCGTAATCGTTTACGAAAATGTGTTACGCAATTAGGCTAGTAAGCTTTATCTCAAGGAGCCTCTACCTACTATTACTACAACAATTCCACACTGACTGCAAACAATAGCCCTCAATTAACTAATCGAATACTTCAGATGATGGCCAAACCTGTCCGACTATATTGTACGGTTAACGTTTTCTTAATCTAGCACTAAATAAATGTAACATTCTCAGCATACCAAGAAATGTTCTGAATTTGATCCTACCTAACGTACATAATGTATGATTGTTATTGGTTTTAAATATGACGTTGTGTTGATGATCAAAAGTCATTTATTGAACTAGGCTGAGAATTTAGGCGCACTTTTGAACGTCTATTGAAAGAAATAACCTTGTTTTTCAATACTCTGAAATACATACATATTTGTGCTGTCCCAAAACCTTTTCTTTGTTGTGTGTTTGTTCTTTTTTGCGTCATGTTTACCACAAATAAACGTTTTTTCTTACTTTTTCTGTCGATAAAATCAATAGGTATACTTAGTGCGAGTAAATTAATATTATGCATGGTTCGACGCACTTGGCCTGTTTTATTGATTCATATGTTGGTCATTTATCGCTGATGTACAGAAAATTTGTCAAACCGCCATATCGGGGGTCACGGCAGTGCCCCCGCCAAGTCGAGCGCGAAGCAAACACTGCCGTATCATCCTTTACTGGAACCATTTCGCCGCATTTGCAGGCCCCTATTTGAGAACCTCTGGATAAGACCAGAACGAAGAAATTTCATCCAGTAAGCTATAATCACATACGTAAAATCTAAAATTTCAAGTCTGTAGGTCATTTAGGTCCGAAGTAAAGCGAAAGCAAAGTTTCGCATTTATGACACTCACTCACTCACTCACTCATGATCACCAGAATAGAACTAGTACTTCCCATAAACTCAGACAGCTGAAATTTGGTACAGAGTTAGGGTTTAATCGCCACATAAAGGGAAAACTATAAAAACTAGGATAATCGAAGATTATCCTAGTTTTGTTGTAGTAGTACCTGGTGACCCTGATTAGAAAACACAAGAGCCCAACCAAACTATTAGAGATCGACATACCGCCTTTACAAAAAATATTCAACTTGGTGGGCAGCTTCATTTGATGTCAAAAATCGAAGGTCTGAAGTATCTGATGAAGAACCCTCAGCTGGTCTCAGCTGTATTAGAGATATGGTAATGCCCCCTTCTACTATTGGTACATAAAAAAATCGACTGTCATTGCAAAAACCCAGCGTATTGGGACACATCTTCTAATTTAATCTAGCCTATAGCGTCCCACTGCTGGGCGAATGCCTTCCCTTCTGCTTTGCCCAAGTTTCTACAAAAAGAATTGAAATCCCACCAAAAATATTCTGTAAAAAACTAGCCAAGTCTCGATGGAGCTGCTTGTATATCTCTAAAAAGTAATGAAATCTAGAGAAAGTCGTGCCAGGTCTAAGGTTCCATATTGCGATTCCTTTATTATTATAGTTAATGTTGTGTGACTTGGCCGTTGAAGGGTACACAAGGGTACAAAACCAGGTGCTCCATGACTCCATTGCACCAATCTGTCGCCAGAACCGCTACCCATTGACGATGGAAAATTGCCACTTGGAAAACGTTGATTGAATAACCAGTCAATTGTAGTCTTGATAAAGCTGCGTATTTCAATAATACTTATGTATAGGCGAGCCTGAAACAAACAGTATAAAAAATTATTTCCCGTACAGACGGACTTACGGACGGATTAGAAAATCATAGAATTTTCAACGGTGAAGTCAGTCACACAACACTAACTATAATAATAAACAAATCGCATTAAGGAACCTTAGACTTGGCACGACTTTGTCTAGATTTCATTACTTTTTAGAGATATACAAGCAGCTCCATCGAGACTTGGCTAGTTTTTTACAGAATGTTTTTTGTGGGTTATTCATTCTTCAGATAAAAAGGTATATTACGATTAAAAATCCTTCATCACTTTAAAATTTACCATTAACACACATTATTTTGTTTATGCCGTTGATTTTAACTGCGATTCTGTTGTACCTTTAATATTAAAGGTTTTATGGAATCGAGGTAAGTTCATCTATCGGGGCTTATACAAATATTTGAAGGTCCTTCAGCATTATTTATTTAAACGTTAGAACGTCATTTGAGACTTGGTAGTCGTGCATTTAGGTACTACTGATCCAAACAGATTGTAAATAATAATTCATAAATGATTTCTCTAAATCTTGCTTTTTTAAAATATAGTTTCAAATAACATTGCATATTTTTGTCTTGATAGTGGGCGTCAACGGCGAGTGGTAGACCTTTGGCAATCTGTGTGCGAAATCTACCGACACGATCTACTGATAGTTCTTTGAAGGACGGGCTTTACCATGAATACAAGAAACATGGAAAAGTTGTATGGGTTAAAGTAGTTGGTCAAAACGCCGATCGCTATGCGGTGGTGCGTTTTAAAAAGCCATCCGATGTGGAGAAGGCCTTGGAAGTATCACAGGATAAACTTTTTTTTGGCTGTAAGATCACTGTGGCGCCTCATCAAAGCTGTGATGAAGATGCAGATTCGGCTAAACCTTACGAGACTGATATCGATGAGTACCACCCGAAGGTAAGATATTTAAATATAGTGCTTTTCGTTAAAAAAAAACATGAAAAATCTAAAGATATTTATTTAGACCGGCGTAAAATTTTCAGCAACATTATGGACGTGGTTTTCAAATAATTATGCCTTTAGTTTCGCTCAAAATTTTATTTAAAACAAAAACACTGCTTGGTGGTAGTAATTTGAAAAGAAAAACACCGTTTTAAAGCATTAATTACGTTACTTTATAATATGATGTACTGTTAACTAATTTAGCCTTGATAAAACCGGATGTTAGTGTCTAATTGCCATGTTTTGTTGAGAAATAAGTCTAAAGTTGGCACCAAATAAGGAGGTGTTAACTGTCTTTCATCCACCTTAATTTATTTACAGATTCTAGCATTTGTCACTTGTAAAGTCTGTTAATATCCTGAATTGGTATATCGTTATCCTAGGGAAATGACACGTTAAAAAGTTAACGAATGACCTTTCCTTTATTAATAGCAAGTTTTATCAAAACAATACCAATAGTACACGAAATCGTTCTTACTAATAATATAGCCACCACTGACCACACTACATAAAAAATATTCTCGCGCTTTACACGCTAAACCCGTCTTAATTGGCAAACGTTCGTGCGTAAGGTGTGTAAATCAGACTAAATCAGAAATCGAAAAGGGTCAATGATAATTTTACTACCTAACAACCAAAAAATAAGTTTTTGTTGAATGGAATCGATTTTCAGTCCAGAAAGCATCACGTCTACCGAATTCTGTAGTTTAACAAATATATATTCCTCAAATCTCGGTATAATGAAGCTCAGATCCATGTAGCGCATATTAACAAGGAATAATAAATAAACTGTCTTCTGAAATGATTAATTCATGATTTCCATACAAGGTAATTAAATCACTCATGACCTGTAAACATAAAAAGAACATAGGTAATTAATTGCGTTTATTCTTTTTTTTTTGTTGCATTTGATCAATCGGGAAAATCCTAAGAAATATTGATTGTGTAAATAAACTATTTGAATAACTTATAAATATACAACAAAAAAACTGCTTAATTGACCAACTATTAAAATTGAAATACCAGTCGTTCATTGTAGTGTTTTAATGTCTCGAAAAATTTGTTTGCTGAAATTGTTGAACAAGTTTTACCTATAACAAAGAATAGTTGCAAGTAAAATAAACATGTTTTTGGTTTTTGAAATTGCTGGAATCAGTTTCAAACAGCGTTGAATTACGTTATTTCTAATAAGTTTTGTAGTGGTGATAAACTAGGATTGGTCCAGTCGCCAAGCGTCGCAGAGGAGACACCGAACGACGCTGAAGCAAGAAGTCTCCCTTAATAACGTGATTAGAACATTTGGTAATATTTTCATAATCTTCCTGAAGGAATGTCCTAATCAAGTAGAGAGATATGACAGAGTTTCGGACGGATACATTAAAATAATAAGAGTCCGGATTTTCCCTTGCACCGATGGTATCCTTTAAATTGTGTAATAAACTCATCAATTGTATATAATTTGTATTTACTTATGTCGCCGCACATGTATTATAAATTATCTTTATTGGTCAGCCTTTCATCGGATACAATTCCAAGTCATGGACGCCTTTGATGTAAAATGTGTATTTATAATTATTTATTGAGATTTGAGGAATATTACTTTTCATGGAGGGTGAAGCTATTCCCGTTATCATTGTTGCGTGTGCCAAGTGCTAAGTGCTATGTGTTCTTGTTAATTATTATGCCCAGGGCCAATTTTATTTGAAAACTGTTCTCAACACCGGTATGCTACACGCACCTCACCAGTATGCGGTGTTTTGCAGATTTCCTCGGTTCTGTGTACTAAGATTTCTTAGCGACCCGGCTGCCTGTTGTGCTAGCCTATACACTTTCAACTGAGTAGTTTTATAGGCAGTTTATTAAAAACAAAATTTTCTGTTGAATCCGCGTTTGGTAATGAGGTAAATCAAAAAAAAAAAAAAAAAACTACTACCGCAGCCCTTACTTTGTGTTGACATAAGTTTTTATTTAGCCCTGTTTTGTGAGAACGATTCGAGTACTAGGAGCGATAAAATGCTCTCATATGAGAGCTCATTCTTGAACTGTGAAAATTTTCACGTCAGCATAATACAATACGTGACAATACCATCAATTTGTAAGTTATAATAATGTGCTTTTGGCAAATAAAAAATCTAAATAGGTATTGAAACATCATTTAAAACGGCGCCTCAATGACATCAGATTAATTAAGAGGTTTTTTGTTTATTATATACCGACTTTAGGACTAAAACCGATGTAAAAAATTTGTCGAAGCTTGTTTTGTTCGGATATTTTTTGTTTACTGGTTTAAAACGGTTTTGTATAAACGCTACGTGCTATATAAATGAAACAAATTGTCATGGATCTATAATAATCTAAAATTTCATCTTACAGGCTACGAGGACGCTATTCATCGGCAATTTAGAGAAAGATGTGACGCAACAACAACTTCGAGACAAGTTCAAACTTTTCGGACGAATAATCGAGATCGATATAAAAAAGGGTAGCAGCGGAGGTGCGGGATATGCATTCTGCCAGTACGCATCAATTTCGAGCGTTGTGGAAGCTATTCGCGCCATGGATGGCGAAAATGTGGGCGGCTCACGTGTGAAACTTGGCTTTGGAAAACCTGTTGCCACCACTTGCGTATGGGTGGACGGTCTTACCGAGCATACGGAGAAGCAGGTAATTATAATACTGCCCCTCTATATCATAGGTTGTGCATGGGGTCATGAATCAATGGACATTTATTATGTTTTTGTTCAGCATAAACTTTCGTACTACCGGCATAAAAAAGCTAGCGATTTTTTTGGCGCTATTTCACTTGTTTGTTCATTGGTGGTCATGGATAATTATTATATATTTTTTATGTGTTGTAGTCATACTGTTACCTAATACAACTTCGTAGAAATATAATCATAACAATCTAAATCTTATTTTTTATAGATTGGGTAAGTGTAGTTATAATCCGTGAAGTTTAAAACACTGATTATGTATTTATTTTGTGAGACGATAAGTCACTCTTGGTTAGAAGTAGGTAATAAAAATGCTTAAGTATTGAGATCAGAGTATTCAAGTGAAAACGCAGAGGCGTAAAGACTTAATGACTGGTGCGGTCGACACCGCGCCCTCACCTGCAATTTATACGTAGGTTGCATGTACCTAAACAAGGGTTTAAGTTCACCCTTGACAAAATTTTGTAGAAGTAACTTTTTTTACTGCTCAATAGCAATATGAAATTTTATGTTACACGGGTAATGCTAGCGGAATTAATTAAACTTGATTTCCCGAGCTTACCTAGAATCATCAAAACTGTTTGGGTGAAGTACGAATAATTGCAAAAATAAACACGATTTCTTCCTTTATCTATATTCACCTCTCAACACTGGCTTGTTAATGTTAGTTTGGAGCATGTGGCACGAGTCGAGTGTTCTTGGATAGCTGCCGGCGAGCGCTATAATCCAAGTCAGTCGCAGCTACTAGATGCAAACTACCTTACCTAGATTTGGTTATTCTTATAAATCTAACATTACCAAACCAGCGTAGGGTGCCGCAAGAAGTTGGTAAACGAGGTAAACGCCGATTTATTGCTATACAATCTATTCGGACTCTAGAAAAAATACTTATTCTATTTTAACCTGGGTATATATATTTTATTTTGTTTTGGCACCACCGGTTTAAAAAAAATATCTTGGGGCTATCCCATCCCATACATGAGTTGTATACTCAGTCGAATCTATCATGCTTGATCCAATGTAGGATGGTTTCGGGCCCGGGAAAATACCTTAAAGCAAGCATTTAGAAATGCGTGCGTGTGTAGGTGCTGAGCGCGGTGTCGCGATGCGGCGGTGCCACGTCGGTGTGCGTGGACCGCGCGGCGGGCGCGGCGCTGGTGCACTTCGAGCAGGCGGCGGCGGCGGGCGCGGCCGTGCGCGAGCTGCGCCGCGTGGCGGCCGCCGTCACGGCCGCCGAGCCCGACCACCCCCGCCTCTGTGTCGACTACGCCTCGCGCGAGTGTCAGGTGATGCTACTTCCGTAACCAACATGATTCCCATTACTCTTATAAATATTTGTCAACCCGGTTTCTGATTTGGAGGTATAAGTACTTTTCATCTTCGCCGAGGTATAGTTTAGAAAGAGTAATTGAGACAAAAGTTATCAACGTCAGATTTTTAAAATCATTTGGGCTTCACCGCAGTCGGGTAAAAAAAGTAGATTCGGCTCTTCGTTCGGGAAATCCACGCCGCCGAAGTACGCTTTCTCACGCGCCGCAGCGTTCCGCGCTCGCCCGTAGCACCAGATCACACCACCAGAAAGCCTCTATAAAGTTATACAAGTAACCATATTATTATGTACATAGGTAGTTTGTCTATTAAATAAAAACAAAAAGAGATAACAGTTTTCATCCAAACTTGCGGTTAAATACCTAATAATAATATTTTAGTAGATAATTGAGGTTGGCACGAAAGCAGCAACCTTCTAATTGCGTGGCGTGTCTGACAAAGTATTTAAAAAAAAAAAACGAATTTGAAAGGGCTAAATATGCCTGCAACACCCCTGTTACCAAAACAATCGTTTACAAAAACTGAAAATACTAACCATCCTAGATAATAAAAAAAATATCTTTTTGTTTTATGCACATTATGAGAAGAACCAGTGATGATATTCATCTATACAGAGTATTTTGTCGAATATCCATCTCTACAATCGTTTTTTTTCAATTTGTCATTCTTCTTCTCGTGCGATGACTTATGTTTTATCATGATTAAATATTCAATTGTATGTATTAGGAGGCGTTTTACGAACAATTGGAAAAGCATGGCGGTTCGGCAGCGTTGACGGGTTCTGAAAGACTGAGCGGGGATCTTGCATCTCGATACCTTCCATCCACTCGTCATGAACCCATTCGGTTTGTATTAATAAACAAATCATTGTCATCATATTTAACTTTATGGTCTAAATAACTGATGCAAATTATTTCTCCCAGGTTTGACGGGAGTGGGTCACGATCGAGAGCTTCTAGTTACGGTCGGGGATCCTCGAGAACTCCTCGCTACTCTGCACTAGAACCCTACGACCCGGCTGACTATGCAGCAGACCGACGGTACAG
Source organism: Dasypolia templi (assembly GCA_963555695.1). Classification (NCBI taxonomy): domain Eukaryota; kingdom Metazoa; phylum Arthropoda; class Insecta; order Lepidoptera; family Noctuidae; genus Dasypolia; species Dasypolia templi. Next base: position 10,209,585 of record OY743157.1, read on the forward strand.
GTAACGAGCAGACTGAGTCGTTGTCGTCAGTTATGTGGTACAGATGCATGTTGCAAGCCTATTATTAAAGGTCTTTAAACCCTAATCGTCTCACAGGGTATACGATGAAGTAGGATCAAGCCCACAACCTGAAGATACACCCTACGAGGAAAGGCTACAGTCAGTTGTGGTGTCGCCGCATCGAGCACGGCGGCATCGCCGCGACTCCAGTCCAGACGACCGAAAACTCTCCAAGGTGAGGCGAGGCGCAAATAAAAAAAGATAATGAAATGCTTTTATTTTACATATTATCAAAGATAATTCTGCCGTGAAAGTGCGCACACAATTAAGAATTTTATATTTGTTGTCTTCTTGTAGTTGTGTGGTTGGGAAAAAAAAAGAACAAAGTAAACATAGTATAATTCCATGAAAAACGGGACACTTACCAGTCGGTATATTTAATGCAGGAGCGACATCGCAGTGTCGGTACACGCCGCTCACGCTCCGGATCGCGCGGCGGCGAGAGGCACGGCGCGCGGCGTCGCCACCGCCGGCGCCGCGACGGCTCCGGCTCGCACTCGCGCGCCGGCACCCCGCTGCGCGACGAGCCCGACGCTGCGCCGCCCGCCGAGCCGCGCCGCGCGCCTCGCGAGCGGCCTCCGCTCCCCATGAGTCTGCCTTTACCTAAGTTCGCCGTGCAGCTGATGCGTACCGCGCCGACCACGCCACGCCCCTCTCCCGCACCTGCGCCCGACTCACCACCGCGTCCACCTTCCGCTTCTTCTTCTAGCGGTGGCTCTGCGCCGCATTCGCCGTCTTTGGAAGAACGCATCCGCAGCCTCGACGAAAAGCTCAACGGATCTCGAGCGATAGCTGACGCACCCGACCGCGCGCGCCTTCGCCACCGTCTGCTCGACGTCGACATCAACGAAGTGAAACCATCTGAAGTCGTGCGATCGTTACTCGCAAAGCGCTCCGTGTTCGACGAGGACTCCGAGCGACTCGAGGGAGCCGGGCGTGCGCCCAGCCCGGGCAGCAGCCCGCGCGGCCGTATATCTGCGCCCACGCCCCGCGCGCTGCGCTACCCGTTTCCGGCACACCCGCAGCCGCCGGCGCCATCCACGCCGGCCGCGCTTGACCCGGACGAGCTGGCCGAGCACGGCGTGTCGCGCCTGCTAGCCAGCCTATGCCACGAGGTGCGCGGCCGTCCGCGTACTCCGCCACTGCCGCCACCCCCGCCCGAACCGGAACCGGAGCCTGAACCGGAACCTGAGCCTCTGCCCGATCATAACGTCAATTCTGCCCAGTTTGACAGCGATTTGAAGCCAACGGAGAGGCAAGTAGATGATTATTTTTCCGGTAACGGGGAAAGCGTATCGTTGATCACGACCGGCGGGATAGAGGACAGCGTTGACGGCGACGACAGTGACCAAATTAGTCGCGATCGAAATAGTTGTTTTTCCATTGCCTCCACCAGCCTTAACAGCCAAACAACTAGTTGTGCTGATAGTCAACCTACGGCAATTGATAGCACTGTTGTCAAAAGCGATATATTCAACCAAGACGGTAAAACGCATACCTTTCGTCTGGAAGATAATAGTGCTGGAGAAGTTATGGAAATGCTGCTGAAGCGTGTTGAAAAATTTAATGAAAGTCAAAATTATGAATCACAATTTGAAAAGATTTGTAAATATAGTAAAGAAAGTCTTATTAAATCAGAGCTTCACAAACACGAAGAAAGACTCAACTTAGATAGCGAAAACAAATTAGATCCTTTTTGTCAAACTGATAACAACAAAAACAGAGAAGTACGTGAAAACCATATTACCAAAGAATTAACTGAATTTGAAATGCAGCAAAATCATTTAAATGCAGTTAATTCAATGAAATCTAATAAAGCAGAATTTAATCAAGATTTTATGAAAGATACTGAAAAATATATCAAGGATAGACATAATCACAATTACCATAATGCAAAACTCGAAAAGGAAAATATTCAATTCGATAAATCATTGGAAAAGGAAAGAAATATCATTGTGACTTTACCTGATAAAAAAATTACGGATAGTGAAACAAGTCACGATGATCGCGTCAGAATAGATCGTGACAAACTAAGACACTGCAAAGAAAGATTAGCAGAAAAAGAAAGAATTGAACTAGAAAAGGATAAATCGAAAAGTACTAAATCTGAAAGAAATAACGATAAAGATAAAAAACCGAAGGAAGACCAACATGGTGAAAAAAATCCTCATGATAAAAATAAGGCCGAAAAAGATGGAGAACGAAACCAGAAAGACAAAAATGATAAAGAATTCGAAAAACTAAAATACAGCGACGAAAAATCCTACAGGCATGATCATCATAAAAAAGATCGAAGTGACAGAGAAAAGAGAAAGGAATCTGTAGATGCTGATTACACATCTATCAAAGTGAAAAAGGATGATAAACACAAACATGATAGGTCAAAGAAAGATTATGACTCAAAAAGGGAGGGTAAAAAAGAATCAGAATCTGTGAAAAATCGTAAATCCTCCAGAGATGAAACTTCTAGGGAAATATGTCGCAAAGACTCTACTGACTCCTCAACGTCTAGAGCTTCGCACGAATCGTCTAAGTTAAAAGATTTGGAAATCGGTGAAGCAAAGGAGGACGCAAAACCAAAACTTAAACACACTGAGCTATTTGTGAAACATGACACTGATAAAGAATTACTTATAAAAACTGAAATCAAAGAAGAAAAAGACAGTGGAAATCATAATAAAAATAAGAATGAAAGTACGCTAGAACATAACATGAAATCAAAAGGAGACTTGAGTGAAAAGCAAAGACACTATTCTCTTGACTCACCAAGTGTTGACAGCAAGCGTAAGGAACGATTAAATTCGTGTTCAAGTTTACCATCCAACATTGGACATAAGCGGCGTATGTCGTCTCAAGATAGTATCGATATTTTTAACGAAGACGTAAAAAAGGGTAGATGCGACACAAAAATAACTGAAAGAAGAGAATCTAAGGAGTCTCGCACTGAAAATCGTCATAAAACTGCTAAATTCAGCAAAGGTCATTTTGCTAAGATAATAGAGAGTAAAACAAAAGATGATAAGAAGAATCAGGTCAAACCTCCTGATGAAATGTATACTGACAATAAAGGAACTGATTCGAAAGACACAAAACATGTGGACAGAATTAAATGTTTCAAAAAGAGTTCCGGAGACGAAAACGAAGAAAAACCTAATATGGAAACAGCTACTGACGGACTTCAAAATGATTTAGATTTTCTTGCTACATTAGAATTGCGCTCAAGTGAAGAAGATGAACAGCAAAGAGCTCTCCGAAAAGAGATGAAAGAAAAGAAACGCATACAGCAGTTGCAACAAATACAAGAATTACAATTGCAAAGGGACGCATTGCATCCAACTGAATTTATGGGTAAGAATAAAGATGATAAGAAACAAAAGTGTGATGAGAAAAAGAAAGATATAGCTCGTGAGAAACGTATGTCAACGGATCGTAAAAGCAGAGATGAAAAAATTGATAATAGCAAACGCAAAAGTCGTAAACCCATGCACAGCAGTGACAGTTCTGATTCGGATGAACCTAAAAAACATTCAATTTTTGATATAATTGACGATGGGCCTACATACATTTCTATGTATGACAAAGTTAAAGCTCGTTCATGTAAAAATATGCAAAAACAAGAAGAAGAAAAGCGTCAAGAAAAAATTAAGGCCAAATTTAGTCAGTTAAAACAAAGTAGAGCAAAACGAGAGGAAAAAAAGAGATCAAGTTGGGATGAAGACAGCGACTCGGATCAGGACAGAAAGAAATATCAGTCCATGGACAACTCATCGGGCGATGATATTGTGATTAAAAAACGTGAAAAGTCAAATAGCTATGATTATGACCCTGATAAAACGGATGAATATTTTGATGGGAGTACTAATGAAGAAGATCTGCGTAACAAATTGTCTCGTAAAAACTCTAGAACTCGCATAATGTCTGACACATCGGATGACGAAGTTTCCAAAAGAAGTGTTAGCAAGAGTCCTTCTTTTCTTGACAGTATAAAAAAAGAACTCCTTTCTGATTCTGAATCTATACAAAGAACGAAAATTGATGATGCTAAAAATTCGAACGAGATGATTATAAAAAAGAATTCTTTGTTAAACTTGTTTGGAAAGAGCGACAGTGATGATAGTAAATTAAAATTGAATCTTGATAATGATAATGGGTACAAATCCAGTTACATTAAATCAATGTGTAACGACTTCTCCTCGGAAAGCGAACCTACGAGTAATAAAAATTCCATGGAAAATCGTAGAAAGCATAAGAAAAAACAGAAAAAATATAAATCAACATATTCTGATGACGAAAAAGTAGAAAACAGTGACACTAGTTTACTAGAAGGATATAAACATAAAAATATTGAAAAACAACGCCGACACAGTACAAAAAAAGATAAAAGAAAAGAAAAATTACGAGATAGTATTGATACAGATGAGACCCGTGATGAAAAAAATAAATTGAAACGAGAAAAGAAAATAGCAAACAACAATTTTGACATTATAACCGATACTATTTGCAATGCCATGAGGAAGGATGGAAAAATGGAAGACATCTTTGGGCCATTATCAGATGAATCAGACAGAGACACACGAACGCGCGCGACTCATAAATTAGACTTTTCCTCACATGAGGTAGATTCTAATTTTTGTGCTAATAACTCTGATGATTATAAAATCAAAGAAAAAGATGAGAGACGTAAAAAAGAGAAAAAACGTAAAGAAAACCGATTTTTCAAAGAAGATGATAACAGTTTAGATGTGGATGCTGTTAGTAAAGCAATAGAGGCCCGTCTTTTTGCCGACTCTTTTCTTGATGATGATAGCCGCCTGAGAGCAGAAACTCTTTCAGAGAGTCTTAACAAATTTGAAAACAGTGACATTAAACATGCTGACGGCAATGTAATAAGCGAAATAGTTAAGCAAGAAAAAATTAAAAGAGAGTGCAAGGAGAAGAAGAGGAAGAAAAAGAAAAGCAGGGAAGACAGACAAAGTCGCAAAGAACATCATAATTTCTATCACCAAGATAAACTCGAGAAAGCAGATCAAGTTGCGATTGAAAATGCGGAAGTCTCACCTAAAACAATGCTATTAGACATACCTTTGCCAAACGACGAACAGACAGTGAGACTTGATGATAAAATTGAAAATTGTCAGTCACCTTTAGGATCCCAAAGTTTGCCTCGATTGACAGACAGCCCTCCAATTGTTATACAGTCTGATGAAAATACAGATTCTAAAAGTATAGATTCTAATAACGTTGTAATCGATGACAATAAAATGGATTATGTAGAAAGTAAAGAAATAGAAATTGAAGAAATTCCAATGCCTCCACCATTTGAAACAATTGTAACAGATATAAGTGAAGTTCCATTACCTAAAGACCCCTTACCTAACAAAGTGAATAATAATACTGAAGATAGTTTCTTATCAAGTTTTAGTAGTGACGGCGACTCCTGTGAAGATGCAGTGCGAAATATCAAAAGTTCCGAAAAAGAAGTAGACAAGACAGAAAAATCTGAAAAAAGTTCCGACGTTTTGGAAATATCACCATGCAAAGCAGATAAGAAAACAGACGAAAAACCTAGGGCTATTATATCTCAAGAAGAAACCGAGGATGCAGTTGCTGCATTGCTAGGTGAAAGTTTTGGAGGTAAAATAAATGCTTTTTCTAGCTGTTACGAAGAATCCGAAAATATCTCGACACATCCCAATGAAATTGAAATTGCCACAATAGAAAATGAAAATATTCCGGAAGAAGACGCAGAAGAAATGCGACAAGCAGTGCAAAATTTAAATGCTAGTGAGATGGAAATGAAGCCAGACACTCCTGTTTCTGATAATGACCTTTTATTAATTGATACTGATACCGAAGAAAATGATGAAACAGCTCAAGATGCTTTAGATAAATTACCAGTAAATATCATAGCAACAAACCAGGCGTTGAATACGGCCTCTGACCAAAAGAAGTGTGTGGATGTATCAAATAATGTAGTTCCTAATAGGAAAACAAACTCGGTACCGACTGTAACTACTACTCCAAACGGTTCTAATATTAAAGTCAAAGAAACAGATGTTAAGATACAACTAACGAAGAGAGAGAATATTCAAGTGATTACATCAACGGCAACACCTGTGATTACTTCGTGGACATTGACGAATAATAAATTGTTGGAACCACATGTTTTAAACATTCAAAGTAATAGAGAAAAAAACGAAATTAAACCCACCCATATAACTGCGAATATTGTTCAGATTAAAGGCCCCACCAATCATAATGTGCAAATAAATAATTCCTCAAGACCAGTTATGGCCCAGACACGAGTGAGTGCTCCATATCAAGTCATCAACCAAGTCATTCGCACTCAGACCCCAAACATGCAACCGCCAACTATAAAAATTCCAGAGCCTCATATTTTATATCAGAAACCACAAGGGATTGTAATATCACCTCGTATGTCCAACGATCCTAGATTGCAGAGTCCTAAAGCTAGTTCACAGGGTGAAAGTATGACCTCACCAAGATTAACGAATATGGCCATTTTAAGTACATCACCACAACATTTAAACTCAGCAGGAATGGCGTCACCTAATGCAATTCAACAAAGATCTCCAGGCCAAGTGACTGTGGTTCGAATGCAGCAACCTCCATTAAGCCCTATTCAGACAATGCATATACCGCATGGTGCTAGAACAATGCACTCACCTAATAGACCTAACTCAGTTCTAGTTCAAACTCAAGGCACACCCATCCATTTCAATCGTTTGCCTGTTACTCCAATCTTGACTCCGATTTCTAAACAAATGAATGTCAATAATTTAATTCAGCAAAATAAAGGAATTAGTGTAACCACATCTCCTTTGATACATCAACAGAAAATAATATCAGGGGACTGTAGAAAGAGTGACCAAAGAAGTATTTCGGAAAACACTAATGAAAATACTAAAATAATATTGTCGCCCACGAATCTTCAACATAGCACCAATCCAACAGTTATGGCTCAAAATCGTTTGATATCAATGCAAAACGCCATACATGTTAGTAACATGAATACTGTTCATGTTAACAATAAAGTGGTTATAAATACTGTCAGTCAACTAAATGATAAAAGAGAAAACCAGCCACAGAAATCAGATAAAATAAATCATATCCCGTTTGGATCAACTCCTATAATACATGTTGCTGCAGTAAATAATGTCTCAACATCAATCATACAAGGTTGCAACAAATCTGCTCCGAGTAATGTTCAAGAAGTAAGTTCGATCAACAAAAGCCAAGGTTCTAATGTGATTCATTCTTTAGGTTCGCATAGGGTATTATCACAAGCACCTCTTAGCAACGTTATAAAAATAGACACAAAAAAAGGACCCACATCTGTGTTATCAATGGCTACAATAAGACCCCCATCAGTTCTAGCTAAATTGGGATTGTGTACTACTACCACTACGACTACCAGTAGCACTAATGTGTCGCCGTTATTGTTAAAAACCACTAGCTCAACGGGGCCTGTTAAATTGAGTACCAAATTTGATAAAGATAACAAAGAACCACTCAAGACCTTGGTTTTACAAAATCAGATGCTGGAAAATGAACCAAAATTGAATGAAAAACCTGAATCAATCAAACCCGCTGTTCCTGTTGATGAAACTATAAAAGACAAAAAAGATTTACCATCGAAACCGATTATATCTCCCGATGAAAATATTACTAAAGGTGAGACAGACTTTGAAGAATTGTTGAAAGACAACACAAACGAAATAAAAATAACTAACGATCCTGAGAAGAAATTAGAAGTTAATGTTGGTAAAACGGTAACTTTAATTACAACTCGTAAAGAAAATCGCGACATAGTTGTATCAAATAATATGGATAGTCTGAAGACGGAAAATATGATACATACCAACCAGTCTCAATTTCCACCAGTATCATCTCTTACCAGTGAAAAAAGAGAAAACAATGAAATGAAAGAAGATAATACGACTGGTCAACCAAAGGAAATAGTTAAAGTTTTGTCTTGTCTAGACAATATTTCAGTGCAGACAACATTACCTGAACCTGTAGTCAAAGATAAGACTGACGTATTTGGTGTTGATATAAAAAATACATCTAGTAGAAATCAAATATCGTTGAATATAGAAAACATTTTTCAATCTGATGAACACAATTTTGACCTCTTGTTGCCAGAAGATTCCCAAGGAAGTGGTAGTCCAATAAAAAATTATGAAAATGACTCTTGGAGTGGTAAAGATGTTAACTTAGAATCAGTCATAAAAAAGGTGGACTCTCTTTGTAACGAAAGTGTTGAAACTACTCAGAAAACAGACGAAATAAGCAAAGATGTTGATCCTATTAAAGTCAGCTCGCAGATTTCAGAAAAGAAAATCAATCATACACCTCATATAAAATCTATGACTTTAAACCCTCCTATCGAAAATGTTATTGAGAATAAATTAATACAAGAGATTGTAACTGATAAAATCGTACCATTTGCTACTACAAAACGAGGTGGACGTAACGTGAGAGGCAGGAAAATAGATAAAAGTCAAGATAGAGTACAGACTCGTCAAATCTCTAAACCGTCGAGAGGAGGAACTTCAGCAAAACGAGGTAGAGGTAGAGCCAAAGTAGACAAGAAAGTAAAATCGTTAGTAAATAGTAGCGGAAGTACAATGCCAGGGGACATCTATGATTTCCATGAAGATTCCGGTGATGAAACTGCCACGTCACCCAATAAAACTGAAACACGTCCCAGGTTGATTTTAACCATTAAAAGCCCACTCTCAGGACATTCTTCTGTGACAGCGTCTTCAACTCTCAGCATAGCCCAAAAAGAACAAATGAAGTTTGTTGAAAAAACGAAAGAGGAAAAAAACGAAGAATTCATTTCACCGTCAACAAACACGCGCAAATCGAGGAGGCTCCAAGAAAAGGACGTCCAGCGGAGCACAGTAGACGATGTAATAGAGGACGTAATCAAGGGCCCCGTTGGACCAATAAAAACAGGAAAAGAAACAAACAAGAAGAGGCCCACGAGACAAGCCGTCGTTAAAGCAACTCAAGAGAAGCCTGTGGGCTCCGACACACGAAAATCGCCTCGCGGTGCCAAACGAACAAGGGATCGAAGTTTATCGGACGCGTCCATCGACAGCGGCGACGAGAGAAACATCAGGGACAGCATACGCGACTCAAAAGCTCCACGTCTGGAGGAGCTCGAGCCCGAGCCCACCACCGTGACGCGCAACGCCGCACCCTCGGTCCAAGCAGCGCCCGCTGCGCCTGCTCCGCCGTCGTCTCTTGGCGTGGTGGCGCTGCCCGTGTCCCACGCGTCGCTCACGTCCCTCGCGCCGCCCGCGTCTCACGCGCCGCCCGCGTCTCACGCGCCGCCCTCGTCTCACGCTATGCCCTTGCCGCACGCGCCGCCCGCTCTCCCCGTGCCGCCCGAGCTCCACGCGCCGCCCGCAACACTCGCGCCCGCAACACTCACGGCGCTCGCGACCCTCACGCCGCCCGCAACACTCACGCAGCTCGCGACCCTCGCGCCGTCCGCAACACTCGCGCCGCCGGCGACCCTCGTGCCGCCCCCGACCCTCGTGCCGCCCGTAACACTCGCACCGCCTGCGACCCTCGCGCCGCCCTCCACCCTTGCGCCGCCCGCGACTCACGCGCCGCTGGCCACTCAGGCGCCACCCGCGACCCACGCTCCGCCCGGCCCTCACGTGCCCCACTCTCCGCAAGCTCCGCACATGCCTCTCGCGCCGCATGCGCTTCCTGCGCCACCCTCCACGCCGACGCCCATTACTAAACCACCTAAAAAGATGATATCCGAGATCAGCGCTAAGCTAGCGGGGGCTTTCGACGCCGTGGTCGCCGCCAGCTCCACGTCCAGCGCGGCCGGCGAGGCGCCGTCGGCCCCGCTGGCGCCTGGCGGCGGCGACGCGGCGCGCGGCCGGCGCATGGCGGACGGCGTGCCGGGCGCGATGGTGCCCGTGGGTGCCACCGAGGCCAGCGACGCGCGCGTGCAGTCGCCCGCGCTGCCACACCGCCCGCCCTCGGCGCCCTGTACGCCGGCGCCGCGCGGCCCGGCCGAGCGCGCCACGCCGCTGCTCATCCGCTCCGTGTCGCGCGCGCCGGCGCGGCCGCTGGAGCGTCCGGCGGAGCAGTTCGACGAGCCGGAGGCGCGTGCGTTCCGCTACGCGGCCACGGCCAGCCTGCCGCGCGGCGCGCAGCACCCGGCCGAGCACGGCGCGCCGGCCGCGCCGGGCCCGCACGCGCACCACCACCACCCCGGTCAGTATGCACACGCAGCACGACCACACCTCCGTTTAATATTTGAAATGACTCATGAGCGAATAAAAAAGCGAATTATTTTTATCAACACAGCCTGAATTGCACATTACAAAATGTAAGAAAATTTTAGTTTTGGGAGCTACCTTGCTGTTTTGGCCTTTAATGTTGATGTTATCACCATTAATCTGATCACAATAAGTGTATGGTACTTCTTTATGATTCAATATAAAATTAATACCTAATAAAATTAAAACTAATCCTAAAATACATGTACTCTACTTTGTATTTATTTCAGGTGCCGGCTCTAGAGTTACTATTGCGAGCGTGCCATCAATCAGTCCTCAAGGCCAGATAGGAATGGTAATTATTTTTCTTGGGCATATTAAGCAATTTATCTACAAAGTGTACATATTTCAATTTTGTTCATGCCGTCCGGAAGTCTGCTGATTTAGTTGGAAGTCCTCCGCCTGCACATCAACAAACTTCTCCGGTTACTCCGGTATACCACAACGTAATAAAATATTAAGAATTGAGAAAAAAATTAAAACTGAATTAAAACTTAAATTGAGGGTAGGTAATCATTGCATGTTTGTGCTTACAGGGCGATGGAATGTATCCTCACTTCTCACATCAACACTATCAAATGTACCAGCAACATTTCCGCGCCACTCAGCATGAGACTCGAGCTACGCCTTCACCATATACTCGGTAATATTTTACTCAGTATTTGATTATTATAATAGATTTTATTTCTGTAAGTAGGTTTGTATAAACACTTTACACGTAATTTTTTGTTTTTTTAACTAAATGAGGTCGTCGTTTCCTATCTGACTACTCTGAGAAGAACGGCCAAAACAAACTCAAAGGTCCACAGTCTTTAAAGTCCAGATATAATCTTGTTCAGATCACTAACCTAAATTACGATTAATTTGCTAAAGTATGTAGCTATTTAGGCAAAGAATATAACTACTCTCTACCGAGAGTATTTAGGTATGCTATGTTAACGTGGTCGGGTCATAAATACTGTCATAGGTTCCGAATTTTGAATTCGGAATTAGGATGAAAAAATCAATAAGTTACGTTCGAATTTTGAATGTTTCACGATTTTTAAAATATTGGTTTTGTAGACTTTTCTTTCATTTTCAACATGGATTGGACACAAAAAGAAGACAGACTCGCTGTAATTGCGTTGCATCGTTGTGGATACGCTGCAAGTGACGCTGATATTTTCAAACTTCTGAAAAACCTGAAAATAACACAAAGACGATGTCGCACTGATAAATGATACGAGGAATATTCAAGAATATAAGACAGAGAGAGCAGTGGTCGCACTCGCACGGTTCGTAATCCAGCGGTGATCAAAGCCTACCCAAAAAAAAAAGCCGTCGATGAGAGCTTCAATAAGCAAAATGACAAAGTACAAAGTACTCACAACAGTAATGGAGCGAGCAGGCGTGTGCCGGTTTGGCTTGGTGCAGGGTTGGAAAAAATCATAATTTTTTGATAAAAAACTAATTAAGCACGATTTTTTGATAAAATCGACTGACTGGGAATTGGATAGTCTGGAAACTTAGTTTTTTATTCAAATATTACAATAATGATATTGATTAATAATTTCTAAAACTGTTTTTTTATGTTGATTTCTTTGAAAGAAAGTGAAATTAAACATTTTTGATTAAATAATTAATTTTTACTGAAAAAATCATTTGATTTAAATCATGATTTAAGTCAAAATGATTCAATCATGCCAACCCTGGGCCCAAATACGACATTATTTGGGCTCCTCTGAGATGTGTTTTGTGAAAAAGGTGAGAAAACCAGTGCTCTGGTGTACCAACATACGGTTTCGCAAATTCCGCCACTGGGTATTCCAGCAAGATTCTGCACCGGCTCATAAAGCCAAGATTACCAAAAACTGGTTGGACGCCCATGAAATTGATTTAATCTGGCACGAAGATTGGCCGTCCTCTAGTTCGGACCTTTATGCGTTGGATGATAAAATATGGGAGTATTTAGAGGAAAAAGCCTGCGCAAAACCCCAAATAATTTGCGTGACGCTGAAGCTATCCCTCATCAAAGCAGTGGCCGAAATGGACCTCAATGTCGTGCGTGATTCTATCGATGACTGGCATATTACAGAGTGTATGTGAGATTGTATCGAAAATTCGAGGTCATTTCGAATAAACTAAAAATAAACCGTGTATAGGTCTACCTAATTATAATAACATTTAAAATGTGTCATTTATTTCACACTTGGTGTGACAAAACTTATGACCCGACTATGTACAGTACAACTTTTTTATCAATGTCCCTCTGCAAACTTCGTGTGTGGTCAGTTGCAGTGTAACTTGGTTGCAGCAACATAACATTCCTCATAACCTAAACTCATTTTAGATTGAATTGTATGACATTGTAAAAAGAGTTTGCTATTGATCGCATTAAGGAGGAATGGCAATACCATTTGCCAAAGCATATCATCCGGGTTTTAATCCAAAAACATATGGTCTCAGATTAAAGGATACATAGCTGTTAATTTTTTTGCAATTATATGACTCCAATCAAAAAAAAAAAAAACAATATGATTGGCCCGGAAGAATGAAAAAAAGTATGTGATTATTCAATAAAATGTAAGGACGTATATAGAAAATTTGAACCAATGTTTGATTCACACATGGACACAAATTTCTTCATTACTCGAACAGGAAATACCATTTCGAATAATGAAGAAATTTTCTGACGAATTGAAAAACTGAGATTAATCGGAGAAATATTTATTTTAGTTGCATACCTACACATGAACATAAGAAACCCCTCTATTTTGGAAGTTGGTTGAAGAAGCATTTTATTTTGTTTATATTTTTAGGAATTTTCGTGGTATACTGGACCATGGGGTCTCAACTCAAACAAATTATAATTTGTCTTGAAAAAAAATCATAGATGGCAACATAGGTAACCATTATGAAATTTAACAATCATTAAAAAGCGATATACGGTAGAATTTTGGCTGAATTATGATTGGCAAAAGTCAAAACGAAATTGTTTAGTGCTGATTTATCTATTTCCACTCGTAATGCACTTATTTAAAAAATAAAAGTATTAACTTAATTCGAACCCTTATAATGATAAAAGTAGTCATCTGTTAATCATTTTGTTTAGAGCTTTTTTTTCAATCTTTCTTATTTCCCCGTTAGGCGTTTTACTCAATTAGTCCTGTCATCGCACTTCCCAAAATTGTCACTTATTTAAATCAAACAACTTTATTTTATTATATTTTTTACATAGAATAAAAGAAATCTAATAACATGTTTTTCTGAACCCGGAACTATAAAACTGTATACAAAAAGGATTGCACGAAACGTTATAAAAGTAGGTCGACTCGTAGGTGGCGTTGTAAAACTAGTCTCTGGCAATTAGTGAGTCGCTGATGCTGCCATCTGTTGAAAAATTGGACGAAGAAAAATTGCCAGCTCAATAGCCACCAGACTTATGGAGGCTCCATTCTTTGTATGGGATAGGGTATCTGTACGTAGTATTATATTATCTGTGACTGTACATCATATTGAAAAGGAGTAAATGTTATTTAAATACAGAACCTCCTTTTTCGAAGTCAGTTAAAAGTAAAAAAGTTTTACAGCTCTATATAGTTCACACGGAAATTAAAACAAAATAACAAAAAAGTACTGAGTTCAAATTATTATTATACACGATAACGAACAAACGTGACGCAATCATTATAATTCTCATTCTGTCATAATTGATGGACATGGAAATTAGCATTTGTTTGTATTTGGAAATTCGATGACTACCGAGAGACATTAAGAAAATAGTTGTACTGTACAAGCATTCATTTACTTGAATGCCTTTGAAATTGATGAATAAAAAAGTCTTAGATTATTTCATCCGTGATGAACAATCGATTTTTCGTATTGATCGAGGAGTTAGAGAAAAAAAATTGTCCTTGGGTTTTTGGCGGACAGGTGGGACTCTCCACTGCCGCGCCACTAGATGCGCCTGCACATTGCCTTGTGAGCAGTGAACAGTTTTCTCCACGTCAAATTTATTGTGTTGTTTGCTTCTGGTATTTTATTGTTTATTGTTTTGTATATTTTTTTTTGTGTCGTGTAGTTTGATATTTAGTTATGTGTATATTTTATTGTATGTTTCACTTCTATGTTTTGTAAGTGTACCTATGGACAGAAAGTCTGAAATAAACGTTTACTATTATTTTGAATTGGAGTGAGAAAATGCCCTAAAATAAATAAAAATGTAGATTTTTTAAAATGACAAACCAGATTTATTTAATTGTACGAATCGATGTTGTTTATAAGAATAATTTATTGTGTTGATGATCTCGACCAATTCGCATAAGAAACGAAAAGTCGTCTAAACGGTTCGTGTGCGGTACACAGGTCGCTGGAGGCGGAGGGCTCTGAGGCGCCCACGCCGCCGCTGGAGCTGCGCCGCCCACCCGGCGCGCGTGTTCCGCCCACCGAGCGCGAACTCGCCTACCGCACCCCCGACGTGCTGCGCCGCGGGCCCACGCTGGCCCCGCACGCCCCAATGGCCCCGCACGCCCCGCTCGCCCCGCTGGCCCCGCACGCCCCGCACGCGCCCGCCTACGGCGTGGGCTGCGGCCGCTCGCCGCCGCCGGCGCACGGCACGTCGCGCCACGCAGGCGCGCTGCCGCCCGGCGCCGCGCCAGGCCCGCCGCACGCTTCGCAGGTGCCGCGCGAGGCCGACTCGCTGCAGATGCTGCTCAGGGTGAGTGCCTACCCTCCCCGCGCCCCGCGCTCCGTCTGCGTTCCCCGGCTTATTTCCTTTGTCTGTTTCAGCGTTACCCGGTCATGTGGCAGGGCTTGCTGGCGCTGAAGAACGACTCCGCCGCCGTCCAGATGCACTTCGTGGGCGGCAACCCGGGCGTGGCTGGCGACACGCTGTCGCGCCACGCGGACGGGTCCACGCCGCTGCTGCGCATCGCCCAGCGCATGCGCCTGGAGCAGCCGCAGCTGGAGCAAGTGCACCGCAAGATGAAGGTGAGCTTGCGCGGCGCCCGCCCTACGAGCCACGAGCTGAGGAGGTGACTCTACTCGATATTATAACTGCGATCATTTTGCAGTTGGAGAACGAGCACTGTATGCTCCTAGCGCTGCCGTGCGGACGCGACCACATGGATGTACTGCAGCAGTCGACCAACTTGACTGCCGGCTTTATTACGTACCTACAGCGGAAACAAGCTGCCGGAATTGTTAACATCGCACCCCCCGGACATCATCAGGTATGTTAACCAATACGACTCAACACCCATAATTAAAAAGATTATCATGTTTTGCTGCTAAAGTCAAAAGTTAGAATAAGATGTTTTTGGTTACAACGGCAGCTTCGTTTTCGATACGAAATACAAACTTACTTTAACGCTCGGTAAAATAAAAATATATTCGTAAAAATGCATCCCACCTACGGAACCCTTCCAATGTGCGTGTTCCGACACGCACTTGACTGGTTCTTTCATTTTAGTTTAGTTACCTGCTTTGCCTACTTCATTACGTGGCTACCAAATCAGTGTTTTTTTTTCCAGGCCATGTTTACCGTTCACATATTTCCTTCGTGCGAATTCGCTAACGAGAACTTAAACCGCATCGCACCAGACCTGATGCATCGTGTTGCAGACATCGCACACTTACTTATTGTTATAGCGACCGTGTGAGGTACGCTGTATACTCTCATATTTATGATATTCCACAAGCTAATTGTTATGTACACGATATTCTTGTGGGCTACTTTTAAAACTTGAGGTGAAAGTCCCTGATCTTATTCATGGACACTTCCTGAACTGGACGCATTTAATCCTAAATCAGTTTGCTTAAATATTGTATGGACAAAACCGCCATCGATGTAGTCGATTCGATTTTAAGAAAGCATTGTAAATACGGCCAGGTTGTGAAATTTTTATCTTCATTTTTATCGTAGCAATAGATCGACCTGGTAGAAGTAAAGTGTAATAAAACTTTAATAGATTTTTCGTCATCTTCACGATGTCAAAAGTTTTTAGGAATTGAGTTGTAATACCTCTGAGAAAGAAACTCTCGTTTTGGTAATGTAACGTCAGTTTATTTATTGTTATCGCGTATCGCGGCGTCGGCTCGGGGCCTCCACACGCGCCTGTATAAAGTCTCACATAGTTAGGTAAGCAGCCGTCACTTAATTAAGTGCTAGATATAAGTCATAGCTTATTTGTAAAATACTTTTGTTATGGTCGACTGGGATCGACGATGTTCGGAGTTTAAATTTTTTTAAATAATGATAGATGGCAAAGTCAGTTGATAAAAATATATTTAATTTTGGGTTCAGATTAGATGAGTGGCAATCTATCGAGCATTTTTATTGTAAGTGTAAATTGTTATTTTGTTTTAAGCGAATTAGGTCTAAAATAATTTAAATTATGTAAATATCGAATCTATCCGTACTAAAGTTCGATTTCGCTTAGGTCATTACGGTAGGTAATGGAAAACTCATGAATACTGGGTCGAATGATTACTGTTAAAATGTAAAAAAATAGTTAAGTAATTAAGTTAAGATAGTAAGGGAAAAATACATGTGGAAAATAAACTGTGATTCTGACTTTTTAATGTAGACTGTAGGTAGCCCTATTTTATGGAGCATAGAGTGCAGTGTGCTAAGCGAAAGCACACCAGTGGCGCGTATGGCCTCGCCTTTAGCGATATCGGAAATTATGTTCAATACTGTTTTGAAAGTCAATCTTTCTAATGACGTTTTCAACAATGCGGAATCGTTATTGTTTGGAGTTAAATTAGAGCTGCATTGTTGGTAAGCACTGTCGTGGTCAGGCGTAGGCGACTTGATTATTGAAAAATACAAAAATGAATTGCAATAAGCTAAGATCGAAAATGTTAAGAATGTTTTAATTCAAAAAACCGAAACTATGTATCAGTATGACTGTACAATATGTCCAATTGTCAAACTACGTTATCGATATCATCGTTCTCTACAAACACATTCACTAAAAGACTTTGCATACTTAGATATAAACTTCTTTCAGTTTGCAAATGTAAACATAGCTTAATAAATATATAGTAGGCGGTATTAATCCAAATATCGCCTTTTTAATAAAAAAAAGGCTATCCCAGCGATTATTGTTTGTGTATCGGCTTTGCTTCGCTTCGCTCTTTGTAACGGTACAGAGATCGTATAATCAAAGAAACTGCACTGTTACGTGGTGAGAAGCGATGCTTGGGACATGGCGGGGTTCTCAAACAAACGAATGCGTGGTGGTTATAATAGATCTATAACAATATAAAAATAATCATATTTAAGTAAAACTTGTCACTTAACATTCCCACGGGCTTATAAGAATTCTAACCTTCACGGTCGAAGTGTAACATAATCCCGAATAAAGTCACACAAAATTTAATTGGTATTTTGAATTGGAAACAGCCAAATATATGAAAAACGTACCTAACATTTGTGGAAGTAAAATATGACGGTCGCGCATTCTTTCGGTTTGGATGAAGCCGACGAGCACGCGGTGTGCCGCCTGCCCGCACAGTGTCGACGTATTCGGATCTCATTGCTGCTTTAATTGCGGGCCGCCGCTCAGGTTATTCTCTACTTGTACTCGCCATCCTCATTTGCCGCTGTTCATTCGCTTATTTTAATGGACAGTTTTTTTATGGATATTGACAACGCATTATGGTAAATAGCTGTAGTATGAAAGCTTACATGATATAACCTTCAATCAATTCAAACTAACAATATTGTACTTCTCATAATTTAAGTTTTAGTGGTAGCGCCACTTTCTCATTCAATTAGCAGAGGCATCTTACATAACTTGCATTATTATTATAGTTAGATAATGGTGCGACTGTGCTGTCGTACGTAAAATAAAGTACAAAATATTTTATGTATTGTAATTTTATAAAGAACGATATAAATTTATAGCACAGGTAATATTATTACGTATATTCTTTTTAAGGTTTATAACTAGAATGTATAAATATAATGTATTGTTTGTCATATTTCCGTCGCAAACAGTTCTTAACTTGGCTAGGAGGAACACTAACGAACTCATCACTTCGTCCATTAATTTTAAAATATCTATAATTTTACTAGCAAACAGATGCCCAATGATGTACACTCTTAAAAATCTTATTTGAACTCCTTATGAAGGAGGTTAATGTAAATAAGTCTTCGTGAAATATAGATATATGACGATATTTAGACACGCTATTCAAAAAAATATGGATAAGAGAATTATAAATGATTAATTTATTGCGGTGAAAGTTTTTTTTGTAACTGGGGTGTAGTTATTTCCTAAGCTGTTGTTAATACATTTTATGTGATTTGTTGTTCGTAAATTTTATTATTTAGCTTATCTATTCAGTCGTAATATTATCGTCTATATTTATTTAATTTATGTGACCGAATAAAAAAAATGTCGATTGATTCTGCCTAGTTAATAATTACATCCTTCAGAGCGGTATGCTAAAAATGTCAATTATTAATGATAATATGTCTCGGAATATTCATTTATTCCGTAAATATTATGTTTTTTTTATTAAACAAAATTTACACAGTTTCACACTTAACTGCATGTGAGAAGTATAATATAGTTTTGTTATTTTTTTTTTATTGAAGCGAGCCTCAAAGGGGTCCCACTTCGCAGTGGCTTCAAGCTGGTTCATTGAGGACACAGTGACGTTGGGCCCTTTATGTTCACCAAAAAAGTTTAATTCTGTTCTTAAGCATGAAGTGGTTATATGAGGATGGAACGTCTAGAAACTTCGGGTCTTCTTCGCTAGCGACTGTTGTTGGTGTGCGAGATGATAGTTTAAATATTTGTAAAAATAACATTTGATCTCAAGTGTGCAGCAAAAGTGAACGTGAGTTAGATTGTTGTAGAGCAACAGTCGCGTGCGGATACAACCCGATGCCAGTGTGCTCGATGTTGGTTTGGATTCTAACAGAGCGTACGTATAAAAAAAAATATTGTGATCATAATTATATTATAGTTTTAAAGCTAGTTTGTAGAGATAACTGTATATTTTGTACATATTGAAAATAGTATTGTATCTTTACTTCCCTTATCCAAACAACCCAGAATCCTGTGTGTTATGTACCTCCTACCTACCAATACTATTAAAAAAATATTACATAAACGTTTTTGTTTTTATTTATTTAGCTTCGCGTTTGGCTTAGGGAAAGAGTGGTCAAAATATTAATTATGATCGTCCGTACGCACCCAAAGAGCGATGCAAAATATCGTAATTTTACCGAAAAGTCACGTAAAATACGGGTAACTTACGGTAAATTCCACAGATTATGGTAAAATTACCGTCGGTATTTCTATTTCGCGGCGGTATTCTACTTTTAAACTAATAAAAACAATTATATAGCAAGTTTTTCAAAAGTTGAAAATGTAAAGCTAAAACGCAAATACTTGGCAAACGCGACTCAAATCGAACTTAACAAATATCCAAGTCTTATTACAAAGTCATGCACCTCTTTCTTTGGATTGAAGTATTGTCGAATTGGTCTGTACGAATGTTATGAGTGATGGTGTTTAATGTTATGGTTTAATTAAATTCATTTTTGAGGACTTGCCTCGAAACTCGTTCTCATAACACGGCAACTAAATGGGTTTTAATTTATAGCTTTAATAATATTTTTAAACTGATTTGAGTAAGCCTAAACTTATTGCATCAGTTCTTCTTGTTAGGATATTCAAATGTTTCATATGCTTGAGCTTATGGCGACATCTATGGACATCGTTTCGCATATACAAGTGTAATAACCGTCCGACAGCGATGAGAGCTGTGGTATGAAAGCTTGACGGGTACACTATTTCATTGTATGGCAGCTAAGTTCAAATAAAGCGAACAAGTGGAGTTTTGGCGCATTTTATGACATTTGTTTCTTTTTATGAACATACGCCTTACCAGAGATAACGCCTGTTTTATTTGAAAGCTTATAGAATATTAAGGACAATCCCAGAAGCTCTATAAAACTTTGCCCCACATAAATCAAAATGTCATTTACAAGCCTGCAATATGCAGCATCTAAAAGCTTATTTATTACTGTTAACTAAACATTTGTCCTAATGCCTGAAGAACTTGCGGTTTCTGTTAAAATTAAAACGATGTATGGCATCTCGTAGTTGACCTTGAGAGGTCGTGACTACTTAAGCGGACTATCCTGTGGCTGCCTTAAGCGGACTCAAAGCCTCCAGCCAGGGGCGTAAAACTACTTACTTACTTAAGCGAACGCTCGCTAAGGGTATCCCCTGTGGGGTACGGACCTCGGCTTAGGGCGTCGCTGACGGGAGGACAGCAAGATGGGACAGGCTGGATCAGATTTTGTTGATTATTATTATTCGGGGAATTTAAAGCTACAGGCTCAGGCTACGGCGCGGGCTGGCACTTCATCGAGCAAGGGTCGGGGGGGACAATTACGTCTCTAGTTCGCTCAGCATCTTGTTCCAACCGGCGGTACGCAGCTCCTCTATGCGTGTTCTTACAGTACGCTGTAAGTAACGCATATGGGCTTTGTTCGCGTCGCAGGGGAAGTTGCTGTAGGGACGGACAGCCGCGTTCTTCTCATTCAGCAGTTCGCGTACATCGTCCGGCAACTTCCAGCGACGGTCCTCCGTCGCTGGAATTTCCCTTGAACAATCGTTCAGGACTGATTGTACGTGAGCTGTAAATGAGTCGATCGCGGCCGTCGTGTCAGCTATAGAGTCAAAATGATCGGGGATTGGATCCAAGTGGGGGGACGTGGTGGATTTTAAGCGATCGTTTACTTTCCTCCAGTCCGTTACCACTTTGGTGGGAGGGGGTTGGGTGGAGTCGCGCAGACCTATGCGGGGGACCAGTTTCATGACTACTGGACGGTGATCAGAAGCGAGCTCTTGTACCACTTCTATAGAGACCAACCGTAGGTTAACGTTCTGTAGGAGCGCCACGTCGAGCACGTCGGCGGTGTGATTGGGATCAGGGGGAAAATTACATTGATTGTTAGGTGCAGTTTATATATAAGGTGTATCTATAATGTTTTTTATTTTACGTAATTATCATAATTTTAAAACTGCTTGAGAAATTTTGCATAAAACCTTTACGGCCCATTCTATGAATGACCCGCCTGACGCGGCGAGGGCGGAGGCGCGGGCGCGGTGCCCGTCCATCTACCACGTAGCTCGATCTAGTCTTATTTTAATAACACAGTTATCGCTTACAATATTTAATTGTTCCGCACTAGAAATGGTATAGCCGTCATTACCATAAACCATGTCTTTAGCCCTACCCCACACATGGAAGTCTAACGGCGTAAGATCAGGCCTTCCTCCGTCTGCAGCTGGGTGCATGTAGACCCCGTAGTCCCTGTACAGCTCCTAGGATGGTCTGCAGTAATGGTCTTCTCCCAAATCGCTCCAAGAAGAGGGCTTGTGGTGTGGGCAAAATACGTCCATCCTCATTGTAGCAGTCCACCATATTCTGGTACTCCTGGTTGGAATATCTATAGTTCAGCATTGTTGTGTTTCTTACGCGAATCCCGATGCGTACCACGTTAGTTAAGCCACGTGCAGTACAACATGCGGTACGCGCGGGACTAAAAATCGGCGGCAGCGGTGGCAGGCGGGGGGCGGGGGGCGGTGGGCGAGGCAACTGAAGCTAGACACGTGCTCGGCGCGGGCGCGGCTGGGATCAGGTACTTTTTTGATCATTCATAAAAGCTGCGCGACATCAAGCGCGCCGCCATGACATAGCCCGCTTCAACTAAAGTAGTTTTTACGTAGAAACTAGCGTAATGGATGTTAAAAAATAAGAAAGAGCCAGTATTTAAAAAGTGTGTCAAGTAATATTAAATGATTAAATTTTTAAAATTGGATGCTTAGATAAAACAATATTTTTCGTTGCTATAGCTTCTGTTCGACCTTTAGATGTCCCTCTTCAAATATCTCGTGTATGAATAGATACACCTTATATATACAGGATGGAAGGGATATTGACGCACAACCGTTTACCATGGACTCAGTACATGATTCTGAAATCATGTACTGAGTCCATGGTAAACGGTTGTGCGTCGATGTCCCTTCCACCCTGTGTAGAGCAGTGGTGGCCCAGTGGTAACGACCGCGACTTACGAGATGTAGGTTCAAATCAATCCAGACAGGCGTTTTACTTTGTGTAAATTATTTCATCACCTCTGCTCTCAAAACAGTGAAGGAAAACAACGTGAGGAAACCAGCATGTCTTAGAACCAAAAATTCGAAGACATGTGACATCTACCAACCCGCGCTGGGCCCGCGTGGTGGATTACGGCCCACTCCCTCTCACAGAGAGGAGGCCTGTGTACCAGCAGTGGGAACATAATAGACTCATTATGCAAATTTATAATTGTCAAAAAGCGAGTTAAACATCATATACGTTACGCATAATCATAACTATTATAAACGTAGTATGAGTTTTTGTTTTACAGGTATTTAAATCTTTTTTTGTTGTGTGTCTTGCGCAACAAGTAACGCAATAGGAAATTCAAGGGTTGAATTCCTTATATCATTAATTTGTAATCGGCAAGTTCTGAAAAACAATGCATTATGAAAAGGTCCTTTGATCATTACAATTATTTTTATTAATTGACATTTCCTGTAAATAGCTGGGACAGGATCTGGCATTGTCCTTTCATTCTATGACACCTATAGTCGTATTTTTAATTAGACGAAGTCAACTGACGTTTACAGTGTTGTCAGTTTTTGATGAAATAAAAATAGTGTTGTGACAAAGTGAATGACTGAAAAAACTCCTGAATGAATGAAATTGCCTCGATTGTCTAGTGAACAGTTAGTGTGCCGAACTGCCGATATCGGGTACGGGGTTCAAATTTTAGTCGTGCTTTGTACATACCAACGAGTTTTCGACGACTATGTTCCTATATTATCTACCTATACTGAACACCTTAAGCATTAAGAAAAACATTGCTAGGAAACTTGTAAGACTGTCCTATTTTCAATACATCATGTAGTTAAAACTATAGATGTATAAAATATAACAATTATAGGTAGGTAATGAAAATAAAAAACATCGCATAATACATAATTTGGTTATATTCATCATCAGATAAAAAATCATCACTATCGCTTTCGGTGACATTTATAAATCTGTCTGAAACATTGTCGATCATGTGGTCGAGACCATACATTTTGTCTTCTTCTTTAATTATATGAGACACGCAGCTACTCCATTTTTCAGGTGTGTTATGTTGAAGTCTTCTTCAAAAAGTTTTTTTACTTCTGTCATTTTGAAGGTTTTGTTATTTCTTACAACACATCCTTTAGCCTGCGCCCATACCAACTCAATGGGATTGAGCTCGTAGTGGTATGGGGGCCTTTATAATGGTGGGTGGCTCATTTGCATAAAAAAATATGTACTTTTCGCCTTATAGCGGCAAAAGTAAAATCGTCTAATTTATCTTTGAAACTGTGTTTCGGTCCACGTTTCTCGGGAGACTTAAATTGTTCATTTTCTTTGTATTTTTATAATACACTGTAAACTAAGGTCACACCGATTCCCAAAATGTCAGCTGTTTTCAAAACAAATTATTTTTTTCTTCGGGAGCCTCAATAGGTAATAGTGAAGCAGTTTTCTCCTCAAATACCTGTTTGTAACGCTTAAAGCAATCCGTGGTCTCTTCTTTCGTGGAGACAAGCTTTGACTTGACGTGCTTGGTTTAGGATCCATATCGTTTGTACGAAACAATATAGCAATAAATAAACTCAACAATTACCACAAACACAACGTAACGAAAAACTTAACAAAAACAATAACTAAACAGCGTGAGCGCAGAAAAAACATTCGTGCAATCAGACCAGAGGTTAGAAGCCGAATTACAAACAAAATGGCACTAGTCGCCGCGCCGCTTTGTAATAAGCCGTCAAAAAACTGATTGTAGTTATACACATATCAGAACACTTTTATACAATTTTATTGTAAAATAGAAATAATATTATTTTATAGTTTGAAATGATCAACTCACACTCATTGTTCATTCATCTGATTGAACGAGAACTGAACTCATCACTATTACTTTAAATATGGCAACATTATTTTACAAAGTGACATTAGCTACTGTCAGTTGGCTTCGTCTAATTAAAAATACGACTATAAGTTCACTTCAAGCACTAAAATTGTGTCTATATAAGTCTAAAAATGTCTTTGGTTTTTGCGCATTTTATATGAAATGGTGAAATGTTTGTACGGGCATTTCTGCATAGAATAAAGAATGTAAAAGTTATAAAACCATGTGAATCATATACAGTCTTATTCATAAACGTGTCTTGAATTTTAATCAATTGCTAAGCAAATGTTTAGCCAAATTCTTATTCATAAACGTTGTTTAGCGCTAAGAGTTCTCTAACCAATTGATTAGTAGCTGTCAAATTTAAACACCATCGGTAGCTTGTTAAGAGGATGCTAAGAGGCAACATGGCGGTTTTTATTTGAGTCAGCTGATCGATTCAATAGGATTATTGTTTGCCTCGAGGTTATTTTGTTCCTAATATCGAGCTGTGCCTTAGTAAATATGGAATTCGACAATCTTTTACTACCTTTCAGTACGACGCAGAAAAAAATTAAATCATTTTTAAACGCCAGCGGGAAGTAGACCAAGGAAGACCTACAAAGCTCGTTAAAATCCGTTACGAGAATGATTATCTAAATTACATTTTCAAACAGGAGTTGGCTCAGTAGGTATATTCATGAGGTTTGAAGAGTATGAGTTTGAGAGGAAGCTCATAGGAGATAGTTATTATTCAATGTGTTATCCCATGTGCCCTTAATCTTATGACGCCAGTTCTAAGGCCATAAACTATAAGAATAGCCACGTAACACACAAATAACAAGAGACATTTTGTAGAAACTATTTATTTTGATATTTAATTAATATTTGTAATAAATTCCCTATTTTTGATTTCCCTACAAATTTTGATTTCTTACAAAGACATGGACTGTGCCATTCTTTTCTCATGCCACTCTCATTTCTCATATTTTCCACGTAGCCTCAGCCCTAATGGTCTCCTCCCTCCCCGTCTTTGCGGTTGAACAGTATTGGTGCTAGGTGCTAATAGTGGCTTTCATAGCAGCAGTCAAACTTGTACCTGTAAACAAGTATAATAATTGTTATTAAAAGACACTGAAACCCTGTTGCAACAGCGATAGGAATTAGGAAGTAAATATAATAGACACAAGTACCTACATACATTTCCAAAAGAGCTATTCAAGCTAGGACATGGAAAAAAACATAGCTATAATCGGCTACTGATGTTACATCAGTTTTACATTCATTTGGTCAGTTTATATTAGTAAGTGTATATAAATTCAGGGATTAAATACCTTTTCCAGTTTACTACAATTATTGGAGCTAATTATTTTCAATGCTACCATGTCAAATACAATGAAATAACGTAATAAATAATTATATTCAAATTAAAATTTTCCGATGTAATTTTTGACATACGTCTGTTAAAGTCACGACAGATACAAAAATCGTGGGTATGACAAGTTTATTCTTGATATTCTGTTTTGTAGTCGACTATTTTTATTATAATCTGTGCTGAATACATAATTTCACCTCTATTCCGTTTCTCTACTAATCACCCGCTAACTAGCGTTTATAAATAAAGAAAAGTTAAGCATTGATTTAGAGCTAACTAATTGGTTAGCTAAGCAGTGGCTAACTAATGGTTAGCGAGATTATTATAAATAAGGCTGATAGTGTCGATGTGATATGTGTGTTGTGTGTGTGATCTTTATTTCATTCAATATTTACCCTACCGTAAGGCCATCTTGAAATAGGATACAATCCTGAGGGTGTGTCCACATCTGGCGAATGCCCCACGCATACGCCGCTCACAAGCTGCTCGTGCGCTGCACACGTGTACTGCAATTGATTGGTGCGCCTCTTTAGCGCAACTCACGCAAGGTTTGAACAGTGAGCGCACGCATTCCGTTACGTTTGCGATCGCTTTGCGAAACTTGAGAAAAAGCGGACGTGTGTTTTTTTATATTGAGTGAATACAATGGAATAAACAAGTACGACAAATAAATAATTATTTGCGTCGTCAGTATAAAGTAGTGTGTCGCGTGTAACTTGTAGGTTTTTAGCAAGTTTCATGTGCAAGATGAACTAAATAATTTAAATAAACAATAAAACAGTGATTCTAGTATGTCAAACCCAGGATCGAGCCCGTTTGGTCGTAGCCAATTACTACGGCGAAGTCCTCCACCGAACCCTACCGAACCTTTACCCCCGAGCGACCCAAATCCACCAGCACCCGAGGAGGACGAATTGCCGAGTGAAGTCATCAGCACGCCGGCGATCCAGAAATGGTTAGGATCCATAGATGCCATTCTGAACGATGTTTGCTCTGTTGTCGGTGAAGGGAAAATGAACTCGGATCAGAAGCTTCGTGTCTCCACTCTTTGCAGGAAAGTCTCAAGTGGGACTTCTCAGATGGCCGTTTTATAGTATGTATGGCCAATCGTTGAAGCAGAAAACCATCCAGGCCTATACCACAATCCAGCACTTACAGGTTCACCAGAATGTTGTGAACTCCCTCCAGCAGTTTAAAGAGGTCGTTGAAGCAAAGCTTCAACTTTAAGAAAATACCTCTTATGCTAGCATGGTTAAGAAAGGTTCCGATAACTTCGCCCGTCCTGAAAATTTGAGATCAGTCGCCATGTATCCTAGCGTTGAGTGAGTGTTTAACTACTATCGTGAACCGACGTACCGATCGCGCGCGCGTGCTATGGTAAATAGTATTTTGCAGACGCATCATAACACCGTCGTCGCGGTGTACGTCGATCTATCGGGGCCACCGCGATGACCCAGTTACAAGTGCGGAAATCGTCATGAAGAGTTTATTTTAAAATTGTTTAGGTTACGCTCGCCTTAAAACTATACAATGGCTGCAAAACAGTCTATTAAAATTAAAACTGATCTGGAAAGGCAGCTGTATGACTGTTACATCCAGGAGAAAACGGACAGAGAAAACCTGCAACAAATGGTACGTCAACTGAACGGTCACATACAAAGCCTGCAGGAACAGGTACAAGATCTTCAAGGGCAACTAAACTGCTTAAAGACACAGGAGAAAGAAGAACCCTCAGGTAAACAGGTCAGTGAGACCATACCACCTGCTCAGCCTACGAAAAGTGATGTTGAGTACTGCACGGACTCGCCAAAGAGACTGGGTGGATTAGGGTGAAAAACAGGAAAAAAAAGGAAGTTAAAAACGTCCCTTACTCCTCCACCACTACAACAAGACAGAACTAGCGCTCCGCAGCAGCAAGACTACAAAAACAAATAGAAGAAAATTACTTAAAAAAAACCTAGCACCGCCTCCAATCGTAGTGGACGGTGTTAAGAATTATCATTCTACGACTTTTTGACTGAATCTCAGTCAGTAGAAACATTTACCGCCAAAATGTTAAGCGGTAATAGTTTTAAAATAAATGCCAAAACTGAAGAGTCTTACAGAGTGATTGCTCGTCGCTTAACAGAAAATAACTGTCTATGGCACTCATATGAGGATAAGCAGTCCAGGCCAATAAGAGTAGTGGCAAAAAAATTGCATTCTTCCTGCCTACCGGATCGGATTAAAGATGATTTAACGTTGCAAGGATTCCAGATAGAAAATGCAATTAACAAACTAAGCTAGAGAACAAAAGAGCCGCTGAACATGTTTATTCTGTCGTTCAAGAATGACGAAGTTGTCAGTAAAATATACGGCATTAAACATATATTAGGGTGTAAAGTTGAAATAACCCCGCTTAAAACGTCTAAAATAATACCGCAGTGTAAAAGATGCCAGGCTTATGGTCATACCCAAAAGTATTGCTCAAAAGAGCCGAGGTGTGTTAAATGTACAGACAAACACCTTACAGCTGATTGCAACAAACCCGCGCAAGAAAAACCAAAGTGTGGCCACTGTGGCTTACCTCACCCAGCCAACTACAGAGGGTGTTTAGTTGCCAAGGAGATGCAAATGATTAAAAACAAAAAATCTAAAAACAATCCACCTAACAACCCTGCCATTAAGCAAACTGTTAAAAACGCCGACAAACAGACAGCAAAACAAAGTGCACAGTTTGCATCGTCATCCGCAATAACTGCACATACATCTAAAAGTGTCTCATATGCACAAGCGGTAAAACCAAGTCCAAAACCATCAAGTCTTGAGGACAAGCTCAACCAGACAAGAGATAGAGAAATTAGAATCAAGCGCATTACAAATCCAACATGAATAACACATAAAATAATGGCTTGGAATTCCAACGGACTGCTGCAACATCAACATGAGTTGCAAGTAGTCTTAGACACAGAAAATATTGATGTGTGTTTGAACTCTGAAACGTACTTCACTAAACAGTCTTTTGTAAATTTTAGAGGCTATAAGGTTTATCACTCGCTGCACCCTAACAACACGGCACGAGGAGGTAGCGCGGTCATTATTAGAGAATATATCTGTCATTACGAACAGTGTAAATAATAATAATAATAAAAAAAAATAGTTTATTGTATATAACAAGGGACACATTTACAATCGATACCATAACAATTAAAAAGAACACAGTTACTAATATGCCTGAACTAGGTTGAACCTGTGTTTCAGGCTAGAAAGTGCAAAATTACTTAATATAATAAATTAACAATGAGTACAAACTAAAAACTAAATTAAAACTTAGGATAACAGTATAATAGCATGTTGGTGGATCTATTTGCAGACAACAAGTAGATCTTCTGTGTGTGCATAATCAATGGTTGATAAATATTTATGTATAATTTGTTTACAGCTATAATTATTTAATTTATAGATACTTAGTTTTCTATTTAATTTATTGTTCAGAAATGGGCCTAAGAATGTAAAAAATCTTTCTACAAAGACATGTTTCGAGGTTGCATTAGATAAGCATACTATGTCATTCCGTCTCTTGTTAGTATTGGTAGCATTGAAGGTAAGCATAGTGTGCTGTTTTAATACTAAGTGCATAATGAAAAGCTGGCGAACCGTTAGTACCTTTCAGGATTTATTTATCAGATCTGTAGGAAAGAAAAAGGGAAATACGAGGAGCCAGACACGCAAGCTGTGGCGATATCAGTTAAAACAAATAAATTTAATTTGACAGTAGCGGCTGTATACTGTCCCCCAAGACACACGGGCACACACACCCCTCGAGATTCTCAGCGCTATATAATAACAACCACGTAGGTTTCCTACTTCAATTACTTTAATAACTAACCATTGTGTACCGCTGGTTACTCGAAACCATTGACTTTTAAACTTAAATGTATGCAAGTTATTAATGTTCCCTAACCCTTTTCATTTAGCTGATTGTGTAATAAATAACGTACATCAGTTAAGCAGCGACCATACAACGCAATACTCTCTTTGGAAAGCGACAAAGTTACTCAAAAAGCCAATTACACCAATCCCCCCTATCAGAGATATTAACGGAAAGTGAGCCATAAGCAATGAGCAAAAAGCTCTAAGATTTGCACATCACCTGGAAGAAACCTTTCAGCCAAATGACTGGTCTGTGGATAAGTTGCAGTTTGCCAATATTCTGCAAGATCAAAGAATTAAGCTTGTGACCCTGAAAGAACTTGCAAAGGAAATTCAAATTACTAACCTCAAAAAATCCCCAGGGTATGACCTTATTACGGGAAAAATCCTAAAACACCTTCCACGTAGAGCCATCGTTAAGCTAACTCGGCTCATCAATGCTGCATTCGTGCTAAAGCATGTTCCTGAGCCATGGAAAGTTGCTGAAGTGATTATTATTGCAAAGCCCGGTAAACCGCCTAACGAAGTTTCATCATACAGGCCCATTTCCCTGTTGCCTATTTTATCGAAACTGTTTGAAAAATTGAAGATAAAAAAGTCTGCTCCACCGTATTCTTAGATGTGGCACAAGCTTTTGATAGAGTTTGGCATAAGGGTTTGATATACAAGTTACGACTAATATTGCCCAATGAATTTTGCAGATATCTTGCAATCATACATTACAGATAGAATGTTTCGAGTAAGGCACGAGGATGCCTTTTCTGATCTAAGAATTATTAAAGCTGGCGTGCCTCAAGGTAGTGTGCTGGGTCCAGTCCTATACCTGTTGTACACGTATGATATGCCAGAGCTGGAAAATAATACCATCGCAACCTTCGCGCACGACACTGCTATTATGGCTACAGGGTCATGCCATACGGAAGCAATCAAAAAGGTACAAATCGCTGTAAATGAAATTCATGACTGGGCACCAAAATGGAGAATCAGATTGAATGAATCGAAGTCACTACACATTGATTTCACCAACAGGACTTGTGATTACCAACCAATCTTCATAAATGGCCAACAAGTGCCATACGCAAATACAGCCAAATACCTTGGCATAACGCTTGACGCAAAACTGCGCTGGAAAGCACGTCAAAAAGAAAAGACAGGAACTAGACATGCGTTTTAAAAACATGTATTGGTTGATTGGACGGGGTTCCTGCCTATCGATACATAACAAAATTTTAGTATATAAACATATTCTTATGCCAATATGGACATCTGGTATCCAACTGTGGGGCTGTACTAAGCCGACCAACATCAAAATTATACAAACATTCCAGAATAAAGTACTCAGGAGTATTGTAAATGTGCCCTGGTATATAAGAAATGACGACCTCCATCGTGACCTAAAAATGGAACCCGTCACCAATATAATCAACAAAATTGCTGAGGCCCATGAACACCGACTCCACCGACATGTGAACATCGAGGCAATTCAGCTGTTAGACCAAGCAAATATAGTGCGAAGACTGAAATGAACTAAACCTTTTGAGTTAGTGTCGTGTAAAGTATAGAAATAATAGTGACAGTGAAACACATAATAACACATGA
Organism: Dasypolia templi; assembly: GCA_963555695.1. Taxonomy (NCBI): domain Eukaryota; kingdom Metazoa; phylum Arthropoda; class Insecta; order Lepidoptera; family Noctuidae; genus Dasypolia; species Dasypolia templi. Next base: position 10,240,864 of record OY743157.1, read on the forward strand.
AAAAAGTGTTTATATCATTAATTATCCTCGTTGGTCTAGTGGTCGCAATCGCTACTGCTGAGCATGAGGTCCTGGGTTCGATTCCTAGGTCGGGCAACGTGTTATTGGGTTTTTCTATCTGGAATTTCTCAGTAGCAGCCCGAAGTCTGGATTTGTGCCCGGTTGATGGCAATAGGCTCGCCCCCTATTACATGGGACTTAAACATAAAAGGCGAAATGTGGGTGTACTATAGGTACACCTCTGCTCAACTCTTCGGGGAAACAAGGCGTGATGTAATGTTATATTATGTTTATTATCAGACTCTAAGAAAGTGGAACGGACTGGTGTAATGTTCAATCAACACTTTTCTAAGTTTTAAAATAATTATCACGTAACAAATTAAGTTAGATTAAAATTGCTTATTAGTCCTATAGGCTAGATTGTAATCAATTATTAAGAACCTGGTTCTTTTTTAATAAAGTATAAAAAAAGTATCCTAGCGATAAGACCCAAACAAGTGAAATCACCAAGTCACTTGTCCAAAAGTTAATCTCTCCCGAACAACTAAAGCTTCATGTCCGTGGCCTGAGAAAAGTTGAAAATGGCGGCGTTCTGATTATCACCGAAAATAATGGGGACATTGAAAAACTCAGGAACTCGGAAAAACTAGTCTCATCAGGTCTTACAATAGAAGAACCTTCTAAACGCCGCGCCGTCCAAAGGTCGCTGTCATTGGTGTCCCCGTATCCCTTACAGAGAAGGAGTTATTTGAGTGTATCTACGAGCAGAACCTTTCAGACAAGCTGCCGCCAAATACAACTCGTGAGTCCTTCCTTGAAAACTGAGCCATAAATCGGGTAAGAAAGACCTTCCTACCTGTAACTACATTCTGGAACTACCCGCTAGCATAAGAATTTTTTTTACCAATCAAAGCAGATTTTTTATAAATTGGACTTGAAATTGGATTGCCCTGTGAGAGATTTCACAATAGTCACCAGGTGCTTCAATTGCCAGCAGTTTGGACACGCAGCCAAATTTTGCAGATAAACTAGTCCTACTTGCAATCACTGTGGAGAAACTGGACACTCCTTCAAGGAATGTAGCAGCAAATCTTCTCCCTCTCAATGTGCGACGTGCAAACGCTTCAAGAGGAAATGTGACCATTCAACTGGTGATGTAAGTTGCCCGGCGAGGTAATATGCAGAGTTAAACTACATCAACTCAATTGACTAAGAAGGCGCCTAAGAGCGCCACCGAATACTTTATTTAGTTAGCACATAGGTAAACAGGTAGCTTATTCTTTATTTACATTTGCTCTTAGTATGTAACTATCATGACAAATCAGCTTATTTGTTATCTAGATTGTTTTTCTGTGTCCGAATCTAAAATCTGTAATGTTGAGGATTGTAAATACCTCCTTCCTTCTGGTAACAGAACGTTAACCCTGCTCACACAGAATATTCGCAGCATAAATCGAAACATGAACGGTTTTGAAGTACTATTACAAAATCTTGACGTAAGCTGTGATATTATCGTCCTAACAGAATGTTGGTTGTCAAAACAGAACGTCAACTTGCCATCTCTTTACGGATATTATTCTTACAAAACTGACAGAAATATAAACCAAAACGATGGATTAGTCGTTTATATCAAAGATAACCTGCGAACAATGAAAGAAGAACCTGTATCCATAGACAGTAATTGCTTAATAATTAAAATAATTCCGGATACGGTAGTCATAGCTGTTTATAGGCCTCCGTCTCAAAATATGCAAAGATTTTTAGACTCACTTGGCACAAACTTAAAAAACTTATCATCTATTAAAAAAGTAAAAAATTAAAAAGTACGGCCACGTTTCTAACTTTCGCAAGATACTCAAGTGGCTCCCTATTCGACTTCGCAGGAACTCTCGGATATTGTGTCTGCTATTTAACATACTCCACAACCCTTTAACGCCATCCTATCTGCGGGAACGCTTCTCCTACGCCCGTCCTTTTGATGCACCTTGGAAATGGCCAGGTTGCACCTTAGAAATCTCCTAAAAACCCCTCCCCACTTCACGTCACGTCTTTTTGGTGGCGCAGGAACAGGATCCAAGTGTGCAGCGCACGAGCAGCTCGCGAGCGGCGCATTCGTGGCGCATTCGCTAGATGTGGACACACACCATCATCATTTGTTGTAGAATTGACGAGAGGAAAGAAAAAGAAAAATAGTTTTGTATTGAACGTCTCTAGTTCATTGCTACTGGTATTTCAGCAAGCAAGACAAGTCTTTTCATTTATTAAACATAGATAATTATTTGATTAACAAAAAACAACAATTTTATTTTATTGTTCTGTCAAGTAACATTTATTTAATGATGAACTACCTCTCCCTATACCTAAAGTGTCTAACAAATTATTGCTAGCCGTTCGTGTTAACTTCTACTGCTACGGCTACATTGTCGCAATAAAGCGAATACGTTGTCGAGCGGTGTGCGAGAGAGAGTGGAGTGTAGTTCGCCTTATCGTGACAATGTGGCTGCAGCATACTTGTTACAAGGATTTAGCAGCCTTGTTTCATCATCAGATCTGCTAGTTTAAAGATTCGTAGCCAGCTGAAAGTCTCGGATTGTGGTGGAGCGGCCGTTGACCCGGAGGCAGTAGCCGTTGTGGTTCCAACGCGGGAAGGCGCTCGCTCTGGAGTGCGCGCTGAATTCGTCGGCGATTTCTTTTCGGTCTTTTGGTTTTCTGGTGACTTCGTAATAGCTGGCGACGTCATTCTGTAACAAAGACATTTTCTGGTTACCTTCCGTTCTAGAATTGATATGTTATAGTAGGTACCTATAAGGTCCCAGGGGTAATTCTGTGTCGATCTTGGATGTCGTAATACGTGCTGGGAACCCTTTGGAGGACTCCCTCTAGTAGTATTTGCGATGCCTGGAACCCTATTGGAGGCCTCACATTTTTTATGTACGGTTGTCTTAGCAAATACAGCGTTATATGATGTGAAAATAAAATCAGTTATACAGGGTGGCCGGGACATCGACGCACAACCAGTTACCATGGATTCTGTACATGATTCTGGAGCCTACGATTGCCCATGTGGCAGGCGAGTTAGTAGGTAGGGTAACATGGTCAACAGTGGATCACTTTTTTTTAAACACTATACATATAATAAAAACTAAACGTCAGATTTGTACAAAAAATTGCCAGAGGTTATTAAACTTTACAATACTATTGGCTATTCTCACAATCCGTGTACAATAAAAAGATGTTTTTTTTTTAAATATTTTTATAGTAAGTTTTGATTCACTGTGTACACTTCCTGGTCCTCATTGGATGACAATGAGGACCAGGAATTGGTTTACAATGGATCACAGATAATCAGGAAAGTAATAAAATTCAATGCAAAAATCAACAGGATGTTCATTTTGCATTGTAAAGTTATGCAAACACTAGTGGCATAACATAAACATAATTTTCTTAGAAACCTATAGGAACTTTGTACTTTTTCAGTCTTTATTCAATGATGCAACAACATTAACTATAAACAATCTACTACAGAAACATATAGTTGTTAGTGACATATCTTAAGATTTTGTAAAATAAGAACAAGTCTAACTTTGAAGGGCACATTTTAAACGTCAGTCTTAAACATTCTCTTTCATTTTAATCATATCAATCATAATCAAAGAAAATCATAACAAAAAAAAAAAAAACAATACAATACTATCCCTAACCGGTAGACCATAGAAAAGGCTAATAATTTTTCATCCATCTTTGATGGCATGTAATGCTTCACGCATTTGCTCATGTGTTTGAGCACGAATTTTTGATTCTTCACTTCCATTAAAATCCCAAATGAAAAGTTGTTTAAGCGGGTACACTCTGGATCGCGTGTACACAGTGAATCAATCCACTGTTAACCATATATCCACTACACAGTTCGAAATTAAATTTCTCAACAACAACAAATAATTGCGTAAATGTATAAGCACGAAATCATATTACATAAATCTACACAAAGAATAAGAATAAACTAAAAAGGAAGACAGCTTAATTAAAAGTTAAGTAAACAAAATTAAACTTAATGCATCGGTCGTTTTTACTCCCGAAAACTAAAATGGCGCGCTATCGAGTCTTCCGAGACGGAAACAATGGCTTGAGGGCTATAGTACGGGTTTACTTAGGTACTACCCATTCCTTTTAATTTCCTGTGGGATATGCTCGTTTGTAAGTACACTGGCCATAACACGACACATCGAGCTTTTGAGTGAAACAAGTACCTACTTAATTTAGTGACAGAGCTGAGTACCTACCTACGGATGCAATGCTTGATTATTTTAACGTTTTAGCTGGACAGTCATGTTTTTACCTAAATACGATCTAGGTACCTACTATTAGGTACGTCACAAAAAAGGATTACCTGTCTTACCTACCTACTACTATAAAAATTAATTAGGTGTAACAGTAAATAGCCCATTCTAGCCATGAAGAACATAACACGCGTCGTAGGCACTGGTCGACCGTGACCCAAATAGAGCAAACGTTTGATAAAATAACAACTGAGGTCGCGTTGCCGATTGTGATTTTTAGGGCTGCCATCAGACTCAGACTGGACAAATTCGAAAACTCTCGATAAGATTAGTCCATGTAGGTACCTAAATAATTGACGCCCACCACTGCTGATCTGACATGTCTGACATCTGAGGTGTAATGGTGTGACCATAACAACTCAGATGTCAGACATGTCATGTCACACTCCTACACACCCACCCACACTGCACACCTAGGTCACATGATGATGGGTAAAGCATGCTGGTTTCCTCACGATGTTTCTTTCACCGTTTTCGAGAGCAGTGGTGATGAAATAAATCACACAAAGGTCAAAGTAAAGCGCCTGCCTGGCTTCGTTACCACTGGGCCTCCACAGCTCTGCACCTGACTTGTAATCTCTGTGATCATAGAGGGCCTAACTTTGTATGAATAATTAGTCAAAACGTACAAATTGAGCAAATGGGTAGTTTAGTAGTGGGATAACTTTTACCAAAATCCAAAATTACACCCCTTCTTCATTTCCGACTTCAACAATGTTACGTTTTTCATCTTTATTTCATCATGGTAACACAATTAAAATACGCACAGTAACTGTACACACGGCTACATATCGAGCTATTCATTTCCAGTATAACGCATTGTATAGGATTTTCGTACAATGAGAGGTCAGCTTATACTGGACTACACTTTACGTGACTTCATTTGGCAGTTTATCGAAAACGTCCGTTGCCTTAATAAATTCTGGGAGCAATTTCTTAGTTTTTTTCATAAGTATGCATTATTTATTTACAAACCAGGTAACATTTATCTGTCTACTATATACAATACAATAAACGAATAGTCTTACAATTATGAATTAATACATTTCATACTTTTTGATATGTCCATAATTGTACCTTTGTAACACCCGTAAACATTACATTAAGAAATGCATATAAATACTATGTTGGGGAAAGTTTCTTCGCATTTTTAAGAAAATTCTAAACATTTTTTAACATAGTTTATTTACATTTAACTAAAGTATGTAGGTACCATTTTGTTCGATAACTTTTTGCCATCTTGTAGGTAGGGACATGATTCCATTGCTATAGAAATTTTGGGACTTCTGATCAAAATACCGCGGCAAGTGGTTTTGGCAGTCCTCTCGTGATGTTAACCTGACACTGCCTAAAGAATTCTGAGGAGACCGAAACAGGTGGAAATCTGAAGGTGCAAGGTCAGGACTATACGGCGGATGCATTAACACCTCCCAGCCAAACTCTCTTAATTTTTGTTGAGTGGCTAAAGATGTGTGAGGTCTAGCGTTATCAGGATGAAAAACCACACCCCTTCTATTGATTAATTCCGGCCGCTTTCTCTCAACTTCTTGCTTTAATCTCATCCGTTGTTAGAAGTAGAGTTCAGAATGGATGGTCCTGCCTGGTGGTAACAGCTCATAATGAATAATGCCCTTCCAATCCCACCACACACACAGCATCACCTTGTTGCGAGTTAACCCGGGTTTCGCCACAGTCTGTGAAGCCTGACCGGCCTTTGACCACTACCTTTTTCGCACGTTCTTGTAGTACGTGATCCACTTTTCGTCACCAGTTATCAGCTTCTTCAAAAGTGGTTCGGTTTCATTACGTCGTAATAAAGAATCACAAATGAGTACACGGTTCATTAGGTTTCTTTCAGTGACCTCGTGAGGTACCCAAATATCGAGCTTTTTTGTGTACCCAGTTTGTTTCAAATGCGCCAAAAATGTTTTGTGGTCAATTCCCAGTTCTTCAGCTACGTCGTAACTAATGATATGCCGGCCGATCTTGCTCCACTTTTTTTTATCCGTAATAGGGCGACCAGAGCGACGTGCATCTTTGACATCAAAATTTTCGGATTGAAAACGCTTAAACCAAATTTGTGCTACTCTAACAGACACTGCACTAGGTCCCATAAACATCGCAACTTTATTTCGCGTCTTGCGTTGCATTTTTACCTTTTTTGTTGTAAAATTTTAAAATGTTACGAATTTCTTCATTAGATTCACTCATCTTGACAGTACGAAAAACAAATAAAAATCACACATTTTCCTAATTTGAATTTGGAATTATGTTCTTTAAAATTTAAACTTTCAATGATACCATAACCAGCCAGATACAAATAGTATAGCCAAAGAGATTTTATTACAAGTTCATACATACTATAATGCGAAAAAACTTTTCCCCCAACCTAATATATGCATATAAAAATATGCAAAAAAGGGGCGAAAACAATTATAGGGCATCAAAAAATTATTTATTTTCCTTTGATTTGATTCGAAGACTTGTTTCACTGAAAATGTTTAACCTCGCTGAAAAATTCAGTCTATGTGAAGAAAACATACAACAAATATACAATTTTGATCAATAGATCTAAGTCGACAACCTTTGTACGAGTAACCTAGCGAGGATGTTGGAATATATTTGGCGACCTATTTTACTCTTTCCCAATATCGTTAGATAACCGGATAGGTAAACACGACAATACCTATTTATGTAGCCTACTCATGAAGTCATGACATGACGTGTGCACTGTGCATCGTAGGCCTACGCCTACAATAGGGAGGTAAGACCAAAAATTAATTACACAATTTAATTTACAATAGAAATAGATTTTGTATTGCATTAGGTACGCGAACTTTTTTTTATGTTGAAACTGATTCGGAAATCTTTCGACATGATCATAGATAGAAAAAAGTTTCTGTTAAAGTGTTCATATGTAAAGTATTTACTTGCCCACCGTGCCGACGTTTACTAAAAGTTGTGGGTACAGGCTGCTGTTTAATTAATAGGCATTTAAAATTAAAATCATGTTCTGCCATTGTTTATTACAAATTACAAGTTCATCGCATTTTACGACTTACCTACTTTTCAGGCTTATTGGTAGAGATATCCTGTTTTGTCACAAAACTCGCGCACTGTTGAGAATTAATAGGTGTATTAGGGTCCAAATTAAATTTCAGAAATTCACAAAGTAGAGCAGATTTAATTGTATTTGGATTCGTGCCACAACGAACTAAATAGTACTGATTTCGCGTTGTGCGTCCGCGTCTGTACTCGTCTGCAACTGTACTCAGATTGCGACTGGCTTCATTGGTACACCAGGGGCACGCTTGTAGCTACTGTTGCAACTACTCTGCATGATACCAAATTTATGTCAAATGGGTAGGCGAGAGTTATGATTTCGTTAAACTCATAGACGTAATATCATAGTGTGTCGTCTTGAGAAATCAGTTGCATCATTGGTTGTGTCAATGTGGGTACTTATCTATCTTGTTTATCTGGATCCTCTTTAGATCGCTTTAGTGAAGTTTAGTGTTAAATATTATAAGTAATTAATAGAGTTTAGTTAATTCGACAGATTTACGTTTACAATCAGACAATATATGAATTCCTGCGCGTCTGCTCGTCTTTCTGCATGTGGGTTCATAGGTAGGTTTGAATTAGAGTGAGAATTTGTTGTTTATTAGAACTAAAATAAGTGGTTGGTTACTTATCTCTTAATGTACACCAGGCTGAATGCAGAGCTGTTCACCTGAAAGGTTTTTGTCTCACAAAATATATCACGTTGGATACCTATATATTCTATTCACCTGTTTTTGCCTAAAATCAACAGTATAAGAATAGCAACGGTTTATTTGTCTCTGACCTGGAATCACCTTCAATGGCTGGTTACCGATCGTAACTCCGTAACTGTGTAACGTTCATGGGCGATGCATCGCCGCCGCCGGTTACGTCAGCTACGCAGATAAACCTGTATTCATGTCGTACACACGTACTGGCGCGTATGTCGCATTGAATGCTGATAACGTGTAGGTACTGTTAGAAAGTTCGTATGTCGTGGGAACCTCTGCTTTGGGTGTAGACAGCTACGTACAAACTACACACTACCTTCGTGAGCAGTCATGTTAAGGTACGTCGCTAACGCTGCATCCAACGTATTTAAGTATCTCACAAACATACAATCATAACATTAAAGGCTCCTACAAACAGACGCGAAACAAAGGCACGGAGTGTCGCGCGACAAGCGGTGCCTGTTTCACGCACGATTCGCATTGCGTGTCGCGCCAGTCTGCACGAGGACTATGTCCGATTCGATTCTATGTACCTACCTACACTATTTGTTCACTGTGGCTACGCCTAAACACAGCTAGCTATTCATAAAAATTCCAGCCCGAAATAAATATAATGGAGCCGATATAATGAAGGTTGAAATAAAACAATAGTCCTTGTTACCGAGTTAGATAAGTGTAACCTGTCAATAAGATGATATTATGTAATAAATAGAACGCGCTTGCCCTCATCGACCGAGCACCGGGGTTTGCTGACCTAAATCCTTTGACGTCCTTTGAAACCTGCAATTTAGTTCGCTCCTTACAGCATTAGTTGCAATCACCGACAAGGTTACAGGATACAAGGTTACGTCGTGTACATAAATGTAAACGTTATTGGACTTGTTTTGAAATGGTAATAATAAAAATCCGCCAAGTGCGAGTCGGACTCGCCCATGAAGGGTTCCGTAGCAGCAAGTAACATAATATAAAGTACTTGTTTTTTTATATATTTGAGTTGATTGAATGAAAGGTAAATTGCGGTTTACGATTTATGACGTCTTAAAAAAAAAAACTGCTTACTAGATCTCGTTCAAACCAATTTTCGGTGGAAATTTGCATGATAATGTACATCATATTTTTTTTTTACTTTTGTCATTCTCTTATTTTAGAAGTCACACACGGGGGCACACACACACACATTTTACTACTTTGGAAGTGTCTCTCGCGCAAACTATTCAGTTTAGAAAATGATAATAGAAACATCAATGGGGAAGTAAGTATGGGGAAACCCCAAAATTAATTGTAATTTTAAATTTTTGTGTGAAAATCTTAATGCGGTTCACAAAATACATCTACTTACCAAGTTTCAACAGTACAGTTCTTATCAGTTTCGGAAAAAAAGTGGCTGTGACATACGGACGGACAGACTGACATGACGAATCCATAAGGGTTCTGTTTTTTGCCATTTGGCTTCGGAACCCTAAAAAGAGTTAAAATTTAATTTTAAAAAAGTTGAAACTGTTATAAACCATAGTTATCACAAATGACACAGTTATCCTTTTAATACACCCAGCAGTGCCTAGTGTCTATGTCTCTGCCTACCCTTTCACTAAAATTAGTCATAACGGGAAAGGTGTGCAGTTAGGGTATAAAAAAAGTAACAAATGATTAGCGCCATGTGTAGCGCTATGTGCTTGAAGAATGCATAAATAAACATTAAAAAAAACATACATATAGAACTATGAGAAACACAGGCTGATGATAAACGATCAAATGTAGCAGCTTTAATACATAACATATTGTTTTATTTACACCAGTAGATGTAAAATGTAAACAGACGCAGTGGTACAATCCTATTCATCCGCGATAATTCGACCTACTGACACCGAAACGCGAAAAGGGACACAAAGAGAGTTAAAAAATAAATTTAACGATTAAAAGGAAAAACCATATGTTTGACTTACCTGGGTTACTAGCAGAGCTTCGTAGAAAGCAAGCGCTGTTGTTAGATCTGGCTAGTAGATCTTGCTTTGGAGCTAGATGCGACACGGCGGGCGAGCGAGCAGGGCGGGCGGTGAGGCGCCAGTGGCCCAGTACCGCCCTGCGTCTCTGCGCGACACGCATACGAACTGCGCACTACGTACCGATTCTACGTACGACATTTCTCAGAACATTCTTACATAACGGGGAAAGTGAAGCAGTTTTTCACTTGCGATGATTTATTTGTAGATCGAGAGAGTTTCGTGTATTGAACAGTCGTTCAAACGAAACTCTATTATTAATATTTTGACCTTGTCGTTGGGATCGGATACCATGTAGATAAATATAATATTTAATCGGAGGGCACGGCAGTGCCCCCGCAATGTCGAGCGCGAAGCAAACACTGCCGTACCATCCTTTACTGGAACCATTTCGCCGCATTTTCAGGCCCCTATTTGAGAACCTCTGGATAAGACCAGAACGAAGAAATTTCATTTCAGAAATTTCGTCATCCAGTAAGCTATAATCACATACTTAATATCCTAAATTTCAAGTCTGTAGGTCATTTAGGTCCGAAGTTAAGTGAAAGCAAAGTTTCGCATTTATGACACTCACTCACTCATGATCATCAGAATAGAACTAGCACTTCCCATAAACTCAGACAGCTGAAATTTGGTACAGAGTTAGGGTTTAATGGCCACATAAAATCAAAACTATAAAAACTAGGATAATCGAAGATCTGGAGTACCTGGTGAAGAACCCTAAGCTGGTCTCAGCTGTATTAGATATATGGTAATGCCCCCATCTACGAGTACTATTGGTACATGAAAAAATCGACTGTCATTCCAAAAAGCCAGCGTAGTGGGACACATCTTCTAATTTAATCTAGCCTATAGCGTCCCACTGCTGGGCGAATGCCTCCCCTTCTGCTTTGCCCACGTTTCTACAAAAAGAATTGAAATCCCACCAAAAACATTCTGTAAAAAAGTAGCCCAGTCTCGATGGAGCTGCTTGTTTATCTCTAAAAAGTAATTATATCTAGACAAAGTCGTGCCAAGCCTAAGGTTCCTTACTGCGATTTCTTTATTATTATAGTTAATGTTGTGTGACTTGTTTACAGAATGTTTTTGGTGGGATATAATAGTCCGTGATTACGTTGACTTGATAACTGAGAGGACAAGGTACACTCGCACAGCCCTAACTAGTGAGGCTAGCCGCATAGCAGAAACGGTACCTCCTGTAATGTTGAATGGTGTGCCGTTATCGAGAGTGCAATCATTCAAGTACCTTGGGCATGTTTTGACCACTAGCCTTAAAGACGATGACGGTATTGAGAGAGAGCGGAGGGCGCTGGCGGTCAGAGCAAATATGAATGCCCGCAGGTGTAAGCGTGCTTCTTCGGAGGTTAAAAAACGCAGAGATCGTCACTTGCCCTTCGCGTGCAGTACAATAATGCTCACGCTTCTGTAGCGCGTCGTTGTGTAATTGTTTTAAGTGTTATCACTAACATAGGTGTAAGTTTATTTTATTGTTACACAGTTTATGAGTCTCATGGTTACTCTTAAGAAAGAATTTATATGTTATAATTATTTCGTTTATTCATGGACACTGTGGAAGATCAAGAACGCCGCTAACGAGATGTACAAAAACCGGAAACGGTCAGTAGCGAGAACTCAGACGAATACATTGAAAGATCAGCAATATTTATCACAGCATGGCAGTGACATAGAAAAGAGCCGAGAAACCAGCTGAACCCCGCTTAAAGATTCACCGATGAAGCTCGACCTGAATCAACCCTGCTGTGACGTCGTTAAAAGATGCCCTCCCATAGACAAATATCACCCGCCTCTCCACTAATCCCATTCTTACGTTAGGGTGCATACTCCGTAGGCTCTTAATCCTTCCTATCCTAAGGGTACGTCTTCCCTACCATTAGAGTACCCCCCGCTGTATTCCTTGATATGCAATGGTCTTTGTAGCACCATGACGCATGAGGCTTCAGGGGTTAGCAAATCTTGGGGTTCATTCGATAAATCGAGTCTGGTCAAACCACGCTGGGGAAATGCACCGAATTTCATTCATTCATATTATTATTTCGTTTATAAAAGATGATGGTCCGCCGGTATCGGGAGCAGGATCCAAGCAACCTGGGGTTAGGGCTCCAGAGACATGAACTTCCAAGGAGTAGTGCCTTCTGGATCAGGCCCTTGAGCCAACCGCCTAACGAAAGCCTCGAGAGATGATGATAGAGGCTTTCGGCCATTCCTGATTCTGGACCGCAGGTGGAGCTTCGGTGAGCACTTCTGCTAACTTGCCCCGAAGTTGATCGGCACAGCTTCCGCCCTAAGTCGGTTACTGCCGAATCTGGGTGGACCGAATGCGAGCTGCCGACGCCTTTACACGTGGGTGGTGCGCTCGATAGCGCTGTACGGCGCTTCAGTGTGGGCGGACTCCCTGACTGCCCAGAACAAGGCTCAGCTGCGGAGACCGCAAAGGGTCATGGCGGTCAGGGTATTACGTGGATATCGCACGATTTCAGCCGAGGCAGCGTTCGCATTAGCGGGAACACCCCCGTGGGATCTGGAGGCGCAAGTCCTCGCCGAAGTTCGCCTGCGACGGGCGGAAGCTCGAGCGGAGAGCGGCAGTGGCCCGCCGCCTGAAGTGGTGGTCAGGTGGCGCAGAGAGGCGAAGATTGCCATCATGAGGCAATGGGCGGAGAGGATGGAGACCCCCAGCGCCGGTCACTGGACTGTTGGGGCTATCCAGCCTATCCTAGAGGAGTGGGTACGGAGGCGACACGGGACGTTGTCTTTCTGTTTGGTGCAGGTACTGTCGGGGCATGGCTGTTTTGGCAAGTACCTGCACAAAGTGGCAAGACGGGAGGCGACCCCCGTGTGTCACCAGGGTGGTTACAACCAGGACACGGCCCTGCACACTATCGAGCAGTGCCCTGCCTGGAAGGCACAGCGTCGTGTTCTGGCGGCAGAAGTTGGGCAAGACCTGACGCTGCCGGCCGTTGTTAGAACTATGGTCGGCAGTGAAAGTGCATGGGAGGTGGTTGCGTCTTTCTGCGAGGATGTTATCTCGCAGAAAGAAGCGGCGGAGCGGGTTAGGGAGGCAGATTTTCTCACTGACCCGATTCGTCGCAGAAGGGTAGGACGGCGCAGACGGCGAAACGCCGACTTGATGCCGCCATAACAGGGGTCAGCGGACGAAAGATCGGGGACTCTATCGTTCATGTTGCATGACCCCTGGAGTTGTGGTGATGTCCCAGTGCACCCGGACATCGCCGAAGGAGAAGGAAGCCCGGAGGCGGGCAAAGAAGAGGGCGCCCAGAAGTGGGCCACGCTGGATGGGCCGCGAATGTCATGCGTAGCAGTTCTCGCAGCTCACCCATCAAGGCGAAAGTAGGTGCACAGGCGGAGTTTTTAGTGGGTGCAAGCCCCACATAACCACGTCGTCTCCCCGGACGGCGCGGTATGCGATAGGCATTTTCTTCGCAGAAAAAAATAAAAAAGGCTTTCGGCCATTAGGCCATTGGCCGATACGACAATTGGCACAATGCCAGCCGAGCTCACATTCCACATGTCACCAACCGCGTGTGCTAAGTCGAGATATTTAATTTGTTTCTCTTTCTCAGCTTTCACGAGGTTCCCGTCATGTGAAATGGTAACATCGATAATCATTGTGCGGCGTGCTAATTGATCTATCACTGCTATATCAGGCTTATTAGCGATAATAGTCCTGTCAGTAATAATAGACCGATCCCAGTACAACGTGACATTTTCGAGAACTGGGTCAGGCACATACTTGTAATACGTTACCTCAGAATTCACAAGTTTAAAGTCAAAGTCAAGTCAAAGTCAAAGCATTTATTTCAAATAGGCCCATAAAAAGGCACTTTTGAACGTCAAAATTTACATTAAAAATAGAACTGATTCTAGGCGCCACTTCCAAAAATAAATGATTTTCCTAAAATATTTAACTAGGAATAAGTCAGTGTGTGAGTAAAGTAAAAATAACAAATTATACAATACAATAAGCAAATAGTATGATTTTGTCTAGCCTCTAGCCTGTCCTATGGAGCAGGACCAGCATGTTTCCAAGCATTCTTATCTAGGATATAATCTTCTAATTTGTAATATGCTTGTTTACAAAGTGTTTTTTTAACATGAGTTTTAAACTTCCTTTCATTTTATTGCAATATTTCACCAGGTATTTTGTTGTAACATTTAACACAGTACCCCATAAAAGATGTATGTACTTTAGATAGTCTGAAAAATGGTTGATCTATTTTATTTTTATTTCTAGTGTTAATATTATGTTTATCACTAATTTAATTAAATAGATGCAGATTTTTTCTAACATACATAATATTTTCATAAATGAACTGGCAAGGTACAGTCATTATATTAATCTTCTTAAATAGTTCCCTAAGAGATTCGCGGCGACGTAGATTGTAAATGGCTCTGACAGCTCTCTTTTGCAAAATAAAATTGGATTCAATGTCAGCAGCCCGACCCCACAGTAAAATGCCGTATGACATAATGCTGTGGAAGTAGCTAAAATAAACCAAACGCGCGGTTTCTACGTCTGTTAACTGTCTTATCTTTCTAACAGCATACGCTGCCGAGCTTAGTCGCCCCGCGAGAGATGTTATATGTGATCCCCATTGTAACTTCTCGTCTAGCGTGATTCCTAGGAAAACCGTCTGATTACAAAATTCCAGTTTTTCTCCGTTAAATATGATGTCACATTCGCTACTTCTAACATTAAGTAATTTAAATCGAATGCATTTGGTTTTTTTCTCATTTAGTACCAAATTATTTACCGTAAACCAATCTTGGACCTGAAGAATAGAGTTGTTCACGTCGTCAAGATTTTGTGACCTTCGGTCTATTTTAAAGATCAATGAAGTGTCATCTGCAAATAACACCATCTTCGGTTGATTTTGAAGTAACTGGGGTAAATCATTAATGTAAACTAAAAAGAGGAATGGACACAATATCGAACCTTGAGGAACGCCCATTGATATTTCAGACCCTAATGAGTTTGTGCCGTTTATTTGTACTTTAACCTTTCTGTCTTTCAAGTACGATCTTAGCAAATCAAGAGCTTCATTCCTAAACCATGACACACTTCTACTGAAACTGGAGCACTATGGTGCTCGAGTTTCAGCAGAAGTGTCTCATGGTTTACGCAATCGAACGCATTAGAGAGATCGCAAAAGATTCCAATGGCATCTTGTGATTCCTCCCAGGCGCTAAAAATGTTCTTTATTAGGGTGACACCGGGTATAACGTCCTATAATGAAACTGAGAACTGGCAGAATTGACACGGGCCTTTAATTATTGAGCTCTTTACTACCACCGGATTTGAATAATGGGATCACTTTACTATGTTTCATAAGATCCGGAAAGACTCCTTGGTCTACACTGGTGTTAAATATGAAAGCTAAATAGGGCGCAAGGGTTTCGATGAGAGATCTACAGACTTTTACAGACATTCCCCAGAGATCTTCTGTTGATTTAATTTTAAGATCTTTAAAAGCTTTTATAACAGCTTGGGGGTTTGTATGCTGAAACCTAAACGCCAAAGGGCATGGTTTTACATTATTTTTAAGTAAGGCAGCAGAAAGCGCGGGAGAGGAATTTAAATCTTCAGTAGTTTTAAGTGGAACATTAACAAAAAAAGTTTTGAAATTCCTGAGCTATATCTACATTTGAGTTGATGGGGCCACGTGCAGTCTCTAAATTAAATTTATATATTAATTATATATAAAACAGCGTAATATTATTATATAATAATAATATTACGCTGTTTTTTCCTACCTGTTTCATTATTTATTATTTGTCAGGTAGTTTTTATTTTATTATCAGCTGATTTTAATTTATTACTAATATATAGAGCTTTAGCTATTTTGCACACACTTTTAAATAATTTTGAATATCTTGCAACATACTGATGAAAGCTTGTATGAGTCACATGTTGATTTAGGCCATAAAGTTCAAATAGATTTTCTCTACTTTTACGAATGCCAGGAGTGGCCCAATCACTAAATAAAAACTTTTCATTTATTTCCTCCTTTTCAGGTATTACTTCCAAATAGTTTAAATGTAAGTATTCTTTCACTACTTTCTTGTAATTTTCTATCAGGTTGGTCTTCTAAATTTTCTTTCCAATTGTAGCAGTCTGTTTTTGGCTGTGTTTCTTCATACATTGTTTCACATATTTTTTCATCTTTTGGTAGGTTTCTTTTGTTTTCTGTGTCTATTTCCCACAGAGACTTTAGCATGATATCCATGTCTATTTGGTTGAGAAGAACAAGAGCAGAATCGTTTTGTGATCTATTTCACCAAAGAGAATACATCCAAGGTATAACCCGTACCCGGTGGACCCTTGATAAGTTTTTCTTGTACGATTTGAAAGTATTGTTTGACACCTAGAAGTAAGTCTATAGAGCCTGGTGTGTCGTAGTTCCATTCAGCCAGCTTGAGTCCTTCTAGATATGGCCAGTTATCAGCAGTAATTGTTTTAGTAGTAGTGGTAAGTTGTTTAGACATGACGAATGCTTCAACGTCTATCTTGAAGTTTGTGTTCCAGCGGGAACCTATTTGCAGCTGTACCACGTGGTTTACATTTGTCTTCGTTGAACCCACTCCAATGATACTTTCTCTCGTTGATCGCTTAGTCAAATTAAGCATTTGAGTCGCTTTCTCACTAATAAGTGCTATCTGCGAACCTTGGTCCACTAATGCGCGGAGTACAACAGTGTGATTTTGCTCGTTTCGTACTGTCACTGTCGCCGTAGCTAATAGTGCTATGCCTTGTCTAGTACTGTCGTGTGAGGCGACCGTTGTATTGACAGTAACTTCCTTTTGCTCGTCTACATTGTTTTGAGCAGTCTTCGGTTGCATGGAGGTCTCTTGTACCGAAGTCTCAGGTTGTTTGTTGAGATGTAGAAGGCTATGGTGACGCCTTTTGCTTAAACGACAGGACACTGGAAGTCTACATTTTCTTGCTAAATGTCCTGTTACTAAACAGTTGTAGCATAGGTTGTTCGTTTTTAAAAAGAAAAAGAAAGAAAAATTGTTTTTACATAATTAACTCGTTCAATAGGTTGCAGTTTTGTGAATTACAGTGGCATAACGTGTGATTTTCAATGCATAGAACACATGTTTTTCCTGACGGTGGCGATGACGTACCTGTGGTATGAACAGCACACTCTTTTGTTGCTTTATTTTGTATTCCTGGTGTGACAAGCTCCAGTGTTCGGTATGTGGACTGAAGAAACCTTTTCAGATCATTTCATTTGGGTAAGTCATCAACATCTTTGTATGCGCATTGTTCCCAATCCTAGTGTGACTCAGTGTCCAATTTCTGAACTACCAGAAAAATAATAACAGGATCCCATGAATCTAATGATATATCTAAATTTTCAAGAGTATTTAAACAGTATATTGTGGTGTCCAATAAACTTTTAATTAGAATAGGTGATGAGAACTCATTTTCTTTTTATAGACTAACTGTTTTAACACCGAGTTCATGATCAAACGTTTGTTTCCATACATAGTTTTTTAAATGTCCCAAGCTTGTTCAAAAAAATTCTGTGTTACCTGGATATGTCTCAATAAGTTCTCTGCTTCTCCAGTAACACTGCACTTCAAATAATGTAAGTTTTGTACGTCACTAATAGTTGTGTTCGTATGCGCTAACGATGTAAACAAATCTTGAAACGTAGGCCATTCTTCATATTTTCCACTAATAGATGGCAGCTGTATTCGAGGTAACCTCACGAACGCTTTTTGTTGTTCAGTATTCGTCGGTTATATATTGGTATTATTTTGCGATGACGTTGTCGGCGCTGTTGCATTCTGTTCATTCAACATATCATGTAAATCAAATGATATATAAATCCTCATAAATATAAAACTCCTCATTAGCAAAGTATGGTATTACTGCCTTTTATTCCTTCGGCGTTATTTTTACTAAAGAATGATGAGCATTTTTGAAAGTAGACCAATAATCTTCTATCGCCTTACAAATCACAGTTAACTAAAGGATATATTGAAACCCGTATTCAATATATCCTTTAGTAAACCGTGATTTCGAGCATTTCTTGAGATAAACATGAGTTGTTTGCAGTAATGAAGCAGTATCTTCTAATATATTAAACAATTCCTTTGTAGTAGTCATCGTTACAAATCTTTATAGCTCAGGAATGCGGTGTCCTATTGTTCTCAGTAATTGGTTATTGATCCGGCGAGATATCGACCATTTGTTGGTATAGTTAAGGTTCACTTTTGTGTGTACGGGAAACTTGTTTGAAAATCACAAATGCGTCTGTCTTCAATGGTGTTTATTATGCGACTAACGTGATGATTTTATTTTTAAGTTTGGCATCTCGTAGTTGACCTTGAGAGGTCGGGACTACTTAACCGGACTATCCTGTGGCTGCCTTAAGCGAACTCAAAGCCTCCAGCCAGGGGTGAAAAACTTACATTACTAAGCGACTGCTCGCTAAGGGCACCCCCTGTGGGGTACGGACCTCGGCTTAGGGCGTCGCTGGAGGGAGGAGAGCAAGATGAGACAGGCTGGATCTGATTTGGATGATATTTATAATAGGGGGTATTTAAAGCTACAGGCTCAGCTACGGCCCGGGCTGGCACTTCGTCGAGCAAGGGTCGGGGCGGACAGTTACGTCGGGGTATTCGCGAGGGACCTCGGCGGCGAGGTCGGAATGTCGGTTTGAGTCTTTTGTGCACTGTACTGGTGGCCCTACTGCTCTCCTGGATGAGATTTATGTGGTCATCGGGGTCGGTGAGGACATGCCTTGGACGGCGGACTTGACTAATGGTGGAGGGCATATAACTAGCGGCCTTGACAACCAGACGGTTGCGGTGATTCGCGGCGGTATCGAAGAAACGCTTTGTGTTGCGTTTCATAAATTGACGGATAGTGGGAATTTTGAAGTCGACGTGGAGGATTTCGTTGCGAACGTACCAGGGGGAGCCTGTTGTCCTACGGAGGAATTTGTTCTGGAGGGTCTGCATTCTATTGAAGAGATGGGGCTTGGCGTGTGCGAAGACTGCACTGGCATAGGTCATGATCGGGCGAATGCACGCTGGAGCTCTATTAATTTTAACACACACATCGATTTTTCCAGTTTCAGTAAACCTTGCTTTTCGTGATCGGGCTTTTAGTGGGTCAAGGTGGATAAGGAGGTTAAGACAAAACTTTCCGTGTCTATGAAAACATGTGATTCTGTGTAATATATACAAATACGTACAGAGACCGTAAGAAGAAGAATCCCTTACCCCAACATACCTACTCTTTACCATCAATTTGGACTGGGTATAGGTACCATTGATAAGAACTTCTTTGTTTCAATTAAATGAAATAATTAACTGGTCCGACGCGGTGGCAGGCTGCCTTAATAGAATGAAATTGCTGATTAATTTGATTCATATTTATGCTGCTGTAAAGTACTCAATATATCCACTGATTCAACGAGCAGTGACTGGCAAAAGGTTCCAATTATGAATGTCTGTTCTCGCCTTATCCAATAATTGTATTTAGGTATCTGTACATAATTGAATTGATGAGTTGATTGATGAGCTGGAATAATTTCGTAATAAATGTTAATTTGCAAGTTCAACGGTTAACTATTACAAAAGGCTCAGTCTTTGTATAAGCTAAGCATTGACTAAGGCGATTGACTTTACAGATTGTAATACGTATGGCCGCCACTATTTTACTGTCCCTTACAGGTGGGTGATCTCGCTAGCTACAAGGAAGTGGCCCCAGCATCGCTTTAAACGATAGCGATAGTGAGACGACGCAGCTTTTAACGATATAAAGATCGGCGGAATGTCAGTCTGGGGGTCGTCACCAAACGTGGGCTATTTACGGAATTCGGTGATTTACGAGCATTTGATGTGATGTAACTCAGGATTTGGGGCACATTAATCTATCATATATGACATTCTCGTTTCATTTTAACGTGGTTTTTGAACATAACGCATTTGAAATGTTTCACATGGCTAAATTAATGCATCATTTTCATAATAGCCGTATGAATAATGAGAAAGGGGATATCATCAGCCTTTGGAAACGCTTTGCAGAAAGTGTTTGAATCGCAATAATTTCGCATTGTTTTTTGACTCTCGTAGCACAGATACGAAAATCCAGTGTTTTTTTTTGTTATTTAGTGATTGATTGGTAAACTGTAGTCATCCAAGGGGTTACGTTAAGTTATTTCAGGGCTCCAGTCTCGCGATTCGTAGGTATTATCGGACCAGTTAATAAAGTTCAATATAATGTCAATATTACCTACATTGTGTACAAATCTGTGAACATTAACAGAGTACTAGAATCAGCGTACTGCGGTTAAATCGCTTGAGAATGAGCTTGAAAAAATATTTTCCTTTGCGATTTTAATTCTTAGTTAAAAAATGGCAACGATTAAAGTCAGTGCATGCTTAGCCTCGATGTGACCTACCTTAATTGACATTTACAGACAGGAGTTCGTAATTAGTTGCTCTTTAGGCTTATTAACTCAAGTTTATTACGAAGCATGACGTATTTAGAATAGTTTATTAACGAAGCCGGGCAAGTTGGTATCTAGATAACGAGGTGGAAGCATTGACACCGACACTAAGCATTCATGTCAAGGAAGTCGCATACTAGATCACTACATAGTATAAAACAAAGTCACTTCCCGCTGTCTGTCTGTCCCTAGTACGCTTAGATCTTTAAAACTACGCAACGGATTTTGATGCGGTTTTTATTAGAAAGAGTGGAGGAGCTGACGCGAGAGGAGATGTGCCGCGGGCAGAATTTTTCCACCAAAGTGGAGAGGAGATGTGTAGCGGAGAGGAGCTGTGTGTAGCGGATATGTGAGCTGTGAGAGCTCGAAATCAGTCATGTGCGCGAGGAGAAAGTGGGGAAAGGGACGCGCGAGCGCTGGCGCCGGTACCGCCACCGCCGCCCGGCCGCCCTACTACACATATCTGCGCTCTGCCGAGCCGCTTGTCAGCTCACGGCACAAAATTCTATAGAAAGATAAGACACCTGTTCTCCTCTCCGCTTGATCCATTTCCACAGAAGCTTAGCGGAGAGGAGATGTGGAAATAACTAAATCTTATTTGTTATTCAAAACACATTTCTCGTCTCCGCTCCTCCCCGCTTTGGTGGAAACCAGGCCTAAACCGCAGGATAAAACTTTCAACGTTGCAGGCTTAACTTGGAGCGTTGAGTGTTTTTCACATGGCCAATTATATTTCGCTCTTTCAAGAGTAAACTCTAAAGAAAACATGTTTGTATTGCCTTACGACAAAAAGCTGTGAACGTTGTTTATGAAGACATTCTGTAGTATATTTAGTATCTGCATTGCACCCGTGCGAAGCCGGGCGGGTTGCTAGTAAACTATATTACTTACGCAAAAACTATAGAAACTGCACTTAATAGTACCTACCTATTACAAACATATACCAATCTTTAGCGACCTCTCTAAGGCGTTTGATTGCGTAAACCATGAGACCCTTCTGCTAAAACTGGAGCACTTGGGATTAGGAATACGGCTCTTAATCTACTAAGATCATACCTGAAAGATAGAAATGTTAAAGTTCAAGTAAACGGCATAAACTAGAAATTAGGGCATGAAATGGCAATGGGCGTTCCTCAAAGTTCGAAATTGGGTCCATTCCTCTTCTTAGTTTGCATTAATGATTTGCCCCAATAACTTCAAAATCAACCGAAGATGGTGTTATTTGCAGATGACACATCACTGATCTTTAAAATAGACCGACACAAAATCTGGACGACGTGAATAACTCGATTCTTCAAATTCAAGTCTAAATAATTTGGTATTAATGAAAAAAAAAAACCAAATGCATTCGATTTAAATTACTTAATGTTAGAAGTAGCGAATATGACATCATATTGAATGGAGAAAAACTGTAATTTATGAATCAGACGGATTTCCTAGAAATCACGCTGGACGAGAAATTACAATGGGGACCACATATAACATCAATTGCGGGGCGGCTAAGCTCGGCCGCATATGCTGTTAAAAAAAGACAGTTAACAGATGTACAAAACCGCGCGTTTGGTCTAGTTTAGCTACTTCCACAGCATTATGTCGTATGGCATTTTACTGTGGGGTCGGGCTGCTGACATTGAATCCATTTTTATTTTGCAAAAAAGAGCTGTCAGAGCCATATACAATCTTCCTCGTCGCGAATCTCTCAGGGAACTATTTAAAGGGATAAATATTATGACAGTACCTTGTCAATTCATTTATGAAAATATTATGTGTGTAAGAAAAAATCTACATCTTTTTAATAAAATAATTGATAGACATAATTTTAATACTAAGTACAAACATCATTTATGGGGTAATGTGATAAATGTTATAACAAAATACCTTGTGATATATTGCAATTAAATTTAAAATTTATATAAAAGAACACTTTGGAAACAAGCATATTACAAATTAGAGGATTGTATACAAGATTGGAACCAGGGGGGGGGGGGGGTAAAGTTGCCTTTACGTACACAGGATTTTTTTAGGTGCGCCATCTAGTAATCTGGTTCTGTAAATTTAAGGCAAATATTTCACATATGACTCACTAGATGGCTCTACAAAACGACTTGGACCTAATAGTTGTTTAAAATTTATACAAAATTTTAATTTGTTATTTATTTGCAATATTTTAGTTTAATTTTAAGACTTATATTTAAGTTACAGGCAATTTTTTTTCGTTTATCTATTTATTTAATCGATCGAAACTGTAAAAAAAAAAAATGGCCGATACGTTTTGTAATTTGCAAACGTGAAAATATATCTATGTATTGAATATTCAACAGCAACCTTGTTTCATTAAGAACTAAATTTACCTTAACAAACTATCTAAAAGAATAAATGTGCACATTTACCATGATTGTAGATTGATTACATTTCATGTGGAGCAGCTTTTATTTACATACTACTGTAAAATTAATTTCAAGCTACCAAACATGGTTTTACATGAATCAATCTACAACTACAAAATAATGCAAAAGCAATCATATGAAAATAGTATAGAGTACAAGTAATAAAGGTATGTCGGCGTCACCGTTAGCGGTAGGTACAGCGGGCCGAGTTACGCTGTGCAAAGCGGGACGTTCGCCTCCCTATTCTCCCCACTTCTCAAGCAACTTAATGTAAGCTAGTGCGCAGCGAAGAGGGGGATCATTCTTGTGGCAGGCTCGGCCCGGTGCGCCTGCTGTAGCGCCTAGAGCTATTATAGCGATCTATCACTCCCGCAAAAATAATTGTTCTCTCGCCATTTACTGTCCACACTCGCGGTAGTAAAATGTGATCCTTCCTACTATTGCTGCGATTGTGTACCTGATGTATTTTTGTGTGAATAAACTTACTTAGAATTTTTAGGTATTCTGGTGCAATATGCAGGAAGTTGTTTAATATTCATGAGTTTCGTTTCCCTGTAAATTTTAACAGTAGGTGTAAGGTAATCATAGTGAAATAATAGTTGAATAATTTTATTTTGAGCGATCTGTAGGTCCTTTAGATTAAGTTTTTGGCGGTTTGCCCCATATTTCACGTGTTTTACGTTAAGAATCTTGAATCAAATTAAAAGGGCCTATCAAATGGACAGACAAGATATTTACAAGAAAGTGATCGAAATACTAACATCAGAACGGGTTCTGACTAAAATGATTTGACTGGAACGCACTGATTGAACTTCACACTTGTGTGCTGGGCCTCAAGGGATTGTTCGGGGCTCACTCCATCCTATGCTTAGGGTTTCTGCACAATGTTATACTGTACATTTAGACATCGCGGAGAAGTTGTGTAGAGAAATCGATGGTAGGGAGTATTCTTGTCATTGTTGACTCTTTCATTAAATGAGTGCACTTCTTAATTGGATGCAGCAGGTGCAGATGAAGCACTAAAGGAGGCTCTGTCTTTTCGGTGCGACTTCGCGGATCATTTCGGATCGGGGTGGGTATTGTATTGGCGCAGACAGAGCAATTTTATGGTGAACATGGTGTAGAGTTGCACCTTGTTGCTAACGCCTGCCAGACAGGGCATGTGTTCGGGTAGAGAGAGTCATGAGGACATTGAGGTGCTTACTTGTTATAATCGAAAGTGAATCTGGTGGGACCTGGCGCAGCGAGCTTCTCGAAGTGCAGCTAGCGACGGATGGTGCAAGGTCTAGGGTAACACAAACAGAACTTGTGTTTGGGATTCGGGCGCGGTTTTTAAGTGTGGCTTCATATTCTGAGTCTGGGTTTCGGTTAGATTTGGGTGAAATTCGTAAGATAGCATCGGAGAATATTGGGAGGGTTGCTGCGTCACAGTGGGAAAAATGAGACCGTTCTACAGTTGTTATTCCTACTTCATTGAATGTGACAGGGGGGGGGGGTTCGATTGGGCTTCGCAGGGAGTACAGACTTCCCTTTGTTGTGTGTCTAATAGAGAATGCAAATATGGTCGTAAGCATTTTCGTGCAATGCCCGGGGGAAGTGAGGGCTTGGTGCATTTAGCTACCACTTTGACTGGTAGCTTGAAGGAGGCCGAGGTGGCGGCAGTCCGCGATTGACGAATGGAGTGGGCGTCATCGGGTGGTTTTAGTGATGCTTTGTCTATTTGTAGTTCACGTACGTTATCCGCCAGCTCTGGAAACCTCTCGGCCTCGAAGAGTGAAGAAACGTAATTAAACGTAACATTGGTACTAATCTGTGAGATAAAGTAAGGGTCCGACTCATGCGGGTTGACGTCCTATGGTGTGTGTTATTGGGTAGTCTAAAGAACTGGCTTATGCAGGCCGATGTTCTGGGTCATATTATAAAGTGATCGTCTAGTCTGAGAGGCCATGAGATCAATGGAGATATGTGTGGTACTAGTGAGTGATCGGAGAGACGCTGATTGGCTGCCTGGTCCATGTTATCTGGAGAGATAACTAGCTCAAGGGAGGCCTATTTAAGTTGTCCGGCTCAGCTACTAAAGTTTGATTGGTTATAAAACGTTGTAATGTATGTTACCGATGGGCGAGCGTACAAAGTAATGTATCTACCAGTTTTATTATTTTTACAGAAAAATGGGCCCGCAGTGACTTTAAGGGGATGGAGACGCACAAGGACGTGCGAATGTCAGTCTGGCCGTGACGGCGCTTCAATACTTAAATTAGTGTTATTTAGTTTTCATAGATGTCGTTTGTTAGTTTAGAGTGTTATGTGTGTGTGAACATGAATTATGTGTCTGCTACGACACATTCAATGACATGACACTCTGACACAACACAGAACGCTTATGCACCTTGAAGTGACATTTTTCTGGCTGTATGACATGAGACTCGGTCGGCATCGCACAGGCGTGCTACGCATTCGGTGGAGTGTCTAAGTCAAGTCTATTCTTAAGATTAAAATAGTTTGTTTCTGTTATAGGCTCTAAAGTAAATGACTTTGGTGGTAGTGAAACTACCAATGCACATAGCATGTGTGGATTGTTGAGACAAGTATTTTAATACATTTGATTAAATTATCTACTGGGACCATTTTAGTCCGGATTAACAAGAGACAAAAAAAAAAGATTAATAAAGAGACTAAAAAGAGACAAAAAAAAGAGAAAAAAAGAGAGACAAAAAAAGAGACAAAAAAAGAGACAAAAAAGAGACTAAAAAGAGACTAAAAAGGAGACTTAAAAGGAGACAAAAGAGAGACAAAAAGAGACCAAAAAAAGAGCAAAAAAAAAGAGAAAAAAAAAACTGTATAAACTGGAGTGATCTTGTAGGGTCATTCATGACCGGACCAAGCAGTAACAATCCTGAATCCGGGTTTGTTTTTTTTTTGTATTTTTTTTTTTTTTATCTGTAAGTAGGTTTTTACAAACACTTTTACACGTCAATACTATTTTAAAAGTAGATGAGATCGGCGTTTCCTATCTGACTACTCTGAGAAGAAACGCCAAAACAAACTCAGAGGTCACAGTCTCTTTTAAAGTCCAGACATAATCTTGGTCAGGTCATGTGAAGACCATGTGGATTGATGTCTGAAATGGTCTTTTGAGGAAAGAACCAAACAGAATGAGTGGACCTGTCCAGTCAGTGCACGCATTTGTCAGTAATCATGCAGCTCAACACAACACATATGGAGCTCAACGATTCGACGAACATTACCAAAGAAAGGACATTTGGGTAGGCCGCATAAATTGCTCAAACTGCCAGACCATGATTAAAACTAATTTTAAAAATTAAAAATAGATTGAGATAAAAAAAAAAAACAACAAATCCACACTGCCTTCACATTCACAATAATTAAAATATTATAATACTTTACAAAGTAAATTTTCACGTCATGTCAAAGTGTAAAAATCCGAGAATAAACATGGTCAGATCATATGAGGACTCTGTAGACTGGT
Organism: Dasypolia templi; assembly: GCA_963555695.1. Classification (NCBI taxonomy): domain Eukaryota; kingdom Metazoa; phylum Arthropoda; class Insecta; order Lepidoptera; family Noctuidae; genus Dasypolia; species Dasypolia templi. The sequence goes on from OY743157.1 coordinate 10,267,359, forward strand.
GTCTGAAATGGTCTTTTGAGGAAAGAACCACACTGATTTGAGTGGACCTGTCCAGTCAGTGCATGCATTTGTCAATCATGGTGCAGCTCAACTCAGAACTAAGGAGCTCAACGATTCCACGAACAATACAAAAGAAAGGACATTTGGGTAGGCCGCGTTAAGTACTCAAACAGCCAGACCGTGATTAAAACAACTGAAAGAACAAAAAAAACAATGACTCACATAGTCCTCACATTCTCAAAAATTAAAACAATGTTATACTTTAAACAGTAAATATAAAGATGTCATTGTTTATCTAAAAAAAATCAAAAATTAAAGTTTAACAGCAAATTAAAAATAGACAATATCTGTGTAAACTTATTGGAGCAGCTCAATCCCAAGCCTTCTTGTCCTCAATATAGCCTTTGACAGTATAATAGGCATTCTGGCATAATTTCCGCTTTATAAATGATTTGAATTTATTAAGGCTTAGTTCTTGAATGTGGCCAGGAAGTTTATTATAAAAACGAATACTTTGACATTTAAACGAGCTACCTATTTTCTTGAGTCTGGTAGTAGGAACAACAAATTTGTGTTTGTTCCTAGTATTTATGTTCTGGATATCACTGTATTTTTTAAACAGATTAATATTTTTATGTGCATACAAAAGATTTTCATAAATATATTGAGAAGGCACAGTCATTATATTAATCTCTTTAAATTTGTCTCTGAGGGAGTGTCTGGGACTTAGTTTATAAATTGAACGAATTGCCCTTTTTTGTAAAACAAAAATTGTCTGAATATCGGCGGCATTTCCCCACAAAAGAATACCGTACGACATCACACTATGAAAATAACTAAAGTATACTAAACGGGCTGTCTCTAAATCAGTTAAATTACGAATTTTTCTAACGGCGTATGCTGCAGAGCTTAGTTTTTTTGACAATTTATCTATATGGGGGCCCCATTGAAGCTTGGCATCCAAAGTTATGCCTAAGAATACTGTGGTGTTTTCGGGTTTCAACTCTTCACCCTTAATAAGAACACTAGTTTCTACTTGTCTAACATGAGGTATCGTAAACTTAATGCATTTAGTTTTTCTCTCGTTTAGAAGTAAGTTATTAACATTAAACCAGTTAACTACTTTAGCAAGGGCGCTATTTACATTGTCAGTAACCAGCTGCTGACGTTTGAGTTTAAATAAAAGTGAAGTGTCGTCTGCAAACAACACTATATCATGATTATCCTTTATGAGGTAAGGCAAGTCATTAATATAAATAAGAAACAAAAATGGGCCAAGAATTGAACCCTGGGGGACCCCCATTCTTATTACAGATCCAGGTGATCTTTTTCCGTTAACATCAACTGTCTGAATCCTATCACTTAAGTAAGAAGTAAGAAGATCCAGAGAGGCATTCCGGATTCCGTAGTGGTGCAGTTTCCTGATCAATGTTTCATGAAGAACACAATCGAATGCCTTGGACAAATCGCAAAAGATCCCCAAAGCATCGCATTTGTCCTCCCATGCCTTGTAAACATGTCCTAAAAGTTCAACTCAGGCATCAGTAGTTGAACGACCCCTTGTAAAACCGAACTGTTTGTTATGCAGTAATTTGTGTTTATTAAAAAATCTTTGCATTTGATCTAAAATAAGTTTTTCAAAAATTTTACTAAAGGTAGGCAGCACTGAAATAGGTCTATAATTAGTAGGGTCTGATGTGCTACCAGATTTAAACAATGGTATTATTTTACTGTTTTTCATAAGATCAGGAAACTCACCACGGTCAATACAATTATTAAAAATAACAGCTAAAGTAGGTGCTACAATATTTATAATGGACTTAGCAACATCCACAGAGTTACCCCATAGATCTGCGGTTTTTTTAACATTTAATGTGTGAAAGGTTTTAATTATATCTCTACAAGTGACATATTGGAAATTAAATTCAGAATCACAAACTGGAACGTTTTCTTTAAGTAAAGACTCTGCAGCAGTGGGCGATGAGTTTAGAGATTTAGTAGTCGAAACGGGAATCTCCGCAAAGAAATTTTCGAAGGTCGCGGCGACTTGAGAATCCGATTGAATTAAATTGCCATCAATTGCAAGGCTGTAGTCACTACTTCGGTTGCATGATCTTCCCGTTTCGCTATTAATGATATTCCATGTCATTTTAATTACATTACTGCTATTTTTAATCTTTGAACTCAAGTAACGTGACTTGGCTATGCAACAAACTTTTTTAAATAATTTCGAATAATTTCTAACATATAAATGAAATTCAGCAGTGTTTATACAAGTCCGTTCATCATACAACTCATAAAGACGTTTTCTACTTTTATGTATACCAACAGTGGCCCAATCACTGAAGGAAGCGTTACCATTAACCGAGAATGTCTTTGGAATGAAAGTTTTATCAAATTGTGTGCAATACATATTAAAAAAAGCATTATATTGATGATTAGAGTCCTCATTAGTTGACAAAAGTAGTAAATTACTCAAAAGTTTAGTTTTAAATGTTTCCAAACGTTTAGTTGTTTTTGGATTAACAGTGATATCTTTTTTAATAACTTTTTTGTTTATATTTGAAATAGTGATCAACTGTCCGCAATGATCCGAGTCTATTAAATTAATAATTTCTTTGTAAGTTGGTTTAACATCTGTATAAATGTTATCTAGGCATGTGGCACTAGTGGGAGTTATTCTAGTGGGCTCCAAAAATTGGTTAGCAAGATTGTATGACTGAAACAAACTTATAATTTTAGTACTAATCCCAGAGTTTTCCAACAAATTAACATTAAAATCACCACAAGTGACGATATACTTGTTTGAAGTACAGATTTTGTTTAACACTTCATCCATAACTTTTTCAAAACAATCATACAATCCTGAAGGAGGTCTGTACACACTTAATATAATGAACTGCTCCAATTCTACACAGGCCATTTCAACTGTCCGTTCAACAGAGAGGCTCACAATATCCTTACGGTCTTTAAATTTAATCTGGTTATTTACTAAAATTAATGAGCCACCATGTATAGCATTAACTCTGCTGAATGAACTACCAACCTGGTGATTACTAAAATTGAACATGAACTGGTGGCTTTTAAGCCAATGTTCTGTTATACAAAGAATATCTATATTGTTACAATTCAGGAATAATTCTACTTCTAAATCTTTGTTTAAAAACCCTTGAATGTTTTGATGCACCAGGTTGATGCTATTTAAATTTTTTACACACACATTTGATTTCTTATTTGCTTTCTTTACATTTTTGCAAGAGGCTACCTCTATTGTCCTAATTTCTAATTTAAATTTAAATCAATGTCATCAATTGGATCCAAATTATTGGCAGAATATTTTAAGATGTCATTGCATTGCTCAAAAGAAGCAAGTTGTTTAGCCAAATTCTTGGCTGTAATTGAAAAAAAATATGATAGCGACACAGCTGTCTTTTGTGATAGTTAGAAAGATAGTACATAAAAATATTATACCTATCTTTCGTCAAATACAAATTTCTACCAACATAATTGTTAGTATCTACTAAATGAAATTGATTATTATTTAATGTCAGATTATGCAATGTCATATTTATTTTAAATCTAATGTTATTTTCTTCCTGTGGCAAACTGTTACTATATGGGAATGTAAACAACACAATTTTTCTTAACTTGAGATTACACAATGTTTTATAATATTGGAGAAATTCTCCTTTGTTAACATTTCCCCTATTACCCAAGAAAATTATTAATGTAGTGTCTTGGTTAAAGTTACATTTAATAATTTCTTTCATAACATCAAATAAGGAACAGCCAGGCATACAGTAGTTTATTATGGAGTGTCCTGGATATTCACCTGTCAGCAAGTGGCCTAAGTCCTTTCCAATCTCATCACAAAATAATATTACATCATTTATTACTCTATCTTTACATTTTTTATTGGAACTATTAATAACAGGAAATGTCAAATCAACACAAGGCTGCGGTAAGGTGGTATTGTATGTCGACAATGAATGGTCCGGTGTAGACACATGGGATGGTGTTTTACAATGCTCACAGATGCTTGATTGTGAGTTTACCAGTTCATTCATTGCCAACACATATTCCCTCATGAGATCTTCAGAGGTATTATACTTGATAGTCATTGAACTAAGTTTCTCCTGTAAATGGTCAAGTTGAGATTGCAAGACCTCAGTGTCAATGTTGTATCTCCTGGTACTTTGTTCCAAATTAAAAGAATACATATCTAATTGTTTAAGTAAGTTTAGCCTTTCTCTATTAAGTTTGACATTTTTAATAAAGAACTTATGTCTTTTAACCATCTTTTTAGTTTTAACAATGTATTTATTAATTTTAATGTATTTTTTGAGTTTGTTTTTACTGGTGACTACCCTCAATGAATTACATGACTTTGTGTCATCCTCACCTGTCAAATCTATAGTGTATGATGTTTTTTTTGCAGAAACCATTAAGGGGGCAATAGGCATCAACTCATTGAACAGACTTTGATTCAGCGAGGCAGTGATATTATGATTTGTAGTCTGAAGTTCTGTTATTTGACTATGAGCCTCATGTAGCTGGTGTTGTAGTAGATGTTTATGACTAAGAGCTTGTTCATACTCTATGCTACACTGGCTGAACCCGTCCACAACAAGTTGAAGCCTGTCCCGTTCTTCTATGGCATCAGTGTATTTGAGTATATATCTGAGCCATTTCAAGTTTCAACTTCCTATTCTTTTCATGGGCATCAAAGAGCACCTTTTCATTGTCATCTATTTCCTTAATTAGTTGGTCACAGGACTCCTTTGACGCCTTTAATTCGCTCAAAGCCTGATTGAGTTTGGACTCTTCGAGGCGAGCACGGGCGCACAGTGGGTCGAAACTATGATTTTAGTGACTTAGGGCTCAACTTTGCTTTTTCACTTTTTTTTTTATGCGGATGGGTAGAGCTCATTAACCTCAATAATAATTGTTCTGATGTATTATTTCCTAAACTTTATACTTTGGGTAGAAAAATGTGTTTTGTTATTTTTTTGTATGGAGCGGCTCAAATAAACTTAAATTCCTGCTAAGTAGCGTGTGATCCCGCGTTGAAACTTTATTTTTCATATACCTTGTCTGGTCTATTATCATTTGATGCTATAAACAAATGCATAAAGTTGCAACTCTGCCAAATAAATGGATCGAAAAAAATGAAAAAATACATAGAATAAAAAGCTTCATTTTTTACTTTCGTAAGTTATTTTAAGTTAAATTTGATATGGAATAGTAAGTAAAAGCACGTAATAATACACATAATTACTTAGCAACTAACAACAATACATTTAAAAGGTCCCTAATTAGCTTAAATTTACTAATACTACATATATTAGTAAATTTAAGCTAATTAGGGACCTTTATTTAAAAATGTGGATATGAAATCAATTAATTTCTATTTGTGTGTTTAATTACTGTAATTAGCTTAACCTTTTACCTTATAAAATAACAATGTTTTTCACTTTTAGTCATTACTGTAATATTAATTAGGATAATTAGTTAATGAGGGTAGTAGAAAAATTAGTAAACATTGTTTGTCACTGGATTCTGGAAGTATAAAATGACCATAATTTATTATATACTAACTAGTGTTCGTTTATTCGTACTACTACTAACATCTCGTGATTCTGATCGTCCCTTTTTCGTTATAATGGATAATTTAGTTAACAATTTAGATTTATTTATGATTTTAAGAGAGCAGGTCAAGTCACTGTCGGATAGTCAAAAATTCTTTCAATTCCTACAACATAAAATAAACGTGACCGAAGAGAACAGTGTTGAGCTCCAAAAATTCTGTACGCGCTTTTGTTCAAATATAAGTGCAAGATGGGAACGAAGTAGTCGCACGTTAGCACAGTTTGTAAGAAAAAATGGTGATTGGTTGGAACGTGCAATAAACTGGCCCGAAGGAATGATACCTGAAGCTGTGAACACTGAACAGGAAAGGCTCGAGATTTGTAATACTGAAGATGTCGAAAATCTACCACCATCTACTACAGAAGCTTCGACATCTACATTTACACCTCGAAAACCTTTCGAGGAATTGGGCTCCAGGCAAAAACGACGACGCGTTGATCAAATTAACCAATCGCTTTCGTTATCCCCGGATGAACTTAAAGCTACTACAATTGCTAGTTTAAGAAACACCGGAAATGAGGATGTAGGAAAAATTATGAACCATTTACTAAATCACCCCGAAGATCTAGAAAAAGTTAAAGAGTGTTTAAGTACAAGTAAACCGAAAAGTAGTACATATTCACCCGATAAGGCACTGTCTTTATTAGTTTCACTTAAATTAAGTAAGTGGCAGTATATAAGCCTAAGAGAAGCAGCAAGTGAAAATAGGTCTGATTTATACCCTTCTTATTATAAAATAAAACAAGCGAAGGCAAAATGTTATCCAGGGAAAGAAGACATAATTATAACTGAAGAAGGAGCTGCTATTAAACTGCAAGCTTTACTCAACTTGACGGTATCTAGGCTTTTAGAAGTGATTACTTTAGATTTGGATTCGCCAACTGAGTTACTGCTAATAAGCAAATGGGGTTTTGATGGAGCCTCAGGTCAAAGTAATTATAAACAAAAGACTGAAGCAGAGTTTGATGACTCAACTATCTTCATGGCCAGTCTAGTTCCTATAAGGCTTCAACAATGTGATGGAACAATTGTTTGGGAAAACGATCGACCCTCATCAACTTTCTATTGCCGTCCGATAATGTTCAAATTTACCAAAGAAACGCAGTCAACAGTGGTAACTATAAAAGCTAGCATAACCGAAGAAATAGAAACACTTCAGCCAATCAAGTTCAATCAAGTTGAAGTTAAGCATCAATTGCACTTGACGATGATAGACGGCAAAATATCGTCATATTTGTCAGACACATCTTCAGCTGTCTGTGATATCTGCAAAGCAAAACCGTCAGAGATGAACAATTTAGAGTCACTTGCTCAAAAAGAGAACAACGAAGAAGTGTTCCAGTATGGAATGTCATCTTTACATGCCTGGATAAGAAGCATGGAGTGCTTACTTCATATCGGTAAATATAATTTTATTAGTTCATAATTTTTTTCACGTTATATAGTTACTTGTGAGATTTTTATTTAAGTGATATTTCTTTATGTTTGCAGCTTATCGTTTGGACTTCAAAAAATGGAGTTGCAGGGGCGATGACAAAGAAAAAATGTCACTCAGAAAGAGCGCTAAACAGCAAGCGTTTAAGAAAGAATGCGGTTTACTTATTGACGTAGTCAAGCAAGGAGTAGGCACAACCAATGATGGCAATACTGCCAGAAGATTTTTTAGGGATGCAGAAACAACAGCTCGCATAACAGGAATAGATAAAGATTTAATAGAAAGGTTTCATGTGATTCTTCAGACGGTTGCATCTGGAGAGAGCGTGGATCTTTCTAAGTTTTCCGAATTTTGTAGAGATACTGCACAATTGTACGTTCACTTATATCCCTGGTATTATATGCCTTCCAGTATACATAAATTGTTAGTACATGGGAGTGATATAATTAAGCACTTTGGTGCCATACCTATAGGTAAACTGTCGGAAGAGGCAGCGGAAGCTCGTAATAAAGATTTCCGGAAATATAGAGAGAGTCATTCTAGAAAGGTAAGTAGAACGGCGACAAATGAGGATATTATACACAATCTTCTTTTGTCTTCTGATCCAAAGATCACAAGTCTAAGACCTCGAATGGTGAAACAAAATATAATGGTTCTCTCTCCAAAAGTCAAAGAGCTTCTGCTGATTTTTCCCACAGAATCCGATATAGATTTTATTGATGTAGATAATTTACAAGATAGTCATAGCGATAGTGAATAAGATTTTTTGGTAGTTTGTAAGTTTCTTGTTTTTTTTATTAGTTTATAAATGTCAAACTCATAATTGAAAGGAAATAGTAATGTTTGATGTTGTTTATAGTTAGTTTTTAGTTTGCTTGTGTTAGTTGTAGTAATGTTAGTTTACCTTTACTAATTTGTATTATTATGTACCTATCTTTACTCACTATTCAGTATTAAATCTAACTTAAAATAACATTTCATAAACATGTTAAAGTCATTAAAACAAAGAAATTGAAATTCATAGATCCCTAATTAGCTTAAATTTACTACTACTACATATATTAGTAAATTTAAGCTAATTAGGGACCTTTTAAATGTATTATGATTAGTGTGATTAGCTTTAAATTTACTAATACTACATATATTAGTAAATTTAAGCTAATTAGGGACCTTTTAAATGTATTATGATTAGTGTGATTAGCTTTAAATTTACTAATACTACATATATTAGTAAATTTAAGCTAATTAGGGACCTTTTAAATGTATTGTTGTTAGTTGTTAAGTAACTATGTGTATTATTACGTGCTTTTACTTACTATTCCATATCAAATTTAACTTAAAAGAACTTACGAAAGTAAAAAATGTAGCTTTTTATTCTATGTATTTTTTCATTTTTTTCGATCCATTTATTTGGCAGAGTTGCAACTTTATGCACACGTTAATAGCATCAAATGATAATAGACTAGACAAGGTATATGAAAAATAAAGTTTCAACGCGGGATCACACGCTACTTAGCAGGAATTTAAGGTTATTTGATCCGCTCCATACAAAAAAATAACAAAACACATTTTTCCACCCAAAGTATAAAGTTTAGGAAAAAATACATCAGAACAATTATTGTTGAGGTTAATGAGCTCTATCCATCCACATGAGGAAAAAAGTAAAAAAGCAAAGTTGAGCCCTAAGTCACTAAAATCATAGTTTCGACCCACTGTGGGGCGCTGCGAGTCATAATCATGATTATAACTTAAATAAGGAAGAGACAAGAATTGGAAAAGAGGAGGCAGTTGTGCCAGCAGTTTAAGAGGTGATTAGATAAAGAGGAAAATGAAATTTAGATGAGAAGGAGTTCTGTCACCAAACCAAAGTAAGGTTATGTTTACGTTTAAAGGTCATTGGCATCAATAAGTGGCCGTATTACAAGTTAACAATGTAATTGCTGGTAAAAAAATAGTACGTAAACAAACTAATAGCACGTAAAATATAAAGTATTGTACCTGTTAAACAAGATGACAATGCAAAATTCACTTGTGCCGGTAACTGTCACCGATTCACATTGAAATATTTACACTTATTTAGCACTTGGTATGTGAATTTAATACAAAATACATTTATGATTATCCTATTCACTTGATGAGTAATTGGAAATGGGCCTTAAAAACAAAGAAATTTAATAATTAAAAGGCCGAAACAAACTCAGAGGTCACAGTCTCTTTAAAAGTTCAAACATAATCTTGGTAAACATAATCATGTGAAGACCATATAGACTGGTGTCTGAAATGGTCTTTTGAGGTAAGAACCACACAGATTGACTGAATCTGTCCAGTTAGTGCACGCATTTGTCCAGTGGCGGGGCAAGACCTAAATTTTATGTGGGCTAGATATATTTTGCGAGGCCTCCTGATTGATGACGCAAGAGGACGGATTTTGTTGAGAGAAAATATTTTTTGATACTCAAATTTTTATTCATACAAATGCAAACTTCTTCATTGTAATTATTTTACATTATTTAGTATACCTCAACTAAACGTAAAGTAAACAATTAAAGAATCAGAAATTGTCTGCTTTTAGCCTTACTGAACTCCCTAATAACTGTGTCGTAATACAGACTAGATGCTATATTTGCCTCGATAGATAAAACTGCCAACGCTGAAAGTCTTTCCTGAACCATTGTACTTCTTAAATAATTTTCTATTAGTTTTAATTTTGAAAATCTCCTTTCAGCTGAGGCTGTACTTACTGGTACTGTTAACAAAATTCGAATGACAATATAAAACATTAGGGTAAATTTATTTAAAATTATTTTCAGTTATGTATTGAAGCAACTGTTTCACATCTCTCTTGAAGTCGGGTAAATTTGGGACCATTGTTTGTAATTCTTCATACAATTCGTAAGGTTGGAAGTCATTGCTCTCACCCGCTTGCAGGGCTGTGTGTAAATCTTGAAATTTTTTAATATTTACTGTTTTGAAACATTTTTCAACTTTCTTATATCGAAGAGAAAACCAAAATTCTCAAAATGTTGATTCAAAGATTTAAATCTTGAATCCATATTGCTCACTATGGAATCAACCATGCTTTTGGAAGACTGTATAGGTTCATCGCTTCTTTCATAATCGAACATTCTTTTCTTTTTTGCGACTCTACTCGTATTGTTTTTTAAGTCTTTTGGCAATTCATAACTGCTTTTGTCAATAAATTTATCAATTTATTGACAAAAGCAGTTAGTCATCAGACAAGCATTGTTCAAACCCAGTTTGTCGATATTCTTTAATCCAGTCACAAAAAGTACGCAAGTGTTCAAGAGCAAGGCTTAAATGGACTTGTTCAGGTTGCCATAATTTGCTTATAATATTAACACGCGATAATATCTCATACATTACACGTTTATGAATAAGACTGTATATTCATAAACGTGTCTTGAATTTTAATCAATTGCTAAGCAAATGTTTAGCCAAATTCTTATTCATAAACGTTGTTTAGCGCTAAGAGTTCGCTAACCAATTGATTAGTAGCTGTCAAATTTAAACACCATCGGTAGCTTGTTAAGAGGATGCTAAGAGGCAATATGGCGGTTTTTATTTGAGTCAGCTGATCGATTCAATAGAATTATTGTGTGCCTCGAGGTTATTTTGTTCATAATATCGAGCTGAGCCATAGTAAATATGGAATTCGACAATCTTCTACGGGATTTCCAAAATGACGTGGAGGATTTAAATAATTTTGAAACACCGGCGGGAAGTAGACCGTGGAAGATCTACAAGCCCCGTTTAAATCCGCTACAGGAGTTATCGGATGGAGAGTTCAGGCAAAGATACCGATTTAACAAGGCAAATATGTGCCGCATCATCGATATATTAAGATCTGACCTGCAGGTGGATACTCGAGGCGGCGGTATCCCAGTGTAACTGCAAGTAATGTCCGTAATCAGATATTGGGGTCGTCATGAGGTAGGTATTTATTATTTTGCTCAAGTTCTAATCATGTGCAAATTCACGGAGAACATTTTTTTTTTAGATTCAAGAAGACTGCGCAGACATTCACGGCATGAGCCAATCTACCATGTCACGCTTGTCCCGTAAAGTAGCTATCGCGTTAGCTTCGAAAAGTTCTGTCTACATAAAAATGCCTTCAGATATGACTGCAGAAACGAACATGATCCGCAAATTTGAAGGTATTTCCGGCCTTCGAGGGATCAATGGTGCAATAGACGGCACCCACATAAAAATAAGGAAGGTTGGTGGAGATGTGGGTCAGTACCATGTAAATCGTAAGGGGAATTACTCCATTAATACTCAAGTAAGTAAAACAACTTAAACGTGTATTGAAATCTCTCGATAGCTGGTCATAGGTAGTATAAATGATTGTGGATACCCGCTTTTTCTTTGAGGGTTCTAATTTGATTCACATCAAGATAATAATTCACAGGTTATCTGTGATGCTGACCTGAAGATATGCGACATTGTGTGTCATTGGAGGGGAAGTACACACGACGCAAGAGTATATAGAGAAAGCTCAATTAAGAGGAGGTTCGAAGAGAACGAGTTTTTGGGGAAGCTCATCGGTGATAGCGGATATCCATGTACCCCTTATCTTATAACACCAGTTCTAAGGCCTAGAACTGAAGAAGAGCGGCGTTATAACCAAAAGCATATCCAAACTCGTAACGTTGTCGAGCGATGCTTTGGTGTTTGGAAGCAACGGTTTCGGATATTGCTGGAGGTGATGAGGGGTTCGTATGCTACTATCAAGATAGTAATTGTTGCTTGTGCAGTGTTGCATAATTTGGCAATTTTATTTAAAGAAGACCAAGGTGTGTATTTATAAATTTCAAATTCAGCTAAATAAAATAACTTTTTACTGTACCATAAGATCTATCACCATCAAGAGAATTGGCGAAAAATTTGAAAGTAGAACTTCTGGCATGCGACTACTATTAAGTCAAAAATAGCTGTAAAATCTGAGAAGACTGCACCATCTGCCCTCTCAAAACAACTTTATCTGTTTTCAGATACAGCACAGTATGAAGAAGATGAGGAAATTGAACCTGGTGATGATTTTATCATTGATGACGAGATCGCAAGAATAACCAGAAATAGTTTTATAGAAAATAATTTATTTTGAAATGAGTAGCTTTTTCCTTCATTTATTTAATAAAATGTATAACAAAAAACTTATTTTATATTCATAATTTTCGCTTTCCAATAATCTTCTTCCAAACGCATTAGTGAAATTCTTCTCTCATGCAACTCTCTTTCATCCCTCATCTTACATTCATGTGCTTCCTTTTCTCGTATCATCGCCTCCTCCCTCGCAGTCTTTGCGAGGACGAATAACTGATGCTGGTGGCTTTCACAGCAGCAGTCCAAATTGTTCCTGTAAACAAGTAGATAGGTACTTACATCAGTATTCAAAGACAAACAATAAACCTCACTGCAAAAGCAACTGGAAGAAATACAACAAAATAGATATCAGTATGTTTGTTTTGTTGTTTAACATCCTGCGTACGTACGCAGGAAGAACATTATCGACTTTTCTAGATATTGTGATATCATTAAATATATCACGCTAATATCATAAATGCAAAGGTGTTTGTTGGTATGTTTGTTTTCATTAAATTCCACAATGTCAATGAATTTCTATGAAGTATACCAACTTACTTACTTCTTTTTTGTTTGATATTTGTTTGCTCGAAGACTAACTGAAGGGCGAGGTCTTTTACTTCGTGAAGTCTCAGGCTAAAATATCATAAATAGGTTAAATAAAAACATGTAATTAATTAGTAAAGGATTTGACATATTTTATACATACCAACACAGCAGGAGCTTCAGTGTTATTGTTATTGTATGTCTTCGGCGGGTCCTTCGACTAAAAATGTAAAAATATTTTTAATAAAGCACTGAAAATATTTAATGAAATGAGTATGTAATTGTATAATACACAAAAACTAGGCATTGACAAAACACAGTTCAACATTAATTTGTTTGAGCAGAATTCAGTAGAAATTGTAAAAATGTTGGTTAGCTAACTAGTTATTACAATTAATGCACTTTATAAAGAAAAACCAGGTAACTCTAACGATTGCTGTTAACAGAATACCTACTGTAAATGTTTGCAGCAACCGCTTGCAAATGGAGGCTATTAGTTGGACACATCAAACAAATTACCTGTTTGGCATAAATGGAGTCAGCATCATAAGCATTGCTATCTACTGTGAACTCATTGGGAATTGCATCAATGAGTTCGCGGTCTTCAGCAGGCGGGCTAGGTGGGGGCGGTCCTCCACCAGTCATTGTCCTCGCTTTTCTGTACGCAAACTCCGACTTTTTTGCGTTATTTTTCATATTCCGCCATTGGTTAAGGAGTTGCGTCATACTGCGTTTGTTAGCACTGACTGTGTTAAAACTGAAATGATAAATATCCATAGATCAAACATCAAACAGAATCCAAAACCAAAAAAATATCTAAATATAGGTACCGCGATAGCACCTCCTCCCAAGCAAGTTTTTTGGCGGCATTTGTGTTAGTCGTAGCATCTTTTTTTTCAATGATGTCGGCTCGCTCAAGCACCAGACCTCGCAGCATTTTCTAAAGAGAGCATTTTCGTGTTACCAAGCATTCGGAAGAAAAAATACAGTCTAAGATTAGAACATATATGTTTTCATTGTTACGTTATCATTCATTTGGTCAATTTACATTAGAAATAGTTAAGTTAAGAGATAAATAAGTACCTTTTCTAGCTCACTCCAATTGGCGTTACGTATTCTTTTCAATTCTTTCATTTCAATTCAATCCAACACGATACAAACAATTATGTAAATGTATTCAAGTTTTCCGCCGAAAACTATTAAATCGCATCTGTCAATGTCACGACAGATAAAAAACTCGTGGTTTGACAACTTTCTTCTTAAAATTCTGTTTTGTAGTCGACTATTGTGATTATAATCTGTGTGGAACGCATGATTTCACCTCTATTTCGTTTCACTACTAATCACCCGCTAACTAGCGTTTATGAATAAAGAAAAGTTAAACATTGATTTAGAGCTAACTAATTGGTTAGCTAAGCAGTGGCTAACAAATGGTTAGCGAGATTTTTATGAATAAGGCTGTTGATTAGTAGCTGTCAAATTTAAACACCATCGGTAGCTTGTTAAGAGGATGCTAAGAGGCAATATGGCGGTTTTTACTTGAGTCAGCTGATCGATTCAATAGAATTATTGTTTGCCTCGAGGTTATTTTGTTCCTAATATCGAGCTGTGCCTTAGTAAATATGGAATTCGACAATCTTTTACGACCTTTCAGAACGACGCAGAAAAAAATTAAATCATTTTTAAACGCCAGCGGGAAGTAGACCAAGGAAGACCTACAAAGCTAGTTAAAATCCGTTACGAGAATGATTATCTACATTACATTTTCTTCATTCGAAGTACACATGATGAAAGGATTTATAGGAAAAACTCAAACAGGAGTAGGCTCAATAGGTTTGAAAAGTATGAGTTTGTGAGGAAGCTCATAGGAGATAGTTATTATCCAATGTGTTATCCCATGTGCCCTTAATCTTATGACGCCAGTTCTAAGGCCATAAACTATAAGAATAGCCACGTAGCACACAAATAACAAGAGACATTTTGTAGAAACTATTTATTTTGATATTTAATAAAGTAACATTTTTGTTATAAATTCCCTATTTTTGATTTCCAATATTCTTCTTACAAATACATGGACTGTGCCATTCTTTTCTCATGCCACTCTCATTTCTCATCAATTCCACGTAGCCTCAACCCTAATGGTCTCCTCCCTCCCCGTCTTTGCGGTTTAATAGTATTTGTGCTAGGTGCTAATAGTGGCTTTCATAGCAGGAGTCAAACTTGTACCTGTAAACAAGTATAATAATTGTTATTAAAAGACACTGAAACCCTGTTGCAACAGCGATAGGAATTAGGAAGTAATATATAATAGAGACAAGTACCTACATACATTTCCAAAAGAGCATATTCAAGCTAGGACATGAAAAAAACATAGCTATAATCGGCTACTGATGTTCCATCAGTTTTACATTCATTTGGTCAGTTTATATTAGTAAGTTTAAATTAATTCAGGGATAAATACCTTTTCCAGTTTACTCCAATTATTGGAGCTAATTATTTTCATTGCTACCATGTCAAATACAATGAAATAACGTAATAAATAATTATATTCAAATTAAAATTTTCCGATGTAATTTTTGACATACGTCTGTTAAAGTCACGACAGATACAAAAATCGTGGATTTGACAACTTTATTCTTGAAATTCTGTTTTGTAGTCGACTATTTTGATTATAATCTGTGCTGAATACATAATTTCACCTCTATTCCGTTTCTCTACTAATCACCCGCTAACTAGCGTTTATAAATAAAGAAAAGTTAAGCATTGATTTAGAGCTAACTAATTGGTTAGCTAAGCAGTGACTAACTAATGGTTAGCGAGATTTTTATAAATAAGGCTGAAGACTGTATATGCATAACTTGACTTTATCAATATTTATGAATAAGCAGCCATCATAGCGCCCTCTTATTACAAATCTGGTAAAACACGAACACGAGCATCTGTGACTGAATTTCAGTATTTTCAGCACTCTAGAGTGAAACGACGCCATCTCACGAATGAAGTTGGAACTTTAATCCAGAACAATAGCCTGGCAGTATAGCAGAATGTAAAACGTTAACCATGTCGTGCTTAAAACAAGAACGACCGAGACAATAAGTACCCAATGTATGCGCCAGATGACGTTTCTCAAAAGTATCCCCAAGAAAATTTGTGAGGGGTTCCACAACAAAAACATGAAAAAAAAACAACAAAAAAACAAAACAAGTGACTTCCAACAAAACACTACAAAGTGAAAAATTACTTTAATTCCGGAAGTCGGTGTTTGGTTTAGTATTTTCGTTTGTCCAAAATAAAATACAATCTAATCGGTTTATAAATGGCGGAGTTCTGCGGTAACAAAGATAAAAAAAACCGGACAAGTGCGTGTGGTTTTATTTTAGGAAAATCATTACAATGTAAACATGTGAGCACCATGTACCTATCACATGATTGATTTATCTGTCTTTGCTTCATTTTTAATTCTTTTTACCTATTGTGGTTAAGTATTTTTATTCTTGGTGCATCGTCACTTATAAAAATAAAATTGATGTATGCAAAATATTGTAAAAAATTCTAAAAGAGTTACGGTGGAGTTTCTGCCCCATTCTTCTCCATATGAAACTACCTTTTGGAAGGGGCGCCTAGAATCTATTCTTAAATGTTGAAAGTCAAAAGTGCCTTTTATAGTGCCTATTTGAAATAAATGTCTTGACTTTGAACTCGCGTGGAGAGGGTTTGTTTCGATCATGTTTTATTCATTTCATATAAAGTGGGTTGCCAAGACTTACGGAACGCTTTTACAATTTTTTTTAATTGTGAATGTGGAGTGAAGCCAATGTGTTTTTTGTTTCATGTATTTTTGCCTTTTTTTTTAGTTCGATTAATCAAAGTCTGGCCGCTTGAATTCTTTATGCGGCCTACCCAAATGTATTTTCTTTGGTATTGTTCGTCGAATGGTTGAGCTCCTTAAATTCTGAGCTGTGCTGCATGATTACTGACAAATGCAGAGGCGGCGTAAGGCGTGGGCGACGTGGGCCACCGCCTACGGCCTCGCGGTCCAAGGGGCCTCGCGCCTCGAAGGCCCGCGAACTCAAATAAAGATACAATTTCTCATCTAGCAATACATAAATAAAAAACCGGCTAGCAAGTATCTGGCAATACTAACCTACCACATTCGTTTTTTAAAGATCTAGTCTGGTAACATTTGCTGGCGTTGCGGGCGGTGAATGACGCGGAGAATCCTCGCTTCGCCCGCTGGGGATTTCCTATTCTTTTTGCTCCGTCTATGTTCGCGCTTCTAAACACATGCAGTCATGCAATCATGCGACGACGCATGTTCCTAATATTTTTATGTATTTCCAACAGATTTCATTTGTTGATGTTCATTGTTTGAAATATTAGAAATAAAAAAAAAGAACTGTATTATATTTATTTGAACTGTTGAGTCGAAAAGTGTGTTTTTAAAAAACAACACGTCCAAAATATTGATAAATTTTGTAGTTTTTCGAACTTGTTTGTATCGTGCCTTCAATTTGTTATGTGTACTTACGCAAACTACCTAATAATTTTTAAAATATTATTTACAGATTCTAATATTTCAAGTCTATTTAACCATTTATGTACACACATATAAAGACAAGAAAAATAAAGACAACAGAAAAGTACGTACAAAGGTAATGCTTATTTCTAAAGAAATCTCTTCCAGCATACCTGCAGTAGGAGAGTATATGAGAGATGTAGACAACTTATCTTAAGTCTACTTATCATGTCAGGCCCAGGCCCCAGTAGAGATAGAGATATCGGGAGAAAATGGGAATCTGGTTCGGCAAAACGAAAAAGAAAAGCTGAACGAGCTGTAGCAATTGAGGTTTTAAGTTCAAGTATGATGAAGTTTCTAAAAAAAACTCCTTACTCCTTTTATAAATAAGGCTGTTAATATTAATAAACACTTTCATTTGGCTTTGCAATATCAGGACCGAAATCCATGATTTTATATTTTACATGCGTGATGGCTTTACCGATAGGTATCCGCTTGTTCCATGTAGATAATAATGTGTTTTCTGAGTTACCTAAATGTATTATAATAAGGTATTTAATTTAGCTATGTGAAACATTCAAAACGGTGAAGGAAAATATCGTGAGGAAACCGGAATGTCCTAGAACTACAAATTCGAAGAAATGTGACATTTACCAACCCGCACTGGGTCCGCGTGGTGGATAACGGCCCACTTCCTACTAAACGTTTAAAAAAGATATTTATAATATATACTTTGTTATTATTTACCTAATTTGCAACAGAGTTTAATTATTTAAACTGATACTATTGTCATTTTAAATAATGATGTAGGTACTCTTACGTTGTTAAATGCCGAATTTTATGATTCGAGTCCCTCACCCCTATGAGAGAGCCCAGACTGACTATAATATTAACATATTACCTATGATACCTGACGTTTATACAGGTGTGGAGTTGAGGGTCATTTACATTTTAAAATGTTCCAGAAAGCTATCTCGGAGAGCTTAGGGCGACTTTAACTTGATTTATAGGCGCAGGTAACTGCTAAAAAATTCAAATTTCTAACCGCGTGCTGTAGTTCTCATTTATAAAGTTCGCTGTAGCTTTGGCAAGCCCGCTTATGTAGCGGCTGTTGCAAGTGTTGCAACCGCAGTATTATTATGAAGGATTTTTTTATGAACACCTAGTACTATAGTAAACGCCCCTTTGTGCCCAGCCTAGCTCTTTTCTGTCTGTAGGTTTTTTCTTACTCCTACGCTGCCTTTTTCTAATTAATTTCGTCTTCTCCATCTTCTTATTTTCTTTTCTTGCATCATTGCCGTGGCACGTTGCTTGTGGTCGCCACTGTAGATGCTTTTAAGAGTTCATGAGAAGGCTGGGGTAAGATTATCCTACAATAAAGCACAGCTAGTTAACTGATTGGTAGACAGATGTGAGAAGTTATGTGCTCTTCCACACACCGATTGTTGTTTTGTTGGTATCCTAAGGCCCAACATAGAGCCTCCTCGAGTTATCGCTATTGCATTCTGTCTTGTGTTCTTGCTTTTTTTCAGTTGCATGACTAATATAACAGTAACTTAAAGGAATTTATCGATGATCATCTCTAATCTCAATTTATTTGGGGTCGGTGAAGCAAGTATTTTTCTTGCATACCGACATATGAGTATAGGTAAGTCTCGCACTTTCTTTGTTCCTTCACATTATTATCGAAGAAGATATAACCTACATATTCCGATAAGCTCGTTCCGCGGTCGGTACTTACTTATTAAGTGAATTAATTACTTTGAGGCTTAGCTGTGAGGATGTAAAACAAGCGCGGATTGCGGTCGTGTAAGTAATTTATATGCGGTGTTGCTAACATCTGCCGTCTGCATATTCAAGCTTGTAATACAAACTTAGTTCAAGACATGCTGAAGAACATTGACTTCATTAATATACTGGAAGCGACAACCGCAAACGAATGAAATGAAATGAAATTGTTTATTCTGTAATTATGATACTCGTACTTATCGGAATCACTTTTAAACGTCATTTATAAATTAAATAAAAGTTAGATTGAGTCGATGTTTCCTATCTACCCCTGAAAAGAAAGAAATGGCGAAACAAACTAAGTGCCGATTTCACCAATGAAATTGAACGCGTTCAGAACATCAAAATCGCGTTCAAGAGCCGTCAGAGTCAATATTCCATAGAAAAGAATGACACTGACAGCTCTTAAACGTAGTTTATGTGCTGATCGTGTTCAGTTTCATTGGTGAAATCCACCCTAAGGGGTCAGTCTCTTTTTAAGTCCAGACATAATCTGGACCAGAACATGTGAAGACCGCATATTGTAATTGTAGATTAGTGTCTGAAATTATCTGTTGATGAAAGAACCATATAGATTTGAGTGGACCTGTCTAGTCAGTGCAAGCATTTGTAATTGTGTAGCTCAACTTAGAACTTAAGGCTGGGTTTTCCGGGCCTGTAAGCCTTTGAAACGTTACTTCTACCAAATGCAGCACGACATACTTATTTACGATGCGCCGTCGACCATTTCTCGGAAAATCTACGGAAAATCCACAGTATAAAATATTTGCAGTTGATCAACCGAATTAGTTTTTCTGAGGTTCGATTTTAACCCTCAGGTTTATATTTTAAGGTACCTACGGCGTAGTGAACTAAAATTATAACTTAAACTGTCTTTTGTATCTAATGGGCGTATTCACATTGTCAGATAATGACACCAACCCCATACCAATATGTCGGCAGCAAGACCCACCACAACAAGTCGAAAACGTTTTAATTAGTATCGGCCCAATGATATTGATGAATGAGAAACGACCACAGTACTAAGCAGCGTTGCCAGACGTCCCGTATTTTAGCCCAAAATAAAATGTAGGCTGTATCCTGATTTTCGGTGATTATTCGACGATGCGGCGAGGGGGAGCTAAGAATCTTAGCTATCTTGGAATCGGCGTAGATGAGGAGCAACAACTTTTGAAAACAATTCATACTTTTGTAGCTTAACGAATCTTTAACAGCCGATGATGAAATATAGAATATCGCCGATATCAGGATCTGCAGAGGAAATACCTAGTGCCAGGAATAAGCTGGTTATATTTCTTGCAGCGTGAGAGCTCGCGATCTTCGAGTGAGTACTTGTTTTGTTCACTACATCATTAATTAGTCCGTCATGAGAAATACTAAACTTCATTTTACACAGTCTAGGTACTTACAAAAAGCTTTATACTTATTAAACTCCGCAATAAACAGCCAATTATAATCATTCTCCCAATTTGAACCTACTGTTATTTCGTTAGCGATGTTTTACTAGTTTGACTTTCTTCTTGGGTGTGATGAAAGTGATGATTGATTTATTTTTAATGCATTTTAATGTATTTTATCTATGGCTATCTGTTACCAATGTTAATTTATTTACATGGATATGTAGTGAAAAATTAAATAAAACTACTGATTATTTCTGAAGTATATAACTAATTGTTTAGACGAAAGAGTCCCGCTTTTTTACTCAAAAACCCGCTTACCCCGAAAAAAGTATAAAAAATCTTGTGAAAAATTTAATGCTTCTAAACCCAACGGTTTAGTAGTAGACGAGCCGTCTAATAGTATTTCCCATCGAATAAAAAAAAAACGATGTTAAAGATTTTTATGAAAAAGAGAGAAAGAAGAATGGGCTTAAATGGTATTACTGTTTCGCTTATACTGTAACCATATTGTTTTGATTTTGATATTTGCTACCGCTCATGAAGATCCATAAATAACGACAGATACATGGAGGAACAATTGCCGTACTTTATTGCCAAGTGATGTACCTACTGCTACAGCTATAATTTATCGAATCTAATATTTTAGGACATCAAAATTACTTCAGTATTTATTTTAACCGTCCCCTTGCCGTACCATCGGACTATTTACCAAAACAAAAGTGGCATAAATGCAATTAGAAATTATCAATATGTTAAAAGTATGTATGTCATCGACAAACTTGCTTCCGAATATGGGCACCGAGTAATACGGTTACCGCCTAAACAGGCGACGTTCACACGGTGCTATTTTGCTGTTTTTCAAGTATATTGGGGGATATGAAGTTTTATCGCACACAGTAGTGACAGTACCTTTTTGTATTCAAAACTGAAGGTTGTTCACACAGAGTCAATATGATAAAATCATGGCTTCGATCTTGTATTGGTATCTCCACTATTCGAGAAATATTATTACGACTTTTATCATGCTACACACTTGGAACACAACATTCTACATATTTGGTCGTGTTAGTATAGCTGTTTTTTTTTAACTGCAATTTTTTAATTTTGTATAATGTAATATTAGAAAAATGTGTTTTATTAAAACTTAAAAACGACGACAAAAAACTGTATATACGACTCGCACTTGACTTTATCGATAATAATTTGTAATGTGTCTAACACACGTGTGTGTGTGTGTGTGTGTGTAAGATGACAATTAAACGTCATCATACCGCATAGAAATAATCACATTATCGAAAACAATTTTATGAATTACATTATGGTACTAGTGTGTAACATTACGTCCTCGGGTCTCAATGGCGCCTCGGCGGTAATCACCAATACACACGTGTATCATACGACGTTTTTCAACACTCTTGTGAATAAAATACATATCAATAAACTCATTTTATTCAAAAAAATATCGTGTTCAATGGAACAAATAAATTAATGTTCCTATTGCTTGCTCATTTCATGCAACTTCTTATTTAAATAGATAATTTTAACTCGTACGTGTTTAATAAATAAAACTTTCACTCAAATATAACTTTTGTTTTCTCTGTAATAGAATAAAACTTTTAATTCCCCATTTTGTACGTGGCGGAATAGGCGCAAACCCTATGCGCGGAAAACAAAAAAAAAACCTAATCCCTTTAGTATGTAGCCGATCGCAATGCGCGCGCATAGGAAAACTGATTAATTTTTCCCGCCATAGCGAAACATTTTTCACAACTCGTTTTCACTATTGAATTTATAGTTATTTATTAATTAAAATGTCTACAAGTACTAGTTACGAAGAAAATGATTTAAGAACAACGCCACTCCACCAATAAATAAAAATAAAAAAAATATAACTCACTAGTTAGTTATAGCAATGAAAAAGTCAGTTTGATTATCGGTGTCATTCTGTGCCTAATTGCGGTGACCATAGAGCCACTTTATGAGCAAGTGTGTTGAAAAAACTATAATATAATTACGAGATATTTTTTCTGAGCAATCACAATTTCATTTCTAATGTGTTGTCTTTTAATTAGATTTTTTTTTAAACGCAAAGAGAGCGAATTTTCAAAATTTTGACACAGGTCCACCCTCGGTGAAGTCCCGCAGGACTCTGACTGACTGACCGATATAGCCCGATGTACTATTTTTGTGATGAAATTTTTTCATCTAGAAAATTACATTAATAGTGTTTAGAACCAAAATACGCTAATATGACCATTTAAAGTTGATTCTAAAACTCAACGACTCGACGAAGAATACCAAAGAAAGGAGGGTGGGGTTGGTTAAAATGCATATATGTAGTTGGTACTGAAACTGCCAGATAATCTCTAAAACAAAGAAAAAAAAAACCCACTCCGTCCTCACATTCACAATAGCTGAAGAAATATTAATATATCGGGATAGGCCCTCATCAGCGATATTACACTTGCACTTTTGTAAGTAGGCGTGGATTGTCGGGCGAAGAAAATAGAGATACTAGTTACAGCACAATCACTTTATTTCACTCACAATTTCTTATAAAATAATCACCATGAAATAACCTGAAGGCAGAGGTCCGACATATTAAATGAAAGTATGAGATATAGCAGTAACCAACTCTTTTATTCCGACAGCTTGTTAATTAATTAAATAGATCGCTATAACAGCTCTAGGCGCTACAGCAGGTGCACCGGGCCGAGCCTGCCACAAGAATGATCCCCCTCTTCGCTGCGCACTAGCTTACATTAAGTTGCTTGAGAAGTGGGGAGAGTGGGAAGGCGAACGTCCCGCCCCTTTGCACAGCGTAACTCGGCCCGCTGTACCTACCGCTAACGGTGACGCCGACACGGCCATACTGACGTGCGGACGTCCTCGTACGCGCAGACTCATCAAGCATTGTCTAAAAAGACATAAAGTTATTATTAATGTTCGTTCATCCTGACTAGCAATCTCGATGAGCAAAAAAATCCATGTCATCCCTACTGACTGTGCAACCAACTCTGGACCGCTCAATATTGAGCCTTCAGGACTTATACTAGTAATCTGGTCCGGTTCAGCCCTGCAGAGTTCACTACTAATTCGGGACCGCTCGTTATTGAGCCTTCAGAACTTTAGCAATCTGGTCCGGTTTACCCCTTCAGAGTTATAATCTTCTGGCCCGGTCCAGCGACCCTTCAGAATTATAACCGCCTGGTCCGGTTAAATGACCCTTCAGAATTATAACCTCCTGGTCCGGTCTTACGACCCTACAGAGTTATAATCTCCTGGTCCGGTTATAACAAACCCTTCAGGATTGTTACTGCTTGTTCCGGTCATGAATGACCCTACAAGATCACTCCAGTTTTTATATTTTTTTTCTCTCTTTTTTTTTGCTCTTTTTTTTGTCTCTTTTTTTGTCTCCTTTTTAGTCTCTTTTTGTCTCTTTTTTTGTCTCTTTTTTTTGTCTCTTTTTTTAGTCTCTTTTTTTAGTCTCTTTATTAGTCTTTTTTTTGTCTCTTGTTAGTCCGGACTAAAATGGTCCCAGTAGATAATTTAATCAAATGTATTAAAATACTTTTCTCAATAATCCACACATGCTATGTTCATTGGTAGTTTCACTACCACCAAAGTCATTTACTTTAGAGCCTAGAACAGAAACAAACTATTTTAATCTTAAGAATAGAATTGACTTAGACACTCCACCGAATGCGTAGCACGCCTCAGAATATGAAGCCACACTTAAAAACCGCGCCCGAGTCCCATACACAAGTTCTGTTTGTGTTACCCTAGACCTTGCACCATCCGTCGGTAGCTGCACTTCGAGAAGCTCGCCGCGCCAGGTCCCACCAGATTCACTTTCGATTATAACAAGTAAGCACCTCAATGTCCTCATGACTCTCTACCCGAACACATGCCCTGCCAGAACCGTTAGCAACAAGGTGCAACTCTACACCATGTTCACCATAAAATTGCTCTGTCTGCGCCAATACAATACCCACCCCGATCTGAAATGATCCGCGAAGTCGCACCGAAAAGACAGAGCCTCCTTTAGTGCTTCATCTGCACCTGCTGCATCCAACTAAGAAGTGCACTCGAGAAGGACTCACTTAGTGAAAGAGTCAACAATGACAAGAATACTCCCTACCATCGATTTCTCCACACAACTTCTCCGCGATGTCTAAATGTACAGTATAACATTGTGCAGAAACCCTAAGCATAGGATGGAGTGAGCCCCGAACAATCCCTTGTGGCCCAGCACACAAGTGTGAAGTTCAATCAGTGCGTTCCAGTCAAATCATTTTAGTCAGAACCCGTTCTGATGTTAGTATTTCGATCACTTTCTTGTAAATATCTTGTCTGTCCATTTGATAGGCCCTTTTAATTTGATTCAAGATTCTTAACGTAAAACACGTAAAATATGGGGCAAACCGCCAAAAACTAATCTAAAGGACCTACAGATCGCTCAAAATAAAATTATTCAACTATTATTTCACTATGATTACCTTACACCTACAGTTAAAATTTACAGGGAAACGAAACTCATGAATATTAAACAACTTCCTGCATATTGCACCAGAATACTTAAAAATTCTAAGTAAGTTCATTCACACAAAAATACATTAGGTACACAATCGCAGCAATAGTAGGAAGGATCACATTTTACTACCGCGAGTGTGGACAGTAAATGGCGAGAGAACAATTATTTTTGCGGGAGTGCAACAATGTAATAAGCTACCTGTAGAAGTAAAGAATGCAAACTAAACGTTCGGTATATTTTTTTCACTTTCTAAGTGATCAAACACTACTCCATTAAACAGACTTGCCCTACTACTGCATTGCTTTATTGTGGCACCGGGATCGCATTCCTTATCTACGGTAATTATTTCTTTTGCGGGTGGATCGAAAAGTTTTAAGTTTTGTGTTAGTTAATGTTATTTGCGTACGAAAAGAAATGGTATTACAACTTAGATGATTTAATATAAATTCAAACAATAGTTGCTTAGTTTGTGTGCCCAAGTTATATTTTAAGTTTAAAAACGTTCTCAAGTAAGTGAAATCTTTGTAATTTCTTATCGAGAAATAATTTCTTTAACCATAAACACCATACCACAAATAAATAATCAATTATCCTTTCGCACTGAACTAATGCGAGTTTATCTTCACCATGTAGGTCAGTTTTGATGTTGTGGTATATGATAATGAAACTCTTTAGTAACGTTAACTTTCTTACCCCAAATAGAATGTAATTTTGCAATATCCGTACGTACATGGATCTACTATCTAATAGATCCTTACCTATAATAACTGGTTCTGTAATTGAGTTAACAGGCACAACATGAAACAAAAAGGACACCGACGTGTTGAATTTCACCACGGCTCAGTATTCTGCGATTCATAAATAACGTTTTCTTTACACAGGTATACCTGTAAGGTAAACTAAATCACAGCGCATAGTGCCCTGGAATTTTTGACAAAGCCAAAAGCTACAAACTAACTACCAGATAATCTATTAAAAAGAAAAGGAACGAGCTCACCGGATGATGTGGTTGTCCATACACGTAGCAGGTGAGACGGTTCGTATCACGACTCTTCGGTGCTGGTGCTCGATTCGAATTCTTCACTTCGGTCAAAGGTTCGTACTGCCACTTGCTTCAATCACTTGATTTTTGGACTGTTGTGCTTTAACGATGACATGTGCTATTGAAGCGATTGTCATTATCAGGATCAAACCGTATCGTATCAGTCGCGCAGTTGCGGTGAAATTTGACGTTTGCGGTTAAGTGGTTGCCGTAAGTCGTGATAGCAAAAACTCCATATTTTGAATAGATTAGACGTTGGCCCACACTTCACTGTTGTCATTATTTTCTTCAGGTTTTTGCCCTTCGAATCCCAATTCTGATATCGGGATAGGCCCTCATCAGCGATATTACACTTGCACTTTTGTAAGTAGGCGTGGATTGTCGGGCGAAGAAAATAGAGATACTAGTTACAGCACAATCACTTTATTTCACTCACAATTTCTTATAAAATAATCACCATACACATTAAATGAAAGTATGAGATATAGCAGTAACCAACTCTTTTATTCCGACAGCTTGTTAATTAATTAAATAGATCGCGATAATAGCTCTAGGCGCTACAGCAGGCGCACCGGGCCGAGCCTGCCACAAGAATGATCCCCCTCTTCGCTGCGCACTAGCTTACATTAAGTTGCTTGAGAAGTGGGGAGAGTGGGGAGGCGAACGTCCCGCTTTGCACAGCGTAACTCGGCCCGCGTAACCTACCGCTAACGGTGACGCCCGACAAATACATATTTTACGAAGTAAATATTCATGTGATTGTGTCAAACTTTTTTCTATTTATTTTGTAAAATACAATTTGTGTATTTGTGCATTTTGTGAAACAATACAATACATCGATGACAATGTGTATACAGAGTGGCGACATCGACGCGCAATCTGTTACCATGAATTCAGAACATGATTCTGGAAATCCGGACCCTGGACCGATGAGTTGAAATTTTTCGTCGGTTATTTAAAAACCAAATCTGCAGTTTCGTAGAACAGTAATACCTACGCGGTAAAAATGTATGAAACAAAAAAAAATCATTTTAGGGTTCCGTACGTCCTAATGTTTAATTTAAATATAGGATATTTGATATCCAAAAAATATACTTGAGACCCTCACAACAGGGTTCTTCATTTGAAATGTCACACGGTACAGTTTGCAAAACTTTTGTTTTTAATTTTCTTGTTTTCCCCGCAAAAGTCCCCAAAATTCCTTTATTTACGTTACACGACCGTGTTTGGGTCATAAAAATCCATGTGTGTACCTAATTTCAACATAATCGTCGGGTAGATTCGGAGCAAATTGGCTGTGACAGACGGACAGACAGACAGTCACACTAATGATCCTTTAAGGATTACTTACAGGAAAACCTATAAGAAGTCTGTGGTCATAAAATAACATGGTAAATCTTTAAATATTGTGTCCAAACTTACAGTTGCAGTTGGAATGTATGATAGAACATGTTTTTCAACTACAATGTCAAGTTTGTTCTTGGTACAAGTCTGCTAACTACATTTTATCTTGAGAATTTGAGCTTTCTAGCATTATCTAGGCATACGCTATGAGGGTATGAACATACGACGAAACGCTTCGAGAAAAGGGAGGTACTGCCTACCCCCGTGCTTTATGTTTTTGGCTCGTCTTGACGGGGGTACAGTCCGCGAGGCCTAAGCTGAGCTTTTCATTTGTGTGACTGCACATAGCGACGATTCCTTTGCTTGACAATCGGCCTGAGGCCAACCTCCTCAAAGGGAGGTCTGTATTCTTACGGTTCAGTATACCTGCTTTCATTGGTTATAAACTAGATTTGCATGTACTATCGAGGACAGCCACGCATGACCCTTTTCAAAACATTTTCGGCTGCACGTTAAAATCGTAGGTTATCCCGCCCTCTTTCTGTTTGACCAATGAATGAAGAGTGACCGTTTTTTTAAACGTTAATTGTTATAGTTTGGCCAATGATGAAGATTGTCTCTTTTTTTTATAATGTGCGCTGAAGCGCAATTGGTGTACGGAAACAATGCAAGCGGGGGTAGCCACTGGCTTGTGCACACCAAAATCGCCCTAATGGGGGTCATGTGAAAATGTCGTCGATAGTACATAAACAACAAAGACAAAACTCTTTTTAACAAGCTTTATTAGCTTCACTTGTTAGTAACAATGTTATAAAATCTTAGATCTCAATTTTATCCTACTTCAATTGTCGTCTCGAAATGAATCTTTTTATGTATCTGTAGTATCATAGTTTGGATGACAATGCTATAATTTTGTATCTTGGAGTTGATCTGATGATCGAGCCAGGAGGTGGTTATTGGAACTTTTCAGTGCCTAAGGAGGCACGATATATATAGATATATAGATAGACAGGATAAGAGTGTCTGTGCGATGGCCGCAAAACGGCAAAGCCGTACAGAACGCCTTGTAGAATTAGGGGCTTGGCGCTTCACTAGATCAGATAATTTTTTTACAGTAAATTATAAATGATTCTATTTCTGTAAGTACGTTTTTACAAACACTTTTACACGTCAATCATATTTTAAAAACTAGAAGAGATGGGAATTTCCTATCTGACTACTCTGAGAAGAAAGGCCAAAACAAACTCAGAGATCACAGTCTCTTTTAAAGGCCAGGCATAATCTTGGTCCGATCATGTGAAGACCATGTAGATTGATGTCTGAAATGGTCTTTTGAGGTAAGAACCACACAGATTGAGTGGACCTGTCCAGTCAGTGCACGCACTCGTCAGTAATTACAAACCGTAGGTATTGAATGTACTACCCGTACATTCAATACCTACAGTTTAAAATTATAAAAATTATTTTTATAATATGAAACAAAAAATTTCCGATTTTCGCATTTTTTCCATTATCTGTGCTATAAGACGTTGCTTCGTACCAAATTTCAAGGTTTTGAGTTCACGGGTAAGTACCCTGTAGGTTTTGATTCCCTTGCGAGTGTCGAAAATTTGCGGATATTTGCAGCATAAACAGCTGTATCTTTTGATTGCGTTGGCTTAGAAGTTTGATTTTTTCAAAACTCCAAGGGACAGTAGACCTGAGTATTTGATGTAAATTCCAGCTTGATACCTCCACGCGTTCCTGAGAAAAAGGGTCTTGACAGACAGACGGACAACAAAGTGCCCCTATAAGGGTTCCAATTTTTTCATTCGAGGTACGGAAACCTAAGGAGGCAAAAAAGCATTAAAAGAAAACTACATTGTCTTCACAAGTAAAAGCTTTCTGTAAGTCGTAAGGGTATATCGTAAGGAACCCTCTCCACGCGAGTTCAACTCGCACTTATCCGGTTTTTACCTACTGAATCTATGCTAACAGTTTGCGCGTCGATGCTGGCATCCTGTATTAAAAAAGTATAATATGATGATTTTGTATATTATTAAGATGTCACGCCTTTGCTTTTGTCACAAGCTTAGCAGAGCCAGCCGCTCGACACTAAACTTTTATGTTTTATACAATCAGACGTTTTATACATAGTATTCCTTTTTTTACAATGTTTGGTTTTAATACCGCTTTTAAATCGTTTAATGGGTGAGTTTCGAATGGCAATGGGAAGTTTTTTGTGGAGCGTATACATTGACCCATGAACGAGTTGCCTACTCTGTGGAGGCGATTGAAGTATATACCTTAATCAAATCTTATAGGTTAATCTTGTAGGAATTAAGTCCAAGAAAGTAAACTGCTTGCTTATTTGTGGTGTAGTAAGAAAGGGGGTGACTGCTGAGATGACGGCCTAAAAGAGTACCAAGGTATGGAAAAGTACCTAAAGGGTATTGAGAGATGAAAAAAAAATTGGAGAAAACAAAAATTCTGCCTAAAACTATTTAAAATTAAGTACTTTGCGACCACAACAAATTCTTTATTTCTGTAGCTTCGAATGTTGTCAGTATTTGTTGAAGAGCACTTCTTGTATGTTCTGTGGTGGTGTTCTGGTAGCAAGTTACGCAGGGTGCAACGGGTGACTTAATAACTTACAGATATTACGTAACAACAACAGGTACTCAGCAAAAACATCGGACGAGGTGCATTGTGATACCGCACATTTTGACACTCAATATTATGCCAACTTCGTTACTGCATACAAAATGTATAGACGTAAATATATTTTCTGAAATTACTATTAATAATAAGCAGCAACATCTTTTAGATTTTAGAACCTACAAGCATTCAATTTTAAAAACGCTGTAGTTTTTTTTTGTTAAACGTAATTTATACGTACTTGTAGAAACTTTATTTTAAAGTGTAAATATATTATTCTATAGAAATTATATTGTAGTACACTTATACATTTAATCATCTTTTAGCATTTGATGGTGACAATCTCTACATCCTCACAATACAATAAAAAATATTTTCCTTATCTACTATATATATTTTTTGTATGTCAAAATTACTACCGCTGCAAATTAGTTCACGTAGCAAGTAAATTACACAGATTTTTCCTCACATACCTATTTATGAGAAAACTCGAAATCATCTCTAAAAGAAGATAAGTTCACCTACTCGTACTTAAGTTGGGCCAGCTATTGATTAGAATGCGTGGCTAGATGGATATGTTCTGTCCCTAATTGAGGTTGGTCCAATCCGGCCCGAGGCCTATACCATCCGCCTTTCAGTTCGACGTGGTAATAAAATAAGCAGTTTTTTCCGATTCCACGTTTTATCTGGCTCTCCGTATTCTCGCTCCGACATTCGTTTCAAGAAAATCGAGTTCGATGCTCTCAGGCGGTTTGTGTAGGTACTGGAATTAGTTCACGTTTTACATGTATTGAGATAAACTTTCAAAGAAAACATGACGATTGTGTTTAGAATATATTGTAAAATAATTCGGCAGACAAAAGATTCAAATGTGATTCTGTGTTCTCTACGTTTATTAAGAAGGTAAAGCGGGGGAAGAGTTTCTTTTATTAAAAAATCTGATTCAACTTCATCCTTCATTATCATTTTGCTAAGACACCCTTCCTCATTGTTTACTGCGTACCATTTTCGTAAATAGCATTTCTTTAAACCATACTACATGTACCGAATGAGCACATAAGCCAAGTTTGCACATAAATCAACAAAGACTTTAGAATATTTGCGTCGTGAGGCTCACTTTACCGTGAAGGGCTAAAGGTGAAATTACGCCTTCGTTTTAACAAGTTAATTTGTTTTTCATAAAACTGTATGTCACGTACGATGTCTCTTCGGTATAAATAAACTCGGTGTGATTCAGTTACGGAATGTACATAAAGATTTGGTTGATTGACTGTGTCTTGTTTATTTGTGTTGTCATCCTCAAGAGACAAGTCGTCGTTGTTCTGTGTCTCCGAGTTGTTTTTATTTCTCCGATGATAAATATTTCTCGTGAAAATCCGTAGGTAAGCTTTTCTTCCACACGACACGACGTAAGAGAAATTGTGATTTCAGACAAATTTATTTAAATGTAAAAATATTGAATTGCCATGGTAACAAGTACCATAATAATTATGAGCTGTTGATATAGTTAAAATAACCCTTGGTATAAAACAACTATTGTTAAATTCATAATATGGTCACTTGTATTCAGGTCACTCGTAGGCCGCATTCCGAATTGGGATGTAATCGATTTGAGCGCGCTTACACCCGTTCCGAGTTAGCGTGAGCGCGATAACCATGTCCCGTGAATCGTCATAGCTGACGTCATGTCATGCGCCATCTTGCGATAACGCCGACCATGCCCTATAATAATATCGCTGTCAGCGAATTGTTGACAGTTCTCAGCTGTCATAATCGTGATATCTAAATCGGAACGCAAATTATCGATGTGAGCGCTGTCAGCGATTATGGTCTAATTCGGAATGCGGCCAGAAAGTATTCCGAAAAAAAGTTTTAATGTATGAGAGACTGGCCAGCCTCTCAATAACAAATAAAAGAAAATAAAAAAACAGACTATAAATGTCTATTTTGAAAATATGATTATTTGGTAAGTAAAAATAGGTACGGAAATTGGAATTTCAAAATTTCCCTCCATATTGTTGCGAGCTAATTTAAATTATCGTGTCTCATTAAAAATGGATCTGCGCCGGGAACACGAAACCGGAAGAATCGTATGATACACTTCAAATGGCATTCATGGATGAAAGCCCTTCTAAGGCAACCGCGTATCGTTGGTATAACGTATTCAAGCGCGGTCAACTAACTTTGGAGGATGAAGAAAGAAGTGGTCGCCCTTTGACGGCTGTTACGGAAGAAAACGTGCTAGCAGTGAAAAATTCAAGACAGTAGGCGAGTTACTTATCAAGAGATTTAGCACATACTGCAGGTTGAATCGGGAAGCCTTCACGAAATTCTACACGTGCATCTTCGCGTGAGGAGGATAGTTTCACTTTGGGTGCCGCACAAACTCACCGATGAAGCCGTGATATGATAAAAAAAATAAGCAGGTGGCTCATGTTTACAACATCATTAAAGGTGATGAGTCTTGGATTTCAACGAAGCGCCAGTCGATGGTTTGGGTGTTTCAAAACGAATCAACGCTTGCCAAAGTGAAACGGGGGGAAGATTTTAATCGCGAGCTTTTTCAATTTGAGTGGCTACTTAGTGTCAATTCCTTTACGGAACCAAAGAAGCATCAACGCTGAATGGTATACTACCAAATGCTTGGCAGAAGTTTTCTCTGTTGTGAGGAACAAGCGACCAAACAGAGGGCTCCGCGGGCTACTGCTCCACCACGACAACGCGCCTTCGGACACCGCGCTCAAAATAAGTGACTTCCTGGACAGCACGCCGGTCAAACTCCTGGGTCACCCTCCTTACAGCCCTGACCTAGCACTGTGTGACTTCATTTTTTTCGTCGCCGGAAGATGCGCTGTCAGCAGTCGAGCAGGCTGTAAACGATGTGTCTGTGAACATATTTGCGAGGAAATAAATAAAACTCGGAATTTAATCACTTGTTAAAGCAGTCAGAAATTTTTTAACAATTTGTAAATTGATTATTACGTTGCCAGTTGGCATTTTTAATGTTGTCAAGTTATTATTATTAGTTACAATTTCACCAGTCTCTCTGTCACTCTCTTGAGTGAAAGTAGGAGAAACGAGACCTGTGTCGGTGGCGCGGCGACGGAGGCGGATGCGGCGGCGTCGACGATGGTGGAATGTACGCGTCTGTGCTCGTAGATGGTCTAGAGTCAACACTTGGCTCCAAATGTATATTCCTTGTACGAGTAATGCGGGAGCTAATTTCTTCTTTATTTCTCATCGAGTTATCTATGTAGCCCTCGGCTCCACTGTTCGACCGCCACCGTGGCGTTTTAGTGTCAATAAGTTCGCACCTGAATCGCCGAGCAATGTAGCCGAGGACCTTCTGAAACTGTGCCCTGTGTATTCATGTGATCATCCAAATTTAAGAAAGTGTTTGTTTCGGCATTGCTCCAATTTTATTTATGCCAATGGGTTGGCTACTGCATTTTCCATTTTGGTAATTTTGTAAAAATCTGTTAGACATCGCTTTTGTTGAACGAAGCGCTTCGTATTTCTTCACTATGTCGTGAAAAGGCCCCTGTATTGTGAACGATCTTGGAATTTTATTTTTTGTGTTTTTGACCAAGAAGAACCTGCCCATGGTTCTCGACATCATTAGTTGTGATGTTTGCCAACTCTTGACGTCTACATGCACTATTTATGCCGAATATTAATACAACCTGAAAAGAGTTAAAAACAGCGTAAAAAACAGATATATTGTAAAAAATACGGAAGTGAAAGAAGTTAATAACAATCATTTAGTTTCCACTGACCTTTGTTGCCAAATGTCGGCAATCCGGAGCTTCTTTTAGGAACTTCTTGACATTGTCAGCCGAAAATACTTTCGACTTTTTACTCACATGGCCACTTGAGCGTCTGTTTAGAAATGCTAGCAAGTTGGAGTATGACTTGATATCAAATAAATACCATGTTTTTGTTTCACAGTGCTTATTAGTATTGAATAGTAGCGCCACAATGAACTTGTCTTATATTTTTGAGAATGTCCATGAAATAGGCTAAAAACACACTTTCTGAAAATGAATTTGCATCTTTGCTTGTTTTCCATAGGAAGAAATTATGATATGTAAGTATCTATCGGGCGATTCTAGCCTTTTTGCTGCCTCAAAGACTTCTGGCGGTGTCGAATTAATAAATCCATCATTACTTGACGACATTTTCAAATGCAGCGAAAAGAAAAAGCGCGCGGAATATTTTTTACTTGTTCACAAATTAGCGATGCGTGCGCATCAGCGCTTTTTTTAGGCAAAGGCACAAAAACAGCCAGTATTACTAATAAAGTAAATGAATATTTTTGTGTTTTGTAACTGATAAACGGTTGAATTTATTATCAAAATGAATTAAATTAAAGAATTAAATGTTTATTTATTATATTGTATCTCCCAAAGTTAATTTTATTCATAAAATGTTGACCACTTTTCTGACATAAAAACTCATTGCTAAGATTTAAAAAAAGTACCGTTCGTTTTAGACGGAGCATCTTGATAAACCGTGCGTTTTACATTACAATAACGCACTAGTACGTAATGAGATACATTACGATATTTAAATTGGTGAAATACAAGCAAATGTGTTATAAAAATATTATAAGTTAAAAGACGTAGATACTACCTACCCAACATTCGATCTTCAAAAACAGCAAAATGTCACAATATTAGATGACACGTGGAAGTAGATGTTACGTATGCACATCATATTATCGGGAGCGAAAAAGAGACAAGACGATGAACACTTTGCTAATTAGCTAAGTTTTGACGTGCCACTTGCGGAGCGAGTACAACCTATCTACCTCTTTTTACTTATAATGCCATTGTCTACGATGATCTTCCCACAAACAAAATAAGGTACAAGTTATCCGCATCGCAACGTTAGAAGATGGGCTCGTAGCTCGTAAGCAAGGGTTGATATCTCAGAGGAACGATACATTCCTTATTAGGTACTTTTATGTATTATTTATGCACATAAAGGTTCTCACAGACAGGCGCTACGCGACGGTGCGACTCGTATTGGTAGAACAATTTCCATGAAGTTTTCATAGAAATTGTTCTACTAGATTCGTCGCTTCACGCTGTCGCGTCGCGCCTGTCTGTAGGAGCCATTATCAGCTAGTATTTAAAGACGTCTACCTTTAAATAATATTCTTCAATTATAAGAACTACGTGAAAGCTTGTTAGTTAAGTTCGGTTTATAATATTAACCGTGTCCAGTTACAGTAGGTAGGATTAGACATATCAAAAGTTGAAACATTCCTATGTTGTATTTGATTTACATTCCGATACGTGAACGTATTTGATCAAAAGGGCAGTTATTCAATCATCATGAAATTACAAGACCTAAAAGGGTCCATGTTCGGAGTGAAATAAAATTCGTTCTACCTGAGCAATACGAAGGAAATTGAGTTTTCAATTGGAATTACATTTACTGTTTTACCCTAAAAACAGGAAACCCTTATCTAATCCTAATTTGTTGGAGGATTTGGTTGGAGCGCGAAATCGTTTAAGGTCGAGAGAGTCCGAGGTCGGACCGGCGCGCGGCGCGGCGTACGGCGCGGACGGAGAGCCTCTCCAAACTTCACAACGAATAAGCACTTACATGCAAATTATGTACACGGTTTCTATTTGTAGTCCCACTAACTTATTGTTTAACAAAATACTTCCGATTAACCTTTCATAAGGTAGGTTCCTTTTTATTATAATTTGCAATTACATCAAATCTTAGTAAGATGAAAATCTGATTATCTTTTCATAAAATCATTAGCCTAAAACCAAAACCTGCTATTGGCATAAAAATCTACTTAACTTCTTGAAAAAATGGACGGTTATGAATGGTAAGTACTTTTCCGTCAAGTTTTTCTTTAAATGCACTTAGGCAATTTCTACTCACATTTACAGAACAAACACCGCCCTCTGAATGACTCCATCAAAATACCTTGGAGCCTATTGTCTCAACTTCGTGCCATTTTCGCTGGGCTTAAAACTTTTCCTGCAGAGGTTTTCTTTCCGTTTGTTACTGTTGTGTATAATTCGCTAGACGTTTTGCTGGCAATGATGTTTGGAGGTGAAGATTGGGCTGCGCGCGGTGCGTCGTAAACACGCCTCAGGGAAATACCGGCACGGCCGTCCCTGCGCTACCTCCGAGCCGCTCGGCGCCGTAGACCACTTACCTGCTCGTCCTGACTAAGCGAATGCTCAGCGACGTACTTTACCTTACATAAACTCCACTTTTTTCTTCTTCCGCAATTGTTTAAGGTGTTATCGCTACCTGCTGGAGGAAAGGGCTTTCTAAATAACCTTTTTATCTCAACAGACGTCGTTTAGGGGCATGTAGTGATTTGGCGAATTGTAGTGTTATCTAAGAAAAGGGAATCCAAATACGTATTTCACTGTTATCTTTCTAAAGAAAGCCTCAATAAGATTTTTTTAGATAGGTAAATGTTTAAAATACTAAACATTTCAAACAAAGGAAGCAAGAATAAAAGTCAGTTTATGTTATGGCAATTCTATTTTAAGTTATGATATTATAAAACGTACCGATTACTTTACTTCGTGCCCCTATTTCGATAATTTCGCATGAAATACTTGAATATTGCATGAAACTGTTATATTAGCTGTACCGAAAGCTATAAATCAATTCGGTTTCATAAAAATATCTGTAGGAGATTTACTAGATATCAGGGCCCGGCCCACCGTGGGAAATATGAAAATTGGAAATACATGCATGGCCCGATACGGCGTGGAATAAATTTCGACCCTATTTGTAAGCGAACCTCAATATCGCAAAGTACAGTAGGTACTTGTTCGTATTCTCGAGAACGGCGAGTTCTCAGCACGTCGGACGAAACTGACTGCAATGGAAGTATTCAATGTGTACGTAGAGAGAATCTTGATGGCTTTGTAATAATATTATCAAAGAGAAAAACAGACATTTGAATAATTTTCCGACCATTTATCGAGTATATTGATCCGACAATACTTGCTGTCGGTCTTGTACTGTACACAATTAAGAAGACAGGCTTGAATCTTTAATTTCAATGAATCAATCGAATGGAACGAGGTACCTGTGTAGGGTTCACATAACGTACGGATAAGCTCTATTTTTAGGGATGTGTAGGTACAGTTCATAAAACAGGGAGCGAATAAATCGAATAAAACATTTCGGTTTATACGATATAATCAGTTGAGTGAGTTATATCCTTTTGAGTTATCCATTAGATTTGCAACTTAGTAGTTTGTTCATTAATTTGTTTGTAACACTGTAGGTTCAGACAACCTTTTCTCAAAGAAAGTTATTTCGACATGCGTGGGACGGGAAGCAGCTGATGCATTAACATTATCTTTGAGTAGGTACCTACGATTTCCTTTTTTCCGAGTCGCATTTAGTTCAAGATGAATACGATACGTTTAAGTTTGTTTGGAGTAACAACTTATATGACGCAGCAACTTGGAGAGTTGGAGGAGAATCAAAAAGTTCGAAAGGGAGGTAATGCATGGGTAAACTTCATAAGTACCTAAGTCACACTATAATATGACATTTCAGGGCCTTATCATTGTTTTATGTGGTATTTGGCAAGCTTTTGTTCACTAGTTAATGTCGAACTTAGATTTACCTATTTTATTTTATTACCATTGAATCAATGAGTCAGTACATTGTTGGAAAGGCTTTTTCTAATAAAATAAAAAGGTTTGTCTTGTGGCGTGTGACCCAGTTCGGTCAGAGTGGGATTACAGACAGGCCCAATGTTTTACCCATAAGTGTTTAATGTGTTCCCTGGCGTCCCAACTCGTCCCCACTCGTCCCACCGGCCGCTAACTAATTAGAATCTATTTTCTGTTTCCTTATTTGGAAATTCACCTGTATTATACGGGATGGTTTTAGATGAATGCTAGATTAAAGCCATATTCGATCTACTTTGACTGTAGAGTTATTAATTTCATGTGACAAACAGCTCATTTATCGCCCACGTGCTTAGGTATAAAGAAGCATTTCCAGTATTCCAAGACTAACCATACAATGTTTGTTACGGTCAGAAACTGAAATATTTGGAGCATTATGAGGAAAAGGCAAAAGGCGGCAAACTGTAGCGCTTAGTATTCAGCGGGCGAGCGGCGCCGGGCCCGTTGACTCAGGCCAGATTGTCGTATGGACTAAAATTTTTGGACACGTCGACTTTGCTCGGTCTGTTTGGTTACCCTTTCGGTTTTTTTTCTATATTTAAACAAGCTTGAACGTGTGAGAAAAAATCTGTTAAGCGATTTGGACTTTAGTTTTGTTGCACTGGTTTTCCAAATCGAAAACCAGTGCAACAAAACTACTCCTGCAAAACATTATACAGACTTACTGGTTTTGTACAAAAAAGCTTTTAGAAAAACTCTGGCACAGGTCACATTAATCACTTAGTTAAGATACCTACATATGTGTTGCCTTGCTGCCTCAATGTACACCACGACCACGTGCAACTGTTGTATCAAATATTACTGGTATCAGAAATTATAATGATACCGTCAAATATCGTCAAATAGATAAACGACTAATGTTACCGTCAAGTAGATAAACGACGTGTCAAACTGCTGTCTGCATGTCGATTCTGTAAAAATCTCACCGTGAAGACTTGCGTGGTGTAAACTGTCAGTGTCATGTCGTCTTGGTCAATCCATCGGGTCGGTGGCACTGTCAGCTCACTCCACGCAAGTCTTCACGGTGATATTTTTACAGAATAGCACTACAGGAGCACATACGCTCCTCAAGTATTTTCGCGATTTCCTATAAACGCTGTGTAAGTTGTGTCTCAAAACATTCTAAAAGTGTAGCCAAAGTGTTTCGCATTCAGTGTTAATGTTATCTAGTGCTAACAACATACTACTCTGTCAAGAATGTACCGGGAAAAGATCAAAAAACACAAAATGCTAGTTATTCATCCAAATGTATTTTATCGCCTTCAAAGTATGCTCCTTCAGAAACGATACACTAACCTACCTACGCCAACGAATAATCCAATCATCAAAACATTTTAAACGCGTTCTCCGAAATTGATTTCAGTTTTTTCAGGCCCCTATTTGAAAACCTCTAGATAAGACCAGAACGCAGAAGTTTTTGACATCCAGTTAGCTATAATCACATACATAAAATCAAAAAAATTCAAGTCTGTAGGTCATTTAGGTCCGAAGTTAAGCGAAAGCAAAGTTTCGCATTTATGACACTCACTCACTCACTCATGATCATCAGAATAGAACTAGTACTTCCCATAAACAGATGTAACGTTGTAACGTTACGATAATTAATATAACAAATCACAACAATAAAATGTCAAGTCAAACCACAGATTTAATAGTATTAGGGACGTCCTAGGTTACTAAACAACATCAATTAGCTGTTTGATGCGCGCGATTGGCATATCAGAACGTATGAAGAGGACCTATATCAACGCGCACGACACCGCCATCGGCCATTTCACTCGCGGTGACCTGACATTCGAAATCCTGCTCCGGGCGAAGACGCACGTTCACTTGATCCTGCATCACCTGTGACCTTACATACGTGGTCTCCGCCATTTTAGAAGGCCTAAAGCAGGCAACAGTTTTATTGACTCATATTAGTCAACTTTCTTAAAATCTGTGTTTTCGAAACCCCATATTGGGTAAGTGTTGAACAGATTATTGCGTTTTAATTCCTATCTAGGCCATCCTAGGACATGTGCCTACTTGCTGATCGTTCATTATTGTTTTAAATTAATATGCCATAAGCTAAACTCTAATAAGCAACGTCGTGGTCGTGCAAGTCACGTCGTGGTTCTCACAAAATTGTAAACTCCGTACTGATTGTGATAACCACACACCGCCATCATAGCGCACTAGTACATCTCGCTTTGCTTATGCTTGGGTGTCACAATTAGCGGAGATGACCCTTATGGCCATTTCGTGACACGCTGGACGTTGATTCCAGGGTGCAAGGTACCGGCTACATACAAGCTGAATTTCATCCGGTGACATCAGCGTCATCCAGACGCTGAGACCCGGACCACCACCTTCCGGCTATGCGGATATCAACGGGCTCCGCGCCGGGTACTTATTTTACCCGCGTAGCCGCGTCGAGTCGCTTCCACGGGTCTGGCGAGGCCATCAGCCGACCTTCACCTTCCTGGCGTCTGCATTGTGGCACACCCGCTGCGGTCATCGTCGTACCAGGCTGAGCCAGGAGAGTACTGTGCAGCTCCCAAGGATGTCAAGGAACTTGTGACCATAGACCTATCCACCCCCTTTATACAACTTTTATTACTATACTTTTTTATGCATACAAGGTTTCGTGGTGTCATTTTCCTGGTTATTGAATCAACGTTTTCCAAGTGGCAATTTTCCATCGTCAATGGGTAGCGGTTCTGGCGACAGATTGGTACAATGGTGTCATAGAGCACCTGGTTTTGTACCTTTGTGTATCCTTCAACGGCCAAGTCACACAACATTAACTATAATAATAAAGAAATCGCATTAAGGAACCTTAGACTTGGCACGACTTTGTCTAGATTTCATTACTTTTTAGAGATAAACAAGCAGCTCCATCGAGACTTGGCTAGTTTTTTACAGAATGTTTTTGGTGGGATTCTCCTTTATGTCTTCCACCTTTCACCTTCCGGCAAGAATTCCGAGTGCACAACACCGCTATAGTCAAAGAAAACAGTCAACATGACTTTGACTTTTGCTCGACTTTGGCGTGGTTTTTGCGGTTTCGGTTCAGTTGGAAGGCGCCACTCAGAAGCTTGTTGACTACTTTGCAAGTCAAACTCGTAAACCCACGTCTCGTCACCAGTAACAATGCGTTTTATGAATGTTGGGTCGGAATTCACTCGTTCTAGCATGTCCTCAGCGACTCTTATTCACTCGTGAAGGTCTCCTCTATAAAATAGAAAAAAGCTTCCCAAGCAACTTCTTCTTAATCTTGATGTCGTACTTGAAGGATAGTTTTTTCTTAGTGCAGAGTGGTGAAGCTGTATCAAAACTATGCCCTGTTATTGCTGGGGTTCCTCAGGGCAGTGTGCTTGGACCTATGTTATATTTGATTATACTGCTGACCTTCCAATTTCAAATTTAGCAACTACAGGAACCTTTGCGGTATGATGCAGCTGTGCTGGTCATCATCAGCTATGCTTCAGAACTGTTTAGACGACATAGCCCTCTGGCTCAAAAAGTGGAGGATAAAAGCCAACTAGATCATCTCGTCTTTAAAAATTCTGGTTAAAAAACACTTCTTCTCTCCTTAAACATTACTACATATAGTTTCCTTGGTCTTGTTTCGTGTTGTTTTATTGTATGTATAGGTGTAGATTAATACATGGTTTATGTTTGTATGTACTCGTGTTTAATCTATATGTAAATGGTACACCACTGACTACCTGCAGTATTGTCTCTCCTTCTCACTTTAATCCATCCAAAGGTTGTCTATAATCGCTTTTAGCGATAATACTGCCCATTGTGTCACCCAATGTAAAATTTCTACACCCAATGTCTCTAATTTATAAGGTGTAGATAATAAAGAGTATTCTATTTATCTATCTATCAGTAAATGACACATCTTAGTGAATGTGACATCTGAAGGTGAAGGTAAGGTTTTGAAGGTGCCCACCAGTACAGTTAAATAGAATACAAGTGCCTCAAGCTGAACAGGTTACGTACCTTGTTTTATACATCGACAAACTTCATACTTGAAAAAAAAAAACACATTTTCACGAAACGGTAGCAACTTGGACTGACACTGAGAAAGTTTTACTGGATAATTGGTCGAAAGTCACAACTACATCTGGAAAATAAACCCCTCTTATACAAAGCTATAATTAAGCATATATGGACCTATGGCATTCAACTATGTGACTCATCACCCTCTAACATAGAGATAATACAGCGATTCCAGAACAAGCTTCTAAGAACAATCACAAACGCCCCATGGTTTGTACCAAATGAAGCTCTACACCATGATCTAAAAATACCGACAGACAAAGAGGAAATAAAAAGCAATGTCAAGTCACATAAGGAAAGAATGACTCGCCACCCAAATGACCTGGTAAACAACCTAATGGATAAAAATGAATACGCAGGCTCAAACACAAAGTTCCACAGGATTTCATCAGACAAAATTAGCCTTATGCTTTATATGTAATAGGATGTGCCATATTATATGACTCATACCAAACAAGACATCTAACTCTTCATAAAAATTACTAAATGTCCTAATACATAGTGACAGATTGTAAAAAAAAGAGACAAAAAAAAAAGGGTCGATTCTCAGGTCGGGCAACGTGTACGGGTTTTTCTATCTGAAATTTCTCAGTAGCAGCCCGGAGTCTGGATTTGTGCCTGGTTGATGGCAATAGGCTCGCCTCCTTATACATGGGACTTAAACATAACTGGCGATATGTGGGTGTACTATAGGTACCTACACCTCTGCCCAACCCTTCGGGGAAACAAGGCGTGATGTTATGTTATGTAGTGTTCACATGTGAGATCCCAGTGTATTTGTCAGACAATGCTTTTGTTTGTGAGCGTCATGACAGGTGGCATGTGCGCCATCGACTGGCAAACAGAATGAATCGAATGAAAATTGATGTGGCATAGCGCCGCTAGATACGACCCGAGAGTTTTACGACAAAAGAGTTACTCTGTTGTTTTTACAGTCTGTCAAAAAAGTATCGGGAATTTTTTTAGTATCTAAATTCATTTTTTTTGTTGTTAGATTGGCACAAATGTTTTCCATTTTGGCGCGGAGTTTGAGTTGCATCTGTTATTTAGATTAAATACAGTAGGTGTAGTTTGATCACATCTAGTGTGTATTGCGAATTTCATAATGGATAAAAACATCGAACAAAGAGTTTGTCTTAAATTTTGCATCGCGTATGCAATTTCGTGTTCGGAGTCATAAAAATTGTTACAGAATGCTTACGGTGAATCGACTTTATGAAAAACTTACGTATTTTAACGTAAGTACTTATGAGTGGTACAAAGCGTTCAAAAACGGTTGAGATGTGATGGAAGATTGGTCTCGCTTTGTTAGGCCATCAACGTCTTCAACTGAAGTTAACATCCCAAAAATGAAGGAAATTGTGACTGAAATCCTCGTTCAAGTTTGAGAGAGATAGCCGCTGAACTTTCTGTGTCTCAGGAGTCGATCCGTACTATTTTTAATAATCACTTAGGTATGAAATATGTTGCCGCTCGGCTTGTCCCTAAAGA
Source organism: Dasypolia templi (assembly GCA_963555695.1). Lineage (NCBI taxonomy): Eukaryota > Metazoa > Arthropoda > Insecta > Lepidoptera > Noctuidae > Dasypolia > Dasypolia templi. The sequence continues at coordinate 10,310,588 of OY743157.1, forward strand.
CCTGAATATTCTCCAAAAACTCAATCGCACAAGAGTCGCTGAGGACATGCTGGAACGAGTCAATTCCGGCCCAACATTCATGAATCGCATTGGTACTAGTGACGAGACGTGGGTTTACGAATTTGACATGCAAACTAGTCAACAAGCTTCTGAGTGGCACCTTTCAACTGAACCGAAACCGAAAAAACCACGCCAAACCGAACAAATGTCAAAGTGAAGTTGACTGTTTTCTTTGACTAAAGCGGTGTTGTGCACTCGTAATTCTTGCCGGAAGGTCAAACGGTAAATAAAGAATATTATTTGGGCGTTATGCGGGCTTTAAGAGAGCAAATTCGAAGAAAAAGGTCAGATATGTGGAAAGAAAATTCTTGTATTTTGCATCACGATAACGCCTTCGCAAAAGGCCATAATTGTGAACGAACTTTTGACCGAAAACTCAACAAATATCATCGCGCAAGCACGTTATCCACCAGATATGTCTCCAGCTGAATTCTTTATTTTTCCTAAACTCAAATTACCACTTCGTGGCACCTGTTTTCATTCGGTATAAAGAATAATTCGCGGCGAGAACTGAACTCAATTCCGGAAAAAGCGTTTTAAAATGTTTTCATGATTGGACAAACAATTGACTACTATTCGATTGCGTAAATGTATCGTTTCTGAAGGAGCATACTTTGAAGGCGATAAAACAAATTTGAATGAATAACTAACATTTATTTATATTTACTTTATTGTACACCACAAAAATACATAACAAAAAATAAAAACAAACACTACAAAATTTACAATGAACGGCTTTATCACTTTCTGCGATCTCTCCCAGGCATCCTTGGAATGGACAGTGATTTTTCTGGACATAAAATGGCACAAATAACATAATACAACATTTTGCGTATTATTCATCTTTTTCCGGTAATTTCTGGACAGAGTGGTACATCGCTAGGAATCTTAGAAAAATGTGTCCAGACATTTACGAGATACGGATGAAAAGTTGCCATAGAAGACCCTAAAAAATAAAACGCGTATTTGTCCACAAATACGCAATCATTAAAGCCAGGGCCAAATGTTTAGATCCGCAAATAATGTTCATCGTAGATATACTTAAAAGCTCGTGATATATTTTGTACTTGTTCCTCAAAAAAGTGACTAACTAATAGTACAACCACTAATAACATTATCATAGTAAGTATCGGTAGGTGTGGCAATTTGTTTCTAGACCACTGTGCTATTTTCCAATCTTGGGATATAAAGAGGATTCTCAAACACTCTATCGTTCTACACGCTCGTCCACGGGCACTGTTTGAAGAAATCAAATAAAGCAGACGCAATTGTCAGTCCGTTTACTTGCAGAATAAGAATTCGAGCTTCCCGTCTAAATACGATTTAAAGTAATATTATTATAAAAGATATTATAAAAAAAATAAAAATGCTATAAATCAGCAAAACCAGCTGAGTTATCATAATTTTACGTGCAGTCCGTCTTCGAGATCCATCGTCATACGAAAGTCACCGCCGATGATAGGGCGAATGGCATCAAGTGGAACCACGCAGACATATCTGGTTAAATGTGGAGACCCGACTCCGACCGGCCGATGGGGTAAGGTTTTTCCGATGGAGTAAATAGTCAAGGTCGCGTCAACGAAACCCGTGCCATCCATAAGCGCGTTAGTCTGTACCTGCGATGCGACATAGTATTCCTATCGTCTCATCACATCTGATGATGTCTATCAGAGACGTGCAGCAAACATACATAACATAACATCTGTAATCCCAGAAGGGTTAGGCAGACGTGTACCTATAGAACACCCACATTTCACCAGTTATGCTTAAGTCCCATGTAATAGGGAGCGAGCCTATTGCCATCAACCGGGCACAAGTCCAGGCTCCAGGCTGCTACTGCTCAGCAGTAGCTCTTGCGACCACTAGACCAACGAGGTAGTCGTCAAAGCTACATCTAGTTGTAATATCTTTTATTATAGTTACCATCTTCCAGCATTACACAGCATACGGTGGGTTTGTGTGATAAAGTGCACTAAGTTGATAACAACAAGGATGTTACCTAGCGCGGTTGGCTCTCGCTCGCGCTTCAATTCGCACACTGATGGTATAGGCAGCCCCAAAAAGATGTATAAACTTACAAGGAACCATTTATTGTCTACAACCATTGTTCCATAACATTGTATCCACAACTCAGGTACAAAACATAGTAAACAATTTATCTGACCAAAACAAAGTTATAGAGGTAGATTTTACCATATATTAACGTACCTTTTATTTGCTTTCTTTATCGGTGATGTTTCACTATGGTAGAACACGCGCTGGATTTGTCACTTGTCAAGTGTCATAGATGGAAGTCTTCAAAACTCAACAGCAAGCAAATTGCTCCAATGTTAGGAGTTTTTCATAACATAATAACTGTTTGGTTTTGCCTATCGCAGTCCACTGCTGGACCTAGGCTGTGCCACAACACCCTGTCCTCCGCCTGCCGCATCCAGTCTGTCCCAGACACTTTCTTGAGGTCGTCGGTCCATCTAACTGAGGGGTGTCCCACACTACGCAAAACCTTAACAACACGTCCACAATAACTGTTTTGTTTTAATGCAAAACAGCTCTATTATGTTTCCTACAAAATACATAGCCTTGGTTGAAGACATGTTTGTTAACTGCTGGTGAAAGAATACCTGAAGGATATAGACGATATGTGAATTATATATTATATGGAATTAACGTATATATCATTTCGGTCCGTATTCGTTAACTGTTCCAACCTAAATGCAGAAATAAAACATCTTCCATATCATTTTATAGTTAAGTGGCAAATCTATTTACCTTATTTAAGGTGAACATGGAATATAAAGCTGTAAAGATAATTTAAAGTCTATGAGATCTAAATTGAATTTAAAAAATTATCTTATTACTTAAGGATACTTAGATTACTCATATCCTTAATTAATACAGGTTAGGTAATCTGCTTGGTAGTTTATGAGATCAATCAAAAGTACCTACAAATATTTTTTTAACTCATAAATAGTTTTATAAAGATGTAGGAAAACCAAACTCAATTAATGTTATACATGGCACAGCTAAAATTCCATTGAAACTGACATTTATTTATTTATGACCTTTATAATTTAATGGTCAATAGATTAATCCTCACATGTAAATGATCAAAGAAGGGGTATTCTAGGGTGTCTCTTTATTTTTCAATTAAATTGACTTAAATGTGCATCATGTACACAAACATATTTAGATATTTTCATACGGAATAAAAAATTCTCTTATGATGAATCAGGTCCCCTCTCACACAGAGGAGACTTTCGTCCCATCAGTGGGAATATTTTAGACTGATCACTCTTAATTCTCTTGAGAGGTAGCCCTCTCTTTTAGTACTTTACAAAAGTAATCTTTCTGTAAGCCTAGTGACTCTTCCAGTTTCATTTCATCTTGTGAATCATTAGTCAGCCTCCCGAAGGCTATCACAGACCTAAAACTTCCTGGAGGCTCCTCTATCTTGAACTGTTTAAAAATCTTTTGAGCAAGCTGCCACACCTATTATTGTAAACCACTAGCATTGTAACTGCGAATTACTCCATGATGTGGAATATTTACTCATGGAGTTTTCTGGTGATGGAGTACAGTCTGTGTCTAACGTCATATGACCTAGGCGCTCATATTCTCTCATGAACTCATTATATTTGTTATGAAACAAAGGATCGCATTTATATCGCCGTTGAAGGAAAAGAAAACGATTTCACATTCGTAAATGAATGACCTAATGTACTAGGATCCCCTTTTAAAGGCATAGTGACGACGAATCTCCCACAATCATTACGAATGGTGGTTTTAGCAAAAGGCTGCTCACACATTCTCTCCTCAAGTGATAGTGAATGTTTTGAAGCGACGTTGTCAAGCTCCCGAAATTGAGTGAGGTCGGGAGTGACATTGAAATGATGGCAAAAATAATTAGCGGAAAAAATGACTGGCGCGAAATACTACCTAAAACTAACCATCCTAACTTTGTCTCGCATAATTTAGGTAGGTTTTCCCTAAGTCTATTGTTTTGCTACCTAAGACATTCCAGAAAACTTCAGCCCCTACCAGAATATCTACGACCGACGGAACGTTAAAGTTCGGGTCTGCAAGCTTAAGACTTGAAGGAATAGGGCCATGATTGATGTGAACGAATGAAGACGGTAGAACCTTGTTAATTTCAAGAAAAATATGACACTCGAAATCTACAGTAAAGGCACAGCATAAACACTCTATTGTGAGGTAACAAGACTGTGTACTGGTGGATATGTGATTATTAGTACCCCGTACCTTGGTGGTCGCACCGCGTCGTAACAAACCCAGCTTCTCTGTTAAGCTCTGCATAATAAAGTTCGCCGTACTACCGTTGTGTCGACACGCCAGTCACGTTCACCATATCTGTGGACTTTAAAGCTTGCGCAGAAGCATGAATGCAAGCTGCATGGAATAGGCTGAAAGCGCAACATTTGAAGAAGGTGAAGCAGAAGGCAGTGCACAAGGCATGGCAGAAGGCAATGGATTGGAAATAAGTTTGGGCTCGTTACTTTCTAAATAAATGCAAGAGCGTATTGTGCTTTGTTTTGCAATATTTGCAAAGTGAAAATCAATATTTCTTAGAATTATGTCCAAAGTGTAAGCAATTAATGCAAACTTTAAATTCAATTGCTTTTTGTGTGCGATCTTCTACTGATAAATTTCTAAAAGATGCACATTTAAATAATGTATGTGCTTGGTTGGGAGCAAAGTGGACATTTACTGCTATTATTTATGTTTTCTAATTTATTATTCGTTTGATTGTGCTTAGAATCAGTTTTATTAGGGTCACAATTATTTAAGGCGACAATAGTATTCGTTTCAGAAGAAATGTGATTAGACTCCACTAATCCAACCAGTCCGCTTTCCTGCTTAAAAAGGAAAAAAATTGAGTTAAAGTAGGATCATCTTTAAAAGTATTGTTTATATGCTCTTCCCAGTCACGACTTGTTATTAAAACACATTTTTTGACCATGAAATAAATAATAATATCGTCCCAATATTGAGTGGGCTTTTGCAATGAAGTTAGCGCCCTAACATTTTTATTTATGACATCAATAAGGTTTCTGATGGAAACACTTGACTCTTTTTTAATGGGGTTGACATTAAATAAAGCCTGAAAATGATTGTTCACAACAAGTCGGTTGTAATTGTAACGTTCACACAACGGGTTCCACCATAGCTTATAATGATCAGCTTTATAATCAATATTTTTAATAGTTAAAGCCGCATTTCCCTGTAGTGAAGCTCGCAGGTAGTGGAACTTATTAATGTCACTTATGCTAGAATTGTCGTGAATCAATGACCCAAAGGTATCTGGCTTGAGTTTAGGAACTCAAGCCAGCACTGGAAGTTCCCATGGAAATGTGGCAAATCTATTTTAGGCAAACGCTATAAGAATTCCTAAATGAAACATGTGCACCTGAGTTATCTCTGAACCACCTCCGACACAGCACTGTTGGCCAAGACACCGAGCAGGCTGCTCGGCTGCTCGGCCGTCAAAGTCCTCACGCTCAGAAACCAGACTCGTCGTCATCAGAAAGCATTCCGATCTGTGTCTGTAAGGCTTAAAGTCGATGTGTAAGGTTTCAAATTTATCAAAACGCTCTTCTAAATCCAATCGTTGTAACTCAGATGTTGCGGAACTAATTTTTACTTCTTCGATTTAATTCAACTACATTTCTTTATCAATGTTTTTAAATTATATGCCATTGTAAAGTTAAATAACAGCTTGACGCACTGGTGCCAATGTACTTAATTTATAAAAATTGCAAAACAGCTGTGCGTTGGTGAAAGGGATCGAGAATCAGTGTCAAGGTCAACGACTGGACACGCGGTAACAAAGTGTGAATAGTACGAATTAGCTAATAAATAAATAAACAAAATAAAATAAAAATCTTTTATTATCAGGCATCCGCGGCCCATACGAGTAACATAGTATTACAAATAGCTTAAGCTATGTTAGTAGTAACAATTCGGCAACACACGTACAATAAAAATAACAATAAAATAAACATTCAAAAAACAATAACCAAATTTTCTGTAGATTATCAAGCCCCATGTCTGACATGTAGCTTGATAAACATACCCATTGTAGGCCCTTCTAGCCTTTCAGAAAATACCCTCAGAATGCTATTGTTGCTTCCCCTCACTCTGCGTATTCTTGATGCCACTTTCTTGCGCATGATCGCGAAATAATCGTCAGTATGCGCCTCAGCGAACATTCCTGACGCACTACAGTAAGGAGGAAGCCTCAACAGAGCTCTGAAGGCATTGTTGTATTGAATGCGCAGGATGTTGTCTGTTTTTTGGGTATGATTAGCCCACAGGCTGCTGGTGTAAAATGTTTGACAAAACGCCTTAAAGAGTGTTATTTTAACCGGTACTGACACAACCTGCAAACCTGCGTGCCAGCATGTTTCCCCTCACAGCCACCGCCCTGCGCTCCCTTTCCATTTCAGAGTCATCTTTAAGATCCTCAGTAACAACATGACCTAAATATTTAAATTTTGTTACCCTCTGCAAAAGTGAACCATTTAGTTATACAGGGGGGATATATGAGGGACCTTTATTTCTACCTCTGAACACCAACGGCTCACTTTTTGTAGGATTATATCTAAGCCCACGCTGTTTTGAGTATCCTTCACAAATAGCGAGCAATTTCCTTACTCCTCCGATTGTGGGACTCAGCAACGTAGCTATATATCATCTGCGTAGCTCAGATTATTCAAACTCACTCCGTCTACATGGCATCCGGTATGAGTGCTCCACAAGCAAGGTATTAATATAAATATTAAAAAGCCTCGGGGAAGTAAGACCCCCCCGTCTAACACCACATTCAAGTTTATACGGGTCGGACAATGCATTGGATCACTTGAAAAAGTTCCTCTGTTTGTCATACCAAAATGTTAAAGTTGACACTAATGCAGCAAGAACCCGTGCCTCCCAAAGTTTCCCCCATAAGACATTGTAAGAAACAAGGTCAAAGGCTTTTGAAAGGTCCAGGAAACACGCATAAACCCGCTTCCCGGTGTCGTTCTTCTTCGAAATGACCGGATTGGTAAGAGAGGGGGGGTGGAGTAGCCATCTACCTTCGTGATGAATTACAATATAAAATTCTACGGTCTTCTTCTTCCTATGAATCCTCAGAGTTTCTTTTCCTCGAGGTTTGTGTCAAAGGAGTTAAAACCATCCTTATTGTCGTCTATTGCCCCCCTTCCATTGATTACTTCACTGAATTCGAATCGGTACTTGAATCTTTGGGTTCAGAGTATGCACATCACATTGTTATGGGGGATTTTAACACCAACCTCCTTGCCCTCAACTCCCCTCGGTCCCATAAACTCCTGCATCTAATCGAATCAGCCAGTCTGCATGTTTTGCCTCTCCAACCCACTCATCACAATATAGTCGGTGATAAAACTTGGCTTGACCTGATCCTTACCTCTAACCCTTCCCTAGTTTCCTCACATGGTCAACACGATGCTCCTGGCTTTTCCCATCACGACCTTATTTTCTTATCCTATGTCCTTAAATCCCCTAAACCAAATCCCCTAAACCATCGCCTACCTTGCTGGTCTGACGCGTGCCAATATTAATCCCTTTGTCTTCACCCCAGTCGGCTCGGAAGAGATCAAAAAAATTATCCTCTCCATTAAATCCAAAGCTGTGGGCTGCGATAATGTCAGCCGCCATATGATCGTAGCGGCTATTGATCAACTCCTCCCAGCAATCTCCCACATCATAAACTTCTCCCTGTACACCAGTGTTTTCCCTTCCCTGTGGCGTAAAGCCCTTGTTCGGCCCCTGCCTAAGATACCCAATCCCTCTCTTCCTAGTCACTTTCGCCCAACTTCCATCCTTCCCTTTCTATCTAAAGTGCTCGAGGCCAGTGTTCATAAACAATTCTCCCACTTTATTCACTGCAACACCCTCATCAGTCCATTTAAATCCGGTTTCAGGCCCGGGCACAGTACCGTATCAGCCCTCCTTAAAGTGACTGACGATATCAGGCGGGGCATGGACGACACAAAAGTTAAAATTTTAGTGTTAATTGACTTCTCCAATGCTTTCAATACCGTCAGTCACGAAGTCCTTTTATCTATCCTTTCCTATCTTATGGTCTCTCGGGAGGCTTTGGAATGGTTTTCTTCTTATCTTCAGGGGCGTCAGCAGTCTGTTCGTGCTGGAGACTCTTTGTCGAGTTGGTGTGATCTTGCACACATAAAGGCTATGCTTGTACAGTCTGAGACTGTATAAGCATATATACAGCCTTTATGTGTGATGGGAGGAGGTTTTTCAAACGATAGAGTGACCGCAACGTTCCAGTGTCTTTTTTACTTACAGTCGTGACCTGCTTTCGCCAGTCAAGACATGTGTCGACATGCAGACCAAGATCCTTAACATCGGAGCTAAACGGGATGACTGAGTTATCAAACATTACAGGTGGTACAGTAACGCCTTTCACTTTCCTCATACTGTAGGGGCTCCCTACAATGATAGCCCGACACTTGGTAGGGTTAACCGCCACGCCAAATCGATCAGACCAGTTTTTAACCACACTTAAATCCCGGTTTAGCTCCTCAATCGCATCGGATATGTTGTCCACATTTGCCTGGTATTAAAGCTGCAAATCGTCAGCATAAAGATGATACGCAACCCGAAGTTCGGTGGTAATTAGATTAATAAAAATGGAGAACAAAAGAGGAGATGGAATACCGCCTTTAGGGACGCCAGCTGCAAGATCACACCAACTCGACGAAGAGTCTCCAGCACGAACAGACTGCTGACGCCCCTGAAGATAAGAAGAAAACCATTCCAAAGCCTCCCGAGAGACCATAAGATAGGAAAGGATAGATAAAAGGACTTCGTGAGTTACGGTATTGAAAGCATTGGAGAAGTCAATTAACACTAAAATATTAATATTAACTGTCAGTCACTTTAAGGAGGGCTGATAGGATACTGTGCCCAGGCCTGAAACCGGATTGAAATGGACTGATGAGGGTGTTGCAGTGAATAAAGTGGGAGAATCGTTTATGAACACTGGCCTCGAGCACTTTAGATAGAAAGGGAAGGATGGAAGTTGGGCGAAAGTGACTAGGAAGAGAGGGATTGGGTATCTTAGGCAGGGGCCGAACAAGGGCTTTACGCCACAGGGAAGGGAAAACACTGGTGTACAGGGAGAAGTTTATGATGTGGGAGATTGCTGGGAGGAGTTGATCAATAGCCGCTACGATCATATGGCGGCTGACATTATCGCAGCCCACAGCTTTGGATTTAATGGAGAGGATAATTTTTTTGATCTCTTCCGAGCCGACTGGGGTGAAGACAAAGGGATTAATATTGGCACGCGTCAGACCAGCAAGGTAGGCGAGGGTTTGACATTTGGTTTGACTATCTAGAGTGGGAACAGTGGAGAAATGGCGATTTAGATCGTCCAAACCAATTGTGTTAGGAAGGTCCGAATGTCGCGATTTGCCGATACCCAAAGTTCCAAGGAACTTCCAAATACCGGCAGGAGAAGAAGAATTAATATTATTTAGGATGTGGCGGCGTTTAGCGTTGCGAATCATCTTATTACACCGATTCCTAGCAGCCTTGAACAAGGCCCAATTGTCATCCGAGCGATCCTTTTTATATTTCCGAAACGCGCTATCCCTCCGTCGCATTGCCATCCGAACTCCCTTGTTCATCCAAGGCGCAGGCGGACACTTCAACTTGATTTTCTTGATAGGGGCATGGGCGTCAAAAAGTTTGACCACAACATCGTTGAACAATCTGACTTTTTCCTCAATTGAAGTAGCTGCTTCCAGGGATGACCAATCAATATTGGACGCATCTTGTTGAAGCTTCTCGCTATTCACACGCGCATAAGCACGCCGGTACTGGAACGTTGGTTTTGGTTTAGGGGATTTAAGGACATAGGATAAGAAAATAAGGTCGTGATGGGAAAAGCCAGGAGCATCGTATTGACCATGTGAGGAAACTAGGGAAGGGTTAGAGGAAAGGATCAGGTCAAGCCAAGTATCATCACCGACTATATTGTGATGAGTGGGTTGGAGAGGCAAAACATGCAGACTGGCTGATTCGATTAGATGCAGGAGTTTATGGGACCGAGGGGAGTTGAGGGCAAGGAGGTTGGTGTTAAAATCCCCCATAACAATGTGATGTGCATACTCTGAACCCAAAGATTCAAGTACCGATTCGAATTCAGTGAAGTAATCAATGGAAGGGGGGCAATAGACGACAATAAGGATGGTTTTAACTCCTTTGACACAAACCTCGAGGAAAAGAAACTCTGAGGATTCATAGGAAGAAGAAGACCGTAGAATTTTATATTGTAATTCATCACGAAGGTAGATGGCTACTCCACCCCCCCTCTCTTACTAATCCGGTCATTTCGAAGAAGAACGAAACCGGGAAGCGGGTTTATGCGTGTTTCTTGGACCTTTCAAAAGCCTTTGACCTTGTTTCTTACAATGTCTTATGGGGGAAGCTTCGGGAGGCACGGGTTCTTGCTGCATTAGTGTCAACTTTAACATTTTGGTATGACAAACAGAGGAACTTTTTCAAGTGATCCAATGCATTGTCCGACCCGTATAAACTTGAATGTGGTGTTAGACGGGGGGGTCTTACTTCCGTAAGGAAATTGCTCGCTATTTGTGAAGGATACGCAAAACAGCGTGGGCTTAGATATAATCCTACAAAAAGTGAGCCGTTGGTGTTCAGAGGTAGAAATAAAGGTCCCTCATATGTCCCCCCTGTAGAACTAAATGGTTCACTTTTGCAGAGGGTAACAAAATTTAAATATTTAGGTCATGTTGTTACTGAGGATCTTAAAGATGACTCTGATATGAAAAGGGAGCGCAGGGCGGTGGCTGTGAGGGGAAACATGCTGGCACGCAGGTTTGCAGGTTGTGTCAGTACCAGTTAAAATAACACCCTTTAAGGCGTTTTGTCAAACATTTTACACCAGCAGCCTGTGGGCTAATCATACCCAAAAAACAGACAACATTCTGCGCATTCAATACAACAATGCCTTCAGAGTCTGTTGAGGCTTCCTCCTTACTGTAGTGCGTCAGGAATGTTCGCTGAGGCGCATACTGACGATTATTTCGCGATCATCAGCAAGAAAGTGGCATCAAGAATACGCAGAGTGAGGGGAAGCAACAATAGCATTCTGAGGGTATTTTCTGAAAGGCTAGAAGGGCCTACAATGGGTAGGTTTATCAAGCTACATGTCAGACATGGGGCTTGATAATCTACAGATTTGGTTATTGTTTTTTGAATGTTTATTGATTGATGCCAAAATATCCATCTCAATTATTTTTCGTTCTTCATGACCCATTTCAATTTTGATTTAAATGTCTTCCGACTTAATATCATATCTTCATAAATAGGCCTACTACTGGGTTGACCATAACACCTCCACAATTTAAATTTAAACCTAGCCTGAGTGTGGAATTCTTTGACATGTTTGTTCCAGCCTTTTATACCCTTCCTTCTCACAATGTCCCTGGAGACCCTGTTTACACTAGCTGCTTCACTTAATATAGATACAATGTTTTTATACATCGAATCCAATACTAACCTATGTTTCAAAATCTTCAGGAAAATCTAAACTTTTGTAAGTGTATTCCTTTATTTCCTATGGAGTTCTTTCACCCCAGCGAACCCCGGTAAGCGATGATTTAATTACACAGGTTTTCAATCTGATAACATTAACATCACATTCTATTTTTAAGGGAAGGTAATCTGACCAATACGTATCATAAATAACCTCAATGTTTACACCTGTCTTTCCCACCGCGCCGCCTCTGTGACAAGACAGTGGTCCATCCAACGCTTATACCCGTGTGAATCACTGATAAAGGTGTACGTTTGTGGCAGCGTGCATAAATAGTTTAAGTCCACACAAAATAATTCCTGCTCACTACAAAAACTAAGAAGTTCCTTACAAAGAGACTCACCCGGGTGCGCGTTGAAATCACACATACACTGATTCCACATTATTATTTTGTATAATGGTATACATTTCCCTTAGACATTTTTCGGTACAGTCCACCGGCTTATACATATTTATAACCAAAAAGCGCCGATTGTTTACTTCTACATTCACTGCACCTATTCTGTTATTGATACTTTGCACCACACTCACATAGCTAAAGGCACTCTTATGCCATAGTATGGCAAGCCCTCCGTTGGGTCTCTCCTTACAAATGCCAGCCGAGGTGTCCACTGAAGACTTTCCCGTGTAACTGAGTTCCTGATCAAGAAAGACTAGATCATGTTGATATAGTCACGTTTCTTGTAACAAAAAAATATCGGCTGTAAAGATTACAATATTGCAATTTACACATTATATAGTATTCACGAAAAAGAAAGCAGAAAAATAGCTAATTGGAACGGACTCACTCAAATACAGTAAGTAATATACTCCCAAAGAATGACATCAGCTCCCACGATGACGATGCAGGCTGCCTCGCGAACGACTTCTTTGTTCCTTTCTTCGTGGCCGTACCGCTCGCGTGCTGCTCGCGAGCGGTCAAAGTCCGGACAGGTAAACACGACGACCGACGATGTAGACGGCGTTAATTGCAGCAAAACCATTGATTGGGCTCAATCGGGACTTTATAATAAAATGATTAGTGGACCGTATTTAAATAGGTTTAGTGTAGTGAAAGTAGTACAAAGAAATGCCCGTAGTGGCGCGCGTCTTCGAGCTGAGACTTTGGAGGGCGCGCATCGGCCGTCGCGTACGGTTTGGCACCCTGACACCCCGCACCTTTCCGCCGTCAATCACGCGCATTTGTGGTGCGCCGACAGCATGTGTGGACAGGAAGTGGGTTTCATTACCCATGTGTAGAGGAACTCAGCTATGGTCTATCACTAGCCTCTGGCCACCACATTAATCTTGGCAAACCAGTGCAGCAACCTTTTACCATTTCCTGGTCTGCCTGTCTGAAATATTTTTCTGACGACAAGCATTCAGTTTAGCATTTTTTTCCACATCAGTATTTTGCTATCCTTGTGATAGCAAAATGCTGATGTGAAGGCTCTTTTTGAAGAATTTTTCATATTACTATCTTCCTTGCCCGTGATTGGTATCAGTGTTCAAAAGAAGGCCCACTTCTTCTAACTCCTGATTGAGATTTAGAATTGACACCCAAGCTTGTAAGAACCCAGAACTGCGAGACGGAAATAAAAAAATGACTTTTCCTGGTGGGACAGCAACTAATAATCTAAACCTGAATGCAGATACTACAAGCCGGCAAATTCTCTGCCACTCAGTTGGCTACTGCTACAATTGATCACAATTAAAATAAAATAAAAATTATATAAAAAAAATACTTTTCTGTATACTAAACGGCAATTTCATAGGTAAAGACCTTATTACATTATTTAACATTTCTTATTAGATATGAAACTTAATGTTATTTTTTGAATTAGAGTTCATATGAGGTGCTGAACCACTTTAATCTAACAACTGCATACCACATGAGAGCAAAAACCTGTTTTAATTTAAATACACTTCTGGATGGGAGTATTCGGACTACTTCCAAGAGGAACAGTAGGATGCAATCTTAGTGGGTACGTTGCTGCTCAATTAACAAGTCCCTGTAGACCTGCTTTAGTAGCTGGCTCCTTCTGCTCTAGACCTACATTAGAGATCCCGGCCCAAATTCCCTCCGCGGGCGCTAAATAATCGTTAGTTTTGTTTAGTGGCATAAGTAGTAGGTACTCGTTTACTTCGAATTCAGTGTGTGAAACACATGGGGTAGATGAGCATAAAAGTAAGGTTTTCTTATAACAGATTGCTTTTCATTATGTAATGTGAAAAATAACTGTTTGAGTAGTTTTAGCTTCTCACGACATTCTGTATTTGCTTTAATAATTACTACCTAATCATCATATTTTACTACTCGTTCGCGCTAAGTTTGTCGCTGACGATGTGACGTCACAAGTATGTTAATACATACTTGTTACGGTTGCAAATCATGTTTTGTTCAACACACATCATGACACTGTCCTGCAAATTGATACGTGTCATTCGTTATAAGTCGTATGACGTTGTCAGTCTTGTTTACCTTGTTTTGTAAGTATCTCTGCGAACATTGTTTTGGTCAGAAGGTGAATAGATGTTTTGGGACAAAATGTTTACTTTATTTTAGTAAAATAAATTGTACGATAAGTTTTGTAGCCATATGGAGGATACAATATTTTGGAAAAAAGGTTGTTGAGAGGAAAATGGTTTCTTGTCCGCGTATACATCTTTTTGGGACTGACTGTACATAAACAGGTTCGGAGCCGCGGCGAGCTACCCGCGGCCAGAGCACACGTCCCACGTTATGAAATGGGAATTAAATTGTCTGTGAAGAATACAACGGGATTACCATTTATTCCCAAGTAGTGTAATACTTTGTATGGAACAGATTGCCACCTATCCACTGCGTCTTTGAATCGATTTGCCGTAAAGGATAAACAAACCCGAGGAGCGTTGGATACAATGTTGTATTGGTTGGCTCGCTATGATGTGAGTCTGTTGTAGGCTCATGGTTCAGAGGAATTCACTGCACTGCAGCGGGATAGAATTTGGCACGCGGCGTCTCTCTCGGAATTGCGTATCGTAAACACACGAAGGATTACCAAATGCAAAATCAGTTTTAAAATATTGATACTTTTAATATTTAACATTAGGTAATAAAATAAGTGTCACTTGAAATATTCAAAATTATGTGACTGCTGGTGAAAATATGAAGGCTCATTACGGTCTCTTTTACTCATCTGTGTTTGAAATGGTGCAAGAAGCGGATAAGAAGCTGCTTCAAACATATTATGTTTGTTACCGGAGAAATAATTTAAGCTTTTGTATTTGACTATTTTTGGTTCGCGAGTCTTCGAAGTGGTCTGTTTAGATTGCGGCCTATTGTTAAGAAACTGTAAATATCCTACGCGCGATTTCTTCGTTTCGGTCTGTTTAGGCAGCACAGCACCTACAAAGGGTTGTCTCATAGGATTCGTCTTATATACTTGATTATCACGCATTACTGGCTTACTGGTTTGGGCGATGACTGGTCTTGGGCTGGTTTTTGGTTGAATTGGTTCTGGGTTATATATCCAATAATCGCTGTAAGGTACGTTATACTTTCTTTCCGGTTCGTGAAAGACGCTTGCATTTCCTACGACTGCTGGGTGCATTTCTATGTACATTCTCGGTGGTAATGGGGTCTGGTAATGTTGGGTTATGTATTCTACCTTTTCCGGAACATCAAATATTCTCCTGTATGTACTGACTGGTCTTATGTGCTTTGGTAATAAGTTTACATTTAGACTTACATTAGACTGTTGCGTCCTCGTCATAGGTTGTCTGAATTTAATTTCAGCGTGTGCTTTTTGCATGGTGTTTAAAATATTCTCAAGATCTTGTAAACTCAAGGGCGGAGAAGTACTCGCAAATATTTCAACTTCATTTTCGAGGTTGATAAGACTTTTCTCATTACTATGCTTCAGAGTACGTGACTCATCCAGGTACTCAGAAAATGGTCCTTTCTGAAGGATTGGAGATCGAACTGATCTCTCCCAAAATGATCGCGGGGCATAAATGTTTTCGTTAAGAACAGAATGAAATGGGACTTGTCGGTTTGCGTGTTCTGAGTCTTTAATAAATTGTTGATCAACTTTAGAATCGGAGTTGCGTATCATAGAAGCTATTTGTCTTCCTAAGTTTGAATAGTAGATTTCATCGGTTCCTTGCCTATGTACTTGTGGTATTGGGTTGTAAGAACCTTCATTTCTGCGTGTTTGCTGTGGTAATTGTAGTTTTTGTAGTTCTTTAAAATCTTCGTTAAGATCAAAAGGCAAAGGGGGTCTGCGTCTACTTTTACTTTGATTCACTCTGTGAATAAGTTCAGATAAGTACTTAAAATCAACATCATTTAATTTAGGAATGGTGTTTTCTTCTTGGTCTTCGTGGTGTAACCGTTTATGAGGCGTGGAATCTTCTGAAATATTAGGACCGTCGTCTGAATTCTGCAAATCGATATCTTGCAATTCTTCTAGCGATTTGGCATGAGTTGACAAATAGCTATTTCTTCTTTTTCCTTTCAGTTTGTCCCGTAATTTTTGCATCTGCAGAATATTAAGTGTCGTTATAAAATACATATCTACACAATCTATCGTCATTATAATCTACTACCTTTCACCAATCTACACTCACACTCTCTACATCGTGCTATCTACGAGTTTCTATGCTGTATATTTGTCAACAATCACCGCCACTCAGCATCTGTCATGTGTCACCTGTTAACAGCTGTCTACCTTTTTTATTTTTTTGTTGGAAATCATCAAATGACTTGCCTTCCCGCTCTGGGCGGAGCGGGAGGGCGTGTCAGACTTTTACTGACTAAAACCCATCCGTGTTCCTTCAGTGACCTGTTCCAGGGTCACGGTATCTCTTTCGAACAAACCGTGACCCTGGCAGGCATCGGCCTTACTAGACCTCGTCAATCAGTGCTGAAATCTCTTTGATGCGCGCGTGGAACACGACGCGCCATTGACCCGGGCCTGGTTTTAACCGGACTGCGGGCTACCCATTGCTCGGCATCCGCAAGCACACGCCTACGGCCCACCACCGGCCACGGCCGGGAATCTGCCGGCGATTCCCGACGGCCAGGGCATCTCCTGCGGCGACTATTTGCCTCTCCCTCACGCGCTCCGCCTCCTCCTTCGCGAGCATTACTGCTTCGCAGAAGGGGTGACGGCTTCCCATTCACTCTCGCACCAAGGTACGGAACCATGTCCTAGACCAGGGCCGGACGCGAGAGATTGCCGCCGCGGATCGCCTCCGCGAGGACATGACAGTGCTCCGCCCAAGCCGGACAGACCTCCACTGTATGGTCCACCGTGTCCTCCATGCGATCCACACAACCGTGACACCCAGGCGTTTCCTTCCGCCTTATGCGAAATAGGAACCTCCCGAAACAAACGTGTTCGGTGACGACCTGTGTCAAGCGGAATGTGAGGATGCCGTGGTGCCTCCACACCACTCCTCAAAGAGGGAACTTATCGCCGTTATTGTGGCGTGCCCAGCACTAGGTTGCGACAATCGCACCCTCCGTGTCGCTATGATATCCCGCCGGAGATCTGTCCGCGTCATTAACAGCTGACATTAACTTTGTTTCACTTACCAGCATACTTTGAGGTCCATGCTTGAATTTTTTTTGTTTCCTGAAAAATTTAATAATAAAATTATTTTATATGAATGTACGTGTATATTACAGTTAATGCCAGAAGGTATACCCGGTGGAAGGGACATCAACGAGCAAACTGTTACCATGAATTCAGAAGATGATTCTAGACAGTCCCGAGTAAAAATATTTTGTCGGTTATTAAAAAATAATCTGCTGTTCTACACATAAGTGCAATAAGTACCTACTTACACGGTCAAAATGTATGGGACACCGGTTTTTTTTTAAATATCGGACGAAAACCTTACAAGTCTAGAATTCATGGTAACAGTTTAGGCGTCGAATTACACCCTATTTAAAGCAGTTTCTGTTTAAGATAATATGATAACCAGGTGATAGGCTCCGGATATGGAGTTGGATATCCAAGACAAGCGGTCCTGGTTAAGGCATATAAGGCGTTAAGTGATATTTTTGAACGGTGTTTATACCCGGGTTTGCTAGCTATGTCTTTTTCTAGATTCGGTCTTTTGCGGTGTTTTCCAGGTCTGTTGCGCCTGTTTGTTCCATCTGTGGTTGTCTCAGAATCTTTTAGGGTCTGAGTTGTAGTTTCTGTTGTTGACTCAAATGTAGTTTCAGAGGTTGATTCTGTAGTAGTAGTAGTAGTAGTTGTTGTAGTCGGGCCAACTGTAGTTGTAGTTGTAGGCAGCTCGTATTTGGTTGTAATTTTGCTACTTTCATCGCCACAGTTTGGAGGTCCTATAAACATTCCAAGGCTTTAATGTTTTAAGAAAAAATAATAAATAAATAATATATGTACTCATTAAAACAAAAAGATCATCTGGCCAGACCTGGGAAAGGCGGAAACATCGGAGGAGCCATCGGTGGTACCGGTACCATAGGATACATTGGTACTAGCGGTGGTGGTGGCAATCCTATTGGTGGGTAGTATGGCGTATCCATATTAGGCAAGAAAATAAATGATGGCAAAGGTGGTTTAGGTCTTCTATTAAATATTATGACTTTTTTATGACCATGATCTTTGTCATCGGATCTGTCAGTGTCAGTTGTTTTCTTTGCATCACTTCCACTGTCAATATCAGCTGAATCTTCGTCACTGCTATCGCTTTCAATACTGGAACTATCACTATAATCAGAATCAGAATATGAATCTGAATCAAATAAACTATCATCTTCTGTAATACGGAGTAGTTTCTTCCTCAGGCCATGCTCTTTCATGTATTTCCTTTTCTTGCGACCTCTAACAGACTTCCGAAGTTTTCGCTTAGATTTTTTGATGACACGCCCACCTCCACTTCTTCGTGTCGGTGGTTTTTCGTTACTGGACTTTGTATTATTGGAATTGTTAATAACTTGACTCTCTATTGTTTTAAAGAATTGATTATAAAGCCAATCACTGAGTTCATCGGTATCTTTGGATATTTTATGAACTTTGTCATCGTTGTAAGCAATGGTGGTGAGGGTCGGGTAGGCTGTCGATGTTGGAGTGGGCTCAGCGAAGTTATGTTGGCGGAACTGGTGCGTTAATTTTACACTGAAAAATAAATGCATTTTACTATCAAATAATGTGGAGCCACATTTTTGTTTTACTACTTACATAATTATCTGGAACCAATCTAACTGTTATTAAAAAAAACTAACGGTGTAAAATAAGCTATTTAAAATAATTTTTATGCAAGGGATTTAGTTATATATCAGTCTTGTATTTGTCGAAGAGATTGACTTCTATTTACATTGGCAGAATCAAGTATGGGCAAAGACTCCATTTATATATAACGTCCATATGTCATATTTTCGCGTAACTGTCACTAAAAAAACTACAATATTTCAGTCTTGTATTTTGTCCCTCAATGACTTTCATTGGAATTGCCGAGGAAGAGCATGATGAGACGGCGTGCAACTTATTTTAGAATGTACAGTTCAAATGAAGATTACTTTGGTTCACATATTTTGCTATCGGTGTCGAAGTAGTATCCCGGGTGGCAGTGGCAGCCGACCACGCAGCCGGGGACCTCATCGATACAATACTCGAACTTTCCGTGAGGGCCACATTCTGCAACCAAATGGAGTGTTATAGGTGCTGCCAGAAAAGATCTTTAAAAATTACTGACAGGCCATGGATCGTCCCACGCGTAGGTACCTGAAGCTATTCGAGACCATCTATTTCTCCCAAAATATTAATACTTCAGCTAAATAGCAACATTAGCAAACTAATATTTTAATCTATATTTCGCAATTTAATTTTTGTTGTAAAAAAGGGACATTTTGTCCATTTTCTTGTACACATACGACTCGTACTTTGTTGTAGTACTTCTGCGGAATCGAAATACTCGTACTATTGTAACAATAAAGCTCAAGAGTTTGATAGTTTGTCGGTTTGATCGCGCTAATCTCTGCAACTACCAATCGGATTTGAAAATTTATTTTTGCATTTGATAGCACAATTCTTGAGTAAGGCTGTATGGCTAATCAATATCACGCTATAACCCTTAGGAGACGAGCAAACATAAACAAAAAATTCTGAATTAACGCTATGCCAAAACGTAGTAATATCGCGGACAGGCGATGTGATGCGACGGGCTGGGGTGGGGGAACTAAAAATTCACGCAGACGAAGTCGAAGGCAGAAGCTAATACCTTTTATATACTCGTAGTCATTAATAAACTACCTAGTGTAAATAGTTACTTGCGTCATACCGATATTGTTGTAGTATTTCTCAAAACAATTGTACGTAACGAAAAGGTTGTTACGAAAGAGTCCTAAGGGCTTGCTATACAATGGTGAAACATAATTTATTAAATCTAATATTCGTGATTTTTTTATGTACTTAACTATTTATTTTATCCTCTTGATTATTTATTTTATTAAGTACCTACTTGTATTTTGTTATGACTTGTATTTTGTAGTGTAAGGGATTTAAATAAAACAGGGGAATATTCATTTTCCAATTTTATTTATATTAAAGAAGTTTCCTTTTAGTACTTGTCTCCATTTTGCTCGTAGCTGTTATTTATCTTCTCCTGCATAAATTTATTTTTGATTTTTCTTTAACTCTCGTCAAATATTTATCTCGGATATATCTGGCTTTAAGCGTTTTGACATAGTTTTTGGAAGCATTCCTGAAAAAATAATAATGTTATACAATGTATGCTTAAAGCAGGTTGTAACTGTATACACTCAGCTTTACACTGTACTTTTTCGTAATGTAACGAAATTTATAAAAGAACGTTGTGTATTTGTGATAATAATTAGACTAAATATGGTTCTAAGAAGTCAGTGCTTTGTTAAAACATAAAACTGCAAATAATATTAATATATTCGTACGACACGTATTACAAAAAGATATATAAATCGAGACTTACTATATATTGATAAAATTGTATACTTTCT
Source organism: Dasypolia templi (assembly GCA_963555695.1). NCBI lineage: Eukaryota > Metazoa > Arthropoda > Insecta > Lepidoptera > Noctuidae > Dasypolia > Dasypolia templi. The sequence continues at coordinate 10,331,245 of OY743157.1, forward strand.
GTAACGAAAAAGTAGTCTCGCCTAAAAACTCGTTTTTACTGATTTTCACACGCTTTTTCCGGTCCGCCGTAGACACCTCGTTTACAGCCTGCTCGAACGATTCAAGCGCATTTTCCGGCGACGAAAATTGTATCCCTTTGAGCAGAATTTTCTTTTTGGGAATAAAAAGGAAGTCACACGGTCCTAGGTCAGGGCTGTAAGGAACTGACCCAGGGGTTGACCGGCGGCGGCGTGCTGTCCAGGAACAGCACGCCGCCGCCGGTCAAACCCCTCGTTTTGAGCGCGGTGTGCGAAGGCGCGTTGTGTTGGTGGAACAGTAGCTCTGTGTTTGGTCGCTCGTTGCTCACAACAGAGAAAACTTCTACCAAGCATTTGGTAGTATAAATTGAAAAAGCTTGCGATCAAAATCTTTCGCGTTGATTCGTTTTGAATCCACCAAACCGTCGACTGGCGCTTCGTTTCTGGATCGTATTTATAAATCCAAGACTCATCTGTAATGATGTCGTAAACACGCCGATAAACAAATAAACACTGCTTTAAATTTGTTTTTCTTATCACGGCACCATTCCACCCGGGCCTGCTTCTGAACATCGGTGAGGTTGTGTGCGGCACCCAGCGTGAAACTATCCTCCTGGCTCGAAGAAGTAAGTATAGAATTTCGCGAAGACTTCCCGATCCAACCTGCAGTATGTGCTGAATCTCTTGGTATGTAACTCGCCTATTGTCTTGGATTAAATTGTTCACTGCTAGCACGTTTCTTCCGTAACAGCAGTCCAAGGGCGATGATCACTTTGGGGGATGAAGAAATAAATGTTCTTTCTTCTTCCCCTGACCTATATCGGTGATACCAGCCTTGAGTAAAATCTATGAAAAAAGCATGCTAGACCAGATGTTGTCACATTTTAATTCAAATGGAATTTTACATAGTCGCCAGTTTGGTTTCACGAAAGGTAGGTCGACGACTGATGCGGGAGTAAAACTCATCAGTCACATTTTGGAATCCTGGGAGAAGTCACAGGATGCAATTGGCATTTTCTGTGACTTCTCAAAAGCATTTGCCTGCGTTGACCACAATACACTGATCTGTAAATTACACCACTACGGAATTCGTGGACAAGTCGCTAATCTTGTTCTTTCCTATCTATCAAACAGGCAACAGAAAGTTAACGTTAACGGAGCGACGTCCTTAGTTAAGATGGGCGTGCCTCAAGTTTCAATTCTCGGCCCTTTCTTATTTCTAATTTATGTTGTTTAATGACCTTCCTTACATGATGGCTAACTTATCAGATATAATTTTATTCCCTGATGACACTTCTCTTATTTTTAAAATAAATAGAAAAGATACGGATGTCTTACATGTGAATGATAGTCTGGCTGTTCTTTCGAAATGGTTTGCAGCTAATAATCTTTTACTCAATGCGAAAAAAACTAAATGTCTTAAGTTCTCATTACCAAACCCTAAGTGGGTTTAAATTTAAAACTTGATAGCAAGAAAGTAGATGCTATTACGGAAACTGTATTTCTAGGAATTACTTTAGATTCAAAATTGCAATGGGGCGCTCACATTAGAGCTCTTTCAGGTAAATTAAGTTCAGCTGCATATGCAGTAAGAAAAATAAGGCAGTTGACCGATATAGCCACAGCTAGGTTAGTATACTTTGCTTATTTCCACAGTGTTATGTCTTATGGCGTTTTGCTGTGGGGATCAGTAGCTGACGTAGATTCAATTTTCATTTTACAAAAGAGGGCAATCCGCGCGATCTATGAAATGGGACCTCGCGAATCTCTTGGAAACAAATTCAAAGAAATTGATATACTTACTCTACCTTCTCTTTATATCTTAGAAAGTATTTTGTATGTTCGCAAAAACTTAGGACTTTTTAAAATAAGAAGCGATTTCCATCATATAAATACACGTAATAAAAATGAAATCGTTATACCCGTATTTAGATTAGCTAAAACAAGCAAATCATTTCTGATGAACAGTATCCACTTTTATAACAAGTTGCCAAAGTCGGTTACAGAACTAAGCGATGGAAAGTTCAAAACTCACATCAAACGTGTCCTTATCAAAAAAGCGTACTATAAGATTAAAGACTACGTCGAAGACAAGAAAGTTTGGCAATAATTCCATCTGCACATGTGGGTACCTCATAAACGGCATCACTATGTGAATTTCTAATAACTGCTCCCAAATAATGGTGTTTAATTTTAATTTTTATTATATATTGACTTTTACATAACTCTGACATAATATTTTCATTATTTGACATTATATACCTACAATTTTTAATTAGTTTTTGATTTTACTTTATTAGATTATTTTATATTTTGTAAATGTGAGAACGTCGTAGGCCTTGTGGATTGTAAATTTATAGACCATTGTCTATTTGTTTAACATATGGTACTTGTTGACAGGCCTACATTGCCCTCCCATACCTATTAACACTGTAATGAAAAACATTGTAAAAGACAAATATTTTTAGAGTAGCCATGGAGTTTCTTGCCGGCTCTTCTCCATAGGAAACGACCAATTGGAACCGTGCACCTAGAATCTGACGTTTCATAAGTGCCCATGTAGGTATATGTGAAATAAAATATTTTGATTTTGATTTTGAATAAAGGCAAGCCGAGGCGGAGTGAGAAGTGAGGAACAAGACTTCTTTCGCAAGATAGGGTCACATATAGACTGCAATTTATTGTTTATAAATATTCAGCAAAATCTGCTTCTCTACTATTCGAAATGTATGTTATTTCATCTCTGCCTACCCTAATTGGTAATACAAAATTAACTTTTATGGATGACGCCTGTAGTTTTGTTCTATTTACAATTGGAAACAGTGACCTGTAAAGATTTTCGTTTCGCCTTCTGATTCGCGTTCGCGAATTTTCACCAATGATTTTGTATTTCTCAAAACAAAAAATACCCCAAAAAAAAGTTTTCACAAAAATAAACTCAAGTAAAGGAGATCAGCAGAGAGAACGAAAAAAGGTTTTCACCTAAGTCGGGGAAGTCCACCCCACCACCCAAGCATTTTTCACTATGGCGTCAAATCTCTACGACCGTTTTTACAGCTGTTTTCTTTAAGTTTTTGATACGTACGCCACGTAAGCCAAGGTACATACCGCACAGGGGGTGCCCTTAGCGTGTAGTCACATAGTTTATAAGTTTTGTGCCCTGGCTCGACTCCTTGGTTGACATGTTCCTCGTTCGCGAAAAAAACATGTTATCCATGCGACTAAACCAAAACTGAAATAGTTTTGCAAAAAATAGTTAAAGGAATTCGCAGGGGTTTGTTGTCATAGTAGTTAATACTTGTTCAAGGTCACCTTCCATTTATTTTCGCCATTTGGTAGTTGTATCTATACTAATATTATAAAGAGGAAAGATTTGATTGTTTGTTTGTATTGAATAGGCTCCGAAACTACTGGACCGATTTGAAAAATTGTTTTACCATTAGAAGCCGAAATTATGTCTGATGAACATAGGCAACTTTTAAAAAAATCGAAATCCACGCAGACGAAGTCGCGGGCGAAGTGCTAGTGTTTTATAAGTATCTTTAAAACTAGATTTTTCAATTTAAAAAAAACAGTAGAAGGAGTGGCCATGGAGGGTAACACATTTTTTTCCGCTGGCCTGGTTTGGATTTTGTGCCCAACTTTGTATGAAACGTCTGCCTCCTGGTTTTTATATTTGATGCTCAGAACTGAATGGTTCAATCTCAAATTCATAAAGAATTTTTCTTACTGTCAACTAATCTAGTGTTTCTTCAAAATTTAAATAAAGATAATAATAAAAACTACTTAACCTAACGAAAAACATTTGCATATGATCAAGATGACATCACATATGCAAATGTGCTCACGGTGCAATGCACCCCAAATGAATATGCAATAAATGAATGACGTACCATACCGAACTTCTCTGGGAGCATGTGAGCTGCAGACTGGTGTCAGGGCACTCACAAAAAAACACAATAAAACTGTAAAACCCATTGGTGGGGCAACGAAAACTTTACACATTGGAAATGTTATTGTTAAACAAACAACATTTTATGTGATTGTGATCAAAACTGAAGTTATTTTACTATTTTTTTAAATCCGGTTTAATCACTTTTTGACCAACTGCCCCATAAAGTGGGTAATGTTTTTAAAGAAGTGGTACAATTGATATGCATTCCTTAATGAACCACTTTTACCTTTATTTAAATATAATGTAAGTTGAATTTAGTTTACACAACACGCTCACATATTTGAGAACTAGGTTATAATGACTAAAATCTAAAATCTAACAATGACTCCACACTTTGATGACTTATTGGTGTGAACTAAACAATGGTGTATTGAAAAGATAAAGTAGGTTGACGAAGGCTAATTATAAATAAAACGCTTTACTGCTTTGATTGTCCGATGACGATGATTGTCCTTAAGATTATCTTGTAGTAGGTGCTTACCTACTTATTCATATAATCAAACATGTACATTGCGCTATGGTTTATCGAATCAGACTATACTTTCAATTCCAGAATTATTCAAAATACTTTATGATCGCACTGGTCACTGTTATACCCCTTTTCTTTAGTCTAATACATAATAAATTCAGGTCATCTGTCTGAATGCTTGAGCGTAGTTCGTCATGGACTCTTTCTTTGATCACCGGAAAAAAACGACAAGAAATAAATAGGAAGATGTATGCAAATTGAATTTATTAAAATAGACATAAATAGGCAGGTTACATTAAAATCGTATGCTAAATGAAACCCATTGCATTTTGTAGCTTAAATGTCGTCGCCAAGATCAGGAATTCCTTTGAGGCCTCTGCAAAGAAAGGTTTTATTTGAGAGAGATTAAATTTATCTGATTGTGTTTTTTTGCATACACAATGGGATAAATGTAGTATTGCATCTGATTAGTCTAATAAACAAATTAGTTTGACACTTGCAGTCAAACTAATTTGTTTGTTAGATTAATCAGATGCTGTTGTCAGCAAAAGTGGCGTACTTAGTGCATTCCTCGGGTAAGACACATTTGTGTGTCCTGTCGTCACGCACATACGGGTGCACGCAGATGCAACCCGGTTCGCAGAACGGGTAGCAGGGGCGCAGGCGATCCCGTGGGTTGTCACACGTCACTGACGCACAACCCGCGAAACACGCCTCATACCTGCACAAAAGACACACAATATACCTAAACATTAAAACGTTAAAAACGTTTTCGCCGCGCACGACCATTTGTATTTAGTGACCACACAGACCAGATAAAACTATAGAAATCCAATATGCATAGTGCACTTGGCTGCAACGACGAACAGTTGCGGCCAAACTTTGCGTACGAACGTCCGCATTTTGGTCAAAAGTGCTGAGGCTAATTTTGCGGCCACGACAATCTTAATGATTGGCCTGTTTAGTATGCGTGGTTCCCAATAGGATGTCGTAAATAATATATTCACTGAACACGACAATGTATTCAGATACCTTTCATGTGGTCTTTCGCAGTTCATCGACATGGGTGATTTTTTCTCTCTCTCTGGTTCTTTTTCACTGCAAATAAACGTAACCAGTTTGAAACGTCACTAAATACAAATAACACGAATTTGAATCTTTTATAACTCACATGTATGACGCAGCGTGTACAAGTTCTGCACTTTTCAATGATTGTTGTAAATTCATTTGATCGTCTTCGTAATGTCTTGGCGGTTGCCTGTACGGTGATGCACCGTCCATATTATTATCTCTTTGTCGTTCTATTCCACCGAAAATCTGCGTTTCGGTATCATCCATATATCTCGGATCTCTGTTATCATAATCGTTTCTCCTTCTTTCCCAGTCTCTGTGTTCCTCAATGGGGTTCATTAAAGCTTTCTTCCTCCATTTTCTTCTGTCGTCTATTAGGGAGTGCCTTTTGATTCCATCTGCATCATCATAATCGTAACTGTTCACTCTAGCTGCCATTGCAATGATGTTATCTGTAAAATAAATTGTCCATTGGCAATATTGTGTTAAAAACTTATACATTTTACTAATCCAAACACTTACATAACAATAATGCAAGTAAAAGTAATTTACGCATATTGTTAATTTTTTTGTGAACAAGTATCAGTTCATGGTGCAGTTTTCAAAATGGCTGCAAAGCATCGCTCCGTTTCACTTTACGTCGAATTCGTAACTAATCGAGGAAATTAAGATGGACCTCACAAAAAGTAATAAAAAGTAACGGATGTGATTGCTTTCGAGCGTGGAGAGCTAATAAGTATAAACAAAACCAAATTTCTCCTTATATGGGTTTTTTTTTCAATTGTTTACTGGCTCAATAACCTACATAAGTGGCTTCATATTAAACGTCTCGCGGTTTCCGTATGACGTAGTACCTAGAGGCAAAAGAACCATTTTGGATTCTCAGGTCGACATAAAAAATATAATATTTTATTGCTTGTGGTCAAAATTTCTTATCCTCGTTTGATTTATCTAAGTATAATTTATATGTATAGGTAATTAAGAAATAGCTGTCAGAATTAACAACGTTAACAAAAAAGAATCAATAAAATAAAAAATAAAATTTATTTCAGGCAAGACATTTATGCCGTAATCATATAATTTAGTTCATTCGTTTGGCGGCATTTCTGTAGCTTTCGCTTTGTAGTAGTTTCCTAGGTTGTAATGCTTTAATGGGTGGTGGAGCGATGACGATGTTGAAGTAGTTGCCCATGCGGGACACCTCGTTGCCGCGTTGCTTGAAGTCTTCCTTAGGGCTGACGTTGTTGACAGGAACGTTGTTGCTGAGGGCATTCAGGACATCGTTGTCGACGAAGTCATCTGCTTCTGCGTGCTTCACGTAGCCGCGAGGCATACTTCGATATTTCGGCGCCGGCTTGTCCTGTGCTCTTTTTGCTGGTACTGGTATCCCCATTTGCGTTCTGTAATGTTGTTTGAAAAATTTAAATGATATTGCCACATTCGTTAGCAAACTTTACTTATATGTTTATGCCAATGGGCTGGGTAGGAAATGTGTTTATTAAAGGAGTTTTGGTAATGGTGATTTGGTGGACTTATTACAAAAAATGTGGTACTATACTGCTACAAGCAATAAGCTAGATAGGCTCGCCTCTAATTACCAAAATTTGTGAACATAGGGTTTTCTTAACACTCTGCCCATTCGGGGTATATTGGAAATTAGACACGGGATTGATGTTTTTTCTTATGATTGATACCCACGGTGAACAGTCCTGAGGTAGCACGCACTGGTGGGTGCGATCGTCTCGCACGTAGGGCTCCTCGCAAACGCAGCCCGGCTCACAGTACGGGTAGCAGGGTCGGAGGTGGTTGCGCGGGTTGTCGCACGACACCTCTGCGCATCCGCCGAAGCACGGTTCATACGCCTCGTTCGGCCAATAGCATGCTGGAAACAGGCGACACATTTAATTTAATTTATGGTATACGAGAAAAGAAAAATACCCTCCTAGGGCCCTCTTAGAGAACGTTGTAGGCCTGTAGACTGTAGTTTTTAGACAATTATCTGTTTGTTAAGCTTATGGTACTTGTTGACAGGCCTACACTGTCCTCCCATACCTATTAACACTGTTTATTTGAAAACATTGTAATAGTCAATTATTTTTCAAAGAGTAAGTGTGGAGTTTCTTGCCGGCTCTTCTCCCAATGGAACCGTGCACCTAGCTTCTGACACATTTACAAGGAATGAGATGTGCAATAAATCAATATTGCGCTTCCACTGCCACCTTGACCTGCCCAAGGTGACAGTGGAAGCGCAATATTGACCTGCTATAACAAGGCATTGTTTTACTCTGTATATTTATTTATTTATTTACAAAATCCACAGCCCTTTAACAATTTCACCTATAAATGATAAAGTAATCTTACAGCCATTTACGGATTTACAATTTAGTAGCTACACACTTATTATATGCACAGAAATAAACAGGGTGACAGGCTAGCACCATCCAAACATACCTAGGTGTGCAGTGTGGGTGGGTGTGTAGGAGTGTGTGTGAGGAGTTGTAATGGTGTAAGTACAATTCTTATTTGACACGTTTTCAGAAAGCAATAAAGCAACCTATAAAGTTTGTTTAAAAGCTTTTAAGAGATCCCAAACTAACAACTTGCGGTCCCAAGGAATTTCAAAATACATTTTCCTTTTAAATAGTGCGCAATTTCTCACATCGGCACATTATTGGATATCTACGGGCACTAAATCTAGTTGCGGACTAGACTTTTCCTTTTGCAGTCGTTTCCACAGGTCCATTACTACTCCCAGGGGCGCTACTTGATATCCTTCGACTTATACTAGTAGTTCTAAACTTAGACAGTGTACTTACAGGAGATAAAAACCGAGTACAGGAAGACTCGTGTTTTTATACAACGTGTAACGGAAAGTATATGTACAGTAATATATCAAGTACACGGATTCTTTAGATCACAAACTTAGTTTTCTTAGAAACACAGTTTACCTACAACACATTACCTTTCATTATTTTATCTTCATCTCTGCATTTTCCGCATTGAAACCAGATCGCAAAAATCACGAAGCAAACCAATTTGTGCATTTCTAAATTGCAAACTCTGTCGACACAACTGCCCATTGTTAGTAGCGATAAGTGACTGTCGGCCGGCAGTTGTTTTGAAATTGATTTTTCTCTGTTTTGGATGGAGATTGCTTTTAATCATATTAATATATCGGAGGGACACCTAGGCTGTGGGATAAGGTCGTCATGCGACATGATGAGGGTAGGTGGTGTGTTTGGTAAACATGGAAGAGGTCGGTTAAGCCGCGTCTGATTGAATTATTGCTTGCATTGTAATTTCTAGGCCCGTCCGGGCACGTACTGTCGATACTATGAAAATTATGTGCTTATATGTTTCATATTTTTTTGTCGAAGCGTGATTTAGTATATATACAGTTTAATGTTACCGATATCTGATTATCTGAAACCGGGGATAAATACCACAAGACAGCTCAAGAACAAACTAAGGAAGTCCTTCTAACATAGTTTTAAGCTATATTTATTAATAAAACTGTGTTTTATACTTTCAAAATGTTAGTTACTAAGGCATATGTCTATGGGCCATTGTAGCCTGAAATAAATGTTTTCTTTTAAATTTTTATTTTTATTTTTATAACCATGAAGATCTCTCTCGACTCTTCCGTTTCCGCCTTCAGTTACAGTATGGGTTATTACTTATATAATAATGTACCTTTTCCCGTTTAATTTGACAATATAATAATAATACATATATGTTATCCTACATCATTTAAATGTACCTACGTATAATCCTATGGTATATTTAATCAAGTTACAAACACATTTGCTCCTATAAATCACAAGCCGCCACCTTAATAATATTCATGTATACCGAAATGAACGGAAAAACACGTGCTTCTAGTTTTCTGTTCAAAACGATATTTGATTGATACGAATGTTTCTACCCGAATTTAGTTATTTTGTATAAGTAGAAGAAATACTGTATTTGTGTACGTTTGTTTAGTCAATGTAGCAAGTGCGTCGTATCGTCAATAAATTTGTCACCCCAACTGCTGCAGGGTCAAGCGGAAAAATGAAGGTGTTGTTTTACTGGTTTTATCGTAAATTACGATCGATTCAGGGGACTTTTTCCAAACATTATTCTTTCTTGCCTTGTACGGAAAATAAGTGATAATAGTGGTAGATGTCTTTCGCTGAATATCTAACAAAAGAGACAAAGCTACGGCTAGCCGGACAATAAATGGTACCATCGAAACAGACAATAAATTGGGATTCCAATCTTTTCGGCTCTTCGGGGCTATCTATAACTAGCTAGATATCTAAACCTTGAAATAACTTTTTACTTCATACTTCTAAGTCAGTTTCCAGGATATACGTCTTAACATTTACTTCATTTTGTACTTTCAGTATGCATGTCTAATCGTCGCCCTTCCTGAACTAATTACAATTAAGAAGAGAGTATGCGCCAGCTAGTTTCATGAACCTTGCTATGATGCGACGAGGGCTGGATTCCTATATTCTTACCGCCGAACCCAATAACGTATCTATCTCTAATTTTGGCATACTGTAGATAGAAAAACCCTCTGGATTTAACGTCCCAATAAAGCACAGCTATTTGTTTGACTGGCATAGATAGAATTGTGCTTTCTATCATCAGTAGAGGTTATTGGGTTTGGTCGTTAGCCCGTTTCAAACTTAATGGTGGCTCGGAACATGAGGCGAGTCGCTGCGCAGTAAAGAATTTACCAGCCAGCGGGGAGGAGGGGTGAAGTACTGCGCAGCGAGTAGCGCACTTCACAGCCACCGTAAAGTTTGAATTTGGAATATACAAAAGTAAGATTGGCTTACCATCATTATTTTGGTAAGAGGTATTTTGTTAATTTCGACAGGGATATTTTACTTGACATGAGTTACATAATTTACTACATTATATATTCATCAGGTACATACTGCGTTTTGGTATATGTAGTTATAAAAAAGAAGAATAAATAATAAATATATTTGCTAAGTTTTTACATTGAAGTGGATTTGTGGAGAGTGGACCTCACACTAAGATTCTTTGTGTTGTGAGATCCAGGTTCTTCGTTCCGTTAACGATTAATATACTCAGTACATTTTTTTAACTTTAAATTAGGTAACTAAGAGTGTTTACATACATGGAGGATGGAGGTGCGATTTGTGTCAGTTGTGTTGGTGTTATAGGAGAGTGTCGTATGCAAGTGAGTGCATACTTATGTATTATATTATTTAGGAATGTAGTTACTAGTTAGGCATTGCTGCACACGTATGAATAAAGGCCTAGAATAAATGCTTCCCGCAATCTACTACTATGTTACAATGAAAACTATACAACTGTAGGTAGGTACAGAAGCTCGCTATTAAATGTTCTGTTTTCGAATTTGAACAGACCGTCATGTGGTCTGTCAATTTTGGTATTTATTAAGGACCCTCAGTTGGTTAAGTCTTTTATTTTTCACTCGCCAATTTTGTATTTGAGTTGGCGGTTCGTCTGCTATGAATAAAAACAATGAACGAGTGACTTTTTTGTTTCGAGTCGTTTGCGTTTTTAGTTGCGAATTAAAATAAGATTCGTATTAATATAGGGAACATATTTTTATAACCGTTGTTTTAAGCTCACGTGTTGTGTTTGTGTTAGATTTGCTTTTGGAATACTATTAAAACAGGTATATACTTTTCTGGAATGTACACTGCAGGCTGTATTAAGGCTCCTTGAAAACAGTCGCGTCACGCGACGCGAATCTTGCGCGACACAAAGACACCGCTAATCGTGCGACGCAATATTCATAATCTACATTTATATACAGAAAAACTGCCTTTATATTTTTGTGAAGAGTGACACTTAATCACTCTTCACAAAAATATAAAGGCAGTTTATCTGTATGAAAATGTAGACATCAAAGTTCTTTTGTTGTGTTCAAATACACACAGAGACAAGTGACACGGAACACCCAAGAGACGAGTTTTAGTTGTCTACTAGCCTTCTTTAAGAGGACAACTAAATCTCGTCTCAACTAAAACTTTCAGGTTACGGTCGGTATAGTCGCTATTTACGGAAGGTCTATCGACACGTATTTATGAAAGTCTCGTTTATTTCTCATGGTAAAATTGGCATTCGAAATTGTCATCACTAGTTCACAATAAACATTAAATTGTCACAAAGCACCTATTTAGAAATGTTTGTTGTAAGTCTGTGACCAGGTAGGTGGGTAGTATGCAGGCCCTTTGTATTAGCCGTGTTCATTGCTAACAAGTCGTTTCGTGTAGGTGAAGAATTGAAGCGTTTCACATAAACGGAGGTCGAAGCGGTATCCCCCTACGAAAAATAGCTTACCCGATAAAATATGATTGCATGCGATCGTTTATATTGCTCGGGTTTCTCACCTACGACTGCCTACGGGCTACAAGGTTGGCCGTGTTTGTAAATAAACAGACGCAAGGTGATGGCGTCTCTCATTTGTTTTGTAGCATTGTGGGGCTGACTGACTGCTAATGATTCTTGAATTTTTTCTCTACCAACCTAAAAATCAACGGGTTTTCAAAACTCAACACTTATACTTGGAAATGAACACGTTTCAATGCACTCTTGGCATAGTAATTTACCACTTTTATTACACACTTGTGTTTTTCTCTGCAAATATATATGATATCCAAGATTTTCCACTGCATCTGAGTAGAACAACTGTTAAAAAAAATCCTGAAAAACCTGTAGTTCAGTTTTAGACAAGTTAGAATACACCGTTATTTTTATCTTTCCTTAGGAAGCGTACTCAGCAATATACAAACAAACTGAACGATATTCTACTGGGGAAGTAGGCACCTACTCGTTCTAATTAACTTTATGCATACATATGCATTCTATTTTCCCCGTACAGACGCTGCAACTTCTACATTCCCAACACGCGCAATACAAATTACAAGTAAAACGATCTGCTGTCCCTTTAAATAGACGCGTCTCGATTGCACATCCCTTTCCTATCAAAACAAATATTTGCTTCTAACAATGGGATTTGCGACTCTTGTAACTAACAAATAAGAGTTAAAACTGTTCGTTGTTTGTGTCAAAACAAGAAATGATCAGCTAACCCGCACTGGCTGGCCTCTTGGGGGTAGGACTTCCAATATATTTGTGCGGGCTCGGGCTGGCAACTCTTCAAGATTACTGTCAGCAAATAGGACAGGCCGACGTGCCCTGAAAAGTAGATGTCCGATAATGCGACCTAGTGCAACTTCCGATCATTTGCTAGGCTCTTGGGATACTTGGGTGGTAATTTCTTTTTGGTATTGCATGGCTGCGGCTTGACTGTACGTGAAGTTGTTGGTCACTATATTTTGTTCATTTTATATCGCTAGCCTCAGGGGTCATTTTATGATCACCAGTGAAGTTTTGCGGGTGCTTGTGAAAAAGTTTATATACTATCCAATATTTTCTTGTAGTAAGTAGTTAAATAAAGAACAGAAAATCCGACCTTGTTGTCCTGCGATAGCGGGGCAAAGAATTTTATTAAAATATATGCACTAAAGTTCCGTCAGCTAATAAATCAAATGTAACTCACGAAACAAAACACTATGAAACGACACAATCTGCCGACGACCTATATACTTACCACGACAGTTGACAAAGTTACCTGCAAACAAGAGAAGTGTACTAATGCATAGAACTTCAACCACGGAGCAAGCAGACCTGCCGTTTATTATGTACCTCATAAAGGAATACAAACTGCCGAATGTACGGAGTAATGCAATCGACGTGGGCTTGCTACTTCGCAGTACATTTATGACTTATCCTATTCTAATAGCATCGCTCTCGTGTTTATTTGTCGTACGTGACACGAGCGAGCTCTTAAGTGCATTGTCTAAGCAAATTGCAGGCAGGTAGAAACGGTATATATGGCACTAAAAGTTGATGTTGGCCCGCCCACATAGCCTGAACGTGGTGGTGCTATTCATGGATAATAGTTTCATGCCAAGACGAATACGTACCTATACGTTTTTAAACGTAATTAAAACGACACTAAAGCTATCTGAAGATTGAAAAATCGACACTTAACGTAGGTACTAAAACTTAAACTTAACCAATTATTGCAAACTGTATAAACATACCTACATAGGTAGTGCCATGTGTTTAACATAAACAGAACTTTATCACTTGAAAAAGAGCAACTTGTAGCAGAAGTAACCGAGGTGCTTCATCCCCATTATAAGTGAAAACAAATCGATAAACACGCGATAATCAACGCGGAAAGAATGACAATTACAACACTCATTGACAAAGTTAGAATCGTGAGGACGTGATATCTGTGTGAGTGTGCCGCGTAATTGAAAGCCGCGGTTTGGCCCAATAACAATGGAACCCCGTACAGTAACGTTCGCCGCGTATAAATTAGGGAATTATATTAATCGCGTATAACGCGCCCCCGCTCCCGCTCCTGCCACCGCACCCGCGCCCCCGCACCTAACGAGGTTACTCTTGTTGCGGATTACGTACTTGTAGCTGGAAATTACATTTTATTACGGATACAGTCTAGGAATCCGAGAACTTTAATTAGAAGATTCTCTAAGTGGATATTAACGTTTAAATATTCTACTGCTAACATTTTTACTCCGTGTATAAAATTAAGCTACACTATCTCTTTAGCACTAAGGAAAATACCTTCCGCGATTTTCTTGCTTGTAGCAAGATTTTGTGCGAGATTTATACCGAGATAAACAGCAAGGTAATTCTTGAAAGCATTAACGGTGCCGACGATATTATTTATAATTTAATTCTCAGTGCCCCTGCATGGAGCACAATCAATTTGCGGGAAGATTATGCGCGGGAAATTAACGCAAGATAACGCGGTATTAGCGAGCCACCTGGGGAAGGATTACGTATTCCAGATAAGTAAATATATTGCTCTCCATTACCAAAAAGAACAGATATTTAAGGGAAAACACTGTAATGTAATTGTCGCTGCAATCTAAACGAGCCGCAGTGAAACTCGAGGGAACATCTAACAAGGTTTATCAGTACTATGTCCCGTAGGCCTTTTGTTTATTATGAGGCTCGAAACACCGCGTTACATATTTTAATATTCTTGAGCCTTTGTTCTGGAGAATATCACCGAGACATTTAAGTTTTCAACAAACTTATCACAGTTAAATATGTTTGCAAGCACGGAAACTTTTGGGGTTGTCCTGACAACAAAATATAAATTGAAACACAGTGAACATTTTAATGTCGTGTTGGTGTATATTGAGATGTAGGTATGCATGCATTCATTCATCACAAATTGCCGGCATCGCCCAGCATGAGTCCACAGTCAATGACGTTGCAACTTCCACTTATACAACTTGCTCTATCACTGGCCAGGAACATCACTAGTTCCGCTACATCTTCCCCTTTTGTTATTTTCTTCAAGGGTGTATTCATTTCTATGCCAACGAACATTCTATCGCAATCTGTATCGCTCATGCCGCTTCTTCTGAACAGTTCTGTCTTCACAGGTCCTGGATTGACAGCATTCACTCTTACTCCTTTTGGGCCCAATTGCAGAGCAGTACACTTCGTGAACATGTCTATGGCTGCTTTTGACATGCAGTACGGCATCATCAGTAGCACTGGTTTGTTTGACAAGATACTTGATATATTTACGATGTTCCCTTTTGTTTTTACCAAGTAAGGTATCACTTTAGTGGTGAGTAGATACGTTCCGCGTAGATTGGTAGCCATAATTTGGTCGTAAGCCTCTGCTGACGCGAGTGCTCCTGACACGACGTTTATACCGGCATTGTTGATCAAGATGTCTATTTTCCCATGTTTACTTACAGTTTCTTCGACAATTTTTTCTACATCACTATCGGATGTTATATCAGCGACGATGAGGAGTGGTTTGAGATGGTTTAGTTTTTCGCACTGTTTGCTGATTTTGTTGAGATTATCCAAGTTTCTACCTACTAATGTTAGTGTGGCGGAGGATTTAGCAAATGCTATTGCACAAGCGGCTCCTATCCCGGAGCTGGCGCCGGTAATCAGCAATACTTTGTCGGTGAACATGGTACGAGTTCTGGCCGGCTACTGAGCGACGATATGGGCGAGCGTGCATTATACGCGGGCCAACCGGCAGTGAAACACTTCCGCATGTCATTGTGACCGCAAAGTGAAACTAAAAGGATCTAATGTCAACTTTAACTTCCTGATATATTAAATTTCGTCTAATTATGTAACACATACCTAACATAAGGTGTATGCTATGATGTTCTAATGAGGACCAAGAGACGAGCCTATCAGTTTCTTTTTATAATTTAATTTAATTTTTAACTTATGGCTGTTGTAGTTTTAATTGACTGCAAAACTATTACAAGCTTATCTACTAAGTGCTGTGTATACGTAGTCGGCCGATCGTAGAAATGGCCAGCCATTTCACTATACCAGGCCATTCCATAATAGGCCATCCTATTCTTACTAGAATAATTCTTATTTTAGGATCCGAAAAAAAAAACTCAATAGCCAAGTTACTGCGACTAACTTGGATGTAGCGTTCGCCAGCTGCTGCCGCAGCACCGTTCGCTCGGCTCGCGTTGTGGTGGTTTTTTTTTTGTTCCGGGGTGGTAAATCCTCATGGATGTCCTCCGCCCTTGCTCGGGCGGAGGGGTCTGTCAGACTCTTACTGACTAAAAACCACCCCGATGTTCATCTCACACCTACGCCGGGGTCGCGGGAACATACGATTCTTCCGCACCCCGACTGGTGCCGGCCCCCCCGCACCGGTGTTTGACTCCCCCCGCAACGTCTAAGAGGGGCGCGCGTGGAACACTACGCGACGCCACCTCGGGTCCTGATCTATGGGGGGCGGCGGACGTCCCCGAGTTCGCCGTCCCTGGACCCATTTAGGGGGGCTGGAAGAGGGCGTTGTCCGCCCTCCGCCTGCGCCCGGTGCGCCTGCTGCGGATCGAGAGAGTGGACGAGATCTCTCTCTCCCTTTCCGCAGCCTCCTTCTGCGAGACTACTGTTACGCAGAAGGAAACCATCGCGTTCCAGGGCTCGACGCTGCCGACCAACACACTCACTACGGCCGGCAGCGACAGGTCACTGCCTACTTCAGAGATGAGGGCACGGCGTGGCTCCTCCCAAGCGGCACACTCTGCCAGCGTATGCCACGCCGTGTCCTCCCGCAGGGTTCTAACATAACCCAACCCATTTGGTCGAGATGCCACAAGCGGCATGAAAAAACTTTGCGATATGTCCGTATGGAATATCGAGAAATAGGTTGCTTTCGTCGATCCGCCCGACTTTCGATTAAGCGCATCGTGAAATAACCGGCAAAATCATTAAATAGCGGCTTAACGTGACATGGCCAGGCAGATCACGACATGGCCATTTCTATAATGGGATTACGACATAGGAATATAAGTATTGTTTGATTTTGATGGAGGAACCTCCCTTTTTAGAGATGATTGATCGTACATCTATCTTTTATGCGTTAATTTATAGATATTAACGCTGAAAGGTTCTGAAAGTTGAGTGTGGGAAGAAAATGAAAGAAAGAAAAGTTTGATTTTTCATACAATTTATTGGAGTCATCTCGATATACGAAAGACAACATTAAAAATTTGAAGCGAATTTTTATTTACATTATCAATTATAATAATCGAAACTTATCATAAAAGCTCCCTAAATTGTCTTTGGCACTTGCTTTACACTAATACTTTAATACATTTAAATATAATTATGAATAGTTTATGAGAAGTCATGAATGAGCAAGAGAAAGCAGCTACATGTAACCTACCTTGGTTTCCGCAAAGTGGAAACACGCAGACAAAATATTCACAACCAAATTATACTATTTCAAGCATTTGGATATTTGAACAAATGTTCTCCAAAATAAAACACTAAACATGATGTCTTAATACCCATACACGGGGCAATCGTAATGATCCGTCGTTCGATGTTAAAATCGAACGATGGATTGCACGTCTGTGGCAATATCGCATTCAGTTTGGTGGTCGAGCGATCGATCGAAGATAGCAACAAGAAACCCCGAATATATCGGTTGTGATCTCAACATCGTTCGATCTATCGCACGTGTATGGCGTGATCGGCTGCGATCATCGTCAATCGATCTTTTTATTATTATTCGGGAAGATATCATAGGCAAGAGCACTAAATATGTTTCCTCTGGCATTCTAAGGTAAGGTAGGAATGCCAATATTTAAGAAGAAAACGTAATTCCTCTATGTCTTTTCAGAAGCCCTCTCTTAGTCCATTCTCTCCTAGTCTTCCTTTTCCTTATTGTTGCAAGTCTTTTATATAAAACTAGCTGTTGCCCGAAACTTCGTCTGAGATACAGGATAAAAAGTAGCCTATGTCCATATCCACGTCATGGTCTATCTGTGAGCCAAATTTCATCGAAATCCGCTCCGCCGTTTAGGCGTAACAAAGCAAACAAAAAAGCGTAACAAACCAACTTTCTTTCGCATTTATATTATTGGTTAGGATAAGGATAGTTAGGATGAGCGCCAATGCCAATGCGCTCCAAAAAAGTCGCACACCCGCGTACGTGCTACGCGTCAATCAGAAATCGAAAGATGGATCGTACGATTTTCTTGACGATCGATCGAAACGACAAATCGTTCCGTGTATTGGGTCCCTTTATTCTTCGTGGCTATTTGTTAGTGCTGCGTGGACATTTGTCCAGATGTCCAAATGCTTTGAAAAGGGGAATTGCACGTTCTAAGAGCTTAGCCATCTCCGCAGGTGGACACTCAGCCTTAGGGCAATAAGGATCGTGAGGGCAATACTTGAGGAGGGAAACGGTTTATACTCCCAAGAGGGATTAGTAGCGGGTGTATGATTTGCATATTTATGTAGAGCCAACAATATTATAATTGCAGATTAGTTTTCTATGTGGCAAATACTTATTAATAAATAAATTGCTTCGCTCGAAGACTACTAAATCAACGAAAGGCGTATGAATTATGTTTCTGGCTTTATTTCGGAATAGCACGATTAGTTTTCCGCGTGATCTCCATGTTTAGTACTCTAGGGATCACACTGAGATCTGAATGTGAAAATCTTATCGCCTGAATCTTTCAGCCGAAAAATCGGGTAGTCTTATGTAATTATGTATACTAAAGGTAGTAGAGCCACGTCAATCAAGTTTTTAATAAGTGAGCGAATGAAACGAACGAAGTAGGTATTTAAATATTTACTAATGAAAGAACGACTCGTTCTTAGAAATGCTTGATGAAAGCTGAATATTAACAGACTTTACTCGCTACTAAGAACTTATATCGGGGAAAGATAAAATTGTAGACGCAATCTACCGAAAATGGGTTAAAGATTTTACTTTAGTGTAAAATTTAGTAGTTCGTGAAAATATCAGCGAGATAGACAAAGTGGGTTCGACAAATATATTTCTCAGTTGGGCCTAGTATTACATTCATGACGATGAGGCGAGTACAATCTGTTAAACGCACTCTACCGTACACTTAACTATAGCCGAATAGTAGCCATAAAACACTCGTAACTTTGTACAAAAAATGATGTGTGTAAACACTGGAGGGAGTGCGATACTGGACGTTTGTGTAATATACCACCCTTTTACACTTAACACTTTATCATTAACACGTAGTTATAGTTACAGTAATCTAATTAAAACTTAAGTACTTAAGTACTAGTGAGAAGGAACTTAGCGGTAGGGTTGAGCGGACCAAAGTTGAACATGGTGCTGAGCTATCGAACATTATATTTAGGTATGAAGGTGTGATTACTAACGTGGGGCACATCGTAAACAAAATGTGTTCTTATTGGCGGTATGTAGGGCAGGCTGGGCAGTAGGCAGCTCGTCCGGTCCCGATCGATGTACGACCGAACAATATATTATTATTTTGTTCGACGAACCGTGGAGGGCCAGCAGAATTTCTAGCACACAGCCATTTTTTTAATGATTTTCGTTTTACTTATGAAAAATATTTTCGATGAACTGGAAACTTTTACAAATAAATGTGTTACTAACCTTAAAATTTTGCAAAACATTTTGCTTAATTAAAAATTTATAAGTATCATGTTTTTAAGCAGGTACATGTGACTCCTGTCTTACATTTTACATTTTATTTTAAACAAAGAAGTTTACGTTCAAAACACGAAGTTTACGCCCTAATTAGTCTAAGTTACCCTTACAAACTTTGACATTGGAACCAACTACACAATAGAAAAAAACATACAATTAGGTTCTACGTAATCACTAGAATTTTATATAAAAATAATCAATGTTTCTACTACTATCACTAGAAGCAGCTGTACATGTTTAAAGTAAATTATTTACATCTACAACTGTATTTCATGCCTATAACATTAAACTATTTAGAAAAATCTAGACGAGTACTAAAATCTAGACACAGAATTTGAAAAGTCACTACTTACAATCGAACATCTAAAATTCGAGATCACAATATCGCTTGGCAATATAACCTTATAATAATGACTAGAAATCTATTTGAGATCAACATCTAGAATGACTTTTGATGTAAAATTTGTATCGTTGATTCATTTTAATAATAAGCTCACCCAGATTTAATTGCATACAATTACGAAAATAAATAATCATAGTTTTTGGCCAAACAACCAATGATTCTTATTGATTTAAATTTCAGTATCTTGCGTTTATACATGAACAATTAAGAAATTTAATCAATTTTTATTGAGTCAAGCTAATCACAAAACGTATTCTCTAACCTCAACAATAAACTAGAAACAGTAACTAGCAATTCGTCAGAACGGAACAAAACGTTAAAAATATCAAAGGCTGTTGGCATTTGTATGGTTGAAGACCACACACAGACAAAATCCAGCCACGTGTCGTCATCTAAGCGTTCTTGAGATGATGTGCATCATGGTCGCAGCGGCGTAGGACCGCGAAGTGCGTCATCTGGAAGGTGTTTGTCGACCGGCAGCCTCGCTCCAGGGTGCCTGTCATCGTGTAGCCCATGTTGAAGTCAGCCTGCGTCACGTTCGTCGTCAGATACAACTGTCAAAAGTGAAGAAACGATTATCATCATCATTTCCATGTCATTAGGGGTTAAAGGCAACTTGCCTCTCGATAGCCACATCATTTCTCGCCATATCATCTTTCACACACACATCCATCGTTTTTTAAAAGTTGTCTAGACGCAACGTTGTGATGCAAACAAAATTATGTAAGAATAGAGGGGAGGGCCAGGTTCTCCTGGCCAAAAAATATCGATAAAAAGCGAGATATACGTAGTGACTTGACAACTGATTGGGGGTTAGCAATTTATTTCATTCCTAAAAAAACTTGGCCATCTACTGGACTCAAACAATATAAACGCAAATCACCAAGTACCATGAATTTATTCCATTGCCATGTAGAATTACAGGAAGTTAGTCGAGTTTAGTTCCTAATCTTATAACATAAAGTAGAGCACACTCATAGATTATTAGATATTCTAAATACCTTAAAGTCGGCATCGGTCCCCATGTGCTTAAAAGTGCCGACGATGTAGACTGCGTTGGCGCCGCTGATCACCATACGTGCATGGGTGCTGTGCCTGCAAACAAATACACAATATAAGCTTAGTTCCTCTGAGCCCATATCAGTAAAGTGCGGGATTTGAATTATTAGGAGTTGTATGTCTATGAAATTTGGGTTAGCGCAAAAACAGCTGCCGATACTTATAGTTTCTGGCCTAGATAGCTCTAACGCTTACACTACAAACTTTCAATAGAGATGTCAAAGAATAAATAAAAGCAAGGTAAGAAAGAGCTTTGTTTAGGTGTACGACAGATAATGTGTGACGTCGCCGGCCGTTTGTCACGCGGCGAGAATTAGTGCGAGACGCTCACCTCGGCCCGAGCCCGGAGCACCGCCTTGTAATACGCCGCAGACAAGCGGTGATTTATCTCCGCTCGACTGCCTCATAACTACTGTCCCTAGGAATTATTTGCTCTACGACATCGGACACGTTGTACCAAATGATAAATTGCTATCTACTTCTAAGATTTTGCTGAAACTTTTATAATATTCAATGTTATATGCCTATAAATATGTCTATGTCAGGTTAGGGAAAAACAAATCAAATTATATTGCGTACCCTCCGGTGACGGTGACGTACCTATCATTGAAGTGTAAACGAACAAACTGTCAAAGTAACTTCGAGTTACGCAAACTCATTTGAAGAGAAAAAGTCACGTGTAAATTTGGAAACTTGAGTCTTCCTGATGCATTCGGGAAGGCCGAGGATCCCGTATGCCGGTCACGTATCTCAGTTAGTAGGGCGCGAATCTAACACGTACCTACGGAGGCTCTAACGGCCCTGTAATGGCCGCCGCCCTATAATAGCCCTGAACACTCTCGCCTCTGACTACCCACCAACAAATTAAAATCCCTTTATGCGTGTTCCGACGTTACTTTCTTCGAACTAAACGAAATTAAATCGACGTTACCGAAATTAGTAGTACTTTCGGTAGCAGGGCTTACCTTTCAGAAAACGTCGATGTGATTGTAATCGAAACTCTCAAACACTTACAAAACAAAGCTGAAACCGCTATTTGTAACATTCCTGTAGGCACTATGAACTCTAGTCGTTGTTTTGTTTTGAATTGAAATAAATACCTACCCTTTAATGAGGAAAACTGTTCTTTTTTAATTTAAAATTTTATAATAATACTTACAGACGAGCAACGTTACTTTGAATTGCTACAAACAACCTAAAAAAATGTTGGAAATTATTAATAATCTAGCAGCGAATAAAATCAAAGACAGCAATGCTCCACCCAAACTACTGTCGAATTCGGAATTTATAACAGACGGTAATGAAATTTGTCACGTGTTTAACTCATTCTTTGCATAAATAGGCGCGGAATTGTCTAATGAAATGCCTAACATGTACCACATAAACACAGGTAATATTCTCATGCACGATAATAATTACCAACACGACATTACTTCGAGCGAACTTTCCTCCTGCAACACTGACGAAATATCAAAAATTATTGACCATCTTGACACCAACACTAGTACAGGCTTGGACGGTATCAGCACAAAAGCTATTAAATGCCTTAAAAATATAATTGTTGAAAAATTAACCAATTGTATAAATGTATGTTTAATGCGTGGCTTTTTCCCCGACTCATTAAAAATTGCGAGGGTTAGTCAAATTTACAAATCTGGAAGTAGAACTGACCCCGGCAACTATCGACCGGTGTCGGTATTACCCGTTATTTCGAAAATCTTCGAACGAGTGTTATACAGCCGTCTAAACAAATATTTAACTGAGAAAAAAATCCTAATTGATCAACAATATGGTTTCCGTCCTAAATCAAGTACTCTCACAGCCTCAGTAGATTTAATAACAAAAATTAAAACTGAGATTGATAAAAAAAACGTTGTAGTGTATTTTCATTGACCTAAAAAAAGCGTACGATACGGTAAGCCATCATAAGCTACTACAGAAATTAACTAATATAGGAATTTCAGGCAACGCCCTCAGTATGTTCACTTCATATTTACAAAGTAGACAACAAGTAGTTAAGATAGATAACTCCACTAGCTCGATGCAAAATATAGTATTTGGCTGTCCACAAGGCTCAATTATAAGCTCATTACTATTTTTAATTTACATTAATAACATAAATAAAATAGGGCTGCCCTATAAATAAAATAGGGCTGCCCAACCTAACCTAACGTTATACGCGGATGACACTTGCCTTTTTTACTTCGATAAATCATTAACAAACATTATAACTAATGCTCAAAAGGACCTTGACCTGCTTAATGAATGGTTAAAATATAACTTCCTAACTATTTACGCGTCCAAAACATCATTTGTGATTTTCGCCGCAAAAAATAAACCGTTACCGGAGTTTCCACTTCTTACGATCTACGGGGAAATAGTCAAACGGTCTAGCCACGAAAAATACCTCGGACTGTGGGTAGATGACAAATTAACTTGGAAACTGCACATCGACCATATCAGAACAAAATTAATGTCGCTATTAGTAGCATTACGAAAAGTTTCCAAATGTATACCGAAAAAAGTACGTCCAATTATATATAACTCTCTAGTAAAATCAAACCTTGAATGCCTAATCGAACTATGGGGATCAGCTGCAAAATCTAATCTAAACTCACTAAAAAGAACACAAAACAAAATTATTAAAGTGTTATTCCACTATCACTATCTATATCCAACAAAAAAAAATAAACGAAAAAACTAATCTCACGCAATTTTACACATATTACACCTGCATTCTCATTAAAAAATCACCACGAATTC
Source organism: Dasypolia templi (assembly GCA_963555695.1). Classification (NCBI taxonomy): domain Eukaryota; kingdom Metazoa; phylum Arthropoda; class Insecta; order Lepidoptera; family Noctuidae; genus Dasypolia; species Dasypolia templi. Next base: position 10,355,033 of record OY743157.1, read on the forward strand.
CTTACAATCAAATATACAACTTCATAAAAAAAAATAACATACGGCACAGGAAGTAAAACCAAGTTTCAACTAAAGACCACACGTGCACGGACTAATTACGGCAAAAAAACAATATTGGTGGAGGGAGCACAACTGTTCTATGATTTACCGGAGGATATTAAGAAATGTGATAGTATAAATATATTTAAAAAAAACTTAAAAACCATTTATGTACGCTGTAACGTCACCAACACCCCAGAGGCAAACATAATGTTATTATTTATTTATAAGCACTTTGTACCTATCTCATTTTAAGTGAACTATTACTGTTCTTATGAGAAATAAAATTCTTTAAACCTAATTGTCATTTTATCTACATTGTAAATAGGCACAAGCATAAAGCTATCTGTGAGTAGTATCGTGAGATACAACTCATTTAAGCAAACTAGTGGGACGGCTGGCAATAATCGTTAACGCTAACTGCTCCCGTTTAACTGTCGAGTCCTAGCTTCGACGTTTTTCTCTAAGCTAATTTGTTTTCCACAATTTCCCTGTTATACGGTTTCGAGCTACTTACACGCTTTGCTAAAAGCCTGCATTTACCTGATAATGCGGTTAGAGAGCTATAATTATAATCAAAGTTATCAATAGTTGTGATACTCTTGGTCGATCGATCAAGATAAGCTACGCTTGGGCGGTTGGTCCCTGGGTGGGTGAACATATTTACTTATCAAGAACCCTTCGTGCCCCGTAAAGCACGTTAAGCTGTTGGTCCCGGCTGTCATTCGTAGATCTTTGACAGTCGTTACAGGTCGTCAGAAATCCGAAAGTCTGACAACCAATCTTACCAACGTGTAAAACACTTTGTCAGACTGGGTATCAGGTACCCCAACTGGGTTGTGGAGGTTAGATAGGCAGTCACTCCATGATATATACTGTTATTCAGCTTCATTCGGTTAGATCCAGTCTGTCAGTCAGCCGATCCCGAAAATACTTGGGAACAGGCTAGGCAGATGATGATCGTAGTTCCGATACATAACGCGCACACACGCTGCTGAATTACAAACCAGTCACATTGACAAAACCGTCTAATGTACAAGATAAAGCTGTTCAACGGCCGTTAAATAAATACTTTATGTTGTGGTGGTGTGATAATAAATAGCACCTCATTTGCACTAAGCCCTTTAGCATCCACCATCTTTATTTACGGCACGATCGCGCCACTTCACAGCGGCGCACGGCGCTGGCGGCGAGATCGCGCGATAGAGGCGCCGACCACTTCCCGCCGTTTGTCAAACCACGGCTTAGCGCGCTCACCTGAACCATGCCCCGGTTAATTGCGAAAAGCACGTTAACGTGCTACAAACATGATATAATGTTTCCTCTCCACGTTGAAAGCGTTAATTATATTTTTTACATCGTATCCCCGTTTGTTTTTTTTTTTTGAGATTTTTGTAAGTTAGGCTACTCTAATTATGCTGTCTTCATTTTCCTGGTTGGGGTTGCCCGCATTTGTAGGGTTTTTAGAGATATGAGGAACAGGGTGTAAAGTTCACTCATACTCGTGGAAAAGGGAGGATCCTCCGACCAGATGGATGTCGTATCTGGTGGGCAACTGCCCGATGATTGTTATCGGGAAGTTGTATATATGCTATCTGCGCGGTAAACTCTGATTGCGCGATGCAGGATTGATGCATTTGTTCGCATGTGGCGGTGTAGATGTCGCCACATCACTCCCCTCCGAAGACCGGAGGTCGATAGTGGACTAAGTCTTGTATCTTGCGATGCTTGCCAATGCCAGTTGGGTTCCAGTGGGTTGGAACCGGGTGTCGCATAGTTCGCGGTGAGTCGGAACTGTCTGCGAAGATGCCCCAGTGAGTCGGGGTGGCTGACTGCTGGTGTCGACCAGGAGAGGGATTAAGCACTCTGCTTGTGGACCGGCCGAATGTGCAGTGTGCTGTGCCAAGGTTGCTGATGAGGCTGAAGGTGATGACCAGGTATGCGCTTGCGCTGCATGCTGATGGTCAGGACAACTGTTCAAGCCGTGGTTGCTGGCTGGCTGTGTGACTTGCGGGAGTGATGATGATGACGTCACGCTGAAGTAGTTGCACGAAGGCTGCGCTGACGTATCACGTCGGGGTCACCAGTGAAGAGATATGGGGAACAGGGTGTAAAGTTCACTCATACTCTTCGGAAAAGGGAGGATCCTCCGACCAGATGGATGTCGTATCTGGTGGGCAACTGCCCGATGGTCAGGACAACTGTTCAAGCCGTGGTTGCTGACTGGCTGTGTGACTTGCGGGAGTGATGATGATGACGTCACGCTGAAGTAGTTGCACGAAGGCTGCGCTGACGTATCACGTCGGGGTCACCAGTGAAGAGATATGAGGATCACGTCGGGGTCACCCGTTTAGAGATATGAGGAACAGGGTGTAAAGTTCACTCATACTCGTGGAAAAGGGAGGATCCTCCGACCAGATGGATGTCGTATCTGGTGGGCAACTGCCCGATGATTGTTATCGGGAAGTTGTATATATGCTATCTGCGCGGTAAACTCTGATTGCGCGATGCAGGATTGATGCATTTGTTCGCATGTGGCGGTGTAGATGTCGCCACAGGTTTATTAGACTCTTAGCGAATGCTATTGCGGGAGAAACACATACTGTAAGTATAGCTAATTTCATTTTGTTAAGCAGAAGAACAACAGACAGTACATAAAATAGGTAGCAATTTATGTATTTGATACCTATGCTCGTAGCTCTAGTCTCTCTCTCTAGTCTCTATAGTAGCTCTTCATCGAAGGCCTTATGACCACACATCGCTTTTAGTTGAACGCGAAGACAGGTGGTTTGGAATTCTGTCTATAACAATCCTATATTCCTCTCAATCAAAAAAGTGGGGTGAAAATTCAAAATGGGTTCAAAATTAGAAAAACCATTAAAAATGATTGATTCTAGACAAATGGCAGTTCAAAAACATTTGATTTAAAAGCTCTCACCGTCTTGTCCCGGCGACCTCGACGACCTTGCAACGTGACCTCCGCCACCAGCACGGCTGTAACGTCCAGTAGGATGAGGAGGCGCTGCGGGCCCACCCCTCCTCAGGGAACATCAGCACCTGCACACAGACACAATCATACCACTCAATATCTTCCCATTTATTCAACTTGGTAAACTTTTTAATGGAAACAGGCGGTTTATTTACATTTCGAAGTCCGCATAAATTAATTTAATAACTCAACCAGCCCATAATCATACCGAGCGAATACTCGATTGATGTTGTTTTAACAATCATCGCACTGTTCCCAAGCCATTATTTTACGAGAGTATCTTCAATCTAAGAACCTGAACGAGGGCATCACAAAACGTTGAGTACGAATTAACTAAATTACAAAACTTTACAAGCCTTTCGACGGCGGGTTGAAAAATAGCTTTTTGACTAAAACTAATATTGCAGGCCAGAAACAAAACAGAGCGGAGTTGTAACAAAGTTGTTTCAGACTCTCAAGTTTACAACCGCGGGCGGTAGGAGTGTGTACACTGAACAGTGTAACCCGCTCGGCGCTCGTTTACGTTTACAGCGAGAGCAGTTCCGCCGCCAGCGTCATCGATAACGCAAACGCGGAAGCATATTGCCACGGAGACTCGTTCGCTCGATTGGCTCCTGGCATTCCGTCCTCATTTTCTTCGCCGCGTCTCAGGCAATATTTTTTTTCTCGTAAAATGTTTTCCTGCTTTCGACAATATTGCGCCAGTTTCAAAGGGGCGGAGTCGTCAAGGATAAAATCGCTTTCACATTGAGTGAGCACACTAATGATTGAGTTCCGTGCGGTGCGGCCGAGCGACGGGCGCGCGGCGTGGCGGCGGCGTGGCGGTGGCGTGGCGGTGGCCTGGCGGCGGCGTCTAGCACGGGGACAGTCCACGTCCGCTCACCCCACCTGCCCTTTGATCAATGTACTCCACTGTTTAATGGATTTAAAAGCGTTTCATTGTTACGGATTGTGAAATGCAGGGATTTGATTTAAGTCTGATACATTCAAATACAATTTTGCAACTTCAAGTGTACCTATATATATCAAGTTAGTGGAAATTTGCGTGAGTGTGTTAACCTAAGGATATGAATATAAATTTTTTTTGGAACTCGTAAAACTTATAAACCGAGCTACCGAATACAACGTAACTCGTTCGTCAATAGAGCTGTGGCCAAATGAATACAGCTGTTTAATGTTCAAAGTACGTCGGTGGTTCTGACTGCTCGTAATATAAAGCTCTACGGGATTGTTGGAATTTGGGAAGTCACGTCTATTCCCTGTGGTGCGTGCCAACTCGCCGATGGCCATTACGAGTTTTGGATAGATAATTCCGGCGAACATTTCATACAAGCATTTTGGTACCTTACTCTCAAACATAAAAGTCCACTAAGCTCTAACAACGTTTAGAACATTAACGTTCGATTAGCATAAAATATTAATAAGCCAAAATGCTCCTTTTGGAATGTCGGATAATTTATTTTGTACAGAAAATTTTAAACCAGAAGGATTTTAATAATTAACAATAATAACAACGGACAAGGCATTCCTGCTCAGGCATGTATGGTAGGCACCTAAGCTACACTACAGTATCCAACTTTTTCATAATTATTGTTATCTAGTAATTCGTAGTGTATACCTAATAACACAAGTTCTTTTGAACACAAATGAGAATGCTCTGAACTTTTGGTTTGGTTAGGTACATTATGTTTTGAAAACCTGAGGGCATTATAAGTTAGTAAATACTAGAAATGTAAGTATAACTACGTTCTACATGGCGAGATTAATGTATGAACCTATTTAGCGTAATATTCCGTATAAAAGTTCAATAAAAGTTCATATCAATTTTTTTATTAACACCGAGCTGCTTATAAGCGGCCAGACAAAACCTCTTCAATGACACCCATTAATATTCAAAAGCTCTAGTGGCGCCATCTATCAACACCTTTTTATATGAAGCAATCAATTCGCGACTCGAGAGTCGTCCAATTACGAAGGGATCTCGAAACGATATATCAATTACTTGGTGAACTGCGCGCGATTTATTCGTAGGCTCCTATGTATGTACCACAGGGTAGGTACCAACTACAAATAAATAACTTCACATAGTTCATTGTTCCAATAGAGTTATAATTAAGTTAGTTGATAACTGTCTAATAGATTTGTTTTTACTTTCATCAATCACTCGACACTTAATTGACAGAGTGCCTCATCTCTCTCTTCAAATTCAAATCGAGAACAAAAATTGCAATGCATCATTTTGCTGATTACATACAGCTACACGGCTACTGCTGAATAAATTGGCAAGTCACAAAGTCGTGTCTTATCATTGCCATAATGCCGTTGTATTTTAAATATTCTGCAAATACAGAAGCGGGTTACTTCAATGAGAATTTTTAACGAATGCATTCATAAGACGTGTATTTTTTCACATTCTCAACAGATGCAACAAAATAAAAAGATGTTTCCTTAGTTACGTCTACCTCTTTAGCCAGCACTGGTCTACAAGAACATGCAAACTGAAATCTCGTAATTCGTATTTTAAAATGTCGATGCAGATTGCACGTCGCGACTTGATAGTCACGCGCAAGCTCTCCACTCGAGTGTTCGCGCCTCGACCCAGCGCCGGCGTTTAGAGCCTCGCCACCGACGTGAGCAGCAATTTACTGGAAGAGCTGCCAAACTGCAGACTGCACTCCAAACTACATTTAAATAACATCGAAATACATATTTGGGAGTTGACAACGTCCTCGAATAACGCGAATGTGCTTGTCTACGCCCGCGACGCCTCAGTTGTTGACATTCTGAACGCACGTGTTAATTTTAATTTAACGTTCATTCAATAAAGTTGGGCCTTTTATTATATGTGTAGATAGTTATTTCATTCAATGCGAGACTACAAAACCCACATTACTACCCACAACTACATATTAATTCAAGCCATGAAATAATTAGAATGCAAGACAAAATGCATAGCAGAATTTTGTCTCAAATAGCCGCTGGAACTGTCACTACATAAATGGTTGACTTGATCAACGACTAAGCATAAACATGGCTATAAAGCAGTGATTTACAAAAAAAAAAAATTACTTAACTCACACACTGACTTAATATTTTCAAACTTATTCATTGTTAATATTTTAGGAAAATCGTATACTTTTGCAATGTTTGTAAATATTTACAGCACCATGTATCTATCACGTGATTGATTTATCTGTCATTTTAATGTTTGCTTCATTTTAAATTCTTTTTACCTATTGTGGTAAAGTAATTTTATTCTTGGTGCATGCATCGTCTTCACATCTAAAAATATTATTAATGTATACAAAATATTGTAAAACATTTTAAAAGAGAAACGGTGGAGTATCTTGCCCATTCTTCTCCATACGAAACTACCTTTTGGAAGGGGCGACTTACATCAATTCTATTTTAATGAAAATGTTGACGTTCAAAAGTGCCTTATAAAAGTGCCTATTAGAAATAAATTCTTTGACTTTGACGTGGTCCTATCCAAATAACAAAAACTTTTCACTATATTACACGGGAGTTATTACTTGTTTCCTCTTTTGTTTCGCCGTGATAAACGCGAAAATAATATGACTATGTGCAAAAATAACTAGTGGGTTTATGTTACGAAAGTTATGTAATTCCTTGTTCTGTAGGGGTTGGCGCCGCCGCGCGGTAATTGGATTTAGTCTGGACTACGAGTGAGGATTACGGGTTTAAGGGCCATACTAATGATACAATTTTCAACTAGCTACCGAAAGTTATTAAGTGAATAGTCACGCTTTTATTTGATCATTCCTGCAATCAAGGAGGTTTGTTGGAACTTAGTCAAATCCCAGTTAAAGAGATGTGTCGAAAAGCCGAGCTTTTTCAATAAGTAGATACAGAGGCTAAAGACCAACATGTCTGAATACTTTTATATTTCCCAGACTAGGTACCGTCAGCGACAAAAGTCCACACATTAGTTTTTTAATCTCAATTATTGAGCTGAATAAGTAACCAAAACTCTTAGATATTCTGAAATACAATTTATAGAATAATTTTGTGTTAGTGGTGTAAAATTAGGAGAGTTAATCGTATTTTGTCAAGCGACAGACAGCACTACCGTACTTACCAGGGAATCAAGAAAATATACTTCCATCCTATTAATTTGACCACAATATCATTTTTGTATCCTTTGATGAACAATTTCATAGCTAATACTTGGGTACATACATACATACATAAACTCACGCCTTCTTCCCATGGGGGTAGGCAGAAACCACAGAACGCCACCTGCTACGTTCCTTACATACTCCTTTTGCCTCGTTTACGTTCATACATCTGGTCATACACGAGCGCCGGTTGAGAGTACTTCGCACCTGACCTTTCTGAAGAACATCACCAATAAGATCACTATATGTCTTCCTAGGACGTCCCCTCCCGGCGTTTCCACTCACATCTGCCTTGTAAATACCTTTTGTTAGTCTCCTTTCATTCATCCGCTCAACATGACCAAACCATCTAAGCATACTCTTTTCAATTTTTGTCACTACATCTTCTTTTAAACCACACCGTTGCCTTATCACATCATTCCTCAGCCTATCATTCAAAGTCACACTACACATGCTCCGCAAGGAACGCATTTCCACAGCATTTCTTCTGCGTTCATGCTTCTTTTGCCACACCCAACATTCACTTCCATACATAAGCGTAGGCACCAGCACACTATTGTGAACAGCCAGTCGTGCCTTCTTGGGCATCAACTGGTTGGTCACAATTGCATGTGTAGCACCATTCACTTTATTTCCCGCATTCACTCTCCTTTCGACATCTCCATCAATCTTTCCATCTCTCCATACTTGGGTAATTATAGCGAAAATCTGAAAACAAACAAAAAAAAAATTGACGAAGATGGTTGCACGACACAAGAATAATGGATTTGAGATGGGAAGCTTTTCGACCTCACTCATAGAAATACAAACATACAGATGACACTGCGACCTTTAATCTTGGTTGTATGTTGTTGTGTTAAGGAAAAAAGTTTGAACGGACATTATCATTCTTTTATATTGCGAATCTGTTTGTTCGGTCGTACGAGTTTGTTTAGGTCGCGCGATTGATTTACGACAATATTGTGGACGTCTCGAAACATGATATTATCAACACTATGGAGAATGTTATGAATATTGCTGTTGGTTCTGTAGATAGTCATTTCTCTTTCTTCTATTGCGATTCGACTAAATGTATCTGCTATGCGTGATGTCCTTAATTAGATGTCTTGGTTCTGCTAGGTTGGATTTATAAAACATTTTGTTGGGTTTTTCTTGTTCAACTTGGTACACCAGATAATGGGAATTAATAACATCATCTGTGGATGGTGGGTTACAAAAGCACAGCTCCGCCTATCTTCTCATGCAGTTGTGCAATAGATACTTAGGTGCCTCTCCAAGCACTAACTAGGGATGCATCTAATTAAAAGTTTCAGTATTTTTTCTTTCAGCGCGATGAGAGCATGAACTTTAGAAGAAAGTCAAGGGAACTTGTGAGAGGACATGTGGAGTGATGCGGGTAGAGGGAAAGGGGGAGGGGCGTTATCTCTGAAGTTCCCTCATTAACTTATACGTTAACATGAATGCGTAAATACTCCTCATAAGCCAAGCGACCCTCGCAGCCGGATTCTCAGCAGCTCCGGATTTTCAGTAAATAAACATACTTAGTTGCAGAATTGCGAAATGGAAAATTTGTTGCCAAATACAAAGATAATTTGTTGTTTTCAGTCTAAGAATCCACAGCTGTGTGTTTCGTAGAACTCGCATAACACATAGAAACAAAGTATAGATTTTAGAGCTAAAACAAAATCGACATCCAATCTTGGATATCGGTAGCAAACTAAAGTTTTCTAACAAAAGCTTATGTTCAAACTAAACTCAGCTCACAGTTGAAAAAGCCTCGACAGTAAAAGAACAAGGCAATAAACAAATATGACTGGCGCGGTATTACACAGAGTTCCGCAGTCGAACTCGAGCTTAACTCAAGCTTAAACTTGTCTCTCGTTGGCTAAGGCCCGATTTCTCCTTACTCAGTCTATTAGACATATGCATTAACTGTCAAACAGTCCAATAGACTGTTTTTCATAGAGAGACTGTTCGTCAAATAATAAAGAGAGATTTAAAGCTTAAAGAGAGATTTAAGATCTAAGAGAGTTGGATGAAATTGGCTCTAAACGTAGGTACAATTTAGTTGGAAATCATACATATTGACAGTTTGTGTATGTTAGGTACGGCCGTGGTCGCCGGTTCCGTGTCGAAATCTAATTAACCTGCCAGTTGGTTCAGACACGGTAGATGATGGCGGCCGCGGCTCACTTCATTGCCTTTCATTAGCGACTGGCGTTTCTACGTGTTTCACTAATAAACCTAGTGAACCTAGTGCGGAATAATCTCGTACTTTCTGTGTGAAACTTAATTAATTTTGTTCAACTGTTTTGTAACAAAAAACAGATTTAGGTTTAAAAAAAGGGTTGGTCACCTCTCTGTCTGTATATTTGTTTGTACGCTTATATCTCAAACATCACATATCTTATTTAGCAGTTTATTGTATTATTAATAGCTATTTTCTCTGGACAGATTTTAGCTGTGTAGATATAAATTCCCACACGGACGGAGCTGCATGTGCAGCTAGTATTTTATAACTCTAGTGTTAATAATCACTTAACCCTCTTTTTTTCTTCACACCTACAGTACAGCAAGGCACAACAACCTTCTATACAATAGAAACAGACTGCTAGGCGAGCACTTAGCTACAAGTGACATTAAGTGGCTGGCTTCCCTCCATTAACTCCAACAATTTACATTGCATGTTAAACAGAGGCACGTAGATACGTATAGTTACACAGAGATGTACACAACGCTCAACTAATGCAACTCTAAGATACAGGAAGGGCAGGGCACGCAAATCATGCAATGGATTTATTGATTAAAAATACATTGTGCTAAATTACAGTTTTAACAAAACTCATGGTGTTCACGCCGCGAACCAGTCCGCGGGGCCTGAGAGGGGCGCGCGGGAGAGGGGCGCACGCAGCGCGCAGTACGAGCCCGCGCCGGCCACACACACCGCTACGAACTCCGACGCGAGATCACTTGTACTCGTATATCATAAAATAGCAAACAACAATTAATTACCTATGCAGAAACGCAATAAAAGTTATTCTAATTGTATCACAAAAAAAAAAAAAAAAAAAAAAAAAAACTCCGACGCGAGATCACTTGTACTCGTATATCATAAAATAGCAAACAACAATTAATTACCTATGCAGAAACGCAATAAAGGTTATTCTAATTGTATCACAGAAGCATCTTTAATATTCATCAACCGCACAACGACCACCTCAAGAGCTGCTCGTTAACATCAGCTTCGACATCTGGCGACCGTAAGACCGAACCTCCAAGAAGAATTTGGATATCACAAAGTGCACGACGCCGCCATTTTCTGTAAGCTTGGGTGAGCTATTCGCTTCGCTTGTGCCGCGCTGCATGGCATGCACACCACTCTAGAAGGACGGAACAGGGGAGTTTGGCTTATTATTCTTTTCTATCCATCTATTTCCTTTCCTAGGTACCTATCAATTGTGTGAATGGTGTGTGGTTTTCGTCGTGCGTGCGGCTAGTGCACATGCTTAGGGATTATACACGCGCTTACGTGCATTTTTCTTTGTTTCACAAGTGTTGGTCAGTGGTTTTTTTCTCATAACGTAAAAGGTGTTTCTCATTCTTATTCATTTGCGTACATTGCGTTGCAAGCTTATTGAATTTCTTCCATTGTAAAGTAAATGGTAAATTCATTAAATTACTTGCATAACTTAATAAAGCTTTACAATCATCCGCAATAACCGCAATCCGCAAAAAATACCTACCTACTTGTAACTTCAAGTTTCTTACATAATTATACTAAACGTTTCCAGTGAACGGTTGCCGCGTGGAGCGCGCGTTTGGGCAGGAGCTGTGCTGTGTGCTGCCGAGCTCAGCGTGGTTGGCGTACCCGGTGACTGCTCAGACTTGGTGTAGCGTGTGTCATCTTTAAGTCTGCGTGTTAAACGGACCATTACATCTCTTTTAACGGGTTTGAGTGCACAAGTTAATTTGCCTAACTTCTTTATTTGTCCTAACATCTTTATTTTGTCTTTAAAATGTCTGATCCTAAACCACAGCAGGGCTCTGAGAGGAGAGAAGATAAACGCGTAGATATGAAAGAGTTAATAAGGCAGAGAGGTACATTTAAAATGCGTTTAACTAAATTTAAGGATCATATTGCTATTTTAAATCAAATTAGTTCTTGTGATATTACTAAACAACAAATTAAAGAATTAGGATTACGTTTAGGTAGATTACAAGATCTTTTAACAGAGTTTGATACAATTCAAACGCAAATTGAAATGCTGTCAACAAAGATAGAAGAACAAATTGATGAAAGAGATACCGTAGAATCTCAATTTTATTCTCTTATCTCAGCAGCCCAAGAAATTATTGATTCTCATTCTAGTGGTGATGATTTTAGAAGCGTAGGTGCAAAAACAATTTGCTCGAATCATGACAGTTGTAATAATTTAAATAACATTAAATTACCAACAATAAAACTTCCATCATTTGACGGCAACTACCTCAAATGGTTGGAGTTTAGAGACACCTTTGATTCTATTATTCATTCGAATGAGTCCTTAACTGATATCAATAAGTTTCATTATTTACGATCCTCTTTAGAGGGGACTGCTGTTGTCGTAATCAAGTCAATAGAGTTTACCTCTCAGAATTACAAGATCGCTTGGGAACTACTATGTGAGCGTTACGATAACAAAAAGATCCTGATTAATAACCATTTAAAAGCGTTATTTAATATAGACAGCTTAACACGGGAATCTCATAAAGCACTTCGCTTTATTATTGATCACGTTAGTAAAAACTTAAGAGCCCTTAATTTATTAGGCTTGCCAACAAATTATTGGGATATTTTAATCATTTATTTGGTTACCATTAAATTAGATTCCACTACTTTAAGAAAGTGGGAAGAATATAGAAACAAGTTAACGGATTTACCTTCTTTATCGGAATTTATTCAATATTTACGTGACCGAGCAGACATACTTGAAACGATGCAAGTTACTAAAAACGATAAACCTGATTCTAATAATAAATCCAATAACCAAAAAACAACAAAGGCCTTCGCTACTTCAGCTGGCCGCAAACCTTTTAAAGATCCTGCTTGTCCGGTATGTCATGAAGTTCATCGGATAACAGAATGCATTAAATTCCAAGAAATGAGTTTGGATAGTAGATTGAGTGAAGCCTTAAAGTTACACCTTTGCTTAAATTGTTTACGTAGGGGTCATAATGCTGAGAACTGTCGCCTCGGCACCTGTCAAATCTGTAAACAAAAACATAATACACTATTACATAAAAACTCAGAAACAAATAATGCCTTAGTTACACAGTCTGAGAATAACAATACCTCTAGTGACTCATCGATCGCTAGTACTGTATCCTCTTGCTCTGTCTTTATGAGTAAACAAGTTCTTCTCTGTACTGCTTTAGTAAAACTTAGTAATAGGAAAAATGATAAGACTTACCTTGCCCGGGCTCTCCTGGATGCCGGTAGTCAAGCCTGCTTCATATCTGAAGACATCAAAAATAAATTAGGATTAAATTCTATTAATACACGACCTGTGTGTATTAGTGGGGTTAATAACATGCAATTTAATATAACAGATTGTTGTGAGCTTACCTTAAATTCATTAATAAGTTCTTACAGCACGAATATTAAGTGTTTAGTTATACCTGAAATTATAGGTAACTTACCTAATAGTAATATAAATCCTTTAGCATTAAACATACCTGGGAATATTCAGCTTGCTGATCCCGAATTTCATTGTTCTTCTCAAGTTGATCTGCTGCTTGGTGCTGATATTTTCTTTGATATCATTGCTGCAAAGAAAATAAGATTAGGTGAAAATAAACCTATACTCCAAAGTTCTAAACTAGGTTGGTTAGTAGCTGGGCCAATAGGTAGTTTAGATCATAATGAACAAAAGAACAAGTTACATTGTAATTTTACTAAGGAAATAAATAAAAACCTTACCAAGTTCTGGGAACTTGAAGAACTTCCTTCTTCAAGTGCTTCTTACTCTGAAAATGATCACATTTGCGAAAAGCATTTTATAGAAAATACTACACGTTTAGAGGATGGGAGATTTAATGTTAAAATGCCATTTTGTGAATCACCAGAAACATCACTGGGTGATTCCTATAACATGGCCTTAAAACGCTTTCAGAGTCTCGAACGGAAGTTTATTAAAAATCCTACACTTAAAAGGCAATATTGTGAGTTTATTGACGAATACGATACATTAGGACACTTAAGTAAGGTCGATAAACCATTATTTGGGTATTTTATGCCACATCATGCTATTTTTCGCGAAAATAGCGAAACGACCAAGGTCACAGTAGTTTTTGATTGTAGTGCAAAATCTAGGTCCGGAAAATCTCTGAACGACATCCAGTTCATAGGTCCTGTAATTCAGGATGAATTAATAAATATTTTATTCAGATTCCGTCAACACAAATATGTTTTGTCTGGAGACATAACAAAAATGTACCGACAGATTAGAATAGATCCTTCGCAGCGTCACCTGCAATTAATAGTTTGGCGTGATAATGTAGACAAGCCACTAGAAATATTACAGTTAAATACTGTTACATATGGGACAGCGTCTGCCCCATTCTTGAGTACGCGATGCTTGCTACAGTTAGCAAAAGAATGCGATGATAAAATCATATCTGAAATTATACAACATGATTTTTATTATGATGATTTTTTGAGCGGTGCTGATACGGAAAGGGAACTTTCCCATATCTATCATTCAGTTAAAAAGGTACTAGCATCTGCTTGCTTTCCCATTCATAAATTCCGTACAAACTGTCCACAAATATTTGAAGCTGACTGTACCTTGTCACAGTCATTGGACTTAAATAAACAATCAAGTGTATTAGGATTGTTGTGGTTTCCTGAGCATGACCATTTACAGTTCTCAGTTAATTTAGACAAAACTGTTAATGATGTCACGAAACGTTCTATTTTGTCTAATACATGTAAAATCTTTGATCCTTTAGGCATGCTAAGTGCGTGTACTATTAAACTTAAAATCTTATTACAAAAGCTTTGGGTTTTAAAACTAAGTTGGGATGAGTTAGTTCCACAGAATATTAAGAAAACTTGGGAAAGGTTTGTTTCCAATGCCCATATACTAGCTAACATTAGGGTACCTAGACATGTTTTATGTACTAATCCAGTGTGAATAGAACTTCATTGTTTCGTAGATGCATCCCAAGAGGCTTACGGGGCTTGTGTTTATTTACGATCTGTAGATCGTCATAATAATGTACAAGTTATCTTGTTATGTGCAAAGACTCGCGTCGCCCCGCTGAAACCAACCACGATCCCGCGTCTTGAGTTGTGCGGAGCGTTGCTGGGCGCGCGACTAGTCGCTAAGGTGTGTCATTCTCTTAGCTGTACTATCAATCGTAAGATCTTTTGGGCCGACTCGACCGTCGTTCTGGGCTGGATTCGAACACAGCCAAAATTGCTCAAGGCATTTGTTTGCAATAGAGTCAACGAGATTCATGAGTTGACAACTAGGGAATCCTGGAGACATGTACCTACTACTTTAAATCCCGCTGATCTCGCTTCTCGAGGAGTCGATCCAGGTCAACTTCAGGCCTCAACTGTATGGTGGAATGGCCCAGATTTCCTGTTGCAAATTGAAACAAACTGGCCTCTTAATATAAATTCCATAGATTCTTCGAATTTACCTGAAATTAAAACGCCTACCAGCGGTTGTATAACTATGACTAATATTGCACAGTCACCATTAATTAAGTTTAATAATTATTCTAAAATAAATAGATTAAAAAGAATTATAGCTTATGTCTTACGTTTCGTGAATAATTGTAAAAATTATAAAAATAAAATAATAGGTCACTTAAGACTGGAGGAAATAGAAAATTCATTTACTTACCTGATAAAGCTTGCTCAAGGTCAAACTTACCTTTCAGAAATATCTTTACTTAAACAAAATAAAAATCTTAAGCCTAAATCTTACCTGTTACAGTTGTCACCTTTTCTCGACGGCAATGGAGTACTCAGAGTAGGTGGTCGTCTACAGCATGCTGCTTGTAAATTTGATAAAAAGCACCCCATCCTCCTGGATGGTAAGCACTATTTCACTCGGCTCTTGATGGAAGGCGAACACCTACGTCTGCTGCACGCTGGCCCTCAACTGCTTCATAGTTCCTTTCGTGAACAATTCTGGCCTGTAGGAGGCAGAACTTTGGCTCGCAGCATTGTGAGAAGGTGCGTTGTTTGCACACGACTAAGAGGAAAAACTATGGAGCCGCTGATGGGCAATTTACCCGTAGATAGGGTCACACCTTGTCATCCGTTTCAAGTATGTGGCGTTGATTTTGCTGGACCTTTCCTTATTTCTAGTAAGAAAGGAAGGGGTAACCGAATAACAAAATGTTATCTTAACGTTATAGTTTGTTTTTCTACTAAAAGTATTCATTTAGAAATAGTTAGTGACCTTAGCACTAACGCATTTATACTTAGCTTACGTCGTTTTATTGCTAGGAGAGGTAAACCTCATACGATATATTGCGACAATGGCACAAATTTCGTTGGGGCAAATAATGAGTTAGGTAGGTTGCTATTGGCCAGCGTAAATTCTATCTATGACTACACCAATGCTGAAGGCATCAAATTCCTTTTCAATCCTCCATATTCCCCGACTATTGGTGGAATTTGGGAGGCGGGCGTTAAGTCTGCCAAATTTCACCTAAAGCGGATAATGGGCAACGCTAGCCTCACGTACGAGGAATTGGACACATTATTTACACAAATTGAAGCCATCCTCAATTCCCGTCCCCTTTCTCCTCTATCATCCGATCCTACCGACTGTTCCCCGTTAACTCCCGGCCACTTCCTTGTGGGGCGGCCCTTAACATCACTGCCGTCTCCACCTGTCACGTTAAAGGCTCCAGACCGGTTCCAGATGATTGAACAGCTGAGGCAGCATTTTTGGCAGCGCTGGCACCAGGAGTACCTAGCTGAACTGCAGCAGCGGACAAAATGGCGCTTGAGAGACAGAGCTTTGAAGGTGGGAGATTTAGTTATCTTAAAGGAAGAGAACGTGCCACCCCTGAAGTGGAGACTCGGGCGAGTCCAGCAACTTTTTCCTGGGAAGGATGGAGTCTGCAGAGTAGCTGACTTCTACACAGCGAGAGGCACCGTCAGACGTGCTCTGAACAGAACCTGTTTCCTACCCACGACGGAAGAGCTTGAAAGCAGGAGCTTTCAAGGGGGGGAAGATGTTCACGCCGCGAACCAGTCCGCGGGGCCTGAGAGGGGCGCGCGGGAGAGGGGCGCACGCAGCGCGCAGTACGAGCCCGCGCCGGCCACACACACCGCTACGAACTCCGACGCGAGATCACTTGTACTCGTATATCATAAAATAGCAAACAACAATTAATTACCTATGCAGAAACGCAATAAAAGTTATTCTAATTGTATCACAGAAGCATCTTTAATATTCATCAACCGCACAACGACCACCTCAAGAGCTGCTCGTTAACATCAGCTTCGACACATGGGTTTTTTAATTTTCTTAAAAGTGGGTATTGACATTAAACATCTCTGGCTGACCCTGGGAAGGCGTGATGTGTTGTGGATGTATGTCTCCAAAAACGCTCTTTGTTTTAGTTTTTAACAGCAGCTTCGAACAACAACAGAAACCAATGATTATAACGCATTTTTTATTTGCCGAAAGCCGATATTTGCGCGGCGGCTATACTCCGGTAGCGGGAGAAACTGCCAATTTGCAGTTTGATGACACGACAAAGGGTCGGAACGCGCGTGTGGTCCCTAACTCCGAATGTCCGAACACACGATACCGTATACCGGTCTAATCTAACTCAATTCCATGGCTGAGCCCAATTTGCCAACAAAGATCTTTGGACACTATTGCTTTTTGGATTTTACGATCAGATTTTCAGCATTGTTCAGTGCTTACACCGGCCCGTGTATTCGATTAGCGTTTTGTGAAAATACTGCGATGCGAGCATGGCTATAGATAATACCTAGTAACTACAATCTTTATGTACACTAGTACTGTAGGAACTGTGCAATCTCGGTTCCCGAAATAAGGGTTCATCTTTTTTGCCCTCGATGGCGACAATGTCTACCAACGTGTTTATTCAAATAAGTATCAATTAATTTGTGAACACAAATTAATGGGATATCCATTTGTCAGCTCATCGTTTATTTCGTTTGTTTTATTCGCAAACAACAATTTCCATCGATTCTGGCATTCAGAAGGGATTAGTAGATAATGTTATTTAGAGAGAACAGTTTCCGCGATCGTTGGCCAATGCATAAATTATGCAATTGCTTTGTGCATAATTAGTGAACACATCAATGGTATTAGTGTTTATGGGTAACTGGTTCATAAACAACACACAATTTATACTGCAAATACCAAATACTAACGTTAAGTTTTATTACAGCTGAACAGTTTAATACGACATTTGAACAATACATAAACCATGTAATTCCAAGTTGTTCGCTCGCTAACAATTTCCGCTACTTCTTTGCCGCCAACATACGAGGAAATTAAAGCTCGCCAGACGTTCGCTGGCCAGACAATTGTGTTACAGAACGTTGATTCGACCAACAAATCAATTTTATACAACCGAGACTTTTAATTGGACGATAAAGCGAATAAATTGGAAGAAATAATTTCGTTTGAGGTCGATCGGGTGGGTTTCTTCATTTCTTGTTGCTAGGCAACGGGGGTGACAACACGGTCCGCCGGAGGCACGTCGCGACGTAGGGTGATGTGGCTTATCAGATAATTGACTGCAACTAGTGGTGACGCGAGAGGAATTGCACGGAATGCTCCCCCGTCGAGTTAGCGATCTTATTTGTGTCACGTACGGAATTGATGATCACTCGATATGTAAATTGACTTAGTTCTCAAATAACAAGGTTATTTAGGTATGTTATGTAACAACGGGATAACACATCAAAGTAACTGTAGATATCAAAGTATACTGCTTTATCAACAGATACAATAAAGTATTTATGAATGATACTGGTACAGTTCCAAGAGTTCGTCCCTAGTTTACAAAGAATTGATTATTTTTGTTGATAAAAAAAGCTGCAAGAAATCCGCATGTTCCTTTCAGATAATCTCGTGAAAAATGACATGATATAATACAAGGGTTAATAAATCAGGAGGATCTTGACATTCATACGTAAGTAAAAAAACTTTGCAACGTTCCCATAAAAAGAATGCTCACTGTTCTATTTAATGTATATTCTGCGCAGTCGTCGAGCCTACCCCAGCCTACCCTGTCATCACCAAATATTTTGACTTGCTGGGCTGTGTGTTAAATCAGATATTTACTTTCATGATATTTTTATGAGGAACCATTTAGGTTTTTTGAGGAAGCCTAAACCTTTATTTATCGTTCGCATTATCATGCCAAATGCAAACGTACAAAGCTACGAAAATGCCAAATTTATTCATGATAATGTTACTTATTTCTGTTAGCATAAAAGTAATCAAACTTCTACACTAATTAGGTTTAAGTTATTGGTGTGTTTCTAAAAGTTAACCTCAGAATGTAGTGATTTGATTGCTAAAAAATCACTGATAGAAAGTTTTTATATGCCTGTCGTTTGCACGGTTCCTGTGGGAATCTCAATGCGGGTGAAACCGCGGGGAGCAGCAAGTAATACAGACTGTGTATTCCATGAAAATTTAACGGTGTATCGTATAACTACAAATTGGCATCCGCATAGCTGTATTACCTACCCAATCAAACATCAGGGGTGAAGGTTAGTAACAAAATCAGCATATCAGAGATATTATAATGACAGCACAAAGCTATGTAAAGCGAGCGAGTTGCCAACTAATATCGGTTCATCATGCATGCGGGAACTTCGCTCATTCCAATAAGTATGGAACTATGGACTGCGGTGAACTAGCAGATCTCAAGTTAATATAATGCGGCAATATCAGAGTTGTTTTTACGGTTTAATAAGAAACTCTCTATAACTCTGTGTTCCGTGCGAAGACAAAAGAAAAATAAACTCTGTGATCTTCATGCCTAACATGATCACCCTAGAAACGGGTTTTTTTCGGTGAAAGAATCCAGAAAATGACAGATTGTAGACAGATTTCTAAAGTAAGTTGTATTCTACTCTCTCTGTCATTTTGTCTATTCTTTCGTCGACAAAACGCGTTTCTATTGTGGTCATGCCACGCGTGCTGAAAGATTCGTTTGGAAAATAGGATAGTCGGATGTCAACATAACAAACTAATAGGTACCTACTGGCTACATTCGATATGCTATCACTCAAAATATTGATCATGGTTGTGAACATTTCGAATTCTACAGATTTGAATATTTTACGAACACAAAAAATGCTACTGTTTCCATGTTTAAATAAGCGTTTTCTATGAATAAAAATAAAGGAATTAAAATAAAATCATCAACAAGTGGCGACAGGTGCCGATACGATACGCGGCACATGTGAACCCACCGTTATTGAAACAATAAAAACTGTTTTTCACAACAAATATTTTACAAAAATAATTGTAAAATCGCCTTTATGCAAACATATTCTAGAATTAAATTCATCTGGCTTTGAATTCGTATGAACTTTGTATGAATTTTTGATAAACGGATTTTCACACGCTGTTACTGTTAGCCTGCATAGCCTAGGCGAAGGACTCTCCCTATGACTTCCAGCTTTTCACACGCATCGAAGTAGAAAGAATAACTAGGTACCTATCAATTTTTGTTTTGGAAAAATAGGGAATGGAATATTGTACAAAAATCAGACAGCAAAGTTTTTTCCCAGTCAACGCAGGGCCATAAAATAGGCATTAACTTATCGAGATAGTTTTTATGAAAGCTCCGCAACACCCGAGAAAAAACGCGAAAATATCGGAGTGGTACACAAAAGCAGCTATAATTCATAGTACATCAGCAGCTACCCAGCAGGGCCCGAGCCCCAGTGTCGGTGCCTCGGGCACACGACGTAATGCACAAAGGGCGCTAAGTGGCAGCGCGGTTCATCGATGAAACAAAGGGAAATATTACCCGGAACACTGCGAAAAATTGAGATATTCTCTCTCAAAGAGGAGTGGCTTGTAAGCCGTAAATGATTTTGTTTACGATTGTACTGTGTTGTGTTGATATTGAAAGCTTCTGGCGGCGTTCGTTAGAAGACGGAAAGTTTTTCTTTTTTGTCATAGCTCATTATTGCTACATTCTTCAACTGATGAACTTTACATACAGTATGTACTTGAGTATGCATTTCGTACGAAATGTCCGTTTATATATGTTAAAATAAGGATATTTCAGGATGTGGTGTGTGAGATTTTGGGAAACTTGAACTTTCGATCTCATTTACCAAATTGTTTGATTACCAATTGCTTTTGCACGCCCACTTCCTTCTTTGCACACACATGCGACTAAACCCTTTTGAGCAACAAATTTACCTACATAATATGT
Organism: Dasypolia templi; assembly: GCA_963555695.1. NCBI lineage: Eukaryota > Metazoa > Arthropoda > Insecta > Lepidoptera > Noctuidae > Dasypolia > Dasypolia templi. The sequence continues at coordinate 10,375,658 of OY743157.1, forward strand.
CGCACACTTCAACACATAACAGTTACAATCAAATCCCAGTAGTCAAACAGGCTACAACCACTAATTGTAAGAGCAGGCAATCAAGCATCAATAGCACGACAATCATACATCAAATACGATTGTGCGTCGTAGTACTACCGACGATTACCGAAGGCATAAAGTGAATGCTTCGGGACGAGCTGAATAACAGCGGAGTATAATTCAATTGTTCCGGCCTGCCGGCCTGTGAAACTATATTCCTCTTGCGTGCTGAACTGCACACAGAAATGACAAACTAATTAAATGCGATACAGGTTGATACATTAACTAGTAATGGCTATTTGTTGTTTAGTAGCTCTTGTGATGTTTATTACGAGGTTATCACAATAATTGTCGTTTTAGAAATAAATGTTTTCGAATTTAAATGAAATATGTTTAAGGAACTTCTTAATTAATAACCTTTGATTAACCTTTTTTTCCTATAACGGATTTCTGTCAATTTTTCTAATTGTTTATTGTATTTTGTTGATCACTAATACAGCATTTGGCAACAAAGACTTCTACAATATTTTCTGCCTTCAGAATCACTAGACAAATAAGGCAGAACCTCTATTGTCACCCGAGATATTTAAACACCGCATTCCGTCAACCACGCACGTACAACAATATCATAATAACGGTCATCCAAATAAAATTGGGAACAAATGAGTGTCACGCAGGGCGATACGCGGGCGCGTCCTATTGGCGCGGGTAACGCCGGGGAGCGAGACAAATAGCACTCATTCCAAGATATTGTCCGTAATGTATCACAAAACGACCAAAACATGTTTATTGAGATTCCACTCAGAAATCGGGGGGATGACGTAGCGTATACGAAACCGCTTTCTATTTACTATTCACTTAAACAAGTCTATTGTTGATATACATTTTTTTGTATTTCCACTTTATTCCGTGTCCTTGATTCAGCTAAAATATTGTGTTACATAAGACACTTCTGTGTTAACGGGAAGTGACGGGATCTAGTCTGCCACCACAAAAGAGAGAAAACACTTAATAGAATAATGAAGATGAATCTAAATCTTAATTTGGAATTGTAAGGCACGTGTCTTACAATTCTTCCAGGAGATTTCAGAGAACTGAATACTATAACAATATTTTTACTGGTCACACATGGAGTGGCTACTCGTAATTAAGGAATTAAGGATCGTAGCAGGTGGCGTTCTGTAGTTTATTTCTGGCCCCATTGAAAAAAGCGTGAGTTTATGTTTGTATTCCTGTGGATTTCATTAACGAAAATTATTCCAATAACCACATTGCAACAAAACTTTCCTTGTTAATAATATTGATACCAGAAAAGTACGTTAATTTGTGAAGACGTACACCAACCAAACATCTAAATTCGAAACAGGAACAGAAATTACACTAGTAGCATACTTTCGCGGCATCATAACCGCTTAAAAAGATAAACATGAAAGGAGGGCGGCAGTATTTGCCACATCAGCAAACAATCGGTCTCGTTAGGACCCAGTTGGGCGCCAATTACAGATCGGTATTGGTCTGATTGTACGGAAAATAACAGCTCGGAAAACAAGATTTATAAAGCGAGTGTATCCATCAACTGTGCCCAAAAAATTGGGGTTATTTCCAACAATGTAGCCCATAAAAATTTGAATTGTGTACTTTGCGGATTTCGGGGCGAAATAAAAGAAAAGTTTCGCGATTCCCATGTGAAGTTTGTTAAGTGATCATAATGGTAGGTACTTTGTGGACGTTTTGTATGCGTGTGGAGTTTTTGACTTTATTTATATCTTCCGTAAATAAGTACTCTACAATGCACAACAATCTTTTATACGAATCCCAACAAAACTTTTCTTTTTATTAGATATTTAGATATGATTTGGCTGGTATATCAAGCCCTTTACTACGTGCAGTCACGAACAGACTACAATGGCTATTCAATTTACTGTCGTGAACTGTAAAGCACTTGCAATGCCTGGAACACAGAAGATAAATGGAAAACACCGACAAAAATACAAATAAGTACCTGCCTAGTTAAATATATGCGCTTAAATCATATTTTGTGAACAATCAACAAATTTAGTTGGATGAGTTCCAACCAAAATTTATTTACAACAAACGAACAAATGATATGGAAATGAGACGCAATCATTTTTCAGCTTCATACAGGCTTAACACAAGCATTTACGAAGTACGCGGTGAACACGTGTTTTTTATAATTTACTTTAAAACCTTTAGTTTTCAGGCACCAAAAATTAAAAACAACATTTTAGGTACGTCTATTTTTATTGCTGATCATCATAATTCAATATCCAACAAGACAAACGATATGGAAATAAAATGCACCCATTTTTCAGCTCCATCCGTCACCGCAGCATTTACAGAGTAGGTACGTTTTGCACCCTATGGAGGTGTAACGAATAATGTCCAATTTACAATTCACGCGTGTCCGTAATGTGATTTATCCGAACCTTTGTGACTGGACCCGACACAGTCCGCATGGATACGTTGCCCTCGACAAAGTATGCTAAATTCATCCGTTATCATTCACTTCGGGATATAAATAATGGAACCGGACACTTTTGACTCCTGAGAACATTATTAATTGAAGACACTTCGAAGTCGTCTGGCAGTTTGTGATGGTAGTATTTAATTGGTGGTAAATATTTAATTGTTTTGAGGCAACCTCGGAATGAAAAAAGTAACATTACACGTAAAGATCCCTAACTAAATTATTCATTGCATTAATACGCTCCCAGTATAAATGTACCTTATGCATAATTCAATTAGGTATACATATTTTATATGTATCACAAAAAAATTTCAATGTCTATTTAGTTTTATACTTGGAAATTGGATTTACAACAGAGCTTAGAGCATATTAATATCTCATTGGTTAACAATATGAAAAGCTCGGCCCAACAGTTTAAAATCGTTTAACTTTTATTTTTCCTCTGAAAAATGGTGTAGTCAATAGTGAATTCCGGTAAGCGGTGTGAACACGGCTGCACCTAGCTACGTGGCACGGCTGCCGGTAGTTCATGTTTAACGTGACAGCTGCTGGTCGCCATTGCCGCTCTCACGGTTAAACACATTCTACCATTTATTATGTACGTCGTACGTGTTCCCCCGGCTTGTTTTTATTTATTTTCGTAGTTTTTAGATTGTGCACCTTAACTAAATATTTTTTCATCTGTAACAAATCTACACCCAAGCAAACGCTGGCTGCTGCCTCAGATCCATAAAATTACAGAATAAAAATGCAGTGTTGACTTTTTAAAATTTGTTATAAGCAAGAAAACATTATGTAGTTGTACCCAGATCCATAAAATTACAGAATAAAAATGCAGTGTTGACTTTTTAAAATTTGTTATAAGCAAGAAAACATTATGTAGTTGTACCTACTTAACCTTTCTATTCAAGGACCTAACAATTTCAAATATGTTCGAGTTTAAATAGAATTAACCCCTCACAAAGGATCATAGCTTAGATCCTGAAATAGAATTCTAAAATAGCGTATTTCATGCACGATACTCGTACAAACAACGATATAGTGAATATAATGTTTCATTACATTCTTCAGACGTTCGACGTTCCTAAATCGAGTTGAGTAAATGTTGTTACGCCTCGTTTCTCTAACTAAATAAGCATTCACTTCTCGAAAGGAAAACAGAACTTCGTAAATAAATTTTTAGGTAAATATGACTATGAGAAAATTGTAATACATCGCGAAGATAAAATCCAGATGGCTGCAAAATGCTTTGCGAAAATGAACAAAGTGCTCAAAACTCATCGGCGAAATATTGAATTCGAATTGAAATGATCTTTATGAATACTCAATTGCTTCAAATAATCAGAGAATTTATTATGCAGGAATATATATCGAATGTCTATCTATTGGCAGATTGTTTGAATCTATGCAGGTATTGGCAATACCATTAAAATTCATGGTTGTGAAAACAGACTTCGTCAATACAAATGTTTGTTGGGAAACGTCAACGTTGGATTGGTATTTTTTGTGTACTATTAATTTTATGAATGTTGGTAACGCACATACAGTAACATATACAACCGGAACATTACACTACATTACATTGGTTACTAATGCCATTACCGTAATGTTGGTGGCTCAGTGAGCAGAAACACATTGCTGTGACTCTTGGAATTAAATGTCGAGCGTGGTGAGCTTACAGATAGCGTAGCGAATACTGACAGTTTGTTTACTGCAATAGTCGAGACATAGCTTTGGTAATCTAATACTACATAAAAGTTACATGTAACTTTAACATGAATATGAAAAAACAATGTGAGCTTACTATTCTTAAATTACGTGCAAGTGGTTCAATGACAAAAAAAATTGTGACTAGTAAACTCATAAGGAATATCATTACTTCACATTTGAGTGACTATTTGATACACTTGAATCCTTTTCCGTGTCACCAACGTAATCGCTATTATTCATAGTTCATTTTGACGCTCGTAAGTATTTGAACAATAATAATTAACACGGAAAGAAAATAAACAATACAGGGAATAAACAACATATTTATAGACGACAATGAAATATGAATGGAAAAAAAAAGAAAAGATGAAACCAATAATAAATGAATAAACCATGTTTCAACAAGGTTATGGTAGTCGGTAAGAACAACGTAGGCCAGTCTTGTGACCCGACTTCCGTGTAAGAAACGATAGGAATTCGATTTAGACCCTCGCGCTCAACGTCCTTCCTGAATGTAAAGCGAGGGTGAGTTCGTGTCCCACTAAGTCTATTTTTAAATTATAGTAAAATTGACATTGTTTTGCCTCTCACGATCGTTGATTGGGTTGGTTTGGATTTTCGAAGGAAAATTACCCAAAAATTGCTTTTCTGTACCTATATCTTTACTTTGGGCCTTGCCCATATTCAGCTGTGAATTCTACGAAGCCTAATAGCGTATGAATTAAAAGAGGACCCTCATTACCTGTGTCTAACGACTAACTCGGGGACGCACGGGCGGAAATCTATACTTATATTCAAACTCAAACTCAAAGCATTTATTTCAAATAAGCCAATTACAGGCACTTTTGAATTGTCAAGGGGTCGGTCTGTCAGAAATATGAAGCTAGTTGCCCATTCCAAAACTAAAGTAGGTATCTACGGAGAAGAACGGGCAAGAAACTCCATGGACACTCTTTTAAACAATATGGTTACAGAAAACTTGTTACATCAGTCTTGTAGAAACTTATTTATAAGGAAACCGTGACTGACTGACTGGGTGATCTATCAACGCATAGCTCAAACCACTGAACGGATGGCACACAGAAAGTTATTATGACGTAGGCATCCAATGGGAAGGGGTTTTTGAAAATTCGACCTTTATGGGGGTGAGAAGGGGGGATTTTGTTTATATGAAAAAAGTTATTTCTTGACTTAATAAACTTGAAACTTGGCACGTACATATATCTAAGTAAATGATGACGCCCTGGGCCGGGCGGAGGGGTCTGTCAAACTCTTATTGACCAAGAACCACCCCGGTGTTCCATCTCACAGCTACGTGGGGTTCGCGAGAACATACGATTCTACCGCAATCCCGACTGGTTATTAAATTTAAAGGTCACGATTTTATAAAAACCCTGATACACGTTATTCTGTCATTTTAAGTATAAGCTAGTATGATATAAAAAGGATGATGAGCTATATTATAAAACTACCCGTCCATTTTGAAAACGTTTAAGTTTTTTTAACTGAAAATTATGGTAATCATATTTCTCTTAAACTTTCGAATACATCAGAAAAAATACTTTTTAGCAGCACCACATATTGTGTTTTTTTGTATACCTACGTCTATAACTTTAATAGCTGTTATACATGCCAGAAACGGGTTTGTCGAGTCATCAACATGAATAAGAAATTAATCACCCATAGATTGAGTATCATTAAACTATTCATTAATTAACCAAACAAACATAATTACAGCCAGAATACTCAACAAACAATCGACCGAATAGTTCCTTTAATTATAATGGCTTGACGAAGGCTACTTATGACGTGATACAACTCATGCAAATGCGATATACACCACAAATACTAATTACTCAACGGTCCTCTATGATTGGCTCATATGTAATTTACTCAAGCCTTCGAACCGCTATATGTTTCCGATTAATACCCGGGTGGCGGTATGAAGTAAATCTTATTTAATATCTTAGTTTAATAATGTGTACCTATAGAGGTTCGCGTGCAAGGGTTCGGTCGGGAAAATATGGGACAGAATAATATGTATTCTCTCGGTATGTCAGAAATATTGTGAGAGGTCTTCAGAAAAGTAATTATTAGTAGTAAAAATACACATTTCAGTAGACTCATCATGATTACAGAAAATCACGCGTTATTGCTATCTAATTTTAGGTCCTTTCGTATGAAAATGACATTTAATATGGAAAAAGCAAAACGATTTTTATAAATGAAGTTATATATTTAATCAATCAAAGAATGTACCATATGCAATTTCGCCATTTTATAGGTAGTTCATTGATTCATTTGCTGAAAAAACTGTGGGAGCGAGGATCAATAAAAACTTTGAAGGCGGTTTTGACTGCCTCATCGTAATTGTTTATTTTTCCTTGCAAGAAATGGTCACAATTCAGGAAAAAGTGGTAATCTGTTGGAGTAAGTTCCGGGGAGTATGGTGTGGTCTAGCGTTGTCCTGAAGCAGCAGCGAGCCAAAGATATTGACCAGTCTCGGTTGTTTACCGGCTAGCTTTCCATCATGGTTTGCAATTGTTGACAATAAAGATCCGCCGTAATCGTCTGGCCTGATCTTACAAAGCTGTAGTGGATGACACCAGACACAGTACCTTTTCTGAGTCAAGTTTCGCTTCTGGCAGGATTTGGCCGATTCTCCTGGGTTCAACCATTGTGATGAGCGTTTCCAATTATCGTACAGTCCACTTTTCATTACAAGTAACGATACGATTCAAAATCCCCTCGTTATTGTGACGGTTGAGTAATGTAACGCAGCACTCGACGCGTGTTTGTTGGTATGCTTCACTCAACTCATGCGGTATTTACCCATTTTTCGAGTTTTTTTTTCCTTTTTCCAATTTGTTTCAAGTAAATTAAAACTATTTTATTACTCAAACCTAACTATGACGTGGTTTGTGATGAATCTGATTTTTTGTGTCTCCGGCCGTCCTCGGTGTTTGTTCTGTAGGTCATAATTTCCAGTACGAAAACGTGGGAACCAAAAACGTACCGTGTTTTCTTTTATTAGCTTTCCCATGACAATCATTAATCTTTCGAGCTGTTTCTGCAGCGCCGGTGCTTTTTTTTTTTTTTTTTTTGGGTGGGAAATCATCAAAAATGACTTCTCCCGCTCTGGGTGGAGCGGGAGGGCGTGTCAGACTTTTACTGACTAAAACCCACCCGTGTTCCTTCAGTTGCCTGTGCCAGGGCCACGGTTTTCTCTGTGGAATAACCCGCGACCCTGAGGCGTCGGCCCTATCGGACCCCGTCATTTTGTGCTGACATCTCTTTGAGGCGCGCGTGGAACACAACGCGCCGTCGACCCGGGCCTGGTCCTTACGGGACGGCGAGCTACCCATGGCTCGCCGTACGCAAGCCCGCGCCTACGGTGGCCGGGAATCTGCTTGCGATTCCCGACGCCCAGGGCGTCTCCTGCGGCGACTAGGGGCGTGAGGGCGCAAGGCTCTCTCCCTCACGCGCTCCGCCTCCTCCTTTGCGAGCATTACTGCTTCGCAGAAGGAGGTGACGGCTTTCCATTCCCTCTCGCTCCGTACCATGGCCTGGACCAGGGCCGGACGCGAGAGATCTCCGCCGCCAATCGCCTCCGCGAGGACACTGCGGTGCTCCGCCCAAGCTGGGCATACCTCTACCGTATGCTCCACCGTGTCCTCCGGGCGATCCACACAATGGTGACACCCGGGCGTTTCCTCCCGCCTTATGCGAAACAGGAACCTCCCGAAACAACCGTGTCCGGTGAGGACCTGTGTCAGGCGGAAGGTGAGGACGCCGTGGCGCCTCTCCAACCACTCCTCAAAGAGGGGACTTACCGCCGCTATTGTGGCGTGCCCAGCACTGGGTTGCGACAATCGCACCCTCCATGTCGCCATGAGATCCCGCCGGAGCTCTGTCCGCTGTACCGTGATTTGTCGCGGCAGCGGAGTTACACCCCGGCGTTTTGCCTCCTCGCGCCACTCCCATACGTGCGCGAGGGCTTTTGCCTCCAGATCCCATGGCGGCAATCCGGCAAGGAGGCTCGCCGCCTCGCATGAGACCGTGCGGTATCCCCGGACCAGCCGGATGGCCATGACCCTTTGGGACGCGTTCAACCTGCGGGCCGGTCGGCGCCTCAAAGAACGCGCCCACACTGGTGCCCCGTAAAGGGCCATGGACCGCACGACTCCCGCGTAGAGCCTCCGGCAGGAGGCGTTTGGACCCCCTAGATTGGGCAGGAGCCGCCTCAAGGCAGCCCCAGCCCGTTCCAGTCTGGGAGCCAAACGTAGGAAATGCTCCACGAAGTTCCACCGGCTGTCGAGGACGAGTCCCAGGTACTTTATCGTCGACTCGACACCGATGTGAAGCCCTCCCGCCGTTATCTGGGAACCCGACAGTGGCGCGTTCCGAGGACCATGAAAACACATGGCCTCGGACTTGTGCAGGGCCACTTCGAGTCCCAACTGCCGGATCCTATCGACGATTGTCGCAACCCCGAGTGTCGCTTGTTCGGCCGCCTCCTGGTGCGACCTCCCCTGTGCCAGGACCAGCGTGTCGTCAGCGTAGCACACCACGCTGACGCCATTCGGGAGGTCGGCGCGCAGCACCCAGTCGTAACCGATATCCCACAGAAGCGGCCCCAGGACCGATCCCTGTGGGACACCGCACGACATCTCTCGCCGGTTCCACTCTCCCCGGTGACCGGGGTAGATGACAGCCCTGTCCGTCAAATAGGCCTCGACCACACGACAGAGGTAGGTCGGCATCCGGTGATACCGCAATGCCTCCCTGATGCAACTCCAGGGCAGGGTGTTGAAGGCATTGGCGATGTCTAGAGACACCGCCAAGACGACCCCACCCCGGGCAACAGCATCCCCCGTCGTGAGGGCTCGCACGCGCATGATTGCGTCCACCGTAGAGCGCCCCCTGCGGAAACCAAACTGGCTCTCCGCCAAATCCGGCCACACCCGCACCAGCCGCCCGACGAGGCGGTTTACAATTACTCTTTCAAAGAGCTTGCCCACCTCGTCGAGCAGCACGATGGGCCGGTAAGCGGACGGAGAGTCCGCAGGGCGCCCCGGCTTCTTAATGAGGACCAGTTTCCCCGTCTTCCAGCGAAGTGGGAACAGGCCCTCCTCCAAGCATGCGCTTAGGAGCCCCATAAGTCGAGGCCCGAGAGCCTCCATGGCCAGAACCCAGGCTCTTCCAGGTAAGCCGTCGGGTCCTGGGGCGGTATTTTTGGCACTAAGCCTATGTACCGCCACTCTCAGCTCTACCTCGGTCACCTCCGAAGCATCGTCGTCGTCGTCGGCAGTGTGGTCCGCATCCGGCACCGCAGTAGGCGGAGTCATGGGCGGGGGAGTATGCTACCCCCGCGAAGGGAACAAAGTGCTCACCACCTCCTCCATGAGCTGGGGCCGGAGACTCTGCGTCAGTGGGGGAGCCCATGGGCGGAGTTTATCCCGCACCATTCTGTAGGGGCGTCCCCACGGGTCCCTGTTCAGAGTCTCCAGCGACTCCTCGCGGGCCAGGGCCCTGGCCCGCAGGATCTCCGCTTGGAGGGCGGTCTTCGCCGCTCTGTACCCCTCGTACAGCTCCGCCTGAATGGCTTACGTATTCGGAGGGCGAATACGTAGCCTGCGGTGCCTGGTGAACAGGTGTCGCGCAGCCACGCACGACTTGCGCAAAGCCGTCAGCTCCGGCGACCACCAGCACACCTGGCGCCAAGAACGTCCGGGCTGGACCCGGGGCATTGCCACGTCACATATTTCGGACATGGCCTCCCGGAACCACTCCGCCTCGTCGTTGATGTCAGCAGGCCTGTCCGGTGGTGACACCCAGGCCTGCACGATCGAGGCTTCCAGGAGGAGCTCCCGGTCCAGCTGCTTTAGCGCCCACCGCGGACCACTCGGGGCCTGTCGGACCGGCGCGCTCGAGGTCTGGGCGGAGACGTCGAACCGGATGTACCGGTGGTCGGAATAGGTCTCCACCCCCTCCATGACGCGCCAGTCAATGACGTGCGGCGACAGAGCGGGGCTGGCGAACGAAATGTCCACCACTGATTCACCCCGCATACGCACACACGTTGGGACAGAACCCCGGTTTAGGACGACCAGGCCTGTCTCCAGAGCCCAGTCTTCCACCATCCTGCCCCGCGTGTCCGTGAGCCGGGAACCCCAAGCCAAGTTCTTGGCATTGAAGTCCCCGAGGACGAGCACGGGGAGGGAACGAAATCCGACGACGACGACTCTCAACTCCGCTAGGGAGTTGTGGAACTCGGCGAGAGTTCGGTTCGGAGAGAAGTACACCCCTACCACGACTATCTCCCCGAACCGTGCTGCCACGCAACCCCGTCCCCTCTTGACGGCCTCGAGGGACAGGGTACCGGCGGCGGCCGACGAAATTAGGGCCACTGAGCCGCTCAGGTCCTCCACCCAGTCATCCCTGGGCGGGACAAAGTACGGCTCAGCGACCACGGCGATGTTAATCGACCACTGCGCCATGCTCTGGAGCAACAGATCCTGAGCAGAGGCGCAGTGGTTGATGTTCGCCTGGAGGAGGCGTAATGGGGCCATTACTGACACTCCATATCAGCCCCCTCCCGAGCCTCCTGTGGAGGCCCTGCCACTATGGTTGCGGCGGCGACGACGGTGGAGGCGGCAACGGCGGCGGCAGTAGCGGCGGATGCAGCCTTGACGGCGGTGGCAGTGGGCTTACCCCTGCCCCTGCCCCTGGCTTTGGCGGGTGGAGCGCAGACCTTACTCCCAACTCGGTGATCGGCCGGCTTGCCAGCTGCCGCACATATAAAGCAGTGCGGCGCGGCCTTGTGACCGGGCTGACCACAGCGGAAGCAGTGACCGCTGCGGTCCACCTCCGAGGCGCATTGCACTCCCACGTGGTTGCCCACTTGGCAGCGGAAGCACCTCAGAGGTCTGGGTTCCAGCAGTTTGACCAGCGCGGAGACCCAGCCCACCAGGAGCCTTCGGCCCTCCCCGGCAATTTTTTGGGCCGCCGTTACGGGGCAGCTCACCGTAATGGATTGCATCCCCGTGAAGTCAGGACGAATGGTGCCCGCCCTTACCTGCTGGGCAGAGCACCCCCCCGTCCTAACAACGGCAGCCACGACCTCTTCCTCCGTCACGGAGTCGTCCAGGCCCAGTATACGCATGTCAGCGCACTTGGTGGGCCTGGATACTCGGACCTCGTCCGCATTCAGGGACGCGCTTTTCAGCTAGAGCGTCTGCGGTCGGGCCGCTGGCCGCACCGGGGACCTCCAGCATCCGGGCCCCAGTCGCAGTGACCCTTAACCGAAGGCCATTGGTGACGCCGATCTCCTGGAGGTTCACCACCGTCCTCGCCTTGCCGAGCACCTCGCGGTAGGTCATGCCCTTCTTTTCCGCTTCCGGCTGTAGTGTGATAACTACAGCTGCGGACTTCGGGGCACGGAGCCTAGCCGCGACGTTTCGCTCCTTGCGCCGCTGCCGCCTCTGCCTTCTTCTGGCCGCCCTTGCTGCCTTACCCACCTTCCCCTTCTCCCCGACAATTTGCCATTCGGCGTCGGCCGGAGGAGATTTAGAAGGCGGTTTAGAAGGCGGGGGTGGCCGTCTCTCCGTCACGGCTGGGGCCTTCGCCGTCTGTGCAGTCACTCCACCTTTCCTGGTCTGGAGCGACGCAGGTTTCGCCAGGGGCGGGCCCGCCACGGCCCCACCATGGGTCCGCCCCAAGGATCCTGGTTTGGCCGCGGTGGCGGCATACGACGCCGCCTTTCGCTGGCCCGAGGCCGAATGGCTCGCCGCCAGCGGAGGGCGCAGGACAATAGCCTCCAGAGTGGAGAACCGACTCTGAAAGGCAGCCAGCTCATGCCGCACCAGGGTCAAAACCCGGTCCTCGGCAGACACGGGCTGGCCTTGCCCATGCTGCGCCCTTCCTGTTACCGCCTCCCGGTGGCCAGCTCCTTGAACGTTTGCCAGGTCTGCTCGGAGCTCCACATTCTCTTTTCGGAGACGCTCCATGGCGGCTGTCAAGCGGGCGACCTCCGCCCGCATCTCGGACATGCCGTCCGGCGAAGGCCCGCAATGAATGGCCTCCGCTGCCTCTATAATGGAGGCCGTGGCTGCAGATATGGCCTTGTCTTTTGAGGACTGAGTCCTCTTCAATGCCACACCCTTTATCGCGGCAACCACGACCTCCGCAAACCTGGCCGCTTGCTCAGTCTTTGAGCCGCCAGCAGCATCCCGTCCACCACCTGACGACTCCGACAGGGCCACCCTACGGCCGTCCACTTCAGTGTGGCGCCCCTCCGTGGCGAGACTCACGGCTCGCTGGGCTGGCTCGGCCGGACTGGCCTCCCTGCCCTCCTGGGTGGTGAGCTCTCCGCCTCTTTTTTTCGGCCCACAGCGTCGACCGATTTTTCGGGCCGAGGCCATCCCGCCATCCGAGTGTGACCCCTGGCCATCCCTCGGTTTGGGCCGCTTCAGGAAGAACCGTTTGTTCTTCCCAACAGCGCCCACCACTACGCGCTCCGGGCTCTTAAATGAGCCCGGAGCGCCAGATGCCGCGTCAGACTCTGACCGCGCATCACTCGACGAGCCTCCTCGGCTCGGAAGACATTTGTTGCCCCCCCCAGAATACGAATGGGGGCTTGACGTTCCCGAAGGGAACGTGGCGGATTCTCCGGCTGCTGCGCAGCCGGTACCGCCCTGGGGTAGTTTTTCTACATCTGTCTTATTAATTTTTTGTGTTCCTTTGAAGGGTGTGGTCCCTATTTCCCCTGATAACCCTCCCCAGCGCTAGTGACCGGATTCCCTCCGGCCATTCATCCCCTCGGCACGCTCGACCTTGGGATTGAGGTAATTTTTTAAAGAGGTTGTCTTCCTCTCCCCTCCCCACTCGACGCCCACAAAACTCACCCTCTGCAAACAGAGGGGGTGTGGACGGAGATGGCCACCAGACCTGTCCCGAAGACGGACTGGCCGCCCCAACCCTAGCCCGGTTCCCTTCATCGACCATTATAAATGATCGATGATTGGAACCATGACCCTTCCCCGTTTGTTGAAGATTGGCCGCCAACCCCAACTGTCCACCAAAAGCAGGTGGACAGTTGGAGCTGACGTTGCCCAGGGTGCGCCGCGTGGAGGCTCCTCAACATGCGACCCCGCAGCGCCGGTGCTACGGTGGAACTCGTATTCTTAAATAATGCAATATTTTAAGTTTTTCTTATTGTGAACAGAACAAAGTCAAAGAAAAATCATTTGACGCGAAAACAAATGAATCACTAAATTCGAAACACAAATAAACAAGCTTTGGCTAAGGCCGCTTGCCAGAACCAATAAAAAAAAAGCCTAAGTTTGAAATAAATTTGAATTTGGAATTCACCGAACGCCAGATATTCGAGATCGAAGTGGCCAGTTCGACAAAACGCCAATTTCTTAAATAAAAGATCATATAAAATCATACTCAGATAAAAGTGTTATAACGAGTTTCCTTTTTGCTTGTTATCACATAAAAGGAAACTGATTCTATTTCTGAACATCTTGTATCGACTGTGTAGGTGTAGAACCTTTATTGAAGTTCCCGTATTTCTTATACCAATGTTTATTGTTTCTATCTATAAATATTAAGAGGATGTTATGATTGCAAACCGCTCCGAAAAAGTTTTATTCTGTCATTTTCAGCAATAACTGTAAGCACAAATGGCATTTTCAATTAAATCCGTTTGCTGATTTCAATTCAATTAAACTACCTCCATAATTTACTCCGGATAATCTAGCTGTGTTTCCTAGTAACATAAATAACACTGTGAAATCCAGTCGGATGAAACCATGAGAATAAATATTGAGCGCCGAGAGACAAACATGTTTACAAGATGTTTGATTCGCTGAGAAAAGGCAAGTGAAACGAAATTGAAGTTATTGTGACTCCGTATTGTTATTCTCGTTCTGTGAATGCAGCAGATAAATTTCTCTTCATCGTTTATTTTGCGGCTGACGAGGAACTTGTGTTTTCAGGCAATTTAAGTTGTTCGGCTGACTCGCGGGCCGCTACGCCGCTACGTATCTCGTAACAACGCTACGGCACATCGCTACGGGCTACGATACGCTAGTTGTGCGCGCCATTATATTCGCAAACTTTTAAGTCGGAGTTGTTGTTTATTAAAGGCACTTTAAGATACGGACCCATGTTGTGGATGAGACGCTCCTTTAGTGTAGCATGCGTGTCTGCTCAGATATTCGAATAGGAACTACTTTTCTTATAACTGAGGCCGCTTAATTACTGTTCTACTTTTAACCACGTTATATTTATGGTTCGTTTTAATTTAGGTATTGGATATCTTGTACGTACCTTAACACAAATTGAATGTCCATGTAAGAATGACTGACTCTTTAAAAAAAAACAGTATTCGCCAACCAACTCGTGACTTACTTAGGGACTTGGAGCTTGGACTACCCAAGCGATTTAAAGTAAAAAGAGAAACAATTGGTAGTAAACTTTATTCCAGTACATTTTGTAGTTCAATGTGACTTGAAAATATTTTCATTTGTTGCTCGGCTGTGGCCACGTAATAGCGTTCTTTGTCGCGGAATTAGCAATCAGCCGACGGCACTCCGCAGCCGCTGGAAAAAACAAGCCTCCGAGCTTTTTCTTAATTGCTTCGCAGATAAGCTTTACACCGCAGCCCGCGCTCAGAAATTACTAATATTTATCTAACGGCTCTACCAAATGAAAACATGAAAAATGCGAACCCTTTCTCGCGAAATGGCTTACTCTACTTGCCATACGCTCAACTAAAATTAACTTCTATTACCGACTCAAAGTGTTTAAAAAACATTAAAGCGACCGCCGGAATCCTTTAACCACCGCATCTCGTTATAAAGAAGTAAAACTTTACGTTCTTCTTCTTGGAAAAAAAAAAGAAGACGGTCGAAGTTTTCCACTTTATCGGCGATAAAATGAACTTCGCTTAAGGACTGAATTGTATTTGGAACTTGTTAATTCCCGTCCCAGCGCAGTTACTTAAGTAAGTCTTTCATTAGCGCTCGTCACGTGAGTGGAATTATAAACCGCGGAGTTTTAAAGGTTGGCAAAAAATTCAAAAGACAATGATAGCGTCGCCGTCCATCCGCAATTCGCAAACCCTTCCTTAGCTCGTCTCCTCTGAATACAAATTGAACTCCGCTACCTAACAACTTTTTATTAACCGTAACCATTCACCATCACATTTTTGGCCGAAGTTACTTCTATTGCGGTCTACTTCGGCCTCTCTGTTGTTTTAGAATCGTAAAGCAATTCCATTTGAACTCGTAATTTTATTATTTCTATGTTTTCTGTAGCGGCAGCAAAATAAAATGGAAATACATTTGCCCGCCATTTAAATTACATCAAAATATATTTGAAGCGATTGGACATCGTTACAACTTAATGTGCTGAAATTATCTGCATCTGTTACAGTAGACTGTAAACGTTAAAGCTTAAAATTATTCTCAACGGTCTGTCTCGTCTCAGCTATACCATAAACAGAATATATTTAGCCTACATTTTAAAATAAATGAAGTCGAACTGAAGATAGTTCCACTTTGTTTATTCGAAAATGTTACACCACATTCCACAATTAAGCGAAATAGTTTTCCCTCAAAAAGGCAAATCTATAGGTGTTCAGTGAATACGTATGTCGAGGGGTGCTACAGCGGTTACAAAAAGAACCTACGTCTGTCAGGCGCGACGGGTAGCTCTGTAGGACAATGAAAAACACTTTCACCCCGCCGCGTGTGAATGCAAAATAGGGTAAAACTTTGCTTTACTGTCTACATACGCACTGAGCTACCAATGTAAAGATATTTTATACGAACCCCGCACTCGTTTATTAAATAAAGAAAGTTGCGTAAACCACTTTATTAGCGACACCGCAGAAATAAATATGAAACATATGAAAAAGGGACGAAACAAACGAAAACCTCCAAACTTTTATCTGTTCGGCTTGTTGATTTCCTTTGTATATTACATTGACGACTCTACGTGTATATAACCGCGGATTCCTTGAATATCGAGTTCACTTCTTAAACAAATGGTTGGATATATTTCGCAGAGAGAGGAAACAAACATACGAGTACCTACCTCTAAAGCGAGGGTAGTCTGGAGTATTGTAGTGCCATCTGCAATTATTCAGATTGAACTGCGGGTTTCAATACTATTAATCCTTCCAAGAATCCATTAATATTAATGGAAGTGAAGCTCCAATGAAAAATGTTAACGTTTGTAGCTGTTTTCATTCAAATGGAAACAAAGGATTATCATTACAGAATGTCAAGGAAAGATCTTTACGTTTGCACGATCATTTTCTTTGAGCAAACCCTTTGAGTAAATCAAGGAAACTTTAATAAAATGGCGGCTATAACAATTACCTAGTGGTGCAATGAGTCGGCTATGTTCTGGCAGACATATTTGCTCGTTTAAATTCATGGTATCCTGCACCCGCAAATAGTTAGCGAAGTTTGAATGACAGTAACGGGTGAGGTAAGGTATGAAATCACTGTTCATTTGAAAAGCGGGAGAGCTGTCTGAGCCACCCTCGTCTCCGCGATGGAGGCATTTCCGATGGCTATTATAGATACAAAGTCGAGTCGTTGCGGACTAAATACCATATAACAAGATTAAAAGTAATCCTACCTAAAATCATAGAAGTTGCTAATAAAATATGTACCTATATATGTGACGCTGTCATAAAGAAAATTTTCCATGTATCAGTTTTGGGGCCCATTCAGCACTACTTATAATTGTAACCCTTCTGTGGAACGAAAAGGGTGACACAAAAAACACACTGATATTTTTAACAAAGGTTTGTGTGCAGATTTTTGCTGTGGCTGAAAACAAACATCCGAAAATAAAGACCGTCCTGTGACACCCATGTCAAAAATAAACCTGTGTCAAAATCAATAAAATACGCCACATTAATACTCCTTGATCCAAAACGCTCCTAATTTATTATTTTGGCAGCAGCACACGAGCGCTAATACTTCATATTAGGACCAATGAGCTAATCTCATACGAACTCGACTCGAAAATGCGTCTCACTTGCCAAAATACGATATCCGGACGATCGTAATCGTTGATTTTGTCTATTATTACAAGTTGGCCGGAATGAAAAATATTTAATCCTTTATTCAACAAAGCCTGGTTTATACACAGTCATGGGGTCTCAACTCGAACAAATTATAATTAGTCTTGAAGAAAAATCATTGATGACAGCATAGGTAACCATTATGAAATTAACAATCATTTTAATGCGATATATGGCAGACTTTTGGCTGAATTGTAATTGGTAAAAGTCAAAACTTCCTTGTTTAGTTTTGATTTCCACTCATAAAGCACAAACAAATGACGCCTTTAACTTCAATTCGAAATGATTAAAGTAGCCATCTGTTAATCATTTTGTTTAGAACTTTTTGCAATAGATGGCGTTTTACTCAATTGGTCCTGTCTTTACAGTTTCCAATATTGTTACTTATTTAAATCGAACAACTTTTTTTTTACGGTTAAATATAAAAGAAATCTAATACATAGCATGTTTTTCTGAACCCGGAACTATAAAAGATTGCACGAAACGTTTTAAAAGTAGGTCAACTCCTAGATGGCGTTGTAAAATAGTCTCTGGCAATTAGTGAGTCGCTGATGCTGCCATCTGTTTAAAAATTAGACGAAGAAAAATTGCCAGCTCAATAGCTGGAGGGAGGTATCATTTCTTTGTATGGGATTGGGTATTTGTACGTAGTATTATATTATCTGTGACACAGTCAATTTGGACTACAATATTATATCAAATGTAAAAGAATTCGCAAAGAGAGAAATGGTAACTTAGAATTTATTTTGAAACTAAACCTTATTAACAAAAGATTTGCTTCGCTATTAATAACATAAATTCATATTCTATAATTTTACATAAAATTAGTTATTACTTTAAGGCGTATTAAAATAGTACAGAAATTTAACGTGAAAAATGAGGAAAGTAGAAACCGGGGTCCACGCGGTTATTTACATTCTGAAATGAGTTTTCTCAAAGACCTAAATAACATTATTCACTTCATCGTATCGTAATTATTAAGTCCGCTTTGTGACAAATTGAAAGAAACAGCGAAATACCGAGGCAACATTGATATTGCGAATTAACTGGATGGCTACGAAGTGGTTCGGAATGTTTACCGATCATTCAAACAAAGCAAACTTTTAATATTTCAGGCCGCCCGCAATCCCCTTGCTATCAGAGAGCGTCCCATAATACCCTGTCTCGTGCCATGGCAGTTCTAATACTCGCAGACAAGTGGGGGTGACGGTGCCGAGTGTTTGCCGAGCACCCATCCACGTCCAACGATGGGATAATAGCCCACTCCGCGCGACACCGAGTCACATCAGATTTCGCTCGGCTTAATGAATTCCCAACGTATAAATACGTTATCGGTTCATTCTATTCGAGTTTAGACATTCGTGAAATGAAAGCGTATGGACGTTTGCCCTTTTGGAAAATAGGATTGTGAATGCGTGTGGTCTTTGTCTGTTGTAATTCGCAAATACATATTTTCAGATCTATGAGCACACCGTTAACATAATACGTTGATTAGATCTAAGAAGTAGAAAACTGACATGGAGCAAGGCATCAGCATTATAATTGGTTGTCAATTATTTTTGTATGTTTAACACTTACCTTTTGGATTGGTGATTGGCCCGTCTTTTAAATAAGTCGTGTTTAATATTTCCTGATATTTGTTTCTCTTGTTGGTGCACATAAAGAAAACTCTGTGCAGGTTTGATTAAGTCTATATTTGTCACGAGAAAGACATTTTCAATAAACTATCGAAATGATATTCATGGTATATAAAGGATCCAGCGTCGCCTGGCAAAGAAACCTATACTAGCAATACAACAAAGCGCACGGGAATAAATACCAATTTTCACCTCAAAGGGAATCTATCTGTGGCGAGAGAAGCAGCCAATTGGAAAGCAAACGCAAGGCAAATATTATTTGGAGATTTCCTCGAACACTAGTGGGGGTTTGAAGTCACGTAGCCGACAGTGATTTCAATTTCGCGCGAAGAATTCGTGCAACCGCACCGAGGAGTCTCGACGAGCGAGTGAAAGTACTGGACGACATGACGGGAATTACAGATGTCGAAATACAAGTAGCTGGCGTGAAAATAGGACACCCTGTAGCTACGGGTAAGGCGTTAGATACAACGCAGTAGAATGTGATGCTGCGATTTATCAATTTACTAATATAATATCATAGTCTCCATAATTATTTTATAATCGCCTCTAGAAATAATGTAACGGAAGACTGTAGAACCCCGATGAATACAATTTTTTTTTTGGTGACGTTTCAGCATTAAAATCTAACGCTTTGGGGGAGGACTTAGTATCATATGAAAATCTTTAAAAATCACCACTAAAAACAAAAAAAGTGATGCTGTTCTTTAGGAACGCTTTTCTATCAAACTAATGTTTATTATCATGCACACACCGCAAACTATCAATCCCACATCAAAACATCTTCCAAAATAAGGTAAAATGACACCTTCCAACATAGCCAATACACTCCTAATGTATAGTATAATAGTGTTGGAATCGTCGCAAGACTCTTGTCTCCGGGGAATGTAGCGGCAGGCCATATTAAATCGCACGTTGGTGTCGCATCGCATCGTCGCGTCGTACGTACAGTGTGTGCCGTGCCTTATTGCGCGCTGTATAAAATCTTCTCACCTCAACGATATTGAACAAGTTTCTTTCGTAGAATGTTCGTTGTTAATTCTAAAACTGAGCTCGTATAGACTTGCTACTACAACACATTTTCAGGTGTTGATAACTTAGGGTTTGTTTTAGGAGTTCAATAAATCGGTTGCTTACACGTTCAGTGACTTACTTTAACTTTATAATATGATTTGCTAAGGTTATTAGTTCGTAGGTTCAAAAGTTTTTATTTTATTTTTCAGAGCTTGTAAAGTCTCTAAGCAAATTACATTAAACATCTGACATCACAGTACCTAGAAAGACACGTACCTACCTACCTGGCCAAGAAAAGTAGTGAAGAAAATTCCATTTAATTCTTCCTCGGTATTTCCAGTTCAACTTTAAGTTTAAACTCGTAAGACCTTCTCGTAATAAATTTTCTTATTCAATATCTGAGCTAAAGTGATGTTAGACGTAAAAAGTGTGAGCAGCTGCCGGCAGCGGATTGGTTTAGCAAGTACTGTTCGCAAGTAGTTAGCGGAGGATAAGTTGCATGTTTGAACTTGCATTAGAGTTTCACAAGAGATGCATTTTAAAATGTCCGGTAAGTCCGAACTTTGGGCGAACAAAAGTAGTTTGCGAAACCAGCCTGATGCTAAGATGCGGGCTAAATGTTGATTTAATTTAAGGCAAAGTTACATCTTGAGCCAAGTAAGATAAGTATCCCGAGAGCAACCACAAAGCTTTGTATATTTTATAAACCCCTAAACGGATAGGGCGTGTATCGTAACGCTACGTCAAACAAGATTCATCAATCAATTTACTCTTTTCCAAATAATAAGAGCAAAGTCAGTAAAAATGCAGCACACAATCAAATACAGAACATAACGGTCGGATTCTATCTCGTACTTTATATCGGTATGTCAAATAAAACCAGTATCGAACGTCGCGCGGCTGGAGTCGTCGGTACTGTTTTTACTGCACCTATCAGAGCTCTGGCGTAAAATCTTTTATATCCTCTGGTAAGAAGCCAGAGAATTAACACTCGTTCAGCCGATGGATAAACTCTGAAAGGATCTTTAAATGGCGCTCAGAGGCGTAAATTATTGCTCTCTACGCCCCTGTTCCAGCCACAATTTATCGCCGCCGAGTCACCTGTGGGACACTAGTAACTAGCCTCTCTATACATATTGATACTTGCTTGAATACTACGAAGAAATTCGATCTTATAAACGATAATAGTAAGTCGATGTTAACTTAGTAATGGGAGGTATATTAGATCAGACAAAGAAAATCATACGCTTGTTTTTACTGTTATATACCTATAACTGCATTGAATATTTGTGTTCTAATACTTCATAATGCCAGATGTGTTTGCGAGATAAGTAGAGAGATATTTTAACGCATCATTCATCGTAATGAATGGCCGGATTTACTTTGTGCCATGTTGTGGCCATAGTTAATTCCCAGCGTAGAAATGACACACGGCAGCGTTCAGCGTTATGTTTTCCTATTTCGATCGAAATACGTAAGTACGTATTAATATATCGATTGTACAAAAATCGATATATTAATACGTACTTACGCATTTTCAAAATATCATAAAATAAACGAACAAAAAGTTCAACGTGTATCTATCTGTGAATTAAATACCTAAAGAAAACACTCGAAACTCGACTATAAATTCCTAAAAAGTTATTTAAAATGCACTGCACATCCTTCAATTAATTTTTTCAGGCTATAAAAACTTGGACAAGAAAGTAAATTAGTTTTGAATAGCGTGAGTAATAAGTTAGTTATTACTCAAAGTTGTAACAGAAACTCCGACACTATGCCTTTCAATAGACGATGGATGGTATCTATACTACTCTTAAGATTATGTTAATGTGAAGCTACTTATACAGATGTCGGATCTTTTTCTACTCTTTCTTTTATTTATATTCAAATCTTCGCGGAGTAAAAAGTATGTAAATATCGGAAGGGGTATAGTTTCTTTATTCAGTTTAGCACGGAATTATACAATGTTTACGATTTCGTGATACATAACTGGAAATACTTATTATATATGTATGCATGTATCTGTCAGTCGCAGTTGTGATACCAATGTATTATCGTCATGGATAGGATTAGTGATGCTCTACGAGTCATATGATGCTTTTATAAATATGTGTAGTTAGGTAATAACTGAACATTGCATTCTAAAAGCTACTTTAATACTAACTTAGTTACTTATTTTTTCAGTCAATAAAACAGGAGCATATTTATAACTCTACACACGTACATTTTAAAATAAACCCAATTAAAAAACTCGTATGTTAACCACCGCAATCCTCTGCTTAAACTAAGAGCGTCCGTTCAGTACGGCTCCTCATCAACTGGCCGACTCGATTCACCGAGAGCGACACTCCACTTTTATGATTTATGAAAGAGCCGTTATATTAAAGTCCGCCAAAATTCGTATCATCTAATTCCAATTTACGGAACTTTCGCTTTGAAGTATTTTTTCTTGTTTCATCAGCATTTAACGTCAACAAAGGATTTCGAACACTTTTAATTACAAATTAGTAAATTCAGCATTTTTTCTAAGGGAAATCAGTTTTTTGAGAATAATTATTATGCAAAGCTTAATTAACTGAGCGCAAATTAATTTACTTTTAAGAAACTTAGGCTGACAGATTCATTGAGTCGTCATGAGATATTTCGTCATTATGAAAATTGCTAATTTTCCCTTTTTTACGTTCTGATGAGGTCCTTCGGCTTCCTCGTTAAAAAATGTTATGACAACGGTTGTTCTTAATATCTCCATATTTTTATCTATTACTTTAGTATCAATATATCTCTGTGCTGTTTTGTATGCGGTGAATATATGTAGTCCACCCGATTGAAACATCGATATAAGACTCGGGAGCTTTCCCGTCTAGGTAGCTATACGTAGGCACATTAGTCAGATTGAAACCTCTTTGCCAGACTTAGAATTGCAAAATAGTGACTGCAACCGTTCCTGGATGCTGTTTGATTCAAAGAAACACATTTTATTTTGGGGGTTTGTTGATAGAATATTCAATGAAAGTATTTACTTTTTAAGGAATTTAATAACAAAGAGCTTATTGTAGTATTGTTACAATTTTTAAGTGAGAAATGATGGCAGCAAAAGTTTAACTTAACATTCCGTAAACAATGACAAGAAAAGTAAAATTACTTTTCAGAATAAGTTGCAATAGTGTGCAGTAGCAATAACTTCTGTTCTGTAGATCAGTGCGGCGCTAGATCACAGGCGGTAGATCACAATTACACTCGAGCTCTATAACTTCGCACGTACTTTAATGAGTCTTTTATAATATTCGTGGACCAGACATAAATCGTCGTGCATTTGTTTCCCTCGAGGAGGTTAATCAAAGTCGAAGAGCGCTCCACGTCAGCTAAAACTAATTTCATCCAAAGTTAGCACTTTCGCGGACAACTTATTTGCTATACTAGTTATGATCTTAACACAATGTACATAATATCAACTCCCAGTCTCGAACTTGTATAATAAGTCTGGGTACACCGTTGCATAACTACGTATAGATGTAATCAAGGATGTATTTCGTAAGTGCGGTGCGAGTCAACCGCCATGGCTAAAAGTTAGTCCAAACTTCGATTATATTGAGCTTAAGCGCGCTCTACCTTAAAATATGGCGGATACCTCCGGGTCGGGTGTTTCATTTAAATAACAAGATTGGAACGTCCTTATAAGTCAAGCGAACTAATTATGTATATCGAAGTCGATTCTATATTCTCTTAGTTAGTTAGTCCCGTTATAACCGTGAAACAGTTATAAGTACTATACGAGAGAAATACCATTTAAGTGTTAGTCGACTGTTGCTGTGGCGCATAGGTACACGAGATATTGAATCATTACAGCGACGTACACAAACTCGTAACATTACGTTCGTAATGTTTATCCATAAAGTTTGACTTTATCACATACCGTAAAAGTGTCCGCTTACTTAAGATATCGTGTGCTGGTGACTAATGGACGCGAGATATAGTTAATCCGTTTAAAAAGTGGAGGTATACGGGCACCTACGGGTAAGGGGCATACCTACAGAGTTTGTTGTGGTACAAAATGTAGTTCAAAACTTTTATAAGTAGAAAAAAATGGCTACATAACATAATATTTATCACTAGAAGTATTCTCGGACTCATCACCCGTGTTTTGAAAATAAAAGATACACTAGCCGATTTGAAATGTCGGCAATGCTAGCAGTTTAACGTCGGTGATGATATCGTTTGTGCTCAAGGCGGCTTCCGGTACCTGCCTCGAGGTATATTTCTTAGAGCGCCAATTTTAACGAGATAGACTTTAACAGAGACTTAGTAGACTCACCTTTTTGGGTTTGCCGTTCTTCCGCAGCAGCTTGGCGCAGCAGAGGCCGCGCGTGTCGGGCAGCGGCGGCGGGGGGCGCGACCAGCACAGCCGCCGCGGACTCTCCGCGCCCGCCTCGCTGCGCGCCTCCTCCTTATCTTCACACATTACACTACCCCCCTCTACCCCGCACTACCACCCTACCATTACACAACCCACGAAAAATCACAACCTCCAAGATATCGATGCTTTATGAGAACCTCTGGCATTGTTTCCCCTATAAACCTACGGACCGCAGCGATAGAGTTATCTACACCGCTGTACGTTATAGAAAATAGCGACGATTTAGCAAATCGTTTTCTCTTGGCTTTTATTTAAAGCGTTACAAAAATAAACTAAGAAATACTTAAGCGATTAAGTTCGATAGCTTTGTACTATTTTAGGAGATATTAATAATTGACTCTGCACTGCTATGTTAATTCTACGGCAGGCTGTTTTAACGTCCGGTTCAGCATCTGGAACAAAGAGAGAATGCATGCGGTGATCATTCATCGTCCCAGGAAATGACAGTGCAATTATTGGAATATGTACGCTACGCCGTAGTATGATACGATTGCTTACGTTGAACATTTGTTACAAAACATTGGGAACTATCAGAGAACCATCACCCTTATTTCTATAGAGGCAAGTGTCTTAGCTGAATGTATATTTTGGCAACTGACTTGCGTAGTACCTACTCATGCTACGCGCCTACGCACCGAATGCTCCGTAGCGTAGACATCAGCGGTGGCTACGCACCTCCGTCCACGAACTTTGAAATACTACAACGAAATTCAACATAGAAAGATTGAATTTGAAAATCATTCCGTTTTATTGATATTGTTTTAAGTGTGATCACAGGGACGCCTTCGCAACTAACAAACTCTTAAATTTTACCAACGAAGAATGCCCTAACCCTTAGTGGCTTCACCATATTTTTACTTCTAAGCTTGATATTTTCTACAAACTGTTTCGTTTTATAACTATGAAAGGGTTTTGGTCGGTACAGCTTTTGAAATAACAGTGTTTCCTAATATTAGAATGAAAAGTATTTTTTACCTTCGTTAAAACTAGTTTCAACGGAATATTTAGCTATCTCTAAAAATAAAGGTCCGTTTAGGGAATTGAGCACGTGGTACACTCAGAAAGTTTTGCGAAAATAAAAATAAATCTACTATCCTACTAATATTAAATACGCGAAAGTTTGTGAGTATGGATGGATGTTTGTTACTCTTTCGCGCAAAAACTACTGAACGGATTTGGATGAAATTTGGCACACAAATAGTTTATAACCTGGATTAACACTTCTTATCCCGATACTCCCACGGAATCAAGATTTATGCGGGTGAAACCTCGGGAGCAGCTAGTAGGTATTTTTTTTTATTAAATCTTTTCAAAGTACTCTCCACTAGCCTCTATGCAAAGTTTGATGCGTCTGAACCAGTTTTCGAAACACTTATTCCAGTCCACCGTAGACACCTCGTTTACTTATTTTCGATTTTGTATTTTCGGGAATATAAAGAAGTCACATGGTGCTAGGTCAGGGCTGTAAGGAGGGTGACCCAAGAGTTTGACCAGCGTGCTAGCTTTTCTTGCGTAACAGCCGTCAAAGCGGGACCACTTCTTTCTTCATCACCCAAAGTTAGTCGACCCCACTTGAATTCGTTATACCAACGATACACGGATACCTTAGAAGGGCCTTCATCAATGAATGCCATTTGAAGTCTATCGTGCGATTCGTCCGGTTTCAGGCGACACTTGAAATCGTAAATAATCATAGCGCGTAAATGTTCCCGGCACAGACCCATTTTTTATGAGACACGATAATTTAAATTAGCTCGCCAACAATGCGAAAATTTTGTAATTGGAACGTTCCTATTTTTACTAACAAATAATCAATAGACAGAATAGACTACAACTGGCCAGTATGTATGAGACATTAAAACTTTATTTCCCATTTCTTTCTTAGCGGCCTGGTATAAGAATAATCTTTTCACATCATCTGCCAGCTAACGTCAAATAATGTCATGCAAACCTAACGTAAAGCACTAAAGCATGTCATTTAAGGTAGTCTCTAGCCGGGCATTAATATTGTACTGAATTTCAATATGACCCGCAGGTCAGTGATTTGAATTTGAAACCACAACTGAGAAAATCGGACGAAAGCAAAAACCTCTATTAAAGCTCGACCAATAAATTCTTAATTCATAGGTCACCATGCCGTCGACGAACAAAATGATCGGTTGTTGTGGCGCGTACCCCCGCGTTCGAATGTTGGATTTGGGCTGACGCCCTATTCACGATACTATTTATTGAGTTTTAATAAAATTGTATCAGTTTAGATTTTTTCAATCAAAAGCCAGTAAGTTATTTTGTTTAATCTAAGATTTGATGCCACCAACTGCATCAGACTGCTTGAACAGTCGGGTTTTTTGATTTTGAATTTGATTTTATTTTAATGCTTTCAGTGTGTTATGTTTTTTTAATGGTCTCTTTGAGCCCTTAATTTTGATACCCCACATAGTCAAGCTACAAATTGTACCATGAAATATGTTAATGAAGTCTGAAATCCGCCATTTTTATTTTACAAAAACAAAACTAGCCTATAACCTTTGCTGGACCCAAACGAGTCGATAGACACCTCATGTATTCAAATCCATCCTGCCGGTAGGACGCTTCGAGGGCATAAAGAGACGTACCTACGCATGAAAACCTGATACGTAACCCTGTCTTTGCTATCACGTGTTCGGGTATATAGTGTACGAAACTGCACATAACTAGGTATTCCCTGGTTTTTTACAACGTATAAACAAAGCATTTTATATACAACGACATGTGTATTTACTTTGGAATGTATTATAATATTACTAGCTGACCCCGCAAACGTTGTTTTGCTTCTTTTTTTTAAATAGATTTTGGCCGATTCTCAGACCTACCCGATATGCACACAAAATTTCATACAAATCGGTCCAGCCGTTTCGGAAGAGTAACAAACATTGCGACACGAGAATTTTATATATTAGATTTTGAATGTGAGGCCTTAAGTGGGCATTGTTTTTTTTCTGTGTTATTTTGAATTTCTTGGAAAATGGAAAATTCTATCCAAATTTTTATCCATTCTTTTTTTGAAATTTTCACCAATAGTCACCTTTTTCACCTTTTTCAGAAATTTTCACAAAAAGAATGTGAAAAGCCGTATAAAAATATGGATAGAATTTTTGAAAGCGGTAGGTACCCATAAACTTTCCAAGAAATTAAAAACTATATAAAACTCGAAAACTATCAAGAATAGCGGAACATACATGGGGTATTTTCGGATACCCCTGGGCATGATGACAGGATTAATTTTTTTATGACGTCACTATTTGGACCAGCCTGTATAGGTCCTGTGCACAGGCACGCTGTGAGAAGACGCTGACGACATTTTAGAGCGTTACCTTGTCGATAGTTAGAAAGCGAATAGGGAGCGGGAACGCAAGGGATGCGCGGAGAGTGACAACTTTGTCATCTGTGCGCGCGCGCCTGTTGAAACTCCGCGGCGTGGTCACATATTTGTCAAGGGGTTGTTCGCGGCAGTGTAACCAGGTTGTCACGTCGTAACGTGTGCGCATCTCCATACATATAACTATATACTCCACAGACCGGACAAGATTGACAAAACAGTCATGGTGACAAAACTCACTCGTGCGCACTAGCTCTAAACCGTCTTCAAAAGTAAAATAAATAATACTTAAGTATTGTATGGACCTAGAGAAATAAGAATAAGTTAAAAATATTAGAGTTTCACAAACAACGAGTTCGACTGTCTAGAACAATAAGCAACTTCGTTACTTCACCAGTCTTTGTAACGAAGCTCGTTTCAAAACGAACTTAGACTTATTTCCATGTAATTTACGTTCGTAGGTACCAGGGATTTGGCAGCCAGTCGTAAAGTAAAAATGTTACTTGTAGACCGCGCCCTACTGAATATTAAACACAACACGCCTAATGAATGCGCCAACTTGCTCGACATAATTACGCCAACTCATTGAATTCTTTGCCAAACTCAACCGACACTTATTTAAATTCTTAACGGTTGTTCTCTTAGGGGGAATCTGTGCACTCATATTTAATGTGTGTACTTTGAAGATTTTTTTTTACTATTAGATGCACCTGGAACAAGTTTAATTAATAAGCGGACTCGTTCATAAACTTTGGTAAATTCTACAAATGTTCGTACTTAGATGCGCTGAATAACTTATAATTAAAATACGAGGACTTAACTAGGCCGCGGTTCAACACGTAGATAAAACTCCACCTGTATAAGGAGATACCTTTATTACAAAGCATAGTTCACACCGCAATGTTGGATTCATTCCAACAGCTAATATCCCATTCTGTTTGTCTTTCGAGGCAATAAAATGACTTTTATGCAAATCATACGAATTCTATACATTTTTGATGAGCTACCCGACGACGCATTCGCGGCGTTTAATTAATACATTTCCATCAAACTTTGAAAGTTTCAAACTCGCGAATATTTTTTATAGATTTATTTGCGTGTATTAATTATCACTTTGTTTGTTTAACGTTGTATAAAAATATTCTGTTTCAAACTGAAAAGCTATTAAAATTGCCTTTATAAATACAAACAGATGAAACGAATGTTGAGCTGGGTATAGGTAAGTAATTATGTGATCTACTGAGAAAGACTTCATTTCTATAAAACCAACGTATTTACTCATGATGTTTTACTTAAACAAGAATAAAAGCTGATTCCAATGCTTTATGAGCTTCTAAACTATTAAACTAAAAAAAACGGAGAAGAAAGTTTGCTAATAAAATCTCTTCTATACTCGTTAATGAGTGCAAACCTACACTAGACCCAAGTTTGTTGACATGCTAGCGAATAATGGGGCTTTTTCGTTTTTTCACTTTTCCACTCTCGCGGAGAGAGCTCATGTCTCGACGTCGTCGGCACAGAAACTGCTTTTATTATAAAATCAAGCGCGTTTCACTCCAAAAACGATAAGCACTCTTGTCTGGCGTTTGAACAACATGGAAATGAGTGAGTGAAAAGAAAAATTAGCAGTACCTACAGTATATAATGAAAGTCGAGTTTATTTACTCGGTTTTTTTTATACACGTATGCGTTTGAGATATAAGAGAAAAGCGGAGCTTTAGGTTCTATGTAGTTTTATAAACAGACCTTTGTTGGAAAAACTGGGAAAAGCTTTTAGAGATCAGACTAAATAAATACCTATGGATTAAAATTATGTACTTTGTATATTCCTAAGCTCTTGCATAAAAATACAGAGATTCATTATTGTTAACAGGGTTGTTCATTGCACAGGCTCATTGTTATAGATTCGTTCATAATTGGCCTCACCTCTCATGGACGAGGGTGAGGGTTCAAATCCGAGCAAGTACCAATGTGACTTTTTCAATTCATACGTACTTTCTGAGTTTATCTTGGACATTACTGACATCAGTGAAGGAAAACATCGTGAGGAAACCTGGACTTTATAAGTCTGACTCTGATCGCCAACTCGTCTTGAGCAAGCGTGGTGATCAATGCTCGTGCCTTCTCTGTATGAGAATGCAGTGGGACAATAACAGGCTGGTATTATTATTATATCACATTTACTACACTTACAATGTGTTACCATTTACCATCAAGTGTACTAGCTTTCGCCTGTGGCATTGTCCCCTTGGATGTCGGATAATATCCCACAGGAACGTACTACCGGGATTAAAAGTACCCTCTATGTCAATCCAGGCCGTGTTTACGCCAATCCAGAACTTACGGGCATCCAGACACATAGACAAACGGACAAAAATTCTTCTTTACTATTTTATTGGATGTATAAATGTAGACATCATTTAACTTTATTGTATCTACCTATCATCTCCATATCTTTCTAAAATTGAGTTAAGTTACCTTCCTAGGCACGTAGAAAGAATAACTAAGTTCAAGAACACACAATACCAAAATCGAAGAACAAAGGTATAAGATCTGATACGTGCAAAAAAATATCTTTGTTAAACGAAGTATACGTATACGTGTACGTATTTTTCTTGTCTGTTTATATGTGTGTACATAAATCGTTAAATAAATAAATAAACAATTAATGTAGCCTTTGTGCCGATCAACTTATCAACATTTATTTGTTACTTAGGTACGTACTACAAGAAAATAAAACGTTATTAACCAATGTTGAATGTATATGCAGTTTAGAAATCAAGTCAAGTGTTACGAGTACAAGAGAGTTGTCAATAAGTTATCTGTTTCGAGACTATTGTAGGCAGCAATTTTTTCTTTTTTAAATCTAATATATAAAATTCGTCACAGTTTTCGTTGCCATACTCCTCCGAAACGGCTTGACCGATTTTAATGAAATTTTGTGTGCATATCGGGTAGGTCTGAGAATCGGCCAACATCTATTTAAAAAAAAAAAAAACTAAAAAAAAAAATTTGCTAAACAACGTTTGCGGGGTCAGCTAGTATTCCGTATAATTATATTTGTTTACAACGCAGCTGGCTGAAAGGAGGCGTTTTCTGGACATACAAATCTGTGTTAACTTAAACATAAAACTTATTAAGTAGTCGCAGATGAAAAACGAAATTTTATTCAGAAAACGTTGATGATGGGCCCTTTTTAGGGTTCCGTACTTCGAAAGGAAAAACGGGGGTTATAGGATCACTTTGTTGTCCGTCCGTCCGTCTGTCTGTCTGTCAAGACCCTTTTTCTCTGGAACGCGTGGAGGTATCAAGCTAGAATTGATATTAAATACTCAGGTCTACTTTCCCTTGGAGCTGTGAAAAAATCAAACTTCTAAACAAACGCAATCAAAAGATACTGCTGTTTATGCCGCAAATTTTCGACACTCGCAAGGGAATCAAAACCTACAGGGTACTTCCCGTGAACTCAGAATCTTGAAATTTGGTACGAAGCAACGTCTTACACACAAATAAAGGAAAACCGTAAGTTTTTAGTTACATCATATAATAAAAATATTATTAACAATTTTAAACTTACTTTACCTCTCCTCATGAACGCGTGTAAACTTTTACTTATATACCTACAGGTTTGTACGGAACCCTCTGTGCGCGAGTCCGACTCGCACTTGGCCGGTTTTTATTTTTTAATAAAAATACTTATAAGTTGATACTCATCAGGATTTTGTGCACAAACTTAGATAGGTTTGTGCAAAAAAATAATGTGACTGAATAGCCACTTACATTACAGCATATTTTGCAACATTCTTGTTGTTATAAAGCATCCATTATTAGAGCTGCTGTCAAAACAAAAGTACAAACAACATGTGCATTCAACAGAAGAACTACAAAGCAGCTATTTAATATTCAATGAACCTTACCAAGTAATGAAAGAGCCAAAAACAATTGTAATATGTGCACAAAAGATCCACCCGCGAAAATTTAAAAAACGTTAATTTTAAAATGTCTCGTAGAAAGTTGTGTAGTTTCGTAGCACGGGCTACGCGACGCTACGCCGTAGCCGAGAGCTGCTACCGCTCTGAACTGGCGCCGCTCTGCCGCCCGCCTTTTATTTACCTCGTAGCACTCTCCCGTCCGCCTAAGTCCGCCCTTCCCCCCGAAACATCCCCCTACATCGGGCTACATCGGGCGCACAGAGATTCTCGAGCCTCACTGCTACGGGACCGTTTTAATAATGCTTCACAAAGAAATAAAGGCTCGCCGGCTCTTGCGATTTGAGCATTATTTGTACTTTCTTGAACTTAATTAAGACAATATTTGACTTAAAAGGCGTGTTTTGCTTGGTGTTATATGTTCATGATTAATTGTAAAAATAAATTTAGATTTTTTGTAGAACATACACAAATTATATATAAATAATTATATTCATCAATCAAACATCCACCCGCAATCTGTAGGTATAGGATTGAACTCAACAATTTCGCGCTACAATCTGCATGTTGTCAATAACCATTGACTGATAACTAAACCCGAGCCTTCCTAAGCTGTAAATGGGTAGTTCATCCCGTTACTCGTAAGATCCTACAGTGCAGCAGTGGGATTAGATATCAGAATCAGTTACTCGGACAGCAGCACTAATCTGTAGCTTTCCTGATATCATCAATCAGTTTTCTCAAATCAACTGTTGAACAAGTAGATTATTGCCGGTTGCAGACCAAGAATTAAGCTGAGTTAGTTCAAGTTAGTTCGCATAGCTGAGGTAATTTTTCATACTTGTGTTTATAGTTTGTGGTTTGCACACAAGAATGAAAAATACCTACTTAGCTCAGCTATGCGGGCTAAGCTTTACTAACTTTACTTAGCAATTGGTCGGCATCCGGCATTGACGTGGTGGTATAGGGCCATCCATTCTCATGTTTTATTAATAAATCAAACAAACGATCGCCAACTTTCGGGTTGAAACTAGCAAACTCATCCATATCATAACTCGCATGCTCTGACCAAGATAATGACTCGCCTTTAAAAGAGATATCTGACTATTTTTCGGTGTTTCAATTCCAGTATTCGAAACACGCCCAAATCTAAAAATTAAACTATTCTTGACGTGAACAAGTGTTTGAATAAACTTACAGTTTACAGAAATAAACACCATTTTAAAAACGGTTCCAATAAAAATGACTAAGCAGCCAGTCAGGTATTCAATGTGAGAGCTATGGATACGCCTGTTACTGATGCTTCATTATCTGTTACAGAAGTAGAAATCTTATAGCCAACACCGAAATCGACTTGTAACGAAAACTTTCTTAAGCTTAAGCTTAAGAAAGTTTTCGTTATAAGTACCCCGTAGAACTTCCATTCCGGTCGTTAGTCATAACACCAGAGGCGTTTCTCTTCTAAAATTGGTATTATATACATACACATACATAGATAACATCACGCCTCTGATCCCAGAACGGTTGGGCAGAGGTGTACCTATAGTACACCCACATTTCGCCAGTTATGTTTAAGTCCCATGTACTGGGGGGCGGGCATATTACCATCAACCGGGCACAAATCCAGGCTCTGGGCTGCATCTGAGAAATTCTAGATAGAAACACCCATTTACACTTTGCCCT
The DNA here is from genome assembly GCA_963555695.1 of Dasypolia templi. Classification (NCBI taxonomy): domain Eukaryota; kingdom Metazoa; phylum Arthropoda; class Insecta; order Lepidoptera; family Noctuidae; genus Dasypolia; species Dasypolia templi. The sequence continues at coordinate 10,409,026 of OY743157.1, forward strand.
ACCTGGCAATCGAAACTAGACCAACGAGGAAGTCTATACCTCTAACGAAGTATTATCTAGTTACGCAATAATCTATCAACTCATTAAATTAAGATAGATTGTGCGGTAATGGAATCATCACTTATCACTCCTTTATTCATACGAGGCCATGGAGATCATGTGCTTAACCTATTCCTAACTATGTCGAGGGCAGCTTCCAGTCTCATTAAATGCAGCTGAATACCAGTATTTTACCAACTGCCAATCTGACATCCACGACCCAGTAACTAACTGGATAGCACGATAGGTACCCCATGGTAATACTGGTTCTCTGGGTCTCGCAATGACTGTCAAAGAACTCAAAATGACCACCGAGACCAACGGCTTAACGTGCTGTTCGAGGCAAGGCGATGTAGATGCGAAACTTAGGTATAATCACGACTTCTGATCAGAGTGAAAACCGATCCCCAGTAAGTTGAGAATAAGCTAGACCTCAGAAGATGATGAGCATCTACCTCCCTACCATAGGAAAGTGAGTTGGCTGATAAGAGTACCTACACTACCTACTACTAGGATACAAACACAAATTATCATTTGATTTGTTATGTACTGTTATGCTAAGGTAATAGATTTCATTAGAAACAACAAGCCCGGGAAATTGTCATCTATGATTTCATTAATTACTGTTTTCATTATTTACTTGTTTTTTTATTCGAAGAAAACTGTATAAAACAAAAGATAGGTGCTATCATAGACACCTATCAGAATTCGAATCCAGACCTTCAAACTTATCATAGGAAACAGATGTGCTTAACATTATCCTATTAAATGCTTACTTAAATAATTCTAATCGTAATAAAAAGTACGGAAAACAGATATTACCTATTCATAAAAATGCTAAACCTGAACATAAATTCAAATGTGACAATCACAGACATCTATTTCATTTATTTAACTTTGCCTTTCGCTTGTGCCGTACTTAGAATGTAGCTAGGTATTTTAAAATAACTACAAATATAACTGACCTTAAGATTTCCGTCTCGTTGCTCAACAATCACATAATGCTCACAAACCAATGTTACAGTCGATGTACAACATAAAGTAACTAAACACTAAATACAGCACAATCCAGTTTGTTTACATGAATCTTAGCTAAATAAGATATAATAATATCATGTTGTGCTAGGGCGGGCTCGCAGCGCCGACTAGCGGTGAGCGCGCGAAGCAAGCGGTAGGGCGGCGGCAACTAGGGTCGCTAGGGTGAGCGTGGGCCTTCTCCCTCTCATTCGCACACACTTCGCTTTAATTGTGACAATACTCCATCGCGCTACGCAAAAACGACGCTTTTATCAATGACATAGGAGATATTATATTAGTACGCAATGGCGTGGCTCGACTCAGGCGGCCGGCGCGCGGCGCCCCACGGCTGCGCGTAGTGGCCTTGAGTAGGCCTGATGTTTTCATCCCGTGTGCGTAATAAAGCGCTTAGGGAGGGACAAGTGACTTTAGCTGAAGGATTTATGGAGGAATCTCTAAAATTAATTCGGCCCGATTGTGGCCCTCCTGCTTCTCATAGGGTGAAGCTTACAGATTTAAATATTATTTACATAAGGGGTAAATAATTATACAACTTGATTCGAATTCTGTTTGTTTTATAAATTTTTATCTTGTAAATAAATATAAGTATTAAAAGTTCGACTGAAATAAAAATCGTAAAAACATTTAATAAATTGTTTAATTGAAAAAAAATATTACAAAGCTAAATCAATCTCAACTAGCAAATATTTTGACAGAATTTTATTATTGTCTACATTACGTTTTTGATGTATTTCAGTTTTGAAAGCATGTTATTATGCTTTTCAAAAGAAAGTAGAATAAATAACATTCAAGGTACTTGTACTTTAAGAAACATTACTGTACAGTAACATCATTTCAACACTTAATAAATATTTCAATTTTACATTTTTCTTTTGATTAACAAAAGCAATTCCAATTACAATTTGACACTTTTTTTAAATTTATCCAATAAGCATGGGCTCTAGTTTTCCTGACGCATGTAAAGCCTTGACATCGGAGCCTCCTCCCACACAGTTGCCATTGATGAATACTTGAGGTACCTGAAACATTGGTAAAGACAAATTACTATTATACTAAACCCATTTTATAAAACTGTTTTTATACTTCATTTGCATGACTATCTTTCATGTCTTCAAAATATAAACTGAAACAAACTTAGTTTTTTTTTTTTTCTGTGTACCTACATACTACCTAAAAAAATACATATAACTGATAACAATGTGTTGTGACCTCATATTGTGACTGCACTGATAAATACATTACTATTGTGGTTAATCAAATTCACAATTAACAGAATTTGTGAATTTGCTTAACCACAATAGATAATAAAACTTGTAGAAAACATATTTTTATTTTTTTCCATAATTATCAGGTGATGTGGCTGTCCATCTTCCTCAATGTCTCTCAATGGGAGAGAATCAAACTGAGGATGAGGTGGATAGCGCGACTTCTACATTAAAAAAGTAACATCTTAAGAAAATGGTGTTATATCAGAAATGGATATATAAATGCTGGTCAGTACCAGTATATGGTATAGAAAATAGACATTCCATGAATGACAATAAATTCACCTAGTGGAATTCCTAGTGGAGTGCCAAATGTCTATTTAAAGTTAAAAAATTAATGTGCTTCATCACTCTCATCAGTCAATAGCTAGGAAAATGAAATATCATACCTATGTTAACTATAAATTTTAGGTAAAACACATTAGTAAAAAATTTGGACTCATGGCCAAAACCAATAAAACTTACTGTTCTGAAGCCGGTTACAGTAGAGAGATTCTCCTGGATTGCAGAACCATCTTCACGCTCATCCAACTCGTATACTTTTATTGGTTGCTTAACTTTGCGGAACACCTGGAATTATCAATTGAATCCTTTTTTAACACAGGTAATCAGTGTCAATAAAACATTGATAAAACTTATTTGATTACTGTCTTTAAGATATTTGACTTTGTGCTGAAGTCTCAGAACCATATTTTACTTTAATTATTGCACAATAATTTATTATACACGTACAGAAACTTTATAAGGAAATATGAGTCATTTAACTTATGCTCTAAAAAGTATATGGGAAAACAACAAAAAACTTGAAAATCCTTTACAGCTAGGTATGCACTTACTTCTTTAGCCATGTCACAATAGGGGCAGTATGACTTCGAGAAAACTACAACTTTATCTTGAGAAACTGCTTGTTTGATAAATTGCTGCACGTCTTGTGAACTCGCCATTTTGGAAGCACTAACAATTTTGGTTGACTGAGAGCCCATGTAAATGTAACCTCGAATCTAGTTAGAACCTTTTTGGTGGAGTAGGTAATGTCATTGTCAATGTCAGTGTCAGTAGATGTAGTAATGTTGGCAGATACACATTTGTAAAAAAAAAATAGTCTAAAATCGCCTAAATCGTCGTCCCGTTTCTGAAGACAAACATGCTGAGCTCACTTTAGCTAACTAATGAATTTCGAGATACAGTTTTTGATGTGATTTGGCCCGTTTATCACGACAAATAGGCTTCAACTACACGTTAGAAATAATTTTGTTTATCTGCCATTGAACCTTTCTTTGTTTATGACCTGAACAGTATTCGATAATCATTAGGCATAACGGGAATATCCTTCAACGATTTTAATTGCTTAAAAGACATTGTGCTACATAATGGCGGTAAGTTTAAAACTAAAAAATGTTTTTGGACGATTTAAAAGAAAGATTACTATAATTATACGAATTTATGATCGAAGATCATATAAAAAATTGACGGTGGATAACCGTCAATTTTGACCTCATAATCTGCCTAAAATTGTACCACTGGGCCTCTCTCTTTGTGAGAGAGAATATTGCATGCCTGAATAGAGTTCGAGTTCGAACCCGCTACTATAAGTCGAGGGGGGGGGGATTACTTCTGGGCTTTTTGTGTTCTTAATCTGTTGGTTTTGTCCCAAAATTATCGTAATGAACATTCAAATTAAATCGTTAAACGTTAACATTGGTAATAAGAATCAAAACACCGAATACATAATTGGGTCGAAATTGAAAACCAGTAGGTAGGTCCTAGGATTTAAGGTTTACTAAGTTGGTAGGTAGGTACCTACTGCCTTTACAAGTGTACACAAATGAAAAACGGAATCAGCTTAATACCGATTATGGAGTTTTAATTAATTATAAGTAAGTATAGTAGTATGTACCTAATGTGTCAATTTGATAAACAGTTTTCGAGTGACCACTGAAAATTAGCGCTGTGCTGTGGTCCCTCATAGCACAGCATCATGCTGAGTGGAAGCCAAAGAGTAATAATAATAAGAGAGGTAGAAGCCTTCTTGTCACAGTCATGACGTGCAGCTGCTAACTAGCTCTGTTTTGTGCACGTGATTATAAATACATATGTACTTCGGTACTCGAGTTAATAAAGTCTTTTTTTGTATGTACGTGTTTCTGTTACAAATAAACCAAAGAGAATATAAATAGTCATTGAAATAAACCTATTTTTCTTTCTTTCTTGTTAATTTCCCTGACTGTACCAAAAGCCGATAAACTGTTTGTTGTCAAACAACCTAATTTATCTTAAATACCTCCTACCTTACTTAATACTTAAAGCAAATCATAATATGCTTAAAATGTAAGTATGTCTTGTGCATGCAAGTCTATAAAATGTGTAAATATTATTTTATTCACGCTGGTGTTTAAATTTCTCACAGTGTTATCACAGCTAACAAATCTTATCTGATCTGTAGGTACTAGTACTTCCCTGCTTGTTATCTGCTTTGCATTCACGAATATCAAGAACACTCGACCCCATGTGATTAACGCCGTAGAACTAATACTCGAATAATAGTATGAATTCAACAGCAATTCCGTATTTGTGATCACCGTTCGCTGGTCTTGAGTGTAAGCACATAATTTATTATTTGACCAGTGATCATCTGTGTGGTTAAGTTCGGAAACTGCAATAACATACAAAGGTACAAAAAGTTGAAACAGCAACTTGAACTAGTACTTAAGTGCGGGTGGGTTTCAAACTTATGACTTCTCTTCTCGCTTACCGGACCCTAACTGTACAACTGTTACCACGAATATCCTGTAGGTAACGATATTGTCAAAGGTCAGTAATGTCTATAGAGTTTTTGTTACACAGAGCTATTGTATTTACTTAGCTGAATATTGGCCTTCTCTTTAATCTCTTTTAGGTTCCCATCTTTTTCTGTGGCACTGTTGTCAAACCTGTAAGAAAACAACGTTAAACGGCGTCAGAACCTTAGGTAAACTGTACGCCGTGACGCACACCGTAAACGGCTTTGTCTGTCTGTCTCAGAATTTACAAAAAGTGTGTTCGCAAGGTGTATTTAGTCAATATCTGAAGGCAGACGATTTTTTATTTAATTTTGTTTACCTCACTGTATTATATTATCTGTGCCTCAGCTATCTGAGTGTCCATTAACACACATCATGAAAAGGTAAGTACCTAATATTCTGCTAGGACTTAAATTCTGATAAATTTAAACATTTGACTTATTACCTGAATATTAATCAAATTTATAAAAAAAAGTATGATTAAAATTGGTGTGTACCTACGTACAAACAAGAGTTTTTTTTTTATAAAGGCGCCAACCTGTACCTATCTATTAATTTTACAATGGTGATTTTTTATATTTATTTGAACTAAACAACGTCAATACCATCATGTCAAGGCGAGTCAAAACACGACCTTTGATCCCAAGTATTTCATAGCAAGTACCTACGAACAAGTAGGTATCTGAGGTTGTAGTCATACACGCCAAAAGTGGCAATCATGACGCACACACATCTGCATATTTGACCACCTGACCGGTATAAAGGTCCCTTACCTACCTACCTGCATATTATTATACTAAGTCCATGGTACCCCAACCTTTCAAGGTATGAGTCAACTGTTTCGTCTTTGTAAACAACGAACAGATTTGCCATCTCATTGAGTTGTTAAATACAGTGTCAATATTTATTACTTATATTGCATAATGTAGGTTTCACCATCAGACAATTAAGTTCACTGGTTATCTACTCCATTACTTATTGGTTTATAATTATGTGATATAACCGAAAAATACTTAAATCCATGAATACATACATCCATCGATGGTATGTAGGTAGTGTAGTGTAGATTCAGATCTGCACTAGCTACTGGGGTGTAGCAGAGAGAAACACTTGTTATATATTTGATAACTCTTTAGATATTGTTACGCGTGTATCTACGTGTTTACAATTAAATAATGGATTCGCGGAGGTCGCATGCTAAAACCATTTTCATTCGCTAAAGATTTTTTCATAACACATAACATAACATCACGCCTTGTTTCCCCGAAGGGTTGGGCAGAGGTGTACCTATAGTACACCCACATTTCGCCAGTTATGCTTAAGTCCCATGTAATAGGGGGCGAGCCTATTGCCATCTACCGGGCACAAATCTAGTCTCCGGGCTGCTACTGAGAAATTCCAAATAGTAAAACCCAATAACACGTTGCCCGACCTGGTAATCGAACCCAGGACCTCATGCTCAGCAGTAGCGATTGCGACCACTAGACCAACGAGGCAGATTATATTGTTAATCATGATCTTCTTTTGCTATGATTAATATGGACAAAAAAATAACCACATCATAATATCTCTTTGACCAGATAACCACTACTTTTACTTTATTGTCATTGTTTCCAACTATACAATAAGACACCGAGTCATCCCCAGCTATCTCATTGTTACCTTCATCGAACTCTGAATCAACCTTCGATTTACTAATTTCATCTGGTATCACCTCCTCTCCTCCTTTATTCTGGTCGTCAATGAGATATCGTAATTTTCCTTTGTATTTGAAATTAAAATAAAATTGTTGTTGATCAACATGTTCAGTGTAACATGTTGATCAACAACAATGTTATATTTGTATGATTCCTTGTCGTGATCATTATTTTACTTTGACAAGGACACATTCTGCTGTTCTGAAACATAATGAATGGGTATAAAAGGATTGGTCTGACCCGAATAATCAATTTCCCAAAACCCGATCGCCGTCCTACCGTCCTCGCCGCCGAGGCCCGCCGCGACGCCCAAAATCCACGCCCCTCCCGACCCTTGCTCGAGCCAGCCCGCGCCGCTGAGCCTGTAGCTTTAAATTCGTCCCAAAATAATACCAATCCTGATCCAGCTAGTCATTTGCTGCCCTCTTCCAGCGACGCCCTAAGCCGAGGTTCGTACCCCACAGGGGGTGCCCTTAGCTTTGTCGCTTTGTTTTAGTTAGTATTTAAGTTTAAGTCCTGGCTGGAGGCCTTAATTTATTAGGGCAACCACAGGCAAGTCCGCTTAACCAGACGACAACCGCATAGGTTGACCTGCGAGATGCCAAACAAACAAACAAAAAACGAATAATCAATTTCTTCCTCGTGGTCACTATCGAACACTTCATCGTCTCCTCCTCGTCATTTGCAGGTCTGCACACTAGGCAGCTCGGTCGTCATCATCATCATCGTCATCTCTACCTGCTGGCCAGCTTTGCTCATCATCTAGTTGGTCGTCCTGTCATTCGCTAGAAAATATAACCGCATCATTTTCTATATAATTTTTTTTTGCTGTCCGCAATCTTCAGACATACATATCCTGTGCAAACTCCTCATCTTGCACTTTATGTGCTGATTTAATTTTGCGACATCTGCATGGAAACTCGGCTTTCAATTGATCACACATCGCTGAGAAACCTTCGTGGTATATAAATTTATGAAAAGCTAGGGCCGCGCCTTCAAGATTATGCGCTCACTATTAGCGCCCATTGCAATCGTTTTCTGCGAAGCTGGTGGCAAATTGATCAAATTCTTCTAAAAAGCTTTCTACGCGATCGCTATAGCGGCCTGCGAAGAACTCTTAAGCCATCGCGCTCCATTTATCAGAAACATAATAAAACCGCTAAGCTTTAAATCTGGCGTCGACTTTGCATCTGCTACACTTTGCTTTCTACTATACTTTCTTCGCACAATATTCGTTTTGTGCACGCAACTCAAATTTGTGCAAGTTCCATTTTAAAAAATTAAGGCAAATCTTATTTTTTTTAAATGGAACTTAAGCGCTTGCAAAGTTTTTGTAGTGTCGATGTAGATCTACACGAGCTATGGGGGTGTAGCAAAGAGAAACACATGTTAAATATTTGAAAATTATTTATATTGTTACGTATGCGCTATTTAGTGGACTCGACGACCTTTTACATAATATTTCCGCACTAGTGCTGTAATATGCACCACAGCTAACCATTTACTATTGCGGAGAGGATCGCTTTTTTAAATTTTATAAAAGAGATGACTTTTAAACCTAAATATTTGGAAATATAGGTAAAAACTGAAAATTATTACAATATGATAAATTATCATAAAATTTAATAAAATGATTTTATTTTTGTCTAAAAATTAATATTACGTGGGACACTCGTGGGAAAATAAAAATAAAAGTTCTCTAAATATATTTTTTTGTTAAATCTTTTCAAAGTACTCTCCATTCGCCTCTATACAGAGTTTCATGCAACCGAAGCAGTTTTCGAAACACTTTTTCCAATCCTCCGTAGACAACTCGTTTACAGCCTGCTCGAACGCTGACAGCGCATCTTCCGGAGACGAAAATTGTATCCCTTTGAGCAGATATTTTTATTTTCGGAAATAAAAAGAAGTCACACGGTGCTAGGCCAGGGCTATAAGAAGGGTTACCCAGGAGTTTGACTTGGTAGTAAACCATTCAGCGTTGATGTTTTTTTTGGTTCCGTAAAGGAATTGACATCAAGTAACCAGTCTAATTGAAAAAGCTCGCAATAAAAATCTTCTCCCCACTTCTGGATCGCTTCACTTTGGTAGGCGTTGATTCGTTTTGAAACACCCAAACCGGCGACTGGCGCTTCCTTTCAGCATCGTATTGACAAATCCAAGACTCATCACCTGTAATGATGTCGTAAACACGCCGAGACGAGCCAGCTTCAAATTTGTTTAACATATCACGGCACCATTCCACCCGGGCCTGCTTCTGAGCATCGGTGAGGTTGTGCGGCACCCAGCGTGAAACTATCCTCCTCACGCGAAAATGCACTTGTAGAATTTCGTGAAGGCTTGCCGATCCAACCTGCAGTATGTGCTGAATCTCTTGATACGTAACCCGCCTATTGTCTTGAATTAAATATTTCACTGCTAGGAAGTTTTCTTTCGTAACAACCGTCAAAGGGCGACCACTTCTGTCTTCATCCCCCAAAGTTAGTCGATCGCGCTTGAATTCGTTATACCAACGACACACGGTTGCCTTAGAAGGGCCTTCATCCATGAATGCAATGTACGATACGTCCGGTTTCAGGCAACACTTGAAATCTTAAAAATTATAGTGCGATAAAGTTCCCGGCGCAGATACATTTTTAATGCGAGCGAGCTAATTTAAAGGTCGCTGCATACGTAACGGGATAATACCTCGGACGGGACGTGGACGAGACGGGGACGTGACTGCCTCGTTCAAAACGGGAAGTGGTGTTAATGCATACGTACCGTGACAGTGAATCGGATCTAACGTGCTAGTGTTGTGAACAAAAAAAGATGGAATTTTCATTTCAAGAATTGGCTTTAATTGCTATTTCTCTAGATGACGAAGCATCTACGGCCGTGAACCAGAAAAGGAGATTTTCTGTACATCCTACATGGCAGAATAGAGAACAAGAAATAGAATACCACACTCTCTACAAAGAACTTCTGGATGATGAGACTCAATTTTATCAGTATTTTTGAATGACAAAAGAATGTTTTGCTGTACTGGAAAATAAGCTAAGCCCTCATTTACTTAAGAAAGACACTGTTATGAAAAGAGCTATCACACCTCGAGAACGTTTGGCTATATGTATAAGGTAAAAAAAGACATTTTTATTTAGTACTTATTTATTTCAAAATTGTAATCATGTAACATTTATTTTATATTGCAATCATAGGTAACATCATGTGTTTTGAAATTATAATCAAATAACATTTATTTTAAAATATTAGTGATTAGCAGAATCATACTTCGAGAAATAAAGTTGCATACTCTCCGACGACCCTGGCTGTTCAGAAAGTTGTGTTGAATCCAACGTCTCTGGTTGTTCAGAAGATGGCAAAGGCGATGAAATAACCGGCATTGATAGTGATGAAGGTGAAGGAGAAGACAGAATAATAGGCGTAGATTGCGAAGACATTACATTTTCAGTTAATTGCTGAAGCTCCAAATTGTGTATTACTTGAAAAATTTGCCCTTTTGCCAAATGTTGCAAATATGGAGAAAATGATTTTAAAGTAGTTGCAAGTCCCTGTAAAAATGCGTCGATAGGATGTTGTTCCACTTTTTCAGTATGTTCAGTATTTTTGTTACTATTCATGAGCACAATAATATTTCATTAGAGTAGTTGAAGCGGATCAGGTACAGGGGCAGACATCTAATTTTTATTTTTCAGACGCGGATTTCTCTGTGGCTCTTGTATGGGCAGATCGGATGTAGGCTCACCTTGCTCGTAGCTGAAGATGCAGGTGGTGATACAGCAAATGACGTAAGAGATAGACTAGCTACAACATCATTATGAGCCTGCAAATTTGACTCCTGATTAATGTCTGAATCGTTCGTTGCTCATGGATTGTGTTATGTCAGATTGTGGAGAAGGTTCTACAAAGTTCTCTATCTTAACTCTATCTTCGTCAATAGCGTTAAGAAATAGAAGTTGTTCATAAAATTTGTACAATTTTATTTTCTTCGCAGCTTGACCAGTGCTAGTTTTTTGACTTTTTACACATTTTTTGTGCTGGTCTCTCATATTGGTCCATCTTTGTTTGCAGATCACCCAATCTAAAACAAATAATATTTTTGTTAATTATAGCAAACAAAAACACACTAAATAATATAAGCTAATTTCATTATTTTCAGATATTTGGCCACGGGTGACTCAAATTTGACAATTTCATTCAGTTACCGCTTAGGTCATACCACGGTTAATAAAATTGTCAACGAAACATGCAAAGTTATAGTTGACCAATTAATGAGCGAGGTATTACCCGAGATGACTACGGAAATGTGGAAAGCTGTTGCTGAAGATTTCTGGCTACTGTGGAAATTTCCTAATTGCTTAGACGGAAAACATGTAGTAATCGAGGCACCACCTAAGAGCGGATCTTTATTTTTTTAATTATAAATCGACATTTTCTATTGTTTTATTGGCCCTGGCAGATGCAAAATGCAATTTTAATTACGTAAATGTTGGAGCTCAGGGCAGAAATCATGATGCCGGAATTTTTTCAACTTCTTCACTAGGACAACGTTTAAACGATGGTACTCTAAACATGCCTCAAGACAGAACTTTAACCGGTACAAACATTATTGCACCTTTTGTCATCATAGGTGACTCTGCCTTTCCACTAAAAACACATTTATTACGTCCGCATCCATACAACAGTGGAAACCGCGAATGTGACGTCTTCAACCATCGGTTAGGTCTTGCTCGTCGCTGCGTAGAAAATGCTTTTGGTATTTTTACTCAGAAATTCCGAATATACCAGGGAAGAATAAAAATGAATCCAGATTCAGTTGATAATATAATACTAACAACATGTATATTACACAACTTTATAAGGAAATATAGTGAAAATGAGGTAAATCAAAGTAACATATTAGAGGATTCGAGTCTAAACAATTTGAGTCCTCAAGGCGGTGGTGCTTCTCGTCAAGCATTTGGTGAACGAGAAAAATTCAAATTATTTTTCAATTCTTCTGTTGGTATTTCTAACACGCATCATGAATAAAATGCTTATTAGGACTACGTCTATATACCTACTTGTATTATTATTTGTAAACGAATAAGCACCGATTTCACTAATTTTACTGAACGCGTTCAGCACACTTAAAACGCGTTCAATAGACAGCTATTGAACGCGTTTTAAGTGTCAATATTCCATAGAAAATAATGACACTGACAGCTCTTAAACGGAGTTTATGTACTGATCGCGTTCAATATCATTGGTGAAATCAGACCTAAATGGTTATTTATTAATGTTTTTTTTTTTTTTTATGTATATGGCATGGCTACGAGGCCTTTATGCCAAATACGACTATTAATGATTACTGGTAATAACATACAGATAATGTAGTATGTCTATTAAAGAGTTTGAAGCATATTTTTTTTTTATTTTTTTTTTTTATCTTTATTTATTTGACAGGGTTTTATCACTTAGTGATAATGTCACCCCCGTAACAGAAAATATTCAACAACTTAAAACTATACAATGGGTAATAAACAGATAATGTGTGACAGGTGATATGTCCTACTTGAATAGTGTTGTCCCTATTCTTTTTGGTAAATAATCATCAAAAGTCGCCTCAACATCCTAGCCTCCTCCGACAATGGGGACGCTAGAATGCTGTTACATGCCCCCACTTCAAATCTCACCTCAGGCGAATAGTGCCTATCGTGTACATTCCGGTCACATTCCATCAGCACGTGGTAAATATCTTCAATCACCCCACAAACTTCGCAGTTTGGGGAGGTACTTTTGCCCATTAAATATTTAAATTTATTCGATGGGATGTGGCCCGAACGCATCCTCAGCAGAGCTACTACATATTTTCTATCCATCTCCCTTCCTTCAAACCATGGGTAACGAAGCAGTTCAGACTGGATGGTTTTATACCAGATTCCCTTTAACTTTGATCGTTCATCAAAATATTCGTGCCATCTTTGTCTGCATAGATCTTTGACGTGACCAAGCCAATCTGAGTATAATGGTGTGCATGTGTAATTAATACCCTCATAAGATGCTTGTTGGGCTGCTAAGTCTGCTTCCTCGTTACCCATGATTCCAATATGTGAGGGAATCCATTGAAAAGTGACGGTTTTGTTCATAGACTGCATCTTACAAATTGACTCTAAAATATTTATGGCTATCGGGCTCCCTCGAAGACTCGAGGGTACTCGAGCCAAATGTTGGAGGCTGCTTTTTGAATCCGAAAATATGACAAAGTTCTCCTGATCTATACTCAGTAAATACAACAGGGCTTCAGAGATAGCTATGAGTTCACAATACATAATAGAAATCGTGGCATTAATTTTGAATTTAGCTTTAATATCAAGTTGAGGATCAAAAAAAGCAGCTCCTAAGTCTGAACCAACCTTGGAGCCGTCCGTGAACATTTTATAGTGTCGACTAAACTTATCATCTATCATTTTTACACACGTATTTTTAAGATCCGTTACATTATTCAGTATTTTTGCCGAACTTATACCCTCAATTTTATCATTTATTACATTAGATAGATCTATATTGGTTACCCAAGTGTCCAAGGAATAAATATCTAGCATCGGACTAGAGTACAAAGGCATTTCTGAGTAAACTCTGTGGACATCCACTAATAATGGCAGTTTTTTGTTTCTCCAGTACAAACCTTGGCATTGTTCAGACAGCTCCCCCAAGGTATTAATAAGAGTATTATTACAAATCGATTTAGATCTTAAATAAAATTTGCATGTTAGAAACAGTCTCCGAACAAATAAAGGTTGAAGGCATAGCTCACTTTCCATTACATGGATAGGCGTGCTTCTAATAAATCCTCCTATGATTCTCATCGCTTGATTCTGGACTTTGTCAAGCTTAAGAAGATGACAGTTGGCACAGCTTCCGTACAAAAAGGAACCATAATCCATCCTACTTCGAATTATGGCTATGTATAGCCTTCTAAGATGTTTGGGATGTACCCCCCATTTAGTACCAGCTAATATTTTGAAAATATTTAAATAACGACAAACTTTTTCCCGTATCTCGTTTACATGTTTACCCCACTTTAAGGAACTGTCCAACCACATTCCAAGGTATTTGACATACTTGACTTGTTCAATAGGGCTGTTATTAACAGTTAGATGGATAATTTCCTTTCTACTCCCTCTACTAAAAAGGCACACCCTTGTCTTCTTATGGGAAACATTTAGACCTAAATCAGTCATCAACCCCTGAAAAATATGTAACGCGTTCTGTAAATGGTATACTGAATCGGATAATCTCTTCTGTATGTCATACAAAATGAAGTCGTCAGCATATTGCGAAATGTACACATTCGTTATGCTTCTACAAACATTGATTGTGGCCGCATTAAATAGTAAAGGGGATAGAGGGTCTCCTTGAGCAATGCCTATACCAGTAATTCGACATAATAGGCTGTTATCCTGTAGTTCAATGAATAAATGTCTCTGATGAAGATACTGCCAAAGATAATTACAAATAACGAAGCCCACCTCCAAGTTATCCAAAATACCCAAAAGAGAGGTCAAGTTTATGTTATTGTAGGCACTTTCAATGTCTATGAAACAGCCAACAGCTGGCACACTTTTAGAGAAACCAGTTTCAACCCGTGTAACCAACCTAGATAGACCATCATAACACGACTTAAATCTTCGGAAGCCCGTGGTGTCACGGGATAATAAATTATTCTTCTCCAGAAACCATTCAAGCCTGCGTGTTATGATGGTATGAAGTATCTTACAAAAGCATGATATAAGCGCAATAGGCCTAACATCCGCGTCTGAGCCTGGATCTCCTCCCGGCTTCGGTATAGGAATAATTTTAACTTTTTTCCACTGCTCTGGTACGAATCCGGATAGCATAAACTTATTATAAATGGAAGTCAACATAATTATAGCAATATGGGGTAATTTTTTTATCATAGAATATGAAATATTATCATGACCTGGGGCTGAATCTGTTTTTTTTATTGAGTTAATTACTTCCTGTACCGAAACCGGGTTGGACAATTGCGTGTTACAAGAGGTAAATGTAGGAGTTGGTGGAGATACGTAGTCTGGGGCCAGACTTCGTAGCAATCGTTCGGCTTTTCCTTGGTCAACAAAATATGTAGCTGATTTGTATCCTTTGATCCATCTCATGCGCTTCCACATTTCGCTTGAAGAAGTTACATTATCCATGTCATTACAAAATCCCTGAAATGATTTATTCCTGGCTTGTCGTATAAGCCTTTGCGCCTCACTCACTTTCCTTTGTAAAGCCTCCAGATTTTGTGGGTTGGGATTGCCTCTAAAAGTTGCCAGTGCAAGGCGTCTCTGTGCAACAATATGTGATAATTTTTGATTCCAATATGGTTTTGGTATGAATTTGTCTGACTGAAGAGGGTTCTCGCTCACTCTTATCGTAGGTATATATTGATCCGCTGCAGAGTTTACAATATTTATAAATGCGTTATATGCTGATTGATGATCTAAAGGTAGTTCCCAGTTTTCTAATTCCGATTCAATTTTCCCAGTGTAACTTTGCCAATCTGCCTTCTTAAAGTTCCTCCGTTTTTTAAACATAACTGATTTATTATTTTCTAAGCAAGTCTTAATTATCATATGGTCACTTCCCAGGTTTTCATTCATGACCCACCATTTTAATTTTAAAGCCAAATCTGTTGAAACAATAGTTACATCTGGGGAAGATTTTTGTATAACCCCGTTGACCAATTTCAAACGTGTATGAGTGTTATCGTTAAGTGTACATAGGTTGTTGTCCATGACAGAATCAAAAATCTGATTACCTCTTGTATCAGTTCTGGAAGACCAGTTTGAGTGGTGACCGTTCAAATCACCTGCAATGAGAGCTTTGTGTTGTGTTATTGAAAACACTTCATCCCAATCACTTCTGCACGTGTGCACTGACGAGGGGCAATAGATAGAGATGATATTCTCCAGATGAGAGCAGTTGAGTAATTTTATGTGTACAATTTGAATTTGTGTATTTGAAATATTTACGTTACATTGTGTAGCCTTGATAGAATGGTGGGTAAAAACAGCTGTACCTCCATACCCATCGTCACGATCTGCCCTGAATATATTGTATCCGTTGAGTTTGACTATACTCTCTGGGTCGAACCAAGTTTCACTGAGAATTGCTATGTGAATTTTCTCCTGATTCAATAACGCTTCGAATTCCGTTATCTTTGGTCGTAAGCTCTGGGCATTCCATTGTAGAATATTAATTTTTAAATGTCTGTGTTTGCGGTTGTTATCCATTGTTTTATGTTAGATAAAAAAGGCAGCTCCGTTATGTAATCCATCATAAAAGATGTAAGCCACTCAAAGATCACTTTCGCGCAATGTAACACTTTATTTTCCAGATTAGTCCCGTTGTCCCAAATTTTTTCCTTTAATTTATTCCATAACCATTCCCAACTCTTTTTCTTCTTTTTGTTTGTTATATCAGTTTTTTTTGTTTTTTCGCTATGTATTTCAGAGTCACTGTCAGAAAGTGCCGCCCAATTAATCACGGTATCTGTTTTTTGTTTATTTTTCGGGTTGACGCCATCCTTTTTATTACTGTCTTGTTGTATTACTGTAGACTTCTTGTTTGCTTTTGAATTTAAACTTTTTACCTTTTTTAGTGTGTCAGCAAATGTTTCTTGGGGTTGTGTTATCTGTTCTGTATTCGCTTCTGGTCTTAACACTTGGTGATGTTCTTTTTCCGTTTCCTGTTCTTTTTCTTCGGAATTCTTCTCATAATTTGGTTCTGGCGGCACGTACAGTGTTAAAGCTCTCTTGTATGTGCAGTTAAACTCTGCCATCAATTCTCTTAGCCTTCTTTCTCTTAAATATATTGGGCATGTGCGAGATAACGCCATATGTTTTCCGGAGCAGTTATTGCATTTATAAGCCGTAGTATCACAATTAGGGTGCGACTTACTACATTTTGGGCATATATTCTTGATTGATGAACATACTCTAACTGTATGCCCAAATCTCCAACAGCGTGAACATTGCGTGACGGGGAATTGGTAGGGATTCACTTTCACCCTGGTATCAAAGATGTATACGTAGGTAGGTAAGGAAGATCCTTTAAAAGTTACTCTGACTGATTCTCCAGGTTCCCATTGTCCACTATTTGTGTTGCGCCGTTTCAATCTTTTAATGCCTATGATCTCTGTGTCACAGCTCACACCCTCCATTATTTCTTCCTCAGATGATTCTAAGTCTATATCTTTAATAACGCCATAAGTTTCGGTAATCTCCAGTGTTTTCTGACATCTAAGTCCTTTTTCTTTCAAGCTATTTGACTCAGTTAATTTATCCGCACTCTCCTCGTTACTAAACTGTATTAGAACCTTAAACGCATTAATATATTTTATACTTGTTATGTCTGGAATATTTTCTGTTTTTAACAATTTTGCTAATCCAAACTGTTTAGGTAACTTTTCTTTAGACGTTAAGCTAATTTCTATTTTATTTTCCGGAATTCTTATCTCATCATGAACATAACTAGTTCTGGCAAAACGCTTACCCCGTCTCGTAATGTTTGTCCACATTTCTTCTTGGTCTTTCAGTCTATTTCTTTTACTTGATCTCGCTACATCGATTTCCTCACTATTTTGTACAATTTCTTCTGGTACCTCCATATTCTCACTATTACTGATACTAATAATCTCACCACAATATTCTATGTCATTATTCACATTATCTGTCTCAATTGATTGGTCATATTCGGGATCGCTGCTATCCATTAGTAATTAGCATTTTACATCGATGAATCATACGCACGGTCGAACGATGTGTGTCGCAACCGGTTCAAACTCACACAGTATGCGCGTCTACCGTTGACAAGCGCCCGCTCGCAACTGAGTTTGAAGCATATAAAGAGTTTAATTTCATTTGACAGCTCCAAAACTATTTCCATCCCTCACAGACTTCAGGGTTCAGAAAAAGATTACAATACCATAAATTAAGTTTGAATGAAATGCTAGAAATTAATTAAAAATAACACAGTTTTCAGTGAGTGATGATTCGACTGCAATTTTACGCCACAGATAATTCTTATACTTAGTATCTAAATACTTTGGGTGGATGTGACCGTACACACTCGATTAGTTTTTCGTCGTCCATTTTCACACTTGTGTAGAAATCAATTCAAACAAGCAATCAATAACTATAAATTCAATATTTTTTACAAAAATATCATAAACACTACTTCTCCGGAACGAACGGAGTGACTGTGCATACGTAGCGGAAACACGGACGGGACGGGCCACGCGCGGGGCGGGACGTGCTAAACATCGTCGGCGACGATATTTTTCCCGCCCCGTGAGTGCCACGTCCCCCTCGCCCGACCTCGCCTTACCTAATTTCGAGCGACGACCAGAGCTCCTCCCCCTCTTCCGACGAGGGTGTATTCAAAACGGTCGGCTCCAAAAAGAGGAGCCTCAAACCGAGTCCTGACACAAGGACAAAGAAACCGGCTATCGAAGCCTCCTCCGCTCCCGTGGCTCCATCCGCCACCGCCCCCTCTCAGGCCGCCTCGGCCTCAACCTCTTCCCTCAGCCACAGTGCTGCCAAGCCCGCTGCCCAGCCTTCTGCGGCAAAGAAAATCGCCCCCCCTCCCCCTGTGTACATCCAGGACAAGGGGAAGTGGACAGATGTGTCCAAATGGTGCACCGACCTGCGTATCGGCTACACCAGCGCCAAATCTACCCAACAGGGTATTAAGGTAACTGTCCCGACGTCAAACGACTACAGAGAGCTCACGAAGACTCTCCGTCTTAGAGGTGTGTGCTTCCACACCTACGCCCTCCCCGAAGACCGTCAAATCCGAGTCGTGATCCGTAGGATCCCGAAGGAGATACCCGCGGAGGATATAAAAGCCGACCTTCTGTCGCAAAACGTCCCCGTTGCGGAAGTCCACCGCATGCACCGCGCCCGAGGCAGGGTGCCGTTCGATATGGTCCTCGTAGTCTGCCCTCCTACTGAGGGTCACCACCCCATTTTCAACGTCCGTCCCATCTGCAACCTCACCGGCTTGCAGATCGAGAAGCCGTTTAAGACCGGTGTCATAGGGCAGTGTCACCGCTGCCAACTTTACGGACATTCGCAGATGCACTGCCACGCGAAACCCAGGTGCGTCAAGTGCCTGGGCGATCACGGCACTGCTGATTGCACTCGTCCTAAGGACCGCACCTTGTGCACAGAGCCGCCAAGCTGTGTGCTTTGCGGAGATTCAGGTCATCCGGCCAACTATCGTGGGTGCCCCAAGGCTCCCAAAACCTCATCTCCCAAACTGACGAAGCGTGCGGACGCCCGTCAGCAAAGGGAAAGCCCCCGCTACGCCCACGCGTGGCCTACCACACATCACCAGGAGCGACTCAGTCCTCAGAGGCCCTCGCCCTGGAATTACTTCCACCATCAGCAGGCTTTTCCAGCCTTAGCTCCTAGACCCGTTCCTGCGGCCATCCCTCCACTTATGGACCCCCGCATCCGCGTCAACGCGCCTCCAGGCATTCCTGTGCCTCTCAACAAAGCCGCTCCGGCCACGTCAGCTCCACCCGCAGCCACCCGGGTGGTCGGTCAGAACCCGATGGACGCCTTTAACGTCATCTCCAGCACTTTTACGGCCTTCTTCACCCCTCGTGCCAGGAAAATGGCCAGTGAAATCGTTGCCGTCAGAAATGCCGGCAACATTCTTATGATCCAGAATATTTACAATGCGTACCCGGACATTATAAAGCGGAAATTATGCCAGAAAGCCTACTATACTGTCAAGGACTATATTGAGGACAAGAAGGCTTGGGATTGAGCTGCTCTAATAAGTTTACACAGACATAATTGATGTGTAATTTGCTATTTTTTCTTTTTTTTCTTTTACCTTCTATCTAAACAATGACATGTATATATTTACTGTATAAAGTATAATATTGTTTTGATTTTTGTGAATGTGCGGACTGTGTGGGTCTTTGCGTTTTTTTTTTTTTCCTTCTTTTAGTGATGATGGTCTGGCTGTTTGAGTACTTTACGCGGCCTCCCCAAGTGTCCTTTCTTTTGTATTGTTCGTCGAGTCGTTGAGCTCCTGAGTTGAGCTGCACGATGATTGACAAATGCGTGCACTGACTGGACAGGTCCACTCAAATCCGTGTGACCACGCCACGTCCATCAAAAGACCATTTCAGACACCAGTCTACATAGTCCTCATATGATATGACCAAGATTATTTTAATATTTTATTTACACTTTGACATTGATGCACTTTATATATGCAATGCCATTTACTTTGTAAAGGATTATACTATTTTAATTATTGTGAATGTGAAGACATTGTGGATTTGTTGTTTTTTTTAATGCATTTTTTTTTTTATTATTAGTTTTAATCATGGCAGTTTGAGTAATTTATGCGGCCTACCCAAATGTCCTTTCTTTGGTAATGTTCGTCGAATCGTTTAGCTCCTTTAGTTCTGTATTGAGCTGCATGACAACTGACAAATGCGTGCACTGACTGGACAGGTCCACTCATTCTGTGTGGTTCTTTCCTCGAAAAACCATTTCAGATATCAATCCACATGGTCTTCACATGACCTGACCAAGATTATGTCTGGACTTTAAAAGAGACTGTGACCTCTGAGTTTGTTTCGGCGTTTCTTCTCAGAGTAGTCAGATAGGAAATGCACATCTCACCTAGTTTTTAAAATATGATTGACGTGTAAAAGTGTTTGTACAAACCTATTTACAGAAATAAAATCATTTATCATTTATCATTACGCAAGCCCTGATGTCCTTTAACAATCAACCCAACCCTAATCATGGATAAAGGAATCCTCGCGCGAACCAAACCCCGATCCCTAAAGTTAGGTTATTTCAATGCCAATGGCATTCTGCGACAACGCGCTGAAATCAGCGAGTTCCTCCGCGACCACCATATCGACATCCTCCTTGTTCAGGAAACGTTCCTTAAACCGAGTTACCGAAATCCATCAATTGCAAACTATCGTACAGTTCGCAATGACAGGACGCGTTGCCATAAGGGCGGTACCCTTATCTATTACAAAAAGGAGCTATACTGCATTCCCATAGACCCTCCCACACTCTCACGATTAGAAGTGTCTTGCTGCCGGCTTGGCATGACAGGTCATCAACCGATCACCATAGTTTTGGCCTACCTCCCCCCCATTAATACTTCGGAGAACTTCCAACTCCTTACTGAAGATCTTTCTGTCCTTTTTAGCCTGAGTGACTCCGTTATCATAGCGGGTGATCTCAACGCTAAACATCCCTCCTAGAATAGCACCAGGACCTCTTCCAGAGGGAGACACTTGTTCAACCTCTCCTCCTCTCAGAATTTCGATGTCATCGCGCCGATGACTCCCACTCATTTTCCCCCCGATCCCAATCACACCGCCGATGTTCTCGACGTGGCGCTCCTACAGAACGTCAACCTACGGTTGGACTCTATAGAAGTGGTACAAGAGCTCGCTTCCGATCACCGTCCAGTAGTCATGAAACTGGTCCCCCGCATAGGTCTGCCCGATTCCACCCAACCCCTTCCCAACAAAGTGGTAACGGACTGGAGGAAAGTAAGCGATCGCTTAAAATCCACCACGTCCCCCCACTTGGACCCAATCCCCGATCATTTTGACTCTATCGCTGACACGACGGCCGCGATCGACTCATTCACAACTCACGTACAATCAGTCCTGAACGATTGTTCAAGGGAAATTCCAGCGACGGATGACCGTCGCTGGAATCTTCCCCTGCGACGCGAACAAAGCCCATATGCGTTACTTACAGCGTACTGTAAGAACACGCATAGAGGAGCTGCGTACCGCCGGCTGGGACAAGATGTTGAGCGAACTAGAGCCCACCCACCTAGCCTTCTGGCAACTCCAGAGGAAGCTCAGATCCGGAGAAATAGCCTCCATGCCCCCCCTGATCCGTCCCGACAAGACCATCGCCTTCGATGATGTCGACAAGGCTGAGCTCCTAGCCGACAGTCTAGAAGTCCAATGCTCGCCTAGCTCTCAACCAGTAGACCAAGCTCACCTCTCTGAGGTCGACGCTGAAGTCGAACATAGAGCCTCCCTCCCTCCCGTCGAAGACCCAGAGTATCCACTGCCCCCAGTCACGCCCGACGAAGTGCACGACCTCATCAAAGGTCTTAAGGCTCGTAAAGCCCCCGGCTCAAATGGAATCACCAATAGGGTATTCCAACTTTTCCCTGCCCACCTGATAATGCTACTGACCACCATCTTCAATGGTGCTCTGAGCAACAACATCTTCCCACAGGCATTCAAAGAAGCCACCGTCATCGGTATCCCGAAGCTCGGCAAGCCAAAGTCAGAGCCTAGTAGTTACCGCCCCATCAGTCTGCTCAATGTCCTCGGCAAAATCTATGAGAGGCTTATTTATAAGCGCCTCAGAGACTACGCCGAGACAAAGGGCCTCATCCCCAACGAACAGTTTGGTTTTAGAACCCAACACTCGTGCGTACAACAGGTCCACCGTATAGTCGAACACATCAACTTCGGTTTCCAACGAGGTTTGATGACCGGTGCTGTCTTCTTCGACATAGCGAAAGCGTTCGACAAAGTCTGGCACAACGGCTTATTATATAAGCTGTACCAACTCGGTGTGCCAGATCGTCTCGTGCTCATCTTACGGGACTTTTTGTCGAATCGCACCTTCCGTTATCGCATCGAAGGAGCGCTATCCTCCCCCCACCCTATTCGCGCAGGAGTCCCTCAGGGCTCTGTGATCTCTCCTTTAGCTTTCACGCTATTCACCAGCGATATGCCCAAGTGCAGCAAGGCGCAGTTGGCCCTGTTCGCAGACGACACGGCCATCTACTACACCGGCCGTGATGAAAATTCGATAGCTTGCATTCTCCAAACCCAAGTGAACAAGCTTGGTGCTTGGTTTAGAAAATGGCGAATCGAAGTCAATCCCGACAAAAGTCAAGCGGTTATTTTCTCAAAACCGCGTCGCAACCCCTGCCCCCCTCGACCGATCACCATGTTCGGCAAGCCGATCCCTTGGGAGAAGCGAGCCAAATACCTGGGTGTCGTACTAGACGAACACCTCTCTTTTTCAGAGCACATTAAGGCTGCTCGTTCGCGCGCCGCCTTCGCTCTAGGTAGACTTCACTTTGTCCTCAATGCACGTAGCAAATTGTCACTAAAGTGCAAAATGCGTATCTACACTGCGTGCATCCGCCCGATCATGACCTATGCCAGTGCAGTCTTCGCACACGCCAAGCCCGTTCGCTTCAATAGAATGCAGACCCTCCAGAACAAGTTCCTCCGTAGGATAACAGGCACCCGCTGGTACGTTCGCAAAGAAATCCTCCACGTAGACCTCAGGATTCCAACTATCCGTCAGTTCATGAAACGCATTTCAAAGCGTTTCTTCGAGACCGCCGCGAATCACCACAATCCTCTGGTTGTCAAAGCCGCTAGCTATATTCCCTCCTCCATTAGTCATGTCCGCCGTCCCAAGCATGTCCTCACCGATCCCGATGACCACATAACTCTCATTCAGGAGAGCAGTAGGGCCACCAGTACAGTGCACAAACACAGACCGACATTCCGACCTCGCCGCCGAGGTTCCTCGCGAAGATCCCGACGTAATTGTCCCCCCCGACCCTTGCTCGACGAAGTGCCAGCCCGCGCCGTAGCTGAGCCTGTAGCTTTAAATTCCCCGAATAATAATAATCAACAAAACTTGATCCAGCCTGTCCCATCTTGCTGTCCTCCCGTCAGCGACGCCCTAAGCCGAGGTCCGTACCCCACAGGGGGTGCCCTTAGCGAGCGTTCGCTTAATAATATAAGTAGTTTTACGCCCCTGGCTGGAGGCTTTGAGTCCGCTTAAGGCAGCCACAGGATAGTCCGGTTAAGTAGTCACGACCTCTCAGGGTCAACTACGAGATGCCATACCAAAAAAAAAAAAAAAAAAAAAAAACCCACGCCCCGTCCCGTCCGTGTCTCCGTGACATATGTACATTTTTGTATGAAAATATATTTCCAAAACTTCCCGTCCCGTCCCGTCCGTATAAAAACCCGTCACGTATGCAGCGACAATAAATTATTGTAATTTAAATTAGCTCGCAAATAATCTGGAGAGAAATTTTGAAATCAGAACGAACCTATTTTTACTTACAAATAATCATATTTTCAAAATAGACTATAACTGGCCAGTCTCTCATTCATAAAAACTTTTTCCGCAATATTTCTGAGTGGCTTGGTATTTCGGGTTCTACAAAAATATTCAGTTATTATATTTTGAGTACTTACCAGGTAGACTGTTCGACGGCTTCGTGACTTAGCCTCTCCTTCATCCTGCAGAGACACGGCGTGCGATAAATGGAATCCGTGGGCCATATTTCACAATTGTTCTATATAATAAATTGGATATCCTTTTTTTCGCGCAATTTCGGTGAATATCGTCGTAGAAAACAGTTGTGCAATGATCATTCCACACTGGAATCTTAATGCACCTGTTTTAAGTTTATGGGATTAGCCTACTTCCAGAAGTTGTGTAAATCACAAAAAATTACTACTCGTTCTTTTTTTCATTGAACTGCTTGTCCTATTTTTCATAATATTCACGGCTTTATGATGTACTCCCATGATTGCACAGGAGCTAGATAGGTCTTGTCACGCTGCTTAATTTGTTAAACTCAAAATGCTATTTTCGAGTAGGTACTAAACCAGTCGGGCAAAACCGAAATAAACATGAATTTGAATAAACATCTAACTCTTAAGCAAATCTACATAATATCTTTACTTCAGCACACTTTACTTCTATCAGACCAGATGTGGTTAAACTCAGATTTTTAGTTTCTTAGACCAAAACGACCAGCTGCGATCGATCCTTTTTTTCAGCTTCTTACAGTTCGTGCATGTTCCTGTTGAGCACTACATACATTCGTAGGGTGCCTACATTCTTCACTAAACATATTCTACACATTGGTGCCGATTCTCTTGTACTTCGAACTAAACTATCTCTAAAATGCCTTACTTTCGGCTCTGAAAATCTTACAGCTATTTTGCAAAAACAAGTCACTAAGTTAAAAATAATTTGACAATCGCGACACCACGTGGTTTTTTTTTTTTCTTTTGACTTCGCAATGTGGTACTTGTTGGCCCTACCCCGTGAATTATTTTAGAGCCGGAGGCGCGCAGAGGTAGGCAGCCTCGACGTGTTGTTTATGGTATTTTTAACATTTTGAAAGGAAAATATGAAACATTATTACCTATATTTTGACTTTTAGAGGTTTAAGGGAAAAAATCATCAAAATTTCGACCCCCTTTATAATAGTTTTAATGTTTTTTTAATCTAGTTTAGAGGTATTTGTGACAAGAGAATCGGCACCATTGTTGGCAGTACCTTTGAATTCAAAACGTATCGCTTAAAGTTATTCGCCTCATTTTAGTCTAGTAAATAAAAAATCAGAGTCTATAGTAGTCAGAACAAATCAATAATACTACTGGATCGGTACCCGTATTATGTATCTGAAATTCGATATAGTATTGCGAGTCGATCTATATGCATCTACGTTGTGGTGGGCAGTGATATGAGCTCGTAACCACACCACGAGCAACATTTTACTTACCGCGAACGGTACTATCTGGTATGCACCGTTAGCTAATTACAGGAGTTCACGACTTATAGTTCAGACTTCACGGTTTAATAGACGCTTTATCATCACTTTTGGTAACCTCAATATTTACCATTTGTATCGTAATTCGTTGATTTGTATTGCCGTGGGGTTTCCCGACGGTGCCCCGCTCCTGTTTCTCTGGATGGGGCGAACCGCGAATGATTATTAGTAGAGGATGGAACACCTAAATATTACTTTGATCTTTGAAAACGGATTTGTCTAACTGTACTCCTCTAAAGGAGTAGAATCTCCGTTGAGGACGAAGGATGGTGGATTTCCACTACATCTAGCAAAAGTTCATTTCATGAAAACGAAGAGCAGAAATAATAGCTAGCTATATTCAAGTTGCAGTTTACTGGCCATGTTTCCAGCTTCGTCTTCCAGATGTTTTAATTTATTTTTGGTTTACGTTTTTTTCTTATATATTTCGCTTTGTTTAAATATATTTAACTCCCTGATCAACGTGAATTATCATTAAAACCATAAATTTACCAAGAATACATTACCCACCTTGTTAGATTACAAAGGAGTCCACAATTACCCATAATGAATAGACACAGTAACATATAGGTACCTAACTAAGAGATACTTAGATAATTATGTAACTATTTCACGCTGTATTCAATCTTTACAAAAGTAATGCCTCGAAGGTCTTTACAGCACCTTAAGCAATGTAGAGGATTGAGAATGAGTCAGACACAGGCTTTATGTGTTCGCTCCAACTATTATTTTGCTTTACAAAAAGACAACCTTGGCATTAAAGTTGAATTATGTATAACAATGAAAATCATAAAAACCTTGCTTTGTGCAAAAACAATTCAAGGCTTATTATCCTTTTCTTTGACTTTCAGTAGAAAGTCAATGTCATCGTCATCTTCCTGTGAGGGCAGGAGGATGATGATGACAATGGCTTTCTAGGGAGGACGTGTGGTCGTGGGAGCGGCCGCACTTCATGGTGTGGCTCGCTAGGCATGGCGGGCTGATACCAGTCTCGGGTATGCGTGAATATAGATACGAGTATCTCCCGTGTCTTTGAGTCATAGTAGGGGTAGGAAACGTGGGGCTTTAGTCGATAGAATTTCGACATAACCGTCCGTTCTCCCCAAACGGAGCGTATTTATTTATTTATATAAGGTAACTTCACAGCTGACAGTACGCCAGTTACGCCAATTACGAAGTACACAGAAAATTAAGAAATATAGAGAGTGACTATTTATAATATGAGAGTGCGTGTATCTGTGCGGTGTAGGTGCTGTAAATGTGTGTGGTGATATGTGTATGTCTATGGAAGTATGACTAAACTGGCACTACTTGGTAAGCTGAATATCCGGCGTTCGATGGAGGATTTGGATAATCTCGTTTTTAAGTCTATAACTTATGGTAGAAATGGGGTCAACAGGTGAGAATTTATCATTATATAATGCAGGTAGACGAAAAAAGGGTGACATCTTTAGATAATTAGTAGAGGCCGATGGTACAGATAGCATTGAGGTATGTCTGGTACGTCTGAGTGGAACGTTAAAGTGTATTCTGCTGAGCAGTTGTGGACGGTCAAATTTATTGTTAAGTATGTCGTACAATAACATCTTACATCATATGATGATGCCGATGCCGATCTTCCAGAGTATGATTAGTATAATTCGTGGTGTCGACAGGGTCCGGGTAATTTGGAATATCAACTTTATTTTTGTAATTTAGGTACTTGATAAATTTGCGTTGGATTGATTCAATTTTATCAATATATTTCTAATCAAAAGATCGCCATATAACACTAGCGGATTCCAGTACGCTCCTTATATAACAGTAATATAAAGTTTTTAAGCAAAGTGGGTTAATGAACAGTTGGCTGTTACTCATTACGAATCCGAGGGACTTAAATGCTTTACCAGTAATTTGATCAATGTGTGCCTCGAACGTGAACTTTTCGTCCAGAATCACACCCAAATGCCTAACATGTGATGCTCGCGTATTCATGAGGATTTCACCAGAGCAAAAAAGGGGTAAGGACCTGTCCTAATTTAGTTATGGGGTCGGCCCAGCATGACTACTTCTTCAATAATACTAAAATTTTGAATGTTTTATCAAGGAATCAACATGGAGATTCACGTAAGTAAACAGTTAAGTCCGTGTTTGTAGTTTCATTGTAACTGGACGCCATCGCGCCATACAGAACAGTTCGTATCCGTTGAAGTTCTAGCAACAAGACATTCTTGTGAAATACCACGCGACAAGGCTCGCTTCCGGGTTGCGCGCGCGTATAGTAGCTGAGGTTGTTTTGAAACCCGACGCCGGCCGCTGGCTACACCTCCGCAACCTGAACCACACACACCTTTATTCTACAACACGACTTTAACCTTTCATATTGAAGTTTGGAACGCATCTGTTAAATTACGCTCCTTACTACAATGTTTGGCTGTGAATTTCTTCTAGTCACGGTCCAAATATGCAACCTTGTTTTACTTTTCCATCGCACTCATGTTTCCACTTAAATATTTGTTCATCCGATTGAACATACCTAAGCTAACTACTGACTTGTGATGAGATCTGAACAATACATGCTGACTCACAGATACGTATATTCATTGGCTATTTAGGAAAATACTTTAATATCTACGTCCAACCTTGCGAATCGTAGATATCGCTATATTGCAGTCCGATAATCATGTGCTCTCCGAAGCAAATTTTAATTACTATTGGGTGATACAGTATCACTATAGCCAATTTGTAGCACAATGGAAACAAAAAGGTCCTCTAGAGTTCGCTATTTTAATCGGACTGACAACGTATCAAGAGAGTTATTACTTGCATGATGTGCTAACGGTGTCAGATGGTACTTAAATAATGGGATGCAACCAACGAACACAGAATATGGTCGTTGCTCAGCCATTCACTCAGTGTCCACAGTGTCTAACAGCGACAATATGAAATGCTTGCTCTAGTTGAGGAAGCAGCTAACAGTCTTATTCATAAACGTGTCTTAAATTTTAATCAATTGCTAAGCAAATGTTTAGCCAAATTCGTATTCATAAACGTTGTTTAGCGCTAAGAGTTCGCTAACCAATTGATTAGTAGCTGTCAAATTTAAACACCATCGGTAGCTTGATAAGAGGATGCTAAGAGGCAATATGGCGGTTTTTATATGAGTCAGCTGATCGATTCAATGGGATTATTGTTTGCCTCGAGGTTATTTTGTGCCTATTATCGAGCTGTGCCTTAGTAAATATGGAATTCGACAATCTTTTACGATCTTTCAGAACGACGCAGAAAAAAGTTGAATCGTTTTTAAACGCCAGCGGGAAGTAGACCAAGGAAGACCTACAAAGCTCGTTAAAATCTGTTACGAGAATGATTATCTACATTACATTTTCTTCATTCGAAGTATACATGATGAAAGGATTTATAGGGACAACTCAAACAGGAGTAGGCTCAGTTTGATTTTACTTTATTAGATTATTTTATATTTTGTAAATGTGAGAACGTCGTAGGCCCTGTGGATTATAATTTATAGACAATTGTCTATTTGTTTAACATATGGTACTTGTTGACAGGCCTACACTGTCCTCCCATACCTGTTAATCACTGTAATTGGAAAACATTGTAAAAGACATATTTTTAAAAGAGTAACCATGGAGTTTCTTGCCGGCTCTTCTCCATGGGAAACGACCAATTGGAACCGTGCACCTAGAATCTGACGTTTCATAAGTGCCCATGTAGGTCTATGTGAAATAAAATATTTTGATTTTGATTTTGATTTTGAGTAGGTACCTACTCATGAGGTTTGAAGAGTATGAGTTTGTAAGGAAGCTCATAGGAGACAGTTATTATCCAATGTGTTATCCCATGTGCCCTTAATCTTATGACGCCAGTTCTAAGGCCAGAAACTATAAGAACAGCCACGTAACACACAAATAACAAGACATTTTGTAGAAACTATTTATTTTGATATTTAATAAAGTAACATTTTTGTTATAAATTCCCTATTTTTGATTTCCAATATTCTTCTTACAAAGACATGGACTGTGCCATTCTTTTCTCATGCCCCTCTCATTTCTCATCAATTCCACGTAGCCTCAGCCCTAATGGTCTCCTCCCTCCCCGTCTTTGCAGTTGAATAGTATTGGTGCTAGGTGCTAATAGTGGCTTTCATAACAGCAGCCAACTTGTACCTGTAAACAAGTATAATAATTGTTATTAAAAGACACTGAAACCCTGTTGCAACAGCGATAGGAATTAGGAAGTAATATATAATAGACACAAGTACCTACATACATTTCCAAAAGAGTATACTCAAGCTAGGACATGAAAAAAATATAGCTATAATCGGCTACTGATGTTACATCAGTTTTACATTCATTTGGTCAGTTTACATTAGTAAGTGTATATAAATTCAGGGATAAATACCTTTTCCAGTTTACTCCAATTATTGGAGCTAATTATTTTCAATGCTACCATGTCAAATACAATGAAATAACGTAATAAATATTTATATTTAAATTAAAATTTTCCTATGAAATTTTTGACATACGTCTGTTAAAGTCACGACAGATACAAAAATCGTGGGTTTGACAACTTTATTCTTGAAATACTGTTTTGTAGTCGACTATTTTGTTTATAATCTGTGCTGAATACATAATTTCACCTCTATTCCGTTTCTCTACTAATCACCCGCTAACTAGCGTTTATAAATAAAGAAAAGTTAAGCATTGATTTAGAGCTAACTAATTGGTTAGCTAAGCAGTGGCTAACTAATGGTTAGCGAGATTTTTATAAATAAGGCTGTAAATTACTATCATAAGAATCACCAAACAAAAGAAACTGCGTTTTGTTTATTAGATAAATCATCATTTGAATGTTTATTTTTATTTATAACCATTAATCAGGTATTAACGGGACGTTAAAGGTTCAACATGTTAACGACCAATTTTAATTTAGGACATTGTTAAAAACAATGCTGCGTTTTATATACTGGCAATAAAACATGATAAAACAAAATGTTGTAATTACTTTAAAACTATACATGAATACATATTCAAATCCAATTTACGTTCTTAAATGGGAGGTATAAGTAGAATTGCTTAAAAAGTAATAAAAATATAAAGACGGTTTAATTGGTCTGATGAAATAGTATACCGTAGATATTAATAGTGTGACAAGTGTATAGTGTAAGCTGCCTATTTTTTTAAATGTGGGGAGGATCTGGCCTTGCAAAAAATGCAAGTTCAGGACAATGATAACGTTATCAGACAAATATCTAACCCAACCTCATAGGTACTGTGTCCATTGTTGAGCCTAGACAATCATTTTCCTGCAATTAGTCACGTTTCAAAGAAACAATTTATTATATATTTACCTCGATGGATGACACATTTAGTCAGTGTATTTGCATACAGAGCGACGCAATAATACCTACATAGGAATATGACACCAAAATCATTGAAAATTATAGAAGAAACAAAGCAATTGCATTAATAATGGTGTGACCACTTGCAGATAATAAGTGATCGTTCTCCCACATACATACATAATTCATAATTATGCTTATTACTGGTTATTGAGTTTGCTATTAATAGATGTAAACATGACAACCAGAGTTAATATCCACTATCCACATTATCATAAAGATAATTCCGTATGGCGCACTGAGTAAACAAGAATAACCATATAAACTTTTACATTTCGAAAGACTTTAACGAGTCATATAATTAAGTGTTAATTTGCCTTGTCCAAACAAACCTAATTTTAAGAAAGACTCGACTTAGTAGACTTCAGTTTATTATGGGTCGAAGAAAATGTTGTCAGCTTGTCGTTATGGAAAAATCTTACTTTTTCCATTACGACAAGCTGACAACAATGACTAAGTTGGTAAGTATCTACTTAGTCATTGACCTTTTGAATTATTTGAAAACAGGTTTCCTATTGATTTAGGCTTTCATAATCAAAAAAAAAATTGAAATTTGAAAAAAGTCGAAAACATGAATCCAGCTGGTTTTGTTATAACTTTAACGCAATGCAAACATTAATTTGTATCCAATATGTAAGCTATTTAGTTTAATTCTGTAAATAAGATTAAAAACTAATTAAAAGTAAATACAGTCAGCTCATCCAAGATGAGATGACAGCCACAATCTGACTGATAACTGTAATGAGTCACAGTTTAAGGTCATTGTATCTCATTCGTTTCAGGATAACAGACTTAGTACATAAACATTTCAGTCTTGTAAATCATGTCTGCGTTGGTTTACGTAACTGCTGCAGGCGTTTTCAAGTAATCGTTTTTGACAGAAAAGTCCCAAGCGTTTAAGAGTATGACGACTGTTTCGTTGTATTTGTTTGATTAAGTAGTCGCAGGACTGCTGAGCGTGATGGGATCCTATGGATCATTTGGCAATAGGCTCGTTCCCTACTACCTCTGAAAGTCTTTTTTTTCCAAATCATGTGCTTGATCCTGACTTTGTGCGCGATTCTATAGCAATAGGATTGCCCCTATTATAATTTATGGTAACTTCTTATAAAACAGAACTAGCGAAATGCGGGCGTGCCTACTATCCAACTCTACTAAAGCCAATTGGATAGTGTTGTTTACCTTTAAATATGAATGTTGTGCATGCCTTCAAGTAATATATTTACACATAATTAAAAACTCGTCACTACCTTTGTTCTACTCTTGTAAATATGTCGTTGGTGTGCCTTGCTTAAATAAATAAATTAAATAAATTCTGCTCATCCCCTTCGAAGGAAAAGACGTATTCCGTTTTCCCCAAATAACTAGTCTGCTTTTATTTTTATAATTTATATGTCTGCGACTTACGTAGGTCAAGTATCAACATAGGTATGTAACGTTTCAACGACTGAATCAGCCGGCAAGTCTTGTCTTTTGTTTTACATGAAAGAGCACACTTTGTCTCGGATGATGAAACTTGGAACAATAGCCTATTTATTTGTTTACGGATCAGAAAACAGATGCTCCACATGTAGGAGTGGCGTGAAACCTTGTATTGTCTGAATTATTAATTACCTACTTATAATAGGCTAGTCCCCTACCTGCGGCTCAAAACATACATACACCTCTGCCCACCCCTTCAGGCATTTCACACGTGATACTAATCTATCGTTATGTTTATGTTTTTATTTATTATCCAATTATTGCAGTTCAATAAACTCTGCAGGGTTTCTAATGTCTTCATTCCATTTTCCTGTTTCGTTCTATTAAAGTCGATTTTCGTGTCTGTCAGTGTTTCTACGTTGCTCTTCTAAACTACGCCACGGATTTTGATGCAGTTTTTACCATCCATCAGTTAGAGAATTTATTCGACTCAATAGAACTCCTGATGTTTTGTCAATTCGTCGAAACGTGCGAAGTTAAGGGGGGGAGGGGGGGTGCTGGGGAGCTTGTTAATATTTGATTTTGACTGTTCAATTTCAAATTCAAATTTATTAATTTTGTGAACATAGGGTAATATTATACAGATTTTATATATAAGAAAACATGAGTCCTTACTATGTTCCCACAAAGGGCATCCAAAATAGGTGGGCATAGGTAATCGAATGTCAATTATCAAAATAGACACAAAAACAGTAGTAAATAGATGTCACAATTTCATGCCAAACACTAATACTTAATAATATGTCAATAAATTAAGACGGCACATAAACAAGTGGGTATTCTTAAATCACAATTTCGTATACAATAATAAATCTCAACAACGAATATCATCGACTTAAGGCAGCAACATTTCATGACTAAAGACATGTAAAAGTATATCGTAGTAGTTTTGTTTGATTAGTAAGGATTCTGTTACATACTCGTACCTACACGTTTGCCATCAATTTGCATGAGCCACAAAATTGTGCAGCTGTGCCTAATTAATTCTGCATGGAGGGGAGTTAAAACCGGAACACGATCATTTCTGTTCTTTTAGTTATTTAATAACTTATAACGGTTTACGTTGACGTTAAATGTTTAAAAAGAACTTTATTAATAGCCTCATGTTCAAAAACAAATTTTAAAGTGCAAAATGTTAACCATTCGCATTTTTTACGTAAACTTGTGCTATTCTCTCGAATAGAGTTTAATTTCAATGACAAACAAAAGAACATCGGATCACTATTTCATTTATATTTACAATAAAACAGTTCTCGAAAACGAGTCACCATATAAAGCGCAAATCTTCTTCCTATTGTGTGGAAACGACTTGGCAATCCAGTCTGAGAGAAACGGGGTCAAGAAATGTATTTCTGGGTAGACTATGACTGCACGATAGGTATATGTAACTTTCATTTTATACTTCGACAGCAACAGTTTACAGTGCAAACGCTAAACATGTGAAGCTCCTTCAAAATTACTAAAGATAAAATAAATATCATCTTTATCTTTTAATCCTGCACTCGGCTTAAAAATAAAAACACAATTCACATTGCAAAAGTGCTATTTGATTATTTGTGCAAAGGAAAATGAGATTCGTTGGTCTAGTGGTCGCTGTCGCTACTGCTAAGCTTGAGGACCTGCGCTCGATTACCAGGTTGGGCAACGTGTTATTGGGTTTTTCTATCTGGAACTTCTAAGTAGCAGCCCGGAGTCTAGATTTGTGGCCGGTTGATGGCAATAGGATCGCCCGCTACTACATGGGACCTAAACATAACTGGCGAAATGTGGGTGTACTATAGGTACACCTCTGCCCAACCCTTCGTGGAAACAAGGCGTGATGTTATGTTATGTAAAAGTGAGATGATAAAATTTACATAAACATTTAACATATCTTTACGATATATTTTTCCTGAGCAACAATGCCAAAACAAAACATGAATCCACTTAATGCGTTCCTCCCTCATTATCCTTAATTAGCTATGTAATCAATGTGTCACGAATGTCGAAATTATAAAATATTAATTGACAGTAATATTACTTGATGACTCATCAGATTGTATGTCCAAAATCACCAAGATGCAATGAACAAACGTGTGGATCACGCTTCCGCCTTCTCCGTACGAGAAACTCCTTATGCCTCTACCCTGCAGTGGTAGGTACCTATAGGCTGGTTTACTATCATCATAGACTGAGTATGTTTCGGCCTTTCTTCTCAGCTGGGAAACGCCGACCTCAACTAGTTAAAAAAAAATGATTGACGTGTAAAACTGTTTGTACAAACCTACTTACAGAAATAAAATCATGTATCATTGACATCCTCTGTGCTTGTCGCATTTTCACTCTGCAACTGTTTAATTTAGCAGAGCTATCTTTAAGCCTGCAAGCATAGTAAGTCAAATGATGAATATGCATAAGTACCTCCTTACATACTTATTAAGCATTTTGTTTTCATCCGGCTCACAGTAGGTTATCCTCAAGGGTGAAGAAAACTCACCTGTGTGCATATCGAGAATCAACCTGGCTACATTAGTAGCACGCGAATGCGAAAAGAAAAAGCGCTTTTCACCATGCTCTATTAATTTATAGTTTCTAATAGATCAGTTTATTCAAGGATAAATGCTGGTAGTTATGTACTATACAAGTTCAAAATCTTTCCAGGCAACGAGAATTGAATATACCTTCATGTATTCAACCTTTGGAAAAGTGTGTCAACCGTAAATTTAAGTCGTTTACTGAATTAATTGATGGTAGAACAATTACCCATCTCAACGAAGTTCCCTAGGAAACAGACTATATCTACCTACTTAAAAATCCGATGATGTCGTTTCTTGCTTATAGGTGGAGTTATAAAGAGTAAAATAAGATTTATTTTTATTATGACATTATGACATCATATCTGTTAAAAGTTTTAAGGTTATCGATTTTTGTCATGCAAATCAGGATCCAAGAAAATCTCTGATATAGACGATGACGAAAAGATAAGCCACCGTCATGTTTTTAATACATGAACGACTGTATCTTATCATTTATCGACATGTTTAACGTCATGATGAGGAACAACATTAAAAACAGTCAAATCAATTCGTATATGGAGTTATACTATTTGGCCCAATGCGAATGATGTAGGTAAGTATAATAACTAATACGATGTCTTGTTCAGTTTCAATCGAAGTATTACGACTTGAAAATTTACGGCGAACAGATAAAACTACAGAGTTTCCAGTTTTAACCCACTTCACTTACTTGAATCTCACTTTATTGGAAACAATTACTTAATATTCTAAACTGAATAACCAATCTGTGATTTTATGATCTCCCTTGCGTGTTATTTTGTGTAATACTGTTTCACTTCCTTTTTTTCTCGCTATCCGCCATTTAGCAAAACGGAAAGACAATTCCAATTTGATTACCTTCGTTATAATTACTCAGAAACACGTGCATGTGTTCATACTGTAAATTAATCTCAAGGAAAATCGTAGCTTGCGGTGTGGCTGGATAACAGTGCAGATTGTTCATGTCGAGTTAACATAATGATGATCTAAAACAATGCTCTGATTGTCAATGTTCGGACAAATGTTCGTACGTGATTATAGGACTGTTTGTATAAA
The DNA here is from genome assembly GCA_963555695.1 of Dasypolia templi. Classification (NCBI taxonomy): domain Eukaryota; kingdom Metazoa; phylum Arthropoda; class Insecta; order Lepidoptera; family Noctuidae; genus Dasypolia; species Dasypolia templi. Next base: position 10,444,993 of record OY743157.1, read on the forward strand.
TTTTTAGGTGTTTTTGCGTGATGATTTAATGTACAAGTTAAGTTCTCAAAATGTGTCACGTTATGGTAATATATGTGATCTGATTATCTCATACTCTCATTTCCTCACATGAGCAACTTTCATAACAATGTACTAATTTTTATAACGTTAATCTCTAACCAACGTTGCATGTGGCAACAATTTAACAGCGGAATTAATCGACAGTTATGGCTGAGCGGCGCACGATTCTAATTCCGGTGTTTAGTCTATAAACGTGCAGTCAAACCACGAGGAAGCCCCCTAATGTAGCCTGAATAAAAAAGGATTAAATATATTATGTGTCAATTAGAAGTGGTAGGTTCCTTCCGCTGCGGTCGGTCAACGGAAGCAGCGCCACGTGACTCACATGACCACTGCGTGTGCGCTCAGCACCCGATTCACTACCCATTGTCTGCACACTCCATAAACTTCGCTTATTTATGCCATAGACGAAACAAAAATAGGGACGTAATGTATATGAGTGAATACACTCACATTAAAATGAGTAGTTCCATTAATGTTTAGGGTCGAGCGCAGAATGAACAGGGCCTCCAATTGTTTTCTGAATGAGTAATCGGCAACAGTGTCATTACCAAAAGTATGGTTGGTATGTTTGTCTGCTCAGTATTGCTTCGTATCAAAATTATATTGGTCAGAACGTGGTCTGAAATCGCCATCACGCATGTGATCAAGCGTGGTGTCAATACAACACGCTTGATCACATGCACACAACCATCAATGTGATTGATGTTTGTGGTGATTGAACTAGTTAATGCAATTTTTTTATATATTTTTTTGTGATCTATGTTGAACCCAGCTTTCGTTGCAGCAGAATCTAGGGCAGGTACATTTAGTCTACGACTCAGTATCGAACAATTTCCGGATCATATAGATAACAACGCGGAAGACAAAGCAGCTGTTTTGATTACATATTATAATTATCATCTATCTTTCCATGGGAAAATTTCCCTCAGGTATTTTATCGTAGCATGTGCTGTGGAATGAAAATATTTAAGTTTAGGACTGTCCTTTTTCATTTCTTTAAGGTGATCGTAATATCAGCAACTTGCATCCGACTCTCCCATAAATTTAGCGTCTGCTTGCCTACATTATTCATCATGTGCTTTACACCAAATTTTTCCATTGTGATTGATAACCTCACTGATAAATGGAGAGAATTTGATTTGACAAACATTAATATCTCAACATCACATTTTTGTCTTGTCATCAGACAAGCTGTTGTGTATGTTGTCTTGGGGATGCTGAAATTCATAATACTTGACTGCTGGTAAACATGTCGAATACTCGGATAGACTTAGTCTATTCGAGTATTCGACATGTTTACCGTCTCAGATACAATTTCGACCTTCGTTACTCAGGTACTTTAACTGTGAACATACTAGAAATCGCGAGCACAAGGCGTCAATAAGACTCGATTAATGATATCACTTAAATTAGCGTATTATTAGGTCCAGCCTTCACTTCACTGAATTTCATTACTTACTTATGCATACGTTTGATTCAAGCGGTTGGAATTTCTATGATAGTGATGAGATGTATCATTCATCTTCACTATTTTCTCCAGAGACTAGAGCACCCTTTCTATTTGAATCTTGTATGTTTTGAATGACACATTAGTTTGTGATGCTCGTCTTCAAATTAATTAGACACTGATTACAAGTCCAAACATTACACATTTGTATTTAATTAGCACATACTAAGTTCGTGCGCTAACTGTGTTAACATCTTCAAACTTTCCGGAACGTTGCGTCGCTCGGATAAATAAAACGAAATGGATACTTAAATATGTCAGCAATACATTTATTATCAAATGCTACACTATAATAATATCAATAAATTGTTTCAGTCATTTCAATATTTACAATAATTCGAAATAACTTCTGTAGTAAGCGAGTAGTAGGATTCGGTGTACAAGTACAAAATATTATTATGACTTTCTGTTACACAGCAGCTGCCTTTTTAAATTATATACATAGAGATAATTTACAATTGATTGTCCATTCGACGTCTACTATGTAGACAAAAGGTTACGTACACTATACAATAAGTAATGAATATGAGAGAGCTCTGAAGTTCATTAGTGAGAGCTATAAGACCGTTAAAGACACACACCACTCATAAAGGCCCAGCACGTACCAGACGGCTGCGCAGGCTATCATGCTTTCAATAATTTAATACTGTTACCACAATCAAAACGTTATTGAGACCGATTTCTTACGATACCTTCCACTAGCAGGACAATAGATACTTATTATTAAAATAAATCGCTTCGGCATCTCATATTTTTCAAACATGGACTTAAACATAATAGTAAATGCGCAATAAGCCTCACATGGTTAAAGCAAAGTATCTACAACTATAAAGTGATATCTGAAGTGTTCAAATTACAAGAAGGGGTTAGTAAACGGAATAAATAACATGAAGAACATAAGCTCAATATGTATGCAAGCTTATGTGGATGTAGACCGAGATCCAGCGGCTGCGCTCGTGATTCGAACGGATGCGACGAAACGAGAGCTGAGCACCGTTACCTGCGCCCGCGAGGGATGCGCCGACCTCACCGCCTCCCACCGCCGCCAAAATGTGCCTGACTCATTAATCGAATGCCCACTAACCAACTTGGACATCGACTTCCACTAGGTCGCCGTTCTAATCTGAGCCCATATAAATGCACTTCAGCCCCCGAGTACTTAACAAAATTGCTACGCTCCTAATAAGCGATTATTCTAATGTTCTAAGCAGTCTCAATGCCTTAAATTAAACATACACTTGATATCACAAAATGCAAACCGAAGCACACGAGTGCAACGACACATTATTGGTGGCGTTTTCACGGACGGAACAGTCCTTTGTGTCCATTTTAACCATGCTGCTACCACAATGTGCGTTATGGTCAATCTTTATCACGCAGTAACTCTGATTTAGCACTTTTTTCGTTTCCGTGGAAAGAAAAATTTGGATTGTCCTTTTGTTTATATGCTTTGTCCAGTTTTGCTGAAGGAGGATCGTTTTCAATTGGTATGGGAACAATCGGCGTTGTAGTCGTCGTTATCGGGGCCGGGCTTATGTTTTCACCTCGACAGAAGTCTTGGAGCCAAACTTCTGAATTATACGAAGGGCCTTCTCCTCCCAATTCCGCTGGTAGAATATCAAGTGGCAGAGAATCATGAAGCGTTGAAAGATTGTTTCCATGCAACACGATGCGCTCTCGCGTCTTCGCCTTAAGGTACGGTTTTATGACAGCGAGAGCGGTTTCCACATACCACGGCTGTCCGATGAAATGTATGCTTTTAAATCGAACAGGCATGCAATCTTGAAGACAGTCAATCATCATTTTCAACACTTTGGCTTGTAAATTACACGATTGCTTAAACGTGAATTCAGTCCAATCAACGATAATGACATATCCGTTAACCTGGTTTTGAACATCGTCGAGGGTGCGTTCCACTGTGAGTAGTAGAGCTCTGAACACAGAGAGTAGCGGGCAGGCGTGCGGGATCCAGTTGGAGGCGAACATGAGCAGCACGCAGCGGCCGCGGCGGTCGCGCTGCGCCAGCACGCCGGGCAGCCCGTCCGCCAGCGCCCGCAGCACGCCGCCGTCCGCCGGCGCCCACAGCTCCGCGTGCTCGCGCCGGTACTGGTGGTAGCTCACTAACAACTCGAAGCTCTGCTGCACGTCGTGCTTGCGCGCGTACAGAAAACGCCGCAGGAAGTTGTCATCCTGACATCTACTCTTGTCGCGTAGGGCGAGGTTGAGGCTCTTGTCCACCGTGTCGCGCAGGCCGTTTAGGGCGCGTTGTCTGTCGCCGTCTGTAAGTCGTTTCCTGGCCACTTCACAAAGACGCTCATTCTGCATCTGATGCAGCTTCCAGTCGTACTCGGCGTACTCGTTCATGACTGGTTTTGGTATGAGTCATGCGTCCTTTCACTGGTATAACGCGTAGCTGCGCGCGCGCCGCCTGTAGCTCGGGGCCGACTGCGCACCGAGTTCGCGCCGTGAGCCGCCGCCATCGCTGCTCGTTCATTAAACCGTGTAATGCTCTGTTCACACGCGATAGCAGCTTATTCCAGTAAACTTGCTTAATCATTTTGTGGAATACTGGTGATAATATTGGCATTGCTGTAAATTACACTGGTACCACAATAATTAATAAAAGGAATTAGAATTTGACTAGTTACTAATTTAAGGAAAAAACATTATTTTTTTCTTAAATTGAACATTGCTGAACCGTGTCTGCCTTACGTTTTGGCTTTGGCGTTGCACTCATCAAATATCTTATCATAATCTTGTGTAATGTAAACGTTGAAGGGAATTACCTACCTGCCTAATCGATATTAGGTTTTATTGCTGTATCATGCTCTAATCAGTAAATTGATTAGATCATTTCTACGATACTGTGTATAATAATTAACTAGTGGTGAAAACGTTTCTTTCTATTTATAACATAACATAACATCACGCCTGTAATTCCAGAAGGGTTAGGCAGAGGTGTACTTATAGTACACCCACATTTCGCCTGTTAGGTCTATTTATTATTCTTAAAAAAAGCCAAGATTTTTATTGAAAAGTAGCTGTGCGTCGCTCGGGTGAATTTCCGGTGGATTTTCAAAAAAAAACAAACGGTTTTACAAACCTTGTCCTGAAAATTGCGAATACAACAACAAACTGCCAAATCAGTTGAGCCATTCTCAAGTGATGATTTAACATACATGCGGCAGTTCATTTTTATTTATATAGATGATTGGGTTACTTACTAGATTTTATTACATTATTATGTGTAAAAAAATATTAACTTCTGGGAACTAGGTTATTTATCGCATTATTTGATACACGCCATGATTTAAGCATAATTATAATAATGAATTACTAATCATGTTTAATCTTCCGGCGGCGAGATGGGCCGACGACATTGATAAATAATAAATGATTTTATTTCTGTAAGTAGGTTTGTACAAACACTTTTACACTTCAATCATATTTTGAAAGCATAATGAGATCGGCGTGATAAGTCTTTGTTACCCAAATGTCTTGTGTAGAACCTGGATGAGGCTGGCACAGGAGCGTGAGGATTGACACAAGAAAAGACTGTCATAGGCCTGTGTTTACTGACATAGGCCCAGTAGTGGGTAAAGCCGGGTTGTGGATGATGATGATGATGATGATGATGAATCAAGTTTGCTGTGATAAGCACTGGTCCAGCTCCATAGGACAATCCCGTCTAGACAAAATCACACTGGTTGCTAATTTAATTTTTATTTTTTATTTATTTTTATTACTCACACACTGACCTATTCCTAGTTAATATTTTAGGAAAGTCATATATTGTTACAGTGTTTGTAAATATGTGAGCACAATGTACCTATCGCGTCATTCATTTATCGGCCTTTGCTATATTTTTAGTTCTTCTTACCACTTGTGGTATAGTATTTTTATTCTTGGTGCATCGTCTTCACATATAAAATATAATTAATGTATACAAATATTGTAAAATATTTTAAAAGAGTAACGGTGGAGTTTCTTGCCACTTCTTCTCCATACGAAACTACTTTTTGGAAGTGGCGCCTAGAATCAGTTATATTTTTATTGTAATTTTTGACGTTCAAAAGTGCCATTTTATGGGCCTATTTGAAATAAATGCTTTGACTTTGACTTTGACTTTGCACTTATTGGAAAATGCAAGGGGATGCTACTCCCTAAAGGTGATGACTGTAATTATTTGAATGTCATTAACGAGACCCACACAAAATAAAGATAAACTAAAGTGTGCACCTTTTACTTTTTTTTTACTTGTTGTTACTGTCCTTTCAGGTAAAAGGGCAAGTCAACAGGTAACCGGCGTTTGAACGCAGCATAACTTACCCAGCCAGAGCGAGTTATAAATAAAAAAACTGAAGGTTGGCAGTATACCGGTCAAATGGCTGGCTGGTTTCTGCGATGACGTAGCGTCGTGCGCAAGAGACGCACACGCATGTGTGAGTGAGATGGAAACACACTTTGTAACAATTATTTCTATGAAGCCTTATACGTAACGTATAAACGGATGGCCGAAAATCGTATAACGTCCGCGCTTTGTTCACTTTATCGTATAACTAGCTGCCGTAACAGGCAACACTTACTGCCTATGCCGCATTCATAATTAATACTTGTCAGACGTGTACTAATAATTGGTGCTGATGTTACTTTTACTCTGAATAAGTACTAACATTTGTAGGTCATGTATGCATTCGTTAAAATAAACCCATTGAAATATCGCTAACATAAATCATCTTCACAAAAAAATGCGTTACTCTTCAAAATATACTAATTTATTAATATTACTCAAGAAAAAAATAATTTAAAAAAATGTACTATTAATATAACAAACATTATCGTTAAGAATATCATGAAATCTTTTGATTTCAGAGAATAATTACGATGAGGCTTTTTAGCCTCATCGTAATTATTCATTTTAAAAAAGAAAGTTTAGTCACTCAATATGAAAGACATCAACGTCATCGCATCGGGAACATCTCGCCTATAACATATTACAATAAAATAAAGGACTCGTGTCAATGGCTACTAAGTTATCTTACATACACAAACAAACAAAGAATTGCTTATTTTCCTTTGTTAAAGCTTCACTATTCACTAAAACCAAAACATTATGCGTGAAAAACAGTCAAATGTGAACCTTATTTCCATTTCGAGATAGAGGTGCATAGTTAATATTGAAAAATACAACAATATAAATTCATTTAGTTGTTTTTAAGACACAGTTTGTGGAGGAATTTGAGTTAGTAATGTCGATAAGGGCATTGACTTTTTTTAAATTAACCGTGTCGATGCATCGCTTGGTCGTTGCCCCATGCAGGCTAGGCCGGCCGGCGAGCCGCGCGGTAAAAATAGACGCACTTCGTCTCAAGATGTACTGATAGTGCCTTCGCACATTACCCTACTGCACAAGCACAGCACAGGCTGCCGAGCATCTACCAGAACCTACGAGGGAACCTTGCAAAGCTATTTTGTAGGAACAATTTTGAGGAAAACTATTTTACCATTTAGGTTCACAAGATAATAATCAAACATAATAATAATATACAGAACAGGTAAAATCGCAGTAATTACAATATCATAAGTACAAATGAAACTGGAATACAACGTCACATTTCAACATTTGAACGCATATAGAACGATGAAAAAATCAAAACAAAAGAAAATCTTTGTCGGACACATAGAATAATAATTATTTACAAATAAAAAAAAAGAAATATTATGACGCTAGTAGGTTACCAAAGTCACACAATCATCATGAATTCATGACATAAAACAGTTCCAAGATTTAAAAATATCGTCATCTTAGTGTCGATACGTTGACTCAGTATAATTTTTTGTTGTTTTTTTTTAAACCCTGTTCACACCTATTAACCTATTTTTTGCTGATAAGTTTCTTAATAAGCATCATCAGATTCATATACTCGCAACCCTGTTTAAGATCGTTAAGGGGCAGGTGTAAGACATAAATTATAGTACTGAAGGCCGATTATTGTATAAACATAAAAATGTTGAAAATCTAGTTTGGAGTAATATGTCGAGAATGGAAATATTTCCGCTGCCTCTCAAATCTGCTTCTGTAAGACAGTTTACTATGTAGAAGAATGGGCTGAAGAACCTCCATTCACTCCTTTACGCATTCCGTGTTTTCGTTAAACATTAGGTATTGTAATTTATATAGCAGCGGTGTTTATCACAAATCACAATGTGGCATTACTTACAAAGTGACCTTGATTGTTACAATTGATTTTGGTACTGAGATTAGTTATTATCGACGTGACGAATTACTTTTCATTAAACGTGTCAAGCAAAACCGCATATCATGCTGGTCTTTTAAAGTTTCGTAGTGTGTAATAGGATTTTAATTAGGTGTATTTTAAGTTACATAGAACATTATAAGTTATGTGTGTTATGTTTATACTGTTCCCTTGGGAGTTCTAGGAAAAAATTGTCGAAGCGAAAACGGTTTCAAAAATTTTCAAACAGATTTCTGCTTACATTATTAATTTTCTCAAGAGTCGACTCTTTTCTATTTTAAAATTGGAAAACTAGGCCTCTGAATCTGAAAACGAGCATCTCGCCAAAGTGTTCTCCAATTATTCTCCACAGTGTTCTCTATTTGCTCTAAATATGGACTTCATCGAGACATTTTGTAACTCTTCGCTTTAAATTGTTTTCTGTGTTCTGTTTTCTTTTGTGTGACTTCAAACAATTATTAATTTCAGTGATTCCAAGTTAACTGTATATTTAACCGCCACGTTCAAGTAATTCAAAGAAGTTTAACTGTTCTGTATTTCAAAAAGAAAGAAAAGTAAAAGACACCTCAAAAAAGGCATTTCCTATTATCAAAACGCGGTCGCATTATCGATTGTCATAGATAAGTTATGATAAGCTGACATTATCGCTCTCTATCGCCTTGTTCCATGGGTATTACAAATATCCTGCTGCGTTTACATCACATTTCTAAACACCTATAGGCCAGCAAACTTGTTTAGTAACTAGCTGTAATTGATTGAAATTATTATATATCGTTTATATTCCGAGATTGTAATATATATTAGGTACTCATTTATCTGAAATCGCGTTTCCGATACATTTTTAGTAAGATAAGATAATATAAGATATATTTATTTGCTCAAACATGTGTACACATACAAGAATAAAATGCATGCAGGATAACATAAAAAAAAATAAAGTTTCAGACATGTTTGCCGCATAGTATGACGTGCAACTATTATGAATGATAATGATTTTAAATTAATAATTTCAAGACAAATACTCAGCTAAGGAAATCACAGTTGCAAACATGAATAAATTATAAATGTCAATAGTTTAGTTAAAAATTCAATAAAAAGTAATACGAATATAAAAATGCATCAAATTTATGTCAAAATAAATGTATCTGTCAGAAATTCATTAATACTATAGTAAGCTTTGTTAACCAGATATGACTTTAGTTGTTTCTTCAAATTTACATTATTAAGCTCCCTCCAACTTTTGGGTAACGTATTATAGATAATGGGAGCCATGCAAAAAACACTCTTGCGCATAAGTGACGTCCTACTCCTATGCAGACAGAGCTGACTTTGGTCACGTCTGTTCCTTGGAAATTTATCGGCCATTCGCGAAAATAAATTAAAATTATTTTTAACAAACATTACAGTTTCCAGAATATATAGTGATGTCAATGTCAAAATGTTATAGCGAATAAAATAGGGCTTACAACTATCGGTGGTTACCAACATAAACATGGCTCTGAGGCATCTCTTTTGTGCTTTAAATGCATCATCTTTACTAGTTGAGTTACCCCAAAAGATAACACCGTATCTGAGAACAGATTCAGTTAGCCCATAGTAAGCAGTTAATAACGCGTCTATGTTACCAGTGCGTGACAGAATATACAAGGCGTACGCACTACTGCTTAACCTTTTAGTCAGGGCCTCTACATGCACCTTCCAATTTAAATTTCGATCAAACGTAAGTCCTAGAAACTTTGTTGTATTAGTAATGTCATTGTATGTTATGTCAAGATTGGAAAAAGTCAATGGGCGTTGACTAAAATGCATAATTACAGTTTTATCTAAATTAATTTTTAAATTATTGTTGTCTAACCATTCTATTGTTTCTTTTAATGTATTATTTATGTCCTCTTTATAAAAGTCTCTTTGATTACACGGTATCGTTATTGTACTGTCGTCCGCGAACAGTGTCATAGGATGTTTGATTGCGCTTGGAAAGTCATTAATGTAAAGTGTAAAAAGCGGTGGTCCTAATATACTTCCTTGTGGAACTCCGTAGATAACGTTACGTTCATCCGAAAGAAAGATTTCTTCTCTTTTGGTGTTTATATTAATTCTGCTTATTTCCGTTATTTGTATTCTGTAGTAACAGTATAGATGAATCATCTGTCTAGCCTTTTCCCGTATAGAATAATAAAATAGGATTTCCAAAGGAAATATGAATATTTCAATAAGAAAATGAAGTAATTTCTTAACAATGGTGATTGACGGTATTGTCAATTAAACGCGCTCTATTTCCATCGAAAAATAGAAAACGAAACTAAAAGACTTGTTAACTGAATTCGTTGAAGCAATGCAAATGTTTTCTTAAGAAAACATATGCAAATACGTAGTTAGGTCAATGTCAGATAAGTAAGGAATACTTATGACTCAGACTACTCTTGATTATTATGCGTGAAGTATTGTAAAACCTGTTTATAAGTAGTTTATTTGATTTCATTTTCCGATTTTGCATACACCTTTCGATTTAAGATACATTTACCAATAATCATAAACAAAACATCTGTCACAATTTTATTATGTTCTACGTACTTTTAAGGTTTAATTTAGTTTAACGAGTCTGTATTTCTTTTATATTTTACGAATACTTTAATGTAATCTAGATACGATTGATTCGGACAATTACAAAAATTCTGTTAACATTTAAATAATAAAGTTCTCTTTTTTATGTCTCACAAAGTGGAGGCCTGTGTCCCAGCAGTGGGAACGTTGTGGGCTGATTATGCTTATGATTGTTGTAGGTTTGCCTTGATAATAACCCACAGTTAAATATGACTTTGAAACAAAATAAGTAAAGATACAATCTCAACTGTAAAAGTTGACAACACCAAAAATCCTAAGATACCAAAAATCATTAAAAAGAAATTAATATTAATTGCTTTCATCACGAACAGATAGCGGCACCTGATAAAAACTAATAACCACACAAAGCGAAACCACAAACTCCTGCAAAATTTAAAATGCTTTACATATTCAGTGATCTAGATGATCGCAATACTTGCACTATACTTAGCTGCACGATCATCTGATTCCTCGACCACGATGCGCACTATGAGGTTAGAATTTACTGTCTTATCTGATGTGCTTAATTATGATTGACTCAAATGCATGCGCATGCAAATGTTCATAGCTCCCGGGAAAGGTAGAGAAAGCGCGCATTCAAGCAAGGAGCGCGCGTTCGTGTTTTGCGTCAATACCATAGATAACATACATAAATAGCTCGATTGCTCGTTAATTAAATGTTATCGATAGCTGCCCACGCTACGCTAACGTTACTTTTATTCAGACTATCGTTAAAGTGACATCTGTCTGCTAGACTATTACTTCACAGAGAGTCGAGTGAGCCCACACATTTGGTGTTTTGTGATCGTTTGTGTAATTGCGTCCACATTGCATCTTCCGGCGCTGTATTATATTCTACTGGTGTATTAGTCTGTCAACCGGATACCGATCTTACCCACAATCGTTTGGTATTCGTCTGCCAATCTGACCATCTTGAAATGAAATAGTAGGATGTAGACAATTTAAATTCATTTGCGAGCACTGACTGATAGAAGATATTAAGTAGTTTGGGCTAGGCTAAATTATAACAGGATCCATTTTAGTCACGCAGGTGGAGTGCTGCAAAAACCTTTTGTGTTGAAAATTTGTTTTATTTTCTTCTTCAATTAGTTTCAGATGTGTCAGACAATAGGTACTTAATGTTTTACACATGTATCTCTGAGATGAACTTTTTTGTCTCGCTTCTCTTTGATTATCTTTATCTCGATCATAGGATCAGATATTATATGCGATATTTTTAAGAAAGGAATACCTGTACCCTTTACTTCTTGCCTTCAATGATTGCATTGGTTTGCTTGATCGTTACACACGGTGCACTAATTATAAGCCGGCGAAAAACTTGGCATTTTGCTTACACATAAGAGGCAATAAACGAGTTGAACAAAATGTGGCCTCCACTGGCGGCAAGGTTGCTGGGCCGGTTCTGACAGCCGAGCCCGCGAGCCGATAAATATACGCACCACACCGCATACTTTCGTCTGATCAATAGTTAGGGGTCTACCGCGAAAACGGCAGGGATTCATACGATGTTGCGATTACTGTGGAACCTTTACAGAGCACTAAAAGGTATGACAGTTTATTATTATAGTGGAAACAATTATACCTACTGGTATATCTGACGAACTGTGGACATTCAGGTAGAAAATAAAAAAATTTATTCTCAGTAAACCAAGGCCCGTATAAGAAAAGACCAATGACTCTACCATTAGTAATTCAGAGCCTGATAAAACAACTCAAACTCAAACTCAAAGCATTTATTTCAAATAAACCAATTACAGGCACTTTTGAATTGTCAAGGGGTCGGTCAGTCAGAAATATGAAGCTAGTTGCCCATTCCAAAGCGAAAGTAGGTACTTAAGGAGAAGAACGGGCAAGAAACTTCATGGACACTCTTTTAAATAATATGGATACAAAAAAAATTGTTACATCAGTCTTGTTGAAATTATAAATGTGAGAACGATGTAGAAAGACCCGTAATAAAAACATAAAAAATCGGAAATAAAAAATAAGCCGTGGCTGCCAAGAGATGACCAGACCCCACTGACGGCGCCCGTTCACGAACATGACGTATGGATCAGCACCATTCAGCTCAACCATTTTGAAGGGAACTTAGCTGAATATGGCTGGAGACCTTCCATTAAACACTTTTGCTATCAATGTTAGAATTCTGAAACATGTTTTAATAGGAGATGCAAAAAAAAGCAGTTTAGAGTTAGCTGCTTCATTGTTTTGTCCAAGTAATAGTTGAACTACATATTACGAAATGTAAAGCCGACACCGATTTAGATCGGTGACCATTCTAAAAACTATATGACGTTGATTTGAAGTACTTAGAGTCAATACAAAACTATGAATACTGACAAGTCATGACATTGTAATATACACCAACACGAAAGGTTCTTCATCAGAGAATGTTTCAATCTTTTTTTTTTATATTTGTGGTGGTGGGACCCACAGCGGTGTGGCTTTTGGATGGGCTGGCTTATTATTTGGTTTGGCAGGTATCAGTAACAGTGAATTCATTTGAAATGGGATCAAATGTTTTTTAGGGTTCATTGCCTTCTACGGTAAAAACAGAATATGTACTTTTAGAATGACTTTGTAGTGCCACCACCATAATGGCCTTTATCTCAGAAAGAGCTTGAGGTTTCAAATTGATAATAATTTCGAAAACATCATAAACATATATAATGTGTCTCTTTAACCTCTACGTAGAGTCCCACTTTCTGACTGATCATCTTAACCTATTGGGTACTGTACAAGCTTCCCGGTAGTATAGTTAAATAAATATCGCACATAGAAAAATTAATTACGGACAATTTAGGTACATCTGACAGATAGAATCGGCCGTAGAATCCCTAGTCCTAAATTTCATAATCTCGTCGCTAAAAATGTTACATTTATCAGCTATTACTAAATATTACATTTATCAGCTATTAATAAATGATACATTTATAAGCTATTAATAAATGATTATTAAAACTAGCTGTTGCCCGCCGTTTCACCCGCGTGACTGTCGGAATACATCTCACCGGAACGTACTACCGGGATAACAGGTAAACAATGTAATTATTCCGAAATACATTGTTTTCTTATATCTCTATTAGTTTACCGGACGCATTAAAGCTCCCAGTCGGCATGATTTTTCCGACATCTTCAACAATTGACGTCATATTTCAGACAACTTACGCAAAACCGCAATGAATAATGCAAATGAACCTTTCTCATGAATCACTAATTCAGTAGTTTTTGAGTTTATCTCATTTGACTTTGTTTTATAATATGTAGTGATATTGGAAATTATAATATTGTTACTATCTTATATACTGGCTTACAACCTAAAACACGAAACGATGATGACGAAATGCATTTTCATGTCGACACTTCAATCAAACTACTTGAATACCTACCTACCTACTTGCACGTTTTTGCTTGAGTTTAAATTATACAAAAAAGAAACCAAACCATTGGAAGCCCAATTAAAACAATGCGTCATCAAGATTTTACTTTAATTTTACCTACTTGAAACTATACCGGATGCTCTATAAATAGTAATAAATAGGTACATATTTGTAATTCTCTAGATTCTGGCGAAACAAAACGTGTTGTCCTACGTATGAATTAATACAAAACAAACCGGTGTAAAACTAGGTTTGTTTTTCATACAAGGTGGGCCCGCGATAACTTTAATTCGCAGTTATAACAAGAATTCTGTTCTGGATCGAATTTGTTTAACTTTATTTTAACGCTTGTGTCGGTATGTGCTCATATGATTGCAAAAAGTTATCTCTGCTTGTGAAAGGGTCATTCTAAAGTCTTTAAAACTAGGTAGAAAACCGTGACAGAAATGTCACAGTAATTATACTTGAATGAAAATTTTAGCCATCTTTAAAACTTGCGACAGACTATGAGACTGAATAAAAGCCCTTCGAGAAAGTCACAGAAGGTCACTTGGAAATCATACCCATCATGGTGAAAGAGTTGTTCTTAAATAAGCTACCACAGGTCAATTGTGTCGCTCTCACATTATGAAAAAGGCATTGTTACCGTTTGAAAGTTAATACTACCTTACCAACCAAAGACCCAATTCATTAACTATCATGAATTCATGACTTGGTTCTTTACTTTTTTGTTACTCATTATCGAAATAAACTTCGGAAACTTTATTAAAGAAACCTTCAGATCCACACATTCTTGCCACAGTATCTAGAACTAGAACCTCATAGATTATTAGACCAAGTACAATAGTACTTGGTCTTATAATCTATTAGGTCAGGTCTTCTAAAAGACCGTCTGAATCGGTCCATGCGCCAAAATATAGTTAGATATTTTAGGTATTTTAGGTACTATGAGTACCTAAAATATCGATTCTTTCACGAACTATTTTCAAACCCAAACCTTACATAAGAGTTCTGCACCGTTCTTTGATGTTGTACTCATTTTATTGGCCTTTTGCCTAATAATGATTACTGCCTTTATGTAATGCTAGTGATTGTCGGCGACATCGTCGACAACGACAAAGTTCATAAAGATTTTCAAACAGTTTTATTGAAGCACTGAGTTTCTAGTACCCGCCCGACATGCATAATCACAGGTAAAAATGGACGCAGACTTTTTTATAAACATAACATAACATCACGCCTTGTTTCCCCGAAGGGTTGGGCAGAGGTGTACCTGTACACCCACATTTCGCCAGTTATGTTTAAGTAATAGGGGGCGAGCCTATTGCCATCAACCGGGCACAAATCCAGACTCCGGGCTACTACTGAGAAATTCCAGATACACCCAATAACACTTTGCCCGACCTGGGAATCGAACTCAGGACCTCATGCTCAGCGGTAGCGATTGCGACCACTAGACCAACGAGGCAGAGACTTTTTTATTTCGGACCTATTATTTATATAGATAGTGTATTTTATGTCTGTGTTGTAACTTCTGACAGTTTATGAGAAACTCTAAAGTTTACCTAGTTTATCTTGAAACAATTTTAACTATTATCTGTGTACAAGGTTCATAAGTTAGTTTAATAAAGAACACAATCAAGACATTGATAGCCAGTTAGCCACATAATAATATTCCTAGATCATCAAAGTAAATAATTTATTATCGTAAGCACAATCCGACGATCTCTGCCAACGTCGAGGGTCATAAACTGCAATTAATCGTAACATCACACAGGAAGTGTGTTAATTAAGGATTGAAGTACGTAATAATAAATTGCACTTAAGCAATTAACGCAGTGAATGGCCCAAGGCGAAATGTATGATATATTATGATAGATGTAAAAAATAACACAGTAAGTAACACGGTGATATTACCCACTGTGTTATTTTTACACGCGCCTTAATTTGATTTCGAAAATTCTTCGCTGTTCAAATGTTGTAGAAAAGTCTACGCTAATTACTATTTGAATATTCAATTTTCTCGTTCTTATAAAATTTTCGACAGCTACAATAATGCCCACTTAATTTACCGCAAAATAATTAAGTAAATGTAAATAAAACAAATTAGAAACTTTAACGCAATCGCGCCTGTTTACCCGTGGAACATGTTTTCATCGTTATCAGAGTATGTCGTCGTTATTGTGGAACCCAACCGCGCTCTAGTGACAATGCAGGCGCTAATAATTGATGCATAGCCAGTATTTGCAATATATTGAACACCTACAGTGCAGACTACCCTCTCTAAATATTAACCGTAACTAATCTAACAGTAATAATCTTTCGTTCGGGCCACGCCGTAGCCGGGCAGCGAATTCTGTTCCTGAAATCATAAATACTGCTAACGAAATGATTAATAGGACGTGCTAATATGATACTTGCGGAATCTTGATAAATTTACAGAATTACCAGGTAGTGGATCTTACATAATGGCAACTGCAACTAGAGCGGACGTAGACGCCACATAACAGCACCAGATGGAGCATCAAGCACAGGTTCTCAAGACATCGTCACACTGATGTAACAAAAAAGTAACGGGACCATTTCTTCGATTCGCGTTTTTATTCGTTTCCACCAGGTATTGTGTTGTAATGTTAGTGATTACAATAGAGTACATTGCCAAGCAAGCGGGTTGCGTCAACGTGGCCGCAGAGGGGCGCTGGCGGCGGCAGCGCCAACACACCGTGAACAAACATTGACCAAGCACGCACTGCGCTGCGGGCCTCGACAACTTGCCGCAACATTCTTAGCGTAAAAGTTAACGTGGATGGTTTACTCTATGTAATTTGCGATGTTCGAGTTGATACTAAGTTTACCCTTCGACAACGACTGTGCGACCGACTTGTGACGTGTTCCGAACTGACGCTGTGCTGTAAGCAATGTGTTTTGCTACGAGAATGTTTACTCTGAATTCCATGGAGATTGGAAAATTCGTGCAAGATGCAATTAGTGAGTATGATTGATTTCATTTTACTTTCAACTAACGATAAATAATGTTTCACTCGCGGCGGCATTACGTTAGCCGAAGAGACACCTTCCGTGAATGAGTGAATCCGGTAAGTGTTTTGAACTTGTTTCTAAATCATTCTGCAATTTAACAAAAAAATAAAGCTCGGTATTCGTTCCAGATTATTCGCTTAGTATGGAATCACGTTCGCTTTTTTTGCTGCATCATAACAAATAATGTTGTAGTAGGTTCTAAGTACACTTAATTTCAAATAATACGTTAGGCCTTGAACAAAATTTATCCACGTCTCAAATAGCAAGCTAATCGCGAAACCATAAAAAGACATGAAAAACAATTCATGTGAACCATAGCAAGTAAGAATTTAGAGAGTTCACGCGGAAATTACGCTACTTGTCCATGAAGTTATTACAATTTGAACATGCGGAATCTAAACAACGTGGATGATGCAAAAGCGATTGAGCGTAAACTTTGCTCATTAAATTGTTTAATTAGAGGCTTTTACGTTTATAGTTTCTATTTCTTATACACTCAGATATTAATTACGAATGTAGCACTGTTTATTAGGTTCAAAATCAATCTTCTTGTTCAAGACTCGTTGTCTGGGGAACTGCTTTCAACGCGATTTCTTTGTCCAAAACAATCGATTGGACACTTCATTGTTTTAACACGTAAAAGTGTTACGCATTGTTGTTACATTGATTGATAACATTACGATCTAACAAACAATATAGATCCCTCCTTTATTCAGAATTATGCCAATATTATGATAGCCCTCCATAACGGTATGATGGGACTTAAACATAAGTACCTAACAGGCGAAGTGTAGGGCTACTATTTACCTCTACTTTACCTTTCAAGGAATATCTATACAGTCATGTAAGTTGAGGTAGAAAATAAATATCCTTGGCAAAATGTGACTTCAAAGCTTCTGCTTACTCCCATGAGGGATGAAGGCTTCAACGTAAAAATTAATGTAGCAAAATTTTTATCATAAAGAAATATATTTTTTCCATTGTCGACGTACACTCGCGGTCAAATTATACTAGCCAACGACGAAATTCCCTATTTTTTTGGGTGGCAAAACATCAAATGACTTCTCCCGTTCTGGGTGGAGCAGGAGGGAGTGTCAGACTTTTACTGACTTAAACCCACCCGTGTCGTCTCTGTTGCCTGTGCCAGGGTCACGGTATCTCTTTCGAACACCCGCGACCCTGGCAGGCCTGATGCCTGCCAGGGATCTCGTCACATAGTGCTGACATCTCTCATAGGCGCGCGTGGCACACAACGCGCCGTGGACACGGGCCTGGTCCTTACCAAAAGTCGAGCTACCCATTGCTCGCCTTCCGCAAGCCCGATCCTACGTTGGCCGGAAATCTGCTGGCGATTCGCGACGCCCAGGGCGTCCTCTGCGGCGACTAGGGACGTGAGGGCGCAAATTAGCAAGCATTATTACTGCTTCGCAGAAGGAGGTGGCTTCCCATTCGCTCTCGCTTCGTACCATGGCCTGGACCAGGGCCGGGCGTGAGAGATCGCCGCCGCCGATCGCCTCCGCTAGGACACGGCGGTGCTCCGCTGGGCAGATCTCCACCGTATGCTTCACCGTATCCTCGGGGCGATCAACACTATGGTGACAACCGGGCGTTTCCTCCCGCCGTATACGGAACAGGAACCTCCCAAACAACCATGTTCGGTGAGGACCTGAGTCAGGCGGAAGGTGAGGACGCCGTGGCGCCTCCCCAACCACTCCTCAAAGAGGGTACTTATCGCCGCTATTGTGGCGTGCCCAGCACTGGGTTGCGACAATCGCACCCTCCATGTCGCCATGGGATCTCAACGGAGCTTTGTCCGCTGTACCGTGATTTCTCGCTGTTTGGAGTAACACCCCGGCGTTTTGCCTCCTCGCGACATTCCCATACGTGCGCGAGGGCTTCCCTCCAGATGGGATCTGGTGGCGGATGACGTAAATCCCTGTACTAGGCAATATCGTATGAAATAAACCCTATAAAATAATTCCAAAAAGTAAAAATTATCGAAGCCTCGAATTGGGAAATAAATTCAATTCGCAGTTGTTTTACTTTTTCTTGGCTGTTTTCTCACTTTTGTTTTCAATCTTTCAAATCAAAATGATAAAAGGCGGTCATTGTCGTATTTCATCATTGAATTACTGTCATGTCATTAACACTACAAGAATGTATACATATCGTCACTATGTTAGAAGAAGGCAGAAGTCAGCGAAGTACAGCAAAAACATTTTAGAGAAACTGGGACGAAAGTAGATAGGTTGTGCCGGTTCCAGCTCACTTTTTTCAAGCGGTACGAACCGACTATTAAGCGGTCCTCAATCATAAAAAAAAAGTTATTAGCATGCGCTGAGCACGTTTCTGTGGTCCATTTTTGCGTAGGATGCACGGTTCGCGAGATACGTAAATCAATTAGCAATAATCTAATTGACATCCGGCCGGCCATCATTAGCGTTTCATTGTTCGCCATTTCTTATCTATTACTCTAATTACGACTGCTTTAGGGTTCCTTATCAATTACTCATTGTAAACGGGTACTATGCCTCTATTTTTATTTCATACTACACTCACGCCTTCTTCCCATGGGGGTAGGCAGAAACCACAGAACGTCACCTGCTACGATCCTTACATACTCTTTTTGCCCCGTTTACGTTATCTGCACCCTAATTGCGTAATACACAATCAATCGGAATCTGAATCGTCAAGAAACAGATTGCTTATCCATTGCTTCATACGTTCGATAAACAATTCTGCTCAACAATGTGAATAACGCAATGAATGTTGTTAAACTGTCAAAATCAAACAGATTGGTCGTAATCGTTTACGAAAATGTGTTAAGCAATTAGGCTGCAGGTCATACACGCGCGCCGGTTGAGAGTGCTACGCACCTGACCTTTCTGAAGAACATCACCGTTAAGGTCACTATAAGTACGTCCGCCTAGGGATCCCAGCGTTTCCACTCACATCTGCCTTGTAAATACCTTTTGTTAATGTCCTTTCATTCATACTCTCAACATGACCAAACCATCATTATTTCAAACTATAAAATATGAACGGAACAGCTCATTCAATTAAATTATCATTTAACCCTTGTGTTCCCTGTAAATATTTCGATAATTGAATAAATAAAAATATGAAATAAGATCTTTTTTAAACTTTTCTTAATTTCTTACAGTTAATACATGCATCTTAATAAAAATAAAAAATAAAATCCAATTCAATTATAACAACATCATAAATTACTGTTTACTTAATCACACAGTTAATAGAGTAAATCCAAATTAATTCATTTACAACTACATTTCAATCAAACTATCGAAAAATTATTAGTTTTAAGTGTAAGGAAAAATGTCATAAATAAATTAATAGTAAAATCAAATAATTGTTAGTACATAAATTCGTAATTGTGAGTAGTATTTTACTATTTTTTTCTTCAATTTTATGGACCGCCTAGCGCGGTACTAACCTCCTCCAACTGTCTCCATCTTGTTCTATCTCTAGCTAGTCTGCTCCATGTGTTTCCTATTAAGCCTGCTATGTCATCGCTTCATCTCTTGTTGAGCCTACCCAGTCTTCGTTTTTTGTTAATAGGATACCAGATTGTTATGGTTTTAGTCCATCTATTATCGCTAATTCTTTAAAAATGTCCAGCCCATTTACATTTTAGTCTAAGTGTTTGTTTGATTACGTCTTCAGCCGTGGTTTCTAGTCGTATTGTGCTGTTTCTGACTCTATCTCTTAGTTTATGGCCCATATAACTTCTCTCTATCGCTCTCTGGCAAACTCTTAATTTTTGTAGTTTTTTTTAGAGGCCAAGTTTGGCAGGCGTATGTTAGACATGGCAACAAGCAGATATCCATAGCTTTTGTCTTTAAGTTAGTCGGAAGTGTCCTCTTGAAGATTTCTTTCCTATCCCAGTACTTCTTACTCTACATGTGTTCTTTACTCTTCTGACTATTTCCAACTTTGTGCAGTCTTTGGTAGAAATTAAGTGCCCAAGATAAACATATTCGCTGACCCATTCAAGGGGTGTAGAGTGCGTTACTATATTTTCTGTGCTGAAGCAATGGATTAGCATTCCTTCTAAACCCTCAGATTGTGATGAAAGTGTGTTACGCATTTAGGGTGCACCAAAAGTAGGTACCACCTATTACAACACTTAACTATCCCGTGATGTAGGTATATCATGGGTATCGTTCTTAAACTGTTGTTAAAATTAATTTTTAACGTTTAGTTTTAAGTTTATTTATACTTACATAACATGTGAATGTATAAATAAAGAAAGAAAAGATGGAAATACAAAACGTTAATTTGCGGTAAACATGACGCAAAAAAGGAACAAATACAAAAAAAAAGGTTGTGGGAAACATGCGCCACATCCGCGGCACAAAACGGCTATCGCTCAGCATAATGCTGCGACTCTTTGCAAGACAGCGCTGGTTTCATAGAGAAAAGTGCAATACCTACCCTGTCATCATGTACTGAATCCATGGTAACATGAAAAGAGTTTATGACTATCCTTAGCCAAGGGCTTAAGTTGGTCGAATTCCAAGATGAATACAAATAGAAACTCTAATGTAAGTTGAAGTTACGAGACATTCATAGTGGTACTCATAGGTATCGTAAGAAAAGTGATTGATGTTAGTTTAATAATTTTTTGAAATCGAAGCAATGCATCATGCAACTGTCGTCCTACTTTCAACAATTAGGTACTTACATACATAGAAATTGCAGTAGTAAACATTTTACCTATTTGCCTACATACGTAAAGAATATTTGTTTCACTATTTACACTTTAAATTGCAATAATTTTTTCTAGCTTGCACATACAATTTAAGTTAATTATGTTACAAAGTTATTTCATTACTCATTATTACTTTACTATGTCAAAAAAAAATGTGTAATGGCAGTCTCGGTTAATGATCGCGATGAAATCATTTAGGAACTCTTTAATGGTTTAGGAACTTAACTAATAGTGTATTATTTTGGTTCTCACATAGATTAGTTAGTATTTTGACTGACCTACTTCACTAACTCTTTTGTAAGTTCTTAAAAATACTAATTTGTTTAATGGATGTTTAGCGGTACCAAGTATTGTAATTGTGAATATTTCAAAATAAATATTTAATTGGTTTTAAGTATGACGTGTTTCACTTTCTAATACCAAGGTTATTCTTTAATTTGTAGTGTTTAGTTAAACAAAGTGTTTTATATATAATTGTATTGTTATCCATTGGTACTGTGTGCCTAACAAAAATTACTTGACAGCTTAATTAATAAGGTCTTTCCGTAAATTCGGAATTGTGGTCCGAAGTTCTAACACGCGTAGGCATTTTCCGTTGTTGGTAGTAGGTAAGTTGGACAGGTTGTTTTTTGCGAAAGTAACTGTGTGTCTGTTACCTTTTCATGCCTTCGGTTGCTTGCTAATGCTAGTCTTGAATAAATAAAGGTTCGCTGTAGCAGCGCGAAGCAGCGACTGCAGCGAGTAGTCGACCGTAACCTGGAGTAGCCGCGCTTAGCCGCGCGTAGCCACATGTAACCGCACGTAGCAGTGCGTAGAGGCGCATGTCTTCGCGTAGCACCCTACGCGGTTTTAGGGAATTCCATCCCTACTAGTCACTAGGTTACTACATCATATCCAATAGAGGATACCTAAGTAACATGGTAATGGTAATTAGGTATCAAAATATAATTAAACTATCGTATAATAATGTAATATACCATGTAATGGTATATTACATTATTTTTTGTTTATGAACATTAACAAAAAATAATTAATAATAATAATTGAATACAAACCTCGAATTAAAGCTTTAAACAGTCTAAATCAAAAGAATAGACAATCAAGTTAAATCATTTGCATTATTGTTTATGGTACGATAGTTTCTCACCTTCGTGCACCTTCACGCTGCAGATCTTCATAACAATTTAATTTTGAGCAACAGTTTAGAGTCGGTCAAAATAATCGTTAGCCTTGTGCACACAGTACTTTTTTATATGTATATGGGCATTGTGGTACATGCAGTGCTTGGAAAAGCAGAACTCATAATTATGTTTACCCTCTTTTACCTAAAAGTTTATATAGTTATCTGTTCCTTGCCGAAAATAACAAGAATATGATAAATTGACTCGAGTTTCTCATGATCAAATCGTATAGAAATCCTGGGTGGATAGTCCGCGGGACGTGTGACAACAACACAGAACAATAATGTAATATACCATCAAATAAACGTAAATACATAAAAAATGTATGCAAAGAATATGCAATAGGTAGCTAATAATGTATGAATCTACTACTACTAAATAAGTTAGCTATTGAACTCAAACGCCTTCCAGGAAATTTAATTCAATAGTGAGAAGTCGTTACACTGTTTTTGTTGGTAGTTTGGAACTTGTTACGATCGCAAAAACAATTTTATTATATGTATCTACACGAGTAGGTAGATAAGTTAATAACGACTGGAAAAATTACATCAAATAAAAAATACTCTTAGTTGGACCAATATTTTTTATATCCTCCTCGGGACCCTCCTCGGGACTCCCCGGGACCTCGCGCACTACGCGGTCACAACCAAAACTCTTTGCACGGCCGGCCGTAATCTTGGCCGCAGAAGTTCCCAACAAGAAGAACTAAATCAGGAGTGGTCGTCTGACCAGTTGTGGACAAGTTTTCTTCTTGGTCGGAGTTTCTGAGCACAACATTGAGGCCGGTCGTGCAACCAGTCGTAGTTGTGGCTGCTTAGTATCTAAACGAACTGGCAAACAACAGAATTTTCATCCCAAAGTTTACATAGGTGACATTTAGATAATCAACATCATGTCCGATTTTAGTGCAGCAATCATTGAGGCAAACAGAGAAACGCCTCCAAATGGCACTATTATTTACTTGGCGATTATGGCAATAATTATTCAATCTCAGGTTGACCATTTACCTACCTATTGCAGCCATTTTTCCTAATGGCAGCAATAAATGGTCTGCAATTAAGAAAATTTATGAATAATTTGTTAGCGCGTTGTGCAACGGTAAATGATGTCGTATATGTACGAATAGTTCGTCTGTCTAGTCTAGTCAGACCATTTTAAGTTTGCCTTAGTCTCTGAAAACTAAACCTCTAAAGAATATCTAGAAATATAACATAACATCACCTGCCTACCTAGGTATGTACCCCGAAGGGTTAGGCCGAGGGCCGCCGCGGTTTACATACCTAGTAAAACTCTAATACACACACCTAAAATAACGGTTTAATCAACAACTTCTTCGTTATTAGTAGGTAGGCAGGTATAGGAACGTGGTCCGTATCATAAATACTTACCGAGACGCTGTACCTGTAGTCTCAGATTAATTGAAGTGAATATACCTAAGTAATTAGTTAAAATTGCAGATCTAGCGAGCAATGAACGCGATAATTCATACCCGAGTAGGGTACCTACTATTGATCGAGTTATAATTTAAAAGAATGTATGATGCAGGTAAATAACTAAACGTGTTGCGCGACATGCATGCAGTTATTATTCACGAAGGACAGTTTTCCATGTTTAGTGCGGGAACTAGGCCACATTTGGCGGCCTGGGAAATTGCTTGAACGCTTTGTGATTATTTTGTTAGTCAGTATGAATACCTAGGTAGGTAGTGTTGAAAATGCTGACTTTTGTATCATTGTATTAAAACAACAATAGTTAAAATTATAGATACTGAAATGTCTGAACAAATATTATTTTAGCTGGTATTGGTATTACATATGTAGTTCTGTCTCATTGTCAGCTTTTAAACGCAGGTAGAACTTATACAAGTTAACACGTGTGAGTATTTTCTTTGATGTGCATTAAATAAATCTTCTCTCAACTATTTTATTCTACTGGATTAGCATTATTTACTTTAATCTATTAAGTTTACGATGTGATAGTGATGTGAAATGAAGAACGTGTTTATTTATATTAGCGCAACAAAATTCAGCCTCATACAAAAATACCTGTGCTGTGTTATCGCATAACGCAATGAAAAAATACTGAAATGTCAAATTACGATAACGTATCGTTTAGTTTCGTTCGTTTACTCCACAGAGTACATTATATAGACGGGTTTTACTCACACCGCCGCAACAAAGTGGTTTCATGTTTCATACAGCTGTTTTCTCTTTTAGTACGGTACGCTGATGTAAGTAATTGAAGAAAATGAACAGAAATTATAGTAGAAGGGTCGCTGACTTCCACGATGAACATTGCTGCGCGGGTAATGTCACAGGGAACTTCCGGCGCAGCTCTTCATTGCGGCTGCGCGGGGAAAAAATGGTGCAGCGCTCGCCTTTAGCAACAAGGAAATTAATACCAATAATCACGGAAAATACACACCAGAAACAACGCAGCGATGTGCCACGACTCCAGGAGCCTGGTCATCGCCAGCGAAGCCATGTAAGTAACCACTCGCGTAAACTCTTTCAAATAAATTAAGAAAACATTACCATAGCGACAATAGCAAAGCCACGCATATTGTTAAATTTTTGAAAACTTCATTAACCCAACAGTTTAGTGAAACATTACCATTTTGATAGTCATTTATTTAGATTAATTTACCAGAAAAAAAATGAGCTCCCCAGCAAGCATTTGTTTTCAGTCTTGTTCTAAAAATATACATTTTAGAACAAGACTATTTGAAAACAAATGCTTGCTGAGTAGCTCATTCTTGAGTATTTTTTCTTGACCTTGTTCTCAAACAGCTTTTTTTACTTTTCAGTCATTCAATTCAAACCCTCAACAGAAGCCAAAAAAGTCCTGCTTAAAACCACAGGAGAGTGGTTTAGACAGGAAGTTGAGTATGACTGACTCTGCTCACACTCCACCTGGCTCTCCAGAAGACCTTCCTGATGATGAATCACTCCATAGTTACGGAAGTGCTGCCACAGCTGCTTCTGTTGATGCAGGCTACGCACCATTCAATGGCACAACATTTAGTGGAAGATCCATGCGTTATGTATTACACTGCTCATCACATGCGGGGCTTGCTGGGGAAGAATATCTAACACCCACTCAGCGAGCACAGAAACAAATTCGACGACTCAAAAATCTTCTAAGCCAAGCAAAGAAAGATCTAGACAAAAAAGATAGCGAAATATTCCTACTCACAAAAGAAGTTGTAGAATTACGACTGTATAAAGCATCAATATGTTCACCTGATGAAAAATCAAACTCTAGTGAAATTGTAACAATAAGGGAAACCGCTGATGAAGCTTCTATTGAACAAGAGAGCCCAAAACATGGGGTTGCTTGTAGATCATTTGACGTCACTGATAGCCCATTGTTCAAAAACCAAACACCAACCAGATGTCGCAATGAAATGCAAGGCTCGTTTACTGACTCCGGTCATTTTGACGATCTCACAAATTCATCATTACATTCCAAAGAATCTGTACACATGTTGACACATGAGGCATCCTGTATGACTGATATAGGAGACGGAGATGAGGAGCGCCGTAGTTTAATATTGTATTACGAGAAGAAGATAGAAGATATAATAAGGGCTCATGTTGGAGAGACACAGGAATTAAAAAAACAGCACAATGATAAAGTGGAGTCGTTACTGCAGAAGTTGGCAGATGTGAACACGAGATACTGTGAGTTACTCCCTAACTGTGAGCAGGCCAAGGAGAGGATCCACTCTCTAGAGAAGCAGCTGGAAGAGTTGAGCAAGCAGCTGCATGAGGAGGAGACCAGGCACCGCGCCATCTACCTGCAGATGTACAACAAAGGTGTTGAGGCCGCTAAGATTGAGCTGGAAAAGGTAACCCATTTTCTTGCTATAAAAGTGCCTGCATATGACTAGTTTGTTAACATAGCAATGTAAACTTAGGAACGCCTGAATTAACATTTATTTGCACAACATTGAGACCTCTTTTAAAATTCCTTTGAGTATATATAATGAAATACATTTCAAAAGTAATGAATCACAAGTCACAACCAATTGAACAAAACTGGGAATCATCTCATTCTCAAATTTATCCATTTCTTTTAATTCTTATTTCTGTTAGCAATTAGATTTTAAAATATTATTGGTATTAAATAGGTTTGCATATTAATATTTCCAGGATAATGAGCCTGGAACTTCACAAGGGCAAGTCAGCCGCGTGTCTGTAGAGGAACTACTGGAGCAGTTGCAGATTACTCAGACAGAGCTCGAGAAAGTTCGAGTGAGTTACCACCCCTATTGTTATTCCTAACTAAGTCACTACAAATATTGTACTATCACATTGAAAAATAATCCAGCAATAGTCCAGCTATTAAATTAATTGATTATTAAACATTATTTTTCACAGTGATAAACATTCTCACTATCCTGTTCTTAAATCATTTTCAAATAACATTTTTAAACTAATATTAAAACTTTAGATATAGAAGATTGAGTCACCATTTTCAAGTTGATTAACCATTTTGTCAATCCGAATTAACCCACAGCATTGTACAAGGATTTAGTGTTAGTGTGTGCATGTAGTGGCGATTAACATGTGCCAGCTTTAACGTGTAGTGCATTCCAGGACACGGCATTCACAGAGGACCGATCAGCAAAGTCACAAATACTGCTAAGTGCAAAGGAGGCTGTTTCTTTATGGGTCCTAGGAGCTCGAAAGGTTGGATTTTTATACCGGACAAATGGCAGTACTGCTGAACACTTTTTTATTTTATTTTTGTATATTACACCTTGCTTACTACACAGGTTCTGAGAGATATTGAATTATTGTTGTATACTTTGTCTATGTTAATGAAGTCTAATTTTATAAAAAAAGAATGTTCAATATAAGTATCTGTAATATTATAATTATTAGGTTTTGTGTTCTGGAACTTATATTTAAACATATTTTTTTGGAATAGGTTTTGTTTTCCATTTAATAAACTTTTTTTTGTAAATAGTTTTATAGATTGTAGTGGTTTAGATAGAAGGCTTACAACTATTACTAATTCACTTTCTTTAGCAAGGCTTACTATTGTTAAAACTAACCCGTTTTTTTGTTTATTCTCGCCTAACCTTGGCTTCGCATGTTACCTATTTGGTTGAAACAGCCTCTATTGGTTTTGGGTAATTACATTCTTTCATTATTGTTTCCAATTGGATAATGCAAGGACAGCTGCATTCATTGGTTTTCTCCTCTTAAGGATGTTTTATATACATGTGAGGATTAAAATTGTCAAATTAATGCAGGTGGCTGTACATTGTAGTACTTATGTAGATGGATCCTACCTTGTTAAATAGTACCTTTAATCATATACATTTATTAGAATGGTAGATTTTGTCATAACACTAATCTTTTTTGGCTGAAATTGTGTGTACATTCATATTTGTGCATGTTAAATTATGATAACTTTCAACCATTCATGCTGCTTGTGGCAAACTGGGCACATGATCCACGACGCAGCAATTACACGGTATTCAAAGAGTCTCCTCTACGAAATACTATTGACCATCGATTGTGTTTTAAATCACATCTTATTGTTAACATAGAATTGAGGATTGTACAGAGGTCTCCTATAGCAGAAATCCTCTGCTCATCCAAAATAAGTTTCGTGTCGGGTGTCAGTAGGTAGAATGCATGCCCCATATACTTCAGCAAAATGAAGATTCTCACAATACTATATTTATTACAGGCAATGTACCGTCGCATTGTCGAGTCGCAGAAGGGTAGCAAGACCAACGTAGATCCAGAAGTGACATTGCAGTTCCTTAAATCGGCCATCTACTACTTCCTAACGGATCCCGAGAACCACCAGGGACACCTCAATGCCATCGAGAACATTCTTGGCTTCACTGATGCAGAAAAGAAGAATATACGCAAGGCGAGGACATCGTAGGAAAGCCTGCTGTGATCGTGTGATATAACATTATTACTAGATAATTTTGTTACTATTTAGATAGGTCTTATTTTATAATTTGTCGTCTGGGACGAGAGGTAGCTCGTATAGGTTACAATATAGTAACTATTTGTGTGCACATTACCCTTAAGTCGCGTCTAAACGGTATAAGTTTGCACATAATCATAGGATTTATTTTGTTTTGTTTATTTTTAATGGTTGTTATTTTTTGGTTGTACTTACATTTTTATTTGCTAGGTTTGAAACCGAATTTATTTTGAAGATTGTGATTTTTTTATATATTTAGTTCGTAAGCACCAAAGATCGATACTGCAATACAATCGTGCAATTTTGACTTTACACAGCATAATAGTGGCGAATGTTACATTCCGTGCTGCTTTAGAATAAGTGTTATATACTTACTTAAAGTTATTATGTTCCTTTTGGTGTTGTTTTCCTATCTTTTTACTATGCATGCTGGTCAGCATTTTATTTGATTAAGAATGGCTATGATAAAATTACAATCAATTATCTTAATAATAAACAGCGGTCTATGTCAACAGTTAACATCTAACTTCATTTCCAAAATAAAGACTGCCGTGAGGAAAAGTATTGTAAACCAGCCAAAAAAAAACTTGTGAAAAAACAAGATTCTCACAACATGGAAATGAATTAATAATAATGCAAATAACTTTGAAGATAAATTTTAATGACGACAATAAGTAATAAGTAATGTTGCGTAGTTACACGCGTCATATACTATTTTAAGTAATTGTGCCTGTCTACTCCCTATCTAAAAAATGAAAAGAGGTAAGGAATAGAGGCCCTATTATTTTTAATATAAAATAGCCATCCTTGATTGTAGTGCATCATAAATCCATCCCTTAGTCAAATTGCATTATATTTATCTTCACTTGTTATTTGGGTTTACTCGAATATTGAAATGTGACCCAATTTAAAGTAATATAGTACATAATCAATTTATTCTTGCCACACTTAAATGTTGCATCTGTGATTAAATGTACCTTATAGTGATGACAATGCATATTAAATCTATTCACCTTTACTGTGGATAGATACACTTGTTGTGTTCCATTCGATAATTTATGCAAATATCAAACTTTTACACACTTCATCACATACAAACTCTTTTCAGTTTGGAATTTTTTTAAACATGTACTTTGAGCATGTTTTTCTGTTAATGCCAAATTGGAGAGATATAGAGCAACTTCTCGTTTCTTTTTAGAATCTTGAGTATTTTTTGTATTAACGTATCGAATGGAATGATTTTGCATAGTATTTTGTTTAAACACAATTTTTCTTTTACACGGAGCAAATTTATGAAAATTAATTGTTGTTGCATCTTATTTGCCTCAGTAATTTGGGAATGAAAATGCAGTGATAATGAGCTATTTTTTAATAGTATTGTTAACGTCCAATAGTTATACAAATCTTGTACACTAGGTATTGTAGATTTGATATAGATTTTAATTTACTATAGATTTTATCACTAGTAAATAAAACACATGACATTCATTACAAGGTAATAAAGTATTTCTGGGACATTAAGTTGCTTGCTTTGGTTCTCAATTATATGGTTAATGGATAATTAATTTATTTGTTTTAATTCTTCTCGTCTTGACCAAATCTTTCATAATTGTTAGGAACTTCTGTCTCCTCTACTGGTGCAGCTACTAGGTTTCATATCACAAGTCGTCATCGACAAATTTTTCATAGATATTCGAGCGCCATGTGCGCGTATTATTGGAACCAACAAATGCAACAAGGTGAGCAACGCTAATGCTTATTAAACCAGGCCACTCAGAAAGATTTTATGTATGAGAGACTGGCCAGTTATAGTCTAATTTGCATAATATTATTATTTGTTAGTTGTGTATTAATATTTTTAAAGGTTTTACACTCTCATAATGAAGCCAAGCATCTTTGATGTGTTTGATATGGTTTTGTCAATATGTTTCACAAAACTTAGGTTTTTATCGAACTAAATGCCTAGGTCTCGTATAGTTTCGACATCTTCAAGCTACTCACCATTTAATTTGTAAACTGACTGTAGGTTTTTTTGTGAGTGTATGATGGCATTTTTTTTACAATCATAGACATTTTGTTGTGCTCACACCACTTAGTCAGCCAAAGCGCTAAGCAGTCTGAGTCGTTTTGAAATAGTACCGAGTCCGCAGGATTTCTGATTATCTTTATGGCTTTGAGGTCATCAGCGAATAAAAATATATTCGACTTCTGGAAGCATTTGTAAATGTCATTTATGAAAATAATGAATACATGCGGACCCAAATGAGATCCCTGAGGGATTCCCGACGTTGCAATGTACGAATCTGAAGGGCAGCCATTCACCATAACCTTGAGCGTCCGTTCAGACAGATATGATTGGAACCAGCCTAAAAGGAGTTCCGAAACGCCGTACATTTAAGCTTCTTTACAAGTATGCCATGGTGTACTGTCAAAAGCTTTACTGAAGTCGGTGTGGACTTTCAATCAGTGTACTCATAGTACTAGAAGACCGAACTAGTTTATTTCACAGTTTGTACTAGATCTGAGCGCTCCGTTCAATGACCTAGCAAGAAATCTAAAAAGCACAAAGCACTGTTAAAGCGGTTGATGCGCGTGTAGACTACACGCGCATCAACCGCTTTAACAGTGCTTTCAACATGAGTCACCAAATTGGTAGCTGTCTAGCTAGCACAGTGCATATGAGGACTTCAAATACCTTCGCAAGTATGGATAGAATTTTCGTGCTGAATATGCTTACTGACGCCGCCTGCATCCTCGCTTCGTAGATCGTGCGTACTTTTCCAGCCATGCATGCGCCAGAGTTTGCGGGTGCGTCACGCGCGCTTAGCTCACGCATGCGGGTGAGACACGCACGTGACAGGAAAAAGGCCCCCACACTCACCACCACACATTTACCATTTTAATAAATAATAGGCATTATTACAAAAAAACGTATCTTTTATTGTACAATTAAGATCATAAGTAAATTATTGGTAGTAAAACTTATGAAAAATTATTATCAAAATTTAAAGCTAGACTTGGTTAAAATAAAATACAAAAGTCTTATTTATACAAACGTGAGTCTTAATGTAGCTGCCAGGTGCATAACTTACCCAGATCCACATTTAATGCTAAATATGGAGTAAAAAATAAGTGGCGAAATGTCCACATCATCAAAATATAGCCTCACAATAAAAACTGGTATCACAACCATATCTTGTACACAAGTTCTATGGACAAGCAACATATTCTTATTGCTCAATTAATTTAATATTCGTAAAAAATGTAAACATTAAAAGTTTTCAACATTGCTTCATTTAATATTTTAATACAATAGATGTATGATAAGAAACTCGATTCTTACATGCTAAAAGTAGTTCAGTCGATTCCAATGAAATATATCGAATAGCTATTATTATGGCACATGTACTGTGGGGGTAATGGATATCACAAAAAAAATGCATTGTCATGGATATTGTTAAATGTTGGAGAAATATAAAACATTACTCCTTAGAGATTCTGATCAGTCTTCGTTTATTTATCTTCAATGATAAATCCCAAATTAATTTCCCCCATAAAATTCAAACCCTTTTACGAAAATAATAAAGGGCTAAAAGAGTGTACTTCTTTCTTCGTTTTACAGTCAGCAATCCTTTGGGCATATGCGATTCTAATTTGAACTTTTATCCTTACATCTAGTTAGTGTAAATTACTATAAGTAAACAATTCACAGATACTTTGCATTATAAGTATCAATGTTTCCATACTGCTATGTATGAGTTGAAATTTTGGATATTTATCACGATATGGCTCGTATCAGTCGAAGCTAAATTTGACCTCCTCGCGGGAGGGATCATTGTTGGCGGCTACAGCTTGCAGCCAGTAGCGGCTTATTTGGCTCTCGATGGAGGGAGTGCTCTCCTTGCGAGTGCTGGCGGCGCGCGCCTTGCGCTTGGCCTTGCTGTGCTTGGGGCGGCGGCGGCCGACCTTGGTCTTCATCTCGGCTATCTTGACGGACAGCTGGCTGTCGAGCGAGTTGCGGCGTGACTCCACGGACACGTGACGTAGACTGATGCTGATTTGTGAGTCCTGTGAGTTGCGGCGGTCCGGCGTGGAGCTGAGCGAGTGATGCGTGTGCGTCGGCAACACGAGCGCGTCGCGGCGGCGCACGAAGCGAGGCAGGGTCGCCGCCCACGATGACGACAGCTCTCCGCTGTCATTTAATCTTTTATTAGTATATTTTTCACGAGAAAGTTCGAGTAGAACCCCACCAGCTTGACAAATAACATGAAGAGATGTACCTAATAATGACTGGATGCGGAGGTCGGTATTGTGGCGAAACTTGGGAGGGACTTTTGTCCAACAGCGGACTGCGACAGGTTAAGTTGATTGAGCTGACTCATGACCAAATAAGGGACAGTGAATTAAATTTTTTAAAGGTATTTTATAATTTGAAAAATGTTTGCACTATTCTGTGCACAGTTATTTAAAAATTGTGGTAATTTAGGATATATTAGAATCTAGCCTTACCTCTCATGCTTAGCATCGTCCGGGTAGTCAGCAGGCGAGGTGGGGTCGATGCAGAGCCCTACAGGGTCCTGTCTCGAGCCACCCAGGGATATTGACAAGCGCCCTCTAGCGGCGAACTCCCCGCGGCGTCGGTAGGCGCGCGCAATGAGCTCGTGCTTGCGCGCGCGACGCGTCACCTCCGCTTCCACGGAACAACCGCATTTCCTGTATGGAAGAATAAGGGTTATTTTGCGTGATTTGGTGAGTGTGATATGTGTGGGTTGTCTGCTTGCTAGATATACTTCACAATACTAACGATTGAAATAACCATAACTCAGCTGGGAGGATTATTTTTGTTCCTAACCTGCCATTCCAACCTACCATTAGTGGGTGGACAGTACCCCGGTTTAAAGCAAACGATATTCTAACATTTAATACGACAAAGACATAAAAATAAAAGACTTATTTACTAATAATTTCACTTGTACTGTTTTTTGTTGTTTTAACAGCATAAGCTACGCCAAATAATATGGTCCTACTGGCTCACTCGGTCAGTGCACTCAGAAAATTGACTAAGAATATGTTAGGACTACACTGCCAGCTATATAAATAAGTAAGTACTTTATAATGTAAATAAGTCGGAACTCATGGTCTCTAAGGCTGTCGGCAAGAAGTGTCCAGAAAATATACCTCCAATTAAAATTAACGACGTCTCGATTCGTCGGGTACACCAGTTCAAATACCTTGGACATTTCATTGCTGACGGCCTTAGACGATGCCGATGTTGAGCGGTATGCAGGGCATTCGTGGGCGACTATGCTGGCGCGTAGGTTCGCGCGATGTACAGCAGCGGGCAAAATCACGGTTTTTAAAGCAAACTGCACTTCCCTGTACTCGAGCGTCGTATGGATCAGCTGTACTAATCGTGCCAATGCATTGCGTGTTCAATAAAACAACGCTTTTAAGGCGCTCTTGCGACTGCCATACTAGGAGGCGAGCTAGTGCCACAAACCGGACACAAATTCCGACTCTGGCCGCTACTGAGAAATTCCTGATGGAAAAGCACACTAACACTTTGCCCTACCTGGGCGCTTGCGAAAGTTATATTTTTAAATGGAAATAAAGTTTTAAATATTCAATAAAAAAGACCCTTAGAGCGATATCTACCAACACCTCACGATTTTTTTTCTCAGGGTTTTTACATGTTGTATATTTGTACCACACCTTGCCAAGTAGCGCCTCCAGCCGGCGGCGGCGGCGGGCGTCCAGGTCCACGACGCCATGAGCGCGCCGGCCGCGAAGCAACACAACAGGCGCAGCTGTAGCACCGACACTGACGGCCGGGCGCCTGGAGAACACTCCTTCTCCGACGCTTTTAGTGCTTCCAGGCGACAGCTGTTGAGAAAATTATGAATAGTACAGACTACAGGAGTAGTAACAAATAAATGGTCGCCAAAATCAAATTAAAGTATTTTTTATGTAACATGAATTATATTGAAATAAAAACACTGCCCTTGTGAATCACCACTGTCTCTTCTGGTATTGACTTTACGGTTCCATAGCACGTGCTTCGACATACACAGTTCACGTCTCTCTAAGCTGGAGTAAGTGCCTTAATGTTTTATTAATCATTGTGTTATCAAAAAGATAGATATCACTTTGCATTGTCGAACGCACCAATTCTTTAGAAATTCGTAGTGGAAAGGATATCGTATGTAATCTGAAAGCCAATTCCCGTAATTAAAAACTAGTCTCAGTGTCTCCTCGGCGACAATCAAATGTCAAAAACGTGTCATGAAAATTAGAGGTAGTTTCTGAGACAGCTTAGAATGCGAATGTTTTTAAAATTACGGGAATTGCCGCTCTTGTATGTAACTTACATAATATTCTTCTTAAAAGACTCCTTCCACAGCTCAGCGTTCCTGAACTCGTAAATATGGCAGGCGAAAGTGACGCAGATAAAAATGGCGATCAGTGCGGCGGTGAGCGAACATCGCGTTATGGTCTGACGGATCTTGTTGGCTGCGCGTGGAGATATCACGTCCTTACTTGAGACCCGCACCGCGATTAAGGCGAACACACCTACGGGAAAAATACGGTTTCAGTTTTGGTATCGGGTATGTTATCTACGCAACATTTATGACATATTAACCAAGAAATGGCGACAAGCAGTCTTAAATTCAAGGTCTTATCGTTGTTGTTACTAGTTTATCTTCAAGATCAAATAATTCTGGTATTGTAAAGCAGTAAAGGATCATAAACAACATTATTTTGGTATTAAATTAAATAGGTTTTTTAAGTGGGGGAGGGAGGAGGGGTCACTCAACCACACTACAGCGTTTGTTGGGGAAAAAAAACGGAACCCAACAAAGTTCGGTAAGGGCTTAGAATATTCATGTAATTTTTAATAAATGTTGTCAGTCAGTAAAGTTAAACAAACCTCTAAGTAAGAAGTACCCGCCTAACGCCAGTACAACAGACAACGGCGCCAGTAACAACGCAGCCCTCATCGGGTGGTTGACGTAGCCCACGAAGCAGATGCCGGTCACACTGCTGCCGTCCACCTCGCCGAAAGCCATCGTCGCTATAGTGAGGATGAGGGGTAGCGACCACGCAACTAAGTGGAAGTATGCTGCTTTCTTGTCAATGCGGTCTTGGATTTTACCTGCAGGATAAGAAAATATTTTAGAATTGAGTATTACATTTGCCTAGCCTTTCCAGCTTAGCAGGGTCAGCTTCCAGTCCAACTGGATGCAGCTGAATACCAGTCTTTTACATGCTCCTACTGCCTATCTGACCTACACAACCCAGTTTGTGAGCACACACACGAGCGGCACGCGTCAGCGGCAGAGGCAAGTGCAGCCGTCGATACGCGTCGACGGGTGCCGCTCGTGTGTGTGTACACGCACTGGATAACAAAAGGGGTATTGTGTTATCCAGTGAGTAAGACTGGTTGTCAAGCTATTGAGCTTCTGACTGCCTGTAACGACTCTCAAATATCTACAAATAACAACCGGGACCAACGGCTTAACGCACTTACTTTCCGAAGTACGGAGGGGTCTCGTGTAATGGATTGTCACCCATCTACGAACCAACCGCGGAAAGCGTAGCTTCACATTCGATTAACTCAACTCAAACTCAAAGCTTTATTTTAAGCATTTATTTAAATTAAACCAATTACAGGTACTTTTGAATTGTCAGAAATATGAAGCTAGTTGCCCATTCCAAAGCGTAGTAGGTACCTACGGAAAAGAAAGAGCAAGAAACTCGATGGACACTTTTAAATAATACTGTTACTAATAATATTAGTTACATCATGTGGGTGTACCATAGTACACCTCTGCCTAAACCTTCTGGAATTACAGGCGTGATGTTATGTTCGTTACATCATTAATGTTGATCTTATATGTGTTATCGTCTCAATCAGTTGAAGTTGAATACGCAACCCGTGCGGCTTTTATTATTACACCACGAGACCCACATATTATGACATATTATGAATAAATTACGGTACTTACGCAATACGTATCTATGCGTTTATGTTTTTTTATTAATTTTAGGTATCTATTTTTATGTATTTAAATGAAAACAAGCAAACAGTAAAACAAGGATAATTCTTTTGAAACTCCAACCAAGTAAAAAGAAAGGATTTTAATTAATAACTAGAATTTAATGTATCTGTAGATTTGTGTAAACTACAAGTGCGTGTTGAATATAATAGTTTGGCAGTAGCAGTACTGTGAAAGTAAATAACCAAAGAAAATCTTGCATGCAGTAGTGGACTTCTAGGGTTTATTGATTGATAACGAAATATTACTACGATAATAATTAACTTACCTAAAGCCCTGAAGCTCATGTGCCATGCATATGTGAATATAACGAACCACACGCAAGCTGCCATCATGAAGTAATACACCTAAAAACAAAAAATATTTTAGTTAGTAGGTTCTAAATTATTTTGTCCATTATGTTTAATGTTTTTCAGAAGTCCGGATCTGGACCCAGTTAATGGATATAGGCTCACCCCCCTACTACATTGTATTAAAACATAACTGACAAAATTAAGGTTTACTATACACCTCTGTATGTGAACCTCTTTTAGGTCAGTCATTTAAAACATCGTAGTTCGCCTTTTAGAAGTTTTAGACCATAAACTGAAAAATCCGAAAATTTCGAGGTATTTCGAGCACCGCGCAGTTAGCACAGGTCTTTCGAAGCTGCACCTGGTTTTACAGTTACAGTTTTGTTCAGTACTGAGTACAGTGCCGCATTTAAGTCACGATTTTCTATGCCTTAAGTAGTCCATTTTTACACCGTGCGAAAATCTATCAGCTAGCTTAGCTTCACAGATTCATGGTAATCAAGAAAAGATACTTTTAAATGTTCTTTCACACTTAGAAATTCAGAGCACACAAATGTCAAAAGTGGAGCAGGTTAGTATTTCGAAAAACAGTTTCATGCTGTAGAAAAAGTGACAACGCAATTACAGAAACGCTTACCTACCACTTCTAGATTTGGTTTTCAGTTTGTAATATTTTCTTAAACCAGTTTGATGTTCGTAGATAACCATATTTTTTCAGTGTTTATACTGTGAGTCTATTAAGAACTACTCAGAAAGTGAATATAATGAAGATGAGAGTGGTGACATTGTCCCAGAAGCAATTAGAGAAATGGAAAAACGTAAAATTGAATTTGTTCCCTAATAACTATAATAGATTGTATACATGAGCATACAACACATTTCATTATGAATTCATAATTATTATTTTTACTTCACTATATATACTCGAAAACCATGAAACATGAAAAAGACACATGAATTTCTTTAAATTTGAAAGTTTACGAAGCCGCCATCTTGGATTTGCATTTTGACCACACGGCATATAGCACCCTTAGAAATAATTAAAACGACACTTTTGATGAAAAATAGAATTTGTTCACAGCCGCCATCTTGTATTTTCATTTTGACCTCAGTATCGGTGGAAAACCATGAAAATGAAACGCGTGATGACTTTTTTAAATTTTAACGAGTAAACGCGTTAAAAACGTAACGTTACAATAAGTCATCCTTTTTCGTGCATGCAGGCGGCATAATCGATTTATTAGACGTTGTCACGTCAAAAATCGAATTTAAAAGATAGCAAGCGCGTGTTACATAATAAATTCGTATTATTTCAGGGACAATAATACAATCAGCAATGAAATTGAGTTTATATTATTGTTCAATATTAAATTTTACTTGTGTAATTTATTTACTTACTTACTAGATGTAGCCCATTACCCTGATTGCGTAATACACGATCAATTTGAATCTGCAGCCTAATTGAGTAACACATTTTCGTAAACGATTACGAATAATCTGTTTGATTTTGACAATTCAACAACATTCATTGCGTTATTTACATTGTTGAGCAAGTTCGATAAAGAATCTCTTTATCGAACTTATGAAGCAATGTATTAGCAATTTGTTTCAAAACGATTCAGATTCCGATTGATTGTGTATTACGCAATGGGGAAGGTCGGGCAAAGCTAATTGTAGATGGCGTGACCATAGCTAGGTCCCTACGGCCTACAAAATTTTTGACATTTCGTTCATTCATTTCATTTTATGTTCATTCATGAGTTTGATTTTATTTCACTATTTCGTTATTTTCGGTGATTTCAGTATTTTAAATCAAGTACTTGACATGGAAAGTGTCAGAATTTTAAACCTTGAATATTTCCTCGTAATCACTTTCTTCAAAATGTTCACGAAATAAATTCGAACTCAAAAAAATCTGTACGAATAGCTTTAAAGCACAATCTTCTAATTTTAGGGGCTTACGAGAAATTCGAACTCCAATTTCGGAGTATCTAGGAACACAACAACGAGTCAACTTTCGCTAAAATAAAATAAAACCACATCACGCCTTGTATTTTTAGCTTGTGTTAGGAACTAGCTACGACAGCGCCATTTTGACAGTTGCCTTCCCCATTAGGGTACTGAATCGTTTTGAAACAAATTGCTATCCATTGCTTCATAAGTTCGATAAAGAATCTGCTCAACAATGTAAATAACGAGCTAGCGGAAGACTGAAGAGAACGGTACATCGTCACAATAACTTATATACGTTCAGAAACACGTATTCAATCAATCACCATTTTGCTTGCAAGGAGTTTTCAACATTCTATAAAAATCCTTTATTTATTTTACCCTGAAAAATACCCTAAATAATTTTCTACCCTAAAAAATACCCTAAACGCGTAAAAATACCCTAAATTTTGGGTAAAATACCCTAAGGTGTGGACACTGCGCGCACCGCTGACGCGCGCGCTGTGCACGCTTAACGTGGAAGCCGATAGAATAGAAATGTTTTCTTGTACACTGAATGACTTTACTCTGGCAACTTTTAGGGTGTTGTATTATTATAATTAAGTAAAAATTAGGTGTTATGTTTGTTTATTTAATTGTGAATTTAGTTTATAACTAATATTATATTTGTACTTAACTATCGCATTAGGTCAAAATGTAAATATAGATTTAAGGTTTTAGAATAAATAACTAAATAAAAACGTAATTAATGTTGTTGAACAGACAAATTGCAACAGATTAGTCGTAATCGTTTACGAATTAAATACTATGTCTTTCTAAGCATTAATGACGTAAAACAGCAAAAAATCAAATAAAGAAAGTTTGAATTTCGCAGCTATATTGGATGTTCCCATTGATTTGACATAATTATTTATAAATATGTACTTAGGAAGTCCACACTAATGGTAATGGAAATTATAGCGAAAAATTGCAAAACATAAAATTACAATATTTTTATCGATATAGAAAATCGACCTTTTGGTAGCCGTAACATGTATGAGAAACAAATTGCTTTTGCGCGTTAGAGTGACAACCTATAGCAAACTCGCGATCTAAGTGCGTGTGGTTTATTTGTGTGCGTAATTCGCATACGCATTGGTCTCTTGCTTGTAGTGGAGTTAAAGAGTGGGAGACAAGCGGCGACACTCTTTCTAATACAAATCAGGAACTATTTCCTTTCTAACCTCTTTTATCAGTTTTGTGGTCGCCACACTCGCAACATCTTGGTGCGAGCGAGCGAGAAGATGTAAAAAAAGGTATCGACGTGTCACGTAACGCGCCGCGCCGAAATGTGACAGCGCTCTTAGGCACCTTCGCTACGCTCGAGCGCTAACTTCACTCCATGCAATAATGGACTACTTAAGCCACACGTATCGTAATGTACTATTGCGACCTAACGGGATTTTTGTCTACGGTTACTGGCCTATTTGAGGAATACACATTTTTATAATAATATTTTTTATTTACCAATACGAAGACTACGACGCAAGAAAGATTCTCCTCTGCAGAAGGTTCGCCCTGCCGCCGAGTGCCGTCCTTTGAGCACACGATATCATCTCTAGATCCCACGCCAAACTGAATAAGCCAACTGCAACAATCAATTAATTATCATCAGTCAGCAATATCACATACAGTGAAGACCAAGAAAGAAATCTTTAAAAGAATTGTGTGTAAGATAATAGAGTTGTTTTCAGTATAATAAGGAGACCTGTGTCCAGCAGTGGACGTGTTTCGGCTGAAATGATTATGATGAAAGAGGAACTAAGTTAGTACGCAAACTCCCACCGATCAGAAACTAAGCATAAAGCGTTTTGGCGAGACTTTTTGCAACAGTACTTTTGATTCGATGATTTGTTAGGCCGCCGACCACATTGCAAACCTAATATGCACGAGGTGTGACCAGTAGTTTGTAATTATGTTTTATAGCGATTACAATGTTTGTTAATCGTCACATTCAACTAGAGAGCATAATACCTATCTAATAATATAACAATGAGACAATAAAAATACGGACCGGATCATTGTTGTCACTATTGTTCATGTTCAAATTAAGTGTTCATGACATAATAACATCAAATGTATGACTAAAATGTTACCATTAATAAAACAATATTTGAAAGCCAGTGTTTCAGAAAAAAATTTTTTTTTAGAACTTTGAACTTAGCGACTGCTAATATTTATGATCGTAAAGAAAGATTTAATCTGTAAAGTGCGGCCTGGAATTCCACCATATATAGGAGTTATCAAACTTACCCCATAGAAGCGACGGCGAAGCACACGTTGATATAGAAGATGACAAGCGCAGGGTACTTGTTGGCGCTGCGCCAGTCGATTAGGAACGTGGCGACTGTCAGCAGATTGAGAGCCAGGCATACGCCCGCGCCCCACGCCACCAGGCGGTGGATCTGTTGGTGCTCGTCTTCTGTATACAGCGGATCACGGCATGGAAGACCGCAGCCTGATATGCCTGAACAAAAGAAGCAAAATGTTAGTCCCACCCAAGATAATCAGGTCAAGATAGTAAGTGGTCCAAATAACTTTTCACAATTCACCTTCGTAAAAATGAAGAGGTTTGTCAGTGTGTATAAGGGGCGGTAGACATTTGCCACTCGTATTAAACTTCAACTCCCTCACTGCGTTCTCGCATCTCGAAGGAAACAACGTCGCATTGCATTTCAGAAAGGACGGAAAATATGAGGTATTGTACAATATAGAACATGGCTCCATTGTAATCTTGCACATTTCATAAGAGGGCAAATAAACCATGTCATTGCCCAGAACTCGATCGCACTTGGGCATGAAAGTGGAGCAAAGCAAAGGCTGTATAACGGCCCAGCAGTTTGGCACGTTTATCAGTTCTCTGTAGAGTTCCAGCTGTGTCTGGATTTGGTACTGATTATCATAAAACGTGAGATGTACGCTCGTATTGGCGTAGGGCAGCTTGGTCCCCAAGCAGCTCGTCCTGTTGAGTGGCTCACATCGAGCTCGCCGCACGCAGCTGTCGAGCTTAATCTGCGGCTCCGGGAACCATTGTGTACTTTTGTCTGGTTTAATTAGTCTATAATTTGGCGTGCCGTTTATTATTTCAAGGCGTTCTGTAGCATTGTCGGTCATATCTGTTATAGCGTTTTTGTGACCGCCGTTGTCGAATTGACTCGCTCGACATAATAATATCAGTAACAGCCAACTCAACCATCGCCAAGGGGTCATCTGGAACAAAAGAAACTAATGTTGACTATATGTGACTAGCAATAATCTCAGGGCAAAAAAGTAAAAAAAAAAAATTAAAACTACATTTCATTTCTCAACAATTCTTTATTAAGTAGGTTGACGACGGTATCAAATGAAACCCTTTCAATTTTCAAAATTTTATTTATTGAACATTGTTGTTTTCATTGGAATCCTATGGTTAATTAGTTGAAATATAACTAATAACCAAAGTCCGACGATTGTCCAAGGGAAAAGGATGTCTGGTGGATGCAAGTGAGTCAGTACATTGCAATAAAATATTTTACGATCTATAAACATTTCCTGCCTTGTTGGTCCTTAGACAAGTTGTAGATAATTTGTAGCTCATATTATTCTTCGATCAACGAACATACCAGAATAATATTTCAATGATTTTGAGACACAATAGATTTGAGACTGAGTTTGTCACTTTGGAGATGGTTGTGCCTTAGTTGAGCTGAAGCTGCGGTAATCTGATGTAATTAACATGATTTGATGCACCAGTAGATGGATTTGATTAGGTATGCTAATGCTTTTGGGTTAGTTATAATTTTTGGGTTAGGTTCATAATAATGTGAACATGATATTATTGTTTCAATAAAACAATAAAATTTTATTATTTGCTAAGTGGAAAAAGGCAGCAATAACAGGCCTACAGGCTGATATAGGCTTAATTATTTGGCGATAAAACAACATAAACTTCACTATTTTTTTTAAATATCTCAATCAAAATATAAATTAAAGAACTTGTTCTACTGTTATACTAAAGCTAGTAACCATAGAAAATAAAACAGCTTTTCTTTAACATTTAGACACTGTTGAATAACTATTTGTGTCTACCTTTACATGAACTTTACTGGTGCATTCAAAACATTCCCGTTTTTTTATGAGAATAAGAAAATCAGAATGGCTTCTGAT
This sequence comes from Dasypolia templi, assembly GCA_963555695.1. Classification (NCBI taxonomy): domain Eukaryota; kingdom Metazoa; phylum Arthropoda; class Insecta; order Lepidoptera; family Noctuidae; genus Dasypolia; species Dasypolia templi. Next base: position 10,488,220 of record OY743157.1, read on the forward strand.
TTTCATAATAACATAAATTTTTAATATCCATGTGACCAAACACTTTTGTTTTCCCAAATTATCCATAAAACTATGTGATATATTTCTGTGCATCAAGATTATCTTTATTCATAAGAATTATAATTTGAGTTAATCACAATTTAATTAGACGTTCTACGTCATTAATAATTTCATGATAACTACATAAAGTAAATGCTATTAAAAAGTAACGAACAAAACAACAGGGTTTTCCACACAAAAAAAACTAGCACATACCTAACAATAACAATCATTATAAACATGTACTGACAGGCACGAAAAGGACAGGATGGCCCTTGGACGGAGGGTGTTATTTATTTATTGATCATTTATTTTAACCCCATGTATTTCAAAATATATTTTTTACAATTGGAAATCGGGTAAAACTTTATTCGTGATTCTTTATTAATGACAAAACAAATTCAAAAAATACCAGGCTCTTACTATAAGAATGATGAAGATCTCGAGATGATCGCACGACGCGTATCAGCCAGACGTAAAGTGCAAGTTTCTACAACCTGCTTCTGCGTCCAACTCCGCACTGGATGCGATTCTTGTCCAAATAATTACCTGATGCCATAACAAAAAAACATGTTAATGTTTTGAACAACAGTATTAACTTACAACGAAACTGATTAACTCACCAATGGTTGCGGCAATTTGGGAGAAAACACACCTGTACAGAAATCTTACATTTTGTGACATAATATAAATTTTATTATGTGTTTAGCTTATCAAAATAAAATACAAGGTGTAAATAAAAATTATGTACAACCTTTTGCATCAACATCACTGTATTGTCTTAACACTTTCGAAACACGTTTCGAAGTCTCGATTGTAACATAAGAAATTCATAATAAAGTCTATGTAATGAACAAGAACAAGATGAAGGCGTTGTGCTAGTTAGATACAGGCTTCCCGCCTCTTCTGAAGCTCCTGTTGGCGCCACCGCCTCGCCGACCTCGCGAGGTGCCGCGCGAGCCTACGTTACCTCTCCAGTTGTTCCGCCCGCCATGTCCGTTCATGCCGCGCCCTCTGCCACGTCCTTGACCACGTCCTCTATAACCGCCGTCCCATCTCTGATTTCGCATATTATTGTTATTGTATCCATCATCTCCATGATTGTCCTCATTGCTATAGTTTTCTTCATAGTTTTGATCATATGATGAATCTTCGTCGTTGTAATCATCATCATTCGGTGAGTATGATCGATTATCATACCCAGAATCAAAATGAGGCTTATTAAATCCATTATCAGGAAAAGGTGGACGTGGTGCCATATTGCCCATGGGCGGCATGTTACCCAAGGGTGGCCTGTTGCCCATCATGTGTGGTGGCGGAGGCATGTGCATTGGACCCATTGGGCCCATCGGAGGCCGAGAACCCATTGGTAATGGTGGACGCATCATGTTACCCATTGGGGGAGGCATATTATTCATAGGGCCCATATTATCCATGTTAGGCCCATTGTTAAAACCTTGTTCATCTTCTTGACTATTTTGTTCATTAATATCCATGTCATTATCATAATAATCATTATCTTGATCGTAATTTTCATAATCCTCCTGTTCATTATTTTCATCATCAGGGCCATCATTTTCATTTTCAGGGTCAGGATATTCAAATGGTTGGAAGTTATCTTCATCTGCATCATCTTCTAAATGAGGCATGACATCATGTAACTCTTCTATTTCACCTGAAGCTATGTATTTTTTCAATGCCAAAGGTCCGTCTGATATAGCTTTCTCCAATTTTGACCCAGGTTCTACTCCAATTAGTTTACCATAAATGAAAATTGCTGATGGTGTTATTTGTTGAAGAGGTATAGCCCCTGGCACAGATTCAACTAAAGCTTGAGTCAAAGCTTCAGTTGCAGCATCATCAGTATTAGGTCCATGGTTCCATTGAGCTTGGAAATTTCTAGGAATAGGTTTGCTGTATGGTACCTTCTTAACCTTTTTCTCAAAGTCCATTGGAATTAATGTGGTATCCAAATCCAAACCTGGAATGACTTTGTCAGTATCTGAGGAAAATATTTCCACTTTGTCTTCAGGACCCATACCAGGTATAATTGCTGGTTCTTCCAAGTCATGGTCATCCTGAACACCTGGTGGCAATGTATTCAGGTTATACTTGTCTCTCATAAGATCTCCAGGACGGTTACGAGTCCAAAACTTTGATGTATGGTCATTGGAACCAGAACATAAAATGTGACCAAGAGGATGCCAAGCCATTGTCCAGACTATTGATTCATGAGCTCCTTCAATACAACCAACCTCTTTATCAGTACCAACATTCCAAAATAAGATGGCGCCATCAGAACCTCCAGAACAAAACAATCCCTCGTGAGTAGGATGCCAAACTACACTAGAGGCTTCTTTCTTATGACCTCTAAATATTTGTAACTCTGTGCCTAATTTACGAATATCAAATAACTTGAGTAAATGGTCGCGCGAGGCAGTGATCAGCCAGTTACCATTCTCATTCCATTTCAGATCCATCACAGTAGACTTGTGTGCATGAAGGGTAGACAAGGCTGTCCCGGACTTGGGATCCCATAACTTTATAGGTTGCTGATTGTCTTTACTTCCTGACACAATGAGTGCTTTTGTAGGATGCCACTGGACACATTTGACATCTGCACCATGTCCTCTCAAAATTCTCTCTTCTTGACATCTATAGAAATCAAATATTCTCAATGTACCATCATCAGAACATGTCACAATTTTAGAATCAGTTGGACTAAAACTAATACCTCTAACAGCTTCTTTGTGAGCCTGGTACATCTTAACATTGTTCATATTACTTTGCCAATACTTTATAAATCCTGAATGATCCCCCGTGACCATCCAGCCTTCGCCATGGGACCAAACCATAGACCTTACAGGGGAATCATGAGCTTGAAGAATTGTTTCAAAATTAAATGTCAGTCCATTCCATAATGTGAATTCCCCAGATGAAGCCCCGGTAATTAAACGACGGCCTTCCGGCGTCCAAGCCACAGCGAATATTGGACATCTCATTTTATTAGTAGCAGTTTTAACAAATCGGGTTGTGACGGCATTTATAGGATTATCGGGATACGAGGGTGGCGGCAACAAGTCAGGGGTATACATAGCATCGGGTTGCAGCGCGTGCCTATCCCGCCAGTCCCTTTGCCAAACGCGACATTCTAAAGCTTTTATAATAGCAGCATTATAATCTACAGTTTTTCGCATAACGGATTTACGTAAACGTTTACCATCAAAATCATCTTGAGTCATGTTCAGTGGCCCTTGAGGTGGAAACCGCATCTGGTAGTTGAACGGCCTAAAATTATGGCGCATGTTGTTTCTACCGGGCGGACCCATAGGTGGTCCCATGCCCATGCCCATACCCATGCCCGGAGGAGGCATCCCCAAATTCGGTGGAGGGTGTCCGAAATCCATGGTTTATTACTTCGATACCTAATCAAAGAAATAAGTTCATTACATTTTCGGCCATTGAGACTCTGGTAAAATGGCCAATCAGACGATCTTTCATGTTGTTATTCTTACCTTAGACTTATAAAATACACTATAACATTATATACGCCGCTCTTCACAACTACACAACACACAAATTTATTTATAAGTACCACCAAACAATGTTTTATGTACAAACAGAAAAACATATAACACAACGATAACCTATTTGGAATGCTAGGCCAAGCAAATCAGCCATGTTGCTAAATGTAAGTGGTGGGACATGCAAGGACGCCACAGAGTCACTAAAATGGAATAAATTCGACTAAATTGACACGAATAAATAAGTATACGTTCCATGCTAAGAGGCACCATGAGACGATAACTTATAATATATGGTTATTGTCTAAGCACGGGTGTGGTCAGATTAGGATAAAATATTGTTGGCTCTCAATGTTTTTGATACAAATATCAGTCACAATATTAATCAAAAATTGTTTCCGCAGTCAAATAAATAACTAAGTCTACATTAATTTATCATTCAGAAATTCATCAGTCGTATAATAACATTTTTCAATTAATAATAGTTTTTTTTTGAATTGTGTAATATTCCTTTTGTTTCATAACATCTGGTAATTTATTGTAAATGCGCGATGCCATGCCTAAAACACTCTTTCTCACCAAGGCAGTCTTACAGCGCTGATTGCATAAAGAATTTGAGTATGGGGAAGGCAACTGTCAAAATGGCGCTGTCGTAGCTAGTTCCTAACACAAGCTAAAAATACAAGGCGTGATGTGGTTTTATTTTATTTTAGCGAAAGTTGACTCGTTGTTGTGTTCCTAGATACTCCGAAATTGGAGTTCGAATTTCTCGTAAGCCCCTAAAATTAGAAGATTGTGCTTTAAAGCTATTCGTACAGATTTTTTTGAGTTCGAATTTATTTCGTGAACATTTTGAAGAAAGTGATTACGAGGAAATATTCAAGGTTTAAAATTCTGACACTTTCCATGTCAAGTACTTGATTTAAAATACTGAAATCACCGAAAATAACGAAATAGTGAAATAAAATCAAACTCATGAATGAACATAAAATGAAATGAATGAACGAAATGTCAAAAATTTTGTAGGCCGTAGGGACCTAGCTATGGTCACGCCATCTACAATTAGCTTTGCCCGACCTTCCCCATTGGCTACTTTTTCGAATAACCTCATGTTTGTTTTGACGAAAACACCAATTTCAAAAATATATAATGAGGGTAAGGTAAGTATTTTCAGCGATTTAAAGAATGGTACACAGCTATCATCAATTTTCAGACCACACATTGATCTTATGCATCTTTTTTGTGCCTTAAAAATAAAATCTTTATCGGTAGAGTTGCCCCAAAAAATAATGCCACATCGCAAAATTGAGGCTACTAAGCCGTGATATGCAACTAGTAGCGCTCTATATTTATTTTTATAGCGATTTGGAAAAGTGCGTATGCTGATTTATTTATTTTCTTACTTAGATCCTCTACATGGGCCTTCCAGTTAAGTTGGTTATCAAGGAATAAACCTAAGAATTTTGCTACTTTCACTTTTTCAATGTCACAGTTACTATGTCTGATATTTACTTTTGGTACCTCAGTTCTTTGGTGAAAGTGTATTATTTTTGTTTTCTTTAGGTTTATAACTAAGTTATTTTATTTAGCCAATTAATTATGTCCGATAGTGTATTATTTATGTCACCTTGATAAATATTGCGATCAATACATTTCACTATGGCAGTACTGTCGTCTGCAAACATCACCATTTGATGTTGAGTCACCTTTGGCAGATCATTTATATAGATAGATTAAGAAAAGAGGTGGCCCTAGGACGCTACCCTGTGGGACACCAAACTTTATTAATCTATAACGAGATAAATACTCTTTTCAAGTTTTGTCTTATCACATATTCTTGCAATCTCTGTACATTGCATTCTATTGGAGAGGTAGGATTCAAGTAGTTTTAAAATGTTACCTCTGATACCATAGCCCCACAGTTTGTCTAATAAGACGTCGTGCTTTACATAATCGAAGGCTTTGGTCAAATCTGTGTAAATAGCACAAATAGGAGCCTTTTGGTCAACTGCTAACAAAATGCTACGTGAAAAATCAAAAATTGCCATTTTGATCGTCGTGGTATTCTTTCTAAAGCCGTTTTGTTCCTTGCATAATAAGTTAAATTTATTGAGACAGCAATACAAGGACTTATAAATAATTATTTCGAAAATTTTGGAAAATACAGAAATTTTAGCTATTGGCCTATAGTTCTTCATATCGGTTTTGTTATCTTTTTATGAAGTGGTTTAATAATAACTTTCTTCAAGTCTTCCGGATAAACTCCGTCAGCAATGCTAAGGTTCATAATGTGCGCTAATACGGGTGCTGTATGTACATTTACAAATTTTATCACCTTTGTTGACATACCGTCGAATCCGAATCCGTCGAATCGAAGTACTTGTATTTTTAAGTGATCATAAAGCTAAACCTTGTCGGTAGTTAGAACAGGCTGCATAAACATGCATTTTCCTGTCAACTTGTAGAGTTAATTTTCGAATTCCATATCAGTTTTTATATTATTCTCAATTTCATCTATAAAATAATTATTAAATGCATTTGCTATGTCAGTAGGTTTTGAAAAGGTCAGGTCACATTTATTAATCATCATTATTTGTTCTCTAGGAGAGTTATTTTAGGTTTATTGACTAATTGCCATGTAGCTTCCGACTTATTCTGCGAGTTTCTTATAAAGTAATCATTTTGAGCTTTTTGAGTTAGTCTGATAATTTTCTTATATTGTAAAGAGTACTTTAAAAATTAGTTTTATTTGTTAGTACAGGATTTAGTCTGTATGTCCACAGTAATTTTCACTGTTTTTTACTACAGCTTTTTATGCCGCGCGATACCCATTTGACGTTTTTATTAGTATGAATAGTTATTATGTTATCAGGGAAGTTTATAGAATAGGGAGAACATTCCATAAAATATTTTGTAAGCTATATGAGCATCATTACTCTGATATACATCCATAAAAGATAAACTTCGAATGCATTCTCGGAATTTTTTGAGGTTCTATGTGGAGTAGTCTTTTCGTACCATTTTCCAGAATTTTAAGCGGCATGTTCTATTTATGGGAACCCTGAGTATCTGTGACGTGTGATCAGAAAGGATGAGATCTTTAACTTCAGCTTTGCATCCTCTTCGTATGTTATGCGCGAAATTATCGATACATGTGTTACTGTGAGCCTGGTAGGTTGATTTATTTCTAATGTCATTCAGTGTTGCCATGTCTTGGTTTTGTTTTACCCCAAGTCTGATCTCAATTTACCCTAGATTTTAAGTAAAATGAAAAAAATACCCTAAGTTTTTTAAATTGCTTTCCTGCACGATACTATCCATATTTGATACCTTTCATGCAAGATCATAAACAAGACGAGACAATTCAATCTACTTATAATATACTTAATTATAGACAAGTTGTACGGATATTTGAAACCATGAATAAAACTGGTGTTTTCCAAAGATCCTATTTGTCCCAAGTACTTGAATACTTCATTGAATCTATGATAGGCGTAACGAGAAAGAAGTTTTAGTAGGTACCTACTCGTCGAGCGAGTGTGATAAAAAGTACTTTGCGTTTGCTAGCGGTCAGCGGGCACAGAAAAATATGTAGTAGGAAGGAACAAGACAGGCGGAGAGGGAGTCGTAACAAACAAATTAAATGAGTGCGTTAATGAAATCTCGAATCGATGATAATTAGGTGCATTCACAGAAATTTAAAAACGAACACTAGCTCACTCAACCATGACTTGAGGTACAAAAATGTTTGCATGAATATTTATTCAACTTAACCCTTGACAAGAAAATTACTCTAAAATTACCCTCACCAAGTTTCTACCCTAAAAATTACCCTGTTTATTTTACTTTACTCTAAATCTAGGGTAAATTACCCTAAGTTGGCACCACTGATGTCATTCGACAAAATTTCAAACGATTCAGCAATCTGAGCCTATATGGTTTGACGCTCCATAAATTAACGGAAAAACTAAACAAAAACATGAAATAAAAACCAGCAGTGTGTCGATGTGGGCGGAGAATGTTGTTATGGAATGCAATTTTTTTTTTCTGATGAACAGATTGGCTAACAAATTCTTCAATGAAATTGTCATATTAACGGATTGGGTCAAGCCTATTGAATTTCCCTGTCACCTTGTAGAAGACAGGGTGATAGGGAAATTCAATTCGACCTATTCCTTGAAAAGGTTTATACTAGAGGCCATTATCAGCAAATTAAGTCTTGCAAACTAGGGGTCAAATCTGGATGGGATTCGAGCTGTCACGGTTCTTCGATTTTTAATTGAAGATCTTTTATATTTCTGAGTTATGCATGTTTTGGGCATGCATTTTTTTATGAACACAAAATTTTCAGCTTTCAAAAAAGCATCAATTAAATGTTTCGATTGGAGTACTTAATCTTTTCATAATAATAACTGTTTTTGGTAAAAAGCAAAGAGTAGTATGTTATACTGGTAGTAACAAGTGGTAGTATAAAGAAAACCGTTACAGCTCGGTAGTTATCCAGTTTTGACACCTAGATAACTAGAACTAACCTGTGTCAGGGCCACGGTATCTCTTTCGAACAACCCGCGAACCTGGCAGGCATCGGACCTATCGAACCCCGTCACTTAGTGCTGACATCTCTTTGAGGCGCGCGTGGAACACGACGCGCCGTCGATCCGGGCCTGGTCCTTACGGGACGGCGACCTACCCATTGTTCGCCGTCCAAAGCCCGTGCCTACGGTGGCCGGGACTCTGCTGGCGATTCCCGACGCCCAGGGCATCTCCTGCGGCGACTAGGGGCGTGAGGGCGCAAGGTCTCTCCCTCCGCTTCCCCTTCCCATTCCCTCTCGCTTCGTACCATGGCCTGGACCAGGGCCGGACACTAGAGATCGCCGCCGCCGATCGCCTCCGCGAGGACACTGCGGTGCTCCGTCCAAGCTGTGCAGCCTCCAGCGTATGCTCCACCGTGTCCTCGTGGCAAAAGCCCTGCAGCTCAATTTTTAACCAAAGCTATTTGGTGGGCAGAGTCACTTTTTATAGCTTCTAGAGCTGCTATTATTTAGCTCCAATCTTTATCAAGGCTGGTACAAGCATCGTCTTTCGCTGACCTGAGCTCTCGCTTATGGATATGAACGTAAGCGCCACGAGCTACGTCGAAACATTCTGACTGGTCCGGAGTCGCGCCACCTTCTATCAGTAAGCGATAGCCCGCTTTTTGATGTCTATCAAAGTTACAACCAAATAAGTTTGAGTTTTAGGTAGGCTTTGCTTACCTTTTGGCTTTTAGGTAGCCTATTGTATTTGATAGCGATTAGTGTATGAATCTACGACTCAAATATATTTTTCTAAAAGGAACACGGAGATACTATCCATCCGTCTCGGATAACATGTTAGGGTGTTTATGTTTGAACCAACAGCAAGGCCACGCCCATTTTTTTGGTAAAAGAAATGTGTTTAAATGTTAAAAATAACAAAAACATGGTCACAGCAGACCCGGCTTAAAATTATAGGGTGATGATTTTGAATTGATCTTAAACAGCAGCCTAATTGCGTAACACATTTTCGTAAACGATTACGGCTAATCTGTTGTATTTTAACAGTTCAACAACATTCATTGCGTTATTTACATTGTTGAGCAGATTTTTTTATCGAACTTATGAAGGATTAGCAATCTGTTGCAAAACGATTCAGATTCCGACTAATTGTGAATTACGCAATCAGGGTACAGAACTTACTAGGTATGTCAAATGTGGAAGTGTGAGATCAAAGTAATAAATGAGAAATTGAAAATGACAGCTTAGATTAGACCAATACATAAAAAAAGGTAATAAAGAACTTGTAGATAATTACAGACCCTTTTGCCTATTTTATCGAAACTTTATGAAAAGGTCCCAAATTTTGAAACATGAACAGCATGGGTTCCAAAAAAGGAAATCGACAACCACAACGGCATTAAACTTAATTAACCTAGTTACTAAAAATATTGACCAGAAAATCCCGACAACTGTTATATTTTTTGACATGTCAAAAGCCTTTGACTTTGTATAGCACGAACTACTAACAAAATGCGATAAATATGGAATACGCGGTAAGGCAAATGCATGGTTAAAAAGCTAACTTACAAACAGATCATCGCAATTTGTAGAAATAACTGTAGATAAACCAAATCAAAACGGTGAACTGAAATTGAAATCTAAATTAGGTTACAAGTGCACAGGCGTTCCACAGGGCAGTATTTTAGGCCTCTACTTTTTCTGCTATATCACAATAACCTGACAGAAGTACCTGATCATTCCTGCACACTCTTTTCAAACGATGTAATGATAAACAAATACAACAGTAAGATAGTATGACTTTTCTTGGGATAGTTCTAGATGAGAGGTGTTCCTGGATTGGTCATGTTGATATGATATGTGGAAAACTCAGTAAGTTTGTATATCTAACGTAATAAGTAGACAAGTCACATTACAGGTTAGTCACACATATGTGGGTTCAATACTGCGTTATGGTATACTAGTAGTATGGGGAAACTCGGTGCATCTCGGAAGAGTTTTCGTCGCTCAAAAGAGGTGTATACGTGCGATTTGTAATGTAGACCCACTTACATACTTTAAAACACTGTTTAAAAAACTTAGAATTCTTATATATACAGGTATTTATTTAGACGAAATATGTAAACTTACTAAATCTCACCCTGAGATGTTTGAACATCTGGGAGATAAATAAAACAAAACATAACATCACGCCTTGTTTCCCCGAAGGGTTGGGCGGAGGTGTACCTATAATACACCCACATTTCGCCAGTTATGTTTAAGTCCCATGTAATAGGGGGCGAGCCTATTGCCATCTACCGGGCACAAATCCAGACTTCGGGCTGCTACTGAGAAATTCTATATAGAAAAACCCAATAACACGTTGCCCGACCTAGGAATCGAACCCAGGACCTCATGCTCAGCAGTAGCGATTGCGACCACTAGACCAACGAGGCCGATAAATGTAAGTTCAAAACTAGATATCCTATTAGATTAATTATGCCTGGAACGAGAACGAAGCTATTTAGGCGAAGTTGCTATCCTATGTGTAATTATCGAATTACTGGAACCAAAGGGTACGTCAGACGTTAAGATATATAACAAGATTCCTGACCAAATTAAAGAACTTCCAATGGTCCGCTTCAGAAGGGCTTTACACAGGTGGCTAGCTGAGAATCCCTTCTTAATGTACTGTAAAATAATTCCTTCAGTTTAAATCTAAATGTCCTAATTGTTCCTGGACCAAAAATTTGCATGTTATAATGTTATGATTGAATATGTTAAGCTACCATTATACTACCATAGTATGAAGTTTTGTAACCATAATTATCTGCAAATAAATCTTTGACTTTGGCTTTGAGCTGTCAGCAATTACGTGAAGTCGGTTTCGTAATTACTTAATGTGTAGTTCGGTTGTAAATTGGGTTGTTTTGAAAAGCGTTTAAAATAGTTCTGCAAACAATTGTTTCAAATCAGCCTTGTAGTACGACAATTAATAAAAAGATTTTAGAACGCTTTCAATCACTCTCTTTAGTTATTAGAAACCTCGGCGTGGGCGCCCTTAGTTTCAACTTTCTTGATTTTGGACGAATAGTGCGCTTGTCCAAAATCAATACCAAGATCGTTGTCTGAGGGATTAGAGAACTTCAATTTCTTAAACAACCATCAGACGACGCCTGCTAATCTAGACACGCGGCAGCGTGTCAAGCCAGGTTCAAATAAAAGGAACTGGCGACGCTGCAGCCGTTTGTTAGATTACACTTACCATTTGGAGACACTTTTGACCCCATAAATAATTCATCATCATCATCATCAGCCTATATCAGTCCACTGCTGGACATAGGCCTCCCCTAATGAGCGCCATAGCGCCCTGTCTTCAGCTTGACGCATCCAGCATCTGCCTGCAGTCTTTCGCAGATCGTCATCCCACCTGGCCGGAGGGCGTCCTACACTACGTTTCTCGTTAAACGAGTTCTCGAGTCGCGGTCTCCACTCAAGAACTCGTTTACCCCAGCGGTTGTCGGTTCTTCACGAGATATGGCCGGCCCACAGTCACTTCAGCGTGCTAATTCTTTGAGCTATGTCGATAACTTTGGTTCTCTGTCGGATGTTTTCGTTGCGAATCCTATCCTTCAGAGAGACTCCGAGCATAGCTCTTTCCATAGCTCGCTGAGCGACTTTGAACTGGTGGACCAGCCCTATCATGAGTGTCCACGTCTCAGCTCCGTAGGTCATGACGGGTAGGACGCACTGATTGAAAACTTTAGTTTTCAAGCATCGCGGTATGGATGACGAGAAGACTCGACGTAGTTTCCCAAACGCTGCCCAGCTAGCTGTATCCTCCTCTTGGCCTGCCTCTCAAAATTTTTTTTACCTAACTGTAGAATTTGCCCAAGGTAAGTGTACTCGGAAACAATTTCGAGAGGGTGGCCATGTACGACGACCGGTCCCGGATCAATGAGACCATTGATCATGACTTTGGTTTTATCCAAATTCATGCCGAGACCGGTGCGTCGCGAGGCTGAAGCTAGGCCGTCCAGCATCTGGTTCAGCTCCCCCAACGACTCCGCCATTAAGACTATCTCATCAGCGAATCGCAGGTGTGAGATGTAATCGCCGTTTATGTTAATGCCCTTACCTTTCCAGTCCAGCGTCTTAAACATATCTTCCAACGCGCCCGTGAACAGTTTCCGGGATATAACATCCCCCTGTCTCAGTCCTCTGCGCAGTTGGATGGGTTTGGACTGCTGGTCCTGTACTTGGACACTCATGGTGGCGGCGTCGTATAGACATCTCAGTACCTCGATATAATGACAGTCTACTTGGCATCGCTGTAAGGATTCCAGAACAGCCCAGGTTTCAAAGGCCTTCTCATAGTCCACAAAGGCCAGACACAGGGGCTGATTATACTCTTCGGACTTCTGTATAATCTGCCTCACTGTGTGTATCTATGGTCTATGGTGCCATATCCTCCGCGAAACCCGGCCTGTTCCGGTGGCTGGAACTCATCGAGCCTCCTGGCGAGACGGCTCGTGACCACTCGTGAGAACAGCTTATAGACGTGGCTCAGGAGTGAGATGGGTCTGTAGTTTTTAAGGAGGGCTTTATCTCCCTTCTTAAAAAAGCGCACCACCAAACTCCTGCTCCACGCCTTTGGAGTTCTCCCACTGTGAAAGACAGCGTTGAAGATGTTCTGTAGTTCAAATATAACAGGAGCTCCTCCGGCTTTCAAAAGCTCTGACGTTATGCCGTCCTCACCGGGGGCTTTTCCATTCTTAAGCTGTCTCAGAGCTAACACGATCTCGTCTTGACTGATGTGTGGCAGTTCGTCGGTATAGTGGCGTGCCAGGGTGGCTCTGGAATCGTGGCCGTCTCGTTGGGAACGAGGGGCATGTGTAGCGTATAATCGGCCATAGAAATCCTCTATCTCGGCGAATATCTCCGGCTTCGACAATACAGTCCTCCCGTCGTGCGTTTTAAGCTTCGTCAGGTGGCTCCTGCCAAGCTTGGACCCTCGGTTCTGCTCTATTGCCTCTTCAATGAGGCGTGTGTTGGAGCTCCGAAGGGATCAGATAAATAATTAATAAATAATTCAAAATCAATTTATTATATATATTTCAACACGAACACACAATTTTTATTTATTTATGACCTAGTCAAATCTTAAGCTTTAATGTATCCTAAGTTAACTGCTTTGTGTAAATAGTTCTACTGTTCAAATTAAGAAGTTATTTTTTAAATAGCAAAAATTGTAGTAGCGGAAAAAAACAATATATCGTGTTTTAAAATTATTTTTCAACACAGTTGCTCATAAAGTGTTCATAATAAACACGCGTGCTTTTTGCTTTACGTTACCGCACTCGTGTTTTATTTTTAACTTTTTTTTCTTTCATCTCCGTAAAGAGTTTTTATGTCTAAATACAATGAATATTTTTATCATCTCCGACATATACCCAAGAAAATGAAAACAACGAAATTATAAATAATAGCAATATGTACCATAACACAAATTGTAAAAATGCCAACAAAAACTGTTCGGTACCATTTTGAGAATTGTACTTGCACTAATTGTTTCATTAAACATAATAAAAATACGATTCTGTTTTTTTTCCTCGCAAGTGTGTTAAAAACGTCGTGTGACACGCGTGTGCATTGATCATTACCCACTCGGCTCCTCGGTTCTTATAAATAAATTTCAGGGTTATCTACAGCACTTACGCCCAACTTGGCACCCATTTAGATCTCAATTCGGCTAAATCTACAACTTACTACTAACGTTACTAATTTACGAGATCCGTTCCGTTTACGGTTCCGTTGGTAGGTAATTAATCAGCGGTCGGTAGGAGTTAAAGATTTGATTGTACCAAAAAGTATTTTTGCAGTGAAACAGTTAGAGCTGATGAAGCAAATCATTGAAGATATTTAACTCTCGAAACCTTAAAATTCGCGTAGGGCTAGGAATTTTGTGCAGAATTCATGTGAAACCGGTGAAACGAGAATGGAATTTTCTAAACCAAGTTTTTTTCGTCAGAAAGTTTTATTTTAATAAAATGATGATATGTATATTATAGAAGATTCAAATTAGTTATGAGAATTTTGAAAGCAAGAGCACATATAAAGTAAACTTATGGTTAAAAAAATTGTCAACATTCCAAAGCAGTATCGTCTTGCCTACGTAAATTTTTGAGCACATAGAAAAATAAACCTACAAAAGTAATAAAAAATTGCAAGCTTCTCTGTATCATATTTCAAATCGTAAGAAATAAAAAGTTATAGACGAAATGTTACCGAAATACGTATTAAAAAATATATTTCAATTCGTATCGGTATCGTTATAGATTTGATTTAAAATATCTCGAATTTTGCTTGCGTGTTCCTCTTCTTCAGTCAATGATGATGTGGCGGAGTGATCAGTCTCCTGTAGCTTGTCGGTGACAAAGTCCAGAAGTTCGAGGTTTCCATGATACGTTGATTCAATTTGGGCGAGAATGACATGTGCCTCAGGATGCAACAAAAGGTTAGGGTCTGAAAACAATGAAAACATTTTATACTTAAACATAAAATCACGCCTATTTTTCGCCGAAGGGTTAGGTAATAAACCCACATTTCCCATGTTATAGGGGCGAGCCTATTGACATTAACTCGGCACAAATCCAGACTCCGGGCTGCAACTGAGAAATTCCTGATGGAAAAAAACCCAATAACACTTTACCCAACTTGGGAATTGCACCCAGGCCCTCATGCTGACCAAGAGATATAATATGTAACAACAAGAGATATGTACATACACTTACATTTCTCGGTAAGATACAGAAGCTTCGTCAGGAGAATCTCGTTCATCAGCACCTGGAAAGTAACAAATCGTTTATTAATTAAGATTTAAGGAAAAATATGTTTTATCAATCGATATTTAGCAATAGACGTGTAGCACTCTATATAATTCAATGTCTGAAACGATCCCTTCGTAAACGAACGATAAGTCGAGGAAATTGAAGATTATCCAACAGGTGAAAAAAAAGGAATTTAATTCGAGGGATACAAGGACAACGACAAGAAAATAAATAGGTAGTATAGGATTTATATTTATCACATTTTATTATATAATCGGTAATAAGGGAATTAAGGATTAAATAAAAACATAAAAAATGTAGGTATTGTGAAATTAGAACAGTTTTCGAAATTCTGTGTTATATTCTTCTTTGGTTTTGAAACGGTCGTATTAGATAATACGATGAAGATGGCAAAGTCGCCGTATTTTGTGGTTGCTGTTGCTGAGAAAGCTGTAATGTACTTAGTCGTTCACAAGGTTTCTATTTCGATGTTGAAGCGCACGCCGGAGATAGTGGCGACCAAGTGTCAACAGTAGACGGTTTTATATACGATACGAAAATCTATAATTGTCCAAATTTGAATTTTTTTACTCAAATTCAAAGCATTTATTTCAAATAAACCAATAACAGGCACTTTTTGTTTGTCAAGGTCGGTCGGTCAGAAACATGAAGCTGGTTGCCCATTCCAAAGCGTAGTAGGTACCTATGGAGAAGAACGGGCAAGACACTCCACAAAATATTGGTTACATCTTTCATGTTGAAATTATGTATGTGAGAACCATGCAGAACGTTAAAAGCGTCCGTAATATAAAGTTAAAAACAATTTTTTTTAAAATACAATACGCCGTGGCAGCTAAGAGATGACCAGTCCCTTCTGACGGCGCCCGTTCACGAACATGACGAGATGACGCATGGATTATAACCATTCAACTCAAGCATTTTGAAGGGAGCTAAATGATCCAACACACGCTCCACCATCAGCGAAACATTAGAGTGAGCATGACATCCTCTCAGCCGCCAGGGCACATCCAAGTCAATGGAAGCTTTATAGTATGTACATAGACTCACATAAGGCTTCAGCAATTATACAGTACTAAAAGATTGAGTTTACACGATGCATATATAGTTTTTTTTTCTTCAGCAGCTTCAACTGTATTTTCAAATGCTAATCAATTAGTTGATGCGTCCTTGCAGAGCAGGACCAGCGGACCTCCTTGAATAATATCAACGACATAATCTCAATTATTAATAATTTTTTGATATTATATTCTTAAGATTATTTCAAATCTTTATTGGCTTTTGTGGACAGGATATTAATTCAGATTTGTTACAGTTGAAATGTCAACCATGTCATTTGGTTTAAATAGGTTTTTTTTGTTTCCTTTTATTTTATTAGCATCTTTTATATTTTGTGAATGTGAGAACGATGTAGGCCTTCTAGACTGTAGATTTGTACCATGACCATTTTGTACCAGGTACTTGTTGACAGGCCTACACTGTCCTCCATATTTAACACTGTGATTTGAAAACATTGTAAAAGTCAACTATTTTTAAAGAGTAACCGTAGAGTTCCTTGCCTTTCTTCTCCATAGGAAATTACCTATTGCAACGGTGCACCTAGGCTCTGTGTCCGTATGGATTGAGGAGCCATGTCTCAAATTTAAACGCAGATACTACCAATATTAAGAAGTAAATTTGCCGATTTTGTTGGCCCGATCCTGGAATTTGTAGTAAAACCTCTAAAAGTTTCAGGTCGTTTAAGGTGGCTCTCCTCCAAACACAACATACGCAAAATACGTAAGATGAGTTAATCATTTTACGTATTTTGCGTACGTAGGTGTTTATTATTACATTGTCCATTTATTTAATATGGACAATCCCTAGTCATAAAAAATCGGCAATTTGGGTTAATCCTGTTTTAGTTTTTATTGTTTTTATTTGTGTTTAATTTGTATTCATTATTTAAGTGCTGAAGAGTGATTCATGTGCAAAATAAAACTCTGTTCATTACCACACCTTGAACTATGTGTGGTCATACTATACACGAAATTTTTAAGGATTTTTTAAAGTTGTTGATATCTTTCTAAATTCTGAATGTGCAGGATGTTGAATATTTATTAGAATTTTTTACTAAATATCTATGCTATATGGCAGCGTACATATATTTCCTACAGACCGTCAGGACTGAGGAGCCACATATATCTTGTGTTGTATCACCGAAATTGTACAGTTTTTCCATTTTATTTTTATATTACAAATTACAATAATTTACTACTAAATATGACTATAAATCTGTTTTAATCGGCTGATTACTTTTCGAAAAACAGGGCTTCGAAATTTCTGAATTATTAGGACAAATCATAGTATTTTGTAGCTATCTCAAATTCAGCCGTACAATACCCGGTTTTTTGTACGGATTACCAGATTACGCATAACTACCACTAAATCGTATAAAATTTTCAAAAATATCGAGTTCTAAGGTGGCACCTTAAACGTCCTGTTAGGTGGCTCCTCAATTTTTGTTTTCGTATCATTTAAATCGACCAGTAATAAATGTTCCGAGTGTTTTTGGATGTCGATCATAGTTATCTTTAATAATTAATTACTGCAACCGTAAATGTGAGTACTTAGTACTTATTTATCTACAAACTACTTGTCCTTTAAAAGTTTTTCTGTAAATACATATTTTTTTGATTATTGGTCACAGGTTGTGCTAATTTTCGGCGTGAATCGGCCTACATTCACGCCGTGGCTCCATTTAGCCAGCCAGTAGATATATTTTCAGCACGTGTTATTTATGTTTTGCACATAATTAGTTTAATTCGTGCTTTTTCCAGATTCTAATTTTTTTTATTTCCTCAGTGACTAAAAGAGACTTTGATTCACAACGCTGGATAAATGAAGCCTTTTCACTCGAAAAAGGACATTTGGTTCATCGATTATTATCGAATGGTAAAACGGTTAATCGTATTTTATACAGGGTGTAAAAAGATCCATCACACAGCTGTCAACTACGCATTCAATACATCAAAGTAAGTAGTAACAGCACAAAAATAATTGCTGGAAATGGAATTTTATTTTTGTCGTTTAAGGTAGGGCGTAACGAAGCGCACGCAAGGCAAAACCTTGTGCTGGGTGCATGCAACGGTACAGGGGTCGTAGGGGTGTTTAAAGTTGTGCTGTAGCATTAAAAACTTGTTTTCGTAATTCTGTGATTTTGAAAATATTGTTACCAGGCCACTCAGAAAGTACTGCGAAAAAAAGTTTTTATGTAGGTACAGTAGCGCTCATAAGTCCATAGGCAATCTCACAAAACAATAGATTGACGCTTCGGTATCACTTACGACCTTCTTCTAAGTTGTTTCTATACTATAGACACCCACACACACTCACTTTGTCTGTAATTGATAGTAGTTCATAATTTCAACTAACTTAATATGTGGCGTGCTAGCTTAGTCGTTACCGTGCTTGGGTAGGAGCGATTATGGCGAGCCCTGAGTTCGAATCTCACCTGTGTGCCTGCGGATTAAGCTTGATGTTATTTACAAATAATATGTATTTATAGTTTTTGGTATGTTATTAATAATTAGTAAAATGTACAATTTTTGTTTGTTTGAATAAAATTACTTGAAGTGGTTCGATAATCATTCGATACTTGTCTCGTTCGTCTTGTTAACATAGATGGTAAAAGTTTGTAGGTAGAACTCAGAAAACTGAGTAAATTAATTAGATTTTTGGGAGGTAGATGCAATTCGTTACGACTATTCACCTAATTGAACGTTGTTGGTTAGTGAAGTATACTATAGTGTACTCTGTGGTTAGTGACGAATGTTTAAATTTGTTAATTAGCAGTATTGTGGTTAAAATTTTCAAAATGCAATGAAATATAAATATTGAAGCGTTGGCAATAATATTGCGCTGCGTAAAAGTTGACGTAAATGATGTGATATCACAAATGGACTAAGTGTGAGTGTTTTCATTTAAATATTTCATATTTGACTAAATATAAATTATTATTTGTTTAAATCAGTGAATGATGAATAAAGTGTCATAAACATAATGTATGTATAATATTTTTTCATAAATTATAGTTTATAGTATTTCGCTTAGAGATGTCTAATAGTATTACATTCTTTGTTCTAGAGAAATTATGTGAGTCTGTGGGGGTAAGAGATGTGAGGAAGAAGGAATCCTTGTGTTGCATCACCGAATCCTAGCAAACAATAACGTAATAAACAAGAACGTTTAAGTTCCGGAATAGTTTATCCTGTTTATTTAATTTAAAAAAATTGAGGTTTACTTTCAACCATCTTTTCTTAAAGAAAATGAATACTTAAGCTATCCTCAATATGTAATCAATATTCACTAAAGCCAAATAAAATGAGAAATGCTTAATGTAAAAAAATGCACGATGTAACCACTTATTAAAATCACTTATTTTGGAAATTAATGATCGAAGCCTAATGTTTATGGTGAAATAAATCTACTAATCAAATATTTTGAACATTTCACATGTCAAAATAAAACAAATTGCTTCTAAGTTCCATGATATAGTATTGCACATCCTATTTGGCTGAAGAAGTTATTATATTAGTTTTATATTGTTAGTCTGGATTTGTGCCCGGTTGATGGCAATAGGCTCGCTCCCTATTACATGGGACTTAAACATAACTGGCGAACACCCATGTACACCTCTTCCCAACCCTTCGGGGAAACAAGGTGTGATCGTATGTTATGTAAGTTAGTACAAATAATCGTATCGGTTTGTTATCCATACTGATGTAAAATATTATTACAAATAAATGTGTTTCTATTTTTGTTATCACTTGTAACGTTTTTTTTTAATTCTAAACCCTCTATTGCAATAACAAAAATAATAAAAATAGCATTTTTTATAATATTGTTATTATTGCAAATCTAAATAAAAAATGGCAATAAAACTGCGCTGCGTGTTATGAGATTAGAACCTACGCCGACTGCTTCTCAGTCCAAAGGCGTGACCTTACCTTTGGACTGAGAAGCATGCAGAACATGATGCGCGTCTAAACGAAAGCGACGGAAAAATATTTTTGTTTCGTGCAGTGTGAAGCGAATGCGCGACTTTACGTCCGTGTGTGCCGTGCAAAACTGCGATATTTGTGGTGTGTGTCGTTTAAACACATACAGTCGTACCGCGAGTTCACAGCAATACGACTCTTAACGTGCCTATGCACTTTTGAACGCTTACTGGACTTAT
Organism: Dasypolia templi; assembly: GCA_963555695.1. Classification (NCBI taxonomy): domain Eukaryota; kingdom Metazoa; phylum Arthropoda; class Insecta; order Lepidoptera; family Noctuidae; genus Dasypolia; species Dasypolia templi. Next base: position 10,508,363 of record OY743157.1, read on the forward strand.
GAGAGACTGGCCAGTTATAGTATATTTTGAAAATATGATTATTTGTCAGTAAAAATAGGAACTTTAAAATGTCAAAATTTGCCTCCACATTGTTTGCGAGCTAATTTAAATGATCGTGTCTCATAAAAAAAATGGACCTTCGCCGGAAAAATGATTTTTTTTACGATTTCAAGTGTTGCCTGAAACCGGACTAATCGTACGATAGACTTCGAATGGCATTCATGGATGAAGACCCTTCTAAGGCAACCGTGTATCGTTGGTTGTCAAGGAAGAAAACGTGTTAGCACTGAAAAATTTAGTCCAAGACAATAGGCTAGTTACGTATCTAGAGATTCAGCACATACTGCAGGTTGGTATGGGAAGCCTTCACGAAATTCTACACTTGCATCTTCGCGTGAGGAGGATAGTTTCACGCTGGGTGTCGCACAACCTCACCGATGCTCAAAAGCAGGCCCGGGTGAAATGGTGCCTTGATATGATAAACAAATTTTAAGCAGGCTCGTCTCAGCGTTTTTACGACATCATTACAGGTGATGAGTCTTTGATTTATCAATACCATCCAGAAACGAAGCGCCAGTCGACGGTTTGGGTGTTACAAAACGAATCAACGCCTACCAAAGTGAAGCGATCTAGAAGCGGGGGGAAGGTCACGCCGGTCAAACTCCTGGGATACCCACCTTACAGCCCGGACCTATCACCGTGTGACTTCTTTTTATTCCCGAAAATAAAAAAGCTCAGAGGGATATTCGCCGCCGGGAGATGCGCTGTCAGCGTTCGAGCAGGCTGTTAACGAGGTGTCTACGGCGGACTGGAAAAAGTTTTTTGAAAACTGGATGAAACTTTGTATAAAGGCTAGTGGAGAGAGACATTGACTTTTATTTTCGCAAATATTTCTGAGTGTCCCACGCATATATGAAATGTGCTAATTAAGCCCATTTGCATTTGAAACCCAAAACGGTTTTTTGTTGGTTCATTACTTTACGTTCTCTAGAGGGCGCCTATTTCAAATCAATTTCATTCAAATAGAAGAGAAGGAAGTGATGAACATACATACATACCGGTCAAAATGATAACCCTCGTTTTTGCTTTGCCGTAGTCGGGTAACAAGAATAATCCTCTATCAGCTGTTATTAAATTTGGTTAATAATCCCCTATTACAAACAAAAACATTTGGCTTTTACCATGCAATATTCTTTTTTCATTCATGTACCATGAGACAGAACGGGGTCAACCGACACACAGCCACGTCTACTACTATCAGCTGTGATTGTGAGTCGCTTGACCTCGTTCTGTCTCATGTTCCTAAGCTATAGACTCTAAAGAAAAGCTTAAACTGCCTTTTCTGGTTTTGAATAGGTATACTTTTGTCCTACCCGGAAATCAACCCATTTTTTTTTTAGTGCGTAGTCAGGCAATGGGAGGAAGGGGAAGGGTGAGGGGTACTTGGACGCACTCAGCTGAGGCAGCTGATATATAACTATCGGTCTAATCCATCCATTCTAGTATTACCTACCCAGGGCCGAACCAAACAACGTATCTCTCTCCAATTTTAACATACTGGAGATAGAAAGACCCATCAATTTCTGGTTTTGACGTCCCAATAAAGCCTAAGCATGCGGCCATGTATCGTGTTGACAACTATTATTTTGTCAAGGTTAGATATAATTGTACTGTCTTTCATCAGTAGCGAGCGAGCCGTTGGTTGGTCTTTTACCTTTTCACGATTTCAATGTATGGCAGAGTAGACCATTACCTTTGTTACAAAATAGAACACTTTTATTATCCCGGAAGTACAGTAAGCGTTCAAAAGTGCATAGGCACGCTAAGAGTCGTATTGTTGTGAACTCGCGGTACGAATGTATGTGTTTAAACGACACACACCACAAAGATCGCAGTTTTGCACGGCACACACTGACGTAAAGTCGCGTACTCGCATCGCACTACACGAAACAAAAATATATTTCCGTCGTTTTAGTTAGACACGCATCATGCGTGTGACCTGGCCAGTTTATGGCATTGTGAAAATTTAAGTTAACCTAATATGAGCTGGTAGCAGTAGGCACCAAACGTTGGACGTAGAAGATGGCTTAGTTTCCGATCTCATAAGATGCAGCGCAGTTTTACTCACATCGCACTGCACGAAAAAAAAATATACATCCGTCGCGACTCTTTTGTTAGACACGCATCATGCTCGTGACCTGGCCAGTTTATGGCATTGCAAAAATTTAAGTTAATCTTATATGAGCTGGTAGTAGTAGGCACCAAGCGCTGGACTGAGAAGCAGTTGGCTTAGGTTCTGATCTCATAAGATGCAGCGCTAACTATTCCGAAAATGAAACGTTATTGTCTGTGGGCTTCGGTGATGCAACCTTTATAGCGTGGAGTACACGGCGAACAGTTTTAATGAAGTATTGAATAATTCAGCAAAATATCCGGTTGGTATGAAACCATTTGTTTCATACTCATTCTCCATGTGAAGTCTTGTTTAAATAAGCTTTCCACTTCATAAACAGGCGCTACGACTAGCAAGAATTCCCTCTTCCTCACATCTCTTAACCCTCACAGTATTTCTCTAGAACAAAGAATGTAATACTATTAGACATCTCTAAGGAAAAATACTATAAACTGTAATAATTAAGAAAAACAATTATAAATAATATTTTGTTTATAACACTTTACTTATCATTCACTAATATAAACAAATAATAATTTATATTATGTAATTAGGAAATATTTAAATGATAACACTCACACTTAGTCCATTTGTGTTATCACATCACTTACGTCCATTTTTAAGCAGTGCAATAGCGTTGCCAAAGCTTCAATATTTATATTTCACTGCATTTTGACAATTATAACCACAACACCGCTAATTAACAGATTTAAAATATTCATCACTAACCAACAACTTTCAATTTAGTGAATAGTCGTAACGAATTGCATCTACCTTACAGAAATCGAAATAATTTACTCAGTTTTCTGTGGTCTACCTACAAACATTTACAGCCTTATTTATAAAAATCTCGCTAACCATTAGTTAGCCACTGCTTAGCTAACCAATTAGTTAGCTCTAAATCAATGCTTAACTTTTCTTTATTTATAAACGCTAGTACCTACATATTTTCAAAGTAAACAAGATGAACGAGACAAGTTTCGAATGATTATCGAACCACTACAAGTAATTTTATTAAAACAAACAATGTTGTTAATTTTAGGTATTATTAATAACATACCAAAAACTATAAATACATATTTTTAAATAACACCAAGCTTTATGCGCAGGCGCAGCTGAGATTCGAACTCAGGGCTTGCCATAATCGCAACTACCCAAGCACGGTAACGACTAAGCTAGCATGCCTTAGGTAGGAAATTATGAACTACTATCAATTACAGACAAAGTGAGTGTGTGTGCGTGTCTATAGTATAAAACAGCTAATAGAAGAAGGTCGTAAGAGAAACCGCAGCGTCAATCTATTGCTTTGGGAGATTGCTTATGGACTTTTGAGCGCTACTGTACGTTCTCGTGGCATAATTTCCGACCGGCACAAGGGCGAAGCTGCAGACAATAGCTATTAAAAATATAAATCATGTGTATTTAATAAGTAATTAACTTACAAATGAGGTAGTCTTATCCCACGCCAGCTTTGCGAACAGCATGGTTGATATTATGTAATCAATCCCTGTATCTGAAAAGCGTATAGTTTTGATAATTATCTCAATCAAAGAGGAAAGCTTTCGAGATAGCTTTAACTTTCCCTACTTTTATAACCATCCACATTCATACTCAGAACTTTCCAAACGCCATTTTCCTTATTCCTCCGCATCATTATGCCCATGACATGATAAAAATAATGATATTGATTGAAAAACTGCACATGCGCCTTGCAGATGCGGCAGCTTCAACAATCGTATAGTTATGGGACCGCGCTGACCCTGCTACCCAATTACTTAGCCAAATACAGGCAAAGCTAGTCTAGGTAATGCAAAAGAAGTAAAAAACAATATAAGTATCGATAGAGAATCGAAACCAAAATATTATTGCTTTATCGAAAAAATTACTGCCGATGCAACTCTTTGATCGCAAAAAGTACCGAAACCGATTTCCTTTTTTTTGTGTTTATTTGTTTACTTAAGTACAGCATTTTGATGTTAGCTTGATAGTTAACAACTTTTTTCGAAATACATAAAACGCAATTGAACACAGATTAGATTTGTATCTTATATTGTATCTATCTTTAACGGTCGGCATGGTTCATAGTATAAAATTATCATCAGCCAAAATTTAGTAAACATCTAAAGATAATCATTAACCACTACTGCAATAAGAGTGCTTTTAATAACCCAATACCAAAAGGATAATAAATACTTACCGTAAACTTTGACTTTTATCCAATTTTTCGTCAAAAGGACTTCCTGCCGTAAGGACTTGGAGCTAACTGCCGCGGCTAGATGCTAGAGTCTAGACAGAAAGGCTTACGCTTGCGCGTTATTGATACCTTGCCTTACTGGTCAACTGAGTATTAATAAATTCAAGAGCGCGGGCTTCATCTGCCTTCTCAGGATGTAATTAGTCTGTTCAATCTGCCATCTCTTGGTAGGAACCACTGACATCATGAGGACTATTTTCCCGAAGGGATAAGCTGCTTATTACCATTATGTTTTGCTAAGTCCGCTGTGACAGGAGGCGAGCTTATTTACCTAACGCTTTCACCATCCGCGAAGCAGACAATACTTAGTTATAAATCGCTGTGAATCAGCCATGGGACGAAAAGGAAAAGCTGTGTTTTGGGCTCTGGATTTTTACTATAAACAGAAACCATAGTCCATATCAATTTAAGAAACAAGTAAATCGCAATATGTCTCAAAAGAGGTTAATTAACAATTTAATATATTTGCTAAAGCAATTATGTAACTAGTTCAGACTTGTCTGTTTATTTTTACTTAATAATAAACTACTTTCTTGATAAAAATTATTGCGGTGTTTTACTAGCGTCATTCTGCTTTTTCAAATAAGCTATTACAGTATTAGTTTTAGTATGGATAGTAGACAAATAGCGAAAATTTCAGATCTAGTAGTATCGAAGCTTTTTGGGCAGCGCTTACCTACAGGGTGATTTGCCATGGATATTGTGTGATGTTTGTGTGACATTGAGCAGGCTTTTGTATAATTAATTTCATAACTTTTTTACCCACGAAAGCAAGTTTGAATCTGAACGTGTGAAATAGATTCGATATTCATAAGATTATGAACACTTTTTAGCAACACTGTAGCAGCATTGATAAAATTAAAAAGTGGGGAGGTGTCATGATGGGTCACCAGGTTGTAACGTTAGAACGAAGTTCCTGTCGATGTTTAATACTTTTAACACTTGAAACCATAGTCTCTTATGGTTTCAAGTGTTAAAAGTATTAGTTTTTCTTTTAAACTAGAGGGCTGTAATAAAAATATTAAAAAAAGATGCATGGTGAGACACAAAACCTTCTTCGTAACGCGACGATTTTTAAAAATTTCAAAAGTTTTCCTCCGATAAAGAACATCGTTCGAAAAACTGTTATTGAGTTGTTAGCATTAAGTCAAATAAATACTCTGGGGGATCAAACATATTAATTGATTGCATACATAAAATGCAATTACAGGCGGAAGGGCGGGCGGGCGTAGGGTGCTCGCTATACTGCAATCGACCGGGCCGTCAGGCTCTACTTATATACCTTTACTGGCTGTTGCCCGCGAGTTCTTCTGCGATACAGGATTTAAAGTAGCCTATGTCCTGATTCAGTGCTGATATTCTGTTACCATCTCACCCTGAAAACGTAGGTGAAGTGAGCGTGAAGTGAGCTGTCAGTGCCACGGATGCTAGGGATTGACCGAGGCGAGATGACACTGACAGCTAACTCCACGCAAGTATTCACGGTGAGATTTTTTACAGAATCGACATGCAGGTCATGGTCTATCTGTGTGCCAAACATTCATTTTTGCGTGATAGCGTAACAAACAAACAAACTTACTTTGGCATTTTTAATATTAGTTTTTTTGTAAGTAGGTACAGTCGAGTTCTCAGTTATCTGAGCATGACATGAATCAAAAATTTATCAATCGAAGATCGTTAATCACCCGAATTGCACGGGTCAATGGTGCTTTGGCGAGAAGGTTGGTCCTGGCAGCCGGTACAGCCAGCAGCGGCGGGCGGCGCCGCCTCCACACATATCGGTCCGGTACACATATACACAGGCACTGCAGTACTCCCGGGTTATGCTCAATTCCACGAAGTAACCTAACCAGATACGCCACAAGCGTGAAATCCCGTCGCACCCTCAGTTGGTTGTATCCGACCATACCGAGCACAAACAGAGTGGGGTACATCAACGGGTAAAACGGATATACCCCATACAGTTTCTTGTACAAATGGCGCGTGAACTTGTTTTGTACGCGTTCCAGCATTACCGAGTACTTGGCCTCGTGCGGAGCCCATATGACAGCAGCATGTTCCAAATGACTCCTAACAAGTGCGTCATACAGGATGTGACACAATGTTTTGACTGGCGGCGCGGGGCACCTATTAATTCGTGTAGGTATGGCCATGATACCATTGGAGCCAAGATGTAGCAATGAATATAATAACACACTATCCTTGCCAATTTGTTTTTAATTCTTAATTTTAATGTTTACTTCTTATTTTTTTGTTTGCTACCTAGCTAAATCCCTAGTCTTTTTTAGTTTAGTACATTAATTAAATTTCAAGATAGAAATATATTGTGGTAACGCTACTGCTACTATGTACGAGTTAATTGACATGTATTGTGTTGTCGTCCTGTAGTTATTAAGATTTTTTCTAGCACCAGTGTAATTTATGTGAACTATGTGGCTGTGCTTTTTTTTAAATATAAGAGTATATACCCTTGAATCTTATGATCTAGCTTTTAAGAACGAGGAGGTAGACTGGGATAGTACTTATTCAATTTAAAGGCCCTTACTTTCAAGAAATTATAGTTGATAGTATACTTAAGGGAAGGGATTACAACGACATATTGAAATTAAAAACCATTACCTTGTAAATAATTTATTTCAATGTAAATATCTTAGTTAGATTAGTTATGTACCTACTTACCTTAATTATTGCCTCAGAAGCCCACAAAAGTTTGGGGTAAAATAAGTTTGTGAAACTTATCCAAATAGATTTAAACAAGAAAAAACCTTCATAATCACAAAACTAAAGCCGTTTTTCTAAAGTTATTTGATGTCCATGGACTGGGAACAGGAGTATTTCTATTTTGAGCCGATCGCATAATGTCGACGATACTTTGTAACTTCTTAGTACATTGGCGAGGATACTTTTCATTGCTAGCATACCGAAGTGACGACCTGGAAATTAAATTGAACAATGCTCTAATTACACGGGTTTTGCATTAAACAACATTGGAAACTGTAAATATACCTACTTAGGGCAATTTTTATCTTGTAATGTTTTTTTATATTCGCGTAGCAAGATTCTGTAAAAATCTCACCTTGAAGACTTGCTTGGAGTAAGCTGTCAGTGTCAAATTAGGGTCAATTATAGTAGGCTGTCAGCGTCAAATTAGGGTCAATTATAGTAGGCTGTCAGTGTCAAATTAGGGTCAATTATAGTAGGCTGTCAGCGTCAAATTAGGGTGAATTATTTGTATTCGCTTATAGCCGAGATTACATACATCTACAATCAGTAATGTGCGACCCAGCTCAGAGCATAAATAGCATAATCATCCTATAACGTTCCCAATGCTGGGACACAGGCCTCCTCTCTGTGAGAAGGAATAGGCCGTAATCCACCGCGCGGACCCAGTGTGGGTTGAGTGTGGGACCCAGGATGTTTTCCTTAACCGTTTTTGAGACCAGTGATGCTGAAATAATTAACACAAAGTAAAACGCCTGCGTAGGTTCGAACCCCTCGTGGGTTTACAACTCGTAAGTCGGAGCCACTGGTCCCCTACTGCTCACTTTAAAAATCGCTGCTTAACCCTTAAATGAACCTATGTAATACTATGTATGGGTACTACTGTTGGTATTCTCGAATTGACAATTACAGCACCTATTGTACGAGAAAAAGCCATAAAAACAGACTCAAGTACTACGTCATAAGACTGACTTTGTAGCGTATCTTCAATACTCAATCATTTATTGCTTTCCACAATGTGTGTCTGTACAGTCAAGAGCATAAATACCTTACAGTTGGACAAAAACCAAAAGCATTGTTTTCTGAAATAAATTATACAACAATGAGAAAATACTTATTTCGTAATAGAATGCTTTCGAAAATACTACGTAACATCAGAAAATATCTATCAAAAGTTTTTAAGTAAATCGCTTTTCAATAATAATAATATTTTTTATTTATTTCAAATATTGTGGTTACAATTAATATAATTTAACAATCTATGGATAAATCACAAGAGTAACAAATAATAGATCTGGCGTCCTAGCTAGGTTACATTGTAACCTGTATTAAGGTTCGCCAGCCCAGGCTCCCACAGAAGGAGTACAAGATATAAATAGAGACTGCTTAGGACTATATGGTTTTAACGTAAGTTACTTAAAATACTTAGTATTTTGTGTGAAGTGTTAGCAATTGTGTGTTTTTCGTGATGTGTATGTGATTAGTGATGCAGCTGTGGTGTGTAAGTGTTTTGTGATGCAGGTGTGGTGTGTGTGTATGTGAACGGAAGGGAAAGAGGTTGAGTGTTTAGTCGTATTTTTAATTAGACGTAGTCAATTGACGTTTACTGTGTTGTCAGTTTTTGATGAAATAAAAATAGTGTTGTGACAAAGTGAATGATTGAAAAAACTCCGGAATGAATGAAATTGCCTCGATTGTTTAGTGAATAGTTAGTGTGCCGAACTGCCGATATCGGGTAAGGGGTTCGAATTTTAGTCTTGCTTTGTACATACCAACGAGTTTTCGATAACTATGTTCCTATAGTATCTACCTATACTGAATACCGAGTGTTTTAAACATTAAGGAAAACATTGCGAGGAAACTTGTAAGACTGTCCTGTTTTCAATACATCATGTAGTTGAAACTATAGATGTATAAAATATAATAATTATAGGTAGGTAATGAAAATAAAAAACGTCGCTTATTACATAATTTGTTTTTATTAATTATCAGATAAAAAATCATCACTATCGCTTTCGGACACATTAATTATAAATCTGTCTGAAACATTGTCGATCATGTGGTCGAGTCGAGACCATACATTTTGTCTTCTTCTTTAATTATATGAGACACGCAGCTACTCCATTTTTCAGGTGTGATATGTTGAAGTCCTTCTTCAAAAACTTTTTTTACTTCTGTCATTTTGAAGGTTTTGTTACTTCTTGCAAAATATCCTTTAGCCTTCGCCTATAGGTACCAACTCAATGGGATTGAGCTCACAGTGGTATGGGGGCCTTTATAATGGTGGGTGTACGTACTTTTCGCCTTGTAGCGGCAAAACTAAAATCGTCTAATTTATCTTTGAAACTGTTTCGGTCCACGTTTCTCGGGAGACTTAAATTGTTCATTTTCTTTGTATTATTTTAATACACTGTAAACTAAGGTCACACCAATTCCCAAAATGCTCGGCTGCTTCCTGCTGTTTTCGAAACACATTCTTTTTTTTTCGGGAACCTCAATAGGTAATACTGAAGCAGCTTTCTGCTCAAATACCGGTTTGTAACGCTTAAAGCAATCCGTGGTCTCTTCTTTCTTGGATAAAAGCTTTGGCTTGACGTGCTTGGTTGAGGATCCATATCGTTTGTACGAAACAATATAGCAATGAATAAACTCAACAATTACCACAAACACAACGCAACGAAAAACTTAACAAAAACAATAACTAAACAGCGTCAGCGCAGAAAAAACATTCGTGCTATCACACCAGAGGTTAGAAGCCGAATTGCAAACAAAATGGCACTAGTCGCCGCGCCGCGCTTTGTAATAAGCCGTCAACCTGATTGTAGTTACATACTACTAGTAACTTATATCAGAGCACATTTAAACAATTTTATTGTAAAATAGAAATAATATTCTTTTATAGTTTGAAATGATTAACTATTCACACTCATTGTTCATTCATCTGATTGAACAAGAACTGAACGCATCTCTATTACTTTAAATATTGCAACATTATTTTACAAAGTGACATTAGCTGCTGTCAGTTGACATCGTATAATTAAAAATACGACTAGTAACGGAGTGATAGAGAAGTCACTACTAGAGATGGGTTGTAACAGGTTAAACACGATATCTGTTATCACTGGTACTGTTACACAAAAATAACAGATCCAAATATCTGTTATTAAATAACAGCCTGTTATTTTTGGATGATTATATACAAATTTAAATCTCAATTGAACATCGTCTTTGTCTTTGCGTTTTGAATCGAAAATCGTATCCGAAGAAAGACATGGGTAATGTGAAATTATAGATTACGTAAATCGGTCGTATGCCAGTTGTAAAAGGCTAGGCAAATTGAATGAATTTAGGAACTTTAGTACATAATCAGAAATTGATTACGTTTCTGGAACTGGCGTAGTTAAAAGTGTTCAATTAATTTTATGTACACAACTATTCACATTATAACCTATTGTATATCTACATGACTATTTACAGTATCACCTATTCTATATCTACATTTACATTTAATATTTACATATTTGATTAAGAAAGATTAGTTGCTGCAATTTCTAACTCCTAACCGGGTCCGCCTTTCATTAAGGATATTCCCTGCAGCAGAGAATACCCTTTCGCAAGGAACCGACGAAGCCATTGCGTTAAAATTTTTGTTCACCATTTCACATTTCGTAACAAAGGAAGCAGCAAGGGAAGCAGTGAAAGAAATCAAATTTCAAAAATTCAAAATGTCAACAAATAAACCAGCCAAATTACCTTCAATTGAATATCATCTTTAAGTCTATTGAAATAAAGTCGTACATATTTGGGACATTTTGCGACCAATACCGTCAAACCAAAGATAATATAGATAAAAGGCATCCTTAGACGGACATTATAATAGTTTTGGTTGCATCCCTTTCCAAAATAATGTAGAACAAAATATATTTTTATGTTATCAATATCAAACAAACCAAGAAAATTACTCATAATAAAATATAATTGATCATCAAAAAATCGTAAATACCTGGAACATTTTGCCGCCAAGATACTAAAGGAATTCGGATATGATCACATTTTTTTTTGGTTGCATCACAAATTGCCATAAAGAAAATTGAATACAATTTTATTTCATTTTTTATAATGGTCACTGGTCAGTAACAGGTCAGGTAACAAGTAACACGGCCTAATTTAAGAGTCACTTTTTTGTAAATGATCGTTTTTGTTAGACCACCAACTATATTTTAGGGATAATAAATACTAAGTGCTTCCCTTTTTAGCGCAGTTGAACCGCTTTAGTAAGAGTGAGAAGTAAACTTATTTTGAAATAAATAATAGGTGTTTCTCTTTTTAGCAAGGGTCATTCTTTGATGAGGGAGAGAGAAAAATTGATAACCCTGTTATTTTCCTTCCTTTGTGTGAGTGTGTATGAAAATAACAGCCGTGGTAACAGTCTGTGTGGGTGGACTTATTTATTGAAATAACAGATTTAACAGCCGATATCACAGAGTACATTATATATAATGGCCGATATTTTGAGTAACAGATAAGCTATATTGGTAGGAACAATTGTTATTTGTTATTTTTAAATATCTGTTATTTCTATCTGTTACGATAAATACGCCTCACCCCTAGTCACTACGATTGTGAAGTAAGCAGACATTCAGTGTCGTCGTAGTTCAAACTGGATAGAAAGCATGATAACTGCTTTTTACACATTTCTTAAGAGGACTGATGTACAAAGATATGTTTGTTTATTCAGTTATATAAAAATGGCCCAAGGTAGTAATAGAAACGTTTAGTGAAGGCAAAGCGTGTGAAGGGTACTTTGCAATTTCGTGCTTTCGCCTAAGTGAGGATTGAGTTAGTGTTAAAGGAGTTTGTGTGTGTCGTTGTAATAAAATGTTGAGAATGTAAGTTTGCCGGACCGTAAGAACTTTGCATTTTTTATATAGATCAAAGGTTGGGAATAGCATTGGTCGGAAAGTAGCAACATTAAGAATGGCTCTCTGAGCAATCTTGCGTAAAGGTTCTATCTATGCTCGTGACGCCCTACGATCCGGCGCTCGATCCGAAGCACTAAACAACAATTTTGTTACCGTTTCGTTGTATGTAAAAAATAAGAAAAAACGTTTGTTTTGTAGGTATGAGGAGATTGATTAAACATTACGAAAAGGGGTAACTTTGTGTTTTTTTTTTCTATTCACCAAAGTAATTCTAATCGTGTTGTTAAAAGCATTTGCATGTCCGCCAGATCCAATAATAAGATACATCTTTTTTCAGAATTTAATAACACTGTGTTTAGGGTTCCGTACCTCGAATGGAAAAAACGGAACCCTTATAGGATCACTTTGTTGTCCGTCCGTCCGTCCGTCCGTCTGTCTGTCAAGGCCCTGGGCTGGTATTTATAATACTCAGGTCTACTGTCCCTTGGAGCTGTGAAAGAATCAAACTTCTAAGCCAACGCAATCAAAAGATAAAGCCGTTTAAGCCGCAATTTTTTGCAAATTTTCGACACTCGCAAGGGAATCAAAACCTACAGGGTACCTTCCGTGAACTCAGAATCTTGAAATTTGGTACTTAGCAACGTCTTATAGCACAGATAAAGAAAAAATTGCGAAAACCGTAAATTTTTTGTTACATCGTATAATATATAAAAAATATTTTTAATAATTTTAAACTTACTACCCCTTTTCCCATGAACGCGTATGAACTTTTACTTATATACCTACAGGTTTGTACGGAACCCGCGGTGCGTGAGTGCGACTCGCACTTGGCCGGTTTTTTATGTTTCCCATAGATTCAAAAACTAGTAAGGTCTCTTTCGGATCATTGTGCCTTAACACTTTGCGGGACCTTGAAAACGCCCCAGACGTGAAAACAATAAAACTTCTAAAGTGCGAGACAGTTTCAGTGTCCCAGTGTGTTCAGTGTATCGTGTGATACGGGTATAAGACCCTGACGGGCACAGCTAAATAGTACAAATGGTAAGAGCGAGAAAGCTCTAAAAACTTAGCTAATCAGTCTACACGTTCACTGTCCAGCCAAATTTAACGATAGTACCTTTCACGTCCAATTAACTTTCTCATTCCTATGTATTGAGATACTAAGTCCAATCCACATCGAATTTTCGCTTCTCGAACTTGTGAAGGAATATGTCTGCCTAGGGGCAAGTCATCCAGCTTGGTTGGATCCAATTGCCTGGGAGAGGCCTATGGCCAGCAGTGGACTGTGATGGACTGAGCTGATTGATTGATTTATTCTTATTTATTTATTTATAAAGGTACACCAACAGGTTCTATTTAAAAAATATCAAATAACACTAGATAAAGTTTTTGGGCTTACAATGATATCTTAAGGTAAAAACGAAATGAATAAAAATTTAGTGGCATAAACTATACAAACAGAAATACAAAAAGACATACGTTATATACAAAGGTTAAAAGAAATACCTACATACCAGAACTATATTAATTGACTTACAACCAAAAAAAGTGACAAAAACGGCATAAAAGTGTACAGGTTTTGTAGAAGCTGCTGAAGAAACTGGATACTGTCTTGCATATTTTAATGAAACTCGTTAGAATAACTTATGATAGTCATTATATTATTTTTATGTTCAATGTTCAAAGTTATGTCAATCTTAAATAAATAAATAAATTCGATGGCTCTTTGGTTTTTATTTTATCTATACAATCACTCATACGTCCATGTACATACAGTAAGTTTCTGTAACGTCCACGAAGTAAGAGTCCATTACGTTTGAAGGGAGCAGTGACCCCCATGTATGGCACGGACAGAGAACAGCAACCTAATTGCGTAACACATTTTCGTAAACGATTACGACTAATCTGTTTGATTTTGACGGTTCAAGAACATTCATTGCGTTCTATATATTGTTGAGCAGAATTTTTATCGAACTTAAGAAGCAATGGATTAGCAATCTGTTTCAAAACGATTCAGATTCCGATTGATTGTGTATTACGCAATTAGGGTGCTGGTTAACTATATCTAAAGTTGTTAGAGGAGTATCCAATAGAATATAACATCACCTATACAATTCCTCGTCCCGTAACTGAAAGGTATGTAAGCACACGGGTGTCTGGCCGCACAGTTCTCTGGAAGGAACCTGTCAGGATTGAAGCTGTCGGCATCAGGACCCCAAAGTCTCTTCGAGCGGTGCATCACCATCGGTATTACTGCACACCCCACGCCGGCCGGGATCGTGAATGTAGCTAGAATGTTAAGAGAGAATTGACATCATTATCTGTTTAGTCAAATATAAGTGTTTGTTGGTCTGGGTGCAGAATGACAAAAAGAAAGTACCCAATAACTTTGTTCGCTTTCTTCTTTCCTAGTTTCGTAGGTGGCCTTGGGGACATTGGATAATTACTCCTTCGAAACCAGTTACGTAGTAGTATAAAAAAAGCTGGAAACCAGTTACGTAGGCGTATAAAAAAGCCATCATGGAAACCAGTTACGAAACCCCGGTTTCCTAGACGGCCGAAGCGGTTTCTTATGTATTTAAGTCAATTTCAATTTTATTTCATAAAAAGAGGTACGAGTACAGGCTCTTACAAAGTAGAATGACAACTTATGAAAAATTTTACATTTGAGATGAGTAGGCAATACAATTTTAGGATCTTATGTCCTAGCAAGGTCTGGATTAAAGGACAATCAGCCCTCATTTCACGAAAAATAGTACAAAAGTATTGCTTAGACTGTTACATAATTATTTTCAAAATTCAATTTTTTTTTAATAAAAGTCCAATAAAACAACTCTTTGGGTGCGCGCGCGCGTGTGTTTATATGCATGCCTGTGTGTGTGTGTGTGTGTGAGAATGTGAGTTTGTGTGTATATTTTGAGTAACTTCATTGTTGTAAGAAGGGATTCGGTTTCATCATAGTTTTTGGTAGAAAGAAAACTGTACTAATAATAGAGCTGAAGAGTTAGTTCGTTTGTTTGAACGCGCTAATCTCTGGAACTGCGTACCTGTCGGTTAAAAAAAACGTACCTACATAATTCTTGAGGAATGCTACAGGCTATTTAACATCACGCTGAGACCCTTAGGCGCCGCGCAAAAAGAAAAAAGTCGTCAAGAACGTTAAGCGAAAATGAATTAGGTAATAGCGGTCGGAGGAACACCAATTTCACGCGAACGCAGGAGAAGGCAGAAAACTGGTTTGACAACTGAAAATCAGGACTATATAGGTGGGACCCCCGTATAGAACGATTTTTATTCCCGTGCTTTTAATTATTTATTTTTTTCTGGTTTTATTAGAATTCGAGCTAACTTGCATTTTTTATTTTCCCGTGTTTCTGTGACCATAAACATATTTTCGTTCTTTCTTTTTCAAAAAAGTTTGTTACTCACCTAATTTTCTATTATTAATAATACATGTTTTTCCGATTTTTCCAGCTTTAAGGTCACTAATGAAAAACCGGCCAAGTGTTAGTCGGACCACACAAATAAATGATCCCAAAAACAAACATAAAATTGAAGTAGACAAAACATGGTATCCCATACATTCCAATTGCAAATTTAAGTTTTTCGACTATTACTCGTAAACTTGTAAGCCTACTTAGCTGTTATAGTTTTGCTTTTAACTTCGTTATATTTATTACTACCGTGATTTTTTCACTTTAAAAAAAATAACCTTTTAACTGGCAGGTGGCCCCCCACCTCTTGACTCTAACAAAAATTAGCACTTTAAAGCTTAAAATTTCACAAACGGATTCCTTAATCGAAAAAATTGTTTGTACAAACCCGCAATATTTATGAAATACCTAGGTATGCAACGACACCCCAAACGATGGGGTAGACAAGAAAAAAAGTATCCACAAATTTGTTCACTCCTCTTTCTCAAATAGTCCATCATTGCAGCGAACCAGAGCGTTGATAAAATAGTATATTTTAATTTTCTTAAAAAAAAAGTTTTTTTTTTGTATTACAAAGGTACAAACTAGTGGTGTGGCTGTGTCGTGGACACGGCCGCGTGAATACGTGAACGTAACGAGTAATATTTTCTGAGGTGGGCAGAGGTCGTGCTGAGGACTGTTGGAGATAGTGAACTGTAACTGGTACTACTATACTATTAGTGGAGTTACGACTAGAAACATATGACCAAAATGCCTTAAAATGTTTGACCACACTATCCTCTACACCATTCATATATTTTTAAACATTTGTCAGCCTTCTTTTTGAATTTTCAAAATCAAACTCAAAGCATTTATTTCAATTAAACCATTTACAGGCACTTTTGAATTGTCAAGGAGTCGGTCAGTCAGAAATAAGAAGCTAGTTGCCCATTACAAAGCGTAGTAGGTACCTACGGAGAAGAAACGGCAAGAAACTCCATAAACACTCTTTTAAACAATATTGTTCTTACAAATATATAAGTTACATCATTAATGTTGATCCTATATGTGAGAACGATGTACATCATACATGTGGTGTGTTTTGTTC
Source organism: Dasypolia templi (assembly GCA_963555695.1). Lineage (NCBI taxonomy): Eukaryota > Metazoa > Arthropoda > Insecta > Lepidoptera > Noctuidae > Dasypolia > Dasypolia templi. The sequence continues at coordinate 10,524,954 of OY743157.1, forward strand.
TTTATATAGAAAATAATTCGTAGTCTTTAGTGTTTCAATTTTTTTCCACTTATCCCATGCGCGAGATTCATTTATAAATATCTGCAAAAGAGATTTAGTGAACCAACATGGGTATTTCAGACTTTTAGGCTTGTGAGTTGGAGTAATGGATGTAACTTTATGAATTTACATATTTTTTCATAATAAGTTGCAACTGCCTGATCGCGGGGCAGATCATCAAGTAAATTGTTCAAATCTATCCACAGTTTCATTGTCAGTATTATTATTAGAATAATTATATTTGTAATAATTGGTTTTCTAAATGGTTTGTACGTAAAAGAAATGATGGTAAATATCTATTATGAGCTGAGATGTATATTACAGAAGAAAAGATCTAAAATCGACTTGTGTTTGAATATTTCCCGTCAGAGGCACATTTTATTAGAAACAGCTCGATCACGATTGTGTCTGAAAACTATATTACGAGAATCAATACATTCATTATGGGAGACCTCTGGAGTCAATCAAGATTTCTGTTAAAATGCTGGTGTCGTAAGCATGCGACATTTATTCATGAATAATGGTTTTAGTTTGGTCCTGATCCCTCAAAAATGTTGATAATGAATTGACTAATTATTATAAAACATCGCAATATCTGGTAAAAATACTAGTAATAATTTTGAGTGGTATAATGGAGGGTTTATTACATAAATTAGTAAAAAACACGATTTACTGTTTCCAAAAAGAGTGCTCGATCAAAACTACAAAGATGATTATTATAGAGACAGTAAGTTAAATTGAAAAAAAAAAGAAACCATAGACCACTTGATACTATGAGCAGAATTAAAGTTAAACAGCATTTTATGTGTGCAAAGTAAAATAATGAGACCAAACCTGGAAAAATACTTATAAACTTATAAAGAAAAACCTTATAAAGAAAAACCTTACAAAAACACAAAAGGCCGAGCATGCATCAATGAATTATGGGGAGACCGTTTGAGTGACCGTTGGTGAAGGCTGGGAGGTCGGTTTAATCTTATTTTGTATGTCATATTCCGTACGTTTGGCAAGAGTAGAGGAGAAGGCACTCGAAACATTGCCACGCATTAGTTTAGATGTAATTTTGACTATGACATTTTTAGGCTGGTTATTTTGCGAATGTGCGTGCGTAACGCGGAGAATGGTTATAATGTCCTTCGATGTTAAAGACATGTTGAGTACGGAACCAATGGACTCTAGGATAGTGATTAGGTTTTCGCCGCGTCTTTCTAGCATATTCCCAATTTCAGTATTGCATTGCCGTGCCTGTTGCTCCCATGAATCAATTTTACTCTGCCACATACCGATAGTTAAGGCTGCAGTACCTACTGTTAATTTTTTATTCAAACTCATTCAGACGCTTCTTACAGTCAACATAGCTATCAGAGTTAAAATTAACTGACGACTTAAGCTCCGTTATAGTCTGTGATGCTTCTACAGCTTCATATACAAACCTTGTTTTTTGAAAACTGAGTATTCTGTTCCATAACATCAGTTTGAATTTGGAAAGAAGTAAGGGATAAAGTATTAAACTCATCTCTGAGGTTTTTAATATATGTATTAATATTCACAAACTGGTTATTCATATGTGGATGACATGTGTATGTGTATACGGATAATATGTGGATACGGCGTGAATTTTTATACTGGTATCTACTACTATTGCGTCACGTACAGTTGGCTCAGTGGCCCAGGCCACGCCGCCGCCGCGCCGCTTACTTATTTTGAAGAACTTTAAAATAAAAACCGGCTAAGTGTAAGTCGGACTCAAGCACCGATGGTTCCGTACAAACCTGTAGATATATAAGTAAAAGTTCACACGCGTTCATGAGGAAAGGGGTAGTAAGTTTTTAATTATTAAAATTATTTTTATTATATGATGTAACTAAAAATTTATGGTTTTCGCAATTATTCCTTTATCTGTGCTTCGTACCAAATTTCAAGATTCTGTGTTCACGGGAAGTACCCTATAGGTTTTGATTCCCTTGCGAGCGTTGAAAATTTGCGGAAATTTGCGGCATGATCGGCTGTATCTTTTAATTGCGTTGGCTTAGAAATTTGATTTTTTCAAGGGACAGTAGACCTGAGTAAATGGTATAAATTCCAGCTTGATACCTCTATGCGTTCCTGAGAAAAGAGACAACAAAGTGATCCTATAAGGGTTCCGTTTTTTCCTTTCGAAGTACGGAACCCTAAAATATCAAAGATCAACCCTTTGGAGCACATTTATAATGTAACGAACAACTACACAGATAAGATATAATGTCAATATAAAGAAATATGTATTTTTTGAGGAAATCATCCACCAGCTACAAGGCCAAGAAATCCAAAAATAAGTTTTCACGACGATAGATATCGAGAATTTCGTAAATACGGCACAAAATGAAAAATTCTTGGCAACAAGGGTAGTTAATTACCTACACTGCACTGTATTGTCAAACATGTTGCTTTAATTTTTGAGATCAGCGGTGCTTGCTGAGGGATAGAACTGGCTAAGTTAACTGTGGTAGATGTCGAAACTGATTCCCATCTTCAAGCCATAAATCTGCCCAATACAAAGACAAATAAGAAGAGAGAATTCGTTAAGAGTGGATAACTTCTAATAATTGTTAAACACTACCTAGATTTACTGCCGAGTGAAGCTAACGTGCCGATTTTTTTCTCAACTATTAAAACTGATAATGCTCAAGGCAAGTTATAGGCAAAAATAAATTTAGCAACATGCCAAAGAGATCGCCACCTCTATCCAAGTTTGCCATATCCGGAACAGTGCACTGGCCATTGTTTCCGAAGATCATCGGCCACTCTCTTGGCGGATTCTGGAGCAAATATAACAACGCTAAAACGCCACGATGGATGGACATCCGATCAAGTGGTGAAAGGCTATATAGAAAACTCCATTCAAAATATTTGTTATATCACCCAGCGTATCACGGAACGGATCAATATGCTCCCAACTAGCCCACGACCATCGACATCAAGAGATGAGTCAACTCAACCGATTCTCTGTTCAGAACATTCGAACGAGGGACCCTCAAACTGGGAACTATTAGTATGTCCCACGTTTACCCCATAGACAACTCAAAATTCATCTTTACAGAGGACTGAAATCAAGTTGTCGGAAAAAAACATCTAAATAAATATTTAGAATTGTTCAAGATGTACATTACATTTTTCTATACCAATATTAAAAAGAAGAAAGCTTTGATTGTTCGTTTGTATTGAATAGGCTCCGAAACTACTGGACCGATTTGAAAAATTGTTTTACCATTAGAAGCCAAAGTTATGTCTGATGAACATGGGCAACTTTTTTTTTTCGAAATTCACGCGGACGAAGTCGCGGGCGAAGTGCTAGTAATAAAATAAACTGATTACTTAATATTATAATGGATTATTTTATTTTCTCGCAATCGTAGTGAAAAATAGAGTGTAACACACGGCCCAAAAATCCATGATAACTCGATTTTTATTTACTCCTGCAAAAATGGACCATCAAGTTTATCAATAATAGTTTTCTGTTTTGCAATTTTCGAAATATTTCAAAACGGTTACAGATGGTACCTAACTAGTGAATTTGCGGTTACCACTTGGCAACTTTACACTTTTTTGCGACAATTTGCTTGCAGTCTCGTAACAACTTATTAATTTAACCAAGCAAACTGCTAGTCTTATCTATGTATAGTTAATAGCTGATTCTATAGAATCTATTTAATACTTACAAAGTTTCAATTCTTTTTTCGTTTTTCGACCAATTATAGGCACCACTGTGTACAATCGCATCGTCTCTTTAATTACTCTTTCTAAGTAGTCCATTTTTGATAAATCTTCTTTGGTAGGTAACCTTTGAGAGTCTCCGAAAGTTGTTTTTAATCTGTAAGGCACAAAAAGCGTGACTGAATATTTGCATAAATAGTTCACACCAACTTTAGCTGGGTCGGAGGGTTTGGTGGGGGTATAGTTAAAGTACTATAAAGAACATGTGCCATGGCGTGTGGTCATACATAGTCCGGTTAAGTAGTCACGACCTCTCAAGGTCAACTACGAGATGCCATACAAAACGAAAAAAAAACGTGTGGTCATATTCTTTGGCTATGATGGAGTTTAACCCCAGTTTTGGCACGGGTTACAAAACCTCTTAAAAAGTCTTGGGACCTTTATTTCATAAGTTATAAGTTGTGGGCTCTCATCTCACATATACAAATAAATAAAATTAAAGTGTCTGTTTGTATTGTCAAAATAACAGCCGTTTACTTAATGCATATGAAAGTATATAATATGTAGATAGTAGGTAGTTCTGACTAATTTCCGAAACGGCTGGACGATTATGACGAGACTTTCACTGGCAGTTAGCTGATGTTATTAGAAGTAACTTAAGCTGGCTACTTTTATTAATGTCACGCAAACGAAGTCTCGGACAGCAGCTAGTTGGCAAAACAAACGTTAAGGCAATGATTTCTTCAATAAACTAACCACGCTTTCACGCGTGTGATTTCGCTGAGTATGTGTGTGACTTTTGACCACAACAAAAGCTATTTTCGAACAGCTCTTGACTAAACGATACACAAAAGACCACTTACTCTTTATATACTTGATCCTGAGCATCTTCATGGCATCCCAGTAACACTAACGCATACGATATCACAAGTGCCGTAGTATCGTTGCCAGCGATGGTAATAGAATCGATGTGCTCCCGTAACTCCACGTTACTGAATGCTAACTTTCTTTCTAAAAGTAATTGTAATATGTCTTTTCGGTCTGAAAACGATAGAGATTTTTTTCATTATTATGTTTTTAAAATCACTGACGAATGATTTGAATATGTTTTTAGGCGAAATACGTAATTACCATCATTAGAGCCTAATTTCTCAAAGTCAGTTATCTTCTTCTGTATAACCTGTAAAAAGCAAATTGGGTTTAAGTTATATTTGTGGTACTATCTTTTGCGCGCGTTGATGTCCGTTTCAACGGGGACGTACTGCCGGGATAAAAGTATTCTACGTGCTAACCCAAATCATGGCATATCCGTATGCCTTTCATCTAAATCCGGTCAGCCGTTAAGGAGTGAAAGGTACAGATACACAAATGGACAGATAATGAATTGTAATTAAATTGACCCAGTGGTCCGATTTTAATGAAATAAAAACGAAATGCTATCTCAAGATACGGACTAAAAGTTTAATAAATTTGAATTTTAAAGTTATTTCCTATAACAACGCTGTAAGACGTTATTTCGTATTTCTTACCAAAAGCTTTAGCATAAGAAATGCTCGGTTCCCATACAAACTTTCATCCCCTATAGGATTATTTGTCCTTGCTAAATTTTGTCGAAATCGATTCATTGGTTTAGGCGTGAAAAGGTGACATACAGACAGACAGAGTTAGGGACTTTCGAATTTATAATATTAGTATGGATTAATTTTCTAACTAGGTACCTACACCGATTTGGTTCTATAGGCCAAAATCAACTATTAGGACCTAATTTTAGTTCAAACCATCAAAATTGGTAATGGAAACGTCACCAAATATAACTTTTTGCCAGTGACATTTGCATATAGTGTTAATTTAACACTCAAGCATGGAAAAGTAACTCTGTCTTTGCACACGTACGTACAATATTTTCTTAAAAGCATAGGCTTGGTGTAATATTAAGTTACATCTTTAAGATGGTAATTTAAAATGTAAACACGTATATGAGTACGGTTTACTATGGACATTTTAACTTAACAATATCATCTTAACATTACCTCATCAGTGAACTTATGCGTGGCCTCAATGCTTTCTTTCTGCGCGGTGGCGTGTGACGTCAGACTGAAGAGCGCGTCGGGCTGCAGCCACGCTTTGAACAGGCGCATGTTGATGATCGACATGACGGTCTTGCGCGCGCGCAGGTAGGGCGTGTTCGGGTTGTGCTGTACGTCCATCTTCTTGCCCATTGCTGTCTCTGTGTTCAACATAACATACATTCACACATGTAATTCTCGAAGTGATAGGCAGAGGTGTACTTATAATACATCCACATTTCGCCAGTTGTTATCTATTTACTTAATTATTACATTACTTTTTTCCATTGGAAAGCAGAAACACTGTCAGGTTACTAATAAAATACGAGGGTACAAATTCAATGGAAATCACCAAAATTAAATTTTAAATTTGAGCTCGCTCAAGGAACACGTGCACAGGGCGGGCAATACTTGCGTAACAAAGACGTTTTCAAACGTCACCTTATGACTCGTGGCATTCCCGTCGGTCGGTGGCGGAAGCTTGCTCAAAACCGTAACCACAAAATCAACTAAGAGGCTGAATGCTTCAAAACAAATCGTCTTAAAGACCGAGAGACAAGAAGCGCCAAATACTCAAAATTTGCCTTAAGCCTTCATATTTCTCGTACATACAATCAGCTATTCTGAAGCGGTGTAACCGGGTTTTCAAGACCAAATTTGGTTTTGCAAGATGATTCTCTGATGAGAGAAGAGAGATCACGTAAAGAATGAAAATTTGTTTCGGTCGTTGTCACCGGTTACGGTGAAGAGGACAGGGTGATACAGGGTGGAATTTTGTAATGCCACCTGAAGGGAAAGTACTCTTAATACTGTAAATAGAATATTTCACTCCAAGAAAATATTCCTTTAATAGTGCATAGAAAGAATAGAAAGAAAACTGCATTCAAATATTTTCGAAAATTCGCGTTCCACACCCGGGAATCGAACCGACTAAAATCTGTTAAAATTACACCCTGTATTTTTATAGCTTCGATCATTAGGATCAATTATAAGGAGGAAATCTCTTTCACAAACATGATAAAATTAAATGACAGGGAAACCATGAAATCTGGACTTATAGATTCAATTAGTCAAGTTAAAGCTCTTTAACTCAAACATCCATCTGTTTACTTATGTTAGTAATTAATAATTATCATTTACGTCATTTATCCATTAAAATGACCAATTACTATTTAGATAAGATGATTGATATTTGCACGAGTTTGTAATGCAGACTCCTTTCTTAGATGCGACATAACTGCGCGTATGAGGTAGTTTAAATATGGAATGTTACATTTGAAAATTAGATTGTCATTGTTATTCACATTTGATTGTTTTAACAAATCATTTCATATTTTTGTCTCACGGCAAAAATGACTTTTCAAGATTTTTTTTTTAATGGAAGCTTATTTTTAAATAACAAAAACGTGAATCTAGCTCTGCGGTGGTATGGAGAGAGATATCGAGACCGACAGGCACCAACTCAGTTAGTATTGAAAATAATTGTAGAAAATTTAAAGAATACGGGTAGTTTCAAAAAGCGACGGCAAACTCTTCAGCAGAACTATTTCGATCTAAATGTTTAAACATACTTTGAATCATTTCCGAAGGCTTCAAGCAGAGATGCTGCCGAAGAATTAGGAACAACCCACACTCGCGTACTTAAAGTGCTGAAAAAGTATAAGTATAAATGTTGTCGTGAAGGTTGGTTGGTGCAAAACTTGCATCCTGGGGATTGTGAGAGACGATTACAATTTTGTCAAAACATGCTGAGAGAAATTGACCGTAACCCAAATTTTTTGAGTAACATTGCATGGTCTGACGAAACGAACATAAGCAATAACCGCATGTACAATCGCCGCAATAACCATTATTGGTCTCGAGCGAATCCAGCACCCTTATTGCGTAACACATTTTCGTAAACGATTACGACTAATCTGTTTGATTTTGACAGTTCAACAACATTCATTGCGTTATTTACACTGTTGAGCAGAATTTTTTATCGAACTTATGAAGCAATGGATTAGCTATCTGTTTCAAAACGATTCAGATTCCGATTGATTCTGTGTTACGCAATTAGGGTACTGTTCGTGTTCATGAAACTAACAGTCAAGTAAGATTTTCTTTCAACGTTTGGTGCGGAATTATGATGTACATCAGAACGTTCGGCCAATCGAAGTAGGGAGCTGGCTGCTACTCCAGTTTTTTGTGACGATTTGGTGACTCTCAAAGATGCCAGCCAAATAATTTGTGACAGTACAGTTCGAAAGTTAGAAGCATTTATGTATGGCCGAACGTTCTGATATCATGAATTATGAGATATATTGTAGAGTTATTCCACGTGTACGAAGGTCATTTAAACACTGTCAAGTATCTTGAAATACTGGATCTCTTAAGAAATTAGTTAAATGGAAGACCGAAACCAAATAATTTTACAGAAAGATGGTGCTCCATTAAATAACAGCAGAATCACTACTGCCTACATTAATAACCATTTTATACCTGGATTGGTACAAACGGCACAATCAGATAGTCTGCGAGATCACTAGTAGTTCTTTTCCCTTTAGTATTTTTTTTTTGGGGTTATGTGAAAAATCTAATTTACATTAAATCTAATGCGAATGTAAACGAGTTGAGAGTTCAAGTTCAGAATACGATTTATAAAATTCACCATAACACGTTATTAAAGGTCAAATTTATTATTCTAATGAATTCATTTCTAAATGAACTCGTTATAAGAATAAATTTGGGTATCCAAAAAAATTGAGCCCATTTCGAGCAACTAATTAGTTAGTTTACCATTTTTTTCTAAACAGTTAAAATAATTTAAGATTTCATGTTGTTCCTGTCAATTTATCAAGTTTGTTCAGATTTCATCCTTATAATTGAACCTAACGATCGATGCAATAAAAGTACAGGGTAGGTAATTTTTACAGATTTTATTAGGTTTGATTCCCGGGTGACAAGCGAATGCGAGTTAAATTTTCTATCTGCAGTATTAAGAGTACTTTACCTTCAGGTGGCATTACAAAATTCCATCCTGTATGCGTGTTAATATTTAATTAAATACTCACTTTTTATGCAACGTAAATACTATTCGTATTTTGTTATGGATCAAAATAATCAAACCAAGGTCATTTAGCACAAACAAAAAAAAAACAGAAAAGGCTAAGAATTTAATATTACCCCAGGAGCTATAATAGTATTAAACTAATAATAAAACAAAATCTTACCAAAAACAATGTCTAGCATACAAGATGTGACGTATTCGTAAACATCAAACGGAGGCTTTTCGACTTGTTCTCGAAGCCTCTCCACGAGTATGTCTCCTTGTTCTCCAAACACTTCTATGTAGTCCTCTATGTTACGGTTGTGGAATATCGGCAGAAGTAATCGCCTGTGAGTCTTCCATAAATCAACTGTAAAAAAGAATTCTAAATTTTGAAACATTAGGTATTAAAACATTTAAAAAAAAACAAATTTCGCCATTATCATCAATTTGTGGCCAAATCGAATAAGTCGCTACTAGTTACAATACAGTTATTTGTTGCGTGTTATTATTTATTCATTAGGCTCACCAACTAAACACATACACAGCATTAACCAAAATTCTTTGTCATGATATAGATCTCGCATGTATCTAAATTATAGGACAGCACGGCACTATCAATAAATTAGCGTACTAGAAAATATTAAAAAAAAAACAAGATCGTCGAGTTACGGGATTTCACGCTACTCAAGGGTTACGACAATAATTTCCCAGCGTGCTACGAACGCTACGAGCAACCTTGTAGCCTACGCAGTCCAGGGATGCTCGGAGCGATCGTAGTACGCTACGAATGGCCTACGGGATTACTACGGGAGTATGCGCTACGCAAGCATTACCGGCGGCACCGGGGAATCGACTACGTGGGCCAAAGGGATGCCCGTAGCGTTCGTAGCACGCTACTAGGGGGCTACGCGAGAGCTAGATTTATAGCATTCTACAATAGATTCTAAGGACGGCCGCGTTAGTTTTAAAATATTCCTGCAAGGTTTTAATAGATCATACTTAGTGCTTGTATTGACATTCTCGTCTCGCAACATCAATATAACAACACAATATCATTAGTAAATGTCAACATCAACACTTTACGACTTGTTTGTCGTTTGCTGTGTTACTTTGTATAGCTTCAATTACAAGGAACTTGCACAGTGCTGTTGTGTAGATAATTATCTAAGCGGCTGTTTATTTTTGCACTCGGGACATGATACTTCATCCCACACACAAATAACTATTCAGACCGTGGGGTCCGAGTATTCATCGAGTATTTCGGGACTTCCCCAAGCGGTTGGTCGAGTCTTCACGTGACCAGAAGGCTGGTTAGGTCAAAGAATCAGAATTGCCATCCAACGTGGCAGCGCTGCCAGCCAGTTGAGTAGTGTATAATATTCACTCCCTCAGAGACAAATTTAAAGAGATTAATATAATGACTGTGCCTTCTCAGTATATTTATGAAAATCTTTTGTATGCACATAAAAATATTTTTAATCTGTTTAAAAATACAGTGATATCCATAATATAAATACTAGGAACAAACACAAATTTGTTGTTCCTACTACCAGGCTCAAGAAAATAGGTGGCTCGTTTAAATGTCAATGTATACATTTTTATAATAAACTTCCTAGCCACATTCAAGGACTAAGCCTTAATAAATTCATATCTTTTATAAATCGGAAATTATGCCAGAAAGCCTATTATACTTTGAAGACTATATTGAGGACAAGAAGGCTGATGTTTAATATTTGCAATAAAAAAAAAACTGTATAAAGTATACTATTATTTTAATATTGTGAATGTGAGGACTATGTGGGTCAATGTATTTTTCTTTTTCTTCTTTCAGTTGTTTTAATCATGGACTGACGACTATTTGAGTACTTTATGCGGCCTCCCCAAATGTCCTTTCTTTTGTATTGTTCGTCGAATCGTTGAGCTCCTTAGTTTTTTGTTGAGCTGCACCTTGATTGACCAATGCGTGCACTGACTGGACAGATCTACTCAAATCAGTGTGGTTCTTTCCTCAAAAGACAATTTCAGACATCAATCTACATGGTCTTCACATGACCTGACCAAGATTATGTCTGGACTTAAAAAGAGACTGTGACCTGTGAGTTTGTTTCGGCCTTTCTTCTCAGAGTAGTCAGATAGGAAACGCCGATCTCATCTACTTTTAAATATGATTGCCATGTAAAAGTGTTTGTAAAAACCTACTTACAGAAATAAAATTATTTATCATTTTCATTCAATTTTTTAAAATAATAAATAAAACAATTATTTATGATAGCATCGCAATTGCATTTCTGGATTGGGTTGGTTTTTTTTTTACCTGGAGCGACAAAAAGTCCATTTCCCAGCCAAACTTGAAGGAACTTATAACTGTAATCCTTTTCGAGGCAGTTTTCCAAAATCTTTTGAACGTCATCTGGATTTAACGTCACTGAAAATAATAAACTTCACTATAGAACGTAGTCTCACAAACATGGTCTCGTTAGTCATGATATTATAAAATTAAAATCACATTTACCTATATAGAGAGAAGGTCCGATCCAGATGGTAGTTACAGTTCCAGTTTCTTCAATCATTTGAATCAGAGTTCTTATATTATTAAATATTTCTGAAAATAATTTTAAGCCAATGAATACGAACTAAGTAAATTCTGATATTAAAAACATTATTATACTAAGGTTCACTGTTACTTACTTTCAGGCCCTCCAATGAACCAATGGGTATGCCCTAAGATCGGGAGGCCACCCACAGAAGGCAGAGTTTTAGAAAACTCATACAGAAAATTACGTGAACATCTAAATTTAACATAATACAAAGCGGCTAGTAAAAATATCAATAAAATAACAAGCATCCTTTATGAGGATTCGATAACTTTAAAAAAATTAAACTGTTTCTAATAAGAACTTTACTTCATAATGTTTAATATTACACTGAAAGACGAATGAGGCTATGGTTTCCATAAAAGTACTTCAACTGTATACACGTAAATAACATCACACGGACACTTGAATGATACAATTGTATGCATAGCTGACCACGTACGTACGTAAGTACGTTGTACTCATAATGTATCTTCGATGTACCTAATTAGCATCCTAGTGAGATTCTAACATCGAAATATTCAAGTTTTAAACACAACAAGTACATCCTTAGCTCACTCTTTTTGACACTATTATAATGTGTACTTATCTGTGTTTATAATTGTGTACGTTTATAATTTTCAGTGCAGAGGAAATGCATCTTCTCATATCATTGAGATACACAATAAAAATAATGGCTCACAGACATATCAGACAATTTATTTTTTCAGGTTTTATATCGATGTTACTTCAGCGTACGAGTGCTTTGCACTGCGTTCAATCAGAGGCCAAGAAAATTCAATGTGGTCCTATTGTGACAATTCAAAATCAGCACAACCTCACAAAACATTTTGGTCCCCACCATTGTCCGATCTTGCCATAATTTTCATAACTAAATCAAAGGAATAAGTTACCTTTTTCATTTTGTTTCAGAAATAACACTGACGTTTCGGGAAAAAATGAGTTTTCTCCGGAGCACATTTTGGCGATACTTCTGAGATTCAAACCATGTCTAGAGAGGTCGCTCGGAGGGCGGGCTCGTTTAATATTTTGCCATAATTTTAGCAGCCTATGTATGTATGTATTTACGCGTCAAAATCAGTTCAGTAGTTTAGGGTCTACCGTGGAATACCACATATTTAACATAAATTCACCCTTATTTTTATATCGCCGACTTAAACACTTACACGTAAATTAGAGTCCTCGAAATCCTCGAAGATAATCATGACTTGTTTGGTATCAAAAGAAAGGTACAAGCACATTACAAATAAGTATACAGGGTGTCACCTAAGTCGACGTCAAGCCAGAGTCAGGGTCATAAAAAACAGAAAATCATATAATAAATTCTTTCATATATTCTTAAACCGGTAGACGATTCATTTAAACCTGATCTCCATTTATTATACTATTACCTAATAGTTGTCTGTGTACCAGTTAAGTGAGTAAATAAAGTCCCCTGTGGCGAGTTTCGTGCTTCTATTATATCACAAGTTGAATTGTTGTCGTGAGAGAGGATACTCGCCCGCCATCATCATCCAATGGATATACGATCGATATAGTGTCGACGATACAACATACATAATAATATATTATAGATTTCACATTGACTAATTGAAACGTAAGTAATCCTTCATTTGTTATTTAATAAGAGTAAATAAGTGGGTAGATTATTTATTGCGAATTTTAACAGTCTTGTGTCGAATATGCGCTGCGATAGAATTAGTACCTACGCAGTCAACTTATGAAATTTATGTACAAATTTATGTTCACGGACAATAAAACACATTTCTGTAACATTGTTATTATCACTTCAACTTTGTATACAACAACGCATTTACAAAATGTAGTAGTGTTATTTGAATGACAAAGAAGCAACTAGCGTAATATTACAAAATATATCTTATTATTTAAAAAAAAATAACACTTTCTACAATGTTCGTGAAAAATTGTTTCGCCTGTAGAAATGAACTACACAAATTGTAGACTCATTATTTTTTTGAAGCAAGATTATTTTCTATGCCTGGTAACCCATTAAGATGTGATGTCATAATCATTTCGCAAGTGGTTGCAGTTCAGAGATTTTGAAAGTTATAAAAGTGTTCTAAACCAGTGTCAAAGTTCATTCCTCACTCCTGTACTCAGCAAAAAAAAGTAAGTAAACAATTTCAAAACCTAATTCGCACATGGTCTCATTAATAAGTTGGTTAATTATCAAAATTTAGTGAATTAGGATTTTATATCCTAAAATTTTACACAGATTACGTATTTTTCATGTAAAAACTTCACTTCTGTAGAACTAACTCCTGTAGATCTAGCTTTCTACAGAAGTGTTGATTTGTTGTTTTTCCTTATGTATATATTTTTAAACATACTACGCTTATGATTTAACTGACGCTGAATGCTGTATTTTTATTGCGACTTTACGATTTTCCACACTGCCTTTTTATCATCTTTATTGACAAAAGTGACGGAAGTGTTAAGCAGTTTTTTTTTGGTTTTACAGTTATGGCGAGAAAAAATAAATCAGAAAAAAGCAATAAAAAGAGCGTTTGAAAGAGAAAGAAAAGAGAAAAAAATACTGAAGCTGAACTGGAAGAAAGTCGTCGATCGGCAGACATGACTTGTTGTATACGGAAATTGGGCTTATTTACTCGACTTGCACTAAACCAAATAATGATTTACCTGATTTAACGACACCAACTCTTTCACAGCTTGATACAGGAACCGAATACCGACAACCTCACAGTTGATTTTTATCGAACATGCTATGGGTCTGATCGTACTTCTGATGAAGATGTTTCAAATAAGGAAACGCGAACCTTAAAGAATATTTATAACGTTCAGATAATATTCTGAAACGTGTTTCTAATAATTATAATTTCAAATGTTACCTACTTTTAAAAAATTTATTTTACAGAAATGTTCTGTCAGCGATTTTTTTATGTACTTTATAATTTGATATTACGATTTGTAACTGACATATTAAGACTGTTGACATCAAAAGCAATTCGAGCTGATTATTTTTATGTAAGATTACATATTAAGTTAGTAGTTTTAGGAAAACTGTCGTGGTCACTCATGACAAAATTCACATGATCGATGTGTTTTTAAAACAAAATGTGATTTTTTCAGAATTTAATTGTGATTTATCTGATTCTATTTTTAAGATGATCGTAAGGTTAAAACTTATTAAAATAAGAAAATAAAAAGTTAATTTTGTGAAAAAGAAATATTATTTAATTTATCCATTCGATAGAATGACTCGGCCCATTCTTGCGACCTTCTCATAAAAGACATGTGTGTTGTACGGATTCAAATATACTCAAGGTTAGAAAAGATGACAAAAGTTAGAATTTCGCATTAATATCTCGTAAACCTTATAAAAAATGTAATCCTAAACAAGTTTAATAATTTATGAATACTGACGGATTTTCTTCGGAATTAATCAATGTTCATATACCTACCTAGCCGGCACAGCTACGTAACATACATAGGTTTCGGATGACGCCATTTTACACACCCAGGTACTATGTTCTATGTTAGAGGGTTTGGTTTCCGCACTTAGTCCTTCATGTGGACCATTGTGTGTGGCCATGGCGGCCGTCGGTGGTTAATATTCCAACCAGCCCACCTCCCTCCAGAAGCCGATCAAAGCTTCTGGTCTATCGAGAACATCTGTGAAAGATCCGGGTGTCCCGAGGGTTTCTGTTCTTATCTGGGTAACGCCTGTACACTCAAAGAGCACATGCGGAACGGTTTCGTCCGACTCCATGCAAGCTCTGCACAGTGGACTATCTGTAATGCCTACTGTGTGAAGGTGTTTATTTAGCGAGCAGTGTCCTGTGATGGTCCCCGTCACCAGGCCCATGCCATTTCTGTCCAGGCGTAATAACCGTCTGGTTAGCCTGCCATTTAAGGATGGCAAAGCTTCCTTGGACTGCCTGCAGCCTGGTGTCGAGGTCCACCACCTCTCGGCTTGTGTGTGGGTGGATTCCCGCAGCCACCTGCGTATCTGGTTGAAGGGGATGGGTATGACGGGTTCAGGCCCGCAAGCCGATGTGCTGGATGCTCTTCTGGCTAATTCGTCAGCTGCGTCGTTGCCCAGCGATCCGCTGTGTCCTTTTATCCATTGAAGTTTCACCTTGTTGCGGTTAGATACCGGAATTCGTTCTAGAGCATTGTGACATTCTAGTGTTAGGCTCGAGGTAATATTTTCTTTCCCTAATGATTTGAGGACTGAGGCGCTGTCGGAGAGTATACGTATGTGGGAGTCCGTAACTCTTCTGGCTTCTATGGCATACACCGCTTGTATGATGCCCACACACTCCGCTTGATAGACGGTGTTGAACATTCCCAGCGGACTTAATATGGTTATGTTGAGGTCATGTGAGAAAACTCCGGCTCCTGTACCGGATCCGGTCTTTGAGCCGTCGGTGTATACTCTCAGTTCATTCGTGCCTGAGTAGTCACACTGTTCTTCTGAGAGTATGAGTTGTAGTGCTTTTGAAAGTAATGCCGTTTCGGGATTTTGTCGCAGGGTGATGCCATCATTGGTTGTCGGTTGACCGCATCTTCCTTTATGCGTATGTGCTTGACCCTAGAGTCTTTGCTCAGGGTATTTTTTGCTTTATATTCAATTAGTAACGTGATGATCAATTACTTATTTACTTCAATTATGAAATTAATAGTTCCCTGATTAAGCATAGGTACCTACAATTTGAATTCTTAATACCAATTTTTTTATGACTATGTCTACCTTGAAATTTAATTTTTAGGGTTCCAGGTACGTCGAAAGGAAATCTCGGAACCCTTTGTTGTTCCTCTGTCTATATGTCTGTTAGTCTGTCTAGACCCTTTTTCTCAGGAACTCGTAGAGGTATCAAGTTACCTTACGGTACGCTACCTTGGAGCTATAAAATCTAAAAACTTCTAAATCAACGCAATAAACAAATACGGCGATATTAGCGATATATTTTGATCCTCGCAAATAAAACAAATTCGGCAAGAAGCACGGTCTGACAGCACAAGTAATGGATAAAGTCGTACTTTTCGTTCGCATTATCGTGATGCAAAATCCAAGAATTTTCTTTCCACAAATCTGGCCTTCTTCGTCCAATTTGCTCTCTTAAACGCTCAAATAATATTCTTTATTTACCGTTTGACCTTCCGGCAAGAATTCCGAGTGCCCAACAATAGCGATAGTCAAATAAAACAGTCAACAAGACTTTGACTTCTGCTCGATTTTGGCGTGGATTTTTCGGTTTCGGTTCGTCTCGTCACAAGTAACAAAGTGTTTCATGAATGTTGGGTCGGAATTGACCCGTTCTAGCATGTCCTCATATTTTGATTTTGATTCCTAGATTTTCTTACAAACAAACACACATTCAGGTGAACAGACAGACATATTACGTGTTAAAAATATACTCAATGAAAAAACAATACCTTCCATTTTGGTCCCACAAGTATTTATAATTAATTATATATTTAGCATATAGACTATCGCCGTTATACAGCGAAAACCAATTAATACGCAAAAATAAGATTTGAAATAAATGCAACTTAAATTTTAACGACAATATATCTTACATGAACCATGATTATGTAAATAAGGTTATTTTTGTATAATGCATCGTTTAATGACTATAATGTAAATAATTGTAATCTGTGAGTGGTTTAAACCAAAAACTATATTAACGTTCATAGGGTACCCTATTTCGCCATAGGATCTGGAGGCAAAAGCCCTCGCGCACGTATGGGAGTAGCGCGAGGAGGCTAAACGCCGGGGTGTAACTCCGCTGCCGCGAGAAATCACTTTACAGCGGACAGAGCTCCGGCGGAATCTCATGGCGAAATGGAGGGTGGAATTGTCGCAACCCAGTGCTGGGCACGCCACAATATCGGCGGTAAGTCCCCTCTTTGAGGAGTGGTTGGAGAGGCGCCGCGGCGTCCTCCCCTTCTGCCTGACACAGGTTCTCACCGGACACGGTTGTTTCGTGAGGTTCCTGTTTCACATAAGGCGGGAGGAAACGCCCCGGTGTCACCATTATATGGATCGCACGGAGGACACGGTGGAGTATAACGTGGAGGTCTGCCCAGCTTGGGCGGAGCACCGCAGGCCATGGTTCGGAGCGAGACGTACTGGAAAGCCGTCACCTCCTTCTGCGAAGCAGTAACGCTCGCGAAGGAGGAGGCGGAGCGCGTGAGGAAGAGAGCCTTGCGCCCTCTCGCCCCTAGTCGCCGCAGGAGACGCCCTGGGCGTCGGTAATCGCAAGCAGATTCCCGGTCACCGTAGGCGCGGGCTTGCGGACGGCGAGCAATGGGTAGCTCGCCGTCCGATTCGAAAAAAGAAACCGTGGCCCTGGCACAGGCAACTGAAGGAACAGAGGTGTGGTGATACTTTTTTTTTAAGGGTGACAATGCTCTTCTTAAGAATAGGCGCATCTCATTTCTGAGCAATGTCTACAAGCTGTTTTCATGAGTCATCACGAACCGTCTCGCTCGCAGGTTTAACGACTTCAAGCCTCCCGAACAAGCAAGATTGCGGAAAGGCTTTAGCGCCGTAGACACCATACATACGCTGCGGCAGGTTATACAGAACACCGAAGAGTAAAGCCTGCCTCTCTGCTTAGCGTTGTGAACTGCGAGACAGCTTTAGATTCGATCGATACATGGGCTTAAAGCAGTCTCTTCAACGGTGCTAGATCAACTATCGATACATCGAGTGGCTGAAGGTATGAACGAAAACGCCACTATGTCAGCCCGACTCCAGGACCAGATCTCGAAAGCCATCCTTCTGCAGCGAGGTGTGAGACAGGGAGACGTTATCTCTCGGAAACTGTTCACCGCTACACTGGAGGATGTCTTCAAGGTTCTGGACTGGAAAGGGGTTGGCATCAACATCAATGGCGAGTACATCACTGATCTGCGGTTTGCTGACGATGTATTTGTCATGGCTGAGACTACGGAGGACTTGGTTACAATGCTCGATGACCTCAGTAAGTTTCAGAAAGAGTGGGTCTTAAAATGATCATGGACAAGACAAAGATCATGTCAAATGTCCAAGTAACACCCACTCTCATGAAGATCGCAGACGCTGCACTCGAGGTTGTGGACGAGTATTTTTAAATAGGACAACCTGTCCAGTTAATAGGTCCAACTTTGAGAAAGATGTTAATCGTCGAATCAGACTCGGCTGGGCAGCGTTCAGGACATTACGCAATATTTGCAAATACCTCAAGACGAAAGTTTTTGAACAGTGCGTGTTGCTTGCGTAGTGATGAGGCTAATAGTCACCCAAAGGGCAATGAAGAGGGCTATGCTTCGAGTTTCCTAACGTGATCGATTCACAAATAAAGAGATCCGTAGGAGAACCAAGGTGACATAGCCCGAAGAATTGCCAAACCTAAGTAGCAGTAGGCAGAGCACATTGCTCACAGAACAGATGGTCGATGGGGCTGAAAGGGTCTAGAGTGGCGTCCGCGTACTGGAAGACGCAGCGTTGGAAGGCCTCCCACCAGGTGGACCGATGACCCTGTGAAGGCAGCAGGAATCCGCTGGATGTGGGAAGCACAGAACCGGTCGAAGTAGCGGTGCTTTGGGTTGAAGGCCTATGTCCAGAAGTGTACGTCTTTCGGCTGAAATTATGAAGGGAATTGTTAGGTAAAGTGCATTCATAAATTGTTAAAAATCACTGTAAATTTTCTTGTATATTCTAAAAGACCAATGTCACCACTAGGAATATTGACACAAACTCCCTTTCTGTATCTTTTGATTTTTCATTGTTAAAAGCTTATTTTCTAGCCATGTGCTCTTGGTATTCCACTTCCAGATTGGGATTATTATTTGCATCTCCACAAGCATACGTAGTGCGTAATTATCAGACATTGGTCTTTTTTTGGTTTAAAGAATCCTAAATTGAAATCGTTTCCAATAATTCGTCTTCAGAGAACACCAATTAATTAGATATATCCATCTTTTGCATACATTATTTAATTGATTTTAACTTTATAATTGTTTTTATCTGTAGAAAAACCTTTAATCTCTAATGTCGTTAATATTTCCAAAGAAAATAATTTATCTAGGTCTGCACCTTTATCGTAGATGATGGGATTTTTTTGACACTGATATGCCAGAGCTAGAAAATAATACTATCGCAACCTTCGCGGACGACACTGCCATTATGGCTACAGAGTCATGCCATACGGAAGCAATCAAAAATGTATGTGTATGTCGATGTGAATGAAGTTCATGACTGGGCACAAAAATGGAGAATCAGATTTAATGAATCGAAGTCACTTCACATTGATTTCAGCAACAGGAATTGTGATTACCAACCAATCTTTATAAACGGCCAACATGTGCCATACGCAAATACAGTCAAATACCTTGGCATACCGCTCGACACAAAACTGCTCTGGAAAGCGCACGTCAAAAAGAAAAGACATGAAATACTTAAGCGTTTTAAAAACATGTATTGATTGATTGGACGGGGTTCCCGCCTATCGATTTATAACAAAATTTTAGTATGTAAGCATATTCTTATGCCAAAATGGACATATGGCATCCAACTGTGGGACTGTACTAAGCCGACCAACAAAATTATACACACATTCCGGAATAAGGTACTCAGGAGTATTGTAAATGCGCCTTGGCATATAAGAAATGACGACTTCCATCGTGATCTAAAAATGGAACCCGTCACCAACATAATCCAAAAATATGCTGAGGCCCATGAACACCAACTCCAACGACATGTGAACATCGAGGCAATTCAGCTGTTAGACCAAACAAATACAGTGGGCTTGACTTGATAGAGTGGGAATTATCAGACTCTAAGAAAGTGGAACGGAAAGTACAATCAACACTTTTATAAGTTTTAAAATAATTCTCACGTAACAAATTAAGTTTGATTAATATTACTTTTAATCGTATAGGTTAGATTGTAATCAATTATTAAGAACCTGCACCCTAATTGCGTAATACACAATCAATCGGAATCTGAATCGTTTTGAAACAGATTGCTAATCCATTGCCTCTTAAGTTCGATAAAAATTCTGCTCAACAATATTTAGAACGCAATGAATGTTCTTGAACCGTCAAAATCAAACAGATTAGTCGTAATCGTTTACGAAAGTGTGTTACGCAATTAGGGTGCTGGTTCCTTTTAATAAAGGATTAAAAAAAGAGATATATACTCGGAACCGTTCGAAATAATTGTTCTTCCGATTGACTATCTCAAAGAATATGCCACTTAGCTTTAATGGGTTTTCGAGTATTTGTAGAGTAGGATAGTACTTTTATGTCATTTTTCACAAAATCTGTAGATACCTGGTTTTCGCAGTATAACGGCGATATGTGCAAATTATCTAACTGGAGACGTATATCAGGAAATTGCCTTTCTAAATTTAAAAGTTGAATAGGATTTAGACAAGTTTCAATCGAAAATGGTTGATTTGGATTTTTTATTATAAATCAATCACTTTAATAAGAACTAGGGGGTAAGTACGTAACACACTAACAGTAATAATCGATGTAATGGCTTTAAGTTTGACAGTTCAACAACATTCATTGCTTGACTTACGTTATCGAGCACATTTTTATCGAACATAATGCGATTGATTTGATTATAATTATATGATTTCGAGCAATGGATTAACAATATCCTTCAAAATGATTCAAATTATGATTTATAGTGTGTTACGCAATTTGGATGCAGTTCATAAATCATAAAATAATTTAACGACCGACCTTAAATACAACATTGTAATACCTATGTCCCACAGAGTGTATGCGGCATCTGTTTTAAACAATTTTATTAAGTATTTTTTTACAATATTTTCTTTTGTATATCGTGAAACCTCTACAACTACTCATACTTTCAGGTCTTCGCCATGATTATCTTAGCGCTATTATTCCTAGTGGTATGCTTCTCCTGGATACATTGGGTGACTCACGCGCACCGTATTGATCGCATGACAGCCACGCTGCCTGTGCTGCCAACTCTACCACTTATTGGAAATGGTTCGCTTTTCTTGGGAGATACTCAACGTGAGTGTATTGATTGTTTTTATTTACTGTTGTATTTTTTTTAAATGTTGCATTTACCATTATTATAAATAAATGGAAAAGGAGAGGTAGGTCTTTGTCCTGCAAAGAGGTTAGTTCGAAGTTATAACATGCGGAAAATATCTGCTGTGTGTCATAAAACGTGCCCGTGCATTTAGTGTTGGTGGGATAGAGCTTCATCGTGTTCTACTTTACCTAGTGTCCTACAGGTCTTCGACAGTTCTCAGCGACTCTGCGACAATAGTGGTCATGGTCATCATCATCATTTTAGCCGAAAGACGTCCTTCCCGCATCCTGCGGTCTTTACAAGGTCATCGGTACACCTTGCGGGCGGCCTTTCCACGCTACGTCTTCCTGAACGCGGTCGCCACTCCAAAACCTTTCGGCCCCATCGTCCATCTGTTCTGCGACCAACGTCCTGCCCACTGCCAGTTAAGTTTGGCAATTGTTCGGGCTTTGTCAGCTACCTTGGTTCTCCTGCGGATCATAGTCATCGTCATAGTTATTTATTCATTGACAAGAAACTTGTATCTGAATTTACACACAGAATTAATAATACAAAATATTTAAAAAAAATAACAATACTCAATCAATTTAAATTACACAGTTACAGTACCTACCAGTTAACACTAAAATAAATAACATTAGAATTTCATACATTTCATCAACAATTTAAAAGTTATAAATTTACAATTCTTAAAATAAGCGAAATAGATCTCTCGATCTCTTAATTCCTGATTCGATCACTTAGGGAAACTCCAAGCATAGCTCTCTCCATTGCCCTTTGGGTGACTTTTAGCCTTCTAATAAGGCCTATTGTGAGAACTACCACGTTTCAGTGCCATAGGTCATCACTGTGAAGGGAATTTTTTGAAACCCCCAGTCTAGCAAACCGTAGGTTCCACGAAAAAAATCGCCAAAAGTTTAATTCGGGATTGGTCGGATAGTGGGAGTATTCAGGGTGTGGAAGTTCATGTGTCACTCGAAACCATTCTGAAGGTCGAGTTGAAAGTTCTCGGGGTTTTGGACTTGGACCGGTGCTGGGCAGAGCATAGATCTCATCAGTTGAGATTTTTCCGTCTTGATATGTAATGGTCAAGGTAATTCCATTATAATGTAGGTACATAACTCTTTCAGTATCCTTGTGGAACCATCACTTAAAAAGTACGTCGTCTGTACAAATTGTTGAATGAAACACTTGAGCTATTTACTCCGCCACTGCATCTATATTGACAAAGGTACTTACTTACTAGTCCAAGTACATAATATTTACCAACGTCGATGCGCCTTCAACATGTTTAAACAGTTTGACTTACTTGACTGTTTAAATAGATTACTTAGTTCAAATAACCTTTTGTTTCAGAAATTCTTAAGAACCTTTGGACTTTAGCGGAGTTAGCTTTTAAGCATAAGCAGTCTGCGAAGATCTGGCTCGGCCCGAAATTATACGTGGGTAAGTTATCTCGTGTTTACTAAGTAAAATGAATGTACGTACACTACCTATTCTCACTCAAATATCACGTTTTTACGTCACTAACAAATAAGCAAGGTTTGCTTAGCAAATATTGTAGGACACGGCCTAAAATTGAATGTGTTAATAACCTTATGCGGATGTCAAAACTTTGTGTTTCTTTCTTGTTTATACAAATACCCTAATTTAAGGTTACTGGTAGGTACTATGAATGCAAAGACCAAATATACATATTTAGGTAGGTCTGCAAGTTCCTATAGTTTCTTTTACTAACTACGAGACATATGTACCTTAATAGGTATTTATTTATTTATTTATTAGGGACAAAAAACAGTTACATGCTACAAAATACAGAGAACTACTTAAACTAAGTTTTAACAAACACGGAACCCAATCCATTGTCCACGATTTAGCAAAAGGTTAAAAGCCGTGCTGAAGACAAGTGATATAAAAAAATAAAATAAAAATAAAACAAGAATACAGTAGTCGCTGTCACAATATTGCTGAGTAAATTAAACTACTCGCTAGACAAAATATCCAAAGCAAATGTAGGTATATCCAATACGTCATATTTTTCCGATAAGCTTATCCTAGCTGAAACGCCAGTCTCTATAATTACTTACTTAATATGAGTGTGTTTAATTACTTTTAATAATTTCAGCAATTGGTGATCCTGAAGACGCTCAAGTGGTGTTAGAGAATTGCCTTGATAAGGATGTAGTCTACCGTTTCCTACGGCCTTGGCTGGGCCATGGGTTGTTTGTGGCTCCAGGTAACTATGGCGCGTTAATCAAACGTGTTTGATTCTAAATTCAAATGTGAAGTAAGCGCTAACAAATGTACGAATCTTTGAATTGTTAATCTGTCACTTCGCAAATATTGTCTCTGATGTAATACTTCTTTTAATATTGCGTCTTTACTTATTTTTGTCCATACAACTACTTTTAAACATTTAGGTTGATTTTGAAGTTTTGACTATCGCTCAGCTCAGATACTTTAAAAAATTGTGTATGTAGTAGTATTTTATTTAATTGAAAAAAAAATATATGACATTGTAGGTACCTACGACCTGATATCCCACAAAACATCACTGTAAACATTGTCCTCAATATAACAGAGTACCTAAAATACCTTAGTACATACATAGTTTACTTTCATGTTGCAGTTAATCTATGGAAAACGCATAGAAAAGCGTTACTACCAGTTTTCCATAACAAAATAGTAGAAGAATACTTGGGAGTAATCTCTGAACAAGCTGATGTACTCATCGAAAGACTAGATGAACAGGTGGAAGGGAAAAAGTTTGACGTTCTCAAATACGTCACTGCTTGCACCTTGGACATAGTTTTTGGTAAGTTGTAGTAACCTATGGAAGAAATATCTTTTTCGAAAATAATTGAATAGACCGTTTAGAATTATTCTTAGGTACTTATAGCTAGAGAATTTGTCAACAGCTCTAGAGACTATTTAGTGTAATAATGTAACAATGGCATGACTCACATGGTTCAAGCTTGCCAACCTATAAGCACCTAGTCGTATAATTACTTTGTCTTATACGCGGGGAAGGAAATTGCTCTTTAGATTCCGGTCTACGTGTTATAAGTTTAGGTATTTCGTGGACTCCGAACTGTTGCCTATACAAGTAGGACTTACACAAAGTAACTTTAGAACACAAATATTCGGGGTTACAAAAAGTCTCGTCAATAAACCAGAAAACCTTAGCTCAGATAGCTCTATTAAAAACCCATAAAGAAGCTGTTAAGTGTTTTTTTTTTATCCAAAAAAACTCTTCTTTCGTCTCCAGAGACAGCTATGGGCGAGCGAATGGACGTGCAGCACACCCCCGACACGCCGTACCTGCGCGCGCGCCACATCGTGATGGAAATCCTCAACAAGCGCCTGTTCAAGGTCTGGCTGCAACCAGACTGTCTCTTCAACCTCACCCGCTATGCCAAGCAGCAGAAGGATAACATCGATCTCACTCACAAGTTCACTGATGAGGTGGGTTTTCAAAACAGAATGACAATGAAACAATAGGTACTGCGCTACAAGGATCTTTTGGCGGCTGTATGTCAATGACAGGGGAACTTTGTCGGTAAACATATGTGAAATTCAATGTCGAGTTTAGTTTCAGGTGTCAGGTATTTTTTTATATTTTAAATTCATAGATTTAGTCATTTTAAGCAACTGAATTCAAAAACACGTAACACACGTGTACTCGACAAGTAGACCTATGCAATTTACATTGCGTAAACAAAGTACAAACACAAAGTAAAGGCTCTCGCAAGCAGGCGCGTCGCGCTGTGGCGACACAAACGCGCCGCTCGCTCGTCGCGCAACACGCGGTGCCTTTGTGCCGCCAATGTGCACAAGACTTAAAGCGTCTGTCTGGGTTTGAACCTACGACCTATAACTCGTAAACCGTGCCCGATACTCCAGCATGAGAGAACTTGCATGGAGTGAGCTGTCAGTGTCATCCCGTCTTGGTCAATCCCTTCCCTAGCATCAGTGGCTCTGACAGCTCAATCCACGCAAGTATTCACGGTGAGATTTTTACAGAATCGACATGCTGGACCAACACTGTTCCGCACACGTGTGCAAAAATAATTATTTATTAAATAATTAATTATTTATAACATTATCGCGGCGCTTCAGCGGTTAAATACGGGTAGTTTACAACGTTTGTGATTGGAATAGAATAGAATACATTTATTTGCAAAGAATGTAGGTATTACAAAATAGATGTTACAATATCAATGTTAGTTGGAGTCCTTGTAAATTCTGCCTATAAGGCATGCAAAAATATTGTGAGTTACAATAAATTATAGAAATAAACTAACTTACGAGAGATTTTTTGACTATAGTTAATTATCGGCAAAAAAGTCAGGTACAGAATAATTGACAAGATTTTTTTTTTTAATAATCTAAATGGTTGGGCTGAAATAATGTTAGGTGTTTTATTATACACAGTCGGTGCCATACAAACGACACTTTTTTTTTTAAAGGGCAGTCTTATATGCACCTGTGTGCAACAAGTTTTGTTACTGAGATCTCATGCTTGTACTTCTTTTCCTAGTGTCGGTCAGAGAAGGAAATAAATATTTATCGTTCTTACAAACATGGCTAATTCTAGTATATAAAGACATGGGAACGTTAAAAGTTTATGAGATTTAAAAACGGGGATGCAACTATCTGTTACTTTTAAACCAAACATGGCTCTACAGCAACGTTTTTGAGCTTTAAAATACTTTCCCTTTCACTGCACAACCAGCAGCCTTATTGCGGAACACATTTTCGTAAACGATTACGACTAATCTGTTTTATTTTGACAGTTCAAAAACATTAATTGCGTTATTTATTTATTTATTTAACCAGTTATGTACACACATATAAATAGACAAGAAGAATAAAGAGAGCAGAAAAGTACGTACAAAGGTAATATTACTTATTTCTAAAGAAATCTCTTCCAGCATGCCTGCACTAGGAGAGTATATAATAGATGTAGACAACGTGTGTAAAAGAGAAAACAAAATACACAAAAACGATTTGATTGTTGAGCAGATTTTTTGTCGAACTTATGAAGCAATGGATTAGCAATCTGTTTCAAAACGATTCAGATTCCGATTGATTGTGTATTACGCAATTAGGGTACAGGCCATGGTAAGAAACGAGTATTGTTTGATGATTGACTTTTTTTGGCAAGTTGTGTAATGCGTAAGCAGATGTGCTTATTTTTTGCAGATGTCCTCTGCTTGTGCCTTCCAATTCAGTTGGCTGTCTTTTGTAATTCCAAAAAAATTGGTAATGTTTGCTCTGTCTGTCCATAGTTTGATTGTTGTAATGTATATTCATGTTTTCAGCATTCGTTCGTTGGTAGAAGTGCATTATTTTAGTTTTATGTATATTTTTATTCAGCCAGTTTATTACCGTGTTAAGCGTATTGTCTTTTATTTTTGCAGGTAGTTCAAAAAAGACGTTTGGAATATGAAAACAAGAAACTAAAGAATGGCTTTAAAGAACAACCCGGTAAGATGTGCATGCTATGTTTTGCGAATTTCACACCTCGTCATTAACCACATTTTTTTTTAATTTTTTTTTTTTACATTTAGTTAGAAATCTGACACATACACACAAATATTTGAATGAAACCGTCGTTCTAAAATGAAGGAAACTGTTAAAAGTTCTACAAACACAATTCCCTAAACAGTCTCGATTTAAACAAATACGAGTACACACACGTGTTAAATTTCGCATGGTCCATAAAAAATAAAAATCAGTAACTTTTGGGTGTTAAGAGTAAATTTTTTTTACAATTTTTTCTAGTATGTATGTTACACCAGACGACTTTATTGGATCGGACAGGCTTTTTGTTACATGCTGTATATACATAGTTGGTTAATCAAATTTTTGAACCTGACTTTTAAGTTAATCTTGTGCTAGAGCACATATATATTTGCATATTTACTTTTGTTGGATTTAGAAAAAGAAGGTTTGGTTTCGACGTCATCATCATTCATAGTTTAACAAACTAATAGATTTTGTATTACCTATGCAAATTACTACACTGTAGTAATCGTTTTGCAGGTATTTGATTTTAAGTGTTGTTTGATAGTATGTAGAAAACATTGTACCTAAGTATAATTATTGGTAGAGAAGAAAAAATACTTTATTGATTAATACGTTCATGCGAACCACTTATGTGTACACAATAATGTGAGAACAATACGTGACATTGGTAGTTATAATGTGGCACAACGTATTATCACGTCAATCAAAAACTCGATTTATTGAGCACGACGTCATGGCAATTATTAAAAGTTAGATTATTGTGCCATAACATATCGAACTCTCAAAATTCTAGTGCTACATCTAGCCGATTTTTTAATGCTCCTTTGGATTGAGGAGCTATGTCTCATATTTAAACGCAGATACTACCAATATTTAGTTGTAAATTTGCCGATTTTGTTGGCTCTATCCTGGAATTTGTAGTAAAACCCATAAATAGTTACAGGACGTTTAAGGTGGCTCCTCAATTCAGACGTCTGGATTGAGGAGCAACCTTAGAACTCGTTTTTTTTTTATTGATACGGTGGTGTACAAAAAAATGGATATTACAATAATACACGGCTGAATTTGAGATATACAATGCTTCGATTTGTCATAATAAATCAGAAATTTCAAAGCACTGTTTTTCGAAAGCAATCAGCCGACTAAAACGGATTTATAGTATCATTTAGTAGTAAATATATTCTTAATTGTACAAAAATAAAATTGAAAACCTGTATAATTTCGTTGAAACAACACGTTATACTACCTACTCTGTCAATAAAGTACCGGGAAAACATCAATAATACACAAAATGTTAGTTATTCATCCAAATTTATTTTATCGCCCTTAAAGTGTGCTCCTTTTATAAACGATACACTGCCAACGAATAATCCAATCATCAAAAAGAAAGAAAGAAGAAAGAAAGAAAATAACGTTTATTTACGGTAAACATGACGCAGTGATCGAACAAAAACACCAAAGAGAACAAATCGGGGGAAAATATGCGTCACATCCACGCAAAACGGCCATCGCTCAGCTTAATGCTACGACCCTATGCGAGACAGAGCCCCAGCGCTGGTTTTCAGCGACAGCCGGCGTTGAATGACGTCGACCAGTGTAGCAAACGCTAAGATGAAAATAAAAAATAAAAAACATACACATAATAACTGGATAAGTGTTCAACAAAATAAAATAAACAATATTTATAAAAATGGTAACATTCCGGGCATTGAAAGCTCACGCGCCGTTAGCCTTTGATAATCTGTCGCGCAGCTGTCATTTAAAATAGGTTTGACGTTTTGACATACTGTTATTGTTATTGATAGAACAGGTAGTAATTACGTAATAATTAGATGGCGTATTACGTATTCAATTTTAATATGGAATTTCAAAACAAAACAATGTGTTTGGTGACTATGTTGGTATGGTTATTGTAAAATAGTGTTTGTGAAATGTGTGTTACTTAAAGAAATTCAGATGACAAACTCGGTGACAACGGAGAAACAGTTATTTTAAGACGAAATGGTAAGTACGAAAAATTATCTATGTAACATCATGATTATAAAGAATAAACCATTAAAATAAATGAAATAAAATTGTTTGCATTATTGATAAATAAAGCAGGAAATATTATAAATTATATGTTCAAGGAACTAACTTGACAAGCCGTAGTGTGACAGTTGAATAATTAGGTATTTTCCGCAATTTACAGAAACAAGGAGGCATTCCTAAGTGTAAGGGTTGAGAGCTGTGGTGTAAAACATATAATAATACAGCCCCACAGACAGAAGAGTGAATGCCAAGCATCACACGCACTAGGAGATCCCCAACCAAATTTTGCAAGCCATGACCCCGGAGGTACAGTGACCCATACCAAAGTACATGGTTACAAAACATTTCTTAAATGCTTTTTCCGGAATTCAGTTCAGTTCTCGCAGCGAATTCTCCTTTATGTCTTCTACCGAATGAAAACGGGTGCCACGAAGTGAAAATTTAAGTTTAGGACAAAAAAAGAACTCGGCTGAAGACATATCTGGTGAATAAGGTGCTTGCTCAATGGTATTTGTTGACTTTTTGGTCAAAAAATTGTTCACAATGATGGCCTTGTGCGAAGGCTTATTATCGTGATGCAAAATTCAAGAATTTTTTTTCCACAAATCTGGGCTTTTTCGTGGAATTTGCTCTCTTAAATAAGCCGCATAAGTGACGCTCAAATAATATTCTTTATTTACCTTTTGACCTTCCGGCAAGAATAACGAGTGCACAACACCGCGATAGTCAAAGAAAACAGTTTTTAACATGATTTTGACTTTTGATCGACTATGGCGTGGATTTTTCGGTCTCGGTTCAGTTGGAAGGCGCCACTCCGAAGCTTGTTGACTAGTTTGCATGTCAAACTCGTAAACCCACGCTTCGTTACCAGAAACAATGCGTTTCATGATTTTCAGTCACATTTCCTTAATTTTTGCGTTTGCCTTAAGTTACCTTAAGTTGAACATAAACAGAGTTTTTTTGCACATGAATCATTCTTCAGCAACGAGTGCTAAAATAATGAACACAAATTAAACACGAATTAAAAATCTAAAAGAGGATTAACCCAAATTGCCGTTTTTAATAACTATAAATGGACAATGTATAATTAAACACCAACGTACGCAAAATACGTAAAATTACAGGATCGGACCAACTAAATCGGCTAATTTACTACGTTTCAAATTAAGACGAAGAAAAAAAACTTATAAAACTCTCCTTAGACCAATCTCTTATTTTATTTAGAGGCCGCTTGTCTTTCCGGCAATATATCAATAACAAAATATCTAAATACGGAATTAAATTTAACGAACTAACTAACAACTCCTGCACACAACATTGCAAAGTTTTTCTTATATAAGTGGTGGAACAGCGAACTTGAACGTCGACTTTATGATACGTTGTTCGCTATTGAACAGATGTAAATATATAAAATAAATGAACGTCGACGTCCCAGGACGTCAGAGTAATTTATACTAATACATGATATCAGTATTAGTATAAATTACTCTGACGTCCTGGGACGTCAGAGTAATTTAAGCAGCTTTTTTTAAGCAGCTTTTTGCACAGCGTCATTAGACGCCGATCCAGTTTGTATGAAAAAATTATGTGCAATATCGCATAGAGCTACGATATTGATATCTTCACGTAAACGTCTTAACTTAACTCAATATTATGTTAGTTTCGTAAGATTATCATATTTCCTTGATTTATTTTCAGAAGGCAAACTCCGCGCCGTCCTTGACTTATTATTTGGTAGAGAGATCGAGTTTACGGACGTACAACTTCGTGAGCACATCGACTCGATCACGATCGCTGGTAATGACACCACGGCTCTTGTCATTGCATACACCCTCGTCCTCCTCGGAATACATCAGGATGCACAGGAGAAAGTACTGGTTGAGTAAGTTACTTGGCATAATATGCAGTTATGAGCAAGTTTTAAGTGATTTTCACCTACAGATTGCAATTTTATGTTGTTCCAAACACAGTACTACCCTAACTATTAAGATATAGTTCCTGCCGGGTAATTGCGTAACACATTAACAGTAGTAATCGCTTTCATTTTGACAGTTCAACAACATTCATTGCGTTATTTACGTTGTTAAGCAGACAAACTTTTCAAACATATGAATCAATGGATGAGAAATATCCATCAAAATTATTCAAATTTTGATTGATAATATGTTACACATTTAAGGTGCAGGTCGCAAAATTGCTATCGTTATTCCACGAAAAAATTGCCTTTGGAAAAGGACAATGCTCATAATGTATTGATAAAAACCCAGCTAACGGACTGTAACTTAAATTGTAATTAAAAATGAGAAATTAAATACTGTATGGGGCATTTTGGAATGGCAAATCCGAATATTATTATTCCTGTATTCATGTGAGGAGAACGTTGGGCCGTTGCGCCCCGACTAAAGTTAGATCTTATTGTGAAATTGACACCCAGCTTTCCTTTGATGAGTTTTTATTGTAAATAAAATAAGGCTATTTCACTTATTTTTACATTCCTCGCAGGCAACAATCAATCTTCGGCACAGAAAAGCGAGGGTCTACTAAAGAAGACTTACAGAAAATGCACTATTTAGAGCGAGTCATCAAAGAGAGCATGAGGCTTTACACCGTGGTTCCGATCATCGCGAGGAATATTGACAAGGATATTTATTTACGTAAGTTATTCTATTTAGAACTAGCTCTTTCTCGCGGTTTCGCCCTCGTGGATGTCGGTTATATATCCGTTTCTAGTATAAGCTGATCTCGAATTGTACCTGTATAGAATTTCAGGAGGAATCCAGGTTATAAACTATCTATGTGCCAAATATCATCCATATACTTTCAGCAAACGGACAAAAAAGCATCGTTACCATTATAACCCCGACGCAAAAGGATTGCTGTTATAAGTTTGTTGTGTCTGTGTATCTGTGTGTCTGTCTGTCGCATCGTAGCTCCTAAACGAATATACAGATTTGTATTGTTTTTGTTTTGTTCGAAAGGTGACTTTTATCGAGAGTGTTCTTAGCAATGATTTAAGAAAATCTGTTCAGCCGTTTATAGATTATCAGCTCTTTTCTAGTTGACGAAGGGCTGCGAGCATCTTCCACAGGTGTGATCGAGTTGAAATTTGGTATTCTATTACTTCAATGATATTAGAAGCACATAGTAACCTTGAACTGATGCTGCAGCATCACCTGTAATTTGCAGGATACCCAACTCCCTCCTCAACATACAGCAGAAGTATCGTGTTTGGGCTCATTGGAATGGTCTCAACGAATAGATTATGGATAGGTCTGATGATGGAGTAGAAAAGAGAAATGAGGATAAATTAGTAACTAGCTTCACTGAAGGAAAAATACGTACAGCTGCGCATATTTAAGCGAGGCACGTGTCGTGCGTAGCGTTTCTGTCTGCTATGAGTATACCTATTAAGAGTGAAATTATAAATTTAAGTAAAAAGCCTCCGGCTCAAACAAAAACCTCTGAAAAGTAAAAAATTATATGTATTGGCCCTTTAAGTGTATTAGAAGTTATAGGTATTATTTTGATCGACGATGCTCTAATGAAATGAAAAAAAATCGTTTCTTTACGATACCGACAATAATTCTATCCCATAATAAATTGTTGGTTTATTTAATGTTCGCAAGGATAAACTCGCGACAAGTTGGTCTTAATTTGTGCGTTGAATCAGCACCTTCATCCAGAAAATTAAGAGTTATCAAAGAGAATCCTACAACAAACCCTTTTGTTTATAAAATTTGTTATAGAAGAGACGATTTAAACGTCAAAAACATATGGTTAAACGGACGCTAATCATTATGTACCTAATCAACAAATACGGGGGAAAGTTGCCATGGAATTATTCATAATCTGCTTAACCCACTAACTAGCTAAGCAATATCAAGTGCTTGGCTCGAGGATACCCTTTTAATATTGGAACAACTTTATACGTCCGTCCACAACGCTATCACTGTTATAAAACTGCATTTATAGCTTTTAAAATCTTTTTCTTTCATAAATGACAGCATGTGATGTAATTCTATCATCATTTGCTCATTACAGCTACATGTGGAGTAACTTTGCCAGCGGGCATTGGAGCCGTAATAGGAGCCTTCGCGATACATCGGTCTAAAGCCGCATGGGGCCCCAGACCTGATGAGTTTGACCCAGACAGGTTCCTGCCCGAACGATCACGCAGCAGACACCCTGCCGCCTTCCTGCCGTTCAGCTATGGCTCCAGAAACTGTATCGGTACTAAATATTAATTTACATATTATCTTACATAAAGCAAGCCCTCAGCTGCGCATTCTGTTCCTACGTCAAACTAAGTGAAGGTAACTCTCAAATCAATATTATCACAACAACATCATTGGGCTCACGGGTGCATCTGTACATGCAACGATACAGTGGTCGTGGACTATACAAAGTCGTGTCATGACATTGACAAAACAATGTTTTCATCAAAAACGTCAGCAAAAGTAGGAGTTTTGACCTTCAATATGGAGTTTGAAAGAACAATTGTACTCATATAGATAGGCGCATGCGTGTTTACAATGGTAGGTTCACAAAGTAATTTATTCCCCTCTGCCTACATCCTTATAGTTATAACTAATATGGAGATATTGAAGGTCAACATTTCAACTTTTACTGATGTTTTTGGGAACCTTCTGGTTACAAAAAATTATAACAATGCAGCAATGACGGGGAGTACAATTGACTACACACAGTTCTATATTATATACAAACGGCCAAACCCAATAACCTAAGACAGATCGCTACTGATGATAGACAGTACAATTCTATCTGTCCCTGTCAAACAAAAAGCTGTCAACACGTTATAGGGTCGCAAACTTTAGCTTTATTGGGACGTTAAAACCAGAGATTGATAGGTTTATCTAACACCAGTACGCCAAAATTGGAGATAGATACGTTATTGGGTTCGGCCGTATGTAGGTAGGGAGCTCTAGTTACCAACGCGATCCTCACCTGCATTTATGGAGAAACTATTCTTTAAAATTGATTCGGTGTAATATTGTCGTTTTCAAATATCTCTATGACTTTTCCCGTCAATCATGTCTTGTCGGCAGTCGGCTTCCAAGCTAACTGGAAGCAGCTGAATACCAGTATATTTTACATGTAGCGACTGTATTTTTTTTATTTTTGGGTGGGAAATCACCAAATGACTTTTCCCGCTCTGGGTGGAGCGGGAGGGCGTGTCAGACTTTTACTGACTAAAACCCACCCGTGTTCCTTCAGTTGCCTGTGCCAGGGCCACGATTTTCTCTTTAGAATAACCCGACCCTGAGGCGTTGGCCCTATTGGACCCCGTCACTTTGTGCTGACATCTCTTTGAGGCGCGCGTGGAACACAACGCGCCGTCGACCCGGGCCTGGTCCTTACCCGACGGCGAGCTACCCGTTGCTCGCCGTCCGCAAGCCCGCGCCTACGGTGGCCGGGAATCTGCAGGCGACTCCCGACGCCCAGGGCGTCTCCTGCGGCGGCTAGTGGGGGCGTGAGGGCGCAAGGCTCTCTCCTTCACGCGCTCCACCTCCTCCTTATGTTGCGACTGCCTGACGGCTACAACCCAGTTACTGGAAAACACGACTCCTAGAGCCTGACACGATAAAATATTTTTGTAATATTTTTCAGGACGAAACTTCGGCATGCTTATAATGAAGAGTATACTATCAAGCGTGGTGCGATCATTCAAAATAGAAGCCGATGACATCGGTCCCCTTAAAATAGAAATGCTACTGTTTCCAATTAATGGACATCAAGTGAAAATCTCAAGAAGAACTTCTTAGGTTAAGTAGGTATCTAACCACATTAGCAATAAAACTATTTACCGAGAAAATATGTTTTACTTATTTTTAACTTCGCAAACAAAACATAATTGTGAAAGAAGCGAAACCTAATTAACAAATTATATTCTTATAATTAATAGATTGTATATTTCTTATTTGGTAAACAATGTGATTTATCTCCTACTGCGGGGTGATGATTGGGCGAAAACTCGTGGATTTCGTAGCGTGTTTATATTCCGAATAAGACGTCTTAGGGGAAAAATATAATAATTACATAACACAATTTAAGTATTATATCATTAGTACTGCGTTTTATGTAGCACGAGGCATTATATACTCGGTCGTTGTTGGTGTTGTCACTACATCTGGATTTGGTGTTTGCTCTTTCTTTGGCGCTGCTTCTGGATAGCTCTCGTCACTAGTACTGTTTTCTGGCGGTAGAGTTAGCAACACAGGTGTCGGAGGGGGTTCTCGAGCGAATTCCATTAGACCGCCGTCATCACTGCCGATAACGTCGCGAGAGTCATCCACCCCACAGGTTAGGAACTTTGAGTACTTGCTCAAGTCCAAGAAGCCTACTCCACACGGCCGATCCACGAGACGAGAAATCATCATTCCTCGTGCAAAGCCGGAACAAACGATTACGGAGCCTACGTCGTCCTAAAAATAGAATGCTGTTTAACTATGTACCTATTCAGAAGACTTTAAATCTTTAAATGAAGATTTTAAATCATCAACATTTAATCGTTGGCAGACACACAGCACACACAAGCACAGAACAGGTGCCCTGAGTCAGTCGCGGTAGGTCACGAAGGAACTGGACAAATTCCGCCAAAACTGGTATTAGGAACCGCGCGATCTCGAAACAAAGGAGTCAAGGGAGGCCTTTGCCCAGGGGTGGGACTGCAGTAGCCGAGGATCCAGTTGAATAGCGTGCGATTGGAGAGGCATATAGGTCCGGACTCCAGCAGTGGTCTGCATAGGCTAATAATGATCATTAGGAATGTAGGCTTTTTCGATTGCAGATTTCGTTATTTTACACGTCAACCGGTACTAAACACACGTTTTTGGTACTATTCTTGTGTAAGTATTAACGTAGGTATTTTCATGGTCGAGTCGTTGGCGCATGTCGCGTAGTTACTCGTATTATATTATTTGCATTGTAGGTACTACATTGAACATTGGACAATATGCTATTTATTTGTCCAAACGATGAACACAAACACGCGACGGTGCACCGACATACTAACCTACTCATAAAAGTAATAATATAATAATATTCCTTATGTTTATGAAGTATGTAGTAATGTACTTACAGGACACAAAGCTCCGAATCTCTCCGACTGAAAAAGTATTGACACATTATCTACAAGTTTTTTTTTTTTAGATAGGTACCCGATCGCTGTGCAAAGTGAGCTGTCATGCTATTGACAGCTCACGTCACAGTTTTCACAGTGACATTTTTCAGGTTATATCGGCTGTTGTTAGTTAATAAGGGTCAAAATCTCATTAGAAAACTCAAGGGTATTTGTAGGTCCCTCTATGGTTTGTTCGTTGTTGTTGTTTGTTGCTCTAAGATTCATGAACACACAAGCTGAGACCATATTTGATTAAATTGTAACATAACATCACGCCTGTAATCCCAGAAGGGTTAGGCAGAGGTGTACCTATAGTACACCCACATTTACGTACGCCAGTTATGTTTAAGTTTCATGTAATAGGGGGTGAGCCAATTGCCATAAACCGTGCACAAATCCAGACTCCGGGCTGCTACTGAGAAATTCTACATAGAAAATCCAATAACACTTTCTCCGACCTGGAAATCGAACCCAGGGCCTCATGCTCAGCAGTAGCTCTTACGACAACTAGACCAACGAGGGAGTCGTTTTATTTAATTGTATTAACAAAAATTAGCGCTTGCCTCTTATTACGTTAGGAGTTGAGACGGCCATCGTGTGGATGTAGTCTTTAGAAGCCTTTCAAATCCTATGTCTGTGCTGCGTCCGCGCATCATACTTTCATCCTAAACACCTCCCTAACACTCGCAGACTTTATGGGGCCGCCACAAACACAAACTGTTCATGAATTTAAATGTTAGTGAGTTATTTTTATTTTTAAAGTTAGTTATCTAATTAAACTAATAAAATTAGCAACATTACCCGGCACTGTGATTGCTGGATGCATAGAAATTTTTCCTGATAGTTAAACATCGCCAAACATTTGCTTTTGGGTAGTATGACGACGTCCATGCGCTGGAGTTCAATCAACAGCGGGATTAAGAAGCCCTGGAGATGATTATTATTAAGAGAACATATCTAACTACTCTTGAACTTTCAAAATTTGACAAGATTAATTATTGAATTAGGGCTACAACAAAATATTGTAAATACCCAGTAATTTAGCTCTCACACAGACTTTCAATGTATTATCATCATCATCATCATAATTTCAGCCGAAAGACGTCCACTGCTGGACAAAGGCCTCCCTCAAGCATCGCCACTTCGACCGGTTCTGTGCTTCTCGCAACCAGCGGATTCCTGCGGCCTACACAAGTTCATCGATCCACGTTTGGGCAGGCCATCCAAAGCTACGACTTCTGGTACGCGGTTGCCACACCAGAACCTTTCGGCCCCAGCGATGTGCCCTGCCCACTGCCACTCAAGTGGGGCAATTCTTCGGGCTATGTCGGCTACCTTGGCAATCCTGTGGATCTCTTAACTTGTGAGTCGATCACTTAGGGAAACTCCAAGCATAGCCCTCTCCATTGCCATTTGGGTGACTTTTCGCCTTCTAATAAGGCCAATTGTGAGCAACCACGTTTCAGTGCCATAGGACATCACT
This sequence comes from Dasypolia templi, assembly GCA_963555695.1. Taxonomy (NCBI): domain Eukaryota; kingdom Metazoa; phylum Arthropoda; class Insecta; order Lepidoptera; family Noctuidae; genus Dasypolia; species Dasypolia templi. The sequence continues at coordinate 10,562,615 of OY743157.1, forward strand.
GGCAACACGCACTGGTGATACTGCGGTATGTGGGACGAGAAGATATTGTGTAGCTTAATAATAATAATAATACACATACAAGTACCTAAGTAAAATCCCAAGGTTTGCTTCTCCTGCTTTAGGTACCTACCTACCTACTTACTTAGTTTTGGGACATCGGCACTGCCGAAATTGTGTAACACATTTTCGTAAACGATTACGACTAATCTGTTGTATTTTGAAAGTTCAACAACATCCATTGCGTTATTTACATTATTGAGCAGATTTTTTTATTGAACCTATGAAGCGATTCAGATTCCGATTGATTGTGTATTACGAAATTAAGGTAAGGATTTAGAAATAATTGAGTTCGCATGAATCGAATCATGGAGTACAGTCCACGAGGCCTAAGCTGAGCTTTGCATTTGTCTGAGTGAAAACCAATCGCACCAGTGTAATCGCGCGAGGGACGCACAGTGTCTCAGGCCGATTGCCCGATTGGCCGATAGCCAAGCAAAGGACGCGTCGCTATGTGCACTCACACAAATGCAAAGCTCAGCTTATGTCTCGCGGACTGTACCGTACTGCATATCTGTTGGTGGGATTTAAGGAAAAAAACTAATCAAAGCACAATAAAACTTACATTCCTCCTACTGCCCCAACCAAAATACTTGCAAGAAGTGTCCGTGTACACACTTTCGTCTTTCGGAGCAGAAATGCCATAACGTACACGATTCATTATGAACTCGGCGCCATTCTCGTGATTATGGAAAGAGAATTGCTGGCTTAGAACAAGCAACGCCAAATTGTCTGTCAAACAATCTGTCCATCGCAGTGAACTGTTGTAACCTACGATAAATTAGAAGTATTATAGCTAAGTTCGATTCCTGGCTTCAAGATATCTAAAACAAAAACTGCAGTTTGCTCTTCTCATGCTATCGGATTTCACACTAGAATAGAGCAATCTCAAAATCTCGCTTTTCCCCCATCACCTCCAGACTCCAGGCAGTCCAGGCTCTAACCAACTTTCGGTTCATTTTTCTTGTCTTACATGGTATAAACCGACTTCAAAAAAAGGAGGAGGTATGTAGGTACACCGGTTTATCCGTGATTGCTGAGCCGGGTAATTCACAGAAATAGAAACGTGATTCTTTGAATTCTTTCATTTGGTAGAGCTAGCCAGCGCGGTGGTGGTGCCATTAACATTTTACTAATTTTGCTTGAGCAGTTTTGGAGTTAGCTTCAATAATACCCATTTAATTCACTTTGTTTATGTTGATAAATGATGATGTTTTATTTTCATTTTTCCCTGTTATCTAAATAGCAATTAGTGATAAACGAATGGACATTAATAGCAAATAGTGATATACGAAAGGACTTTAACCTAAATTACTTAATTTTGTAAGACAGCGGCAAAACACTAAAATACGAAATCAAAGACACCGACTTCCGAAATGAGTTATTCTTCATTTTTTTTGCATGTTTTTTAACTCTTTCTAGTTATGGTAAGCACGGGAAATGGCGTTCAGTTTTAGAAATATCGCTGTTTTTTTATAGATATATTTAAAATTAGAAAAGTTTTACTATTAAGTAATCAACATTTTAATAGAAAAAACATTGAACTTTTACTCATTATTTATTAGTAGGATAAATTATTATAAAACCGGTTTAGCGCCATTGCTCCTGACTATGGGTAATGCCGCTCAAGAAAAGGGGTAATAGTAAAGCTATTTTATTTCCTTGCTGTTGACTAAAACCGGCTTACGACCTAGTCTTGAGCCTTATGTTCTCATTCTTTAGTCGATCTCTTTTAAATAACGTAGAGAATGGGAAGTTATGTGTTTTTTCCCCTTGTATTTTGGACACTCCCATTCATCAATCTTCTTGTTTCCATCTTTTTTAAAGTTCACTACGCAGTTGGTTTTTGTTTTTAAATGTTTTTTTAACTCTATTTTTTTATTATTATTTACTAGCTGCTCGCCGCGGTTTCACCCGCATAAATCTTGATTCCGAGGGAGTATCGGGATAAAAGTACTCTATGTGTTAATCCAGGTTATAAACTATCTGTGTGCCAAATTTTAACCAAATCCGTTCCGTAGTTTTTGCGTGAAAAAGTAACAAACATCCATCCAAACGCGCAAACTTTCGCGTTTATAATATTAGTAGGATTTATTCAGTTATTTTTCTCTCACTGCTGCACTGTATAAGTATGTAAGTAACGCTTTAGGTCTTTCAAAGCAGTAACTTTCTGGGTTTGTCAGTCAATTTTAAGATTTTTATAAATTTATTTTTTATTAACCAACTAGTGTTCTTACATTTCCATACAACTGAAGTACAAATAACCTACGTTACTCTAAGATTATTGTTAAAAGGGAAGTTCAGTGATTTTATTATTGACTCTAGTATCGAATTATATAAACGTTTTTTTTGGCGAAACCTAAATAAATACCTGAAGAAAAGTTCGCTGTTGGATTTTCAACTTTCGGCGCTGAGCCGAGAGTTGAATCAAACTCGCACACGAAGGGTTCCGTACCTCCAACGAATATTTAACACATTTTTTTAATACTTTAGTGCAAAAAAAGCGGTAAGTACGAGTCGGACTCGCCCATGAAGGGTTCCGTAGCAGCAAGAGTTGAATGAATGAAAGGTAAATTGCGGTTTACGATTTACAATGCATGGGTAAAAAATGTTAAACTCGCGTCAGGACACGTGACCTGATCGAAAATTCGTAAGACGAAAACTTCTTTAGCGGCGTTGTAATTTTTTTTGTAATGGGTAAATAATGTTAAACTCGCGTCAGGACACGTGACCTGATCGAAAATTCGTAAGACGGATGATTGTTTATTTTTGATTTTTATTGATTGATTTTTCTGAGAGATAAACTTTTTAATGCGCAAAAAAGAAATATTGTATTCTACTACATAAATGATAGTACTTTAATACTGATAATTAAAGCAATTCGTGCAAAATTATTCCCTAACCATTCCAAGATATCAAAAATGCACAACGTTAATATTCAAGTTTTCACTTCTGCCGGCACTCCCGGAGTGCTACCCCAAGTTTTTTCATTTGTCTTTGTTAGCATGGCTATGGGTTGAATAAAAAATATGATGTGTGTGTATTTTCCAAATGTTGGCACCATGCTGAAACTACATTTTCCAATTTAACAGCATACTGCTGATAATTGGTTGACTTGGATAATTGGATTTATCTAATTTCGAAGCCTAGCGACCTATGTAAAAATGAAACCAAATAAACAACAAGAGGTTCTCGGGGATTCCCAATCCATTTGCATAAAATTATAAGGCATAATGTAACTCCATAAAAACGAAAGACTTTATTTCGTCAGTCAAAATACCGATTTTCATAATTCCGAATGGTTCAAAATTCCTATTTTAAATGTTTTGTATGTTGTAACTCCGATTTATCATTCATCCTTTATAAATTCCAAAATTACAATATTCCTAACGTTTATAATCGCTGTTCTCAAAATACCGAGTTTCAATAGATCGAATAACAAAAAGGCCGACTTAATGATAATTGGAAACATGAAAAATACGAATTCCGATTATTAAAGTACCGATTAATTACAATTCCGATATAACAACGCCTTGTAAAACTGAATAGCAAGACAAATAAACACATAATTGCTCGCCAGAGAGAAGTTTAATATGATGTTTAGTATTATTAAGAAGTAGAATTAATTATTCGAGGGGATCTGGCATTTGGCGGCCGAAGCACGCTCACTTCGCTCGCTCGCATTTGCGCTCCAATGGTCACAGTTCTAACCTAACCTCACCCAAATAATTCACCTACAATAGAGGGGATCTGGCACTCGGCGGCCGCTACAACGGCATGCTCACTTCGCTCGCTCGCCTTCGCGCTTGAATCGTCACAGTTCTAACTTTTTTTTTTTTGTTCCCGGGGTGGAAAATCCTCATGGATGTCCTCCGCCCTGGGGCTGGCGGAGGGGTCTGTCAGACTCTTACTGACTAAAAACCACCTCGGTGTTCCATCTCACACCTACGCCGGGGTCGTGGGAACACATAATTCTTCCGCGACCCCGGCTGGTCCCGCTTGCGTGGGCCCCGTCTCGGGCGGGGGGAGTGAGGTGTACTCCCCCCGCAACGTCTGTGAGCGGCGCACGCGGAACACTACGCGCGCCGCCTTCTCGGGTCCTGATGTTGGGGGGCGACGGATGTCCCCGAATCCGTCGCCCCTGGACCCATTTTGGGGGGCCGGAAGAGGGCGTTGTCCGCCCTCCTCCGAGGCCCGGTGCGTCTGCTGCGGGCCGGGTCGAGAGTCGAAATCTCTCTCTCCCTTTCCGCAGCCTCCTTCTGCGAGATGACCATTTCGCAAAAGGAGACCACTGCGTCCCAGGACTCTGCGCCGCCGACCATCGCGTTCACGACGGCCGGCAGCGACAGGTCGTTGCCTACTTCGGTGATGAGGGTACGGCGCGGCTCCTCCCAAGCGGCACACTCTGCCAGCGTGTGCCACGCCGTGTCCTCCCGACAGTCGACGCAGTGGTGACACCGGGCGTCCGGCTCCCTATTTATGCGACACAGGTACTTCCCGAAGTAACCATGCCCCGAGAGCACCTGCGTCGCCCGAAACGTCAGGGAGTCGTGCCTTCTCCCGAGCCAGCGGTCGAGCACTGGCCGGATCGTCTCGATGGTGCTGAGGCCGGCGGTAGGGCGTGACAGCCGCACCCGCCATTCCGCCTCGCGGAGCTGCAACCGACGCTGCTCAATATGTTGCTGCATCGGTCGCTCGCCCCGCTCCCGCCCTGCCTCGCGCCACCGGTACAGTGACGCGAGCACTTTCGCCTCCAGGTCCCAGGGCGGTGATCCGGCCAGCGCACAACCCGCCTCGAAGGAGATCGTGCGATACCCCCGAAGTCACAGTTCTAACCTAATCTAACCCAAAAGATAGGTATATAATACGCAGGTAACGTAACCGACGCAGGTATATATTATTTAAGGAGAAGAAGAAAGCACAAATATGCGCAACTGAATATTATAATAATTGAATCAGAATCCTAATTTTTGCAGTTTATTAGAAGTATTGAAAATCGGAAAGTCGTTTTTCGGACCGAGAACCCATCGAGCATTTGATTTTTCCAACGTATGAAAATCGGAAAACAAATAAATCGTATTTACGACTTCGGTAAAATAAATGACATGGCCGGATTCTGCCCGCAGAAGCCATTCAGAATACATAAATGTACAGTAATTATTATTATATGAAAATTACTTTTTAAATTTTACTGAAATAAATCGCAACAATTACATTTCTTTAGAATGGCGACAAAAATGCCAATAAAAATATGTGTGGTAATTGATTTTGTTCGGTTTTTATTTCGACATAATTTGCAAATCAACACAACTGCGTTTGCATTTGGATACACGCATATCACAAGCACTACATCTGTTGTACGCCTGAAGATAAGATTAAACCACCACAACTGCCGGAACCGTAAGGCTAAGGTAAAAAACCTATAAAAATCAAAGATTTCACGATTATCACAGTCACCATTTTTCGAGCTACCGTGCGTCATAATGCCGATCACGTTACGTATTATGAATCGACAATATATTCAAGAGTGTGTATCTGAACATCCTAGTTATTTTGACGTTTCTGAACTGCGTGCGCTCCCGCTGTTCTGTCGATCCATGTATATGTCTGTCACCTGTCACTCTGTGTCTTAATCTTCTCACGACCGACAGAGTAACAATAACACAACACAGTAAGTGTTGTGCAGCAAGCAGCCTTTGGTTTCTCGGAAGAAAGTACATAGCACATAGTCCTGAGATATCCAATAGTGAATATTGGTTGTGGATGTCCGTTATGGGAAGGCGTCACTCAGTGTGATACCACGCCCTTGATGAAAATATTTCATCAATCGATATTTTCTTCTCGTGGAATACCCACAATCAGGTAAGTGTGTGATGTTGAACTTATATTTTTAGTCAACTGTGTTGCCCTAGCTGCTGTTAATTGTTATTGTATTGTTCCCATGATGAAGCAAATTCCTCATAATTAATAAGTATGGGTGAAGTCTCACTAAGCATATAGCTACAACTATTTGCGTGTGTGCATAGTGTGACCATTCTATTTAAAATAGTATTGGGATGCCAACACACAAACAGTCAGCCGTAAACTATACGCCGAGTGAGATTGCGCCCTAATAATTACCAGTTATTACCCCGCGCGACTCTGGTGGGGTGTCACATACCCCAGCAATTGTTTTTTATAGATGTATGTCGTTATTATTACAAGTTACGTTCTAGAGGCATCGTGTATCTAGAGGTGAGGAAGTGCGGGGAGGGATAGTGGCGTGATCTCAGTGTTGCGCCGGCCGGCATTGGAGATACATGCGCTATAACGTACGTGGGGTAAGTGACACCCCGCCAGACAGTTCGTGTTTGTATTTTATATTAAAATTATTTGGTGTTTATTATATTATTTCTTACTTTTTTTAGGTTTTTGTATAACATGGGTGAGAACGGTGAGGAAAGAAGACTACGGTGTATGTTACACGAAGTTTTAGAGAAGAGTTCCGATGAATCGTGCTCGGAAGTCTCTGATCATTGCAGCGAGCATGTTCTGGACTCTGATACGGAACAAGAGCTAATTGATGAGATCATAGAAAGTGTTAGTGATTCAGACGATAATATCCCTCTTTCAACTTTGAGGGCAACTCGCTCATCTGCTCAACATCATGCATCTTTTTACAAATCAAAGGATGGTCAAAAATGGTTGAAGCAAACACCGCGTACGAATATACGAACTCGGTCTGAAACTATAAATTATCATCGTCCTGTAGTCAAAGGATTATCAAAAGAAGCGAAATCTGAACCGGAATGTTGGAATATTTTCTTCACCGATGAAATGAAGAGTGCTTTATTGGAACATACTAACGAAGAAATTTTGAGACTACAGGTAAATTGCAAAGATCCCAGAAACCTATACTATATGAAACAAACGACATCTACTGAACTTGATGCACTTATTGGCTTGCTGTACATCGCTGGTCTGAATAGATCAAGCCGACAAAGTCTAAGAGATTTATGGAGAACTGACGGAACAGGAGTCGAAATATTTCGAACGACAATGTCACTAAAACGATTTTACTTTTTGCAAAGTTGTATTCGCTTTGACGACAAGTCTTCCAGGAAAGACAGTCGACAATTTGACTCATATCAGATCACTCTTTGATCAATTTGTCCACTGCTGTCAAGGAGCTTATATACCACATGAATATATGACAATTGATGAGATGCTGTTAGCGTTTAGAGGACGCTGCCCATTCAGAGTATATATCTCTAGCAAACCAGCAAAGTATGCTATCAAAATTCTAGCACTCGTTGATGCTAAAAGTTACTACATTTTCAATTTAGAAGTTTATGCAGGTAAGCAGCCTGCAGGGCCGTTTGCTGTAAACAACAGTGTTTTTTCTATAGTGGAAAGACTAATTTCACCCATATCTAAGTCCAACCGAAACTTGACTTTTGACAATTGATTTACCAGTTACGAATTGATGATGCATCTACTGACTGAGCATCGGCTGACTTCTACTGGAACAGTTCGCAAAAATAAAAGATGCATTCCACCTGCGTTTTTGAAGACGGGAAAAGAGCCAGGAAATGTTTGGTTTCCAGAAGGATATTTCTTTGGTCTCATATACTCAAAAAAATAATAAAATTGTTATTGCAATGTCTAACCTACACCACGATGACAAGATCGATGAAAGCACTGGAGATAAGAAAAAGCCGGAAATTATTACATTTTATAACTCGACTAAATGTGGAGTAGACATTGTCGACGACATGAGCGCCACATATGATGTGTCCCGTAACAGCAAGCGCTGGCCAATGACGATATTTTATGGAATTCTCAACATGGCTGGTATCAACGCATACATAATTTTTCAAGAAAATAGAAGCGTAAAAATTCAACGAACAGAATTTCTACGTAATTTAGGACTAAACCTAGTGCATACGCAATTTGCTTCAGCGGGCAGATCAAAAAAATATTCCCGTACATATTCGTCAGGCGATAGCTTCTCAAATAAATGAGCCATTGTGCCCAGAATGCTCCGGGACGTTATGTTCGTTGTGCCGATTGTACGCGGGGCAAAGATCGTAAAACAAAACACGTATGTGCAAGCTGTGGAAAGGCGATTTGTCTATGTATAAAAACGATTAAAATATATTGATAAAAAACATTTCTTCATTTTAACCAACTTAAAAGATTCCTAAAAATAAAAATAAAAATCATTTTTTAAATATTGATAACAATAATTAATCTACAGTGTCTTTTGTTTTCGGGCATGTCATACCCCGCCAGACACTTGATGTAACATTTCGTCACCAGAGTCTCGCCGGGTTAATACTATTATACACGTTCGTATGTGTTTCCAGTTACTCCCTTTGTCATCCATTGTCTTATCATTCGTCTTACAAATATACAATTTTTTTTTTGACTTGGGTCAGTAAGGTCAACCCAAAAAAAATTGAAGTTATACAAGTAAAACAATTTTTATAAAACGATTTTTTTTTTACATTTAACTTAACTGGCGTTTAACCACAGGCTACAGGATACTAACCAAAATGTCAAACATTCTTACAGGATCGGAACACAAATCTGCAAGCATGTCATCCATGCGATGCGGATAATCGGCACTTCGTACTAAATATACACAGATAGGTTGAAGAAATGAACCTAGATTGCCTGAACCACCTCCACTCCCACCACTTGCTAATCCAACGGTCTCTCATGAACCACCACCTCCACAAGCTGATAATCCTGCTGAAGCACGAAGGATTGACCAAATGAATTTTCTGCCTAGTTACATCGCTAGACATTTCGTACCCTTGTTAAGGTAATGTTGCTAAAAGAACGCAATTATTACGTTCCCATCAGTTACCGAATAATGCGTGATTAATTTATTTGCTAATGAGTGGCATTTATTACCTGAGGGCGCAAATTTCTCATCTTATTTTACTGTTCAGCAGTCAGAGGATTTATTATGATTTCTATAAAGAGATCCAGTGAGTTTTGACTTTAATCATAAATGGATGCAATAATGTTTTTCATAAAATGTCTCTTAAACAAGTGGAAGTAGATCACTTTTATAAGCAAATGTATAGTACCTGCTTAATTAGATACCCAAGTAAATCAAAGTTCAAGTGCTATTTATTTTAGTGTTTTATTTATTTAAGTGCTATTTATTAACCAACTGTATTTTTTTTTGCAAAGCCGCAATATCGATAAATATCTAGACTACAAGCTCTCCGCTAGCGCGGCCTGCTTATGACGACGTTTGAAAGGTCTAGACCTATTACTAATTCAAGATGAAATTGAAAATTTACGCCACCTCGAAATAGGAGGTTCAGTAACGGTTACATCGTCATTTCCCAAATCAAAGTAATACATTTTTGAATTTGGCGCACCTTTATGATGAATAAATTTTAGTCCGTATTTTGTAGATTTTTGACTTATTTAAAATGTATGGAACACCGACATAGAGAGTACATACATTTTCATAGAATTAGAAATTCATTGATATCGGTGTGAATGAACACACACTGTCGACGACAATGTCGTCAATAGATATTATCCATTGACGATCTTGTATTTTTTCGTCTATAAAACTCGGAATTGTTGATTATTGCTATTCAAAACGTTTAGGCACTTTTTTTGTATCCTGTTTCTAGTATCTCGCGAGTTTAAGTTTTCTGATCAGAAAACTTAAACTATTGTAAAGACATACCTGTTAGCTTTATTATGACGACCTGTATGCCAATGTACATGAATATTTTTAGTTAGGGCACAGCTCTAATGAAATTCCGACCGTGTCCTTTCGTTTTTTTAATAATTGACATTATAATTCATAGGTATTATGAAGTTCAGACTTTTGAAAATCAGAACATCGAAATTCGGAATAAAATATTTCGGAGTATTTGGGTGTTCCCTATAACAAAGCTCATAATTGTTTATCCTAATTATATCTACGAATAACATTAATAACGCATACATTTTTAAGCATAATTACAATAATCATAATAGTAGGTACACATAAAATTACATCACGCCTGTAATCCCAGAAAGGTTAGGCAGAGATGTACCTATAGTATACTGACCCCGCCATCCCATTCAAACCTAACCTGTTTGGAGTCGGGGTGCCCCAAAACAGAGCTCGCTACGCTCACTCTTGCAGTCAGTAGAACTTTTGCATGAAAATTCAAAATAAATACGTAAAAATAAGGTATTTTTACGTATTAATTTTGAACATAATGTTTCCATTATTCCTATTACATTTATGCCTTCATGCTATTATGCTAATAGTCACTGCGCCTAGTAATATCATGCGAATTAAAATTATACCAAAACCAATTAGCCCACAAGATAATTATGTCAACATAAACTATATGCATAAAACAATTATGGCTAAGTCGGTATTATCCCAAAACAATATATACCTAAATAGTTGTACAAAAGAATATTAGGAAAAAAAAGCGACAAAAAGGGATCCCGTTCTCGGAACAATGGGGTCCCGGATCTATGGAAGGTATACGAGGTGCCGAAGCCAACTCACAGAGGTCCGTTAGACGTTTTTAATTAAATGAGGTGTTTGGTGCAGGATACGGAAACAAACATGGTTTGGGTGGCTAAAGTGAACTGGTTATCTAAAAATATGGGAAGACCCCTGCCTGTCCAATGTTTTATATAAATTACACAGATAAGATGGCAGGAGGTGACTTGCACACTCAATAATGGGCCCTCGAAAACGGTCGCTAGCACATAGTGTCGTAGCGACGAGGGAGAAACATGTACTGATGTACTTTTGAGGAGTGGCGAAGTATTCCACGACTATCAGGACAATCCGGAAGTACGGTAAAGATCCCTATCCCAGCATCTTACTGGAATACTTCCTTCCTCGGAGCACGTTTGCTCTCGCGAATCTCCACTTAAGCCAGCCAATAAAGCCAAGAAAGAGGTGGAAGCTCTGTTACTCGTCATTGTTCACTCCAGGCGGCCAATAAAAGTAAGCCAGAGGTGAAGAACAAGATTTCTCCAGGGTGATAGGGCCCGTGGTGTTGCTACTGCCCAACAGCTCACCACATGCTGCCCAGTGGGTTTCGGTATCTCTTTTGGTCTCGCTCCTCACCCTAGACCTTTTTCGGCAAAACAGACCTAGAGGCCAGGGGCGCGCAAGCCCCACTATGATTGTTTTTAACTCATATTGTTTTAAATTAATTTTATTTGCCCATTTGGGTAATTTGATGCCAATAACTGGCAAAAATTGTGCCCACAAATGGTGGTGGGTTAATTTTTTATTGAAGTTTAAATGCTATTTCATTAGCTGCAAAATCCGAAAAAACTATTAAAAATATTAAGTGCAGATAATTGGGTATGTTTCGGTGTTGCCTACCTTAAGAATCATAAAAATCGACCCACGTGTTTGGAACAAACATACATTAATTTAGGCTGGTTTACACATTTCCCTCCTTTGCGTCGCGCAGTCGTGTAAAACCTTCTCAAAAATGTACGTAATTTAGAGGTATTTTTTTACAGATTGGGACTAAGATTAGGATGGGAACGTTCTTAAAAATATGGGTATTGCCCCTCTGGTCCCTTTACCTACTTGCAAATACTTCATACCTTTATGAACACAAAGATGGTTCACCAGTCTTGAGGTGCCAGCGTTTTCCACAAATTTGTGTGTGCCAGCCACCACATTGAACTTATATCTCTCACCATGCACACAACTGGCTGGTGTGAGTACCACGTGAGCTTCTATCATAACGCCCATGCAAAACATCATCGCGTGTGACAAATAATGGACCTGAGAACAAAAAATCATCGTCAGGTTTTTGGAACCATGGGCCTTCACCGCTGAACATGGATGACCACGATCTCGTAATACTTAGACTGTTTTTTTGGTTTAGTCCATTATATTCTGATGGGGGATTTACACTAGGTTTATGTTTATTTTTGCCGTGCGGCTGGTCGCTTACCAAATAATGTTATAAAACTATTAGTTGATAAAATACAAAAAAAAAACCTAAGATCTCAAAGGAACCTAAGATCTCACTAGATTTGTAGTACCCACTTATATTAACTATATGGACAAAGATGTAGTAAATGCTTATTCCTAACATGTTTAATGGCATACAACTCGATTTAGAAAGAAACTGTACAAGAAAAATGTATTTTAAAAATAAACTGGAGAAGTTTCTTTTTAACACCTTTTGTCAAAACCTCATAAATGGAGATACTACGCCGCGCCGGCGTGAATTGAAATGCTAAGCAGTTTAAAATGTTATTAGCATTACGTAATACTCGTAGTCAGCGTGTGTGCTGCTGTAAAATATTTGTGTTTAGTTGTAGGTAATGTTTGAAGGTAAATGTATTCTTGTTAATGGAAAAGTACCCGAACATAAAATGTTCTATGGAAGCTACATCTGCCAACATCAACATCTACTTTGCAGTTTGGCTGTTTTTTTTGTATTTTTTTTTCAAAATTGCCTCTCAAGCCGAATCGCCACCACATTTAAACAAGTCGATAAAAATCGTAGGTGACTAGTTCATTTTATATCAAAATGTCGAAATTCGTGCGCCGGGCAATCGCCTGCGACGGAGTATTTTCACGGTCGATTTTAGTCACCCGCTTGCGAGCTGTCGCAAGTCGTAGTCATCTGAGTTTATCGCTCATGAGAAAAACATTTGGATTATGTTGTTATTCCTTTATAAACAAACAAACGGGATAACAATTAAGATTTTTTGACCTTATGACATTACGTAAACACATTACACACATTTGATAAAACAAAAAAACATCGAAACTATTTTGTATAAAACAACCGGTCTGACTCGCCGCATTAGATATTTCACATTTAAAATAATTTAACTCAAATCTCACAAAATAGAAGAGGGTATAGTGTAGTAGTAGTGTAATATTGCTATTTTGTCGTTATAATACGTAACCTAAAATCGAGGCTGCACAGCAACAGGCAACAGTTTTCATGACTGTAAAACCACGACCGTTTTCATGACTGCCAAAATGCGCAAACACAGATGCACTCTCTCTAGCCTCACTTGCTTTAGTCCATTGGGACGGCAATCCGACAGGACCGCAGAGAGATTAGGCGCAGGCAAGACCGAGCTGCTTTACTTGGAATTCAGGAATTCTTGACAGACCCAATAGCTTTTTTAGACCTGCGCCCGAATTGCGTAACACACTATCAATCACAATCTTAATCATTTTGAACGATATTGTTAATCCATTGCTTCAAATGTTTGAAAAATGTGTCTGCTCATCAACGTAAACAACGCAATGAATGTTGTTGAACTGTCAAAATGAGAGCCAATCCTCCTGTTAGTGTGTTACGCAAGTACAATATGCAACTGTGCGCAGATTTTGTAGGTCGGTGTGTACCGTGTGAGGATTATGGTAAGGATGTCATATATGGACTTGCTGAGAACTTCAAACCTTATGACTCACATTGTCGCTGTAGATCACGAGTTCGTAGATGCGATTGTTTCAAGTCAATTGGTAATTTACTATAAAATTTATGCGATCACCAAAATATGTTTCTAAGGTCGACGTGCCGTGAGGGATGAAAAAAAAACTAAGACTTACAACATATTGGGCTTCCGTGGATTCCGCTGGCTCGCCAAGAAATGTAGCAGCATTTTGAAAATCCATATCCACTGTAATAATTATTATATGATAAACTCGTTACAAGGATCATTGATCAAGGATAATTAATGTTAAAAAATCTATAAGTAGAGTATTTACGCAAAGTGGCAATGCCTCCGATTTGGCCTGCACCCATTTGTATGAACCTATTTATGTCAGCTGTTAAAGGAATAGATTCATACAGAGACCGTAACCGTCATCATTCTTGCAAACTGAAAAGGTTTTTTTATTATTAATGGTGTTTATTTTACTTGCAAGTAGGTAATCAAAACAAAAATTATTCGGGCGTTTCTGTTTTAATTAAATGAACTGAGTACCTGCCTACCTATACGCAAAGCATGCGAAAATATAATATGTATACCTAGCATGTAATAAAAACCTTCTTTCTACACGATCATTTCACTGCGGCGTAGCAGCGATACACGATGACGAAGCATTCAAGTCGTAGGTATAAATATAATAATGATTTAATTAATGTTGGTATTCCCAATATTCGCCAAACACAAATTGTGCTGGGATTGCTGGAAGATCTCACCCAGCTGTATTTTAAATAAAAATATTTTATTTCACATAAACCTACATGGGCATTTATGAAACGTCAGAAACTAGGTGCACGGTTCCAATTGGAGAAGAGCCGGCAAGAAACACCAGGGTACTAGTACGAGTAGACGTAGGCCACGGACGTATTTCAGCCAGCTAACTAGTCACAGAGCTCTGGTCCATCAATGGGCGGAGTTATTCATGACATTGAGGAAGGTTTATGAGTATAAATTGGCTGAAAATTTAAGATGTCGAAAAAAATCACACTGACTGGGAGCTTAACTGGCGTAACCCAATTACAGAGGCTGAAATTTGGCATACATTTAGTTTATTACTTGGATTAACACTTAAGTTACTTTTAATCCTGGGATAACGTTCGCGTGGGATATTTTCCGACATCCACGCGAGTGAAGCCGTGGGCAAACTCATTTTAGGTATCGTAAACTTAATGCATTTTCTTTTTTTCTCGGTAAGAAGACATTAAACAAATTAACTAGTTTAGCAAGGGCGCTATTTACATTGTCAGTAACCAGCAGCTGATGTTTGAGTTTAATGTCGTATGCAAACAACAGTATATCATGATTATCCTAGAGGTAAGGTAAGTCATTAATACAATTAAGAAACAAAAGTTGGCCAAGAATTGAGCCCTGGGGAACCACCATTCTTACTACAGATCCAGGTGATATTTTTCCGTTAACATCAACTCTCTGAATCCTATCACTTTAGTATGAAGTAAGAAGATCCAGAGAGGCGTTCCGGATTACGAAGTGGTGCAGTTTCCTGATTAATGTTTCATGAAGAACACAATCGAATGCCCTAAAGTAGGTGCTACAATATTTATAACAGACTTACTTATTAGACCTGTGGGGTAATTCTGTGGATGTTGCTAAAACATCCACAGAATTACCCCATAGATCTGCGGTCTTTTGAACATTGTGAAAGGTTTTAATTATATCTCTACAGGTGACTCAAAACTCCAAAACTCATAGCATTTATTTCAATTAAACCATTAACAGGCACTTTTGAATTGTTAAGGAGTCGGCCAGTCAGTAATATGAAGCTAGTTGCCCATTCCAAAGCGTAGTAAGTACCTATGGAGAAGAACGGGCAAGAAACTCCATGGACACTCTTTTAAATAATGTTGTTGTTACAAATGTATTAGTTACATCATTAATGTTGACACTATAGGTGAGAACGATGTACAAAAACCGTATACGTTAAAAGCGTCCAGAGTGCAGCAAAACATAATTAAACACAATCCAAATAAAACTTATTAAAATAAGCCGTGGCAGCTAAGAGATGACCAGTCCCAACTGACGGCGCCCGTTCACGAACATGACGCATGGATCAGCACCATTCAGCTCAACCATTTTGAAGGGAGCTAAATGATCCAACACACGCGCCACCGTCAGCGAGACATTTAACTGAGCATGACATACTATCAGCCGCCAGGGCACATTCAAGTCAATCTATGACATTACCGGGTAATGTCATAGATTGACTTGAATGTGGCTAAATAAAAAAATGTAAATGGTAAAATGGTAACGGGTAAATGGTAGCTCTATAGCACAAAGTAACTCTAGAGCAGTGGTGGCCCAGTGGTAAAGACCGCGACTTACGAGTTGTATGTCGTAGGCTCGACCCCAGAGAGGCGCCTTACTTTGTGTAAATTATTTTTTCGTCACCACTGCTCTCAAAACGATGAAGGAAAACATCGTGAGGAAACCGGCATGTCTTAGAACCAAAAATTCGAAGACATGTGACATCTACCAACCCGCACTAGGCGCGCGTGGTGGATTACGGCCCACTCCCTCTAACCGAGAGGATGCCTGTGTCCCAGCAGTGGGAACATAATAGGCTAAATATGCTAGCACAAAGTACTCACACCTGTGCAATGCATCTATATAATAAAAAGGAGATTGGAGTTAATATAATGCAAATATATTCTTACAATCTTCAGCAGCTCCAACAGTATTTCAATGTCAATTAATTAGTTGTGGTGTGGAGCAGGACCAGCATGAAGCCGTTTCGTCTCATTCAGTTGAAGTATTTGGGAAGGTATTTTATTGTAACATTTTAAACAATACCCCATGAAAGATGCTACTTTAGCCAGTCTGAAACCTGGTTGAACCCGGTTTCTAGTACTATAATTATGTCTTTCACCTCTTTTACTGTAACGGTGTAATTTTTTTTCTTACGGACATTATGTTTTCATAGATATATTGACAAGGTACCATCATGATGTTAATATCCTTAAACAATTCCCTTAGAAAATCACGCCTGCGGAGATTATATATGGCTCTGATGGCTCTTTTCTGCAGAATAAAAAAACATATTTGAAGTTCAATTCAGAATCACAAACTTTCAGTTTGATAACGTTTTCTTTATGTAAAGGCTCTGCAGCAGTGGGCGATGAGTTTAGAGATTTAGTAGTCGAAACGGGAATCTCTGTTAAGAATTTTTAAAAGTTTGGGGCGACTTGAGAATTTGATTGAATTATGTTGCCATCAATGCAAGGCTGTAGTCGCTACTTCCGTTGCATGACCTTCCCGTTTCGCTATTGAATGATAGTCCATGTTATTTTAATTACATTAATACCTACGATTTTAATCTTTGAACTCAAGTAACGTGACTTTGGCTATGCAACAAACTTTTTCAAATAATTTCTAACATATAAATTAAATTCAGCAGTGTTTATGCAAGTCCGTTCATCATACAACTCATCAAGTCGTTTTCTACTTTTATGTATACCAACAGTGGCCCAATACCTGAAGGAAGCCTTACTATTAACCGAAAATGTCTTTGGAGTGAAAGTTTTATCAAATTGTGTGTAATACATATTTAAAAAAGCATTATATTGATGATTAGAGTCATCAGTAGTTGACAAAAGTGCTAAATTACTCAAAAGTTTAGTTTTAAATATTTCCAAACGTTAAGTCGTTTTTGGGTTAACAGTGATCATTTTTTTTAAGTAAGTGAACAGATAGATAGTAAGGTAAGAAGATGAGGCATTTATGAATTTAAGTTTTTTGAGCTGGCGACTCGGAAAACTGGACTACAAGCGAAGCTACCTCGTATAGGTTCACTTTTCACACGTTCAACGCGGCGCAAGCTACTGACAGTTTCCGAGCGTCCGGGCGTTATGGCTGCTGCATATCCTGATATCCTGTACCTGAGTTTCCTGATGCGTTACGTGTCAGCCAAAAGTGTGGGCAACGTCCTCCTAAAACAATGACCGGTGTATTGCTTTGATTCCTGTAGGCAAATACACTAATAATAAAACACCGGTGGGAACTGTTTGTACCTTGTCAATATACAGGGTGTCCCAGAAGCATCTCTTCTAAAAAAAAACTATTTTTCAACATTTAAAAAGAAGAAATTTGTAGCAACAGGAGTTAAAAGACCAGATTTTTATATACCTATGCCCGTCATTTTTAAAATACATAGCAAAGATTTTTTACTATTTTTCTGTTAACCATTATGACCTATCACCCGATTCCGTCTTGACGTCGACTTTTGGAACATCCTGTATTTATGAAAACATTATATAAATGATCAAAAAAATCTGCATCTAAGTGACAAATAAGTGACACGCAATAATTTTAACACTAGAAATAGAAACAAATTACATCATGCAAGTTTCAGATTGTCTTAAGTACACACTTCTCACATGGGGTACGCTGTAAGTGTTATAATAAAATACCACTCGATATTCTTCAATTAAATGAGAAGAAATTTAAAAGATGCATTAAACGCACACTGTGTAGACTAGCATACTATAAGTTACATGATGATTTCGTAGATAAAACGCTTGGCTTAATGGTCCTGCTCCACAGCAACACTTTTACGTGGATTAAAAGTGTTGCTGTATCCACAACATTTTTATGTTTAGAAGAGATGCTTCCCTTAAAATTATTTTTTCTGGCATTACCCACTGAAAAATTCGATCGATTGGGGTATAGTAGGACGCCCGCATTGCTTGATATTTATCTACAATTTGACATATTCGTAACGAATCACGAAGATTCTATCAATACAAGGGCGGATCCCACAGACGGTTCAAGTAAAACGAAGAACGCCCTGTTGCTGTTGAATCTTAGCACCCGCCTGGGGTCGATTAGATTTTCGACCACAGGCGGGTGCTAACATTATCGAGCTTGCTTCGCTCGCTCTTACAATATCGACACAGTTTGACCGACAGTTTCTGTATGCATGGACAAAATAAAACCTATCCCATTCGAGGTTTAGGAGGCGTACGAGGGGCCGAAATCAACTCGCAGGGGCCCGTACGCATTGGGCACGCCACAATAGCGGCGGTAAGTCCCCTCTTTGAGGAGTGGTTGGAGAGGCGCCACGGCGTCCTCACCTTCTGCCTGACACAGGTCCTCACCGGACACGGTTGTTTCGAGAGGTTCCTGTTTCGCATAAGGCGGGAGGAAACGCCCGGGTGTCACCATTGTGTGGATCGCCCGGAGGACACGGTGGAGCATACGATGGAGGTGTGCCCAGCTTGGGCGGAGCACCGCAGTGTCCTCGCGGAGGCGATAGGCGGCGGCGATCTCTCTCGTCCGGGCCTGGTCCAAGCCATGGTACGGAGCGAGAGGGAATGGAAAGCCGTCACCTCCTTCTGCGAAGCAGTAAGCGAAAGAGGAGGCGGAGCGCGTGAGGGAGAGCGTCTTGCGCCCTCACGCCCCTAGTCGCCGCAGCAGGAGATTCCCGGCCACCGTAGGAGCGGGCTTGCTTGGAGGGTAGCTCGCCGTCCGGCAGGGACCAGGCCCGGGTCGACGGCGCGTCGTGTTCCACGCGCGCCTCAACGAGATGTCGCACAAAATTACGAGTCGCGGGTAATTCGATAAAGATAACCGTGGCCCTGGCACAGGCAACTGAAGGAACACGGGTGGGTTTTAGTCAGTAAAAGTCTGACCCGCCCTCCCCGCTCCACCCAGAGCGGGAGAAATCATTTGATGATTTTCCAAAAAAAAACGGGGCCTGTACGCATTATGTAAGTGCACCCAAGGACAACCCCCGGTTAGAGTAGGACTACTGCAGGATATGGAAAAAAAGATAATGGAATATGTGTTTGGATGGCTAAAGTGGACGGCATACCTAGAACTATTAAAGGAACTATGGCCCCTCGTACGCCTTCCAAAGGTCTAGGGTGCCGAAATATGTCAAAGACACTTTACATTAAGTAAAGTGTCTTTGACATATTTCGGCACCCTAGTAATAATAGTTTATTCAGCCTAATTATAGGCTGAATAAACTATTATTACTATTAGTTACTGCTGAAACACAGGCCTCATAAAAAATACAAATTAAAAAAAACATCGCCGTATCTCTACGACGTCGTGGTGGGGCTTGCGCGCTCCGTACTTTGTCTGTGACGGTAGAGTTTAGTTTGTTGCACAGAGTACACTATAGTGGTTTGTTGGAGCAGGTGATGAGGAACCAGACAAAGAGATTAAGAAGCAGAGACAACGTCAAGAGGTGTTCTGTCCGTCCACGTGTATTAAATTAGTCGAACTGTTTTGGTGCATCACCACACTATTCTGAACTTGACTGACAACGTCAAAAGTCAAAACGCACGTCATGCATGCAGTGCGTTATAATGCGTTTCGTGGAGTTCCAAGTTTCATGCAGTTCCTATTAATAGCATGAGACTAAAATTTCAGATAGACAAAACTATTACAATTTTTGTGTGAAAGACCGTGACGCAACTAATTTTAAGTTCTACCTGCGTGATTCTGTCGTCGACTGAAGTAAACTGACGTTTACAATTCACGATGAAGGATTTCGATTATTCGATTATGTTTACGTTAGTTTAGCGGAATTATAAAAAAATAACAACACATAAATAATTTTATCGCTACTCCCACGCAAAAATTGTATATCACTTATATTACATTTAGGTTCCTGTGATTGAGATAACTTAAACCGTGCAGTTGTTTGTCGACCAAGTGATACTTTGTGCGACGAAACAACAATTTTATCGCGATTAAAAATATTCCATAATGAACAGTATAACTAACATATGCCTGAGTTTGTTTAGTTTAGTGATTTTATTAAATGTAAGAGTATGCCTGTCGCAGTATAACAAACCATGGAGTGAAAAATACGAAAATAATAAATGCCCGAAGCTGTATCCCAAGAATTTTTTGAACTATATGCCAGTTGGTAAGTTTATACCACTCTTGTACTTATATTTATCAATTAAGCTTTCATAACGTATTTTTTACTATGTAACCACATACTGTTTGTCATCTTATGCTAGTGGTTAAAGAAACAGCTGTTGACTTTAGAACAATAGAAAATTTTCCCTGAATATGTAAAATGCTGCATACTTCTCAATCAAGTACTACTAAAAGGTGCTAGGGCTACATATTTGAAATTAATTTTAAATTTTTTAAAAATGTATTTATAAGTACTAAGTCTTGTCTCAAAGCTTTAACACATGAAGTGGTATATTTAATTTTTAAATGGTCCTACTTGGCAACATGTACCACAACTACAGCAAAAAGTATTACTCCTAAATCCCATAAATAATTTTCCCTTCTCAGGAAATCTTACAGCTGGGAACTATACAGAGAAACCAGGTCTAAAAGGTTTGAAGCAGTGTGTGATGGAATGCTGCCTATCTGAGTCCTGCAACATAGTGTTCATTTATGACCTGAGGTGTTTCCATGTGGAATGTGTCAGCGATGAGCTGTGTCTGCCTCTGCAGAGGACTGGCAGCCGCAAGTGGGAGGCATCACACGTGTCCATGATACTGGTGAAACCAGTCCTGCCTAATGGTAATGCATGAACATGTTGGAAACATTGCCTTATCTCAAAACTAAAATGTTGTACTCTATTTATTGCCCTCTCTTATCTATAACATGAGAATAACAAGGACAGGTAGAAATTATGAAGTCAGTGTTGATTAACTACATTTCTTTACTTAAGTTTAACATTTAATGCAGTGTAACATTTTTGTTTACTATCATGTTTTTTTTTTTATTCATTTGAGATGGGTTTACTGTTGACTCTAGAGGTGACAGAGACAATGTCTATGATGGAGAGAGCTTACCCAGTAGAAGCCTGTTCACTCTAACTTTGTAGAGATTCGGGTTAAATGCGTTCAGGAACACAGACGCAGGTAGTGAGTTCCACTCTTTTGCCATGCGCATTATGAAGGATGTTTGGAAGCGCTTAGTGCAAATTAGTGGAATGGCAACTAGGTATAAATGGTAATTAGCCATACGTCTGGATGTCCAATGGTAGAAGGGGGCAGGTGGGATGAGGTCGTGGAGTTCTTGCGGACACTCACCAAAGTACAATCTATAGAAGACCGACAAGCAGGCAACCTTGCGGCGATGATCCAAGCTCTCAGCTCTGCGTTCTACTGAGTTGAGCACGGCAAGTTGGTATTTACTGAGCCATCCCAAAGGTGGCTGCAATACTCCATGCAGGATCGGACTTGCAATTTATAAATAGTTAAAAGCTGTCCAGGCGTAAAGTATCGCTTCACTCTATTTAGGATGCCCAGTTTTTGTGTCCAGTGCCCAGTGTTATGTATGTTGCCTTTTGTTGATTCCGTTCCTATCAATGGAACAATATTATCAGTTTCTTGATCCCTGTTATTGATAAATATTGTTTACCAAACCTTTACATGAAAACAAATAGGTTAGTGTTCTCACTATACTTCAGGCATTGCTAGTTTTATGAATGCTTAAAAAATAATGATTTTATGTTGTTGTAGAGAACTGGTCAGACATATTAGATCAGTCAAGCTACAGGCCAGTGAACAACAATTTTTCACCTGAAGAAGAATCAATATATTCTCCATATACAAGCCACCGCAATGATCTGCTTAATGATGATGAGGACTCCAGCTTTTTGTCACATTTCATCAACAACTTGCCTACAATGGATGATGATGAAGCAAGATCCTTTGATAAGTACCGAGACAATAACGACAGTGACATGATAATGGATGCTACAAATTTTCTAGAAAAAATACCGTGTGAAGTAGGCGCTGGTGACTGTCCGTTCAACTCTGAGTGTATACCACTGGGCTTAAAACTAAGGAATGGTATATGTAAATGTGTGCCCGGTACAGAAGAGAATGCCCAAGGGGCTTGTGTTCAGACATTGAGACCATTTTCCAAAGGGCCAACTGTTGATTCTATGAAAAAAAGTAATGATGGTGAAGCAAAGAGTGATGCCCTGAAAACTGAAACCTCTTCGCCAAAAAGTGTTCAAACTTTGACTGTTTCAATTTTATCTAAACAGGTAATTATTTCTCTATTATTTTAATATAATATAACATGAGGATAAATATTTTAATTTGTAATTTAAGTATTACAGTTAATTGGATAAAGGAAATGTAACTAACATTCATCAACCAAAGGTTTTGTATGACAATGTTTGTTAAATTTGATAACAAAATTAATTACTGCAAGACTAACTGATACATAAACATATTTTCTAGGTACAACTGCCAGACAATGAAGTGACCTTGGCAGCATACACAATTCCTGACGAGAAAGCGACAATGAGCCATTATAACTATGTATGGACACTAGTTGACCAACCAAAAGGGGGTTTTACAGGTAATAACTACGAATAAACTAAGCAGTTGTAAAAACATTGTATATATGCTGTAAATAGAATGGGAAATAAAATATAAAGCTTTGTACCTACTAAAATAAAATCTCAAGTCAACTTCACATAACAATAAGACATTTACAAATATAACACTTCCAGTTTTACCACAAGAAAAGTGCATAACTTTAAGTGCACAATTAAGTGCAATAACTGAATTGAAACTTGCTTTGGCTCACATTAATCTCTCTGTCATATTTAGTTAAATAACAACATTACATCAGGTTAGGCAGAGGTGTACCTATAGTACACCCACATTTAGTTAAATATTACAAAGAACTTAACATTATCTTTATACACCACATTTTTTTTCTTTCATCACAGGCAATATGAATCAAAACGGAGCAAAAGTGACGCTAACTGATCTGACAGAGGGCCAGTACCGTTTCAAAGTGACGGTGAACGGCACCAACTCCTACGGGGAGGGGTTTGCCAACGTGACGGTGTTGCCGCCCCATCGCGTGAACACACCGCCGCAAGTCGTCATCACGCCACAAACGCAGACTGTGAAGCTGCCTAATACTGTCGCCGTACTTGATGGCAGTGCTAGCAAGGTATGAAAATTATCGATTAACTTCTGCCTGCTCTTGTTCCATGTTATTTGGTACCGGCGCAAAATGTTTTCCTGTTCGATTTCCCCCCATTATATTCATATATTCATTACATTCATACACTGGGGAGCAGTGGTAACGGCCCAGACTTACGAGTTGTAGGTCGCGGATTCGAACCCAGGCAGGCGCTTTACTTTGTCTAAATCATTTCATCACCACTGCTCTCAAAACGGTGAAGGAAAACATCGTGAGGAAACCGATATGTCATGGCGTGTGAAATCTATCAACCCGCATTGGGCCCGCGTGGTGGATTACGGCCCACTCACTCTCACAGAGAGGAGGCCGGTGAGCCTGGAAGGGACATCCCAGCAGTGGGGACGTTATATCAATTTTTGTGTAGTAAATCAATATTGATACGAAAACCTAAAAATATTTGAAACATCTAATATCAGAGAATCAAAGTAACCAGTTAGTCTCTTCAGATAGACAAGAAACATGAGGGCCTAACTGAGGTGAGTTAGGCCCTCATGTTTTTTTTTACTATTTTTTATCACAGTGATATACAGAAACTACGGAACGCCAGGTCACAGGTGTTAAGATGTTGAGCAAGTTAAACAAATAATTAATTTCGAATACAAATGAAAAATTTTATGAAATTTTTTTGCTTCATGATATTTATTGCAACTGTTATTCAATTAGATATTATTTTGTCTTTCACTACAGGATGACGACGCTATCATCTCCTGGCATTGGGACTTGACATCGGGTCCTATTGGCTACCAGCCTCCATTACAAGATGGACCTACATTAGTACTGAATGACCTCAAACAGCCTGGCAACTATACATTTAAGCTGACAGTTGAGGACTCAGACCATGTGAAGAACTCTACAGCAGCTAATATTACTGTTTTGAATCATACAGATTATCCACCTGAAGCAAATGCTGGTGAGTTTAATGCATATTTTATTTATCTAGTTTTTACAAGTTTTTACTGATAATAGCGTGTTAAAAAACCAAATATAAAATCTTGAAAGGCCGGGATCAACAACATGGAATCTTCAGCATACCTACCCCACGCAATCGTCAATTCTTTGTCCCTATTGCCTTGTCTTGTCTTAGTCATCATCTTCAACATCATGGCCTTATACTGGTCATGGTCTACCTTTGTGTCAAATTCCATCCAAATCCAGTTAGCCGTAAAGGTGTGATTAACAAACATCGATATTCACAAACTCAGTCAGTTATACTTTTTTATCGCCTCTAGGGCACCGCTGCGCACCTAGCATAAACGCATCGTTCCAGCTACGCTCACCTTGTGTTAATCCGGCCCTTGAGTAGTTGTATTTTAAAGTGATGTCATTTTCTTCAGGTCAAGACGTAATAATATATTTGCCAAACAATAACTTGACGTTAAACGGAAGTCTTTCGACGGACGACCACGAGATCACTTCATGGGAATGGACTAAATCTGCTGAAGATGAAAACAAAGCTGTAGACATGCAAAACACACACTCGCCTTATTTACAAGTAAGATTTAATTCATCTATACAGTCCTACTGCTGGATAACCCATATAATTTAAATACGTTGTGAACGAAACCAAAACGTTACGCCAGCGCGTTCTACGACTCGATGAAGACGGCGCCCACTGAGTACCTAAGACCCATTTGCATTTGTCCTAAGTCCTAATGAGTTCGACAGATAACCCTCCAAATATTACCTCAGTAAAATGCAGGGCTTTTCCATTAATTGTCGAAACTTATATACATAGACGTGATAGGTATCGGTAGGTACCAGTAACAAAAGAAAATATTTTCAAAAATCATAATTTGTTCATCATTAGTGAACTTTCGCTAATCCATTACAAAATTGTTTATTTCAATAATCTTTAGCCTTGAAAAATCGTCTTAATACACGCTAGCTTGTGTAAAATATTTTATAAAAGTATTCAAATTATTTCCGTTCAACACTACTCGCCATTATTAGGCATAAAATAAATACCATAGATAACAGTTAATGAAAAAACGAGGTTTATAATCATATCCTTTCATTGTTATCGCCACTTATCAATCTAGCGCATGGTGTGTTAACAATGTTTCCTCCTTTTATGAACATTTTTGCCCTATTTCAATTGTTTGTCAACGATTAATGTTTATAAAGTAGTTTGCGATTAGAAATGAAGCGATCGTTTATCATAGATAATTAGTAAATTGCATTTTGGGAACCATTTTATGCTCTCTCGTAATGTACTTAATCATTCTTAGAGATTAAAAAATCTATACTGGTTAGACGTTCCTACTACATAAGTTTTATGAATGTTATGTGTCCTTTGAACGGCATTTACTGCAAAACCTTCTACTGGGATCTTGGTCTAATTATTTCTTGTACACTGTCAAATAATAACAATGCATTTATTTTCAGGCGACACAAGCCCATAAATTAAATACCTTAACTAAACATACATATCTTTATCATAAATAAAACTAGTGTTAATAAATAAGACTTAAGACTATGTTAGCAGCACTTCACTTTACACTAGCTTGACTTTGTCAAAGATAAAAGTTTAGCACCACGTGGTTTCCCTAGTTTTTTTTTATCAAAATGCTCATAAAAGTTTATTGTCATACCAGAAAATATCTCGCCAACTAATGTTAAAAAAAACATCATTAATTACCGCTATGTTCATACTATTCCAGTTGTCGAATCTATCGGAAGGCGTGTACACATTCGTTTTAAAAGTGACGGATTCTTCGGGCCAGTCTTCCACGGCTGACGTGCATGTTTTCGTAAAACCACCAACCAACACTCCGCCTGTAGCTGACGCACAGGCAGAAGCCGTAAGTACTACAAACAATTATTCTAGTAAAGCTGAGCCCCAGTTTCTGATTGACTAGTTCGATAATCAAGGATGTGAGAAGTTTATAATTCAATATAATTTTTCAAACTTGTCGCTTGGCAGTAAAAATCAATTCGATTCAGATTATATTCAGATACCGTCTAATAATGTATTAAAATGTTCAAAACAACATTGTATCGTAGTATGTAATGTTTTGTAACCTGCTATCGGACTTGTAAATCGTAATAATTATGAGCAAGGTTTATTAAAACAAAGAATAAGTTTTGAAATTTATTCTGTCCAAAAAATAGCTTAATTTTTACTAGGTAAACACACAAACATATAAAGAGTAGCAGACTACAATAATCCCTAGTTATATTTATATAGATGGACATGATTCTTTATCTTTTCTTGCTTAGCGCAAGCCGTAAATAGTATCTCGTTCTGACACCTGTTCTCACACTGACTCAAACATAGACAAAATTTGATGCGCAGCTTGTCTATCCCGCGCCGCCATATTGATAAGCAACATCATCTGCAATTTATGAATGAACGAATGCACAGAGATGAATTGGACTCAAAGAAATCATCATAAAAAAAATTAGTTAGTCTTAAACAAGTTAAATAAAAATATACAAATATTCATCAAGTTCATTACTTTATTTCAAAATTCCTGATATATTTATAAACTAGCTTTCAGGCATACCAAAACCTTTGCTCTAGGTCCCACCAAAAAGCAGTTAAAGACTGCAGGCTAGGTCTTCTATCCGATACTGATGTCATCGGTATGTGTACATCGTCACCGTCAAGCCAATCTTCAAAAGGAGTGAACTGCTCACAATCGTCTTCTTAAAATACTCCCTTAGTCGCCTTTTACGATTACCACCGTAATAGATGGTTGGTTCTATTTCGTTAAGGCTTTATTGATTAGTACTCCGCTTTTCTTATACCCAGAGAATATCGATTTTCGTAGATGTTCCGTAAGTACATCGGCGGCAACCGGCCTCAGTCTGGTCCTGTAAAGACAATATTCCCTATGTGTGCGTAATGGCTACGCATTTTTTATCGAATGTTTGGTCTGCTACTCTTTATATGTCTGTGGGTAAACAGAATATATATTATAAGCTTGTGAAAATCTTGCTGAAAAAAATACAGGTACTTATTTAACTGGAAAAAAGGTGCTGCTACGCTAAAGAACTTACTGGAAGAATAAAAGTTACGAATGCGCTACCATAAACAGGGGCCAACATTAAATTGAGGTGACAACATTAAATTGGTGTTCAATGCAACTTTCCCATAATTAAGGCAGAGAAGGCAAGGGTGTAAGAGTGTAGAGTTTGCTCAATAATGATGAGTTTTACATGAAATTCGGACTAGTATATTTGCAAATATGTAAAATATTAATACTGGATTCATATGCACGACCGTGTTTTTTTACTAACTAATGTTTATTTATCCAGATAATCAAATGGCTATATACGAGGGTGGCACTGAAAGTTCTTAGAAATTCTAAAACTGAACAAACTAGCATGTTATTACTTTTATTATATATTTTCAAATTAGTGCCCATTTACATCAATACATCGCTGCATCCGATGGAACCACTGAGAAAAGCACTTTGCCCACTCGTCCTTAGGTTTCTATTCGACGGCATTTTGAATAGCACCCACTGCTTCCTCGGCGTCCATAAAACGATTTCCTCGAAGTTTTTCTTTTATTTTCGGAAATAAATAAAAAGCGCGTGACCCAGTAATTCCACGTCTGACTTCGCCAAATAGTCGATTGTTAGCTTGCTGGTGTGCGACGAGACGTTGTCGTGGTGAAGGAGGATCCTACTGCGAGGTCGTTTCTCCCGAACTTTTCCGATACAAGTGGCAAACAATTGTTAGTGTACCACTCCGCAGTAACTGTTTTTCGATCCACTAAAACAATTGTTGCGTAATGACCCTGCCCTTCCGAAGAAAGACGCCCCCATCTTTTTTCCCACGTTTCGCTTTCGCCACCCGTAAGTATGTCGAACACAGCATTTGAGTCACCTCCGTTAAATCTTTGAACCATTTCACGACACCAATCAACTCGACGGAGTTTTTTGGCCTCTTTCAAATTATGAGGTATCCACCGAGTACAAAGCTTCCTTACCGCTAAATGTTCATGGGTGATTTTGTGCCCTTGACTCATACCGATGCCTAAGCTTGTCCGAATCTTCTGATAAGTCACTCTTTTGTCAGTCTCTATCATACTCCGCACAACACTGATGTTATCTTTATTTTTTCGGCGCCGTAGAAGGCCTTCCCTCACGCAGATCATCGGTGAGATTAGTGTGACCACGTTTAAACTCATTAAACCAGTTGTAAACAGTGGCACGAGATGGGGCTTCATCGTGAAAGGTCAATCGAAGTCTACCATAACTTTCTTATTTACTTAAATGACATCGAAAGTCATAAAAAAACATTGTACAAAAAATGTCTCGCGTTAAATTCATGCTGACGTGACACAGACAATTTTGAATTTGCCGCCAAATCGTAAACAAATGTCAAATCAATACATACACAATAATGTTGGTAAAAGTTCCATTTTCAAAATTTGAACTTACTTTTAGGGTTCCTCGAAAGGAAAAACAGAACCCTTATAGGATCACTTTGTTGACCGTCCGTCCGTCTGTCTGTCTGTCTGTTTGTTTGTCTGTCTGTCTGTCAAGACCCTTTTTCTCTGGAACGCGTGGATGTATCAAGCTGGATTTATATCAAATACTCAGGTCTACTGTCCCTTGGAGCTGTGAAAAAATCAAGCTTCTAAGCTAACGCAATCAAATATACAGCCGTTTATGCCGCAAATTTCCGCAAATTTTCGACACTCGCAAGGGAATCAAAACCTACAGGGTACTTCCCGTGAACTCAGAATCTTGGAATTTCGGACGAAGCAACGTCATATAGCACAGATAAAGAAAAAATTGCGAATATCGTAATTTTTTAGTTACACCATAAAATAAAAATATTTTATTTAATTTTTAACTTACTACCTATTTCCTCATGAACGCGTGTGAACTTTTACGGCTTTTTTTTAGGTTTGTACGGAACCCTCGGTGCGCGAGTCCGACTCACACTTGGCCGGTTTTTTATTTATTATATCGTTTACAGTTTCAGTGTCGCCCTCGTGCCTTCTATCTTGTAAACATGCATGCTGGTTTCATGTTATATGGTTACTAAAACAAGTGTTACTTATGTAAAATTGTGGAGGAAGCATAATAACGTAAGATACGAGATCATTGCATGCCACTATCGATGATATATATATGCAAGTTATCACAACGGATATCCGATATAAATGGTCTGTTGTAATAATGTACAGTAAACTATACTACAATATGAAATATCATTATTAGAATTATGTAATTTTGTGACGGATTTTTAACATAAATAATTATGGTCTTTATTACAATAAACCATTCTACAGTTTGCGCAAATCTCGAGCACGCATCATGTGACTTTTATGTTAATTTACATAAGGTTGAAAATTATAAGAATTGACGCAATCTCACGAATTGCAGCAACTGTAACTTCAACCAACGACAGCTGCGATAGTTGTAATGAAATATACTTGCAGTTCATATCACTACCTCAAACGTGGATCATCCTGAACGGTTCCGCATCGCACGATGACCATAGGATAGTCGCGTACACCTGGCGTTGTCTCTCCGGTCCCACTAACTCTAACATTGTCAATTTTAACGAGTCCGTGGCCAATGCCACGGGTCTGACAAAGGGGCAATACGTGTTCTCGCTGACTGTACTCGACGATAACGGGAACTCAGCATCTGATAATGTCACCGTCACCGTTACTCAAAGTAAGTGTGTACATACATTATGTTCTTGTAAAAATCACTGTTGAACTCATTGCACAAATGCATATTTCATTGTTAGGGGATATGGTCGAGATTGTTGTATACTTAAGTTGTTAATTATATATATAAAATATACGCAATACACACACTCCCGAATGAATCATTACGAAAAGTCTGCATGTGCAAACCTCCAATTCATGCACTACATAAATACTGCATGAGTTAGAAGGAACTTTGATGGGATGTAATAATAATGTACTTGAATGTCGTGTCACTTTCAGGAGATTATAGTTTTAAGTAGGTTGGTCCAATTTTATTACAGGTATTGCATTACACAAACGTGCGTAAATCATTGCAATTTATACCTTATTACAATGACTTAAAAGTCACATGATGCGCGTTTGTGAATTGCATTATCTTTTACTTATATTACAATAGTAAGTCGTTATTATGGGCATGGGGTGTCAACTCGAACAAATTATAATTAGTCTTGAAAAAAAAAACATAGATGGCAGCATAGCTAACCATTATGAAATTAAAAATCACTAAAAACCGTTAAACGGCAGAACTTTGGCTGAAGTAAGATTGGTAAAATCAAAACTTTCTTGTTTAATGCTGATTTATCTATTTACACTCATATATATTCACGTATTTACAAGAAAAACATGAATGAAGCCTTAAACTTTAATTTGAACCCTTATAATGATGATCTGTTCGTTTCGATTTTACTTAATTTAAACACATCAGAGTAGCCACTATCTTTACTAATTTAAATCAAACAACTTTATTTTTTTATCTATTACTTTACATAGAAATGTAAAATAAATCTATTAACATGTTTTTCTGAACCCGGAACTATTAAACTTTATGAAAGGATTGCACGAAACGTTTCAAAAGTAGTTCGACTCCTAGATGGCGTGGTAAAACTGAAGTCTCTGGCAATCAGTGAGTCGCTGATGCTGCCATCTGTTGAAAATTTGGACGAAGTAAAATTAAGCTTAGGGAGGTGTCATTTATTTGTATGGGATTGGGTATATGTACGTAGTATTTTATTATCTGTGTTATGGGTAAATGTCTAATTGTATAGTAGCTCTTCAAACGACTACATTCGTTGAAGAATTGTTGTTCTAATAATCGTACTACCTACAGACAAGAACAGTCCTCCAAAGGCTGACGCAGGTGGCGACCTAGTCCTGAACCTGCCGGTGTCCGTGTTGATACTGAACGGATCCAAGTCTTCGGACGACTTCCGCATCGTCGCGTGGAAGTGGACTCGGTCGCCTTCTGGACTTGCTGCCGGCACTGTTATACTTAACTCTGATACACAAGCTGTGCTTATGGTAAGTGAATGGTGTTTTATTATGAATTTGGATGAAAAATCAATCATTACTCGTTTATTAGCAGTATGCAAGTATAAGGAAAAAGGAGAGTGCAGCTTTGAATTAATGTTTCTTAAGCAAATTACATGGTAGAAGAGACATTGACGATTGCGTCGGGTAGGTATGCTGAAGAGTCGATGTTGTTGATCCCAGCCATTTAAGGTTTTATGTTTGTTTTTTATCACATTTTTATTAGCTTTACGTGTAACTTGTAACTAACTAACAAACAATGTAAAACATCTTAGAAGTAAATTTTAACCTTCTTTTAATTGTCGTATCGAAATGTAACTTTGAATGTCTATGTAGTTCAGATGACAAAACTATAATTTGGTATCTTTGAGCTGATCTGATGATGGAGGTAAGTGGATAGTGGAACTCTTCAGTGGCTACTAGTAAACCCCTCGAGTTTGGGCTCATATGATACGCTTTGACGAGTCCAATACATTGGGCTTAGGCAGCGAGGGTCTGATGCTAAGGAGGTGGATTGTGGAACTCAACAGTGGCGACTATTAATTACTTCGGCTTTTGGGTCATAAGATTTGTTTTGATGAGTCCAATAAATTGCACGTGTTGACGGTCTAATGTTGGAGCCAGGAGTTGGATCGTGGAACTCTTCAGTGGCTACTAGTAAAAGTTTGGGTTCATATGATTCGTTTGACGAGTCCAATAGATAGGTGAAGGGCGGGCGTTTTGGGGGCAGTCCCACAAAACTACCTTATGTAATTTTGACGTTCGAAAAGTGCTGATTCTCAGCCTAATTTGAATAAATGACTTTTGATTTTGATTTTGATTGGGCTTGGACTTGGAGCGAGGACCAAAAATAAAAATAAAATGTTCTATAGGTAAATATTTTTTTCATTAAATCTTTTCAAAGCCCACCAAAGTCTATGCAAAGTATAGACTTTGGTGGGCTTATAGTAAGTCACAAGGTGCTAGGTCAGGGCTGTAAGGAGGGTGAGGGAGTTTGAGCGGCGTGCTGTCCAGGAAGTCCCTCGTTTTGAGCGCGGTGTGCTAAGGTGCGTTGTCGTGGTGGAGCAGTAGCCCGCAGGGCCCTGTGTTTTTTCGCTTGTTGCTCACATCTAAGAAAACTTCTGCCAAGCATTTGGTAGTATACCAGTCAGCGTTGATGCTTCTTTGGTTCCGAGAGGAATTGACACCAAGTAGCCAGCCAAATTGAAAAAGCTCGCGATCAAAACCGCCTGGCGCTTCGTTTCTGGATCGTATTGAAAAATCCAAGACTCATCACCTGTAATGATGTCGTAATCACGCCGAGACGAGCCTGCTTCAAATTTGTTTATCATATCATGGCAGCATTCCCCCTTTTTTTTTTTTTTTTTTGGGTGGGAAATCATCAAATGACTTCTCCCGCTCTGGGTGGAGCGGGAGGTCGTGTCAGACATTTACTGACTAAAACCCACCCGTGTTCCTTCAGTTGCCTGTTGCCAGGGCCACGGTTTTCTCTGTAGAATAACCCGCGACCCTGAGGCGTCGGCCCTATCGGACCCCGTCACTTTGTGCTGACATCTCTTTGAGGCGCGCGTGGAACACAACGCGCCGTCGACCCGGGCCTGGTCCTTACCGGCGGCGAGCTACCCATTGCTCGCCGTCCGCAAGCCCGCGCCTACGGTGGCCGGGAATCTGCAGGCGACTCCCGACGCCCAGGGCGTCTCCTGCGGGTGAGGGCGTGAGGGCGCAAGGCTCTCTCCCTCACCCGCTCCGCCTCCTCCTTCGCGAGCATTACTGCTTCGCAGAAGGAGGTGACGGCTTTCCATTCTCTCTCGCTCCGTACCATGGCCTGGACCAGGGCCGGACGCGAGAGATCGCCGCCGCCAATCGCCTCCCTGAGGACACTGCGGTGCTCCGCCCAAGCTGGGCATACCTCCACCGTATGCTCCACCGTGTCCTCCGGGCGATCCACACAATGGTGACACCCGGGCGTTTCCTCCCGCCTTATGCGAAACAGGAACCTCCCGAAACAACCGTGTCCGGTGAGGACCTGTGTCAGGCGGAAGGTGAGGACGCCGTGGCGCCTCTCCAACCACTCCTCAAAGAGGGGACTTACCGCCGCTATTGTGGCGTGCCCAGCAGCATTCCCCCTGAGCCTGCTTCTGAGCATCTGTGAGGTTGTGTAGGAAGATGCACTTGTAGAATTTCGTGAAGGCTTCCTGATCCAACCTGCAATATGTGCTGAATAACTAACTAACTCGCCTATTGTCTTGGATTAAATATTTCACTGCTAGCACGTTTTCTTCCGTAACAGCCGTCAAAGGCGACTCAACACTTCTTTCTTCATCCGCCAAAGTTAGTCGACCTCGCTTGAATTCGTTAAACCAACGAAACACGGTTGCCTTAGAAGGGCCCTCATCCATGAATGCCATTTGAAGTCTATCGTACGATTCGTCCGGTTTCAGGCGACACTTGAAATTGTAAAAAAATATTTTTTGAGCTAATGCTCGCAAACAATGTGGAGGGAAATTTTGAAATTAGAACGTACCTATTGTAACATGTAGGTTACATGGGCTCATAAGAAACGTCAGAAGCGTTTTCTATGGAGAAAAGCCGACAAGAAACTCAATGGTCACTTAAAATAATAATTGGCTTCTACGATGTTTTCAAGTTAGTGTTAATAGGTATGGAAGGACAGTGTAGGCCTGTCAGTATGTATCCGGCATGTAAAATGGCCAAGAAATCGAAAGATCTCACATTCGCAAAATAGAAAAGAAAAATAAAAGATAATACTCGCATTTACTTTTACAGTTAACAAACATAGAAGCAGGCCGATACGTCTACGAATTAACAGTGACAGACGATCAAGGGGAGTCAGACAAAGACACAGTGAGCGTCCAAGTGAAGCCAGACCCCCTCGAAATGAACCTTATGGAGTTGACCCTGAACATTCCGATATCGACTTTCACTCAAAGTCAACTGGACTCATTAGTACAAAAGATGACATTACTCCTCAAAGATGATATCAGAGTCAACGTTACTGAAGTCCATGGACAAATTGATTCAGGAAATACACAGCTGATTTTCTACCTTTCTGAACAGGTAACGAATATTTATAAATTCTTTCCTTAATTCTACTTTTATGATACGAATTTTTGCATGTAAGAATTTTGACAGTTGTCCCTACTCCCGATGCGTTTTTGCCCGTCCGAAAAGTTGGATTTGACACTTGTTTAGACGGAACGTTATGTCATTTGATACGACATCAAAATAGTTATCGTGCTGCTCACGAAAGTTAATAAATTGAAAATACGGCTGCTTTTTTATGCTCCAAGAAGCTTTACAGGTAGAAGGGAGACGTCGCCGATTGCCTCGTATTAAAACATGGCAATAAATAGGGTATTCGTATTTATATTATTGATTAGGTTAAATAATTTTCAAACTTGATATTTTGCTTACAGACATAATGGGTGTTAGGACAGGCGGCAGATACTGTTAGAAATCAAATTTTACACAATAAAAGTATTGTTTTTGGTAACAAATTTTTATTTAGCATCAATCAACACAACTCGGCTTATTGCTGAATCGGCAGGTAGGTGTCGCCGAACTCGTGGACGTGCACGACGAGAATGTAATGCTGTAAACAAATGAAAATAGAAATACTCAGTATAAGCTTAGTATTTTATAAACTTGATTTATATGATCTATTTTCTATTATGAATTAGCAGTTCCTTTTACCAGTGCCTCAGTGATCACTGCCGGCTGCTCCTGGGAAAGTGGGTTGGCAGGTGTAGCAGTAGATATTTGTGTGGGTGTGATGACTGCTGGGTCTTGTCTTACAGGTGGACCCTTTACAACAAAAACTGAATATCATTGACGGATACAAGAAATGTATAATTATGTATCCGTATAATTATTTAATTTAAAAGTCATGGGAAAGACTCCATGCAAAATAATAATAAATACATTAATGCTGTTATTACTTGTTTTTTTACCATCAGAATAAATTTACTACCTATGTTCAAATATAAATTTAATTATTACCCATGAAAAAGCTGGCGCTCTTGCCTCAGTTTGCGGCTCTCTAAAACCCTCTCCCATAATTGACAGTATCCTCCATTCAATTTGCGAGAGGGTTGGTGCTACCGATGGGCCTCCACCCGTTCAGCATGTGTGGGATGCACATGCTGAACGTCTGGCAGATCCAGCAGCTTTTTCGGCCAAATGTTTTTTTTAAATCATTGTATGCGCTTTAATAATGGCAAGACCTTAAAATCATATTAATACGAGTAATGTATTAAACTTACCCTTTGCCACTGCTCCACAGACTTTGTGCAACTTCCCATTGAATTAAGGGAGTTGCACAGGCTTTCTCACAGCCGTTTTGATCGGATTCTCCCGTCGGCACCCCACAAACTAGCGAAAACTTCCCGCGTCGTATAAATAATATTATGAAAATACACCTAATGTAAATAAATATTTTGAAAAAAAACTGACATTTCATTTGAAAGTTGCCGTCAGAAAGAGAAAGGGCAAAGGTATTAACAGGATAAGGCCACGATACGGATTAAAATGGCAAAAATATTTCAATTCTTTAACTAAAGACATAATAAAAACTATATTGTTCGAAATGTGGTCTTTTTCTAAGAATACCAATATTATTTTTTATTTAATAAGCTAGAAAACTTCAAAGTAAGTAAACCGGTAATCGACCGGTAAAATAGCGCAGCTCTATCGTCATGCATCATTCGTTCACAAATATTGTCTATGATTCCGTTAGAAACTCATGAATCCGAAATCAATCGGGAGTAGGGTTTAGTGCTTAGTTTCGAACTACCTTCGAACGGACCCGTATCGTCGTTGACGCAGTAAGAGAGTAGACCCCCTGTCACGGAACGATTATCTGCAGTTCGTTTTATTGTATACTAGCACTTGCCCGCGACTTCATTCGCATGGATTTCTTTTTTTTTGTTTGTTTTCGTGACAAGTGTAAAGTGTATTTTACACGTATATAAATCCCCCTTTTCATCTTCTAAAAGCTTGAATCAAACTCAACTCAAACCAAAGCATTTATTTCAAATTAACCATTACATAGCGTAGTAGGTACCTATGGAAAAGAACGGGTAAGAAACTCCACAGACCAGAAACCCCTTAGAGCTCGCCTCGCCTACATTATAAAACGAAGCCTTGTGCAAAATTTTATGTTCCTAGCCCTAGTAGTTTCGGCTGTACGCTGATATGTCAGGCAGTTAGTTTCTCCTTTTTGTTTTATTGTATATCTTGTTTACAGGACAAGGCAGTAGAGGGCGTTCGCGCATTATCGCTAGTGCGTGGCGCGAGCGGCGGGTGGGAGGCGTGGGGTGGGGGGCGCGTGCGCTCCCTGCGCTGTCTGAGCACGTGCTCGGGGCGCGGCGTGTGCGACCACGCCTCGCGCACGTGTCGCTGCGACGCCTTCTGGATGCAGAGCCTGCTGGCGATGTTAGACCCTGACGCGCAGCCCGACTGCGGTAAGTACGCTGTCTGAGCACGTGCTCGGGGCGCGGCGTGTGCGACCACGCCTCGCGCACGTGTCGCTGCGACGCCTTCTGGATGCAGAGCCTGCTGGCGATGTTAGACCCTGACGCGCAGCCCGACTGCGGTAAGTACGCTGTCTGAGCACGTGCTCGGGGCGCGGCGTGTGCGACCACGCCTCGCACACGTGTCGCTGCGACGCCTTCTGGATGCAGAGCCTGCTGGCGATGTTAGACCCTGACGCGCAGCCCGACTGCGGTAAGTACGCTGTCTGAGCACGTGCTCGGGGCGCGGCGTGTGCGACCACGCCTCGCGCACGTGTCGCTGCGACGCCTTCTGGAACCAGAGCCTGCTGGCGATGTTAGACCCTGACGCGCAGCCCGACTGCGGTAAGTACGCTGTCTGAACACGTGCTCGGGGCGCGGCGTGTGCGACCACGCCTCGCGCACGTGTCGCTGCGACGCCTTCTGGAACCAGAGCCTGCTGGCGATGTTAGACCCTGACGCGCAGCCCGACTGCGGTAAGTACGCTGTCTGAGCACGTGCTCGGGGCGCGGCGTGTGCGACCACGCCTCGCGCACGTGTCGTTACGACGCCTTCTGGATGCAGAGCCTGCTGGCGATGTTAGACCTTGACGCGCAACCCGACTGCGGTAAGTAGAGAGAATACTCTACTTTTCACACCTTGGAAGTAAAAGAAAGCTATTAGATATTCGTTTTTTTTTTAAGTTTTCATTCGAATTTTTTGTTGAAGTTTCGAATTAAAATAATATTATTGACCAAAGTGTAAAAAAAAAGAAATTCGGTACAATATTATTGCCCTGCTATAACCCAGGGTTATGACTTACTTTAGGTTAGGTTTAAATACACTTTCTTTGAGGGTGCATTCGAATCTTGCGTTAATTTAGTATAGGTATTTGCTGACCGCGAATGCGCTAACGCGACGTTCGCGCGTCAAAACCTACTTTAGACATACGTTTAGTAACGCCTCAGTATAAATATGGGCAGTATTGAAACTAGGCCTATTTGTTGAAATAATTACCTACGCTCCATTGAAGTGCCGCTTGTCATTAATAATGTTTGTAAATTTTAAAGAGTTGATAGGTAGAAATCGTCACGCTCTTGAAACTAAGAAAATGACACCCACAAAAAAAAAATTGCGTGCTTGGATTTACATTTTGACTTCGCTATCGGCTTTAGCACCCCTTGAAACGATGAAAATTTTAAAATTTTCTACGCAAGAGATAAAACTATAACACGACCACTGGCCTCAACGCTGGCACCCACAAACACAGAGTACACTGACTGAGAGCACCGCGACGTTCGCTTTGGTGTCTCGTCGATGCGCGCGTCTGTGTGAGTGTCCTGTTTCGAACGTTTGTTCGTAGTTTCTGTACTGTCCATATTTTATTGTAGTTACGCGTAGACGCTTATTAAAATACAATATTCGAATGGCGTGAGTTATAACGTATGTATGTTTTTGTAATAATTCGTATAAAATGTACACAGAATGGTCGGTGGTATACGCGAGCCTGGGCGGCGTGGCAGCCCTGTGCGCGCTGGGTGCGTGTTGCTGGGCGACGGCGCGCGCGCTGCGCAAGCTGTGTGCGCCGCGCAAGCCGCGCGCGCGGCCCAAGTACCGCCTGCTGCCGCTCGCTGACAATGAGGAGAAACCATGTAAATATTGTACGACTGCCTGCCTCATTATTATTATTCCTTCTCAAAGTTTTATTATTAAAGGCCCGTACTGTAAGGCCAAAGCCTCTCTCTACTCTCTTATCAACAAGTTTTTCCATAAATAGTTCAGGTTATCCCACTATCTCTGACTGGGCCTGCCACAATGTCAGTTACCTTTTGTGTTTTAGTGAGAGGCCCATTGGTCGCCATATCGTTGACATACATCGGTGTGTCAAGCCAAATTCCGTACTAACTTATCTTTTCAACCGACTTCATGTTAAAATGTGATTACCGTTATGCTCCGATTTATACAAGCAACCTTAATATCCACGCCCGATAGCCAATATGAGTTTCCGATAGGTTAGCCTTCTTTCAACACAAAAAATACCCATTTAAAGATAGTCAAAAGAAATCTTTTAAACAGCGAAAAAAAAATATTTTAATTTTACAGTCACAAGTAAAGACGTATCAGAAACTGAGACAGATTCGGACGTGTTGTTCGAAACGAAAAGCAAGACGACATCGTTCGCGACCCGCGCCATGAACGGCGAAGCTTCGCAGGGAAACGGATGGAAGAAGAACGGACACTTTAAGACATCACGCAAAGTGAAGACGTAGCTCATCGCAATACGCCTGAGCTGCCTACGTATAAAGTCAGCTTTTGGTCACTGTAAGTAAACAAAATGAACCTCCACACCTAAACGGACATTTCATTCATACACATTGCCATTCCAATTTGTGTATAAACAAAACAAATATTGTGACTTCAGAAGGCCAATTCTCCTACATAAAAACGTTCAAATTCAAGTCGCAATCTCATCTCAGCGACGATTAATGTCAAAAATGTATGCAAATCGATTGTATTTTTATAGATTGAGACTGATATTAGAATGCGAATGTTTTAAAAAATACGGGAATTGTTCTTCTGATAGTTTAGCACAAATACTAGAGTGAATTGTAAGGAGAAGGAGATGGCAAGAAGTGTTTAGATGTAAGAAACAGGATGATGTGTATGTACGGAAAACGAAAATTCCTTATTTATATTATAGTAATGTCGCGTATGCAGTATGTGCCTGTCGCATCAGCATAGAGTAGTCGAATGCTAGGTGTAGGACTGTAGGTAATGTTAGCTGGCTACGCGGTATTGTCATCACTTTAGCTATGCGATACGCTCCGATTTATTTGCCTATCTACAAATATTCAATAAAGTATAGACTTAAAATGCACCTCTAATAAATAAACTGGCAACATTTTAACATTATTTTGTGCAACTAATAAATCAAATAAGCTAAGTACATTTTCTTTTTGTTTTTTCTTTTTAATTTAGTTCCGAATCGGGTCTTAAAGATTACAATAATAATTAATTTCTTGAATGCATTAAGTAGGCTACTAAAATTAATCAATTGGCAGGTAATACGAAATGAGGCAGGTCAATCGTTGGTCGATTACACGACGCAATTTTCTTGCCTGTTACATCCATTAAATTGAACCTTAATGACTTGCACTATCTATACAACAACTGTTATGCTATTCTTTTTGCTTCATCTTTTTGCGTTAAGAGGCACGTAAATTGCCTCGTGTAAATCAGCTATCTGATAAATATACTAACAGTTTTCTGATTCAATTATGCTTGAAATTAGCCGTCATCATATCAATTTTAGCACCGGTTTCCTTGATGATGAAAAAATAAATAATATTTCGCCAGAATTAATACGACATACTGAAATAACACTCCAATTTATTATCATTCAAAAATGGCTATGAATAAATTGTATACATAATTACATAGATTGTAGCATTCATAGATTAGGATAGGTTTTTTACTTATAAACGTTACATAAAGAGGGTTACTATATTCTAGGAGTTCGTTTTATTTATTTGCATAATTATTTGTTCCCGTATATTGGGGAGTCTGAGAGATATGAGCACATTGCAAGCACAAAACCAATTAAAAAATAAATTTGGCAAGATAGAAACCCTGTTAATGTATTATATATTTTTTGTATTGAAATTGGATGCAAAATGTCTAAAATTGTTATTAGTCAATATGTTACCTAAATCGTAGGTATCAAATCATTTGTAAATTTATGTGTCATGAATTCTATAAAAAAAATATGTAGGCATAAGGATAATTTTATTTACATAATTATGTTTCGCGAACTAAGGACAGTTGTAGTATATAATTATATGTATTTTCTGTGTATTTATTCCTCTTTTTATTAATATTGAAATATAATATTATTCTACAGTTTTATATTTGTATTTAAGGCGCTGAGCGGTCACCGCGAAAGAACCTCGTTATACTCGCGATACAATCGCATAATATCGATCGATTTAGGATAGCTACTAAAGCAGCAACAAAGGCAATACGATCAATGTCGGTTGTCTCGACCGATTACATCTTGCAAGTGTGGCGTCCACAAACTTCACAAGTATATCTTATATTCTATACGGTAGCGTATATGTCGCGCGTTGCAAATGCGACAAACTTCCAAAAGTAGCGATGCACGCTACTTAAAGACGCGCTTTAACGAAATCTACTGAATCGCTGAGAAGGTACCCCGCGCAATTGTTCCTGTTTTTTTTGCGTTTTGCACATCAAGATCAGATCAGAGATTTTGATCATCAGATTGTATCTTGAAAAAAATTTAATACTGAGATGACAATTTTAATTACGTGGGATTAATTACAAAATATAAACAAGTTTCTATGAACCGCGGCAGTAGTAAGAAGTTTCACAGATTTAATACCGCGGTGTCCTACGTCCAACATAGTATATTATTTTGTTCTTAACGTCACCCCTACATTACCTGTTAAGGGTTAGTTACGAGTCTGAATAAAATAGAATTATCTCGATTTAACTGTTTTATCCATACTCTCGCCATAAATCAGATTTGCCTTATTTTAAGTAATAAAATAAGTATAGTTACAGTTACTGTATTCGTTGTATTGTATTGATTAAGGCGTCATTATATGGCAAGACGTTAAAGTGTGACCAGACTTTAGTTAATATGTTCATAAAATAATCTAGTCTTGATAAGTGATAATATTATAGATTTTAGTACATTATTGCGTTTGTATTGTTTATGTGAATACCTATCATATTTTTACTGTGATTTTGACGAGTACATATTATTATTTTATAATTTGAGTGTAGATACATATGTTGTTCGAAAATAAAATCGCATTTATGCTTTAAGTCGTTTGTTATTGCATGATAATTACTATTTAAATCCTTACTGGCGATAGCACTTGACCTCAATACCGAGTTATAGAGGAAACTAGTAATTATGATTGTTTATGAAGCCACGATGACAGACATGCAACTTGCAAATAGGTACAGTCCGCGAGGCCTAAGCTGAGCTTTGCATTTTTGTGAGTGCACATAGCCACGCATCCTTTGCTTGGCAATCGGCCTGAGACGCTGTGCGTCCCTCGCGCGATCACATTGGTGCGATTGGTAATCACTGACACAAATGCAAACTCAGCTTAGGCCTCGCGGACTGTATCTATTAGAATTAGAGGCTGTAATAAAACGCACAATACCGATTTAAACAATTTATTTGATACAAAATTTATTGCTTTCTTATCGATAGTGATCGGTCACCTAAAGTTCATTCGTACCTACATAAGTGATTGAACTTAGTTGACTAGTTTAGGCAAAATAGGCACTCGACCGCAATAAGTAGGCACCAAAAGGCAAACAAAAAGGCACCTATACTATTTTACGGTCAAACCCAATAACCTAAGACAGATCGCTACTGATGACAGACAGTGTAATTCTATCTGTTCCTGTCGAACAAATGGCTGTCAACACGTTATAGGGTCGCATACTTTTGCTACGGGACGTGAAAACCAGAGATTGATAGGTTTTTCTATCTCCACTACGCCAAAACTGGAGACAGATACGTTATTGGATTTGGCCGTTACTGTCTACAAAATGGTACAATGTTTATTTAGCTTTGAAGATTGTAGGTAGGTACTTCATTACAACTTTAGAGGTGAGTTTCATTGCCAGTTGCTCTGGCGTATGTAGACATTCGAAAATCTTATCGTTTTCTCTCAAGAATCTTATGTACGAAACATAAGATTCTTTAGAGAAATCGATAAGATTTTGAACATGGAATTTTATAAGATGTTTGATTTCCCTTACAAATAAGGCGATTGGTTCTAGAGAGCGCATTACCAATCCAATGCTTTCCTGGTCCATGATCGAAACGATGCAATCGATCAATGATAAAGCCTGCACTCCTAATATATAAAAAAAATAGACTAGCCAATGTTAATAGAGAGCTCGTATTACTTTTACATGGATTTATATATATCTATATAAGTTACATAGAACTTTGTTTCAACGAAGATTTTTTGTTCTATACCAGAAATAAAATTATTGCAGTATTTGGTTTTTTGCATTAATGTAACACCTTGGCTTTCAATAATCAGCAACTCAAGTTTCAATCGCTACCTAGTATTTTGTTCCGCAAGGGTAGTTAAACAAACAAAACTGATATCAGTTAACACAAAAATAATAAGTTAGAGACATCTAATTAAGTCGTTATCATATTGTTTTGGAATGCTTTGTACCAAAGAATTATCATATAAATTACTTTGATAAAACATTGTACTTAAAAATATTTTAACAGTTTGTGACTACTACACAGAGTATCCAAAGTTCTCCTTATTTAAAATACTTACGAATATAGTTTAGCTTAAATAGATCAACATTCGAAAATTAAGAACGATGCTTGCTATTAAGTAACGTTTAAGTTCTGCACAATATTCAGGCCAATAAGCAATGCATACATACCTACATTTCGATTATAATTACAATAAATTTGTTTTAAAGCTAGTTTAACAAATAAATGCTTATGTAATAATTATCAAGAGACACGTAAGTAGTTTTTATCATTCGTAAAAATTCAAGTCACGCTAACAAGCAGGATTTGATCTTACGTAACAATTACGATACTTATTACTTTTTAATTAATGAATAAAAAGGCATAACCCTTATTTTTACGTTACCTACATTACAAAACTCCTTCATTAGCAACTAAATAAATTAGTGCTACAGGCTATGAGTTCTTACTTTTTCGAACAAATTGTATATTTATTGCTGAATACATTCACAACCAATATCTGTGTGTAATGTTATCGGCAACATCGGCTATCTCAATTATCAAGAAACAAGTAGTTCTGAGAACAATTCTCAATAAAACGGTACCTTGTTCTCATAACAGTATTTAATTACATAGGTATTTGTGTCGTAAT
This sequence comes from Dasypolia templi, assembly GCA_963555695.1. NCBI lineage: Eukaryota > Metazoa > Arthropoda > Insecta > Lepidoptera > Noctuidae > Dasypolia > Dasypolia templi. The sequence goes on from OY743157.1 coordinate 10,606,495, forward strand.
TAAATTATGTGTAGGTAGAAATCGGTTTATCAATGTCTGTGATTTTATATGTGGAACACCTGAATTCGAATGCCTTTTTGTTTTAATGTAGATGTAGTGTTAAATTATTTTAAGACCACATCTACAATGGTTCGACAATATATCTAACTGCAAAATGATGTGATAAAAAAATTATCAGCTGCACACTAAAAAAATTAAAGATGCATGCACCAAATAATTAACTCAATTAATTATTTGGTGCATGCATCTTTCATTTTAATTTAAATCAATATTATCTTTTCAATAGTAATTAGATACAAGTCCTTTATAGAAATGATTAGAATGTATCAGTTATATTTATAAATATCTACATATATATAGGTAACAAAAGGAACCAAATATAGGTTTTCTAGGTTTAACCTTTAATTTCAAGTACCTAGTTAAGTAGTTATATATTTTCGATGGGGTTATTATATTATCACTTTATTAAACATAAAAAAAAAATATCTTAAAAATACTCATTTTCTGTGTCTATGATCTTCACTGGCCAAAATATTGCCCCCGTCCCATTTTCAAATCCTTAATCTAAATTATTTTCATCAAAAGCTTCATTACTGCATTCTTACTTTCTAACCCATCTACCAATTACAACATAAAACTACTTGCAAACCTCAAAACAAGAAGTGAGGTTAACTAGACCATGCTATATAAATTGATTCTATCTCAATTATTATTTGGCCTTTTTCTTCCCAGATCTTACAGTTTTTTCTACTTCAGTAGACCAAACAGCTTTGTTGACTGTTTCTCCTAGAGAATATGCACCACAGGCTAATATGAGGCAGAATATATAAAAACATACTCTTACAGGCCAATTCAGAACATTCAAGATGGGGTACACCCAAACACCAGAGTTGAAGTAGATAACATGTATCCAGACTAAATAACAAATCATAAACAAAGAAAGAATAGAAAGACCAACTTTTCTTTTAGGATACATCCTGAAGGATGTAAGGAGTTCCGTTAGAATGAATACTACTATGTTTGTGTGCATCACATGATTTAGCCACAGTGGAAAGTATGCATCCATACTTCTCGGCAGAATCAATTCTCTATCAACAGCATATATCCCCCAAAATGATACTCCTACAAATATTGCTAATGGGAAAGCTAAAGCACTAAAGACTGTGTCCTTAACTTTCCTTATAAGTGGCTTCTCTGATGGTGATGGTTCATTGTTCCCAAAAATATCATTGAGCAGTGCCAGTGTAAAGTATGCTGTTTGTATCATCTGAAACAAAGGAAATGATAAAATATTGAGGCAAAGGCTCAACATCAGTTTATCATCACATTTATAGAAAATTACTTAAGACTTACCGCATCTAAGTAAGTTAAGTATTTGAATTTGCCTCCATATGGTGTTACTGTTGAAGTTGTTGGTATATTGACGTAGACGTAGTCATAGTAGCATCCATAGAAAAATTGGATGGCTCCAAAAAGATGAAATAATGTCCTTAACATGGCTGAAGTTACTGCAAGTAAAAGAACACTTAATAGTCAGGCTATTGAATAACAATCTAGGATAATATTAACAAGCAAGTGGCATTTAAAAATTAAATAGAATCCTAATATTTCTGAAAAAAACAGGAACTGAATAATATTATGAGATACTAACCTGTTCCCCGGCTTTTTTACAATTCCAGTTGAAGATAATACAATCAGAGAAGTTTATTAAACTTAATTCTTGCTGTATATTATTCTGATTGTGTCGCGACCATTCAACCAACTTTATACTACGCCGACATAGTGACAGCTGAAATGAATAATGCTATGTGGCAGGGCTGCCAGGTGAAAAAATTCCGCAATCGTACCACAGCATTAAAAAAGTCGTATACCCAAGGAAAATTCGAAACAAAAAATCGTACATTATTATTCATCCGTTTATTGGTTTATTGACTTTTATTACAAAATTAACAATAAAATACTACGAAAAAAGTAATGATATGTAATGAAAATAGTATGAAAATTTAAATTATAGTAATGAAATCACTTTTTTTGTATAAATTTTCCATTAGTTTTATCATGTCATCTGTCGGTTTAAAATCGCTGCAGTTTCCGGTGAATCTTATCATTTGCTTTGCCAGCAAGGTGCCATTGACAGTTTCGTTTGCCAAACTATTTCTAAGTTTGGTTTTTATTAAATTTACTTCACTGAACGCTCTTTTACAATCAGCACTCGAATGTGGCAAGCATAATAGATTTAGTGCAAATTGCGCTAGAGTTTTGTATTCTTCAAAACGTGCAATGTTTGCCCCCCAAAATTGGTCTGGGCAGGCTGAGCACGTTCGTTTCATTATTTATTATTCTGTCACGGCTCTAGATAATTACTCTTTTGAGACGTAAGTCTGTTACTTTGTTGCCAGACCTAATTGAATAAAATAAATGGATTGAATGTAAAAAAATCGTATGTTTTCCGTACGATTTCGATGCTTCGATCGTACTCGTATGAAATCTGCAAAAAGTCGTACAAATACGATTTAAATCGTACAAATGGCAGCCCTGCTATGTGGTGTGGTTATTCGATGCTCGAGGTAGGGGTGGACGATTTACATCGATGTATTATAAACACTCGATGTATAGTAACGATGCATCGTATTGAACCGATGTATCGTTAATACTTCAGCATCGAAAATATATCGATGTTTTTCATTCGATGCATCGAATACGCCAATTATAGATGAATGTACTATGAGTATAACCAACATTGACTGACGACTGCAGTGACTTTCACGTTTTCATCTCAAGGATGGAACGTTATAATCAGTCAATCTGAATCCGATTCTGATAAGTCCGATAAAAATGAACAGACCTTTTCATTATGGAGTGATCACCATAAGTTAGTGCATCTTAACTGGAAAAGTAAGAAATCTGAAAATGTTTTGTCTGACGAACTTTCAGCTTATCTCAGAACTCCTGTTGGAAGACTGAACGAAAATCCGTTAGAAATCTGTAGGGATTATAAAATACAATTCCCGAAGCTGTACAAAATAGCTTTTAAGTATATAACAATTGTTGGCACATCTGTCCCTTCAGAAAGACTCTTTTCACAGGCAGGGCTAGTTTTGACTGAGCAACGAAACCGATTGAAGGGAAAAGATTAAGTAAACTATTGTTTATACATAGCATTGAAAAAAAAATTTAAGATGGAAAGAAAATAAAGCTATATATATTGGCTGTGTGATTGTGAATTTTAATACATATTTTTCCTTGTACTTACCTAGTTTTATTTAATAACTAAACATGTTATTGCGAATACAATCGATATTTTAGAAACATCGATCTATTTGTCAATACATCGTATTAACATCGATGCAACTGATCGATGCATTACATCAAATGAAACATCGATGAATATTTTAAATGTCCATCCCTAGCTCGAGGCCTCGAGCTGATAACTGACATCATCATGACATTTATTTGTATTTGACGTACTAGGGGTGTGACGTGTGCTTATCAGATAGTCTAAAATAACGGCATCAGGTACTTTGACGCATTGTTTTTTGTAGCTGTCCATAACATACTAGATATAACAGACGTACAATAAAATTTTGGCGCGTGGCCCAAATTGGAACTAACGCCACCATCTAGTTTTATCTATTCGTCAGTGACACATATTGCACCCCCCGCTCCCGATAAATACGTAACAGTCAGTTAATGTAGTATTTATTTGTACATATTTAATATACCATAACAGACAGGTTAGACAGAGGTCATACTCCAGGGAGTTATTGTGAAATTTCTAATAAAAAAACTCAATAACACTTCGCCCGACCTGGGAATCGAACCGTCGACCTCATGTTCACTTGCGACCAAGTGTGACGGAAGGGTTTTCGTGGTGGAGAAAAATTATACCACGAACCTTGTCAACTTAAAAAGTGTATTTTATATAAAAATGAGTAAAGGGGGTAGGGAGGTTGAGTCACATAGGTTCTTTAATTTCCCTTGGGAGTAGCACAGTACACTTCTGGCTCAGACTGGTGTGACGATGACCGTAGCGGGTGTGCCACGCTGCAGACGCGGACGATAACGGTCGGCGGATGGTATCGCCAGACCCGTGGCGGGTATGTACCCTAGGCGTAGCACATTGTTGCCCGGATTTGCCGGTAGGTGGTGGCCCGGATCTCAACGTTTGGATGACAGTGATAACCCCGGATTAAGTACGTTGATGGGGGTAAGCCGGTACTTTGGATATTTTATGCAGGTACTTTTAAGATGGTTGGTAATGGATGGATGGTTGGGTAGCAGGGCCGGTAAGTGAACAGGAACTTCGGTCCTTGGAAATCATGTCCAGCGTCACTAGATGGCTTGTAGTCATCTCTGCTGATTGTGACACCAAAGCATAAGAAAAGCGAAATGTACTAGTGCTTATGAATATGTGGTGTGTGATAGTCACCATTAGTACGGAGTTTAGAAAATGGAAGTGAGAAGCACGACATAACTTTGCACATTTTAAAAGTATGGAACATTCCCTTAGAATTCACAGAGCTAATGGCAAATAGGTTGCATGCAGTAGCCAGCACGTAACTTGGCAAGGTTAAGGTTTTGGCGTAGTGGGAGTAAGTTCACGCATGTGCACTTAGTGCAAACATTTTTTTTGACGCATATTGCTTGTCTTTATTTTATGGTTTTTACCACTTACATATTTTTTTAAACATCTGTTTAGAAGAGAGTTGAAGAAAGGAAAAACACATCTAACGAATCTTGCCAAGTTACGTGCCGGCGACTATACTAAGTATTAACGCAGAGAGCATCCTAATTTAAAACAATAATAGGTAATTAGGAAATAGGCACACACCCTAAGATTACCTAGGTAGGTAGGTACACAAAATATAAAAGCGACATTATTCAACACTTATCCAATATGAGGTTAACAGTGTGAGTGAGTTTATAAAGACTCGATGATTATACACGTAGTTAATTATAAAATAAAATAAAACCGTTATAATGGCGACAAGCATATCTGAAGGAAGGACGCCCCGCAAGAAGTCGCTGCTGAGCAGCAGCGACGCGAGTGTGTGCGACACCGCGCAGGTCTCCAGCCTGGCGGGTATTCCGCGGGAGGCGACTTCCCGTAGACCTAGAATCATGCAAGGAGCAAGATCTTACAGCACGAGTAAAGTTTTTTTTTTAATTTATAGTTTTAACACATAAAAAAGTATATTTTTTGAATTACAAACTTACTTATGCAGTTGAAGAATTGACCGTGGTGTATATCAATGTATTGGAGAACAAGTTTTTTAACTACAAGGTTGTTCTTGGGATAAATATATCCCAACTACGGCACCTTTAATTGTTCGTGCTTGGACACGCACTTGGCCGGTTTTTCAATACAATTTGCCGAAATTATGTTTCACAATAACGCACCCCGTCACTGTTATTCAAGCGCCAAGATATCTTTAGAGCCTCTATAATGTATTATGTATACATATAATGTTTATACGTACTATTTGCGTTCACTGTTATTAATTTATAAATAACAGTTAAAAAATAACAGTAACGCAAACAGTATTTAACATCCCTATAGATTTCGTAGGTACCTACGGGAACAGATAACAAATCATGAGAAAAAGTTGCCAGTGTTGAAATAAACATACGGTATGAAAAATGTTGTTGAATTTTTTAACCAAAACAGGCAAAAAACGCGTGTATTAAATCTGTGCAAACAACTGTGAAATGATCAATATAATACTATAATGATTTCTATAATCCGTGTATCCTTTGTTGGAGATCCCAAAATTATTAAATATCTTGTTATACAGCATGTAACAAAAACCCTTTCCGATCCCATAAAGGCGTATTCCTGGTTTAACATACGTACTAGAAAAAATAGTATAAAAAATGAAACTCGAATAAAAAGAATAAAAAATCGATAACTTTTGGTTTTTATAGAACCAAAAGTTATCGATTTTTTATTTTTATGAACCATGCTAAATTTAACACTAAATGCGGTAAATTTTCATAAGTTCACAACACTCCACCGGCCGGCGAAATCTTTTTATTTTTACCTATTTTATTTCAAAGGAAACCGCCCTGCACTAGCCGCGCTGTGGGCACTCTTTTAACGAGTCCTCGACCCTTTGATGTAGCCGACTGGTTGCGAACTAGCACGCTACTTGTTTGTCGACAGTCTCACGTGGAGACAGCTTGCGATCGGAAGTCCGTACGTATCACGTGCCGCTATCGTATCGCGAACAATGTCGTATTCCAATCAGGAGTATTTGAATATGTTGATTTTTATTTGTGAGTGAGTGTGATTCGGAAATCGAAGTTAGAGCTCGAATTGTGAAAGCTTTCGAATCACTCAAATCGTTTACAAGTACAATAAAATATCAGCTGATAACTACGCGTAGGTTTGTTTAGTCCTAAGTTTGTTTGGCACCGCCTCGCTCAGGCGGCTTCTTTGAGAGAACTCCTGCATAAAGTTGCTCATGTGAGAAACAACCCATTTACTGAGATCCACCTCTGGTTATGGATGGCCGCCATTTTAGATTTTGGTTTCCTGATTTTCGGCACCTGCGCTCTCGAAAACTATGAAGATGACAAATATGATAATTTCGAAAAAATTTAACATCATTTTGATTTAGACCTCTTTCATTTCCGAAAACCATAAGAATTAACCCTTTTTTTTTTTTTTTTTGGGTGGGAAATCATCAAATGACTTCTCCCGCTCTGGGTGGAGCGGGAGGGCGTGTCAGACTTTTACTGACTAAAACCCACCGTGTTCCTTCAGTTGCCTGTGCCAGGGCCACGGTTTTCTCTGTGGAATAACCCGCGACCCTGAGGCGTCGGCCCTATCGGACCCCGTCATTTTGTGCTGACATCTCTTTGAGGCGCGCGTGGAACACAACGCGCCGTCGACCCGGGCCTGGTCCTTACCGGCCGGCGAGCTACCCATGGCTCGCCGTCCGCAAGCCCGCGCCTACGGTGGCCGGGAATCTGCTTGCGATTCCCGACGCCCAGGGCGTCTCCTGCGGCGACTAGGGGCGTGAGGGCGCAAGGCTCTCTCCCTCATGCGCTCCGCCTCCTCCTTTGCGAGCATTACTGCTTCGCAGAAGGAGGTGACGGCTTTCCATTCCCTCTCGCTCCGTACCATGGCCTGGACCAGGGCCGGACGCGAGAGATCGCCGCCGCCAATCGCCTCCGCGAGGACACTGCGGTGCTCCGCCCAAGCTGGGCATACCTCCACCGTATGCTCCACCGTGTCCTCCGGGCGATCCACACAATGGTGACACCCGGGCGTTTCCTCCCGCCTTATGCGAAACAGGAACCTCCCGAAACAACCGTGTCCGGTGAGGACCTGTGTCAGGCGGAAGGTGAGGACGCCGTGGCGCCTCTCCAACCACTCCTCAAAGAGGGGACTTACCGCCGCTATTGTGGCGTGCCCAGCACTGGGTTGCGACAATCGCACCCTCCATGTCGCCATGAGATCCCGCCGGAGCTCTGTCCGCTGTACCGTGATTTGTCGCGGCAGCGGAGTTACACCCCGGCGTTTTGCCTCCTCGCGCCACTCCCATACGTGCGCGAGGGCTTTTGCCTCCAGATCCCATGGCGGCAATCCGGCAAGGAGGCTCGCCGCCTATAAGAATTAACCCTCACTATAAAATTAATGCATTTTATGCATAACAGAAAGACACAGCGTTAGTATGAAGAAGCTGTCTATGATTCTGGCTTCTAGGACCATACATATTGAAAAACATACCTGATTCTCTATGGATTTATGTTGTTACCTCTCACTTCCGGCAGGGGTCGCTACTACTGGTTCCGGCGACCGGCCTTAATTAAGGTTTTCATAGCGTTTATGATTTTTGTCGTACTAGGAGAAAAAGTTTTCTTTTAAGTTAAAAACTGACAAAAATCCTTATAGATTCTAATATTTTATTGCGTTCAGTTGGAATTTAATACACGAGTATTATAGGTATATTCAGTGTTTTTCATTTTAGTTCAGTGTTGCGTATTCGACGGATAGTCGGTAAGTACTTTCCATCATGAACTTTGAGGATCCTGTACCTGAACATGAGCTCAAATTGCCGCTCCGGATGGAGGGCAAAGAGCTGTGAGCTCAAGCTCATCGCAAAGCAGTTCCTCGTCTTCGGTAGACAAGGAAGGTTTTGCCTTACCGCCACCTAACAAAAGGTCTAAGCGGCGCAAGTACAAACAGATCGGAACCTGTTCGGATCCTCGGATGGAAATATACTCTTACTAACCAAGTTACATATCTAACTAACAGACTGTGTAGCTCAAATGCCGCAACTTTTTACGGCAATTAGTACGAAATAAAATAATATTATAGAAAATAATAATGGCGGCCGTTGCGATCCCCTGAATACTTGCTGCAATCTTTAACCAATTTTTTAAATAAACCATCGAATTACAATAATATGTGTTTGGGGGATGTAAAAAATAACTTTTGACGAATCAAAGATTGTACCCGTAGCTAACCTCGCAAAACTAGCAGAGTTAAATAATCTGCAACAATTTAACTGACAGGCTTGGAAGGGCCAACCTTCGATATAAGAAGGACTTGCAAGCACATTTAGCAACGCCAGGTTTTAGGGTTAAAATTGAATGAGGAACAATGCCATTTAAATAAAGGTATTGATTACTTGTTTATTACGGAACAACTGTTAGCGGGGTTGTCAAATGCTGTTTTGACAAAAGGTAACTTTTGAAAAAATTTCTGCAGGAGGTCGTAAATTGGGCTGCTAGTTCTGACACAGAGCTCAATGCAAATACTCTGTGTAGTAAGTTGTCTGAAAAAAGAAGTTGCATGGAAACAACTGGGGGACCAGTCAATATATTAAAAACATAATAGCAAAGAGCCGCATACCAGTTCTAACAAAACCTCCATTACATTACCCTTACAAAAGAATCATAAAAGTTTGTAACAAAACCATCCAAGAAAATGACGGAAGTCATAGACCAGTTAAAATACAACAGGCATTTTAGAAAAAAAACGAAAATCATAACACCCGGCTTTCACTCCAAAATGTTTTTGGTAAAAAAAAAAGCAAATTGATGGGGGCATACGCCCTATTTTAAAGAGTCTAAATTTACATGTCTCGACTCGCCATTTCCAGCTAATTTCTCGACGGGATATAATTCAGTTCCTAAAAGACAGCGACGTGATGACAAAAATCGACCTACATCAAGCATATTTTCACTTGAGCATAAAGGAAACCCATAGGCGGTTTCTGCGCATAATAGGTATATGGAGGCGAAATATTACAGTAACAGCCTTGCCTTTCGTTCTCTCTTCAGCTCCTACCTCTTTCGCTTTGGTAACCAATTGGATTGCGGAAATCCTTCGGAGACAAGGCATAAGAATATGAGTGTATTTAGATGATCTTTATTTTTATTTTTTATTGCCAGTCAAAATCAGGCACATCTCATAGAACAAACCAAAGTAACTGTGGAAACTCTTGTAAACTTGGGTTGGCATGTAAACCATCAGAAATCACTTTTCAGCCCAACTCAGAAAATAGAATATTTGGGCATATTGTGGAAAACAGAAACAAAATTAATTTCCCTTCCTGTAAAAAAAGTACAAAAATAAAAGAGTTAGGAATGAGTTTGTGACAAAAGAAAGACTCTTGTCTCCGAGTAACTCAAAAAATACTGGGTGTACAAAATTTTGCGAACTTAGCAACTCCAAACGGTCGCCTTCATTGTCGCCGAACTCAAATATTCCTAAAATCATGAGGATGCAGACTCAGGCAAAAGGTTTTGCCACCTCTAGTGACTCGAGGGTTGCAATGGTGGGTAAAAAACGTGGGAAAAAGTGCAAGAGCAATGCACAGCCCCAAGATTACCCACTTTCTCACCAAAGACGCGGCGGACGCGGGCTGGGGAGCACACCTGAACAACATCATGTTGTCAGGCAAATGGCCTGACCACCAACAAAAATGGCATTCCAATGTGAAAGAGATGTTTGCTGTGTATGTAGCATTAGTCAAACATGGTGCACAGATGAAGGATGCACACGTTCTATTGCAATCTGACAATCGGACACTCATAGCTAAGAGGGGGGCACGCGGTCCTCAGCCCCTAACAAACAAACTCCTTCACCTAACCGAGCAGCACAACATAACGCTGTCGGCATCATACCTCCCGGGGAGGTTAAACGGGATTGCAGACCGCCTCTTGAGGAAAAACTTTTCCCGAATGGCAACTACAATCCCAAGCCATGCCAAATTGCGTTAAAAGAAGCCGCAGTTGTCCCACAATACATAACGTGGGTCTCGACAGCTGGGTCAGCAATTTTTTGCGACGCCTTCAGTCAAGATTTGGACTTTCAGTTGGGCTGAGTGTTCCAAACCTGATCCCTGATCCCCAAAAATAAATGAATCTTTATCTTTGTCTTATCTTAGTAGATAGGTTGTGCCAGTTCCAGCTCACTTTTTTCAAGCGGTCCTCAATCATATAAAAAAGGTTTTGGCATGCGCTGAGCACGTTTCTGCGGGCCAGTTTTGCGTAGTATGCACGGTTCGCGAAATACGTAAATCAATTAGCAATAATCTTATTGACATCAGGCCGCCCCGGCGACCCTCATTAGCGTTTCATTGTTCGCCATTTCTTATCTATTACTCATTCGGGAGCTCTCATTACGACTGCTTTAGGGTACCTTATCAATTACTAATTGTAAACGGGTACTATGCCTCTATTTTTATTTCATACTACAGAAAAACCACAGAACGCCACCTGTTACGATCCTGACATACTCCTTTTGCCTCGTTTACGCGAGTGCTACTCACCTGACCTTTCTGAAGAACATCACCAATAAGGTCACTATATGTCCTCCTAGGGCGTACCCTCCTGGCGTTTCCACTCACATACGCCTTGTAAATACCTTTTGTTACTCTCCTTTCATTCATCCTCTAAACATGACCAAACCATCTTTATTTCAAACTATAAAATATAAACGGAACAGCTCATTCACTAAATTTCATTGAACACTGTATGTATATTACAGGTTTACAGTTTCATCAATACGATCCAGAAACGAAGTGACTGTCGACAGTTTGGGTGTTTAAAAAACGAATTAACGTCTACCAAAGTGAAGCGGTCTAGAAGCGACTGGCTACTTGATCAATTCCTTTACGGAACCAAAGAAGCATCAACGCTGAATGGGAAACTACCAAATGTTTTTTCTCTGTTGTGAGCAACAAGCGACCAAACACAGGGCTCCGCGGGCTATTGCTCCACCACGACAACGTGCCTTCGCACACCGCGCTCAAAACGAGGGACTTCCTGAACCGCACGCCGGTCAAACTCCTTACAGCCCTGACCTAGCACCGTGTGACTTCTTTTTATTCCCGAAAATAAAATAACTGTTTAAAGGGATACAATTTTCGTCGCCTGAAGATGAGATGTCAGCGTTCGAGCAGGCTGTAAACGAGGTGTCTACGGCGGACTGGAAAAAGTTGTTCAGACGCATGAAACTTTTTACAGAGGCTAGTGGAGAGTACTTTGAAAAGTTTTAAAAGAGGAGAGTCACCTGTAGTGCATTTATTTTTATTTTCGTAAAACTATGTGAGTGTACCACGTATAAAGCAAATACATGAAGCAAAAAAAAAAAAAGTTTGTTTAAAGTAAGTTCACCACAAACTGAAGTCAAATCATTCTGTATCCTATCAACATTCCAGTCCCATCTTTTACAATTTCTTTTGAAAAACTCAAGAGGATATCGTACAGGTCTCGTCCATACTAATCAAAATATTGCCCAACGCTATTTGTGTCAATATCTAAAGCTACCCAGTGTCCTGGTTTATCATCTGTATCCAAACTGCATATTATATACGTTGGTACATTCATGGCTATATATGGGTAGCCTATTGAGGAGTTCATCTTTGCAACGCACCTCGAAGGAATGTTAGATAAGTTTGTAAGATCGCATATTAGGAACTGTGTTGACTCATTAAGTTACTATCAGTTCCTTTGTACTTAAGAATTTGCTTTAGATTAGAAACTACTTAGTGGTGCTATATAAGACTCACCACCCATTGCAGTTCAGTACCCACCATAAAACAGTTCATGAAACGCTTATCTAAGCGTTTCTTCGACTGTGGCATCAAACACCCACACCCCTTGATCTCAGCGGCCGCCCGCTACACTCCCTCCCGCATAAGCAGAATTCGCCGACCAAGGCATACCTTAATCGCTCCCGACGACGCCACTACCCTCCTCCAGGAGAGTAGTAAGGCCACTAGCACTCTACGTAAACCCAAAACCCGATCGCCGTCTTACCGCCCTCGCCGCCGAGCCCCGCCGCGACGCCCAAATCCACACCCCTCCCGACCCTTGCTCGAGCCAGCCCGCGCCGCTGAGCCTGTAGCTTTAAATTCGTCCCAAAATCCAATAAATCCTGATCCAGCTAGTCCCTTGCTGCCCTCTTCCAGCGACGCCCTAAGCCGAGGTCCGTACCCCACAGGGGGTGCCCTTAGCGTAGTCGCTTAGTTTTATTTATTTATTTATTTATAAATACTTTATTGTACACCACAAAATTACATAACAAAAAAAAATACCATACTAAAAACATACAATGGGCGGCCTTATCGCTTTCTGCGATCTCTTCCAGGCAACCTTAGAATGGACAGTGATTTGTCTGGACATAAAATGGGGCTGTCAGTGGTGCGAGAAATAAATATACATTAAACTAAAATAGATACACAGATATACACATATTAATATATGCTAAGGAATAGATACATAAATACATACATACGAAATATATAAGAAACGTAAATAAATGATAATTACAGTTTACGAAAGCAAGATCACAACGACAAGTAATGATCCTTCACGAGTCTTTTAAACACAAATAACGACTGCGCGCTTTCGCGATTTCGACAGGCAGTGCATTCCACAAACGAACGGCAAACCAACCTACCAAATATAAATCTTAAACAAAAAATTTGAAGCCGCTCAAGTTTATCGAGTTGGTCTTGAGTAAGGTCAAGATAGCTGGCATCAGCATAGTCAAGGATGGGTAAAAGAAGCGATTGTGCAAGCACAATCTGGGTAGCAGTCGGCAGAAAATTACGCAATCTCTTCAAAGATGCAGCGGATGCAAATAGCTTGCGGCTAACTTCCTGAAGCTGGGCAGTCCAAGAGAAGTTCTTATGAATGAATATCCCTAAGTTTTTAACTTTCTCACTGAAGGGAACAACTGATTTGTCAAATGAAACTTGAGGAAGAGTCGTCCAGTCGATCCTGCGTCTTTATGGGGTTAACCATAAGTCCGTATCTCTTAGACCAGTCGCATATTCGGGCTAGATCACGATTAATCGTTACGATAGCCTCGGATAGATTTCCGAGAGGAGCTCGCGAGTAAATTTGTAGATCATCAGCATAAATATGGTAGGAAGAAATTAGTTCGTCGGAGATGGAGTTAATAAAAACTGCGAAAAGTAAAGGGGATAGAACACCTCCCTGAGGTACACCGGCAGAAGTATTACACCAGGAAGACAAGGTCTCTCCAATGCAAATACGTTGCCGCCGACCGAACAGGTAACTACGAAACCAGTCAATTATCGATGGAGATATGTTAAGAGAGCAAAGAATGCCAAGCAAAACATCAAAATCAACAGTATTAAAAGCGTTACTGAAATCTAGCAAAGCTAAGACCGTTAGATTGCCGTCTTCCATGGCTGACCTTATATCATCCGTAATGTTCAGAAGCGCTGTGGTGGTTCTATGACCAGGACGGAAGCCAGACTGGAAGGGGTTGAGGAGATTATTTTTAGAGAGGAAAGTGCTTATTTGATTGTGAATTAACCGTTCAAGGACTTTGGATAGGAATGGTAAGACGGATATTGGACGGTATTCAGAAAAGGATGTTGGATTAGACTTTTTAGGTAAAGGAATTATTTGAGCATCTTTCCATGAGCATGGAAAGACACCACTAGCTGCAGAAACATTTTGGATGGGACTAATGGCAGGAAGGATAAGATCTAGCACAGGGACTAACATATTACGGCTGATACAGTCACTTCCTACTGCATTGGAAGTAATCGAAAGAATGCTCTTCTTAACATCACATGCGGAGAACTGACCAAAAACAAATGGAGAATAACTGGGAGTCGGAAGAGAAGAAAGATAATTTAGTGTTTTAAGTTTTATAGTCCTATCAAAATTGGACGAAGCAGTAAAATGGTGAGTTTTAGTTAGTATTTAAGTTTAATTCTTGGCTGGAGGCCTTAATTTATTAAGGCACCATAGGCAAGTCCGCTTAAGCAGACGACAACCTTACAGGTTGACCTGCGAGATGCCAAACCCAAAAAAATAATGCAGTTCAGTACATATAGTCAATTGGTTTGGCAGCAGTGGATAGTGAAAATACTACGATTTGTGTTACATCAACGCATCCATGGCAATGGAGGTAAGTGTTTATTCTATTGACAATTACTTTTCTTTCTTTCTGTCTTTTTTATTTACATGAACTTTTTCTTGCGTTTGTGAACAAATTGATATTAACGTGTTTTCTGTGTTGTTGCAGAAATCATTTAGTGTCATAGACGATGATGAAAATACCTGTAAGCTGCATTACTACTCACCACTTTCCCCTCAACACGAAGAAGACAGTGGTGACATCGTCATTAATAACACATGCGATGGTAGAAAAATGAAAACGCAGACGATTGATTTTGTAGGATGCTGGAGGTGATATCAATGTGGAAGTGAAATAGTGGTTTCAGTTATTAAGTGACACGACGTCAGAGTGTTTCGCTCACGAACTATTCGTCGAACAAATAGATAACGATTTAAACAACTGTTTAATTTATGTTGTAAGCGAGTGTGTTATAGAGATATTTTAAAGTTTTCATTTGCGTTTTTTTTGTGTACTTCATTATGAATCTAGAAAACATGAAGTATATTAATGATTGATGTAGATGGTTTTCAGATGTCAAAAGAAATGTACTAGAAAACCACAGTGAGAATGCTTGCACCTCTACACCACTACCGTGAGCGCTGCGAGGTGGATTTCCTTTGTACGAGTATGCTACATGCCTCGTACAATTACTAAGTCGGTGTAATTTCAATTTTTCTATAATTATTTCCACTTTCGGACAATGGATTGCTTCTAAGTTATACGATTTATACCCTAAACTTGCTAAACAATCTCTTTCTACTATCCCCCCTTTGTAAGCCCACATGAAATGCTTGTTTGGATCAATCCTCTTTACTCGTTTTAAAAACTCTGAAAAAATAATAACATTATCATAATTTTTTAATTGCATTCCGTGAATATATCTCATATCGAATATGATTGTTCTATCATGTTTATAATCTAACAACCATATTGGGAGTTTTATGTAAAACAAGTAAAGGATATTGTCCTGAATATTGTAAATTGCTACTTCTTTAAAGTACATTTTTTTGACATCTGAAAACCGTTACATCAATAATATACTTTATATTTTCTAGATTCATAATGAAGTACACAAAAAAAAACGCAAATGAAAACTTTAAAATATCTCTATAACAGCTTACAACATAAATTAAAAAGTTGATTAAATCGTTATCTATTTGTTCGACGAATAGTTCGTGAGCGAAACTTAATAACTGAAACCACTATTTCACTTCCACATTCATATCACCTCCAGCACAGTGGCGTTCCTTTCACTAAAGCCGAAAAGCCCGGCTTTCAATCGAACGTGAGCCTATTAAAAAAAAAACACTTAAAAACTTGTAAACAATTCAACTCAATCATGTTGCAATAATTGATGAGAATAATAACATTATACACCGCGCGGTGCCAACCGGTCGCGTCACCACCGCGCCGCCGGCCGCGCGCTTATTTAAGGCTGGTACACACCGCCGCGACGCCACAGCGCGACGTGTCGCGAGGCGATTCTGCGACATTTTCGCGCCGCAACACCTTACACACGCTTTTTTTATCGCGTCGCGTCGCTAGCACTACATGTCGTCGCAGACGCCACACCACCATTTTGTATGGTGTAGCCGCGTTATCGCGGCTACATCAAGTAGCGCACGCGACACCAGAAGAGACTATAAATGGTGATGCAGTCCAAGTTGAGCTCATTCAGTATTCCTCGACATGGAGAAGGCCTTCGACCGTGTATGGCATGAAGGCCTTGTATACAAGATGACCACATCCGACGCGCCCCGTCGCGTTGTAAAGGTGGTCTCTACTTTTCTCACCCACAGGACTTTCAGGGTGGTGGTCGACGGCGCGCTGTCAAGCGCCCGGCCGGTGCTGGCCGGTGTGCCGCAAGGCAGCTGCGTGTCGCCGGCGTGTTACTCACGATACACGGACGACATCCCCACTACCACAGACTCGACGCTCGCGCTGTACGCAGATGACGCCGCGTACATCACTACATCGCTCAATGCGAAGTACGCGGCGGTCAAGATGCAGCGCGCCCTCGATCTTCTTCCCGAGTGGCTGTCTAAGTGGCGGCTGTCGGTGAACGTGGGTAAGACGCAGGCGATGGTCTCCGGATCAGCGCGCCTCCCACCAAACCTGAAACTACAGGGAGCCGACATCGAGTGGTCGCCCCAGGTGAAGTACCTAGGGGTAACCTTAGATCGTCGGCTCACAATGGGGCCGCACGTCCGCAAGGTCGCCGCACGGGGGAGGGTCGCCCGCAACCTCCTCAGACCGGTGCTCTCGTCCCGCATCCCGGTGCGCGTCAAGCTGGGCGTGTACAAGCTGTACGTACGCCCAATCCTGACGTACGCCGCACCCGCATGGTTCGTCCTCACTAGTGAGCCGAGCCGAAGGCTGCTCCGCACGCAACAAAACCTGGCGTTGCGGATCATTGTTGACGCCCCTCGCTACGTGAGGAACGACGTCATCCAGAGGGACCTCGGGATTGAGAGCCTGGATGAGTTTGTGGAGCGCCTCGCGAAAGGAATGTTCGCGCGTGCCGACGCATCGGATTTGACCCACGTCAAAGACATTGCGCCCTGGCATGCGCGCCCCCCTGACGCGAGACCCCTCCCCCGCGACCTGGTAGCGGATGACGACCCCACAACACCGGACTGACTCCCAGATAAGCCGCAACCAGGTTACACGCGGCTTATCTGTGACAATAAGACTCCACATTCATAACACACATACCCGTTTGCGTAGCGTGTCCTAGGTTAATATAGGCGCGTTACGTAATCGCAAACAGACATCCACCTCTACACATGCATTCTTACTCACACGCAAACGCGCGGTGCGGGCCGCGGTTCGCGTAGACACTGAACGGTGTCACACAGACACAATACCGTTCACACACACATGACGGTTCCTTAGCCCGGACAGTGAACGGCTAGCTCTGTGAGCTGGACGGGCGGGGACCACTCACCTACTCTGTAGGCGCGTCGAGTCGGCATCTTCGCCGCTGGTCGTTGTCGCCGGGCCTCCCCTAGGTAACTAGGGGTCTCACCTGGCGGCGGCAGACCGCCGAGATGTCGTGAAGAAAGCGACGCTTTACTTTATGCGTCGCGGCGCTCCTACAGAAACAAACAATAATCCACACACATAGGCGCACGTATCTCGCGTGCGCCCAATACCACCCGCCAAGTAGCGACCCCTATGAGGGGCCCGTATTTACGGGCCACCGTACAGCATCTGCGGCCGGGGGGCGAAGCCCCGGCACCGCACGCAACGCCCCCTTACGGGGGCGCCGCGATATAGCTCGAGCGATTGAGCTCATTAGTAGAAGATCTTCGTCATAGGACGAAGGCAGGTCTGTGCGTGGTTGCTGAGCGAGGGGTCCTAGGTTCGATTCCCGCGTCGGTCGAAATAAGCCAACCTAACCTTAGTAGGTACCTTAGCTTGACCAAACACGCACGAAGGACGAAACTGGCGATTTCGGAAGTGTATTTACTTCAAATAATTAAGTTTTAGTTTTTAATTTATGTGATTTCGGAAAAAAATACTTTAATTTCTATAATAATTAATATGTAGAGTGTACTTTCAGTAGGTAGGTACCAACTCGTACTCAGCTACTTAATTATCATTTGTAAAATTATCTAAAAGTTGATATTTGTAACTATATTGGAACTTACCTAATACTTACTTTTAATCAAACTATTTTTTTTTATTTATCAAACTAATTCTTTTAGTATCTAAGTGAATGATTTTCTTACAAAATTATGCTGAATACGTTGAACTCGAACTGATTCACGCACAGCTCATATTATCATGTAATAAACTGCTAGCGGAGCCCAAGCACTCTTACGTTGAATTGGACGCCCGCTCTTCAGTATTTCTTCGCTATTCAGTAGCCCGCGGAACCCTGTGTTTGATCGCTTGTTGCTCACAACAGAGAAAACAACATTTGGTAGTTTCCCATTCAGCGTTGATGCTTCTTTGGTTCCGTAAAGGAATAGATCAAGTAGCCAGTCGCTTCTAGATCGCTTCACTTTGGTAGACGTTAATGCGTTTTTTAAACACCAGGAAATTTTAGCAAATTTTAGCAACCTTTTTATAGCAATGTAATAATTGGAATGATTTTAGTATGCACATTTTCATTTGGTCATATTTTAGTCGGCAGAATATTATATAAATGATTTGTTATGACAAAAAATTTAAAGACAAAAATAAGATTTTTAGGAAATAATATAATTTAAAAAAGCTCTTTTCTTAATTTAATCATTTATATAATAAAAATAATTTAAACTTACAATTTTAGAACTGTAGGCAAGGTTATCCATTTAAATATTATTTTCCACGTATAGTTTATAATTTTCTTAGAGTTTGGTGAAATTTGCAACGTAACACCCACGCTTAAATCTTTTATGAATCGAAACATCTAGGTAAGGTTAGGTTAGAAAAGTGACCACACAACGTGCCAGAAACGGTAGGTACTCCCCTTTCTACTCCGAAAATTGTTTGTCTGAAGATCATTATCCATAACACGTTTGCCATAAACTTCAGTACCTAACCACAATATTCAAAAATTCGATTTGTATTTCATAATTATCTTTTCAACACAGTTGCTCATAAAGTGGCTCTTATAACACCGCTTTTAGGTTTATAATGCAGTATATTAAACACGCGTGCTTTTAACTTCACATTACCGCACGCGTGTTTTATTTTTAACTTTTTTTTCTTTCATCTCCGTGAAGAGTTTGTCTAAATCCAATGAATATTTTTATCATCTCCGACATATACCCAAGAAAATTAAAACAACGAAATTATTCATAATACCAATACAATAACTTTAAAAATTCCAACAAAAACTGTTCGGTATATAATTTGAGAATTGTACTTTCAGTAATTGTTTTAATAATTAAAGATAATAACAATACTCGGCTCCCTTATCGCGCTCGCCAAAGGCTCTCGCGAATAAAACCGCCTCGAGTACACTTGTATCACAATGTACTATTAGACTACTAAAAGTATTCTAAAACTTCTACTATATTCTGTGCAACTGACATAAAGATGCAAATCTTTTGTCATTGACATAAGCAGTTGACTGAATGGAAATGGTAAATGGAAAATTGACGATACCTACTAAATATTTGGATTATTTTAATTTGCGTTATTTAAGTTATACCAACTGAAATATTTGACCACTGTAAAATTTGTAAAAGTACTAGTTGGTAAGCAAGTTATTGTTTAAATGTTCACCTGCCAAATATTAGGTTTGCGTTACAATTATTTTTGAAGACTTTATATGCTAAGTGATCATTTGGCAAATGAAACTATGCGGGATTTTTTTTGGGAAGTGATAATCAGTGTTTTTTTATGCAACAAGGGTAATCCGCAGCAAGCCTATCTGGCTCGGTGACGGCGGCGATACATAACTCACAGACTCAATTTTCATGATCATTTCGTTAGTTCCAATTAAAGCTACCAGGCCAGAAAAGCTTGCTGCTCTTAGATCAAAATAATGTGTTTTGCTGCTTGCAATGCGAATGCGAATTTTTATAGTAAATCTGGGCATAGATTGGGCGGGCTAACTCATGCAAGCGTGTGTCTACGTAAAACCTTAGCGCAAACGCACGTCTGCATAGTAGGAATGATTGAAAGTGCAGGAAAGTTATGACTACTGAAAATTATATTTTCTCGTCAAGTCCTGAAGTTTAAATAGGTGGAAGTCGGGCATATGCCGGGGGTGCAATATCAGGAGCGGGCGCAACGAATGTCTTCCGGTATCTTTGCGCGAACTTGGCTGTCGGTGTGGGCAGCTCGGGCAGTGCGCCGCGCACCAACTGACGCAGCGCCACATTGCGCCGGCGCAACTCTACCACCTCCTCGTGGATACGTTCGCGTTCTGCAGATAATAATAATAATAATAAATCTTTATTTTCAGAACACAAAGAACCCATACTAATCCATGTTAGTAAAGAAAACTTAAAACCAATGTTAGTAGGTCTCAACAAAAAAAGCTGGAGCCGAACTTCACACTATCCACAAAGTATGTAGTACGTTGTCGCCGTTGACGTGACGCAACATTGGATATGGACAATCCCACCTACCGAACAATGTGCTCGAATGCTGTTGGAACTAGCATTCATAAATAATGAGTTTTGTGTTTCCAATTATCGAAAGCGAATTGGGCAAATGGCCGAGTTCTTTTACGTTGCCTGAATCTAGAGCATATCCCCAACTAAATTGGATTCTAATTCTAGTCGCGTGACTGGATGAAAATCTTATTCCGCAATGACAATGGCCGGTGGGGCAATGCGATTTTTGAATGCTGTTCTGACTAAAAGTAACCATTCCATTTCGTAACCCACCTTGTAATATCGACAAATAATTGTTCAACCCAGTCAGCACTCCATCCCAAAACTTATCTTTCTCTGGTGGGAACACATTTTTCCATTGTAACCAATAGTTAAGGATTTCTTCATGAGTAAGTCTTCGAGATGGTGTTTCAAAATTTGGTGGTTTTAAGCTGTCTCTGTAATTAATAATTAACGTAAGTAAAAAAAAAGTCAGGATCGAGGACTCGTACTCGATTTAGGCTCGCACTGAATAGCATTCGAGAAAATTTGATTGGATCGCCCATGAGCTACCATTGAGAAGCTAACAGTACGAGAGCCAAGCATCAAATAATAACTTTCAGTATACTAACAGTATATTGTTAAGTTTCTTCTTCTCAGGGGGTACGAAAAGTGATATGAAATCGCTTAAAGCAGTCAAAACTTGCATTGGCTCCATTTCCAAAACGTGACCCACTGAAAAAAATCAACACAGGATTTCTTTTAACAGTGCTTGCAACTATAACCATGAATCAGCATATGATTCTAGACCCCCTGTTTGCGCACTGGTTAAAAATTATACCTGTATCGTTAGAAAAAAACAAAGTTGTTGCTGTCAGATATAAAGCTTCCTGAAGAGTTTGTTCGTTTAATCGCTGGAATTACCATTCGGATTTCAACAAAAAAAAATACATTTGAGAGCCTAATTCTTGAGGAAGGCTATAGCTAATGCTGCTCAACATACGCTAGGACCTTTAGGAGTCACAAATAACGCAAAGCGAAAACCGAGTAACAGCGCGGATAGGCGAAGCGACGGGGTGTCGTGGGCAAATTCAACTCGATTATAAAGTAGATGGCTTTCCAACTGATAATCAAAGTGCTGATAGATAAACAAAAATAAATCTGCTGTTTCATACAATAGTGCAATACCTACACTGTCAAAATGTATGGAACAGCTCATTTGATATCGGTCTAGAATCATGTGCCGAATGCATGGAATGAAAAACAATTTGCGCGTCGATGTCCTTTACGCCCTGTTCGTCATTAGAAACGCAATGATTAATTTAGTATAGTCGAAGCAGAGCTCAGAAAATCAGGACAAATATGCTACTTAAAACTAACGTGGACAGAGAAAAGGATTGTTATGTTTAACAGTTTCCTCGTCGTGTCCTTGTGTGGGTGCTACAGTGACGCCTCGCGCGCCAGGCCTGCGACTGGCTACGGAGCCGCCCTCCGGCGTGCCCGCAGTCACCATAACAGTCGCTGAAAAAAAAAAAGTATAATTTAACATCATTAGTTCATAATCTATCTCGCGAGATTATAAACTATGGAAAAATTATGAACTGCAACAAATTTAACGCATTATTTTTCGATAGTTTCGATAAACTGTCCATGGGAAACCGGCAAATTGTGAACTGGTATCACACTTGGATGCGACAGATCGCATCTTGCTATAATACTAAATAGCCAACTAACTGAGACCTACTTGGACGCTCTCTCGACTAGTGCGCGGTTGGTCCCAGATCTAACCATATTTTATTTAGAGTGAAAACTTCATTAGCCGCTTGGAGCGATTTTTGGTAGGGCCAAAACTTAAGGGTACGCGTCACCAACATGCTAATGTGACGTTTTGCGCCAGTCTTGCGACCCGCAGCGTTTCCCATGACTGTTTTTTTTTTTGTTCTGGTTTGGAAAATCCTCATTGATATTCTCAAAATTACATCTGATAGTCCCCCAAAAACGCCCGCCCTTCAACACTTCCTAGGGCTTTAGCTGAGAGAAGAAGTGGCGCAACAAACTGCTCAGCAGCACAGCTGTCTGTTCAGTTAGAAAAAACTTGATTGTATACATTAGTAGATATGCAAAGTAGTTAACATTACGAGACAGATCAATAAATTAAATTATTTGCCAAATGTCAGCTAGCCACGCCAATATACCAAAAGATACAATGACAATAAACTCAAGCAGATACATTGTTAACAAAAGTTAATGCCAAAATAAAATTCTCCAGGCATAAATGGCGTGACAGATTACTATGCAATGCTGGATTATGTAACCACAAATTATGAAATCATCTAACGCTCCGCATTCGCGACTCATCGTGCCATTGGTACACTGAAGCGAAGGCTTTCGCCTCTAAGTCCTAGGGCGGAAATCCGGCCAGTGCACAAGCCGCCTTATAGAAGATCGTGCGATACCCCCTGAAAGCTCTGACGGCCATCGTCCGCTGTGGTTTTCACAGTATTGCGATGCTACCGGCCGTCAGGTCAGAAGCCCACACCGAGGCCACGGATAGGGTATAACCATCAGTACAACCGCCTGCAGGCGGTTCTCGGGCCTCCCAGATTGGGAAGTAGCGTTGCGAGCTTGCCTGCTGCGCCACTCTCGCCGGCTGACGCCCAAGTTGATACTTGGGCGTCAGCCGGCGAGAGTGGGAGCCGAAGTCCTACCGGCTATCGAGCGCCATTCACAGGTACTTCATGGTGGACTCGACATCAAATCGAGCCACACCGACCACGATGCCCCAAAATTAGGAACACCACCGCAAGTCCTGTTCGGTAATGATTTGGCCCCTGAGGGAAAGGAGCCTCCGCAATTCTTGTTGCTATCGCCTAAACGGTACTCCGCCGCTAAATTTGTTACATCACTCACATCTTTGGTTTGATTTTCTGGTTTTTCCGTTTTGTTCCCACGAGTAGTGTGGAAATTAATATGCGCCTATGCAGAGCCAGAGCGAGGTGAGTTTGAAGTTTCTATCACTGTTTGATCTTATTTTTCTTCAATTTGTTAAAAATCACAAAATGTTGAACATTATGTTGCGAGATTTTACATTGAAAGCTCTTGAACACGGTTTAGATGTACTGGTCGCGTTCAGTTTCAAGCAAGAGAACAGTCGAAAGACAGTGGCAGCGACATTAGATAGGGCCATTCTGCAAAGCGAAGGAAGGCGATATCAGTATAAACAATTAGAAATTAACGAACGTGTAAGATTACGCAAGATACGAACGTGTAAGACTGAGAGATTAAAATGTCTATAGCTAAAGAACTCCTAAAAAAATTAAGGTTCAGGCAACTGGTTTTTTTTTCTTTTCTCTGGTTTCCCTTTAAAGGCAACTGCAATTAGGTACTAGTCACAAAAATATTTAAAAGGCTTAACTAAAGAAAGGAAAAAAACCAAACAAATAACATTGATAAACCAAAACTTGGCTCTATGAATACTTGGATATGCCCAGGCTGTGGTAAAATTTATAAAGAACCAATCATTGAAGACTGGGATTGTTGTGTAGTTTGCAATGAGTGGTGACATGAAGAATGCACAGCACAGTGCTGCAGATTTTGTATGTGATCTATGTCAAAAATAGAGTTAATTATCAATTGCGCACTCTCTCGCATTCTAATCGAACTTACTTCGCAATCTTACACGACCGAGTGTAAGAGTGCGCATTTCCCATTTTTTGTTTTGCTTTAACTGCTCTAAAACTATTGATCTCACGTCAAAGTTTCTTTGAAATTATTTTACTTATTTACTATTAAATAATTATAAATAAATAAAGCAACTTTCGTAATGCTATTTGTTTTAATTCTTTACCATAAAATAAGATAAGTCCTGTAAAGAGCAGCAAAAAACGTATTTGGTCAAGAGAATGTATGGTTCAGCTATTCTTAATATACAGGGTGACAGGGTGTTACGTACCGTTCTCTATATATATGGTGGGGTCACAGCGCACTATAAACATTTTCTAAAATAAAAAGGTCCTTCGGGGTATTCGTGATTACCACCCCCTCAAGATACGAACAACAATACGAACACGCATGTGGAATAAGTGTGTATTGAAGTGTACAGGGTTCTAGACATCTGGACGCGCCGCTAAGCCATCATCAGAGCGAAGCAATGTACAGGAGTCTGCAGTAAGCTTTTTCGAATCCTCACCCTTTTCTACTACACACATGAAAATAAGTCCTATTCCTTGGAAGGGGTTATACTAGAGGTCATTAGCAGCAAATGAAACTAGGGGGTCAAAACTGGATGGTGACTTTGACTTTGAAGACATTTGTTTTTTATTTCTGTGATTATGTATGTTTTGGGCAAGCATTTTTTTAATGATCACTAATTTTTCAGCTTTCAGAAAAGTATCAATTCAATGTTTGGTTACTTTCAGTTAGTTTAGTTGTAGAATTAATTTGTTATCAATGACCTCTAACAACCCCTTTCATGGAATAGGTCACGTTTCATGGAATTGCCCTGTCACCCTGTATTTTAAGAATAGCTGAACCATACATTTAGTATAAATACTAATAAACCTGAACTTATTTAAACGGAAAAATAACGTTCATTTTCTTTAACCAGGCTCTTCAAAAGTATTAAAAGATTCCCGTTCATTTTGTACAAAAGTAATGATTGACTCGTAAATCCTGGAAGCTACCTCTACGTCTTTGTCGAAACCTGGTAAAATTTTGGAAACAACTTATATTAACTTGTTTGAATACAGATCCCCAAAATTCCAATAATAAGACCGTTTCTAGTGAAGTTAGTTGAGCCAATAGCCCTGCAGCTTCATTTTTAACCAAAGCTTTTTGGTGGGCAGAATCACTTTTTATTGCTTCAAGTGCCGCTATTATTTGGCTCCAATCTTTATTGCTTGTAGACGCATTGTCTCACGCTGAACATCGTTCTCGCCTATGAATATGAACGAAAACGACACGAGCAACGTTGAAACATCCCGACTAGTCCAGAGTCGTGACGGAGTCGGAGGGACACGCCGTCGGCGTCGAAAGCAAATGAGTTTTAGTTTCTGTTAAGCTTTTTTTTAAATTTCGTTAAGCATATAAAGTCAAAAGAAAGGTCCGGCTTGCTCCGCCCCTCGCAGCCTGCCACCTCGGCCATGGCCCTTTTGGCTCTAGGGTAAATACGTTCCTGATTGTGCGCCTGCACAATAGTGGCAGAGTCACATCCAGTGTCAATAGACGAACGTCGATCGAACAGGTGCGACCCACCTTTGTTCCTCCACTGTGCCTTCTGCAAATCAGAGAGACACGAGAAGTACGTCGTGGAGTATACTGCTTCCCCACCCTCAGTAATCAGCCATAAACAATTGTTTCCACTCTATTAAAGTCCAAAACCTTTTTCAAGAAGAGAATATGGTCAATGCCCAGGGCGCACCACCGGCCCGACAACTGCTCTTCCCCTCGAACGTATCCATAAGGAACCAGCAGGTATCAGGCACACGAAGAGGTTTTCTGCGGTTTCTAACCTAAACCAGAGTATCCTGGCTTAGTTACTACGACCAATTCGGCTACCGCCAAGACCGACAAATCAGGGACGGTGCACTATTTTACGGATGATAAAAACGGACAGATTGTAACCCTGTCGGTCAGTGCAGGTTCGTTCACAATTTGACGGTTTGACATGGATAGATTATAAACTATCGGAAATTAATTCGTTATATTGTAAGCAATAAGGTACAGTTCACAATATATCGACAGTTGTAACGTCTTGCGAGATAGATGTTGTATAAATAAAAATGAAATGCTGTTCGTTGGTGAGCGCGTCAATTAAGAACGGCTGGACCGCATCGGCAGTCGCCGCCGATTGAAGGGTTATACAACCAAAGTCTTCTTATTTACTAGAAAAAAATAATTAATAATTATAATTTAATTTTCTGGTGAAAGTAGACATGATAGAAGTTACAGTATGAAAATAATTGAGTTCAACTGTATAAGTACGAAATATATACCTATATTGCATGACCCTAAGCGTTTTAGAAAAAAACAGAGCAAGCGTTTTGGTTTAATATTTAATCAATTAAGCGTAAATGAATGAATTAAATGCACGGACCCCAGCGTGGTTTGACCAGACTCGATTAATCGAATCAACCCCAAGATTTGCACTAGCCCCTGAAGCCTCATGTTTCATGGTGCTAAAAAGACAATTGCATATCAAGGAGTAGACCGGGGAGCAGTTTCATGGTAGGAAAGACGTGCCCTTAGGATATAAAGGATTATGAGCCAACCGAGTATGCACCCTAGAGCAAGAATTGGACTAGTGGAGTGACGGGTGATATTGAGTGAGGGGCAGCGCGTACCTATTAGTTTACATACCGGATACAGATTCTAAGGCAAATGCCTGAAACATAAGGAACGATCACACCAGGTTAGCTAGCTCGGGGTATCTGTGCTCCTAAACCGCAGGCCGGAAATCAGGAAAGCCCGTATTCCACTTTTGCACCGTTTTAATTAATTCAATTTGCGACACAGAGGCACAGACACACAACAAACAAATGAAACAACAAACAAATGAAACACCGTTAAAAAAAAACTCGCACCATTTGAACACATGTTGACCAAGACACCACAAAAGCGGAGGATTGGTTTGTGGTCGACACGCAAGCTTCTCCTACAGAGTATTAATTATTTTGAGGTTAAGTTTTGTGCCGCGCGGACCGCTTTCTGTATTACTCGCCTGCCCGGTACTTAGTGCCGACGCGGTCGCGGAGGCCACGCCCCCGTGATGCCGAAACCCGGCACGCGCGGCTCGTTGGGCCGCGATGCCGGGTCACCGGAGTCCCGCCCGGCGCTGGATAGGACGTCGTCGATGCCGAACATCGGTGCCGCGTCGTCCTGTGTACCGCCGGCCGGCTCCACAAATAGTGAAGAGAAAAAGAAGCTGACAACGAAGGACGCAAGAAGAGGAGGGGGATCGAGCGCCGCTGCTACTGCCGACCCACCGACGTCATCGGCGCCTACGCGCGTTGCGCCCACGCCGTCGTCGAGCCGACCGCACGCGGTAATGATACGCCCCGCTGCGTTCCGCCCGGTGCCCATCCAGGCCCGGGGCCTGCCGCAAACCCAAGCCGCGAAACAAAAGCGCGCGCCGCATGACTCCCCCGCGTTGCCCGCACACCCGCATACACCATCAGAGCGCGCCCGCGCACCCCCCGCACGCACCGCTGCGCCACCGCGCTTCGCTTCTCCGCCCGCGCCACCAGCGAGTGTTCAAGAAACAAATCAAAGCTGGGCCAGCTCCGGGGACCACCTCACCCGATCCCCGCCTCCCACTGGCGGGACCGGCGATGGCTAGGCATGAGCGGTCAACAAGAAACCGAGCAGCCGAGACTACAAGGACAAGGTCAGTACACAGTGATGCCACCAGTACGCCCGCCTCACCGGCGCCTCCCCGTGCCTCAGCCTACGACTCGCCCGCGGTTATGTCGCCATGGTTGTCCAACGGATCAAACATGTCGCTAGCTTCCGTGGGCTCGGCCGCTTCCGGTCGCGTAGACGTGTCCGGGGATACGACCTCGCGACCCGAATATCGGCCCACAGAGTCCAGGGCTGACGCCACCATGATGTCTCCGGCGTCACCGACGCCGCCGCGGGCCATGGGTCACGGCCCGAACCCAGAGGCCAGCGGCAGCGACGACGTAGAAGCTCTAGCGAGACCGCAGTGGCGGAGGGGAAGCGGCTCTGCTCCGACCCGCCGCGGCCACCGCGCGAAAGCGCGCCGCGGGGTCCGGACACGCCAGCGTCGCCTACCTTTGCCGACGCGGCACGCCGCTCACCCCCGCCACCTGCGTCTCCATCGCCGTCACCGACCGCGGGGCTTAGGCCAACTCCCGCCCCCACTACCAATACCGCCGCCCCCGCTGCCCCTCCTGGCGCCGCCGCGACAACAACGCGGCAGCAGCCGGGAAAGAAGAAGCCCCGATACCCTCCGCTGGTGGTGGAGAGGCTACCCAACTGGGCCGCTCACTTCCGGGCCATCAGGGAAAAGCTGGGCCGACCTCCAAACGCGCGTCCATACGGGGGTGGAGTCCGATTCACCCCAGACAGCGAAGAAGAATATAGGCTGGTCCAGCGCTACCTGACCGGCCTAGAGAAAGATAGCGGCGTCTCGTGGTTCGCTTCGCTTATTCACTACCGGCGGACAAGAATATGAAGATCGCCATTCGGGGCCTGCCGGCGGACACGGACCCGAAGGAAATTGAGGAGGAGCTCCACATGCTGGGATACCAGCCGGAGTATGTGCGCCACATTAAGGGCGCACAAGGACGACCCGGCTGCGTGTTCCACGCAATACTCAAAAAGACGCCGGACGTCCGGGCCATTTATGATACCACGACATTTATGTTGATGCGTGGTGTCAAAATCGAGGCCTGGCGCCGAAAACGTGGGCCCGCCCAGTGCCACCGATGCCAGCAATTCAGACGCAGCTCGCATCAGTGCCACCGCCCGCTCGCTTGCGTTCGCTGTGGAGAGGCGCACGCCGCGAGAGACAGCCCGCGCTCGCGGGAGGAGCCGGCCACCTGCGCCAACTGCAGTGGCCCGCACCCCGCGTGCAATATCAAGTGTCCGGTATTCCAAAAGGAAATCCGGAACAAGCGAGCGGGGACCGCTGCCATAATGGCCACATCACGCCGTCCCCAAGTGGCATCAACAGGCCACAAGAGCTGCCAGAAGAGGCCCAAGGAACGACGCTTATGGCGGCGGCAAACGGGCCCACGGACAAACAAGCAGTCTCCTCCGGGCGGAGGAAGAAAAGACACGGGGGTAAGGGTAAGGGGAAGAAATACAACCCGCCCCCGGCGACCCAAGAAAACTTCAAGGCCGCCCCTGCCACAAGCGGGGCTCAGGTTGTGAACAAACAACCCATCACTAACGCCGGCATAGTGCCGCGGCAGGAAAAGGAACTTCCGAACATTAAGTTCCACAGAGAGACGAGTGGTGGCGGTACCGGCGCCAAAACAGCCACCAAGAAAACAGAGTTCACAACCTGTGCAATAAAATTGCTGATGGACCTAATTAAGGCCATCAGGCAGGGCCACGATGTAGAGACGGTCATCCTGGATGGCCTGGCCACATTATTAACCCTATACCATGGCTAGGCCACTCAGGGTGATCCACTGGAACGCCCGCGGCCTTCGGAACAAGGTCGCCCCCCTCCGCCACCTCCTTCGGGAACAAGACATTGACGTGGCGCTAATAAGCGAGACGCTCCTGGGACCTGAAGACAGGATTAGGTTCCCGGGATACATCGCTTATAGGAAGGACGAAAGGTCGGCTCACGTGCGATACCGTGGTCTGGCAGTATTGGTGAGACGAAGAGTCGTCCATCAGGAAATCCCCTCGACGACACTCAACTCGTTCTACGCGCTGGGTGTGCAGCTACACGTAGCCGGCGAGGACATTAGCAATTATGCGTGCTACAAGCCGCCCGCGGCCCACCTAGACCTTACCGAGCTGCGGGCGCTTGTAAACTGTACAACACACGCCACCATCCTCGCCGGTGATCTTAATTGTAAACACTCAGCGTGGAACTCATACAGCACGAATACCGAGGGGAGACGGCTCTTCGCGGACGCGGAAGCCTTCGGCTATACGGTGTGCGGCCCAGAGACGCCCACACACTACCCAGATGTTTTACGGCATATGCCGGACGTGCTGGACATCGTAGTCCACCGAGGGCTAAAATGCCAGATCACGCAGCAAGTCATAGACGACGAGCTACAATCGGACCATCAACCCGTGCTCGTCGTCCTATCGGGAATGCCGGCCCGACTGAAGCCCATAGCGCCACGTCGCAAAACGGACTGGACGGAGTTCGCAGAGAAGGTAGAGGCCACCACGCCGACTCGGCCTACTGTTACCTCCGCGGACGTGGACCAGATGGCCAATGACGTCACTGCTTGCATCCAAAGCGCCTACAATACGGCGACAAGCACGCAGCCGCAGGGGAGAGGGCTATTGCCGCCCCTGCCGGCGCATATAAATGCAATGATCGCCGTGAAGAGGCATCCGCAAGCAGTGGCAACAACTGAGATGCCCAACCATGAAGACGCAGCTTAACCGTCTTGCGGAAAAGGTAAAGGCCGAGTTACAGGCTCACACCGCCGCGGGCTGGGAGGAACGAATCGACGCCACGACAGACAGTTGGCCGTCGGTACATCGACTATGCCGCCAGCTCACAAATACCCCAGCCCCGGTGCGTCCGCTACTCAACAGCGATGGGGCGCTCAAGTACGTAGCGGAGGACCGGGCAGAGGTCTTCGCCGAACACCTGGAGCGTCAGTTCCGCCCAAACCCGACCAACGACACCGTCCATGTCGCAGCAGTCGAGAAACACCTGGGAGACTACTTCGCAACGCCGATAGCTCCCGATGAAGATCCGATCTTCTTCTCGCCTGGCGAGGTTAGACGCGCCATCCGCAAGACGAAGCCGAGGAAGGCCCCCGGCGCTGACGGTATCACCAACACAGCGCTGCGCCACCTGCCGTACCGAATGGTAGCGGCGCTGGCGCGCCTGTTCATGGCGATACTGCGCACCGGAATCTTTCCCGGCTCGTGGAAGGAAGGGCGCGTTATCATGCTCCCCAAGGCGGGTAAGAATATACTGAAGGCGGAGAGCTATCGGCCGATCACTCTGTTGCCGACGGTCTCCAAGGTGTTCGAAGCACTCCTGCTGCGACACCTACTGCCGCACATCACACCGCGACCCGAACAATTTGGGTTCCGGGCGGAGCACAGCACGACGCTTAAGCTGTCGAGGGTACTGCACCTACTCACAGCTGCGCACAACAAAAAGGAATATTCGGTGACAGTATTCCTCGACATGGAGAAGGCCTTCGACCGTGTATGGCATGAAGGCCTCGTATACAAGATGGCCACATCCGACGCGCCCCGTCGCGTTGTAAAGGTGGTCTCTACTTTTCTCACCCACAGGACCTTCAGGGTGGTGGTCGACGGCGCGCTGTCAAGCGCCCGGCCGGTGCTGGCCGATGTGCCGCAAGGCAGCTGCGTGTCGCCGGCGTGTTACTCACGATACACGGACGACATCCCCACTACCACAGACTCGACGCTCGCGCTGTACGCAGACGACGCCGCGTACATCACTACATCGCTCAATGCGAAGTACGCGGCGGTCAACATGCAGCGCGCCCTCGATCTTCTTCCCAAGTGGCTGTCTAAGTGGCGGCTGTCGGTGAACGTGGGTAAGACGCAGGCGATGGTCTCTGGATCAGCGCGCCTCCCACCAAACCTGAAACTACAGGAGGCCGACATCGAGTGGTCGCCCCAGGTGAAATACCTAGGGGTAACCATAGATCGTCGGCTCACAATGGGGCCGCACGTCCGCAAGGTCGCCGCACGGGGGAGGGTCGCCCACAACGTCCTCAGACCGGTGCTCTCGTCCCGCATCCCGGTGCGCGTCAAGTTGGGCGTGTACGAGCTGTACGTACGCCCAATCTTGACGTACGCCGCACCCGCATGGTTCGTCCTCACTAGTGAGCCGAGCCGAAGGCTGCTTCGCACGCAACAAAACCTGGCGTTGCGGACCATTATTGACGCCCCTCGCTACGTGAGGAACGACGTCATCCAGAGGGACCTCGGGATTGAGAGCCTGGATGAGTTTGTGGAGCGCCTCGCGAAAGAAATGTTCGCGCGTGCCGACGCATCGGATTTGACCCACGTCAAAGATATTGCGCCCTGGCATGCGCGCCCCCCTGACGCGAGACCCCTCCCCCGCGACCTGGTAGCGGGTGACGACCCCATCACACCGGACTGACTCCCAGATAAGCCGTAACCAGGTTACACGCGGCTTATCTGTGACAATAAGACTCTACACCCACAACACACATACCCGTTTGCGTAGCGTGTTCTAGGTTAATATAGGCGCGTTACGTAATCGCAAACAGACATCCACCTCTACATGCAGCCTAACTCACACGTAAACGCGCGGTGCGAGCCGCGGTTCGCGTAGACACTGAACGGTGTCACACAGACACAATACCGATCACACACACATGACGGTCCCTTAGCCCGGACAGTGAACGGCCAGCTCTGTGATCTGGACGGGCGGAGACCATTCACCTACTCTGTAGGCGCGTCGAATCGACATCTCTGTCGCTGGTCGCCATCGCCGGGCCTCCCCTAGGTAACTAGGGGTCTCACCTGGCCTGCCACCTGGACAGACCGCCGAGATGTCGTGAAGAAAGCGACGCTTTAGTATAAGCGTCGCGGCGCTCCTACAGAAACAAACTAGAATCCACACACATAGGCGCACGTATCTCGCGTGAGCCTAGTATATCACCTGCCAAGTCGCAACCCTTATGAGGGGCCCGTATTTACGGGCCACCGTATGGCATCTGCGGCCGGGGGGCGAAGCCCCGGCACCGCACGCAACGCCGCCTTACGGGGTCGCCGCGATATAGCTCGAAGACAAAAGCGGAGACGAGCGTCTCGCCCGACGGTTCGAATAACTCTCGCAATACTTAATAAAACGAAATGAAAAATGCGAAATGTGGGTGTCCTATAGTCACGGACTTTAATTGATGAGCCACTTGCCACTGTTCGTATTTTTGCCGTGTAATGAAAATCGGGTTACGTCGGTTATCCCCGTACATAGTACTGACTGACTACCCATTATTTTATTTATTTTTTGTTCCCGGTGTGGAAAATCCTCATGGATGTCCTCCGCCCTGGGGCGGGCGGAGGGGTCTGTCAGACCCTTACTGACTAAAAACCACCCCGGTGTTCCATCTCACACCTACGTCGGGGTCGCGGGAACATGATTCTTCCGCGACCCCGACTGGTGCGGGCCTCCTCGGGTTGGGGGGGGGGGGGTGCGAGGTGTTTGACGCAGTCGGTGTGGCGGAAGAATCATATGTTCCCGCGACCCCGACGTAGGTGTGAGATGGAACACCGGGGTGGTTTTTAGTCAGTAAAAGTCTGTTTTACCAACCCGGAACAAAAAAAAATGGGTCCCTGGGTGTAGACACATAAATGTTGGGGCTACAATAACAACCATTGATCTTACATTGGAGATCTCCACATTTCTGCATTATTTCATCCGCCTCCGTCATCAAAAGTTGTTCCAGCGGTGATAATTCAGTCAAACTCCTGAAAGGCGCAATAAAATTACAATCAATAAAATTCACAATTAATTCCATTTTCAGTGAGCATTTATAAGAATTTTATACAAAACTGGTTTATTTATTTTGCTATCAAAATTAAAATGCCATAAAGTAGTAGTATTAACAGGCACTTTTGAAATTGTCAAAGAGTCGGTCAGTTATTTAGATAGTTGAAGCTAGTTGCCTATTCCAAAACGGAGATCTCTATGAAGAAGAACCAATAAGCAAGAAGCTCCATTACTTACTAAGCTTCTGACCAACAAAGTCGCGACATTTCATTTTGCAGGCTCTTTCGAAAGGTCCCTAAGTACTTAGCACTGAATAAATGATATAGGTAGTGTTAAAATGCATTGACAATACTGATGAGTATGTTGCAGCACTAGGCTGTGCTGATTATTGCCATAGACTACTGTATAGTCTATGGCAATAATCAGCACAGCCTATCGCTGTCTGCAGTCCACTGCTGGTTTCAGTCTTTTGACCTATACGCCAAGTAAAGTAGTGCCGGAGTTGAATGATGTGCTAACCTGAATCCAATGTGTAGTGTGCGCGACGTACTAGCCGACACACTTCTGGCAGCAATGCTTGAACGAGCTCTGGTTGTCGACCCCTTATCTCCTCCGGTGCCACCTACCGACATAAGATTACCGGGTAAAAAAGCCGCTTACCGGAGTCGAGAGTCACTTGTTCTTCCCATCATTGTGATAATTATTTTGTACTGGACCTGCAAAACTTTCTGAATAATGAAGGTCAAAGTTCCAAATTTTTCTGACTATTTTACGAAAAACTGTTTTAAATGTTGGAACTTTACTTTAAATAAAACAGTTAGCGCATTTTTATTTTATTTACTTTAAGCACAATTTTGTTGCGTGCGTATAATAGAGCGATACCATAAACAGCGATTTTTGACACCATGAATAAAAGTCGTTTCCCAGCAATTTTTGTGATGGTAGAATAGGGACAGCACAAACCATCGGAGTCGCGACAAAATGACTAAAAGTGTACTTAAAAAAAACTGCTGTAGTCTACGACGAGCTCGTCGTCGAGACAGCCTTGAGATCGACCTAGCTTGCAGCGCTGATTCAAACCGTATATCGGTACACTAGCAATATTATGTGGTCGTCGTGGAACTCTAGGCTGTACTAACCCGTCGCTGTTTCGTAGACGAATTAGGCCAACAAATTTATTTAAATCATAATTGATCAATCTCGACTCGACTGAGTTCAGAGACAATCCGCTGAGTAGGTCTTGCTCACGGCCGTCGCAGCCTTGAGTGCTAGTGTAGCCCCAGGCGCGGTCTTAGCCCAAGATTGAGGGGAGGGGTCACAATGGGTGGTAGTGATTGATTAATTAGCACATTCATTATTAGCACGTGAATGCTCATTTAGCATTCATATAATCATACGTCAGCGCGTCGACGCAGCAACAAGCGCTCTCCGTCGCACCCACGAGAAGTCGGGAATTTTAAATCTATCTGTTTCACATGACCACGTGACGTTTTCGAGTGAAATTTTTAGCAGGTGGTGCGAAGAATGAATTCATTCAAAATTCACATACTTCATTATTATCAATTATCGTCATATTAGCAAATAGCATAGCAATAGCAATTAGCATGCTGTCTTATGAAATCTTTTAGCGAAATCGCATTAATTACCATCACTAATGGGTGGCGAGGAACATTTTTAGGAAGGTACATCCCTGTCGGTGGTCCAATTGTCGCACGAGCTACTGCTGAGGATGAGTTCCTGGGTTTCGATTCCCTGGTCAAGTAAATTTTCCATCAGGAATTTCTCAGAAACAGGAGTTTGGATTTGTGCCCGGTTGGTGGCAGTAGGCTCGCTTCGTATGACATAAAAAAATAAAAACATAACATCACGCCTTGTTTCCCCGAAGGGTTGGGCAGAGGTGTACCTGTACACCCACATTTCGCCAGTTATGTTTAAGTCCCATGTAATAGGGGGCGAGCCTATTGCCATCAACCGGGCACAAATCCAGACTCGTAAATTGAATTCGTATGACATGGGACTTAAAAATAATTGGCAAAATGTGTCTTTAGATAATATAAGTACACCTCTGTCTAACTCTTCGCGGATTACTGGCGCGATATTATGTTAATGTTCATGTACATCTCCAGCTCCAAATTACTTCTCCTATTCAGGGACACAGCTTTATATGCTGGCAAAATGATCGCAGTACTTTTTGATAAATTATAGTTACGTAGGGTTAGAAGAGCGAGCGAGGCGAGCTCGAAAAGTTTAATAAGGGGCTTGTTTAGGTTAGGTTTTGTTACAAAGGAAATAGAAGCAATGAATAAATAAGATACCATTATTATCATAGAAAACTGCATGATTCACTTACCCCGTCTAATCGTACCGCCTTGAGATTCTGTCTTTGACACAGCATCCGGTGATTTTTGGTCCTGCACCGGCGC
Source organism: Dasypolia templi (assembly GCA_963555695.1). Classification (NCBI taxonomy): domain Eukaryota; kingdom Metazoa; phylum Arthropoda; class Insecta; order Lepidoptera; family Noctuidae; genus Dasypolia; species Dasypolia templi. The sequence continues at coordinate 10,642,531 of OY743157.1, forward strand.
TGGATTTTCCGACACTACATCCAGACCCACGCAAATAGGGCAAAACGCATAATTCAAAAATGTGCCACACAAAAGATCTATATCTTCTTCCGCTTGAATTTCTAGCGCCTAAAAATAGTGAAATATTATGAGTGTCTTCAGTAATAGGTAGCTGTAGGCAAGAAGTGTAGGTACTCACCCAGCTGGGAAATATAGGTATAGAGAGCTTAAAAAAATTACTACTGCTAAGCCAAAGCTGTAATTCTCAATAATTCATTACAAACCCGTTGCTTTGTTCCATTTCTATTTCTAGCTACCTTCGTATGTCAACGACGCGCAAGGGAAGGAAAGTGAAGAATGACTTACCATAAAAATTGCATCTAGCGTACACAAATTTCTGGAGCTCAATTGGTACTTTTCAATAAGTTTGAGTAAACGATCTTCAACTAGAAAGCCCGTGTTATCCGCTACAAGCTGTAGTATGTGACGAATCTGCGGAGTAGTCACATATTTTATAGGAGGACGCGAGCAATGATTAATTAAAAGAGCCATGTTATTCCCGAAAAGAAGAGAAATTAAGATGGACTTTAATTCCAAGGCTGAACTTTCAGTAGGTAACTCAAGCAAAACTTAACGCTACGTAGCTGCCTTTCAGAGACGAATTATTCCTCTTATAACTTGTTAATCGACTTTTGATACTGACTGTGGTTACAAAGAAGCTTGACTAGTGTGAACATAAAATTACCAATTTGTCTTTTGCTTCCCCATACTCGTCCTTTGGATCAACGCCTTGCTGCTCGATGGCAGTCGAAGCAAGCTTGCCTTCAGTCTCTGAAAATAGAATAGTACCTACCCTAATTGCGTAATGCACAATCAATCGGAATCGGAATCGTTTTGAAATAGATTGCTAATACATTGCTTCTTAAGTTCTATAAAAAATCTGCTCAACTACCTACGTAAATAACGCAACGAATATTGTTGAACTGTCCAAATAAAACAGATTAGTTGTAATCGTTTACGAAAAGGTTACGCAATTAGGCTACAGGCATGCTTTTCTTTAAATCTGTTATTTTATATCGTTATATGAATTTTGTTCCAAAAGTATCCGATGTGAATAAAAGGATCCGATACGTAGGTATCTGTGGATGCCAATCTGTAGTGCCACAAAATTATTATTTGAAGAGCTCCTGTGCTGAGGCATCGCATGCGGAATCATTGTCCGCCTGAAGTGCCTCGTAAGTACATGACTCACTAAGTGTTGCTGATGTACTTAATTTTGTTACTAATCTTAGTGTATAAGTTTTAGTATTTAAGTTTAACTAACAACAATGGTTCTTATGTTGTCCCGAATAAAACGAATTATTATTATTATTATTATTATTTAACCCGAAATGACGAAGATAATTTTCATTTGACAATAGAGGTAAATTTGATGTTTTAACACAAATCTAATGATTACAATTTTAATGTTATTCAAACAATTATTCTTGGACAAAGTTGAAACCCTATAAATAACTGTAAACATTAATTGTTTATTAATAAATACATACCTAGTGATGAATGTGTTGCTGAGACTTACCTACTGACTTTAGTGAGTGATTGCGTAAGATCTAAACCTGAACCGGGATTGTTTACATTTCTGTCTGGTAGGTACTTTTGGAACAGATCATACGTGTACGTGTATCACGAATATTACCGTATTTAGCCAAAGGACTCTTGGGTGGTTTCTGTGGTGGCGGGGGAGGTGGCTCGGCTAGAATATGAGCATGTAGTGCTATTTCCCCTTGGCGTAACTCTTTGCTCAACTCTAGACACCTTGCGCTCGACATCCGCCACACTTGAGTGAACTTGTTATGATTCACCTGAGCGAAGTGATCAGACTTCCTCTCCAAGTCATCCATTGTTTGCATCAACTTAATGATTTCAGCGTCCGCCTTTATTTCCTCTATGGCCCCATCCTCAGCCGCTTTCCGAATTTTCGCTCTCAACGAATTAGCTATATCAGACATTTTATTAAGCTTCCGTTTTTGTTGCGATCTTACAAAGACATTCTCCTCTTCGCGTTTTTTTAGCACCTGAAAATTATGTTTATAAAATAAAACAGTAAGAATAAAATAAAACTAACGTATGAATCACCAATTTTTTTACCTGATATGTATACCCAATTTTTTCGGTATTAATTATACACGTAGCCTTTAACTTTTCCAGTTCTTGTTGCAACTCCTGAATCAAAGTTTCTAATTCTATTTTGGCCTCGCGATATTTTTCGTGATGCTCCCACATTATAGCGTCTATGTCTAGTTTATGTTCGTCTAACTGAAATTGTTAATCAAATTAATAGGTATGTTTTTTAATAAGTTGTTTAGCCATTTTAACCACAATACACATTATTTCAACCTGAACAAATTTGTACTCTAAATGTGCAATTTCTTCTTTATCGCATTGCTTATAGAGTGCTTCCCATCTCTTGTTGTTATGATCAATCATTGCTTCACGTTCTATGTTCACGGCTACTTCTATCAGAGTTAGCTGCTTTTCGTATGCTCTTTGCATGATTGTTACTTGCTTTTCAATTCTGTCTGACAATTCTTTTATGTCATTATCCTGTAATAGTAAGAATATTTTTGTCAGTATATTTTAGGGTTTTCATTCCTCAACAGATGGGTTACTAGGTACTTACCTGTTTCTCCAAATCTTTATAATAAGACTCGTCCATTGTTTTCAGATCACCTTTAACTTCAGCAATAAGAGCATCTTTTTGAGCAAGCAAGTCATCACATTTCTGTTTTTGCTCCTTCATTTCAGCGTCAATGTCTAAGGGATCTTTAATTGACAACATGTGCTCCCAATTCGCTGAAATAGCTTCATACTGAATCTGTGCCTCATTTGCTTCTTCCTCTATCTTTTGCATGGAATCTATTAAAATACATGTAGGTATTATTCATTTTTATAGTACATAAACGCTTGATAATTGTTGCTGACGACCGCAAATGCGAACCAACTCATACATATATCCCAATGAACATAAAACATTATTTCTGTTTGGTATTTTGTAGTTTTGTAGGAAACGGAAGTAAGTTTAGCTGTTTGAGATTCTAGAGGAGAATCAAGACCAAGAGGTCTCCTCTAGAATCTCATACCTCTTATACCAAAGCATCAAATCTGATAGTAAATTATTTTAATTCTTAAGTTATTATAACAAAAGTAAATGAATGTTACTGGTCATTTTCTTATGGAACTGATTGCGTCGAACGACCTCGCGCTCGTCCGTAGTGACTTTGACATTGGTGACTTTGGCAGCGCCATCTAATGCCAACCGTTGTAGTTCCACCGCTGCATTCGCCGTTGCTTGTTCTACGAGGCTCGGTTCTTCCTCGGCTGTCGCTTCCTCCGCAGGCTGGTCAGCTCTAAGGAATTGAAGGTCAACAGATAAATATAGCTTCGCCCATGGCTCCCGCCGGAAAGCGGTTTTCGAGTTAGAAGCACTTAGTTTAGTGCGTTGTCTGTCAGTCTGTGCCCTTAGCATAGGAGACAGAGACGTTTGTGTTTTACTTATATGGGAATCTATGATCCAGAGAATGTGTAAAAGATAAGGTACAGTAAGCGTTCAAAAGTGCATAGGCACGTTAAAAGTCGTATTGCTGTGAACTCGCGGTACTACTGTATGTGTTTTAACGACACACGCCACAAATTTTCGCCGCAGTTTTGCACGGAAAGCACTGACGTAAAGTCGCGTACTCGCATCGCACTGCACGAAACAAAAATATACATCCGTCACGACGCTTTTGTTAGACACGCATCATGCTCGTGACCTGGCCGGTTTATGGCACTGCTAAAATTCGAGTTAATCTAATACGAGCTGGTAGCAGCAGCCGCCAAGCGTTGGAATGACGGCTTTGATTCTGATCTCATAAGATGCAGCGCAGTTTAATTGCCAATTTTTTATTTTGGTTTGCAATAATAATAATATTTAAAAAAAAAACAGCTTTTTAGTATTTTTGTTATTGCAATAAAGGGTTTAGAATAAAAAAGCGTTACACGTGATAACAAAAATAAAAACATATTTATTTGTTATAATATTTTACATACGGATCACAAACTGATACGATTATTTATATTAACGTATTTAGCCAAATTAGATGTGCAATACTCTATCAAGGAATTAAGAAGCAATTTGTTTTATTTTGACATGTGAAATGTAAAAAGAAAAGTATATTTATTTCACCATAAACATTAAGCTTCGATCTTTAATTTCCAAAATAAGTGATTTTAATAAGTGGTTATGTAGGGCAGTTTATTTACATTAAGTATTTCACATTTTATTTGGCTTTAGTGAATATAGATTACATATTGAGGATAGCTTAAGTATTCATTTTCTCTAAGAAAAGAGGATTGAAACTGAACCTCATTTTCATAGAATTAAATAATCACGGATATTGCGCGATTTATAGGATAAACTATTCCAAAACTTCAACGGTATTGTTTGCTGGGCTTCGGTGTTGCAACCTATATATCATGGAGTACACTGCGCAAAGTTTTTAATGACGTGTTGAATAATTCAGCAAAATGTCCGGTTGGTATGAAACCATTTGTTTCATATTCATTCACCATGTGAAGTCTTGTTTAAATAATCTTTCCACTTCATAAACAAGCGCTCCGACTAGAAAGGATTCTCTCTTCCTCACGTCTCTTAACCCACAGACTCACAGTATTTCTCTAGAACAAATAATGTAATACTATCAGACACTTCTAAGCAAAATACTATAATAGTAATAATAACGTTTATTTGTCAGATCAGTATAATCCGATATTGTTAGTAAGGACATAATACAACTTGCAAACTAGTGTTAGTATAACAAATATATAGTATAACAAATACATTAAAAAATCTCACTACATTCTTATTACTTCTGTACCCTAATTGCGTAATAAACAATCAATCGGAATCTGAATCGTTTTGAAACAGATTGCTAATCCAATGCTTCATAAGTTCGATAAAAAATTCTGCTCAACAATGTAAATAACGCAATGAATGTTGTTGAACTGTCAAAATCAAACGGATTAGTCGTAATCATAGCATACAGCATAGGTCTAAGTGCCTGCCTTGAACAGCAGACACTCACTCTTTTCTGCATTATATCTAAGACCCTGTGCCTCCGCATATCGCTCACACTCCACTAGCAGTGTCCTGAGGGCGCTGATCGATGGGGCCAGCAGCACCATGTCGTCGGCGTAACTTATGTTATTGGCAAGTGTTCCGTCAATTGAACAACTTACCATAGTGCTACTGAGCTCACGAACCAGCCGATCCACATACAGACAGAAGAGTTTTGGTGAAGTAAGCCCTCCCTGTCTGACCCCACACTCCAGCCCGTATGGATCGGATAGCGAGCCTGCCCACTTCACCATATTGGTTTGATGGCCGTACCAATATTTAAACAACTCAACCAATTCCCCTGGAAGCGTTGTTTCATCATGCAACTTCTTCCATAAAACACCATAGGACACCAGATCGAAGGCCTTTGATAGGTCAAGAAAACATGCATACACGGGAGTATTCCTGTCCGTATAGTATAGAACAGTGTGCTTGAGACAAAGAACAGCATGTTCAGTTGACATACCTGTTCTGAAGCCAAACTGTGCGTCGTGTAGCGACAGATGTTTATTTAACTGTTTGTCCAGCACACTGTCCAACACTTTTGCTACTACCGTAGCCAACGATATGGGCCTAAAGTTATGTACGTCCGAAGCGTCTCCTCTGCGGTTTTTTATGATGGGCACAACCAAGGTCTTCATTAGATCATCATGTGGTAGGTACGTGTGTGAGAAGCAGAAATTAAAAAACAAAGCCAGCACTCTAGGCATATGCACACCTGCATTTAGTAAATGCTCGATGCTCAGAGAATCATGCCCAGGTGATTTCCCGCGCATGAAGCGCGGGAAATCACCTGGGCATCTTTCAACACTGCTGCTATTTCCTTAGCTGACACCCTTACCAGTGGTCCCATTGCTGGCTCACTAGCCGCCACGGCCTCACCCATTGAACCTAGCGGCGACTTCACAGCAAAGTGATTCCCGAACAAGTTAGCAATGGCTGCAGGCTCACTAACACCCTCAACACTCGCCGGAAGGCTCGACCTGGCAGTCAGTTGGTTAGTGTGCTTCCAAAACTTAACAAAACTATAAACTATAATAATTCAGAAAAAGTTTTATAAATAACATTATGTTTATAACACTTTACTCATCATTCACCAATTTTTAAACAAATAATAATTTATATTTAGTTAAATATGAAATATTTAAATGATAACACTCACACTTAGTCCATTTGTGTTTTCACATCATTTACGTCCACTTCAGCGCAGCGCAATAATATTGCCAACGCTTCAATATCTATATTTCACTGCAATTCGAAAATTATAACCGCAATACCGCTAATTAACAGATTTTGTACATTTGTCACTAACCAACAACGTTCAATTATTAAGTGAATAATCGTAACGAATTGAATCTACTTCACAGAAATCAAATAAACTCAGTTTTCTGTGGTCTACCTACAAACTTTAATTACCTAAGTAAACAAGATGAACGAGACAAGTATCGAATGATTATCGAACCACTTCAAGTAAGTTTATTCAAACAAACAAAAATTGTTCATTTTAGGTAATTCGAGGGCGGCACTGAAAATTTCGGGAATCAAGGAAGTGACACTACATTACTATTTGACACATTTTTCCATACGATGGAACCAATCATTGAAGCAACCATTCCATCCGGAAGTTGGGGTCTCCAAAATGGCCGTTTTGTAGGCGTCTTCAGCTTCTTCAGGTGATGAAAATCTCTGTCCACGCAATTTATTCTTTATTTTAGGGAAAGTATAGAAATCATTAGAGCTTAGGTCGGGGCTGTACGGCGGATGGTCTAATAATTCTATGTTTTCTTGCTCTAAAAACTCTTTTGTTCTGTGTGCGGTGTGAGAACTCGCATTGTCGTGATGGAGGATGATGCGGCGGTTGCAGTTCTCTTTACGGAGTTCAGAAGCGACCTGTGGCAAACAAATGCTAGCATACCATTCTGCATTAACCGTTCTTTGTCCCTCAAGAGGAATAGTCGTAACATGGCCAGTTTTGGAGACAAACGTGGCCACCATTTTTTTTTGCAACACTCCGCGAACGAACAATTTTTGTTGGCTTTAACTCATTTTCGAACACCCAAACTCGTGACTGGTTTTTTGTTTCGGGTTCAAACGCGTATATCCAGGATTCGTCACCTGATACGATGTTGTATACAGCATTTGAGGATCCTGCGTGGAATCTTTCGAGAGTTCTGATGCACCAGATTACGCGAGCCGCTTTTTGCTCTTCACAGAGCGAATGCGGTATCCATCGGGAAAACAACTTTTTTACACCTAATTGTTCATGCAAGATTATTTGTATTTGACTCATGCCAATGTCTAAAGTTGCGTGAATTTCGCGGTATGTCACACGTCGATCTTCCTCAATCAGCTTACGCACAGCATCAACGTTTTCTTGGGTGAGTGCAGTTTTTGGACGACCTTGACGGGGATCATCACTGAGCTTGACACGTCCACGTTGAAATTCAGCAAACCAGCGATAAATTGTGGTTTTGGATGGGGCTTCATCACCAAAAGTAGAAATCATCCGGTCAACACACTGCTTTTGTGTTAAACCACTTCGAAAGTCATAATAAATCATCGCTCTTGAATTTTCTCGAGTCAATTCCATTTTCTCAACGACTAAACAAGTTTGACAAAACCTTGTGACAAGACCGAGAATCTTTTTTTAAATAAATAAATGATATTCGATTTTTAAAACCAAGAAGTTTTCAATTAAAAAGATTTTAATATGACAGGAACAGTGGAAATATTCCATTCCCGATACTTTTAGTGCAGCCCTCGTATTAATAACATACCAAAAACTATAAATAGGTTTTATTTCAAAATAACATCAAACTTAATCCGCAGGCGCAGATGAGTTTCGAACTCAGGGCTTGCCATAATCGCTCCTACGTAAGCACGGTAACGACTAAGGTAGCATGCCGTATGTTAAGTTAGTTGCAATTATGAACTGCTATCAATTACAGACAAAGTGAGTGTGTGTGCGTGTTTATAGTATAGAAACAACTTATAGAAGAAGGTCGTAAGTGAAACCGAAGCATCAATCTACTGCTTTGTGAGATTGGTTATGGACTTATGAGCGCTACTGTACATAATATGCCCATAGTTGAGACAACATGCGAAACTAGGTACTAAGAAAAGAAGTCAAACAGACAGTGGCACAGGTTTACAATCATATTTATTGAACTAGGATATCTGTGATAACCTTAAGTTGATAATCTTACCTTTTAAGTGCATCCTGCCTTCTTTTAATGCGTAGACCCCGACCTGCTTTCCGCTCTTCAGGGTCCAAACCAGTGACCTGCGGTTCTTTAGGCGCCAAAACATCATCCTCCTCATCCCCGAATCTCGAAGCCATGCTTTGTATTTTACGGAAAAAAATACGATTTAATACACAGATATATGGATAAAAAACCTTCCAAATGAAACTTGACAAGAACAGCGTTGCTATAACAACCAAACACTATTGTTGTTACTATAGCAACCTTCGCTAGGAGTATTTTCTGTGATAGCAACTGCCAACTGGTAATCAGAGCACAGTTTATTGATGTATTGATATCTGTAATCTGTGAGTAGGTAGCCCCAAAGGTGTTTGTAACCAGTCAAACCACTGTCGCATCGCGTCACAGTGTACCGCGTAGAACATGCTAGGTGGACATTATTATTTTATGATATTTAACGATGCTTTTATATATAAGTAGTCATGTTGAGGCATTATTAATAGTTTTTGGTATGATTTTGTAATAAAAAACAAAAAAAATATGTAAAAACAGAAAAAAATATTTAAAAATCATAAACAAACAACAAAAATGCATTAAATAAATAAATACCTACTGTACAAACTAACTTAACCTAAACCTAATCATCAGAATCATCATCAAAATCTTCTGGTGAATCGTCATCATTTTGTGGTAATGTGCGACAATATGATGACGTTTCCGGTCTTGATGCTACTATGGTCGGGCTTACGATTAACTTTATTACTTCTGCACATATTTTTTCCGGCTTTTTTCGGGGAATCTCACGAAGGCCATTGATCAAAGGGTCAGATGTTATTATTAACATGGACAGCAAGTCTCTATTCGTGGCAACACGTGAGCACTTGCGGGTGTTGTACTCCCTAAATCTGCGGCAATCTTTGTTACGTGTTTCTTGAGCCTCTTCGGAAAGTTGCCCAATTGGAAGCAATGCCGCTTTGATGACCTCAGTACTGTGTACTAATATTTTATGTACAGTAGCAGGCATATAGTACCACGAATAGAGACCAAGGTAATGTCTTCTAGTTTCGAGAGAAAATTTATTAAATTCAACTAAGTTTATCTCGAACCCAGAAGACAATGTCCTCAAAATAACATCGAATTGTTTGATAATAGTAACATCCAATCCTGTGATTTGAGCGCTCATCTCAGCATTCTTAAAAAAGCGACGGGCTGTGTTTCCATCATTGGAAGAACCAAATCCTGGCTTTGGTTTATCTACAATGAGTCCCATCTCGTTCTTGAATATCAACTTGATTTCTTCGAAACGAATCTTGATATCAGCTTTGTCTTCGTCGCTTCTAGCCTGCCATTTCTTAATATTCAACTTATAGCTGATATGTAAAAGGCATTCAACGCAACGAATCCAAGCATGAAGTGTAGATAAACCAAAGCCAAAATGTTCCTGATTGCTGTTAAACTTCGCGGGGTCATCGTTCATCGTCTTGGGGGTGGCACCACAGATGAAACACTTTTGAGATGAACGAGTTTCCGTTAAGGCGTTACATACCTTTCCGTCTATCATTGTCTGAAGAAGTTCGTGTTTCACAGAGATTTGAGAATCACCAAAGTTGATTAGTGTTGGAAGAAGAGCATTAATTTCTTCCAACAACAATCTATTTGTCTCCGCTAACGTGAAGTCACTCGTTTCCTTAGCAAATATAAATTTGATGGGGCGACAATACATAGTTGATGAAGGCCGAGGATTTTGCCAAATAATTTTAGACCCATCATATAACTTAAGGGGAACGAAAGAAAATACGAAAAGAAATTCGTCCGTATCTTCAGTGTTCTCAAATTTCTGTTTGTATGTGCTGTGCCCAGAACTTCCATCACATCCCCATTTACTAACAAGTGTAAACGTTGGACTTGTTGGGAGGACACTACTGATAACTTCATTCTGTGCTATTACTAGACGTTCCGCTGTTTTATTTAATAAGGCTTGCAAATTTATTTCAGCACGAGTTTCTGTTATAGAAATGTGATCCTCTGCAGGGTAACAGGCCTTTTTAGATTTTACTACACTAAAATATGACGGAAACACATTATGTCCTGCCATTATGGACCACTTCCTAGTTTGTTTGTAAGCATGTGTTGTTGACTTAGAATCTATATAGTATGCTAAGGCTTCGTCACTACTTAACTGCCTAGGATTAACGGAACTGGTATTTTCTTTTGACTTAATAATATTATCTGGCCTTTCACTAATGTCTCTAATCACATGGGCAACTTTTCTTTGCCCTGCTGAACGCATAGCAATTTCGGCAGCAGTCACTAATTCACTGGCACTTCGAGATTCTACGAGATCCACGACTCGACGTTTCTTCGTCTTAAACGATGATTCCTCGAAATCTTTGCGAGGTCTTCCTGCAGATGTCACAACCTCACTCGATGTTGAAGGTTGTGGGGCTAAAGAACTCACAGTAAACTGTATGTCTCCTTCATCCAGCCAAGTCTTATTTCTAATTAAAAAACGCTCCTTCGATTTTCCCGAAGCCAACCATTTGGCTTCAATCTTAGTAGAAAAGTTGGATATTTTCAATTTTATTTCTCTTTGGCTGCTTTCAGTAATGTCACCAAAGTGAAATTTTGAAGAAAGATAGTCATAATTACTCGATCTTTTATCATTCTTCGTGTGTTTCAACCACTCTTCAAAAAATGCTACCCTTGAAAAATATAAAAAAATATGTTGTACTGAAGTGTGCTGAACAATATGTGTATTTTTACAAACTACACAGTTATACCTACAATATATCTAAAAACTAGCCCGAATAGAGGCGAATCAATGTATTTTCTGAACGTTCAAAGATTTGTTTATGAAAAAAATTACGCATAAATTTATGCATTAAGTTAAAAAAAATGCTAAAAATTCATTTTAATAGATTCTGATAAAAATAATATATTAAATAATAGTACATACCCTCAGTATTAATATCCATCACAAAAAACTTTCACAATATCACTATAAACCACTATGAGATATGCACAAAAGTGTCGCTAAATTGCAACTGATTGACCGGAACGCTTGCATTAAACTCATTACCTGACTTCTGAACTCTATGACTTAAGCACTTAGTTAAGCATTTGAAAAACAACTTTTTCTCGGAATTTGGAGTTTGGGGGTGTTGTTTGTGTTATGCAATTAATATTTCCTGGAAATGAAAACTTGAATTTTGTCCACCTAGCATGTTCTAGGCGAAATACTGTGCGCGTGCTGAATTTACCCAGCCTTTCTGTTCTTTCTATTCTAGACGATCTACTGTTCTACAAGAACAATTTTCTTACTATCGCAAAGAAACGTTAAGTGAATAACGATACATCTTTTGAAAAACGAAGCTAGCAGGTATTTGTTCATAAGAACGCAGGGCGCTGTTGTGTTGATACTAAACATCACTGTCCCATATGCTGAGAATCTCGTGAAACTCGGGTACCTACCTAACCCATTCTATGTAAAATAATCTTGACTTAGCATACGAGGTTGTCGACCTGTGGCACGCTGACGGAGCCCTCATTGTGCTAATCATCTCATCACCAGTGGCCTACTCTCCCAACACCTACCGATACAATTTTTATGCAGTTTGATCAAACGAACACAGACAGGAGCATATGGAAATAGCGAGTTTCATAGTTTCTCTTTTCACCAGTAGCACGAAGTCTGCCTGTTCACCATGCCGGAGTACTACATCTTTTAGTAACATAGGAATCACCAACCTCATCTATAAGTTTATAATCAATCAACTACTATTTTTCAAAAATCATTTACTTACGCAGACAACATGAATATGTACAATCATTTAGGCCTGTGTTTTCGTGTCTTTCACACACAAAATCCTGCATGAAAATTAACTGTGAAAACATAGTAATGCAAAAAATAGTCTTAAATAGACAACAAGATTATAAAATTCTCGCATTATGATTCATAAGTTATAGCTATGAGTTTGTGAGGATTGTGGGGTGAACGTCTCCACACAACAATGTGTTGTTTTATTTTATTTTTCTGCACTCTGGACGCTTTTTTAAGTGTACGGTTTTTGTACATCGTTCTCACATAAAACATGAACATTAATTATGTAACAAATATACAGGGTGTCCAGTAAATAGTATGACATACTGCAGGGGGTCCAAGCTTATGTCAATACATACCAAAACAACACAATAAATGTTCAGCAGAATCTTACGAATTTACATTTTTACAAAAATTTCCGAAATATCGAAAAATCTCTACCTTGAAACAGATTTTTAAGCATCTCGTAATGAAAAATTCCTTTACTATATTTTTTACATCAAATAATTCGTGAATAGTTACTTTACTCATTGATAAGTCTTTTTTCTATCAAAAACTAAAATGTTTTCAAGAAATAATATTTAATTTATTTATTTATTTATTTATTTATAATAAATAAATAAATAAATAATATTTTTTGTTTCAATTTTGTCAGAACGAAACACGAACGGATTTTTTTGTAAAACTGTAAATCCGTAAGATTTTATTTATTTATTTATGAACTATGGATGACTTACAGCTAGAATTTACAGAATAAAAAATTGCATATGAGACTGACAGCCAATTACAAGTCATCACTTCTAAAAAACGGAATGGAAAGAAAGAGTGTGAACAACACAACACAACTAACAAAAAATAGAAGAAAAAAAAGCAGTATAACATTCAGGAGTTCTTTAACAAAATTCATATTTCATATTACACAATAATAAAAACCTAAAAATACAAAATCTTAATCAAAAATTAAAAATTAAAAAGTCAAGGCTCAGACACTTTCTGGCCGAGGACACACCTGTCAAGAATGGATCAAAATCATGCTGTTTACACATGCTATTAAAGTTTCTCGTTGCACGCACTATAAATGAATTTTGCCTATAATTCGTTGAGGTAAGTGGAACCCGTAACGGTGCGTTCCATCGCTTCGACCTTCCCGGAACGTTAAAATAAAATTTGGATAGAATGTCAGAGTTATTAATAGAATTATTGAAAATTTTAAATAAAAAAAATACAGTCAGAGATTGCTCGCCGATTAATTAGGGGTAATATATGATACCTCTTACAGAGGTTGAGGTAATCTTCAGACCGGTAGGGCACTTTCTGATGATAACATAAATACTTGATGAACCTTTTCTGGATATTCTCTATACGATCAATGTATTTGTGATAACATGGATTCCAGATTTCAGACGCGTATTCCAAGTGGCTTCTAACAAAGTTACAGTAAAGAATTTTTAAAGTTTTAGCTTGAGTGAAGCACATGGACAGTCGCATTATGAAACCTAGTGCTTTAGGTGCTTTAGCGACTATTTTGCTGAACATATCGTCACCCTCCCCGCTAAGTGTCGTATCTCACAAATTGAGGTTTCTGCACTGACATTACCTACGTGTTCCTTTCTTGGTTTCGAAAACTTCTCTCTAATCGTCATAACATTGTCGTTAACCGTTTAGAAGATACACACGAATTTTGTTTTGCGTATCTGCGAAAGGAAGGAAAATAAATTCTCACTAGCTTTTGTATGTACATACTGCAGTTAGTGAGACTTTTTTTCTTTTTGTCACGATTTTATAATGACCGAAATATATACATAGGACACTTAGGAATAATTTTTGTCTAAAATGTTTATAATTTTTTTAACGAATATGAAGCTCTTCAGTCACAGCGTGAGTTCATTGTGAGGCATGTGGAAAAAGAACCTGTTAAATGTCGCACTACTGGACCGAAACCTAGGCGGCACACCACTTTTCAATATGTTTTTCCTCTTCAGAATCAGTCTCTCCAAATTTGCCAAACGTTTTTCTTAGAGACATTGGAAATTAGTTTTCGTACCGTTAGTTCACTCGTCGAAAAAAAAAGACAAGGTGGGCATAGATAATGCTTAATTGAAAAAGATGCCACAGTCCGAAAAAAAAACGAACAGCATATTGATAGATTTCCAAAGGTTGAACCTCACGGGAAAATTCCTGTAGAGAATACTTACATAGTGACTGAAGCTACCCAAGATGTACTCTCAAGTTTAAAGAAGACACTAGAAGTAGTGAAGTACAGCTTTACGTCAGGCAGAGGGGTTTTTTAATTTTAAAAAAATCGTTCCACCTCCCAAACAGGTGAACAATATTGATGCCTTTTGCGTCACTCTTCGTGAGAAAGTCATACAATGAAGTCAAAATTTCTGACGGGTTTCGCCCTTACTGTATGTCATAAACAATGCCACAAATATTCTGGAAATCACTTGACGTTTCTCTGTGCCATGGCATGGACAAAGCGAAGAAGATGCAGTACCCAGCACCATCGGCTTTGCTCTGGAAACAAGTGGGGATATTTTTGTACCGAGCATATTAGGATGCTTTCTTAGCAAAAAGTCGATGACGGCCTATGCTTAAACTGGACAGAAATGATTCTGTCAAGAAGGCTGACCATGAAAACGTTTTCTTTAAGACTAGCCACGGAGAAGTGATTACACGCACTCTTTCTCTTTGGAGACGGGTCTCTGGTCTCTGTTTTCTTGAGAGAGGAAAGGACTTCTCATTCCGAAACCACCCAAATTAATGACTTGTTGACACTATCAACAGGGGACACCCGTAGCATGTGGCATTATATACGTCAGTTTCTTACCAATTATGACTCATGTACTCATACCTTTATGATGAATTAATTTAAAGTGGATTTTACTAACTGGTTGTTTTTACAATTTAGATCTTACGATAATATTAATACGTTGTCTACCTATGACGATTTCTAGTGCCTATGTCCAATAAATATGACTGATTGACTGATTGCTTTAACCGTAGGTAAAGCAAAACCATTTAAAAACAAATATTTTTGCATAGACACATTGTGACATTAAAGTAACTAAGGCCTAGTTGCTAATAGTTTATGCTAAGCATTAAGTCCGCCTCTGTAAATTTGTGTGCTTATTGTATTAAATAAATATATTTTAATAATGGTTAAGTCCCAATTCATCTCATTACTTATAGTTTAATACATAAAACACATTGCTAAATTGCAGAAAACTTCTGAAACGTACTACCTTGTACCTTATAAGCTTACGAACGAATATTTTGTTACTTTTAATAAATTTATACGCTATTGAATCAGGGTTATTTATATTTTTATACCAAATAATCACGTCGTAAGTGTCGTCGCAGACACAAGGTGTAAAACAAAGTTCTCACAGAGTGACGTATCTGCTTCAAATGAATATAAATAAATAAATAGATACCTTAGGGCTTTAGGGCTTTAGGGCAACTACCAACTAGAAGAGTAAGCCAAGAGCAATATAAAAAAGGTATTAATTCATTAATAAAGCCACAACTTACGCAACTACAGTAACATGACTGTAGAGCCCGACCGAAAAACGGTTGCCCTGGAAAAATATCAATTGATGGTTACGACAGTTAGCAGGGAGGTTGACGATATATTGTGTTGTTTTGGTAGGTATTGACCCAAGCTATCACACCTTTTTTTTTATTAAAAATCCGGAGGCGGGAAGGGAGGGCAACCCCCGCCCGCTGTAAGGACGAAGGGATTGCACTTCCCCCAGTGGGAACGGAGCACCCCCCTCCATTCCAAACGATACTAAATTTTACTACTCGCATACTCACACGCACACCTACATACATATACATCACACACACACACACCACGAACTCACTCACTCACAAATCCACACACACTCAATCCGTTTAAATAAATTATATTAAGATTATGTACTTACATGCATATTACTTACCTAGATTACTTAACAATTATTATTCTGTATTACTGATTTAATTATATATGCCTTTATTTGTTGGCACCTATTCTTATACTACTACTACTTTCTTTCTATTCTTTTCTTTAGGGGAAGGATGCTGATTGCAGAAATACAGGATATGAGGCAGTTCGGCTACATAGGCAAATCTCGTGAAATTGTTGCCACATTGCCATTGTAAAGTAGTACTAAGTTTACAAAAAGTACCTTACAAAAAATTCTGCTATTTAAAAAAAAAAGTTTAATATCGCATAGTTTTTATTCAGTCAGCGAATTTCTCAACAAAAATCATGTCAGTCCTACCACTTCAGAAAAACATTGTAGTCATTTTTATTTATGGTACTTTGTTATTTTAGTTACATAACTACTTACCTTACTATTTATGTAATGTGTATGTAGCATTTAAATTTAAATGAATTGTTATTATCTTTTGTACATAGGTACACATACATACATAAACTCACGCCTTCTTCCCATGTGGGTAGGCAGAAACCACAGAACGCCACCTGCTACGTTCCTTACATACTCCTTTTGCCTCGTTTACTTTCATACATCTGGTCATGCACGAGCGCCGGTTGACAGTACTTCGCACCTGACCTTTCTGAAGAACATCACCAATAAGGTCACTATGTGTCTTCCTAGGGCGTCCCCTCCCGGCGTTTCCACTCACATCTGCCTTGTAAATACCTTTTGTTAGTCTCCTTTCATTCATCCGCTCAACATGACCAAACCATATAAGCATACTCTTTTCAATTTTTGTCACTACATCTTTTAAACCACACAGTTGCCTTATCACATCATTCCTCAGCCTATCATTCAAAGTCACACTACACATGCTCCGCAAGGAACGCATTTCCACAGCATTTATTCTGCTTTCATGCTTCTTTTGCCACACCCAACATTCACTTCCATACATAAGCGTAGGCACCAGCACACTATTGTGAACAGCCAGTCGTGCCTTCTTGGACATCAACTGATTGGTCACAATTGCATGTGTAACACCATTCACTTTATTTCCCGCATTCACTCTTGCTCCACACTCTTACCATTTATTTTCACATCACACACCGATACATCCTCTTCTCTTTCAAACACCATGACTTTCGTCTTATTTACATTTATATTCATTCCTTTCATCTTATATGCTTCATCCATCACAGACACCATGTCTTGCAACTGTTCTGCTGACGATGCAAGTAGCACTTGATCGTCTGCATAGAGCAGGCATTTAACAGGCAACTCATTCATCGTCAATCCACATTCACCCTCTTTCAAATCCTTCAGACAGTTATCCATGTACAGGTTGAACAGCCACGGTGACGCTACACAACCCTGTCTAACACCCCTCGAGATGGAGAACCAGTTCGTGTATGGCCCATTTATCCTAACACAAGCACTGGAATGAACTGGAACCTTGTATAAGGATTGCAGTGCACGTACCAAGCGCCGGTCCACCCCGGACAAGGATAGCGTCGACCACAGTTCTTCCCTCCACACACTGTCCTAGGCCTTCTCCAAGTCCACGAAAGCACAGTAGACTTTCTTATGCTTTGCCAGATGTTTTTCGGCTATGCATCTTAAGGAGAAGATTTGGTCCATACAGCCCTTTCCCTCTCTAAATCCTGCCTGCGCATCCCATATTTTCTCATCTGTCACTCTTATCACTCTATTTATCAAAACCTTCTCATACAGTTTGTCGGCAACACTCAAAAGCCTATGCCGCGGTAGTTTTTACACTCCTGCTGAGAGCCTTTTCCGTTATATAGTGGTAGGATTACAGCCTTACACCAATCATCCGGTACACGGCCATATCTCCAACACATATTAAAGATTAGGTACAGCAGGCTTGCCACCACCCCGTCACCGCCCTTAAGCATTTCAGCAGACACTCTGTCGTACCCTGCAGCTTTGCCGACTTTCATCCCTTTCAGCGCTCTTACAATCTCATCTATTTCTATATCATTCTCTACATCTACTTCTGAGCTTGGGTCTTCAAAACTGGCGTCTGCCCAGTTACCCACTAAACAACTAAACAAACTTTCAAAGTATCCCTTCCAGCGTTCCAAGACCTTACTTTCTTCGCTCAGTATACATCCATCTTCTGCTCTTATAACATTCATACTCGATGTTCCTGTCACTCCGCGAGCCAATCTTACCTGTTTCCAGAACAGCTTAATATTGGCTCTGAAGTTATCAGAGAACTTCCTGTTATACTTTTCGTCCTTTTCATCCTTTTTAATTTTTACCATCTCTTTTATAGGTTTCTTAATTCTAAAACCTAATAATTAATTCACGCCATAAATTGTTATTAGTTAGTATTATGTATGTTACAACATAGGTACCTACTCTATTTAAATATTTGCATGCTATCATTACATGGCGGAATGTGTCTTTGCACTGAAATCCGTCTAATTATAGTACTCTTTGACTGAAATTATAAGTAACATGTTTTGTACCTACCACATTTTATGCAAATAAACGATTTTGATTGATTTGATTTGAATGCCAATGCTAATTCTATGGCCAAAGAACAATCCAACCCACAGCACAGCCCGCCGTGCTAGGAACATGAGATGGCGCAAGGGTATCGACACAGGTTGCGTCCCACACCAGAGGCCTACCCACCTTCCAATTTAACAACGTCATACCGCCTGGTCTCTTCCCATCGTCACGTAGGTACCAAGCCGCTTGGTTTACAAGCTAACAGAAGAATTCAGCTGGGCTGGGCAGCGTTCGGGAAGCTTCGTCGAGTCTTCTCGTCGCGTATTCCACAGAGCCTAAAGTCTTTAATCAGTGCGGCCTGCCTGTTATGACCCAAGGAGCCGAAACGTGGAGACACACGGTACGGCTGGTGAATAAATTCAAGGTCGCTCAGCGAGCTATGAAACGAGCTATGCTTGGAGCCTCTCTGATGGATAGAATCCGGAATGAGGTGATCCGGCAGAGAACCAAAGTTGTCGACATAGCTCACAGAATAAGCAAGCTGCAAGTGACAATGGGCCGGCCGTATTAGCCGTAGAACCGATGACCGTTGGGGTAGACGTGTTCTTGAGTGGAGACCGCGAAAACGTAAGGTAGGACGTCTCAGGCTAGGTTGTAGCAGCTGGATGAGAGTTGCCGAGAGTCGAGCTAAATGGGGTGCAATTGGAGAGGCCTATGTCCAGCAGTGGACTGCTGTAGGCTGATGATGACGTGCCGTGCTATGCGCTACCTGCGCTCCTGTATAACATTATTTTTACATACAAATGACTAAATTAATTACCATTATTATGGTCAAGTGAACCAAATGCCAGACTGCTGATCACGAGGTCGTGGGTTTGATTCCCACAGGACGCAAATATTTATGTGATTAATCTAAGTGTTTGTTGATAAGGGTGTTTCTTATGTATCTAAAAGTACCAGGCCACTCGGAATAAAAATAATAAAATGCTTCGAGCATAATTTTGACAAAGCAGATGGAAGAGATTTTTTTTTCTCTACGGTCTATTTGAACAAACCTTATCCACTTTTCACGTTCTACATTATTTACTTTCGAAAACCAAAATAGTAGAAACCTAATTTAACGAATAAACATGTTCATTTTACATTTAAATTTAAGAAAGGATTGCGAAAAAAGTTTTTAAATAGGGAAACTGTGGCCAGTTATGGTCTATTTTGAAAATATGATTATTTTAAATTATCGTGTCTAATAAAAAAGTGAATCTGCGTGGGAACATTTTCGCGCTAGATTTTTTACTATTTCAAGTGTCGCCTGAAACTGGACGAATGGTACGATAGACTTCAAATGGCATTCATGGATGAAGGCCCTTCTAAGGCAACCGTGTTTCGTTGGTACCTATAACGAATCCAAGCGCAGTCGACAAACTTTTTACGTTTTGGGGGATGAAGAAATAAGTGGTCGCCCTTTGACGGTTGTTACGGTAGGAAACGTGCTAGTAGTGAAAATTTTAATCCAAGACAATAGGCGAGTTACGTATCAAGAGATTCAGCACATCCCTACTGCTGGTTGGATCGGAGCCTTCACGAAATTCTACACGTGCACCTTCACATGAGGAGGATAGATTCACGCTGGCTGCCGCACGACCTCGTTTTTGATGAAGTCGCTTCACCGTAAGTCTTCTGTAACATTTTCAGTGACTCCGAACACGAAAATACATTGGCGATACAAAATCTTTGTTTGTTGTTTATGTCCATTAAGAAATTCTCAATACATACTATATATGATCTATCTAACAGCATTGTATATAATCTAAATAACATACTAATAAAATTAAATATTCTGATGCATTAATACGATTTAAGATTTGCCTATAAACATTATGAACGCGACTGTGCAGACAATAGCTCGAGTTGAATACTGTTCACTATAGAAGGTCATCAATATCAATCAACTTTATTTTCTCACTCAGGTAAATTATTTTACATTGGTCAGATTGGTTGATGATACGTATAAAATTCCTCTTTTTTTGTAGTCATTCGAATTTGATCGGATAACCAAAAACCTAGCCGTTGTTTCGTTTTTTTGTTCATTCTTCTATTGACACTTATACATTTGAATATGAAATGTTCAGGATTTATTCTTCAATAAACAAACTAACTTCAAGTTTCTAGCCACACATTGTCGGATGCCTTGGTTTCTTGCATTTCGAGCCCAGTTACCTCATAGTTATTGTTGACTTCAACGTGAAAGTACCGTAGAAATTGGGAATAGCAAGAAGAACCGAAAACCGTTTTCAGTGAGTTCATACGCTAAATCATTTAATTGTTTAACTGTAATTTTTTTCAGTTATAACTCGATTACTTTAAAACTGTAGTTTTTTTTTTATCGATAATTGTTCAAATTAAGCACAAACTACGAGCTACTCCTACACTTTTTCTGAATTCTGTAAAACGTTACCCCAGCAGGAATTGGTATGTCTCTAAAACCTTTTAGCGCAAACTTAATTTTTTGCGCACATTCATTCACAGACTTAAGCTATCTGAGATCTGACAATATACTTTGTTTCTCATTATGGTTATTCGTTTAGTATTTTCCTGCTAGAACAACGTTACGTCCGTCCGTATGTCACAGCCACTTGTTGAAACTAGGTAAGTAGATGTATTCTGTGAACCGCATTAAGATTTTCACACAAACATAAAATTCAAATAATAATGTTGGGGGTTCCCCATTCTTAGAACTCACTCAACTCACTTTTTTTTTCATCAAACCCATACATGTAAGGTATCTATGGATAGGTCTTCAAAATGATATTTGAGGTTTCTAATTTCAATTTTTTCTAACCAGTGGTAAAAATGTGTGTGTTCCCCCTCCTGTAACTTCGAAGAGAATGATAAAACTATAAAATATATTACCATGCAAACTTCCACCGAAAATTGGTTTGAACGAGATCTAGTAAGTAGTTTTTTTTTATTACGACGTCATAAATCGTAAACCGCATTTTAAAACACCGATCAAAGTTACAACGAACTACAAGAACTTTTATATGTTACTTGCTGCTACGGAACCCTTCATGGTCGAGTCAGACTCGCACTTGGCCGCTTTTTTTGTTAACCCGCGAGCACTCGCACTATGAGCATTTCCCTCACGGTGAATTTCAAATTCCCGCAATTTATTGATTTATTTATCTATGGTCGTCGTTTGCCCGATAGCTGAGTTTTATACTTCCCCCGTCCCGCGCATTATGGTTTTTTCGTCTTAGTGTGCATCAATCGCTCAGTGAAGGTGGTTTGTTTAGCCGGGTCATGTCTCGCGGCATTTTGCTCATCGCGCGAGTTACGACGTAAGTATTATTTTTTAGTTGGTCTTTTATTTTCAAATAGTAGTATACCTAATTTAAAGTCTTTATTGTTATTTTATTGTTAAATACTGGTCCACAATGAGTTTATTGTGCAGTGTGCATATAGACGAAAACAACAATCTTTGGGGTGGCTACAAGAAGATGATTCCGAAGACATCGAAGAAGAGGTTTTTAGAGCTGATATTGTTGAAAATGATGGAGAGAATGAGCACAGCGATCATCACACTGATACTGAGCAGTCATCAACGGAAGATCATGAAGGTGAGAGCTCCCCTATTCAACCTGGAAATAGACTTTATTATATGGCTAGAGATCAACAAAATAAATGGTTCTACAAGCCGTATCGTACCAATGTGAGGACTAGATCACATAGTATTGTTACTGAGATACCAGGAGTAAAGTCAGTTGCCAAAGAAGCCAAAGAGATTTTAGACTGATTTCTATCCTCAATATTGCCTGGATTAATAGACAAATAATTTATAAACAAAATACAAATACAATTATTTCTCGGAGACAGTACCTAAAACAATAAGCCTTGGATTTAACGCAACCACACTTGCAACGAAGATCTACCATACAGAACCTATCCTATCCTCTTCAGCAAATTATCAAACGATTTACAAATGAACCCGCCATTTCAGAGGCTGTGAAACCTGATGGAATCTGCGCAATCTCTCCAAGGCGTAAAAATCGCAAGACAAAAAAGACATGTTTTACGTGTAAAAAAAAAATATGCACAGAACATGCTTTTACTTTGTGTGACATATGTAAAGCTCATTTATTTAATGAAGATTAATGTTTTAATGTTCACTCCTTAATTTTTTTGACTAAAGTTATTTTTTTTTTTAGTTTTTACCAAAAGTGCACTTAAGAAATGCCAATATAGTTCCTGAATTTGTTATTAAAATGTTATAGTTTAGCAAATGTTATATATTATAAATCTATATTTGATTTGATTTTACACGATTGTTTTTTTATATACTAGCAGTAATATAAAAAAAAATACCATAATTTATGTACTTTTTGGTTATTTGTAAAATGTGAGCAAAATGCTCCATACGCGAGTGTTCGTGTAAGTTTTAAAGGCGCGAGTGCTCCCGGGTTAAATGAACTGACATTACAGTTGAGTGGTGTTTTACTGTGAAAAGTACTACCTAAATGATTTTTTACCTACAATACTTCCTATTTAAGAGCCCAACTTGTGAGGCTGTATTTGCGTGGTCAGAATAAATAGGAATTTTCATGAATAAAACGCGATAACCTTTATAAATTTTGTTTACTTAAGTTTACTTTGCTTTGCTGTTCAGGATGATACCATCGTATTTCTGTTGGAACCACTTCATGGCATCCTCCTTTGTCAAGCGATGGGGGAACCCAACCTTACCAGTCTTGCGTCTTCTGTGGGCTACATTGAATCCTAGAACAACATACAAATTGCATTAATACTATGCTATAATAAACAATATTTAAACTAGTTGGGATTTTTACAAATGTGCACCACATTTTTGTGAATATAAGGTTGAAACTTAACATTCTTTAAAAATTGGTTTTTATTATAGCACATTTTTTACAGAGTGAGGCTGTGTTGTTTTCATCACCCTTGAACAGATGTGCATTTCAAATGCTTTTTTTTTTTTTAATAGTAAAATTAAACGTTCAACAAAGGTTTTTGACTGTTAAAACATTTCTTACCTGGTCGGCCAAGTACAACGTAGAAGTCAAGACCATAGATACCAATTGCGGGATCATATTTGATACCCAAGTCAATGTGTTCTTGAATACCAAAACCAAAGTTGCCGGTGGCGGAGAAGTTGTCACGCCTCAACTCGTATTCCCTGACCTGGCAGCAAAAAAGAAATATTTTGTATAAATCTTAACAAAAGGAACTTATCTAATGTAAAACAAGAAACTTTGATCCAACAGATTGACTTGTATGAAATAATTAACATACACTAAGCCAAAGTAAATCCTAGATAAGGAACACCACCTGCTTAATCAATTTAAAATTATCCAAATAAAATGATTTTGCTTAGTAGAAAGTGCTTGGGGGATGGTAAACACTGAGAACATAAACATGGTCCTAATGGCTACACTGAGCCTGAGCCACCAAAATACACAAATAATTTCATCAAACACAGGTTAAACTAAGTAGTTCACAATGTCTGGTTATTAGCCGTATATTACTGTTTTTACCCAAAAAGGAAAGCAAGAAGTGTTAGTCAAATGAAAATGGTTTTGTTAATAAAAAATAAACTGATAAAAAAGAAAATCTGTGTTTTAGTACAGCAACTTACTTTGAGTCCTCTTTCTAGGATCTCCTCAGCCTTAGCTCCACGGACAGTGCAGTGGACAGCGATCTTCTCATTACGACGGATACCGAACGATCTGACAGTGTACCTGGCCTTTGAGAACACTGGCTGCTGGCCAGTAAGCTGTTCCAACACCTGAAATAACATACAACAATAATGCATTTAACATTTATGTTTATAGCACAAATTTGATATCAAACTTGGAACACATAAAAATTTATCAAAACAGTAGAAACATGGCAAGGCAACTCCCTACTTGGTTTGTACCTGAAATGTTATTTCCGTAAGTATTCTGAACAGTAATAATTAGTGCTCAGAAGTTGCAAATTGGAAATATTGCTCTTGCATGAAATTACAAACAGTAACATAAGTTATGTTACTCTTGAACAAGTTCATGCTACACAACTGCAGTTCGTTACTCATTTGGCAACTATTTAAGTCCAACACTGCAAGTTGTAAACCAAATCAAAGCGGAAATGTAGTAAAATTAAAACAATAATGGCAATAACTACTGCACATGCCAACTTTAACTAATAATACTAATTATAACGATAACAATAATTTAAGCACAATTTTTGATGTGGTCAACATGGTGTGTGTTCCCATGTTTTCAGGGTTATGTATGATAAAAACCACATACAAAGCGTTATAAATAAAGGCACGCTATATGAAACAATGACTAACCTTAGCAGCACGAGTCAGCCTGTCACCAGACTCTCCGACACAGATGTTCAGGCAGAGTTTCCTGATGTGAAGATTTCTCATAACATTCTTAGAATTATCTTTAGGAGGTTTCTTCTCCTTCTTGTCTTTCTTCAACGCGGGCGGTGGTACACGCTGAAATGCATATTCTTAGTTTACGTTTGGCACTTTCAACACACATTTATTTTAAAAATTATCCCTGTGTTCAAACACAAGACCTAGGTTATGCCGAATCTGAGGCTAATTCGCAGCGATAAAACCAAAAATAGGATATAAGTAGAAAACAAATTTAAGTGACAAAGAAATTAAAACTGATTTCCACGCATAACATATGAAAATATAACCGATTCAGATGGATAAATTAATACAAAAATCAAAAACACCCACCGCCATGGTTACGACTTATCAAAAAGAACCATAAACAATTTTGCTGCAAACGTCAATGTCAAATTGTCAAAAAACATAAACAAAAAAAAGCACTTTTATGGGACTTAAGTACTAGGTATTTAAGTGTGGTAGTCAAACATTCTTGTAAAAAAACTGTGTGTTTTATATTTAATTGCGATAGTTTATAATTCCTGACCTGACTATTGCAGAAACTATGGCTTTAAATTACAAATTTGAAACAAAAAAAATGTACATGTTATGAAACCGGCTTTCCAATACAATAATATACCTAACATAAATGCATTTTTAGACACAATTACATATCATTAAACGGTCACACGCCTTTGGTATCCATGACATTTCTTTGTTTTGTTAAAAATCTACAAAGAATAAGACTCATTTTGTGATGTTTTCAATCCATTCAAACAAAATGAGCGTGTGAAACAAAATCCACGTGAACCATAAAGTTCAAAACGTTTTTATAATTAATATTTGTTTCTAACCCTGTTGCAGGTTAGCCGGTGGGCCCAACTTGATGGACCTCTAAATGAACTAAAGGGCGAGAGTGAAATAATAATGTATTTGTTGTCATTCACATTATATGTCATGATCCTCTAAAAATTAAATTTATAATTTTCTTGCGTAGAATAATAATAAACCCTTGGGTCTACCAAGGGTTTATTATTATTCTACGCATTGACCTATTAAAATTATTTATTAAAAGTACGATAATTAATGATGATTTATCAAAATTGACGAACTTCCGGTCACAGCATTTAAGGCCCGTATAGACTGATGCGGCGCGACAGCGCGACACAAAGGCACCGCGTGTCGCGCTACGAGCGGTACCTTTGTGCCGCGCTGTGGCGTCGCGCCTGTGTGTACGAGCCGTTAAAGCTACTCACGCAGGATAATACGTACCGGACTATTTTTTTTTTAAAGCTTACAAAACTTAAAAAAATTGGAACTTTTTTACACTTGATAGTTATCAAGTGTAAACAAGTTCCAATTTTAACTTTGCTATCCTGATACTTATCGTAGCAATTTTAAAATAAAATGAGTTTCTATTCCTACCTGCAAATCTATTAACTATCATTCTTTCGACAATAGAAATAAGTAGGTACTTCCTTGTACACAAGATCGAGAATCGAGATCCATTACTCCAAAAGTTTACTTCTAGTGTCGTTGTGGATTGTGGATATTGACGAAGTGGCCTAGTTCTCCAATAGAATCATATAAATATATCTTTGTATATATACGGCGAGTTATTTTTAAGATGGCAGAGGAAACGCGAAAATCTAAACTTCTTGCTAATAAAAAATATGAGAAATATTATTGCTCAATATGTCATAAATACACAAACTCTGAGAATCAATTAAATCAACATTTAGAAGGCATTCGCCATCAACAAAGAAAAATATTTTCTCCGCTGAATACCGATAATTCAGATAATAAATATGACTGTAATAGTCTTGTGTATGTTCCAGTCTTCGCCGTTCTTTCCCTAACATCATTTGTTTTTTGTTATGCAAGTGCTGTGTATTGGAATTGACAACTAGCGCTTATGATTATCATAAATAAAACATTATAATGTAGTTAACGATCCTTAAATTTCGCGCCATAATTTTAATTGGCGGAGAAGTCGTCCCCAAGCGTTCACGGCTTCTATGCGCACGAACGAACGCGCAGAACAATGAGGTAGCAGCCATTTTATGTCGGTGTCTAAGAAAAACATAATTCGAATGGCCAATCTTAACGCAATTGTGTAATTAGTGATATAATTTATGTGATTCTGTATACACTAGTATATTTAGGTGTTTCTTTACTTATGTGAGTAGAATATAACTTTTGCTATACATATATAATGATAAAATAACATAAGCGCGATGAAACCTAACATTTTCCATAAAAAAGGAATAATAATAAATTTGTATCTCATTCCCTCCATACACTATGAAAGATCGTTGTATTTCCAATAACTATTGTACAAGTCTTTCGTTTGCAAACAATGTTTATGTTTATAGATAGTAACTAAAAAGTATTAACACAAAGTACTTTCTGTAGATTTAGCTCAGGATAATATGACATAACTTTCACCGATACGTTGAATAAAGTATTATAAACCCGTTTTGTTTACATTAGACTTGTATTGGTTACTAAATTACTTGTCGTATGACAACCGGCGTCGCGCAGCCTCGGCTTGAAAGTTGGGGACAAAATTCAATAACGAATTGGCCATTTTATTGATGGCCGGGGGGGGAGGCTGGGTGGAGACAGTCGGTCGGTGAGCTTCCGCCATTAATATTTTGTTAGACATTTTAGCTGTTTCCATTATGTTTTCTTGTTTACACTTTCGTTTATATACCGATTAGAGTTGCCGCTGTATATGTGAACAAGTGTACATACATATCTGCTGCTACACAAATATGCTAAAGATAAGCGCCCTTGTGTGAGTTTACGCTATTATATTCGTATACATGCCTTTATACCTACCTACCTATTGCGTTTCGTATACATATCTGCGGCTTTTTTTTAATGCACCCATCTACTGTGTTCAGTCAACGGCATAACAATCTTGATAAAACGGCAATGTAATGTAATTTATAATCTATTTTGTTATTGTTTGGAATTATCTGTTTAAACCATATTATAATTTTTGTTTTACAATAATGTTTGTTTGCATAATATTTACTATGCGTAGATAGTACCTATTTCTAACTTAGCACTTTGTATTTTCTTTTCGCCCTGTGTTTATTTGTAACCACCTGATTTTGTAATCATAATCATTTTTGTTTTAATTATATTTTTATTTAACGCAAACTAAGCTTTTTATTTAAAATCATTAACTTTTTTGCTTTTATGGGTTAATTATTATTTATAATTTAAAAACTATCGTGGTTTCATTCCTCATACCTACCTACGTGCCTTGTAGGTATGATAGTACCAACCGTCCTCCCCTAAAAAATACTCTTTGAATATTGTTATTTCCAATCAGTTGACTAACCCTTACTTTGGCTATGAAGTTTTGCTAAAATTGTCGTAATTTATGGGGCTAACTATAGTGCCGTTCAGTTAAAGTAGTAGTTAAGTACTTGACTTACCTACATCTCTTAATCATATTTTTGGTATTATTAAAACCATTGAACACTGAATTCATTGCGTAGAAGTTAATGTCTTCATTTGACTTAAATGATTAATTAATTGCTTAACAAGCCTCTTTATTTGTAAGAAACGCGGACTTCGAAAATTGTGCGTTACATGAGCCATTTTGCGAAAGTGGCTCTCATCAAACCGTGGCAGTCTGCACTTTTTAGACCGGTCTTGTGTACCGCCACATGAATCTTTATTTCTAAATGTACCCTAGGAAATGAAGACTGTGCGTGCATTCAGTCCTCTTTGACTAAGTGTTTTCAGTCATTATCATCAAATCCTAGCATCTTTGACTTTTGATTATCTCCTTAGTACTTTTAAGCAAAGCTAAGCTTTTACTTAAATAAGGATAACCTCGTCAGTTTTTATTTAACTTTAAATTATCTTTCACACTCGAAATAATTATAAAGTTATTGTCTTTTCCACTTGACTCGATTTTCAATGAGAAAGATGGTGGAGCCAGAAGTATCTTATCACTTCTACAGCCGCTAGTTGACCTTTTTTTTTTAAAGGGAGGCATTCCTATACCAGTTCTTTGACCGTACGTTACTTAACTTATCTTCAGGTAAGGTTGAAACACCATACTTTTCGTCGTTGCACCGGCAACAGTTTGTTATTCAAAGTTTTGCTGTAGCAAACACGCAATAATAAACATCATAATTCGATTCAGTTACACTTTGTTATTACTGTAAAACAGAAACTACCCATGTTCTTTACAAAAGGTAAATGAAGCTGCTATGTACATAGTAATTTTCTATTCAGGTAGACTAAATCCAGTTTTGATAGCCATTTGACATGAAGTTCTTTTCAGGTGGCAGAAATTGAAAATGGGGGAGCAAAGAGGTCGCCATTAGTTTCCCAGCACACTGGGGCGTAGGCGTCGGGGGAGTGGCACGGGGCGTGGGGGTCCCCGTGCCACCCCCTGGCGACCTACTCGCCACTATCTCCATGTTCGAACAGCAGATTAAGGCTGAACCCATGAGGTAAGACTCGACCATAAGAGAAAGAAGTTGAGAGGCACCTGGTGGTCTCACCAATTATAAATCGGTTTGTAGGTATCTCTTCGAGGTCTTTACAATCGCTGTTCTTCAACATTTGTGTCGAACATTTGAGCCAATACAATTTCGAAAAAGAACAATGAGGGGTAACCAAATATACAAAATAAAAGGCTCAACCCCATTCAAAATATTGAGGTGCAACTTCGCAATGCAAACTTTTAGGTTCACTCTAACATTATGTTTTAATTACCAACCAAAAAGACCAAAAATCGCAAAGCCAAAATCTGCTGAATACGCAAGTAATTTGTAGGACGGATATTAAATGAAGCATTGTGTTGCGTTGCAGTTTCTACACATCTCATCCACACGTACACTCCGGTCCCCCAACAATATTACGGTCAGATTCAAGCCATGCATCCATCATCAACATGAACCAACATCACCAGACACACCAAGAGGATTCTAAAGACAGCCTCATAGTACAACAGCAAGTACAACATCAGCAAGATCTCATGGAACAACACCAACAACAACAAGAAATGCAACAACAAGACGACGAGGTGAGTTTACTTACCGTAGAGAAAAAAAATATAGGCCTGTAAGATCAACCTCGTGTTAGGTACTCGGCGTTGTCGGTGAAGTAGTTATGTTTAACGTTCCATAAACAACTCAACACAGGACAACTGAAGGACCAATCTAGCGCTGCATCGGTCCAAAGACCAAAAAAAAATTGTGTTACTTTTTTACGTGCTTCGCAAAGGCATTGTTCATGTTGAAAAACCAGCCAAGAAGCTCACCTCTGAGCGTTCCTCTTTTTATTTTCAGCTGAGCTTCAAAGGAATGGAAGATGAAGGAGTTGATATGGATATGGACGGACGACAATGTTCTCAGGTTAGACTATTTACAATTCCATGACACATGATATTCTAACTATTATTTCATGAATAAAACATCAATGCAACCGTTTTAACAGGGTATGGGAGTGGACATGGGATCCGTTCAAACAAAAATGGAAGTGTCAAATGGAGGTCAGTCGACGCCACGATCCAAACCTCAGGCCTGTAAGGTGAGCTAGACTCGTTTGAAAATACTGGCTATTCTAATAGCTGTCTCTATATCTCGCGCTGTTGGGCTGCTTTACATTAATTATCGAACGGTCGTGCTATCATCTCTATATAGGTATTAGTCTGCATCAGCCCCATTTAACTAAGTAAGCTCGTACCGTTCTCCTCTATAACACAATAATAATAATAACGCAGCCTGTGTTATCCTACTGCAGGGACAAGCATCCCTTTCCTTTTCCACATTATTATAACAAAAAACACAAATCATATAAATAGAAACGATCCCAATAAAGTGTAACACGGTGTACTGCAGTATAATTCAAAACAGGCTTGACTCAAGGTTAAGACCCGAATTGCATTATGGTGGACTGTGCTACAAAAAAAAACAAAATGGACGAAGTACCTTCTACGCTAGACGCGTATACGTGTGATGCTAAACCACGCATTAATGGGTTTCTGGGGAAATAATAACAAGTCTCATTATGACGTTCTAGTGAGTAGTGCCTTCATGAGGAGCCGTAAAAGCTTACCATTTTCAAAATATATTCTTTCAGGTCTGCGGAAAAGTTCTGTCGTCTGCTTCCTCTTACTATGTCCACATGAAACTTCACTCAGGAAACAAACCTTTTCAGTGCACTGTAAGTATATGTGTATGTTAAAGATATGCCTGCATGTTGTCCTCATGGTTAACTAGGCTATTTCTAAAATAAATGTGGCTTTCACATTAGATAGTATCTATCCCCGCAGAAATTAGCGAGACAAACCATAGGTGCGCGTTTTAAAGATTAAAAAGACGAAGAAATAAAATTCGTTATAAAAAAATATTTATTATCATACCTGCAAGCGTTACTTGACTACAAATTTTACTAGCCACAATTCACATAGTTAAAACTACGGCAACAATAAAATTGCCGACTGCGTGCGATGTTGCCAGTAAGACGTAAAAGTGTAACGGACAGATGTACATAAACATTGCACATACAGGTTTTATTTCGTCAATACCAACGTAGGGTCGACTATTGTTTGCATTGTCTGGCTCTCTGTTCACCCCAAAAATCTTGGATATGTCTGTTGGCGATAATGATAAATTTATATCACAGTACCTACTTAGATTAAAATATGTAAGTGCGTCTTTGTCAGGTAGCACGGTATGCTTCAACTAGTTTAGTAAGCAGCAGTGATGTCTGGATACCATGAAAAAAAAAACACAGCATTTAACTCTATGCACTTGGACAAAATCATCTAGATTCCAGGGAGTTTGTCTAAGTTGCAGGTTAGGTTATGACACCAGCGCAGAGATCAGATTTGTGCAAATAGTCATGATTAATTTCATGGGGGGACAGTTTCATCCCGTCTGAATAATTACGACATTATAGATTCAGATATTTAAGGACATCGACGCACAGCCGGTTTTAGTCCAGAGTAGGTGGGTGTTTTCTCGGAAAGATGTTAGTACCATACATGTTTAATGTTTTGCTGAATAGTCTTGCTCCTAACTGATAGTTGCTTACATCTTTTGGTGAAACCGCCCGGTGTTTCAGCCAGCAAATACACCAAGGCACTGAACATTATTTTGTTTTCCTCGCTGACGAAGGTTTGCGACGCAGCTTTCTGCCGCAAACCGTATCTGGAGGTGCACATGCGCACACACACAGGGGAACGCCCCTTCCAGTGCGACCTCTGCCTCAAGCGATTCACGCAGAAGTCCAGTCTTAACACGCACAAACGTGTTCACACAGGTCAGTGTAAACTAACCCTAACATGGACTTGTTGCATCTGAAGCATATCGGTGTTGTTAACAGGCATTCGGAAAACAGAATTTTGTAAAATATTAATTTTTTGCACTAATGTTTAACTGTTCTGTTTTTCGTCCGCCTGCATAAAATAATATTTTTCAAACAATAAATGTTTAATGCCAATGCTCGCATAAAAATCTTAATTAATCGCACTTTGTGCAGTGAACAAATTGATCGCTTGAAAAATATTGATGTATCTGATAGCTGATATAACTGTTGTGATATCTTTAATTAAACGATGACTGATAATTGCAGCATTATTGTTGAAATGCATTTTAATGTAATTTCCATATTATTTTTTATCTGCCAGTAATTAAAAAGACTATGCATTTTGCACCAAAAAAAGAACTTTTTTTTTTGTATTTGCATTTTTGTAATCACTTAAAAGATTCCCTCACACCCAACTCTGATATTTTTAAATATTTGTAGAGATGAATGTTTAAACACTGATTTTAGGATGGAGGTATTAGGAGATCTATATGGAAGTTACATTTTACATACACTGAACTGGAAAAACTCAATAATAAATTCCCATTTTAGATTGTACCATGAGGGGATTGTTCAAAAATTATTTTAAAAACAAATTGGATTCTTATATTTTCAAGTTGACCTCCTCCTGTTTCCGCGAAACCGAAATATTAAAAATTATTTTGTGTTATTGTTTTAAATTTTCCATTGGCTACCTGTTGTTGATTATGGCTTAAATATCCTGTTTTGACGCCCTGATAAACGAGCTATTTTGTATTTTATATGTATTGTCTTTTTCTTGTTTATACTCATACCTATTATTTTATTTACGCTAGATGTGCTACATATTTATCTTAAAAACTACGTTTTTATTAGGAAAGCATACTTTTATATTTTCCACGCACAAATAATATTTCTTTGTTCATATATTATGTATGTAAGTAGATAGTGAATCCGCTCCTCATAAGAATTTGTCAAGTTCGTATCCGGTCTCTCCCCACTGACCCTTATATACCTACCCATAATAGATGAAAATATTGTCTCCCCTTTCTTCCACAATGTGTAATTCATTGGGTATTTACCCAAGTACCTACTAAATTTTTCTTTTATTTCATGGTGCTTATTTATACTTAATTATAAGCACGCGGCCTCTGGACGGAGCTTATTACAACTTTTATTCAGACACCTATATTATATAATATTGTTTATATACCATCCATTATACTTATATTGAATCTAATAAACGACACGTACTAAAATACATATAGCCAAGTAGGACACTGGTGCGACACACAATTCGCTGAAATAGTTGACAATACATATGCTTAACATACGACATGTGAATAGTTTTTGAGTTGTGCCAATAGAGCTAACAGTGTTATCACAAAAAGATCAGGGCGTGAGGAAGGCTTCGTTGATGTGAGGTAAACAGGGGGAGGTAAAGAACTCACAATGGATACGATGCGGTACACACATACCGCACTGTGTCGTTTCTATCACAGGGAAATCGATTGTGTGTTCTTGTTAACGTGGTGTAGACAAACGAGCGTGTGTTGTTGGAATGTGGCCTGGGTTCTAGATGAGCACATGCGCGCGTTGATGGTGAAGGACCGGCCCTACAAGTGTGATCTCTGTCAGATGCGGTTCACGCAGAGCTCCAGCCTCAACCGACACAAGAAAATTCACACGGGTGGGTTGATATATTTAGCACCCGTGCCGACTGTATCGCTGCAGTATCCGTACTGCCCACATCCTCTCGGCTCCTCAAGCCCCGTCATCTCTAAGTCCGTTCACTTGAATGTAAGCCGTATTCTGACTCATTCGATGGTTTCGTTCAGAGGAGCACAGACGTGCGCTGCTGGCTAAGGATCGGCCCTACCAATGCGGCGTCTGCTTTGTGAGATTCACCCAGAAATCAAGTTTGGGCCGGCACGGAAAAATACATACCGGTGGGTCCCTACCTATACCTCCTGCCTACTTGTGCGTGACGTTTTCCTTGAGGCAGAACGGTACTAACGTGTATTATGTTATAGAGTTAGCCTACCTCCCCCTGAATGTGTGTGAATGGTTCATTAATGTAACATTAGGTAATATAATGAAATAAATATTGTTTGAGAGGGTGCTGAGATGCTATATCGAAACTCGTATAACTTATAGAGGAGCACAGACGAGCCCTGTTAGAGAAAGTGCGGCCGTACCAGTGCCACATCTGTTTTATGCGCTTCACTCAGAAGTCCAGCCTGGGACGACATGGGAAAATACACACTGGTAGGCATTTTCCCCTAAAATCCTTATGTAGACAATGAATTTGATATTATTCGTTAGCTCACGTTACTAGGCAGTAACATTAGCAGTGCGTCGAGCTGGACCGTTGTTTTAGCTGAATTTTGTTGGTATTTCTAGAGGAGCACATCCAATCGCTGATCAACAAAGTGCGCCCCTATCAATGTGACATCTGTGACAAGCGGTTCACTCAGAAGTCCAGCCTTGGCACTCATAAACGTATACACACCGGTGGGTCCCTTGATATTTCATTTATTTTGGTTCGGTCTCGAAGCCACAATGCATAGCCCTTACAAATCATTGTTTTTAATTTTATAAAATTGTGGCTTGGACACCTATGTTTTGTGAATAGTTTTTAAGGGCTCCCTGACCTAATATAATATTATGTACCTATAAATTTTTGTTTTGAATATAATACCTATTTTCATGGTTAGCGATTTGGAAGTGATGCATTTGTTGGTTTCAGTCTGTATAAAAAGCTTACATTAGGTTACACACGCTCAAAAACTATTCACAAACAGTTTAGTAAAGCATGTGTACGTTGTGATGATTTCCGTTAAGTTATAGGAGAGAGAATGTCTGATGGACAAATAAGGTGGTTGAAATTCCCTCATGGTAGTCAGTTGGAAGCAATCGGCATTCGGTTACTAAGCTCAGTAGAATTATTTGTCCATCGTGGTTTTGTTTTGTTTCTCTGTCCCCCCGTGTCCGTGTGTTGGCGGCGCAGGGGAGCGGCCGTTCCAGTGCACCGTCTGCCTCAAGTCCTTCACGCAGAAGTGCGCGCTCAATTTGCACGAAAAAATACACACGGGTTAGTAGCCCACATATATTATAATCCGCAGTATTATTCCTTTCGGTACGATTAGCGTTAACTTGCGACTCGTCATGCAGTCATTTCATTTAGCGTCATGCTTCGCTCCTATTTTTCCGTTGCCCGCCTAACCCGTTGTTTTACTGTCCCTGTTTTTGATATAGCTTCCATCTCGTTGCTTTCGACTAACATCTCGATTTCTTTAACTCATTCAATTGCGCGCTTTACGTACTTCTGCAATCACTGATAATTTCCCGCCTGTCATTAATAATCTGCCGGTCATTCGCCCCTCTTATTCCTCTCATTCTGCATACAACTCGGTGTTTTAGCATTTATCATTTTATCATTTCTTCATGGATATTAATTCATTCACAAAAGCGGTAATGCAATCGCCGCAAGAACGCATTCTTGGCGCCCCAACATCGTATCTTAATACGGTGCTGGCTTTCAAAATTGGGTTCACAAAATTGGGGACGAATCGGTCGCCGCGTGCGACGCTCGATGCGGTAGAGATTGGCAGTGGGCGGGCGGCCAAAGGCACACGCCATGCGTCGGCGACGTGCGTTACTCGCTTTTGTGTGTGCACTGGGCGCAGTGCATGGGCGTCCTTTCGCGTGCGGGCAATGCCCGGCGGCGTTCGCCCGCCGCCCCTACCTGGACATTCACATGCGCACGCATACAGGCGAGCGGCCCTATCAGTGCGACGCGTGTCTGAAGCGCTTCACGCAGAAGTCCAGCCTCAATATACATAAGAGGACGCACACAGGTGGGTGACCCCGCGGGCCGGACTGGCACCGCCCGCCCACGCCTCTCTCCACTCGCACTCCGCCTCTCCTCCGAATCTCTCCCGATATTGAGCGATCGCGAGCCTTTCTGTAATTAATGTAGTGAAAGATTTGGAGCGGAGTACGCGGCGAGCGGCGACCGGTCCGCGCCGTGACCTCCGTAGAGCGAGGGCGTCTAGCGTCCTTGCGGGCTCGCCGCCGCTATAATATATGTGTTGGGCACCAGTCCAGGGCAGACCGTTCCAGTGCCTGTCGTGCCCCGCCGCCTTCACCTGCAAGCAATACCTGGAGATACACACGCGCACGCACACCGGCGAGCGGCCCTATCAGTGCGACATCTGCCTGAAGCGCTTCACGCAGAAGTCCAGTCTCAACATCCACAAACGGACGCACTCAGGTACGTGGGCGGCCTGCGAGCCACCGGCGCTAGGAAGGAATGAACGTATGTGGGCTACTAGAGAGTGCGTGCACGCGGGGAGGCGGGGGGCCGCAGTGAGCTAACCGTGTCGCTCGTCCACAGTGCAGGGGCGGCCCTTCCAGTGCCTGCAGTGCCCAGCCGCCTTCACGTGCAAGCAGTACCTGGAGATCCACAACCGCACGCACACCGGCGAGCGCCCCTACCAGTGTGACGTATGCCTCAAGAGATTCGCGCAAAAATCTACACTCAATATACACAAACGAACGCACACAGGTCAGTCGACAACGCTCAGCGCACGCTTTTGTTTTATTTTTTATTAAAACTTTCATAATCACCTGCAATTATTCTGTAACATTTGTGCCATACTTCCATAATGTATTTTCTTGTGTTCGAATTCAAAGTTGTCGGTGCCACATAACTTATTAATCGTAAGACCTATTGTGAGTATTTTCTTAAGATGTGTATCATGCAAAATAATCATGTATTAAATGAATAAAGACTAATATTGTGCGCGGGTGGTCAGTGCAAGGGCGTCCGTACCAATGCATGGAGTGCCCGGCGGCGTTCACTTGCAAGCCGTACTTGGAGATACACATGCGTACGCACACGGGGGAAAGGCCGTTCGAGTGCGATGTCTGTTACAAACGCTTCACGCAGAAATCCACGCTCAACATTCACAAGCGAATTCATACCGGTACGACTACATCGCGATCCCTCCATAGCCGTGTTTTGGACACACAACCGGCTCCACACCAATTTTTGGTGTCATTTTGACGCACAAATATCGGTCGCCTATTGAGACCACAATAACTTTCTCATTAGAATAGCTCCAGGTTGGTGTTATGTGATGATAAGACGGTTTTACCTTAGTAGGTACACAGCGACCGATATCTGTTTGTTGAAACAAAGCGACACGGCTGTGTGTACAAGCGCCTTAACAGTACTACGTGAATCATTGTCTGTAACCAAATGATTCATGGTAGCAGTTTAGTGTGTCTAACAGATAAAAAACATTGTATTACTAACATACTTCGCTATTTATTTATTAGGGTTGGGCAGTTCTCTAACTTAACCGTAGCGTTGCATGTTGGGCGGACGTTAAGAGGAATATAGCTCCATAACGATAAAAAATAAAAACTTTAATACATTAATGCATGTTTAGTAACTCAAATGCCCCTTGTGATGGCAATAAAAAGACGCATGTAATTATCACAATTGAATAATGTTTTTCGTCTGGTAGCTTACTATTCTTAGAAAGTAGTGAATTATTCACGAGATTGGATTATAGCTATGGTTCGTTTAGAAGACGGCAAATTGCTTTAACAGGCAGATACTTGTCATTCTGAACTTAATGATGTGGCACCGACAACTCATTGTTAGTTATAATCATCCGCTGCATCACCACTTGAGTTACAGTATTATTATTTATTATAATTTCTTGGCTTACATTCATTAATTTCAGACTGCATCACTCTTTAATCGCATCTTGCCGTCTTTCTAACATCATTTGCCTTCATTCTCGCTTTCATCGATTTTGTAAAATTCATTGCTGTCATTTCATTTGTTTTGTTTTAGTTAGTATCTGTTTTACAGAAAATTTTGTGTTTCAGGTGAACGTCCTTATGCTTGTGATATTTGTCAGAAACGTTTTGCTGTGAAGAGCTACGTAACAGCGCACAGGTGGGTCCCCATTTAAGAAATTAACGCACTGCTAGGTGGCATTAATGCCTTTGCTTCAGACTACATGACGCCAAAAATGAATGGGCAATGCAATGCTCCATGTCGTTCACATCAAAGTCTAAGTTCATTTTTAAGTGACCATCATTTAAACAAATAAATAAAATTTAAGTGTCTATTTGTAATGTCAAAATAACGGCTTTTTACAAAATGCTTTCATACGTAAACGATACTTATATAACTGTATTAGAATGAGTAACTTAGAATTGTTTGTTCCGGCTAATCTCCGAAACGGCTGGACCGATTTTTATGAAATTTGGTACGGGGACACTGAACCCTGAGGAAAGACATATTGCTATTTTTTATCGACATACCACGCAGGCGAAGCCGCGGGCGGAATCTAGTTTGCAATAAAAAGGTCCTTAATTGCTTACAATGGAATTAGAACATTGTCATGAATTCAGTTTTTGAATCACAAACTTGTTATTTGCCTTTAATTCTGAATTCAAGTTTAATAGTTAGTTGTTTACTGAAATATTTTAAGCATATAATAAAGTAGCTGTT
The DNA here is from genome assembly GCA_963555695.1 of Dasypolia templi. Taxonomy (NCBI): domain Eukaryota; kingdom Metazoa; phylum Arthropoda; class Insecta; order Lepidoptera; family Noctuidae; genus Dasypolia; species Dasypolia templi. The sequence goes on from OY743157.1 coordinate 10,681,365, forward strand.
GCCCGCGACGGCGCCTGCCATCCAGGATGAAAAATAGCCTATGTCCTTACCCAGGTTATGGTCAATCTGTGTGCTAAATTTCATCCAAATCCGTTCAGCCGTTTTGGCGTGAAAGCGTAACAAACAAACAAAAAAACTTACTTTCGCATTTATAATATTATAGTTAGGATTTGTGCATGTTTAACGCTACAAGATTATTGAAGCGTGTGGCTAGAATCAAAACTATAGTCGCAATCTTGTTTTGTTATTACAACTTCTGTTACACAATTTCACAAATGTCTACTTACCAACAACGCCCCAGTCAATATCATTCAGGCGCTAAAATATCGTTGTAGCACTAAGTAAACCTGGTGTTTGTAATGGCCTCCAGATGGTCTCACGTGGCCGACAAGCCGCTGAACTGCGACCGCTGCTCCATGTCGTTTACATCAAAGTCTCAGTTCGCGCTGCACATTCGCACGCACACCACCGGCTCCTGCTACGAGTGCAGCGTCTGCGGACGCTCCTTCGTTAGGGACAGCTATCTAATAAGGTAATTAATATATTTCAATTTCTAATGATTTTATTTCACATATGAAATGGACACTTATGAAACGTCGGAAACTAGGTGCACGGTTCGGTACTTTGCTCCCGAACACGCTTTTAGAGTAAAACAAATATCAACTTTACTCTTATGGAAATTAAGTTGTATTCAGAATGTAAATTTCATAAAAATATTGAAAGTAATTTTTCCGGAATCACATAAATTGTAAATTAAATTATCGTGAACACAAAAATAACTCTATTCAAAATTTGTGTACGTGGCGCACTAGGTAACCTTTTTATTTTGGACGATGCATAGAGTCAGAGACACACTATCACTGAGCACTTTTGCTAGGTATCGTGTCGATGACACTTATGGCATATTTTTAGATCCACCTGAATGCAGGAGGCTCGCAGGCCAAGATGTGAGAAATTGTCTTTGCCTTGCAACCCTGACACGGCAGACTTTAGAGTACTCCAGAGCATTAGAAACTTTTTTTCAACAATAAAAAAAAACTCTGAATGTACTTATTACTATTTCACACAGACACCACAACCGTGTCCACCGCGAGAACCACAGCAACGTGTCGGCGAACAGCATCGGCACCATCAACAGTGTTGCTACCAACACCCAAAACAGCAACTTTGACTCGCCCGGCGTTTGTGACTTAAGGTAAGGCATCGGAGACATCGGATTAATGAGAAAAAGCATAAAAACAGAGGCATAAAAACTTATAATTACCTAAAATCTTACTACTTTGAGTAGATTTATGTGAAAATCCGTATTTTTTTAAGTCCCATTCGCATTCCAAGAGAGGTAGCAAGGTACGGCTTAGCAGATAGCACCCTCATATATTACTTATGTATGATACTTATTGCTTACAATAGAACGCACATAAATAATATATAATGCATTTAGAACGAATAATTGCTCCAAGATCAGATCCATAGAAGCGATTGATAGACGCCAATTTCTTTCCAGCTTCGTTCCAATGGTGAATCGTTACATGACATCTCAAGGGACCCAAGTGTCCATGCAGGATACCAGCAAAATGTCAGCGATGTCGCCACAGTCTATTGCGTCTATTTGTAAGTAATATAACACCATTTACTATACAGTTGGGGAATTTTATTGTTTGTCTTAGCAGAATAGACACTACGCTTTGTCGTGTCATCGCAATATTAGCGATGTGATTTGAATTAATTTGCTAAACAATCCGTTACCATGATTGTGTAATTATTATAGATATATATTTATATTTTCAGCGTCGCCCCCTCCCTCGCATACCCCTACGCCCCAGCCCCAGATGTCTGGTCAGATGCATCTTGCAGACTGATCACCAGTTTAGGTACGTGTTTGACTAATATTTTATTGTTTAATATTATAATTTATAAAATACAAAGTTCTAATGGTAATCGATACGTTGTTACAGCTCTCGGTTGAACAGCAAGCAGCCAGAGTGCAATATTATATATTTGGCAGCCATCAACAAGAGCAGCTATCATTCACAATGATGTAAGCAGAGGAAACCGGCTCTCCTCGTTAGGATCGTCAGCATGGACTCATGCACTTTATTTGTTTATTATATTTGGAGTTATTTATTTATACATTGTTGATTTCGTCGGCCGTGGTGTGAGCGCGAGCAAGGCTGCGCTGTGCGTGGACTGTGGCAGTGTGCAGGAATCGAGTTGGTTTCGTTACGCTTGTGGAATCCCTCGAGAACACCAGGTGGACATCACAATAGAGACGAGGATGTAGTGAGTAGTCACGTAGCGGTACCGCCTATGATAATAATTATATGCATTGTGATTTATACCTACAACTGTGATTTATCTATACCATCACATGATTATATTAATTTCCGTGGTGGCGTTCATAAATCAATACTTAAAAGTCTCATCATGATAGATTGTAGGCCTAAAATTTTTGATCTCATACTCTAATTTGCTTAGTGATAAATTTTGGAATCGTAAATGGTAAATCTCCAACTTAAAAATTCTAAATTTGCTTGTCATCGTCATACCCATCCTTCATTAGTCGTAGTGAAATGTAACAATATCTTATTGCGATGCTTTAACTTAGAACGTGTCAGTGTATATGGAAGTTCAGTAATTTTATATAGAACTGTTACCAATGAGTGGTAAAGTATTTTGATCGCTGAAGAATAGGAAGGACTCTAGATAAATACTCCTCAAGATTAATCCATAAGAATACTTTAAATAAAAATCAGGTTTCATATAAAATAATAATAATAGTAAATAAGAAGTACAAATAATAATCCCATAAACTAGCAGAGTCCTGAGAGGCAATATGAAAGCTTCACAAAATTAATAACTTTTAATATGATGTTTATTGGAGAAATCCAGAGAAGTGCCTGTTGCAACATAAAAATGGCAATATTTTTTAAACGTATTACGTTCAGAATAAAGTTATGTTCAGTGTTCAATGTGTGGGGACATCGCCCGGAGTACGCTTTAGTGTGTCTTACAGTAATAAGTGAACGTTGTTAGTGGCGCTGATGTGGGCGGTTCATAACAGAGAGCATAATTTGTGAAGCTTCTTACTTAAACTTTGTGTGCCTTCTAGCGGTTAGCGACATTAGGCAATATCAATCATAACACCATTGATAAACTTCATTTTATATTTTTCAAATTTCTGATGAGATTGAATATTCATATAAAGTGTCATCAGTCATCATAAACATTGTTACATAATTATTTACCCATTTAGGATATCGCAATATATATACATATATTATGTAACAAACGTATTTTGGCAAGAGGCAGAACTTATTTCATTACTGTTTTTCGAATAATAGTAATAATGAATAGTGTATAGTGCAGTAGTCTTCCAATACCTTGAGACAGTTCTTGCGCACGCGTCGTGCAGCTAAAGTGTCCGCTGCGGGGGTTCCTTATGGTTTGCCATTATTGATATCAAAGATAGATTGGTGCCATTTCTATGTAAATGATGTGGTAGTGTAAGTTTAGTTAAGTCTGCAGGTCAGGGTAGAACTGGAAATAAAATATTGTAAGAGCTCTAATATGTAATACATAGTGTTAAACCGACATTTATACCCATTGTTTTACAACTTCGCGTGTTGTTAATTTTGATACATTATTTTATTTCCATGATGTGTGTGTCCATGTGCTGGTTCAGCAAATGTAAATAAATATTGGTAGTTTTTATTTATTCAAGTATATCGAGGAGAAATCCATTCAAAATTATAATAGGTGTATGATTTGTAGGAATGTCTCATTCTACAGTCATACCAAATATCGAACTGAGAGTATAATTGGAATTAATGTTAGACTTAGCGCAGAACTATACTTTGGGTACTATAATGATCAAAATTTCTTGTAGCTGTACATAAGTATACATATAATAATAATATATACATATGAATGTTGTTTGATAGTCCTCAATATTTTTTTATATTTTGATAGTTCTGTATTTGAAAGAAACACGAAAAAAAATAGGCCAATATCTCATTATCATTTTAAAATAAAATGTGTACACTGTATGTTAAGATAAAGTAAAATAATATGAGAATGCATTTAGTTGCCCATCTAAACTTTTCCGTATATTAATAAAATCTTAAACGTTTTTAGTAAGTTTCTTACCAAGCCATTGATAACAGTATTATTTAGACAAACTAGAACTTGGGTTTAAAGAGTAGTATAAATCTTTCAGCTACCATTATAAAATGATCACCATTGAAATTTTTAAAACCATAGTTATCAATAGTTTGTATGTAACAGCATTGGTAGGAACAACACGTATTAGGTGCCTTTCAATGCTGATTACCTTATATAATTATATTATCCATAGATATTATGAATGGAAATAGAAACACCAACATAGTGACCTAGGAACATAAATACATATATGACTATATTGGTGTCGCTTAGCTTGCCGATCTCTCGCCGAGGGTGATTGTTTCTTTTTGATTCTAGGATTAGTAATATATTTTTGTTATTATTATATTATGTTCACTGTCTTTATGATTGTTTTATCTTTATTATTACATTGCCCTGTCGTTGTTTCACCCTAGCCGAGCGAGTAGGCGAGCCGAGGACATGCGGTCCTCGTTCGTTACGAGATGTACTCTGATTTCTTAATCCTTCACAGAGTATCATTCATATATTTATATTGATAAGAGGAAAACTTTTCACGATGAATATGTCTCGTGATGAATAAGGACCCGAAAAGAACAGTGAAGGTCACAGGTTGCTCCTTGATTTGTAAGAGCTGCTATGTATACGTTGGTCTCGCAACTTGTGTGCCTTCATTGTGCAACTATTTTACATACCGATGTTAGTTAACCTACTAAGAAGTGAATATTGAAACCCTTGAATTTACGTAATAACTAAAGTGGTGGTATGATTTTTTTTCTCTTTGATTACTTATTTTTGTGAACCGTAGAAAAGACTGAGGAATTCACAACGTTAAAAAGAATACTCACGCGAAATATTGGCAGTGTTAGATTGTGTTGTTGTTATTTTGTTGTTAACATCAGAGTGGTTGTGGTTGACGGAGCAACCAGTTTCTTGTAGCAGTTATATTGAAGTTTGGTTAAAGAAATCGTACATATCCTTACCCGTGAATGTATAACGTATACTTCCCTCGTCGAGGCAGACTACTAGTCTAGGGGGCCACGTGCCGCCGACCAGTTACACTAAACTTGATGGTAGATTTATGAAATAACAGTGAGCCTTGTATAATCATAATGTCTAAGGTACATAAATATTAAGTTCTATTGTATCGTTAGATTTACGTGAACTTCCGCTTTGCCAACATATTGCGTTGCTTACATTATAATCATACGAGAGTACAGCCTAAGGATTTTAACTTTTTTTTATATACTGAGAGCTATTTCTAAGTCACTGATTTTATACTATTTCTAATTATACGCTAAACAAAAAATAAATGGCTATGAGCCACACTTTACCAAGTTTTGGAGTATTTTACATCCCTTTGAGTGCAATTTTTTATTAAAATTCAAACATCATGGCATGATGATAATTTGTATGGTCATTTAGTTATAGCTCTTCAGAGTTTTGATGACCAATATTTTAACTACAACCGTGTTTTCTTTATTGTTAAAATTTTTAGGCTAGTTTATATTTTAAATAAGTTAGATTTGTTAACTGTGGTGTATTACATTTACATTGCACGTGATTATAGCTCTCACAGCCTCCTTTACAGGTGATTATTTAGTTATTTTTGTAGTCTGAAATGATTGTGATAAATTTATTATTATAATTATATTGGTTTGTTTTGTAGAACTGGAGTCTTTCATATTGTTTATTGTTGATACTTTGAGTATACAATCTGCAACGTGGTAGCGGTAGGGAGAGGCTGTTAGAGCGGTTATGTAGTCAGCATTATATATATGCTTTAATGTGATTTTTTAAATGTACTCTTTATTATAGTCTCATCAATCAATATTATAATTAGAGAACTAACAAAAACTTTTAATTTTTTTTCTGTTCATAGTGATTTATATTGAGATCAAAATAAAAATACAGAGTTTATATTTTAATTTTATGGAAAAAATATACATTGTAAAATTATTCTTTAGTGCTCGTTTGCAGAGCTCTAATAAAAAAATGAAACTATATGAATGCAAAATAACAAGTCACGATTCTTTTAGAAGTCGCCATGTAGTGGAAAAAAATAAACGTGCCATGATATTTGTGGCTATTTATTTGTTTATTTTCAATTCCCACCTTTTATGTTGTTTTATTAGTAATAATACCTTTTAACTGACTTTATGATCCAACAAATCGATAATTATCGCTAAATAGACGTCATGCTCCCCAGACACCCCATCTATTTTGCTGTTTATGAATCCACATCCCAATTGTGCATGTGAGAAAAATAAATTGCAAAGTATATTACAATATTAATATCGGTTATCGTTTATAATCGAGATTTAAAATAAAGGTTTTAAGTACCTAGCCATGCCAGCAAATCCAGGGTTAAAAATAAGAGTACAATTTTTATCAACCACTTGTTTGCCTAATACAACGATGTATTAGGCAAACAAGTGGTATATAGCCCTTATACGCCTAATACCAGGCGACCGATGTCTGTCAACACATCAGACTTATAGATGATGAAGGTCGCCACTCAACAATTTCGATTTAGTTTCGACCACTTCTGTGACACACTTCCGCGTTAGCCGATAAAAATTGGTGAAAATATAATGACCCCTTGCACAATACGTTGGTGTGGAACAACAGCCAGACTTCGAGTTTCCAAAAAGATGGCATAACATTTCATCGGTAAGTTATTAGTTAAAACTAATCATAAAAAGATTTATTTTCTGATATTATTTATAGGAGTTCGTCATATACTGGTCAAACTTGTAGGTGGACCAAAGGTGCAAGGACTCGTTGATGTCTTTCCCGTTTGCGTCCCTTTCGTCTGAAAGTACTGAACATACCTAATGAATACTAAGTCCTATGATAAAAGTTTTCGACGAAAGTAAAAACCTATACTATTTATACGGAAGATCTTTTTAAACAATAACTACAATACAGACATTAAGTTAATTGTGAAACGGTCATTGATTTTAGGTACCCCCAAGATCCTGATTTTAAAAATGAATGCACATAGTGTAATTATGTTCACGGCATTTTACTGAAGACCTTTTTATGGCTATGAAAAACCGTCGCCTCTTTTGGAGTATTAGCGTTTGAAAAATGTTCCCGGCGCAGAACCATTTTTTAATGAGACACGATAATTTAAATTCGCTCGCAAACAATGAGGAGGGAAATTTTGAAATTGGAACGTACCTATTTCTACTTACAAATAATCATATTTTCAAAATAGACGTGGCCAGTCTCTCATACATAAAAAAGTTTTTTCGCAATACTTTCGAGTGGCCTGGTATGACTTTAAGTGTATGAATAACATGTTTAAATAATATTAATAGATAGAAACGTAAAAAAGCCAATTAAACTTACGTAATAATAAACATTGTATTAAGTTTTACAATTATTAACAGAAAAAAAACGATACCTTCGTGTTTTATTTAAACCTGTCCCATCCCTAGTGATACGTAATGACCTTGGAAGGGCCAATCAGAACGCAGTACCCAGCTTCCTCATACCTCAGCTAGTTGACAGAATTGTTTTGGTGTTTTAGATCAAGCATTGGGCTTCTATGGGTTATGGTCGTTGGCCTAATAAGTGTCTACGTTTTTTTTTTTTTTTTGCTTGGGAATGCTCTACAGCAAGCCATAATTCAGTTGCCTGTACCTGTTAAGTTAACCTGTCAAGGTACTTATTTTTTTTAAGTATGTACTAATTCGGTACACATAGTGTACAATAACGTACACAAACCTTTAAGTATTTTATGTCGTGCGACAAGACTGCGTGAGAATGAGATTCGTCATTATTTACTCAATAACGTTATTAAAACTGGACTCACGTAATACGTATAGAGATGCTTATGCGAAACTAATGTTAGTGTAACGACATGACTTACATTCTAAAACTGCAAAGTCAATATAAAAATAACATAATTCGATACCTGTGCACGTGTTTATTTGACTGCGTGCAGTCGTATCCAGCGCTCGAGCATCGGAGAATCCCACCGGTCCGACAATACGCACAGGATGCTAGTGGTACTAGCGCGCATGCGTGTTAGGACCGAGGTGCAACGATTATATTCAATTTTAAACTCTTAAATGATAATACGGTAAAGAATACAAACAATAATTACAGCGTATGTGTAAGTAAGTAAGCAGTCAACAGTGTCAATCCACGGGGTGGAATGACCCACATGGTGGATTGACACTGTTGACAGTTCACTTCCCACTTCAAGTAGTATTCACGGTGCGATTCTTGAACAAAGAAAACCGGCATAAAAGTTAATGTAAAATTATTACCATGGATGTGCGGTTACCTGTACATTGTCTGAAAAGGCAGTGTGTGTTCATAAGTCGTGAGTCAATGATGTGTACGAAAAATACAATCTTACCAAGTTACCATGGCGATAAATGTCGCATAATTTATGTTTAGTGAATCTAGGCTCTAGTCGGCAAAATTCATGTCCGTAAAATAGCGGTACAATTTACTACCTTATATCGGGACTTGACTCTGTGACATCTAGTATATGGCCGAAATTTATAAAAACAAACTACAATTTTCACCAATGATTTTATTTACCTTACACATTTAGGAATCCACAACTATTTCTTCCTTCACAACGTTGGCATCGATGGCCGGCGCGAGCGTGTTATCAACGATGGGTGCTGGGCTTTTATAATACTTATTACTGGCATAATGTTCTTTCAAGTATTCTGCACCCATCTCGTAGTAGTCTTCTTTAGAAATACACCAGTTTTCGAACTCGTTGCTGCCGGCAAAATCTCTGGCTCCGTACCAAGCATCGAGACTCGGGTTTTTGGCCAGAACAACCTTATGTGTAGATTGAAATGGTCTCATCTCGAGGAGTTCTCTTTCAAGTCTTTCTTTTAGACCTGAAAGCCGAAGGTATTGACGTTAATTTTTAGATTGGGATTTCTAAATTGAGACATGACAACGAATAATAATTATAATACGAGGGCGGCACTGAAAATTTCGGGAATCAAGGAAGTGACACAACATTACTATTTAAAAATGTATTTATTGCTTTTCGAAGTATTCTCCGTGAAATTTGACACATTTTTCTATACGATGGAACCAATCATTGAAGCAACCATTCCATTCGGAAGTTGGGGTCTCCAAAATGGCCGTTTTGTAGGCGTCCACAGCTTCTTGAAGTGATGAAATTCTCTGTCCACGCAATTTATTCTTTATTTTAGGGAAAGTATAGAAATCATTAGGGCTTAGGTCGGGGCTGTACGGCGGATGGTCTAATAATTCTATGTTTTCTTGCTCTAAAAACTCTTTTGTTCTGTGTGCGATGATGCGGCGGTTGCAGTTCTCTTTACGGAGTTCAGAAGCGACCTGTGGCAAACAAATGCTAGCATACCATTCTACATTAACCGTTCTTTGTCCCTCAAGAGGAATAGTCGTAACATGGCCGGTTTTGGAGACAAACGTGCCCACCAATTTTTTTGCAACACTCCGTGAACGAACAATTTTTGTTGGCTTTAACACATTTTCGAACACCCAAACTCGTGACTGGTTTTTTGTTTCGGGTTCGTACGCGTATATCCAGGATTCGTCACCTGATACGATGTTGTATACAGCATTTGAGGATCCTACGTGGAATCTTTCGAGAGTTCATATGCACCAAGTAACGCGAGCCGCTTTTTGCTCTTCACAGAGCGAATGCGGTATCCATCGGGAAAAAAACTTTTTTACACCTAATTGTTCATGCAAGATTATTTGTATTTGACTCATGCCAATGTCTAAAGTTGCCTGAATTTCGCGGTATGTCACATGTCGATCTTCCTCAATCAGCTTACGCACAGCATCAACGTTTTCATGGGTGACTGCAGTTTTTGGGCGACCTTGACGGGTATCATCACTGAGCTTGACACGTCCACGTTGAAATTCAGCAAACCAGCGATAAATTGTGGTTTTGGATGGGGCTTCATCATAAAATGCAGAAATCATCCGGTCAACACTCTGCTTTTGTGTTAAACCACTTCGAAAGTCATAATAAATCATCGCTCTTGAATTTTCTCGAGTCAATTCCATTTTCTCAACGACTAAACAAGTTTGACAAAACCTTGTGACAAGACCGAGAATCTTTTTTTAAATAAATAAATGATATTCGATTTATAAAACCAAGAAGTTTTCAATTAAAAAGATTTTAATATGACAGGAACAGTGGAAATATTCCATTCCCGATACTTTTAGTGCAGCCCTCGTACGAACACGATACGTCGTGTACCGGTCAGAAAAACTAGCAAATTTGATCTAAAAAAAAAACGTTACCCCCCTTTTGGGGTTCGCCTAAATGGATGAATAAAAATAATGAATAAAAAACAAAGAAAAAATCCTCAAATACACTTAAGCCAAAAATGCGAATGATACTTACGCGTTCAAGTTATAAACTAACCTGGAAATTGTGAACTGCCTCCTGTAAGGAACACGTTGTTGGCTAACAACAGCTGGTCTTCAGGACTGAAGTGTTTAAACACATACTCCATGGTTTCAGCCAACCCCGCTTCTAAGTTACCCATCATTGATGGCTGGAACATCAGTTCTGATGCCCTAGAATTCAGAAAAAGATTACTGATGATTTTTTTTAACGGAAATCCAGAAACCCCGAAATAACGCAATGGGCGGGCCCGGTGGAATCTGCGAGAATCGGGATGACTTCATTTAGTTAATAATAAAAAAATGGAGGAATGAAAAACAATTGGAATACAGGTTGTCATTTATATAAAATACGTTTTAACGTGTGTGCATAAAGCGTGAATGTGTGGTGGGCTGTTTAGAAAGATCAGCAACGGCGTTACTCCGGTTCATGTAAGTGGTAGTTGTGGCGGCATCTACACCGCCACATGCGAACCACAAATCCTGCATCGCGCTATCACAGTTTACCGCGCAGCTAGCATATATACAACGTCCCGACAACAATCATCGGGCAGTTGCCCACCAGATAAGACATCCATCTGCAGGCTTAGCACGAGCGCCCTAGAGAAGCGTATTGTCGACGGAAGAGTAGACAAAAATGGCGTTTCTGTGTAGACAGTAGAAAGTTTTCTACTGTCTACTCAGAAACGAAACGCAATTGTACGGTAAAAATGGGTAGTTATACACATCACTAGCAACTAACCCGTTGCTATGGAAAATCACTGTCTATAAAGCAACCTGAGTCTAAGTGTGTCCTCGTGCTCGCGAAAAAGAGATTTCGAGGAGCGTAGAAAGCGATTTCTATTATACAGTAGAGTAGAAACAGAAAACGCCATGCTAAGCCTGCTGGTCGGAGGATCCTCCCTTTTCTAAAGAGTATGAGTGAACTTAACACCCTGTTCCTCATATCTCTAAACTGGTGACCCCGAGTATGAGCGTCAGCGCAGCCTTCGTGCAACTACTTCAGCGTGACGTCATCATCATCACTCCCGCAAGCTTTAGAGCGGCGAGTCACACAGCCAGCCAGCAACCACGGCTTCAACGGGTATTCTGACCATTAGCTTGCAGCGCGAGCGCATACCTGGTCATCACCCTCAGCCTCATCAGCAACTTCGGCACAGCACACTGCACATTCGACCGGTCCACAAGCAGAGCCCTTAATCCCTCTCCTGGTCGAACAGCAGCAGCCAGCCACAACCCGGCGCTGTACCATATCCGACCCACTGGAGCACAAGCAGCGCCACCCCGACTCACTGGGGGCATCATCGCAGACAGTTCCGACGCACCGCGAACTACGCGACACCCGGTTCCGACCCACTGGAACCTCAGCTGGCAGTGGCAAAAAGCATCGCAAGATACAAGACTTAGCCCACTATCGACCTCCGGTCTCCGGAGGGGAGTGATGTGGCGGCATCTACACCGCCACATGCGAACCACAACCTGCATCGCGCTATCACAGTTTACCGCGCAGCTAGCATATATACAACGTCCCGACAACAATCATCGGGCAGTTGCCCACCAGATAAGACATCCATCTGGTCGGAGGATCCTCCCTTTTCTAAAGAGTATGAGTGAACTTAACACCCTGTTCCTCATATCTCTAAAGTAGTTTTACTGCTTTAGTTTTTTTTGTTGTAAATATTTACCTCAACGGCTCTATAGCCAGATGCAGTTGATGATGCTGACTCGAATTAGCTGGCGGTGGTTCATACTCGCGAAGTGCTTCCTCCAATTCTAGAAGACGTTCGCCATCCGCTTCCGAATCTGAGTCCGCCTCGCGACTTATGCTGAAAAAATATATGAAAATAAAGTAAAGGAAAGTAATTAGTAAAGTCAGTAAGGCTAGCCAAAGCGACGGTCTTCGTAGGATAGCTGGATGAGAGTAGCTGAGGATCGTCTTAAATGGAGTGCAATTGGAGAGGTCCAGCATCATTACACATCGCGCTATCAGCGTACAGCTTGGAGGCGTAACTATGAAACGTCCAGTCAGTAGTACTTTAAGTATTTCTTCTAAATCAAGTTTTGCGGTTACCTACATGCAAGAAATGTACATGTTTCAGGAGAAAGAAGGATGGAAAATAAATTTATTTACCTACTTCACACATAATATAATACTTCGTACAGATACCCAATCCCATACAGAGAAATGACACCTCCCTAAGTCTGGCTATTGAGCTGGCAATTTTACTTCGTCTTATTTTTCAACAGATGGCAGCATTAGCGACTCACTAAATGCCAGAGACTGTAGTTTTACCACGGCATCTAGGAGTCGACCTACTTTTAAAACGTTTCGTGCAATCCTCTTTATATTAAGTTTAATAGTTCCGGGTCCAGAAAAACATTTGAATAGATTTCTTTTTAATTTATATTTGTGTGATTTAAATTAGTAAAGATAGTGACTACTCTGATGTGTTTAAATTAAGTAACGCGCAATCTATTGCAAAGAGCTCTAAACGAAATGATTAACAGATCATCATTTGATGGGTTCGAATTTAAGTTTAAGGCTTCCTTCATGTCTTTCTTGAAAGTAATTTCATTATGAGTATAAATAGATAAATCTGCATTAAACAAGAAAGTTTTGATTTTTACCAATCTTACTCTGCGCGTTCAATACAATAATGCATTTAGGGTGTTGATGGGGTTGCCGCGCTACTGCAGTGCTTCCGGCATGTTCGCAGAGGCGGGAATACGAATCACGCCATCATACGCAAGCGATGCGCTTCCATCACGCGCATGGTGCCCGCCAGCCCCAACAGCATTCTGAATGCTATAGGAGATAGGTGGGACAGCCCCATACTGGAACATTGGATACGCCTACATGCCACCGTGGCGTAATAAGTATAGTTTGTTTATTCTCTGGTAGTTGTAAGTACTAACACTAGTTTCTAAGTCGTTTGTATACTAACCAAATGGACGTTATGGGTCCGTTTTTTTTTTTTGCCGAAATTCTGCCTTTTAACGCTTTTTAGTGATTGTTGATTTCATAATGGTGCCTTCTAGGATTATTTTTCAAGACTAAATATTATTTATTCGAGTTGAGACCCCCATGCCCACGTTACGATTACGTTACGTTTTGGACGCCATTATCACATATATGTGACAAACGAAAGCTTACCCTGTACGCCACGTAACAAAAATGTGACAAAAAATACGGTGCGCCATAACCGAAACAAACAATTAAACCATTACTTTTGGGTGATTATTTACCTTAAAAATGTAAGCTCGAGTCCGTATTTAATTGCATGAAACGATTTAAATTATATCATGGATATTGAGACAAATTATAACAAAAAACCGGCCAAGTGCGTGTCACACACCACGCACAATGAATGGTTCCGTATTTGGATGAATTTATCCCAAAAACAAACCAGTATTTTTTTTTTGTTTTTTTTGAGACACTTTTATTTAATTTTTCCACGTAGTCTCCTTTTACATCAGCACACTTAGCCCAACAATATTAAAACTTTTTAAAGCCCTTTGAAAAATATGTTTTGTCGAACTATGCAAAATATGCCTCGGTTTCGGCAATGACCTCCTCGTTTGTTGTGAATCTCTTTTCGCCAAGCTATTTTTTCATATTGGGAAACAAAAAGAAATTGCACAGGGCCCAAATCTGGAGAATACGGTGGATGCGGCAGTCATTCGTAGCCTTTTTTGGGTGAAACCCACCCCAAACCCGTGTTCCTTCAGTTGTCGTAGTCTGATTCCACTAATTTTGTCGCGGCGACGACACGAGTGTACCGGTGCATTGTCGCTGGAATAGAACCTTTTTCTTTGACAAGTGGGGCCGTTTTGTCTTCTATGCGTAGTAAATTTTTCCTAATAATTCTGCATAGTAATCGTTCTTCCCTTTTGCAAATTATCGATATAGATTATGCCCCGAGAATCCCAAAAACCGGTGGCCATGGCTTTTCTGGACGATCGAACTCGTTTCGGCTTCTTTGGTGCATGTTCTCCGTGTGCAGTCCACTGCTTTGACTGTTCATTCATTTCAGGTGTATAGTGATGGATCCAAGTCTCATCAACAGTCACATAGCGGCGCAGAAACTCCTTCGGATTGCACTTTGCTCGAAAAAATTGAACGTGCTGGTTCAATTTTTTGCTAAGAAGTGGTCATTCGAATCTGCTTGTTATCTTGCCGATAGCTTAATCGTGCCCAAAAAATGTTGATGCAATATATTCTGCACACGTTCAAATAAGATGCCTATGATTTCAAATATCTCTCATATCTTCACTCGTCGGTCTGCCAATACAATGTCATGGATTTCGTTAACCATTTCATCGGTAGTCACTTCAATTAGGCGACCTCGACGCTCTTCATCTACGACCGATGTACGACCACGCTTGAATTCATTGACCTAATATCGTATTGTTGTCATCGAAGGAAACAGGTCCAACTTTTCTTTAATTTCCCTACTCGTCTTCCCATCCAAAAGCAAGAATCTAATCACCGATCGGTACTGCACTTTTTCCATAATTGGTCAAAACTTACTCTTGCTCACTTCCAACAGCTACTAACCAAATTAAACAATGAATTTATCAGAAATTTTATGATGACTATAAACATGTGTCATGTGTCTTCAAACACGGGTACTTATCAATCACCCCTCGTAAATTTCCTTTTAACTTCTTTATTTATAGTAGGTACTGTTGTGTTTTTTTTTTACTCATCCAAAAAAAGCTTCTTTAGAATCATTCACATTCTTTACATTCATACATCGAGCATCACCTTTGTGCGTATTTTTTTGTTTCTTTCTTCTCATCTGTTTATATGTGTGTACATAAATGGTTAAATAAACCATTTAGCTGGCAAACTAGGGGGGGGGGGGGGGGGGCACCTGACTCTAACAAAAATAGCACTTTAAAGCTAAATACTTCGCAAGCGATTCCCTGAATCGAAAAATGGTTTCACTTATTCGTAATATTTTTAAAGGACCTTTCCAACGACAGCCCATACCATGGGATAGACGAGAAGAAAAATATTCACCTCCACTTTACCTAACCCATGTTTTTTTTGTTTTCAAGATTTAGTTACCACTTTGTCGGCGTGACTACTACACACATGCCAAATGACAGCTTCCTAGCACAAAGAGGCTCTTCTCTGAGCTAACCTGCAGGCGGACGGATGGAAATGGCGAAACTATGAGTTTAGTTTTAGGACATCCGCAGTCAATAATGATTACGGATATCCTAAAAAGGAGAAGTTAAACTTCAAATTTTCTTAAGTTTTTTGAAATTTGCAGGTCGTTGGCAGGTTGTATGTTGAACAAAATAAGATTCGCGTTACAAGTATATATTTACAGAAATATTATCATTAAAATCATCAATACTATCCTCTAAGTTCATATTATCCCATTGAATGAATTTTTCATGAAATAATCCCCCTTTACGAGGTACGACTTGCACCTCCATACTTGGGCTCGGAGAGAGACGCTGTCGATTTTATGAAAGCGCCCGCTTTTTTGCCGTTGCGTTGGTAGTCGGTTGTCAAATAGAGGATGTCTAGTGTCAGACTCCCGTTTGTTTTTCTCCATAGCGCTTGCAGCTTCTCTTCGGAATTGTGGAGGTGCCATGCCAGCTGTGGGATTTAGAGCGCCGACCAGGATCGGTTTGAGAAAGCCTGTGATTGTTCGGTATGTTTAATTCAGAGCAACATATACTTCCTGGGCGTGCGGCGACGATGTTACACTGAACACGCATAATCGCCCGCAGAAAAGCAAATAGTGCTAGCACTTTATGCCAGTGGTAACTGAGGTAAAGCACCCAAGGTTGTTGAATTTAGGCGCCTGAGCAATTTGTTACAGGGAACCGACTTTTTTCTTGGTTTTCAGACTATGTCTATTAAATGTCAGTGCCCTGCCAAAGGTGACTCCCAGGTGGGTTGGGTTACTGCAGTGTTCAATTGTGATTCCAGTGAGAGAGTTGAAGTTTTTTCCGGGAACTTCTAGGCCTGCCTCTAGGATTTTTTCGATGTCTTCAAATTGAATTGTTTGGGTAGCCAAGGCGAGGTCATCAGCGTATAGGAACCTCTCGCAGTGTTCAGCAGTAAGTTGGTCGTTGGTGAAGATATTGAAGAGAATAGGCGCCAAACCTTACCTTGGGCAGGCCGTTCTTTTGAGATATACATCTCGTTTTTTATTTATTTTAGAGGACTTGGTAACGTCTAATAAGTAGCATCTTACCCAGGATCCACATAAAACCCAGGTCGTCGATCATGTAAGATAGTTTAGCCAATAATCTCGTGATATTAAAAGTATCATATGTCGCTGACAAGTCGAAAAGGACGACCCCAGTGATCTTTTGTAACTCATAGCCATCCTCAATATATTGTGACAGTCTGACGATTTGCCCTCAGCATGATTTACCTGGTCTGAAGCCAGCATGCTCGAAGATCAGTTTAGGGTCGATTATCAAACAATTTGAACGTATGGCACAAGAGATGTGTTTATGCTCTGGCGTTCAAAAGGTTAAGGCACACAATATCTATACTTTACATGTTATAAATTGAAGTTAGTTATCGTGACTGTCTGTGTGACCGCGTTGTTTTGTAAACTACGCAACAAATAATTTATTCCGGAAATTATATATGTTTAATATAAACATATACATTAAAATTATGAAATGTTAATGTATTGTCAATTCGTAAAATCCTTACGAAGCAGGGGCGGGTCGCTAGTATACATGTCGCAGATAGATTGTCGCATCCGCTGTTTTACACAACCGCTGCTTGTATTACAAAACTGCTCCGTTATGTAAAACCGAAACTGCTACTCACGTTTAGACGTAATGCAGAATGAATATCTGCAGTCACAATAAGCGTTTGGGTTTTTGGTGTAGCTACTAATGTCAAATCGGTCGCAGTTACTAAGCTAGGGCAATTGGTTTAGGGTAGGTTTGACCTGTGACCAACCGCGCGAGAGCCGAGCGAGCGCGCTATTTCCATGTTGATCGCAGTTACTTGGCTATTTAGTATCAATATTTTTGTTATGACACACAGAGCCACGGCCGAATTTAGAATTAAAATCTACAATCTAACGTTTCATTTCACGCTGTTTGACGTTACCTCTGATAGTTGACCCGCTGCATTGATAATTGCAAACCGTTTATGCAATTTTGAGTGTCGGGGTTCAGTCATTATTGAAAATTGCTACACGTCGTTCAGTTGTTTTACATAACGGAGCTGTTTTGTGAAACAGCGGAATCGACAATCCATCTGTGGCATACGCATAAAGAGAAAGGAGACAGGAGACTATACCTTTTATAAGCATCCCAATCAGAGTCTTGGTTTCCAAAGTCGTCCCCGGCCGCAGCGAGGTGCGAGATGACGCGCATTCGCTCGGCGGCCGCAGCCGTGCGCCGCTTCACCATAGCGGCGCGGCGCGCGCGCCGGGCCTCGCGCCGCGTCACCAGCTCGCGGTACTGTGGGAGGAAACTGTGCTGACAACCGAGACCAAGCAACGAACGGCAGGCCGGCTACAAAGTGGCAAGACCCCTAATTTTTGCACTTTCAAATTCAAAGATTTATTTCAAATAGGCACATAAAAGGCACTTTTAAAAGTCAACATTTACATTTTAATAGAATTGATTCTAGGCGCCCCTTCCAAAAAGCAGTTTCGTATGGAGAAGAAGAGGCAAGAAACTCCACCGTTACTTCTTCTTCTTTTAAAATGTTTTACAATATTTTGTACACATTAATCATATTTTTATATGTGAAGACGATGCTCCAAGAATAAAATACTATACCACAATAGGTAAAAATAATTTCAAATGGAGCAAAGACAGATAAATCAATCACGTACATGGTGGGTACATGGTGCTTACATATTTACAAACATTTTAAAAGTATATGACTTTACTAAAATATTAATAAGGAACAAGTCAGTGGATGAGTTAAGTAATCAAAGAATGTAAATCAATGTCATAAAAATAACTAATCATACAATTAAATTAGCAACCAGCTTGATTTTGTCTAGACTAGATTGTCCTATGGAGCTGGACCATCATGTTGCCAAGCATTCCTATCTTGGATTAAATCCTTTAAATTACAATATGCTTGCTTATAAAGTGCTTTTACTGAGAACTTTTTATGAGTTTTAAATTTGTAAAATAGCTCCTTAAGAGATTCACGACGAGGTAGATTGTAAACGGCTCTGACTGCTCTCTTTTGCAAAATAAAAATGGATTCAATGTCAGCAGCCCGACCCCACAAAAAAATGCCATACCTACGACATAATTCTGTGGAAGTAGCTAAAATAGACCAAACGGCGGTTTCTAGGTCTGATAACTGTCTTATCTTTCTAACAGCATAAGCGGCCGAGCTTAGCCGCCCCGCAAGAGATGTTTTATTATGTGGTCCCCATTGTTATTTCTCGTCCAGCGAAATTCCTAGGAAAACCGTCTGATTAATAATTTAAGTTTTTCACTACTTCTAACATTAGGTAATTGAAATGTAACGCATTTGTTGATGTTTAATTTTGTACCAAATTTTTTACCGTAAACCAATCTTGGACTTGAAGAATCGAGTTAATCGTCCAGATTTTGTGACCGTCGGTCTATTTTAATGATCAGTGATGTGTCATCTGCAAATAACACTATCTTCGGTTGATTTTAAGTAATTGGGGTAAATAATTTATGTAAACTATGAAGAGGAATGGACCCGAAATCGAACCTTGAGGAACGCCCATTGCCATTTCTGATCCTAATGATTTAATGCCGTTTACTTGAACTTTAATCTTTTTATATTTCAAGTGTGATCTTAGTAGATCAAGAGCTGTATTCCTAATCCTATAGTGCTCTTGTTTCAGCAGAAGGGTCTCATAGTTTACGCAATCAAACGCTTTAGAGAGGTCGCAAAAGATTCCAATGGCATCTGGTGCTTCTTCCCCGGCATTAAAAATGTTCTTTATGTGGGTGACACCAGCGTCAGTTGTACAACGCCCTTTGGTGAAACCGTACTGTTGTTCATGGAAGATGGAGTTTTTATTAGTGACGTAACATTTGATTGAGCCTCAACTTTTCAAACACCTTACTGAGAACTGGCAGAATTAATACAGGCCTATAATTGTTGATTTCTTTACTATCGCCGGATTTGATCAAACTACTTTACTGTGTTTCATGAAATCCGGAAAGACTCCTTGGTCTACACAGGTGTTAAATATGACAGCTAAATAGGGCGCAATGGTCTCGATGATAGATCTGCAGACTTTTACAGACATTCAACAGAGATCTTCTGTTGATTTAATTCTAAGATCTTTAAAAGCTTTTATAGCAGCCTGAGGGTTTGTATGCTGAAACCTAACTCTGCTGCCTTAAAATAATGTAAAGGGCATGCCTTTCCTTCGTTAAAGGCAGTAGAAAACGCGGGTGAATTTAAAGCTTCAGTAGTTTTTAGGGGAATATAAGCAAGAAAGTTTTCATATTCCTGAGCTATTTCTACATCTCAATTGATGGGGCCTGTGCAGTTTCTAAATTGAATTTATTCTGTTTTTTTTCTTCCTGTTTCATTATTTATTACTTGCCTGGTAGTTTTTATTTTATCGTCAGCTGATTTCATTTTATTGCTTATATAAAGAGCTTCAGCAATTTTGCACACATTTTTACAAGTTTTAGAATATTTTGCAACATACTGATGAAAGCTTGTATTATTCATATGTTGCTTTAGACCATAAACATCAAAAAAGTTTTTCCCTGCTTTTACGAACACCTGGAGTCGCCCAATCACTAAATAAGAACTTTGTGTAAATACTTTTGGTTTTAAATAATTTAAAAGTTTATTTAAATTGTGTGTTTAATAGTGAAAAGAACTCCGCATAGAACTCATTTGGGTCACTTAAATTATTAAAACTTTGAACAAATAATTTACTGGCCAGAGAGTTATTGAATTGCTCACAAAAATTACATGTAATTGGCCTAAACCTTATTTGATTTTTTTGTAAAGCCATGTAGGAGCAAAATGTTACTGTTTGTTCACTGTGACCAGATGGCAACTTATTTAAAATTTGTTTTTGTAAGTAATCGTAGTTACAAAAAATATTATCTATACAAGAAGCAGAAGAAGCTGTCACTTGGGTTGGTTCAATAAAAACATCTGGCAGTATTCGAGTTATTTTCTAATAAATTAATATTAAAATCACCACATTACCCGACTTACACTAGGTTTCTTAGCACTAAGTTTCTTTAGCACATCTTCCATTACAGAATCAAACACATATAGATTCTGGTAACTTGGGGGTCTGTATACGCTTAATATGTTCTATGTTGTTATGTTCTTTATGTATTTGCTTATCAAGGTCAACTCAATCATGTGTTCAACAGACAGACCGAGGATGTCTTTTCGTTCTTTAGATTTAATAGTATTTTTAACTAATACTAATGGCCCGCCATATATCAAATGTTTTCATAATAATAATAATAATAGGGGCTTGATTAAGAAAGCGGTACTTCTGGACACGGATCGCATTGTCAGGTGGTTCCTCTCTCTGGAGCCCTGAACGCCGGTAGCTTGGACCCTGTTCCCGATACCGGTGTGCAAATTTTTTATTTTATTTTTAAATGTATTATATTTTGTTATTCTTATGTTTAAAAATGTAATTTATACGTTTTTCAATGTAATAAAGGAGATAATAATAATATATTTATTTGCGTAAAACATGGTATAAAAAGGTCTTACAGTACAAAAATGGAGCAGATATGTTTTGCCAAAATTAAACATAGCATGCAAATATTTGTAATAACTGTTCTCATAACATTTTTTTTATAATATTACAAAACGCTATTTTAGTCTAGGAATTGTTTTATACTTTAGAAGTTGTTATCAATTAACCATTTTGTTGTTATCATTTTCGGCTGAAATGGCTAACTACACAATTATTTTCAGTTAATTGACATGACTTGATAATCTTTTAAACTATATTCAGTTAAACAAATGACAACAAACTTGGTATTTTCCAAAAACAATTCTATTTCTTGTAATTTGGAAGAGCAACCTTGAATATTCTAATCTTTTTAAGTGTGTTGCTCTCCCTTTAGTTTCTTATTATTAGGAGTTAAATTGCCAGAAGATTCCTTTTTATTATTCTCTAATAATAATTGGTTATTTGTAGGGGTAACTTCTGTTGTCTTACTAACTAGTTTAAAAAGTTATCTGGAGTGACCTCCACAACTACAATTTTTGTAGTGTCTAGAATGCCCGTTTCAGTTCCATTAAGATTTCAATCACAATCCCTCTGATTGTTTTAAAGAAAATTCCTTAACCAATGTTTAGTAAGTTTTGAAAAGTTTGCGACTTCGTCCGTGTGTTTTATCATAAAACATATCCTGTGGCACTCGGCAATACTGTAGCTTCCACTTACTAAAATATTTTTTGCGGAAACATACAAACTTACAAATTTCACCTCCTTATAATGTTAGTTCATTCCTGTTTGTTCATTTAAAATTCTTTGAACCTATTCTAGTACCTATAGTCATTTTATTCCAGGTACAACGTCTTCACATATAATTATATGATGAATGTATACAATATACTCTTTTGTGTACCTACAATAATTATACTATTACATGTTTGTGGAAACATAAAAGAGTAACTATGACCTTTCTTGCCCATTCTTCTCCATGCGAAGTTTCGCATCGAAAAAAGTCTAAGCCGATTACAAAGGTTTAGGAAGGGGCAAGTAGTTTTTTTTTTTTTTGTGAATGTTGACGTTCAAAGTGCTTTTTAAGTGCCTATGAAATAAATGATTTGACTTTAACTTTGTGGGTGGGAAAGCGTGCTGAACCGGAACCGCGCAACTGGACGCAGGCTTATACAATACTGTTTTATTTTAATTTTTTATTTACAATGTTTTCCAAAATATCTTGGGGTGTCTGATGGGTCGGCCGGCCGAATAATGGTCGCGGGGGTTGTACCGTCCATGGCCCTGTACGGGGCACCGGTGTGGGCGCGTTCTTTGAGGCGCCGACCAGCCCACCGGTTGAACGCGTCCCAAAGCCATCCGTCTGATCCGGGGATACCGCACGGTCTCCTGCAAGGCGGCGAACCTCCTTGCCGGATTGCCGCCGTGGGTTCTGGAGGCAAAAGCCCTCGCGCACGTATGGGAGTGGCGCGAGGACGCGAAACGCCGGGGTGTTACTCCGCTACCGCGAGAAATCACGGTACAAAGGACAGAGCTCCGGCGGGGTCTCATGGCGACAGTGCTGGGAACGCCACAATAGCGGCGATCCGTCCCCTCTTTGAGGAGTGATTGGAGAGGCGCCACGGCATCCTCACCTTTCGCCTGACACAGGTCCTCACTCGACACGGTTGTTTCGGGAGGTTCCTGATTCGCATAAGGCGGGAGGAAACGCCCGGGTGTCACCATTGTTTGGATCGCCCAGAGGACACGGTGGAGCATACGGTGGAGGTCTGCCCAGCCTTGGCGGAGCACCGCCGTGCCCTCGCGGAGGTGATCGGCGGCGGCGAACTCTCGCGTCCGGCCCTAGTCCAGGCCATGGTACGGAGCGAGAGGGAATGGAAAGCCATCACAACCTTCTGCTCGCGAAGGAGGAGGCGGAGCGCGTCAGGGAGAGAGCCTTGCACCCTCACGCCCCTAGTCGTCGCAGGAGACGCCCCGGGCGTCGGGAGTTATCTGCAAATTCCCGGTCACCGTAGGCAGACGGGTGGGTTATAGTCAGTAAAAGTCTAACACGCCCTCCCACTCCACCCAGAGCGGGAGAAGTCATTTGATGATTTCCCACCCAAAAAACAAAGGCCGAATAATGGTTTTTCGTATACTTTAACCTACTACTACTACTCGTCTAATTTACTTACTTGGGATTAAATACGTCGCAATTTTTACGGAAATATGTTTTTTTTTAGCCTATGTTTTGTGTCACTGCAGGGCAAAGGCCTCCCTTTCTCTTTTCCACTCTTCTCTGTCTTGAGCTAGTGTGGACAAGTCCTGTCTGTAGATGGCTAGTTCATTAAAAAAATAAGTACGTGTACAAACCTTAGTCCGTGTCTCATTGAGCCAAGCCTGGAAAGCTTCAGGTTCAGAAGGTGGGTTCATTCTGCCAGTCGGACGCGACTCTAGGTTCTCTTCCGCCGTAGCAGCTGCGGCTATGCGTTGTTTGTTCTTCTCTATGCGCATGTTTATGTTCGTTATTTGCCTCTGGAACAACCTCACTTATTTTTCATCAAGGAATTGGCAAGTTCAATCAATACAATCATATCTGATGATGAGAATGGAGAGCTAGTTGTAATAATAATAATTTTACAAACATCGTAGAACTAAGTTGAAAAAGAGATATAAAGTTGTACCTGAAGATCCTCGTAGGTTTTGATCTCAAAGCCTTTTATAGCTTCATTGAATTCATCGGTATCGCCGTCTTCTATCATGTCCTGTAATTATAAAAAAGCTATCTATAGCTAGCACCAAGTCTGCATTCAGTTCATGTTCTGCAAAAACTAATGAGAAGTGAATAATAGACTTTACTACAAGTGACATAATGTTTAAAGTTGTACACACGAATCGACACAGGCATCGAAAAGCACCTTTTACCTTTATAGCAAGAAGCTGATTCAATTGATCCTCGTCATCAGCTAATCTCTCCTCTCGTTTTCTTGCGTTTATTTCGAGCAATCGACGCGCCATCTCTTTCTTTCGCTCTTTTTGCTGTTCAGCTGCAAACGGTGTAATATAAAATTATGGTGATTTGGCAGCGGGGATTTCAAGTAATAATAGCCAAAAGACCTATGCTAGCCTGGTCTAGCCCTGTAAATGGAATCTATTTCAAAACTATCTGTTTAAAGTGTGAACAAATCCTTTTTAGGTTAAATTATTACGCAATCACTCATTAAAGCGAATTACTAACACATTCATCTGTATTTAAAAGGTTACAACTTTATATTTCACTGTCACGCGACACTCAAGTTCAAAGGTATCTATACAATTAGGTAAAATGTGAGGTTTTATTACGACTTTGTTGTCTTAATAAAACCAAAAATGAAAATAATTAACGAACCCACGAACTAAATTTTAGCTCGTGGGAGAAGTCATCTTCGGGAACTTCAAACATATTTTTATTTCACAAATCAGTCACCGTCGCTCTGTTGAAACGAGAGGACTTCGCTCGAATTTTCGGCCGCTCTGAGATATAACTTATTTGCTATATGATAAAAATATTATATTAGCTCAATGTTGATATTTAAAACTCAAGATGACATACAGTTTATTTGACAGATTTGTGACTGGTTTAATTTACAACTAGAGCCATTGATCTGCATTTAGGGTCAATTTTCTAGCGGAGAAAATTTTAAACTATAGCCAGCTAGGCAATTCTACGTTCATTTGAAAGTTGCGGTTATAAAATTAACCTCAATGGTCAATAAAAAAAAAAACATCTAAGGTGATTTAAAAATTAGAATTTCGGTTTTAAGTTTTTCAGATTTTATTTGTCTGCCGGAAGTCTTGTTTTCTACCACAGTTTTCTAGACTCACGTTTTCTAACAACCAATTCTGAAATATTAATAGGATATATTTGTGCATTGGGTATTGTATTGGAAGTTTCAGGTGTAGTAAGCCAAGCAGATTACTGGATGCAATGATTGAAGTGCTTTCCAGTTTTTTTTTGTTTTTAGTGGTACATTCGTTTTTAAAGATCCTGATAGCGATTTCGGAAGCAATAGGGATGATGACTAATGTTACAAATGTTCTTAAAAATTATGTAATTTCAAAGAAGGCATAGTAAAAATGAGATAATCGAAAAATCTGTTAAATCTATGTAAATATGATGAAGCTAAACGCTTTAAACGTTTTTGCAGGGGATTATTCCCGTACCTGTCGAGCGGTACGGACAATGTATGGCGCTAGTATGAAGATACATAGTCGTGACGTCACTTCTACAATAGTGCTATCCTTGTCTAACGGTTATTTTAAAACGTTTATAACTTGGCCTAGTTTTAACACTTTTTATAATATTGTTTGCACAGAAGTGCATATTTTCTTATGTGCCTGCGAATCTATGTATTTTTTTTTTGTTTTTGTGTGAGATGAAGGAGTGCGGAAAAGGTGGCGACACTTAAACTTGTACAAATATAGAGTGAAGGTATATCTCTCGGTTTTCTATGCTTAGAACAATAGTACAAAAAAGTAGCTTACCAGTCAACCCAGAAGACGTTGCAGCTTGCACATAGGGCAGCTGTACTCTCTTAACATTGGCTTCATAATAATCAGCATTAGCCCATTTTCTGATCTCCTCCTGGTAATCCAATGCAATTGAGCTATGTTCCTGAAGAATTTCTTCCACTCTAGACATGGTGATTGCATTGACATGTACTGGATATTTCAGTTGCAGGAGCTTGTGTAAGTAGTTTATCATTTCACTGCCTCCTGAAATATATATAAGAGCTTTAACAGAGTACGACGAGTATACGGTGTCGTTTAGTATAGTATATGTTACTATTCAATTAATGTTTACTTAAGTGAAAGATTGTATCTGAAATGGCACCACAAATATAATGATTATATACATTTTGATTTTATTTAATTCAATTTAAAATTTATTCTGAATACGTAATATTGCGAGTAGTACCTTATAATTTTATTAATTTGCACACTTCATTTGGTTATAATACAATATACATTATATACCAGCATAATACATTTATGCAAATAAATTATTTGATTTGATTTGTTACTTTTCACAAATACCTTTTCAATGGATTGGACCAAATGCAAATGGAAACATATGATTTGTCATTCTTACCCAAATTAATTCTTCTGGCATGGTCCGCAATTACTTGTCCCCTGATCACAGGTATGATATGTATTGTGTGGTAGCCACAGTTTACAATGAGTGCTGTATCCCCAATATCATTCTTATACATGCTGAACAAGGAATCAATGCCATAGCTCACCCCTGGAACACCATAGCCTTCGAATAGCAGCTCAGACATTACTGAAATTTAGAAAATTAATGGTTAATTGCCTAGCTGGTCATTTCACTTCACACCTTATAAGCAACAATTAACAGGTTCCTTGCTAGACTTTGAAGTTTAACTTTTCCGTTTGTGCAAAACTACATGAGAGTGGCTGATGTGATAGTAAATTGTATTTTATTTGGTTTATTTAGGCAACCAAATAACTTAAATATCAAGGTAGAAAGATCTCGACTGATAAAGTCTACGCTCCACATCCACCCAGCACCGATCCGACTTGGATCGGATAAGGTCGTGTCTAAGATCTTCAAGACCCGTCGTACAAATAGAAACCAGAAGCTTTCTGTCCTTCTTCATAGCTCATGAAGGAGAGGCGCGAGATGATTCTGCAGTCTTTAGACGATGCAGCAGCAGCTCAAAAGTCGGATCTATCTAAGTCCTTGAAAAGCGACCTTCAACGCTTTAATACAGACCGTAATAAAGACCCGATAGAGCGTAATAAAGGCTCCAAGGTCTTTGCTAGAGATCTATCTATTTGGCGGACCCAGGTTTCGAAACTGAAGACCGATGATGGCAGGATCGTATCCGCCAAACCTGAGCAGTTGAGAGAGATCGCGAGGTTTTTGACAGTTATACACATGAGGACAAGACAAAGGTGCCCTTTGTTTTGCCCATGTAACACCCACTCTCATGAAGATCGGAGACGCTACACTCGAAAATGTGGACGAGTATGTTTATCTTGGACAAACCGTTTAGTTAGGTAGGTCTAACTTCGACAAATAGGTCAATCGTCGAATCCTCGGCGGAGCAGCGTTCCGGAAGCTACGCAATATCTTCTCGTCCCACATACCATAGTGTCTCAAAACGAATGTAATTTACCAGTGCTTGTTGCCAGTGATAACCAATGGCACTGCAACGTGGTCACAATGGGCCTTATTATGTTATTAAAGTAATATACGGCTAAAAATAGGTTTTGTGTAAAACTAGGATAAGTATGAAATATTTAAATTCAAAACTGAAGACGAACTGATGACGGAAGGTGCAACTTTAGTTAGATTACTTACAATTTTGTTTAAAAAAAAAACAAATGGTTTGTAATTTAGAAAAAATTATGTTTGAAAACTAAGCAAGTAGTTGCTTATCTTTAGCTTTTATTTAAGTTTTCAGTATTTGTTTTTAGAAAAACATTTCCTTAGGCAGGTGGCAGCGCCAATACGCCAAGTGTGTCACTAAACATGGACATGCGAAACATTAAAGAATCATGAGTATAATATTTCTATACTTACACTGCCTACAATAATTGGGTGTTACAAAAGCTTCAGTCATAGCAATAGGATGTGGGACACTGCCATCGTTGTCGATGTCCAAATGAGAGAAGATGTAGTCAAACACTTGCTCCTGTGCTTCAAAATGTGTCACTACATTTTTATCAAACTGAGTCTTTAGTTGGAATCTGAAAATGAGATGATTATTTATTAACTTCCATGTGTTTATGGCAGGTAGGTAATAAAACAATCAGCTTCGTAAATGTGATGAAACTTATGAAAATATTGGTCTAAAATTCAAGACTTAATTTACATAATGTAAATTCCATTCTGTAAATTAAGACATACATTTTCAACTTTAAATAAAAATCTAAATTTCTCAGCTTTCACAGTCATAAAAAAGTAGTACTTAAAAGGCTACTTTGGGTAAAATCGGCCTTCAAAGACAGCAAGGAGAAAACTTTTTAAAGATACACAAAAAAATATTGCCCATTTTCATGTTCCTACGGTTATTTATTTTATTAACTAAACAAAAATGACTGCAGGAAAGCTAAGTTTTAAACTTTGGGGGTTTGTTTTATTTTTTATTTATTTAACTATTTCATCTGCCTTGTTGGTCTAGTGGTTGCAAGACCTACCGCTGAGTATGTTATTTCCAGGTCAGGTAAAGTGTTATTGGGTTTTCTATCAACATTTGGGACTTAAACTTAAGTGGGGAAATGTGGGTGTACTATAGGTACACCTCTGCCTAACCCATTCTGGGATCGCAAACATGATGTTATGTTATGTTTTATGATAACCTTTATGTACACACATAAACAGACTTGTTTAATAGGAGTTTTAAAAAATGTTCTTGAATTCTTGTTTAAAATAAAGTGTATTTTTAGAATTTATAACCTTATTTCATTCACATATAAATAAATTGATAAAATAATATGAAAACCTCTTGTCAACGTTATTTAATATATGCAATAACAAAAACTGTAAAAAAAAAATGGCTTTTATTATCTGTCTGTCTGTTCCCTTTTCAAACTTAACTGGCTGAATGGATATAGATGACAGACATGACCTGGGTTAGGTCATACAATACTATTTATCCCGTGGGACAATTTCTAACATCCACGCGGGCATAGCCGCTGGCAGAAACTTCCTATACATTCAGAAGTAACTCTGTCTGTATGTTACCTTTTCACGCCAAAACCACTGAACGCATTTCAATAAAATTTGGCAAGGAGATAGATGGTATCCTGGGGAAGGACATAGGCTTACTTTTTGTACGAGTAGAACCTTCCGTAGGGCGAAGGCGCGGGCAGAAGATAGCTGATGATACACTTATCAAATGTAACACCTAAATTTAACTTATATGTTATGATAATCCAACTGGTTTAGCATTTTAACAGGAAATTTTGTGTGCATGGTTAAGATCTAAGAAATAACTAGCTGTATGCGGTAGATCTGCATGAGACTATGAAATCTATTGTCTTATTTAGGAAATCGGATTTAATGTACTAACCTTACTGCTTCTATATTCACTATATCATTACCAATCTGAATTGGTGGAGTGACCGGAGGCTCGGCATCTTTCTTACATCTATCCTTCCTAGGTCTGGCTATCAGGTTTTTGAAAATAAGGTTGGGCTCATCATAAATTGACCACCCAACTCTGCATTGATACGAACCTTAAAATTAAACATTATTGTACATAATTAATGTAAATTTAGGTTATTTGAGTAGTGATAAGTGTCAATATTTATCATTTAATGTTTTGAGAGCTAACCGTTATCTATTACCAAAGGTATATGACCAAATTTAAGAGTAGGACTATACTCGTGTACTATGTCTGGCACGTTTTTGTAATCTTTAAGCACTAGGACGTTCTCCATTATTTACAATATTTAAAAAAACACGGTTTTGTTGTGCAAGAAGAATGCCACCACAGAACACTACCATAAACTATAATATTAACCTCACATTTCCATTTCGGGCCACAACAAACAACCAAAAGTAAACATTTTGTTGACACTGACAGACAGCAATGACAGTTTTTTTTTCACAGATTACTGACCCTGCATTCCGAATTGGGATGTAATCGATTTGAGCGGGCTTACGTCCGTACCGAATTAGCGTGAGCGCGATAACGATGTCATGTGAATCGTCATAGATGACGTCATGACATGCGCCATCTTGCGATAACGCCTACCATGCCATAGAAAAATCACTGTGAGCGAAATGTTGACAGCTCTCAGCTGTCATAATCGTGAAATCTAAATCGGTACGCAAATTATCTATGTGAGCGCTGTCAGCGAATATGGTCTAACTCGGAATGCGGCCTAAACAGCTTTTTTTTTTTGTATGGCATCTCGTAGTTGACCTTGAGAGGTCGTGACTACTTAACCGGACTGTGGCTCCCTTAAGCGGACTCAAAGCCTCCAGCCAGGGGCGTAAAACTACTTATATTATTAAGCGAACGCTCGCTAAGGGCACCCCCTGTGGGGTACGGACCTCGGCTTAGGGCGTCGCTGACGGGAGGACAGCAAGATGGGACAGGCTGGATCAAGTTTTGTTGATTATTATTAATCGGGGAATTTAAAGCTACAGGCTCAGCTACGGCGCGGGCTGGCACTTCGTCGAGCAAGGGTCGGGGGGGACAATTACGTCGGGATCTTCGCGAGGAACCTCGGCGGCGAGGTCGGAATGTCGGTCTGTGTTTGTGCACTGTACTGGTGGCCTACTGCTCTCCTGAATGAGAGTTATGTGGTCATCGGGATCGGTGAGGACATGCTTGGGACGGCGGACATGACTAATGGAGGAGGGAATATAACTAGCGGCTTTCACAACCAGAGGGTTGCGGTGATTCGCGGCGGTCTCGAAGAAACGCTTTGAAATGCGTTTCATGAACTGACGGATAGTGGGAATCCTGAGGTCTACGTGGAGGATTTCGTTGCGAACGTACCAGGGGGAGCCTGTTATCCTACGGAGGAACTTGTTCTGGAGGGTCTGCATTCTATTGAAGCGAACGGGCTTGGCGTGTGCGAAGACTGCACTGGCATAGGTCATGATCGGGCGGATGCACGCTGTGTAGATACGCATTTTGCACTTTAATGACAATTTGCTACGTGCATTGAGGACAAAGTTAAGTCTACCTAGAGCGAAGGCGGCGCGCGAACGAGCCGCCTTAATGTGCTCTGAAAAAGAGAGGTGTTCGTCTAGTACGACACCCAGGTATTTGGCTCGCTTCTCCCAGGGGATCGGCTTGCCGAACATGGTGATCGGTCGAGGGGTGCAGGGGTTGCGACGCGGCTTTGAGAAAAGAACCGCTTGACTTTTGTCGGGATTGACTTCGATTCGCCATTTTCTAAACCAAGCGCCAAGCTTGTTCACTTGGGTTTGGAGAATGCGAGCTATCGAATTTTCATCACGGCCGGTGTAGTAGATGGCCGTGTCGTCTGCGAACAGAGCCAGCTGTGCCTTGCTGCACTTGGGCATATCGCTGGTGAATAGCGTGAATGCTAGGGGAGAGATCACAGAGCCCTGAGGGACTCCTGCGCGAATAGGGTGGGGGGAGGATAGCGCTCCTTCGATGCGATAACGGAAGGTGCGATTCGACAAAAAGTCCCGTAAGATGAGCACGAGACGATCTGGCACACCGAGTTGGTACAGCTTATATAATAAGCCGTTGTGCCAGACTTTGTCGAACGCTTTCGCTATGTCGAAGAAAAATAGCACCGGTCATCAAACCTCGTTGGAAACCGAAGTTGATGTGTTCGACTATACGGTGGACCTGTTGTACGCACGAGTGTTGGGTTCTAAAACCAAACTGTTCGTCGGGGATGAGGCCCTTTGTCTCGGCGTAGTCTCTGAGGCGCTTATAAATAAGCCTCTCATAGATTTTGCCGAGGACATTGAGCAGACTGATGGGGCGGTAACTACTAGGCTCTGACTTTGGCTTGCCGAGCTTCGGGATACCGATGACGGCGGCTTATTTGAATGCCTGTGGGAAGATGTTGTTGCTCAGAGCACCATTGAAGATGGTGGTCAGTAGCATTATCAGGTGGGCAGGGAAAAGTTGGAATACCCTATTGGTGATTCCATCTGAGCCGGGGGCTTTACGAGCCTTAAGACCTTTGATGAGGTCGTGCACTTCGTCGGGCGTGACCTAAACAGCTGTTACCACAGAGTACTTTATACTTGGCTGTTACCAACGCCGAAATACTTAGGTACCGAAAATCCACGAAAATCGATATTCTCTGGGTATAAGAATTAAGGAGTACTTATCAATAAACTCTTAACAAATAGAACCACCCACGTATTACGGTGGTTATTGAAAAATGCGAATAAAAGAGAATTTTAAGAGGACAACTGGAAGCGGTCCACTTTCCGCCTTTTGACCGTTGACATCAGTTTCGGATAGAAGAATTGGCGCTGCAGTCCCGCCTTTAGCCCGCGTGCCCAGCTTAGTGGAACCAGAGTAAAGGTGTTGGTATGCCTGAAAGCTAGTCTATGAATATGTCAGGAGTTTTGAAATAAAATAATGAGTTTAGTGAATATTTATATTTTTTACCTGTTTTGGAATAACACTTTTTTTTTTCATTAGACAAGCTACGCGTCAAATATTGTTTTTGTATATGTCAGTGTGAGAACAAGTGAAAGAACTCTCAACGTGACGCTGGCAGAATAGTCGACACCGGCTCAATTGCCATTAAAGGAAGAAAAAAAAAAAAAAAGTGAAAGAACGAGATACTATTTACGAATTATCGCATAACAAGAAAAGGTTATAGAATCATGTCCATCTGTAAAAAAATCTGCTACTCTTTAAATGTCTGTGGGCTAAAGTCACTGGTACAATATATGTTCTGTGCACTCGTATCTCTACGTAGTCTGAGTCACAGCGTCTGCACCTAGAATAAGGCCTGTTGTAAACGACAGGATTTCCTATCCGCCCGATCATGACCTATGCCAGTGCAGTCTTCGCACACGCCAAGTCCGTTCGCTTCAATAGAATGCAGACCCTCCAGAACAAGTTCCTCCGTAGGATAACAGGCTCCCCCTGGTACGTTCGCAACGAAATCCTCCACGTAGACCTCAGGATTCCCACTATCCGTCAGTTCATGAAACGCATTTCAAAGCGTTTCTCGAGACCGCCGCGAATCACCGCAACCCTCTGGTTGTGAAAGCCGCTAGCTATATTCCCTCCTCCATTAGTCATGTCCGCCGTCCCAAGCATGTCCTCACCGATCCCGATGACCACATAACTCTCATTCAGGAGAGCAGTAGGGCCACCAGTACAGTGCACAAACACAGACCGACATTCCGACCTCGCCGCCGACGTTCCTCGCGAAGATCCCGACGTAATTGTCCCCCCCGACCCTTGCTCGACGAAGTGCCAGCCCGCGCCGTAGCTGAGTCTGTAGCTTTAAATTCCCCGATTAATAATAATCAACAAAACTTGATCCAGCCTGTCCCATCTTGCTGTCCTCCCGTCAGCGACGCCCTAAGCCGAGGTCCGTACCCCACAGGGGGTGCCCTTAGCGAGCGTTCGCTTAATAATATAAGTAGTTTTACGCCCCTGGCTGGAGGCTTTGAGTACGCTTAAGGCAGCCACAGGATAGTCCGGTTAAGTAGTCACGACCTCTCAAGGTCAACTACGAGATGCCATACCAAAAAAAAAAAAAAAAACATTCTAACCTCCCAGCAAACATCACGTATTGGGCTCCGTGACCGTCTTCATGTCCAGATCACAAGTCGCTGAGCGGTTTTTTTGTTTTTATTTTTAACATAATTCACGGTCTACTCGCCTTCATGTTTGGAGTCATACGAAAAGCCTTGTATACTAGACACCGGTGTTTTCAATAGAAGTTAGATAGAAGAACTAATTTCACTTCAAAAGTTACCATGACAGCTCTTAAAAGAGGCACAGAGGTGCCCATTTTGAACGTACGAGGGCGGCACTGAAAATTTCAGGAATCAAGGAAGTGACACAACATTACTATTTAAAAATGTTTGCGCGAAATTTGACACATTTTTCCATACGATGGAACCAATCATTGAAGCAACCATTCCATTCGGAAGTTGGGGTCTCCAAAATGGCCGTTTTGTAGGCGTCCACAGCTTCTTCAGATGAAAATCTCTGTCCACGCAATTCATTCTTTATTTTAGGGAAAGTATTGAAATCATTAGGGCTTAGGTCGGGGCTGTACAGCGGCTGGTCTAATAATTCTATGTTTTCTTGCTCAACAAACTATTTTGTTCTGTGTGCGGTGTGAGAACTCGCATTGTCGTGATGGAGGATGATGCGGCGCTTGCAGTTCTCTTTACGGAGTTCAGAAGCGACCTGTGGCAAACAAATGCTAGCATACCATTCTGCATTAACCGTTCTTTATATCTCAAGAGGAATAGTCGTAACATGGCCGGTTTTGGAGACAAACGTGGCCACCATTTTTTTTTGCAACACTCCGTGAACGAACAATTTTTGTTGGCTTTAACTCATTTTCGAACACCCAAACTCGTGACAGGTTTTTTGTTTCAAGTTCATACGCATATATCCAGGATTCGTCACCTGATACGATGTTGTATACAGCATTTGAGGATCCTGCGTGGAATCTTTCGAGAGTTCTGATGCACCAAGTAACGCGAGCCGCTTTTTGCTCTTCACAGAGCGAATGCGGTATCCATCGGGAAAACAACTTTTTTAAACCTAATTGTTCATGCAAGATTATTTTTATTTGACTCATGCCAATGTCTAAAGTTGCCTGAACTTCGCGGTATGTCACATGTCGATCTTCCTCAATCAGCTTACGCACAGCATCAACGTTTTCTTGGGTGACTGCAGTTTTTGGACGACCTTGACGGGGATCATCACTGAGCTTGACACGTCCACGTTGAAATTCAGCAAACCAGCGATAAATTGTGGTTTTGAATGGGGCTTCACAACCAAATGCAGAAATCGTCCGGTCAACACACTGCTTTTGTGTTAAACCACTTCGAAAGTCATAATAAATCATCGCTCTTGAATTTTCTCGAGTCAATTCCATTTTCTGAACGACTAAACAAGTTTGACAAAACCTTGTGACAAGACCGAGAATCTTTTTTTAAATAAATAAATGATATTCGATTTTTTAAACCAAGGAGTTTTCAATTAAAAAGATTTTTGAATATGACAGGAACAGTGGAAATATTCCATTCCCGATACTTTTAGTGCAGCCCTCGTACTTGGTTCCTTACTTTTTAAATTATCTTTTGCGGTTTTATCGACCATGGACCCTCGTACTCGTCTATTCGATGGTCGCGGTTTACGAATCCCATGAATTTTCGCCAAGGCATTATGGAGTGCTTAATTGTTGCAGCTGGATCACACCCCATAATATTACGAGGGTGCCACTGAAATTTCTTAGAAAACCAAAAACTAAACAAACTAGCAAGTTTTTGGTGTTATTACATCTTTTCAAAATAGTGTCCATTTACATCAATACATCGCTGCATCCGATGGAACCACTGAGAAAAGCACTTTGCCACTCGTCCTTAGGGGCCTCCTCGACGGCATTTTGAAACGCAGCCACTGCATCCTCGGCGTCTATAAAACGTTTTCCTCGAAGTTTTTCCTTTATTTTCGGAAATAAATAAAAATCGCAAGGTGCGAGGTCGGGGCTATAGGGCGAGTGACCCAGTAATTCCACGTCTGAAGTCGCTAAGTAATCCATTGTTTGCTTGGCGGTGTGCGACGAGACGTTGTCGTGGTGAAGGAGGATCCTACTACCTACGAGGTCGTTTCTCCCGAACTTTTTCAAGGCAAGTGGCAAACAATTGTTAGTGTTTTTCGATCCTCTAAAACAATTGTTGCGTAATAATCTGACCTTCCGAAGACGACGCTACCATCGTTTTTTCCCACGCTTCGACTTTAGTTGGCAACTCCTCGGAAGGAAACACCCAGACAACAGACTGTCTCTTAGTTTCAGGATCATAACAATAAATCCAGCTTTCGTCACCCGTAAGAATGTCGAACAGTATTTAAGTCACCTCAACCACCAATCAACACGACGGAGTTTTTGGGCCTCTATCACATTATGAGGTATCCACCGAGCACAAAGCTTCCTGACCGCTAAATGTTCATGGAGGATTTTGTGCACTTGACTCATACCGATGCCTAAGCTTGTCCGAATCTGCTGATAAGTCAACTTTAGTCGTTGCCGTGGAAGGCCGTCCCTCACGCAGATCATCGTTGAGATTGGCGCGACCACGTTTAAACTCATTAAACCAGTTGTTAACAGTTGCACGAGATGAGGCTTCATCGTGAAAGGCCAATCGAAGTCTATCATAACTTTCTTGTTGACTAGCCTTTTCTCAACTATGTTCGAGTCGGCTTTAAGGAGACAGCTGAATACCAGTAATTTACATGGAGCAACTGAATTCATGCCATACATTATTTTGGCCAAAATATCCTCAAAAACGTATAAATGACATCGAAAGTCATAACAATCATTGTACGAAAATTTTCTCGCTATAAATTCATGTTGACGTGACACAGTCAATTTTCAATTTACCGCCAAATCTTAAACAAATTGCCATTCAGCGTGGCAATGCTGCCAGTCTTCTGGGCACGTTTTCAGATGACAGCGATGCGGACGAGTACTTCGACGCCTGAGTGTTTTATATTAATTTGTACATGTAGTTAGTTATTTAATTTAGTTATATATATGTTGTTATGTTTTAATTACGAAGTAAATTTTAAACAAATGAATACAATACTTGCACAATAATATTGGCAAGTTCCATTTTCAAA
The DNA here is from genome assembly GCA_963555695.1 of Dasypolia templi. Taxonomy (NCBI): domain Eukaryota; kingdom Metazoa; phylum Arthropoda; class Insecta; order Lepidoptera; family Noctuidae; genus Dasypolia; species Dasypolia templi. The sequence goes on from OY743157.1 coordinate 10,717,888, forward strand.
ATTTTAACTTATCTTTTTATTATAATTTTATCGTTTACAAGTGGTCAGTTCTAAAAACTTTCAGTGTCGCCCTCTTTGGATCACACTGACACGGAAGGAATACACTCTGTATACATTACAATTGATACTTTTTGGTCGGGTAAAACCAAAGAGGGTAAAACCTTCTCGAAAGGATAGGAGCTCTCGGTAGAGAGTAGTTATATTCTTTGGATAGGAGGGAAAATCGTATCAACCACCATTTTGTGCTGCATGAACAAGTACCTATTTACTCCCTATTTTACTCCATTTACACAAAATATTTATCTCTTTATTTAATTGTTTTTTTTTATGGTTTCATCTCAAAACCAAAGACCGAAACTAAAATAAAACTCTTAATCAACATAATTATGACGAACTTTATTCACAATACTGATGCAGTTAGATATCACATCACAAACCACTAAAACTCTATTAATTTGAAATGATTGAATACATAATATATTTTTGAACAATCACATTCATTTATGAAATATGTTATGTAATAAACTCTTAAAGGAATGTGTCCACTAAACTTTTTAATTAAGTGTTATTTTATCTTTTTACATAGATACACTCAAATTGCATTTTTCATATGTTTTTACAGAGGATACAGATATAAGTTACACCAAAGTGGAAGGGAGGCTCATTATTAACATTATATTTTACATAATGCAGCTACTGTATCTGTCTTATGCCTGGTATCCTTTAAGACAACAATATAATATAACAACGAATTAAATATTTCATTTAAATAACAAAATATAACATGTTTAAGCCTTAGCTCCGACGACAGTGCCCGCCTGCTTGTCGATTTGTTCTTTCTCCAGTTGCTTGCCAAGGTATTCCCTAAAACAAAACAAAAAAAAACTGTAGACAGGCACGGGTGATTTAATACTTTTAAAATAAAGGTCTAAGCTAACAAAAACACAATGACGTCATGTATAGTTTATTGGTAGCGTTTGCTTGACAAAGTCATTGACATCATTCATTATGTAATCGTCGTATCGCATTGATACCTCGTGATAAGCCCAAACAGCGGACAGATATCCTGCATGATACACTTTCGCTTTCAACACGTCATGACCTCTTCATATCCCAAGCTCGACATGGTAACTTGAGTTATATCATCGCCTTATTCGTTCAACAATTTACCCTCGATTGGTCCAATGAAACAATCAAGAGAACCTTGATTTGTATGAAGTAAGACATGACTAATATACTAACGCAATATACACACAACGACACATCCAGCCAGCTGTACATTTCTAGCTTTGGCAGACCATAGACTTCCTATACTTTAAATAATACAATTAAATATTGTTCAGAGTACATACCAGTTATGAACCATCAGTTTCTGGACAGCGAGTAAAGCCTCATATCGCACGTTAGGGTCATCATGGCTGAGGAGGAACATAACGCGTTGTTTGCCGCCCAGCTGCTCGATGATGCTGTTGACCATATTACGTTTTAATAAACTAATGTACATTGTACATGGATCATTGTTCCTGGGAGATTCCCATATTTAATTTGAAATTATTTAACACCACCACCATGCTTGCTCGAAGACTTTACTTATATTATTAAAAGTCCAGGTTTTCTCACCATGTTTTCCTTCACCGATTTCAGTGTATATTGTACATAAGAATTGAAAAAGTCTCAAAAACCATATTAAAAATAAGCAATTACGTACTGTTTGCCCCTGGGGTAGTGACGTACGTATTCGCCGATATCGTAGCAGGCCACGGCCAACACGACGGGGTCACTGCTCCTCTCCAGCAGGTGTACCAATGTACGCAGCAACTCCTGACCGCGTTCGTTGAGGCGAACCGCGTTCTCACGCCAGAACTTAGCCGACTTGTGAACCGGCGACCATTCCAGACTAGAAATACACATAAATACATAAACTCACGCCTCATTCATGGGGTTAGGCAGAAACCACAGAATGCCACCCGCCACGATCCTTACATGCTCCTTTTGTCTCTTTTAATTTCATGCATCTGGTCATACACGAGCAGCGGTTGCGAGTACTAGACACCTGACCTTAGACTAGAAATGTTAGCTTTAATAAGTATTTTGATCATCTCTGATGGATGTATTTCTTGCTACAAAGCTATTTTTTTGTTTGAAATATCAGTTTATATTTCCATGAAAAAATGGGTATACGACAAAAAACTGTAACGCTGTAACTTAAAACTTAACAAGAAATGGATAAGTGCCATATCATCACGCCTTTGTTGTCCGATCCCTGGTTAGGGCAGAGGTGTTACAGGTCGGAATAAATACATTAGTAGTAAATTACCAAAGTGTCTGTATGTATAAAGTGAGTCATTAACTGAATTGGGATGATGACAATTTTTTTATTATCCAGTCAAACAAATATTTGTTTCCAAATAGTGCAAACAATGTGTAAAACCTTAAAAAGTTGCCCAGTCATAAACGTTTTAAAATAAGTGTGAGATAAGGACAGCACTATCGTAGTGACGTCACGACTATGTAACTTCATTTTAGCGCCATACATTGTCTAGTCATTGTCTGGAGCAATTTCCTAAAAAAAAGTTTTTACGCGTGTAGCTTCTTCATATTTACATCGATATAACAGATTTTTTCGATTATCTCTTTGTTACTATGCCTTCTTTGAAATTAAATATTTTTTCGACAGTTTTTATTATCATCCGGTTCATCCCTATTTAGAAAACCGCCTGAATATTATATTAAACATTTATAAGTTGTAACATTAAGGAATTAAAAAAATTATGTAACAACACCTACCGGCCACTCTTGACTTCGGTAGCGTACTGGTCGAATGAGCTGAGGTCTTGTACCGAAGTCTGCAGGCGTTCATTGAGGAAGTCTACGTCATTCATGATGTCTTCGTCATCAGAGCGTTTCTGCTCCAAGATAGATAATTGCTTCAGGACCTTGCACTGTACCATGGCGATGCAGTGTTCCTTAGAAACCTAGTAACAATAAATAGTTATGAATAAAATAACTTTCTTTTTGTTTTTTTACCAAGGTAGATTTAAAATGAAATACTTGGCTATAAAATAAGACTGAAAGCAATTTTATTATTTGTCAAGTGAAATAGTGAAATATTGAAATAGTGAAATACTGTATTGTCTCACAATATTATGACTTAGGAGGACCCAAAATTATCAATTTTATTGTTAGTATTAGGGCCCACCCAACAATAGTAATGCCATCAGTTTAATATTGAAGTATGATGATGATACACAATCATCCTTTCTTTTGTATTATTCGTCGAATCGTTGAGCTCCTTAGTTCTGAGTTGAGCTGCACAATGATTGACAAATGCATGCTCTGACTGGACAGGTCCACTCAAATCCGTGTGGTTCTTTCCTCAAAAGACCATTTCAGACAACAATCCACATGGTCATGACTTTAAAAGAGACTGACCTCTGAGATTGTTTCGGCCTTTCTTCTCAGAGTTCTAGTTTTTAAAATATGTTTGACGTGTAAAAGTGGTTTTTACAAACCTGTTTACAGTAAATAAATCATTTATAATTTATTTTATCAATTATCATCGTATAAACATGAAATATAAGGGTTCCAATATTGTTTAATTATGAACCTATACTACTGCACTGCTTGGCTTCAGCACAAATTAAGAATCATCTCATCGCCCACCAATTTCCAAATATCCCCCTCTTTATGTAGTCTAAAAAATAACAAAATAAATGACCTGAGGGTCTTCAGGCTTCTCAATGAGGTTCCTGAAGACGGCCAGCACGATGCGCGTGACCTTCTCCTTCACGGAGTCGCTGAGGATGTCGGCAAGGATAGGGATAGCATTGAACTTATTCATCTTCTCGGCCAACAGAGGGTTGAACGTCAGCACCCACAGGCAGAAAACCAGCTGGTATTGAACCTAGGAAGTGAGGAGTATTTATTAGTACCAATACATTACATAAGCACTTACCAGTGGCCTTAGTTCGAGTTTTTATACCAATTCTATAGCGTCAACGTAAACTTGAATTTGTACTGAAACTCAATAACCGCATTCTGGTCTGCAATAATGGGAAACACAATTATTCGACGAACATAGTGATCCTTTATATGATCGAATTTGTATAAAAACCCGCAGTAGAGCATCTACATTGCATCAGTACAGAGTAATATTTATTACACCTAAAGGACATTGAGCAAAAATGTATGGGGCTTGGTCCAAATGTCCAAATGTTGCACCGGTGGGATGGGAATATAATTTCGAGTCGAGATTGCCAACTCAAAATCTCGCGTTATAACTCTAGTGCCGTCCGACGATCAGGCGTCCGTTGATTTCAAGATTTGCGAGATCGAGATATCGCCTCCTTTTTTTAAATAATGCTTATTCAAATATATAAAATTCTCGTGTCGCAATGTTTGTTACCAAACTCCTCCGAAACGTCTGGACCGATTTGTATGAAATTTTGTGTGCATATCGGGTAGGTCTGATAATCGGCCAACATCTATTTAAAAATAAAATAAGCAAAACAACGTTTGCGGGGTCCGCTAGTAATATAAATTCATCAACTCTATTAAAATAAAACGGCACCTATCCTAACTAACTTTACTATTATAAATGCGAAATTGAGTGTGTTTGTTGCGCTGCCACGCTAAAATGGCTGAACGGATTTAGATGAAATTTGGCACATGGGTAGACCGTGACCTGGGTTAGGACAACATATATGATATTTTCTATCCCAGTAGTACGTTGCATGCATACAAGCCTGTTTTCTGTTCACGACAAGCTGTGCACAATTTCTGAGCAGTAACCTAACAAAAAGTACTAGGCTTGCATGAATATTTACAATAATATTTCAATCATCAGTATTTTGCTACAAATAGGATTTGGATGAAATTTGGCACACATATTTTTCATCCTGTGTGTTGTGTGTTTAGCCAAAACACACAACACATAGGATACCTACTTTTCATCACGGTAGTATGTTTCCGTGGGATGATTTGCGACCTCCACGCAAAAGCTTAGATCGTGTTGTATTTTGTAAGTACATAAAGAAAACGAATCATGAAACAAAAAACTCAATCTTTAAGTAATACATAATCATCTGCACTAGGCATTTATTTAACGTAAACGTTACTTCTTTATTTAATAGACTATTCAGTTACATAGGCCTTGTTAGTGACTGGTCATTTGGACCACGTTTGCTCATTGTCACTTGCAAGTGAATTTAATTGTAAAAAATATACAACAACACATCCGCTAAAGAATGTCATAGTCAACTTGACCTTACCTGGAAGTTGGCCCTGGAGGCCAGAATAGACAGCAGTGTGGAGATTCCGTCAACGGACAGGAATGCGAAGCGGTACTCGTCGATGCGGAGCATCATTTGCAGGCAGCGGGCCACAGACTGGATGTAGTCATTGTTCTGTGTGCAAAATATCGTTTTATACTATACTCATTAACCTTTAGCACTCTAGCTTAACCCCATTTTTTTTTTACTCCATTTAAAGCTTACAAAATTATCGCAGAATTGAATTCTAAATTAATCATTTATTTTCAACACATTAACATCAAACTGTGCGGAGTTTCATCATCATCATTCTCAAAGCTGAGCAAAGCCGTTAATCGTGAATTATCGGATTTAACATTTCGAGTAACTGATTAACTAAAACGAGTAAAAGTTAACTTAAATAATTGATAGCGGACTCATTAACTTCCGCTAATATATACCATTTGTCATATAAAATGCAATTTCTATCACGAGTTACCAATCAACGATTAAAGTTTTCTTCCATTTAAATCTTCCCAAATGTAACGATTTAACGTTTAACGAAGTTAACTATTTGATTAACTGTGCCCAAATATGTCATTCTCCTGCCCTTTTATACGTAAAAAAGTTGCGTCGGTGGTGCGAAGAGTACGGGGGAGCCCGAATAGCGCCCTAAGGATGATTGGCGAGAAAACCGATACTGTTCTGCTCAGTAGGTTCACTGAACTCCATGTGTTACCGAGACCGATAAGCATACTGAGCAAGGGTAGATGTTGTGTCTAGTTTCTTTTTACTTTTAACATAACATAACATCACGCCTTGTTTCCCCGAAGGGTTGGGCAGAGGTGTACCTATAGTACACCCACATTTCGTTTACTTTTAAATTACTAACATTAGTTATATTTGCCTTGCCTATGGACTTTTCTTTATTATGTTTGTTTCAATTTATTTGTGGTCGGCGCAATAAGTTTTTGTCTTCCATACTTCTCTATTAGTCGTTATCTCGGTAGTCACCCCAAGTACAGCCGTGTATAATCACACCGGTCTCAGTTTATACAGGGTGTCCCGTAAGCCGTCATCAAATCGGAGTCGGGTGATAGGTCAAGGTCATAATAGTTAAGAGAAAAAAAAATCTTACCTATGTATTTCAAAATTACGGGCATTCATTAAAAAAAAAACTACTGCATGTGACTTTTAACTCCTGTTGCTACAAATTTTTACTATTATTTTATTTATTTTATATTTTCCTGTTAGCCATTATGACCCGACCTATCACCCGACTCCGGCTTAACTTCAACTTACGGGACACCCTGTACAGAGTAAATCTATTAGTGAGTTACATCACATAAATTTTATAGTTTTAAGCATCCACTGTATTAACACGTTATTATAAATTGTAAAGGGACATTCGCTAATAAAATAACCTAGGTTATGCCTAGGTATAATCAAAATTAAATACATGTGTAGACTGGAGAAAATAATGTATAATATAATAAAACATAAGTACTAAAATAAAATACAATATTTTTTTACAATAAGCTAAATATTTTAAGCTTGCATGCACATTGCACATACCTTCACATCCTCCTAGATTGCGATTGTAATGAACAAGATTAGCGTAAGCATGCAATATAATAACAACGATTAAAACACATTCTGTTAGAAAGAACTCACATTCTGTTAGCAAACACCTAAATATTTACAAAAGAGAGTTAGTCATCACTGTTATAAGACAATAGTTTTGTTTAACACTCAGGTTGGTGTCGACATCTACATGTGACGAGGGTACCTTGTGCACACCGGGCGGCAAGTCCACGAGCGGCTTCACCTCGTCGAAAGAGCGGTAAAGGCTCGAGTATTTCTCTGGGCCAGCGTCGACATTCAAATTTTCTTTTTCCTTGCGGTGATGTTTCAGATGTTTGTGAAGTTTATCGGCGGCGAAATGTTGTTTCTCGTGCAGGTACATAACCTGCTCAGCATGCGCTAACTCGGCAGACATTTTCTCCGCCTTGCCAGAAAACAAACCGCTCAGTGATAATTCACCTGAGTCATCAGAACCCCAACGATGTGTGATGCTTGCACTCGATACTCGCAACATTGTGTTACGTTTCAGTCAGTTTAGACACATTGATGGTACAGTTATACCAATCTCGTAAAAGGCACTAAGCATCGCCACACAACTACTATTGAATGGTAAGGAGTTTATTTTTAAATATGCACATCTGTTTATTTTTACAATCATGTCTTATTCATTACAGTTGTGTATTATGGGTGATGCAGCTCTAATGCAAAGGTGATTGTGACAGATGCAAATGCTTGTGGATGTTGATGAAGTACCATGAAATGTAAATGTGTTTCAGAAACATGGGGCCTCTGTTGATGGAGACTTGTGAGCTTTAATTTAATGGTGAACATCTATGTAGCTGGTCTCTACAACATGTGAGCGCTTAGAGTAATTGTGAATATTATATGTGCATACTTATTTATCAGGAATAATTTTCAATAAAATGACAAAAGAAAATAATGATATTTACCTTACCATTATTGTCTCCACTCTAATAAGAATCTGAGAATTAATGTCTCAAATACATTAAATATTGGTATCTGCTTGCCTCTTTACTAGGTAAATTAATTGTTTTTAAACACAGAACATGCTTTGCTTCAATATTTGTTTTTCCATTGCTTATTTTAGTTGATATACTAAATTTCTTAATGAATGTCTTAAGCTAGGTTTAGGCTAGGACACTATTCACTGAACACAGTCTATACACATGTGTCTCTAATTATGACACAATAGTTAGTGTCAAACCAGAGGCTGCGTGAACACATTGTGTCCAAGTGTCTTAGTTTGAAGTTTGCCATACACTTCTAGAAGTTACAATGAGCTTTGCGTGGAGCAGCAAAAGATAAAGTCAAAGTCAAATCATTTATTTCAAGTAGGCCAATAAAAGGCACTTTTGTACGTCAGGAGACTACCAAATGTCTGAGTGTTTGTTGGAGGACACTGTAACGAGTTTTTTTATACCGTTACATGTCTTTGATCATTATAGTCGATTTCGTAACGATTTCTAGTAGTCATTTTTTATCTGTGATACATTCGGCTGACGTTTCGACGTCAAAATTTGTCAGTCAAGTAGACATGGGCGAAACAGCTCACTGAAAAGAAAAAGAGCGATTAGCTCTTTCACTCTCAAGAGCTATATCACTCTTCTAGCTCACTAGCTCTTCTATAGCTCAGTAACTCAGTCGCTCAGACACCGACTGTTAGATCATTTGACTCACACGGCACGTTTCACTCAAAGAGCTATATAACTCTTCTAGCTCACTAGCTCTTCTATAGCTAAGTAACTCAGTCGCTCAGACACCGACTGTTAGCTCATTTGACTCACGCCGCACGCGCGTAGATTCGTCGAATGAGACGGCTCGGCTCGCTCACTATCAATTAGCTCTTTGGAAGTTTGGACTCTTTGTTACGGTTTTTTAGCTCTAAAACATGCTACGCCAATTACTACGGATATTGAGAATATCTTGTTTTTTTTTTTGTGGCTGTTAAAGTAACGGTCGACGTATGTGTCTGTATCTTATAATGATTGATTTTTGTGAAATAATTTTACATTTAGTTTCAACTTAGTTCCCAGAAATATTTAAAAAGTTCACATTTGTTCCTCATTAAAGCTTAAGTAATAGGTAATTCATTTTTAGAGCACCACTAATCAACTACTAAACACTCACAGTCTCATTTATATATAAAAATACACTAGGTAATAGGTACTTTGCATGCAGCGGCATGCATGTCATTTCGTCGAAAAAACCGAAAAACTGTAATAAGTTATTTTTAATTAGTTATTTGTTTGTTTTTATGATTTTACGTAAACAACAGGCAAAATAAAATGCAGCGGTTCCTTTTAATAATGTGCCAAAGTATTTTCTACTTTAACACAATGAAAATAAAGATAGATTTACAGTGACGTATGTCGTATGAGTAGATTGCAATGACGGACAAGCGGAGAGCATTGTTGAAAGAGCGTACAAATGCGATCCGAATTCATCCAAAGCATTCCGAAGCGAGCCGATGAGCCGTTCAGTCGGTGACTTCGGTCCTCGGTGTCTCGCTCGGAACGAACCTACTGAAGTACTGAGCTAGTGAGCTAGTTAGCGAGCGAGTGAGTGATCGAGAGCGACGTCAATCGAAAAGAGCTAGCTCTTTTCTATCACTAGCTCGTCGAGCTACCCATCCCTACAGTCAAGTCACTTTTGCAATCTTTGTTCGTGAAGGTGACAGGTCTCCTAATTTTCCCTAAATGGAATCATAAATAATCTTGGTCATTTTGGCTTATAAATGCCATAATCCTAAACCAAAGGACCCGTGGAATGGTCCCAGAGTAAATTTCTATCGGATTTTTGAATCCCTCGTTCGGCTCCCTACGTTGCTTTTGTTACCATCTATCTTCATGGTACACCGAGGGAGACGCCAGTTTTGTATCCTTGGAATAAGCGCCTACAATTGTGGGTGCTTATTCTACCTTTACATCTACCGAGGAATTTCTACTGGCCTTCCACGGGCTGATCACCTGAGAGGTACCACCTTCCGGCTTTCGAGGTCACCTTCAAGTTTTTTTTTCTTCTTATTATTATTCTTCATATCAAAACAGCCTTCAGCTGCTAATTTAAAATTACTGAAAAGGTGCAATGATGAAATAACATTAACTAAAATGTATAACAGTTTAATTGTATTCCATAAGCTAAAAGTAGACAATAAACTGGGAATGTTCAAGGTAGTGAGTCTTTTAATCACCATCCACAGGCTCCCATCCTAAGATTAATTGTTTAATCTCTCCAATGTTATCTGGCTATCCATTAATAGTGTGTCGCTCCACGGCGCCCAAAATTTCATTTCTTTTATCAACATATTATTTTTAGGAACACACACTCAGTAACACACATATTTTCAATTTTTTTTTATACTACAATTGATCCCCATAAGGGTTCTTTTCTTTTTTTTAATATTACATTTGGCTTCCCAAATAGGGTTTTTTTTATATATTACAACATCTCATTTGTGTATCTTTTTTTATTCATAGGAGTAACTTTTTCTAAAAAATATGCGAATTCCCCATATTAAATTTGGCAGAAGTTACAACATTAAGGATTTTCTTTGCCAACTCATTAGGCAATCTGTGGTAAACTTCTAGTTGTATGTCTTTTTTACAATATAAGCAGCAATTGTAACCGCACAATGCTTATTCATGGTGACTGAGCATTATCTGTGTTGTCTTAAATATTCATTTTATGTATGAATAGCTTGCAGACAAGTTCTGTACAATTTAATACATACACTATCCCGACATCCGTTAAAGTGTGAACAGTAAGGAAATTTATGTCTGACATTTTTGTGTTGCAAGTTTTGTCATAGTCTAAACTTAGCTTTACACACTATCGTCTATTTATTACAGTGAGTGCATATTGTTTCTAAATATTTTGAATCAAAAATCTACTGAGGGTATTGTTAATGATTTTAATAAGCAGCATTTTATTTGAAAATCTTAATGAGTCAAGTTTTAACATTTTTTTATGAAATCCTGACATGGTGTGTAAACTACTAGCAAAGCTTTAGTTATACATGCTTTAATGCAATAAAATCAATCAGTATCAAATACAAAATATTCATATCATTCGTATAGCTGATACATGCATAAAAATATTTTTTTAAATCATGCATAAAATGCAATGCACATGAGATAAATAAGTAAATATAATAACAAGTGTTGGATTACTTACATTTGATTTAAGTTGGTCCTTGAGCCAGGAGAGGTAGAAGTGCAGGTCACTCTTTTCCATCAGGTTAGGATGCCAGCAGGCCAGCTTGGCAATGATGCGGGCCGACATGTGCTGGACGAACTCATCCTGGCGGTTCAGCAAGTTCAGGAATGGCTGCCAAGGATTCGCACCACATTTCCCCTCACGGAAGATCTTGACCCTACTCTTGTCTTCCTATAATTTTTCATAATTAAAATATTATAAAAGCATCATTTAATTACTTGAAATTAGTTGGGTCTTGTTGGCTTCAACCTAAATATTTTTGTGTTTTTCAAACAACTTATTACAAAATTACAGAATAGTATGAACCAAACTGTTGATATACAAGTAACTATTACTAATTAGAAAGGTGAAAGTTTGACATTAATTTAGATAACTATTGGCACTTACAGAAAGAGTGTCGTCAATCATAACAAGCACGTACTGGATGGTGTTGTCTTTGCTGATGTGTGTTAGCAAGTTCATGAATGTTTCGCAACACATTTCTGGGTTCTTGTCAGGTAAGTCCTTGAGACCACCCCGATCCAATTGCACAATAAAGTCATGGTCACGCTGCGTGATCATCTGTGACCTAACATAGAATTATAATTTAGATTTGCACAAAATATGGGCATAGGAAAAGCAATGCCCTGTGCAAAGAGAATCAATACTTACTGCAGATAGGACGACCAGTTGATCTGAGTTTGGCGAATATCACTGGTACGGATTTGCAAGACGCTGGTTGCCGCAATCATATCTGGAAAGTATCACATTGGTCATGTGTCCGACTAGGGAACAGCGTTAATTGAGTTGAGGAATACTGCGTAAGTGAGTTACTTACCGACTTTTTCATCACCCAGCGACGGCATAAGCTGACTAACATTTGCATCGCCCATGTGAGCCATTTTGGCTACAGAATTGATAATCACTTCTGCTATAGCCAAAGAAGAATCGAAAACTTTATATTTAGGCAAAACAGAAAAAGGAAGACAGCCTCAGCTGAGAGGTCTTGTGACTATGGAGAGTGACGTTAATGCTAACTAAAACGATAATTATATTCTTACCTTCTCTAACAAACACATTTATGGCTGGAAAGAAAGAGACAAAGTATTTAAAGAACGGTTGGCAACATTGTTTTTATGTCAAGATGGCAAAATTAAGAAAATATCACTTGCTTTCTTTTTTTATTCCTGCTAACTAGACAGCAAAGTAAATTACGGCACAGCCATCCAGTAAAAAGAATCGAAAACAAAAAAAATACTACGACACTAAAAGACTCAAAAGGGTGAAAAACCGCGCCGTTGCTGTCTAGTGGAAAAACAACTAATTCTCGTATCCTTGCCTGACTATCCTGGCTTGGGACATGCTGACATGCCAGAGCCCGCCTGGTAATTACTACGACAAACTGTTTTGTAGTTAGAAAATGATAAATTTTATGAGAATTTATTTCTGTATGGCGTATGAGGTCGGCGACTCCTAGTTTACTGATCTGAGAAGAAATCCCGAAACAAACTCAAGGGGTCACAGTCTCTATTAAAGTCCAGACATAACCATGATCAGATCATCATCATAGATATATTTGAAAAAAAAAAGGTTGGGGGAAAGCGCCAGGGTAGCCCGCGAAAATCAAATTTTCTCAAGTTTTTTTTTGCAATTTGCAGGACAGTGTGAGGTTGTTTGTTGAACAAAATATTCTTCGCGACAGTTACAAGTATGTGTCATTTTATTATAATAATACAAATCATCAATACAACCCTTTTAAGTACATATAATCCAAGTTTATAATATTTGAATGACTTTTTCATGAAATAGCATTGAAGGTGCATTAAGCACGTAGCGGAGCTTGGGTTGAAATGTTTTTAGAGTGTCTGGTCATAAGTGTAAAGCAACGTTCACATGGAGATACGTTTTACCGGATTGAATTTTTATCGTTTACTGCAGAACCGAATACTCTGTTCACACGGCGTTCGGTTTGTTTTTTTTTTGTAAAAAAAATTGAATGGTGTGTCATCGTGCGAATTTCAACAACATTCAGCCCGTCAGGGTATATTATGTTCTGTGGCGCTCAGTCTCTCACTTCCGCCCGATCATGACATATGCCAGTGCAGTCTTTGCACACGCCAAGCCCCATCGCTTCAATAGAATGCAGACCCTCCAGAACAAGTTCCTCCGTAGGATTACAGGCTCCCCCTGGTACGTTCGCAACGAGATCCTTCACGTTGACCTCAAAATTCCCACTATCCGCCAGTTCATGAAACGCATTTCAAAGCGTTTCTTCGAGACCGCCGCGAATCACAGCAACCCTCTGGTTGTCAAGGCCGCTAGCTACATTCCCTCCTCCATTAGTCATGTCCGCCGTCCCAAGCATGTCCTCACCGATCCCGATGACCACATAACTCTCATTCAGGAGAGCAGTAGGGCCACCAGTACAGTGCACAAACACAGACCGACATTCCGACCTCGCCGCCGAGGTTCCTCGCGCAGATCCCGACGTAATTGTCCCCCCCGACCCTTGCTCGACGAAGTGCCAGCCCGCGCCGTAGCTGAGCCTGTACGAGTAGCTTTAAATTCCCCGAATAATAATAATCAACAAAACTTGATCCAGCCTGTCCCATCTTGATGTCCTCCCGTCAGCGACGCCCTAAGCCGAGGTCCGTACCCCACAGGGGGTGCCCTTAGCGAGCGTTCGCTTAGTAATGTAAGTAGTTTTACGCCCCTGGCTGGAGGCTTTGAGTCAGCTTAAGGCAGCCACAGGATAGTCCGGTTAAGTAGTCACGACCTCTCAAGGTCAACTACGAGATGCCATACCAAAAAAAAAAAAAAAGTCTCTCACTATCATTTAGAAGCAATAGACGTGAACCACAGAGTACATTTAATACGTGAATCTTGCTATCATATACTGGTATTATCGCCGTAAACCCAATTGTGAAAAAAAAAACAATGGTGGGTTCCTTTAAAACTCCAATTGGCCAATTGAGAAAGATAGTTGCCCGACTTGCCGTACCTGGATTTTTGCGGCATTCGGTAAAAACCGAAACTGCGCTGGTGTGAACGCATGTAATAAAATGCTATTTCCACTAAACCGTGATCAGTATTTCGCCGTGTGACCGAATCTGATTGCAGTCGCAAAATCGGATGTTTAGTTTTGCCCGTTTCGGATCTTTGCTGGATCTTCAAACCGAATGCACGTGTAAACTCTTATTCATAAATTATATTGTGACTAAACCGTATCCTGCAAAAATCTGATCCGCACCCTAATTGCGTAACACATTTTGTTTTTGAATGCGATTCTGAAATGAAACAAATTGCGATCTTAATCGTATTGTGTAATAAAAATGATCTCAATTCTGCCAAATTGTATAGGGATGTGTTTCATTTATAGCTCTATCTCTCGTTTTGTTTCATCGAAAAGGAATTATTCGCTTTCGAATTATTTTGCTCCAATTTAATTTTGTTTTAACTACAACTGGCCGTCTACTAATGCATATAAATAAAAATGTACAATGATGGCTGAAAAATTGAAACCCAATAAATAAAACAATTTCTACCATAAACTACCAAAATTGAAATACGCAACGAAACGTTCTTTTCTTCACGTTTTAGTTATCTGTGGCCAATGACAAAATCGTAGAAAAGCAGTGTTGTCAAATTAGTGGGACTTCCACTAAAACAAGGAGTTTTGGACACCCGTACTAGGGCGGTCGGCAGACAAAATTTATGGTGGATAAGACTATCTAGAAAATACTACAATCAACTACTAAAACTATTGTTTATCTAAAACATGTCAGAAATTTTACCATTTATTTATTTCAAATGCCGAAACTACTTCGGATTTGAACGCTGATTTGTAAAGACTGATTAGCATGACGAATATTGCGAAGAATTTTATGAGAAGCTGCACCCGTGTAAAGATCGAAAACAACGTCATTTCGAAAAAAAACACGGAACATACTTCCAGGATAAAAATGTAACCGTTTTTTGCCATTAATGTGTATCTAACAAACATCCAAACATCTTCACTAACTTTTTCAAAATTGTAATTAAAGTAAAAGTAAAGTAAGTAGTTCTCCAAGTTTAGTCCTACGGCCCAAGTGGACTAGGGAAAAAAAGTTGGCAACATTGATAAAAGTTATTTTTAATATTTACGATTCGCATTGTTTTGCTTTGAAATACGAAAGTTGTTTTTTATTGTTCAACACATAATAATTTAAAATGAGACACAGAATCTACTTATTTATTTACTTACTATTCCTTTATGTATATAAACATGTTGACCTATGTTACAGTTCGTATTCTTGTTGTGTGTGAATCGCTGAAAACGTTTGGCAAGGACTAGGGGCTAGGGCTGATATGGCTCTGTCTTCGTTTTGTACAGGCTGCACACACCACACACTCCACAGCGAAAAGTACTTATGTCAATATCATCACTACAAGTAAGTACCTATGCCAATATATAAAGGAATAACGTGTGTAGCAGTGTACCTTCATATCTTATTGATTTATGTAGATAGAGGTTCTTAATTGGTGAGTCTACAGTGTAGACACAAGTTAGTAACCTATGTGGGGTGAGCTGTTTGTTGCAGATAAAATAATGACTGTTAATTAGTATATCACCTTCAAACTCACTACACAACTGAAATTGTAAATTGATGTTTTTGTTTGTACATATGTACTGAAACAAACTATAATAACAACTACAAAAATTAATCAAAATATTTTTGCAGACGGTGCTAAAACTTACAAGAATGGAATACAAATACCATCAATAATCTAGTTGACATATGGGGGAACTCCTTACAAAGACGTTTTTGCGCAGGACATGGAAAACCAATCTTCTGTATTAATAATTCAAGGTAAGCTTTTTGACACAGTTATGAATCAAGCGTCAACTCACATAATTGTGAATATATTTCCTTGGGCGAACTATCTACTTATGTAGTCACATCACATGTTTTATGTTTACTATTCTAATTTAGTGTTATGTTAAATAAAAACATCTGGAGACTGAATAATTGGCTCTAAATAAAGAAGACGTAATACAACCCACAGCAAGGACTAGGCCGATGGCTTTTGTTCAGCCATAGGCATTGTTGGCAAACTAGGCATCTACTTTATTTGAGCAGAAAATAATTTGATTTTGTTTTCAAACTGTAGGAAAGTTCCCGGGGTGTTTCACCTACAAAGACAAAAAGGCAGCATGAATGATGGTGCCCCATTGCTGTATCTTCGGCTACTGCTGCTGTTTACTTCTGACATCACTGCTACTACTTTGTACACACTTCTACTGCTTAACGTAGAAACTGAATTGTTCATAAAAGCTATTCATAGTTTTTATAAGAACGCTATTGATTGTGGTCTGCACGACAGCTATGTAAACTTATGTACCTATTGTGTTAATTGAAAAAGTGTTAACTTTAAAAAATTACTTTGGATGAACTATTTAAGAATACACTAAGTACTTACAATTTTGTTATAAAGGAAAGTGTTTATTGTTATACTAATTATAAAAAGGTGGTATTTAGCTAAATGAACTATTATTCAATAGATATAGGTAGATAGAAACAAATAAATTAAGGTAAACCAGAGAAAAAAACTGTTTTATTATGTTATTACAACCTTCATGAAACTAGCAATTATTCACATTTAACATGAAGTATTTGGACATGAGGCAATATGAAATTGGAACAAATATATTGCACGGATTGGTGGAATTTGGCAGCTAATGTATTCTCATAGAAGTTATCATGGATAAGTTATATACCATCTGCTTGCTAATGCTTGCTGTGAGCGACAAAGTTATTTTCCTGAATAATGTAGGTACCTCTTTGAGACTGACACCTGAAAGAACACCAAAAAGAATTAGTAAATCCTAATTAATTTCCATCATCCATCCACAAGTTTAATAGGCTCTCCCTTAGAAACTTCAATGCACAATCTATCTACAGAACAGTAATATTCTGCTATGTATAAAAATTTGGTGCCTACAATTCTTATTTATTGTCTAACCTCTGTTATTAGTTGAAAAGGTGGATGGCCTAGGATATTATAATATATCTAAGTATAAATACATATACATTGCTCAATGCAGTATTAAGCAAAACCAATTCAACGCAAAATAGTATTTGAAGGGGCTCCATAAAATAAATTCCAAAATATAGTTCTATATTTAGAGAACTTCATGACTATTGTAGCGCTGCTAGAATTAAATGTTTAAATCCTCAAAATTTATGTATAATATGAGGATTTACACTAGGTACATCCTATAAGCAGGGACAGTTACCGTTACCAAAAAAATACCGGTATAATTACCAAAACATTTCGTTCTGTTACGTTAAATACTTAACGTTACAAATAACGTTAAGTCATTGGATTTAACGGTATCAAAATAGCGTTACTAATAGCGGTATTTCTCTAAAATCTAGCAAGATCTGATGCGACGTTGCCAAACCGAAACGGACGCCGCGTGCTATGCGTTCGGTTCTTGTATTGTAAGCGGAGCGGCAACCACTAGCATGTATCGTTATTGTAACGCTTGCGACGATCGGAAAGATACGAATACGAGACGTCACGCGCTCCCGCGTGTTTCATTTCATAATCATACGGCACACAAGCATCGCGTACGCCGATACTTCTATTGCCTGTTATTTTCAACTAATAATATTTTTCCTAATGCAACTGCTTTAGTAAAAATATTATTATGGGTCGAAATAAGTACAACAAAGTGTACCGATATCTCAAGGTTTTCAAAGAAAATAATGAATCAACTAATATACAGTTATTTTTTTCTATACCTTTATATATTTTGACATAAACAATAACATGAGTATTTACTGTTTAAAGTATTATATTATTTTAATTTTGCGAATGTGAGGACTGTATGGGTCATCGTTTTTTTTTTCAGTTACTTTTACTGATGGTCTGGCAGTTTTAGTACTTCATGAGGCCTACCCAAATGTCCTTTCTTTTGTATTGTTCGTCAAATCGTTGCGCTCCTTTAGTTCTGAGTTGAGCTGCACGATAATTGACAAATGCGTGCACTGACTGGACAGGTCCACTCGATCTGTTTGGTACTTTCATCAAAATACCATTTCAGAAACCAGTCAACATGGTCCTCAAATGATCTGACCGAGATTATTTATTATATACACATTGACATTGATGACTAAACATATATTATATACAATGATATGAAAGCTTACTTTGTAATGTTATTATTATTATTGTGAATGTGAATACAATGTGTTTTTTTTTTAAATACATTTACGTCTTTTTTTCTCAGTTAGTTTTAATCATAGTCTGGCAGTTTAAGTAACTCAGGCGGCCTACCTAAATGTACTTTCTTTGGTAATGTTCGTCGAAACGTTGAGCTCCTTAGTTCTAAGTTGACCCGCATGATGACTGACAAATGCGTGCACTGACTGGACAGGTCCACTCGATCTGCTTGGTTCTTTTCGCAAAATACCATTTCAGACACCAATCTACATGATCTGACCAAGATTATGTCTGGACTTTGAAAGAGACTGTGACCTTTGAGTTTGTTTCGGCCTCTCTTCTCAGAGTAGACAAACAGGAAACGCCGATCTCATCTAGCTTTTAAAATAGTATTGACGTGTAAGTGTTTGTACAAACCTACTTACAGAAATAAAATCATTTAACATTTACTTGCACATTGTGCAATAAAACATTAAACGTGATGTTTACTTGCATTGGTTGTTGTGAAAAATTAATTTAAATGTAATTAACTTTAATCTGAGCCCCTTGTTGCTAAATATATGACAGAAAGGGAGGAAGTACTGTTTCAGAATTACTTTTTTGTTAATGCTGTATTTCTAGATTCCAGAGTTAATTCCACACTTCCCACAGTTCAGCGAATTAATACATATAATAACTTGATTCGACTTCACAACAGTTTACCAAAACTTACTGAAAACAAACGAAACTTACAAATACGTGGGACTATGGGGTTCTTTAAGTTTTTTTTTAATATTTTCAAAGTACTTTCTACACTAGCCTCTTTACAAAGCTTCATGCGTCTGAACCAGTTTTCGAACCACTTTTTGCAGTCCGAAGTAGACACCTCGTTTACAGCCTATTCAAACGCTGACACCGCATTTTCCGGAGATGAAAATTGTATATCCCTTTGAGCGGATGTTTTACTTTCGGAAATAAAACGAAGTCCTACGGTGTTAGGTCAGGACTGTAAGGAGGGTGACCTAGGAGTTTGACTAGCGTGCTGTCCAGCAAGTCCCTCGTTTTGAGTGCGGTGTGCGAAGGCGTGTTTCATGGTGGAGCAGTAGCCCGCGGAGCTCTGTTTGGTCGCTTGTTGCGCACAACAGAGGAAACTTCTGCCAAGCATTCAGCGTTGATGCTTCTTTGGTTCCGTAAAGGAATTGACACCAAGTTGCCAGTCAAATTAAAAAAAAAATGACGCTACACCCAAACCGGAGACCTGTAATAATTTCGTAAACACGCCGAGACGAGCCTGCTGCAAATTTGTTTATCATATCACGGCACCATTCGAGCATCGGTGTGGTTGTGCGGCAACCAGCGTGAAACTATCCTCCTCGCGCGAAGACGCACATGTTGTATTTCGTGAAGGCTTCCCGATCGAACCTGCCGTATGTGCTGAATCTCTTGATACGTTACTTGCCTATTGTCTTGAATTAAAATTTTCACTGCTAGCACGTTTTGTTCCGTAACAGCCGTAAAAAGGCGACCACTTCTTTCTTCATCCCCCAAAGTTAGCCGCTTGAATTCGTTATACCAACGATACACGGTTGCCTTAGAAGGGCCTTCATCCATGAATGTCATTTGAAGTATATCGTACGATTCTTCCTGTTTCAGGCAACACTTGAAATCGTAAAAAATCATAGCGCGAAAATGTTACCGGCGCAAACCATTTTTTTTATTAAACAAGATATTTTAAATTAACTCGCAAACAATGTGGAGGGAAATTTTGATATGACTATAACTGGCCAGTCTGTCATACATAAAAACATTTTTTGCAATACTTCTGAGTGGCCTGGAATAATACTAATAATACGTTTTGTAGCTCAATAAGAGCTACAAAAAGAAAGCTCTAGTGAATTGGCAGTGGCACCCAGGTCCGGGAACAAAAAAGCACAATTAGGAAAGATTTCACAAACAACAAATATTTAGAAAAGGATGATGATGATTTATCAGTCCGCTTGGTCAGAGAAAACAATAGTTTTACTTTAATAAATATATAGACGAAATAGATACTTTTAAAATAAAACCGTTACTTCATTCTACTAACAAAAATGTTTGATTACTGGGAAACCAAAAACGTAAGTTTCTATTTTAATGTGAATCATAAATTATCAATTATTTTATTTCTGTAAGTAGGTTACACTTTTAGACGTCAATCATATTTTAAAACCTAGATGAGATCGGCGTTTCCTATCTGACTACTCTGAGTAGAAAGGCCGAAACAAACTCAGAGGTCACAGTCTCTTTTAAAGTCCAGACATCTTGGTCAGATCATGTGAAGACCGTAGATTGGTGTCTGAAACGGTCTTTAGAGGAAATAACCACACAGAATGAGTGGACCTGTCCAGTCAGTGCACGCATTTATTAGTAGTCATGCAGCTCAACACAGAACTTAAGGAGCTCAACGATTCGACGAACATTACCTAAAAAAGACATTTGGGTAGGCCGCATAAATTACTCAAACTGCCAGACCCTGATTAAATTTAACTTATTTTTAAATACTTTGAAAAAATAAACAACATATTCACATTATCTTTACATTCTCTAGCCTGAAACACAGGTTCAACCTAGTTCAGGCAAATTAGCAACTTTGCTCTTTTTAATTGTTATGATAAATGTGTCCCTTTTTATTTAAATAAACTTTTTTATTATTTGTTATTCACAATAATTTAAATATTATAATACTTCACAGAGTAAATTTTCATGTCATAGTATACATAAATTGTCCATCAATGTCAAAGTGTATATAACAATCCGAAAATAATCTTGGTCAGATCATATGAGGATCTTGTAGACTGGTGCCTGAAATGGTCTTTTGAGGACAGATCCACACAGATTTAAGTGGACCTGTCCAGTCAGTGCACACATTAGCCAATCATTATGCAGCTCAACTCAGAACTAAGGAGCTCAATGATTCGACGAACAATACAAAAGACAGGATATTTGGGTAGTCCGCATAAATTACTCAAACTGCCAGACCATGATTAAATTTACCTTAAAAAAATACTTTGAAAAAATAAACAACATTTCCTAAAAAAATATGGACTGTGATTTTAGGTGCAATTTTGAATTCAAATACTCATACTAATAATCATGGCGTATGATTATAATTAGACAATTAGAATTTTAAAATATAAATCCTTTAGTATAAAAACAGTACTTTTTTTGATTAGTTAGTGTTTAACTAGTGCTCATAAAAAATTAAAATATATTTTAGTGATCATTTTAATTAATGTTTTCAAATAAATTTTAAATCGTATTTTTTTCACATATCACTTTTTTATCCTAAAACGAAGCTTAAGCAAAAATCGCCATAGTTCTTTATCTGTGGTTGTTTACCAAAGAAAAGATAGACGGTGGTTAGTTTAACTCGCGTTGATTTTAAAAGATTTTTTTACTCTCTAACGTACTTTGTCGTATTTATTCTGTGTCAGCTATAGATACCTTTTTAATTCTGTCAAAAATATTACTACTCCGAATGAATGTCCTTCGTTTAAGTGTTAGAGTTAGCTGTTGCTAGTGGATAGACTAGATATGGGCGTAATGTCGTATCAATGATTCCGATATCAACATACAGAACTGCATTTTGACAGAAAACAAAGGTAGCTATGGTCGACCCTTAAACGTTAACACCGAAAGATGCTTGTCTCTCGGCCGTCATTGTTAGAAAGAGATAGGCGTAAAAATTACCGGTAAAAGAATAGTAACTTTTACCGGTACTAATACTGGTAGTTAGATAACGTTAACTGACTCATGGGTTTCGTTATTAATATCGTTACTTTTTTATCGTTAACATAACGGTAATTGGTATCGTTATAAAAAAAATAACGGTAATTCGGTCCCTGCCTATAAGGTTATGACAAAAAACATATTTAATAAATGGGTAGGCATTTTTACAGATTTTTGTAAATTGGTTAGGTTGATACAAAGAGGTTTGGGTTTGGTGGTGCCTTACCTATTTTTGTATTATCCAGTACCTACCTACTTATCAAACAATGTTTGTAACAACAACAACATTGTTGCTTCTTTGAAGATAGAATATTTACATTCCAATATTGGGCACATTCACTGTTCAACACATGTAAAGAAAATAATATTGCTATTACCTTGAACATTCAATGGTGTGGAATAGGTATGGTGTCTATGTTCTCAGTGCTTCTGGATTTTCCAATGAAGTTGTCGACTGGGTTGCTATCTAAGCTTGTCGGCTATGTTATGTTTGTTACGTTATATCTCGTAAATGTACGTAAGTATTTGTGTTTCGTTAAAATGTCACCAAAGTATCTCGTTTCTGAAATATGATGATATGTTTCTTTAGTATTTGTTGTAAGCACTTTTATCAGGAGATTTTTATTACAATTGTTCCAAGAAATCCACCTCGCCGACTCGATAACTAAACACCACTAATATTGATTTATCATTCAGGTTTTACACTTAAACACATTCACAATTTATCAGAAAGACTACCACTTACATGTTTTCGAATTATGTAAGTAGATAATACGTTTAAATCCAAAAATATGTGGATCGGAAAACGAAAGCGGCCAGACGGTTGACTTCGCTTTCAATGCGATTATTAGTTGGTTTCATGTCAGTGATCCAAACCAATTGTCACTTGTCATAATGGTTACACAATTCGAAAAAAAGGCGCTTGCCCAATTTTTCCTGGCATATCGTTCACTCTATGTCGTCTCAAACAGACTAGAATTGGTTTCATATGTTAGTGAAGTTACGCAATACGTAAGTCGTAAAATCAAGCAGAGAGCGGCCTAAACGAAGACAATTACTCTCGATCATTTGATGAAAATGTGTTACGCAATTAGGCTGCCGGTTTAGAAATTGATGAATCCGTACGTTAGTCGGACTCACACCCGAAGGTCTCGTACCTTATGGCAAAAACGGCGAAAAAAACACGTTGTATGGCGACCACCTTTAATTTTTTTCATTATTTAATTTTATTACTTATTCGAAAATTTCAACTGTGTACCTATTACGGTTCATGAAATACAGCCCGCTGATAGACAGATGGACGGACGGTCGGACGGATGGACGGACGTGCAGATGGACAGACAGTGGAGGTTTAGTAATAGGTTTCCGTTGGCACCTTTTGCGTAGGGAACCCTAAAAAGGGTCTGGACTAGACAGACAGATAGACAGACGGACGGACAACGAAGTGATTCTGTAAGGGTTCCGTTTTTTTGTTTTTGAAGTACGAAGTAAGGAACCCTAAAAACATGTTACGATGATTAATACATAATTATCTGCCGCTAGTATAACATTACCCTTTCCCTTACGATATAGGCAGAAAGGATTGAGCAAATAAAACGATTAGGAAGTGACTTTGAAATTAAGGTCAATAGTTTTTGAGAGATTTTCAGTTACAACCTCAGAAATAACCTTGCTTTTCACAGTATTTATGGATTATGGATAATATGCCAATTTTTTGTGGTCGATAAAAAAAATACTTACTTTGCTTAGGTAATGTGGTCCGACACGCACTTGGCCGGCGGTTTTCAAATGAGAAATCATGAATGTATATTCAGTCACCTGTAGTATGTAGTACTAGATTATCTATTTAGATGCTTGTAGTGATATCCTTTGAAAGTAAGTGTATATTAAAAAAAAAAACAATAATTATTTTTTGCTGTAGGTACGTCTTTATTTTTATTACTTTTATTCTATTGCCTGCGTGCACCACCTTTCATACGATCACAGTTAGCCACTCACTCACAGTGCATCCTAATATTATTTTAACTTGAATGTTTTTAAACAATTTGTATAAATCGTTGTACTTACCTTGATATTTTCATGCTAGTTCATACTTACAGTTGTATTTTTCCGCTTCTGATTCTGCTTGTTTAGCAGAAACAGAAGCGCTATGACGGGGTTTTCGAAGGTTTTCGAGCCTGGAGGTATTCGCGGCTGGGTGGTCAGCATCTGCATCTTCTACTGCTTTATCAGTTTGAATCTTAAATGTCCCCCAATCTGCCATGTTCAGGTAAGTACGAGGTATTTAGTATTTAATCGGAAGGTAACGAGTTGTTTTTAAATCACCGAACGTGAAATATAGTTAGGTATAATAAGATCCATACCAAATGGCTACGTGTAAGAATACAAAAATTGACTTTTTAAATCGCAGGACTTAACCCTGCAGTGCATACTATGTTTTTCTGTAGGTAATGAAAAAAACTCAAAAAAACCTAATTCGGGAAAATTTTAAACAAAATCACGACCCATAATTTACTACATAATACTATATGTAACACAAAATGCAACGAGTAGGTAATTTAAACAAATTATTTTTAGTTGTATACAAGAAGTCCCGGAATTACCTATATAGGTATGTATTTATAATCTAATATGTTAAAACCATAATGCCAACCTACATTGAATTTGTACTACTAAGCTGCTATTATTTTTATTACTAGGCTGCTATTTTCCACATGAAAAATCCCTATGACGCTTTGCCGGGCCCGGGATCCGAACCCAGAACCCCATGCTCAGGAGTAGCGGCCACTGGACCAACGACGCAGTAGTCATAGTGTAAAATTATTTAAGTAATAAGTGTTACGAAAAATGTTATATATTTAGAAACTGACTGACTGACATATCAACGCACAGCCGAAACTACTGGGATTAGGAACGTGAAATTTTGCAGACGGCTTTCTTTGATAATGTAGGGGAGTATTATGAAGGATTTTTTGGAAATTCGACCTCTAAGGGTGGTGAACAATAATGATACAAACAGAATCCCCACTGGATTCTGTTTGTATGAAAAATCTTATTCCAAAACATAACATCACGCCTGTAATCCATTTTCAGTTTTTCTCAAATACCCCTGCTGGGGGATTGGGGGTTGTCATAGTTTGTATGGAATAATTTGAATTCCCGGTCCTATTAATTCGAAACTCGGTATTTATGCTTAGGACTAAAAATAGCGTGTTTCAGGGTTTTAAAAAAATCTGCCCCTAAGGGGATGAAAAGAGGTAAACAATTGTGCTTTTACTGCGTGACTTGATGAACTCGAAAATGGGTATAAAATGATTTTCCATAAATTGCACCCCTGTGGGGGTGAAAAGAGAAAAGGGAACACAGTTTATATGAAAAATCATGCTTATGTAAATAAATAGTCAAGATCATTATTCCTACCATTTAAAGAGGCTGGAGGGTTGGTGAAATTTGTAGGTGAAAGTACGAAATTCACGCGAACGAAGTCCCGGGCGAAGTGCTGAATGACTGACATATTATTAAGGGTTCCTTCTATAAATCTAGGCGAGAGTCTAAGGGGTTTTTCGGAATTCAATCTTTAAAGGGGTGAAAAGAGGGGATTTCGTTTGTATGTCAAATCTGACTTCTCGAATTAATATACTTGAAACTTAACTTGAATACATTCAAATTTATCATTACATAATTACGTTTTCAAAACTACTTACCACTCAAAAGGACTTTAGAGGGTGCTGAAACTTTTGACATATATTAGAGAGTTACAAGTTTTGGGGTGAATGGTCCAGTGAAAGGGGGTTATTTAGTGTTTGAGAGAGGATTTCGATGCCGTCTGGATTAATTAATAGTGAGACAAAACCACGCGGACGAAGTCCCGAGCGAAGTGCTAGTAATTTATTTTGTTATAATCACCGTTTGTTTTTAGTTGACATTAAAACTACACATTGATTAGACACAGAGCTTATGGTCAGTTTTTTGTAGATCACCTAGCTCACAATAAGCGCTTTTGTGCTGTCAGTGGCTGTCAGCTCATCAGCTGTCAGTGTCAGCGCTGTGGGGTTAACTTAGTTTGCGTTGCGGTTTTCTTTCTTGTTTTCACTTGGAACTTGACGTAGTCGGCTATTGGAACTGGCCAGTTCTTTTGTAATGATGAGTAGTATACCATCAGAAGATTGTCAATACTTAAATGACTCATTTCCGATGGCTATTGAATCGTTACGTTTTCCATTAAATAATTCAATGCGAATTGTGTTTACTGGATATTACAACGGGTTTAATGTGGAAGTAAGGTCTGTGGAGGAGATAGCACTGCTCTATCATATGGGATGTTTTGGAAAAGGATCAGCATCGCGATCGCAACCGAAAGCCGCTCAAAACGACGTTACACCGCGTATTATGCGAAAAAGACAGTTTCTGAAACGAAATTATTGGTACAAGAGATTTGGTGGGTTCAGAGGAACAGCCGAAGCAGATAGTTTCATGAAGGATATTGATGTCCTAACTGCCAAAATAATTGGCGACAGTGCAAAAAGAACTCAGAAGGATGTCATTGATTTGGTATCCAGCGATGATGATGATGCAGAAGAGACCAACTCAACTCATAGTTCTGAAATCTTTCAGAGTCATGACAAAGAGGACATAGTGGTGATAGTACCTAACAGTGAATCTGAAGAAGAAAATTACTTTGCAAAAATGAAACCAAAGTGCTGTTTAAACAAAGTTAAACTACAGGAAAAACTTATGCTGACCCCGCAGGAAGCTTTTTTTCTACTTTACGGTTTGGGATGTTTACAAATAGTAAGCCTGGATAACACTTTATTAAATATTGAAAAATGTTGGGACCTTTTTACAACAGCGGATGAAAAATTTGTTACTGAATATATTGTGTATCATTACTATAGGTCTAAAGGCTATGTTGTCAAACCAGGAATAAAGTTTGGTGGAGATTATCGTAAGAACTTTTCCATTAACCATGCAATCAGTTCACTGTTTCGATAATAATGGTTTTTATCTTTTTAGTACTATATAAAGAGGGTCCTGGGATATCCCATGCAGACTTCATAGTTGTTATAAAATTTGAAGACAGGACGGATAATTGGATTGCTACACTTGGCCATGTTAGAATGGCAAATACAACAGTAAAGGTTTGTTTTCAATTGATTTTGGAGACTTCATCATGTAACTATCAGATATATTGTGGTCAAATGGCTGCCATTATGCTTAAAATAACACATTTTAAAAGCGAATTGCTGTGCTTTTATCATCATTAGCCTATTACATGTTACTTCTTTTGACTAAGTTTTGATACTGCAATTAGTCCTTTTTTTTTTCAGGAAATATTGATAGTGGAAGTTATCAAACCTAGTGCAAGTCTTGTGAAACTACCCCAGGACCTGAAACTTTTCAGCATTCGTGAACTATTGTTAAGCAGGAATTTACCCGTAACAATAAATGAAGATGACTAAATTGATTTTCAATTATATTTACACAAATATAATAACAATATATAAACAATTTTTTTAAATAGCAAGTTAAGCTCGCTTTATGGGTTTCCTAATCCCAGTTCTTCTGTATTCACTTCTCTGTGCTAAATACTCTTCAGTACACAGTTTCTTGAACTCTTCATTTTTGTACCAATCGCCTAAACAATCTTTAAGGGCTGAATTCTGATTCCTACACTTCACAACCATCAGAAGAGATGACTCCTTGCAGCAATTTTCAAAATCTGCTACTTCCTTGATACATTTCTCTTTCTTAGCCTTGTCTCTAATAAGCTTCGGTATCATTACGTCTTTTTCGACTCTTCTCAAGCTTCTGTCATCAGGATTGCCTAGAAATAATTTTTTTACATAACAAAAAATAATACGACGGGTACGACAAAACGATTTTTATCAAAGAATACGGTGTTGTACCTAAGCCATGAGGACCTTCAGAAAGTTTATTAGGTAGCACTGATTTTTCAGTCATCTTGATTTAAGGAATTTTATTCAGTTTTACATGTACTGCATCGATTTACTACAATTCCAAATTATCATTTCCTTCCCACATGAATAGCCTGTTCCTTCCTGATAAGTAATACCAACCACTGATAAAATCTGTCATCTGTCAGTGGAAACCACAGAGCACTTTTTTTTTTTTTGATTGTTGCAAGCGGCTTAGCCATTGTTGCCAGTGTCGAGTGTTGCGGAAATTAAACGTGGGAAGAGGGAGGTTGGCATAATGTGATGGAATATTTTTTTAGGATGGGCAATAAATAATTTTATGTAATAAAATTATAACAAATTGGAAATGTTGTGAAAGGAAATAAATTTACTAAGAGATGCTACATATGACCTATTAGACAAAGAAAGGATGGGAGACAGATTACAAGTGTAATCATTGAACTATAAATTTGCTTTAGGTAATGTAAGGTAGTGAAATGAAAGTTTGAATAATCTCACAAGCATTTAATGGAAACACTTTATTCCGAAGGACATCAGTATTTACACCTAAAATATTTCTGACCACCGGTATAGGGAAAAACAGTTCAGCACCCTAATTGCGTAACACATTTTCGTAAACGATTACGACTAATCTGTTTGATTTTGACGGTTCAAGAACATTCATTGCGTTCTATATATTGTTGAGCAGAATTTTTATCGAACTTAAGAAGCAATGGATTAGCAATCTGTTTCAAAACGATTTAGATTCCGATTGATTGTGTATTACGCAATGGGGAAGGCAACTGTCAAAATGGCGCTGTCGTAGCTAGTTCCCAATACAAGCTAAAAATACAAGGCGTGATGTGGTTTTATTTTATTTTAGCGAAAGTTGACTCGATGTTGTGTTCCTAGATACTCCGAAATTGGAGTTCGAATTTCTCGTAAGCCCCTAAAATTAGAAGATTGTGCTTTAAAGCTATTCGTACAGATTTTTTTGAGTTCGAATTTATGTCGTGAACATTTTGAAGAGAGTGATTACGAGGAAATATTCAAGGTTTAAAATTCTAACACTTTCCATGTCAAGTACTTGATTTAAAATACTGAAATCACCGAAAATAACGAAATAGTGAAATAAAATCAAACTCATGAATGAACATAAAATGAAATGAATGAACGAAATGTCAAAAATTTTGTAGGCCGTAGGGACCTAGCTATGGTCACGCCATCTACAATTAGCTTTGCCCGACCTTCCCCATTAGGGTGCAGATCCTAATGGTAAACTTGCCTCATTTCTGTTAAAGAATGCACAAGGGGCTGAGGTCTTTTATACTGATGCTTCGAAATATGAGGCAAATGAGTCAGCGTCAACTATATAGGTGCTGCATTTATTCGACATCACACAGGACACTTTAAATTGTTTAAATATTCTTCATTTCTCTCCACTTTTTCCGGCGAGTGTTTAGCCGTAAAACATTGTATTGAATACATAATTAATGAAGAAATTCAAAATTCAATTATTTTTAGTGACTGTCTGAGTAGTCTTCAATGTCTTCTCTCTAATCCATTTGACAGGGGCAACTTGTCCCCTATTATCATTTTGATCAAATCCTTACTAAAGAACTGCTACGAATTAGGCTTAACTGTCGCATTGGTTTGGATTCCAGGCCATTCTGGAATTCCGACGTTTGGCTCCAAGACTGGAGCGGGCTGGGGCTGCCTTGAGGCGGCTCTTGCCCAATCTAGGGGGTCCAAACGCCTCCTGCCGGAGGCTCTACGCGGGAGTCGTGCGGTCCATGGCCCTTTACGGGGCACCGGTGTGGGCGCGTTCTTTGAGGCGCCGACCGGCCCGCAGGTTGAACGCGTCCCAAAGGGTCATGGCCATCCGGCTGGTCCGGGGATACCGCACGGTCTCATGCGAGGCGGCGAGCCTCCTTGCCGGATTGCCGCCATGGGATCTGGAGGCAAAAGCCCTCGCGCACGTATGGGAGTGGCGCGAGGAGGCAAAACGCCGGGGTGTAACTCCGCTGCCGCGACAAATCACGGTACAGCGGACAGAGCTCCGGCGGGATCTCATGGCGACATGGAGGGTGCGATTGTCGCAACCCAGTGCTGGGCACGCCACAATAGCGGCGGTAAGTCCCCTCTTTGAGGAGTGGTTGGAGAGGCGCCACGGCGTCCTCACCTTCCGCCTGACACAGGTCCTCACCGGACACGGTTGTTTCGGGAGGTTCCTGTGTCGCATAAGGCGGGAGGAGACGCCCGGGTGTCACCATTGTGTGGATCGCCCGGAGGACACGGTGGAGCATACGGTGGAGGTATGCCCAGCTTGGGCGGAGCACCGCAGTGTCCTCAGGGAGGCGATTGGCGGCGGCGATCTCTCGCGTCCGGCCCTGGTCCAGGCCATGGTACGGAGCGAGAGGGAATGGAAAGCCGTCACCTCCTTCTGCGAAGCAGTAATGCTCGCAAAGGAGGAGGCGGAGCGCGTGAGGGAGAGAGCCTTGCGCCCTCACGCCCCTAGTCGCCGCAGGAGACGCCCTGGGCGTCGGGAATCGCAAGCAGATTCCCGGCCACCGTAGGCGCGGGCTTGCGGACGGCGAGCCATGGGTAGCTCGCCGTCCGGTAAGGACCAGGCCCGGGTCGACGGCGCGTTGTGTTCCACGCGCGCCTCAAAGAGATGTCAGCACAAAATGACGGGGTCCGATAGGGCCGACGCCTCAGGGTCGCGGGTTATTCCACAGAGAAAACCGTGGCCCTGGCACAGGCAACTGAAGGAACACGGTGGGTTTTAGTCAGTAAAAGTCTGACACGCCCTCCCGCTCCACCCAGAGCGGGAGCAGTCATTTGATGATTTCCCACCCAAAAAAAAAAAAAAAAGGCCATTCTGGAATAGAAGGCAATATGACAGTGGACCAGCTGGCAAAATTGGGTGCGAAGCAGGGTCTATGGATCCCGGATGTATACTGAGGGGATTCGTTGCAAACAATTCCATTAACGGCTCTGTACCCTAATTGCGTAATACACTTTCAATCGGAATCTGAATCGTTTTGAAACAGATTGCTAATCCATTGCTTCACAAGTTCGATAAAAAATTCTGCTCAACAATGTAAATAACACAATGAATGTTGATGAACTGTCAAAATCAAACAGATTAGTCGTAATCGTTGATGAAAATGTGTTACGCAATTAGGCTGCTGGTTATTAGTTGGTCTCAGGTTTGGGATTGTGAGAAAACAAAGGGTCAATTCTATAATTTCCTTCATCCCATCATTAATTTAAAACCGTGGTTCGGCAAGTTAAAACTTAATAACAAAATAACTTCCATTCTTGCTCCACTAAGATTTGGCCATTGCTCTTCAGCTGTGCATCTTAACAGAATAGGGTTTTTTGATTCCCCCTCTCTGTGACTGTGGTGTCGGAGAAATTGGTGATTCAGTCCATGTTCTTTTTAATTGCTCGAAATATAATTCCTTTCCATTATATGACTTCCTTATTATGTATAAAGCTCGCTGTAAGAACTGCTGAAGATTAAAAACAAGAATCTTTGCATTGTATAAACTCAATACTTTAGTCCTGTATAATTGCTGTATGCCATATTACATGCTTTAAAGCTACCATTTACAGGGTACGTCTTTCATTGACTTGAATGTGTCCTGGCGGCTGAGAGTATGTCATGCTCACTTTAATGTTTCGCTGATGGTGGCGCGTGTGTTGGATCATTTAGCTCCCTTTAAAATGGTTGAGTTGAATGGTGCTAATCCATGCGTCATGTTCGTGAACGGGCGCCGTCAGCTGAGACTGGTCATCTCTTAGCTGCCACGGCGTATTTTAATTAAATTTTATTTTTGAATTGTTTTCATATATAAATAACGGACGCTTTTAAAGTTCTGCATCATTCTCACATGCATCATTTCAACATGAATGATGTAAACAATCTATTGTAAACATAATTTGATTTAAAAGAGTGTCCGTGGAGTTTCTTGCCCGTTCTTCTCCATAAAGTACCTACTACGCTTTGGAATGGGCAACTAACTTCATTTTTCTGACCGACCGACCTTGACAATTCAAAAGTGCCTATAATTGGTTTATTTGAAATAAATGGTTTGAGTTTGCTTAGTAACTCGATACACAATTATACCTGGTGAACGTATTAGATGCCTTTCACATTTAAGATAACGTATTTATTTTGTTAACTACCGCCTTCTTGTTCAAATCATGTAACGGTCGGCTGGCGACGCATGACTGTGCGTTGGGTTATTTAAGCGATGAAACGGCCGAGCGCAGCTCGGTTGTTCCTGCGACGCCGAAGAGGAGTAGAAATATTGCTATTCGTTAAAGCAAGGTCAGGTCAGTTGATTTTATTTTTAATATATAAATACCCGATTGGGTTATTAATATTCTTACATTACTTAAAATAACCAGCCATTTAAAATACTTAAACCTAAGGAGTATTGTCATTTCTGGTGTTACTGATGTCCTTCGGAATAAAGTGTTTCCATTAAATGCTTGTGAGATTATTCAAACTTTCATTTCACTACCTTACATTACCTAAAGCTAATTTATAGTTCAGTGCTTACATTTCAGAAGTGGGATAGACGAGTAAAAGTCAACAACACTATGTACTCGTTTATCCTGCCCACACGTTGTTTATAGGTTGAAAAACCTTCTTTTTTTTTCTTCTTTTTCTGTCTACTGTTAAAATATATCTTATTGTCATCGAAATGGGTGTTGAATGATCTTTGTTGCATATTATTGTAAATTAGTCTGCGAGTAATGAATAATTTAAAGTTAGTAAAGCAACGACACTTTGTCAGTCAGTGACCTCATACAGTTTTTCAATGTAGGTATTGTTGTTAGCTGTTCCAATATTATCGTTTCAAATATTGTTATTCATTTGAGTGTAACCATGTAAATCAGTTGCAATGTGGAAGAACTTATTACACACTACGCAGCTTGGCCAGGGCTAACCTCTGGAAGCGTTACATCATTACACAGCTTTGCCAGGGCTACCCTCTGGAAGCGTTACATCATTACACAGCTTTGCCAGGGCCACTCTCTGGAAGCGTTACATCATTTCTTTACACAGCTTTGCCAGGGCTACCCTCTGGAAGCGTTACATCAAAACACAGCTTTGCCAGGGCTACCCTCTGGAAGCGTTACATCATTACACAGCTTTGCCAGGGCTACTCTCTGGAAGCGTTGCATCGTTTCATTACACAGCTTTGCCAGGGCTACCCTCTGGAAGCGTTTACATTATTACATCCTACTGATGTTGATATTGCAACGGTTTTCTATTTAAAGTAAACGTAATATTCGAATGCGTAATGTCACCAATGTTGATCGTTTTGATACTATCGACCTTACAAAGCATGAGAATGATGACGTTGTTAAGTTTCAGATTTTAACCACACGCATTAATCATCAGTGCTGCTACCAAGTCAAGTGTAAGGCTTGGGCACATTAATCATCAGTGCTGCTATCAAGTCAAGTGTAAGGCTTGGGCACATTTATCATCAGTGCTGCTATCTAGTCAAGTGTAAGGCTTGGGCACATTAATCATCAGTGCTGCTATCAAGTCAAGTGTAAGGCTTGGGCACATTCATCATCAGTGCTGCTATCTAGTCAAGTGTAAGGCTTGGGCACATTAATCATCAGTGCTGCTATCAAGTCAAGTGTAAGGCTTGGGCACATTAATCATCAGTGCTGCTATCAAGTCAAGCATACGGCTTGGGCACAAGTGCTGTTATCAAGTTTAAGTAAATTGGGCACGGTGCTGCTACCAAGCGGGCCTTCTATGATGTTCGTTATGGGACGCGACACCCAAAAGTGATTCCCATCTGATATTAGTTTGTAAAGATCTTTAATTTTAGGAATTACTGGATGAGTACTAGATTGAAACACCTTAATTAAGTAACGGTCACACTGATATTCACGTCTAAGATGTAGGGGAGGGTCAGCACATTCAACCTGTAACGCCATAACTGGAGTGCTCTTCATTGCACCTATATTAATGCGGAGACATTTAGATTGTAATCGATCTAATTTAAGCAGCCCCGTTTTACTGACTAACGGTAGCGAACACGTTCCAAAATCTAAAGTACTTTTAACCAAAGCATTATATACTATTCGTAACGTAGAAGGATGAGCCCCCCGCCAAACACCTGCAAGAGCACTGATCAAGTGTATACTTTTTTCACATTTACTAATAATATGTTTAATGTGCGAGGCACCATTGAATTTAGAATTGAGTTCACACCCGAGAAATGTTACTTCGTTAGAATTTGGAAGAGTAAAACCACAGACTTTTATAAAAACCGAAGGAATATTGCGAATGCAAGTTAAAGGGACAACGACACTTTTCTTCACCGACAGTTGTAGGCGATGATCATCGAGCCACTCTACCAGACTAGTCAAAGATTTTTCGTCATTATTAGCCGCTGTTTCAATTGATGAATGAGAGGAGTAGACTACAATATCATCAGCGTATTGTAGGATTAAGCATGGATATATAACTGCTTCTAAATCTTTTGTATAAATATCATACAATAATGGGCTTAAAACTGAGCCCTGGGGAACACCGTTCCACAAAACTCTCGAAGGACACGGACAACCAGCAACTCGAACTGTACCAGTCCGATCCGAATATAGATTAAACATAAAGTTGGAAAACTTTGAAGGAACTTGTAACGCTTCCAGTTTTAATTTTAAAATGACCAAATCCACGTTATCATAAGCCGCCGCTATATCAAAAAAAGCCGCTACCATTGATTTGTTCTGACTAAAGGATAACAAAACATCTGTAGTGAAACTCAAACTCAGACTCAAAGCATTTATTTCAAATAACCCCATTACAGGCACTTTTGAATTGTCAAGGTCGGTCGGTCAGAAAAATTAAGCTAGTTGCCCATTCCAAAGCGTAGTAGGTATCTATGGAGAAGAACGGGCAAGAAACTCCACGGACACTCTTTTAAATCAAATAATGTTTACAATAGATTGGTTACATCATTCATGTTCAAATTATGCATGTGAGAACGATGCAGAACGTTAAAAGTGTCCGTTATATATGAAAACAATTCAAAAATAAAATTTAATTAAAATACGCCGTGGCAGCTAAGAGATGACCAGTCTCAACTGACGGCGCCCGTTCACGAACATGACGCATGGATTAGCACCATTCAACTCAACCATTTTGAAGGGAGCTAAATGATCCAACACACGCGCCACCATCAGCCTAACATTAAAGTGAGCATGACATACTCTCAGCCGCCAGGACACATTCAAGTCAATGAAAGACGTACCCTGTAAATGGTAGCTTTAAAGCATGTACATAGTACTCACATAATATGGCATATAGCAATTATACAGTACAAAAAAATTGAGTTTATACAATGCAAAGATTCTTGTTTTTAATCTTCAGCAGCTCCAACAGTATTTTCAAATGCTAATCAATTAGTTAATGCGTCCTTGAGGAGCAGGATCAGCGATTAGCCAAGCATTTTTATCAGCAATCTAATCCCCTAACTTATAATATGCTCGGCTGCATAGTGTGCGTTTATACAAGATTTAAATTTGGTTTCATTTAGTTGATGTATGTGGGGAGGTGTTTTATTGTAACATCTTAAACAGTACCCCATGAAAGATGAGTCTACTTTAGCCAGCCTGAAACCTGGTTGAACTAATTGGTCCCTATTTCTAGTGATATAATTGTGTCTTTCACCTCTTTTACTAAAAAGATGTAGATTTTTCCTTACGTACATGATGTTTTCATAGATATATTGACCAAGATACCGTCATGATGTTAATATCTTTGAACAATTCCCTTAGAGAGTCGCGCCTACGGAGGCCATATATGGCTCTGATGGCCCTTTTCTGCAAAATGAAAATAGACTCGATGTCTGCAGCCCGTCCCCATAGTAAAATACCGTACGACATAATACTATGAAAGTAACTAAAATATGAAAGTAAACAAAATATTTAAATTGTCTGCTACTCCCTTTCCTCTGCTAAAACCAAACTGAGACTGGGGTAAAATATTATTGTGCTCAAAGTACCATTCAAGCCTCATTTTGACTAGGTGTTCCGCAAGTTTTGCAAACACGCTAGATAAATATACCGGTCTGTATGATGAAGGATCCTTATTAGGCTTTAAAATTGGGATAAGAATATGCTTTTTCCAAGAACTGGGAATAATCCCGGAGTCTATAATAGTGTTAATAATATCTCAAATAAATGCTAAAGTATCATATTTACAGTTACTAATAAAGGAATATGGAAGGGGATTTGATTTAAATTAGGAACAGAAGTAGGGGCAATTTTAGAAATAAATGGCGTAACCCAGTCGAGGGAGAAGGAAGATTGTGAACTGATCGCTTTGGAACATTTGAAACGTTTTACATTTTTCCAAATTAATGAAAGCGGGGAGTCGGGAGAAAGAGAAGAACAGAAAATATGCCATCCATCCCTCTAATTTCTTTTTCCGCAAAAGCCTTTTGGTCGCAGCTCTTGTATTTTTAAACTGCAAAAAAGAATGCATATCAAGGAAGGTTATCTTTACATAAATTCTCTGCCTTTTTCCACTTTTTTACAGCTTCAGTACAATCCTTATCCCATAGAGTATAGTAACTAAAATGAATTATCCCACCAAGGCGGCGCACAGTGGGTCGAAACTATGATTTTAGTGACTTAGGGCTCAACTTTGCTTTTTTACTTTTTTCCTCATGTGGATGGATAGAGCTCATTAACCTCAACAATAATTGTTCTGATGTATTTTTTCCTAAACTTTATACTTTGGGTAGAAAAATGTGTTTTGTTATTTTTTTGTATGGAGCGGATCAAATAACCTTAAATTCCTGCTAAGTAGCGTGTGATCCCGCGTTGAAACTTTATTTTTCATATACCTTGTCTAGTCTATTATCATTTGATGCTATTAACGTGTGCATAAAGTTGCAACTCTGCCAAATAAATGGATCGAAAAAAATGAAAAAATATATAGAATAAAAAGCTACATTTTTTACTTTCGTAAGTTCTTTTGAGTTAAATTTGATATGGAATAGTAAGTAAAAGCACGTAATAATACACATAGTTACTTAACAACTAACAACAATACATTTAAAAGGTCCCTAATTAGCTTAAATTTACTAATATATGTAGTATTAGTAAATTTAAAGCTAATCACACTAATCATAATACATTTAAAAGGTCCCTAATTAGCTTAAATTTACTAATATATGTAGTAGTAGTAAATTTAAGCTAATTAGGGATCTATGAATTTCAATTTCTTTGTTTTAATGACTTTAACATGTTTATGAAATGTTATTTTAAGTTAGATTTAATACTGAATAGTGAGTAAAGATAGGTACATAATAATACAAATTAGTAAAGGTAAACTAACATTACTACAACTAACACAAGCAAACTAAAAACTAACTATAAACAACATCAAACATTACTATTTCCTTTCAATTATGAGTTTGACATTTATAAACTAATAAAAAAAACAAGAAACTTACAAACTACCAAAAAATCTTATTCACTATCGCTATGACTATCTTGTAAATTATCTACATCAATAAAATCTATATCGGATTCTGTGGGAAAAATCAGCAGAAGCTCTTTGACTTTTGGAGAGAGAACCATTATATTTTGTTTCACCATTCGAGGTCTTAGACTTGTGATCTTTGGATCAGAAGACAAAAGAAGATTGTGTATAATATCCTCATTTGTCGCCGTTCTACTTACCTTTCTAGAATGACTCTCTCTATATTTCCGGAA
The DNA here is from genome assembly GCA_963555695.1 of Dasypolia templi. Classification (NCBI taxonomy): domain Eukaryota; kingdom Metazoa; phylum Arthropoda; class Insecta; order Lepidoptera; family Noctuidae; genus Dasypolia; species Dasypolia templi. The sequence goes on from OY743157.1 coordinate 10,755,575, forward strand.
ATCTTTATTACGAGCTTCCGCTGCCTCTTCCGACAGTTTACCTATAGGTATGGCACCAAAGTGCTTAATTATATCACTCCCATGTACTAACAATTTATGTATACTGGAAGGCATATAATACCAGGGATATAAGTGAACGTACAATTGTGCAGTATCTCTACAAAATTCGGAAAACTTAGAAAGATCCACGCTCTCTCCAGATGCAACCGTCTGAAGAATCACATGAAACCTTTCTATTAAATCTTTATCTATTCCTGTTATGCGAGCTGTTGTTTCTGCATCCCTAAAAAATCTTCTGGCAGTATTGCCATCATTGGTTGTGCCTACTCCTTGCTTGACTACGTCAATAAGTAAACCGCATTCTTTCTTAAACGCTTGCTGTATAGCGCTCTTTCTGAGTGACATTTTTTCTTTGTCATCGCCCCTGCAACTCCATTTTTTGAAGTCCAAACGATAAGCTGCAAACAAAAAGAAATATCACTTAAATAAAAATCTCACAAGTAACTATATAACGTGAAAAAAATTATGAACTAATAAAATTATATTTACCGATATGAAGTAAGCACTCCATGCTTCTTATCCAGGCATGTAAAGATGACATTCCATACACTTCCTCAACACTTCTTCGTTGTTCTCTTTTTGAGCAAGTGACTCTAAATTGTTCATCTCTGACGGTTTTGCTTTGCAGATATCACAGACAGCTGAAGATGTGTCTGACAAATATGACGATATTTTGCCGTCTATCATCGTCAAGTGCAATTGATGCTTAACTTCAACTTGATTGAACTTGATTGGCTGAAGTGTTTCTATTTCTTCGGTTATGCTAGCTTTTATAGTTACCACTGTTGACTGCGTTTCTTTGGTAAATTTGAACATTATCGGACGGCAATAGAAAGTTGATGAGGGTCGATCGTTTTCCCAAACAATTGTTCCATCACATTGTTGAAGCCTTATAGGAACTAGACTGGCCATGAAGATAGTTGAGTCATCAAACTCTGCTTCAGTCTTTTGTTTATAATTACTTTGACCTGAGGCTCCATCAAAACCCCATTTGCTTATTAGCAGTAACTCAGTTGGCGAATCCAAATCTAAAGTAATCACTTCTAAAAGCCTAGATACCGTCAAGTTGAGTAAAGCTTGCAGTTTAATAGCAGCTCCTTCTTCAGTTATAATTATGTCTTCTTTCCCTGGATAACATTTTGCCTTCGCTTGTTTTATTTTATAATAAGAAGGGTATAAATCAGACCTATTTTCACTTGCTGCTTCTCTTAGGCTTATATACTGCCACTTACTTAATTTAAGTGAAACTAATAAAGACAGTGCCTTATCGGGTGAATATGTACTACTTTTCGGTTTACTTGTACTTAAACACTCTTTAACTTTTTCTAGATCTTCGGGGTGATTTAGTAAATGGTTCATAATTTTTCCTACATCCTCATTTCCGGTGTTTCTTAAACTAGCAATTGTAGTAGCTTTAAGTTCATCCGGGGATAACGAAAGCGATTGGTTAATTTGATCAACGCGTCGTCGTTTTTGCCTGGAGCCCAATTCCTCGAAAGGTTTTCGAGGTGTAAATGTAGATGTCGAAGCTTCTGTAGTAGATGGTGGTAGATTTTCGACATCTTCAGTATTACAAATCTCGAGCCTTTCCTGTTCAGTGTTCACAGCTTCAGGTATCATTCCTTCGGGCCAGTTTATTGCACGTTCCAACCAATCACCATTTTTTCTTACAAACTGTGCTAACGTGCGACTACTTCGTTCCCATCTTGCACTTATATTTGAACAAAAGCGCGTACAGAATTTTTGGAGCTCAACACTGTTCTCTTCGGTCACGTTTATTTTATGTTGTAGGAATTGAAAGAATTTTTGACTATCCGACAGTGACTTGACCTGCTCTCTTAAAATCATAAATAAATCTAAATTGTTAACTAAATTATCCATTATAACGAAAAAGGGACGATCAGAATCACGAGATGTTAGTAGTAGTACGAATAAACGAACACTAGTTAGTATATAATAAATTATGGTCATTTTATACTTCCAGAATCCAGTGACAAACAATGTTTACTAATTTTTCTACTACCCTCATTAACTAATTATCCTAATTAATATTACAGTAATGACTAAAAGTGAAAAACATTGTTATTTTATAAGGTAAAAGGTTAAGCTAATTACAGTAATTAAACACACAAATAGAAATTAATTGATTTCATATCCACATTTTTAAATAAAGGTCCCTAATTAGCTTAAATTTACTAATATATGTAGTATTAGTAAATTTAAGCTAATTAGGGACCTTTTAAATGTATTGTTGTTAGTTGCTAAGTAATTATGTGTATTATTACGTGCTTTTACTTACTATTCCATATCAAATTTAACTTAAAATAACTTACGAAAGTAAAAAATGAAGCTTTTTATTCTATGTATTTTTTCATTTTTTTCGATCCATTTATTTGGCAGAGTTGCAACTTTATGCATTTGTTTATAGCATCAAATGATAATAGACCAGACAAGGTATATGAAAAATAAAGTTTCAACGCGGGATCACACGCTACTTAGCAGGAATTTAAGTTTATTTGAGCCGCTCCATACAAAAAAATAACAAAACACATTTTTCTACCCAAAGTATAAAGTTTAGGAAATAATACATCAGAACAATTATTATTGAGGTTAATGAGCTCTACCCATCCGCATAAAAAAAAAAGTGAAAAAGCAAAGTTGAGCCCTAAGTCACTAAAATCATAGTTTCGACCCAGTGGGTCGAAACTATGATTTTAGTGACTTAGGGCACAAGGGTAAAATCCCTTCGCCGCACAGTGGTGCGGCGAAGGGATTTTACCCTTGGAAAGACATGTAATGGGAAAAAAATCATCTGCTAGTGACAACATTGTTGATCTCCCTAGAGTAAATAAAGGCCGCTTTCCGAATTGAGCTGTAATCGATTTGAGCGCGCTTACGTCCGTACCGAATTAGCGTGAGCGCGATAACGATGTCATGTGAATCGTCATAGATGACGTCATGACATGCGCCATCTTGCGATAACGCCGACCATGCCCTTCTTTAGAAATATCACTGTGAGCGAAATGTTGACAGTTCTCAGCTGTCATAATCGTGATATCTAATTCGGTACGCAAATTATCGATGTGAGCGCTGTCAGCGATTATAGTCTAACTCGGAATGCGGCCTTGTTGTTGATGTCAACAAATGATAACATTGTTCAACATTTTCTCGAGAAACCTGCGGAAACTCCATAACTCTTTCATCTAACCCGGAACTATACGATTCCCAGTCACAATTATTAAGTTTGTATTTTAATAAGGGAGGCAGTGGTGGAATTCGGCAATTCGACGTGGCTTTTGAGAGGAGAATTTGATAGTGGTCGCTGCTATGTGAAGTATTCAAACGTTTCCACGTAAAACTGGGGAACAAAGATGAAGAACATAATGAAATATCGACATAACTCGGAGACTGGCCCGGAACAAAAGATCGTGTAGGAGACCCATCATTAAGCACACTTAAGGCCAAATCATCAATAAGTTCTGCTATGCAAACTCCAACACCATCGTCATTAAGAGCACCCCAAAGACTATGATGAGCATTTAAATCTCATTATACTATAACCGGAGACGGAACTAATTGAATAATGCGCTTCAAAACCGATATATCAGATGGATCCTTACGAGCTATATATATAGACACATAAGTTATGCCACCCATACGAATGGCAACTGGATTCAATATATTGTTGGAAAATGATGGCAGTTGGATGGATGAGAAAATACAATTTTTCCTAACTAGAAAAGCAGAGCCACCCCAACCATCAGCTCTGTCATCTCTAATTATGTTAAAACCTGAAATATGAAACCTAGAACTTGGTTTCAACCAGGTTGCGGATATAGCTAACAGAGAAAGGTTAATTTTGTTTGTTAGAAAAATAATTTCAGATGATTTAGAAGGTAAAGTTTCCAAGTTCCACTGAAGAACTTGTTCCATGTTTTAAATGATTGTAAATAGAAAGAGTAATATTGTTAATTAATTTTACTGCAACATGGTCTGGTAAACAAGAATTTGAAATAATACTCATTAATGTGGCTTATAAATTATTGATGTCTTCATTATCTGTATTTTTAACATACTCAGCACTATTTAGAAGAGCACCACCATTAATTGAAGACGGAACATTGTATCCGTTAATTAAATTATTATGAGCAACTTTATCATAACCTTTTTGTAAAGGTTTGTTTGGTTTTATTATTCTTGTTATTGTTTATGTATATGAAAAAGACTTTAAAGGACTAACACCAGGAGGTTTAGTTTCTGAAATGGCTTCAGTGAAAACCACCTCTGAGAATAATCTTTTGCTTGGTTGAAATAATTATGACTCTTCTATGTATGAAACATTGTTAAGAGACATGTGTCTCTTAATCTTTGTTTGTCTCTCATATTCCGGACAGACTTTATTTGTGCACATATGAGCACCTGAACAATTTAAACAATTAAAGTCCTCAATAGTGCAGTTAACGTCATCATGGTTATCACCACATTTGAAACAATGTGGTTGGCAAATCTACAACAATGAAAACATTGAATAGTAGGAAAGAAATATTGATCTACTGATATAGAGGTAAAAAAAGAATAACCATGTGATGGAAGTTTCTGACCGTCAAATGTAAGAACAACCGTCTAAGTTGGGACCCAAACAGAACCTTCAGAAGATGCAACTTTACGACTCATTCTTCTTGATTTAAGAATAGCTCCAAAATCTGAGGGAACTTGAATATTTTCCACAATTTCTTCATGACTCCACTCTACTGGAATACCCCTAACAATACCCAGTTTGTTGTTATTAAAATGTAGGGATGTAAGCTCTGTAATCATGTTGTGTTATGAGCTCATTTGACAAGAACAAATTTGCTGCCTCTGCTACTTGAAAATAAATGGCCAATCTATTGCGACCCATCCGTTTAATACCGTCATTCAAAATATTTCTGAAATTATTCCTAAACAAAAAATGGCCGAACTTAATAGGATGTAGTGGTTCCACTGCGGTGATCTGCCGCAACACCAACACACTCCACTTTTCAGTTTAAAAATTACGGCTATGGATAGAGTCTGACATTTGCTGCTCTGAATCTAAATTGGTATTGGAAACAATGGGTTGACCTGAATGAATAGTATTCTGCATGAGGATCGACTTTTGTTTTGAAATATTTGGTAGATGTTTGGAAGTGTGCTTGAAAATTGGTGTACCTAGAATGTTTTTCGCTTTTGGTCCTTTACTACTAGTTGTAGATGAAGGAGAATTGATTTTCTTCAAGTAAACCGAGGCTTAATAAACTTATCCGCTTATATCAAAGTTATTATGGGATTTTTGTCGGGAGGCTCAACATCCATATTAAAATTTACATTTAACAGTAAAAAACAGAAAAAAACTTACCGCTATATACACCTACTATACAATTAAACACTAATCTAAGATATATAACAAATTACTACACTAAATAACAAAAAACATAAATTAAAATATTTTAAACAAATTATTTTAGACCGCCCTTTTCAAAAGCCCGCCAAAAAGTCCAGAGTACTTTTATTAAATATGTGGAAACAGGCCGATTACCATGGAATTAGTATGTGCGCGATTCCCTTTGTGACATTTGCTTGTGTACTCGATTTTCATGACCACAGACTACATGGAGATACTACAACATCATCACTATCATCAGTCTGACTTTGAGAAATGATTTCAGTCAGTGCTGCCAACAACCAGCACTATTAAATTCCTACAGAGCCATTCGATTGATAATGTACTCGCAAATGGGGAAGCAAACTGAAATGTTTTCCAACTCAAATAGGTTGAAATAACTATGGAAATAATTTATTTCCTGAAGACTTGCGATTTAAAAAAACTACGGGACATTTTACAACTTTCTACAGTTCGCGGACATGTAACTTATCAGCTTCATGCTGCTGAGTTTATCACGAACTCTATATTACTTTGAAATAATTCGATTTTGGGTTAAGTTTCTACTTCGTAGCTCATGAACATCGAATATGAAATGAAATTACGGCCGCACGTCAGCGGTAAAACCTTCGCTTGTGTGTTGGCTTACTAGCACTTCTAGCAGCGAATTCATGCTTTCCCGTTGTTCGATCCACGTTTGCACTGTAACATAACTTGTTAATCCGAGACTTTTTTGCCGATTCTTATCGCTTGACATGTTTTTATAAACCAATGGTGGGTAAAAATTGAACATTGGTGATAGGTGGCAGCACTGCTGTTAGTCCAGAAACTGTAATTGTTTTGTATGTGATCACAAATTGAACGAAAACAAGATACATATGTGTGTGCGACTTGGAGCACTGTTAAAGGAGAAGCGTCTACCGCTGTTAAAAAGGCAGCATAAGTGGAAAGGTAAATAAAATTTGATAATTTTGATGTTCTTTTTAAAGTTAACAAATGTTGTGTACTTTCAGTTCTAAAGTTAACAAGCTATATACATTTAAGTTATTTTTGTTGAATAATTCCAGCACTGATCTATTATGATAATTTAAACACACACTCTTGATATAATTTACATATGATTACACCACAAGTGCGTATAGGTAATGAAAACTGGCTTAGGGCTGATTTCACCAATGAAATTGAACTCGATCAGTACATAAACTACGTTTAAGAGCTTGAAACCGTTTTAGATGTGATGAACGCGTTCAGTTTCATCGGTGAAATCAGCACTGAGTTATCTGGGGAGCATCATCTGTTTATGAGTTACTCCCATAAAAGTCTTCTGGTTTGAAGAGGTACATAGCCTCGAAGTAATATTAGGATTCCATTTTCTTTCCGAAGAGCTTTCTTCCACAGCTTTCGTCTTCTCTAACAGTAGCGAAATCTGAAGTGAGCAATCTCAGTTTTTATCCCCATTTCATAACAAAATGTTTATATAATTCTTGCAACATGTTGGCCAGACTACATGTTTCGACATGGGTGGCGGACAGTTGAAATGTCTTAGGTCTGATTTCACCAATGAAATTGAGTGTTACTGAACCCGTTCAGCGCATCTAAAACGCGTTCAAGAGCTGTCAGTGTCAGTATTCCATAGAAAATATTGCTCTTAAACGTAGTTTGTGCTGATCGCTTTCAGTTTCATTGGTGAAATCCACCCTTAGTGCAGAGGTGGATTTACCAGCAGGCTGAGTAGGCTAGAGCCTAGGGCGGCCGATTTTAGGGGCGGCAAATTTGGGGCCAAAAATGTCCCTACATAAATAAATAAGATTCATACTCATAATTATACCTAAATGTTATGAGGTCTACACAAATAATTCAACCACTTACCACTAATATACATTTTTGAAAAAGATAAATGATGCTCCTGTTGGATTGGCACATTATCTTGCTCTCTTTATGGAATTAGGAATAAAAATGAAAAAAAACGTATGTACCTATATTTATTGGAAAAGGTATTTAGGTACTCGCTTTTCGGTAAGGCTTTTCGTACTCGCTGTTGCATTTTATGATTAAGATTAACTTTCTGTATAAGTCGACCACGTAACTCCAATTTCTGTATGAACGGTCAGCATACAATCTAACTTACCCGCAGCGGGGTGCTGAAATTTACGAGTTCGCTTCGCCCGCTCTTGCAGTATAGATCGTCTTAATGACAATCTACACTGCAAGAGAGTAAGTTTGCGTGTTAAGCTTTGCTGCAAAATTCTAAAGAAAAGCTATCCTATCCAAAGCGGGTGGTTAAATTTTTGAGTTCCCTTAGAGCAGCCTAGGTTCTGTTTTCTTAGCCTTTGTAAGGAGACGTAAAAGTAAGTAGTAGTAACTTCCTGTTTCTGTATGAAAAGCCAAAATAGAATTTGTCAATTTGCAAAATGCACTTTTCGAGCTCGCTGCACTCGCTCTTGCATCTTGACTTCTTTGTAAGAGCTACAGCTAAACGGAATCCGTGAACGGCGATAAGTGAAGGTGAAGAAGTACCTACCTGAGAATAGATCTGCCGAATTCAATACATTTAAAACAACCAATAAAAAAAGCTTTTCACACCTGCATGATTTCCAAAAAAACTTCGCCCCCTTGTGTATCTAAGGAGCCAAGGGGTACATATTCTCTCTATACTACTTTACTCTTTGGTACATATTTAGATTTCGCTCCATTGGAACCGTAACTGGATCGTGTATACCAAAGAGTACGAGCGGTGGGAGGTGTATTCACGCCCGCCATCGTTGGCCGCTTTTGACTTTGTTTACGTCCCTCATCCTGTACAACCATGGGCCAATGATTGAAAACAAAGACATGATTATTTTATCTTCCGTTTAAGGCTTCTGGCTGTTTGTATGACAGTAAAGTACAGTAATTCCATGATTGTATTGTAAAAAAAAAAAATTGAATTGTTGTTCGTGCTCAAATAAACAGACAAAAGTGAAACGATTGGCAATGTTGAGATCAATGACATTAAAATAAGTACACTTTCATGAGGTTGCAATTTCGACGTGGGCTGTCATTGTCGTTTCCATTCCATAGATTGAAATCATTCGTTCCTTGTTTCAAACCTTGTTCATTTTGGATTCTGGCCGGAGATTTTCGGAAATTGTGTAAATGATTGTGATTTCTCTGTGTAAGTAACTTGCTCTATGTAAATGCAATAATTTATATCGAATAAATCTGAATAAATCACTGATGCTGTTCACAGATAGTTGTTGTACTTGTTGTTAGCATGGTAATGGTATCATGTTAAGATGCTAACTTGATGAGTTTGCTTTTAGAGTGTAGAAGGAAAGTGTAAAATGGATCGTCTTCTACGTCTTGGAGGAGGTATGGCTGGCTTGTCGCAAGCGCCGCCGCCAACCGACGCACCTGCTGTTGATACCGCCGAACAAGTGTACATCTCGTCTCTGGCACTGCTGAAGATGCTAAAACATGGTCGTGCTGGCGTACCCATGGAAGTTATGGGGCTCATGTTAGGTTAGTAATTATAAAAAAATAACATAAAAAAATAAATAATCCAAAAATGCTGTATCATGTTGGCTGTTTTGATTATTGTTTCAGTAAAACTGCCCATTGTTTCTACACTTGGGTCGAGCTAGATATTGAGGCTATTCTTTTGAAATAAGCACATTAATTTACAAAATTGTGGTAATTTCCAGGAGAATTTGTGGATGACTACACTGTTCGTGTGATTGATGTGTTTGCCATGCCCCAGACTGGTACTGGCGTGTCAGTAGAAGCTGTGGACCCTGTCTTCCAGGCAAAAATGTTGGACATGTTAAAGCAGACTGGCAGGCCTGAGATGGTGGTTGGATGGTTAGTATAGAGTTTCCTTTAACAAGTCGAGTTTCCTGAACAGTGGTGATGAAATAATTTACACAAAGTAAAGCGCCTACCTACTAGTATAAAAGTAGTGTTTCTGTCTGAGATTGTGTCTTGTGTTGTCTATACTTATTTATTATAATTAACTTTCAGGTATCACTCTCATCCTGGCTTTGGTTGTTGGTTATCAGGTGTTGACATAAACACTCAGCAATCATTTGAAGCTCTGTCGGAGAGGGCCGTTGCTGTGGTGGTGGACCCCATCCAGTCAGTGAAGGGCAAGGTAGTGATTGATGCATTCCGTCTCATTAACCCTAACATGATGGTGCTCGGTCAGGAGCCAAGGCAAACCACATCAAATTTGGGCCACCTTCAAAAACCATCTGTACAGGCCCTTATCCATGGACTCAACCGTCACTACTACTCCATCAGCATAAACTACAGGAAGAATGAACTGGAGCAGAAAATGCTGCTGAATCTGCACAAAAAGTCCTGGATGGATGGACTCACCTTATCAGATTACAAGGAACACTGTTCAATCAATGAAACCACAGTTACAGATATGTTGGACTTAGCTAAAAATTACAATAAGGCTTTAGAAGATGAAGAGAAAATGACCCCAGAACAGCTAGCCATTAAGAATGTAGGTAAACAGGATCCCAAGAGGCATTTAGAGGAGAAAGTTGATGTCCTGATGTCCAACAACATAGTGCAGGGTCTAGGAGCGATGCTCGACACCATGGTGTTCAAATGATCGCCATGTGAGACTTTTGTACTATTACATATTGTAAAGTGGTAATAAATGAAGCCAGTCTCAGTTTTATCTATTGAATGTATGATACTTATAATTTACTTATGTACTAGAACTAAAATAAAACACTTTTTCATATATATTTCTTATTATTATTTAGTAGAAGAGTTGCTGAGGCGCAATTTGTTTACGTATGTTGATAAGTTTTCTCTCAACTGTGGGGTAGTCACTTAAATGGGTAAAGTCAATGTCAAACATGGGCCTTAATTTCTTTTGGGAGGTTACAATATTCCGAATAATTCTACGCACATTGATAAATGCTTCTTCAGGATCATCCATGGTGACCTGCCGTTAAGAAAACTAAATTATAGTAATCTGAGACCTCTCATGTGTAATAACAAAATGAAATTGAATAATGGGTGACTTACCGTGTCCCAGAATAATCCAGAGCATTGACGATGTATGCGTTCATAGGTATCTCTTTGGCCAATTGTAGGAGGGTTACATGTATAATGCTTAAACAAATAGGAAGTTGGTATAATACTTTTTCTACACAAAATTCATACAGGTTGTCTTGTGGTCGTAGCTGCATCAGCGTGCGTCTAGCCATAACTGTGCATGCTTTTAGTGATTAGGGGGAGGAAAGGGTGACCACCCCTCTTTATGGAAGTACGAAAAAGTCCGATGGTGTTAACGAGCTCTCTTTTAAACATGGACTTAATTACCATGTTTATCAAAACGCGTGTGTCAGTTCGGCTACCAAATGTTGAAAGTTCGAATGGCCTCAGCATCCTATACATATAAATGTATGACTATTACCGTAGTATCTAGCGGAGGAATAAAATCATCCTCAACTTTCATATAACCATGTGCGTAGTTGACTTCCGCTGTAAATAGATTAAATACATTAAACATGATTTTCTAAACTAATACAGCACACTTGGAGCCTGAAGAAATTAAATGATTGTATGGTTTGTATGATCATCGGTCGATGCTTAACCGGACGACAGAGTCGTGTCTGAACCCCCAGAGGTAAACTGACTTAGTCAGTTTGTCAACCGGAGTAGCTATAGATACCTAGGTACCTATTATCATCACGTTGGTTGTTTAACGAAACTCATGTATTAATTGGTTAGGTAGGGACTAGTAATAATTTAATTTTACTCTGGATCGCATTGGTGTCGCTATCCAAGTATCCAGCTTCCGAGAGGAAGGTGAGCCAGAGATCTGACTCGTTCATGGAGACGTGCGAGCCCTGCCGCGTCTGCCAGCCCGCTAACGGCCATGCCACCTTCGTGCTGATTGAACGGAGCATAGGCCCCGGCTGGGCTGTTGGAAGGGGTGAAGTATGCGTTTATTAGGGTAAACGAAAGCGGTGAGCCATGATCATTTGACCATTGCACATTGCGTTAGGCACCTCTGCCCAACCTTCTTCGGGCTAACGGGTTGGGCAGAGATGTATACCACAATCAGATTTTATAAGGTGCATTTTACTACCACATGGTTAGAATGTATTATGCGTTTTAGTTCTGATAGTTATGATATGATATTTCTGATCATGGATATTTGCACGTAACGTCAGCTACTTTTTGCCCTTCTTTACAATCATCTAGTTCAGATGCATAAAAAAAAACTAGTTCTAACGCGAAAATTGTTCACATAAATGTAGACCTATGACATTTAATAATTGAAAAGATCTTAAAAAGCTCCATGTCAATTATATATAAGTTATAGTCCGGTTAAGTAGTCACGACCTCTCAAGGTCAACTACGAGATGCCATTATTAAAAAAAAATATATATATATATAAGTAAAGTCTATATAAGCGTTCCAATATAATACTCACAATCTTTTTGATCGTTTGCAGGATCGACCATCATTCCCGACGTCGTGCCTTGATACCCTTCGCCGCGATCGTCTTGACAGGTGAAAGTAACAGACTTGGAGTTGACTTGTTGAGGTGCAAATCCTAAGGGTATAGCGATTCAGAGTAAAGAATCTACACTTAACTATCATAATATTATCTGTATGTGGGTTGGTACGCGCAAACCTATGTTTATTGAGCAAAAAAGCTTTCATGAGGACGACTTGGTATGTAGGTCCTGTAGCAAGATGGAATCGCATTGTGCTACATACCTTACAATAAGTACTTAATTAGAAGGTTACACAATTTGTCCATATGTACCTATATTTACTAGCTTCTGCCTGCGACTTCGTTCGCGTAAAATTTTTAGTACCCACCGCGTCGCGTCGCATCGCCCGCCCGCGCTTTTAAGCACTTCGTTTCGTCACTCAGCATTCTTTCTGACTTCTTTTCTGTAATCTCGGCTCCTATGAGTCTTAGCGTCATGTTAAATAGCCTTCCTCAATAATTGGGCTATCAAATGCAAAAATATTTCTGAAGTTCCAAAGATTAAGCGCGAACAAACAAACAAACTTTTCAGCTTTACTAATAAAGTAATAATGAAGAGCTCGTTTAGATTAGTTTAAAAGTCAACTAACTATTTACACTAGATAAGTACTAATTAAATGAAACAGACTCTTCAGCTTTACTTTATTAGTATAGATTAGTAGATTAATCAACTAACTATATTTTACACTAATAATAATTTGAATTAATGACTTTTGTTTATTTTTATTTTTTTCATTGAAGATTAATCAACTAACTATTTACACTAGATACCAATTAACTGAAACAAAAATCTTCAGCTTTACTTTATTAATATAGATTAGTATATTAATTTACTATTTACACTAGATACTAATTAAATGACTAACTGTACAGGGTCAAATTAAATTAGCTAGCGAAACTCCGCAGACGTGATGGGTAGGTATCAAAATCTAGGTAAACACGACAAAATAAAATGTTAGTTTTTTATAAGTTTTTTTTTTAGGGCAATAACCGCTGGTAGTGTTGTTGCTTGAGGTATAACGAGTTGAGATTTTTTTTACTTTTTGTTTTATTTTATTTTATATGTGTTTATTAGATATTGATACCCATTCACGTATGTAAAAGAAATTTACACAAAGAAAACATATATTTTTATACTGATAATTCAAGTGACTTCACTATCAGCTGTGGATAAGCTCAAAAATAACTCATCAAAGGATTTTTTTTTTATTTGATCATGTTTCGATAGTTTTGCTGGCTAGTTCTAGTTAGTAGGTAGTTGACCTTGTATAGAAACAAAAGGACGCTTAGACGTCGAAGTACTCGTCCACATCGTTGTCAAATGGAATCGTACCCAGAACACTGGCAGCAATGCTCTACTCTTCGGTAACTCTTCGGCCAAAGAACTAGTTAGTCCTCTGGTCATGTAAAGCGTCGACCAGTCGGCAAGACATTTCCTTAAAAAGGCGACGCGCTCTCGGACTCCTTGATCCGAGCGTTTCGACTCCAAAAGGATCAAAACTGTAGTTACAGGTAGCAGCCGCAGCAGCAGCGCCGGTACAGCCCGCCATGCTTGGATCTTTAGATAGGGTGTCCGCACAGGTTGCGTCCCACACCAGAGGTCTACCCTCCTTTGTAGACAACAACGGCATGTGCTCTGGTCTCGTCCGCTCGTCACGTACCAACCCATTTGGTTCTAATACCGCTGGTACGCCGTCGGTGACAAGGGTTCGGCAGGTGTCGTTAATGCTGAGGTGCCGTGCTATCCAACTTGCGCTCCTGCAGCAGGACAGGCTATGGTACCCGAGACTGTCGACAGCTTGACCGCAATGACACCGATGCGGAGCAACACAAGGTGCATCCAAGAGACACGTAGCGATCCGAAATGTAGACTCCATCATAGTGTCTATGGTGAATGAAGGGAGCGCCCGAAACCACAAGCCTCTGCACATTCCCCGACAGCCAGCCTACGCCGACGGGCACGCTCAATAGTCTAATACTATTGAGTGTGCCCGTCGGCGTAGGTCGGTCGGGTAGTGTCATGTTTACCAGGGTATTCCGTATAATACTGCGTGTCTGGGAGGACGGGTTTTCGGGCACATCCGTATTGAGACAAGGATTTTCCAAGCGTTCAACGCATCGGTCAAACACGTTACACGGTACCTCAAAATCGGCCAGTGAGGAAGATAAAATGTTTCTGGTTAATTTATTGTTGTTTTTAAACAATTCTAAGTAATGAGTATTGTCGTGGAAATACCAATGAAAAAAGTAAAATTGATACTTACGAGAATTATTAGAATGCTTATCAGCATATTTTGAACGCGAGTACCGATTGTACCTGTAAAATAAAGGTAAACGTCATCATCATTTAGTAAGCTTTTATCAGGGTTTTTAAATCACCTTCTGCTCTAAAAAGGGGATATAAGGATTTTCAATATTTCAAAAGTATGAGTTCCAAAATTAAAATAACATAACATCACGCCGGTATTGCTCGAAGAGTTAGGCAGAGGTGTACCTTTACAGTACACCCATATTTATTTATATATTTAGGAGCACCAACAAAAGATATACACAATACATTACACAAAGAAAAGATGAAAATGTGGTATTATATAGGTGTAGTCCTTCACTTATAGTAGACCACAGCAGGCACAATAAAGTAATCAACTAAGCAATTTGCTAGAGTACTAATAATAAAAATGCTTATTTATTTTTTTAAAGTTAAAAAGTTTTAAATGGACTGTATAAAAGAAAAGAAAATACAACATTAAAAGATTCTTAAATTAAATTAACTCCGTTAAACAAGCCTTGTATTTAGACAGAGACTCGCAGATGTCTAGATTCGAGGTTTTAGCCAACACATTATATTGCCTACAAATTCTTGGCACAGCGGCGAAATTACCGAGGTTAGTTTTCGAGCCAGGGATGTAAAATAAGTTGTATGTGTTATGCCTGGGAATCTGAAATGGAATCTTTATCTCTAATGAGCTTAAAAGTTCACTGCAATCTATCGTTCCACTCAATATCTTGTGTACGATGATGCAGTCCAGCTTCTTCCTACGACTTGCTAGTGTATCCATATGATAGTGTGTCAACCTGTCAGTGTAGCTTAGCTAGTGAGTTGTTTAGCCAAGTGATCTCCGTAGCACAGGTGGAAAAAAAACGCTTTTGGACACTCTCTAATCGCTTGGAGTAAACCTCGTAGTGCGGATTCCATACCACGGAACTATATTCTAAGATTGGACGGACTAGAGTGTGGAAAAGCTTAATTTTTGTAGCGGGTCTTTTAAATTTCTTACTATTTCACAAAACAAACCTTGAAATATCTAGAGACAATATTCAGGATGTGCACATCGAACTTTAGCGCATGAAACAGTTGAACTCCCAGGTCGCGAATTTTGCTCAGTTTCTGTACCTCAACTCCCTCTATGTAATATTTCGCCAGTTCCCCATGTTTAAGTCCCAAGTAATAGAGGGTGAACCTTTATTGCGATCAACCGGGCACAAATCCAGACCCCGGGTTGCTACTGAGAATTGACTACTTTAGGAAGTTATTAATACCTATGCAGTTTAGGAAATCATACTTTTTTGTTTTATCATATATTAGTTATTCGATAACCATGACGTCTGTGAAGTTTAACTTTGACGTTGTGTCATCCGCCTTTAGCAAGCGGGGTGCAATGCTTTACTTTAACTGTATGAACAGAGACCTTTGCCCTGTTATAGGACAATAATAATAGGATGTTATTATATCTTGTTCATGCTGACGCGAGTTAAAGAGAACCAGGTATTACAATTCTTAAAACAACATTACTCTCTTCTACCTTAATTTTTGATTTCGCTAATATTAATCACTTCTCAACCCTCTTTTGTTTTAAAAGCCACCCTGTATTTTTTAACACCTTAATCATAAAGACCAACTTCATCTCACTTGACAAGTATTCAAAATCTGGAATCTATCTTTTATCTATTTATATATATACGTAGGTACATATAGTAAGCAAAATAAAAAGGGTAGGGTGTAGGTAAAATATAAAAGGAGAAACTGACTGACTGATTGACTTCCGCCCGATCATGACCTATGCCAGTGCAGTCTTCGCACACGCCAAGCCCGTTCGCTTCAACAGAATGCAGACCCTCCAGAACAAGTTCCTCCGTAGGATAACAGGCTCCCCCTGGTACGTTCGCAACGAAATCCTCCACGTAGACCTCAGGATTCCCACTATCCGTCAGTTCATGAAACGCATTTCAAAGCGTTTCTTCGAGACCGCCGCGAATCACCGCAACCCTCTGGTTGTGAAAGCCGCTAGTTATATTCCCTCCTCCATTAGTCAAGTCCGCCGTCCCAAGCATGTCCTCACCGATCCCGATGACCACATAACTCTCATTCAGGAGAGCAATAGGGCCACCAGTACAGTGCACAAACACAGACCGACATTCCGACCTCGCCGCCGAGGTTCCTCGCGAAGATCCCGACGTAATTGTCCCCCCCGACCCTTGCTCGACGAAGTGCCAGCCCGCGCCGTAGCTGAGCCTGTAGCTTTAAATTCCCCGATTAATAATAATCAACAAAACTTGATCCAGCCTGTCCCATCTTGCTGTCCTCCCGTCAGCGACGCCCTAAGCCGAGGTCCGTACCCCACAGGGGGTGCCCTTAGCGAGCGTTCGCTTAATAATATAAGTAGTTTTACGCCCCTGGCTGGAGGCTTTGAGTCCGCTTAAGGCAGCCACAGGATAGTCCGGTTAAGTAGTCACGACCTCTCAAGGTCAACTACGAGATGCCATACAAAAAAAAAAAAAAACTGATTGACTGACATATCAACGCACAGCCGAAACTGTGTGTGCTTCACGATTGCTCCGACAAGTTATCCAACCAGAAAAAAACTACGCCAAAAATTTTTCGAAATTTGTCAAAATCGAATGGTACTAGCAAAAATTTGTCTAAATAGAAATAAAGAAGTCATTTGAAGACTGAATTTGTTAAAAAATTTGGGAAAAATAATTATAAGGTCTAGATCAATATTCACATTGGAAGTTGAGTTTATAAATTTGAAACTTGGCACGTATACATATCTAAGTAAATTATGAAGAACGGAATTTTTATTTTTTCTAATCTACCTCATATAGGGAGAATGGGGGTGTTAAAGTTTGTATGGAAGAATTTTAACTCACGGTCCGAATAACTCGAAACTCAGTATTTAAAGAATAACGTGTATCAGTTTTTCGAAATCTTCCCTTATCGGAGTTACAAACGGGAGTCAAATTTACAGGATTTTACTGCGTGGCTTGATTTACTTTTGAATAATCTTTGAGTCATCTTATGGAAACAGAGCAAACGATTTTCTAAAGATCCACCCTTGTGGGATGAAAAGAGGGAATACAGTTTATGTGACCAAACTTTTTTATTTGGTTAAATAACTCTAAACATGACCCGAATACTTATACTTATGTATAAATAAACAATACAATATAATATAAAGAAGGTGGAAGGGGTGGTGCAATTTTTAGGGGAAAGTCCGAAATCCACGCTGACGAAGTCGCGGCCGAAGTGCTAGTTCACGCATATTTTTTTCCTTGAATGATCCAAACGCTTTTACAGATCCAAACTCTATCGCAGTAGATAAATAATCACTGAACATTGAAGCGCAGCAAGCAAGCAAACCGCAAGAGAATCCTAAAACCATGGATTACTCAATGCATAGTGCATTACAGTAGTCCTGGAGTAAGTAGTTCTGAAGAACAGATACATTTTGCACAAAATATACAAACAGTCTTCTAATGAGCCAAGTCAAGTCAAAAAACCTACCTACACAAGATACAGTCATTTTTGCTATAAGTTTCTAAGAAAGTTAACAAGACATTTTGATTCAAATGAAATTGCCAAAGCTGGTCGTAACAATGTTATGGGATACAGAGAAGCGAGTTACAAATACAACAAAATTTACTTTTCTCCTCGGAAACCCCTTCTCAATCTTTTAACGATGGTAATTCATTTTTGAACCGTATTCAGAACGTACAGGATAGCTGCTCTCCTCATTCCCAGTTTAATACCTCCAATAGTTTCGAGTTCTTTAGTACTCTCGGAAACAAATCCTGATGAGGTATCTTCTATTATTAGATGTCATTTCTACAACCCGTACTTTGCCATATCTTCAACCTACGTCTTGTCTCTGGTAAGTTTCAAACTTCTTTCAAAAAGGCCTTCTTTAAAGGGGTGAACCGTGGCGCAGTTATTAATTATCGCCCTATTGCGGTGCTACCTGCCCTATCCAAGAATTTCGAAAGACTCATTAATAACAGGCTTACCCCCCTGCCTTCTACCTAAACTAGAATGTCTTAGGCTTACGTGGTATACAACTTCAGCTTTCGAATTCATATCTCTCAGACTATCCGCAGATAGTCAAAATCGACGGTTGCCATAGCGACGAGCTGCCTATTTTGTATGGAGTGCCTCAAGGCAGTGTTTTGGACCCTAAATTGTGTCTAGAGTTCATAAATCACATAGACAAAATGCATCTTGGCTCCGGTAACATATTCTCTTATGCCGACGATACCGCAATTGCCTTTTATGATGAAGCCTGGGCTAAACTATAAGCAACTGCTCAAACTGGATTTGATTTAATATATAGCTAAACTAAACTAAAGTCATAACATTCTCTCTAAACTCCACTACGCAACCCTTGACATCAATGACTCTAAAAACTCACACCTGCCAAGCCAATTCCGCCTCTTGCAACTATCCTAAAATTTCTTCTGACACAACTAAATACCTCGGTATTATCCTGGATAAAAGCACATGTCACCCACCTTACTTTTTAAAACACTCAAGACTGGACACATTGCCAATACTGATGTAATACGCACCGTGTATCTCGCCATGTGTCATTCAGTCATCTCATACTGTATTAAGAGTTGGGGTGGAGCTGCGAAAACTACACTCAAACCTCTGTTGCTGGCCGAGTTCGCTCACATATTCAGCGGTGCCCTGTGACCCTTTGAATAAGGAGTATAGACTTCGTTCTTCCAAGTTTTGAGTCTGTCTTATTGCCTCGTCAAGAGAAGAGGAGCTCTGAACAATAGAATCACATTGGTTTAGATTAAGTCCTAATCCACTTATAACATTAAGCATAACATAAAGTTAAAACAGATGCTCCTGGCTTAGTTAACAGCCGCCAGGCTTCCAGTCCAACCGGATGCACGGCTGGACTGCAAGCCGAACACAGCATATTTGGAAAAGGGCTAGGCAGATGATGACGTATCATAATACTTTGCGCAGTAAGTAAAGAAGAGGTGGATGACCTACTGAATGCAAGAGAGCTAGTATGTTAAAGGTTCTGGCGGTATCCTTCATTGCATGGCGTGTCTCGCTGTCCATCATGAGCGAACATTCAGATTCCAACGTGAATTCGCTTTGCTCTTTTTCGTCTGGTAAGCCCTAAAACATTGATACAGTTAGTCAGTTAGGAGTCATTCAAGGCCAGAGTGCACTCAACCTCAGTCTGCTCATAGCAATAAACTGCCAAAACTAATCCGTCTCTCAAGTTGGTTGTCTCGAAGTGATAATTTTAGTAATTTCCCATTTGACAAATTTCTGTCGCATTTTAGATTCCGTGCAGAAGTATTTGCCTACTTCATTTGTCCGTATATTCTATTTGCTATCGAAATCAGCTGCTAATCGAAGACATTCAGGGTAATTGCGTAACACTTTATCACAAGTAATCGCTTTCATATAGACAGTTCAACCACATTCATTGCGTTATTTACGTTGCTCAGCAAGTGAGCTCTCAAATTTTTCGACCACATGAAGCAATGGATTAACAATTTATTAATATATGATTCAGATTGTGATTGATAGTGTGTTACGCAATTAGGGTGATGGTCTATCTCTTTACTGAATTTAATACAAATGCAATCAGCCATTGGAGAGTGAGTGATACGGTAAAAGTCGTCACAAAATTTCATATTTATAAAATAATTATCTGTTGCCCGCAACTTCGTCTGCGATTTAGGATGACCTTACTCAGGTCATGATCTATCTGTGTGACAAATTTCATCCAAATCCGTTCGGCCGTTTTGGCGTGAAAGCGTAACAAACAAACAAACTTACTTTCGCATTAATAATATTAGTGGGATGTTTTGTTTGTACGTAAAAGAATGCGCTATTTACCATAATAATTTCGTTAATAACGCCGGAGACGATAATCCGGCCGGAAAGCATGACCTGCAAAGTAGAGCGCTCTATGGGTGCGGCGAGGGACGAGCGGTCCCGGTTGCACATACGGGACCTGTACAAGATATAACATAAATTTGAAGTTATTTATATTTTCTTATAAAGGAAAGAGGCGAAAGGCGAAAAACACAATAAAAAAAAAGCGGTCAAGTGCGAGTCGGACTCGCCCATGATGGGTTCCGTAGCAGCAAGAGTTGATTGAATGAAAGGTAAATTGCGGTTTATGATTTATGACGTATTAAAAAAAAACTACTTACTAGATCTCGTTCAAACCAATTTTCGGTGGAAGTTTGCATGGTAATGTACATCATGTTTTTTTTTTTAGTTTTATCATTCTCTTATTTTAGAAGTTACAGGGGTTACACACATTTTACAACGTCTCTCGCGCAAACTATTCAGTTTAAACTCAATATCATTTTTGAAGAGCTTAGATACACCCACACGTATGGGTTTGGTGGAAAAAAATGAAATTCAGTTCTAAGTATGGGGAACCCCCAAAATTAACTTTTTATTTTTGTGTGAAAATATTAATGCGGGTCACAGAATACATCTACTTACCAAGTTTCAACAGTATAGTTATTTTAGTTTTGGAAAAAAAAGTGGCTGTGACATACGGACGGACGGGCAGACAGACATGACGAATCCAAAAGGGTTCCGTTTTTTGCCATTTGGCTACGGAACCCTAAAAACTACCACAAGAGATAGCCGATAGCCGTACATTTGGTAACTATCGCCAGGAAGATTGATTCAGTATTTGGTGGGTGTAGGGCCCTCCTCTGGTGCAGGCGCGGTCGCAGGCTAAGATTTTGGGATGAGGGGGGGGGTGACCATGAGTGTTTAGAAATATTTTTAGGGAGATTATATTTCCTGGGTTGGTCTAGTCATTTATAAATTAACGCCATTTTAATTTTCAACCAAGTTCATGAGCAAACGTCATCTAATGATATTGCAATTAAAACTGTTTCCTGTTGGTGTGCATAGAATAAAGTGAAGACGGGTAAATGTTTCATGGAAAGGCTACGCTTGCAACGCTTGCAACGCTCAAAAACCTCTAACAACTGGGAAGTCCAATTAACTGGTTTTGATCCTTTCATGTTTGTGCCTGCCAATAAATCGTTGAGTGGCGCTTGTAATTCAGCGGCATTCTTCAAGAAACGTCTGTAAAAATTGAGCATCCCTAAAAATCGTCTCAAAGTATTTAACGGTCTGAGGCGGTGGGTAATTCTGAATAGCCTCCACCTTTTCCTCTAACGGGTGCACTCCTCTTTCTGTAACCGAATAACCAAGAAAAGTTACCTGCGGTTGTCCAAAGTTGCACTTAGCTACGTTAACGACCACTCCATATTCCTCGAGGCGAGCAAATAGCCTCCGCAGATGTTCTTCATGCTCGTTGGAATGTCTGCGCTGCGTTCCTCAAACCAAACGACAAGAATGGAAATTCGAATAATCCGAACGGTGTCGTGATGGCTGTCTTCTCGATATAAGCTGGATTTACTGGAATTTGTTGGTATGCTTTCATCAAATCAACAACTCAGAAGATAGTAGAAATCCTCAATGTGCCGTACCGGGTACCTATCTGGCACGGTCCTGGCATTCAGAGCACGGTATTCACCGCAGGGCCTCCAAGTGTCGTCGTGTTTAGGCACCAGGTGTAGGGCAGACGCCCAAGGTCCACTGGAAACACGAGCTGTCCCTTCCTTAACTATTGCTTGAAACTCTGACTTAGCTATCGTTAATCGATCAGGCGCTAAACGGCGTGGCCGGCAGAAAACCGGTGGTCCGGGCGTAGTATTATTAAAATGTACGGTTGAATGATGTACCTGTCTTGGTGCACCGGACGGCCGTGAGATGGTCGGAAATTCTCGCAGCAGCTCATGGTACCGAGAAATTCCAGTAACAGCCTTGCCGCTGGGAATCTCCATCTTCGCGAAAGCACTGCTTACCGAAAGGTTAGTTAATCTGTCGATCAACCTGCTGTTGTGGCAATCCACCAAAAGTGTGTAGTGTGAAAGAAAGTCATACCCATTAATTAGTTTGGTCACCTCGGCGACGACGAAATTCCAGGTAAACTCTTTGCGTAGACCTAAATTCAGCTGCTGCGGCTGCTGAGACCCTCAAGCGGCGCAAATACTGTAACCTTATGGGTAACTACAGTTTTGAGCCGTTTGGGGTCGAAACGCTCGGGTCATGGGGCCCGAGTGCGCGTCTCCTTTTTAGACAAATTTCTGGATTGTTCTTTGGCCAAAGAATTAGCATTGCCATTCAGCGTGGCAATGCTGCCAGTCTTCTGGGTACGTTTCCAGATGACAGCGATGCGGACGAGTACTTCGACGCCTGAGTGTTTTATATTAATTTGTACAGGTAGTTAGTTATTTAGTAATTTAATTTAGTTATATATATGTTGTTATGTTTTAATTAATATCTCTTTAATAAAATTTATTTTGTTTGGTTCTAAACTATTATTATAAAAAAATTTAAACATTATTCTCAATGCAAAAGTTTTATTTTGTAAATAAATGACGTAATTCAGCTGCAAATTAATATATCCGTACGTGGATATAATAGAATTATTAGCTGCGCTGAGGTCGTAATTTACACGTGTCCGCTTTTCATTTAAATAGCTGCGGGGGTAGACGCACAGATCGGAACCAGTATCAACTAGAAAAGGTTTTCTAGAATATAGATCTGTGACGAATAAACGGCTGGAAATACTGCAGCAATCGCTCGCCGTAATTAGCGATTGGCCCTGGCGTTTTCCGAAGCGTAATCACACGGTTTTATGCAGTGATGAGCTTTCCCGCCAAACTTGTGGTGATACCAACACTCGCTGCGCTTGTCCGCCATTTTGTGTGAACGGTCTCTGGAACGGCTGTGTGAGTGTGAAAATTGCCGGTTACGACTCCTATTTGACCTACCTTCTGCTCGTGGTCGTCGATCCACTGCGGTGGATAACTCGTCCAGCTTGCGGGTGAGACTGGCTATCCCCGTAATCGCATCGCATTACCTCTAATATGCTCCCTGAAGAGGGTGAGGCACTCGCAACCAGGGCCACCGGGTTCACCGGTGCGATCTCCAAAACCCGATCTGCCAGCTCCGCGATCGCTTCCAAGGTCGTGCTGGCCTGAGACGCTACAATCGCCTGCAGACTGGTTGGCAGGCGGCTGGTGCGTACGAAGTCGTCTGGTACACCGCGGCCAGCTAGGCTCTGAAGGTGTCGGAGAAATGCGGATGGCTTCCGGTCTCCTGAGGGGAGTGATGTGGCGGCATCTACACAGCCACATACGAACAACGCATCACACTGACGTCACACAAATCCTGCATCGCGCAATCAGAGTTTACCGCGCAGCTAGCATATATACAACTTCCCGACAACAATCTTCGGGTAGTTGCCCACCAGATACGACATCCATCTGGTCGGAGGAACCCTCCCTTTTCCAAGAGTGTGAGTGAACTTTACACCCTGTTCCTCATATCCCTAAATGTTTTTTATTTGTGATGAAATTATATGAGTTTAGATTTAAAAATCAAAAACCCGACAGGCAGTAAGTTATTTTATTCAATCTCAGATTTCCCACCTCCACCCGACATATTAACCTCCACATAGAGTATATTCTCTTTTTTAATCCTTTTTTTTGTAATGTTTCAATTAATTAACTATTTTTGGGAAGTCTGGAATGTCTTTGTATAAATTTTAGAGTCGGGCGTTCGTAGCTACGCCGCAGTATTTAACTTTTGTGGCTATCTTCGTTTTTTGTTGTAAATTGTAAACTTAAGTTGTTTTAAATCCGGGCCCTGTCAGAATATCAGCGCTGCGTTATTTTTTTTTTTTAAATATCGCAGCATTATGCTGTGATAGGAGCCTTTTTGGCCTCGCACAGGTCTTTTTACTGTTTTTTGTTGTTATTCTGTTAGTTTACATTTTTTTTGTTATTTTTTTATTTTATTTATACCTTAATTTGATTTCTTTTACTATTTGTATTACCTGTGCGTGTCCTAAATAAAATATTTTTCTTTTTCTTTCTTTCTTTAAATAAACTTTTTAGATTTTTTTTATTTGGGCTGGATGTCCTAGATAACGATAATGTGTATTGTATTTTTTCGATGAAATTACATGAGTTTAGATTTAAAAAACAAAAACCCGAATTTCTGCTTCAGACATTGTATACAATTTGCATAAGCATGCAAAATTGGCGGTTACCGCATCATACGAAGTTTTGTAACCTAACTCGCCCAAGAATTGGTCACATATTGTGAAGAAGGTTTTAACCCTAAAATGGTCACGTCCTAATCAACAAATCTCCCGCGCGACACTCATCGTTTCTCGTTTCTTTCAATTAATAATTCTCCTGTGACTGTTTCTGTATTCTTCTGTGGATTTTCTTTTACTATCCTCTTCAAAATTGTCAAAAGAATCCCTTTGATTTTCTACAAAAGTAATGAGTGACTTGTAAAGCCTGGAAACTACCTCTACGTCTGTGTCGACAAATTGTAGAATTTTGGAAACTACTGATATTAAATTGTTTTAATACAGATCCCCAAATTCCGATAATGTGATCGTTTCTAGTGAATTCAGTTGAGCCAATAGCCCTGCAGCTTCATTTTTAACCATAAGTTTTTGGTTGGCAGAGTCACTTTTTATAGCTTCAAGAGTCGTTATTTGGCTCCAAACTTTATTGAGGCTTGTACAAGCATCGTCTCTCACTGACCATCATTCTTGCCTATGGATATGAACGTTATATTAACGATACGAGCAATGTTGAAACATCCCCACCAGTCTCGAGTCGCGACGGAGTTCGACGGACACGCCACCGCATTCCCGCGCCGTCGGTTAGTAAACGACAGCCCCGCGTCTTGATGTCTATCAAACTTACAACCAAATGAGTTTTCGTTTTGTTAATTAGGTAGGCTTTTTTTAATTTCTTCATGCCTATAAAGTTAAAAAGAAAGGCGCCAAAAGGGACGCTCAGCTTTATAGCTGAGCGTCCCTTTTGGCCCTAGGGTAAATACGCCACTGGTCACTTCATGTATTCAAATCCATCCGACCGTTAGGATGCTTCGAGGGTATTAAAAATACATAGGTACATGAGCATGAAAAACATAACCCTGTCTTTTCTAGCGGGGTTCAAAGGTTCGGAAGACCAGATTCCAAAACCTAAACTGCTGTAAAACCAGTTTAAGCTTTTCGTCATAACTCGACAAAGTAAGTTCTCTTTCTGTATAATGGTCAAAAGAAAACAGCCCCTATTCAAGGTAGGGTGCTAAAATTTTCAGACTCGCATCGCTCGCTCTTCCGTTCTACAGTCGCTTGATTCTTGAGCTTTTCTTTACTAGTCGACATTGCAAATATTTCTTAGTTCTTTTAGAATGTTTCTTTTTTTTTTTTTCGACGCGAGCTCTTATTTAAAACCGGGGTAACCAAATTCCCAAATATGCTTCATTCGCTCTTGCGTCCTAGATGTTTTATAACAGGCTTTTTGAAGTAAGAAACTTACCTCCCCACCCCAATCATTCAAGCTGTTCCGACCCGCATGCGCAGGCAGCCCAAATGTCTATGTATCGCCGCTCAAAGACTAGTTATGTGGTTACAAAAAAAAGCAATAACTAAGAAGGATGATACTAGTACGGCATTATGATATGAGTAGTATCTGCGTGAACAGTATAAAAACTGATGATATTCGTCGGCCGGTTCAGGAGCTGCAGCCAATTTAAGATCAAAACATGTTCAGTGCAAAATTTAAAAATTGTGTTCTTTTAGAGAAGCTTATTGATTGAAATGAAACGTTTTGAATTACACTATTCACTTTTAATATTGTAATAATCTACACTTCAACACCAACTGTTCCACTCCCCCCTTCCCTCGCACACAAAAATAACCGACATGTCAGTTCTCTCGCTCCCGCGCCCTGCGCCGCGCCAGCCAGAACTGAGAGGCCGTGGGATGCCCGGAGCGAGCATTTTTAGTCCTAATTATTTCACTGCGTTTTCGTGTCCAAATTATTCTACAACATTTCTCCCTTATCAGTCCGTCCTAAGGCAATCTAAAATTAAATAAAAACGAGAAGTAACATTCATAACACATGCAATTAACATGAAGGACAAAAAAGTTTGTATCAAAAATATTGCTGCCATAATTAGTCTAGTTTAATCTAGTCGCGAGCCCGCTCGCGGTAAAATGGCCGGAAACTAGTAAACAAAAAAACATTTTATGTTATAATAAAAATGCGGTACCAAGTTACGCATGAAATGAGACGTTTTTCTTTTCTCTTGCAGTCGTAGTGTAATTTGTACATCGTCTATACAAGGTATTATTTTTGGTATCCCATAACTCTAGGGTATGATTGAGACCATATCAAAGAATCAACTGGCATATGAATTATGCTTCAATCATCCTTTATTTTTTAATTTTTCACACAAAAAATCGACAGTCACGATTATTAATGTAAAACAAACACCCTTACCTGAAATATGACAACGTCGCATTTTCTTAGCTTCAAATATGAATATGATATAAATATGGGCTTGAATAAAAATGAATTACTCGTATTTATCAATGAAACTTAGATACGTACACACAGGAATTTTCTTCACAAATAATTGTAGAGAATTGCGAGTGATAGTGATGTGAAGTCGCGTCTCTGGATGTTACGTGACCAATGTCAAGTCATGCATTTGCCTTGCTTTTATCTTGCTAACATTTAGCGCCGTTAACGCATCTAATTGTAATACTGTTTTTGCAATTGCAAAACAATTAAAAGTTAAAGGTAATGTTTGATACATTAGACCAGTTGTGGAAAGACAAAGTTACGTTTTTATTCATTACATTTATTAAAGTGGAGGTGAAGTTTATTTGCGTATAGCTGTTGAGTACAGTTTCAGAAACTTAGGTCTGCTGAATATCATTTTGGATCGTGAAAGTTGGTGAAGACGGTGATTGAGGCAGCGGGCTAGATTAATAATCTTTGGATGTGGATGGTCGCGGTGACAAAGGTGTCCAAGAATCAGTTATCGACGGTGTTTTTTGTATGAAGTTGTCACCAATACGGCTGCTTATTTTATCTTTATTGTATTTTAAATGTAGCCCTCCGCTTCCACATCGGATTTCCATCCACCGTCTCTTTAAATCTGGGTCCTGTCCAGAATCCGCTAATAGAGTAGCTTATGTTCTCCTGAAACAATGGCCCGCAATTTCTACCGGCATGTTGCTGATCATACCTTTGACAATGACTTGCCTACTGCACTTGCCATTATTATAAACGACGAAAAATCTGTAAGTATTTATAGTAGAGAGGCGTAGAGTTTGCAACTGTTCGACAATTGGGATGATGACTAATATTAAAAATGTTCATAAAAATTATGTAATCTTGAAAAAAAAAAGATGCTTAGTAACTTGATAAATGCTTAGTAAACATGAGATAATCGAAAAAATCTGTTAAATCGGTGTACATTTGAAGAAGATACACGCTTTAAAAGTTTTTGGAGGGGATTATTGGCGTCCTTGTCGCGCGGTACTGACAAATTGACAATGTACGGCGCTAGTATGAAGTTACATAGTCGTGACGTCACTTCTACGATAGTGCTGTCCTTGTCTAACAAGTATCTTAAAACGTTTATAACTTGGCAATTTTTAATTTTTTACACTTTTTGTGATATAGTTTGCGCTATTTGGAAAAAACAGTATTTTAATAAATCTCGTATAATATATATAATAAATATAAAAAATTGTCACTATCCCAATTCTTAAGTAGTCTTCACGGACTACGAATGACCGTTCTTTCTTTTGTATCTGGCAAATTTATCAGCAATAAATCTGAATATTTTTCGACATCTTTGATGTTTAAGAGTTCATTTCCACGACAAGCGCCATTCACTTAAAAAATCAAGGACACCTTTAACAAAATGATTGCAGAGTCGACGTTCCACATGTCGACAAACTCGTGTGATAGGTCAAGATAGTTGTTTTTTTTCATCTTTCTCAGCTTTCACGAGATTCTCGTCCTGAGGAACAGCGATACCAATAATCATTGCAGGGCGCTCTCGTCGATCTATTAACATAATATCAGGCTTATTGGCTACAATAATCCTGTCAGTGGTGATAGATTGATCCCAGTACAATGTGGCGTAACCATTCTCGAGAACTGGGTCGGGCACATACCTATAGTACGGCACTTCCGATTCCACAAGGCTGTACTGTTAAGCAAGTTGCTGGTAGATAATATCTTAATATATAATATAATCCTCTTGATATCAGGACGGCCACCAGTCATTGCAGAGTTATTTTCATAAGAAATAGCGTAGAGTCGGCTCAACACCTTTCACCATTAAATTTATATATATATAGATATATATGTATTGTAAGTATATACTTTTTTAATATGTATGTATGTGTATTATAAGTTGCACATTATCTATTTTACATCACACATCACAAGTTATATTTTTTTTTTTTAAGTTATTTTTCTTCCATCATCGTTCCCTTCAATTAAAGCACCTGCCATCTAATCTCTTCACCACCCTTGGTTGACAGGTAGAGAATGCCTAAGGCATTAAGTCCGCCTTTGTACCTCTTTGGGTTCGAAAAGTTTAAATAAATAAATAATACTAGACACAACATTGTGTCTGTGCAAGTACGGCCTACCAAGTGATTCCGAATGGAAGGACAATCTCAACTTTTTAGTTGAGAAAATATTGTTCCATATATTATAAATAATGAAATCAAAACAAGTCAAATAAGAAAAGTGCTATGCAAAGTACTTATTAGTAAAAAAAAACAAATATTGCAAAAAAATTATACCTATATATGCGATGAGCGTAAATACAGATAAGTAGCAGCGTTCTGAGCTAACGATAATAACAATAAAAAACAAAGATTTTGAATACACATTTTTTGTTATGTACTTACTTCAAAGATATTTATTTATTTATCTATTTAAAAAAATATGAATCGAAACGTGATAAAGTTGTGTAGGGTGACCTTAATTATATCGACTGAACGAATTACAAAAATAAAATTATGGTAATCAGAATGCAGTCATAGTGTCAAAGCCATTCCCATCCATCCCCTGCCATAATAGGAGATTAGCCGGAACAAACAGACAGACTTATAGGACAAAAATAATAAAAATGTTATTTTTGTAATAAGTACCGCTGTACATTCTTTATGCATGTATTTAGTAAAAAGCTGTAATTTTGACATTACACAGATTTTTTTAGAATTTTATTAATTTGTGTAGATTAGCCGGAACAAACAGACAGACTTATGGGACAAAAATAATAAAAATGTTATTTTTGTAATAAGTACCGCTGTACATTCTTTATGCATGTATTTAGTAAAAAGCTGTAATTTTGACATTACACAGATTTTTTTAGAATTTTATTAATTTGTGTAGATATATGATAATAAAATCCCGGCTAGCAAATTAAATGCGACACAATATGAAATGTTTTGGTGCTGAGCTCGAAGATGATGTTTATGTATGTGTTACCAACCAATTTAATTAATATGGATGTAAGGAAATGATTTCCCATCAACTCCTCAATGGGGAAGGCAACTGTCAAAATGGCGCTGTCGTAGCTAGTTCCCAACACAAGCTAAAAATACAAGGCGTGATGTGGTTTTATTTTATTTTAGCGAAAGTTGACTCGATGTTGTGTTCCTAAATACTCAGAAATTGGAGTTCGAATTTCTCGTAAGCCCCTAAAATTAGAAGATTGTGCTTTAAAGCTATTCGTACAGATTTTTTTGAGTTCGAATTTATGTCGTGAACATTTTGAAGAAAGTGATTACGAGGAAATATTAATTCTGACACTTTCCATGTCAATTACTTGATTTAAAATACTGAAATCACCGAAAATAACGAAATAGTGAAATAAAATCAAACTCATGAATGAACATAAAATGAAATGAATGAACGAAATGTCAAAATTTTTGTAGGCCGTAGGGACCTAGCTATGGTCACGCCATCTACAATTAGCTTTGCCCGACCTTCCCCATTTGAACCTACCCGCGTTCATTGAACCGCGAGTGATTATAGTAGAATGATAGATTGTATGAATGAAGGATATTTCCTTGACGGATTGAACTGACAGACAGTGAAGTGTCAGTGTGAAATGTTCTATGCATGGCATAGTGATTTGTCGGTTAATAAAGTATTGTATTAAATAAAATACCTGAAGGATATTTAGGAGACGATATTCGTGAAATTAAAACCTTTGAATGTTGTTTCTTTATTTACAGGTAATGTACTATTTTGTAAAGCAGTAGGTACCTACTTAAGACGAAACTTTGTAAAACAATAAAAAAAACGTATTTACAAAAACGCAGTTGAGTTTACTTTCGGACGTCGGCTACCTTATCTTATAAAAACATTCCTTGCAAAGGACATTTTACAAAAATGCTAAAATTTGAGTTTACAATTAAAAGTTTTGATGACCATAAAACAAATGTATTGGCAGTTACCTCAATAACGACAAAAGAGGGTAAAGCTTATCTTGTACCACAAGAACTGCAGCCAATAAAAAAACACGGAAAATTGATGGAAACCGAGACTTATAAAGCATTTAAAAATACTTTGCAAAAGAGGCATGAATAAAGGAGTTTATGGATAACTATGTCAGATGAACTAAGAAAGACTTACATGAATGACGATGAAAATATACAATTTAGGAATTATTTCCTAGAAGAAGTGGTAAGTACAACTGGAATTACACAACCTATAATAAATGAGGGTATATCTGAAGAATCACTTTCAAGAATTCTAGAAAAAATTGCTAATATAAATCCACAATTACCAAAGCAGACTAATAAATAAAATCTCAGAAAAGTTTGTAATTGAGAAATTCAATGGAGAAAACTCAATGTATGGCTATTATTGAACAAAAATGTGCTCGATAGGAAATAGTGAGTATGAAAAAAAATCGAGATTTTTCCAAACAAAAATCGGAGTTTGGAAAAATCGTGTTTAAATTGGTACAGTTCTATGCTAATGAGACTTACTGACTTCAGAATGGAAACAATGGAAAGAAGATTTTTGTGATACGAGTACTTATGAAAATAAAGGTTGGACACCAATAAGATATGCAATAGAATTTAGATACAAAACAGGATCAATATTAGACTATACATTATGAAAAGAGAAAATATTGTTAGAAATGGACAGCACAATAAACAAAAGTACTCTGATTGATCTGATTGCAGTAGTTCTACCAAGTTTTATACCAGACAGGATTGATAGAAAGAAAATAAATGAGACTAAAGATCTGTTTAATGAAGTGAAAAGCTTGGAACATTTGGTTAATAAAATAGTTTTTGATAAAAAGAAAATTACTTTTTCCACAGTTAAAACCAAAGAGGTAAAGTAAAGTACCATGCAAGATTTGTAGAACATTAAATCAAGGTAATAGATTTCATTCTGAAGACTTATGCTGGTTTGAACTGAATGAAGGCATTAAAGGAAATCAAAATGTTATCAATTTTGTTAACAATTCTGAAGTAAAACCAGATTTAAATGACATGGATCAAAAAAAGTAGTAGTGCCACCATTAATAAAAGTCAAGTTAACAATAAATAACACATTGGATGCATTTGGAATATATGATTCAGGTTCAAATATTTCATTAATTAAGTCAAAATTACTGAAGATAAAGGAGGAAGAAATATATAATGCATAGAATGTGAAGTTAACAACGATTAATGGTGTGAAAAAAACTAATGGAAAAGTCAAATTGAAAATAAAATCTTTGAAATAGAAGAAGAAGTTAATGTGTTTGTAATCAACAAAATCAATTTCAACTACGATTTTTATTGGATTACTAGCTGACCCCGCAAACGTTGTTTTGCAAAATTTTTTTTTATTTGTTTTTTTTTTTTTTTTTTAAATAGATGTTGGCCTATTCTCAGACCTACCCGATATGCACACAAAATTTCATCAAAATCGGTCAAGCCGTTTCGGAGGAGTATGGCAACGAAAACTGTGACACGAGAATTTTATATATTAGAGATAATATTGACAGGTCCTAACCGCCCTCTTATGAAAGTGGCACATTTTAAAGTTTTTAATGCAGTATAAACCGAGAACCCTGCAATATATTCAATTACTTTCTCTCCAAACGGTGATATAAATATTTGACTTTCTAATATCCTACAAAATGTCTTCATTACTGGTTAAGTTTAACTGCGGTTGCAACATATCTTCATCGCCGCGTATTATTACAAGCTTGTATAATTTTTTAAATAGCTGAGGTACAGTTCAGAACAGTATTTTCTAGTGGAATGCAATTTGTGTCTGCGGATGTTGTTTGGAGCTCTGTATGTTTCGAATTGACGTGCAGTGGGATTGTCATTGTAACCACCGTGGCTGTGTATGATGGGAAAGAATATTTCGATGTGGTCCTGGCTAATTTTAGCGTATTAGCATTTAAAAGCAAAATGCATGCAGCAATATGCATTATTAGCCTTTAAAAGGAAAGAAATTAAATCGACTCACAGATGAAACTGACATGTATTACATATATAGTAATTAACATTTTTCATTTCAACCTGAATTGTCCAGATACTTGAAACAAATAACTGACTGATAAAAAACTTTTATTTTAACAATCTTTCAATCACGCTGTCCCACCGCTATGCAGATAATATAATTTTCCTGCGCAAGAGCAAACTGCACAATCAACCATTTTTTGGGAACACTACTTGCGACACAATACGATACACAATGGTGGCGGTCGGCGAATGAACTAGTTATAAAGAACGTTCATGATCATATGGCCAATTGACTTTGGCAGAGGGGTTTGCTCAGCTATGCCATCTCCTTAGGTCAAATGTTCTAAGACCCAAGCACGGTAACGACTTAATTATCATGCTGTATTATTTTAACTTAGTTGAAATTATGAACTTCTATCAATTACAGAAAAAGTGAGTGTGTGTGCGTGTCTATAGTATAGAAAATCATAGAGAAGAAGGTCGTGAGTGAAGCCGAAGCGTCAATCTATTGCTTTGTGAGATTGCCTATGGACTTATGAGCGCTGTACTACCTACTCATATCTAGTGCCATACTAGTAACAGCCTTCCTAGTTATTGATCATTTAACCATATCTTGTCTTTGAGCGGCGATACATAGTGATTTGGAAGCATGCGGGCAGACCGTCACCATTCTCACAAGAGCATGCAAGAGCACACACATCCACACCCTACATCCGCTTAATACTGAATCAGCCTTCCTGGTGATAGTTCCAAAAATACGGCTTTCTCTTGTAATAATAATATGTTTAGATTTTTTGTAATGCACGAAAGAAGTGAATGCAAGAACCTAAATAAAATGCGACTACTGGCAAAATATGTTAACAAAAGATATTATGAGAAGGTGTTCATACGTTTTACGAAATTCTTGTATTTTTGCCAGGGTTTCTGTGTTTGAGCGCCTTGTGAGAATCAAGTATGGCCGGTAACCGCGTAATTTCAGCATCAAAGCCGCGGGTAAATCCAAACACACGACCTTCACTTTGCCTTCTGTTACGAAGGCTTCTTCGCGACCTGTGGAATAAAAGTATTTACGTAAAAGTATTACGTATTTCGATCCATGTTTTGGAACCAATTCTGTTGAGCCCTGGAGTTTATGATTTTCTAGATGGTTAACATATTTTTGGTAGTGCCTACAGGTACGTGAGGTTTTATTTAAAAGCTAAGACACTGCTTTTGTTGTCATAACAGGGCTGCAAGGTGCCGTAAAAATATTCATGTTGATGTTAAAATTGTAATACAGGAAAAGTGTAATGACGTTATAAACTTTAATGGATAATTTAGATTTTTCGAGAAATAGGGCTGTTTTGAACTCAGGTGCTTGCTGCGAGCTACGTGCTACGGCCGACTACCGAGCAGTAGAACCAGTGCGCGTAGCAGTGACACGTAATAGGTTGGAACCGTTAGTATATTTAAAAAATACAGCATCTGCCACTATCATCCTTAGATGTCGGTTATGCTGGGGAAAATTATTAAAATTACTTGATTCCGTCGCACACTACAAATAGAACTGGGTATACTTAGGCCGTATGACTCTCCATCCATTTCAGAGTAGGTAAGGAAGTCCCCTGCAAGCAGCATATCATCAAACTTTTTTCTAGTGATTTGTCTGTAGTGGTCTGGGAAGTGGTAGTTAGCGGTCGTGTGTAGTTGCGCGCGCTGTACGTTTGAGCTACACTCTGTCGCAAGTCGGCGCGACAAAGTTCCTGCAACAACATTTGATCTTACCTAACTCATCTCATTGACGTAGAAGGTGAATCCAAATAGTCATCGCGAGTGGCAATACTTACATTTAGGTACCTACTTTCTGGGCACCTTGAGTAGTCAGTATTTAATACCTCGAGCCACGAGCTTTTCTGACATTATGTATGTAGGAAATCTTTATACAAGAATTCCAGTGCTTGTGTTAGGATGAATGGGGCATACACGAACTGGTTCTGCTGTCGAGTGGTGTTGTGTTGTGTAGCGTCACAGTGGTTGTTCAACTTTTTCATGTATGGTTATTTGACAGATTTGAAAGAGGGTGAATGTGTTTTGACGATGAATGTGTTACCTGTCAAATGACTTCTCTATACAGATAATCAAGTTCTACTTGCATCGTCAGCAGAACAGTTGCAAAACATGGTGACTGTGATGGATGAAGCATGTAAATAAGACGAAAGTCATGGTGTTTGAAAGAGAAGAGGATGTTTCGGTGTATGAAGTGAAAATAAATGATAAGAATGTGGAGCAAGTAAGTGAGTTCGTATATTTGGGGAGTCTATTTACAAGGGATGGAAATATTGATGCAGATGTGGAAACAAGAATGCGGGAAATAAATGAATGCACATGTAATTCTGACCAACCAGTTGATGTCCAAAAAGGAACGACTGGATGTTCACAATGGTGTGCTCGTGCGTACGCTTATGTATGAGAGTGAATGTTGGGTGTGGCAAAAGAAGCATGAAAGCAGAATAAATGCTGTGGAAATGTGGAGCATGTGTGCGGAAGAGTGTGTGAGGAATTATGTGATAAGGCAAAGGTGCGGTTTAAAAGAAGGTGTAGTGACAAAAAATTAAAAGAGTTTGCTTGGATGGTTTCGTCATGAGAGGATGAATTAAAGGATACTAACAAAAGATAGAGATGTATTTACATGGCAGATGTGAGTGGAAACGCCGGTAGGGGACGCCCTAGGAGGACATATTATAGAGACCTTATTAGTTAAGTTCTTCAGAAAAGTCAAGTCCGTAGTACTCGTAACCGGCGCGCGTGTATGAACGTAAACGAGATAAAAGGAGTATGTAAGGATCGTAACGCCACCTGCGTTCTGTGGTTTCTGCCTACCGCCATGGGAAGAAGGCGTGAGTGAATGTGTATGCGTGTGTATGTTATTACTATGTAAGATAGTCCATGCCGATACGAGAGAAGAACAAGATACAATACTAATTTCAGAGAGATGAGATTAGCATCAGTATGTTAATGTAATTGGACCTCGAAGTTGGCTAACTTCACGTAAGCTGCTTTCCTAATGTAGTTACCTCGATTAATCATTACTTAATTTTCTGTTCTAGGATATTCATATTTATGTAATCAGTAAATTATCGATGAGTTAGTCACCATGAATACATTTTGTTCCAGCTAACATGTGGGTCAACATAGATTAGCATCAGGGACATACCTCGAAGTTGGCCAACTTCACGTAGTCTACTTTCCTAATGTAGTAACATCTGTACAAAAATACGTACTTTTCTATTTTAGGACATTTATGTCATCAATAAATTATTGATGAGTTGGTTGCCACGAATATATTTTGTTCCAGCTAACATGTGGATATTTAAGGTATCGTACTTTCGGTACTTCGGCTTGGTTGATGACAAAACCATTATTGAGAGTGGAATTTTAGACTATTTAAATAAAGAACCCAAGAGTCTGGGACTGTGTTTTTCTTTTACAACTTCTGCCTACCTATTGTTCATTGGATATATTGGATATAACCCATTGCTTACCTAACACTGCACTTCACCTTACTTATTATGAATGTTACTCAGATAAATCACAAAACTTTCGCTATTTTGACATGTCGCCATTGTAGCCGTGTGAAGCACCCGTCCCAGCTTCGCTCAGTTTCAAATAAGGCAAAAATATCTATTCAAATACAAAAATTGGGAAAAGGATGTAGGTAAGTTGTACTTTTCTTGATCCCAAAACATGAGGCCGCGTTGCCTTATTTTTCGGGTCCATTTTGTGGCGCTAATTCTAAATCTAATATATTGCTGCTCGAAGGCGTATCTGATATTTCCATAAATTAACTTTTCTTTCCCAGTGCCCCTAGACCTGTCCTTAGAACCAATTAAAATTTGTATTTACCTTTGCCGACGGCCTCATGACCCACAAGCACAACTATAGGTACGTCGGTGGTATCCGCCGGCGGTACGTAAAACGAGACCCGAGCCTTCGACAGTTGCTCGATGTAGATCAACCGCAGTAATTTGCGAGTAGTATGCACAGTTATGTCTGGCTTCGTATCCATCATTAACGTGCGCTGAAAGCAAGTGAAGTTGAGAAAATATGTGAACGGTAAATTAGTTGAAGGGCTTTGGGAATGCTGGTCTTACAATTAAATAGGTAACCAATTGAATTACTGCTATATAGGAAGAGGTAATTAGGCAATCTATGAAATCCAGTTTTGTTCGGGGTTTCGACTAGTTGTTCGGTTGTTCTAGTCTTAAGTCTGGTGTAATCTTCACATGCTGCACCATAACCTTGTTTAAAGGGAAGTACTGTGGCGGCATCTACACCGCCACATGCGAACTACGCATCACACTGACGTCATGCAAAATCCTGCATCGCGCAAGCAGAGTTTACCACGAACTAGTATATATTTAACATCCCAACGTCAATCTTCGGGGCCCCCCCGACCCTTGCTCGACGAAGTGCCAGCCCGCGCCGTAGCTGAGCCTGTAGTTTTAAATTCCCCAGATAATAATAATAGAATCCAGATCCAGCCTGTCCCATCTTGCTGTCCTCCCGTCAGCGACGCCCTAAGCCGAGGTCCGTACCCCACAGGGGGTGCCCTTAGCGAGCGTTCGCTTAGTAATGTAAGTAGTTTTACGCCCCTGGCTGGAGGCTTTGAGTCCGCTTAAGGCAGCCACAGGATAGTCCGGTTAAGTAGTCACGACCTCTCAAGGTCAACTACGAGATGCCATACCCAAAAAAAAAAAAAAAACAATCTTCGGGCACTTGCCCACCAGACACAACACGGTCGGAGGATCCTCCCTTTTCTATGTGCGTGTGAACTGATCCCTCACCAAACCGGGAATTCGCAAAATAACAATCCATTATTTAGTAGTATAAGTACTTAAAACAATTGTTGAGCGGATCTGGGATTTGTGAACAAATATTTTAAAAACTACAGTCCCTCAGTTCTCAAAGACCATCAGCCAGATCTCGAAAAGTTTAAGTCTTAAGATAAAGTATAAATAATAATTACTGTCTACATTTTGTTTCATTGTGTGGTGACACTATCTGTTTTCATACGATTACTAAAATAATTATTATCTCAGTTAAGAGGTAATCAATAGACAATTTTAATTTTCCATTATTTAGTAGAAACTTTTTGCTAAAAGTTAAGTACACTAGACTTTCTTAAATTCCTTGCGTCAAGCAGCTAGCTAGGGACCAGCTTTTATTATCGATATATTCAAATTGCGTCGATATTTCTGCTCCATTTTTTTTTACAAATGTAGGACATTTACTAAAACTTCACATAGCAAAAAATAATGTTTTCAGTTTTATTTGGTTTGTATATTTTTGTTGTGAGGTCAAAGGGACCACAGTTTAGTTGTTATATTTTTTTTATCTTAAATGCTTGGTGGTCTATCATATTAGTAAATATCTTTACATAATCATTAAAACCATACAACCCTCTAAGTACATAATAATACCACAAAAAAAAGGTCATGAAAAAGTCTCCTTTTATCCTTAAAACTGAAACAAAAACTGTTTAGCAAATGTCTGTATTCACAAAACCTTCAATTTTTTTTACTTTTCGAGATCTGGGTGATGGTCTATGAGAACTGAGGGACCACACTTTTTGAGCTGGAGTTTCTAACATATTTGTTTACAAATTCACACATTCGTTCTACAATTGTTGGTCTACTACTAAATCCTGGGATATATATGGGAGTATAGTCCCTCAGAACACATGCACATGCTTTTCTATGGAGGATGATTGAACTTTAGACCCTGTTCCTCAGACCGCTATAGATAATGATACTTATGTAAGATATAAAATAACGGTGTAAGCAAAGTAATACCGAGCAGTTTTATCTCGTTACCTGTTCAACTGGGTCAAGTTCCGCTGCATCTAAACTGAGTAGAATCCTGAATGTGTTGATGATGACAGTTTTGTAGGCGGGCACCGAACAAATAGGGTTGGCGCGGAGGTCGAGCACGATCAGCCGCCGCATCTGGCGCATGTAGATTGGCAACTCCAGCATAACGCTTAGATGGTTGTTCCGGAGGTGGAGCTCGCGGAGTCTGAGCAAAACACATCACTGTTTTTATTTAGAGATCTAGTAAAGCTAACTCTAAAAGACCTCCGGGTAAGAACCACTCCTTGACTGTTTCTATCGCCAAGTAGCATTGCTGTTTCGGTTTGAATGGTAACTATTGAACTCTTGCGCCGGTAAGAAGGGCATAAGAGGCGTTTTAAATTTGTTTCTATCTATCGTTAGCTTGTTAGAAAAGCATCAGGTGGTACAAGTGTCTATGGCGGCGATAACCACTTTCAGGACCGTCGGTATATTCGCCAACTTTTTACGCGAAAAGCCTTGTGAATGAAATCTTTTCAACATCTGTACACACGAGTTATTGTAGTTCAGAAATCTCGTAAGTATTTTATGAGGTCATGAGGTGTTAAATACATTGAAATAAATAACACATTGCGAGGTTGGAAACCACATTTAGGTACTTGCGTCGACGAACGGAACCAGCATGAGTATCTATGCCCGTTTTGGTTTTTCATAAATAAGTTTTATAAAAAGTTAAGAAGAGTTGCAAAATCGATTTCATACAAAACTTAAACTATTAATTTCTAATTCCTTTGTTCCTAATGTTCAAATTCTAAATTTTCCTTTGTTTCTAATTCCTTCCTTGAGCGTAATTAATCATGCCAAAAACGTAACTTATTACTGTTCTTATCTTTTCGACTCAATAGTATTGAAACGTCGCCTTTGTTTCATTCGTTCGTGCACCGGTCGAATCAGCGCGGATTGAGCATTGTGGTGGAAACGCGGCGAAGTCATTAGTACCGGCACTACTTGCGCTACTCACCTGGTACAGTTCGAGAACATTTTCATGGAAGTCAAATTGTTCTCATTTAAGTTAAGGTACTCGAGGTGTAGTAATGTCCAGAGACCGGCGTTCGCGCCGAACTCACAGCTTGATATACTGTTGTAAGATACATCTAGCCAGAGCAGACGTAGGTGGTTTAAATTCTCAAGACGTTGAATGTGATTAAACGATAAATCTAATTGCCGAAGATACCTGAGGGAACAGAACCTTAGATATATATTCTGTAAAATACCTACTACAAGTTTATAATTGGAATGAAGTTCTGTAACGCGGCTTGTGGCAGAAGACTGGTAGAATTCGTAACGTTCGGAAAAAGTTTTATGCCCCCTTCATGCGACTTTCTCTCTTTCTATGTTTCTTTCTATAATATACGAGTGTGAGTGTGCGTGCGAGTATCACGTAAGAAACTTCGTTCCTGACGGGTACCCCGACCGTACACATTTTTTGTTTACAGTTGATTGTTTTACTTTATCCTAAACATTAACCTACCCTACACTACAATAAAAACAAGAAGAATACCTACTTCAAATTTTCCAGACCAGTAATACACTTGATATTATTATGCGATAGATCCAGTACAGTTAACGACCAAAACATGGACAAATCTCTAATTTCCTTCACAGAATTGTATTTGTAGTGCACTTCAGTAAGGAACCATTGAGCTGAAAGTGAAAAGGGTAACATGTGCCAAGAGTTTACGTCTACATTTGCGCAAACAGTTGAAGTTTCTGTGGAATGTGAAACAGACTGTAGAAACAAACAGGCAAACGTGTATGGTACCTACATTGAGTCGCAAGGGAATTTGTACTGGATTAAAATTAAGCATACTTCTTATCGGGCATTTGCCTGACTTGAAACTGTTTTGCAGCTGCATGTCCGTTGCGCTAATGAACATACAGCAGCTAGTGACATAATTAATTATGTATGAACATGTCTTTCTAACAAGAGTAAAGGTATGGGTCTTTACTTTTCTTTGCGCTTTGTATGATAGTGTGTACTAGTATGTGGCTACATTCATGGCTTACTCTGTTTTTGAGTGCACTAATGTTCGTATAGGATGCGTCTTTTTATAATACGTCATTGTAGGAATTGGTTCCCATAGGATGCGATGAAACCACAGGAAACATTTCTTTGGGCTGACAAACTTCAGGTACTGCAGCGGTGGGCCCATCGGCTTGTTTGCCATAAAACGTTAACAAATAACTGTAAAATATTTACGAGTTTCATATTCCAGAACTGTGCTAAGCCTGTTAAACGACACCGACAAGAATTGCAAGTACGGAAGACTCGACAGAACCGTCAGCTCTTTCAGCAAGTTTGACGAAAGATCCAGATACACTAAAAACTTGTAGTGTATTAGCACGTCAATGTGATGCAGATGCTGGAATAATAAAATGAAGGAGTTATAAATTAAACGCGATATGGAATAATGCTAAAGGATACCTACGTCGAAGTTTTATCGTAAAGCTCTAAATCGGATGAAAAAACGATCCCAAGTTTTTCAACAAATCAGTTCGAGTATCTCATTCCATTTTGGTCCCACAGGAATTGTAAATGAACAAAACTTTCACTATTGTGGAGAAGACTTGACCATGTAGGACCCCTAAATATTCTTGGGTAGACCCTAGATATACATGCCTACATCAAAATGATAATAAATTGACGTTAATTATTAGGGTGGGTGTAAATACTGGCGGCCTGTCTCTTTTACTCTTGTGTAGATATATACCTAACAGAACAAGTAAACATTGCAACATTGATACTTATAGAAAGGTCATAAAAGTTAACGCATTCCTTACTCAAACAAAGCCTTTTTTATTGTAGTGAAGTGAGGTTGTGCTCAAGGAGCCGATTTTCCACAAATAACAAATATAGTGGGCGTTCATCAATCTTCAAGAAACTGAGGGTCGGTCTTATTTGATGTGATTATGATTATTACCTTAGACGAAAGATCCAATTTGATATAAACGAGGTCTCCCAGAATAGGAGTAGGTTTGAGATAAGTGAGACAAGCGGTGACCATGTCTCTGGTAAGTTCGCCGCCCACGAGCTCCGGCACGTCTTTTAAGTTACGTATGCGGACTATTGGCGAAAATGAATCTGCATAAAGCTCAGGAAAATTGTAGAAGCACCCCCAGTAATTACTTTCGTTCATGAGATTCGTCACGTGTAAGGGAAACTGAAAATTTTACAATAAAAATTATCTACTTGTAATATTTTATCTTCCAAGAGGCATTTTCATACTATCAAAATCACTGTGGCTATTGCTTCACATAAAAATAAAACAGGTTCCGGTGAAATGCCCGAGGGAAATATTAAGTAAAGAGGTGTGACGAAATGTGACCCTCTCCAGAGGACCATCATTCATAAAATGTGCGATCGTGATAGCCTGGTTTTTCGGCCTTTTTACCTTCTATCTACGTCATTCATGTTCATTCATCACGATGTAAATTGCATATGGCTCTTTGATAATTGCCCATAACATTACAAGAGCACCTGCTTACGATAATATTTGCGATACACGTATGCCTTTTAAGTAGATTCATAAATATTTGCATCGAAAATGATTAACGAATAACTTGGAGTTTGTAGTCTGTAAAGTTAGAAGGAATTTAATATAACTTGTACAACATCTTGGAAAAAATAATTGCTGTTTAAATAGGTATGGCACAATATTTTACGCTGTACGTAAATACCACGTATTAACTTGTCAGTTAGTATCTAATAAAGCCATGTTATAAAAATCAATATTACTTGTTATTATATTGGTAACATTAAATTATAAAATAGATCCAGATACCTCCTCTTTAATTAGCTCTACGTCACTTTTGTTATCTAAATATTCTTCTGAAGCTGTTACCGGCTCTAAACTTCGTCTGAAACCACCTAAAACTGAAACATTTATAAACAAAAATCATTGAATGTTTATGTTACAACCGTGATAGGCGCTTTGAAAGTATAGGTATGAAATGATACGTAGCG
Organism: Dasypolia templi; assembly: GCA_963555695.1. Taxonomy (NCBI): domain Eukaryota; kingdom Metazoa; phylum Arthropoda; class Insecta; order Lepidoptera; family Noctuidae; genus Dasypolia; species Dasypolia templi. Next base: position 10,798,083 of record OY743157.1, read on the forward strand.
TTGGCGATACATAAAAGTAAGCGTATTTGATTTTCCTATTTCCCACTTGAAGAGTATTTTTTTCGGAACACATCTTAATAAAATAGTTACTTTCTTATGAAAAAGATATAAAAGGTAAATTTGGTTCTGGTACACTTTAGCACAAAAACCTATAGGAATATGTGATAGGTAAATATGTGATAGGTACCTGATTTTCTATAATCTGATGTCATTAGAGTTTTGCTAAAATAGTTGATCTTGGAGCATCCCTCATTCCACTCTTTGACAATGCTCCGTATGCTCTTCTGGCTTTCTCCGACCAAGTAAGCGCTGTTTTTTATGTTGAGGTCCAAGCCCTGTTGGAGGCCTTCATTCGACACCTCTGCTATAGGATCCATAGGTTGCAAACTACGTTTCGATTCCAAGAACATCAGTAGCTTCGTGGTAAATCCTCTATTACTCATTTTGGTTTAATTCTAATTAACAAGGAATCTTTAATTATTATTTTAAAATCAAAATGATACCAACTCTAAATTCGTTTTGTCACTGCGATGTCAAATTACAATGACTTTACAGTTTTCTTTGTTAGTAAGCAATAAGCGCTACGCTTTTTGGCCAGTGATACTGTTGGTTTCGAAATCGATTATAACTTTTTCATTTATACTTCCCACCTCTCGGTTGTTTTGTGCCCCCGAATAACATAAAGTTGGCGGTGCTTTCTCCACGACGAAATTTGATTTTCATAAAAGCCATTTTTATACCGAAGTGCTTACAATCTCGACGACGGGGACGTGATGTACAGCTATGAATATTGCTAGTTACGTGTTAAGAAATAGGTGTTTGGTTTGCTAACCACCACCTTTTCTTAACACGCAACTATCTTAGATGTAGAGAGACTAAGTATTTTAAAAGGTTATAGCAGTCAAGCCGTGCCGAAGTTTATCTACCTAATGTACCGAAGCAAGTACAGACTAATTTGAACATTACCGAACTGCTAACACTGTTTTGTGAGACTTTTTGGTGCCTTATCGTATCCTTGTTGGTAACTTTTTTTTGGGTGGGTAATCATCAAATGAATTCTGCCGGCGCAACACTCTCTCCCTCACGCGCTAAGCCTCCGCCTTCTCCGAGATATCTGTTTCGCAGAAGGAGGCCGCGGAAAGGGAGAGAGAGATCTCGTCCACTCTCCCGATCCGCAGCAGGCGCACCGGGAGGCGGTGCAAAATTTAAGACAAACTCTTTTTTCGATATTTTTGTCCATTATGAAATTCGCAATTCACACTAGTTATGATCTAACTAAAAACAGCACTTTATTTAATCTAACGAACAGATGAAACTCAAACTCCGCGCCAAAATGGAACACAGTTGTGCCAATCTATCAAAAATATTAAAAAAAGAATTTGGAAACATAAACAAATCATCCATTCCCGATACTTTTTTGACAGAATGTGTAAAACAAGAAATGAATCAAACATTCGGACGAAGGCTGCCCGCGACTTCGTCCGCGTGTTTGTTTCATATAATAATAATTACCTAACTACACATGTCGAATTCAAGGATTAAAATCGAAACTACTGTGTCAGTAAATAGGATTTATTTTAACGTAAACTACTTCAAACGCTCTACTTATATGAGTAATATGAACTTAACTTTTCTATTCATCTAACTGCTTAACATGCATGCATAAAGTGGTTATTTTATAAAGCAAATAATAATGTAATAAGGACGTCTTAGCAGAAGTTGTTTACGTTGGTAATAGTGTTGTAACATATCTTAAGTTGTTGTTTAGTAAGCTTGGTAGACAACAAGGCGCACAAGTATGGCGGTGCTGTGGTAAAGAAACGAGATAACGAACTACAGCTTTTGTTTTGCAATCTCCTTTGACAGCACAAGAAGCTCTCGTTGATTTCCATGTTGCATTTTCCTTTTAAACAGCGCCTTTTGGAAGTACAGTTGTTGTAGTCAACGCTGCAGATACAGAAAATGTTTAAGGTGTTTTATTTTGAATATTTAGTTACTTATCAAAAGATCTGAATCATTAACAGACATTTGTGCTGTCATATATCTGGTATTTGGAAGTTTATTCAGAAAATTGGTGGTATCACGTAGGCGCCACGTATTTTTATTAACACATATAGGTGATTCCTATCCAATTGTTTTTTAAAACAAATATCAAAACGAACTCTGAGGTCACTCTTATAGTCTTGAATGAGTGAACATTTATTTATTCCGCGTATCATCTTTATTCTACTTAAAACGATTTTTTTCTCTCAAATGTAATTCTCCACTTAAAAACCAAGAATATAAATATCTAGGTGCAGGTGCAGCTGTGAATCGATATCTACAGTCTACACTGGTAGCAAGTTGTAACACTGCGTGGTATATGTCATTCATCGATTCAGTATTTTATTGAATAATGTATGTATGAAGATTTTTCTTCTCCTAGACGACTGAAGCCAGGTAAAATATTAACGTTAAGTGGATTCCAATATTACGAAAAAAGACGACGAAAACGAGGAAATTCAATTGTGTTTGGTGACATCACTTAAAAAACTTTTGCTAATTAAGTTGGCCGGAACGAAAACGGAGGAGTGGAGTGTGAATTACTCACATTTTGTGAAGCAACAGAAGAAAGGGACAATTGAATTGAGAGTTTTAGAATTGAAGTTGTTGCGTATATTTATGTAGGGCCGTCAAACAACAACAAAGTGTCATAATTCAAAGTTATCTGCGGGGCTTTGAAAATATGAAGAAGTGTCTCGTGGACGGCGCTCGTTTCAGATGAGAATGGAAAAGAAAAGTGTCGCGTTTCAGTGGCGGTCGACTTCAGCCCCCCCTCCTTTGTCTCCCGCCAGCTCCCCCTTCTTTGTCCCCCGCCACTTCCGCGCCGTCGACCACCGCGATGTGCGGCAGGTCGCGGCGAAATTTATAATTTTTATATATAAATAAAAATAAAAATTAAAATGGTTTTCTTTTACGTTACAAAGTTTCCGCTCAAGTTTTCCAACTCTTTTTTTACTATCATATTGTAAAGAAAGAAGATGTAGGAAGAAAGGCAAGAAATAGGTGTGAAATGGAAATCAGTAACAGCTGTCAGTAAAAGTTGTCGATGAAAAATTATTTTATTATTTTGTAAACATATTATGGTTTAATGGTGTCCGTTCTTTTCCATCGGTACCTACTAGGCTTTAGAATAGGCAACTAGCTTCATCTTTCTGACCGATCGACCTTAACAATTCAAAATTGCCCGTATATTATGTGTGTAATTGGTTTATTTGAAATAAATGCTTTGAGTTTGATTGAAGTTTCTAAAGCATGTTTTTGGCAAGCGGCACAACGTCATTATCCTGAGAACCTTCGTACGAAATGAGCTAAAATGTAGTATTTTTGAGCTGCGCTAAGTGCAGTGGAGAACACTTAAATAAATTAGCATTCTTATTTTTATGGCGGTGCCGTAAAAATGGAAATTACGTAACATCCCCGTTGTTTTACTACTGACAAAGTTTTGTTTTTAATTAAGGCAACAGAATAACGTTTTAACGGTTACAGGGATAAGTTCATTAATTAAATTACAGTTTCTATCGACCGTCAACATTGTGAAAGTTTATTTAGTAATTTTTTAATTTCTAAAACTCACGGTACATTTTGCTTCTATTCTCTTTGGTAGCTAGTTAAGAAGCTGACCTAGATTTCTCAAGCTCTATATTTCTGCGTACTTATAAAGGTTAAGTCATTTCCGAGTGGGTTTAAACCGTCAATTTGCCCACACACATTAAAAGGTCGCTTAATTAGGGAAGGTCTGCAGTTCAATCTTGAAACTGGCCAAAGGGCCGCCGTTTCAAGTCGTCGGTTCCGGTCCGCGGTGGCCGAGAGCCAGAAAGCCTACCCATAACCCGTTACCCGTGCTACCCCACCTGACCGTGCACAATTGTTGGGGCTATTAACTATACATTTGAATGTACCTTATAACCTAACATATATGTTACGTACATTGCATTGGACTTATCTATGGTTTCAGCCGCAGCCTAAGCTAGATTCATGAATCTTCGTGAAACAAAGGTCGGTGTAGATGCAATTTGATTCAAATTCGATGTTCCGTGAGTCCTGAGCGTTTATTAACAACAATATTGACGTTTACAATAACAGGTAAGCAAGGTAAATGAAAATGTATTAATTTAGAGATATGAGGAACAGGGTGTAAAGTTCACTCATACTCTTGGAAAAGGGAGGATCCTCCGACCAGATGGATGTCGTATCTGGTGGGCAACTGCCCAACGTTTGATGTCGGGAAGTTGTATATATGCTATCTGCGCGGTAAACTCTGCTTGCGCGATGCAGGATTTGTCAGACGTCAGTGTGATGCGTTTGTTCGCATGTGACGGTGTAGATGCCGCCACATTAAAGTCTCATTAAATGTCAAGGCAACACATCGGTCACTGTCTGAAAAATGGCTGGTGGTAACATACATGTAGGTATTGTATTGTGTAGGCTTTCAGTTAATCGGATATGAAGTATGTATTGTGGAGAAATAAATAGGTATCCATTTGTTCGGCAGTCCGGCAATAAGGCACTTGACTTTACCGCAACAGAGTGCGTACCAGCAGGTCCAAAGATTTAGTATAGCAGGTCCCTACGTAATGAATGTTGCCAGTATATTCTTACTTCGCTCAATGTATCCGACGTTTCACAATTTAACAGTAACTTGCTGTTTTACTCGCTTGAATGGCAGGCGATTGTCGTAAAAGACTCTCGAAAGCCCTTTTCTCCGCCATTATAGAATATTTTCTAAAAGTTCTGCGATAATATTGGGTTTTGTGTACCTATATTATTTGCGAAGACCTCTTTGGTTGGGTTATTGAGTGTTCATTAATCAAACTTGAGCAGCGACACTTGGGTATTGTCCGCCGTGAATTTGGGACGCTGCATTATTATTTACGGCGCGTGTACAACAAGCCTTACAAGATTAATGGTCTATCGAAAGCACTTAAACGGAGCAAGATAGAAGATTCTTATCTTTGCATCAAAGTTAACTTTTTTTTGTAAGCTTTTCGGTTACCTACTTACACCAGTTTCACCTCAATTTATTGCTACAGATACGTCTTTTTAGGTTAAGCAATATTCGTTCGAGTGGATTATGAAATCCTTAATTTAATAAATTTCCAAATCAATTTTTAAATTCCATAAGTCGCATTGCAATGATAACTTCATCTAAATGCTACGCCTGCTGCGACCGCTACGTCTGCTACGCCGTAGCAGCAGCTACGATTCCTAAACTACATCTGTTGCTTGGAGCTCATGTATATTAATGTTTTTTTTCTTATTTTTTCATCATCAGCCTATATTTGTCTACTGCTAGACGTAGGCATCTCCTTGTAAACGCCACTGATCCCGATCTTCGGCTCTTCTCATTCAGTCTCTGCTAGCCGCCTTTCGCAAGTCGTCGCTCCACCTGGCGGGCGATCCACACTCAGTTTGCCAAAACGCGATCACCACTATAGAACTCGTTTGTTTTTGTTAAGGGACATATTCGTACATATACTCATGATTCTGTTTTCGTAAATTATATATATGCATGTTTTGTTATCAACTTTTATTTTCGAGAAACGTTTTAATAGGAAGACATCTCTTTAAGAAATATGCAGTATCATGTGTAATAAATATGTTTTCTGTAAGAAATATGCATTTGTACTCCATATTTCTAAGAAACCGTCCTATTATGTATCTATTATTTTATGAGAACAAAAATAAACAAAAACGGTAACTTTATCTCGCTAAACGATTCTGTAAAATGTATTACATGTGTGTATGCGATGTACCGTGAGTACGAAGCTTAGGAAAAATCCCTTTGCGAGATTTTGCCAGCGGCATTCGCTCATCGCGCCACTGTCACGTTCTGTGTCAAACAGATCACGTTTCTGGAGCAACACAACGCGGACGAAATGCTTACTTGTGCATGTGGTATGCTAAATGGGGTCTTGGATATAACTCGCCTTTTTTTGTGAATTGACTGTGACTGAGTGAAAAGTTGTCAAATACGTTTTTTTTTATCCAAAAAAACAAAAATTTTTAGTTGGTTTTAGGCGGTCGTCGAGCAAAAAGATTTTTATTAACACGAATATCATTATGAAAATACCTTATTAAGTAGATTTTATATTGAGACTGATTGAATATTAATGTCGTTGACTCGAGATAGCAAACTTTAGAGTTATCAAACATTTTCATAAGTCCGGCGCAACTTGTTCGAAGTAACTGAAGCTTTTCACTTACATTGGGTTCTTTGACGGCGACTAACTGTAAGCCGAATGCCTGTCATTTCAATACATGATATAATTAATTTGTAACTTATATATACTTCACACTCAACTTGTGGGCAGTGTATATTATGATTGTCCTGCTCCACACCACAACTAATTAATTGACATTTGAAATACTGTTGAAGCTGCTGAAGATTGTAAGAAGATATTTGCATTATATAAACTCAATCTCCTTTTTATTATATAGATGCATTGCACAGATGTGAGTACTTTGTACTATAGTGCAACCATTTACCGGGTAATGTCATAGATTGACTTGAATGTGCTCTGGAGCCTGATAGTATGTCATGCTCACTCAAATGTCTCGCTGACGGTGGCGCGTGTGTCGGATCATTTAGCTCCCTTCAAAATTGTTGAGCTGAATGGTGCTGATCCATGCGTCATGTTCGTGAACGGGCGCCGTCGGTTGGTCATCTCTTAGCTGCCACGGCTTATTTTAATAATTAATTTTTTGGATTGTTTTTCATTTTATTTTGCTGCACTCTGGACGCTTTTAACGTGTACGGTTTTTGTCCATCGTTCTCACTTATAGTGTCAACATTAACAACAATATTGTTTAAAAGAGTGTCCATGGAGTTTCTTGCCCGTTCTTCTCCATAGGTACCTACTGCGCTTTGGAATGGGCAACTAGCTTCATATTTCTGACTGACCGACTCCTTGACAATTCAAAAGTGCCTGTAAATGGTTTAATTAAAATAAATGATTTGAGTTTGAGTTTAGTATCATCATTTAAATAGCCAGTTCATGTTATGTTATGACTGAAATTACTTTAGGTAAATTCCTTTTTATACTATTCTGCGATTCAGTACCTATTGTCCACAAAAGCAAGTGTTAACAAGTGCTAGAATTCATTAGAAATCTTGACAAGCTTGAAAGTAATTATGAGTACATGCGAATTCACTATCCCGTTTGAAATTACTTTTGGTTCGCTACAAACTTTTCGAAAGTAGTTTAAAAGGAAGAAGGAGTCATCCGACAGAGTACTTCCTGATGAATGATCCTTTTTCTTCCCGTAAGCTAAAGTCAAAAGTGTTATTGATTGAAAGACGTATGGTGTCACATGTCACTGCTCTCTGTTTGCTGAAAACATATATATTTTATACAACCGACATGTTTTGTTTGGTGTCGGAGGGTGGCAACATAAAATTTTGGTTACGGTTTCCAATTTCCACACTTTGTGATATTTATTTGCCGTTCCAATTTCCTTGGCTCAGCGCTGTGTCGGCGTCGCCGTCAGTATGAATACGGTTTTGTAATACCCACATAATTTCGACTTCGATTTTTATTTAAGATAAATTTTATTGCGTCGCTTTCCATTCACCTGGATTCGAAGTGTTAATAAGTCAACGACGCGTTTAGGCGAATTTCTGTTCGCATAATGGAGTTTTTTAATAGAAATTTTAACTGACTTCTTTTTCAAAGCCCAAAACCAACACAAAGGGCACAATGAAAATGCAATGTGGCAAACGTTTTTACGTGGTACGCGTGTTCGTAATATAGCTAGGGGTTTTTATGTTCTGGTTTACTTACTTGTGTATAAACCCGCCGAATAGTATCCTAAGCTCCCTTATCTTTGGGGTACATACAAAAGATTTTTGGCGGAAGACCTACCTACCTCTATACCTTTTAACATAGTTGTTATTTTACTCTGAATCAAAACAAAGCATCATAGTCATTTGTCACAATGGCAAAGTAATTAAATCCGTATCTATTTCCCTCTGATTCCCGATTCATGATTCAGTATTAAACTCAGCCAAACCGAAATGTTTTATATATTTCCGATTTCTATCCGGATGTGGAAACCCGCGCTAAATGTGCATCAATAACGAAGCCAACGTCGATAAAGTGATTATGTTAAATCTTTTTACGTATACCTACAGCTCTGGGTACATATTGTATACTCGCTGTGAGCCTGTGGCAGTGAGTTTGTCCGCGTTAGGATATTACTTGTTGTGTAACAAAATCATGATAATAAATGCGAGAAAATAAGTTGTAGATATCTGTGATTTTAGCTACCACAATGTTAAGTGTTTTTTTTATGTAAAAACCAATGTAAAAAATCCATTAGTCTACATTTATAAAACTAGTCTGAAAATCAAACACACAATCGACAAAAGACACCATTGGGCTTGTAAGAAACGTCGCTACAACGCCCCTAGCCAAAAAACAACTACTTGTCTTGCTAAAAACCTATTTAGTTGTGTTTCTGTCCTACGACAGAAACACAACTAAATAGGTTTTTAGCAAGACATACCTATTAACAAAGTGACATCAGTATCAGTTCTCCTATAGCCAGTCAAACGTAATTTGTATGATTTATGCCATAATTACACGACATGTTAATTAAAAACGAACAGTGATTCCGGTTATACGAAAACCGATACTTACCGATGGAGGTCCGAGGTGAGGAGTTACGAGATAAAGATAACATATACTACGTCAAAAATGTATCGGGAATAGATGATTTGTCTTTTTTTTTTCCATATTCAATTTTTCAGTTTAGTTTTGGTGTTAGATTGGCACAATTGTTTTCCATTTTGGCGTGGAGTTTGAGTTGCATCTGTTATTCAAATTAAATACAGTGTTGTTTTTAGTAAAATCGTATCTAGTGTGTATTGCGAATTTCCTAATGGACAAAATCAGCGAACAAAGTTTGTCTTAAATTTTGCATCGCCAATGGAATTTCGTGTTCGGAGTCACTGAAAATGTTACAAGAGGCTTACGGTGAACCGACTTTATCAAAAAACACGTACTTATGAGTGGTAAAAAGCGTTCAAAAGCGGTTGAGATGTGATGGAAGATTTGCCTCGCTCTAATAGCCCATCAATCTATGCGATCTTTTGACCAAAAACTCAACAAATACCATCGAGCTACCTTATTCACCAGATATGTCTCCAGCCGAAATTTTTTTTTCTCAACTCAAATTACACTTCGTGGCGCCCGTTTTCATTAGAAGACATGCAAAACACACTGACACTGCCAAAGCTGCAAAAATGTCTAGCTTTATAAAAAGAATTTGTATGGGTTTCCAGTCCATCTCTACCCTGAAGGTGCTATTCAACAGTCTTGTGAGAAGTCTACTGGACTATGCATCTCCGGTTTGGAACCCTACTTAACGTGTTCACGTAAACAGAATTGAACGTATCCAAAGAAGCTTCACCAGATATCTTCGTTTTAGAAGCCCTAGCTGTCCACGTGATTCTTCTTATGGTGAAAGGCTCAGTCATTTTAAAATGTGTTCACTTGAACACCGAAGAGAAGTGACAGACCAAATCTTTCTTTATAAAATCGTTAACGGTCTGCTAAATTTTCCCGATCTTCTCTCAGAATTACGTATAGCTGTACCTCGACAAACAAAGATTAGATCTGGTCGCGAAACCGTTACCTTTGCCACAACTGCAAGTCGTTCTAACCTTGGCAGCACCGCACCCGTGAACCGTTTAATGGGAAACTATAATAAAATCGCTACTCGAACCAATAGCATCGACATCTTCTCTAATCCATTCCGTCAATTCCGTACGAGACTTTTAACCAGCTCGGATTCTCAAGACGTCTGTGCATCGTGAGCCGCACATTATTATATATATCTTTATTAATTGTATAAACTTCCATTTCCTTGTTTGTTATTTTTTGCTAAATTTATCTGTATTTCCCATCGTAAGTATTTGTGAACATAACTCATTTTACAACCTGTAACCATTACAACTAACAAGTCTTTGCTAGTGCTGTGCACTTCTGTAAGTGACGTATTCACTATACCTAAAACTGTATGTGATTTTTGTTTGTGTATGTTTTAGTGAGTAGGTCGTTGAAGTGCCTTAACAATAAATAAATAAGACATAAAGGAGAAGTCGCGGCGAGAACTGAACTCAATTCCGGGAAAAGCCTTTAAAAATGTTTTGATGATTGTATTATTCGTGGGCGTAAGTGTACCGCTTCTAAAGGAGCATACTTTGAAGGCGATAAAATAAAATTGGATGAATAAATAACATTTTGTGTATTATTGATCTGTTCCCGTTACTTTCTTGACAGAGTAGTACATACATAGCCTGTTAATATCACAACCCCCTTTTGGATTTGCACTAGTCGGGTAAAAAGTATGACAAAATAAACGACGGTACCTAGTTTATTCTTAACTATCGCAGTCACGAAGTAAATACACATATACTATTCTACCCAGCTACTGAAATGACTACAAAAAAGGGTGGAAATGATCGCCAGAAGGCCAATTCTCGTACTTCAAAAACGTTAAAATTCAAGTCGCAATCTCATCTCAGCGACAATCAATGTCAGAAACTTCTCAAATTGATTGCATTTTTGACAGATTGAGACTGAGATTAGAATGCGAACGTTCTTAAAGATACGGGAATTGCCGCTCTGGAATCATGCCGAGCTAGCGACCGACAATATTTACGTCTTTAAAAAAAAATAGACTACACTTCCCACTTCTGGGCAAAGGCCTCCTCCCTCCACTCCTTATAAGTCTTAATATTTTTAAATGACAAAGGTTCTTATTTATTTTATAGTTTACCTACATTTACCTTAAATAACTACAACATTATATAAATAATAAATGAATCTTCTAGGTATTTTAATTAATTATCATTTATTTTCTCTTCACAAAGCTGACTTAAAGTTAATGCGTACAACAAATGTTTCAGCTGTATTCCACCTTTGTGAGAGACTGGTGCTTGATATAGGTTTTTGGACAAAAACCTGTGCTACAGGTCACCAGGCCCCCTCCACAGCTAGAATTAGCTTTTACAGAGATATCGTATGAAACAAATAAAATGCACGTAACAAGTGCTGCGTAAATATCAAGTGACAATTTTTCTTTATAAACACGGAGTCATCAAGTTATTTGGTAGGTTTTTTTAAATACCCAATTTAGTAGGTGTAGTTTAGTAGTTTTTTTTAAATTTAATTGTCTGTAGTTATACAATAATCGCTATAGTTTGTTCAGGATTCATCCTATAGGTGTGTTGTGGCGTCACATGATTGATGGCTGCAGACAGAAGCTCTTGTTTCCCGTATTAGCCGCTATAACGATATGAAACCGTCAATTTGTTACCGCGTTTGGTCTTATCGTATCGTATATCATAATATTTCGCTTGATTTCGTTACTATATTGCTCTGCTATATCTTGATTGGGTTCCCAGTAATCGGTTTTAGATATAGATTTGATTGTTGTTTTGTCTGAACATTGTGGTTCTGTGTGAGTTTTCTGTTGTAATATACTAGCTTTTAATTTCGTTGATCAATTACTAGCTATGTGGGAAGCGCGTTGTCGACGACTTTCTTTTCTTTTTTTTTTTCTAGATCATTATTTCTTTATTACAACTGTAGCCTAATCTATATTTTTAAGTTAAGTAGCACGAATCCTCGCTCTTGATAGTCAGACACGAGGCAGTCACTTACCTACTTTTCCATATACCTAATGTGGAAAGAAGATAGATCAATTCAATAGATATTAATTTAATGACAAGTGGACAGCCTAAATGTAATTTGGATAGTGTTTTTAGCTGACCCGACAGAAGTTGTCCTATTCAATAATTGATAAATACATACATCTCATAGAAAAAAGGACGTTCAATTTTTCACGATTTTTAAATTTTCTGGTGAAAGGTCCAATTTTTCTTTCCATAAAACCTAATACGAACATATTAAAACAAAATATAGCCCGATTGGTCCAGCTGTTCTTAAGTGATACGCTTACCAACAAACAGCATTTAACTTTTCATAATCATAATCATTTATTTGTCGGAATATGGTACATAATGGTCTTAAGATTAGTCAATGGTATCATCAAATTCTGCCAAGTGTGGCATGCAAATATTGGGTACATATATTACAAAACAGATATTATTATGGTTAGTCTTCACATTAATAATATTGATCTCTTAATTACGAGTTAGAATTACAATTAACATGTTTAAGATATGTCAGTTAGAAATAATAACACATACAATTTATTAAGGATGTCAAAAATATATTTATGAAATATATTTATAAAAAATATTTTTATTTATGGAGTCAGAAATTGAATAGTCATAGATAGGTAGGTACTGTTGTCTATGGCAGCTTACTTTCTTTTTCACTTTCTGTTTATGTTCCGTCAGCTTATAAAATCATTAGATGTATTTCCATTTGTTGTATGGCAAGCTCTTAAATATTGTATTTTTATATCCAAGTAACTCAATTCACATGATTCATAATATTATTCTCGGCGTCGGTTTTAGATTTATGTAAATAAAAGGTTCCTCTGAAAAGGTAAGCATGGAGGTAAATAATAAAAATGAATTATGTATTGGTAAACCACAGTCGTAATTGTTGGTATATATAAAAATCTGAGGAACGACATTCTGAATTAGGCAAATGCTGCGTTCTTACTTTTATAACATATGTACCTCCAAGGCATCCTAGCTGCCCGCGACTGTGTCGAAAACAAACTTGTTACCCGCTCTTTTACTTGCCGTTTCCAAAACCCTTACTTAGTGCACTTCTGCACCCTCTAATAAACGTGGTAAAAAACCTATATATGACGGCGTCAGCGACGGCTGATAGCGCCGTCATCTTTTCGGTTCGGTGGTATCGGGTTCATTACGTAGAATAATAATATTCACTTCAGTTGTAACCTCACTTTATTTACCTTGATCACAATATTTAATTTAAATGGTAAACCGACAGTTTCGTTCTTGAGGAGTGTCTTGGTTGGTATCTCGAGTCAAAGTGCGCTCGGCACAGTCCCCACTCTCCAAATAATAACTGACGTCATGGCGTTTACCACTTCCTCAGTATTACAGTATCAGCAAATTATTATTTAACAATATCGTTTTCCACGACATACATATATATTTTAATTTAAAAAAGTATCGTAGTATTTGCAAACTTACGCCATCGCTTCATAAACCTATTTTAGCTATCGAACTGTTTTGTCCCTTTTTGTCAAACTTTAAAATGAAGTTTGACAAAAAGGGACAAAACAGTATAGCTAAAATAGGTTTATGAAGCGATGGCTTTATTATGAATAAGACGGTTAGAGGGTGTGTGTTGGCTCGAACTGCTTTATATGTAATTATAGATTGGAAATATATTAGTCCCCTCATGATAAGAAAACGCAACGTAAGCTAGCTCGTAAGCGCCAGTGATAACGAAATCCCGCTAGCACAGTTGAAGCCCGCATTGTGTACCTACCGTCAACCTTACATAAGAAGTAAAACTTGAACTACGAAACCCGCTCTTAGCATAATCAGCCTATAATGACTGTCCACTGCTTACTGATTCCCACTGCTGGATCACAGGCCTCCTCTCTATGAGAGGCAGTGGGCCATAATCCACCACGCGGGCCCGGTGCGGGTTGAACACACATGGTCAAATGTCATCGGATTTTTGGTTTCAAGTCGGTTTACAAGTTTGTTTACGGCTCGGTTTCCTCACGATGTTTTTCTTCACCGTTTTGAGAGCAGGGGCGATGAAATAATTTACATAAAGTAAAGCGCCTGTCTGGGTTCGAACTTATGATCTCCATTTCGTAGGTCACGGCCGTTTCCACTGGGCCACCACTGCTCTGAAAAACCGAAAACCGCTCTAACTGCTACGAAATAAAGAAGCTATCAATGTCAAATTGTTACAATGAGCGCGCGGTTGACAGTACTATAGCACTGTCTGACCGTTCTCCCTGCATCTATATTCGATCGTTTAGTTTTAGATTTGCATGTGAAGCTTATAAATGTAGCTCACCTGTATGTATTCAGCCGTGGAGTGCTCCAGGGCTGGCTCATATTTAATTTAAAACTACGCTGTTTCCGCTCGGTTCAGTGTAACTTACTTATGGCACAAACAAATCAGTTTCAAAGTAACAATGTAGGACTTCATATGCGCATATTCTACTGCTATTTGTTGCATGCACGTGTAGCGCTTGTTTTCTTTGAAATATGGGTTTCAAAATGGGCACTTGCTTGCACTTTTGATAGAAAGGTTTGTAGTTTTAGGGGAATGGAGAAATACAATTACATGATACGTAACGAATTATAGTTAGTGCATAGGGCATAGAATAATGCCAAAATAAAATAAATCAAGTCAAAATAAATCGAAAAAAGTGCACAGAAAAGCTGATATTTTATTAAACTTAAATACCTACAGGCCTCCTCTCTGTGAGTCGTAATCCACCACACGGTGGGCCCGTGTGGTAGATGGCTCACAATCTATCATTTTGTCTATTTTTCCATCGACAAAACTCGTTTCTATGGTGGGCATGCCACGCGTGCTTTCCGTTGAAACTGTCAAGAAGCAGAAAATTTTGTTTTTGTTGATAGAATGTAATCTTATCAGTTAATCAAAACGTTACTTGTTTCGAGTAAACCATTGTCCCATCCATTATTGTAGGAAGCGACTAATAAGTTTACGGTCACAACAGGCGGGGCGCCTCATGGACAAACAAAGGCTTTTATAACTTTTTGTAGTTAATTTGAAGTGGGGTACAAAGAGCTGGGTGGAGGAGGACACTCTATTTATTCCTCATCATTATGAGAGCAGAGAGAACACAAAATCATATTTTCTGACCCAAGAGGAAGAGTGTAGTCATTTGTAAAGTGAGTGAACATTATGAGATACAACTGTGACAAATAACACGTCCGTGGAAATAAATAGCAAAACAGGAAGAAAGGATTGAAGTAATCCATTTTGTCCAGAAATACTGTCCGTATTTTTGCCACTGTCAGCAAAATAAGAACAAAAAGTGGATTTTAATATATATATGAGAAATTAAACTAACATCTAAAACGTACGTACGCTATTTCCAGATTAGAATTTAACGGAAAAAAAGAATTATTATAATCGAAAGATTAACTTTCTATTCAGCGTAGGATCATGGTTGAATACGAAAAAAATGTCCCAACCGTGACTTGCTACCTAATCTAGACATTACACGAAACTTTGGTACGATTGTCTCTATTTAGGAATGTCTGCAAAGAAAAAAAAAAGAAAAGAAGAATAGCATTATTTCGAATGCGGAATTGTGCCACTTCACAATAAATGTTGCATTTGTAACAGCGAAGAATAAATAAATCAAGTTATTATTCCACGCAACGCTGTTCTTTTTAAAAATGTTTTCAGCCATATTTTGCTATAGATAAGCTACCTACCCTACCCCCCCCCCTGCCTACTTTCTAAGCAAATAACATATTATGAATATGATGATAAATAAATATTTATTGACGGGTCCTTTTGGAATACCGACATGAACATTAATAATTACATCGGTATGTTGTGAAGAACAACATACTATCAAATTAATTTAATGGTACCTATTGCGTCCGATATGAGGTACTGATATTTTTCCATTCGAATTAGATTATTGCCTGTCACTGCTGTCTTAAGTCGTGAGATGCTCAAAGCTCATTTCTAGACCCGTCTAGTTGTCGACATGACGCGTCCGTTAGTTCTCGTGAACACTTACCTCAATGGCAAAGAAAAGCCTTATATCGATCCTTTATCAAAAGTCTTCATTATGAGTCAACTGGCTTTTGGTACTATTCGTCTTCCACTCTTAGAGGACATACATTTTGGTTACATAATGATTTCAGCTATGTATTCACTCCTACTGGCATGTTGCTATGGATACATTGTTCATGATAACAGAGACGCATATCCCTTGAATATTGTCTTTTGCTTATTCTGTGTCCAGTGCATCTTCTTTATGACATTCAATGTAATGTCAATCGGAAGAATGCAGCGTTATTACAATGAGTTGAATGTATTTGACAAAGAAGTTGGCTGCAGGCCGAGGGTTGGTAAAGCGTCGATATGGAACTTGGTTTCAGTAGTTGTAATGATGCTATATATTGTGATTCTGTTTGCGCTGCCTCATATCTACGTTAGCCTAGAGAACCTATATTTTGGGATGGTGCCTTTCCTAGTGATCCATATTCTGGAAGTACATTATTGCGGCCATTTACTGAGTCTTCTCTTACCGCGGCTGCGTTTAATAAACTATTACATGGAGCTGTCGTTGACAAATAGTGCAATACCGAAGACCCTTAACATAGAACAGTTTGGATACTCGAGAGGTGACAGCAACAAGACTCTTTGTAAAATGGAAAAAGTGATGAATCTGTACCACAACATGATCAAAGCATACAATTATTTGATCGAATCGGTTAAATGGCAGGTAAGAATATTGGTTAAGGATCTGGTTAAAAGCAACCAATTAGTGCTTGAATTTATAACATGATATTTTATTTTCAGTTACTGGTCACTCTCGTCTCGGCTTTCCTTAACATTTTATCTTGCTGCTACCGAGTGTCTTTGACTATTATCAAGGAAGATGTAAGTTTAATAAAAACTGAGGTTTGAGATAACTTTATATTGTTGGGCGCTTAGAATAATTACGCATAGAAACCTAGAACGAGCACCAAAAGTGAAGCAAATCAAACTGTACTTAATACGACTTAGGTAGCGCAGTGAGCTGTCAGTGCGCAAGCATGTCGATTCTCTAAAAATCTCACCGTGAAGACTTGCGTAGAGTGAGCTGTCAGTGTTTTCCCGTCTTGGTTAATCTTGGTGGCACTGACAGTTCACTATTCACCTACGTTTTCACGTTGAGATGGCTATAGAATAGCACTAAAGGTCACGCTCTGTTGAACAGAGCTTGCAAGAAATATTTCAAAATGACAATTTGTTGTGTAAAAAAAATGCACATGCGGAAAATACTTACATTAAACCAATTATTTTACCAAAATCGATCTCCAAATTGGAATTTTTACAACCTACTTTATCACACTGCAGTGTTGCTAGTTGTCAAGTTAAATTATCCCTAATACAGTATGTAATAACACTGTAGGAGTCGACTCTGTTATTATGCCTATTGTATGATGGCGCTTACATTGTTAGCGCCTACTGTACAAAACAAAAAGATAATAATTACGGTTGAGTTAAATAATTTAGGAATTTTTAAACTGTGAAAATTGTCTTCGCCGCAACAGTTTTAGCATTCTGTCAAAGTGTCATGGTGGTGTGAGCATTACGGAAGATTTTATTGAAAGAAAATAAAAATAGTGTTGTTTGATCTAAGGTAAGCAAATATTCAATATGATGTTGTTTAAATGCATTAGATGCTGTGAAAGATAGAATGCCGTACAAAACTGCAAGCAAACATTTCTCCGTGCCCATCATGGCCTTAAAAAGACGAGCTAAAGGAAAAAACAAACAAGCCATTGGAGGTGCTAAAGTCACGGTGGCCAAGTGTGCAGTATAGAACAGGAGCTTGAACTGTGCGAACATGTCAAAGGCATGGAAGAAAGGATTTACGGGTTAACAACCAAAGATATTCCAACACTCGCTTATCAATTAGCAGTAGTTAACTACATAAAACATCCATTTTCGGCAGACACAGGCAGAGCAGGTAAGGATTGGCTAAGGGGGTTCCGAAAAAGACATCCCGACATCACCATGCGCACACCGGAGTCTACGTCAGCTGCTCGTGCCCGCGCTTTTAATAAGCCGGTTGTAGACAAATTTTTATATAATATTTCAGAGCGTTTACGAGAAACATTAATTTCCTCCCCATCGTATATTTAATGTCGATGAAACAAGTCTCAATACTGTTCCGACTAAAAACACCAAAGTTTTAGCCAAGAAAATATGAAAGCAGGTTGCAAGAATAACTTCAGCTGAAAGAGGTGAAACAATTACAGCTGTTATTTGTGGATCAGCTGGAACAAATTTCATACCACCCATGCTCATCTTTCGTAGAGTAACAATGAAAATGGAATTAATGGACGGTGCACCACCAGTATCAGTGTACGCTTGCAATTCATCGGGCTGGATGAAAATGGAAGTGTTCACACAATGGTTTGATCATTTTTAGCCCACAGTAAACCATCAGCTGAAGATCCCGCTCTTTTGATACTGGACGGCCACCTATCCCATTCAAAAAAAAATTATGTCATATTAAAAGCAAGAGATAATAACGTCACGATTGTATGTCTGCCACCACACTGCACACATAAGCTGCAACCGCTTGACGTTGCAGTTATGTATCCACTAAGCCTGTATCACAATCAGGCGTTAGAAAAATGGATGAATAACAATCCGGGACGAGTAGTGTCTGTTTTTCAAATCAGTAAAGTCTTTGCAGAAGCATACATGAAAGGCACTGTACCCCTAAATATAATTAAAGGATTTGAAAAATGTGGAATAACACCATTTAACGCTGAGGTTTTTACTGATGCAGACTATCTTGCAGCCGAAACCACGGAACACGATGAAAACGAAGTTTGAAGTTTGAAGACAACAATGCAGCACCTATTGAATTGCCAATCCATTACATTGACTCACATACAACATCTGAGAAAAATTCACGTGTAACAGCATCCTTACGAGTAACTCCACCTTCGCCTTCTATTTTAGCTACAGAAACGGTACATGGTCCTACATCACCGATACCATCCACGTCTTTTAATGCTCCTCTATATTTTCCTACGTCGTCACACGCAGAATCTAGCTCCATCATCCATCAGCCACATACATCATGGGTAGATTTATCTTTACGTGCTAGTCCACCACCGCAACACATATACGGTCCTACATCCCCGACACCATCCACGTCTTTTAATGCCCCTCCATATCTTCCTATGTCGTCACACGCAGAATCTAACTCCATCCTCCATCAGCCACATACATCATGTGTAGATTTATCTTTCCGTGCTAGTCCACCACCGCAACACATATACGGTTCTACATCCCCGAAACCATCCACGTCTTTTAATGCCCCTCCTTTTTTGCCTTCATCATCATGCCCAGAACATAACTCTATCATCTCACAGCCACATACACAATCAGATGAAGATTTACCATTCCATGATAGTTCACCACCGCAAGCAAATTCCGACGTAGAAACATTCGTTCGCTCTGTGCCTCCGATTAAATCTAAATCATTCAGTATGCCACCATGCCGAATTCAACCATTACCAAAAATATCAGGAAAAATAACCACTGTCAAGAAAGTACGAGGGAAAAGTTGCATACTCACAAGCACACCATATAAGAATCTGTTGGAAGAAGAGAGACAAACTAAAAATGAAAACGAAAAAAAAAATGTAAGGATGAATAAAAAAAAACAAAACGAAGATGATTCTGGATCAGAGTGTTTATTCTGCACAGAAAAAAATTCTAAGGACAACAGAGGTGAAGGGTGGATCAGATGCTGTGTTTGTTTGAGGTGGGGGCATGAGGCATGCACTAGAGTTGATACCGATGACCCTGATGACTTCACTTGCGAATTTTGTGTGGGAGACCGTTTTGACTCTGTCAGTAAACATTTACGTCTGTAAGACTGTTTTATGAGCATATTTTTTTGCGTTATTTTTAAATATAATGACAGTAGTCAATTTAAGTGAAGTTGTAGTTTAATCTTACTAAAGCATAATTTAAAAGACTTAAATTGTGATTTTAAATTTTAGAAGAGCTTTACCTAAGTTTAAAAAATTAGGTTTTAATTTTGTACTTAAGACTGGTCATGTTTGTTATTAAAAATATTTAATGATTAGAAACAAAGTTTAGTTTTTAATAAAGTGTTTTAACTTGAAGGTAAACAGTGTTGCTAAAATAAAGCACATTTACCTAAAATTATTCCCTTAGAGGGATCATTTTGTACCACTCTCCACCCGAATTTTGCTGGTTATGTTATGCCATTAATTGGACACAAATACAGTGGAGTACATTTTAGTTATCGAATAATTCGAGTATACAACAGAATTTTTATACTAAAAAGTTAACGTACGTAACAATTATTTTCATTTGCTGTCTATTCTATGGCCGAAATACATTACAATGTCCCCGATTTTAGGGAAAATAAAAGCCTGTATGAGTCTAACCTTCTATGCGTTTTATTCTATGGTTGGGCGTTTTAAACTAGCCCAAGTGACTAGTTTAAAACGCCCAACCTTTACTTACAATATTATTTTTTTTGTGGGTGGAGAAAAAAACTACAACTCATGTTTCCGTTCAACACAGATTAGCGTTGCTGGATCTGGCTCGGGAATCGAAACTATTGTGGGTGTAATGGGTCAAATCTGGTGAACAACTGTACAATGTTTTAGACAGTGTGTACAGTGCAAGCACAGCACAATTTGTCAATAAGCCAGATTGCATTTTACTTGCGCTGGGCCGGCTGGGTGAATTTAGTACACGAATAGCATTCATACCGCGTGCACTCATCTATCATACAATAATACTTTTATCAATAAATATCAATCACATTTATCAGTGTATCAATCAGCATCAACTCAAGGTGTAAGGTTCCGAACCGTACATCTTAATGGTCCTTCGAGCCGAATAAGTGGGATTCAATCACGTTGCGAACAAAATAGTGGTGGTTCCTGTATATACGACCTGTGGCCGACAGTCAACGGTCTACCAACGTCATCAAGCCCTCGACTGCTGCAATATCGCCAAAGAAGATGCTTTGCTTATCTTTCCGTGGTTGCGAATCGGTTCAGCCGGCCTCCCACAAGCGGGTCTCACTGGTTGTATTGAGAAAGCGCCAATATCGTGGAGAGTTCGCTAGAGCATTTTCTGTGGAATAGCTGTCAGGAACATTATCAAGAAACATATCAATCATGAGTTCTACGATGGAGAACTTGTTAGCAAACAAGATCAAATCATGCAAGCTATGGAGCAGCTATTAAGGAACTTTAAGAAAGATTCTGCAGAACGTAAAACTCTATCCAATATCAAGAAACGACTGCAAACTCTAGATAGTTCTTGGTTTGAGCTCCAGTCAGTCTAATCATTTGAAATTATGTGAAGGTGAAACTCGCAGTGTCAGATATTTCACCGACAATTTATATAAAAAAACGAATCTCTTCTACCCTGAAGCACGAGACACTATCGAACGTAACGAGTCGAAAATTCCTATTGAAGGTGTTAGAAATCCATCAGTTCAAGTATCAGTATCTGGAACCACGAACAAGAAACTTCAAATATTTCATCAGTTGACCCCGATCAAGCAAAAGCTCTGTGGAAAATTGTTTCTCAAGGAAACGCAAGCAAACTGGAAGGAATGCTGCGTAAGCAAAAAAGCAACTTCCAAGCGTTGTCGCGTACAATCAAGAGCGTGAATTAGAGAATATTTCTGAGAAATGGAAACTCGAAGATCTACTGCGTAATGTGCAAAAAAGGTGGTCAAATATAGACTCGTTTCACTGGGAAATTGACAGTGAGCTGTACGAGGAAGGTGAAGATTATGAACAAACATACAGCAGCTACAACATGAACAATTATACAATGACATGAAAAAGTCAATCAATATCAAGATGGGCTCCATTTCACATCGTGAGAATTGTACCCCCAAAATCGACATTCCTATCTTCAGCGGAAACTACTTGAAATGGACATCATTCAAAGATCTATTTATAGAAACGATCCACAACAATCAGTCAATGTCGAGTGCTCAGAAAATGCAGTTTTTAAAAGCAAGCTAAAAGGTGAAGCGGAAAAGCTAGTCCAACACTTAAACATCAGTTCGGAAAATTATCAACTATGTTGGGCCGTCTTAAATCATAGATACAACAACGAAAAGCTCATCTTTGCCTCGCATATTAACGCACTTCTAGCAAACCTACAATGCAGAATCAAGCAGATTATCAAATCAAGAGGATGTTTGATACTACCAACGAATGTCTTAACGCCATAAAGAATCTCGGTGACAACATATATAACTGTGACCCACTTATTGTGCACTTGCTGGCTCTGAAAATGGACAGCGAGACGCATGGGGAATATATTCAATCGCTAACTGATCCCAGAGCACTACCGACACTCGACGAATTCCTTAGATTCCTGGAAAACAAATACACTGCTCTTGAATCATCTCGGCGAAAGCAGTATACTCCAAAATCAAAGCAAGAGATATTCAACAAAAAAGAATCGGAACATGAGCCTAACAAACAAAGCAAACCTAATCAGCACAATAATAAGAACCATGGAGGCAAACCATTTTACCGCAATTCAACATTTAAAAGTTTTGCAACGAACAATTAAATTGTCCACTTTGCAATGGCAACCACGGACTTTTCCGCTGCAAAACATTTTTAGAATCTAGGCCAGAGGCCAAAAGAAATATTGTGAAACAATTAAACCTATGCAAAAATTGTCTCCATGATCACAGAGACAAGCCATGCTACTCGGAAACAAAATGCAGAGTATGCCAGGAAAAGCATAACACATTGTTACACGATACGTTTCACAGCAACGCCATAGCAATAAACACGAAGTCGGTTACAGAAGTACAACAGCCCAGTTCACGAGAAAACAGGACCCGGGACACTGTCAACCATGTTTCAAATGGAAGCATTGTAGAGATGTGAAAGCACGAAACGGGAAATACCACACGCTGCGTGGTCTTATTGACCAAGGCTCACAAGTCGCTCTGATATCAGAATGCGCAGCTCAAAAACTAGAACTCACAAGACAAGCATTCAAGGGAGTCATATTTGGCATCGGTACAGTCAAGCCAATTGTTAGGGAGAGATCAGTATTACTGCGGCATCATTGCATACTGACTTTACCTTTCAAGCAGATGTGTTGATAATGAACACACTATTACATAACCTGCCCAACAGAACATTCTCAAAACCACAATGGGCATACCTACAGAACATACAGCTAGCAGATCCAGAATTTTATACGAGCCGACCTGTAGATAACTACGACGTATATTCTCAAATAATATTGATGTACACTGGCCCAAATCTTCAGCAAGACTTATTTACGTTAATTTTGAGATGGAGACAACATAGATATGCAATTACAGCGGATATCGAAAAAGTGTTCAGACAAATCTACTGTCATGACGATGATGATCTCAAAAAATCCTATGGCGCGACTCACCTCAAGAGAAATTAAGTGAATATGAGCTAACAACACTCACATATGGCACCAAATGTGCACCTTTTCTCGCCATGATGACTCTGAAGTGAAAAGCAGAAGATGAACGCTCAAGGTATCCTGCTGCTGCAGCAATCGTTGACAGCTGCTTCTCCATGGATTACCTATTGGCTGGGCATCATAGCATCGAAGAAGCTAAGCAACTAAAATCTGATCTTATCAAATTACTCATATCTGGCGGATTTAATTTGAGGAAATGGTCGTCTAATAAACTAGAGCTATTAAAGATGACGTCACATCAAACACAGCGCGTCAATCATTTGAATTCAAACTTCAAGAGTCAACAAAAACATTGGGGCTACGCTGGCACCCACTGGACGATCAGTTCAAGTTCGAGATGAAAATTGACACCAATCAACAGCTACAGCTACCAAGAGGTCTTTATTATCAGATAAATATTTGACCCACTGGGCTGGCTGGCACCGGTCTCAACTAAACTAAACTATTATTTCAAAATGTCTGGTCACTCACCCTACAATGGGACGATAAAAAAACGAGCAATGGCAGAAGATCAAGAAAGATCTACCAAATATAGAGCAGATTAATGTACCACGATGGCTACAAATACGGCAAAACGCAGAAATTGAACTCCATGGTTTCGGTGACGCATCTACAAAAGCGTATGCTTGCGTAATATATTGCAGAATCATCAAACACAACCAAAACAATCAAACTCCTGTGACCATATTAGCAGGAAAATCAAGACTTGTTCCTGTCAGTAAAGCGATTTCATTGCCAAGATTGGAGCTTAGCGCAGCTCATTTATTATCACTTTTGATGCAAGTAATTCAAAAAACTTAACAGAACTACAGTATCAAACTATACGGATGGTCAGATTCAACAGCTGTCCTGCTACAAGGAGATCCGAATCGCTGGAAGCCATTTGTGGCAAATCGAGTGAAACAAGTCACTGAAGTGATTCCAACTACAAACTGGCACTATGTGAAGTCAGCTGAAAATCCTGCTGATTGCAAGCCTAGGATGTTCAGCAGAACAGCTCAAAGAACATTCACTATGGTGGACCAGGGTGGCTATCATCATTTGATGAAAATGAACATAAACAACAAAAGTATGTTACGTAAGACGAAATAAAAAATCGGTACAAACTGGCATCATTCAACAAAATGATGACATAGCTCAAAAAATATTAAATAAATGTAGCAATTTCAACAGAGCGACGCGAGTTCTAGCTTGGACTTTGCGCGCAATAACACGCAATAATCAGCACAAACCAAAGTTTTTAACGATCGGAATTCAGAGAAGATATCATCAGTCTTCAGAATCACAAACAAGTCAATGCAAAAAGTGAACTGTTGAAGCTGAACCCGTTCCTGGATCAAGAAGGCTTGTTGAGAGTTGGTGGGAGGATCTCTAACGCGAACATCCATCAAAATATGAGACATCCAGTCATAATACCTAAAAACTCTCACCTCAGTAACTTGCTTTTACGGACGAGGTGGCAACTTACCCAAAAATTGTGGATATTAAATGGAAAAGATCGAGAGCGGAATAATAAGTCAATTGTCAGTGCGTAGTAAATGGCGGCAATCGCACACAAATTTGAAGGTTAACGACATTGTCATGATACACGACGTGTAATTACCATCAGGAAAATGGGTCACTAAAAAGACCAATAACAAAATGTACAAGTACAGTGCAAGCACAGCAAAATTTGTCAATAAGCCAGATTGCATTTTACTTACGCTGGGCTGGTGAATTTAGTACACGAATAGAATTCATACCGCGTGCACTCATCTATCATACAATAATACTTTTATTAATAAATATCAATCACATTTATCAGTGTATCAATCAGCATCAACTCAAGGTGTAAGATCCCGAACCGTACCCAGTGACTCGGTCGATTCTGTTATGGCACTGTCTCGCCACTGTACCTTCCCGTAATAAGGCAACAATCCTCTCTTGTTTAACTCAGGTTCTTCTCTGTTCTATTCATGTTTCTTCTTCCAGGTGCCGTTAACATTCATGATCACATATGTGGGGCTACTGGGAGGCATCATGTTACCGCTGTTCTCACCGTGCATGCTAGGAGACAAAGTTCACAACGAAGTTCGAAGACTTAGGGAGCTGCTTGCTTCAAGGCTTTATGATAACCAACTGGGTGTGTTCACATAAGTACCTCTATAGTTTCCTGTCCACCCTGTTCTCTATAGTACTTAATCTATCTATCTTTATTATGTAAAAGGAGAAACTGACTTACTGACATGTCAACGCCGAAACTACTGGAACTAGGAACGTGACTAGGAATGTAGGGGGGCACTAAGAAGGGATTTATGGAAATTCATCTTTCATTAATTTAATTTTTTGTTTCCCTGAACTACCCCCTAAAGGGGGATTAGGGGGTGTTCAAGCTTGTATGGAAGAGTTTTAACTCGGGGTCCGATTACGAACTACCTATTAAATTAATTAAATTAAATAATTGTTTATTACCACAAAGTTTAAGTACATTGCACTTTATACATATTAAAGTTCTTAATTTAGCATTAGGTAGATAAGTACAATGGGTTCAACCCTGTCCCCTAAACTAGGCTAGGCCTGTATTTTAGGGGGCAGTGCCCGGCTATAGGGTATGCATATATGATTCTATTGTGGGCAGACGTGCCAGTGGACTGTGTCAAGTGGGTGTTTTTTATTATTATCTAGAGGTAAACTTTAAAAATGAATGAGAAAGTGAAGAGTGAATATGTGAAAATAAGAGTAAATGTTTGATGATTGTGTAAGGAAATTGTAGATGTGTTTTGTAATAGTTTTGAGTATACCGAATGAAGTGAATAAATGTTTTTAGTGTGGTATGGATGTGGGAGTGATTAGCGCGTGTGCGAAAAATAGGTGGATTACACATAAGGAGTGTATGTTTATTAGGTTATGTAGGTTAAAAGAGATTCCGTTCCATGATAGTCCTGTTTTAGCAGCCATTCAATTACTGTACGTTTCGTAGTATAAACCTGGGGAGACCGAGAATATTTATCTTTTTATGGTCTTTGTTATAAATGTGGGTACTTATTACATAAAATTGGTGCCTTGCAAACTATGTTTTATGTTGAATGCTTGTGTGACAGTACCTAAATTACCCTAGGCTGATAAATTTTTCGTTTTTCCTAATTATGTTAATATTAGCGTTAAGGTCGGTTTCCCCCTAAGGGGAAAAGGCCGCACCCCAACCCCGTGCGGCCCTGTAGAGCTCGTCACCAGACTTGGTCACTCTCCCACCGATAATAGAAGTGAATTCCCAAATTTATAGAAGCCAAATGCCTTGATATTATTAATGAGGCAAGGAAACAATGTATCAATATTAGATGATACTTGGGAATTCATAGTTATGAAATATATTGGAAGTGATTTTAGAAAACTAAATAATAGAGGGATGTAGAGTAAATTATTATATCAACTTGTGAGTAACCCAAACGCTAGCGCGTAACAGGTATTTGATCAGTCGTAACTCACACAATACCTCGCATCTACACTCGGAGTGCTCAGAGATACACTTCCATAAAGTGACACAAGCGGCTTTATAGCGGCATAGCGTCGACGTCATGCTCTTTTGGAGTCATGGCCCCTAGCAGTTCTCTCGAACTGATAAACGTGACGAAGCGGCTTTTCCTGCGGTAACCGTGCGACTGTCCTTGTCTAGCAACGGAGCGGCTAGTTCTAGCGGCATTGCGTCTGCATCATGCTCTTAAGGAGACATGGTCCCTATCAGTCCTTAGACTGGATATGAGATAGTTGTGGTCACCCAAACCCCCGGAAGTTCACTCTTTGCACAACAATCATATTTGCAAGACACGTGCTCATGTCAGCCTGACCGAGTTATTAGTCTAAGACAAAGAATATAATATTCTTAGAATTATTCGATAATTTAAGTTGAGAAGTAGAGAATCAAGGATCATTATTAAATAGAGTTTAGAGTTTTAGTATCGGCCCAAAGCAACAAATACGACATTCTAGATTTACTAGTTATGAGAGTAGAGAATCAAACTCAAGCATAATTAATAGAGTTGCGAATCAACTCACTTTAAAGTCTATAGACAGCCCCAAAGAGCCCACCCGTCACCACTTCCTAGTGTTTATGCTGGGGAGAAGAAGTGGCGCAACAAACTCCCCAGCAACACGTGTCTGTCTGATTAGTTATAATGACTATCAACTCCATCAGCCTAGGATAACTATAATAACTAAAGGCTCACCCAGTCTCACCAACAGACACTAACACATACTAAGTTAAAACTAGATGATAGAATAATAATAAACTAAATCTGTGCTTCAACACAACTATATTTTACTTATTTAATATTAACTCGTTCTCCTACAACAGCCCACTTGGACAAGGCCTCTGGCACTCAATAATTCTCCTAGCTTTCTTAGCCTAGCCTTACACCGACCGTTTCCTACCGCGGTCTGTCTTCCTTCTCGCAGGTAGCGCTAATAATACCTGTAATAGAATCTTCATAATGTGAAGAGGTAAGGGAATCGTTACGCTTGCGCTTTAATCAATCAATAATAGCTACGTTAATGTATCTGTGTATGATGTACCCATTTCAGTGAGACGGGGAACCGTTTTACAACGTTTGTCTCTTTGTACGTGTTCTACTAAACCTAACGCATAAAACCTCTGAGACAATATACGATTTTAGTAGAACATGTTCCCTAAGCACAATATAAATGTCTTACTCAATCCTAGAGACAGTGAACTACGAAGCCCAACTGCCATTGAGTGAGACAAGTATTGAGTATAAAGTTCTAAACGCGTATTTATGTTAATATCACCTTTATGGCAGCCTAGCCCCATTTCTAAAATAACAGAAAATATTGCACAAGCGTACCGTAGACTCAGTCTGTAGCAAAACTCAATGCGATCGTACTCGGTGTCTGCCGAGGTGGTAATTTCGTCACCTCACATCTCGTTAATCTTCCCAATTTCGAGGATACAGTGCGGCTGTAAGCGGCAAAGCGTCCAAATTGACGTGTTTCGATAAATAGTGTCGATTTAGAAATTGGCGTACCATATGCCGGGTGTAGGTTTTATCGAGACACGGTCCCTAGCGTTCTTAGAACGACTACCAATCCAGTTTGGGGTAGTGTGTGAAGCCTACCCCCTCTCCCCGGAGACGTGCATATAACGAGCCTTTCGTAAAGAGTTGTGTCGCCAAACCTTTTTGGAAGCAGTAATTATCACTAACGTTTGATTGTTTTATAATGCCGATTTAGATCGACTTTATAGCATATGTTGTTTTAAATGAACTGAGAGTATTTACGGTTCTGCCTTCCGTATGTGGTTGCGCATATTACAGGTCAAAGTCGTCAAAAGTCGAGCGTCAGTGCTCAGTGTCAAATAAAGTGGAAGGCCTTCTCCGTTTCCCTATAATCAAACGCAAATGACAAATATCTGTCAGGGTATGGATTAGGAGATGGACACGTAATACAATAGAAAATAGAGTTAATTAATAGCGCAATGTCGCTATGCTGAAATAAATGATTATTAATAGCTCTGCAGCGATATTATCTAAATGATACCTACAAATCATAAAACAAATCAGCCTAAGAGAACAATACAATGAAAAAGACACATTATTAGTAAAGAGTTTAACACTTACCAATGATATCTTTGTAGGGAATTAGATTACTACTCACGAAATGCCGCACGTAGTACCAACTTCACCTCGAACACAGCTCCTCCCAGCTCACAACACTCACCAACCTCCTAACTTAACTAGCTTTCCCTCTTCCGACTATCACGACCGAACCCTGTCATGTCCTAAGTGGGTACTGTCCTTCCTCAACACCCCCGCCAACTATCCAAAATCTGGCCTCGGTACTTTCCCACACAACTTTTTTGTAAACTTCAACTTAAAACACATTTTTCTATTTCTTAATTGCTTTTACGATTCACAGCTGGTTGCAATAACGCGCCCTCGCTTTAACTTTCTCAGAATTTGTAAAGAACTATGGGTTTCGATTGTCTAAACATTTCTTTCAAGCGACGACGGCTGCCATAAGTGGCCATTTGCGTGTGCCATTAAATAGAAATGGAATGGACCTCTAAGAGTTTCTAAACTATTTTACAAGTGCAAAGAATTAGGATATCTTGTTATTTATTAGGGTAACGCGTCAAGCTGTCAGACCATAAAATTAAGATTTAATGTGTTTCGTAAAGTGGGCCGAACCACGTGCATGGTTTTAGAATAAATAATTATAATATTTTGTTATTAAATAGGAATAAGTGACAGACAGTCACACTTGCATTCTGCATAAAGTTGCTCTGTTGGATATCTGCGAGGTTTCTTTGTCATAACTTTAAGGACTGCTCTTTGTGCTCTCTCAGCCCTCAGGAGACGGGTCTTATTGGCTCCACCCCACACATAAATACAGTACCCTAGCACCGATTGGCACAAGGCAAAATACACCATTTTCAGAACGTCATGGTCTGCTGACCTCCTGAGCGATTTAAAGATAGAGATAAGTCGCTTTGTTCGGGTGATAAGTGCGTCTAGGTGTTTGTCCCATCTTAGTCCATTGTCGATATGGATGCCGAGGTATTTTACGCTATCATCTCTTCTTAATTTTGGACAGGAGCAATGTGGTGAAGGACTTGTACATGAGTGCCGTTATGGAGAAAGTACTTGGTGGTTTCATATTGCAGCGGATGGCCAAAGGAACATATGAAGTTTTGGCCAGATTTAGTGTCAGTAGGTTAGAGTTAAACCAGTGCATGATTCTACTTAGGGCAGATACAGCGTTGCTTTTGACGGCTTCCCAAGAAGGACCGTAGGCGATAATTGCGGTGTCATCTGCATAGGTGTATATGTTGCAGTTTGGGAGCGACATATTGCAAAGATCGTTTATGTAAATTCGAAACAATGTCGGCCCTTGTACGCTACCTTGTGGTACGCCATAAGTCACTTGCTCCTCGTTACACAAACAAGGACCAATTCGGACTTGTTGACTACGGTTTTTAAGGTAATCTATGAAAATTTCAGGCGCTTTGCCACGAACACCCAAAGATTCCAACTTGGAGATAAGTTTGGGCACAGAAACCATGTCAAACGCTTTAGAAAGATCTAAGAAAATTCTCAGGCACTTCGTCTTTTCATCAAGTTTTTAGCAACCAATTGCGTAAGATCTAGTACCGCGTCTTAAGTTGATACTCCCGAACGAAAACCGTGTTGGTTGTCCGCTATAAGATGAAATTTGTCTAAATTGTAGAAAGTGAAGTCAGTACCGATATAGGTCTGTAATTGTTAACACAGTTTTTGTCCCCTCCCTTGAAAATTGGATGCAGAGTAGCTTTTTGAAGAGCATTTGGGAAAACTCCTGACTTAATGCAGAGCTTAAATATGTAGGCTATAGGTGGAACCAGGATATGACGATGCGTTTTAAGCAATGATGAAGTGACCTTTAATCAGGGTTGTACCCATAGCGGAGTGTAATTTGTTGCGTGGCTTGATTAACTCAAAAAATGGTACAAATAATCTATAAATCAAATAATAGGAACGTCACAAACGATTTTTCTAAACTCAACTACTTTCGGAATGAAAAGGGGTAAGGATACAGTTTATATGGAAAATTAATTTTCCAGTGATCAATCAACTTGAAATTTGAACCGAATATCTATATACGAGTATGTATACTAATAATAAAGCTATAGAATTTGTTTGTTTGTTTGAACGCGCTTATCGCTGGAACTTGCAGTCGGATTTAAAAAGAAGAAGTCGTATGACACCATATCTCATAACTCCACTGGGAGGAGGAGGGGAAGAAGGCTTGAGTTTATGTAGATATCGCTTATTGAGGTGTGTTTAGACCAAACGAGTGAATTTACTCTTATCTTTCTTTCCCCACTCTGACAAATTCTCTTTGTGTAAATAGGGAAACAACATTGTTTCGTCGTTCTATCACTACTAATGTTAAAATAGAAAATCGAGTTTAGAGTGTTCTTACTCATAGCTGGGCACCGTTAATCAAATAGTTAACTTCGTTAAACATCGAAGCTTTACATTTCGGTAGTTACCGTTAAGTCGTCGCGCTGTCACGTCGCGCTGTCGCGTCGCGCCTGCCTGTCTTGCCGCGCCTGCCTGTCGTGCCACGCGAGTTTTTTATCGTTTACTCGTGATAGAAATTGCATTTTATATGTCGGTACACTAGTGATTTACTTATAAATAATGTTGGGATGGGCTATGGAAGTTTAGACAGGACATGAAAATTAATAAATTAAGGGTTTACCATTAGAGTTTTTAATAATAATTGATAAATATTAAATGATTTTATTTCTGTAAGTAGGTTTGTACAAACATTTTTACACGTCAATCATATTTTAAAAGCTAGATTAGATTGGTGTTTCCTATCTGACTACTCTGAGAAGAAAGGCCGAAACAAACTCAGAGGTCACATTCTCTTTTAAAGCCCAGACGTAATCTTGAGTCTGAAATGGTATTTTGAGGAAAGAACCACATAGATTTGAGTGGACCTGTATAGCCATTGTACGCATTTGTCAATTATCGTGCAGCTCAACTCATAATTAAAGGAGCTCAACAATTCGACGATCAATACGAAAGAAAGGACATTTGGTTAGGCCGCATTAATACTTATGTATTAAAAGGCGAGCCTGAAAAACACAGTATAAAAATTATTTCCAGTACAGACGGAATTCTAATCATTGATAGAAGTCCGTCTGTGCGTCTATTTTATGTGGTCGATTTGACGCTCCAAAAAGAAGAGAGCAGAAGTCAGCATTGTCAATGCTGAATGTATGTGTTGCACAATCAACAACAGCCTAAAATGAGACACTAGCGTCCAATTACCAATACCAGTATGGGCTATTATCTCGATTAACAAACAGGTAGTTACAGATATAACATTACGTGTAAAAAAAATTACTTGTACCCACTAACGTATAAAGAATGTTCAACGGCCAAGACACACAACATTAACTATAATAATAAAGAAATCGCAGTAAGGAACCTTAGACTTAGCACGACTTTGTCTAGATTTCGTTACTTTTTAGAGATAAACAAGCAGCTCCATCGAGACTTGGCTAGTTTTTTACAGAATGTTTTTGGTGGGTTTTATTTACTATGCATAATTCAGATTTATGTGTGAGGAACTCAGAGTTAAATTACAGCTACACTGATATATCGATCTAGTCTACACAGTACAAGATTAATTCTGAACCCACTGATACCTCGGAGATGCGTCTGAGAACATGGTAACACAGACGATGCCGGTTGTTAAATGACAACGACATACGATCGTTTTTTGTTTAACTTTTTGATTGTCGTTTACAACCAGCGCCACCAATAGTTGCATAGATAAGTTGGTCGTACTGTTCATAACATAATCAGCTCCAAATGAGACTAGCATACAGGGCTACAGAGCCCTGTATACTAAATCTATGGCTGAGACACAGACCTCCTCTTTGTGAGAGGGAGGATACTTTTCAATTTCGGTGTATATACAGAAATTAGGTGGCAGTTGCTTAATGTAACATACTTACTTACTTACGTATTAAGTCACATCTTGGTAGACTAACGGCCAAATCAAATAACCTAAGACAGCTCGCTACTGTAGACGATACAATTCTATCTGTCCCTATCAAAAAATTATCTGACAACACGTTATAGGATAGCATACTTTGGCTATATTGGGACGTTAAAACCAGAGATTGATAGGTTTTCTAACTCCAGTACGCCAAAGTTGGAGATATATAAGTTATTGGGTTCGGCACAATGCGGATGAAGTGACGTGCGAGTAATAATGGCGATGGTAACTTCTCAGATAAGGCAAGTCGCGGCATGGCGCGGGCGCTGCTGGCGTGGACGGAGACAAGGGACCTCTCGTTCTCACTCCTGCGCATGTTGGATATCGACATCTCGCTGCCGTTCAAGTTCGTCGGCCTCCTTGTCACCTACCTCATCATATTGCTGCAGTTCCAGAAAGTTATAAATCCTTAAACTCAATAATGTGAAATAATATAGTCTGCCTTTTATCTCAATTGTCATATCTGGTTTATATAGGAAGTGACGTTTTTGGTAATGCAAAGATTGCACGTTTTCGGAGTGAAGTGAACGTTTGACACAATATGAACACAGCTAGTGGTTTAAGACACAGTGTTATATACGATTTGTGTGATGTTTCTGTATAAATGTATTAAAGCTATGTTTTATAAAATTACTTTGCCGTTTTGTTACTGTTATCATGCATAAAATATATTGATGTTCATTATTTTTTACCTAAGTGCGACTCTTTCAAATAGATTATAGAGAAACCATATATTCATTCTCTAGGTTGAAATACTGACGCTACAATCAATAACAACATTAACACCCATATAACGTGGTTTCCCCTCTTATTTGGGACGTAATTTGCGAAATGTGGATACGGTATCATAACAATTATGTTACTTGTGATGGAACCCATTTAAATGCGTTTAAACGCAACCTAAGACCTGGATACTATACAGGCTGTAAATTTGGTACGATTGACACTGATCTTTAGAACAGTAGGCCTATGTCATTACTAGTTTGAAATTGCGTCACACTTAGCGGATTACGAATACTGCAAGAATTTAACAACTTTATTTCGATCACGAAGTAAAATCAAACACTAAATAAATCGATTTTAATACCTATCCCGCGCACCGCGGTTCTCTATGGTTCATTAAGCTTTATTTAGGCTGTGACAAGGACATTCTGTCGGTGTTTTCCTATTATTTCGTAATGCATCCAATTCATTTATTACATCGACATGTGTCAAGTTGTTTATGGCAACAGACCTTCTAATTAATTTAATGGTATTTTCCGTTTGATATGAGCTATAGATAATATCGCCATTTGAATTAGATTATATCCTGTCACCGCTATGTTTTATAAATTGTTGTCGTAAGGTGCTAAACGCTCATTTAAAAACACATCTAGTAATCGAAATGACGCCTCCATCGGTTCTCGTGAACACTTATCTTAGCGCTAGTGATAAACCTTACATTGATCCTCTATCAAAGATCTTCATAATCAGTAAACTAGCTTTTGGTATAATTCGAATGCCACTCCTCGGGGACGTACACGTTGGTTTCATAATATTGTCCGCTATATACTCACTCCTACTGGCGCTACTCTATGCGCTTGTCCTAGTC
The DNA here is from genome assembly GCA_963555695.1 of Dasypolia templi. NCBI lineage: Eukaryota > Metazoa > Arthropoda > Insecta > Lepidoptera > Noctuidae > Dasypolia > Dasypolia templi. The sequence continues at coordinate 10,832,463 of OY743157.1, forward strand.
ACGCTGCACGATGTGGAGCTTTTGAGTATCATCGTTTACCTATTCTATTTCCAGTGTATCTTCTTCATGATATTCAATGTAGTGTCAATCGGAAGAATGCAGCGTTATTACAATGAGTTGAATGTGTTCGATAAGGAAGTTGGCTGTAGACCGAGGACTGTTAAAGCATCGATAAATAACTTGATGTTAACAATTTGTATGATAATATATGTCGTATTTGTGTTTGCGCTGCCTTTCATCTTTGTTAGCCTGGAGGAACTGTACTTGGGGATAATGCCGTTCCCTATAATTCATATTTTAGAAGTAAACTTTTGGGGCCATTTGCTGAGCCTTCTCTTACCGCGGCTACGACTAATAAACTATTACATGGAACTGTCGCTGTCAAACGGTAAAATAAAAAAAAACATAGAACAGTTTGGATACTCGGAAGCTGATAGTAACAAGGCTCTTTGTAAAATGGAAAAAGTGATGAATCTGTACCACACCATGATCAAAGCGTACAATTATTTGATGGAATCGGTTAAATGGCAGGTAATAATATTGGCTAAGGATCTGGTTAAAAGCAACCAATTAGTGCTTGAACTGTATCATGATATTTTATTTTCAGTTGCTGGTCACTATCGTCTCGGCTTTCATTAACATTTTATCTTGCTGCTACCGAGTGTCTTTGACTATAATCAAGGGAGATGTAAGTTTAATAATATTTGCCAAAAACTACACATGAACATAAATCAATAAATAAATGTAGTTTAATAGTCTATCCTATTAATATTAAGGTGCCTTTTTGGTTCTTATCGCCTTTTTAAGGCTTCAATCCATGTTTTTAAGGTAGACCTGTAGATCTAACCATGTATGGCATACATGATCAGTTCTATCTTCAGGTCTGAACTCACCAAAATCTATACCGTTACCGTGTGTGGATGAAGTTAAGATCTGCGCGCCTATGACGGCCGAAGTGATAACTACTCATAGAAAATTATAATATTCAGTTAGCTTTATGCCCATTTCTTTCTTTCTTCTCTACTACTATTAAAGTTTTTTTCTTCCAGGTGCCGTTGACATTCATGATCACATATGTGGGGCTACTGGCAGGCATCATGTTACCGCTGTTCTCACCGTGCATGTTGGGAGATCAAGTTCATAACGAAGTTCGAAGGCTAAGGGAGCTGCTTGCTTCTAGGCTTTACGAAAATCAACTGGGTATGTTCTTCGAATGGTGCAACCTTGTTGATTGGCTTAAGAAAGATGGATCATACCATAGTTAAGTAAAGACTAGGCGAATGGCGTTTCTACTAAAAGCGTTGTCAACTTCTCAGATAAAGCGAGTCGCGGTATGGCGCGGGCGCTGCTGGCATGGACAGAGACAAGGGACCTCTCGTTCTCACTCCTGCGCATGTTAAATATCGACATTTCGCTGCCATTCAAGTTCGTCGGCCTCCTTGTCACCTACCTCATCATATTGTTGCAGTTCCAGAAAGTTATTAACCCTTAAACTGTGACATGAAGCATAGTATTAACTTGGGACTGTTTTAACCACGAATCACAAAATGCGCTTAGCGTTAAACGTTTTATAACAAATTTGCTCGTTAAGGGTCTCTTATTTCACCAATTTCAATATCGTAATGTGTCTCATTACGTATTTCTGCGTTTTTGTAATGTAAAACGCACGGTTTATCATCTTGAGCTCCGCCTAAAACGTACGGTACTGTTTTAAATCTTAGCAATAGTAGATTATTGCATCGAGCACATAGTAATTTATTATTGCACCGAGTCAGAGAACAGGCACGAGGGCAATATAAATTACTTAAGGCGAGGTGCATTATCTGCTTTTCTTTCAACTATTATTAAGAGTAATAGTAGATAAAAGAAACTCATATCAAACAGTTAACAATAGGAGTTTAATTATTGAAATTAAAAGTTATACTTGAGCAATTATTAAACGTAAGGTTAAGAGTTTTGTTGGGAAAATTTATATTTAAATTTGGAACAAGTAGGATAGAAACGAATAATACGTACGTAAAAAAAAGTATTGATATCGGCTGGCTGAATAGAGCTAATCCATTGAGATTGGCACCATTTGGTGCGATTTAAAAAAAAAAAAACTGCGCAATAATGAAATTTCATACATTTTTATTGCTCTAGAGCATTAAAGACTCGCTTTGTACTGAGTTACATAGTTGAAAGAAAACAGTTTTTTCTTCCAACTATGCTTTAATTTCATCACAATCACACAATAAACTCAGTACAAAGCGAACTGTTAAAATTTTTCTTAAAGCAGTTGCTTTAACAAGTAATTAAAGATTGATTCGTTTAAGAAAGTCCGAGTTTATTTCCTCGCTAATATGTTATAAAATGTCGTATGACATACGCTTTGATAATTACAGCCTCTGATTTCTTGTAGCCAATAGCAATATCGCCTCGGCTGTTTCAACTTACCGCACTTATATCATAATGTATATTAAAACATCGTTCTGTTACTGTCCATCGTTTGAAGATGACAGAGACAGAAATTTATTTAATTTTAAATATGTTTAGCAAAAATTATGTGGTTTATGGTATAAGCGGAACCTGTGATAAGTTGAGGGATATATTTCAGGTCTTTTAAGTCAGCACGGAAAATGCGATTTATGGTAGCAATAATAAACAAGTGACATTTTTATGCAAGTTGCACGTTTTCTACTGAATTAAAAATATTTTGACCACACTTGCTCGTACAGTGGATCTTATTACACCGCTTTTAGTATTATTATGCAGTGTATTAAAGACGTGATACGTGATTTTAAATTATATTTCCGCACTAGTACTGTAATGTGCACCACAGTTAACTATTTACTATTGCGGAGATGTGCGCTTTTTTAATTCCATCAAAGAGATTGTATTTTATATCTAAATATTAGAAAATAAATCAAATTATTACAACGTTATTTCGTGTTCTACAAAAGTAATCAGTTATTATTACCACTTACCCATTAGGCTGTTCGACGGCTGCGTTACTTTGACTCTACTTCATCCTGCAGAGACAGCGTGCGATAATTCACAATTGTTTTACATTATTAATTTATTAAACAATATTACTTGATTGCAACCAGAACACCGCTCCTGTGGTTTTGGACTTAAATATACATCTGATGGCGTTAAAAAGAGTTGTTTAATGTGTCTGTCCATTATGTACCAGCTGTGTAATAAATAATGCGTTTTTATTAATGGTATCATATATGTTTTGACCAGCTGACCTATTGTTCTTCAGGGAGTCTTGAAATAAAAAAAATAATGGTGTTACCTTTGCAAAATAGATTTTATTTGATCGCTTTAAACATGAATAAATGACATACCAACTTATTTTGAAACTTGGCTGCAGCAATTATGTGTCCCAACTATCAAATGAATGTAAAATGTAGGTAGGTCTTGTTTGTTGTGAATCCTACTTAACTGTCAAAATATGTTTATGTGGTGTAAACACACTTTAATTTGATAAATAAAACGTTCTTGACCAATAACTATGTTGTCTTTTTTCAGACATCAATTTTATTTAACTAAATGTGTATACAGCATATATATTCGAAAGGTGCTATTTATGGTACATAGTGTACTTAGAGGTACAGCCCATGAAACTGAACAATTTTCTCCATAGGCACAATATAATAATCAATGACAAAAATGATTGCAAGTTTAATATGGTTTTAATAGTTAAAATATTTTTTTACGTGTATTTTCGTGTTTTTTTTTTCTATCGTATCAAAATAGTTGTATTATGATGACAACACACTATCTAACTAGCTAAGCTCATCAGAAAAATATATGATATTCTTAGCTGTTTTTTTTTTTTGTATGGCATCTCGTAGTTGACCTTGAGAGGTCGTGACTACTTAACCGGACTATCCTGTGGCTGCCTTAAGCGGACTCAAAGCCTCCAGCCAGGGGCGTAATACTACTTATATTATTAAGCGAACGCTCGCTAAGGGCACCCCCTGTGGGGTACGGACCTCGGCTTAGGGCGTCGCTGACGGGAGGACAGCAAGATGGGACAGGCTGGATCAGGTTTAGTTGATTATTATTAATCGGGGAATTTAAAGCTACAGGCTCAGCTACGGCGCGGGCTGGCACTTCGTCGAGCAAGGGTCGGGGGGGACAATTACGTCGGGATCTTCGCGAGGAACCTCGGCGGCGAGGTCGGAATGTCGGTCTGTGTTTGTGCACTGTACTGGTGGCCCTACTGCTCTCCTGAATGACTTTGTTTACTACAGTGGCATACTTTGGCATTATAAAACTTGCTTTATTCCCCATATATATGAGACACACATGCTGTATTACATCCAAGTAAAAATTTTCTCACAAAAAGAAAAACAAAACGCTAAGAGGTAAACAAGTAAGATTGCATAAATTATGTTGACGAAAAATCTCAGTTTACGAGTTAGTCTCCCTAAGGTCTGATTTCACCAATGAAATTGAACGCAATCAGTACATAAACTCCGTTTAAGAGCTGTCAGTGTCATTATTTTCTATGGAATATGGACACTGATAGCTCTTGAACGCGTTTTAGATGTGCTGTATGCGTTCAGTAACATTGGTGAAATCGGCACTAAGTCTCCTTTTATTATTTAGTAATGGCGGACAGCGCCAACAATCGTTACAAAAGTTTGAAGCTCGTTACTTAATTTCGGAATAGACTACACTGGAAAAGAAATAATTTTAATGCGTTCGTTGACACTTTTATTAACACATTTAGGGAATATCCAATTAGATTTGGACTGGTTCCGGACTGGTGGTTACTTGAAAAAATAAATACTTGACAACAGACTTGTGAAAAAAAAGGGTGTGGCTGTGTCGTGGACGGCCGTGTGTCATACGTGTTTTTTTTTTCTTTTTATGTATGGCATCTCGTAGTTGACCTTGAGAGGCCGTGACTACTTAACCGGACTATCCTGTGGCTGTCTTAAGCGAACTCAAAGCCTCCAGCCAGAAGCGAAAAACTTACATTACTAAGCGACTGCTCGCTAAGGGCACCTCCTGTGGGGTACGGACCTCGGCTTAAGGCGTCGCTAGAGGGAGTACAGTAAGATGGGACAGGCTGGATCTGGTTTGGATGATTATTATTATCTGGGGAGTTTAAAGCTACAGGCTCAGCTACGGCGCGGGCTGGCACTTCGTCGAGCAAGGGTCGGGGGGGACAGTTACGTCGGGGTTTTCGCGAGGGACCTCAGCGGCGAGGTCGGAATGTCGGTTTGTGTTTGTGCACTATACTGGTGGCCCTACTGCTCTCCTGGATGAGAGTTATGTGGTCATCGGGGTCGGTGAGGACATGCATGCGGACATGACTAATGGTGGAGGGAATATAACTAGCGGCCTTGACAACCAGAGGGTTGCGGTGATTCGCGGCGGTATCGAAGAAACGCTTTGAGATGCGTTTCATAAACTGACGGATAGTGGGAATTCTGAGCTCAACGTGGAGGATTTCGTTGCGAACGTACCAGGGGGAGCCTGTAATCCTACGGAGGAATTTGTTCTGGAGGGTCTGCATTCTATTGAAGCGATGGGGCTTGGCGTGTGCGAAGACTGCACTGGCATAGGTCACGATCGGGCGAATGCACGCTGTGTAGTTACGCAATTTGCACTTTAGTGACGATTTACTACGTGCATTTAGGACGAAGTGGAGTCTACCTAGAGCGAAGGCGGCGCGCCAACGAGTCGCCTGAATGTGTTCTGAAAAGGAGAGGTGTTCGTCGAGCCCCACACCTAGATATTTGGCTAGCTTCTCCCAAGGGATCGGCTTGCCGAACATGGTGAACGGTGAACCACTTGACTCTTGTCGGGATTGACTTCGATTCTCCACTTTCTAAACCAGGCGCCAAGTTTGTTGACTTGAGTTTAGAGAGTGCGAGATATCGAGTCTGGATCGCGGCCGGTGTAGTAAATGGCCGCGTCGTCTGCGAACAGAGCCAACTGCGCCTTACTACACTTGGGCATATAGCTGGTGAAAAGCGTGAAAGCTAGAGGAGAAATCACAGAGCCTTGAGGGACTCCTGCGCGAATTGGGCGGGGGGGGATAGCGCTCCTTCGATGTGATAACGGAAGTTGCGGTTCGACAAAAAGTCCCGTAAGATGAGCACGAGACGATCTGGCACACCGAGTTGGTACAGCTTATTTAATAAGCCGTTGTGCCAGAATTTGTCGAACGCTTTCGCTATGTCGAAGAAAACAGCACCCGTCATCAAACCTCGTTGGAAAACGAAGTTTATGTGTTCGACGATACGGTGGACCTGTTGTACGCAAGAGTGTTGAGTTCGAAAACCAAACTGCTCGTCAGGGATGAGGCCTTTTGTATCGGCATAGTTTCTGACACACTTATAGATAAGCCTCTCATAGATCTTGCCGAGGACATTGAGCAGACTGATGGGGAGGTAACTCGTGGGCTCCGACTTTGGCTTGCCGAGCTTGGGGATACCGATGACGGTGGCTTCTTTAAATGCCTGTGGGAAGATATTGTTGCTCAGAGCACCATTGAAGATGGTGGTCAATAGCATTATCAGGTGGGCAAATACGTGAATACGTAAACGTAACGAGTAAAATTTTCTGAGGTGGGTAAATGTAGTGCTACTACCGCTAGTTTTAAGTGTTTATCCTTTGGTGGCTTCAATGAGCGCAGAAACCTCAAACTCAAATCATTTATTTCAATTAAACCATTTACAGGCACTTTTGAATTGTCAAGGAATCGGTCAGTCAGAAATATGAAACTAGTTGCCCATTCCAAAGCGCAGTAGGTTACTTTGGAGAAGAACGGGCAAGAAACTCCATGGACACTCTTTTAAATAATATTGTTGTTACAAATATTTTAGTTACATCGATTATTGTTGACACTATAAGTGAGAACGATGTACAAAAACCGTACACGTTAAAAGCGTCCAGAGTGCAGCAAAACATAATTAAAAACAATCCAGCAAATTAATTATTAAAATATGCCGTGGCAGCTAAGAGATGACCAGTCCCAACTGACGGCGCCCGTTCATGAACATGACGCTTTTTTCAGCACCATTCAGCTCAACCATTTTGAAGGGAGCTAAATGATCCGACACACGCGCCACCGTCAGCGAGACATTTGAGTGAGCATGACATACTATCAGCCGCCAAGGCACATTCAAGTCAATCTATGACATTACCCGGTAAATGGTAACTCTATAGTACAAAGTACTCACATCTGTGCAATGCATCTATATAATAAAAAGGAGATTGAGTTTATATAATGCAAATATATTCTTACAATCTTCAGCAGCTTCAAGTGTTTCAAATGTCAATTACTTAGTTGTGGTGTGGAGCAGGACCAGCATTAAGCCAGGCATTTTTATCAGTTATGTAATCCCCTAACCTATAATACGCCTGCCTGCATAGTGTGCGTTTGACAAAGGATTTGAATTTTGTCTCATTCAGTTGAAGTATGTGGGGAGGTATTTTATTATAACATTTTAGATAGTACCCCATGAAAGATGAGTCCACTTTAGCCAGTCTGAAACCTGGTTGAACTAATAGGTCCCGATTTCTAGTACTATAATTATGTCTTTCACCTCTTTTACTGTAAAGATGTAATTTTTTTCTTACGTACATGATGTTTTCATAGATGTATTGACAAGGTACAGTCATGATGTTAATATCCTTAAAAAATTCCCTTAGAGAATCGCGCCTGCGGAGATTATATATGGCTCTGATGGCTCTTTTCTGCAGAATAAAAATAGAATCGGTGTCTGTAGCCCGTCCCCAAAGTAAAATACCGTAAGACATGATACTATGAAAGTTACTTAAATAGACCAGCCACGCGGTATCTACATCAGTAAATTTCCGGTTTTTTTGACAGCGTAAGCTGCTGAACTTAGCCGTCCTGCTAGAGATGTTAAATGAGGACCCCATTGTAGTCTTGAGTCGAGCGTGATCCCCAAGAAAACCGTTTTATCGATGAATTCTAGTTTCTCTTGATTCAATACTATCTCACAATCACTACTCTTGACGTTTGGTAAAGAAAATCTTATACACTTAGTTTTATTTCCATTTAGTACTAAATTATTAGCCGTGAACCAATTTTGGACCAGCAGTAGGGCGTTATTTACGTCGTCAAAATTTGAAGCTCGTCTATCTACCTTAAAAATTAAGGACGTATCGTCAGCAAATAACACCATTTGTGGTTGATTTATTAATAAATGGAGTAGGTCATTAATATATACTAAAAAGAGGAAAGGACCCAATATCGAGCCTTGTGGAACACCCATTTTTACTTTTAAACCAAGTGAATTGACACTATATATTTGAACTTGCTGTTGTCTATCATTTAAATAAGGTTTTATTAAACTGAGCGCAAGTTTTCCAAGTCCGTAATGCTCAAGTTTCAAAAGCAGGGTTTCGTGATCGACGCAATCAAATGCCTTGGAGAGTCACAAAAGATTCCTATGGCGTCTTGAGCCTCTTCCCACGCGTTAAAAATATGTTTTAATAAGGTAACATCAGCGTCGGTCGTACAACGCCCTTTGGTGAAACCATACTGTTGCTCGTGAAATTTTTTATTAGTATTAAAATGATTGAGCATCTGATTAAGCATTATCTTTTCAAAAACCTTGCTGAAAACCGGTAGCACGGACACAGGTCTATAATTATTAGCGTCTTTAGAATTTTGCTTTTTGATCCTGTTCGTTTCATTATTGATAATTTTCCAAACCGTCTTTATTTTATCGTCTGCTGATTTTACCTTGTTGCTAATGTATAAGGCTTTAGCTGCTTTACAAGCGTTCTTAAAAATTTTTGAGTAAGAGGCAACATACTTATTAAAAGTTTCCGTCTTAATATAAGGCTTAAGGCAATACAGCTCGAAAAGTTTTTTCCTACTTTTCCTAAGTCCTTTAGTTGCCCAGTCACTAAATAAAAACTTAGGGCTGATACTTTTAGTGTTCTTCTTAAAAATATTTTTAAACTCGGTTTGAACTACCGAAAAGAATTCTTTATACAAAATATTAACATTATTCATTGTAAAGTCACGATTACTTAACTTACAAATTAAAGTGCTTTTAAATTTATTTAAATTAACAGATGTTATTGGTCTGGATTGTATCTGCACTTTTTGTATCGCTATGTCGGACTCAAAAGTTACGGTTTGACCGCTGTGATCTGAAGGGAGATAATTAACGATAGCTTTATCTAAATAGTCGCAGCAGCAACATACATTATCAATACATGAAACAGTAGTTGTAGTTGTTCGGGTTGGTTCCAAAAACGCATTTGACAGATTGGATGATTTAAACAAATTCAGTAATCTACTGGTATTTGAATTATTTTCTAAAATATTAATGTTAAAGTCTCCACAGATAATAACTGATTTATTACCAGTTGCAAGTTTAGCCAAAACATCTTCCATTACTGACTCAAATATAGAGAAGTTTTGATAATTTGGAAGACAGTTCACACAAGACAAGACAGTTCAACGCTATGTTCAACCGATAGTTCAACTATGTCTTTACGAGCTTTTGATTTTATACAACTTTTAATTAGGATTAGTGAACCACCACGCAGCATTGATTTTCGGTTAAAACAACTGGCCACATTATAATTCGCGTAATTAATTAACATTTCAGAATCTTTTAACCAATGCTCAGTTATGCGAATAATGTCAAATATTGTTTTTTCTAAAAACAATTCAATTTCCAATTGTTTGGAGTTAAATCCTTGAATATTTTGATGAAATAATTTCAAGGATTTCTGCTTAGCCCCTTTTCTACAGTTAACTATTGTAGTGCTAGAAAATACCTTTTTGTTTCTAAGTGGAACTATACTATTAGTGGTACCTTCTGTTGTCTTAAAAACTAGTTTAAATTATCTGAGCTAAACACCTCAACATTAGTATTATTACTAATTGTGGTGCTAACTAAAGGTGACTTCGACATACTACTTATGTCTGGGTTAATAATAAAAGCTAATAGTCTAGCTATTTGACGTCTAAAACTAATCGGCAGATACACAGTATCTCTAGTCGACCTTAGCTTATCAACAAAAATGTTGGTGTCAAAAAATTGAAACTTGTCACTATGGTGACTAATTAAGAAATATAGACGGTCACACACATCGCACTCATGTCCGAATGGATTGTTGACAAACGTAGTAGTGAAACGTGCACTAGCTGTTGCCCGATGTGTCTTCATAATCGGCGATCGCACACAATCGATGTCTTTACAGTTGTTGATGATACAGCAGCGATAACATTATCCACTTACATCGTCCACTCCAGCTGCAGAAGTACTAGCATCGTTTATGATCCGTTCAGAGTTCGGACGCCTTCATTTTTCTTCGTTCCCGGCACCGCTTTTCTCTGTCATATGGTGTTTTACGGTTATCACTGGATTGCTCTTAATAAGCTCTTTCCAACCGTACACGATCCCTATATTTTCACTTAACTTTTTGACGAGAGAGAGAGAGACTAATGGTGGCCCAGTGGTACTGGCCCCAACTTACGAGTTGTAGGTCGTGGGTTTGAACCCAGACAAGTACTTTAATTTTTGTAAATAATTTCATCCCATCTCCACTACTCTCAAAACGGTAAAGGAAAACATCGTTAAGAAACCGGCATGTCTGAGAACCAAAAAATCTAAGACATGTGACATCTAACAACCCGCACTGGGCCCGCGTGGTAGATTACAGCCCAAACCCTCTCGAAGAGAGGAGTTCTGTGTCCCGGCAGTGCGAACATTATAGGCTGATTATGCTTTTTGACTAGTGTATGCTGACATGATATTTTCTAGTTATTTTTAAAAAAACTTTTGTAGCGATACACTTACTTCAACTATTTAACACTACTGTTTTATATACTTAATCGATAGATCTTAACGAGAGCTTACGATTGAAACTCAAACAAGCGTCACAGTCACCGCTGACTCAACGTAACAATTTTTTTGATTCCTTAGCTATCAAGTGGTGTTATTATATGAATGTTGTATTTAGATGATAGATATGTAGCTGCAACACCAAACAACATCCCCCGGTTTTGTTATCATCAGTTTTTTGGAATGTTCTCCCACTATGACAAAAGACGTATGCACGTCAAAACCTTGTCCTTTTGTAATCATTGAAGATTACAGGTTCTGTAGTCAAATATACAAGGTGTCGTTTTGCATCCTCTTCAAATTCAAGGAGGTTACTATGCTAATGATTATTTTTTTTGTTTTTCTAACTATCGGAAATCGACTTCTGTGGAACGCGCATGTTATAATGCGGCCTGTGTGATACCGCACTGTAACTGCCCTTTTATGCGATATAGAAGTGCGACATTGCCTACCGCATACGCAGCGGGACGATTCTGTTCTTTGAAAGTGGTTTATTCTGAAAAACTGTCAAACATAATTATCTAAAAAAACAAGTATGTATTAATTATTGAGCAAGTATCGTAATTTTATTTGATTATGTATGTCTTTCATAACAGCCTCCTGAAATTTGACGAGGATGCAAAACGACACGTTGTATATATACTCTCACTTGTATACCACTCATAAATGTTATTTATGTCCAGCAGGGGGATGATGCAGGCTAAGAATAACCAGTAACACAAAAAGGTGCTACTTTTTCCAATGCTTTTAAATCCAGTTTGCAGAAAACCCGCTTTAGGCAGTAGTACCTATCTTTAATTTTTTTGTTTTATGTTTTGTATAATAATTTCAGTCGTACGTGAGAACATTAACATGCAAATTCAGTATACGAGAGTTGGTATTAGACTACACGGAACTGCCACGGTAATACAAAATTGAAATTAATATCTCTAGAATTCTTAGAATATCTGCAGTTCTGTTTGGTCCTTGGTGGAAAACTTGTTTTGTTATTCTTAGTAGTCGAGTTCTAGAAAAGGTTTATTATGGTTATTTAGAGTTTCTATTTCATGAAAAAAAACTCAAAAATGACCATAAAATTAAGTTAAACATAAAATTTATATAACACAATAATTGCGCTAATACAAAGTATGAAAAAGAAACAAGAGCTATGAATTCATTTTTAGTAAAAACAATCCAGCACCTTAGCTTTTTTTTACTCAGATTTAGTCTCCGACAGAGGATATTTTCTATAGAGAGAAGAGGTATATATTGTCATTGGGAGGAAAGCTAATGTTAGCCTTTTGTATTCTGAAAAAAAAAATCAACACTTTCTCTTTTATTCTATTTTTACAATGATGGACGAGGAGCATTCGCAAGAAATAGCAAGAAATTTATTGAGGAAACATTAGAGTGCCTGTGACCATTGTCTGGGATGCGATGTGTTTCTTTACGCTCTCATAATTGCTTCTAAATAAAGTGAATGTTAAAATATAAAAAGATAAACTTCCAGATGGGAAAACCCAATACTTTCTCAGTAGCAGCCGGATTCTGGATTTGAGCCCGGTCGATGGCAACAGGCTCGCCCCCTGTTACATGGGACTTACACGTAACTGTCGAAATGTGGGTGTACTCTAGGTACATCTCTGCCTATCCCTTCAAGGATTACAGGCGTGTTATGTTATGTAGTCATTAAACATTTTTGTTGCCCCATAAAAACTTTTAGCCTCTTCGCTTTAAAGAAACAAGGTGTCAGACAGTACTAAGATAAAGCCACACTCTACTCAAAAGATTTGCAGAGATCAGTGAGTATTTCCAATTAATGTGTAAATTACAAGTTCGAAAAAAAGGCTGGCAGATGTTTGTTATAAAAATGTTCCTCAGCCGATAAACTTTTTGAATGGCACTTTTCATAACGTTCTTGACGTGATAATGATCAAATACAACACTCTATTTACAATCAATTATTCTAATGTCTTAAGCCTCCTGTCGTCTATGAACAAAATTGATCGATTTACCTACACAATTATAAACCGTCACCGTGAACATATTATGAATGTCGTACATGTACAAAGTTCAATTTGAATCGCGTTTATTTGTCACCATGACGCGCATATCGGTTCTAGTGAACCCTTATGTTAAAGCAAATGATAAACCAGTAATAGATTGTGTGTCTAAGATCTTCATTATTGGTGGATTGTTTTTGGGTATCAATAGACTTCCTGTTTTCGGCAACATTCATATTGTATTCCTGATATTTTCACTCTTATCCACCTTTCTTTTCGTGTGTCATTATTCCTTTTTCTTCTATAGTGTTTTACATGTGCCACATTTCGGAGTATTTGTTGGTACTCATTATGTCCAGTGGGTCTTCATCGCCATCTTTAATTTAGTGTCAGTCAATAGATTGAAGCGTTATTACAATGAGTTGAATGTGTTTGATAAAGAAGTTGGTTGCAGACCTAGGATTGGAAAAGCGTCGATAAGGAACTTGATAGGAAGTGTTGCTTTGTTGCTATTTACGATGACTACATTTGTTCTGCCCAAGATCACGGACGCCTTCCACGGTCTGCGTTTAAGCGCGATGCCTTTTACACTTTGTATTATTGAGGAAGTACATTTCTATGGCCATCTATTTAGCCTTCTCATACCACGGATGCGTTTAATAAACTACTACATGGAGCTGTCGTTAACAAACAGTAAGTTAACGAAAACCTTGAACGTAGAAGAGTTTGGATACTCGAAAGCTGACACTAAGAAGACTCTTTGTGAAATGGAAAAGATGATGAACCTGTACCACAACATGATAACAGCACACAATTATGTGGTGGAAGCAGTTAAATGGCAGGTAACAGAATAGTATATTTTGATACAAGTATAAAAAGATAAAATTAATGAACATAACAGTTTGTAACAAATATTTGTGAAATATGTCTAGGGTATTTTTTTTCCGTGCGCCTGCCGTTCCTTCGCCCTTTGATGGAGAGGCCTTGACAGCCTAATATAAATCGAAATTTTTTATGTATAGAACACATAATAATAAAAAAAAATGCTGGAAATATACAGAACTACAAAAATAACCATAGCTTGGAAAATTACCATAGTTACCATAGTCCCAATAGTGTTATCGATTTTTTTTTTGATCAGGTTCCTTGGCGAAAGATGTTCAGTTTCATGGGTAGCATCACTCACCCCTTGAAATAGTGTAAAATTTTAACACCTTATGTGTATAGATTACAAAGATAAACATAAAATTATTTATAGAACTAGGTTAGATAATTTAAAAAGGATTTATAATAAAATACAAATACATTAAATTCACATTTTATAAAAATCTCAACCACGAGGAACTTAACTCTTGTTTACGCGGCGACACTGAATGGCGTTTAGGGTTCATGTTATTTTATGTTGAAATTTCGAAATTATACGATACTTACTGATGGTATGTGATCCCAGTGTCCTGCTTATTCCTTGCCGCATTTGACAAGTACGCCGGCGGTATTTAGTCTAGCGCAGCGAGACCTATCATTTCTCTAAGAATAAAACAAAAACAAGGCAACACTCACGTCAACAAAACGTCGCGAAAATAGATTTTAATTTTCATACATTTTTACAGTATTTATAACTTTGGACGCAGTTTTATAGTTTTTATGTTATTACGAAACCCGAAACATGCCTTAAACACCATTTATTTTAAAAAGAACAATATACAACAGTAAACATGAATAAAAAGTTGCCTAATAGTAGGTGACATCTGTTATGTCACCTCCGAATATACAGAATTATGAAAAAAAAATACAGAAAAAAATGTTGACAAGATCAGCCGCACGTGAGCGCGCCCACCACCTCCAAACTCGTCGCTCAGCTTCGCCGCGCCGCCGCCGGTACCCAGCACTACTGTGAGCGCTGTGACGACACCGGCCGCGGAAGTTGTGTCGAGCTCGAGTGACGAGTATTTCTCCCCGCCCACGACGCCACCACCTGCTCGTCGACGAGAAGGACGCCGGCCGCTGTACGGCTTAGGACTTCGAGGCCCACCGGCTTCTGATAGGGTCCCAGCTTCCGGTGGAAGTGTGCAGCGCATGAGATGCGCTCGAACTTTAAATGACACCCGTGAGATTTATATAATAGGAGATTTGGATTATTTCAAGAGTAAGCCTGAGAAAACCTGAACCGGAACCTGAGAAAAAAGAATACAAAAAGATACAACAAGCCAAAACTACATGGCAAGTATTTTTTTTTTTTACTAGCCTATACTGTCCCACTCCTGGGCAAAGGCCTCCCTCCACTCCTTCCATCTTTCGCAAGCCCGCGCGTCCTCTTTCCAGTTCAAGCAAGGCAAATAATTAATAAAAGCAAACAACAAATTGAATAACTCAAAACTGGTAAACAAATTAAATACAAGTCTTTGGATATTGCTAATGCTTTTAATGACTTTTTCGAAGACAAAATACATCCAAAACATATGCTGAATTTAAGCCAAAGGCATGTATGTCATCCGTAACACAAAAACCAATGTTTATGGCACCTAGCACACACGATATATATAAAACAATAATGTCGTTAGTTAAGATAAGATAAAGTATTTATTAGTTTAAAATACTAACAGTGATGGAATAGCTACAAAGGTAATTAACCTCAGCAGTAATTGTTCCGGTATATATCCAGAACATATAAAAACATCAATAATTAAAACTTTATCTAAGAAAGAACATAAGGAGTTGATGGAATATTATAAACCCATTTTACTCATGCCGGTTATTCTAAAGATATTTGAGAAATAAATCTACAAAGAATTATATAACTACATGGAAAAAAATAACATACTTTGTGAAGAACAAAAAGGACTTAGACATCACAGAAGCATCAACATGGCAACTTATGACTTTTTGTATATCATAATGAGAAATATAGATTAAAGATCCCCATTTGTGTCATATTTTGTGATGTAACTCAGGCATTTCATTATGTCCATTATAACACATTGCTAAATAAATGAGAAGTCTACGGAATTAGAGGTATCGTGTTCGAACTTATAAAATTGTATTTAGAAAACAGAACGCAAATAACCGAAATTAGTCGCATTAATGTAGTTAATAAATATGAAGAGATATCATGATCACGAGAACTTGAAATCACAATCGGTGTTCCTCTGGGAACCGTTCTGGGCCCTTTTCTAATTATAATATATGTTAATGACATGCCCATGTCCATTGAACAACCTTTGACTATGTCTGCTGATGATAGCACCATAAGGATTCCTTGTAAAAATGCAATTACATATGAAAAATGACATAAATAATTCTCTTGACTGTATAATTAAATGGCTAGACAAGAATAATGCACTTTAGAGGTTTCCGACTAATGTTTAAACTTATAACTACAGAAACTGTCTGTAGTTATAAGTTTAAATATAAGCAAGCCTTATTTTAAGCAGTACAATATCTTGACACTTTCTTGTATTTATGTTTACGAAGTAGTTATTTTTGTACAGCAAAATTCATGTCGTTTTGAACGTCTAGCTGATGTGTTGAGTAAATCATGTCAATTACCGTCTCAAACTTCTTTGGTGCGCAGAAGTGTTTACTGTATGGCCCCAATAACTTACAACAAATTGCCAAGTGGTTGGAAAAACTTGACAACAGTGCTCATTAAGAATAGACTACGTATTTTTTTATGGATAAAACGTACAACAGTGTGACTGAGTATAATCAGAGCAAAAAAATGCTGAATTACTCTGAATTAAATTAATCTGGCTTTTGGTTTAACCTAGAAAGTGATAATGTAATATTTTCCATGCCGAATGGTGAAACATGGCTGTACCTTGGTGTATTATAACTCCTATTATACGTATTACTCATATTTGCTAAATGAAATTTCTATTCTAATCATAAACTAGTAAACAAACTTAAGTAGAACTGTAAAGATTCGACTTTCACCTCAATACCTTTATACCGTGGTAGGTAGTGAGGTGAATGATGGAAAGTCAAATGTATTTTTTTCTATATGCGCAATAAGCACATGCGATAATAAAGTATAGGTACGCACTACCAGATATACAGCCAGCTTCTTTTCATGTGGAAATAATGAAAACGGATGCGTATCATTAAAAATTGTTTAAAAAAAGTACCAGATAACAAGAGCAATGACAGAAGAACTTTGAACAATTTACATGTATGAAGACGATAATTTACAAATTGGGGATCAATTTCTGTAAGAGATAAACCAAGATCAATTTACTGATGCACATCAAACTGAACCTGGTACATTAGAGAGATTATTAGAAAGATTAATAGAAAATTCACAGGAAAATAAACGGCAGAGCTTAAAGCACATTGCAGGACAGTTTGTGATTGAAAAATTTACAAGCAAAACTTCGAATGCAAACCAGTGGATGGATGTTTTGAAAACATTATGTATACCTACGTTTTGATGTGACAACAGATGAAAATAAAATAGAAATACTAAGATTATTCATGGGTAAGTCTTGTATGGGTTTGTACGGCTCAATGACTATAAAATTAACAATGATTTCAGAGTGGTCAGCATGGAAAAATAAATTCTGTGAACAGTTTGCAAACAAGGGATGGAGTCCAGTTAATTATGAGTTACTGTTTAAATACAAAGATGGTTCATTATTGAATTATGCTATGAGAAAAGAAAAACTCTAATAAGAGTTTTTCTTTTCTCATAGCACCTTTGTAAATTGATTCTCTCATATCTAATAAGATATGAGAGAATCAATTTACAAAGGTACTTTGATTGATCTTATTGCAGCTGGTTTAACAGAATTTATTTTTAATAAAATTGATTGGCATTCATGAAAAGACACTGTAAATTTATTTAATGAAGAGAGCAAGCACGAACAGATGGTAAATAAAAAAAAACTTTGCCGATAAGACAAAAAATATGTATCAAAGAGCTAAAGGAGCTAATGAAGTTGAAAATCCATGTAAAATTTGTGAAAAACTGAATAAAGGTACTCGATATCAATCTGAGGCTATGTGATGGTTCCAAAAGAAGATCTTAAAGAAAAACTTCATTAAACATGTCGATAATTCAGTGATAGAAGTGGAGTTAAATGAAACTGATCAAAAAAACTAATTGTAACACCATTAATAAATGTCAAACTACTGCTGAATAGAAAATTAGAAATAAACGGAGTTTATGATTCCGGTGCAAATGTTTATTTGACACTCGTAAATTCAAAATTGTTGAATTTAAAAGAAAAAGGAAACAATATGAACGAAACATATTTAGTAACGATTAGGGTGTTAAAAAAACAACAAGAACAATGTTTGATCTAGAAAAAGTCTGACGACGAGAATATCAAGTACGATTTTCTGATAGGATTAGACTTGATAAAAAGTTCAAACTGATTCAAGATAAAGATTTAAAAATGACATGTGAACAGAGTTTAAAGAATGAAATGGAAAAATGAATGTGGAAGAAATTGCTACGAATAAGAAACCTAACAACACTATACAGGAATACAAAATAAATTTTAATGAGCATGTAAAAGAAGCAGATTTTGAAATAAAAATAAATCATTTGAATCAGTTTCAAAACTCTGATATCAGACAGACTGATTTGCAAATATGATTCTGTTTTTGGGAAATATAAACATGCTGTGGGCACTGTTGATGAATAATAATTGAGAATAGACTTATTAGTAGACAAATATTGTAGTAAGAGGCCTTACAGATGCACGGTTGAAGACAAGAAAAGAAATAGAAGAACAAATAGCAGAATTACAGGAATATAAATTAATAAAATAATCATACAGTCCATTTGCTGCGCCTCTTACATTAGCGTTTAAAAAGAGGATAACAAAAAATCTAGACTATGTATAGACTTCAGAGACTTGAATAAAATAGTAATACCACAAGCCCAACTATTTCCGTTGATTGATGAAACCCTAATAATAAAGGCGAGAAATAGTTTATTTTTTCAAGTCTAGATATAATTTCTGCATTTTGGTCGATCCCTTTACGAATTGAACACAGAAGAAAGACGGGATTTGGAACACAGGATGGACATTACCAATAGACCTGCTTACCATTCGGATTAGAGACCTCACCAGCAATTTTTCAGAGAATTTTAAGTAACATATTGAGGAAATATTAATTAACTGATTTTGCTGTAAATTATATAGATTACATTTTAATATTCTCTAAAACGTATACAGAACACATCAATCATCTAACACCGTTACTGGAAGCCATAAAAACAGAGGGGTATAGGTTGTCTTATTTTCTTTTGTGTTCCAAAAACACAAAAGAAAATAAGACAATTTCGAGTTTATCCAAGAAGTACAATGATATTAGATCCGTTAAAAAATTTACTCAGGAAAAATAAAAAATTCGTTTGATCTGATGAATGGCAAAAAACATTGAGATGGTATGCTATGCTCTCAACCAATCTTGGAATTTTTTTATCTAGATTTACCAATCAATATTTATACAGATGCATCTTTAGAAGGAGTTGGAACCATTTTGAAACAGACACAACCTGATGGAAATTAGAAACAAGGGGCTTATTAAAAAAAAAAACTTAATGTAGCTCAAAAGAAAAAGAAAGCAATATTCTTGGAATGTTTAGCTATAAAAGAATCGGTGAGATATTGGCAATTCTGGTCTATAGATAAATCTTTAACAGTTTATTCAGACAACAAACCACTAGAAAACATGAATCTAAAATGTAGAACCGACGAAGGGTTAGGTGATTTAACGTATTATTTATCGCAAGATCACTTCAAATTAAAATATGCTCCATGAAAAAACAACTTAGAAGCAGACTGTCTAAGCAGCAAAAAAGAGAAGAACAATTAAAAGTTGTTAATTTGATAAAACTAGAGGATATTATAATCGATCAAAATACAAATGAAAAATACAAAATAACAAAAACACAGTGTATATTTAAGAAAGGATAGGGGAAAAGACGAAATAATGCTGTCAGAGGAGTTTAGCATCAAACTTCTAAAATATATACATGAATACCTATGCCACATTGGAATCAGACAAATGCAAATAAAGATAAGTCCACTTTACACTGCAAAAATTTGACAAATAATATTTAAAAAATTGTGGAAGCTGTAAAATATATTTTAAAAATAAATCAAGAGATGTCAAACCAAACCGTTCGCGGTTTGGTTTGATGTCTCATCTAGGTCCGGCCACGAAGCGTTTCGAAATAATCTCTATAGAAACAATTGGAGGTTTAGAGGTTCCAGATGGACAATAAAAATACCTACACCTTTTGGTGGATCACTTTATTAGGTATGCATTTATTCTCACCTCTAAGACGCAAATGGCCAATGATTTTATAAAACTAGTAAAGCGTTTAACAGAAACGGAGGACATTGGTATGCTTCTCACCGATGAATATCCAGGAATCAATTCGAAAGAATTGTAAGGAATTTTTAAATGACTAGCAAATACCGAATGCCTTTATAGCAGTAAATACACCATTCTGAAATGGTATAAATGAGACGTTGAATCAAACATTAGTGAACAAAATCAGATGCAAAATAAACGGAGAAGAAAAAAAAGAGAGCCTCGGCAACAATTGCTTAAGAATGCGTAACTAAATATAATAAAACGTATCATTCGGTAACTGGCTTTACAAATAAAAGATTACTTGGTGTTATCTTTTATATGGTAGAGATTTCGAAATTATACCGAATGAATGAAGAAAGAAAAATCAAACAGTGACTGGATTAGAGATAGAAAAACAGCACTTGATAATTCAATGAAATCACATTACTACAACAATATATTTGATTAAAATTGTAAACACTATGAATTTAATATAGGAGATATGGTTGAAGTAGAAACCAGAACTAAACAAAAAAAAAATTACACGAACTGAAAATAGGCGAATATTTATTGCATATTAAGAGATTCTCGAAAAAAAAACAAACTATAAACAGAATAGGAACAAGGCACAGATAAAATTAGTGAAATCTTTTCCATATCACAAAAAATATTCCGGTTCCTGTATCCGGAAATAAAAAAGAAGTAATAGAAGGAGGGTGGTTTAAAACGAAAATTTAATTGTAAGTTTTCTTCCTTAAGAGGGTAGATGTATAGTAAAATGAATTTCTTATTTAATCGCGTTCCACCTCGATATTAAGACTTGAAAATGCAAAAGACTTAAAAATGCAAAGGTATTTTTTTTTGTTCCTAAATATTTTATTTTAAACATTTAATCAAAAGGAGAATCGACATAGGTTTAATAAGTTACTTAAAATGTCGTTTCCTTAATTTCTGGTTATTTGAAGTATTAAGTGTTTATGTAGTACATAATTAAAATTAACATTTTATTTAAGTCAATCTTAGATGTTAAATAAATTTCTTTAATTTCAGCAACACATTTGGGTTTTAGTATTACACCTAAAACGATCATACATATCTTTTAAATATAATATCAAATTAATAGCAGGTATAATGTCAAATACTATGTCAAAATATTAAGCACACCACTTCATCAAGGCCATATTGATGACCACAGTGTTTAAGTCAAAAGATAATCTAATCTATAACTCGTTTACTACAAAAAATAATCGTATAATCGTGGTAATCCACGAAAGTGACTATATTAATCATTTGACATAAATTCTGATCCCGAGTATAAACATTTTTCAACAACTTCTTGTCATGTCTTCGTTTTTAATTTAGTTTTAAATGAGTGAGAGCTTAAATTAATTCTATTCAGGAACAAAGCTTATCTATGTTAAAATTTGGTGCAAGTTTGTGTTTAAATTCCTTCCTTCTTGTGCTCTCTCTTACCTTACGTTCTTCTTGTGATTCATACTCATGAACATACTTAGCAAAAGCGATTAAGGATATATAAACTTGATACTGTTAGAATGTCTAGTTCTTTAAAAATATTTCTACATTAGTCTCTTTGTGAGATCCTTACAATACAAACAAATCTATTTTCTATATGTATTCTATACAAATAATAAATCTGTAGACGAGGCGTTTCTGTACATCGAAAAAAAAAGTTGTGGTGTTAGAGGAAAACCAACAGATGCCAATTAAAAAAAAAAAATCGGTTTGTCTGTTTGGATGTGAGAGATTTGTTAGGACAGCTATCACGTAAAAAGTACGAAACCAATATGGTTAACTTTTCCACTAAAATATTGTGTATAACTCGGAGTAAATATTAGTTTTTGTTTCATCGCAATCGCTTTGGTCTATCAAAAGATATAATCAATTTAAAATGTTCAGAAGAACTTTCATTACGTAATGTACATACACGTAACGACATCTATTCACGCCAATTGGTACTAACGAATATACATGATAAATGATTTTTATAAATTAGGTTATGTGCTATTTCAAAAAGTAATGACATAAACGGCGAAATGTGGGTGTACTAAAGGTACAGCTCTGCCTAACCCTTCTTGGATTATAGGCGTGATATTATGTTATGTGTAATGATAGTGATTATAATGATATAAAAATCGCTTTCCATCGGTGGTTGATTAGTGGCGCAACAAGAATTTCAAATGAAAAGTGGCGATTTAAGATAATGATAATTGATGTGGTGTTTTGAGTGAAAAAGGATGCAATGTTAGATAATTATTTATTACAAATTACAACAACTTAAAAAAAAAACAAAATGGGGTTCAGATTTTAAAAAGTTTATTGTATGCAGAGCGAGTTTTGTGTTAACCGCTGTAATGGATAGATGGCGTTAAGCAAATGTCGTCATTCTCTGAATCGCGGTGTTAAGATTTTCCGCAGAAGAGTGACAATCATTCGTCTATTGATGTTTTGTAATAAAATTATCAGAATTCGCAAACAAAGTAGTGATAGTCCGGTTAAGTAGTCACGACCTCTCAAGGTCAACTACGAGATGCCATACAAAAAAAAAAAAACAAAGTAGTTTCTTAGGAAGATACTGTTCTCGAGTTCTGAAGTCTGGATCTTTACCGGAATGGTTCTGGACACCAAATATCCAAAGATTCCGGTAAAGACTATCTAGAGGTCGCATCTCATTCAAGTTATTACTCAGTACTGTTCAACCGAATCTTTTTACGAAAAACGGAAGTTTCATTGAGGCATCTTTATAACCGACTTCAAAAGAAAGAAGTTCTAAATTTGTCAGTTGTTAGGGATCCATAGCTTAATGGCATATAGAAACGGAACTCATAGTCATTTGGTCCTGACCGTCTGTCCATCCGTATGTCACACAGCTTATTTATTCAGAGGGTAATTTTTTCATGAATTGTTAATCGTACGGGAGATGAAACAGGCGCTGGTTAAGAACCTTACAGTGGTCAATTGATCATGGTCTGCGAAGAAACATTATTGACACGGAACTCTTCAATGACGAACATTATACCTAACTATTGTGGCGAGGGAGCCGAAAATCAGGAAATCAAAATCCAAAATGGTAGCCATTACCAGAGGTGGATCTCAGTAAATGGGTAGTTCTTCACACGGGCAACTGTACGTAGGAGGTCTTTCGAGGGATGTTAGAGGTTCTAACATTTTTAACACAGAAGCATTTTCTTAAATAAACAATTTTTTTTTAGATATTTATCTATTTATTTGGGATTTCCAACACAGTATACACATATAAAATAGAAATCACAATAGTATTATGTTGATCATTTCATGAGTATTTAGTATTTCATTTCGTGACCCTTTTTCATCATGATAACGCTTCAGCACACTTCGCCATCGATTTATTGATTAAGGCTAGTACAGCCTGGCGCCATGATTTTTATTAATTCTCAAAAAATAAAAATGACACTTCGTCACATTGACATTATTAACCCTGAAGACGCATTGATGCACTGTGACTGCATTTTATCGGGCTGTCATAGAGAACCCCAGGTATCGTTTCCCACCAGGCAAGATCTTCTTTTACAATGGAGGAGACAACCTGACAATGGACCTACCCTTCTCTAAGCGACACATTATTATTTTCCAACATGCACGCAAACGAAGTCGCGGGCACAGCTAGTTATAACTATAGCTGTTACCCCAAAGCACTATGCTATATCTTAATCTAGATTCTACCAGCGCATAACATACAGCCTTTAGTTGCTTTCGATCCAACATATCTCTAAGGATACTGAGTGCATAGCATGCTGATGAAATTGATGAGTCAATTGCAGCTAGCTCCTGTTTCCAATTTAAATCCACATCTATGTTAACCCCTAAAAAAAATACTTTATCCACAAATTATCAATCAATCTTGTCTCCTTTGATTTGTAAATCTAAATTGTCATTATGGAGAGTAGCACTCTTAAATAAAATGTTGTTAGTCTTACTAGTATTTAGCAAAAGGTGAACCAATCGGATAGATTTTGCAGGCTTTTATTTAAAGTTTTAAATCAGGCTGAACGTAATGCATGAAGTTAAGCAAGTCGTTCGTAAATAAAATAAATAGTCTTGGTCCTAAAACGGAGCCTGAGGCCACACAACGTTTCATATTTGTAATTTTATAGGTGTATTGAATTTCATGAATACTTTCATCGATGCTTTTTATTTTGACAAACATTCGTCTATTTTGTAAATAGGATCTTAAAAGTAGTAAGGACTTGCCTCTGATACCATACTATTCAAGTTTAGTCAGAAGTCATTCATAATCGTAATTCATATCAGAATTATTCAAGACTGTCTACTTCTTCAAATGGACCTAGAAAGATTATATACGTACGCCCACAAAAACATAAAATTGTTTAAAAAATACAGTGATGTCCATAATATAAATACTAGGAACAAACACAAATTTGTTGTACCTACAACAAGGCTCAATAAAATAGGTGGCTCGTTCAGATGTCAATGTATACGCTTTTATAATAAACTTCCAAGCCATGTTCAAGATCTAAGCCTTAATAAATTCAAATCATTTATTAAACGTAAGTTGTGCCAGAAAGCTTTTTATACAGTCAAAGACTATATTGAGGACAAAAAGGCTTGGGACTGACCTGCTCCAATTTTTGCATACTGAGTGTGTTTTTTTTTGTTTGGTACGTAACTTTTGTTTTATTTTATATACACTTTGAAATTTCATGATTTGACATGAATATTTACTTTGTATAATATTATTATTATTTTAATTTCGTGTGAGGACTTAGTGGGTATTATTTCTATATATTTTGTCTATCTCAGTTATTTCATATTTTTTTTATATCTGGCAGTTTGAGTACTTAAAGCGGCCTACCCAAATGTCCTTTCTTTTGTATTGTTCGTCGAATCGTTGAGCTCCTTACGTTTTGAGTTGAGCTGCACGATTAATGACAAATGCGTGCACTGACTGGACAGGCCCACTCAAATCTGTATGGTTCTTTCCTCAAAAGACCATTTCAGACACCTACCTACATGGTCCTCATATGATCTGTAAAATAAACAATGACATGAATACTTACCTAGGTATTATTTTATTGTTATTAATGTGAATGTTAAGACTATGTGGGTCATTTTATTTTTTACTTTTGTTTTTTTATATTTTATTATCTCAGTTAATTTTAATCGTAACTTGGTCTGGTGGTTTGAGTAATTATGCGGCCTATCCAATGTCCTTTCTTTGGTATTGTTCGTCGAATCGTTGAGCTCCTTATGTTTTGAGTTGAGCTGTACGATTACTGACAAATGCGTGCACTGACTGGACAGGTTTACTCAATCTGTGTGGTTCTTTCCTCAAAAGACCAATTCAGACATCAATCCACATGGTCTTAACATGATCTGACCAAGATTATGTCTGGACTTTAAAAGAGACTGTGACCTCTGAGTTTGTTTCGGCTTTTCTTCTCAGAGTAGTCAGATAGGAAACGCCGACCTCATCTAGTTTAAAAAAAAATGTTTGACGTGTAAAAGTGTTTGTACAAACCCACTTACAGAAATAAAAATCATTTATCATTTATAATGTACTGTAACAATAGTAAACTTTTTCTCAGTCTACCCAAATGTCATGCCATCTCATTTACCAAAAAGAGAAATAAAATAAATTTTAATTATTCAATTAATAACGAACTCTTAAATGAAGTTAGTTTTGTTCGTGACTTAGGTGTCACACTGGATGCCAGTTTGCACTTCGACAAACACGTTGACAATATAGTAAACAAGGCGTATCAGATGTATGGTTTCGTCATGAGATCTTCACGTGACTTTGTGCGGCCCTCTACGTTCTTGCTGCTTTATAAGACTTTGGTACGATCCCAGTTAGAATACGCCATCCCTATCTGGAACCCTTTCTACGACAAATACGGCACTAGAATTGAAAGGGTACAGAAGAAGTTCTTACGGTCTATGAACTATAAGTGTTTCCGATCAAAGGTTCCTTACGTGCAACTATTGAAACGGTATGGTGTTCTGGATTTGGGATCTAGGCGGCTGTTACTTGATGTCATGACACTGCACGGCATATGCAATAACAAATTTGACTGTATAGACCTTACAAACAAATTGTGTTACAAGGTACCCAGAAGTGTTATGCGAAGAGGGGTGCGCGTGCCTCAACTGTTCCATACAGGAATATGCAGGACTAACGCTGGGTAACGTGCGCCGCTTCGTCGCCTTGTTGATTCTTACAACACACATTTTATAGAATTAGATATATTTTGTCTATTTAAACCATTATTATTATATACTAGATAACACCGCTATTTACTGGTTTTTGTAATGTTTAAAGTTGTTTTCACTATACATAACTCATTGTTTACTTTTTAAGAGAAATTAATATATGGAGCTAATATTGCCGAGCTAGATTCATAATGCCTATGGGCATTATGAATCATAATGCCTATGGGCATTATGAATCTAGCAATATTGCCATGAAATAAATAATATAATATTAGGTAGAGTCTGTCTTTTGAAAGCTGAGACTAAACAAAGCTGTAAATAAAAAAAAAATGGTTGGGTATCCCTGGATCAACTAGGAAAAAACCTATTTGATACTTGAATATTTTTTATGCAGAATTAGCTTTTGTTATCATTAAAGGTTGTAAGTCACATAGAAATTAATACTACACAATTATTTATGTTATATTTAAGGTAATTAAAATAAAATATATTTTTTAAGGTATTGTGTTTCTGATTTCAATAATGTATCAGTTTCTTGCAAGTTTTTCAATTTATCAATTGAAGTACGGATTGCGTCAAGCTTCCGAGGATCAGTAATGCGTTTGTCTAGAATAAAACAAATGATGAATGTTACAAACATTTTACGATTTCTCATCGCTATATTCAATTGTGAATCCACATGTAAAACCATTATATTGATAGACCAGCAGCCTAATTTCGTAACACATTTTCGTAAACGATTACGACTAATCGGTTGTATTTTGACAGTTCAACAACATTCATTGCGTTATCAGGGAAAAAGGGACCACACCCTTCAAAGGAAAAACAAAAATGGATCAGACAAATGAAAAAAAACTACCCCAGGGCGGTACCGTCTGCTCAGCAGCCGGAGAATCCGCCACGTTCCCTTTGGGAACGTCAAGCCCCCATTCGTATTCTGGGGGGGGGGGGGGGCAACAAATGTCTGCCGAGCCGAGGAGGCTCATCACGTTCTCGGTCATTCGAGGACCTGATAAATTTTAGTTTGTCAGGTTCTCGAATGACCGGCACCAACGGCAAGCGCGAAGAGGAGCCGCGCGTGGTCTCACCGCTTGCTGTCGCTGACGGCAACAAGAGCCGAGGAGGCTCTAGTTTGAGAGACCGATCCGAGCTGGAGGAGTCTGGGAGGAAACGCGGTCCCTCCCAGCATGGTCCCTCCCCGGAAGAGGAGAGCTTGTCGGCTCCAAAGGGCCAAAGGGTCAGAGTGAGCGAGGCCGCGCGGTGTCGGGCAGACTCTGCGCTTGGCTGCCAGACAAAAATCGCGACAACACGCGATGCCCGGTCGGAGTCTGACCAGCCGAGCCTGCCCAGTGAGTCGACCTGTCCAGCCGAGCCAGCCCAGCGAGCCGGGAAGCTCGCAACGAAGGGACGCCGCCCTGAAGTGGCCAGCCGCAGCATGGCGTTTTCAGAGTCGTCAGGTGGTGATCCGGATGCCGCTGGGGGCTCCAAATTGGAGCGATCGGCAAGGTTTGCGGAGGGCGTGGTTGCTGCGATCAAGGGTGTGTCCTTGAAGAGGGTTCAGTCCTCTAAAGACAAGGCCATATCCGCAGCCACGGCCTCCATTATGGAGGCAGCGGAGGCAATCCATTTCGGGCCTCCACCAGACGGTATGTCCGAGATGCGGGCGGAGGTCGCCCGCCTCACTACCGCCATGGAGCTTCTCCGAAAGGAGAATGAGGAGCACCGGGCAGACCAAGCCAAGGTCCAAGGAGCTGGCCATCGGGAGTTGCAACAAAAAAGGGCTCATGGGCAAGGCCAGCCCGTGCCAGCCGAGGACCGGGTTCTGGCCCTGGTGCGGCAGGAGCTGGCTGCTGTCTCGGGCCAGCGAAGGGCTGCCTCCCCACGGGCCCGCCCCTGGCGAAATCGGCGTCTGCGCAGACGCCAAGGCATACGCTGGCAGAGTGTGCCGCTTGGGAGGAGCCGCGCCGTGCCCTCATCTCAGAAGTAGGCAGTGACCTGTCGCTGCCGACCGTAGTGAGTTCGATGGTCGGCAGCGCCGAGTCCTGGGACGCGGTGGTTTCCTTCTGCGAAACTGTCATCTCGCAGAAGGAGGCTGTGGAAAGGGAGAGAGAGATCTCGTCCACTCTCCCGATCCGCAGCAGGCGCACCGGGCGCAGGCGGAGGGTGGACAACGCCCTCTTCCAGCCCCCCTAAATGGGTTCAGGGGCGACGGACATCCGTCGCCCCCCAACATCAGGACCCGAGTAGGCGGCCGCTCACAGACGTTGCGGGGGGGGAGTACACCTCACTCCCCCCGCCCGAGACGGGGCCTACGCAAGCGGGCCGGGAATCCGGGGATGCGGATGAATTATGTGTTCCCGCGACCCCGGCGTAGGTGTGAGATGGAACACCGGGGTGGTTTTTAGTCAGTAAGAGTCTGACAGACCCCTCCGCCCGCCCCAGGGCGGAGGACATCCATGAGGATTTTCCACCCCGAAAAAAAAAAAAGGGGTGTACTTCTCCCCGAACCAAACTCTCGCCGAGTTCCACAACTCCCTAGCGGAGTTGAGAGTCGTCGTCGTCGGGTTTCGTTCCCTCCCCGTGCTCGTCCTCGGGGACTTCAATGCCAAGAACGTGGCTTGGGGTTCCCGGTACACGTACACGCGGGGCAGGATGGTGGAGGACTGGGCTCTGGAGACAGGCCTGGTCGTCCTAAACCGGGGTTCTGTCCCAACGTGTGTGCGGATGCGGGGAGAATCAGTGGTGGACATTTCGTTCGCCAGCCCCGCTCTGTCGCCGCACGTCACGTTGACTGGCGTGTCATGGAGGGGGTGGAGACCTATTCCGATCACCGGTACATCCGGTTTGACGTCTCCGCCCAGACCTCGAATGCGCCGGTCCGACAGGCCCCGAGTGGTCCGCGGTGGGCGCTGAAGCAGCTGGACCGGGAGCTCCTCCTGGAAGCGTCGATCGTGCAGGCCTGGGTGTCACCACCGGACAGGCCTGCTGACATCAACGACGAGGCGGAGTGGTTCCGGGAGGCCGTGTCCGAAATATGTGACGTGGCAATGCCCCGGGTCCGGCCCGGACGTGCCTGGCGCCAAGTGTGCTGGTGGTCGCTGCAACTGACTGCTTTGCGCGAGGCGTGCGTGACTGCGCACCTGTACACCAGGCACCGCCGGCTACGTATCCGCCCTCCGGATACGGAAGCCATTCAGGCGGAGCTGTACGAGGGGTACAGAGCGGCGAAGACCGCCCTCCGAGCGGAGATCCTGCGGGCCAGGCGGGCCAGGGCACTGGCCCGCGAGGAGTCGCTCGACACCCATGGGGACGCCCCTACAAAATGGTGCGAGATAAACTCCGCCCATGGGCTCCCCCGCTGACGCAGAGTCTCCAGCCCCAGCTCGTGGAGGACGTGGTGAGTGCTTTGTACCCTTCGCGAGGGGAGCACTCGCCCCCGCCCATGACTCCGCCTACTGCGGTGCCGCATGCGGACCACACTGCCGACGACGACGACGATGCTTCGGAGGTGACCGAGGTAGAGCTGAGAGTGGCGGTACGTAGGCTTAGTGCCAAAAATACCGCCCCAGGACCCGACGGCTTACCTGGAAAAGCCTGGGTCTGAAGCAGCTGGACCGGGAGCTCCTGCTGGAAGCCTCGATCGTGCAGGCCTGGGTGTCACCACCGGACAGGCCTGCTGACATCAACGACGAGGCGGAGTGGTTCCGGGAGGCAATGTCCGAAATATGTGACGTGGCAATGCCCCGAACCCGGCCCGGACGTGCCTGGCGCCAGGTGTGCTGGTGGTCGCCGCAACTGACTGCTTTGCGAATGCCTCTCAGGCCTCGACTTATGGGGCTCCTAAGCGCATGCTTGGAGGAGGGCCAGTTTCCACTTCGTTGGAAGACGGGGAAACTGGTCCTCATTAAGAAGCCGGGGCGCCCTGCGGATTCTCCATCCGCTTACCGGCCCATCGTGCTGCTCGACGAGGTGGGCAAGCTCTTTGAAAGAGTTATTGCCAACCGCCTCGTCGGGCGGCTGGGACGGGTGGGGCCGGATTTGGCGGAGAGCCAGTTTGGTTTCTGCAGGGGCGCGCTCTACGGTGGACGCCATCATGCGCGTGCGAGCCCTCACGACGGGGGATGCTGTTGCCCGGGGTGGGGTCGTCTTGGCGGTGTCTCTAGACATCGCCAATGCCTTCAACACCCTGCCCTGGAGTTGCATTAGGGAGGCATTGCGGTATCACCGGATGCCGACCTACCTCTGTCGCGTGGTCGAGGCCTATTTGACGGAAAGGGCCGTCATCTACCCCGGTCACCGGGGAGAGTGGAACCGGCGAGAGATGTCGTGCGGTGTCCCACAGGGATCGGTCTTGGGGCGGCTTCTGTGGGATATCGGTTACGACTGGGTGCTGCGCGCCGACCTCCCGAATGGCGTCAGCGTGGTGTGCTACGCTGACGACACGCTGGTCCTGGCACAGGGGAGGTCGCACCAGGAGGTGGCCGAACAAGCGACACTCGGGGTTGCGACAGTCGTCGAGAGAATCCGCAGTTGGGACTCGAAGTGGCCCTGCACAAGTCCGAGGCCATGTGTTTTCATGGTCCTCGGAACGCGCCACTGTCGGGTTCCCAGATAACGGCGGGAGGGGTTCACATCGGCGTCGAGTCGACGATGAAGTACCTGGGACTCGTCCTCGACAGTCGGTGGAACTTCGTGGAGCATTTCCGACGTTTGGCTCCCAGACTGGAGCGGGCTGGGGCTGCCTTGAGGCGGCTCCTGCCCAATCTAGGGGGTCCAAACGCCTCCTGCCGGAGGCTCTACGCGGGAGTCGTGCGGTCCATGGCCCTTTACGGGGCACCGGTGTGGGCGCGTTCTTTGAGGCGCCGACCGGCCTGCCGGTTGAACGCGTCCCAAAGGGTCATGGCTGTCCGGCTGGTCCGGGGATACCGCACGGTCTCCTACGAGGCGGCGAGCCTCCTTGCCGGATTGTCGCCATGGGATCTGGAGGCAAAAGCCCTCGCGCACGTATGGGAGTGGCGCGAGGAGGCAAAACGCCGGGGTGTAACTCCGCTGCTGCGAGAAATCACGGTACAGCGGACAGAGCTCCGGCGGGATCTCATGGCGACATGGAGGGTGCGATTGTCGCAACCCAGTGCTGGTCACGCCACAATAGCTGCGGTAAGTCCCCTCTTTGAGGAGTGGTTGGAGAGGCGCCACGGCATCCTCACCTTCCGCCTGACAGAGGTCCTCACCGGACACGGTTGTTTCGGGAGGTTCCTGTTTCGCATAAGGCGGGAGGAAACGCCCGGGTGTCACCATTGTGTGGATCGCCCGGAGGACACGGTGGAGCATACGGTGGAGGTATGCCCAGCTTGGGCGGAGCACCGCAGTGCCTTACGACTGTGTCCTCGCGAAGTGTCCTCGCGGAGGCGATTGGCGGCGGCGATCTCTCGCGTTCGGCCCTGGTCCAGGCCATGGTACGGAGCGAGAGGGAATGGAAAGCCGTCACCTCCTTCTGCGAAGCAGTAATGCTCGCGAAGGAGGAGGCGGAGCGCGTGAGGGAGAGAGCCTTGCGCCCTCACGCCCCCACTAGCCGCCGCAGGAGACGCCCTGGGCGTCGGGAGTCGCCTGCAGATTCCCGGCCACCGTAGGCGCGGGCTTGCGGACGGCGAGCAATGGGTAGCTCGCCGTCCCGTAAGGACCAGGCCCGGGTCGACGGCACGTTGTGTTCCACGTGCGCCTCAAAGAGATGTCAGCACAAAGTGACGGGGTACGATAGGGCCGACGCCTCAGGGTCGCGGGTTATTCTAAAGAGAAAACCGTGGCCCTGGCACAGGCAACTGAAGGAACACGGGTGGGTTTTAGTCAGTAAAAGTCTGACACGACCTCCCGCTCCACCCAGAGCGGGAGAAGTCATTTGATGATTTCCCACGCAAAAAAAAAAGGTCTAATAAATATAAATCCTGTTTACTAAGTATCAAAGTCGTAAGAGGATAGACAAACAATATGTAACATTTGCAACAGTATTGTCAATTTCTAAAAACGTGAAAAAATCACTGTCAGCCTTCATTAGACAGACCCTAATAATGGCTGTAAAGATAGTTAATGAGGTAAAAAAAACGAGCCATACAAGCGTATTGTTTGACTAATATATAATAATGACTTATTGTTTTTCAGTTGCTGGTCACCCTAATATGTACGTTTTTAATAATTTTGACGGGCAGTTATGATGTATCACTACGTGTTACACATGAAGATGTAAGTGTTACTACTATCCAGGCAAAGATGAGATTATTTTTGGCAAGTTTCTGCCAGTCAACAGGAGCGGTTTTAACTTCCATGTTTGTCCCCAGACCACCTTGTTTGCCTTTCTTACCTATATGCTACTTTCGGGAGGTTTAACATTGCCGTTATTTTCACCTTGCGTGCTCGGAAATCAAGTTCACTACGAAGTTGCAAGACTAAGAGAACTGTTGGCTGCAAGGATTTATGAAAATCAAATGGGTATGTTTAAAAATAGTATTTTTACAAACTGGTGGAGGCGTCGGAGCGTAAGAGTGTTTTAGAGCAAATGCTCTTCACCATACAGGACAACTTCCTCAAAACTCTGTGTTTTGTCCAAAATGACTTCTGTTCACATACCTCAGGTTTGTAGCTGCTAGCTGCAAAACATCAAAACATCCGTCCGTCGGCACAGCGAACGCTTCACTGACGAGTAGGTGGAGCCACGCAATATTTATATGATCGACACAACTCGCGAGCGCTGCGTCGGTACGCGTACGCCACCATACGGATTGATGATGTACTAATCATAACTATAATAATTTCGTATTACTTAGCTCCTATTGGTTAGTTTATTCATATAAGATTTGTACGTAACCACTACTTGTGTAGAATTTTAGCATTAAGTCTGTACATATTTTAGCACTAGAATACATATCAAACACTATCATCTGGAGTTTCACTTGAATACCTACCAAGCGCTACAGTGGTGACCCCGACGTGATAACCGTCAAGTAACTCCAGATTCGAATTTTTCGAAACCGCTACTGCATACTTCAACCAGCTGTATCAAACCATGGCGAACAACAACGACCAAGTTCAAGAACTCTCTGGTGTTTCGACGTCGCTGCGCATCCCACCTATCTGGCGCGACAGGATACGACTGTGGTTCGCGCAATTCGAAGCCGTCATATCTCCACAAAAGAAGGGAGACCAAACAATGTTCGAGCTAGTCATCGGTCAACTTGAGCGGCAAGATCTCGACGAAATAGCAGACATCATTCTCCATCCACCGGAAAAAAATCGGTACGAAGCACTGAAAAACCGATTGCTCCAGGTTTATGAAGAATCCGAGCAACGACAAGTACAGCGATTACTATCCGAAATGGAACTCGGCGACTTAAAACCATCGCAGTTGTTACGTCGCATGAAGAATCTCGCCGTCAGCGATACCATCGCGAAATACTCCGATATTCATGAGCTAGCGATGATGGCGGACAAGATCCTCGAACAAACACAACCACAAGGCGCGATCGCTGCAGTAGCCACAACACATACCTCTCCACAACTTCTACCTACATCTATCGAGGAGAAGATCGACATACTTACAAGAGAAATCGCAGAACTCAAGGCAAGTCAGTCGAACCATCAGCGAGGCAGACAATTCAGCAGATACCGCTCAAAATCACGCTCGTCAAGCAGGCCCAATCAACATCACACACAGCGCAGCAATACGCCACGACGAACTGAACAAACAGGAATCTGCTATTACCATCGCAAGTTCGGAAAGGAAGCACAAAGATGCACGCGTCCATGCAGTTTCGAAGAGGGAAAAGCTCCTTCGGGAAACTAAAACGTGCGTTGGACGAGGCGGTAACCGGCGCAAACAATACATCATACCGCCTATTCATAACAGACAGAAACTCACGTCTGTCATTTTTAATTGACACTGGTGCGAACGTCTCCGTCATACCGAGAAGAAAAGGCGGGAAAGCAACGCCGACCGATTTTTGCTTGTACGCAGCGAACAATACAGTCATCCCAACATACGGTGAACAAACACTACAGTTGGACTTAAACCTGCGAAGACCATACACCTGGAAGTTCATCGTCGCTGCAGTCAGCAAGCCCATCATCGGTGCTGATTTCCTAAAACATCACCAACTACTTGTCGACATAGCCAGCCGTTGTCTCGTCGACAAGGTTACCAACCTCATTGTTAAGGCACCAGTCACATATTCCGCCGAGCCATCAATAAGGAGTATCGACGTTGACCAGCCATATCACCAACTAATCAGCAAGTTCCCAGACATCTTGAGGCCATCATGCATAAAGGATACTCCAAAACACCGTGTGGAACACCACATAGAAACCACCGGACCACCCCTATACAGCAAAACTAGACCATTACCCCCACATCGATACCTGTCCGTGAAGAAGGAATTTGAGACGATGATGCAGCAAGGAATATGCCGTCCAAGCAAAAGTCCCTGGTCCACACCACTGCACGTCGTACCTAAGAAAAATGGTGACATTCGCGTATGTGGTGACTACAGAAGGTTGAACGACGTTACCAAACCGGACCGATATCCAGTACCACGCCTCAAATATTTCACCTAC
Source organism: Dasypolia templi (assembly GCA_963555695.1). Classification (NCBI taxonomy): domain Eukaryota; kingdom Metazoa; phylum Arthropoda; class Insecta; order Lepidoptera; family Noctuidae; genus Dasypolia; species Dasypolia templi. The sequence goes on from OY743157.1 coordinate 10,867,432, forward strand.
CTACTACATGGGAAGAAAATCTTCACTACTCTTGACCTAAATCGTGCTTACCAACAACTACCAGTATATGAACCGGACATCGAGAAGACAGCCATCACAACACCCTTTGGCCTATTCGAATTTCCACGAATGTGTCCAGGACTGAAAAATGCCGGACAGACATTCCAACGGTTCATTCATCAAGTACTCATCGGATTGGACTACGCATTCCCATTCATTGATGACGTCATAATAGCATCAGAAAATGAAGCACGACATATTGAAGATTTACAAGAAGTATTGCACAGATTAGACAAGTACGGTATCACCATAAACCCCTCAAAATGCGTCTTCGGCAAAGAAAACGTCAAGTTCCTAGGATACGGAGTGTCAAGCGATGGAATCAAACCACCGCTAGACAAGGTCAACGCTATCACTGCTTACCCCAAACCCGAAACGATACAAGACCTACGACGATTTATTGGTATGGTAAACTTTTACCGAGACAGTGTACCAAACGCAGCTCACATACAAGCACCACTCAACGCGTTTTTGCACAATTCCAAAAAGCGTGACAAGACGAAAATCGACTGGAACACAGAAGCACTACAAGCTTTCGAGTTATGTAAAGTCAGCATTCAAAACGCAGCTTTACTCGCTCACCCATCTCCATCACCAACGGACGCAATTTCCCTCATGTGCGACGCGTCGAATACATGCGCCGGAGCCGTGCTACAACAACGTGTAAACCAGAAATGGATACCCCTTGGCTATTTCTCGAAGAAATTCTCTGACACACAACAGCGATATAGCACATTTGACAGAGAATTATTATCAATATACATGGCTATCAAACACTTCAGAAAAATGTTTGAGGGAAGAGAACTTACAGTTTACACGGATCACAAGCCGCTAACCTACGCCATACGCAAGCCACCATCGGATAGCGATACACAGCAGCGCACTCGTCAGCTGTTATTTATCAGCGAGTTTACGACGGACATACGTCACGTGAGCGGAGTAAACAATGTCGTCGCCGACGCACTCTCACGCATCGAAACCATCGAACTGCCATCTCCAATTGATTACGACGAATTAGCACAAGCGCAAGACAAGGACAGCAACATACCCACCTTATCAAAACAAACAAACATTCAACTCAAGAAAATCATCGTACCCGGTACTAACAAACCAATCATCTGTGAAACATCGACGTCACACATTCGTCCATACCTACCAGATGACTATCGTCGCATCGCATTTAACGCCGTGCATAATACAAGTCACCCTGGATTACGAACTACGCGCAAACAAATGCAACAGCGTTACTTCTGGCCAGCAATGAATACCGACGTTGGCGAGTGGGCGAAGACATGTACCGCGTGTCAACAATCGAAAGTACAGCGTCACAGCCACAGTGAAATCACAACGTTCCCGCCAAGCGAACGATTTCAACACATCCACGTTGATATTGTTGGACCTCTACCTACATCGTCGTATGGACACCGGTACCTGCTGACCATCATTGATCGATGCACACGTTGGGCAGAAGCAGTACCTCTGCAGGAAATAACAGCCGAAGTCGTCGCAAGAAAGCTGTACGAAACCTGGATTGCACGTTTTGGTTGCCCTATCAGAATAACAACCGATCAAGGGCGACAATTTGAGAGTCGACTGTTTCAAGACCTCGCACTATTACTAGGAGTGGAAAAAACCCGTACTACTGCTTACCACCCGCAGAGTAACGGCATCGTGGAACGCTGGCACCGATCATTAAAAGCCGCGCTCATGACGCGACTAGAGAATAGCAACAAGTGGATTACCGAACTACCTACTGTATTGATGGGACTACGAGCCGCGACGCGTACTGACACCAACACTAGCGCTGCGCAGCTCACCTACGGACAAGCATTACGACTACCAGGCGATTTCTTATCACCATCGCCAACTGCAACGAAGATGGACCCTAACTATGTTGATAACCTCCATCACATTATCACGAAACTCACGCCGACATACCAACCGCATTCAAACAAGCAATGTATGTTCGTGCACAAGGATTTACAAACATGCAGTCACGTGTTCGTACGTGATGACACTGTCCGCAAGCCGCTGCAACGTCCGTATAAAGGTCCGTACCAGATTATGGAAAGGAACGAGAAGTACTTCACGATACAGTTGCCTGGACGAGCCGCAAACATATCGATCGACCGACTAAAACCGGCATACATGATCAACACTGAAGATCATCACGAACACAGTACCAGACATACACCACCATCAGCACCAGATCCAGCACCAGCTACCACAGAAGATCACTCAAGCCATCTTCCGACGAGCAAAAGCGACGTTGCACACCGCACCAGATCAGGCAGGATCGTCAAAATGCCAGTACGCTTCGCTCGGAGGGGAGTACTGTAGCTGCTAGCTGCAAAACATCAAAACATCCGTCCGTCGGCACAGCGAACGCTTCACTGATGAGTAGGTTTTTTTTTTTTTTTTTTTTTTAAATGGCATCTCGCAGGTCAACCTATGCGGTTGTCGTCTGCTTAAGCGGACTTGCCTGTGGATTCCCTAATAAATTAAGGCCTCCAGCCAGGACTTAAACTTATATACTAACTAAAACTAAGCGACAACGCTAAGGGCACCCCCTGTGGGGTACGAACCTCGGCTTAGGGCGTCGCTGGAAGAGGGCAGCAAATGACTAGCTGGATCGGGATTGGTATTAATTAGGGACGAATTTAAAGCTACAGGCTCAGCGGCGCGGGCTGGCTCGAGCAAGGGTCGGGAGGGGCGTCGATTTGGGCGTCGCGGCGGGCCTCGGCGGCGAGGGCGGTAGGACGGCGATCGGGTTTTGGGCTTTTGTAGCGTGCTAGTGGCCTTACTACTCTCCTGGAGGAGGGTAGTGGCGTCGTCGGGGTCGATTAAAGTATGCCTTGGTCGGCGAATACTGCTAATGCGAGAGGGAGTGTAGCGGGCGGCCGCTGTAATCAGGGGGTTAGAATGTTTGATGCCGCAGTCGAAGAAACGCTTTGATAAGCGTTTCATGAACTGTTTTATGGTTGGCATTTTGAGGTCGACGTGAAGATCGATATTACGGACATAGAAGGGGGCACCCGTGACCCTTCTGAGGAAACGGTTTTGGAGGGTCTGCATCTTATGGAGATGACGTGGGTGAGCGTGCGCAAATACAACGCAGGCATAGGTCATGATGGGACGGATGACTGCGGTATAGATGCGGAGCTTGCATTTGAGGGACAGTTTACTACGGGCTGTCAGTACGAATTGGAGCCTGCTAAGAGCGAAGGAGGCGCGCGCGCGAACCGCCTTAATATGAGCCTTAAAGGTAAGGTTCTCATCGAGGATCACGCCTAGGTATTTGGCTTGCTTCTCCCAAGGGATTGGCTTGCCGTACATAGTGATCGGGCTGGGAAGTGGGGGAGGGAGTCGACGACGTCTCGAGAAGAGAACCGCCTGACTCTTATCGGGGTTGACCTCGATTCTCCATTTCCGGAACCAAGCGCCTAAGACGTTTGCGGAGGTTTGGAGAGTACGAGCTATAGCGTTGGGACAGTGACCGGTATACGTATACGTTGGCTCTCTTCGCCGACGGCAGTGTCGTCGGCGAAGAGAGCCAACTGAGCCTTTTTACTTTTTGGGATATCGCTAGTGAACAGCGTGAAGGCGAGAGGAGATAGTACGGAACCCTGCGGGACACCTGCGCGAATAGGATGAGGGGACGAGAGTGCTCCCTCGACGCGATAGCGAAAGATCCGGTTCGACAAAAAGTCTCGTAAGATGAGCACGAGACGATCTGGCACTCCTAGTTGGTAGAGCTTGTATATCAAGCCATTGTGCCAGACTTTGTCGAAGGCTTTCGCTATGTCGAAGAATAGCACACCCGTCGTCGCGTTACGCTGCAGACCAGCGCATAAGTGCTCTACGATACGGTGGACCTGTTGGGTGCCCGAGTGTTGGCTACGGAATCCAAACTGCTCGTTGGGTATCAGGCTCTTTGCTTCGGCGTAGTCTTTGAGACGCTTATAAATAAGCCTCTCGTAGATTTTGCCGAGGACATTGAGTAAGCTAATAGGGCGGTAGCTGGAGGGCTCAGACTTTGGCTTGCCTGGCTTTGGGATACCGATGACGGTGGCTTCTTTCCATGATTGTGGGAAGATGTTGTTGCTCAAGGCGCCATTGAAGATGGCGGTCATAAGCATTATTAGCGGGGCAGGAAGGAGTTTGTATACCTTATTGGTAATACCATCCGAACCGGGGGCCTTACGAGCGTGGAGCCCTTTAATGATGTCGTGCACTTCGTCTGGAGTGACGGGAGGCAGAGGATCATCAGGGTCTTCGACGGGAGGGAGGGAGGCTCTTCGTTCGACTTCAGCGTCGACCTTGTTCAGGTGAGCTTGGTCTACTGGTTGGGAGCTGGGAGAACATTGGGACTCTAGGCTGTCGGCAAGACATTCAGCCTTATCGGGACTGTCGAAAGCGACACTATTGTCGGGGCGGATGAGAGGAGGCATAGAGACCTCTTCTGAGGAACGCAATTTCCTCTGTAATTGCCAGAAGGCTTGATGAGTGGGCTCGAGTTCGCTGAGCATCTTGTTCCAGCCCTCAGAGCGAACCTCCCCTATGCGTTTCTTTACAGCACGCTGTAAATGGCGCATGTGGGCTTTGTTCGCGTCACAAGGGAAGGAGTCGTAGGCACGGATGGCCGCGTTCTTCTCGGTTATCAGGTCACGTACGTCAGCAGGTAGTTTCCAGCGATGGTCTTCCATCACCGGAACTTCCCGTGAACAATCCGTCAATACGGATTGTACGTGCTCTGTAAACGAGTCGATTGCGGCCGTCGTGTCGGCGACTGACACTAAGTGGTCGGTGATGGTGTCTAAGTGAGGCGACGTGGTGGATTTCAGTCTTTCGCTTACTTTCCTCCAGTCGGTTATCGTCTGGGTCTGAGGGGGGCGGTTGGGGTCGATCGGGCCCGAGTAGGGTGCAAGATGCAGTGCGATCCATGGCGCTCTACGGAGCGCCGATCTGGGCGTCTGACCTGACGGCCGGCAGCATAGCTGTCCTGCGCAAGCCGCAGCGGGCGATGGCCGTCAGAGTCATTCGGGGGTATCGCACGATCTCCTTCGAGGCGGGTTGTGCACTGGCCGGATCACCGCCCTGGGACCTGGAGGCGAAGGTGCTCGCGTCACTGTACCGGTGGCGCGAGGCAGCGCGGGAGCGGGGCGAGCGACCGATGCAGCAACAAATCGAGCAGCATCGGTTGCAGCTCCGCGAGGTCCTGGTGGCGGAATGGCGGGTGAGGCTGTCACGCCCTACCGCCGGCCTCAGCACCATCGAGGCGATCCGGCCAGTGCTCGACCGCTGGCTCGGGAGAAGGCACGGCTCCCTGACGTTTCGGGCGACGCAGGTGCTCTCGGGGCATGGTTGCTTCGGGAAGTACCTGTGTCGCATAAACAGGGAGCCGGACGCCCGGTGTCACCACTGCGTCGAATGCCGGGAGGACACGGCGCGGCACACGCTGGCAGAGTGTGCCGCTTGGGAGGAGCCGCGCCGTGCCCTCATCACCGAAGTAGGCAACGACCTGTCGCTGCCGGCCGTCGTGAACGCGATGGTCGGCGGCGCAGAGTCCTGGGACGCAGTGGTCTCCTTTTGCGAAACGGTCATCTCGCAGAAGGAGGCTGCGGAAAGGGAGAGAGAGATCTCGACTCTCAACCCGGCCCGCAGCAGACGCACCGGGCGTCGGAGGAGGGCGGACAACGCCCTCTTCCGGCCCCCCTAAATGGGTCCAGGGGCGACGGATTCGGGGACATCCGTCACCCCCCAACATCAGGACCCGAGAAGGCGGCGCGCGTAGTGTTCCGCGTGCGCCGCTCACAGACGTTGCGGGGGGAGTACACCTCACTCCCCCCGCCCGAGACGGGGCCCGCGCAAGCGGGCCGGCACCAGCCGGGGTTGTGGAAGAATAATGTGTTCCCGCGACCCCGGCGTAGGTGTGAGATGGAACACCGGGGTGGTTTTTAGTCAGTAAGAGTCTGACAGACCCCTCCGCCCGCCCCAGGGCGGAGGACATCCATGAGGATTTTCCACCCCGGGAACAAAAAAAAAAAAAAAAAAAAAGGGTGCAAGATGCATGACTACAGGGCGGTGGTCAGAGTTTAGCTCGTGGAACGTCTCAATCGATTGCAAACGGAGGTTCACATTCTTGAGCAGCGCTACATCGAGAACATCGGGAAGGTGATTAGGATTACCTGGGAAGTGAGTCGGGCTCATTGGAGCGATGACGTCAAAGTTAAGGGATTCGCCTAACTTGAAAACTAACCTACCTCTGGTTGAGGTTGTGCTACTATTCCACGCCGGGTGCTTGGCATTAAGATCCCCCGCCAAGATGACGGAGTCACTCATACCGAAGAGGGCAGTGAAGTCCTTTTGGAGCGAGATGGGATCCTCCGGACCATTGTCGGGTGGGATATAAGCGGAGATGATGGTGATCGGTTGGTGGCCGGTCATGCCGAGCCGACAGATAGAGGTCTCCAGATGGGAGAAGAGAGGAGGTGGGTCTATAGGGATACAATACAAAGATTTCCTAAAGTATATGAGTGTGCCACTCTTGTGGCATCGAGACCTGTCATTGCGAACTAGTTTATAGTTGGCAATATTCGGGTTTCGGTGATGCGGTTTTAAAAAGGTTTCCTGTATGAGGAGGATGTCAAGCTGATGGTCGCGGAGGAAAGCGGCGATTTCATCGCGTTGACCTGAAACGCCATTTGCGTTGAAAAAGCCTAATTTAAGGGATCGGGGTTTGTTACTGTTTACTCTCGTATTATCCATTGAGAATTAATATTTGAGTGAGTGTAGAACTTGCGCGATCTCGGGATACGCGCTGAGGATTTCCATAAGGCGGAGTGCGTTGCCGTTTGCAGCAACGATTTCTTCCGCCATTTTGTCCGCGGCGGTGGTGAAGAGAGCCGCGTATGTACTAAGTATAATTTGGGCGCTGTTTCGGCCCTGGGTTCCCTGAGGTTTCGCTGGAGAGGCCGTAGGGGCCGCGGGGGCTACCAAAGGCGCTGGGATGGCGGAAGCCATCAGCGCTGGAAGTTGAGCGGGTTGCGCTGGTTGCGCGGGAATAGAGGGCACCGAAGCTGCGGGAGCCTTCAGGTGATTAAGGTTAGCCCAGGGAGACGGCCTCTGCGGACTGAGCCGCTCCGGCATCAGCGCGGAAGGAGGCTTTCCCCAGGGGCTTTCCCTGTGCTGGCGGTCGCTCGCGCGTTTCGCGAGTTTGGAAGAGGAGGACTTCGGGGCCTTAGGACAGCCCCGGTAATTTGCCGGGTGTCCCGATTGGCCGCAGAGTACACAGCTGGGAGGCTCTAAACATAGTTCCCTATCTTTTGGGCGGGTACAGTCGGCGGTGCCATGCTCTCCTAGACACTTGACGCATCTAGGGGTGGCATAGCAGTTGGACTGCGAGTGACCATATAATTGGCAGCGATGACACTGTCCAATTAATTGAGCTCTGTAAGGCTTCTCTATTGAGATGCCTGAGAGCGAACACACCGACTTAACTTTAAAAATCGGGTGGTGACCGTCTGTGGGGTCACAGATGACCAGGACCATGTCGTAGACTAGGCCCTGTCTCGCTTTATGTAAGCGATGGACGGCGGAAACTGGGATTCCTTGAGCGATGAGGTCGCTCTTAATCTCCTCGGTGGAGATTTCTTGTGGAATGCGCCTTATTACGACGCGAGTAGGGGTTTCCTCCGGAAGGGAGTAAGTGTGAAAGGAGTAGTTCCTTTCACGTAGGGCGCGGGAGAGGTCCCTAAAGTCCGCAGACGTGGGGACCGTAACTTTGATCCCCTGGAGGGTGGATCGGGCGTTAGTATAGTTGGTCTTGCGATCAACACACATTTTAGATATTTCAGTCCATTTGGACTTTTCCTGGACGTATATCGGGGGAGGGGGCTTCTGCTTCCTCGCGGTAGGAGCGGGTGGGCAAGCCATAGGGCTGGCGGGGCGACTGGCCCGCGGACTAGGGGCGGTTGTGGAGCTGGACGATAAGTCGTCCTGTTTTTTCTGGGCCTTGGTGACCGGGCCAGCGGGGGCGGAGGATTTAGCCGCCTTCCTCTTGCCTCCTTTGACCACGACTTGGAAGTCGTCATCGCTGGAGGAGGAGGTGCGGGCTTCTTCCTCGGAGAGTGGGACTGACGTGTCCATGCTCTCCGTCGTATTTGTTACAGCGGCGCGCAGCTGCGTTGTCTCTGAGACAATGGCGGCCGGAACAATGGAGGCCGTGACAATGGCGGCAGGGACAAAGGCGGGCGAGACAATAGGGGCCGGATTAGCGGCCGGAGTATTGTCTACCGGAACAAAGGCGGGTGACACAATGGGGGCCGAGATAGTTACCGGAACATTGTGGTGCGGAACAAAGGGCGGAATGCCTTGTTCACTTGCAGGTGGCGATAGCGGGCTCTCAAGCGCGTCGCTGAAGTTAGCGAGTGCGCCTTGAGACGGAGTGGGACTGGAAACTTGGCTTATTTTGGCGCCATATTTCGCCAAAAACTCGGGGTCCTTTAATAGGACCTCTTTGAGGAACGCCAAGAGGACGGCGTCCTCCATGATCGGAGCGGGAACTATATTAGGGAAGGAATGGTGGAAAGAGAAATTGCCCTACGAAGCCTAAACCCTATACCTAACTCCCCGGGTGGATTGGCCCGGGGATGAGTTCCCTCCCTGTCGGGTGTAGACAGGGAGGTGTGTACCTATTGGTGAGCCCTAAGCTTGTAACCCGTCGCCAGTCTTATTGTGCGAACGGGGCCCTGACCAGTCTAGCGCGAAGGGTGTAGACACACCCTAAAGACACTAGGTGAGTAGCTGAAAAGCAAAACTGTCACCAGAGCCGACTAGGAGATCCCCCAAGGCCGGTTATCTGGGACCCGTCCAACTAACTGCCTCGTCCTGAAGGGGTTCGGCGGGTGTGAATTGGGTCAACACCCCACTCGGCTTCGTTGACACCGTAAGGTTTCAACCGAGGACCACGAAACTGTGGTTTTACCCAGAAGGGGCCTAGTGAAGCTACTCACAAACGTCTATTAATGAAACAGGGATGCCTTGAAAAAGGCAGTTTTTTGAGTTATTAAAATCAAATCAATTTCTTGATTTGATTTTAAATCGGAGTAGTCGGTGCGACTACGATGACGTCACGTGGCAACGACGAATAATAACACGAAACACAACACTGGAGCGGGAGAGCGCACAAACACGTCCGTCCGCGGCGAGAGTCGAGCGTCGAGTCACTGATGAGTAGGTGGAGCCACGCAATATTTATATGATCGACACAACTCGCGAGCGCTGCGTCGGTACGCGTACGCCACCATACGGATTGATGATGTACTAATCATAACTATAATAATTTCGTATTACTTAGCTCCTATTGGTTAGTTTATTCATATAAGATTTGTACGTAACCACTACTTGTGTAGAATTTTAGCATTAAGTCTGTACATATTTTAGCACTAGAATACATATCAAACACTATCATCTGGAGTTTCACTTGAATACCTACCAAGCGCTACAGGTTCATTTCTTGTAAAGTGTTTAAATTGTCACTTATTTAAGACTTTTATGGAATAAGTAACTTTTCAGATAGGTGCAGTCGCGGCATGGCGCGGGCGCTGATGGCGTGGACGGAGACAAGGGACCTCTCATTCTCACTCCTGCGCATATTAGACATCGACATCTCGCTGCCGTTCAAATTTGTTGGCCTCCTTGTCACATACCTCATCATATTGCTGCAGTTCCAGAAGATTATTGACCCTGGCGCTTAAGCACAAGATTTCGTTTTTTGTATGTCTTAGTAAACTACGATGTGTATACAATAACAATTTGTAGCATCATCATCATTGACATCATCAAACATATTAATGTTTTAAGGGTCAAAGGGCACTTTAGGCAAAACATGTCCTTTAATTGTACTTACAAGTAATTAATGTAACATTCAACACCCATATTCTACTACCCATATTATAAGTCAAAACCTTGTTTCTTTCACAGCCTCTGTGAAAGAAACCAAGGCCATCCTTTATTTTCATTAGGTGGTTTGATATTCATAGTTGCATTTTCAAATAGTTTCCTCAGTCGAGGTGAGTTTGAGCTGAGGATCCAACTGTCAAATTAATATAAGGTACAGTGGCGCTCTAAGTCCATGGGCAATCTCACAAAGCAATAGATTGACGCTTCGGTTTCACTTACGACCTTCTTCTATAAGTTGTTTCTATACTATAGACACGCACACACACTCACTTTGTCTGTAATTGATAGTAGTTCATAATTTCAATTAACTTAATTTAAGGCGTGCTAGCTTAGTCGTAACCTGCTTGGGTAGGAGGTTTATGGCGAGCCCTGTGTTCGAATCTCACCTGCGCCTGCGGATTAAGCTTGATGTTATTTACAAATAATACATATTTTATAATATATATTATTACTTCATTCAAATTAAATTAGTACACAAGTTTTTAACTTGCACCAAAACCCTCTCACGTACACGTCGGCACACTACACCTAACTCTCACTCAACACTACACACTGACATTACTCACACACATACACACAGATACAGGCGCCGGTTAACTTTTTAACTTTTTGTTTGTTTCTTTTTAACTTCTACCCCCAAAAGTTTAATAACTTAAGTTTTAGTCTTAAATCTCCATAATTATAACGTAAGATACCTATAATTTTTTTTGTTTTGTTTGGTTTTTTTTTTTTCTTAAGTAAAACTTTCTGTTCTTCCGTGGGGTGGGGACCTGGTGATTTGTAATACAGGCATTTAACGCCTAACTCAGACACCAGCTCCTCACATTGCTAAAAAAGGGGGAAAAAAACCCAAATAATATATGAAACATAGAACAAGTTTGTCACTGTCAGGAGAAATAAACAACTATTATTATTATTATTATAGTTTTTGGTATGTTATTAATAATACCTAAAATGATCAATTTTTGTTTTTATTAATACTTACTTGAAGTGGTTCGATAATCATTCGATTCTTGTCTCGTTCATCTTTTTTACTTAGATAATAAACATTTGTAGGTAGACCACAGAAAACTGAGTAAATTATTTCGATTTCTGTGAGGTGGATGCAATTCGTTACGACTATTCACCTAATTGAACGTTGTTGGTTATTGACGAATGTTTAAATCTGTTAATTAGCAGTATTGTGGTAATAATTTTCAAAAATGCAATGAAATATTAATATTGAAGCGTTGGCAATAATATTGCACTGCGTAAAATTGGACGTAAATGATGTGATAACACTTAGGTGTATAATAAGTGTGAGTGTTATCATTTAAATATTTCATATTTTACTAAACATAAATTATTATTTGTTTAAATTAGTAAATGATGAGTAAAGTGTTATAAACATAATGCTATTTATAATATTTTTTCTTAATTATTATAGTATTTTGCTAAGAGATGTCTAACAGTATTATATTCTTTGTTCTAGAGAAATACTGTAAAGAATTTATTGAATACATAAACGGAAATTCTTACGATTACATATTTGCGACGCTAATTATTACGAGTTGCAGAATCTTGAGTTGTATGACGAAAATGAATTAACAATTAGATTCCGCTTTACAAAATATATTGTCATGAGTTTCTTGCTACCGCTGTCCGCTAATAAAATTTTAAGATAAACATTAGTGATAACAAACGGGGATTGCCAATTCCACCCATTAATCCAAGTGTTAGCCGCTTTACGATTTTACGCAACAAAAAACATTCAAGTAAGTTGTTATATATTTTCGCAGACATCACTCATGGAACTTTTCAGTTAAAATTAATAATTTATTACAGTACTACAGTAGTCTTGAATTTGTTTAAATGGAATTGTATTCCTCCGTTAGGCGAGTCCGCGCAGTTTTTTTTTTAATGCTGGGCTCCCCGTAGTCGTTTCCGTTTAGTTTATATTTTAAGATAAACTCTTGAAGTCAAATCTCTTCGCTTTCATAAAAAAACTGTCTTCCAATTCCAGCCATTTCAAACAAGTAAACCCAAATCATTTGTTTATTTATGTTTTACTTTCATTTGGCCACTTGAAAAATCACGTAGTAGGCAATCAACATGGTTTCTTTCAGGCAAGATAAATCCACTCCAATCTTGTAACTTTTCACAAAATGTCATAGAGTTTGTGGACCAACGGACTCAGATTGACGCAGTATACACCAATTTTATTAAAGTGTTCGACAAAGTAGACCACCAACTTTTAATACAAAGACTCGAGAGCTGCGGACTCTACCGTCCACTATTGAAATGGTTTCAGCCATACCTCATCCTCCTCCTCATAACATAGATCGTTTGTCGTTCATTGTGTTGAATGGGGTCCGATCTGAGGATCTTCATGTGACGTCCGGGGTACCACAAGGCTCTCACTTAGGACTATTGATTTTCAAAATATTCAATAATACCATTATCCACTGCTTCCATCACGCCGAATCTTATTTATTTGCAGATGATCTTAAGTTGAATTCCGAGGAGTATAACCTTCCTCTCTGCTTAGCGTTTGTGGACTACGAGAAAGCCTTCGATTTGTTTCGAACCATGGGCTGTACTGCAGTCTCTTCAACGGTGCCAGATTGACTATCGGTACATCAAGGTGCTGAAGCGTCTGAACGAAAACGCCACTATGTCAGTCCGACTCCAGGACCAGACCTCGAAACCTATCCTTCTGCAGCGCGGTATGAGACAGGGAGACGTTATATCTCCGAAACTGTTCACCGCTGCACTGGAGGATGTCTTCAAGGTTCAGGACTGGAATAGGGTTGGCATCAACATCAATGGCGAGTACATCACTCAACTTCGGTTTGCTGACGACATAGTAGACACTCATCTTCGCGCGAGTATCAATGTAGGCGGTACCTTTGATAGCCTCTACCTCCACGAACACAACAGGCCGTAATATCCGAATGTACGTCGATGGCGCAAAACTTAAAATCGTCGCCCATTAAGAAGGAATTCTTAATGGGCGACGACTTCTTACAGGTGGTACAGTTGCTTCTAAATACCCCGGGTGCGCCGCAACCATAGCACTGAGACCATGGAGGACCTCAGCGCAAGGCTCGATAACCTCAGTGGGTACTTCCGAAAGAGTGGGTCTTAAAATGAACATGGACAAAACAAAGGTCATGTCAAATACCCATGTAACACCCACTCTCACGAAGATCGGAGACACTACACTCGAAGTCGTGGACGAACATGTTTATCTAGGACAAATTCTCCAGTTAGTTAGGTCCAACTTCGAGAAAGAGGTCAATCGTCGAATCCGACTCGGCTGGGCAGCGTTCGGGAAGCTACGCAATATCTTCTCGTCCCACATACCGCAGTGTCTCAAGACGAAAGTCTTTGACCAGTGTTGCCATATGGCACTTAAACGTGGTCGCTCACATTGGGCCTTATCAGAAAGCTTCAAATCACCCAAAGGGCAATGGAGAGGGCTATGCTAGAAGTTTCCCTACATGATCGAATCAGAAACGAAGAGATCCGCAGGAGAACCAAAGTAACCGACAAAGCCCGAAGAATTGCTGAACTTTGCAGTTGGCAGGGCACATTGCTCGCAGAACAGACGGCCGATGGGGCCGAAAAGTTCTGGAGTGGCGACCGCGTACCGGAAGACGAAGCGTTGGAAGGCCTCACAAGGTGGATCGATGACCTTGTGAAGGCCGCAGGAGTCCGCTGGATGCGGGAAGCGCAGAACCGTTCGTGATGGCGATGCTTGGGGGAGGCCTATGTCCAGTAGTGGACGTCTTTCGGCTAAAATGATGATCTTAAGTTGACCCTGCCTATAAAATCTTTAGAGGGTCCTTATTTGCTACAAGCTGAATTTGATCGATTAGTTGAGTGGTTTAAAGAAAACAGGATTCGCTTAAATTTAGAAAAATGTCTTCATATCAAATTTTGTCGCAACAAATTTTTTTTTAACACAAATTACTCAATCAGGGGTAAGACACTCAACGAAGTTAATACTATCCGGGATCTGGGAATCTTGATGGAGAGTAAATTGACCTACAATGATCTTGTAGATAAGATTATATCAAAATCAAACAAAATGATAGGTTTTGTATTGAGGACTTCAAAGCTGTTCAACAACTCTAAGACGAAGATTATTCTATATGAGACGTTCGTTCGCAGTAATCTGGAATGCTGGTATGGTCACCCCGTTACAACGTTTATCAGCAACGTATTGAGTCACTCAATACGTTGCTGCTCCTCTGGACTCGCTCAATTTGAGCGAGTCCAAGGAGGGTAAAGTAAGTTAAGTAAGTAAGTTCGGTATCTTTGTTTCCTTCACAAATCCAAAATATGTATTAATGTTCCTAGCAGGTTACCACGGTCACCTACAATCCGTTTCGACAACCTTTGCACAAAACCAACTTAGGTGACAACCTTACGAGGGCTACCAAATTGTATAACGCTGTAAGCCGAAAAGGTGAAATTTATACCAACCATGACAGTCCACTCCAGCCCGCGCTATCCCGGTTGGTTCCAATAATTCGCCAACCTTCAAGCCCCGGTGGTATCGTTCGGGATCCAACCGTTTCGCGCGGTTTTATGTTTAAAGGTAAAATAAATTAAGGTTATAATAGTCTGTGGTTTGTGTCAGGGTCGAGCCAGATAGATATTCTATTCAAATCATTCGTTCGAAACCATAAAGTTTGTCGGACAATTAAAAAAAAAGTTGATGATGCGTAGTTCGTGGTCGTGGGTGAGCTATCAGTGACCGCCTGTTCGGTTTTTAGTGATATTAAGTGTTTTTGTGTTTAAATTGACTGTGAGTGGATGAATATTTACTTTTGAATAGTTTTTTCATCGTTGTGGATAGTTATTTATGCATAAAAACATAAAAAAAGGTTTTGTGGGCAAAAATGTTTAACGTAAACGAACCTTTCCTGAAAATCGTAAGTCATTTATTTACAATACTCCAGTCTCGTAATATGAATACTGTTTTTATTTTGTAATATGGTCTGTTTATTGAAGAAACCAAAGAAAATTACTCATAGTGGGTGGAATCGAAAAAAATATATAAGAAAAATAGTTTTTGTGATCGCGGTCGCGAAATTCCTCGAAATCGCGAAATACCGCGGGGCTTGAGGGCTGGGTGGATACGTTCGGTTCCACTTCAACATAAACAAATAAAAAGTATGCACTTTCGGTTAAAGAAGATTTGACTAATCATTTCAATAACTTAAGAATTTATCACTTTTAATTTACCTTAATTTATAGCTCAATTCAATTTTAAGCTATTTTTTTTAACATACTAGTTTTATTTTAGTATATTTTTTAATTAATTCAGACATAAATTGGTTATTGTATTGTATTGATGCAATTTTATTATGTTTTATTATTTATTTTTACTAGCATGTTAATCCTTTATTTATTTTGTTATTTTAATCATGTACGTATATTTAGAGCATTTACTCGATAATGTGTAAGCTGTGATTACCTGTAATTGACTGTGCATTACAGAATAATGTATTTTTATAATGTAATTTTATATAATGCACACTCAAAAATAAAGTATTATATTGTAATAGGTAATTATTGTAATGTATATCTTGTTGGTAATCCTTAAATAAATAAAACCACAGACATCGCGCTCTCAGACAGCTCTCAAAATAAGCTTAGCCATAATAACAAACGGAATATTCCTCCAAATAATGACGTATTCATGATATATCACCTCGACTCACACTCATTCGAGGGACCTCTTAATTTCTTTAATCTGATGACTATGAATACCTATTTGAAGGTCTCAAGTCGTCCGAGGCCATAGAACAACACGGCCCCCGGCGGACCGGAGGGGAGTAGCCATAGCGTTTTTTCCTGGTACAGAATTGTCTGTAATTTTTTGCGGGGAAATCTGCTCCACGCACTCTTTCTCAGACTAGCACACATAAACAATCGCCTCTCACCACGAAACTCACCCATAACTATTAAAACAATACACTAACAATTTCACACACTCATAGATACATTCTGTGTCTTATCAGTTTAATGAAGTGACGGAACTGCATTGAGAAGTTCTAATGCGTATCGACAGTAGTTGCAGCCATGGCTGTAACAACTATCGATACGCATTATCGATAAATTCGAGAACTTTATTTATAACTACAATAATTTGCAAATAAACTTAATGTACATATCTTTTAACGATTATGAGGGCCTGAAGTCGTCCGAGGCACGCCTTGTGATCTCCTCGACAGAGTTGTGAGTCGAGTAGCTTTCGAGGTTGCGACATAGAATATTATGTTCTCATGATTCATTACCACAAAGTTTCATAATATTAAAGTTTATATTGTTATCATTTTTTCAATTATTTTATTTCAGAAATAGCATAAAACACATTCACGCATGGAATTAGTCAGTACGCATTCAAGTTATCCGGGTGCACAAAATTATTATGTAGGTTTGTATTTCTTTCGGAGGCGATCGGCGGCGGCGATCTCTCTCGTCCGGCCCTGGTCCGAGAGAGAATGGAAAGCCGTCACCTCCTTCTGCGAAGCAGTAATGCTCGCGAAGGAGGAGGCGGAGCACGTGAGACTTGCGCCCTCACGCCCCCACAAGCCGCCGCAGGAGACGCCCCTGGCGTCGGGAGTCGCCTGCAGATACCCGGCCACTATAGAATACCTTTTATGAAATGCTTCGACAGGGTTTCTGAAATCCTATTCAATCTAAGCTTTTGTCTAGTGTTATGTCAAGTATTTGGGCAAAAGATTGTATGCTTATCCTTAAAAAGAAGTAAGTTAATGAGTTGTGTTGGCACGTTAAGTAAAGCACTAAAAGTAGAAAAGATTTAAGATAAGATAATTTGTATAATTGTAAACTATTCGAAAATAACACTTTAGCACGTTTTTTTTAAATAAAACTTGGTGAGTTTGGTTTTCCCTAGTCGAGTTTCGGTGTTGTGTGAACACGACCGAAACTAACTTAAGAGGTCATAATCTCTTCAGGGTTCACACAATAATTTGAGAAAACGTACTTACCTGTGAGTGTAGTTCGATCCTAATTATATGCAGGCGTCGTCCGAAGAAATTAGCATTTTATACATAAGTAGCAACGCGTAGTACACACCATTGCACACTATTTTGAGAATATCTTGATTTCTTCTGAATCACATTTTTTTTCTAATGACGAAGCCTTCAGATAAATAGGATCGAACTTCGCTCACAAGTAAGTTCGTTTGTTCTATTATACTTCAGGCTTCGTCCTCGAGATTAGCATTTTATACACATGTAGACTTTTAGAGATATGAATCGTAAAATATAATTAAATGAAATACCTTAGTTAGATTGTAAAGTACTTTAAAATTATATTGCTTAGGTTAAATAAGAGCAACCGGAATTATAGCGATCAACATTAATTTAATACTGGGAAATTAGTACCCAATAGTTCGATAGATTGCGTTGACGTCTAATTCGAAGTCGCTATGGTTTCGTTACTGCTCATAGTATAGTTAAGGATAAAAATTTGTTTGAGGTGAGCAGTACATACACGGTTTATGGTGATTCGGTACAAGTTTGAATATACGTGATTTAATATACCATTCCAGTGTTTTGTTTTCAGTCCCTACTCCTAGTCGACCCTCGGGATTATTTTTTAGTTATAACGAATAAAGAAACAAAAAGTAACTTCATTTTACAATTTGATTAAACACAAGAAACTAAAAGGTTTACTTTTGTTAATTGAAACATTAATATTAGTCATACCAAATAAGTCTACTGTAAATTTTTGCAAATGTTTGGGAGCCAGGGCTGCAACCGACAGCTTCACTATTAACACCTAATCTTTGCACAGCAGATGTGGCAGTATGCCGAGTGCTATGCGCAGGGGACGTGGAAGTATCAATTCCGCTTAAGCTTAAATAAAGTTTTTGCAGCTACTGACTTATGAGGCCTTTTAAAACTTATGAATAAAGTATCTGTATTGATACAATAATCCCATAATTGTTGAACTGAACTCCACTATGTTGAAAACGAATCTACTAAGAAAGACAAACTCATACAACATCAAAAACACTAGTAAACTGTGTTTATCTCCGAACAATTGACCCCCTTTTTTTGGGTGGTAAATCATCAAATGACTTCTCCCGTTCTGGGTGGAGCGGGAGGGCGTATCAAAATTTTACTGACTAAAACCCACCCACCACCTCGCAACACTGTGGGTGCCCGACTGTTTTTCTTGGCTCAAGACCTGGCTAAAACTAAGCAATGCAAATTCTGCTTGACTGCTTTTGGACGTGTTTTAGTCAAGAAGGATGAGAATGCTTGTGCGATCGTTATAAAAAGTGAAGCACAGGTACACATTTAATGCAAGAAGCATGACTAATTTGTAGTCTCATAAGATTATTCGTAAGTCTGATAACTTTGTCATATTCTATAGCATATTCACAATTAATGTTTTCCCTAACTCTAAATTTAAACGATATAGATTTATTTCTTACTTTTATAACTGTTAGCATGTTCAGCTCGCTTTTACACGTTCAAACACAAAATTTCACACAATCCGTTCCACACAAAATGTACAACTAACTCACTCAATACACCGACACACACACTCACTCCACTAAGTGCCTAATATTTCATGTCCTTGTTTTTTTCAATATATCATTTCCTGACGTGCCAATTCATACGTTTGCTATAACCAAACATACCCGTACATATGCGAAGGCAGACGTCACACGACTACTGTACTATTGTTCAAAACTTAAGATACAAATATCGTTTAGTGTAATCAATATTGGATAGTAACAATAATAAGTAACTTGTAGGAATTGGACACTGCTGAGATAGCTAATTCTGATATTTTTAATATCGCAAACTTAAATATTTACCTACAACACAACAGTTATAACTTAACCGTCCTGACTTCAAATATAAGGAGCATTTACACGATATGGATGATCTTCAAATAACTTTGTCTCAAATTGGAATTGAAGTGGATGTCCTACTTTTACGAGTAACAGAGTGCAGACTGGACGCTCACAAACAAATACCTGTGTTAAGTAACTGTACTTCATTGAATACATCTAGACGTTTAAATCAAAATGATGGCGTGGTCGCCTATGTAAAAAACTGTCACGTACCCGAGGCAACAGAAATTAATTTGAGACATGCCTCAGCTTTGCAAATAACAATCTCTAATTTCACCATAATTGGTATTTATCGGTCTCCATCGAATGTATCTGCAGATTCTATCGACTCACATGGGGACACTATTATTACAGGGGATAATAATAAATATTAACTTAAAAGGGAGACCAGCAGAAACATCACAAAGACAGACTAACAGATTAAATGTATTTGAATATTTCGGCCTGCCTTGATCACATGATTCTTAAGCTAGATAAAGCTAAAAACTCGGCTTTCGTGGAAGTATTAAACACGTATGTTACGGATCATGCAATTACCATTGCATTGCATACTACTAAACATATCCTACACGTAACAAACCAAGTCTTATGTCAAATCTAAGACCGTGACTAATTTGGAGAACGCCTACGAACACTTTGTAAATACGGAAACGTCTTTTCTTAATGCATATAGAGACCCAAAAATTTTTTTTGATGCGATGATAGATGTGATTAGGTCATCTCTACTCCAAAACACTAAGGTTGTCTAATTCTACTACTAGAGCTAAGCGTACGCTAAAGCCCTGGATATCCACGGGGGCCCTTAGATGGCTTAGAAATAAATTGCAACTACAGGCGAAGAGATCCCCTTTTAATGTTATTTTGATCATAACGTATTAACGTTATCGTAAATTTTGCTCCAATCTTTCCTCTATAAGATTAACTGAGAAGAAGACTCAAAAGGCAATATCATAAGAACCAAATTTAAACTTCTGTGAAAAATCCCAAGCTACTTTGGCGTAAAATTAACGACATAACCCTCTACAAAAAACCTAAGACATCTAGTGTACATCTACTTCAAATCACACCGCATCCTTTCGACTCGTTAAACCGCGTAAACCATTTCTTCGCAACTATTGGGAAAACATTGGCGGAATAAATCATGACTCTAACTGGACAAGGATATGGACCTGCCTTTAGCAATACAAGGATATTGTTGCGACTATGTGTGAAGCGGCAGTGGTTAGTTCGAACTGCAGAGTTACTATAACTAAACGAAAACGTGTTGTATTAGGCTGGAATAGACATGTTCGTGGTGCTCACGAGGTTGCCAGGGTAAACTTTCAAACCTGGTCACTATAGGGTAGGCCTGCAAGTGGACCTATCTATAATAACATGGTGGAGTCTCGACGTCTTTTTAAATCCAAAATAAAATGGTGTCAAAGTAACGCAGAGGAAATTAAAATGGATATTCTAGCATCACACCACGCAGACAACAATTTTAAAAGCTTTTGGAAAGGCACGAGAAAACTTAACAGTAATCCCACTGTCCCTCTAAATGTTAACGGAGTAACTGAGCCTCGAGACATTGCGAACATGTTTAAAAGTCTTTTTCAGGTAGAACCTTCTTCCTGTGTGCCGGGTATGCTCAATGCTGGTGAAATCAGGGAAAATTCGCTTGGGCAGGCAGTATTACCAGCTTTTACTGCTAAGCATATATCAACCGTTATAAAGCATATGACGAGGGGTAAGTCCCCAGGTCACGATGGAATTAGTATTGAGCATTTGCAGCATGCGGGGGTTCACCTGCCAAGGCTTCTGGCTATGTTTTATACATTTTGTGTAAGACACTCATATTTGCCGGATGAATGCATGAAGACCATGGTTGTGCCAATAATCAAAAATAAAACTGGTGATGCGTCAGACAACAGCAATTTTAGGCCCATTTCGCTAGCTACTACCGTGGCGAAGATGCTGGATAGTCTGCTTGATCGTATTTTGAACAGCCACATAAAGCTGAATGACGCGCAGTTCGGCTTTAGACGCGGGCTATCAACAGAAACGGCAGTTCTATGCCTCAAGCACACTGTCCGGTACTACACCGATACAAAAACTCCAGTCTATGCCTGTTTTTTAGACCTTTCGAAAGCTTTCGATTTGGTGGCTATGGTACAAAATGAGGACAGAAACCAGCCTCCCTGAAGAAGTCGTTATAATTTTTGATTATTGGTACAACAACCAAGTTAATGTCATTAAGTGGGCGTGTGCGACCTCCGATGCGTACAGACTGAAGTGTGGAGTAAGGCAAGGAGGTTTAACCTCGCCTCTTCTCTTCCATCTGTACGCAAATGGGCTCATCGAGAGACTCAGCAACACCAATGTCGGCTGCTCCATAGACGGAAAATTTGTAAACAACATCAGCTACGCTGACGATATGGTGTTATTGGGCCCCTCCATAAGCGCCGTACGTAAACTCCTTGCTATATGTGTGGAATACGCCGGGGCTCATGGGCTCAGGTATAATGTAAAGAAGAGTGAGCTATTGGTGTTCCAATCACCAGGCCATAAGGTCATGAACGTACCACCCGTCCACATAGACGGTATTTCTTTACCATTGAGAGGGAGCGCCGGGCGTTGGCTGTCCGATGCAATATGTTGGCTCGTAGATTTGCACGCTGCTCTAAGGCAGTAAAAGTAACTTTGTTTCGGGCGTTTTGCCAATATTTTTATACGTGCAGTCTATGGGTCAATTATACGCAGAAGACAATCAACGCCCTGCGCGTTCAGTATAACAATGCCTTTAGGATGCTGTTGCGGCTGCCGAAGCACTGCAGCGCGTCAGGCATGTTTGCCGACGCTCGCATCGATGGCTTTCATGCCATCCTTAGAAAAAGAGCGGCATCTTTGCTTAGTCGAGTCCGCGGCAGTGGCAACGGCATTCTTAGAGTTGTGGGTCGCAAAATGGACTGTCCATCAATGTGGCATTGTGTGCAGTTGTATGTCGATAAGAACCGGTATCGGATCTTATCTACTGTATGATTATTGTGCCATGTATATCATTTGTTACTAACATAAATATGGATCACTTGTGTCTGAATTAAATAAATAAATTAAATTAAATATACACCATCTCAAGCCAACTCATTTGTGCTGCTGGAGACAGATCCGCCAGAAGTGTCATGTCACTCACTGTGAAGTCATGGCACTCGACTCTGCAAGTGCTTCGGGGTGGGATGGCATATCCTTGAGGTTCCTTAAGTTATCCTGAGACTTTGTAGTTCCTCTCATTTGCAAATGTTTTATTTAGGTTTGAAATAATAACAATATAAAAAAAAAACGTATTTTTTATTATTTTTGTTTATGCAATATAGGGTTTAGAATAAAACAAAGCGTTACAAGTGATAACGAAAATAAAAACATAATTATTTGTTAATGTATTTTACATAGATATGGAAAACAAACCGATACGATTATTGATAATAACTACTTCAGCCAAATATTTAATTTACATCCCCTCAGAATGCTAAGGCTTTTTTGTCAAATATTGTTTTGGGGACAAATTTATATGAGGCTGTAATCCCGTCGTTTAATTTAACTCGTATGGGCGTTGTTAGTGGCATCCCTACTGAATTCTCAGAAGAGGAAGTACTGTCATATTTATAAGTTCCAGTAGGCTGCGGCCCAATTATAAAAGCTAGGCGATTCAACAGGAAGGTTAACAGAGATGGGTTAATCGAATACAGACCTACAGAAACTTGTGTCATCACATTTGATGGCCAAGTTCTACCAAAACGAATTTTTTGTTTCTATCAAAATTAAAAGCCATTTATTCAAATTAGGCTGAGAGTCAGCACTTTTCGAAAGTCAAAACATAGACATCCTTGACTGTAGAACAGTATATTTACCTCTCCATTAAATGCCGCAAGTGCTGCCGATTTGGTCATGTAGAATCTCTTTGTCGTTCCAAACCCCTTTTGCAGCAAGTGTGGCAATAATCACCCAGGTGATGGTTGTAGCATTGCTTAGAGTGATGCCTTCTGTGTGTTGTGCTTTGGAAGTCACTTTGCAAATAGCAGAGCCTGTCCGGAGTACAGCAGGCAGGAGTCAATTAAAACAATTATGGCTGAGAAAGTAATTTCATATTCAGAAGCAAGTAAAACTGTTCCCATTTCTACTCGTAGTTATGCAGACACAGCTAAATCACAGACTCAATCATACCGTAAAACAGTGTTTCTTAAGCCTAAGACCCATGCTCTCCTCTCTCCCTCCTATAATAAAACAGCTCATCAGCTGTTCTCTAGCACCCCCCAATCTTCCCAGCCTAATGGCTGTGCTCTCAATTCTCAACTAACAGAATCTCCTGAAAACTTATCTTCAATAGTTGAACCTCTTAGTAAACTCCTGTTAACTTTAATGTCTTCACCCAATAAAAATCAATTACCGTCCAACGTTGCTTCTTCACTTTTTTTAAAACCTGGCAAACACGCTGATGACCCTAACAGCTTCAGACCAATCGCTTTGTCATCAGTCCTTACAAAAATATTGGAACATCTAATAACTAGAATTTATAGTAGAATGGAGAGACTTACTTCTTAGGTCTCAATTTGGTTTTAGAACCATGGGCCTCAGTACCATGGACAGTGTTGGGGTTTTGGCCTCAGATATACGTACATCGTTTTCGAAAAATTAATCCGTAGTCGCTGCCTTTTTAGACATCTCATCGCCATATGATAATGTCCTTCTTCTCATTCTTAGGCAAAAATTGCAACAGCTGAGAATACCGGAGAGTATGGTACAGTACATCTGTAGTTTGCTTATGTCTCGGTCTTTGGTTTTGAGAGTCCCAGGTGAAGAATTTGACGACAGGATGTCATGGAAGGGCCTACCACAAGGCTCTGATCTTAGTCCCTTGCTGTACAACTTATGCCTCAATAACAATTGCCAAATTCTTCAATATGCTGACGACTTGGCTTTACATGTTACCAATACCTCAGTTAGCGACGCCGCATCATCTCTCTGCGTATCCCTGGACTCTCTAATCCAATGGCTCAATTCCCACGGACTGAGTTTGTCTGCCCCCAAAAGTGCTGTAGTTGTGTTTTCACGCAGGAGGTTGATCCCACAAATTTCTTTGAGCATCCAAGGACATTGTATACCGGTTTCTACGAAGCGATACGATTTGCTGAGCCTTCCCAAAAAGAACTTGATAACCTCATGGCAGGTGCAGTGGCTAAATTCAAGTAAACGGAAAGGTGCTTTTTATAACCTAATACAGCCTTATGTTACTTCCAAGTCTTGGTTTTATCCGTATAAAAAATATCGAAGAAACTGATTTCTACTCTTTGCCGCCTTCATTAGGCCATTGTTGTTCGCCGGTCTTCCTTCATAAAATTCGGGTCAGAGACACATCGCTCTGCGAATGTGGGATGCATGAAGGTACTTTGGAGCACATCTTTTTTAACTGCTCCAATAATAACCCAGCCCATGACTTGTATAGCCATCTCCCTAAACTAAAGATCCCTGTCCCAACTAACTTTCCATCCCTACTAACACATTCTTCTCCAAAGCTCTTTGAGGCATTAAATTATGATGTTTTATGTGTCTTTATGACTACTTATGTACAAAAAAAAAACAATTTGTTTCAGTGTACTAATAAATTCTGTCAACAAGTTTTACAGTAAATTCAATTGTGTTAAATCAAATAGTTACATATTTTCTTTTATTTATTTTAATAATTTTTCCTCCTTCGCACGTTTTCTCAGAACACATTTGACATTGTCAGAATTGTCGACATCGGCGCCATTGCCATAAACAAAAATAGAATAGAATACAGACAAGTATCGAATGATTATCGAACCACTTCAAGTAATTTTATTAAAACAAACAAAAATTGATCATTCTAGGTAATATTAACATACCAAAAACTATAAATACATAATTATTTGTATATCAAGCTTAATCAGCAGGCGCAGCGCAGGTGAGATTCGAACTCAGGGCTCGCCATAATAGCTCCTACCCAAGCACGGTTACGACTAAGCTAGCACGCTATTTGTTAAGTTAGTTGAAATTATGTACTACCAACCCGCACTGGGCCCGCGTGGTGGATTACGGCCCACTCTGCTCTCACAGAGAGGAGGCCTGTGTCCCAGCAGTGGGAACATAATAGGCTGATTATGATATATATGATGTACTACTTTAAATTACAGACAAAGTGAGTGTGTGTGCGTGTCTATAGTATAGAAACAACTTATAGAAGAAGGTCGTGAAAACGAAGCGTCAATCTATTGCTTTGTGAGATTGCCGATGGACTTATGAGCGCTACGTGTATGTTAGCAAAATTCATTGTTAAGTGTTATAATACAAAGATGAAAATCGAAGCTCAGTGACATAATTTTATGTAGAAAGTTTATTGTTGTAAAATATTTCATATACATAGTTACATGCTTTAATAATACACAATTTCGATTTTTTGTGTTGGGCACGTTTTTAACGGAAATGTTCTTATAAAATTAATTAAGCGGTGCGGTTTAAAAGAAGATTTAAAAGAGAGACAAAAATTGAAAAGAGTATGCTTCAATGGTTTGGTCATGTTGAGAGGGTGAATCAAAGAAGACTAACAAAAGGTATTTACAAGGCATATGTTAATAAAGAATTTTGTGTAAATAAAGAATTATTTATTTGTATGTGAGTGGAAACACCGGGAGGGAACGCCCTCTCAAAGAGATGTCAGCACATAGTGACGGGGTCCGATAGGGCCGGCCCTATCGGACCCCGTCACTAGTAGCGGGATGTTCGAAAGAGATACCGTGGCCCTGGCACAGGCAACTGAAGGAACTCGGTCGGAACAGAGCGGATGAAGACATTTGATGATTTCCCAACCAAAAAAAAATGGGAGGGTACGCCCTAGGAAGACATATCGGTCAGGTGCGTAGTACGCGCAACCGGCGCGCGTGTATTCGTCCTTTAAGATCGTAGCAGGTGGCGTTCTGTGGTTTCTGCCTACCCTCATGGGAAGAAGGTGTATGTTTATGTTATGTTAAATTATGTATACCATACCCATTTGCCAGTTTTGAGAATGAAATACAGATTTTGATTATGCTTAATCCAAATAAAACCCTCCAGATTTTAGACATCTTCCTGAAAAACTGTTGGGACGGCGAATGACTGTCTGTGACAGCTAATTGATTAAACATTATATAGTGTTATTTGTAGGTATAAATGTATGTATACGGGGAAAGTTTTGTCATAAATCCGTCCAACTGACGTCCGGGGTCACAATGTCAAACTGAGGACGTCTGTGAGGTCCTGTCTCTAACTAAATTACATAGATTTATTATGTAAAATTATGGAAACCATGACAGCACATGGACGAGATGAAGAGCTATGTAGTTATAATTATTTGGAGGTACTCACATCTACGTCCTTCAAAATAAATTAATAGTTATGTGGATTAATCACAAAAACATTATGGAAATTTGTTTTACGTGGTCGTACTCTTATAGGTAAAATGACGACCAGACCATTATTGTTATACAATATGACGGATATTCCAATGTCCATTCTGTCAGCTGGAAATGCTGAAATGCTATTAAAATTAGGAAGTGATGACATAACCACCACCTTTCTAGTAGACGATCCCTGAAAAATTTCATTAAAATTCCTATCAAGGAATTTTCATGAAATTTTTCAGTCTCATCACAATATTACTGTCTTCAATTTATACCGTTTTTCATGTTCCGAGTCCGTGCAGGCGTGAAGCTATAGAAACAGTTTTCCTTCATGAATGACGGCTGGGTCCGG
Source organism: Dasypolia templi (assembly GCA_963555695.1). Lineage (NCBI taxonomy): Eukaryota > Metazoa > Arthropoda > Insecta > Lepidoptera > Noctuidae > Dasypolia > Dasypolia templi. Next base: position 10,894,127 of record OY743157.1, read on the forward strand.
GAAGAATGGTCGAGCCGCAGTTAACGAAGACGGATCGTGTCGCCGGTGACCGATGTGCAGGTAACGAAACAAAGAAAACAACAAAATGAGCTCAAAACAAATTAGTTTCTTCGTATTTCATTTAGCTGAGCCCTCTGGCTATTTCGTGTTTTTTTTATGAATTTTCACTTGTTGCACGATCCTTGGTTTTTATGTTAAGCTCAGTGCTAAAGTTCTCCTTCCATATATTTTTACGCACACTAAAAACATAACACCAAAAGCCATAACATTGACAAAACAGGCACGTGCCACTTCTTAGCACTCGTAGCCGAAAAATTCTACGGCGTAGGCGCTACGGCGTAGGCACTACGGCGTTGGCGCTACGGCGTAGGCGCTACGACGTAGTAGAGGTAAAAACAGCATTTGCATGTAACCCTTTAGCTAAGGCCTAGCGCATGTCGGATAAATCTGTATCGGAATAAAAACTGACATAAATACAGCATGTATGTAATCGGCCTAGCTGCGTAGTTTACGTAGGTAGTATTTCCGCTATAACTCCCGTGCGGCGTGTGCGGGTATTTGAATATTAATTCGAGGTTCAAACTCTAATTCGTTTGTGTTCTTATATAGTTATAAATAATTTAATGCTACAGCATTCATTTACTTTGTGCTGTGATTATGGAAATTCAGGACATCAGTAGAAAAAGTTTAAACTCGAAACTAGGTGAACCAAAAACTGTTTCTAGACAGCTCAGTGTCAGCTGTATACGACATTCAATTACCTACATCGCAGTTGATGCGTACACTTGCAAACACGATGCATCTACCCATCAATATCGATGTCGTGTTGATATACCACGGGTCACAAGATCAGCTGAAATGGTAGTATTTCGACTACCGAATCGATTTGTGTTGAATCAGCTACCTTACCACATAACATAACATCACGACTGCATACCTCGAATAGATAGACAGTGGTTAACAGAATACACACATTTTACCAGCTTTGTTTTAAGGTCTCATGTACGTAACAGGGGGTGACTTCGCCGATTTAATATATTGCAATAAGAGTCATTGTTCTAGTGGGAAGATTATTTCATAAAGATGAAGCCTTTTCCTAAACAATTATTATATGAATGCAGTAACGTGGCTTTTTTGGATACATTTGCAATCATCCAATAAAAAGTTTTTTTTAATTACTTAAATAAAAACATTAGTTTAGCAAAATGCGATATATTGCATGCATGAGCATGCATGCATGATCAGCTTATTATGTTCCCACTGCTGGGACACAGGCCTCCTCTCTGTGAGAGGGAGTGGGCCGTTATCCACCACGCGGGCCCAGTGCGGGTTGGTAGAATGTGACATCTACCAAACCCGCACTGGGCCCGCACCCGGCTTCGAATTTTTGGTTCTAAGACATGCCGGTTTCCTCACGATGTTTTCCTTCACCGTTTTGAGAGCAGAGGTGATGAAATAATGTACACAAGATAAAGTGCCTATCTGGGTTCGAACCTACGACCTACAACTCGTTAGTCGCAGCCGTAACCACTGGGCCACCACTGGTCCACTGCGATATATTGTGCTTACAACTAACTCGAGACTGTAATATGTACGCGTATTATTCCAAACGAGATATTAGTCGTATACAAAAAAAGTCCAATTTTGCCTGGAATATAGATGAGATCGATTCTGCAAGCTGTACACGACATTCAATTACCTACATAGCCGTCGTTGCGTACTTCCCACATGCATTGTGCGACGAGCCGTCTTTGTCGATGTAATCACTGTGTCTGGCTGGTTCTTATAGTCCTATCTCTCATAACATAGTTCAGAAAATTGTGTTAGATGAAGGTAGTCAATTATTTGATGAAGTTATCGATAGATTTGCGAGTGGATACCGGTGATCGTCGTGGTTCTATTGTGAATTCGTTCTAATTGCACATGACTTATTATGTAAAAAAATCTTAGAATATTGCGTATAGTAAGTAGAAGTAGATATATTGTATTTACTATTACATTTAATCTGGAAAATCGTTGGTGTAGTGGTCGCAAGAGCTACTGCTGAGCATAAGGTCTTGAGTTCGATTCCCAATTCGGGCAAAGTGTTATTGGGTTTTTCTATCTCGAATTTCCCAGTAGCAGCCCGGAGTCTGGATTTGTGCCCGGTTGATGGCTATTACATGGGACTTAAGCATAACTGGCGAATGTGGGTGAACTGAATGTACACCTCTGCCTAACCCTTCAGGGTTCTTTTTCCTGAATCTTTATCTGAATTTATGAAAATCATAAATCAAAATCTCAAGTGACATGAAATTCAGGAGCTTTCGAATGCTAGTGAAATATCAAAAAATACATTAAAATTAAGCTACGTCAGTTTTAATGTAGCTTTTAATTCTGTATTTTAAAAGTAAAGTAACTAGCGTAATATCGGCTATATCTTCTATATTGGTCTTAATAACAAAAGGAGTTAATAATAACGCGTGGATGGAAGTGTTGCGTATCCAAGGCTCTATTAGCTGAAATTTAGCGGTAATTTTACATCTCATGTGGTTAATGAACAACGTATTAACTGTTAATTACAGGGAGGGTGGCGTGTTAACAACCGTGAGATGAAGGTACTTCGTAGAGTAGAAGCTATGGTGTGTGAACGATGATCTTTTAGTGACATGTTACATATATATCACTCGCAAGAGAGCTATCTGCTCTTGCTATCTAAGCATCTTTGTCTGTCTTGGTTTAGAAATAACTTGGAGACAAAACAAAGTAAAGTATAAGGTTATATATAAGACATTCTTTAAAGTTGACTTACAAAATAATTGAACAGACAAAGGCCAATCACAAAGCTACGGCTCATTTTATTACAATAAAAAAGATCAATGGAATCGCCATGAAATACGATTCTGACATAAAGTAAAATCTGCGCAAAGTTCTTTTGTGTCGAGACTACAAAGGTTCCGTGTCCCGTAACTACTTAATAAAATTTGACAAAATACGTCTTAGTAATTTCCTTACCTATTGTTCTTTGTTTACTGTCATTTCAGAAAATAATGATTGTATTCATTCATTTGTATTTGGTAGAATTCCCAGCTGTTTCTCGGTTCGTTTGTGTCGACCGCTTAGTCCCAAATACCCTTATTAATTAACCATTTGTATGTTGGCGAACTACTGACACGGTAATAATATCATACAGTATTACAACTTCATACAAACGGACGAAGCGCGAGCTATGCCTACGCGCGTCGCTCAAGGCACGCGCGCGGCATGCAGACAGTCTCGACTATGCCGTAGTGACGAACGGGCGGTGTGTTGTTTTTTTTAACAATAACCGCGCGATTTTTTCACTAAAACTAAGTTCAAATACATATTTAATATGACGAGTATGAAATATTATGCTGTTTATGGTTGCATGAATCCGTCAATAACGCATCCAGGGATAACTTTTATACTAAACTATAAAATAATTTTACTTACTAGTGGGTAGGTACATAAAATGTGTCTTTTTAATGGATAAGTATTGCCTTTTATCTCCCGAAAATAAAGATGTCTGGATTAATAAATAAAGTGAATAGAGTGAAGGAAAGTGATTGACACGAGTGAAATAGGTAGTTATAGGCAGTTCGTGAATCAGGAAACGGTAGGTACGCTTGTGTTAAAACCTCAGGCATGTGTGTTTTGTTTTGTTAGTTTGTATTATTCAAAGTAAAGACTTTATTATTAATAATAGTTGTTTATTGTACTGTGTGTATGAATAATACTAGAAAAAATAATTTGACCGTCTGCCTCACACTAGATAGTTGAAATTTTCTCAGATTAAGTATTTCTGCTGCTGCTATATCAACATATACTACTAGAAACCGTTTCTTTCTCGGTATTAATAACAACAACAATGGCTAGACTCATGAAATATTCACAGGATATTAAGATGTTTGAGAGGGTTGTGATTTTAAAACATTCGTAGCCAGCTGTTCAGCTTGGCATTGGTGACCAAAGAATTTTTGTTTTGAGTTATTGCGAGTTGTAGGTACCTAATTTATAGAGACGTTCATTAGCTGAGATAAAAAGTTATTAAAATTACTCGTCAGCTGTTTTTTACATTTTAGTTGAGTAGGTGTTGTTGTTTGTAAGGATTGGAGTCCATGTTTCCCAAAACAATTTTTAATTAAGCTTTATATAAGAATGCGGATTTTTATACTTTAAAATGTAATAATAAAGCATTTCGTACGTCTCAGTCGAGGCGCAAATATTTATCGGTCGCAAATTTATAAGAACGATTTGTTATTCAAACATAAACATGGTTTTTTAATTAAATCTAACAATCGAAAAACATCACGCATTTTTATTAAACACTTCCTATTAAATTCACAAAGTATTTTATTTGTTTATTTACAAAAGTATATTTACAATCACAAAACTAAATCCAAACAAAAAGTAGGCAAATCTAATTAAAATGCTGGAGGCGGGCAGCCCTATCGCATGTTTACGTACCGCGCGGCTGTAGGCATTTATTTTAAAGATACGGCCGAGTTACAATACTGTATGATATTATTACCATGCTACTGATTCCACTAATTTACTTATTGCATGACAATGTAGTTTTAACGGAACGCTAATTGTATTTAATTGAGGCTGACAGTTTCCATATTTCCGTAATACTCCAATAAATAATTAATTAAGGAAAAATTAATTCAATTATAAGTTTAGGTTTGAAATGTCTGATATTTATATAGTTATGGGAGAGAGATAAATCCGTCGATTCGTTCGCCTAATATTGCCCAAACTTATGTATTGTTTCAATTAACGTATTATTTAGAAGTTTTAACACCATTTTATTTTCTGTTTATTGGTTCAAGTCAAGTGAAAAACATATCGATATGCGGAGTAATGTCTAAGAATTTTGTCACGCGTATTTTTTATCAAGGCAGACGATCAATCAAAAAAAAAAGCGTGCGTAATGACCTTAACTTTAAGGAGTTTTAAGGATCTAGGAGTGAGCAGAAACTGCGTAGCTTTACGAGCCGGCTGTACTACCCGGCGAATCCAAATGTGCGACCTGAGATCTAAGTCTGGCAGATTCGCACATTTTACGAGCTCAACGAGGTAATGCCATTCTCAAGCTTCGTTTCCCTCTATTATCTTTGCGAACAGACAGTAAATCTTGAAATGTACTCACAGCGAACTTTATCACGTACTAGATGCGTAATTCATATATTTCTTATCTCTACGGATCCAGCATTCAGCTGTTCGGAGCGCTTTTGATTTAGTATCACACTTAAATCTCAATTTGTGCCTGAAAAAGGTTTCACCTTTTATTTTTAAATTTTATCGCGGTTGTACGTTTCGCATGCCGTAAAAGTAATGGTGGAAACAAAATAAAATCTATCGAACCGCCTCCTATCCTATCCATCCTACTTATGCTAGTATAATAGATATGTTAAGGTAGCACGTAATCCTAATAGCGAGGCGAGGTATTATATACTAAAACCCAATAGCCTACGAAAAATAATTTACGGAGTAACACCTGCCGAAGATAAATCTCCTTCATGAAATAATTATCGCAGCAATAGGTACTCGCTGATATTAGATAGGAGAGTTTTCCAATAGGCACGTACCGATATTTTTCAGTGTAATCAATTAGACCGGCATGGCACTTTGAAGCTAAATTGCTTATTTAGTTAATAGCTACAATTTGGAGACGATCGGGCTCTCTCGGAAATAAATGATATGGTACCACCTGAATTGATAATATAATAAGAGTGGGAAGGCTTTAGGTTTGACAGTCAATAGAAGGGTGAACGAGCTACCTATAGTTGTGTTAATATAGGGATTCGTTTTTTACCTTCTACCTATTTTAGTGGTTGAAAGGAACACTATTCGTACCTATTCAGGGATTGTGTTTCAGTAAGTAACTGGAAATAATTTATTTACTTACTACATTGTAGGTTTTATTTAATGTACCGAGTAAGATAATATTGACAAACATATAAGCCTACAGTCTTAAAATAAAAATAATATGAACCTATATAAATAAAGAAGGGGAAAAAATGATAGGGCATTAAACAATTCGTCCGTATCGGAAAAGTGCCCAAAAGGCTGGCAGCATTACAACCATACTTGTATATTACATCTATACTGTACTGACAAATGCGTGCACTGACTTGACAGGTCCACTCATTCTGTGTGGTTCTTTCCTCAAAAGACCATTTCAGACATCAATCCACATGGTCTTCACATGACCTGACCAAGATTATGTCTGGACTTTAAAAGAGACCGTGACCTCTGAGTTTGTTTTGGCGTTTCTTTTCAGAGTAGTCAGATAGGAAACGCCGATCTCATCTACTTTTAAAATAGTATTGACGTGTAAAAGTGTTTGTAAATGTTGTTGTCGGATCATTTAGCTCCCTTCAAAATGGTTGAGCTGAATGGTGCTGATCCATGCGTCATGTTCGTGAACGGGCGCCGTCAGTTGGGACTGGTCATCTCTTAGCTGCCACGGCTTATTTTAATAATTAATTAGCTGGATTGTTTTTAATTATGTTTTGATGCACTCTGGACGCTTTTAACGTGTACGGTTTTTTGTACATCGTTCTCACTTATAGTGTCAACATTAATCGATGTAACTAAGATATATGTAAAAACATTATTATTTAAAAGAGTGTCCATGGAGTTTCTTGCCAGTTCTTCTCCATAGGTGCCTACTACGCTTTGGAATGGGCAACTAGCTTCATATTTCTGACTGACCGACTCCTTGACAATTCAAAAGTGCCTGTAAATGGTTTTATTGAAATAAATGATTTGAGTTTGAGAGTTTGAGTTTAAAAACCTACTTACAGAAATAAAATCATTTATCATTTATAAATATAAATTAAATACCTATTTCCCTTGGTCACGCCATACGTGAACGGCTGGAACGATTTTGCTAGTTCTTTTTTGTTGTGTTTTTTATTGTCAGGAGAAGGTTCTGAAAAGAAAAAAAATGAAAAATTGCGCGGAAAATTAGAAAATTTAAGAATACTTAACCGCCACATAAAATTACATCCAATCTAACCTTAGCGCTTTGGACAATATAAACTTTTTTAATGTAACATTATGACGTTTGACATAGAATTGACAGAGGCGGAGCTTGGCCGACCGCTATATAAGACGATCGCGCTCCCATTCGGCTGAGTCCCCCCCGACCCCTGCTCGACGAAGTGCCAGCCCGCGCCGTAGCTGAGCCTGTAGCTTTAAATTCCCCAGATAATAATAATATAATCCAGATCCAGCCTGTCCCATCTTGCTGTCCTCCCGTCAGCGACGCCCTAAGCCGAGGTCCGTACCCCACAGGGGGTCCACTTAGCGAGCGTTCGCTAAGGGCTACTTACATTACTAAAATGTAAGTAAATTTACGCCCCTGGCTGGAGGCTTTGAGTCCGCTTAAGGCAGCCACAGGATAGTCCGGTTAAGTAGTCACGACCTCTCAAGATCAACTAAGAGATGCCATCCATAAAAAAAAATAAAAAAAAACGGTTGAGAGTGTGTTCACTGCGCATTCAGACTGCTTCAGCCTCACTGGTTGGACAGCTTTGAGAACTTGTAAACGCATTTTACCTTTTACGCATACTGTGTACTTATAAGTGATTATCGTTTTACTGTATACCTATTCCAAAATATATTTTAAATCAATACATTGAGATTTTACTGTTACAATCTGGCGCACAACGTAAGGCCGAATCCAGGGATCAAGCTAGAAAATCTGCAAAGACTCCCACATCGGACTTTGAAGATGGCGATGTCTAATTAACTGTTCCAGATGTACCTATAGACCGTCATGGCTTCCAAGCAGGGAACTTTTGCATCCTGCAACATCACCTGCAGTGTTCAAAAGTACACGGACACAGTCGAGGCGTTTTTAGCAGCTACAAAAATGTGGAAAAGTTAAATGACTCGGATGCGCTCCAAGGACTTCCACTCCTTCTACGTGATGAAGCGGCGGTATGGTGGCAAGGAGTGAAAGACGGTGTAGAAAAGTGGGAAGAGTTTTCCAAAAAACTGCATCATACGTTTGCTCCCCGAACGCGTATATGATTTATCATCAGATAACACACGAAACGAACTCCAGGATGTCACCACAAAAGCGTTCATGGCCAAGTAGCGGGCATTATTTGCATCACTTCCTCCTCCCGCACCGACTGAAACCCAACAAATAGATTTGGTGTTCGCGCTCATACGGTTAGAAGCACTTAACCGCATGCCACGAGATACGGTACCAACTTTGGGGAAAATTTTAGAAGCGGCACGCGGTATCGATGAAACTCTGCAAGAATACGCACATGGAGCTAAACATACCGAATCATAAACAGCTCAGATGCGAAAAGGAAAGCAGCGATGCACTTTTTGTAAAAACCCGGGACCCACGGTGGACGTATGCAGATAGAAAAAGCGTGTGGAAGGCACAGTTTCAGTGGCGGCGAAAGAAGCTGCTGAAATTCAGACGCAGCCACCATCTCCTTCGCAACCAAAAACTTTCATGCTTTGGTTGCGGCACCCGGGGTATTTAGAAGCAACTGTACCACCTGTAAGAAGTCGTCGCCCATTAAGAATTCCTTCTTAATGGGCGACGACTTTAAGTTTTGCGCCATCGACGTACATTCGGATATTAGGGGCCTGTTGTGTACGTGGAGGTAGAGGCTATCAAAGGTACCGCCTACGTTGATACTCGCGCGAAGATGAGTGTCGCATCGTACTCCTTGTACCTACTGCTGGTCAAATGCGGATGTAAGTTCGAGGAACAGCCAGTCAACTTTACGTTAGCTGACGGACTAACGAAAAGTCAAAGAGTGCTAATGTGCAAAGCCGAGGTTGACTTGATAGGTCGAAAGGTGCATACGACATTCATCGTGTTACCTGGATCAAAAGAGAACCGTACTCTTTTGGGTGTTGGCTTACTGCGGGACGCGAGTATGGTCATTAACGTGCGGCAGTACACATGGAATTTTATAGACGAACCAGGAGAACAATACGAGCTATACTCTGAAGAATTTTCCACCTTTGAGACCACTATCATCGGTGAAATGATGGGTTTGCCTAGTCCAATAACTTACAATGACAGACAGCGAAGATAGTACAAGTATTGCACCTACTCCACCACCAACACCTCCGTCGATTACAGTTCACGTTCAGCAAATCGTTGCTATTGGACCAATGAACGTTGTGTGCCAATATTGCAAGGCATTTAAGTTTAAAAATGCAGCTCCTGGATTGTGTTGCGCGAGCGGCCAAGTCAAATTGACGCCATTGGTACCGCCACAGAGCCACTACATTCATTGGCTTCCGGAAATGGGCCAGATTCTAAACATTTTTTGACTCAAATCCAGCAATACAATGATTGTTTTCAAATGACGTCATTTGGTGCAACAAAGTTATTCAACATTATTTTTTACAATTTTCAAGATTCAGGGTCAAATATATCATCTAACGGGTTCCTTATTGCCAACGCCGAATAGTGACTACAAATTTATTTGATGGGCGATTCAGCAAGACAAGTCGATCAGCGTCCACACAACAATTAGGTGTAAAGACCAATTGTGGAACAATTCCAAACGTTTTTTCATCAATTTAACGAATTGGTCGCATTATTCACACCGCTTTGGTCCGCATGCCGTCTGATAATCCTGTCCTGCAGGACAAAACGCGAGACGTTTTAATGCGCCAACAATTGATGAAGTCTATATTGTCATCGTGGGTGTTATTTTTTTTTAATAAGGTTCACATTCACAGTGGACAGAAATTCGACAAGAATTATATCTTGGCCAATCACACATTGTTCGCCACGACATAAGCGCAAGGGTGTTCAAAAGAAAGTTAAAATCACTCATGGACTTCATTGTGAAGCATCGCGTATTCGGCGAGACGCGCTGTTGGATGTATTCAGTCGAGTGTCAAAAACGCGGATTGCCACATGCACATATTCTCATTAGGTTGGTAGAGAGGATAAGACCGAATGACCGATATCTGCGGCAAGTACCGATAATGATGAAGATTCATTGTAACATGAAATTGTTACAAAAAATATGATTCATGGTCCCTGTAGAATAATCCCTGTAGAATAATAAATCCAAATTCTCCGTGTATGGTTAATGGCAAATATTCAAAACGCTTTCCAAGATAATTAGTAGTAGAAACTATTAGTGGAAATGATAGTTGTCCACGTTATCGCTGGCAGTCTACTGATGACAACGGAAAGTCAACAATAGTCAAAGTGAATCAGCTGGAAATTGAAGTTGACAATCGTTGGGTTGTTCCGTTTTCACCGTTACTCCCCAAAACATTTAATTAAAGCACACATAAATGTTGAATGTTGCCATTCCGTGAAATCGACAAAATAAATCTGCAAGTACGTGAATAAAGGTGTGACATGGCTGTGTTCGGAGTTGCTGCTGAAAATTCAAACTATAAGATCACTCATTTTCAAATGGGGCGCTATGTCAGTAGTAATATCAGCGTTTTACCTTCGAACAAAACGCTGATTGTGTCCGGACACTCATTCGGGTTCATATAAACATAATTTCAGTCTAGCATCTTCCGTTTTCGTGTCACATCTATAGAGGTATTTGCAACTATCTCCTTCTTGACAACACTATGATGACGTAATTTCCGCCCGCGTTCACCAGGTGGCTGCAGCGCACCAAATCGTTCATTGTGGCCTCCAAAACCTAAAACTTGAGAAACCAATTAAACCAGACAGTTTTTGTATTTATGACCCCGAATGAGTCTCCGGACACAACAAGCGTTTTGTTTGAAGATGAAACGCTGCTATTGTGTCCTTCGGTCTCATTCGGGGTCATATAGACATATTTTCAGGCTTCGTTTGTTATCGCCTGGTAAACGGGACGCCAATGTGTTGTTAAAGATTATTTTTTACAATAATCGAAGCACAAAAATAAACACGTTTGCATTGTAATAAAATTGAGACCTTTTTACATAGGTACCTCGAATCCATCATCATGTAATTTCTTTGTTAACTTACCATATTAATGTAAAGCTTATTGTTATTTATCAATACAACATTTATTTTCATAATTCAAACGTCTTAATCATCAATATCACAAAATAATTAATTAATTCATTGGCGATTGATTAAGAGATGAATCAAAGAGCTTCCCTGCGCTGGAATCACTTCCTTCCAGTAATGTTTCTTGAAAGTAATACCAGATCTCCAATTAGCTCATGCCATTATCTCATCATGGGGTTCGTTATCCAACCAACTTCGTGAAGCCACTGCAGAACGAAAACTCCCTGGGGTAGCCTCAATTTCTGCTTCCTTCAAAATCGACTTAACCAAACCTACCAAAATCTGTCGTCGTCGGGTTACCTAGTGAAATATAATTTACAACATTAAAAATATACTTTAGTCAAAAAATTCTAATGAAATATATTGTGGTTAATCCTAAATTCAATGCACCGAAAGCTAACGTAACCCACGGACCTAAGTTTCAATCCACTCTGACACCATTATTGATATAAACGGGCCATATTTTACGACATAGAATCTAACGAGATTGAATTTTGCGGGAGAGTTTATTTGCACGGTCTATTCGGATTCAACAGGATTCACATTATCCTTTTAGTTTTAATGAATACCTGGAACAGGATAAGTCCCAAAGGTAGTGACAGGATTTTTGAAAGGCTTTTGTGTGTGAAGTGTTTTGCTTGTTTATTCGGTACGGACATGTTTTACATTTTAGAATAAATAATAGCCAGAGGTGGGCAGAACATACACTAAAGGTCTCGTTTTCGCGGTGTGCTTGCTCGGCTCGTTAGTCGTCGTGATAAGTCGAACGCTAGTTGCTGTTACGAAGACGGACATATTATGTAGGTACATTTTTTTATGTATTATCATAGCATGTAATACTACAATCCTCCCCCCACCGCCGAGGCTGGAGGTCGTTTGTTAATCGCACCTTACAAGTTATTCTAAAGTATCCGGAATGTCGGGCATATCGTTGGAAACTACAATTGGCGAACTTACAAAAACTGTGCACTCATTGGGAAACAGAATAGTTTCGCTAGAAAAGGTCGTCCTCGATCAAACACAATTAATACAAAAACTTATTGGTGTTGGTGAAGATTCTAGTTCTACGGTGACAACCTCAAAAATCGGAGCAAAAGTGGGTAGAAGCTCTGTCAACGCAGTGCAACAGACCCAACGGCCAGTGCGCGATGCCCGCGTTCGGGCTGAAACGGCGCTCTCCGTGGTCGCTCGTAAAGCGAAGGGAGCGCGCAATGTATCGCCTGTCTCACTTACGGACCGACTAGAAGCAATTGAGCCGAATGTGAGTGTGGGCCTCAGCGGACCCCCTACTCCGACTCCACCGCTGCCGTCAGAAACGTCACAACTTGAGATCGTAAACACAACAGCGCCGCCGGTGAATCTTGCGCAGCTAAATGGTAACAACAACGATTCGGACTGGGTTGAAGTCAAACGGCAAAGATCACGCCGTGCACCTAATAATGTGACTCGTGGAACGGCTGCCCCTGGTTCGTCTTTAAGTGCATTAGCCGCGGCGGAGGGGAAATTGTATTTGCATTTGTATTACGTCCAAACTGGTACTACAGCTGATCAAGTGATTACTCACCTACAAAATATTTGTGTTGATGATAACTGTTCAGTGGAAGCATTAAAGCCACGAGGTGATTACGCGTCATTTAAGTTAACTGTGCCAACAAAACATGTTGATAATAATATGAAATCCGAACACTGGGCAGAAGATGTCCATATTAAACCATGGAGAAGTGGATTTCGAAAGTCACAGTAGCATGAGGGTTAATAAACAGCAGAAGACATACAACTTTTTTATCAGAATGTTCGTGGTCTGCGTTCAAAGCTGGACATTTGTAAATAGGCCATATTAGTTGAATCAGCTGATTTATTTGCATTAACAGAGACTTTTCTGATTAGTAGTGTATGTGATGCTGAATTGTTTCCTCCGGGATATACAGTATTGCGTCAGGACCGTGCTGGCGATGCAGGTTGGGGTGGTGTACTGCTCAATATGTAATCAATATAGAGTGCAACAAATAGTCGATATTGACGGCTACTCCATAGACATTTGGTATTATAACACTAAAGTTTCATAAAATTATGTGTTGTGTCGTGTACATACCTTCTAGTTCGAGTGATAGCAAGTATATTGATACCTTTTGTGTGTTAGAGAATGTTGTTGCAAAATTAGATAAATTGGATGTGTTAATATTGGACGATTTTAATCCTAAATTCTTGCAGCGAAAATGTTATTATGCATTATAATTATTTGTTATCTTTTTGTAAATTAAAGCAATACAATTCCGTTTACAATAAATTCGGTAGGATGTTAGATTTGGTGCTGAGCAGTTTGGACGTTGAGACGATTGATGTAAGTGGTGATGCGGAGCCAGTGGTCCCGGCTGATGCCTACCACCCGCCATTATCCGTAAGTGTGCGAAGTAGGTGTGATGTGCCGTCGCGGGGCCGCATTACGCGCGTGCCTCGCTGTCCAGTGTGTGACGACGACACTACGCCGACAGAATGGAATTTCCACAAAGTTGATTTCCAATCTTTATACGGTGAGTTGTTTTCAACAAAATGGGACGATATTTTTTCACAAACAGACGTCAACAAAGCTGTCAAATCACTCTACAGCAAAGAATATAACTACTCTCTACCGAGAGCTCTACAGCAAGTTACATGAAGTTTTTGATAAACATGTTCCAAAAAAAAACAACTGCAAATTTCGAAGTATAAGTATCCGGCGTGGTTGACACCCGTCATTATTAAAACCTTAAAGGACAAGTGTTTTCATAAAAAAAAAATCAAGCAGTTTTAATTAGAGTTCAATCAGGCATTATACAAATTATACAGATTCCACCCTTTATACTGAAAGACTGCTTAGAAATATTCAGAGAACCACTTCTATATATCTATAACTGAGCCATACAAACAGCTTCGTATCCGGCAGAGTGGAAAATTTCACGGGTTACCCCTGTACCCAAGCGTGGTGCTAGGTCAAAAGTGGATAACTACAGGCCTATTGCAGTTCTGTCAGCCTTCGGCGAGGTCTTTGAGTCGATACTTAATCGAGTGTCAGCATGGTTTTAGAGCCGGTAAGTCCACTGTGACAGACCACATTAATTTTGTAGACTATGCTGTCACTGAAATGGATAAAAATAATCGAGTTGACGTGGCTTATTTTGACCATATATCAGGTGTCCCTCTGGAGCGCGTCAACGAAATAAAAGATCTTGGACTTACCTTAGACGTGAATATGACCTTTAATCAGCACATTAATAATATCTGTGGAAAGGCCTTCCAATCACTTGGGTTTGTTATGAGACAAGCAAGTAGGTTTAAGGATAGGAATGTTATACTCACTCTTTATTATTCGTTTGTACGTAGTAAACTTGAGTACAATGCACTGGTCTGGGATCCACATGAACAAAAATACAAGCCTATGATCGAACGGGTCCAACGAAAATTTGCTCGCTACCTATATAAAAAAAAATGGGTATTATCCCTAAACATATCCGTCTTTGTTTGTTGCCGGAATGGTAAGCATCAACACGTTGGAACTGAGACGTAAGTGTGCGCTGTTGATGCACTACTACTTATTGCTTAATTAGTAATAAGATCGATGACGCGACTACTCCAGCTCGCTGTTCATTGTTTGCTCCGGACCGGTTGCGGCGTACGCGTGCCTGTGCCTCGCGGTGCCTGTTCGCGGCTCCGCCTGTGCGTACCCATACTGCTCGATATGCCCCCACAGCTCAGGCAATCAATCTGCTGAACGCCCTGATTGCTCAGGACCCAGATGTTGACATATTTTTGTATGGCAGATATTAAATGAAGTATGAAGTTTTTTTGTTAAATATGTTTGTACGAATACTTTTTGTTAAATGTTTGTATGCTTGTTTTGTTGTTGTAAAATATGTTGGCTTGCTACGCGCTTTGGTATTTACTGTAAGTGAAGCAAGCAATTGTTATATAAATAAATAAATGAACAGTAAGTGTTCAAAAGTGCATAGGCACATTAAGAGTTTTATTGCTGTGAACTCACGGTACGACTGTATGTGTTTAAACGACACACACCACAAATATCGTTTTGCACGGCTCACACTGTCGTAGTCGCGCTCTCGCATCGTACTTCACGAAACGAAAATATATTTTCGACGCTTTTGTTAGACGCATATCATGCTCGTGACCTGGACAGTTTATGGCATTTTTTAAATACGAGTTAATCTAATATGAACTGGTAGCAGTAGGCGCCAAGCGTTGGACTAAGCAGCTTTCGGCTTAGGTTCTGATCTCATAAGATGCAGCGCATTTTTATTGCCAATGTTTTATTTTGGTCAAAACTGTTTTTTACTATATTTGTTATTGCAATAAAGTGTTTATGTTAATGGCAACATAAGAAATAAAAAGTAAAAATTAAAAAGTTAAAAATGTCAAGCATAATCTATGGTCCCTCTTGCCTCCATCTTTGCATATAATGCGGATCGTCATTTTTCTTAGTGCTAAATGTTTTCTTTATAATCTTTGTTAAGATAATGTTTGGGATATAAATAAACATATTAAAACTGTCTGTCACGGTTTCTTTATTTAAATTACAATTGGTTATGGGCCCAGACCCGCCAATCTGTAGAGATTAACGTGGATGCAGACAGGTCAAGAATAAAACTCGGAAGGACTCGAAACCATCATGGATTCTGCTTCTGGGGTAAACACCGCTGCTGGAATCACTGTAGTGAAACTGACGGGCAACGAGAACTGGTCTTTGTGGAAATTCCAAACGAAGATTTTATTAAACGGACAAGGACTCTTCGGTATCGTCGATGGTACAATAAAGGAAAATGATGCAAGTTTAAAACCAAAGGAATGGGAGATTTCAGATGCCAAAGCACAAATACACTTAGTGTCGAGAGTTACAGAAAACGTCATGCAACATCTGTTAAATTGTAGTACTTCGGCAGAAATGTGGACTAAATTATCAAGCATTTACGAACTTAAAAGCTCAACGAGCGTTCATCTACTGCATGAAAGATTCATGAAATATAAATATGAAGAAGGAGGTATGGCTAACTTATTTAGTAAAATAGAACACATGGCAAATCAATTGAAGCAGTTAGGCGAAGCAGTTTCTGATAAAATGATCATCACCAAAGTGCTCATGACATTACCACCTCAATATAGACATTTCGTGTCAGCGTGGGAAAGTGTTGCTCCAACATCACAAACATTAAATGACTTGCAGGCAAGGTTGCTTATAGAAGAAGAGCGCATGCAAGGAAATGAGGAGCCAGTCGCCTTAACCGTACAAAACATAAAATGTTTCAAATGTGGGAAGATTGGCCACAAGAAAAATGTATGTAGATCAAACATGACTTGTTCATATTGTAAGAAGATGGGACATACAGTGGAGCAGTGTTATTTTAAGAAAAATAAAGAAAAAGGAAACCGTTCAAAGGAAAATAAAAGACAAGGTTCAAAAGAAAATAAAGGACATGTTTCAAAGGATCTTAAATTAATTAGCTCACAAAATAGCAAAGGGGACAGCTCAGAAGCAAATGCTTTTATTTCAAGTGCATTCATTGGCAATAACAGTGGCACAGAAGAATGGATAGTGGACAGTGGTGCAAGTGACCACATGACCCCTAATAAAAATTATTTTTTCAGCCTTTCAGGGATTTCAGGTGACAGATATGTCATTGTTGGAGATGGAAGAAAACTAAAAGTACAAGGAATAGGACAAATAATCCTCAAGGCCTATAACGGTAATGAGTATGTGGAAACATCACTAAATGGTGTATTATATGTTCCTGAACTAAAGGTAAATTTATTCTCTGTTACAAAAGCTGTAAATAATGGTTATATGTTTCAAATTAAAGGTAAAAAATGTGAGTTAATTAAAAATAACATAGTATGTTCTGTTGGTAAAAGTGTGAATATGTTCTATGTAATGCAATTTATTTATGATTCTTCACATAAAGCAAATGTAACTAATCAGGGTATAACTAATAATACTCTTAAGGATTGGCATGAAAAATTGGCACACCAAAACTTTGATTATTGTCGTTCAGTGTTAAAAAATAATAACATAAAATTCATTGATTCTGATGAACTGTGTACAGCGTGCATCGAAGGAAAATGTCACCGCTTACCTTTTCCTCAGAGTTTAAATAAAACAAGTATGTGTTGTGAAATATTACATGCTGATGTTTGCGGACCGATGGAAGTTCTATCTGTGGGTGGTTCAAGGTACATTTTGGTAATCAAAGATGATTTTTCAAAATATAGAAAAGTTTACTTTTTAAAACATAAGTCTGAAGTGCCAAGTAAAATAAAACAGTTTATTAATTATGCTGAAGTTGAAACAAATAACAAAGTAAAGATTTTAAGGACAGATAATGGGACAGAATTTCTAAACAAAACATTAGAGCCCTTTTTAAATAGTAAAGGAATACAGCATCAAACTACGGTTGCCTATACACCGGAACAAAATGGTATGGTAGAAAGAGAGATGAGAACAATAATAGAAGCTGCTAGGACTATGTTAATTCAATCTAATTTAGATAAAACGCTCTGGGCTGAAGCGGTTAATACAGCAGTGTATACATTAAACAAAACTTATATTAAAAATAAAAATACTGATAAAACACCTTATGAATGTTGGTCAGGTAGAAATTTTGATATACATACTCTACATAAATTTGGAAATCCAGTATTTAGTCATGTACCTAAACAGAAAAGAAGAAAATTAGATTCAAAAGGAAAGAAAGGATACTTTGTTGGTTATGGGGAGTTGACTAAGGGATATAGAATATATTATAAAGAAGAAAACATAGTAGAGATTAAAAGGGATGTAGTTTTTATAAAAGATAATGATTTTGAATATAAAATAAAATACCTAATAGGGAAATTACAGAAAGTTTTGAAATTACATTAAAAGAAAATAATGTAAATACTGAAAACTCATTGGATGAAAATAACGATAATGACTATATTATACAGGCTGAAAATAGTAGGGATAGTACAATAAGTAGTCAGATGGAAGGTAATAACGAAACATTGGGTCATAATGTTAATGATAGCTCAAGTATTGATGAGTCTAATAATGAATCTGAAGGAGAGTTCCATGTCATAAATACTGAAGTACAAGGTCAAGTGAGTCAGGTAGAACAAACAAGAAGCTTAAGACCAAGAAACCAGATTAGGAAGCCAGACTGGCATAAGGATTATAGTACAGATTATACGTGTTTGTTAAGTTTTATAGAAGATAATCCTAAGACATATGAAGAAGCTATGAAAAGTACTGAAAAATCAAATTGGCAAAATGCGATGGAAGAGGAAATAAATAGTTTAAATAAAAATAATACATGGGAATTAGTACCAAAACCAGTAAATAGTAAAGTTATCGAAAGCAAATGGGTATATAAAAGAAAACTTGATGATCAAGGTAATATTACTAGTTACAAGGCTAGGCTTGTAGCTAGAGGCTTTCAACAAACAGATTTTATTGATGATGATTTATTTGCACCAGTTGCTAAGCTTCCAACAGTTCGCACTCTATTGGCAATTTGTAATCAAAAGGGTATGTCAGTACATCAAATGGACGTTAAAAGTGCTTTTCTTCATGGTGAGATTAAGGATGAGATACACTTGTCATTACCAGAGGGTTATTTTGATAACGGTATGGTATGCAAACTTAAAAAGTCATTATATGGTCTAAAAAGCTCACCCAAAAATTGGAATGATAAATTTAACTCAGTTATGATATCTGAAGGTTTCAAACAATGTAAAACTGATTATGGTCTCTATATAAAACAAAATAATGGACAGATTATTTATTTATTACTGTATGTTGATGATTTATTATTGGCAGGGACGGATATCGAATGTGTAAACAAAACTAAATATTTGTTAAAGAAAAATTTTTGTATGAAAGATTTGGGTTTAGCAAAATATTTTTTGGGTATATCTATCGAACAGGATGTTATTAATGGTATCATAAAAATTAATCAGAAAACATTCCTTAAACAGATTTTACAAAAATACAATATGTCAGATTGTAAAAGCGTTGCTACACCCATGGATTCAAAATTCAAAACAGATAGTCTTAAAAGGGAAAATTCTGAATCTCAAGAGTTAGAAACAAGATGTAGAAAATTAATTGGTTGTTTGTTGTATGCAGTAATAGGCAGTAGACCTGATTTGTGCGCAAGTGTTTCAATACTAAGTCGTTTTCAAAAATGTGCTAGTGAAGAGTTGTGGAATTAATTATGTATGTTAAAAAGAGTTCTTAGGTATATAAAAGGCACAGTTGATTTAAGTTTAGTGTATGAAAAAAAAAAGAATGATGATATCATTGTTGGTTATGTAGATTCTGACTGGGGAGGTGATTTGATTGACAGAAGGTCAACAGCTGGGTTTGTGTTTAAAATATTTGGTTGTTCTGTTTCATGGTGTACTAGCAAGCAGCCAACTGTAGCTTTGTCCTCGACAGAAGCCGAGTACATGGCACTTAGTATGGCTACAGCAGAAGCTTGTTGGCTTAAACAATTAACAAGTGATTTTTCTATTAATGTGGACTACGTATTAATGTATGAGGATAACCAAAGTTCAATTAAAGTTGCCAAAAATCCAGTTCTGCATAAAAGAATGAAACACATTGATATTAAGCACCATTTTATTCGTGAAAAAGTTGTAGAAGGTATAATTAAGATAAGTTATATTGAAACATCAGAACAAGTAGCTGATTTGCTAACCAAACCTCTGTCAGGCCCTACATTTGTTAAATTAAGGAAATGTTTAAAATTAATATAAATTGTAAATTTTATTTCTTATTTTGAGGGACGGTGTTAATGGCAACATAAGAAATAAAAAGTAAAAATTAAAAAGTTAAAAATGTCAAGCATAATCTATGGTCCCTCTTGCCTCCATCTTTGCATATAATGCGGATCGTCATTTTTCTTAGTGCTAAATGTTTTCTTTATAATCTTTGTTAAGATAATGTTTGGGATATAAATAAACATATTAAAACTGTCTGTCACGGTTTCTTTATTTAAATTACAATTGTTTAGAATATAAAAAAAGCGTTACAAGTGATAACAACAATAAAAACTATATTATATTTTATAACTATGCTATATATTTTTTTTTTACGTAAAGATAACAATACTATGCCCAGAAACTTAGAAGCAATTTGTTTTATTTTGACATGTGAAATGTCTAAAATATTTGTTAAGTAGATGTAATTCACCATAAACATTAGGCTTCGACCATGGATTTTCAAAATAAGTGATTTTAATAAGTGGTTATGTAGGGCAGTTTGTTTACATTAAGTATTTAACATTTTATTTGGCTTTAGTGAATAAAGATTACATATTGAGGATAGTTAAGTATTCATTTTCTTTAAGAAAAGAAGGTTGAAAGTAAACCTCACATTTTATAATTAAATAATCACCGATATAGCGCAACATACAGGATAAACTATACCGAAACTTAAACGTTATTGATTATTACGATATTGTTTGCTGGGCTTCGGTGATGCAACCTTTCTAGCGTGGAGTACACGGCGAACAGTTTTTAATGGCATGTTGAATAATTCAGCAAAATGTCCGGTTGGTCTGAAACCATTTGTTTCATATTCATTCACCATGTGAAGTCTCATTTAAATAAGTCTTCCACTTCATAAACAAGCGCTCCGACTAGCAAGGATACCCTCTTCCTCACATCTCTTAACCCCACAGACTCACAGTATTTCTCTAGAGCTAAGAATGTAATACTATTGGACATCTCTAAGCAAAATACTATAAATTATAATTATTAAGAGAAAGTATTATAAATAACATTATGTTTATAACACTATATTCATCATTCACAAATTAAAACAAATAATAATTTATATTTAGTAATATATGAAATATTTAAAAGATAACACACACTCAGTCCATTTGTTTTCACATTTACGTCCACTTTTACGCAGCACATTAATATTGGCAACGCTTCAATATTTATATTTCACAGCATTTTGAAAATTATAATCACAACAACGCTAATTAACAGTCTAAAAAATTCGTCACTAACCAACAACGTTCAATTAGGTGAATAGTCGGAACGAATTGCGTCTACCTCACAGAAATCGAAATAATTTACTCAGTTTTCTGTGGTCTAGCTACAAACTTTTAGTATCTAAGTAAACAAGATGAACGACACATGTATCGAATGGTTATCGAAACACTTCAAGTAATTTTACTAAAACAAATAAAAATTGTAAATTTTAGGTATTATTTTTAACTTATCAAAACTATTATAGATATTATTTGAAAATAACAACAAGCTTAAACCGCAAGCGCAGGTGAGATTCGAACTTAGGGCTTGCCATAATCGATCCTACCCATATGTTAGTTGAAATGATGAACTAATAACAATTACAGACCAAGTGAGTGCTTGTGCGTGTCTTTAGGTATAGAAACTCATAGAAGAAGGTCGTAAGTGAAACCGAAACGTCAATCTATTGCTTTGCTTATGGGCTTATGAGCGCTACTGTACTTAAATTACTCATATTTTTGTATTATTATTTGTTTTGCCTGTAGGTACTGTAGGCAAGGTAAAGGCAGTTTACGTATGTTCAAAAGTGACCTGTGTAAAGGTAAGTTAAGGGGCGTGATAAGAGTTATTGTGAGTGTTGTTGAGTGAAATGTGTAAGTTGTACGAGTATTGCATTTTAGTAGATTTTAACAGTTATACTGATTCTTGACACATTTAACAAGATATAAGCAAAAAACATTAGGTTGCTAATATATCAGAAAATAATGAATAGTGGCAACTTAGTAAAGACCTTAACATAACTTAGTCACAGTTCTTGTATTAAGTGACGCACCTGAGTTTCACTCTTGATAAGAATACCCCGAGAGTCTTCATCACGTTTCACGAAGACACGTCCAAATGTGGTCCAGCAGAATTTAAATTGTTTTGTTTCTGCTACATACGTCTCGCGCCAAGAAGTATAAACGGTTTCCCTTAGCAGTAAGATGTTGTGATATAAAAACGGGAGGTGGGGTATCTTCATTGTTGGTGGAGCCGAGAGTTTTTGCCTGGAGCTTTATTTTATTCTATAAATTACAAAATATATTATTTCGCAGTTATAAGAAAGGTTTAATACGGTTATTAGGAGTTTTTTTTCATCATAAAAACACAAAAATTACCTTAAAGTTAAGGAAAAAGTAAAATTAATATCACACAATAATTAAGCTAATGCAATACCTACCAAAGTTGTTAGAAGAAGCAAGACCTATGAATTAATTTTTACAAAAAACAGTCCAGCACCTTAGCAATTTTTTGCTCCGATTTACAAAGGATAATTTATATAGAAGTCATCGAGAAGAACGCTAAAGTTAGTCCTTTATAGTCTGGAGAAAACATTCCAGCAATTTCCCTTTTTCGTTTTTTACAATGACGGATGAGGGGCATTCCGCAAAGAAATTTATTGCCACACATCGTTTTTAAGAACATACCTAGAGGCTGCCTCGTTGGTCCAGTGGTCGTAAGCGCTATTGCTGAGGTCCTGGGTTCGAATCCTGGGTCGGGCAAAATAGGTAGGTATTGGGTTTTTTCGTCTGGAAGTTGTCAGTAGCAGCCGGATTCTGGATTTGAGCCAGGTTGATGGCGAAAGATACGTTGCCAGTGCTACTTCACGCCTAACTTCTATTTTGTAGTGTTGATGGCAATAGGTTTATTTTTTTGTTTATTGTTACACCACAAAATAACATAACAAAAAAATTAATCAAGCTAAAAAATATACAATGGGCGGCCTTATCGCTTTCTGCGATCTATTCCAGGCAACCTTAGAATGGACAGTGATTTGTCTCGGGTAGTGTTTAGGTTCGCCCCCTGTTACATGGGACTTGAACATAACTGGAGAAATGTGGGTGTACTCTAGGTACATCTCTGCCTATCCCTTCGGGAATTTGCGAGTTCTGTTATGTAGTCACTAAACATTTTGTTGCCGCATATTTTTAAGCCATTTCGCTTCAAAGAAACAAGGTGTCACACAGTTCTAAGATCAAGCCATACTCTGCTGAAAAGATTTGCAATGATCAGTGAGTATTTCCAATTGTGTAAATTACTAGTAAAAAAAAATAGCTGGCAGATGTTTGTTATAAAATATTCCTCGCAACAACGCTATGTATACAATCAATTACTCTAATGTCTTAAGCCTCCTGTCGTCTATGAACACAATTGATCGAATTACTTACACAATTATAAACTGTAACCGTAAACATATTAAGAATGTTGCCTTACATGTAGAAAGTTCATTTTGAAACGCGTATATTTGTCGCCATGACGCGCATGTCGGTTCTCGTCAACACATAAGTTAAAGCAAATGATAAGCCAGTAATAGATTGTGTGTTGATTGATCTTCATTACGGGTGGAGTGTTTTTGGGTATAAATATACTAATTGGGTATAATAAGACAACATTCATATTGTATTCCAGATATTTTCACTTTTATTCACCTTTCTTTTCGTGTGTCATTATTCCTTTTTCTTCTATAGTGTTTTACATATGCCCCATTTCGGATTACTTATGTACAGTGGGCCTACATCGCCGTCTTTAATTTAGTGTCAGTCAAGAGGTTGAAGCGTTATTACAACGAGTTGAATGTGTTTGATAAAGAAGTTGGTTGCAGACCTAGGATTGGAAAAGCGTCGATTAGAAACTTGATAGGAAGTGTTGTTTTCTTGCTATTCATGATGACTAAATTTTTTCTGCCTGAGATCACGGACGTCTTGCGAAGTCTATGTTTAAGCGCGATGCCTTTTACACTTTGTATTATTGAGGAAGTACATTTCTATGGCCATCTACTTAGCCTTCTCATGCCGCGGATGCGTTTAATAAACTACTACATGGAGCTGTCGTTGGCAAACAGTAAGATTACGAAAATCTTGAACGTAGAAGAGTTTGGATGTTCGAAAGCTGACACTAAGAAGACTCGTTGTGAAATGGAAAACACGATGAATCTGTAGCAAAACATGATAACAGCACACACTTATGTGGTGGAAGCAGTTGAACGGCAGGTAACAGAATAGTATATTTTGACACAAGTATAAAAATATTAAATAAATGAACATAACAGTTTGTAACAAATGTTTGTGAAATATGTCTATCGGATATTTGTTCGTGCGCCTGGCTTTCCTTAGCGTTTTGATGGAGAGGCCTTGACAGCCTAATATAAATCGAATATTTTTATGTATAGAATACATATTAATTATAATTAAAAAAAATACTAGAAATATACAGAACTACAAAAAGAATTTACTATAGTTTGGAAAATTAACAGAGTAACCATAGTGCCAATAGTGGTATCACCGTCTGGTATCATCTCGAAATAACTAGTTATCAGTTAAAACGCATCAATCTTTCCAAATATACATCACTACATAGTTTCCTTGGGGTCCTTAGTTAAGATGAGCGTGCCTCAAGGTTCAATTCTTGGCCCTTTCTTAGTTTTGGTTAAATTAATGACCTTCCTTACATTATGACTAGCTTATCGGATATAATTTTGTTCGCTGATGAAACTTCTCTTATTTTTAAAATATATAGAAAATATACGGGTGTCTTACATGTAAACGATAGTCTGGCTGTTCTTTCGACATGGTTCGCAGCTAATAATATTTTACGTAATGCGAACAAAACTAAATGTCTTAAGTACTCCTTACCAAATGTATCCCAAGGGGGTATAAATTTAAAACTTGATGGCAAGAAACTAGATGCTATTACGGAAACTGTTATTCTAACTTAAGATTCAAAACTGCAATGGGGCGCTCACATAAGAGCTCTTTCAGGTAAATTAAGTTCAGCTGCTGTAGTAACAATAATAAGGCAGTTAAGCGATATAGCCACAGCTAGGTTAGTATACTTTTTCCACATATTTTTATAATGTCTTATAGCGTTCTTCTGTGGGAAACAGAAGCTGGCGTAGATTCAATTTCATTTTACAAAAGAGGTCAATATGAAATGGGTCCTCGCGAGTTTCTCAGAAACAAATTCAAAGAAATTGAAATACTAACTCTGCCTTCTCTTTTTATCTTGAAAGTATTTTGTATGTTGGCAAAAACTTAGTGCTTTTCGAAATAGAAATCGATTTCCATAATATAATAACACGTATTAAAAATGAAATTGTGGTAACCAAATTAAGATTAAGTCATTTCTTATCAACAGTATCCGCTTTTATAACAAGTTGTCATTGTTGCAATGGATAGTTCAAAACCCACATCAAACGTGTCCTTATCAAAAAAGCATATTATAAGATTAAAGACGAAGACAAGTAAGTTTGGCAATAATTCCTTCTGCACAAGCCACAAGGCTTCCTTGGCACCTCATATACGGCATCACTAAATTTGTATTTACTGCTATTATTAAATATTTTAAAATATTTATTTTGTACATACCTCTTTGTCATAATCTTCTCATTATTGAAATTATACATATACCTACAATTCTAATTTCAACTCCTTATTAGTGGCTTTTGTGAATAGGATATAGTTAAATGGCAATCATGTCATTTGGTTTAAATAGGTTTTTTATTTTTATTATTTTAGTTATCTTCTATTAGATTATTTCATATTTTGTGAGAACATTGTAGGCCTTGTAGACTGTAGGTTTGCAGACCATTGTCTATTTGTTAAGCAAATGGTATTTGTTAACAGGCCTACACTGTCTTCCCTTATCTATTAACTCTGTAGTTTGAAAACATTGTAAAAGTCATAAGTGCCGTAGCATGTAGTCTAAATTACTTATACAATGTGAAATTACTTATAAAAGTATTTTGATTTTGATTGAGTTTGGACATTCCTACAACAATCATAATTATAATATATAATAAATTATTTATAGACACGAAAAATTAGATTTAGACAATAATTTCAATGCAGTACAAAAGTAGATTAGGTGAATCTACTCAAACTTAAAATCTCACCTTGGATGACACCCGTTAGATTTAACTAAATAATTATAATAATACTTTTATTCACAAAAACATACATCAATCAAAGACTATATGGCAAGTAGTTAATTAGACAAAATACAATATTCGCAAACAAAAAAATTAAAAACTTAAAACTGGTAAACAAATTAAATACAAAACTTTGGATAGGTATTGTATAGTATATGCTATACTTACACCATAATCCATATGGCACGTTTCTGTAAAATAAACATTTTCTGACAACCTATCTTCTATATCTATTCTATACATAATAAATCTGTAGACGAGACGTTTCTCTACATTGAGAAGAATAGTTTCAGTGTTAGGGGATAACCAACAGATGCCATTTGTGTAATTTTTGGAATTTTTGTCTGTTTTGTCTGTTAGGATGTGAGAGATTAGTTAATACAGGTATCACGTAAAAAATAACAAAACCAATATGGTTAACTTTTGCACTCAAATATTGTGTCTAATTCGGAATCATTACTAGTTTTTGTTTGATCGCAATCGCTTTCGTCTATCAAAAGATATAATCAATTTAAAGTATTCAAGTAGAACTTTTCATTACGTTATGTACAAACACGTTACGACATCTACTGACGCTAATTGGTACTAAGAATATTATGTGTTTACTGATAATTATAAATTAGGTCAAATTTACTGTGTTATAAAGTAATTATATTGATGTATTAAAAAGTAATTATAATGATTTTTTAATATATTCAATTCTCGTGTCGCAATGTTTGTTACCAAACTCCTCCTAAACCGCTGTAACGATTTGTATAAAATTTTGTGTGCATATCGGGTAGGTCTGAGAATCGGCCAACATATATTTTTCATACCCCAAATGATAAGGGTACCCCTAAATATTTTATTTTTATTCTTTTATTTTTTTTAACATTGAAAAATACATACAACTTAAAATTTTCACCCTTCTACGATCAACCCTTGTTTTTAATTGCGATTTTTTATTATTCTGTTCGATAATATTTAAATTAATCTTCAACACTAGAGTAGGGATGAGAACACAGCCGGCCTCCTTTCTCTCACTCTCTATACAGTTTTCGCACTTTTTTAAATTTTTATTTTTGTCTCGATCGTAGCAGTGACTGTTATACTTCATCATAACATTTTAATTTTTCAGTGCAACCCTCATCAGTTTTATTCTTATAGTGAATTGATTATTAATTTTCAGTGATCTTATTATTGATTTACATTATATTAATGTAATATATGAAAACTTTAGTAACACAGTGTTTGTAACAAAACTCCTTCGAAAAGGCTCGACCGATTCTTATGTCCAGTAGGTATAGGACGTAAACTATAAAAATAAAAATAAAAGAAGCAAAACCAAGTTTGCGGGGTCAGCTAGTTTCTAATATAAAATTCTCTTTTCACAATGTTTGTTACCAAACTCCTCCGAAACGGCCAACCGAAATGTTGTGTGCATATAGGGTAGGTCTGAGAATCGGCAAATCGAATCGAAACGCAAGCAAACGTCAGTATGGCCGTGTCGGCGTCACCATTGTTAACAGCACATGCAGCGGGCCGACTAACGCTGTGCAAAGCTGCACTTTCGCCTCCCCACTACTCAAGCCACTCTATATAAGCGAGTGCGCAGCGAGGAAGGGATCTGTGTTGTACTCTGTATAAACCGACGACATACCTGCTACAAACACAGTAAAACTCGCGCTATACGCCGATGACGCCGGGTACTTCACCACTTCACTGTTGGCCGACCACGCGGCCATCATCATGCAGCGTGCACTGGACGACCTCCCCGACTGGCTCAGCAAATGAAGACTGTCGGTGAACGCAGGTAAAACGCAGGCGATCATCGTCACCACACGCAGCCGCCGTATGAGCCTCGAGCTCGTGGGGACCGAAGTCAAGTGGACCAAGAGCGCCAAGTATCTGGCGGTCACTCTCGACAATCGGCTCTCCATGGGCCCGCACGTCTGCAACACTGTCGTGCGGGTAAAAGTAACCCTCCACCTACTTCACCCGGTGCTCTCGTCACGCCTCTCTGCGCGAGCCACAGAGACCTGCGTGTAGAGAGCATCGATGATTTCAGCATCAACTTGGCGTGAAGGATGTTCGCGCGTGCCGACCGCGCCGCTTCAGAACACCACCATATCAATGACAACGCACCTTGGCACGCGCGACCTCCCGACTGCAAGCGCTTCCCGCGCGACCTCATCGTTATCGTGGACGTCACGCCACCGAACATGACGACCGAGTAGGTCTCCCTCACTTTACACGACCTACTCGAACAAAATAAATCCACACTCTTCACACGACACCCACCGAGTGCAAAGTGTCCTCGGCAAATATAGGTTTAAAATAGTTATCGATAAAGTAGATTCTGCAAATAGCATTAATAATTTTATTATTCCATATATCAAAACCAAAACTAAACACAAACTTACTTTACCGTTGGGGTCGAACAAGCTCGCTGATGCAAAGGCGGTCAACATCCTAAAACGCAGCATTATGAGCGCAGCACCAGTCCGGAGGGCAAAGGCTGTCGAGCAGATTCTCAAACATAAAGAAAATTATGAGTACGAGGCGATGGAAGCACAGATTGAGAGCCTCCGTAAGATTCAAGATAAACCAGCAATTACTGCGTTAAGAGAAGCAGCTGTGAGTTTGCCAAGATTGACTTTTAAAACCTAAGAAAAACATATAACAATATGAAACCAGTAACAAAAATGGATAGGGTAGAAAATAAATGTGAGTAGAATAAGAAATTATGTCTACATGATATATTGATATATATTAGGATAGCCATATTATAAATATAGTAAAGATTCGGAAAATAATGAAATATTATAGGTATTAGAATACGTAGACTCAAAAAATATATACACACATAAAAAATACAAACATAATATAGAGAAATAAGTTATTTGGCATTTATGATGAAAAGAACGAATTAAGAACGCATTACAAAACCATGAAGGGATTATATATGAAATAATAAGATAAAATGAGGCGACTGCTTCCAAGAACTCTCCATTTCCTAAAACGGGACAGACAAAAATTAATAGATTAAAAAAAAACACGTCGAAAAACAAGGGCTCTGATCATGTCAGAGGGACACTGAGCAAAGGCAGGAGTGGGTTTTAGCCGGTAAGAGTCCGGCACTGCCCAGACTGGCACACAAGTGAGGCAGTCTGGGCGTCCATGAGGTTTTCCCACTCCTGCTATAAAAATAAAAATAAATATATAGGCGCCACGGGCGCGGCTCACATACACACGACTCCACACTCGCAGAAAGCCCAATGACATACCACATGAGCGACGTACACACATCTCAAGTCGCTCGATACTCACTACAACGGCCCGCGCCCTGATACGCTACCGGCTAGATCTGGTTTCGTTGTCGGGGACGGGAACAGATTCCACTATTGGTGAGCGCCAACCAAAACCGACGCCCTCGTTGCTTGATCGGCTCTTGCTGGGCCTTCCCTAGGGAACTAGGGATCTCAACCGGTAGGGTCCTGGTCGCACGAGCGTCGTGAAGCACTTCGGGCGCTCCTACAGTCACACCCCAGTAACACACTACAGAACGCTGATGGGAGGCATACCCCTCAGCAGCTCACTATGTGTGAAATAAGCACTCCCACCCCCCTCCAAAGGGGGAGCCAAAGACGGGTCCCCAAATTAAGGGCTCGTGGAATCTATACAATCCAAATTCGTTAAATATAGCAACTATCGCACTGGTTTCAAGTCTAAGGATTACCTGCAAGCATGCAAACATCATAATTTACTACCACTGGAGAACAGGCGTATTGCCATGACCCGTTGGGACGCGTAAAACAGGCGAGCTGGTCGGCGCCTCGTCTTCCTTTGACCATAAGATTTCCTAAAATTTTATTAATCAAATAATACAGCTCTCTCTTACAAATTATAATTAGAACATTTGTGCGCCGTTAACGGAAATACATAGCGTTAATTTTATAAATATTGAAATGTGTACTTTTCGTTTAACAGTGTTCACAAATAAAATATTTGAATTTGAACGTTGTCAGATTCGTACAGTCCAATTACGAACTGCAATATTGCATATTACTCGTACTTCTGCACCGTCAAGCAAACATAAATTGAATGGTAAAGAGCATTTAGTTGGTAACTCAAAGCTTTACAGATATTTACGAATACTAGCACCAATCATATTGAAATCTAGAGTATTTCGATATTTATGTTCCGAAGAGTAGTCAGACATTTTTGACCTTACTACCGTAACATATCTATGAACAGATTAAATGATAACATTTTATTGATGTATAAGTTTCCGTTTAAGATGTTAAGAACTTTATGATCATTTTAACGCTCACAATATTTTGAAACAGTGTCACTGCCAATATATTAGTGAACTCGACTGTACGTCGGCATCTACCTTGAAACTCTTTTGAGGTAGTCAACAAGGAAGTTTTAACCAAAGGGTATTTTATCGATAGCGTCGATTTCTATAACGTCTTTTGAAGAGTTTACTGAAAC
This sequence comes from Dasypolia templi, assembly GCA_963555695.1. Taxonomy (NCBI): domain Eukaryota; kingdom Metazoa; phylum Arthropoda; class Insecta; order Lepidoptera; family Noctuidae; genus Dasypolia; species Dasypolia templi. The sequence goes on from OY743157.1 coordinate 10,924,609, forward strand.
TTATAAACGATAATTTGTACGATTACATAATTGCGACGCTATTTATTACAAGATGCAGAAACTCGAATTGAGTTCCAATGTGTAGATGTCGATGGTGTGAAATCTTCCGAGCTACCAGTTCAGTTAGGTGTACCTCAAGGCTCAATACTGGGTCCATTCTTGTTTTTAGTGTATATCAATGACTTACCATTCTATTTAAATGATATCTGTGACGTTGTACTGTTTGCAGATGATACCTCTCTTATTTTTAAAGTAGACAGGAATAGACAAGATTTTGACGACGTAAACCGTGCACTCTCAATGGTTACGGATTGGTTTACGTCAAATAATCTAGTTCTCAATGCCAAGAAAACGAAATGTGTGAAGTTCGCCTTACCGAATGTTAGAAATCTAGGACCCAACATCGTCTTAGATAAAGAGCTGCTTGAAACTGTAGACTCGGCGGTTTTTCTGGGCATAACGGTAGATGCCAAACTTCAGTGGGGCCCACATATCTCAAGCTTAGCGGGGAGGCTCAGTTCAGCCGCCTACGCCGTCAGGAAAGTAAGACAATACACTGACGTTGATACAGCTCGCTTAGTCTATTTTAGTTATTTCCACAGCGTTATGTCCTACGGTATTCTGCTGTGGGGCAAAGCCGCTGATATTCAAAATATATTCGTCCTACAAAAACGAGCTGTCCGAGCAATTTATCAGCTAGGAGCCAGAGTTTCTCTTAGAGATTTTTTTAAAGATATTGGTATTCTCACGGTGGCATCTCAATTCATCTTCGCCAACATCTTATATATTAGGCAAAATATACACTTATACACAAAAAACTGTGATTTTCTCAATGTTAACACCAGAAATAAGAACAAACTACGTGCTTCCTTTCACCGGCTTCATAAGGTCCATAACTCATTTGTTGGGCTTGGCCTTTTATAACAAGTTGCCCTCTTCTTTACTAGATTTACCTTTTAATGCGTTTAAGGCCCAAGTAAAATCCAACCTTTGTTCAAAGGCATATTATTCCATTAACGACTACTTAAACGATAAGAACTGTTGGTCGCTGTGATTAACTCAAGACAATGTTCGTGTTCTTTCTCCAGAATCAGCTTACTAACTGACAGGGTATATGAGTTCATATATTTTTTTAATTTTTTATTTGACGGTATAAGTCAATTATTTTGTTGTCTTCATTTATTATTGACATGGTCTACTCATTACAATGTTTTTAATGAGCTGTATTGCAATATATGGTTAGCTAGCGACCTCGACAATTGATAATATTAATCTTGCCTGAGCAACCAACAGCAGGTTCGTCATGCTCCCTTAGATGTCACTGCTTGCGGTAGCGTCGGGGGTCGGGTTTCCTCCTTCCCTCAAATATGGCGAGGGGGGTAATGGCTGACCTTTGCGTTATGCTCGTGAACGGGTGCTGCTTGTGGTGACTGGTCGTCTTGCTGTCTTTGGTTTTATCATTGTTACAGTAATTGTTCTGTTGATTTATTTTACTTTGATGGTCCTAGTTTATCATTTATTTATTTTATTTGTTTGTATAATAATTCCAGTATTGCATACGTAAGCTGCCATGCCCTTTAGGCCCGAAGGCTTTATTTATGTATTTGTGTTATTTACATGCAATTTTTTTTCTTTTTTTTGTCATTGGCGTTTCGGTAATTACTTGCAATTGTTTAGGATCAAGTTCTTCTAACCGAACAGACAGCTGTGCTGCTGGGGAGTTTGTTGCGCCACTTCTTCTTCCCAGCTAAAGCACTAGGAAGTGGTGAAGGGCGGGCTTTTTGGGGGACTGTCTTATGTAATTTTGACTTTCGAAAAGTGCTGATTCTCAGCCTAATTTGAATAAATGACTTTTGATTTTGATTTAGTTTTATGACGAAAATTAATTAACATTTATTTTTCTCTTTACTAAATATATTGTCATGAGTTTCTGGCTACCGCTGTCCGCTATTAAGTTTTAAGATAAGTATTAATGGTAACAAACGGGGATTGTCAATTCCACCCATTAATGCAAGTGTTAGCCGCTTTACGATATTATGCAACAGGAAACTTAAAAGTAAGTTGTCAAATATTTTCGCAGAGTAATGCAGGCCCCCCGTAGTCGTTTCCACCTTATTTAGTTTTATATTTTAAGATCAACTCTTGAAGACAAATCTTTTCGCTTTCATTGAAAAACTGTGACTGCCTCGTTGGTCTAGTGGTCGCAATCGGTACTGCTGAGCATGAGGTCCTGGGTTCGATTCCCAGGCCGCGCAACGTGTTATTGGGTTTTTCTATCTGGAATTTCTCAGTAGCAGCCCGGAATCTGGATTTGTGCCCAGTTGATGACAATAGGCTCGCCCCCTGTTACATGGGACTTAAACATAACGGGCGAAATGTGGGTGTACTATAGGAACACTTCTGCCCAACCCTTCGGGGAAACAAGGCGTGATGTTATTTTATGTTGTTGTACAAAACTGTCTTCCAATTCCAGCCATTTTAAGCAGATATACCCAAATGGTTTATTTATTTATGTTTTACTTTAATTTGGCTAAAGTTACTTGAAAAATCACGAAGTAGGCAATCAAAATGGTTTCTTTCAGGGCTGATCAATCTATTCCAATCTTGTAACTTTTTCAGAAAATGTCATAGAGTTTATGGACCAACGGACTTAGGTTGACCCAGTATACACTGATTTTAGTAAAAGCATTCGTTAAAGTAGACCACCAAATTTTAATACAAAGACTCGTGAGGTGCGGAATCTAAGGTCCACTATTGAAATGGTTTTAATCATACCTTAGTGATCGTTTGTCGTTCGTTGTTTTGAATTGGTTTCGATCTGAGGATCTTCATGTGATGTCCGGGGTACCACAAGACTATCCCTTAGGCACTTTGCTTTTCAATATATTAATTAATCACATTATCCACTGCCTCCATCACGCCGAATCTTATTTACTTGCATATGATCTTAAGTTGACCCTGCCTATTAAATTACTGGAGGATTCTTATGTGCTACAAGCTGACTTGGATAGATTAGATGAGTGGTGCAAAGAAAATAGGATTAGCTTAAATAAAATAAAGAAAACTACATACATATCAAATTTTGTAGCAACAGAAATGTTTTTGACACAAATACTCAATCTCGGGCAAGGCACTCAACGAAGTTGATACTATCCGGGATCATGGAATCTTGATGGACAGTAAATGGACCTACAATGACCTTATAGATAAGATTATATCAAAATCAAACAAAATGCTAGGTTTTGCATTTAGGAGTTTTATGAACACACATATAAACAGACAAGAAGAATAAAGAGAACAGAAAAGTACGTTCAAAGGTAATGCTTATTTCTAAAGAAATCTCTTCCAGCATATCTGCAATAGGAGAGTAAACGATAGATGTAGACAACGTGTGTAGGAGTAAAAGAGAAAACAAAATACATGAAAACGAAATAATTCACTAATTTAAAAATAAACATACAATGTCAAAATATACTAACATACATACATACTTCTAAAATAAACATCACTTAATATGTATAAATATAAAGTGTTAAAAATAAATAAATATACATTTATTATACAAATGCAACTATGACACAGTGGAAAGATTGTGTTCTTTCACTCTCCTCTTAAACACAGCAACAGTTTGACAGTTCCTAATGTCAGGCGGAAGTGAATTCCACAACCAAACCGCGTGCACAGAGAAAGAATAGGAGTAGAAGTCGGTTGAGTAGGGAGGGGATTTTAGGAGATTTCTAAGGTGCGACCTGCAAGGCGCATCTAAAGGACGGGCGTAGGAGAAGCGTTCCCGCAGATAGGATGGCGTTAAAGGGTTGTGGAGTATGTTAAATAGCAGACACAATATCCGAGTGTTCCTGCGAAGTCGAATTGGGAGCCACTTGAGTATCTTGCGAAAGTTAGAAACGTGGTCATAATTTTTAAGGTTACAAAAATAAACGAATACAGATATTTTGCAAACGTTCAAGCTTCTTATTCTATATGCGAAGTTCGTTCTCAGTAATCTGGAATACTGTTACAAGGTGTGGTCACCCCGGGATAACGCCCAATAGAAACGTATTGAGCGAGTCCAAAGGATTCTTGGAGGAAAAGAAGAGAGAAAGGAAGGTTCTTGATCATGTTTCATTACAAAACAAAACCTCGAAACAGTTAAAATCTTCTGAAGACCGTGTCCATCCCTTTAAACTGCAAAGCTTCACCAATCGTAGGAAAGTATTAGATCTTTGTTTCCTTCACAAATTGGTGACTTCCAAACTAAATACTGACCTACTATCCAAAATATGTATTAATGTTCCTAGCAGGTTACCATGGTCACATCCCTACAATCTGTTCCGACAACCATTGCACAAAACAAACTTAGGTGACAACTCTCCCCTTACAAGGGCTACCAAATTGTATAACGCTATATGCCGCAAAGCTGAAATTGATATTTAGAAAAAAAAATATATAAGCACTTTTAATTGGAGGACCTTTGACTTATCATTCCAATAACTCATGAATTTATCACTTTTAATTTACCTTAATTTGTAATTCAATTATTATTATAATTTTATTGAAACTATTTTTAACCACATTTTTATTTTATTTTTGTATATTAATTAATTAATTGCGACAAAATATTGTTTATTCTAATGTACTGATGCAATTTTAATATGTTTTATTTTATAGCATGTTAATCCTATACATTTTTTGTTTCCTAATTTAATCAAGTACGTATATTTAGAGCATTTAATCGATAATGTGTAGGCTGTGGTTACCTGTAATTGAGTGTGCATTACGGGATAATTAATACATTTATTAAAAACGTTCTATTTTTGTAATAAATAATTATTGTAATGTATATCTTGTTGGTAATCCTTAAATAAATTAATAAAACCACAGACAACGCGCTCACAGACTGCTCTCAAAATAAGCATAGCCAATATAACAAACGGAATATTCCTTCTAAAAATGACGTAATCGTGACATCTCGACTCACACTCATTCGAGGGACCTCATAATTTCAGTATGATAAGAGTAGCCATGGCGTTTTTTCCTGAATGGTCTGTCATTCTTTCTTTCTGCGTCAAGCACACTTTCTCAGGCTTAAGAGAAAGCCTGAAAAAATTACACAGAAACAATCATGTATTACCACGAAACTCACCCTTAAGTATTAAAACAATACACTAGCAATTTCACACACATATAGATACATTCTGTTTCAATAGTTTAATGAAGTGACGGGACTACATTGACAAGATGTAATGTGTATCGACAGTAGTTGCAGCCATGTAACAACAGTCGATACGCATAATCTATAAATTCGAGAACTACTATTTATTACTTCAAAAATTAGCAAATAAATTTCATGTTTATATCTTTTACCGATTATGAGGGTCTGACGTCGTCCGAGGCACGTCTAGACTCCTTGGAGGTCTTCTCGACAGACTTGTGAGTCGAGTAGCTTTCGAGGTTGCGACATAGAATATGGGTGTCAATGTCTCCATGTTTCATTACCACGAAGTTCATTACATTAAAGTTTCTATTGAATATCACTTTATCAATTACTAGCTGACCCCGCAAACGTTGTTTTGCTTCTTTTTTATTTTATATTTATAGTTGTTGGCCGATTCACAGACCTATCCGATATGCACACAAAATTTCATACAGATCGTTCCAGCCGTTTCGGAGGAGTTTGGCAACAAACATTGCGACATGAGAATGTAATATATTATTGTTATGTTGTATGTTGTTGTATGTTGAGCTAGATAAGCATGTTATAGTGTGCGTTTACAGACCCCCAAATTATCAAAACTACTCCGTATTTGAGTCATTAATGGAAGATGTTCTAGCAAAACTGGCAACTGGTAAAAAATCGCTAATTATCTGTGGTGACTTCAATATTAATATCTTAGAGAATAGTTCAAATAGCAGTCGATTATTAAGTCTCTTTAAATCATTCAATTTGTCAAATGTGTTTTCAGAACCCACCCGCATAACTACAAATTCTGCTACATGCATTGAAAATATTTTTTGTTGCTGCGACTACTTACATAAAGCCATTGTAAATTATCTCCCTTTTGATCACAGTGGTCAAACCGTTGCTTTCAAGTCAAACACACGTTTACAAAAAATTCAGATACAATCTAGACAAATGACGCCCAGCAATCTAAATAGATTTAATAATAACTTAATTTGTAAGTTAAGTATACCGAGCCATATTAGAAACAACGTAAACGAATTTTATGAGGATTTTTTTTCGGTAGTGAGCACCGAGTTCAATAATACTTTAAAGAAAAAAACAAAAACAATTTGCCCCATTTTTTTGTTCAGTGACTGTGCAACTAAGGGTATTAGGAAAAGTAGGGAAAAATTGTTTGAGTTGTATGGCCTTAAGCCTTATATTAACTCTGAAACGTTTAATAAATACGTTGCTAATTACTCTAAAAGTTTTAAAAAGGCCTGCAAGGTAGCTAAAGCCTTGTACATTAGCAACAAGAACAAAACAGCCGATAATAAAATAAAGACGGTTTGGAAAATTATCAATGACGAAACCAACAGGAATAAAAGACACAATAATGATTTCACACTTCAGACTTCAAGTGCTCTCGTAAGCACTAACAAAGAAGTTGCTCAAGAATTTGTTAATTTCTTTACCAGTATCCCACTTAAAACGACTGAAACCTTAAACTCCTAGCCCCTGCGTTCTATTGACTTATTAAAGGCAAATATTTCATCTTGCCAGATTGAATTTAAATTCAAGCATATAAACCCCATAATAGTAGTGAAAGCTTTCAAGCAAATCAAGATCAAACTAACAGAAGATCTATGGGGAATGTCTGTTAAAGTTTGTACCTCCATTATTGAGACTATAGCGCCATACTTGGCTTTAATATTTAATTTGTGTGTGGATCAAGGAGTATTCCCGGATCTAATGAAATACAGTAAGGTAATACCACTTTTCAAATCCGGGGACAGTAAAGATACCAATAATAATAGACCCGTATCCGTGTTGCCGGTTTTCAGCAAGGTGTTTGAAAAGGTAATGCTGAATCAAATGTTAAATAATTTCGACACCAATAATATCTTACACGGTCAACAGTATGGGTTCACAAAGGGACGTTGTACGACTGACGCCGGTGTCACCTTATTAAAACACATATTTACAGCGTGGGAAGAGGCTCAAGATGCCATAGGAATCTTTTGTGACCTCTCCAAGGCATTTGATGGCGTCGACCACGAAACCTTGCTCTTAAAACTTGAACATTACGGACTTGGAAAACTTGCGCTTAGTTTAGTAAAATCTTATTTGAATTATAGACAACAGCAAGTCCAAATAAACGGAGTCAATTCACTCGGTCTAAAAGTAAAAATGGGTGTACCACAAGGCTCGATATTGGGTCCTTTCCTCTTTTTAGTTTATATTAATGATCTACCTCATTTGTTTAAAACCCAACCACATATGGTGTTATTTGCTGACTACACTTCGTTAATTTTTAAAATTAATAGGCATGCATTAAATCTTGACGACGTGAATAACGCCTTACTGCAGATCCAAAATTGGTTCACTGCCGATAATTTAGTATTAAATGGGAAAAAAACTAAGTGCATAAGATTTTCTTTACCAAATATCAAAAGTACTAATTGTGAGATAGTATTGAATCAAGAGAAACTAGAATTCGTCGATAAAACTGTTTTCCTGGGGATCACGCTCGATTCAAAGCTTCAATGGGGTCCTCATTTAACATCCCTTGCAGGACGGCTAAGTTCAGCAGCATATGCTGTGAGAAAAATCCGTCAATTTACTGATGTAGATACCGCGAGACTAGTCTATTTTAGTTTCTTTCATAGTATTATGTCGTACGGTATTTTACTATGGGGACGGGCTGCAGACATAGAGTCCATTTTCATTCTGCAGAAAAGAGCCATCAGAGCCATATATGGCCTCCGCAGGCGCGACTCTCTAAGGGAATTGTTCAAAGATATTAACATCATGACGGTACCTTGTCAATATATCTAGGAAAACTTCATGTACGTAAGGAAAAATCTACATCTTTTTAGTAAAAGAGGTGAAAGACACAATTGTATCACTAGAAATAGGGACCAATTAGTTCAACCAGGTTTCAGGCTGGCTAAAGTAGACTCATCTTTCACTGTTTAAGTTTAACTGTTTAATGCTGTGCCGTGTGGTGCCGGCCTGTGCCGTGTGGTGCCGGCCTAGAATTGCACCACCCCAACTCTTCTCGTGGGTGTCGTAAGAGGCGACTAAGGGACAATCACAGGGGGGCGGGCAGCAGCGCCCCCTGCAGAGCAATTCCATCAGCAAACTGCGATCCCCAACCCGCATGCCCAGCGTGGGGATTATGGGCATTACCCCCAAAATGAATTTACAAGCCAAAAAATGGCCCCCAGTTCCCGGCCGCCTCGCTATTCCTGGCCATGGTAGCGGCCATGGTAACGTCGGGGCAGGGGGTGCTAGGAATCCCCGGGCTACGGTAGGCTACCATTCATTACTAAAAAAAATTACCCTTGCGACGTATAACGGACGAACTCTGAGGCTCGACCATCATCTAGCGCAGTTGGAAGCGGAGTTAGAGAACATTAAATGGCATGTTCTGGGGTTATGTGAAGTCCGTAGAGAGGGGGAGGACACCGTAACCCTAGACTCGGGTCATCTTCTCTACTTTCGCGAGGGTGATAAAACATCCCAGGGTGGCGTAGGTTTTCTCGTCAATAAGGCCCTCACTAACAACGTTCAAGAAATCTCCAGTGTGTCGAACAGGGTAGCGTACCTGATCCTTCGGCTATCCAAGCGGTATAGCATGAAGGTAATTCAGGTCTACGCACCGACCTCGGCACACTCGGATGATGAAGTGGAGGATATGTATGAAGACATATCCAAAGCCTTACACAACACCACTAAGGCTCACATCAACGTTGTTATGGGGGACTTTAACGGCAAGGTGGGAACCCGGACTGGCAACGAATCCCGAATAGGCCCACATGGTTATGGAGTTAGGAATCACAGGGGACAAACGCTTGTCAACTTCCTGGAGAAGGAGGGGCTGTTCTTAATGAACTCCTTCTTTAAGAAACGGCCCCAAAGGAAGTGGACGTGGCGAAGTCCCGACACTGTGACAAAAAACGAGATCGACTTCATCATGACGGATAGCAAGCACATATTCAGAGATGTCTCAGTGATCAACAGGTTCAATACCGGGTCTGATCACCGACTGCTCCGAGGCTCTCTGAATATCAACTTAAAGCTTGAAAGAAACCGTCTGTTGAAGTCCACGCTCCGACCTAACCCAATCCAAATCATGGCGGGCACCGAGAAGTTCCAGCAGGCTCTCGGGAATAGATTCGTTGCCTTGGATCCCACTGATGACGCCGACGAGACCCTACACAATCTGGTCGAAACGTTGAGAGACGAGGGCATCAAGTTCTGCCAAAAGCAGCGTACTGGCAGGAAATCCAAACTCTCGGATGAGACTCTCGGGCTGTTTGCAAAAAGACGGGAAACCACCCAAGCGACTTTGTCAGATAGGTCAGACCTGAACAAGCGAATTGCGAAGATGGTACGGCACGACCTTCGGAGCTCCAACACACGCCTCATTGAAGAGGCAATAGAGCGAAACCGAGGGTACAAAGTATTCACTCAGCAGCTTGGCAGGAGCCACCTGACGAAGCTTAAAACGCACGACGGGAGGACTGTATTGTCGAAGCCGGAGATATTCGCCGAGATAGAGGATTTCTATGGCCGATTATGCCTGCACATGCCCCTCGTTCCCAACGAGACGACCACGATTCCAGAGCCACCCTGACACGCCACTATACCGACGAACTGCCAGACATCAGTCAAGACGAGATCGTGTTAGCTCTGAGGCAGCTTAAAAATGGAAAAGCCCCCGGTGAGGACGGCATAACGTCAGAGCTTTTGAAAGCCGGAGCCTGTTATACAGGAACTACAGAACCTCTTCAACGATGTCCTTCACAGTGGGAGAACTCCAAAGGCGTGGAGCAGGAGTTTGATGGTGCACTTTTTTAAGAAGGGTGATAAAGCCCTCCTTAAAAACTACAGACCCATCTCACTCCTGAGCCACGTCTATAAGCTGTTCTCACGAGTGGTCACGAACCGTCTCGCCAGGAGACTCGACGAGTTCCAGCCACCGGAACAGGCCGGGTTTCGCGGAGGATATGGCACCATAGACCACATACACACAGTGAGGCAGATTATACAGAAGTCCGAAGAGTATAATCAGCCCCTGTGTCTGGCCTTTGTGGACTATGAGAAGGCCTTTGATTCTGTCGAAACCTGGGCTGTTCTGGAATCCTTACAGCGATGCCAAGTAGACTGTCGCTATATCGAGGTACTGAGATGTCTTTACGACGCCGCCATCATGAGTGTCCAAGTACAGGACCAGCAGTCCAAACCCATCCAACTGCGCAGAGGAGTGAGACAGGGGGATGTTATATCCCCGAAACTGTTCACGAGCGCGTTGGAAGATATGTTTAAGACGCTGGACTGGAAAGGTAAGGGCATTAACATAAACGGCGATTACATCTCACACCTGCGATTTGCTGATGACATAGTCTTATTGGCGGAGTCGTTGGAGGAGCTGAACCAGATGCTGGGCGGCCTAGCTTCAGCCTCGCGACGCATCGGTCTCGGCATGAATTTGGATAAAACCAAAGTCATGGTCAATGGTCTCATTGATCCGGGACCGGTCGTCGTACATGGCCACCCTCTCGAAATTGTTTCCGAGTACAACTTACCTTGGGCAAATTCTGCAGTTAGGTAAAAACAATTTTGAGAGGGAGGCCAAGAGGAGGATCCAGCTAGGTTGGGCAGCGTTTGGGAAACTACGCCGAGTCTTCTCGTCATCCATACCGCAATGCTTGAAAACTAAAGTTTTCAATCAGTGCGTCCTACCCGTCATGACCTACGGAGCTGAGACGTGGACACTCACGATAGGGCTGGTCCACCAGTTTAAAGTCGCTCAGCGAGCTATGGAAAGAGCTATGCTCGGAGTCTTTCTGAAGGATAGAATTCGCAACGAATACATCCGACAGAGAACCAAAGTTATCGACATAGCTCAAAGAATTAGCAAGCTGAAGTGGCAGTGGGCCGGCCATATCTCGCGAAGAACCGACAACCTCTGTGGTAAACGAGTTCTTGAGTGGAGACCGCGACTCGGCAAACGTAGTGTAGGACGTCCTCCGGCCAGGTGGGATGACGATCTGCGAAAGACTGCAGGCAGATGCTGGATGCGTCGAGCTGAAGACAGGGCGCTATGGCGCTCATTAGGGGAGGCCTATGTCCAGCAGTGGACTACTATAGGCTGATGATGATGATGTTTAAGATGTTACAATAAAATACCTCCCCACATACATCAACTGACTGAAACCAAATTTAAATCTTGTATAAAACGCACACTATGCAGCCGAGCATATTATAAGTGAGGGGATTACATTGCTGATAAAAATGCTTGGCTGATCGCTGGTCCTGCTTCTCAAGGACGCATCAACTAATTGATTAGCATTTGAAAATACTGTTGGAGCTGCTGAAGATTAAAAACAAGAATCTTTGCATTGTATAAACTCAATTGTTTAGTACTGTATAATTGCTCTAGGCCATACTATGTGAGTACTATGTACATGCTTTAAAGCTACCATTTACAGGGTACGTCTTTCATTGACTTGAATGTGTCCTGGCGGCTGAGAGTATGCTCACTTTAATGTTTCGCTGATGGTGGCGCGTGTGTTGGATCATTTAGCTCCCTTCAAAATGGTTGAGTTGAATGGTGTTAATTCATGCGTCATGTTCGTGAACGGGCGCCGTCAGTTGAGACTGGTCATCTCTTAGCTGCCACGGCGTATTTTAATTAAATTTTATTTTAGAAAAGATTTCATATTTAAATAACGGACGCTTTTAACGTTCTGCATCGTTATCACATGCATAATTTCAACATGAATGATGTAACCAATCTATTGTAAACATAATTTGATTTACTTTTAAATCAAATTATGTTTACAATAGATTGGTTGGCGACGGGCAAGAAACTCCACGGACACTCTTTAGTGTCCGTGGAGTTTCTTGCCCGTTCTTCTCCATAGGTACCTACTACGCTTTGGAATGGGCAACTAGCTTCATTTTTCTGACCGACCGACCTTGACAATTCAAAAGTGCTTGTAATTGGTTTATTTGAAATAAATGCTTTGAGTTTGAGTTTATTAGATTTTATTTTGGAAATGGCATGTACTCGTAACACATTCACGCATGGAATTAGTCAGTACGCATTCACGTTACCCCGGTGCACAACATAATTATCAAGGTGTTTATTTATTAATCCTATATAATAACTTTTATGAATTGCTTCGAGGGGGGTTTCTGAAATCATATTCAATCTAACATTTTGCCTCGTAAGTCAAGTAATTTGGAAAAATATTTTATGCTTATCCTTAAAAAACCTAAGTTAATGAATTGTGTAGGTACGTTAATTAAAACACTAAAAGTAGATAAGATAACTTTATTAATGGTAAATTAGTCGAAAATAACACTTTAACACATTTTAAAACAAAACTTGTTAAGTTTGTTGTTCCCTAGTCGACTACTCACATCACAGCACTACACAATACCGAAACCAACTTAAGAGATGAAAATCTCTTTAAGAAAGCATACAATAATACTAATATTACATAATGCATTACCTAACATCATTACATCAGAAACATAACAAATCAGTTCATAAAGTTTTTTGTTTATGTATTACATGAAAAAAATTAGTAACGCCAAGCTCGACAGCATTGGCGTCGAATTAGAACTCGCTATGGTGTCGTTAAGTGCTGTAGTATGAAACCAACCGACAAGATGAGCATTTTCCGAACAAAGTCAAAACCGACTGGAGGAAAGTCAGCGAAAGACTGAAATCCTCCGCGTCGCATCTGTTTGACACCTTCTCCGGCCACAAAGTGTCAGCTGCAGACACGACAGGCGCGATCAATCCGTTAACAGAACACGTACAATTCGTATTGACGGATGGTTCATGGAAAGGTCCGATGATGGACGACAATCGCCGGAAATGACCGATTAACTTGCGTGAACTGATAACCGAGATGAACGCGGCCATTTGGGCCTTCGACACCTTTGACGTAAACAAAGCCCATATGAGCAAATTACGGCGTGCTGTAGAAAAAGGCATAGTGGAACTACGTTCCGTGTGTTGGAACAAGATGCTTGGCGAGTTCACCCACCAAGCCTTCTGGCGTCTACAGAGGAAATTGCGTTCCTCTGTAGAGGTCTCTATGCCTCCTCTCATCCGACCCGACAAGAGCGTTGCTTTCGACAACTCGGCCTCCCTCAACGTTGCCCTAAGCCAAGGTCCGCACCGCACAGGGGGTGCCCTTAGCATGTAGTCGCTTCGTCTTTTTAGTTGTATGCCCTGGCTGGAGGCCATACTTTTGAGACAACCATTTTAACAGCCAAAAATGTATTGAAATATTGAGCATTTATTAACACACATCGATTATTAATACTAGCTGTTTGAAACGTGTGTTGCCCGCGACCACGCCAAAACGGCTAAACGGATTGGGATGAAATTTGGCACACCGATAGACCATGACATAGGCTATTTTATATCATGGATCGCAGACGAAGTCGCGGCAACAACTGGTAATTAATACAGGAGTTAAAACTGAACTATACAATTTCACAGTTACATTGGTAATACAATAATAGTCATTCAGATAATACATCACAAACATTTCCATTAATACCTGTAGGTACATACATATTTTATATTTGCAACTTAAATATTTTTTTATGTCACAAAAATTATGCCCATTCAGCCATTTATATAGATTGTTTTTAAATGAGTTAGTATTATTTCAACCTCTTATTTATTTTGTTATGTTATTGTATGTAAATACAATAAAATACACATATCACAAGGCACCTTTTAGCGTACTTGGCTGACTTAGGATGATCCTTTATGCGAGGGATGTAGTTATTGCCGTTTTTCTATTTGTCACGTTCTTTACTTGCCTGAGAGCATAATAAGCAAAATTATTGATTTTGTTGCACAAATTGTTTAGATGTCATTTCCAGTTTTAGTCTTGATCTATAGTACACCCAAGAACTTGGTTTGTGTAACTTCTTTCAGCCTAGTGTTTAGCATGATTAAATTTATTAAATTGCATAAAATGAGATATTTTTCATTATAAAATGATGCCCATTGCCATTGTCATTCATAAACAGATATTGATTTTTACTTCATAACAGACGTCACGATAAAGGAAATGTCATATACAAATAATTATACATTTATGATTAGTTTCATGTTGTATGTCATTTACATATAATATAAATAAAATGTGTCCTGAAACACTCCCTTGAGGGACGCTGCATTTATTTTCCCCAGAGTCAGAAAAATAAGAAAAAAGTAAGTTTTCTTGTACTTTATCTATTACAACATATTGTTTCCGATCAATAACAAGACGAAATCCGCTGCAGTGCTAGACTTCTTAATCCAATGCTTTCCTACTTTTGTAATAAAACGTCATGTGCTACAAAATCTGAAGCCTGAGACAGGTCAAATACAAGTCCTGTTGTTATGTGATTACCATTTCGAGTACTGTAATGTTGTATTTGCTACAAAAGTTGACAAGTCTGTTGCGCTTACTTTTTACTGTTTTTTTTTAATAATTCACGACTGATAACTTTAAGGCATCAGGAAAAATACCTTATAAAAATTTAATCAAATATGTCAATATAGACGTGAGAAGAGATGAGCATTCCCAATTGACGGCGCCCGGTCACGAACATGACACATGGATCAGCATCATTCAGCTCAACCACTTTGAAGGGAGCTAAATGATCTAACACACGCGCTCCGAACAGCGAGACATTTGAGTGAGCATGACACTCTCAGTACTTACTCAAATAAAGTTAAAAGGAAAATAAGTACTACGTAAATAACAACTAATACCTAATCATATTATAAAATACAATAAACCTAATTAAAAATGACCAAATTATATCCTAACTTTACTAAAACTATTCACAATTTAAAATATAGCATTAAAAACATACGTCCGCATCGCCGTCGACTGGTAATGTATCCAAGAGACTGACGGCATTGCCACTTTGTATGGCAATGCTTAGTCTCTGGCCAAGGTAAAAGCCAACCCTTGGATCACGAGAAGTGTCAACCAGCCATTCCGAAATTTCCTTACAGAGACCATGAGCACTCGGACCCCACGCCCCGAGGGTTTCAACCCCAAACGGCTCGAAAACATAATTACCAATAAGGTTATAATACTTACGCCGCTTGAGATTTTCCGCAGCCGCAGCAGCAGTGCCAGCAAAGCACGCCGAATCAGGAAGATGGTATGTTGCAAGAGCGACACAAGTTGCATCCAACACTAAAGGCCTACCCACCTTCCATAAAAATAAAGACATGCCGTCAAGTCTCTTGCCATCGTTGCGTGCCAAGCCATTGGGTTCTAATACAGCTGAAACGCCGACGGTGACAAGAGCTCATCGGATGATGTCGTTATTATTCGCATGCCGCGCTAAGCAGCCCGCACTTCTGCTGCAACGTATTAACTAAATTGTCCTGTACTACTCTGCAGAGCGGCTCGTCTCACCGTATCGGGAAAAATGATTATCGGGTAGATCTGAGTTCAGGAAAGTGGTCCAGGCACGCATAGTCTCGGTAAAGCACGGCACATCAAAATAATCAGTATAGAGGCTAGGATTTTCCTGATTATTTTTAATGCCATGAACCGAGGATATGAAGCCGGTTGAAGCCTTTGCCATTAGTGCTTGAAATTTTGCGAACTCCGAGGCCTCCCATACGAATGGGAAAAGTAGATTGTGCCCAAGCTCGATCGTCCAAGGCCACATTTAAAATCGAAGTTAGTGTGTGCCGGATAATTTGGTCTATTCTGTCTTATTGGCGAGTGTGCTTCCTCAAATAGGAAGCGCGAAGGTAATCTATTAATTTAGGGCCGAAACAGCAGTAAAGAATTTAGTGATGGCCGAACACATGTTAATTTGGAGAAATCTTTACGAAACGTTGTTGAAACGTTGTATTTTTTCTTCAATAAAAACAGGAAAGAATATTTAAAGGTTGTGGAGACCCAGGGAGACGAAGAGAGCTTTTTTCACTAATATTGATTTCTGGAGCAATTGCGTTAAATTTGGGAAGAGCCAGTTGTCTGGCAGTAACGTCCGCTAAGTAGAGTTCATATTTCGAAAGGATCAAGGCCAATGAATAGAATTAAGTTATTTTTTTAAGAATTATAGGTCATTTTAAACAGTTTTTACATCGCCTCCCAAGGTTCCATTATCAAGATACCAAACGTTTGGAATTTAGCTGTCAAATAATTAGATGAATGGCTAAACTAAAAGTCACTGGCCCGAGGGGATCCCCTTGTTGACAGGTAATAGCAGATTCCAAAAGGTTGTCCCGATAAAGTAATTTAGATTGGTATCTGTAACATTGCCCAATTAAACTATAAATTTCGGATATTGCTTTTTTGTTTCTGCCAGAACGGTGCCGCTATTAAAAAGGAAAATTGGAAAACTTAAATCACTAAGTTAAAGCACAGTTTCAAGAAACATCTGTACTAATTCGTGAAAGTATCGCGTCTGGGAAATATTTACTTTTCACTAAAAACTGCCCGTCACAGTTTATTTATCTTAACGCTCCCATACTTTCAAAATTATGTGCAAGTAGCACAACTAGGTGGTAAAATAGCTCTTATAAAATCGATCTATTTGTAAGTTTGAGTGAAATATACAACCGTGATTTAAGTATTTTAAAGGTGGAGAGAACCCACAGGGAGAAAAATTGGAGCCTTATTTTGGTTTCAAATGGAATCCATGATGATCGTGAAGGTGACCGTGGGAGTTCCACGGTCACACTTAAAGTGGCAATTAAAACTATAAATTATGTAGTGCAGTGAACGCGATTGATTGAACCATAAGACGTTTCAATTCGGTCATTTCACTAATATTGATTTCTGGAGCAATTGCGTTAAATTTGGGAAGAGCCAGTTGTCTGGCAGTAACGTCCGCTAAGTAGAGTTCATATTTCGAAAGGATCCAAGGCCAATGAATAGAATTAAGTTATTTTTTTAAGAATTATAGGTCATTTTAAACAGTTTTTACATCGCCTCCCAAGGTTCCATTATCAAGATACCAAACGTTTGGAATTTAGCTGTCAAATAATTAGATGAATGGCTAAACTAAAAGTCACTGGCCCGAGGGGATCCCCTTGTTGACAGGTAATAGCAGATTCCAAAAGGTTGTCCCGATAAAGTAATTTAGATTGGTATCTGTAACATTGCCCAATTAAACTATAAATTTCGGATATTGCTTTTTTGTTTCTGCCAGAACGGTGCCGCTATTAAAAAGGAAAATTGGAAAACTTAAATCACTAAGTTAAAGCACAGTTTCAAGAAACATCTGTACTAATTCGTGAAAGTATCGCGTCTGGGAAATATTTACTTTTCACTAAAAACTGCCCGTCACAGTTTATTTATCTTAACGCTCCCATACTTTCAAAATTATGTGCAAGTAGCACAACTAGGTGGTAAAATAGCTCTTATAAAATCGATCTATTTGTAAGTTTGAGTGAAATATACAACCGTGATTTAAGTATTTTAAAGGTGGAGAGAACCCACAGGGAGAAAAATTGGAGCCTTATTTTGGTTTCAAATGGAATCCATGATGATCGTGAAGGTGACCGTGGGAGTTCCACGGTCACACTTAAAGTGGCAATTAAAACTATAAATTATGTAGTGCAGTGAACGCGATTGATTGAACCATAAGACGTTTCAATTCGGTCATTGAGTGCTAAATGAGACGCCAAAGTTCTTTTGAGTGGCGAAAAGTCATGTTGTGTTCTTTGAATTTGTAGTGTGATCACAGCAATTGTAATTTTGGATAACATTTCTATTTGGTGAGTATTAAAACTTCACGTGTACTTCACAAAATGCAGGCGTTGAATAGCACCAAATACTTGCGAATGTTTTGTTACTGTGAACTATATGGTTGGTTGTATGGGTTCTTTGTAACGAAGTGGCATCGATTTGATCAAGAAAAATAAACTAAGTGAAGGCAAATGACGAAATAATACTTAACCATTTATTTTTTATTATAAGCCTATGTTGTCCCACTGCAAGGCAAAGGCCTCCCTTTCTCCTTTCCACTCTTCTTTGTCTTGACCTAGTGTGGAGCAATCCTGTCCGTAGGCGTCAAGTCCGTCCTGCCATCTTCATCTGGGCCTGCCTCGATGTCGCCGGAATCTACCACATGGTGGTAGATTTGGCCCATGACTCGTTCAACATGCGGCAAACGTGTCCAGCTCAGTCCCACTTAAGCTTGGGTGCTTTTTTTGTGACGTCGGCGTGGCTTGGATTTGTGTTTTGGAGCGCAGCACTGTGTTCCTAACTAGATCCGATAATGTGACTACAAGAGTGCTGCGCTCCATTGCTCGCTGACAAACCTCAAACTTGAACCTCTAATTATAGTATTTAAAAAAAAAGTTCAAAACTTAAAATAACGCCCTATCGACCCACCTTCTCTCTTCTCCCATCTGGAGACCTCTATCTGTCGGCTCGGCATGACTGGTCATCAACCGATCACCATCATCTCTGCTTATATTCCACCAGACAATGGTCCGGAGGATCCCATCTCGCTCCAAAAGGACTTCACTGCCCTCTTCGGTATGAGTGACTCCGTCATCTTGGCGGGGGATCTTAATGCCAAACACCCGGCGTGGAATAGTAGCACAACTTCAAACAGAGGTAGGTTAGTTTTCAAGTTAGGCGAATCCCTTAACTTTGACGTCATCGCTCCAATGAGCCCGACTCACTTCCCAGGTAATCCTAATCACCTTCCCGATGTTCTCGATGTAGCGCTGCTCAAGAATGTGAACCTCCGTTTGCAATCGATTGAGACGTTCCACGAGCTAAACTCTGACCACCGCCCTGTAGTCATGCATCTTGCACCCTACTCGGGCCCGATCGACCCCAACCGCCCCCCTCAGACCCAGACGATAACCGACTGGAGGAAAGTAAGCGAAAGACTGAAATCCACCACGTCGCCTCACTTAGACACCATCCCCGATCACTTAGTGTCAGTCGCCGACACGACGGCCGCAATCGACTCGTTTACAGAGCACGTACAATCCGTATTGACGGATTGTTCACGGGAAGTTCCGGTGATGGAAGACCATCGCTGGAAACTACCTGCTGACGTACGTGACCTAATAACCGAGAAGAACGCGGCCATCCGTGCCTACGACTCCTTCCCTTGTGACGCGAACAAAGCCCACATGCGCCATTTACAGCGTGCTGTAAAGAAACGCATAGGGGAGGTTCGCTCTGAGGGCTGGAACAAGATGCTCAGCGAACTCGAGCCCACTCATCAAGCCTTCTGGCAATTACAGAGGAAATTGCGTTCCTCAGAAGAGGTCTCTATGCCTCCTCTCATCCGCCCCGACAATAGTGTCGCTTTCGACAGTCCCGATAAGGTTGAATGTCTTGCCGACAGCCTAGAGTCCCAATGTTCTCCCAGCTCCGAACCAGTAGACCAAGCTCACCTGAACAAGGTCGACGTTGAAGTCGAACGAAGAGCCTCCCTCCCTCCCGTCGAAGACCCTGATGATCCTCTGCCTCCCGTCACTCCAGACGAAGTGCACGACAACATTAAAGGGCTCCACACTCGTAAGGCCCCCGGTTCGGATGGTATTACCAATAAGGTATACAAACTCCTTCCTGCCCCGCTAATAATGCTTATGACCGCCATCTTCAATGGCGCCTTGAGCAACAACGTCTTCCCACAAGCATGGAAAGAAGCCACCGTCATCGGTATCCCAAAGCCAGGCAAGCCAAAGTCTGAGCCCTCCAGCTACCACCCTATTAGCTTACTCAATGTCCTCGGCAAAATCTACGAGAGGCTTATTTATAAGCGTCTCAAAGACTACGCCGAAGCAAAGATCCTCATACCCAACGAGCAGTTTGGATTCCGTAGCCAACACTCGGGCACCCAACAGGTCCACCGTATCGTAGAGCACTTATGCGCTGGTCTGCAGCGTAACGCGACGACGGGTGTGCTATTCTTCGACATAGCGAAAGCCTTCGACAAAGTCTGGCACAACGGCTTGATATACAAGCTCTACCAACTAGGAGTGCCAGATCGTCTCGTGCTCATCTTACGAGACTTTTTGTCGAACCGGACCTTTCGCTATCGCGTCGAGGGAGCACTCTCGTCCCCTCATCCTATTCGCGCCGGTGTCCCTCAGGGTTCCGTACTATCTCCTCTCGCCTTCACGCTGTTCACTAGCGATATCCCAAAAAGTAAAAAGGCTCAGTTGGCTCTCTTCGCCGACGACACTGCTGTTTACTATACCGGTCACTGTCCCAACGCTATAGCTCGTACTCTCCAAACCTCCGCAAACGTCTTAGTACGGCACGCCAATCCCTTGGGAGAAGCAAGCCAAATATCTAGACGTGATCCTCGATGAGAACCTTACCTTTAAGGCTCATATTAAGGCGGTTCGCGCGCGCGCCTCCTTCGCTCTTAGCAGGCTGCAATTCGTACTGACAGCCCGTAGTAAACTGTCCCTCAAATGCAAGGTCCGCATCTATACCGCAGTCATCCGTCCCATCATGCCTGCGTTGTATTTGCGCACGCTCACCCACGTCATCTCCATAAGATGCAGACCCTCCAGAACCGTTTCCTCAGAAAGGTCACGGGTGCCCCCTTCTATGTCCGTAATATAGATCTTCACGTCGACCTCAAAATGCCAACCATAAAACAGTTCATGAAACGCTTATCAAAGCGTTTCTTCGACTGCGGCATCAAACATTCTAACCCCCTGATTACAGCCGCCGCCCGCTACACTCCCTCTCGTATTAGCAGTATTCGCCGACCAAGGCATACTTTAATCGACCCCGACGACGCCACTACCCTCCTCCAGGAGAGTAGTAAGGCCACTAGCACGCTACATAAGCCCAAAACCCGATACCGCCCTCGCCTCGAGCCAGCCCGCGCCGCTGAGCCTGTAGCTTTAAATTCGTCCGTAAATAATACCAATCCTGATCCAGCTAGTCATTTGCTGCCCTCTTCCAGCGACGCCCTAAGCCGAGGTTCGTACCCCACAGGGGGTGCCCTTAGCTTTGTCGCTTAGTTTTAGTTAGTATATAAGTTTAAGTCCTGGCTGGAGGCCTTTATTTATTAGGGAATCCACAGGCAAGTCCGCTTAAGCAGACGACAACCGCATAGGTTGACCTGCGAGATGCCAAACAAACAAACAAAACCTAAAATAACGGTTTAGACTAAGTATAATGTTAATCAGGTACAATTAATAAAACTCAGTGATTATGCGTCAGTGTGAAAAAAAATATCACAACAAAACAATGCAATTTTTTTAAACATGTCGATATTTGGGGGATCTCATAGTTTCTAAATTCACTTAATTGTTCTCTATTTGGAACTGTAAGGTCTAAAAATCACTTATTTGTATGTTGCTAGTAGCAAATCAGTGGATGTACTACCAGCAGAAATAATTTCCTCTTTTGTAGGTCTCTCAATGCCCGTTTTAGGGGTCCTCAAGACGAGTCTAAAAATCGCAACAAATAAAGGACGGACAACGGAAAATTACAACGTGGACATCGTAGTTCCCAATAACCCAACGAAAATGTTACAAACGAGAATATAGGACATTTAGAAACTGAAGACGTGCAAGTAGTTGACTATGACAGGCTTATAATGAACCAAAACTATTATCTGAAAAGAAAAAAAAAGTCAACCAATTTAAAGTCATGAAAACACTGGCAACAATTTCCGTAAAAAGTTACAAAACTGCTTCGAATAAAGAGAGCAGCAAATGCCAGTCACGAAATTACACACATCAAAGTTAATTCGTTTGTATATATTATATATCGTTACTGGTATTATATGAGTGGACACAGCTGCTTTTGGTTTTGAAGAATCCCCTATTGAAACTTAGTCTGCGTTGGAGTGGAGTGTTAGAGTACAATAGGCTTTAAAGATCCAATCACGTTAGGTTCCAAAAGGAAAGCAAAATTATCTCTTTATTTTCTGCAGGTGATATACTACTCTATAAAATTATCTCTTTAGTTTCTGCAGGTGATATACTACTCTATAAAATTATCTCTTTAGTTTCTGCAGGTGATATACTACTCTATAAAATTATCTCTTTAGTTTCTGCAGGTGATATACTACTCTATTAAACTTCTCATTTGGAAATAGAAGTGCTATGTAAGGGTACGTTACCGCTTATATGATTTTAAGGCCTCCTAAAATCCTAAAATCATAAATCGTAAATCCTGGTTCTAAATCAGTAACATTTAAAACCTGTTTTCAACTTTAAGCAAAAAATTTACCGCACCCATAAGATATAAAGTATAAACAAAATGCACTCATAAGCAACAACGAGTGATAGGAGGTATTCATATACAAATATTTGTAGTGTTTGAAGTTATAAGTTTTATCATCTACTGTTATACCACTCATAATCAGCCTATAACGTTCCCACTACTGGGACACAGGCCTCCTCTCTATGAGAAGGAGCCGTAATCCACCATGCGGGCTCAGTGCGGATGGGTAGATGTCACATGTCTTTGAACTTTTGGTTCTAGGGCATACCGGTTTCCTCACGATGTTTTCCTTCATCGTTTTGAGAACAGTGGTGATGAAATTATTTGCACAAAGTAAAGTATGTCTGTAAGTGCAGCAAGCAATTATTGAGCGTGAGACTAGCAACAAACAAGTAGCGTGCCAGTAGGCAACCAGTCGGCTACATCGAAGGGTCGATGTAGCCGAAGGACACCGCCCTGAACTAGAGCGGTGTCCTTTGAAATAAAAATAGGTTGAAATAACAAGATTTCGCCGGCCGATGGCGTGTTGCCAACTTATGAAAATTTACCATATTTTGTGTTAAATTTCGCATGGTTCATAAAAAATAAAAATAAAACTTTTGGTTTTTATGAGTCTAGTACGTATGTTAAACCAGGAATACGCCTTTATTGGATCGGACAGGGTTTTTGTTACATGTTGTATAAATAAATAAATAAAGCGCCTGCCTGGATTCGAACTCACGACCTACAACTCGTAAGTCGGGGCCGTTACCACTGGGCCACCACTGCTCTTGTTAAACCCCTCATTGCAACTTAAAGATCTGGGCATCTGGCCAGACCAAAATCTTACATTGCTTTATGTTGAGCGCTACACTGTATCATACATTGTCCTTAGATGCAGTTGCGAAGATGTGTTTTTCAACATTGAGGTTGTTTGCCACTCGGTTGATGTAATTCACGTAATAATACAGGTGCCCATTTCATAGTTTTGTCCTAAAACGAAACCTGTACAGTAAAGTTCGATATTGTAACAATTTTAGAAAGCCACGTTTTGTACAATCGAAAATAAGATAAGTGTGTGTATTTCTTTGTAGAATAGGTCATCTACCCAAACCCGAATGGTAATAAGGTCTGGTCTACCTATGAATGAATTATTTACAGTTGTAGCGCCTGAAATATGTCAATATAATATGTCAATACAAACTTCCATCAGAGATTAGACAGGTGATTTTGTTACAATTCCTTTACAAATGTTACAATAACTTTTCACCCGTTTTGAGTTATTTTACATCACGTGCCGTGGGAAAGAAAGTGAAACATGGGTTCCTCAAACAAAAAAACCGGCCAATGCGAGTCGGACTCGCGTACCGAGGGTTCCGTACAAACCTGAAGGTATATAAGTAAAAGTCCAGACGCCTTCACATGAGAAAGGGGTAGTAAGTTTTATTTTAATTTTATGATGTTACAAAAAATGTACGGTGTTCGTAATTTTTCCTTGATCTGTGCTATAATACGTTGTGTCGCGAAAAACCACACACGGAAGCATGGCGCCACTGTGCTCATGCGTAGATCAATGGGATTGCTCAGCGAATGAACAATGAGAACGCCGATCACTTAATCAAATCAAACCCTAATTCATTACACATAAAAGCTTATAACTCGAAGTGGGGTGAAAATAAACTATCCTAAAAATCCCTAAAAAATTTACACATTAGGTAAAACCCACCATATAGACAACGGTACGTAACATGCTGCTCGCCTTAAACGAATGTAGTTCTTTTAAACTTAAATCAAAGAAATCAGTATGTTTCATTCGAAAAATGCTATGAAAGCATGAAGCCTTATATTTTTAAATTAAAGTTATTAAGATTATAACTAAGATTCGCAACAATATCAACTAAAACTCAATCAAGGAAAGGGTTGAGTCGTCGTAATTTAATTGATGGATACTCCATTTGAAATGTTTTTAATGTCTTCAGAAAAACAGGAATGTTGAACTAAATGGATAAGTCGATTTAAATAAAAATTTAACTCTGACACGGTTATGTATAAGAATTTTGAACCTTTTATCATTGACTATAGAATCGAAATAGTAATGGTGTTTTTCTAACAAGTCGGCCTAGAGTAGAAAATCTTGTTATTTATACACTCGACCACGTCAGGTGGGGCTGAGGTGGACGAGGTTGACACGATAGGCAACGGTTGTCTACATTGACTTCTGGTATTGTCTTGGGACTTGGCTAAAAATGAGAATCGCGCCCGAGCCACCAGGGCCCATGGAGCAAAAAAAAATTAAAATATTTTATTTCACATAAACCTACATGGGCACTTATGAAACGTCAGATTCTAGGTGCACGGTTCCAATTGGTCGTTTCCTATGGAGAAGAGCCGGCAAGAAACTCCATGGTTACTCTTTTAAAAATATTTGTCGTTTACAATGTTTTTTAATTACAGTGTTAATAGGTATGGGAGGACAGTGTAGGCCTGTCAACAAGTACCATATGTTAAACAAATAGACATATGGTCTATAAATTTACAATCCACAAGGCCTACGACGTTCTCACATTTACAAAATATAAAATAATCTAATAAAGTAAAATCAAAACTAATTAAAAATTGTAGGTATATAATGTAAAATAATGAAAATATTATGTCAGAGTTATGTAAAAGTCAACATCTAATAATAAAAATTAAAATTAAACACAATTATTTGGGAGCAGTTATTAGAAATTTACATAGTGATGTAGTTTATGAGGTACCAGGGAAGCCACATGTGCAGAAGGAATTATTGCCAAACTTTCTTGTCTTCGACGTAGTATTTAATCTTATAGTACGATTTTTTGATAAGGACACGTTTGATGTGGTTTTGAACTTTCCATCGCTAAGTTCTGTAACCGACTTTGGCTACTTGTTATGAAAGCGGATACTGTTTATCAGAAATGATTTGCTTGTTTTAGTTAACCTAAATTTGGGTATAAAAATTTCATTTTTACTACGTGTATTTATATTTAACTCGCTTCTTATTTTAAAAAGTCCTAAGTTTTTGCCAACATACAAAATACTTTCTAAGATATAAAGAGAAGGCAGAGTTAGTATATCAATTTCTTTGAATTTGTTACTAAGAGAAGCCACATCTCATTTTGTATAAAACTTGTAGAAAGCATTCCTCGAGAAGGTGCATCCGCTGGATTGTCAGCGGATGAAACATGTCTCCAACAGTTGGAAGGAAGCCGAGATAACTGAAATAGAAGATTGATCCCCGTGCGTAGGAGTGATATGACATGATACTACGCCCTTGGGGTAACAGCTTCGACGTCGGTCCCGCTGATACCGAACATGGGGACATGCGCCTGCCGGCGGTGTAAACCTAACTGCTGCACATAAGACTCGGTAATAAAAGTCGCTTGACTCCCTATCAATAATACACCGAACTGAGTGTTTTTGCGGGCCAACATGAACATTGATGAGTGCCGTACGTAATAGCACTGTGCTCTGGCAATGGATAGCGAATCGCTTGTGTTCTCGCGTGACGCGTGATTTACAGGAGTCAATGCGACGGCGTGCGAAGTACTGGGAACCGCTGTCTCAGTATTATTAGGATTAAATGGAATATGTACCACTGAATTTTTATTCGACGTACTAGACGAGATTCTTCGTTTACGCTCATTGTCCTCTTCTTTCAATTTGTCTAAGTGAACACTAATTGCGTAATAACAATTATTGAAATTGTTGCTAATCTGTAATTGTTCCTCTTTGTCGAAAGTTTGGGACTTAGTCAAGACTTTTTCTATTTTTGCCTGAAGTTTGAAGAACTTTTTTTGTTTCAAAATTAACACTTTTGAGCGTGACCTAAACTGTTGTTCGTCTAAATGTATGAACTGTATTGTTCGTTGAAGATTTATAATGATCTCACTTTCGAAAATTTCTTGTTCAATTAGCTAGCCCGTAGCGACGCAAAATCAACTACGAAGTTAAGAACTTAGAAACTAGGAAAAACAACCCCACAACAAGTACTTTTCAAGATAAAACAATTATGTATAGTAGTAAGGGTGAGGATTCGAAAAAGCTTACCGCAGACTACTGCACACTGCTTCGATGATGATGGCTGAGCGGCGCGTCCAGATGTCTAGAACCGTGTACACTTCACTAAACATATATTTGTTTGTTCGTATAATTGTTCGTATCTTGAGGGGGTTGTAATCACGAATACACCGAAGGACCTTATCATTTTAGAAAAGTGTTTATAGTGCGCTGCGCACGTTAGTTTCGAGTTAAGAACAGTTAGTGTCGCGAAGAACCACACATGGAAGCATGGCGCCACTGTGCTCATGCGTAGAGCAATCGGATTGCTCAGCGAATGAACGATGAGAACGCCGATCACTTAATCAAATCAAACCCTTATTCATTACACATACTCGTAAAAGCCTAATTACTCGAAGTGGGGTGAAAATAAACTATCCTAAAAATCCCTAAGATTTAATGCAGTAGGTTAAACACACCATATAGAGAACGGTACGTAACACGTTGCTTCGTACCAAATTTCAAGATTCTGAGTTCACGGGAAGTACCCTGTACGTTTGGATTACATTGCGAGTGGCGAAAATTTGCGGCATAAATGGCTGGATATTTGATTTCGTTGGCTTAAAAGTTTAATTTTTTCACAGCTCAAGGGACAGTAGACCTGAGTATTTGATATAAATTCCAGCTTGATACCTCGACGCGTTCCTGAGAAAAAGGGTCTTGACAGATAGACAGACGAACGGACAACAAAGTGATCCTATATGGGTTCCGTTTTGTCCTTTCGAGGTTATGAACCCTAATAAGGAAATTCTCTTTTTTGTATGAGGAAACCTTGTTTGTATCTTCTCGGTTTTTCTTCAACAGATTGGACTTGCATCTGGCTAAGCTGTGCCAGCATAGCCTGTAACCGGTACTGCTGTAAAAGGTACCGCTGCAAAGCTTGTTAGTACAGAAACTTGTTTCCTTCACTTCACTGTTTTAATTTGCAGGATACTAAAGAGAATCGAAGACGTGTAAGGACCTGTTTTTGTTTCAACATCCAATTTTTTTTCAGTTTGTTGTAGATAGTATGTACCAATTGGTTGTGTGCTTGTTTTCATGAAGGAATCGGGCAGTAAGTGAGTATTCGTTGGCTTCATGAACTTTTAGAGACTCAGATGCCTGTTGACCTCCTGATTTTTGTAAACATAATAAAAATTAAGCGATGCGGTAAACAAACCAAAAGAAAACTCGGTTTCGAGCGAGGGGAACAACCGTTGCACCGTACTTTATGCAAAATAAAGATATCCTATTTCATTCTAAAGATAATTCAATTATTGCCCTTTTCAACTTACGTAGATTTATAATTAAATAATAAAAATGGCTCCACCGCCTTATCTCTACGTTGACGTCATGGTGGGGTTCGCGAGCTCCTAGGTCCTCTAGGTCTGTGCCGGTACTTTTTCGAAACAGGTCAAAGGGGAGGACCAAGAGAGACAGAAACCCACAGGGCGATCTTGACCATATTATGGAATCTGGTAATGTCCTGATAGACCTGGCATTTCACATACGTTCGTGTGCCATGTGAGCGGTGCACAGTCGTGGCTAGACCATTGTTTAATAACTAGCGCTGCACATTCATCTCTACTTAATGTGTTCGTCATAAATGATACCTACTGGTCAGATCATTATCCGATATCAGTTCAATGTAGTTTTAATGTTGTTTTGCCTAAACGTTGTAATCTTAGTAAAGTTTGTAGTCGGGTAAATTGGGGGAAAGGGATCAAACTCAGATAGAAAAATATTTTGATTATTGTAATTTAAATCTTAGAGAGTTACACCTAGTTTCACTAAAATGTTCATAATCGGACATTAGTAAATCAGTCACTTAAATAAACATTGATGTTAATAAACCATTACGTTATAACCGATAAAAATAACGTCACATTATGAAACCTGGCGATAAGCGAATGAGTCATGTTTGATTTACTAATAAATCGGTCAATTGTCAACGCAACCAAATAAAAAGTCGCAATGTCACATGTCAATTTTCACTGACAACGCATTTTTTAAGCTAGCCGTATATTACAAACTGGCGTTAAATAATACACCAATTTAAATTAAAAACAAAAGTCAGTTGTGTAGTCAAGTTTGAATGTATTCTTGTAAAGGATATGGATTTTATGTGGCCCAGCACGGAAAAAGATTTAATAATATTACAAAAAAAGTATATATTTGAATTTCCGTCATGGCTTTCATTTCTCCGCATAAGTCGGTGGGAAAATATCAATTTTGAAGGGTTTTATTTTGTTTGTTTTATTTTGATTTACATCCGTGAGTTACTAATGTTGCATTTTTTTTAAATAAAAAGGTGGTTGGTACATATTTATTGTTCGAAACAACATGTATTTCCTTGTAATTTAGATAACAGATTAAGAAAAATAAATATTTTATGCGTGTTTAGTGATAACGGAACTAAAAGTAAAAAAGACATTTTATCAAACAAGGCGTGACGTTATGTATGTTATGTTAATTAAAAATCAATAGATTAATTGCTTCTTCAAAGTAACGTATACACGAAGCGGCTCCGGGCTGCTACTGAGAAAGTCAATATAACATAACATAATTAATAAGCAAGTAAGTATCTTTATTATCAGTTGTTCAGTGCACAACACATTATTGTGGTATTTTAATACGGCAATTTAAAATATATTTCGACATATTTTTGTGACATTTGCTATATAATTTCTGATTAAATAAACACGCGCACAGCTATACCTAATAATTATACATTTGACACCTTATGTGTAACACAACACAACACTTTATATCTATTAATAAGACGCGCCTTTACTACTTTATTTATGAAAGCGGACAAAGCAACAAAAGTAGTACGTAAGTAATGCTCATAGCAGCGCAGTGCAGGGCGTTTTGTAGTTTCTGCCTACCCTCATGGAAAAAAAACAGTGAGTTTATGTACGTGTGTTATTTAAATGTTTTAAGTCGGTTGTCTTGCAAAGTCAAGACATGTAATGACATGACAGTTTATGTCATTCGTGTGTAGCTGATATAATAGTGTATCGGTTTTTGTTGCTAGCATCGTGAATGTTTTCTTGTGGTGTTACGACGACCTTTGGCTTTGTTTCTGTATATCTGTTGTTACTGCTCTCCCGACCGACCCCGGCGCTCACGGACTTTGCATATTCTTATTTCGATTTACCTTGACTACATACCTTTGAACAACATATTTTTACCATATATCTAATGGATAACTGACGCTGCACAAACTGTGGCATAACAACGCTTCGCTTAAGGAGCCATTTGTTGGATTCGCATGAAATTCGATCTGTTATAATACAGTGGATGACTCTGCGATTGGAGACTTATAAAATTTTCAGTAACGTCTAAGACATGTTGTCTTATATAAGGATGTATTCGTTTATACTTGTGGAGGCAGACATCAAACTCGGGTACAAGTGGAACACCAAGTTTTCTATTTGTCACCCATGTTGTCAACGAGCTTTCAGAGCGCAATCTCCATTACCTAGGCGGCCAAACAACGACAACGACGACAGTCAACAACAATAAGAAAATATCATTGTTCCAAGATAATGTTTCATAAAATAATAATACCAGCCTATGCTTGTCCCACTACAGGGCAAATTCCCCTTCTCATACAGAGAATGCACGAGCATTGATCACCAAGATATTTATATATTACGTTCTAACAAACGAAAGCGTTTCCTTTAAAATAACAGTCATCATCATCATCAATCAGCCAAAGAAGTCCACTGCTAGACGTAGCTCTCGCGGGAATTTGCTGTATGCGAGAAGCACAGGACCGGTCTATGTGGTACCTACAGATTATTGAACACGCGTAGTTAAAAATGATGTAAAGTTAATTATAAATAATAATAACACCTACTGCAGGGCTCCTCGTATAGAGGAGGCACGAGTATTGCGCGCTTGATCAAGACAGGTTGGCGATTTCAGACTTATTTAAACTACAAGTCCAGGTTTCCTCGCAATGTTTTTAATTTACCGAAGTCAGTTAACTTAGAAAGTAAAGTAAAGCCACACGGGTACTTGCCAAGAATTTAGCCCAAAGCCTCGTGCATGGGAAGTGAGGCCTTAACCGCTAGACTATCACGACAATGTACAAGCTTACTGTATTAAACGTCAAGATGTCATAAGAAAGTATTAACCTAAAATGTCTTATATCTCGTCACCACCGAGTTCTGGAGTAATACCATTTCTAAACGACTATTAAACACAACTTCATATCATATATTGTTTTTTTTTAATGTCCATGCGGAGCCAAACTTGTATGGGAGCTTTATCCATCACCTTTCATTTCGTCGGTACAAATGTCAAAGTCAAACTGGGTTTTTCAAATTTCGTTATCATCGTTTTGTGGTGTTCGTGGTGTTTTTCTATTGTAAGAATCGAGGTTGTCGACATATGAGACGTGGACTCAATTATTGTGCCGATAGTCGTGACAGCCACTGGCTTAATAGCCATGAGCCTCGTCCAACACCCGACGAGGCTCTCGTTGGCCAGTTACATCAAGGGCTTGATTAAAATAGCGGTACTTCTAGACACGGCTCGCATTGTTAGGAGCTGACCGCCGCGTAGCTTGGACCCTATTCCGGATACCAGTGGGCTACTATTTTTTTTATATTTTAAATGTTTTTATATTGCATTATTATAAAAAAAAAACTATGTAGGTTTATAAAGAAAATAAAGGTGATAATAATAATAATCCGTTTTCGGGAACCTATTATTGAGTGTGCAAGTCACCCCCTGCCATTTTGTCTGTGTAATTTATATAAAACGTTAGTCAGGCAGGCGCTATTAGTATTTCCATATTCCTAGATAACCGGTTTACTTTAGCCACCCTAACCCATAATCCTTGTTTGTCTTTGTTTCCATATCCTGCAATAGTCCTACACCAATCGAGAGTTGTCCTTGGATGCACTTGCACAGTGCGAAGAGGGATAATCATCGGTGTGTTGTAGAGTAGCAGTGGTGGCCAAGTGGTAACGATAGCGACTTACGGGTTAACGAGTTGTGGGCCGTCGGTTTGCACCCGGACAGGCGCCTAACTCTGTGTTAATTATTTAATAAACTATTGCTCTCAAAACGGTGGAAGAAAACATCGTAAAAAAACCGGTATGACCTAGAACAAAAAATTCGAAGACATGTGAAATCTACCAACCCGCGCTGGGCCTTCGTGGGATTACCGTCCACTCCCTCTCACCGAGAGGAGACTTGTGGCCAAGCAGTGGAACATTATAGGCTGATTATGGTTATTTGAGAAAACGCGTGAACGTGGCCGTCATTTCTCATCGAATGAGAATATTTTAATTAGCTTTATTACGAATCATAAAGAAGTCGAAGAAAATTTTAGGACGACTTGGTACTGAATCGCCCAAGTCGGCCAAAATTACCAAACCATTTGAATATTCGAAAATAAAGTCAATCATCAAAATGGAAGCAGCGTAGAGCTTCCATTTTGATGATTTTGTCAACTGACTATGTCGGTTAGTAAGTTAACGGACCTCTATGGCAGCAATTAAATTTAACGCCTGATTCAGACATATAATCATGGATATAAAGCTTTTGATGAAACACTCGCTACTCTTAACGTCCCGTTAACATTTTATCAGAGCATTAAATTAACTAACATGCTATGGTGAAACTGGGCCTTAGACTTTCTATCGGAATTTGTTAATTATGTAGATACATTATGTAGTAGTCAGGACCATAAGTTGTTATTAAACAAAATGTACCTTGATATCGTTAGTATATTACATAGGGGCGCAGAACTAAGATATAGTGTACCTAAACGGAAGTACAATACATATATGTACCTGGCTGGTACGAATATGTGAGTAGTGCCCACAGTGAGGCTAGACTTTGTTTTTAGATGTGGCTGTTACAGAGTAAACCTAAATCCGGAAATATTTATAATAACAGGTGTGAGTCTAGAAAATTATGTAAATCAAAATTAAAATACTGACAAAACAATGAGGATCAGATCAGAATGGATATTATTGCAAAACATCACACTGATAAGAAATTCAATAAACTTCGGAAGTCAACAAATAAATTAAACCCAAGGTCCATCCTTCCGGTGAGTGTAGGTGACGCTCATGATCCATGCGACATTGCTATCTTCTTGCAACGCCATTTCATTTTCGGTGAAGTCGACGCTTGGACCAGTGGCGCGGGTGCTTGGTGCTGAGTGTCAACATGGAGACGTTAGTATCAGCTGCCAAGTATGTGGCTGTCATTATTAAGTAGATGGTGAGAGGTAAGTGTCCAGGTCATGACGACCTTAGCATCGAGCACTTGAAGCACGCTGGTGTACATCTACCGATAGTAAGGCTAAGCTGTTTAAACTGTGCATCAGCCAAAATGATTTACCTGATGGTCACACACTGTGGTAGATCCGATCGCTAAAAACTAAAAAAGTGATGTGTCGGATGTATCTAACTATAGGCCTATCTAGCTCGCTACTGTCATAGCCAAGGTGCTGGACAGGCTGCTTGACAGACAGCTGGAGAAGCACCTACATATACATGATGCTCAGTTTGGCTTCACGCCTGGTTGGTCGACTGAGAGTGCTATCCTGTGTCTCAAGCAGACTGTACAGGATTATACAGCTAGATAAATTCCTGTGTACGCTTGGTACCTAGACCTCTCGAAAGCGTTTGACTTAGTAAATTATGACTTGCTGTGGCACAAGCTGCACAGTGAGGCACAGCTGTACTGAGTGAGATAGTGTCGATATTTGGGTATTGGTACAGTCACCAGCGGAACAGTGTGAAATAGGCGGGAGCCCGTTCCGACGTGTATGGGTTGGATTGCGGTGTGAGGCAGGGGGTGTTAACCTCGCCCCGCTTGTTCAATCTGTACATGAACCAGCTGATTGGTGAGCTCAGCAGTGCTAATGCGGGTTGTTCAATAGGCGGAGTGCTTATTAATAACATAAGCTACGCAGATGACATGGTGCGGCTTAGCCCGTCGGTTGGGGAGTTGCGGAAACTCCTGCGCATTTGTGAGACATATGCTGAGACTCATGGGCTCAGGTACAACCATAAGAAGAGTGATTGATTATTATCAAGGCCGGTACCAAATGTTTCTCTTTTATTATTTTGGTACCAAATGGTTCGCTGTTACATGTTGGCACGTAGGTTGGCACGCTGTACTGAACAAGTAAAGGTGACCTTATTTCAAGTCAATCTTTTTATACGTGCAGCCTATGGGCCAACTATACGCAGCGAGCATACAGCTCCTTGCGCGTCCAATACAAAAATGCGTTTAGGGTACAGCTGGGGCTGCCGCGGTTTTGCACTGCTTCTACGATGTGCGCAAACCGATGGGTTCTATGCTATTTTTAGGATGCGGAGCGCCTCGCTACTAATTCGCTTCCGACGCAGCACTAACATTATTCTGAGCGTATTGTTCGAGCGGTGGGACTCGGCGATGTTGGAGAGGTGGATGCACCTTTATGCCAGTTCGTCACCATTTATTAAGTAGTTATTGTTTTATCATTTTATTACATTTAATTGGATGAATTTTAAACAAATGTTTTACCTTGAATTTTATTTTAATGTTAATTTTGTTATTTAATATGTTTCTATGCACATTGTTTGTAGTGCTTAACATGGGAATAATTTCCTGAGATATACGATTATTTTATTTAATATATTGTAGAATATTTGCAACTTGTGATTTTAAAGGAATGAAAGTTTATTTTGTTGTCTGCATGGAGGTATTAAATGCAGCATGTTTCTCCTTGCGGCTTTGGCTTGCGCTAACGACCGACATCCTGTCGGTATAGCTTGGAAGCTTTGCTACTAAGGTTGAAAATGGCCAGTCACAATCTCTTATTAACTAAGCATACTTTTTCTGTAACTTTTAATTACAACGAACGGGCAATACCAAAGAAACGAAAGAATATTATTTAACAGGGCATTTTATCAAAATTCCGAGTAAATGAAAGCCATATTCTGTCAAATCTAATTCAACCTAGCGGGATTGTCCTCTTCTGAATTTTGCGAACAAAAGGTCGTCAATCAGAAAGTAAATAATTTAGTTGACGAGATCAAAGCGATATCTTGCTGTGTAATTGTTTAGGGGACTTTGTGGGTCGGGAAAGTTTGGGGGCCTACCGAAATGGGTTGATTGTGAGTACACCAACTTCATTACAACACGGTCAGGTAGACCCTCAAAAAATTCAGACTAATTCTACTGTGCTTAATTGTTGTTACATTTAGCTTGTGTGGTGTTCCGCTTAACGTTTAAGTTTAGTTTTGGGATGTTTAACGTTTTGGGATGTTAAGTTCTCTTCTTGAGTTATATGTTGGTATATATTTTAATCCTGATTAAAATTTTCAGCAAATTTCTCCGTGATAGTTTATTATTACGTCAATACAACTTTTCATAGTGATTTAATTTTCTTCCAGAACAAGAACGTCAGCAATCTGGGTCATTGTAAATTGTTATTACTTGCCAGATTTGTCTGTGTTGTTTATTTTTGAGATTATTTTACAGCTATCAACTCTGAATAATTTTCGGGACAAGTCGTCAGATTTTCATTATTTTTCGATCTTAATAATAATGCGTTGAATAATGACCGTCACTGAGATGAACCTTGAGTGGGAGCGAACTTGGACGAGTTGATAATTATGAAAATTTTAATTACGAATTTATGCTAATGCTTCGAGCAAGAGAGCGCCGTTTGGGATAAAAGCTCGTTCACAAATGTAAAGATTGACTGAACTAAATTAAAGCTTGGTAAAACTGTTGACAAAGAACAAACAGAAATTCATTGCAGTTCCTTCGATAATGGACCGGTTTTATGTATGCAGAGGAAATATAATGGCTAGCCAGTAATAGTATTTCAAACCCATTCTATTTCATTCTTGGGTATATAGGTACTCGCTTTTGCATGTATCGTACAAAGAAGGATGGCGAGGTTGGACCCACGTAATTTAAAAATTAACGGAGCAACATTCACGGGCTAGTTTATATTAATTATAATTTCAAGTTTATAGGAGTTCTATAAAAAATATTGAGTTACTAGGTGATGGGAATTTAAACTTATTAATGATTTTAATTTATCTATAAATAAGTTATCGTGCAGTTTGCGAACGGAACGTTTTTCGCGAGTTACATTGATACATTCCTATCTATACGAATGATTTACCGACTTACATGCCAAGTACGCGATTGCTTGGCCGTGTTCCTTCTTTTAGACTTATTTGTTGTTAAATAAACAAAAATATCTAAAACGGAATATGAAAAGTACTTACCTACAATGTAAACATACCGTACATAAAAATATATAAACTATTTTGTGATAAAGCAGTATTAAAAACATGAAAAGGAAAATGGAACGTCAGTGTCAAATATCATTTTCGTCATTTGTCATTCCATTGTTTGAAGCCAAGGGCTAACGTGGGATTAGAAGCCATTTTTGCGATTTTGTGTAATCTTGGCGACTTGGCTTACCTTTGTACGGACTATTCTGCACACCAACCTCGACTACGGTATTTACTTCTGGAAAACGATGTGCAAGTGATAATATACATATGTAGGGGAGCACTTAAGAACCCACGGAATGTCTGCATACATTCCGTGGGTTCTTAAGTGCAAGTGCAAGTGAAATTTGCCAGGATGAGACTCCTCTAGAAGGGATGTTTGTTGGCAACCACCCATCTATTCTTTGTGCCTGAATTCAATCTACGCAAATTGGGAGCAAGTCCTATTACACGTACATCGCAGTAGATAAGAGGCTGGAGGGTCAAAATGCCATATTAGAATATTATTTTAATTGCCCCGTGGAAACACGGACAGTTGGCTATTGATCTCATATTATGAGCATATTGTGATACGTGGGCGATGCAAGAAACCAGTGCTTTGTCTCTGCAGCAGCTTCTTTATTTTAATTAGATAAATAAATTATATTTTAATAAAATATTATCTTGGATTGAATAAGAAAATAAAAGGAAAATAGTTATGTAGAGTAAGCGAACAAAACTGCATAGGCACGTTAAGAGTCTTATTGCTGTGAACTCACGGTACGACTGTATGTGTTTCAACGACACACACCACAAAGATCACAGTTTTGCACGGCACACACTGTCGTATCGCGTACTGGCGTCGCTCTGCACGAAACAAAAATATATTTCCGTCGCTTTTGTTAGACACGCATCATGCGCGTGACCTGGCCGGTTTATGGTATTGCTAAAATACGTGTCAATCTAATATGAGCTGGTAGCAGTAGGCGCCAAGCGTTGGACTGAGAAGTCACCGACATAGGTTCTGATCTCATAAGAGGCAGCTCAGTTTTATTGCCAATTTTTTTATTTTGGTTTGAAATAATAAATTCAAAAAAGTTGCTGTTTTTATATTTTTTTGTTATTGCAATAAAGGGTTAAACATAATAAAAAATGGGTTAGAAGTGATAACAGAAAATAAAACATTTTTATTTGTTATAATATTTTACATAAAGATAACCGCTACGGTTATTTATAATAACTTCTTCAGCCAAATAGGATGTGCAATACTATGTCAAGGAACTTAGAAGCAATTTGTTTTATTTAAACATGTGAGATGTTCAAAAAAATTGATGAGTAGATTTTTTTCACCATAAACAATTAAGCTTCGATCATGAATTTTTAAAATAAGTGATTTTATTAAGTGGTTTTGTATGGCAGTTTGTTTAAATTAAGTATTTCACATTTTATTTGGCTTTAGTGAATATAGGTAACATATTGAGGATAGCTTAAGTTTTCATTTTAGTTCTGTGAAAAGATGATTGAAACTAAACCACAATTTTTATAATTAAGTATACAGGATAAACTATTTCGGAACTTAAACTTTCTTGTTTATAACGTTATTGTTTGCAGGGCTTCGGTGATGCAACCTTTTTTAGCGCGGAGTACACGGCGAAATTTCCGGTTGGTATGAAACCATTTGTTGCATATTCATTCAGCTTGTGTGGGCTTATTTTAATAGGCATCCACTTCATAAATAAGCGCTCCAACTAACTAGAATTCCTTCTTCCTCACATATGTATTTATAACATTTTACTCGTCATTCACCAATTTAAACAAAAAACAATTTAAATTTAGTAAAATACGACCAAATGAAATGATAACACTCACACTTAGTCCGGTTTCAATTTATATTTGTGTTATCACATCATTTACATCCTCTTTTACGCAGCGCAGCAATATTTACCAATGCTTTAATATTTGCACAGCACCGCTAATTAACAGATTTAAACATTCGTCACCAACCAACAACGTTCAATTAGGTGAATAGTCGTAACGAATTGCATCTACCTCACAGAAATCGAAATAATTTACTGAGTTTTCTGTGGCCTACCTACAAAAATGTATTATTTATGGAAACAAGATGAACAAGACAAGTATCGAATGATTATCGAACCACTTCAAGTAATTTCATTCAAACAAACAAAAATTGATAATTTTATGTATTATTAATAACATATCAAAAACTTGAAATAGATATGATTTGAAAATAACATCACGCAGGCGCAGATGAGATTCGAACTCAGGGCTCGTCATAATCGCTGCGCTGCTACCCAAGCACGGTAACGACTAATCTAGCATGACATATGTTAAGTTAGTTGAAATTATGAACTACTATCGATTACAGACCAAGTGAGTGTGTGGGCGTGTCTATAGTATAGAAACAACTTATAGAAGAAGGTCGTAAGTGAAACCGAAGCGTCAATCTATTGCTATGTGAGATGGTTTAGTCCATGTTCAACCCCCACAATCTTTACCCCCGGCCATGTTGAACCCCTAAATGTTGTCCACGTTCAACCCCTGGGGGGTTAAACATGGATTTTTATTTTTGACTGTCTTTATTCCACGTTCAACCCTCAATGGACAGTGAAATACAAAAGCTTTAAATTTATTGTTATTACTTAGCTACGTTTTTAAAGTCTGCCTATCCGCTATTTGTCCTATATTTCCGCAGTTACTTTGAAATACAAATGAGTTTATTCTATCTCATTAGTAGTTGGCCGGTTGTTACAAGTGCATAACTTATTCGCTATATAAAAAAGGATATATTGAAGTGACTTTGACAGTGACAGATATTGTATTTCTAATTATGGCTGAGATTCGGTCTACGAGTAACGGATTATTTAATAAATCAACAGTGCATAGTTGCACAGCAAGTTATGCTAAAAACGAAGTAAAAAGGGTTAGTTCGATTTGTAAAACAAAAGTTACCGAAGATTTAAAGAAGACTATTCTATTAAGGACGCAAGTGATGATACGATCAAAGAATTTCCGTCGTATAAAAATGTGAAATCTGACCTATACAATTAGAGATAATGGAGGCGGTAGGTGTTAGAAAAACTATCTATTCGAGAGGGATTGATGTAGAAGTACCTGCCATTTTTCAAAGGTTTCTGCTCTTTGATTACAAATATAAAAACAATAGAATATGCTTTCGCATCTGAGGCGACGAGAGAAATAATAAGCAGTGTGAAACATTTTTTTGCTGATGGGACATTTAAAACATGTCCACTTTGTTTGTTTGTTTGTTTGGCATCTCGCAGGTCAACCTATGCGGTTGTCGTCTGCTTAAGCGGACTTGCCTGTGGATTCCCTAATAAATTAAGGCCTCCAGCCAGGACTTAAACTTATATACTAACTAAAACTAAGCGACAACGCTAAGGGCACCCCCTGTGGGGTACGAACCTCGGCTTAGGGCGTCGCTGGAAGAGGGCAGCAAATGACTAGCTGGATCAGGATTGGTATTATTTACGGACGAATTTAAAGCTACAGGCTCAGCGGCGCGGGCTGGCTCGAGCAAGGGTCGGGAGGGGCGTCGATTTGGGCGTCGCGGCGGGCCTCGGCGGCGAGGGCGGTAGGACGGCGATCGGGTTTTGGGCTTTTGTAGCGTGCTAGTGGCCTTACTACTCTCCTGGAGGAGGGTAGTGGCGTCGTCGGGGTCGATTAAAGTATGCCTTGGTCGGCGAATACTGCTAATGCGAGAGGGAGTGTAGCGGGCGGCCGCTGTAATCAGGGGGTTAGAATGTTTGATGCCGCAGTCGAAGAAACGCTTTGATAAGCGTTTCATGAACTGTTTTATGGTTGGCATTTTGAGGTCGACGTGAAGATCTATATTACGGACATAGAAGGGGGCACCCGTGACCCTTCTGAGGAAACGGTTTTGGAGGGTCTGCATCTTATGGAGATGACGTGGGTGAGCGTGCGCAAATACAACGCAGGCATAGGTCATGATGGGACGGATGACTGCGGTATAGATGCGGAGCTTGCATTTGAGGGACAGTTTGCTACGGGCTGTCAGAACGAATTGGAGCCTGCTAAGAGCGAAGGAGGCGCGAGCGCGAACCGCCTTAATATGAGCCTTAAAGGTAAGGTTCTCATCGAGGATCACGCCTAGGTATTTGGCTTGCTTCTCCCAAGGGATTGGCTTGCCGTACATAGTGATCGGGCTGGGAAGTGGGGGAGGGAGTCGACGACGTCTCGAGAAGAGAACCGCCTGACTCTTATCGGGGTTGACCTCGATTCTCCATTTCCGGAACCAAGCGCCTAAGACGTTTGCGGAGGTTTGGAGAGTACGAGCTATAGCGTTGGGACAGTGACCGGTATAGTAAACGGCAGTGTCGTCGGCGAAGAGAGCCAACTGAGCCTTTTTACTTTTTGGGATATCGCTAGTGAACAGCGTGAAGGCGAGAGGAGATAGTACGGAACCCTGAGGGACACCGGCGCGAATAGGATGAGGGGACGAGAGTGCTCCCTCGACGCGATAGCGAAAGGTCCGGTTCGACAAAAAGTCTCGTAAGATGAGCACGAGACGATCTGGCACTCCTAGTTGGGAGAGCTTGTATATCAAGCCGTTGTGCCAGACTTTGTCGAAGGCTTTCGCTATGTCGAAGAATAGCACACCCGTCGTCGCGTTGCGCTGCAGACCAGCGCATAAGTGCTCTACGATACGGTGGACCTGTTGGGTGCCCGAGTGTTGGCTACGGAATCCAAACTGCTCGTGGGGTATGAGGCTCTTTGCTTCGGCGTAGTCTTTGAGACGCTTATAAATAAGCCTCTCGTAGATTTTGCCGAGGACATTGAGTAAGCTAATAGGGCGGTAGCTGGAGGGCTCAGACTTTGGCTTACCTGGCTTTGGGATACCGATGACGGTGGCTTCTTTCCATGCTTGTGGGAAGATGTTGTTGCTCAAGGCGCCATTGAAGATGGCGGTCATAAGCATTATTAGCGGGGCAGGAAGGAGTTTGTATACCTTATTGGTAATACCATCCGAACCGGGGGCCTTACGAGCGTGGAGCCCTTTAATGATGTCGTGCACTTCGTCTGGAGTGACGGGAGGCAGAGGATCATCAGGGTCTTCGACGGGAGGGAGGGAGGCTCTTCGTTCGACTTCAGCGTCGACCTTGTTCAGGTGAGCTTGGTCTACTGGTTGGGAGCTGGGAGAACATTGGGACTCTAGGCTGTCGGCAAGACATTCAGCCTTATCGGGACTGTCGAAAGCGACACTATTGTCGGGGCGGATGAGAGGAGGCATAGAGACCTCTTCTGAGGAACGCAATTTCCTCTGTAATTGCCAGAAGGCTTGATGAGTGGGCTCGAGTTCGCTGAGCATCTTGTTCCAGCCCTCAGAGCGAACCTCCCCTATGCATTTCTTTACAGCACGCTGTAAATGGCGCATGTGGGCTTTGTTCGCGTCACAAGGGAAGGAGTCGTAGGCACGGATGGCCGCGTTCTTCTCGGTTATCAGGTCACGTACGTCAGTAGGTAGTTTCCAGCGATGGTCTTCCATCACCGGAACTTCCCGTGAACAATCCGTCAATACGGATTGTACGTGCTCTGTAAACGAGTCGATTGCGGCCATCGTGTCGGCGACTGACACTAAGTGATCGGGGATGGTGTCTAAGTGAGGCGACGTGGTGGATTTCAGTCTTTCGCTTACTTTCCTCCAGTCGGTTATCGTCTGGGTCTGAGGGGGGCGGTTGGGGTCGATAGGGCCCGAGTAGGGTGCAAGATGCATGACTACAGGGCGGTGGTCAGAATTTATAAAACATGTCCACGTCCATTTTTACAACTTTATACAATACACGCTGATGTAGGAAGTTCGGAAAAGGAAACCAAAATAATGCCGCTGGTGTACGCTTTGATAATAAACAAAAAACAAAGTACGTATGATTTACGTTTTACTTTAATTAAAATAAATTGCCCAAATTGGAATCCAACGAAATTCACAGTTGATTTCGAAGCCGCTGTCATGTCAACAATCCAAAAAAAAAAATACCTGAAGCATCAATAAAAGGATGCTATTATCATTTTAATAGAGCGTTATGGAAGAAAGCAGAAGAACTTGATCTAAGTAAAAACAAAATTACCCGTAAACACGTTGCTTTACTGACAGTATTGGCTTATCTACCTCCGGAGGCTGTAACCGACGGATTTCTCTATTTATGGAAGATAGTGTTACTGACGAAGCTGTAACTAAATTTAATCATTATTTTGTAAAATAGTGGTTGGAGAATAAACTCATGAAAGATAAATGGTGTTGTTTTGCTGAAATGCATCGCACTACAAATAAATTAGAAGGTTGACACGCCTTGTTAAATAAGACGTTAGGGAAATCTCCTAATCTAGTTAATTTTTTAAAAACTTTAGAAGAGGTTTTTATTTACCAAAAAATAATAAGCCAAAAAATAACGAAAGAAGATCAGAAGTTGTTGAAATTGACAGGAGTGTGGCGATCCTTAACTTTCATCCTACACAAAACTACATAAACATAACATAAACATTATACAATTATACAACAATAATATTTACACATAGATAGAATTATAACAGTGCTTATAATTTCATCTCCGATACATTATATTGTAAATCGTTTTATAAACGGTGAAATAACGGTAGATCTTTATCTAGAGAAATTTCGTCCATTTATTTTTAAACTTTTGACACCCAAGATTGTATGGTATGTAAGCCCGCCACACTATTCACAACCACTGCAACTCCTGAAAGCCAGAATCAACAGTGACGACCACCAGAAAAACACCGAGACAATGAAGCTCGACGAGTCCCGGAGAAACAAATCGAATCTTGGATCCCGCAACGAAATTAATCAGCAAAGAACATCGGAAGAGTAAGACAAAACATATTTCCCTTTCTACTAGAACGAAGCCAATAGACATAAAGGGACGTTAACACCCTCATAAGCTATGATGTGCAGATTGTTCGTATTCACGGTCAGATGTTGAACATTGATACAAATTCGAAGCAATAAACATTAATCAAAATAATTTCCTCTTAAAGTTGACATGATCTTTTAGTCCACCTCTAAGGAAAGAACTCATGGTAGTGTTGGCCCTTGATGGAAGTATCCCACCTACATTGCCATTCGGATAAAACCTCCCAGACGTCAGTCTGCGGTTTAAATAATTTAGAGATCTTAGCACGGTCACGTTGTATTAAAAAGTTTGCGTCTATGGTCGCTGGTGTGGAATAGCCTTTTGCAGCACGTCGCTGCACCTCAAGATCGACTGGAAGTACACCTGAAAGTACCGGTAGGGCTTCAGCAGTAACGGTCCTATACGCTAAGCATAAGATTATATAGATTGATGGTTTTATGTGGAGGCTTGTAATTAGCTATTTGTCAATATAATTTTCTTCATATTCTTGGTACTAGTCTGTAACCCTCTGTAATACTTAAAATAATAATAAATAAACAAATAGAATTCAAAGCCAAACGTTGACTTTGAAGCAGTTTACGTCGTACCGGCCCCATAGTGGCCCTATCGACCCACACATGTGCACCGAAGCACATGCAACTCAGGTAAGTAGCCACATAAATAGTTTTTAGAGTTAAAAACGATTAACTCCAAGTAGCTCATCATCATCAATGTTTACCAAAAAACCTGTATCTCTTTTAGCCAACAGCTACAATACCTTTAAAATATTATTGTAAAGAAAATAAATACACTTCTGCTCTCAGTATTACTTTAATGTCATAATAAGTTACCTAGCAACAATGGGTTGAATATGGACAAATTAAAAATAAACAATGTATTGAAATCCATGTTCAACCCCTAGGGGTTGAACATGGAAACATTAAGGGGTTCAACATGGACGGGGGTAAAGATTCTGGTGGTTGAACTTGGACTAAACCTGTGAGATTGCTTATGGACTTTTGAGCACTACTGTACTAATGTTATTATGTAAATAAAATATATTTTATTATTATTTTTATTTAACAAACCCCTAGTTTATATGAAAGGACGGACAGGAGGATGATGCTGTTAAGACTATCTGATACCTGCTTTTTTCAGCTTGGTTTAATCCGACTACCGTAATTAGAGTACATAAAGTTCCCTAATCCCTGAGAAGTATGTTTTTCTCTCCCAACTTCTCTAACCTACTTACCATTTGCTTTTTTGTTAGTCTTGTGGCATTATTTAACTATTAATAGATTTCTATAATGTGGGCAACCCCTATCAATGGGTCCCAAATTACATGCAAGCTCGCCATTCTCCATTACGAAGTACAGTTGGACTAATTTGAAGATCGACTAAATGAGTAATCAAAATCTAAATAAAATCGAATAAGTAACTTTTTCGCGAAATTCACATTAAAATTAGTTTATTGCCGAAGGCGCTGGAAGAATATTAGCAGAGACTCAGTAGGTAAATATTTCATTTTGTATACCTAATCACTCCATGGTTTTATGGCTATGCATAAATTTAAATGAGGAAGTTGAAGAAACGCGCAGATACGTCTTGAGGTCGTTTTGAATTCTGCCAAAATTGACTTCATTATATACCTATTTTAATTTGAATAACGCGGTATTTAAGAGACGCGTCGCGGGGAACCTCCGGGGAGTAATCTGTTTAATTTCGTTGGATTTTCACCGCGCCCGCATCTGAGGGCTCGTCACACAATCGCCAGCTTACATCGTTATAAGGTTTATCGCCGCGCTGCGTGACAATTATAATGTCAGACGGGTTTTGTATGTTGGATTTAATTAGGCCTAAACACACAAAGTTATAAGCGACCTTTTGACAGTTCCTTTGCCTAGCAGGGAGGTAGGTATATTGTGAGTCTACGTGTTCCTCCCACGGGAAGAATTCGGAATCATCGATAGCCTGTGGACGGAGAACTTAAAGAAGGCTAAGGATAACTTCCCTTTACTTGGCCAAACGTCTTCCGAATACTAATTCGTTACATTATCTTGGCACAGAAGGGAAGTGAAAGTAAAATAAAGCTTAGTTTTGTTTGCTAGGCGTGCCTACCAGAGATTTTTTCATTGCTGATTTAAACTTTTGGAATCTGGAACACTGGAATTGTTTCCTTTCTTTTTCGTCTAAGATTGCGTAAAAATTGGAAAGACCTTACGTACGTTCGTAATTTGGTTTCTATGTATCATCGTTATTTTGAAGTGAATTTGTTCTTTAATTTTGTACTTTGCATAGCGAGATAACATTTGTACGATTTTTTAATTAAATG
Source organism: Dasypolia templi (assembly GCA_963555695.1). Taxonomy (NCBI): domain Eukaryota; kingdom Metazoa; phylum Arthropoda; class Insecta; order Lepidoptera; family Noctuidae; genus Dasypolia; species Dasypolia templi. The sequence goes on from OY743157.1 coordinate 10,969,533, forward strand.
GTTACCAACAGATCATACATTAAAATAAATAAATAAAACTAGGGTTTAAATACTATGTTTGTTTTGGTTTGATATTTAGGTACACGCCACACCGACATACTTATGTATATACAGTTTTAGTACATTTGTTTCATATACATAATTCGTAGGTAGGTATTTAGGTATCTATTCATTTTATAAGCACCAATCCACTTATGTATTTCTATTCTAATAATAAAAGAAAGAAATAAAGGTAAAGAGTTCGTTTTTTTGTTCGTTAGAACGCGCTTTTCTCTGGAACTGCTAGTCGGATTTGAAAAATTATTTTTGAATTTACTAGCCTAATTCTGGAGGAAGGTAAATCATGCTAGAACACTTCCCCTGACCCAAGTGCCGATTAACACCTTGGCCAGAGACTAAGAAAGAGCATTGCCATTCAACGTGTCAAGACATTTTGATGCGCTACCAGTTGGCAGCAATAGGGAGGAATTTATGGATATCTTATTTTAATTTTACTCAAGACTAGCGACCCCTGCTTCGCACGGGTGCAATATACTGTGGCAGAATGTCGAAACATCAAGACATCTGGAAGGCTAACATGACAAGCGCGATAACGATAATCTCTATCTCGATTTCGAAATCGAAATATTACTTTTAAATAATGAAATAATGCTTTTTGTTTATGTAAAACCAACATTCGAACTTCAACATAAAATGACTATATCTCTTCACTCAATCACTTGAACCTATTGTACCAAAATTTCACAAAATTTGCCGAGAGGCTCTTCTCCAATTGGCGAAATCCTCAGAACCATTAATTTTTGATTCCACTTACTGATCCTGAACGGTGGCTTCTGCCATGACGAGAATTTTACGACACTTTTTTATGACACGTGTATTTATTGTTCTAGCTTCTAAGCGTTTTTGGAGTCTGAGGCTGGGCCCATAACCTATTGAAATGAAGAGACTATTTTGATTTAACACATTAATATATTACAACGACTTTTTTCTCTATTTAAAGTAAAAGTTTTTAGTTGACAGATTCTGCTTTGACTCGAATTATGTCATGTAGGTATACAATTTCCATCAAAAATCAACCCTTCAATTAACGATATTATCCCATAGGTTCAATCAATCTCATCAACATAACGATGTAACTTAACAGATGGGATTTAGATATTTTTCGTGAAGGAGATCCCATTTGTTTGTTTGGATTCGAATGGGCGTTCCCCGTATTTTCATGAGTCTCTATTTCCAAAAAGTTTTGGCCAAAAAAACAAAGTGTATTTTGAAATTCTATTTACATATAATATAACAAATCCGTAAAAGGTAGGTTACTCTTTTAAGGGGTTAATTTTTATCGTAAGTCCGATGTCTAAACTACCTGTTCTTAACTGGATTTTTCCTATTTGATATTTAGACAGACTTAATTAATTGCATTAGAAGAGTAGATTAAAAAGTCAACTTTTTCGAAATAATAGTAAGAAATCGGTTTATTTTATATTTTTGATACAAGTTCAAAGCTTCCTAAGTCTAATAATAGCTTAGCCTATCAGGTGTGCCTTTGTGTGCCAAACTATCATCGCGTGTTATTGGGCTCAGTGGTTAGTTATGATTACTAGCAGAGCTTACAGCTTTAGGTTAATTGGTACCGGCATTTTGAGGAAAGGTTTACGTTTATAGGAAAGGTATTCATAATTACCCTTGTAATACTTTAGTATGAGAGTAACTTATAGGTATATATGTTGAAATAACCAAACCTTGAGGTCGCCCAATTTTATTAACAATAAAATGTTTATTGTGAAGAGAACCCGCAAAACCGTGCAGAAAATTAGTAAAGTAGTATTAATATAATATGGTAACGGTAATATTGCGTTTAAGTGGATCTCTGTCACTAGCTTTATTGAAATTTGTAATTCAGCGAAAACTGTGCCCGGAAAATATAGGTATCCACATAATTTACTGGTTACAAGTCAATACATACATTCATACTTAAGTAACTGTATACATTTTATTAAACATTATATTAACTTTAGCAAATAATTTATTCTTAAAGTGTTGGGAATATTTAACGCCAGTATAGTCACATAACACATTACGTAATCGTATACAAAAAAATATTACGCCATGTAAAGGGTTATTGGTCCCTTTGAAATCGTTAATTTCAATATAGATTTGGCGACAAGCCAGACCGTTCCTATAAAAGTTCATTAATTAAAGCCATAACGGAAGCGGTGGAGGCTTCCTACTATAATTGATTTTATATAAAACGTGCGTTACGACCCTTGGCACTGGATACTGATTGAAAAATTTAGAAACGACTTCTGTTCGTTGGTGGTAATCATCATGTTTATGGATAATTCATTTAATTGTAGATGGGGATTGGTGAAATGGTTATACATTACGGTTATGTCTTCATCACTATTCCATTGGGTACCTAATACGACAATAGTCATCTACGTACACAAACTTTGACACCAGGTAACTCAAAATCCCTCACGATGGGGGATGCTGTGGCATGGGGTAGGGTCGTCTTGGTGGTGTCTCTAGACATCGCTAATGCTGCGGACGCGAGAGATTGCAGCCGCCGATCGCCTCCGCGAGGACACAGCGGTACTCCACCACCGTAGGCGCGGGCTTGCGGACGGCGAGCAATAGGTAGCTCACCGTCCGGTTAGGACCAGGCCCGGGCCTTTGGCGCGTCGTGTTCTACGCATGCTTCAAAGAGATGGCAGCACTAATTGACGGGGTCCGTTAGGGCTGATGCCTGTCAGGGTCGCGGGTTGTTCGAAAGAGATACCGTGGCCCTGGGCACAGACCACCATCAGAAAAATAAAAGTATTTCAAAATGTTACTATGGCATTAAACGTACAGATTACGGGATTTCAATTTGTCAAAGTTTTTGTACAAAATGGGTAACTCCGTGTCTTATACAAGCCCTTAACTCTTTTTCTAACTTCTGTGTTGGTTACTCTTCAAGTGGTATTAGTTCTAATGTATTCCGCTGCATGTCCGATTCTGCTGAAGGGACATGCGCATTATGTTTACGCATTATTTTTCAGATTAGCTAAAGTACATACATCATTTATGGGGTACTGTGTTAAGTGTTATAACAAAATACTTTGTGATATATTGCAATTAAATGAAAGAAAATTTAAAATTCGTATAAAAAGTACACTTTGCAGACAAGCTTATTACAAATTAGAGGACTATATACAAGATAAGAATGCTTGGACACATGATGGTCCAGCTCCATAGGACAATCCCGTCTAGACAAAATCACACTGGTTGCTAATTTGAATTTTTATTTAATTTTTTTTTATTTACTCACACACTGACTTATTTCTAGTTAAAATTTTAGGAAAATCATATATTTTTACAATGTTTGTAAATATGTGAGCACAATGTACCTATCGCGTGATTCATTTTCCAATCGTGGTATAGTATTTTTTTCTTGGTGCATCGTCTTCACATATAAAAATATAATTAATGTATACAAATATTTTAAAATATTTTAAAAGAGTAACGGTGGAGTTTCTTGCCTTGACACTACTTTTTGGAAGTGGCGCCTAGAATCAGTTATATTTTTAATGTAATTTTTGACGTTCAAAAGTGCCATTTTATGGGCCTATTTGAAATAAATGCTTTGACTTTGACTTTAAACAAACTCGAACTAAGCGACAAGTGACCTGTGACCAGCGAGCTGACCGTGAGTCTTGTGAAAAACTCAAAAGCCGCACCACGACTTGTGACCTGAGTCATGACTACCTGGGTTCCTAACATCACTAACGTTTTATGGATTGCTGGGAGGTTAGAAAATAGTGGGATGGCATAAACCAGATAATTAAATAATGCGCTTCTCACAAAATTTTATAAATATTTTGACAGCATTACCGATTGTTTCATTGGCACCTCTAACATATATTTTTAATTCTTCTACTTCGTTAGATAGCTGATTAAATGAAGATGAATTTTCCGTAATTTGTACGTATTTGTAGTTGTCTCAAAATTTGTCTATGACATTAAGCCGTAGTAAGATTTTGAGATAACTGGTGTCAAGTTCATGTACGTGGATGATTTTTTAAAATGAATAATAAACTTCTTCCTTAAAATATTAAAAGTTTGATGTTCTAATTAGAAAAGCTTACAAAAAAAAGGTTTGTTAACGAATACGTCAAATTACTAGACACCCTTAATATGTCCTGGTTTTAAGAATTATACCGACATTACCAGAAGGCATCATGCATGCTTTTTGTAATGTGAATTTAGACGTATCCATAAAATTATTTGTTTCTGTTCAATAGGGTTTAGTAAATTGTACGCTATTTTACATTAGATTTCACACAACCACACAAAACAGACTATGAATCATGGCCGGTCTGAACATCAGCTCTCTAATTTTTCACGTATGTTCTCTGACTCACACTCGCCTCATGTTACAATTTGGTTAAAAAAATGTTATTGCGCAGCCTTCTACGCAAAGTTCGTACCAGCCACGATTCGTCGGTGTATTGTTCAAAGGCATTCACATAATGTTCAGTAAGATCAATCGCTGCAAAGCTTTTTCACTTTAAATACGACTGATGAAATTATACAATCTGAGGTCTAAACGTTTCCAGTCAGTCGATCAAGGAAGTGAACACGCTTATTAATTTGAAGAAATTGTTACTTTAAGAAGTGCAATAAAAAAGTTTCACGACAACCCTTGAACCTGAAGTTGAAGTTTATTGGTTTTCAAAGAAAAATTTAGGAAACTAACATTTAATTTATCCAAACCCGGCATCACGGCCTCGTTGGTCTAGTGGTCGCTATCGCTACTGCTGAGGTCCTGGGTTCGATTCCCAGGTCGGACAACGTATTATTGGGTTTTCTATCTGGAATTCCTCAGTAGCAGCCCGGAGTCTGGATTTGTGCCCGGTTGACGGCAATATGCTCGCCACCTATTACATGGGACCTAAAACATGACTGCCGAAATGTGGGTGTACTATAGGTACACCTCTGCCCAACATTTCGGGGAAACAAGGCGTGATGTTGTTGTGTTATGTCAATGCTCACACACAGTGGGAATACTTACATCAGCTAGTCATAGACTCCTAGGAGTGCTGTATTTGCGTAACGTATACAGTGCACACTGGGGATTATTTGATAGCGAACACTTAATTAGTACCGTATGATGTTGAGTAAGACTAGATGTATCCGTATGTGTGTTCCTGCCTCTGGTTCTCATTAGACGAGCGATTATTGTGAACTAAGCAGGATTCAATCAAATTATACAAGAAGGTATTGTGTTGTGTTCCTTTGTGATTGTGGCGATAATTATCGCGTGAGCTGACGTGTAATTAGAGTATTCATTAAAATTTTGAATAGATGTGTACGGTGTCTTATTTTACTTGATTTCCAATATGCAATTAAATTTTTGCAAATAAAGTTATTTCTCTTTATGTGAAACCATTTTTGTAGTAGCTTATCTACTTTTTAGACACATGCCTGTAGTTTCACAACATTTCAATAGTTTTGAAACATGCTGCGCAGTGAAATGCGTCGTCTGGTTTTAATAAATACTGCCCCAATATTGAATCTTTAGTCTATATTTCCAAACGTTTTCTATTTTCTATTCCAAACATTCCACCCGTAGAATAATTAATGGAATAAAAAATGTGGATTGTTACATAAAAAAAGAAAATAAACCGCGATTCGTTAAGCAATTTAAAACAATATGAAGGAGAGATCAAAGCGAATAAATTTAGGGCCGGCCGGCGAGAGGCGTGAACATGTGTCCGCCACATGGGAATGTGACGCTAACGAACAACACGACTCAAATCTAAAAAAAGTAATCCGCATTGTCCCCTCTTTCTATATTCAATACCAATTAATTAAATACTTAATTAAATTCTCTTTTGACACTGACCGCTGTTTTGAATACCCAGCATAATTTAATCAAAGTGTCTGATGAAAGATTACGGCCTTACATCATTCGATCTTCGGTCGAAATATTTACTGTAATCTATTTTCTTTATTCTATTTTTTCTCAATTTGGTCTGACTTTGTTGGTATTAAAGTTAATAACTGCTATATAAATACTACTTGATTATCTCCTGAAACAGGGCTTCCTCTCTCCTAAACTTTTGTTGTGCCCTACAGGGTCCATAATGATCTAAATTATATAGTTACCACCTAAGTACACATTATGGTAAAGGAATAAAGATATTCAGTATTGAGTATTTACTGTTGGTGGCTTCTCTTCCGCGGTGCGACAGATTTATTTACTTTATTAAAGGAGTCGTTAGGGCCCAACCCGCCATCTGAGTGAAGACGAATAAATTACTAAGGTTAACAAAGTTAAATTAGGTACACATCCTTCAGGTTTGGGTTAACCACTGTTTTAAGGGTGGTGGAGTGACATATTTATGCCGCCGCAACAGACTTAAACAAGAACAAAACAAATGTTTTATTTTCACGTAAACGCTCGCATAACTTCACATGTAGATAAATGTGAAAAATATTCAAATATCTTTTACAGTAGGACAGTTCTCATGCTGCTTTGAAAAATGAAGAAGGTAAAGTGTGTCTTTCATTTATTTCCCCGCGTTAGTTATTAAGGCGAGTAGCTAAGTAAGAAAAATAGGTTAGTAGGCGCTAGCAAGATAAGAGAAGATCTGTTTTACAATGTTTAGACACCTTAAGCGTCTGAAAACGTTGCGGACTTCTTTACCTAGACTAGAGTAAGTAAGGCGTACCAAGTGATACGTGTATAATATGAGACTCCATTTAATAAATTGCAGAATGAAGTACATACTCAGTCGTTCGAATGAATCACACAAATATTCAGAGTACCTACTTACATGCCTACGTATGTAGTTATTATATCTACTAAATTAGCTCCTAAGGTGTTTTGGTCGTAATAGGTCGTGAGTTCGAACCCAGCAGGCACTTTACTTTGTGTAATTAATTTCATCCCCACTGCTCTCAAAACGGTTAAGGAAAACATCCTGAGGAAACCGGCATGTCCAAGAACTAAGCATTCGAAGACATAGGACGTTCGACAACCCGCATTGGGCCCACGTGATGGTTTATGGCCCACTCCCTCTCACAGAGAGTAGGCCTGTGTCTCATCTGTGGAAACGTGATAGGCTGATTATGCTACTGTGAATTGCAACTTCTTTTTTCTCAAAATCGCTTAATTATAACAAACTGTAAGTTACTCCATATTTCGACTTTACCTAGTCCTACAAGTACCTATCCATCAATTGGATATATATTAATACATATTAACGCAATAATATATTAACCAACCAACTATTAAAATATTACAACCTAACCTAACTAAAACAATTAATAAACTAAAATTTGGCGTCGAAAAATTCCTCCGCATTGCTGTCGACTGGTAATGTACTTAGGAGACTGGCAGCTGCGGCATTGCCGTCAATTAATTTTTAATCTAAATGTCCAAATTGTTTACCCACTGCCACATATATAGCTACGTCCGTCAAAGTAATTATATACACTTAATGTATTCTAACATAGGTAGGCTCGGCTATATTGCAGCAAATGCTATTTTTGCTGAAATATTCATATTTGATATTGTTTATCACTCATTGAGTATTGGAGAGCTAATGGAGAGTTAGTTAAGGTTGTCAAATACGATATAAATAGATTTCCTCACTATGACCATAAAAATTGACCACTTGTCTTTATATGAGGGTATTTTCATGGCAAGTGCGGGATCATGTCTAAGGAATGAGTATGGAAAACGCTATTCTCGACCTAATCCGTTTCAATCACAAAACATACCGCGAACACCATTCTCTCTGTCTAGCGTGGTTATGACATGTTTTTATTCTTCTCATTGCGGTAATTAAGAGTAGGACTTACACCCGGTGTCTGAAAGGGCAAGGGAAAGTAATAACAGCCGCATGGGGCGAGTGATCAGGTCAAGCTACGCTTGCCGCGGTTGGTCCCTGAGTGGGTGAACATCTTTACATACCAAGAACCCTCCGTGCCTCGTAAAGCTGTTGCAAAAGCTGTTGTATAGCACGTTAAGCTGTTGGTCCCAGCTGTCATTCGTGGACCTTTGACAGTCGTTACGGGTCGTCAGAAGCCCGAAAGTCTGACAACCAGTCTTACCAAGGGGGATCGTATTACCCAGTTACTAGGTTGTAGATCGTATTACCCAGTTACGAGTTTAGATAGGCAGTCGCTGCATGTTAAATACTGGTATTCAGCTGCATCAGGTTAGCCTGGAAGCCGTTTTATTTCTGGGGTGGAAAATCTTCATAGATGTCCTCCACTCTGAGGCGGGCGGAGGGGTCTGTCAGACTCTAACTGACTTAAAACTACCCCGGTGTTCCATCTCACACGTACGTCGGGATCGCGGGAAGGGAGGGAATGCGGCGGACGTAGAGAGGCGCCCGATGATTTCGCAATGCCTCCCGAATACATCTCCAGTTCAGGGTGTTGAAGGCGTTGGAGATGTCCAAGGACACCGCCACCACCACCCCACCCTGGGACACCGTTTCCTCCGCCAGGACTCTCACACGCGTTATAGCTTGAATGGTGGAGCGCCCATGCCGAAAGCCAAATTGGCTCTCGTCCAGATCCGGCCAGACAGAGAGGGTCTGTCTCTGTCACAAGTGGCCGACGAGGCGGGCTGCGATTTTTCGAACAGCTTACCCACCTCGTCTAGCAGCACTATGGGCCGGTACGCTGTCGGCGACTCCGCAGGGTGCTCCACCTTTTTGAGATGGAGCAGGCGACCTGTTTTCCACAAAGTGGGAAACTGGCCCCGCTCAAGGCACGCTGTGAAGAGTCCTCTTAGCTGGGGCTCCAGCTCCTTCAAAGCGAGCTAGCGCTAGGCCCTGAAGCCAAGGCATATTATTCCATTAACGACTACTTAAACGATAAGAACAGTTTGTCGCTGTGATTAACTCAAGACAATGTTCTTGTTCTTTCTCCAGAATCAGCTTACCTACTGACAGGGTATATGAGTTCATTTATTAGTTTTTTATTTTTTTTGACGGTATAAGTCAATTATTTTGTTTTATTAATTTATTATTGACATGGTCTACTCATTACAATGTTTTTAAGCTGTATTGCAATATGTGGTTAGCTAGCGACCTCGACAATTGATAATATTATTCTTGCCTGAGCAACCGGCAGCAAGTTCGTCATGCTCCCTTAGATGTCACTGCTTGCGGTAGCGGCGGGGGTCGGGTTTCCTCCTTCCCTCAAATATGGCGAGGGGTAATGGCTGATCTTTGCGTTATGCTCGTGAACGGGCGCTGGTTGTGGTGACTGGTCGTCTTGCTGTCTATGGTTTTATTATTGTTACAGTAATTGTTCTGTTGATCGGGGGGCACGGTAGTGCCCCCGCCAAGTCGAGCGCGAAGCAAACACTGCCGTACCATCCTTTACTGGAACCATTTCGCCGCATTTCCAGGCCCCTATTTGAGAACCTCTGGATAAGACCAGAACGCAGAAATTTTCGTCATCTAGTAAGCTATAAGCACTTACTTGAAATCCAAAATTTCAAGTATGTAGGTCATTTAGGTCCGAAGGTAAGCGAAAGCAAAGTTTCGCATTTATGACACTCACTCACTCACTCACGATCATCAGAATAAAACTATTACTTCCCATAAACTCAGACAGCTGAAATTTGGTACAGAGTTAGGGTTTAATGGCCACATAAAGGGAAAACTATAAAAACTAGGATAATCGAAGATCTGGAGTACCTGGTGACCCTGATTAGAAAACACAAGAGCCCAACCAAACTATTAGAGATCGACATACCGCCTTTACAAAAAATATTTAACTTGGTGAGCCGCTTCATTTGATGTCAAATATCGAAGGTCTGAAGTATCTGATGAAGAACCCTCAGCTGGTCTCAGCTGTATTAGAGATATGATAATGCCCCCTTCTACTATTGGTACATAAAAAAATCGACTGTCATTGCAAAAACCCAGCGTAGTGGGACACATCTTCTAATTTAATCTAGCCTATAGCGTCCAACTGCTGGGCGAATGCCTGTCCTTCTGCTTTGCCCACGTTTCTACAAAAAGAAGTGAAATCCCACCAAAACCATTCTGTAAAAAACTAGCCAGTTCTCGATGGAGCTGCTTGTTTATCTCTAAAAAGTAATGAAATCTAGACAAAGTCGTGCCAAGTCTGAGGTTTCTTACTGCGATTTCTTTATTATTCTAGTTAATGTTGTGTGACTTGGCCGTTGACGTATGGCAATTAATTTAATTTAATCTTTTGGTTATTACTTATAATTGTATAAAATCCAGTTCTTCTAACCGAACAGACAGCTGTGCTGCTGGGGAGTTTGTTGCGCCACTTCTTCTTCCCAGGCACTAGGAAGTGGTGAAGGGCGGGCGTTTTGGGGGACTGTCTTATGTAATTTTGAAGTTCGAAAAGTGCTGATTCTCAGCCTAATATGAATAAATGACTTTTAATTTTGACAGGACGCCGGTCAAACTCCTGGGCCACCCTCCTTTCAGCCCTGACCTAGCACCTTGTGCTCAAAGCAACAATTTTCGTCGCCGGAAAATGCGCTGTCAGCTTTCGAGCAGGCTGTAAACGAGGGATCTATGGCGGACTGGAAAAAGTGTTTTGAAAACTGGCTCTGGCGCATGTAACTTTGTATAGAGGCTGGTGGAGAGTATTTTGTAAAAAATTAAGGAAAAAAATAACGTATACAACATTTTATTTTTATTTTCGCAAAACTTTCTGTTTGTCCCAGGTATCTATGATAAGGAGATATACCTGCTTTGTCATTAAATATTGAAACAAATTTTGAATTTCGCACCTCGTGAATCACAACCACACCCTCAGTCACACTATTGGAAATGGAATTTTCGTAAAGCACATTATAATAAGTAATATTATTTAATAGACTGGAAAAATTTATACAGTATTTAAGATCCTGTTTTTAGTGTAAACTTTAATTATCATAAAATATATGAATCATTTGAAGCTAGCAGTCTCCGTATTCTAAAAATATTAGTATCAGAAGAAAATAAATAAAAATAAAATTTGCACAAAAATCTCGAAGTGATTATGAGGCATTCTCAGTGTCGGGCAAGGATGGAGGCAGAAACAGGGATTACTCACCTCCGATACAGAGATCGAGTACAGAACCATCTCGCTACAGATCCTTAATGATTCTGGAATTCCAAGGTCGAAAAAAGACACTCCTAGTTAGTACAAATTGATCAAACAGTTAAGCGTTCTATCTGGTAATGAATCCGCCAATCGATCTTAACTGGATTTTTCCTATTTAATATTTTGACAGACTTAATTAATTGCATTAGAAGATTAGATTAAAAAGTCAACTTTTTCGAAATAATAGTAAGAAATTGGTTTATTTATATTTTTGATACAAGTTCAAAGCTCCCTAAGTCTAATAATAGCTTAGCCTATCTGGTGTGCCTTTGTTTGCCAAACTATCATCGCGTGTTATTGGGCTCAGTGGTTAGTTATGATTACTAGCAGAGCTTACAGCTTTAGGTTAATTGGTACCGGCATTTTGAGGAAAGGTTTACGTTTATAAGAAAGGTATTCATAATTACCCTTGTAAAACTTTAGTATGAGTGTAACTTATAGGTATATGTTGAAATAACCAAGCCTTGAGGTTGCCTAATTTTATTAAGAATAAATGTTTATTATGAAGAGAACCCGCAAAATCGTATAGAAAATTAGTAAACAAGGCCTTTGTTCAGCACTGAAATGTTAAAGGATAAAAATAACAGTAACGCGAATCATATTTAAGAGTGTATTCAAATAATTTGGTAACGGTAATTTTGCGTTTAAGTGGATCTCTGTCACTAGCTTTATTGAAATTTGTAATTCAGCGAAAACTGTGCCGGAAAATATAGGTATCCACATAATTTACTGGTAACAAGTCAATGCATACATTCATACTTAAGTAACTCAAATCAAAATCAAATCAAATCAAAATCAAAATCAAATCATTTATTTTTTACCAAAAGACTTAGCCTAGGTAGCATCACTACTTTTTCAATAAAGGATGGGTACTTATGGCTATTACAGATGAGTAAGTCCCCTGCCCTTCAAACTAGGAAATCCTGTATCTTGAAGGACAGTGTACTTTATTGGGATTGACACGTTTTACAAAATTTCTATAATTGCGTAATAATTCTGATGTTAACCTACATATTTATTAAATAAGCCAAAATGTTAATTGTGAGGAGTGTTTGCGCGTGTGTGTTACTGTGGAGTTAAGCCGGTCCGTTGGGGTTTGTGTGTGTGTGAGTGGGGGTGAGTTAGACTTAGGAAAACATCTGTCAAGGAAATGAAAAGTTAGAACAGTCGTTAATACGTAGAACCTATGAGTTCCTCTGCATCGCAATAACTTAAATTTAAGAGGAAATTTATCAATTTTCTTTTTAATTCGAAAGGGTTTAGACTCTTTATTGTTAATATGTTTTGAAGCTTGTTGTATATTCTTGGACTTAGGATGAAATATTGGCGAGTAGCAAATTTGGTCCTGTAACGCTCGACGTGACAGACTCGAGCACACCTACGTCGAGTATGGAGTACTTGTCTTGGTATGACGGAGGCATGTTTGCGAAGAGTGGAACTGTATAAATTTTATTAAACATTATATTACCTTAAGCAAATAATTTATTCTTAAAGTGTTGGGAATATTTAACGCCAGTATAGCCACATAAAACATTACGGAATAGTACACAAATATTTATTACGCCATGTAAAGGGTTATTGGTCCCTTTGAAATCGTTAATGTCAATATAGATTTGGCGACAAGCCAGACCGTTCCTATAAAAAGTTCATTAATCAAAGCCATAACGGAAGCGGTGGAGGCTTCCTACTATAATTGATTTTATATAAAACGTGCGTTACGACCCTTGGCACTGGATACCGTCGGATAGCTCACCGTCCGGTAAGGAACAGGCCCGGGTCGACGGGGCGTCGTGTTCCACGCGTGCCTCAAAGAGATGGCAGCACTAATTGACGGGGTCAATTAGGGCTGATGCCTGTTAGGGTCGAAGGTTGTTCGAAAGAGATACCGTGGCCCTGGGCACAGACCACCGTCAGAAAAATAAAAGTATTTCAAAATGTTACTATGGCATTAAACGTACAGATTACGGGATTTCAATTAGTCAAAGGTTTTGTACAAAATGGGTAACTCCGTGTCTTATACAAGCCCTTAACTCTTCTTCTAACTTCTGTGTTGGTAACTCTTCAAGTGGTATTAGTTCTAATGGATTCCGCTGCATGTCCAATTCTGCTGAAGGGACATGCGCATTATGTTTAAACAAACTCGAACTAAGCGACAAGTGACCTGTGACCAGCGAGCTGACCGTGAGTCTTGTTAAAAACTCAACAGCCGCACCACGACTTGTGACCTGAGTCATGACTACCTGGGTTCCTAACATCACTAACGTTTTATGGATTGCTGGGAGGTTAGAAAGTAGTGGGATGGTATAAACCAGTTAATTAAATAATGCGCTTCTCACAAAATTTTATAAATATTTTGACAGCATTACCGATTGTTTCATTGGCACCTCTAACATATATTTTTAATTCTTCGTTAGATAGCTGATTAAATGAAGATGAATTTTCCGTAATTTGTACGTATTGGTAGTTGTCTCAAAATTTGTCTATGGCATTAAGCCGTAGTAAGATTTTGAGATAGCTGGTGTCAAGTTCATGTACGTGGATGATTTTTCAAAATTTATAAACTTCTTCCTTAAAATATTAAAAGTTTGATGTTCTAATTAGAAAAGCTTATAAAAAAGGTTTGTTTACGAATACGTCAAATTACGAGTCACCCTTAATATGTCCTGGTTTTAAGAATTATACCGTCGTTACCAGAAGGCATCATGCATGCTTTTTGTAATGTGAATTTAGACTTATCCATAAAATTATTTGTTTCTGTTCAATAGAGTTTAGTAAATTGTACGCTATTTTACATTAGTTTTCACACAACCACACAATACAGCCGATGAATCATGGCCGGTCTAAACATCAGCTCTCTAATTTTTCACGCATGTTCTCTGACTCACACATACTCGCCTCATGTCACAATTTGGTTCCAAAAAATGTTATTGCGCAGCCTCATACGCAAAGTTTGTACCAGCCACGATTCATAGGCGTATTCTTCAAAGGCATTCACATAATGTTCAGTAAGATCAATCGCTGCAAAGCTTTTTCACTTTAAATACGACTGATGAAATAATACAATCTGAGGTCTAAACGTTTACAGTCAGTCGATCAAGGAACTGAACACGCTTATTAATTTGAAGAAATTGCTACTTTAAGAAGTGCAATAAAAAAGTTTCACGACAACCCTTGAACCTGAAGTTGAAGTTTATTGGTATTCAAAGAAAAATTTAGGAAACTAACATTTAATTTATCCAAACACGGCATCACGGCCTCGTTGGTCTATTGGTCGCTATCGCTACTGCTGAGCATCAGGTCCTGGGTTCGATTCCCAGGTCGGACAACGTATTATTGGGTTTTTCTATCTGGAATTCCTCAGTAGCAGCCCGGAGTCTGGATTTGTGCCCGGTTGACGGCAATAGGCTCGCCCCTATTACATGGGACCTAAAACATGACTGCCGAAATGTGGGTGTACTATAGGTACACCTCTACGCAACACTTCGGGGAAACAAGGCGTGAAGTTGTTGTGTTATGTGAATGCTCACACACAGTGCGAATACTTACATCAGCTAGTCATAGACTCCTAGGAGTGCTGTATTTGCGTAACGTATACAGTGCACACTGGGGATTATTTGATAACGAACACTTAATTAGTACCGTATGATGTTGAGTAATACTAGATGTATCCGTATGTGTGTCTGCCTCTGGTTCTCATTAGACGTGCGATTGTTGTGAACTACACAGGATTCAATCAAATTATACAAGTAGGTATTGTGTTGTGTTCCTTTGTGATTGTGGCGATAATTATAGCGTGAGCTGACGTGTAATTAGAGTATTCATAAAAAATTTGAATAGATGTGTACGGTGTCTTATTTTACTTGATTTCTAATTTGCAATTAAATTTTTGCAAATAAAGTTATTTCTCTTTATGTGAAACCGTTTTTGTAATAGCTTATCTACTTTTTAGACACATGCCTGTAGTTTCACAACATTTCAATAGTTTTGAAACATGCTGCGCAGTGAAATGCGTCGTCTGGTTTTAATAAATACTGCCCCAATATTGAATCTTTAGTCTATATTTCCAAACGTTTTCTATTTTCTATTCCAAACATTTCACCCGTAGAATAATTAATGGAATAAAAAATATGGATTGTCACAAAAAAAAAAGAAAATAAACTGCGATTCGTTAAGCAATTTAAAACAATATGAAGGAGAGATCAAAGCGAATAAATTCAGGGCCGGCCGTCGAGAGGCGTGAACAAGTGTCCGCCACATGGGAATGTGACGCTAACGAACAACACGACTCAAATCTAAAAAAAGTAATCCGCATTGTCCCCTCTTTCTATATTCAATACCAATTAATTAAATACTTAATTAAATTCTCTTTTGACACTGACCGCTGTTTTGAATACCCAGCATAATTTAATCAAAGTGTCCGATGAAAGATTACGGCCTTACATCATTCGATCTTCGGTCGAAATATTTACTCTAATCCGTTTTCTTTATTCTATTTTGTTTCTCTATTTGGTCTGACTTTGTTTGTTTTAGAGTTAAAATTTGCTATATAAATACTACTTGATTATCTCCTGAAACAGGGCTTCCTCTCTCCTAAACTTTTGCTGTACCCTACAGGGTCCATAATGATCTAAATTATATACATAGTTACCACCTAAGTACACAATATGGTAAAGGAAAGATATTGAGTATTTACTGTTGGTGGCTTCTCTTCCGGTGTGCGACAGATTTATTTACTTTATTAAAGGAGTCGTTAGGGCCCAAACCGCCATCTGAGTGAAGACGAATAAATTACGAAGGTTAACAAAGTTAAATTAGGTACACATCCTTCAGGTTTGGGTTAACCACTGTTTTAAGGGTGGTGGAGTGACATATTTATGCCGCCGCAACAGACTTAAACAAGAACAACACAAATGTATTATTTTCACGTAAACGTTCGCATCACTTCAAATGTAGATAAATGTGAAAAATATTCATATATCTTTTACAGTAGGACAATTTTCATGATGCTTTGAAAATTGAAGAAGGTTCAGTGTGTCTTTCATTTATTTCCCCACGTTAGTTATTAAGGCGAGCAGCTAAGTAAGAAAAATAGGTTAGTAGGCGCTAGCAAGTTATGAGAAGTTCTGTTTTACAATGTTTAGACGCCTTAAGCGTCTGAAAACGGTGAGGACTTCTTTGCCTAGACTAGAGTAAGTAAGGCGTACTAAGTGATACGTGTATAATATGAGACTCCATTTAATAAATTGCAGAATGAAGTACATACTCAGTCGTTCTAATGAATCACACAAATATTCAGAGTGCCTACTTACATGCCTACGTATCTAGTTATTATATCTACTAAATTAGCTCCTAAGGTGTTTTGGTCGTAATAGGTCGTGAGTTCGAACCCAGCAGGCACTTTACTTTGTGTAATTAATTTCATCTCCACTGCTCTCAAAACGGTTAAGGAAAACATCCTGAGGAAACCGGCATGTCCAAGAACCAAGCATTCGAAGACATAGGACGTTCGACAACCCGCATTGGGCCCACGTGATGGTTTATGGCCCACTCCCTCTCACAGAGAGTAGGCCTGTGTCCTTGCTGTGGAAACGTTATAGGCTGATTATGCTACTGTGAATTGCAACTTCTTTTTTCTCAAAATTGCTTAATTATAACAAACTGTAAGTTACTCCATATTTCGACTTTACCTAGTCCTACAAGTACCTATCCATCAATTGGATATATATTAATAATTATTAACTCAATAATAAGATATATTAACCAACCAACTATTAAAATATTACAACCTAACCTCACTAAAACAATTAATAAACTAAAATATGGCGTCGAAAAATTCCTCCGCATTGCTGTCGACTGGTAATGTACTTAGGAGACTGGCGGCCGCGGCATTGCCATCAATTAATTTTTAATCTAAATGTCCAAATTGTTTACCAACTGCCACATACATAGCTACCTCCGTCAAAGTAATTAAATACACTTAATGTATTCTGACATAGGTAGGCTCGGCCATATTGCAGCAAATGCTATTTTTGTCGAAATATACATATTTGAAATAATTTGTCACTCAATGAGTATTGCAGAGCTAATGGAGAGTTAGTTAAGGTTGTCAAATACGATATAAATAGATTTCCTCACTATGACCATATAAATTGCCCACTGGTCTTTATTTGAGGGTATTGTCATGGCAAGTGAGGAATGAGTATGGAAAACGCTATTCTCGACCTAATCCGTTTCAATCACAAAACATACCGCGAAAACCATTCTCTCTGTCTAGCGTGGTTATGACATGTTTTTTTCTTCTTATTGCGGTAATTAAGAGTAGGACTTACACCCGGTGTCTGAAAGGGTAAGGGAAAGTAAAAACAGCCGCATGGGGCGACTGATCAGGCCAAGCTACGCTTGCCGCGGTTGGTCCCTGGGTGGGTGAACATCTTTACACACCAAGAACCCTACGTGCCTCGTAAAGCACGTTAAGCTGGTGGTCCCAGCTGTCATTCGTGGACCTTTGTCAGTCGTTACGGGTCGTCAGAAGCCCGAAAGTCTGACAACCAGTCTAACCAAGGGGGATCGTATTACCCAGTTACTAGGTTGTAGAGTTTAGATAGGCAGTCGCTGCATGTTAAATACTGGTATTCAGCTGCATCAGGTTAGCCTGGAAGCCCTTTTATTTCCGGGGTGCAAATCTTCATAGATGTCCTCCGCTCTGAGGCGGGCGGAGGGGTTTGTCAGACTCTTACTGACTTAAAACTACCCCGGTGTTCCATCTCACACGTACGTCGGGATCGCGGGAACATACGATTCTTCCGCAACCCCGACTGGTGCCGGCCCGCCTCGGCGGCCCTCCTCTGATGGCCTCAATTTAATGTTTTGGTAATTACTTATAATTGTATAAAATCCAGTTCTTCTAACCGAACAGACAGCTGTGCTGCTGGGGAGTTTGTTCTGCCACTTCTTCTTCCCAGCTAAAGCACTAGGAAGTGGTGAAGGGCGGGCGTTTTGGGGGACTGTCTTATGTAATTTTGAAGTTCGAAAAGTGCTGATTCTCAGCCTAATTTGAATAAATTACTTTTAATTTTGACAGGACGCCAGTCAAACTCCTGGGACACCCTCCTTTCAGCCCTGACCTAGCACCTTGTGCTCAAAGGGATACAATTTTCGTCGCCGGAAAATGCGCTGTCAGCGTTCGAGCAGGCTGTAAACGAGGTATCTACGGCGGACTGGAAAAAGTGTTTTGAAAACTGGCTCTGGCGCATGTAACTTTGTATAGAGGCTAGTGGAGAGTACTTTGAAAAGATTTAATGAAAAAAAAAAAATATACAACATTTATTTTTAATTTCGCAAAACTTTCTGAGTGTCCCAGGTATTGTATCTATGATAACGAGATAACTGAGTTGTCATTAAATATTGAAACAAATTTATAATTTCGCACCTCGTGAATCACAACCACACCCTCAGTCACACCATTGGAAATGGAATTTTCGTAAAGCAGATTATAATAAGTAATATTATTTAATAGACTGGAAAAATTTACACAGTATTTAAGATCCTGTTTTGAGTGTAAACTTTTATTATGATAAAATATATGAAAAATTTGAAGCTAGCATTCCTCCGTAATCTAAAAATGTTAGTAACAGAAGTAAATAAATAAAAATAAAATTTGCACAAAAATCTCGAAGTGATTATGAGGCATTCTCAGTGTCGGGCAAGGATGAAGGCAGAAACAGGGATTACTCACCTCCGATACAGAGATCGAGTACAGAACCATCTCGCTACAGATCCCTAATGATTCTGGAATTCGAAGGTCGAGAAAAGACACTTCTAGTTAGTACAAATTGATCAAACAGGGAAGCGTTCTATCGGG
Organism: Dasypolia templi; assembly: GCA_963555695.1. NCBI lineage: Eukaryota > Metazoa > Arthropoda > Insecta > Lepidoptera > Noctuidae > Dasypolia > Dasypolia templi. The sequence goes on from OY743157.1 coordinate 10,988,533, forward strand.
TAATGAATCCGCTAATCGATCTTAACTGGATTTTTCGTATTAGAAATTTGACAGACTTAATTAATTGCATTAGAAGATTAGATTAAAAAGACAACTTTTTCGAAATAATAGTAAGAAATCGGTTTATTTATATTGTTGATACAAGTTCAAAGCTCCCTAAGTCTAATAATAGCTTAGCCTATCAGATGTGCCTTTGTGTGCCAAACTATCATCGCGTGTTATTGGGCTCAGTGGTTAGTTATGATTACTAGCAGAGCTTACAGCTTTACGTTAATTGGTACCGGCATTTTGAGGAAAGGTTTACGTTTATAGGAAAGGTATTCATAATTACCCTTGTAAAACTTTAGTATGAGAGTAACTTATAGGTATATGTTGAAATAACCAAGCCTTGAGGTTGCCTAATTTTATTAAGAATAAATGTTTATTATGAAGAGAACCCGCAAACTCGTATAGAAAATTAGTAAACAAGGCCTTTGTTCAGCACTGAAATGTTAAAGGATAAAAATAACAGTAACGCGAATCATATTTAAGAGTGTATTCAAATAATTTGGTAACGGTAATTTTGCGTTTAAGTGGATCTCTGTCACTAGCTTTATTGAAATTTGTAATTCAGCGAAAACTGTGCCCGGAAAATATAGGTATCCACATAATTTACAAGTCAATACATACATTCATACTTAACTAACTGTATAAATTTTATTAAACATTATATTACCTTTAGCAAATAATTTATTCTTAAAGTGTTGAGAATATTTAACGCCAGTATAGTCACATAAAACATTACGTAATCGTATACAAAAATGTATTACGCCATGTAAAGGGTTATTGGTCCCTTTGAAATCGTTAATGTCAATGTAGATTTGGCGACAAGCCAGACCGTTCCTATAAAAAGTTCATTAATCAAAGCCATAACGGAAGCGGTGGAGGCTTCCTAGTATAATTGGTTTTATATAAAACGTGCGTTACGACCCTTGGCACTGGATACTGATTGAAAAATTTAGAAACGACTTCTGTTCATTGGTATTCATCATGTTTATGGATTATTAATTTAATTGTAGTTGGGGATTGGTGAAATGGTTTTACATTATGGTTATGTCTTCATCACTATGCCATTGGGTACCTAATACGTCAATTGTCATCTACGTACATGAACTATGACACCAGGTATCTCAAAATCGATGGGGGATGCTGTGGCCCGGGGTAGGGTCGTCTTGGTGGTGTCTCTAGACATCGCTAATGCTGACGACGCGAGAGATTGCCGCCGCCGATCGCCTCCGCGAGGACACAGCGGTGCTCCACCACCGTAGGCGCGGGCTTGCGGACGGCGAGCATAGGTAGCTCACCGTCCAGTAAGGACCAGGCCCGGGTCGACGGGGCGTCGTGTTCCACGCGTGCCTCAAAGAGATGGCAGCACTAATTGACGGGGTCCGTTAGGGCTGATGCCTGTCAGGGTCGCGGGTAGTTCGAAAGATATACCGTGGCCCTGGGCACAGACCACCATCAGAAAAATAAAAGTATTTCAAAATGTTACTATGGCATTAAACGTACAGTTTACGGGATTTCAATTAGTCAAAGGTTTTGTACAAAATGGGTAACTCTGTGTCATATACAAGCCCTTAACTCTTCTTCTAACTTCTGTGTTGGTAACTCTTGAAGTGGAATTAGTTCTAATGTATTCGTCTGCATGTCTGATTCTGATGAAGGGACATGCGCATTACGTTTAAACAAACTCGAACTAAGCGACAAGTGACCTGTGACCAGCGAGCTGACCGTGAGTCTTGTTAAAAACTCAAAAGCCGCACCACGACTTCTGACCTGAGTCATGACTACCTGGGTTCCTAAAATCACTGACGTTTTATGGGTTGCTGGGAGGTTAGAAAGTAGTGGGATGGCATAAACCACTTAAATAATGCGCTTCTCACTAAATTTTATAAATATTTTGACAGCATTACCGATTGTTTCATTGGCACCTTTAACATATATTTTTAATTCTTCTACTTCGTTAGATAGCTGATGAAATGAAGATGAATTTTCCGTAATTTGTACGTATTTGTAGTTGTCTCAAAATTTGTCTATGGCATTAAGCCGTAGTAAGATTTTGAGATAACTGGTGTCAAGTTCATGTACGTGGATGATTTTTCAAAATGAATAATAAACTTCTTCCTTAAAATATTAAAAGTTTGATGTTCTAATTAGAAAAGCTTACAAAAAAAAGGTTTGTTAACGAATACGTCAAATTACTAGACACGCTTAATATGTCCTGGTTTAAAGAATTATACTGACATTACCAGAAGGCATCATGCATGCTTTTTGTAATGTGAATTTAGACTTATCCATAAAATTATTTGTTTCTGTTCAATAGAGTTTAGTAAATTGTACACTATTTTACATTAGATTTCACACAACCACACAATACAGCCTATGAATCATGGCCGGTCTGAACATCAGCTCTCTAATTTTTCACGTATGTTCTCTGACTCACACTCGCCTCATGCTTATTAATTTGAAGAAATTGTTACTTTAAGAAGTGCAATAAAAAAGTTTCACGACAACCCTTGAACCTGAAGTTGAAGTTTATTGGTATTCAAAGAAAAATTTAGGAAACTAACATTTAATTTATCCAAACACGGCATCACGGCCTCGTTGGTCTAGTGGTCGCTATCGCTACTGCTGAGCATCAGGTCCTGGGTTCGATTCCCAGGTCGGACAACGTATTATTGGGTTTTCTATCTGGAATTCCTCAGTAGCAGCCCGGAGTCTGGATTTGTGCCCGGTTGTCGGCAATATGCTCGCCACCTATTACATGGGACCTAAAACATGACTGCCGAAATGTGGGTGTACTATAGGTACACCTCTGCCCAACATTTCGGGGAAACAAGGCGTGTTATGTCAATGCTCACACACAGTGGGAATACTTACTTCAGCTAGTCATAGACTCCTAGGAGTGCTGTATTTGCGTAACGTATACAGTGCACACTGGGGATTATTTGATAGCGAACACTTAATTAGTACCGTATGATGTTGAGTAAGACTAGATGTATCCGTATGTGTGTTCCTGCCTCTGGTTCTCATTAGACGAGCGATTGTTGTGAACTACACAGGATTCAATCAAATTATACAAGTAGGTATTGTGTTGTGTTCCTTTGTGATTGTGGCGATAATTATCGCGTGAGCTGACGTGTAATTAGAGTATTCATTAAAATTTTGAATAGATGTGTACGGTGTCTTATTTTACTTGATTTCCAATATGCAATTAAATTTTTGCAAATAAAGTTATTTCTCTTTATGTGAAACCATTTTTGTAATAGCTTATCTACTTTTTAGACACTTGCCTGTAGTTTCACAACATTTCAATAGTTTTGAAACATGCTGCGCAGTGAAATGCGTCGTCTGGTTTTAATAAATACTGCCCCAATATTGAATCTTTAGTCTATATTTCCAAACGTTTTCTATTTTCTATTCCAAACATTCCACCCGTAGAATTATTAATGGAATAAAAAATATGGATTGTCACATAAAAAAAGAAAATAAACCGCGATTCGTTAAGCAATTTAAAACAATATGAAGGAGAGATCAAAGCGAATAAATTCAGGGCCGGCCGTCGAGAGGCGTGAACATGTGTCCGCCACATGGGAATGTGACGCTAACGAACAACACGACTCAAATCTAAAAAAAGTAATCCGCATTGTCCCCTCTTTCTATATTCAATACCAATTAATTAAATACTTAATTAAATTCTCTTTTGACACTGACCGCTGTTTTGAATACCCAGCATAATTTAATCAAAGTGTCTGATGAAAGATTACGGCCTTACATCATTCGATCTTCGGTCGAAATATTTAATCTAATCTATTTTCTTTATTAAATTTTTTCTCAATTTGGTCTGAGTTTGTTTGTATTAAAGTTAATAACTGCTATATAAATACTACTTGATTATCTCCTGAAACAGGGCTTCCTCTCTCCTAAACTTTTGTTGTGCCCTACAGGGTCCATAATGATCTAAATTATATAGTTACCACCTAAGTACACAAAATGGTAAAGGAATAAAGATATTGAGTATTGAGTGTTTACTGTTGGTGGCTTCTCTTCCGGTGTGCGACAGATTTATTTACTTTATTAAAGGAGTCGTTAGGGCCCAAACCGCCATCTGAGTGAAGACGAATAAATTACGAAGGTTAACAAAGTTAAATTAGGTACACATCCTTCAGGTTTGGGTTAACCACTGTTTTAAGGGTGGTGGAGTGACATATTTATGCCGCCGCAACAGACTTAAACAAGAACAACACAAATGTATTATTTTCACGTAAACGCTCGCATAACTTCACATGTAGATAAATGTGAAAAATATTCATATATCTTTTACAGTAGGACAGTTTTCATGCTGCTTTGAAGAATGAAGAAGGTAAAGTGTGTCTTTCATTTATTTCCCCGCGTTAGTTATTAAGGCGAGTAACTAAGTAAGAAAAATAGGTTAGTAGGCGCTAGCAAGTTATGAGAAGATCTGTTTTACAATGTTTAGACGCCTTAAGCGTCTGAAAACGGTGCGGACTTCTTTGCCTAGACTAGAGTAAGTAAGGCGTACCAAGTGATACGTGTATAATATGAGACTCCATTTAATAAATTGCAGAATGAAGTACATACTCAGTCGTTCGAATGAATCACACAAATATTCAGAGTACCTACTTACATGCCTACGTATGTAGTTATTATATCTACTAAATTAGCTCCTAAGGTGTTTTGGTCGTAATAGGTCGTGAGTTCGAACCCAGCAGGCACTTTACTTTGTGTAATTAATTTCATCCCCACTGCTCTCAAAACGGTTAAGGAAAACATCCTGAGGAAACCGGCATGTCCAAGAACTAAGCATTCGAAGACATAGGACGTTCGACAACCCGCATTGGGCCCACGTGATGGTTTATGGCCCACTCCCTCTCACAGAGAGTAGGCCTGTGTCTCAGCTGTGGAAACGTTATAGGCTGATTATGCTACTGTGAATTGCAACTTCTTTTTACTCAAAATCGCTTAATTATAACTTACTGTAAGTTACTCCATATTTCGACTTTACCTAGTCCTACAAGTACCTATCCATCAATTGGATATACATTAATAATTATTAATCAATTAATTTTTAATCTAAATGTCCAAATTGTTTACCAACTGCCACATACATAGCTACGTCCGTCAAAGTAATTAAATACACTTAATGTATTCTAACATAGGTAGGCTCGGCTATATTGCAGCAAATGCTATTTTTGCTGAAATATTCATATTTGATATTGTTTATCACTCAATGAGTATTGGAGAGCTAATGGAGAGTTAGTTAAGGTTGTCAAATACGATATAAATAGATTTCCTCACTATGACCATAAAAATTGCCCACTTGTCTTTATATGTGGGTATTTTCATGGCAAGTGAGGAATGAGTATGGAAAACGCTATTCTCGACCTAATCCGTTTCAATCACAAAACATACCGCGAAAACCATTCTCTCTGTCTAGCGTGGTTATGACATGTTTTTTTTCTTCTCATTGCGGTAATTAAGAGTAGGACTTACACCCGGTGTCTGAAAGGGCAAGGGAAAGTAATAACAGCCGCATGGGGCGACTGATCAGGTCAAGCTACGCTTGCCGCGGTTGGTCCCTGAGTGGGTGAACATCTTTACATACCAAGAACCCTCCGTGCCTCGTAAAGCTGTTGCAAAAGCTGTTGTATAGCACGTTAAGCTGTTGGTCCCAGCTGTCATTCGTGGACCTTTGACAGTCGTTACGGGTCGTCAGAAGCCCGAAAGTCTGACAACCAGTCTTACCAAGGGGGATCGTATTACCCAGTTACTAGGTTGTAGAGTTTAGATAGGCAGTCGCTGCATGTTAAATACTGGTATTCAGCTGCATCAGGTTAGCCTGGAAGCCGTTTTATTTCTGGGGTGGAAAATCTTCATAGATTTCCTCCACTCTGAGGCGGGCGGAGGGGTCTGTCAGACTCTAACTGACTTAAAACTACCCCGGTGTTCCATCTCACACGTACGTCGGGATCGCGGGAAGGGAGGGAATGCGGCGGACGTAGAGAGGCACCCGATGATATCGCAATGCCTCCCGAATACATCTCCAGTTCAGGGTGTTGAAGGCGTTGGAGATGTCCAAGGACACCGCCACCACCACCCCACCCTGGGACACCGTTTCCTCCGCCAGGACTCTCACACGCGTTATAGCGTGAAAGGTGGAGCGCCCATGCCGAAAGCCAAATTGGCTCTCGTCCAGATCCGGCCAGACAGAGAGGGTCTGTCTCTGTCACAAGTGGCCGACGAGGCGGGCTGCGATTTTTCGAACAGCTTACCCACCTCGTCTAGCAGCACTATGGGCCGGTACGCGGTCGGCGACTCCGCAGGGTGCTCCACCTTTTTGAGCGGGAGCAGGCGACCTGTTTTCCACAAAGTGGGAAACTGGCCCCGCTCAAGGCACGCTGTGAAGAGAGAGAGAGAGAGTATTAATTTATTATTGACATGATCTACTCATTACAATGTTTTTAAGCTGTATTGCAATATGTGGTTAGCTAGCGACCTCGACAATTGATAATATTATTCTTGCCTGAGCAACCGGCAGCAAGTTCGTCATGCTCCCTTAGATGTCACTGCTTGCGGTAGCGGCGGGGGTCGGGTTTCCTCCTTCCCTCAAATATGGCGAGGGGGTAATGGCTGATCTTTGCGTTATGCTCGTGAACGGGCGCTGGTTGTGGTGACTAGTCGTCTTGCTGTCTATGGTTTTATTATTGTTACAGTAATTGTTCTGTTGATCGGGGGGCACGGCAGTGCCCCCGCCAAGTCGAGCGCGAAGCAAACACTGCCGTACCATCCTTTACTGGAACCATTTCGCCGCATTTCCAGGCCCCTATTTGAGAACCTCTGGATAAGACCAGAACGCAGAAATTTTCGTCATCTAGTAAGCTATAAGCACTTACTTGAAATCCAAAATTTCAAGTATGTAGGTAATTTAGGTCCGAAGGTAAGCGAAAGCAAAGTTTCGCATTTATGACACTCACTCACTCACTCACGATCATCAGAATAAAACTATTACTTCCCATAAACTTAGACAGCTGAAATTTGGTACAGAGTTAGGGTTTAATGGCCACATAAAGGGAAAACTATAAAAACTAGGATAATCGAAGATTTGGAGTACCTGGTGACCCTGATTAGAAAACACAAGAGCCCAACCAAACTATTAGAGATCGACATACCGTCTTTACAAAAAATATTTAACTTGGTGAGCCCCTTCATTTGATGTCAAATATCGAAGGTCTGAAGTATCTGATGAAGAACCCTCAGCTGGTCTCAGCTGTATAAGAGATATGATAATGCCCCCTTCTACTATTGGTACATAAAAAAATCGACTGTCATTGCAAAAACCCAGCGTAGTGGGACACATCTTCTAATTTAATCTAGCCTATAGCGTCCAACTGCTGGGCGAATGCCTGTCCTTCTGCTTTGCCCACGTTTCTACAAAAAGAAGTGAAATCCCACCAAAACCATTCTGTAAAAAACTAGCCAGGTCTCGATGGAGCTGCTTGTTTATCTCTAAAAAGTAATGAAATCTAGACAAAGTCGTGCCAAGTCTGAGGTTTCTTACTGCGATTTCTTTATTATTCTAGTTAATGTTGTGTGACTTGGCCGTTGACGTATGGCAATTAATTTAATTTAATCTTTTGGTTATTACTTATAATTGTATAAAATCCAGTTCTTCTAACCGAACAGACAGCTGTGCTGCTGGGGAGTTTGTTGCGCCACTTCTTCTTCCCAGGCACTAGGAAGTGGTGAAGGGCGGGCGTTTTGGGGGACTGTCTTATGTAATTTTGAAGTTCGAAAAGTGCTGATTCTCAGCCTAATTTGAATAAATGACTTTTAATTTTGACAGGACGCCGGTCAAACTCCTGGGCCACCCTCCTTTCAGCCCTGACCTAGCACCTTGTGCTCAAAGGGATACAATTTTCGTCGCCGGAAAATGCGCTGTCAGCGTTCGAGCAGGCTGTAAACGAGGTATCTATGGCGGACTGGAAAAAGTGTTTTGAAAACTGGCTCTGGCGCATGTAACTTTGTATAGAGGCTAGTGGAGAGTACTTTGTAAAGATTTAAGGGGAAAAAAAAACATATACAACATTTATTTTTATTTTCGCAAAACTTTCTGATTGTCCCAGGTATCTATGATAAGGAGATATACCTGCTTTGTCATTAAATATTGAAACAAATTTATAATTTCGCACCTCGTGAATCACAACCACACCCTCAGTCACACTATTGGAAATGGAATTTTCGTAAAGCAGATTATAATAAGTAATATTATTTAATAGACTGGAAAAATTTATACAGTATTTAAGATCCTGTTTTTAGTGTAAACTTTAATTATCATAAAATATATGAATCATTTGAAGCTAGCAGTCTCCGTAATCTAAAAATATTTTTCCTATTTAATATTTTGACAGACTTAATTAATTGCATTAGAAGATTAGATTAAAAAGTCAACTTTTTCGAAATAATAGTAAGAAATCGGTTTATTTATATTTTTGATACAAGTTCAAAGCTCCCTAAGTCTAATAATAGCTTAGCCTATCTGGTGTGCCTTTGTGTGCCAAACTATCATCGCGTGTTATTGGGCTCAGTGGTTAGTTATTATTACTAGCAGAGCTTACAGCTTTAGGTTAATTGGTACAGGCATTTTGAGGAAAGGTTTACGTTTATAGGAAAGGTATTCATAATTACCCTTGTAAAACTTTAGTATGAGTGTAACTTATAGGTATATGTTGAAATAACCAAGCCTTGAGGTTGCCTAATTTTATTAAGAATAAATGTTTATTATGAAGAGAACCCGCAAAATCGTATAGAAAATTAGTAAACAAGGCCTTTGTTCAGCACTGAAATGTTAAAGGATAAAAATAACAGTAACGCAAATCATATTTAAGAGTGTATTCAAATAATTTGGTAACGGTAATTTTGCGTTTAAGGGGATCTCTGTCACTAGCTTTATTAAAATTTGTAATTCAGCGAAAACTGTGCCGGGAAAATATAGGTATCCACATAATTTACTGGTTACAAGTCAATACATACATTGATACTTAACTAACTGTATACATTTTATTAAACATTATATTACCTTTAGCAAATAATTAATTCTTAAAGTGTTGGGAATATTTAACGCCAGTATAGCCACATAAAACATTACGTAATCGTATACAAAAAAATATTACGCCATGTAAAGGGTTATTGGTCAAAGTCAAAGTCAAAGCATTTATTTCAAATAGGCCCATAAAATGGCACTTTTGAACGTCAAAAATTACAATAAAAATATAACTGATTCTAGGCGCCACTTCCAAAAAGTAGTTTCGTATGGAGAAGAAGTGGCAAGAAACTCCACCGTTACTCTTTTAAAATATTTTACAATATTTGTATACATTAATTATATTTTTATATGTGAAAACGATGCACCAAGAATAAAAATACTATACCACAAGTGGTAAGAAGAACTAAAAATATAGCAAAGGCAGATAAATGAATGACGCGATAGGTACATTGTGCTCACATATTTACAAACACTGTAAAAATATATGACTTTCCTAAAATATTAACTAGGAATAGGTCAGTGTGTGAGTAAGTAAAAAAAATAAAAATAAAAAATTCAATTAGCAACCAGTGTGATTTTGTCTAGACGGGATTGTCCTATGGAGCTGGACCATCATGTTTCCAAGCATTCTTATCTTGTATATAGTCCTCTAATTTGTAATAAGCTTGTCTGCAAAGTGTACTTTTTATACGAATTTTAAATTTTCTTTCATTTAATTGCAATATATCACAAGGTATTTTGTTATAACATTTAACACAGTACCCCATAAATGATGTATGTACTTTAGCTAATCTGAAAAATGGTTGATCTATTTTATCTTTATTTCTGGTATTCAAATTATGTCTATCACTTATTTTATTAAAAAGATGTAGATTTTTTCTTACATACATAATATTTTCATAAATGAATTGGCAAGGTACTGTCATAATATTAATCCCTTTAAATAGTTCCCTGAGAGATTCGCGACGAGGAAGATTGTATATGGCTCTGACAGCTCTCTTTTGCAAAATAAAAATGGATTCAATGTCAGCAGCCCGACCCCACAGTAAAATGCCATAAGACATAATGCTGTGGAAGTAGCTAAAATAGACCAAACGCGCGGTTTCTACATCTGTTAACTGTCTTATCTTTCTAACAGCATAAGCGGCAGAGCTTAGCCGCCCCGCAAGAGATGTTATATGTGGTCCCCATTGTAATTTCTCGTCCAGCGTGATTCCTAGGAAAGCCGTCTGATTAATAAATTCCAGTTTTTCTCCATTCAATATGATGTCACATTCGCTACTTCTAACATTAGGTAATTTAAATCTAATGCATTTGGTTTTTTTTTCATTTAGTACCAAATTATTTACCGTAAACCAATCTTGGACTTGAAGAATCGAGTTATTCACGTCGTCCAGATTTTGTGACCGTCGGTCTATTTTAAAGATTAATGATGTGTCATCTGCAAATAACACCATCTTCGGTTGATTTTGAAGTTGATTTTGAAGATTGGTCCCTTTGAAATCGTTAACGTCAATATAGATTTGGCGACAAGCCAGACCGCTCCTATAAAAAGTTCATTAATTAATGCCATAACGGAAGCGGTGGAGGCTTCCTACTATAATTGATTTTATATAAAACGTACGTTACGACCCTTGGCACTGGATACTGATTGAAAAATTTAGAAACGACTTCTAGAAAGTAGTGGGATGGCATAAACCAGTTAATAAAATAATGCGCTTCTCACTAAATTGTATTAATACTTTGACAGCATTACCGATTGTTTCATTGGCACCTCTAACATATATTTTGATGAGTTTTCCGTAATTTGTACGTATTTGTAGTTGTCTCAAAATTTGACTATGGCATTAAGCCGTAGTAAGATTTTGAGATAACTGGTGTCAAGTTCATGTACGTGGATGATTTTTCAAAATGAATAATAAACTTCTTCCTTAAAATATGAAAAGTTTGATGTTCTAATTAGAAAAGCTTACAAAAAAAGGTTTGTTAACGAATACGTCAAATTACTAGTCACCCTTAATATGTCCTGGTTTTAAGAGTTATACCGACATTACCAGAAGGCATCATGCATGCTTTTTGTAATGTGAATTTAGACTTATCCATAAAATTATTTGTTTCTGTTCAATAGAGTTTAGTAAATTGTACGCTATTTTACATTAGATTTCACACAACCACACAATACAGCCTATGAATCATGGCCGGTCTGAACATCAGCTCTCTAATTTTTCAAGTATGTTCTCTGACTCACACTCGCCTCATGTCACAATTTGGTTCCAAAAAAATGTTATTGCGCAGCCTTTTACGCAAAGTTCGTACCAGCCACGATTCATCGGCGTATTGTTCAACGGCATTCACATAATGTTCAGTAAGATCAATCGCTGCAAAGCTTTTTCACTTTAAATATGACTGATGAAATAATACAATCTGAGGTCTAAACGTTTCCAGTCAGTCGATCAAGGAACTGAACATGCTTATTAATTTGAAGAAATTGTTACTTTAAGAAGTGCAATAAAAAAAAATCACGACAACCCATGAACCTGAAGTTGAAGTTTATTGGTATTCAAAGAAAAATTTAGGAAACTAACATTTAATTTATCCAAACACGGCATCACGGCCTCGTTGGTCTAGTGGTCGCTATCGCTACTGCTGAGCCTCAGGTCCTGGGTTTGATTCCCAGGTCGGACAACGTATTATTGGGTTTTTCTATCTAGAATTCGTCAGTAGCAGCCCGGAGTCTGGATTTGTGCCCGGTTGACGGCACTAGGCTCACCCCCTATTACATGGGACCTAAAACATGACTGCCGAAATGTGGGTGTACTATAGGTACACCTCTACCCAACACTTCGGGGAAACAAGGCGTGAAGTTGTTGTGTTGTTGTGTGTCAATGCTCACACACAGTGCGAATACTTACATCAGCTAGTCATAGACTCCTAGGAGTGCTGTATTTGCGTAACGTATACAGTGCACACTGGGGATTATTTGATAGCAAACACTTAATTAGTACCATATGATGTTGAGTAACACTAGATGTATCCGTATGTGTGTGCCTGCCTCTGGTTCTCATTAGACGAGCGATTGTTGTGAACTACACAGGATTCAATCAAATTATACAAGTAGGTATTGTGTTGTGTTCCTTTGTGATTGTGGCGATAATTATCGCGTGAGCTGACGTGTAATTTGAGTATTCATAAAAAAATTGAATAGATGTGTACGGTGTCTTATTTTACTTGATTTCCAATATGCAATTAAATTTTTGCAAATAAAGTTATTTCTCTTTATGTGAAACCGTTTTTGTAATAGCTTATCTACTTTTTAGACACATGCCTGTAGTTTCACAACATTTCAATAGTTTTGAAACATGCTGCGCAGTGAAATGCGTCGTCTGGTTTTAATAAATACTGCCCCAATATTGAATCTTTAGTCTATATTTCCAAACTTTTTCAATTTTCTATTCCAAACATTCCACCCGTAGAATAATTAATGGAATAAAAAATATGGATTGTCACAAAAAAAAGAAAATAAACTGCGATTCGTTAAGCAATTTAAAACAATATGAAGGAGAGATCAAAGCGAATAAATTCAGGGCTGGCCGTCGAGAGGCGTGAACAAGTGTCCGCCACATGGGAATGTGACGCTTACGACTCAAATCTAAAAAAAGTAATCCGCATTGTCCCCTCTTTCTATAATCAATACCAATTAATTAAATTCTCTTTTGACACTGACGACCTGTTTTCCCGCTGCATTACCGCTGTTTTGAATACCCAGCATAATTTAATCTGTGTCTGATGAAAGATTACGGCCTTACATCATTCGATCTTCGGTCGAAATATTTACTCTAATCTATTTTCTTTATTCTATTTGTTTTTCTCTATTGGATCTGACTTTGTTTATATTAAAGTTAAAATTTGCTATATAAATACTACTTGATTATCTCCTGAAACAGGGTTTCCTCTCTCCTAAACTTTTGCTGTGCCCTACAGGGTCCATAATGATCTAAATTATATAGTTACCACCTAAGTACACAAAATGGTAAAGGAATAAAGATATTGAGTATTGAGTATTTACTGTTGGTGGCTTCTCTTCCGGTGTGCGACAGATTTATTTACTTTATTAAAGGAGTCGTTAGGGCCCAAACCGCCATCTGAGTGAAGACGAATAAATTACGAAGGTTAATAAAGTTAAATTAGGTACACATCCTTCAGGTTTGGGTTAACCACTGTTTTAAGTGTGGTGGAGTGACATATTTATGCCGCCGCAACAGACTTAAACAAGAACAACACAAATGTATTATTTTCAGGTAAACGCTCGCATAACTTCAAATGTAGATAAATGTGAAAAATATTCATATATCTTTTACAGTAGGACAATTTTCATGCTGCTTTGAAAAATGAAGAAGGTACAGTCTGTCTTTCATTTATTTCCCCGCGTTAGTTATTAAGGCGAGTAGCTAAGTAAGAAAAATAGGTTAGTAGGCGCTAGCAAGTTATGAGAAGTTCTGTTTTACAATGTTTAGACGCCTTTAGCGTCTGAAAACGGTGCGGACTTCTTTGCCTAGACTAGAGTAAGTAAGGCGTACTAAGTGATACGTGTATAATGTAAGACTCCATTTAATAAATTGTGGAATGAAGATACATACTCAGTCGTTCTAATGAATCATACAAACATTCAGAGTACCTACTTACATGCCTATTTATGTAGTTATTAAATCTACTAAATTAGCTCCTAAGGTGTTTTTGGTCGTAATAGGTCGTGAGTTTGAACCCAGCAGGCACTTTACTTTGTGTAATTAATTTCATCCCCACTGCTCTCAAAACGAACCAAAAAGAACCAAGCATTCGAAGACATAGGACGTTCGACAACCCGCATTGGGCCCGCGTGATGGTTTATGGCCCACTCCCTCTCACAGAGAGTAGGCCTGTGTCCTAGCTGTGGAAACGTTATAGGCTGATTATGCTAAAAACTATAAAAACTAGGATAATCGAAGATCTGGAGTACCTGGTGACCCTGTTTAGAAAACAAGAGCCCAACCAAACTATTAGAGATCGACATACCGCCTTTACAAAAAATATTAAACTTGGTGAGCCGCTTCATTTGATGTCAAAAATCGAAGGTCTGAAGTATCTGATGAAGAACCCTCAGCTGGTCTCAGCTGTATTAGAGATATGATGATGCCCCCTTCTAAAATTGGTACATAAAAAAATCGACTGTCATTGCAAAAACCCAGCGTAGTGGGACACATCTTCTAATTTAATCTAGCCTATAGCGTCCAACTGCTGGGCGAATGCCTGTCCTTCTGCTTTGCCCACGTTTCTACAAAAAGAAGTGAAATCCCACCAAAACCATTCTGTAAAAAACTAGCCAGGTCTCGATGGAGCTGCTTGTTTATCTCTAAAAAGTAATGAAATCTAGACAAAGTCGTGCCAAGTCTGAGGTTTCTTACTGCGATTTCTTTATTATTCTAGTTAATGTTGTGTGACTTGGCCGTTGACGTATGGCAATTAATTTAATTTAATCTTTTGGTTATTACTTATAATTGTATAAAATCCAGTTCTTCTAACCGAACAGACAGCTGTGCTGCTGGGGAGTTTGTTGCGCCACTTCTTCTTCCCAGGCACTAGGAAGTGGTGAAGGGCGGGCGTTTTGGGGGACTGTCTTATGTAATTTTGAAGTTCGAAAAGTGCTGATTCTCAGCCTAATTTGAATAAATGACTTTTAATTTTGACAGGACGCCGGTCAAACTCCTGGGCCACCCTCCTTTCAGCCCTGACCTAGCACCTTGTGCTCACAGGGATACAATTTTCGACGCCGGAAAATGCGCTGTCAGCGTTCGAGCAGGCTGTAAACGAGATATCTATGGCGGACTGGAAAAAGTGTTTTGAAAACTGGCTCTGGCGCATGTAACTTTGTATAGAGGCTAGTGGAGAGTACTTTGTAAAGATTTAAGGGGAAAAAAAAACATATACAACATTTATTTTTATTTTCGCAAAACTTTCTGATTGTCCCAGGTATCTATGATAAGGAGATATACCTGCTTTGTCATTAAATATTGAAACAAATTTATAATTTCGCACCTCGTGAATCACAACCACACCCTCAGTCACACTATTGGAAATGGAATTTTCGTAAAGCAGATTATAACAAGTAATATTATTTAATAGACTGGAAAAATTTATACAGTATTTAAGATCCTGTTTTTAGTGTAAACTTTAATTATCATAAAATATATGAATCATTTGAAGCTAGCAGTCTCCGTAATCTAAAAATATTTTTCCTATTTAATATTTTGACAGACTTAATTAATTGCATTAGAAGATTAGATTAAAAAGTCAACTTTTTCGAAATAATAGTAAGAAATCGGTTTATTTATATTTTTGATACAAGTTCAAAGCTCCCTAAGTCTAATAATAGCTTAGCCTATCTGGTGTGCCTTTGTGTGCCAAACTATCATCGCGTGTTATTGGGCTCAGTGGTTAGTTATGATTACTAGCAGAGCTTACAGCTTTAGGTTAATTGGTACCGGCATTTTGAGGAAAGGTTTACGTATATAAGAAAGGTATTCATAATTACCCTTGTAAAACTTTAGTATGAGTGTAACTTATAGGTATATGTTGAAATAACCAAGCCTTGAGGTTGCCTAATTTTATTAAGAATAAATGTTTATTATGAAGAGAACCCGCAAAATCGTATAGAAAATTAGTAAACAAGGCCTTTGTTCAGCACTGAAATGTTAAAGGATAAAAATAACAGTAACGCGAATCATATTTAAGAGTGTATTCAAATAATTTGGTAACGGTAATTTTGCGTATAAGTGGATCTCTGTCACTAGCTTTATTGAAATTTGTAATTCAGCGAAAACTGTGCCCGGAAAATATAGGTATCCACATAATTTACTGGTTACAAGTCAATACATACATTCATACTTAAGTAACTGTATACATTTT
Source organism: Dasypolia templi (assembly GCA_963555695.1). Taxonomy (NCBI): domain Eukaryota; kingdom Metazoa; phylum Arthropoda; class Insecta; order Lepidoptera; family Noctuidae; genus Dasypolia; species Dasypolia templi. Next base: position 11,004,578 of record OY743157.1, read on the forward strand.
ATTAAACATTATATTACCTTTAGCAAATAATTTATTCTTAAAGTGTTGGGAATATTTAACGCCAGTATAGTCACATAAAACATTACGTAATCGTATACAAAAATGTATTACGCCATGTAAAGGGTTATTGGTCCCTTTGAAATCGTTAATGTCAATGTAGATTTGGCGACAAGCCAGACCGTTCCTATAAAAAGTTCATTAATCAAAGCCATAACGGAAGCGCTGGAGGCTTCCTACTATAATTGATTTTATATAAAACGTGCGTTACGACCCTTGGCACTGGATACTGATAGAAAAATTTAGAAACGAGTTCTGTTCATTGGTATTCATCATGTTTATGGATAATTAATTTAATTGTAGTTGGGGATTGGCGAAATGGTTATACATTATGGTTATGTCTTCATCACTATGCCATTGGGTACCTAATACGTCAATTGTCATCTACGTACATGAACTATGACACCAGGTATCTCAAAATCCCTCACGATGGGGGATGCTGTGGCCCGGGGTAGGGTCGTCTTGGTGGTGTCTCTAGACATCGCCAATGCTGCGGAAGCGAGAGATTGCCGCCGCCGATCGCCTCCGCGAGGACAAAGCGGTGCTCCACCACCGTAGGCGCGGGCTTGGTGACGGCGAGCAATAGGTAGCTCACCGTCCGGTAAGGACCAGGCCCGGGTCGACGGCGCGTCGTGTTCCACGCGTGCCTCAAAGAGATGGCAGCACTAATTGACGGGGTCCGTTAGGGCTGATGCCTGTCAGGGTCGCGGATTGTTCGAAAGAGATACCGTGGCCCTGGGCACAGACCACCATCAGAAAAATATAAGTATTTCAATATGTTACTATGGCATTGAACGTACAGATTACGGGATTTCAATTAGTCTAAGGTTTTGTACAAAATGGGTAACTCCGTGTCTTATACAAGCCCTTAACTCTTCTTCTAACTTCTGTGTTGGTAACTCTTGAAGTGGAATTAGTCCTAATGTATTCCGCTGCATGTCTGGTTCTGCTGAAGGGACATGCGCATTATGTTTAAACAAACTCGAACTAAGCGACAAGTGACCTGTGACCAGCGAGCTGACCGTGAGTCTTGTTAAAAACTCAAAAGCCGCACCTCGACTTGTGACCTGAGTCATGACTGCCTGGGTTCCTAACATCACTAACGTTTTATGGATTGCTGGGAGGTAAGAAAGTAGTGGGATGGCAAAAACCACTTAAATAATGCGCTTCTCACAAAATTTTATAAATATTTCAACAATTTTACAAAATCGACCTTTGACAGCATTACCGATTGTTTCATTGGCACCTCTAACATATATTTTTAATTCTTCTACTTCGTTAGATAGCTGATTAAATGAAGATGAATTTTCCGTAGTTTGTACGTATTTGTAGTTGTCTCAAAATTTGTCTATGGCATTAAGTCGTACTAAGATTTTGAGATAACTGGTGTCAAGTTCATGTACGTGGATGATTTTTCAAAATGAATAATAATCTTCTTCCTTAAAATATTAAAAGTTTGATGTTCTAATCAGAAAAGCTTACAAAATAAGGTTTACTAGTCACCCTTAATATGTCCTGGTTTTAAGAATTATACCGACATTACCAGAAGGCATCATGCATGCTTTTTGTAATGTGAATTTAGACTTATCCATAAAATTATTTGTTTCTGTTCAATAGAATTTAGTAAATTGTACGCTATTTTACATTAGATTTCACACAACCACACAATACAGCCGATGAATCATGGCCGGTCTGAACATCAGCTCTCTAATTTTTCACGTTTGTTCTCTGACTCACACTCGCCTCATGTCACAATTTGGTTCCAAAAAAATGTTATTGCGCAGCCTTCTACGCAAAGTTCGTACCAGCCACGATTCATCGGCTTATTGTTCAAAGGCATTCACATAATGTTCAGCAAGATCAATCGCTGCAAAGCTTTTTCACTTTAAATACTACTGATGAAATAATACAATCTGAGGTCTAAACGTTTCCAGTCAGTCGATCAAGGAACTGAACACGCTTATTAATTTGAAGAAATTGTTACTTTAAGAAGTGCAATAAAAAGTTTCACGACAACCCTTGAACCTGAAGTTGAAGTTTATTGGTATTCAAAGAAAAATTTAGGAAATCAACATTTAATTTATCCAAACACGGCATCACGGCCTCGTTGGTCTAGTGGTCGCTATCGCTACTGCTGAGCATCAGGTTCTGGGTTCGATTCCCAGGTCGGACAACGTATTATTGGGTTTTTCTATCTGGAATTCCTCAGTAGCAGCCCGGAGTCTGGATTTGTACCCGGTTGACGGCAATAGGCTCGCCCCCTATTACATGGGACCTAAAACATGACTGCCGATATGTGGGTGTACTATAGGTACACCTCTGCCCAACACTTGAAACAAGGCTTGATGTTGTTGTGTTATGTCAATGCTCACACACAGTGGGAATACTTACATCAGCTAGTCATAGACTCCTAGGAGTGCTGTATTTGCGTAACGTACGAGTATACAGTGCACACTGGGGATTATTTGATAGCGAACACTTAATTAGTACCGTATGATGTTGAGTAACACTAGATGTATCCGTATGTGTGTGCCTGCCTCTGGTTCTCATTAGACGAGCGATTATTGTGAACTACGCTGGATTCAATAAAATTATAAAAGTAGGTATTGTGTTGTGTTCCTTTGTGATTGTGGCGATAATTATCGCGTGAGCTGACGTGTAATTAGAGTATTCATTAAAAATTTGAATAAATGTGTTCGGTGTCTTATTTTACTTGATTTCCAATATGCAATGAAATTTTTGCAAATAAAGTTATTTCTCTTTATGTGAAACCATTTTTGTAATAGCTTATCTACTTTTTAGACACATGCCTGTTTTTTGACACATTTCAGTTTCACAACATTTCAATAGTTTTGAAACATGCTGCGCAGTGAAATGCGTCGTCTGGTTTTAATAAATACTGCCCCAATATTGAATCTTTAGTCTATATTTCCAAACGTTTTCTATTTTCTATTCCAAACATTCCACCCGTAGAATAATTAATGGAATAAAAAATATGGATTGAACATAAAAAAAGAAAATAAACCGCGATTCGTTAAGCAATTTAAAACAATATGAAGGAGAGATCAAAGCGAATAAATTCAGGGCCGGCCGTCGAGAGGCGTGAACAAGTATCCGCCACATGGGAATGTGACGCTAACGAACAACACGACTCAAATCTTAAAAAAGGAATCCGCTTTGTCCCTTCTTTCTATATTCAATACCAATTAATTAAATACTTAATTAAATTCTCATTTGACACTGACGACCTGTTTTCCCGCTGCATTACCGCTGTTTTGAATACCCAGCATAATTTAATCAAAGTGTCTGATGAAAGATTACGGCCTTACATCATTCGAAATATTTACTCTAATCTAATTTTCTTTATTCTATTTTTTTTCTCTATTTGGTCTGACTTTGTTTGTATTAAAGTTAAAAGAACAATGCCCAGTTCCCATACATTTAAAAACCTGATAATAAAAGTTTATGTATAGTTATAAGGTATAGTAGAAACACTACCTGTAAGATTAGAAAATAATGTCATATGGTCATTTTTACAATTGAAACGCTACGAAGTCCAAAAATATTAATGTTACTTTTTAGGTAAGGATTTGCCGTTATAAAGAAATAAATGTGCTAGAACGAATTATTTAACACTCGAAGTTTAGTCTAAAATAGTAATACTTAATTAATAATACATATCTATGTTCTAAAACGTCTTTTTTACTTTGTGAATTCCTTAAAACCAGCTGCCCTTATGTCACTGCTTAGACTCTCGATGATTGTCAATTTATATTGAGTGTCGAGCATTAAATGTCAAACGTCAAAAAATACGTTTCAATCGTCCTAACTCAATTACATATTGCATGATTCATTCATTTAATTATTCATTTATTTTTAAATAATCTGTATTATACATTGACTAAAAAAGAAATACTTACTGAGTAAATAAAACGTTAAATAATGTATGAAACTCAGAAACAGAGTTGAATAAAGTCAAGCAGCAGTGTGTAAAATGGAACGTTGTAAAAAATGGTGGTTGAGATGCGTTCAAAACATGCTAATATGTTTACCCTTGAAGTAGAAAACGAATAACAAAAAACTAAATTTAAAAAAATCCTGCGTTGCTTTTAACATTGTGATAAGCGTAATTAATATAAAATTTAATTAGCTGTTTTATAAGATTTATTTCATTTCTATACATAGTCAGGTGAAAAATGGGCATTCCTCTTTGCTGTATAAATACTACTTGATTATCTCCTGAAACAGGGCTTCCTCTTTGCTTTTGCTGTGCCCTACAGGGTCCATAATGATCTAAATTATATAGTTACCACCTAAGTACACAATATGGTAAAAGAATAAAGATATTGAGTATTGAGTATTTACTGTTGGTGGCTTCTCTTCCGGTGTGCGACAGATTTATTTACTTTATTAAAGGAGTCGTTAGGGCCCAAACCGCCATCTGAGTGAAGACGAATAAATTACGAAGGTTAACAAAGTTAAATTAGGTACACATCCTTCAGGTTTGGGTTAACCACTGTTTTAAGGGTGGTGGAGTGACATATTTATGCCGCCGCAACAGACTTAAACAAGAACAACACAAATGTATTATTTTCACGTAAATGCTCGCATAACTTCACATGTAGATAAATGTGAAAAATACTCATATATCTTTTACAGTAGGACAATTTTCATGCTGCTTTGAAAAATGAAGAAGGTAAAGTGTGTTTTTCATTTATTTCCCCACGTTAGTTATTAAGGCGAGTAGCTAAGTAAGAAAAATAGGTTAGTAGGCGCTAGCAAGTTATGAGAAGTTCTGTTTTACAATGTTTAGACGCCTTAAGCGTCTGAAAACGGTGAGGACATCTTTGCCTAGACTAGAGTAAGTAAGGCGTACTAAGTGATACGTGTATAATATGAGACTCCATTTAATAAATTGCAGAATGAAGTACATACTCAGTCGTTCTAATGAATCACACAAATATTCAGAGTGCCTACTTACATGCCTACGTATCTAGTTATTATATCTACTAAATTAGCTCCTAAGGTGTTTTGGTCGTAATAGGTCGTGAGTTCGAACCCAGCAGGCACTTTACTTTGTGTAATTAATTTCATCTCCACTGCTCTCAAAACGGTTAAGGAAAACATCCTGAGGAAACCGGCATGTCCAAGAACCAAGCATTCGAAGACATAGGACGTTCGACAACCCGCATTGGGCATGCGTGATGGTTTATGGCCCACTCCCTCTCACAGAGAGTAGGCCTGTGTCCTAGCTGTGGAAACGTTATATGCTGATTATGCTACTGTGAATTGCAACTTCTTTTTTCTCAAAATCGCTTAATTATAACAAACTGTAAGTTACTCCATATTTCGACTTTACCTAGTCCTACAATTACCTATCCATCAATTGGATATATATTAATAATTATTAACTCAATAATAAGATATATTAACCAACCAACTATTAAAATATTATAACCTAACCTGACTAAAACAATTAATAAACTAAAATATGGCGTCGAAAAATTCCTCCGCATTGCTGTCGACTGGTAATGTACTTAGGAGACTGGCGGCTGCGGCATTGCCATCAATTAATTTTTAATCTAAATGTCCAAATTGTTTACCAACTGCCACATACATAGCTACGTCCGTCAAAGTAATTAAATACACTTAATGTATTCTGACATAGGTAGGCTCGGCCATATTGCAGCAAATGCTATTTTTGTCGAAATATACATATTTGAAATTATTTGTCACTCAATGAGTATTGCAGAGCTAATGGAGAGTTAGTTAAGGTTGTCAAATACGATATAAATAGATTTCCTCACTATGACCATATAAATTGCCCACTCGTCTTTATTTGAGGGTATTTTCATGGCAAGTGAGGAATGAGTATGGAAAACGCTATTCTCGACCTAATCCGTTTCAATCACAAAACATACCGCGAACACCATTCTCTCTGTCTAGCGTGGTTATGACATGTTTTTTTCTTCTTATTGCGTAATTAAGAGTAGGACTTACACCCGGTGTCTGAAAGGGTAAGGGAAAGTAATAACAGCCGCATGGGGCGACTGATCCGGCCAAGCTACGCTTGCCGCGGTTGGTCCCTGGGTGGGTGAACATCTTTACACACCAAGAACCCTACGTGCCTCGTAAAGCACGTTAAGCTGGTGGTCCCAGCTGTCATTCGTGGACCTTTGTCAGTCGTTACGGGTCGTCAGAAACTCTGACAACCAGTCTAACCAAGGGGGATCGTATTACCCAGTTACTAGGTTGTAGGTTTAGATAGGCAGTCGCTGCATGTTAAATACTGGTATTCAGCTGCATCAGGTTAGCCTGGAAGCCCTTTTATTTCCGGGGTGCAAATATTCATAGATGTCCTCCGCTCTGAGGCGGGCGGAGGGGTTTGTCAGACTCTTACTGACTTAAAACTACCCCGGTGTTCCATCTCACACGTACGTCGGGATCGCGGGAACATCCGGCGTCCCTGGACCCATTCTGGGGCGCTGGAAGAGGGCGTTGTCCCCCCCCCCCGCTTGCGCCCAGTTCTTCTGCTGAGAGTGGACGAGATCTCTCTTTCCCTTTCCGTAGCCTCCTTCTGCGAGATTACTGTTTCGTAGAAGGAAACCACCGCGTCCCAGGACTCGACGCTGCCGACCATCGAGGTACATTAAAAAATCGACTGTCATTGCAAAAACCCAGCGTAGTGGGACACATCTTCTAATTTAATCTAGCCTATAGCGTCCAACTGCTGGGCGAATGCCTGTCCTTCTGCTTTGCCCACGTTTCTACAAAAAGAAGTGAAATCCCACCAAAAACATTCTGTAAAAAACTAGCCAATTCTCGATGGAGCTGCTTGTTTATCTCTAAAAAGTAATGAAATCTAGACAAAGTCGTGCCAAGTCTAAGGTTCCTTACTGCGATTTCTTTATTATTAAAGTTAATGTTGTGTGACTTGGCCGTTGACGTATGGCAATTAATTTAATTTAATGTTTTGGTAATTACTTATAATTGTATAAAATCCAGTTCTTCTAACCGAACAGACAGCTGTGCTGCTGGGGAGTTTGTTCTGCCACTTCTTCTTCCCAGCTAAAGCACTAGGAAGTGGTGAAGGGCGGGCGTTTTGGGGGACTGTCTTATGTAATTTTGAAGTTCGAAAAGTGCTGATTCTCAGCCTAATTTGAATAAATTACTTTTAATTTTGACAGGACGCCAGTCAAACTCCTGGGCCACCCTCCTTTCAGCCCTGACCTAGCACCTTGTGCTCAAAGGGATACAATTTTCGTCGCCGGAAAATGCGCTGTCAGCGTTCGAGCAGGCTGTAAACGAGGTTTCTACGGCGGACTGGAAAAAGTGTTTTGAAAACTGGCTCTGGCGCATGTAACTTTGTATAGAGGCTAGTGGAGAGTACTTTGAAAAGATTTAATGAAAAAAAAAATATATACAACATTTATTTTTAATTTCGCAAAATTTTCTGAGTGTCCCAGGTATTGTATCTATGATAACGAGATAACTGCTTTGTCATTAAATATTGAAACAAATTTATAATTTCGCACCTCGTGAATCACAACCACACCCTCAGTCACACCATTGGAAATGGAATTTTCGTAAAGCAGATTATAATAAGTAATATTATTTAATAGACTGGAAAAATTTATACAGTATTTAAGATCCTGTTTTGAGTGTAAACTTTTATTATGATAAAATATATGAAAAATTTGAAGCTAGCATTCCTCCGTAATCTAAAAATGTTAGTAACAGAAGAAAATAAATAAAAATAAAATTTGCACAAAAATCTCGAAGTGATTATGAGGCATTCTCAGTGTCGGGCAAGGATGAAGGCAGAAACAGGGATTACTCACCTCCGATACAGAGATCGAGTACAGAACCATCTCGCTACAGATCCCTAATGATTCTGGAATTCGAAGGTCGAAAAAAGACACTTCTAGTTAGTACAAATTGATCAAACAGGGAAGCGTTCTATCGGGTAATGAATCCGCTAATCTATCTTAACTGGATTTTTCGTATTTGAAATTTGACAGACTTAATTAATTGCATTAGAAGATTAGATTAAAAAGACAACTTTTTCGAAATAATAGTAAGAAATCGGTTTATTTATATTTTTGATACAAGTTCAAAGCTCCCTAAGTCTAATATTAGCTTAGCCTATCAGATGTGCCTTTGTGTGCCAAACTATCGTGCGTGTTATTGGGCTCAGTGGTTAGTTATGATTACTAGCAGAGCTTACAGCTTTAGGTTAATTGGTACCGGCATTTTGAGGAAAGGTTTACGTTTATAGGAAAGGTATTCATAATTACCCTTGTAAAACTTTAGTATGAGAGTAACTTATAGGTATATGTTGAAATAACCAAGCCTTGAGGTTGCCTAATTTTATTAAGAATAAATGTTTATTATGAAGAGAACCCGCAAACTCGTATAGAAAATTAGTAAACAAGGCCTTTGTTCAGCACTGAAATGTTAAAGGATAAAAATAACAGTAACGCGAATCATATTTAAGAATGTATTCAAATAATTTGGTAACGGTAATTTTGCGTTTAAGTGGATCTCTGTCACTAGCTTTATTGAAATTTGTAATTCAGCGAAAACTGTGCCCGGAAAATATAGGTATCCACATAATTTACTGGTTACAAGTCAATACATACATTCATACTTAACTAACTGTATAAATTTTATTAAACATTATATTACCTTTAGCAAATAATTTATTCTTAAAGTGTTGGGAATATTTAACGCCAGTATAGTCACATAAAACATTACGTAATCGTATACAAAAATGTATTACGCCATGTAAAGGGTTATTGGTCCCTTTGAAATCGTTAATGTCAATGTAGATTTGGCGACAAGCCAGACCGTTCCTATAAAAAGTTCATTAATCAAAGCCATAACGGAAGCGGTGGAGGCTTCCTACTATAATTGGTTTTATATAAAACGTGCGTTACGACCCTTGGCACTGGATACTGATTGAAAAATTTAGAAACTACTTCTGTTCATTGGTATTCATCATGTTTATGGATTATTAATTTAATTGTAGTTGGGGATTGGTGAAATGGTTTTACATTATGGTTATGTCTTCATCACTATGCCATTGGGTACCTAATACGTCAATTGTCATCTACGTACATGAACTATGACACCAGGTATCTCAAAATCCCTCACGATGGGGGATGCTGTGGCCCGGGGTAGGGTCGTCTTGGTGGTGTCTCTAGACATCGCTAATGCTGACGACGCGAGAGATTGCCGCCGCCGATCGCCTCCGCTAGGACACAGCGGTGCTCCACCACCGTAGGCGCGGGCTTGCGGACGGCGAGCAATAGGTAGCTCACCGTCCAGTAAGGACCAGGCCCGGGTCGACGGTGCGTCGTGTTCCACGCGTGCCTCAAAGAAATGGCACCACTAATTGACGGGGTCCGTTAGGGCTGATGCCAGTCACGGTCGCGGGTTGTTCGAAAGAGATACCGTGGCCCTGGGCACAGACCACCATCAGAAAAATAAAAGTATTTCAAAATGTTACTATGGCATTAAACGTACAGTTTACGGGATTTCAATTAGTCAAAGGTTTTGTACAAAATGGGTAACTCTGTGTCATATACAAGCCCTTAACTCTTCTTCTAACTTCTGTATTGGTAACTCTTGAAGTGGAATTAGTTCTAATGTATTCGTCTGCATGTCTGATTCTGATGAAGGGACATGCGCATTATGTTTAAACAAACTCGAACTAAGCGACAAGTGACCTGTGACCAGCGAGCTGACCGTAAGTCTTGTTAAAAACTCAAAAGCCGCACCACGACTTCTGACCTGAGTCATGACTACCTGGGTTCCTAACATCACTGACGTTTTATGGGTTGCTGGGAGGTTAGAAAGTAGTGGGATGGCATAAACCACTTAAATAATGCGCTTCTCACTAAATTTTATAAATATTTTGACAGCATTACCGATTGTTTCATTGGCACCTTTAACATATATTTTTAATTCTTCTACTTCGTTAGATAGCTGATGAAATGAAGATGAATTTTCCGTAATTTGTACGTATTTGTAGTTGTCTCAAAATTTGTCTATGGCATTAAGCCGTAATAAGATTTTGAGATAACTGGTGTCAAGTTCATGTACGTGGATGATTTTTCAAAATGACTAATAAACTTCTTCCTTAAAATATTAAAAGTTTGATGTTCTAATTAGAAAAGCTTACAAAAAAAAAAGGTTTGTTAACGAATACGTCAAATTACTAGACACCCTTAATATGTCCTGGTTTTAAGAATTATACCGAAATTACCAGAAGGCATCATGCATGCTTTTTGTAATGTGAATTTAGACTTATCCATAAAATTATTTGTTTCTGTTCAATAGAGTTTAGTAAATTGTACACTATTTTACATTAGATTTCACACAACCTCACAATACAGCCTATGAATCATGGCCGGTCTGAACATCAGCTCTCTAATTTTTCACGTATGTTCTCTGACTCACACTCGCCTCATGTCACAATTTGGTTCCAAAAAAATGTTATTGCGCAGCCTTCTGCGCAAAGTTCGTACCAGCCACGATTCATCGGCGTATTGTTCAAAGGCATTCACATAATGTTCAGTAAGATCAATCGCTGCAAAGCTTTTTCACTTTAAATACGACTGATGAAATAATACAATCTGAGGTCTAAACGTTTCCAGTCAGTCGATCAAGGAATTGAACATGCTTATTAATTTGAAGAAATTGTTACTTTAAGAAGTGCAATAAAAAAGTTTCACGACAACCCTTGAACCTGAAGTTGAAGTTTATTGGTATTTAAAGAAAAATTTAGGAAACTAACATTTAATTTATCCAAACACGGCATCACGGCCTCGTTGGTCTAGTGGTCGCTATCGCTACTGCTGAGCATCAGGTCCTGGGTTCGATTCCCAGGTCGGACAACGTATTATTGGGTTTTTCTATCTGGAATTCCTCAGTAGCAGCCCGGAGTCTGGATTTGTGCCCGGTTGATGGCAATAGGCTCGCCCCCTATTACATGGGACCTAAAACATGACTGCCGAAATGTGGGTGTACTATTGGTACACCTCTGCCCAACATTTCGGGGAAACAAGGCGTGATGTTGTTGTGTTATGGCAATGCTTATTATTTGATAGCGAACACTTAATTAGTACCGTATGATGTTGAGTAAGACTAGATGTATCCGTATGTGTGTGCCTGCCTCTGGTTCTCATTAGACGAGCGATTATTGTAAACTAAGCAGGATTCAATCAAATTATACAAGAAGGTATTGTGTTGTGTTCCTTTGTGATTGTGGCGATAATTATCGCGTGAGCTGACGTGTAATTAGAGTATTCATTAAAATTTTGAATAGATGTGTACGGTGTCTTATTTTACTTGATTTCCAATATGCAATTAAATTTTTGCAAATAAAGTTATGTCTCTTTATGTGAAACCATTTTTGTAATAGCTTATCTACTTTTTAGACACATGCCTGTAGTTTCACAACATTTCAATAGTTTTGAAACATGCTGCGCAGTGAAATGCGTCGTCTGGTTTTAATAAATACTGCCCCAATATTGAATCTTTAGTCTATATTTCCAAACGTTTTCTATTTTCTATTCCAAACATTCCACCCGTAATTAATGGAATAAAAAATATGGATTGTTACATAAAAAAAGAAAATAAACCGCGATTCGGAAATTTAAAACAATATGAAGGAGAGATCAAAGCGAATAAATTCAGGGCCGGCCGTCGAGAGGCGTGAACAAGTGTCCGCCACATGGGAATGTGACGCTAACGAACAACACGTTTCAAATCTTAAAAAAGGAATCCGCTTTGTCCCCTCTTTCTATATTCAATATCAATTAATTAAATACTTAATTAAATTCTCTTTTGACACTGACGACCTGTTTTCCCGATGCATTACCGCTGTTTTGAATACCCAGCATAATTTAATCAAAGTGTCTGATGAAAGATTACGGCCTTACATCATTCGATCTTCGGTCGAAATATTTACTCTAATCTATTTTCTTTATTCTTTTTTTTTCTCTATTTGGTCTGACTTTGTTTGTATTAAAGTTAAAAACTGCTATATAAATACTACTTGATTATCTCCTGAAACAGGGCTTCCTCTCTCCTAAACTTTTGTTGTGCCCTACAGGGTCCATAATGATCTAAATTATATAGTTACCACCTAAGTACACATTATGGTAAAGGAATAAAGATATTGAGTATTGAGTATTTACTGTTGGTGGCTTCTCTTCCGGTGTGCGACAGATTTATTTATTTTATTAAAGGATTCGTTAGGGCCCAAACCGTGTCTGAGTGAAGACGAATAAATTACGAAGGTTAACAAAGTTAAATTAGGTACACATCCTTCAGGTTTGGGTTAACCACTGTTTTAAGGGTGGTGGAGTGACATATTTATGCCGCCGCAACAGACTTAAACAAGAACAACACAAATGTATTATTTTCACGTAAATGCTCGCATAACTTCACATGTAGATAAATGTGAAAAATACTCATATATCTTTTACAGTAGGACAATTTTCATGCTGCTTTGAAAAATGAAGAAGGTAAAGTGTGTTTTTCATTTATTTCCCCACGTTAGTTATTAAGGCGAGTAGCTAAGTAAGAAAAATAGGTTAGTAGGCGCTAGCAAGTTATGAGAAGTTCTGTTTTACAATGTTTAGACGCCTTAAGCGTCTGAAAACGGTGAGGACTTCTTTGCCTAGACTAGAGTAAGTAAGGCGTACTAAGTGATACGTGTATAATATGAGACTCCATTTAATAAATTGCAGAATGAAGTACATACTCAGTCGTTCTAATGAATCACACAAATATTCAGAGTGCCTACTTACATGCCTACGTATCTAGTTATTATATCTACTAAATTAGCTCCTAAGGTGTTTTGGTCGTAATAGGTCGTGAGTTCGAACCCAGCAGGCACTTTACTTTGTGTAATTAATTTCATCTCCACTGCTCTCAAAACGGTTAAGGAAAACATCCTGAGGAAACCGGCATGTCCAAGAACCAAGCATTCGAAGACATAGGACGTTCGACAACCCGCATTGGGCATGCGTGATGGTTTATGGCCCACTCCCTCTCACAGAGAGTAGGCCTGTGTCCTAGCTGTGGAAACGTTATAGGCTGATTATGCTACTGTGAATTGCAACTTCTTTTTTCTCAAAATTGCTTAATTATAACAAACTGTAAGTTACTCCATATTTCGACTTTACCTAGTCCTACAAGTACCTATCCATCAATTGGATATATATTAATAATTATTAACTCAATAATAAGATATATTAACCAACCAACTATTACAATATTACAACCTAACCTTACTAAAACAATTAATAAACTAAAATATGGCGTCGAAAAATTCCTCCGCATTGCTGTCGACTGGTAATGTACTTAGGAGACTGGCGGCTGCGGCATTGCCATCAATTAATTTTTAATCTAAATGTCCAAATTGTTTACCAACTGCCACATACATAGCTACCTCCGTCAAAGTAATTAAATACACTTAATGTATTCTGACATAGGTAGGCTCGGCCATATTGCAGCAAATGCTATTTTTGTCGAAATATACATATTTGAAATAATTTGTCACTCAATGAGTATTGCAGAGCTAATGGAGAGTTAGTTAAGGTTGTCAAATACGATATAAATAGATTTCCTCACTATGACCATATAAATTGCCCACTGGTCTTTATTTGAGGGTATTGTCATGGCAAGTGAGGAATGAGTATGGAAAACGCTATTCTCGACCTAATCCGTTTCAATCACAAAACATACCGCGAAAACCATTCTCTCTGTCTAGCGTGGTTATGACATGTTTTTTTCTTCTTATTGCGGTAATTAAGAGTAGGACTTACACCCGGTGTCTGAAAGGGTAAGGGAAAGTAATAACAGCCGCATGGGGCGACTGATCAGGCCAAGCTACGCTTGCCGCGGTTGGTCCCTGGGTGGGTGAACATCTTTACACACCAAGAACCCTACGTGCCTCGTAAAGCACGTTAAGCTGGTGGTCCCAGCTGTCATTCGTGGACCTTTGTCAGTAGTTACGGGTCGTCAGAAGCCCGAAAGTCTGACAACCAGTCTAACCAAGGGGGATCGTATTACCCAGTTACTAGGTTGTAGAGTTTAGATAGGCAGTCGCTGCATGTTAAATACTGGTATTCAGCTGCATCAGGTTAGCCTGGAAGCCCTTTTATTTCCGGGGTGCAAATCTTCATAGATGTAGAGGTTTGTCAGACTCTTACTGACTTAAAACTACCCCGGTGTTCCATCTCACACGTACGTCGGGATCGCGGGAACATACGATTCTTCCGCAACCCCGACTGGTGCCGGCCCGCCTCGGCGGCCCTCCTCTGAGTGGGTGTTTGACTCCCCCCGCAACATCGAAGAGGGGCGCGCGTTGAACACTATGCGCCGCCACCTCGGTGCCTGATGTGTGGGGAGCGGCGGACGTCTCCGAGTCCGCCGTCCCTGGACCCATTTAGGGGCGCTGGAAGAGGGCGTTGTGTGGTGTGGGCCCCCCCCGCTTGCGGCCAGTTCTTCTGCTGAGAGTGGACGAGATCTCTCTTTCCCTTTCCGTAGCCTCCTTCTGCGAGATTACTGTTTCGTAGAAGGAAACCACCGCGTCCCAGGACTCGACGCTGCCGACCATCGAGGTACATTAAAAAATCGACTGTCATTGCAAAAACCCAGCGTAGTGGGACACATCTTCTAATTTAAGCTAGCCTATAGCGTCCAACTGCTGGGCGAATGCCTGTCCTTCTGCTTTGCCCACGTTTCTACAAAAAGAAGTGAAATCCCACCAAAAACATTCTGTAAAAAACTAGCCAATTCTCGATGGAGCTGCTTGTTTATCTCTAAAAAGTAATGAAATCTAGACAAAGTCGTGCCAAGTCTAAGGTTCCTTACTGCGATTTCTTTATTATTATAGTTAATGTTGTGTGACTTGGCCGTTGACGTATGGCAATTAATTTAATTTAATGTTTTGGTAATTACTTATAATTGTATAAAATCCAGTTCTTCTAACCGAACAGACAGCTGTGCTGCTGGGGAGTTTGTTGCGCCACTTCTTCTTCCCAGCTAAAGCACTAGGAAGTGGTGAAGGGCGGGCGTTTTGGGGGACTGTCTTATGTAATTTTGAAGTTCGAAAAGTGCTGATTCTCAGCCTAATTTGAATAAATTACTTTTAATTTTGACAGGACGCCAGTCAAACTCCTGGGCCACCCTCCTTTCAGCCCTGACCTAGCACCTTGTGCTCAAAGGGATACAATTTTCGTCGCCGGAAAATGCGCTGTCAGCGTTCGAGCAGGCTGTAAACGAGGTATCTAAGGCGGACTGGAAAAAGTGTTTTGAAAACTGGCTCTGGCGCATGTAACTTTGTATAGAGGCTAGTGGAGAGTACTTTGAAAAGATTTAATGAAAAAAAAAATATACAACATTTATTTTTAATTTCGCAAAACTTTCTGAGTGTCCCAGGTATTGTATCTATGATAACGAGATAACTGCTTTGTCATTAAATATTGAAACAAATTTATAATTTCGCACCTCGTGAATCACAACCACCCCCTCAGTCACACCATTGGAAATGGAATTTTCGTAAAGCAGATTATAATAAGTAATATTATTTAATAGACTGGAAAAATTTACACAGTATTTAAGATCCTGTTTTGAGTGTAAACTTTTATTATGATAAAATATATGAAAAATTTGAAGCTAGCATTCCTCCGTAATCTAAAAATGTTAGTAACAGAAGTAAATAAATAAAAATAAAATTTGCACAAAAATCTCGAAGTGATTATGAGGCATTCTCAGTGTCGGGCAAGGATGAAGGCAGAAACAGGGATTACTCACCTCCGATACAGAGATCGAGTACAGAACCATCTCGCTACAGATCCCTAATGATTCTGGAATTCGAAGGTCGAAAAAAGACACTTCTAGTTAGTACAAATTGATCAAACAGGGAAGCGTTCTATCGGGTAATGAATCCGCTAATCGATCTTAACTGGATTTTTCGTATTTGAAATTTGACAGACTTAATTAATTGCATTAGAAGATTAGATTAAAAAGACAACTTTTTCGAAATAATAGTAAGAAATTGGTTTATTTATATTGTTGATACAAGTTCAAAGCTCCCTAAGTCTAATAATAGCTTAGCCTATCAGATGTGCCTTTGTGTGCCAAACTATCATCGCGTGTTATTGGGCTCAGTGGTTAGTTATGATTACTAGCAGAGCTTACAGCTTTAGGTTAATTGGTACCGGCATTTTGAGGAAAGGTTTACGTTTATAGGAAAGGTATTCATAATTACCCTTGTAAAACTTTAGTATGAGAGTAACTTATAGGTATATGTTGAAATAACCAAGCCTTGAGGTTGCCTAATTTTATTAAGAATAAATGTTTATTATGAAGAGAACCCGCAAACTCGTATAGAAAATTAGTAAACAAGGCCTTTGTTCAGCACTGAAATGTTAAAGGATAAAAATAACAGTAACGCGAATCATATTTAAGAGTGTATTCAAATAATTTGGTAACGGTAATTTTGCGTTTAAGTGGATCTCTGTCACTAGCTTTATTGAAATTTGTAATTCAACGAAAACTGTGCCCGGAAAGTATAGGTATCCACATAATTTACTGGTTACAAGTCAATACATACATTCATACTTAACTAACTGTATAAATTTTATTAAACATTATATTACCTTTAGCAAATAATTTATTCTTAAAGTATTGGGAATATTTAACGCCAGTACACAGTCACATAAAACATTACGTAATCGTATACAAAAATGTATTACGCCATGTAAAGGGTTATTGGTCCCTTTGAAATCGTTAATGTCAATGTAGATTTGGCGGCAAGCCAGACCGTTCCTATAAAAAGTTCATTAATCAAAGCCATAACGGAAGCGCTGGAGGCTTCCTACTATAATTGGTTTTATATAAAACGTGCGTTACGACCCTTGGCACTGGATACTGATTGAAAAATTTAGAAACGACTTCTGTTCATTGGTATTCATCATGTTTATGGATTATTAATTTAATTGTAGTTGGGGATTGGTGAAATGGTTTTACATTATGGTTATGTCTTCATCACTATGCCATTGGGTACCTAATACGTCAATTGTCATCTACGTACATGAACTATGACACCAGGTATCTCAAAATCGATGGGGGATGCTATGGCCCGGGGTAGGGTCGTCTTGGTGGTGTCTCTAGACATCGCTAATGCTGACGACGCGAGAGATTGCCGCCGCCGATCGCCTCCGCGAGGACACAGCGGTGCTCCACCACCGTAGGCGCGGGCTTGGTGACGGCGAGCAATAGGTAGCTCACCGTCCGGTAAGGACCAGGCCCGGGTCGACGGCGCGTCGTGTTCCACGCGTGCCTCAAAGAGATGGCAGCACTAATTGACGGGGTCCGTTAGGGCTGATGCCTGTCAGGGTCGCGGATTGTTCGAAAGAGATACCGTGGCCCTGGGCACAGACCACCATAAGAAAAATATAAGTATTTCAAAATGTTACTATGGCATTAAACGTACAGATTACGGGATTTCAATAAGTCTAAGGTTTTGTACAAAATGGGTAACTCCGTGTCTTATACAAGCCCTTAACTCTTCTTCTAACTTCTGTGTTGGTAACTCTTGAAGTGGAATTAGTCCTAATGTATTCCGCTGCATGTCTGGTTCTGCTGAAGAGACATGCGCATTATGTTTAAACAAACTCGAACTAAGCGACAAGTGACCTGTGACCAGCGAGCTGACCGTGAGTCTTGTTAAAAACTCAAAAGCCGCACCACGACTTGTGACCTGAGTCATGACTACCTGGGTTCCTAACATCACTAACGTTTTATGGATTGCTGGGAGGTAAGAAAGTAGTGGGATGGCAAAAACCACTTAAATAATGCGCTTCTCACAAAATTTTATAAATATTTCAACAATTTTACAAAATCGACCTTTGACAGCATTACCGATTGTTTCATTGGCACCTCTAACATATATTTTTAATTCTTCTACTTCGTTAGATAGCTGATGAAATGAAGATGAATTTTCCGTAGTTTGTACGTATTTGTAGTTGTCTCAAAATTTGTCTATGGCATTAAGCCGTAGTAAGATTTTGAGATAACTGGTGTCAAGTTCATGTACGTGGATGATTTTTCAAAATGAATAATAAACTTCTTCCATAAAATATTAAAAGTTTGATGTTCTAATTAGAAAAGCTTACAAAATAAGGTTTACTAGTCACCCTTAATATGTCCTGGTTTTAAGAATTATACCGACATTACCAGAAGGCATCATGCATGCTTTTTGTAATGTGAATTTAGACTTATCCATAAAATTATTTGTTTCTGTTCAATAGAGTTTAGTAAATTGTACACTATTTTACATTAGATTTCACACAACCACACAATACAGCCTATGAATCATGGCCGGTCTGAACATCAGCTCTCTAATTTTTCACGTATGTTCTCTGACTCACACTCGCCTCATGTCACAATTTGGTTCCAAAAAAAATTTATTGCGCAGCCTTCTGCGCAAAGTTCGTACCAGCCACGATTCATGGGCGTATTGTTCAAAGGCATTCACATAATGTTCAGTAAGATCAATCGCTGCAAAGCTTTTTCACTTTAAATACGACTGATGAAATAATACAATCTGAGGTCTAAACGTTTCCAGTCAGTCGATCAAGGAACTGAACATGCTTATTAATTTGAAGAAATTGTTACTTTAAGAAGTGCAATAAAAAAGTTTCACGACAACCCTTGAACCTGAAGTTGAAGTTTATTGGTATTCAAAGAAAAATTTAGGAAACTAACATTTAATTTATCCAAACACGGCATCACGGCCTCGTTGGTCTAGTGGTCGCTATCGCTACTGCTGAGCATCAGGTCCTGGGTTCGATTCCCAGGTCGGACAACGTATTATTGGGTTTTTCTATCTGGAATTCCTCAGTAGCAGCCCGGAGTCTGGATTTGTGCCCGGTTGAGGGCAATAGGCTCGCCCCCTATTACATGGGACCTAAAACATGGCTGCCGAAATGTGGGTGTACTATAGGTACACCTCTGCCCAACATTTCGGGGAAACAAGGCGTGATGTTGTTGTGTTATGGCAATGCTTATTATTTGATAGCGAACACTTAATTAGTACCGTATGATGTTGAGTAAGACTAGATGTATCCGTATGTGTGTGCCTGCCTCTGGTTCTCATTAGACGAGCGATTATTGTGAACTAAGCAGGATTCAATCAAATTATACAAGAAGGTATTGTGTTGTGTTCCTTTGTGATTGTGGCGATAATTATCGCGTGAGCTGACGTGTAATTAGAGTATTCATTAAAATTTTGAATAGATGTGTACGGTGTCTTATTTTACTTGATTTCCAATATGCAAATAAATTTTTGCAAATAAAGTTATGTCTCTTTATGTGAAACCATTTTTGTAATAGCTTATCTACTTTTTAGACACATGCCTGTAGTTTCACAACATTTCAATAGTTTTGAAACATGCTGCGTAGTGAAATGCGTCGTCTGGTTTTAATAAATACTGCCCCAATATTGAATCTTTAGTCTATATTTCCAAACGTTTTTTATTTTCTATTCCAAACATTCCACCCGTAGAATAATTAATGGAATAAAAAATATGGATTGTTACATAAAAAAAGAAAATAAACCGCGATTCGGCAATTTAAAACAATATGAAGGAGAGATCAAAGCGAATAAATTCAGGGCCGGCCGTCGAGAGGCGTGAACAAGTGTCCGCCACATGGGAATGTGACGCTAACGAACAACACGTTTCAAATCTTAAAAAAGGAATCCACTTTGTCCCCTCTTTCTATATTCAATATTAATTAATTAAATACTTAATTAAATTCTCTTTTGACACTGACGACCTGTTTTCCCGATGCATTACCGCTGTTTTGAATACCCAGCATAATTTAATCAAAGTGTCTGATGAAAGATTACGGCCTTACATCATTCGATCTTCGGTCGAAATATTTTCTCTAATCTATTTTCTTTATTCTATTCTTTTCTCTATTTGGTCTGACTTTGTTTGTATTAAAGTTAAAAACTGCTATATAAATACTACTTGATTATCTCCTGAAACAGGGCTTCCTCTCTCCTAAACTTTTGTTGTGCCCTAAAGGGTCCATAATGATCTAAATTATATAGTTACCACCTAAGTACACATTATGGTAAAGGAATAAAGATATTGAGTATTGAGTATTTACTGTTGGTGGCTTCTCTTCCGGTGTGCGACAGATTTATTTATTTTATTAAAGGATTCGTTAGGGCCCAAACCGTGTCTGAGTGAAGACGAATAAATTACGAAGGTTAACAAAGTTAAATTAGGTACACATCCTTCAGGTTTGGGTTAACCACTGTTTTAAAGGTGGTGGAGTGACATATTTATGCCGCCGCAACAGACTTAAACAAGAACAACACAAATGTATTATTTTCACGTAAATGCTCGCATAACTTCATATGTAGATAAATGTGAAAAATATTCATATATCTTTTACAGTAGGACAATTTTCATGCTGCTTTGAAAAATGAAGAAGGTAAAGTGTGTCTTTCATTTATTTCCCCGCGTTAGTTATTAAGGCGAGTAGCTAAGTAAGAAAAATAGGTTAGTAGGCGCTAGCAAGTTATGAGAAGTTCTGTTTTACAATGTTTAGACGCCTTTAGCGTCTGAAAACGGTGAGGACTTCTTTGCCTAGACTAGAGTAAGTAAGGCGTACTAAGTGATACGTGTATAATATGAGACTCCATTTAATAAATTGCAGAATGAAGTACATACTCAGTCGTTCGAATGAATCACACAAATATTCAGAGTACCTACTTACATGCCTACGTATGTAGTTATTATATCTACTAAATTAGCTCCTAAGGTGTTTTGGTCGTAATAGGTCGTGAGTTTGAACCCAGCAGGCACTTTACTTTGTGTAATTAATTTCATCCCCTCTGCTCTCAAAACGGTTAAGGAAATCATCCTGAGGAAACCGGCATGTCCAAGAACCAAGCATTCGAAGACATAGGACGTTCGACAACCCTCATTGGGCCCACGTGATGGTTTATGGCCCACTCCCTCTCACAGAGAGTAGGCCTGTGTCCTTGCTGTGGAAACGTTATAGGCTGATTATGCTACTGTGAATTGCAACTTCTTTTTTCTCAAAATCGCTTAATTATAACAAACTGTAAGTTACTCCATATTTCGACTTTACCTATCCATCAATTAGATATATATTAATAATTATTAACTCAATAATAAGATATATTAACCAACCAACTATTAAAATATTACAACCTAACCTAACTAAAACAATTAACAAACTAAAATATGGCGTCGAAAAATTCCTCCGCATTGCTGTCGACTGGTAATGTACTTAGGAGACTGGCGGCTGCGGCATTGCCATCAATTAATTTTTAATCTAAATGTCCAAATTGTTTACCAACTGCCACATACATAGCTACTTCCGTCAAAGTAATTAAATACACTTAATGTATTCTAACATAGGTAGGCTCGGCTATATTGCAGCAAATGCTATTTTTGTCGAAATATACATATTTGAAATTATTTGTCACTCAATGAGTATCTCAGAGCTAATGGAGAGTTAGTTAAGGTTGTCAAATACGATATAAATAGATTTCCTCACTATGACCATAAAAATTGCCCACTTGTCTTTATATGACGGTATTTTCATGGCAAGTGCGGGATCATGTCTGAGGAATGAGTATGGAAAACGCTACGCTCGACCTAATCCGTTTCAATCACAAAACATACCACGAACACCATTCTCTCTGTCTAGCGTGGTTATGACATGTCTTTTTCTTCTCATTGCGGTAATTAAGAGTAGGACTTACACCTGGTGTCTGAAAGGGTAAGGGAAAGTAATAACAGCCGCATGGGTCGACTGATCAGGTCAAGCTACGCTTGCCGCGGTTTGTCCCTGGGTGGGTGAACATCTTTACACACCATAAACCCTCCGTGCCTCGTAAAGCACGTTAAGCTGTTGGTCCAAGCTGTTATTAGTG
Organism: Dasypolia templi; assembly: GCA_963555695.1. Classification (NCBI taxonomy): domain Eukaryota; kingdom Metazoa; phylum Arthropoda; class Insecta; order Lepidoptera; family Noctuidae; genus Dasypolia; species Dasypolia templi. The sequence continues at coordinate 11,026,641 of OY743157.1, forward strand.
GAGCTTTGACAGTCGTTACGGGTGGTCAGAAGCCCGAAAGTCTGACAACCAGTCTTACCAAGGGTGATCGTATTACCCAGTTACTAGGTTGTAAAGTTTAGATAGGCAGTCGCTGCATGTTAAATAGCCTGGAAGCCCTTTTATTTCCGGGGTGGAAAATCTTCATAGATGTCGGCGCTCGTCGGCGGAGGGTTCTGTCAGACTCGTACTGACTAAAAACTACCCCGGTGTTCCATCTCACACGTACGTCGGGGTCGCGGGTGACAGGTCACTGCCTACTTCAGAGATGAGGGCACGGCGCGGCCCCTCCCAAGCGGCACACTCTGCCAGCGTATGCCAAGCCGTGTCCTCCCGGCAGACGACGCAGTGGTGACACCGGGCGTCCTGCTCCCTGTTTATGCGACACAGGTACTTCCGTAAGCAACCATGCCCCGAGAGCACCTGCGTCGCCCGAAACGTCAGGGAGCCGTGCCTTCTCCCGAGCCAGAGGTCGAGCAAAGGCCGGACAGCCGGAGGCCGGCGGTAGGGCGTTCTCACGCCCTACCTCCGGCCTCGTCACCATCGGCATCGAGCGCCATTCCGCCACCAGGACCTCGCGAAGATGCAACCGACGCTGCTCCATATGGCGCTGCATCGTCCGCTCGCCACGCACCCTCGCTTCGTCGCGCCACCGATAAAGTGACGCGAGCACCTTCTCCTCTAGGTCCCAGGGCGAGGATCCGGCCAGTACACAAGCCGCCTAGTAGGACACCGTGCGATACCCACGTAGAGTCGCCTACAAGCGGTGCTCGGGCCCCCCAGATTAGGAAGCAGCGTTGACAGCGCCCCAGCCGCGTCCAACAACTTGGGCGCCAGCCGCCGAAAGTGGGGCCGAAATCCCACCGGCTGTCGAGCACCAATCCCAGGTACTTCATGGTGGGCTGGACAGCGATTCGAACCCCCTCGACCACTATTTGTGATCCGGGTTGCGGCGCCTGCCGGGGACCTTGAAATTCCATGATCTCCGACTTGTTGAGGGCCACCTTCAGGACTAGGCGCCGTATGAGGCTTACTTACTGTGAAACCGTAGCCGTCGTCCGCGTATCACGTCAAATCTACGCCCGGTGGGAATTCGCCCCTCAGCACCCAGTCGTACCCGATGTTCCGCAGGATCGACCCTACGACCGAACCCTGCGGAACACCGCACGACACTTGGCGCTGGTTTCCGCCATCACGTCCCATGTAGTGTCACCTCTCCGCCAGATAAGCACCAACGATGCGGCGGACGTAGAGAGGCACCCGATGATACCGCAGTGCCTCCCGGTTGAAGGCGATGGAGATATCCAAGGACACCGCCACCACCACCCCACCCTGGGATATCGTTTCCTCCGCCAGGACTCTCACCCGCGTTATAGCGTGAATGGTGGAGCGCCCATGCCGAAAGCCAAATTAGCTCTCGTCCAGATCCGGCCCCTCTCTGTCTCTGTCACAAGTGGCCGACGAGGCGGGCTGCGATTATCCGCTCGAACAGCTTACCCACCTCGTCTAGCAGCACTATGGGCCGGTACGCGGACGGCGACTCCGCTCCACCTTCCTGAGCAGGAGCAGGCGACCTGTTTTCCACAAGTGGGATACTGGCCCCGCTCAAGGCACGCTGTGCAGAGTCCTCTTAGCTGGGGCTCCAGCTCCTTCAGAGCGAGGGCTAGCGCTAGGCCGCGAATCCCGTCGGGCCCCGGAGCCACGTTCTTGGCTTAGCTTGGGCTTGGCGCATCACGGCCGCCCACATCTCTGCCTGAAGCCTGAAAGGCATTTTTTTTTATTTGGCTTCGGGTTGGAAAATCCTCATGGTTGTCCCCCGCCCCGGGGAGGGCGGGGGGTCTGTCGGACTCTTACCGACTAAAAACCAACCCGGTGTTTCATCACTCACCTACGCCGGGGTCGCGGGAACACATGATTCTTCCGCAACCCCGGCTAGTGCCGTCCCGCTTGCGCGGGCTCCGTGTCGGGCGTGGGGAGTGAGGTGTACTCCCCCCGCAACGTCTGTGTGGGTCCTGATGTTGGGGGGCGACGGATGTCGCGAATCCGTCGCCCCTGGACCCATTTTAGGGACGCCCGGTGCGTCTGCTGCCGGCCGGGTCGAGAGTCGTAATCTCTCGCTCCCTTTCCGCAGGCTCCATCTGCGAGATGACCGTTTCGCAAAAGGAGACCACTGCGTCCCAGGACTATGCGCCGCCGACCATCGAGTTCACGACGGCCGGCAGCCGTCCGGTCGTTGCCTACTTCGGTGATGAGGACACGGCGCGGGTCCTCCCAAGCGGCACACTCTGCCAGTGTGTGCCACGCCGTGTCCTTCCGGCAGTCGACGCAGTGGTGACACCGGGCGTCCGGCTCCCTGTTTATGCGACACAGGTAATAACAGGTAAATATAGTAATAGGTCTTTTTATGCGTGTTTGTTAGCATATTCACTTTCTGTTGTTCTTTCTGGAATTTTTTCTATAAATATTCGTAATCTGGTTCTGATATGGTTTGTTGCCATAAACTATTTCGGGAATTTATTGCGTTTATAATGTGCTGATTAATCCAGTCGTCTTGGGGAGGGTTTAGAATTTTAATCTTGTCTATTTGGTTCTTATCTTTCTGTTCTGAGATAAATATCTCTAGGTGGTTGTAGTCGTGGTCGTCGTTGCTGTATTTTGCTTCCAGTGTGTTGTTGTACAAATTGTCATAATCCAGTGCCTTATAACTTGATTCAATTATCGAGACGATTTGAGAATGGTTGTTTATATTAGCACATACATGGTCCAGTATTGTGTTTGTTATGGCGTTGTCACGTGTGCTGTATGATTTGTTGATTTTATTTTTTATTCTATACCCGGCTTCATGTATTCCATGTTGGTATTTTGATACATTACTGTTTGCACTATGTAAATCTATATTGAAGTCTCCAATAACCATTTTATAAATCACTCCAATATTTAAAGATAGTCTTTATATATATCCATAAAAATTGATTCTCGTTCTCATAAAGTTCTTCCGTTATCTCAAATTGAATACTGTCGTGCACATAAATGGTAACTCCCCCGCCTTTACAATTCTGTTTATCGTTATATACATGATTATAGCTAGGTAGTGTAACGAAACGTTTAGCCGACTGGCTAAACGTGGTTACAAGTTAAAATGAAATTTTAGAATATGAAATACAAAATTACATAGAAAAAGATATTAAGGAATAGGAATCGATTAGTAGTAGCATAGGACGATCCTCTTGCCCGCAGTCTAACACGAGGGAGGTCACGGTCGTGCAGCAGCTCGAGGCGTCGGCCGCTCCTCCGGCCCACAGTCTGTCGAGTTGAAGTTCGCAGTAGCCTCTCCGTGATCACAGTCGCGAACGGTTGAATCAGCTCGCGTCGGCCGCTCCTCCGTCCCGCAGTCCGTCGAGTGGGAGCTCGCAGCAGCCTCTCCCATCAGCCCGCAGCCCTTTGCGAGGGAGCTCGCGTCGGTTGGTGTTTCTTCCGGCGGCGGTGTCTCACGCCACGTTTATTAGTTCTATGCAAACCGTCTCGAACTCCTCTCGTAGACGCAAGTGGGAGGGTCGGAGGTGATCGAGTGAGTCGAACACATTTACACACACAAGATGTTTGTAATAAATTCACTGAGAATAACTTTTAGAAAGGTTTATATAACATAACATAACATCACGCCTTGTTTCCCCGAAGGGTTGGGCAGAGGCGTACCTATAGTACACCCACATTTCGCCAGTTATGTTTAAGTCCCATGTAATAGGGGGCGAACCTATTGCCATCTACCGGGCACAAATCCAGACTTCGGGCTGCAACTGAGAAATTCCAGATAGAAAATCCCAATAACACGTTGCCCGACCTGGGGATCGACCCCAGGACCTCATGCTCAGCAGTAGCGATTGCGACCACTAGACCAACGAGGCAGTTATATTTAAGTAGCTTTTAGAAAAACATGCGAGCCAGAAGGGCGAGTCAAAAGAACGAGTCAAAAGACGGAATCAAAAAGAACAGAACCTAGTGAAAAGTATCGGATGGTTTATATAGCCCCTGGCCGATCGTTCTAGAAGTGACTTTTATAGTTTTCAATCCAAATTTTTCTTAATTGGTTATCGGCCAGGAACAATAAAGATTGCTTACAGTGAGAACCTGGCTTAACACTAGTTTTACGATACCTTTACAATAAAATAGACGACCTCTTAGCTCTATACCATAGAAAAAGAAAAACTGACAGATGACAATGTTAGATACAAAATGTCACAACATTCAATAAAAGGAAAATAATATGAGTTCACATGAAATGAGATAAATGGATGTGGAAAATAGACAGAGGTAGCTAAAGGTTTGCTTTTCAGCAGTACAACAATTATCAGATAAACAAATGTAAGTTAAATGAGTGTCATAAGATTTTCATAAAGACTTTAGTACCTACTGAATCATAGAAAGAATTGCTGTGCACAACAGCTCCTCAGCTGTTAAATACATAAATAAATAATAAGATGTGTTTTTGTTGTAACAAAATACCACAGTAGTTGATATAGTTTAGCATCAGACTCTGAGTTAGTCCACGTGTCAGTGAAAATCAATAGATGAGTCGTCATTGTTATGGCTTTTAGAATGTATTTTATTTCGTCGAACTCCCCAGGCTTGCGAATACTGCGTAAGTTCTCATATAGGAATCTTATGGAAGACGGATGCAACTGCTCCACCACGACAACGCAGGTTGGATCGAGAAGCCTTTACGAAATTCTACAAGTGCATCAATGCGTGAGGAGGATAGTTTCACGCTGGGTGCTGCACAACCTCACCGATGCTCAGAAGCAGGCCCGGGTGGAGTGGTGACGTCATATGATAAACAAATTTTGAAGCAGGCTCGTCTCGGCGTGTTTACGAAATCATTACAGGTGATGAGTCTTGCATTCATCACTACGATCCAGAAACGAAGCGCTAGTGGACGGTTTAGGTGTTTCAAAACGAATCAACGCCTGCCAAAGCGAAGCGGTCTAGAAGCGGGGGAAATAATTTTATCGTAGCTTTTTTAATTTGACTGGATACTTGGTGTCAACTCCTTTATGGAACCAAAGAAGCATCAACGCTGAGTGGTATACTAAAAAATGCTTGGCAGAAGTTTTCTCTGGTGTGGTCAACAAGCGACCAAATACAGGGCTCCGCGGGCTACTGCTCCACCACGACAACGCGCTTTCGCACACCTCGCTCAAAACGAGGGACTTCCTGGACAGGACGCTGATCAAACTCCTGGGCCACCCTCCTTACAGCCCTGACCTAGCACCTTGTGCTCAAAGGGATGCAATTTCGTCGCCGGAAAATGCGCTGTCAGCGTTCGAGCTGGCTGCAAACTACTTGTCTACGGCGGACTGGAAAAAAGTGTTTTGAAAACTTGGCTAGTGGAGAGTACATTGAAAAGATTTAATAAAAATATAAACAGAAAACTCAGAAAGTTTTGCGAAAAAAAAAAAAAAAAACATTTTTTTTTTCGCTAAACTTTCTGAGTATTCGTATTATTTCATTCTGGTATGTATGTAGTATAAGGAGATATACCTGCTTTGTCATATAATTTTGAAACACAAAAAAAAAAAATTTTGAACAGGGATTTCTCACCTACGATACAGAGATCGAGTACAGAACTATCTCGCTACAGATCCTTAATCATTCTGTAATTCGAAGGGCGAAAAAAGACACTTCTAGTTGGTACAAATTGATCAAACAGGGACAAGTTCTATCTGATCATGAATCCGCTAATCGTGCATACTCCGCACGATTCTTTTACTCTGTGTGCAGCGCGACAGCGGACACGCTGAGCGCGGGGTCGGCGTGCGGAGAGGCAGCGCCTAGCAGCGCGAATGAGCGCCTCGCCTGCCTCAAGCGGGCGGCCGTCCGGCGCGAGCTGACCGGTCTGCCGCCTAAGCGCTCAGTGGGTCCGGACTGTATTCCGCCCTTCATTTTGAGAGATTGCCGCATGGTATTAATAAAACCTTTGCTGCACATATGTAATGTTTGTTTGTCGGAAATCTAACACGGTCAACAGTATGATTTCACCAAGGGACATTGTACGACTGACGCCGGTGTCACCTTATTATAAGACATATTTACGGCGTGGGAAGAGGCCCAAGACGCCGAATCTTCTGTGACCTCTCCAAGGCATTTGATTACGTCGACCACGAAACCTTGCTCTAAAAACTTGAGCATTACGGTCTTGGAAAACTTGCGCTCAGTTTAGTAAAATACAAGGGTACTGTTTAAAATGTTACAATAAAATACCTTCCCACATACATGAACTGAATTAAACCAAATTTAAATCTTGTATAAAACCCACACTATGCCGCCGGGAAAATTATAAGTTTGGGGATTAAATCGCCGATAAAAATGCTTGGCTATTCGCTGGTCCTGCACTACAAGGACGCATCAACTGATTGATTAGCATTTGAGAATACTGTTGGAGCTGCTGAAGATAAAAAAAAACTTACGTTTTAAACTCAATCCTTTAGTATTGCATAATTGTTTAAGCCATATGTGAGTACTATGTACTTACTATAAACTTACCATTTACTGGGTACGTCTTTCATTGACTTGAATGTGCCCTGGCGGCTGAGAGCATGTCATGCTCTCTATAATGTTTCGCTGATTGTGGCGGGTGTGTTGGATCATTTAGCTCCCTTCAAAATGGTTGAATTGAATGGTGTAAATCCATGCGTCATGTTCGTGAACGGGTGCCGCAGTAGGGACTGGTCATCTCTTAGCTGCCACGGCGTATTTTAATAAATTTTAATTTTTGAATTGGTTTCAACTTTAAAGGACATGACCAAAAATTGTATGGGCTTGTGCCCCAGAATGTACAGATACAAAATATTTGTCATTTAATAATACTGATCTTCTACAAACAAAATTAAAAAGAGGCATATTGCTGAGCAGTTGTGGACAAAAGTTATGAACGTTTGAAAAGGTTGATTTTTGCACTATGGCTAAGGTATTTCATGTAAATGAATGTGTATATATCTGTACCGGGCGTTTAATATTTTAGTTTAAAAAATAATATTCGCATTTTTTATAATCTGATAAAATCTATAGTTTGTAAATATTGTTTATAGCACTTAAAGTAAAATATCTACAGTAGCATATTCTGTATATGGCAAATAATAAAACAAAGAACATTATTTTAATCATTTAATGTTATCAAAACATTATTTCAATTCCAAAATGTCGTGTCTTCTTGCACGTATAACTGATCTCCAACAGCCATAACAAACATTGGTATGACCAAGTTGTCTTTCCCTTGAATAGGTTACAAGGCGTCTTGGTTTATTGTCATAACAGGCACCACAGACACAGCTATGAGGTGACAACTGTGAAGGTAAAATAGGAACCTATTAGTCTTAGATTTGACCACGACGTTAGAATATGGAGTAAATAATACCTGTCGGATATATTTTACGTAGTAGGAGGTACTTATTGAAACTAGAACTTACCTCAAAAGTTAACCACTCCTATAGAAGAACTCATCACATCAGGGGGTAATGATGATATTACATGCCGCCTGCGCGCGTTCTCTTATTGGGAAAACTACAGTCAACACACGCTTGTAAAAGGTCCATTTTCGTTGTTTGTAATTATACAGTTTACAGTCATTATTAGTTAGAGCACTCGTGTGGCGCTACGACACTATAAAATATAAACGTATAAGCGAAAACAATGAAACAAAAACACGATTCGAACGAGAAAACCGGCGCAAACGTCAAAGAAGGAATATGGTATTGACAATTGACATTAGTCAGCGGTGCTGCCAGTAATAACGTCATATTATCCTATCCGTAACTGCACTAACATCTATAAATTCAGTCATAGATGGTTCGATTTATAGACAAGAACACATACAAAAAATACGTTTTATTACATTATGGTTAAAATATTTAAGGCCTGCTAAGCGCTTATTTATTATTTTAAAAACCTTCATATAATATTTTTTCCCTGTTCTGAACTTATCTAATATTATATGGCAACATTAAAAGGTATATAAAACGCAAACCAAACAGAATAACTTTTAATTACGATTATTTCTCCACTTCTGCTATGATGCATAAAAAGTTGTTCAAAATTCTTTATTTATTTTATTTTAATTATCTGCATTAAATGTACGTTTGTACTCCGTGGGGCACATTTTGTCCATCTCCTTTCGGGCGCTTTTAACGTTCTGCATCGTTCTCATATGCATAATTTCAACATGAAGTATGTTACCAATATAATGTAACCATAATTTGATTTAAAAGAGTGTCCGTGGAGTGTTTTGCCCATTCTTCTCCATAGGTACCTACCTACTACGCTTTGGAATGGGCAACTAGCTTCATTTTTCTGACCGAACTACCTTGACAATTCAAAAGTGCCTGTAATTGCTTTGTTTGAAATAAATTGTTTGAGTTTGAGTTCGGTGGCACACTTTTCTAGTCATTAGAAACTTATGCGAGTGGTACCTATACCCGCGATATAAAGGTCGAGGCGGTACGAATGTCATTGACTTCAGGCCAATTACGGTACTAAGCGCACTAGCCAAGGTATCCCAGATGGCTATTAACATTTGCCTTTATGCACAGATAGGCCCTCATTTGTCTGATACGCAGCACGGCTTCCGTCCTGGGCACGGTACAAAGGGGAACTTGCTTCACTTGATGACACAGTTTGTACCAGCTGTTGATGCTGGGCTTCAGGTTGACGTTGCTTTTCTGGACTTTAAGAAGACGTTCGACACAGTTGACCACGACATACTCTTGTCAAGGCTGGCGGGTATAAGCTGCACATTTCATACTGTAAAGTTCTCCGCTAGTTATATTCGAGATAGACATCAGTATGTGGACTATGGTGGACACTTCTCGGAGCCCTACTACATCAGATCGGGCGTCAGTCTGGGTACTAATTACTGGACCCAAGTTATTTAATATTACGGTAAATGATTTACCAAAAGTAGTCAGGTCAACATGCTTGCTATTTGCTGACGACCTTAAGTTGTTTGCAGTCATAAAAGACACTGCGGATCGTGACATGCTTCAGCATGATTTGAATAGGATCACTGAATGGAGCCACTGCAACATGCTATACTTTAATGTATCAAAGTGCTCGGTGCTTTCATTCACACGCACACGAATTCCACAACACCACCAGTACAGCATGGACCGGGGAGCCGCTGCAGCGTATCATGGTTAAGAATTTTGCCATTAATTTCGTCAGTGATCTGCAGTTTCGCAGACACGTGTTACACATTTTTAAAAAGGCGTACAGTAATCTGGGGTTTGTGCTGCGTCAGGCAAATGACTTCACAAACATGACTGCATTGAGGGTTTTGTATGAAGCTCTTGTGACGAGTCATCTGGAATATAATGCGGCCGTCTGGAGCCCGAGTGAAATAAAATACAAAAATATGCTCGAACTGATACAGAACAAACTCGTCAGATTTCATTATTTAAAGCTGTATGGGAGATATCAGGGATACCCGTTACTGTATTCTACCTTATTCTGTCTCGGTATGGTGGGCTACTACATATAACATAACATCACACCTGTAATCCCAGAAGGATTAGGCAGAGGTGTACCTATATAACACCCACATTTCGCCAGTAATGCTTAAGTCCCATGTAATAGGGGGCGAGCCTATTGCCATCAACACTACAAATTAGAAGTTAGGCGTGAAGTGGTATCTTGTCAAAGTTTTAATAGGTAGTAAACAAAACTCAGGTATACTATCAGAAATAGGGTTTAATTTACCTACCGGATAGGTACGTGGCGCAGCAACTGCTGGTGGTGCCGAGTGCGAGCACGAACCTGCTGGGGCGCGCTGACTCGTGCGCTGCGCACTCTCAACACGGTGGCGGATGCCATAGACATATTCACCTGTACACTGAGTGAGTTCACAAGGGCCAAGTACTGTGTAGCTTGTAAGGTACAGTTATTATATTTATTATTTGTAATGGCAAAGGAAATAAATAAATAATATCATCATGGAACATGTGAAATATATAAATAATAAAATAGAAAACCCTTACTGACTGAATGGGTGATTTATCAACGCATAGCTCAAATGTTAAGTAAAGTTATTATGACGTATGTATCTACAAAGAAGGGAGTTTTCGAAATTTGACCATAAGGGGGTGAAAAGGGGCGATTTTGATTCTATGGAAAATCTTATTCCTTGACTAAAAATCTTGAAAATAAAGAACAACGAGTATCAGGGTTTTTCGAAAATCTTTAACAGAAGTCATATTTTTAGGGGAGGGTTTTACTGCGTTGCTTGATTAACTCATGGGTCTGAACAATCTTTAGTTTAAGGTATGGGAACTCCCCAAGAGAGTTTTGAAAATTCCGGCCGTGTGTTATACAACATTAAAATCTTACTGCCAACTAATATTAAAAAATATTAATAATCTACTCTTGGATAGAAAAGGGTTAAGTTTTAATATACTGCTTGCTACAATTAACTGGAAAATGGGTCAAAATTATGTTAAATCAACAATCATCACAATGAAAATATACCAAACGCTTTTTTTTAAACAAGTCGTGGTGAAAAGGGACTGTTTAAAAAAAAAACTTATTCCACTGATCTGTATCATTAACTTAAAATTGGCACGAATACGTATTTATCCAAATCTATACTAACGCATTAAAACTAAAGAGATGGTTCTTCTATTTATCTTTTGTTTGAACGCGCTAATCTCTGGAACTAAAAGCCCGATTAGAAAAACGCTTTTCGCGTTTGAAAGCCCGATTCTTTAGGACTTTTAGATGCTATTATCTTACATCACGCTACGATCCTTAGGAGGCAAAAAGGCAGAAGCTAGTATAATGATAAGTATAAAGTAAGTCGGAAAAAATCCAGCCCTCTGAGAGCTATAGTTTCGAAGCGAACAGAAGCTAGTACGAGCAGAAGCTAGTAGGAAATATAATTCTAGTCGGACAGATTATTTTCCTAAAAGCTGCTGCGTTATTTGCGAGGTATCGGATAACAAGCTCGCACGGCATGTGACGTTAACCGTGCAGCGTTACGTCAGAGTGTTTTAATAAAAAAAGGTTCTCGCCCCAAAATATTACATTCATCAAGCACAAGTTTTGTTTTACTGAAATAAACATATTAAACTCGAATAAAATGATTATACTAGCTGTCAGTCTAATAGTTGGATATAATATCTTACAATGGACAGATAAAAATCAACGAATTGATGCAACAAACGAGATTTAACTTTATCAGGAAAACACAAAGAACAATTGAACGATGTCAATGAGTGCCTACATTAATAAAATTGCACTGCAATTTGATGGAAACAATTTCTGTACTAAGTCTGAGATTCAATTTAAAAATGTAATTTTCTTAGCAGCCCTAGTGCTAGTGCTACTTGACAATGTCGCCGGGTCGCGGTGGACGAGCCGCGTCAGCAGAAACCGACGCTGACTACACTCCACTCCTCTCGCATGTAATCTCTTAACGACACCGTTCTATCTGCATAATCGATAGCCATAAATAGCCCTAATATAGCCCTACAAGTACTTTTAAAAAACTTTGTGAATCCATTCGCGAAACAAATATGAGCCAGCAAACTTCAATGTAGTGAAAGAGCATTTCGAAGGCTATTTTATTTTTGCCAAGAATTTTTATTAAACATTACCTTGTGCATTATTCCCGTTGCTGTATGTAAGAAAACGGTACTAAATTCGTAAGTTTTAATCTGGTTAAAGCAGTATGAGGGCTTTCTGACTAACAATTAATAATTTGACTCAATTTACGTAATCAGTCAATGAAAAAAGTAAGCATAATTAAATTCCATTTACTGAAAAAAATAATGGTTGCATCACATAACAAATGATTCCTCTTCGCAACGAAAAGCTTTTCGTTGTCAGCAGAACGAATATATCTACGTACAATATACAAAATATACGTAATCGTTAAGCGACTTGCGCCCGATGGCCGAAGTGAAAAGAAATCATACAAATTATCTTAAAAGGAATGCTGAGGACTGGTTCAATGTCAATCTTTTAACGATTTTAGTTTTTCACTTTACGTAATTGGAAAAAGTATCGGCGTAGGCGAATTTTTGGGATTGCCTTTAAAAATAAAACGTAAATTAAGAACGAGCCTATAATAAGAGTGGCGAAGAGTAATCAATACATGCCAAACCTTTATTCACCACCTAAGGCTTTAATGAAATTGTCCGATGAGGGATGATACAGTAAGCAGTTTTTTGTTTAAGTAATATTATAATATTATCTGCTTATAAGCAGAATACGGTCACACGGTAGTCGTTACTCAGCTATAAGTACCTAAGTACTTTAAATATCAAATAAATAAGAAAACTCGTTACATATCGTATCAACATACATACATAAACTAACGCCTTCTTCCAATGGGGGTAGGCAGAAACAACAGAATGCCACCTGCTACGATCCTTACATACTCCTTTTGCCTCGTTTACGTTCATACATCTGGTCATACACGAGCGGACGGTTACGAGTACTACGCACGTTACCCTTCAGAAAACTTCACCAATAAGGTCACTTTAAGTCCTCCTAGGGATCCCCTTCCCGGCGTTTTAATTTATAATATCGTATCAATTTTCACATAATTAAGAAGTGATCTCTTAGAAGTAGGATTAATCGCAAAATATCTAGTTAATCATAAGGAAAATAGTGTTATCAGCGTAACAAGGAGATAACTATCATGTGTAGAAATAAGCGTTATGTTACTGACATGGTTACTAGTTATTCGGGCAGGGCTGCCAACCTGATTACAATGACGTCACAAAGCTAGCCAGCCGACAGATAATCTCGCACAGGAACGTAATCAAGTAAAATCACAAACGAATGTAATGAGCCGTGAAAATGTATTACTAGTGGCAATTTTACCTAGCACGGTCAGGGAAATTAATTGTGACAAATTGTCACGTCAATTTGCCGTGTTTTGAGCATTACATTCAACTGTCAAGAATGACAGTTTTGATTATAATATACTGAGATTTTATGTCGTTAGTCAATTTGATTAACAATATTCCCTGGCTCAGCTTTTTTCAATTTATGATTTTCGGATAGGATAGGTAGCTTTTGGTACCCGGGAAGGGTCATGGAATAGGAACTTTACATCCCGGAAAATTAAAAAACGAACCCGGTCCGCCTCGCCAATTTCGTCCGTAATGTTCGACTTAGTCCCTGAGGTTCGACGATTCGGTTCGACTCGTATTAAGTCTTGGACAGCCCTGACGTAGAGCGTCACTTGAAACGTATCATTAAGTTATAGATATCCCGCTCGTACGTGGCTCTCTGTAAGTCAGCAACGATGTTAATATTGTTTGATGCAGAGCCCTGCTACAGTTGTACCAAATTACCGTTATGTTACGATTGGTTTGCTCTGAAATCAAATATTACGGGAATACCATCACGTAAAGTCTCGAAACACAGGTTGGTCCTTTGTTTTCTTACTTTTCTAAATTCACATCACGTACTTAGAACAAGGAAACCAATAAGACTACGTGTTTTGTTTCAAATGCATAATTTTCTGATCTGCACGCCGTCCACCTTCTAATGAAGCATTTTTTTCTGAATTGATATCAAAGTTGGCTTAATTAATTCTGAGGAAAAAGCTAAAGGCGTTCTTAGCTTTGCAAACTTTTCAAATAGCATGCCATTAAAATGCTGGCGGTATGTCCTGACGTCTGCGGAATAAGAATGGGAGGCAAATAAAAGTATGAAACGTGAAGTGTGTGCCTCTAGAACTTGTACGTAGTTTGACCTGGCTGTGATCTTAATATCAATTGAATCCATTGTCAGAACCTAAAAATATAATTTATTCACCCACTGTTTATTACCCAGTAAAGCAGTCAAACAATTATAATTTCCCCGTTTACTTCAGATTACTACTTACATTCTCCGAACACAAAGGACTATCTTTCTTGATGTTGCCTCTAAAGATACAAAAAGAAAGACATTTTATAGAAAAATAACGCAGAGAAGGTCGCATTTTTTCGTTCAGAAACGCCCTCATTATGTCTAGTCATTCTTTCTATTACACGCGTTACTGAAAACAAAATGGAAATGCGGCATCTGATGTAACGAACACTCGACCGACGTTAAAAGCACTCGAATGTTCTGCTGTTCTCATTTGTAGCGTTGCCTTCAAAAGAATGTCATTTAAATTTAGAGATTGTATCGTCAGGTCAGGAAATTGCTTGTCGTTCGTAAACTTTTCACTATTCACAAACCTTTGAGAATAACCTCCCGACTCGCGACGTTATACGGGCCATGCTGTAAAAATCCAATACCACTCGTACACATGTAGCAAGTTTGGTGAATGATTTGTATGGAACGAGTTCTGAAGCACTTCCAACTTGTAAACCTCCATTTCTCAAATGCTCACCCACAAATGAAAATCTTTGATGCGGCCTGCTGCTAGGTCTGGCTGTGCCATTTCGTTAATCTTCGGGATTATATAGGACGGAAAATATAAAAATTGCAAAGTAAAAATTGCAGTTCCTCGTCCTAAGTTCCACCTGAAGTGGGTACAGTAAGTACGTGCTTACAAATCAGGGATTTTTCAAATATTTAAACCGACATCCGTGCTTGTAGTTTTCTGGTACCAAAGCTAACATTTTAGGAATAAAGAGTTTATTATGTTCCCTAATATTTCGTCTAACTTCTTGGATATAGGGGTAGTTTCATTAGTTTGTTCAAGTAGGATACGGTGTGGGTAATATAGGGGTAGACCTAAGTGTAATTAGTTGAATAAAGCTCGCAAAATATGGGTCTATTCGGCGGAGCTGTCAATTTAGGAGAGATGCGCCCAGAATTGGCTTATCCTTGTCATATCCGATCCGAAGCCCAACTTATACAGACTCGACATATACGTGACCCGAATATAGACTTTTTTTCACTATTGAGTTCATACCTTTTCAGAAATAGGTACGTATTTGTTTACTTATGACATAAAAAATCTTTGTAAGACATGATTGCTGACACAGCAACCTTGTTTTAGATGAATGACACACTGAAAATAAAACATTCACAACAAAAAAATCGGTTCAAGATAAGACAAGTAAACGGGGCACGGTAGCATAAAACGGAATATCACAAGAAATTGCCGTTTTTATAGCTCGGCCAATCACGGTCGAAAATCGATACCGTTCACGAATATTATGTGCCTACTTGGTAAGTCGGGCTCAAATGTTCAACGTACGTAATTGAACACAATGTTTAGCCCGCTTGTAATTATCCTGTGCTTCCGGGAACACTGATTTACATAAATATTCAGTGTGTGTCTATCATCACCATACTACATACTCTGGCGAACCATAATTGAGAAACAGATTATGATAATAGTTTGAGTTAACTAATGAATTTTAACAAGAGTGATGTGGAGTGTGAAAGGATTTAAGAGTCACTGGCACATGCCTAAATTATGGCGCATGAATATGAATTCTGAAAACCGCATTTCCTTTATAAAGTAACTGGAGCTTTTATTATAATTGGAAAAGCAAAAATGTTCAGTCATACGGAAGACATTGTTATTACGATTAGTATTCCAACTAATTTCATAAATGTTGGCTTTTCCTAGTCTGAAAGCCATGATTAAATTAAGTTTCCAGCCACAGTACCATCTAGGTTGGTTGACGTTATTTACTTTTTAAAGCCAGCTAGTCCTCTCCCGTTTTTCGTGTTAACCTAGCTCTTGCTCATTACTAGAACAAGAGACGGTACTCGTAGACGTTAAAAAAAACAGATTCAACAAACTCACTTCTTAGTACAAATATTTGCGTACCTTTATCGATAACTGAAACTTATTCATAGTTCCAAATGGCTTTTTTTGGATCACTGTCACCTTTATTCTATTTAATGATTTATAAGGAAAGCCTGACTGATTGGGTGATCTGTCAACGCATAGCTCAAACTCCTGAACGGATTGGGCTGAAATTTGGCACACAGATAGTTATTATGACGTAGGCATCCACTAGGAAGGGGTTTTTGGAAATTTGACCTTTAAGAGGGCGAAAAAGGGGGATTTTGTTTGTATGAAAAATCTTATTTCTTGACTTAATAAACTTGAAACTTGGCACAAATACATATCTAAGTAATTTAAAAAGATTGACATTTTTTATTCTTCTACACAACACCCTAAAGGGGGATTTGGGGGTTTGAAAGTTTGTATGGAAGAGTTTTAACGCGCAGTCAAGTAACTCGAAACTCAATACTTATACTAAAGACTGAAAATATAGATTGACGTGTATCAGGGTTTTTCGAAAAAATCATACAGGTAAAACTTTTAAGGGGAGTGTTTTACTGCGTGGTAGTTATTAACTCGTTATTAATTATCTCAAAAATGGGTATGAATAATCTTTACTTATTGTTTTTTTTTTCAAAATCCACCCTTGTGGGGGGAGGGGGAAGAGGGGACACAGTTCATGTAAAAATATTTGGTTATCTTTGCCATAATCAAGTCTGGTCGAACTTGATTATGGCAATATTTTCCTTAGTAAATAATAAAGACTATTATTATTTTAAATAGCACCTCACAAAGGATTTAGAGGGTGTTATAGTTAGTAAGTAAAAGCGCTGTCGGATTAACTCTAAGGACAGTACTAATATTTGAAAATAAAAAAGTACGTAATTTAGGGTTTTTCAAAAATCATCTCTTAACGGGGTGGAAGAGGGTAATGAAGTTAGGAGTTTACTGTTTGCAGCAATTAAGTAACTATAAAAATGGGTATAAAGTTAGTTCAATCATACAATGGAAATTTACCAAATGTTTTTTTTTTTTGTAGCCCTTTTGTGATGAAAAGGAAGGAAACTGTTTTCTTAAAAAATCTTATGCCACTGATCTATATTATTAACTTAAAAATTGAATGTCTGAATACTTATTTATCTATATCTATACTTACTGTAATAAAACAAAAGATATTGTTGTTTTTTGTTTGAACGCGCTAATCTCTGGTACTACCAGTCGAATTTGAAAAACTATTTTTGCATTTGAAAGCCCCACTTTCGAGAATGGTTACAGGCTATTTAACATCACGCTACGACCCTTAGGAGCCAATCAGAGGAAAAAAAGAATGAAACAACGCTAAGTGAAAACGAAGTAATAACACGGGCAGCTAATGTGATGCGACGCGGTGTGTCGGGGGAACAAGACATTTTACGCGGAAGAAGTCGCGGGCTGAAGCTAATGATTACATAAAGTGCCATCTATATTTATCAATTGTTTAAATGGAAACATGAGGTAGCCCCGTAAGAGTATGCTTGAATTACACTTAGATTCAAATACATATCTAATTCAAACATTAACACATGTGTCTTTCCCCAATACAACGTTTTAACAACTTGGAAAATCGTACGGAACAGGGTCAATAACATTTATTTTTACCAGCTCTATCGAGTACCAGTGTTTATATACCCTATGTAAGAGAAAGTTATACTGAAAGGCCTCGATTAGAGCGGCGCCGTGGGATTAGAGCGCGTTCACCTGGCCCTTTGGACCCGTTCGTACAACGATCTGTTTTATTTTTCCTCCCTTAACACCTATCTGCTCTTTGATGTTCAGAATCGTTTATTTTATTGAGCCAATCCCGATTCTCCGATACGTCAACATAAATATTAATATTTGTATAAATGATTTACTTTATCCAGAGAGAACAGTAACAGTAAAGTTACGTAATAACACTGAGAGTTGATAACTTATGAAGAATTTATGAGTTCATGCAAGTGAATAACTACGTAACTGGAGAAAGATACGAAATAAATTGGCAGTATTCCTCCCGAGATGTGGTCGGAGTTCTCAGTTGAAGTGGGTTAGCCCTCCGAGGTTTGTATCTAAGTATAGCTTGAGAAATAAGCAAAAGAAAAGTTATAAAGGCCGCTAGGTCAAGACCATCGCCGGGAGATAAGATAAGTGGTTTCGTAACGTCCGAAACAAACGACCAAATAATTACATTTTCTTGTGAATTCAAGGGAGCCGTTGTACAAAGAGCATAATAACGTTTTATTCGATGGACATTACGTACACATTAACTTAAATTGAAATGTAGCTGATGCCGTACAAGAATTCCTTTAATTCATTTTCATGAAGTGAACGGTGCAGTTTTATGATTGAGTCGTAGAATATTGATGACTGCGCGTTACTGGGGCGCTTATCATAAATTTAACGCTAATGCAAGCAGGAGGGTGGTAAAACATTTGAGGCGTTATCAGATGACAGAGGTCCGAGTTTACGACCCTGCGCAACCCTCGTCCGTCCGCCGGAACAAGACCAACAGGAAAGTCACCACTGAAAGTGATTCATGCTGAGATACTGTGGACACTGTGTTCACTGTCAACTGTTTTTTTCGCTTAGATAGATAACGCATGGATGAGGTGATATGGTGGTTTTATTTGATTTAGTATGTCACGTACTTAAATATGCCATAACAACTTTAAGTGGCATTTTAGCTTTCAGTAATGTCTCTACCTACATCAAGGTAATCTTTGGTTTTGTGAGTAGAAAAATAGAAATGTTATAATATTTCAGCGGAGCTATTGATGAGTTTTTCTCTCGTTTCAATTTTTCGCTAACTCGAGGTTTGTTTTCTTGAATAAAATGTTGTTTTCTCAAATTCGAGTTTTCAACAAATCATTTAATGTCCTTCCCCTTTTTATGAACTAGTAAATAATATAAAAAAGTCCAAAGGAATACTTAGGTACTTACCAGATTCAGTAAGTAATCGGTCATAAACTTGCCTTTAACTTTGTTTAAACTCGCTCACGCTATTCTCTCTTAATCGGCACTCGAACTTTGTTCGAAGCGATAAAACACGGTTTAAATCAGTATATCGATTAATTTAATCGTTGATGTTTCCTGAGTCTCTGTCCTATTTATTATTCAGTATTTAGTTCATGTTTGCAGAATTTCCATGAATTTAGTTATTTAGTGTCGCTAAATGTAGCTCTTCTGATATCGAATAATACTCATTTGATCCAATTCCAGGGCCATTAATGTCTAGACACGACATTCGCTAAATTCTTTGCATCTATTCGGGTAGTTATGACGTCATTGTGTTGACTATTCTTAGGCGCATGTATTATTATCGTAGCCTAATCGGTGCTAACTGAACTGTGAATGTTCAGAACGATTTTTCTGCGCGCGTGAGCAATCTGATCATGCGATGTTGGCCTTTATGGTGTGTCTACGTTCATAATTACCTACTACGTGATATTTTTACAAATGGTATACTAATAAATATCTGAATTCCCAGCGGGATACTTCGCTCGCAGATTTTAAATGGTACTTAATGATTTTGGTTACGTTCTAGATTTTTGGTTATCGATAATACGACGTGGTGCCGTGACTTGTGTAGTGAATTGATGATCGTGTCGATAGCATTCATACCTAGCAGTACACATCATACATTCTATTTAAAGTTTTATTATTATTTATTTAAATTACAATTATAACACCTTTACAGACGTATCCAAGGCGATGATATAAGTCACAATGTCTTAGGGCGAATTTCACCCAATGAAACCGAATGCGATCATCGATCATAACAAAAACTATACGGTACGTGTAAGATCTGTGCCGATCGCGCTCTTTTCCACTGGCGAAATCAACCCTAAGTAGATACACAAATTTACAAAGAATAAAATAAAATACCGCGATCATAATTATAAAGTGATAATCTAACAATTATAACAATACAGCAACAACAATATAACAATTATTATTATTCTGTTTTGTCTATACTAATATTATTAAGAGGAAAGATTTGATTGTTTGCTTGTATTGAATAGGCTTTGAAACGACTAGACCGATTTGTAAAACTGTTTTACCTTTAGAAACCGAAATTATGTCTGATGAACGTAGGCCATTTTTTTTTTCGAAATCCACGTGTAAGAAGTCGCGGGCGCAGTGCTAGTGGATTACAAAAAGACAATAATGCCTATTATTAATCCATTAGTATATGTATGGTATTAGGTAATCTTGGTAGCGACAATTAGGCCCTGAACGGATTTCGGTAAAATTTGGCAAGGAGATAAGATGGCATTCTGTGGATGGAAATAGGCTACTTTTTGTCGCGGTAGCATATTACCGTGGTATAAATGATTTTATTTATGTAAGTAGGTTTGTACAGTAAGCGTTCAGCCAAAACAGGGTTAATAGTATAACAACACCCCAAGGTATGTGGCCAACTTTCATACTTCGCCTAAGTATGAAGCACTTATTATGTATTGATATTAGCAGAGTTACTGA
Source organism: Dasypolia templi (assembly GCA_963555695.1). Lineage (NCBI taxonomy): Eukaryota > Metazoa > Arthropoda > Insecta > Lepidoptera > Noctuidae > Dasypolia > Dasypolia templi. Next base: position 11,046,892 of record OY743157.1, read on the forward strand.
CAGCATTACGATGCTATTACTGGCTTCTAATTATACGATCGTCAGATGTTATTTGGGGCCTTCTTATCTGATTCTATTAAAGTCTGCTCGCCTACGTCCGTGGTGGAATTAAATCGGCATGGTGAAATATTTGTAGGGATATATTTATGTTTCTCAGCGTGGGAATAAATTAATAATACGTATTGTGAGAGCTATTTTTCTTTACGAATTAATTAATTTAGGAAAATTGTCGGGTTGCATCAGGAACTTATGGCTTTATTTGAGTTGGCTTGCAACATGCCAATGTTGTGATTATGTATGTACTTTTAATTAAAGGATTATTGGACCTGAGTGATTATGTCTTTCAGTCTGCCTTTCTGACTCGTTATTGTATTGTGTAATGCCTTCTGGTACCTATTGGTTTTTATTTATTGGAGCCACAATTGAACAGAAACCAATTCAATAGTGGGGATTAATTTATTCAATCTCTAACGATGTCGTCTTCGTGTTTTCGTAGTGCACAAAATTTAATAAATTAATGTTGTGATAGAGATTTAGTGTCACGTTTGAAGCTCGACCGTCTGATTGTGTGTGAAAATTACGCAGTGCGTATACTTAGGGTTCAAGTCGCCGCCTCAAAGCCACATCCCTCCAGGTTGTGATATGAGAATGTCCAAGAGTTCGTAGAGAACAATTTTATAAAAATCGGCGCCTACTTGAGCCCGCGCAACTGCGTCTGAGCTTTTTGTAACCGTGACATGTTACCGCCAGCCACTATCCACCAGGCCAGTGAATAAACACTTGAAAAACCACGGGCAAAAATACCAAAATTCCACATACATTTCTGTGCTCTTCAATATATGTATGTATTTATTAAGAAAAACAATGTTTCGAGTATCGTGACACCGTGTGTCGCCGAGCACATGATTGTCAGCTGTCGACACACAAACTTCGACACGACACGTGTACAGTCAAGAGCAAAAATATGTCACTTGCAAAATTCAAAAGCGAGCTTGTTTTAGAGGTGTTATTTCAAACGTTTAAATGTAGCATGAGTGTCGGTTGATACTATCTCATAATTTCAATCAAAAGGTAATAAGGAAATTGCTGTCCAATTATTACTGTATAGATAGGTAGGTTTAAGTACATTTTTTTGTTTTTGATTGTACGTATGTACTTGTATGTGGATCATAAGTACGAAACAACGGTATTTCACTAGCGACGTAATTGAAAAGCGTTTTAATTACTACCCAACTAAATTATGTTGTTCATAAAATATGCACTTTGTGCGAGAGACTGTTAATTGTGACTGCTCAAAAATCCACGTATAAATATGTATATACTATTAGATATGGCTCTGTATTTACTGTTCGGAATATGTGGTTTCAGAGTAATTAAAATGAATCACAATTTTAAAATGGAGATGTATTATTTTACTGGAAAACCGGTCTTGTACCAGAGTCTGTAATGGAATATTCCTTAATTCAGAATAATGTATTCATAATCATCCCTATTAAAATTCTCTATTCTGTACATGAGTTTATCTTTGTCAACATAAAATCGTAGTCTTTAGAACCTGGCATAGAAAACCCTGTCACCATTCAAAACCGTTTTCAGGTCTCTGAATCTTTTTAGACCGTGTTAGGCTGTGGCCGGGAAGAAAATAATTAGTTAGTGCCTGTGTACATAAAGAAATACTACAGCCTTTTTTAGCATTTGAGGACAGCTCAGGTGGATCTGAATTGTGTCACATATACCCCAGAGAATCTAATTTAATTGTTTGTTTTCGTTTTGATAAAGGTTCTTGTAACAACGCCCCAAAGCGCAATGTTGAGAGCAGATTCAAGTTGACGCTACAAGAACTCTCATAATAAAATTCTATCACGTTCGCCGGTCGCGAGATGGCTGTTCCTTCAATTTGTCAGTGATTGTAACATTTCGCTAGAGTGTTTGTGACTGGTTGTGTTTTCAAAAGAAATGAAAGTTGTTGCCTCGTTGGTCTACTGGTCGCAAACGCTAATGTTGAGCATGAGATCCTAGCTCGAGCAAAGTGTTATTGGGTCATTCCATCAGTAGCAGCCAAGAGTCTGGACCTGTGCCTGGTAGCCTCTGTCTAACCGTTCGGGGATGACAGACGTTATGTTATGGAGGTGCCGAAAAATTTTAAGATGTTGACCCACGCGGTTTCGGTTGAGCGGTTTTGTTATTTGGGAACGTTGTAACGTAACGTTTAGCCGGATGCCAAACGTGGTCACAAGTAAATATAGTTTTAAAATATTAAATACAAATAGTGTATAGAAAAAGATATTAAGAATTAGAAGTAGCTCGGGTAGACCGCTCCACCGGCCTGCAGTCCGTCGCAAGGGAGCTCGTTTCGGTTCTGGTTCGTCGCGGACGAACCCGCGAGATGCTCGATCTTAGGAATGAAATGAAAGTATGTATATAAGTGTGGACGTAAGGACCTCTCGTCCCTGTGTACTAGCTGCGGCGCACTACGCCACGTTATTTGATTTCTCCAAGACGTCTCGTAACTCGCAGACTCATATGGGAGAGTCGGAGGTGATCGGGAGAGTTCGAACACCTTCACACACACAAGATAAAATTAAATGCACTGAGTTTAGCTTATATTTCTTTTAATTCACTGTAACTATAAATCAATCAGAAATCAGAAATAAAATTTTTATATTTAAACGGTAGACCGCGGTAGACCGCTCCACCGTACTGCAGTCCGTCGCAAGGTAGCTCGTGTCGGTTCTGGTTCGTCGCGGACGAACCCGCGAGATGCTCGATCTTAGGAATGAAATGGAAGTATGTATATAAGTGTGGACGTAAGGACCTCTCGTCCCTGTGTACTAGCTGCGGCGCACTACGCCACGTTATTTGATTTGTCCAAGACGTCTCGTAACTCGCAGACTCATGTGGGAGAGTCGGAGGTGATCGGGAGAGTTCGAACACCTTCACACACACAAGATAAAGATAAATGCACTGAGTTTAGCTTATATTTCTTTTAATTCACTGGAACTATAAATCAATCAGAAATCAGAAATATTTTTTTTTTATTTAAACAGCAAAGAATCGCCAGAGAAGAATGATAGGAGGAAAGGAAGGAACCTGGTAAAAACTAACGGTTGCCTTTTATAGTCCCTGGCCGATTTTCTAGAAGTGATTTTTTAGTTTTAAATCCAAATGCTTCATATTTGGTTATCAGCCAGAAACAACAAAGATGGCTTACAGTGAGAATCTGGCTTTACACTAGCTTTACAATAAATAGCTGGCCTCTTAGACAATGTAAGAAAATGTCAAAGTATATAAAAACATTCAAGTATTATGAAAATAATAATAAGAGATACCATGAAATTAGATATTTGGATGTGTAGATAGACAGAGGTAACAAAAGGTTTTCTTTTCAGCAGTACAACAAATAAAAGTTAGTTAAATGAGTGTCATACTATTTCCATAAAGATTTTGTTACTGTATCACAGAAATAATTGCTGTGCACAACAGCTCCTTAGGTGTTAAATAGATAAAAAGATGTGATTTTCGTGCAACAAAATACCACATTTCCCTAACGAAATGTTTAGCCGGCTGGTCAAACGTGGTTACTAGTAAATATAATTTGAGAATATAGAATACCCAAAGTATGTAGAAAAATATATTAAGAATTAGAATCGATTAGATGACGCGAAGCAGCTGGCGTCGGCCGCTCCTCCAGTCCGCGGTCTGTCGCGTGGGAGCTCGCGTAGCAGCTCACGGTCGCGAAGCAGCTCACGTCGGCCGCTCCACCGGCCTAATTCACTGAATTTTGACTGATGTATTTTTAATTCAATACATAAATTAAAACTATACGAGTAATGTACAGAACTCTGAAATAAAGATTGGGGTATATTTAAGCAGCTTTTAGAAACTCCAAGACAGGTCAGAGAAGAAGAAGTACGAAGGAAATAAGCCAAAAGAGACTCAAAAGAACGAGTCAAAAGAACCGGGTGAAAATTCACAGCTGCCTTTTTATAGTCCCTGGCCGAGCTTCTAAAAGTGACTTTTTAGTCTTTCAAATATAGATCCGTATACTTCATATTTGGTTATCGGCCAGAAATAATAAAATTGGCTTACAGTGAGAACTTGGCTTTACGCTAGCTTTACAATAGCTTTAAAATTAATAGACGACCTCTTAGCCCTATAACATAGAAAAAGATAAACTGACAGATGACAATATAAGATAAAAATGTCAAAACATTCAATCTAAGGAAAATAATAAGAAATCACATGAAAATTTGATAATTGGATGTGGAAAATAGACAGAGGTAACTAAAGGTTTGCTTTTCAGCAGTACAACAATTATCAGATAAACAAATGTAAGTTAAATGAGTGTCATACAATTTTCAAAAAGACTTTGGTACCTACTGAATCATAGAAAGAGTTGATGTGCACAACAGCTCCTCAGGTGTTAAATAGAAAAATTGATTATAAGATGTGATTTTGGTGTAACAAAATACTATATTTTTTATTTTTATTTAAGCAGCAAAGACTCGTCAGAGTAGAATGATAGTCGTAAAAGGAAGGAAATAAGCCAAAGAACCAGTCAAAAGAAGGAGTCAAAAGAACCGGGTGAAAACTCACAGCTGCATTTTTATAGTCCCTGGCTGACCTTCTAGAAGTGACGTTTTAGTCTTTCAAATATAAATCCAAATATTTCATATTTGGTTATCGGCCTGAAAAAATAAAATTGGCTTACAGCGAGAACTGGGCTTTACGCTAGTTTTACGACGGCAATTATGAATTGCTGTGCACAACAGCTCCTCAGGTGTTAAATAGATACATAGATTATAAGATGTGATTTTGGTGTAACAAAAAACCACAACGTGTAGATAATTTAATTTAATTTGATTTTATAAAACAGACAACAAAAGGTCTGCATTTCGACAAAAAACAAACAAAAAGTTTACAATGATATCTTATAACCTACGTTAGCAACAATGTTAGTAACAATGTGGCTTATGATCTATGCTAGTGCTTATATATTACGACAGACTGTTGTTTTGATTTGATGTCCGATTATGGGGCTCTCAACAAGCCCGTCAGCTATCACCTTTAGGAGGGCGACTGCCGCGCAATCTGGCGAGCAGAGACGCACTTTTCTTCCCTACGATAGCTGAGAAGCTGTCGACTCGGGCTTTTGCGAACATCTCTGACGCACTGCAGTAACGCGGCAGCCGCATCAGCGCCCTGAAGACGTTATCATATTGGATGCGCAGCGCATTGATGGCAGGTCAGGTACAGCTGATCTGATCCATAGGGCGCTCGAGTACAGAGATATGCGGTATGCTTTAAATAGCGTGTGTTTGACCGCTTCCGTATATCGAGCAAACCTACGGGCCAACATGTTCGATAGATAGTTAAGAGTACAAAATGATAGTTGTAAGTTAGTTACAAATTTAACATAGGGGGCTGTAACTTATTGAGACATTAAACTTACCTCACAAATAATGTGTTCGTTATGTTTACATTTATATTCTCAATAAATAGTTGAAAAGAAAACACGAAAACATAATACAGTTCACCTGTATTTGTCTTGTTAGCATTGGATTATGAGAATTCTATGCAAACAAGAAATTAAAAAAAAATCTGTCTCTTGGATGCAAGCAAATAAATATATAAATAAAAGCAAAAACTGTGCTTTCTTATTATTTCTTTACAGTCTCATTATTTACGTGTGAGCAAAAAATCTTCAGTAAACTTATATGTATATGAAATACAGGTTCATTCAATATCCTGAGAAAAAGACAAGCATGTCACGATTATCTTAGAAGCCTTACTATATCGAATACCAATGTTCATTATACCAGCCGGAGATAGGTCACATGTGAATAAGAAAACACAAAGTCGACTTCGTGGAAATATGTACTTACCTACACACTGACAAAGATTAATTTAACTGTCTAAAATCTTTGTTCCATTATCATCATCTGTCTAGCATTTTCCCCTATTATTGTATTAATGTGTAGCAACACAACATGTGAAGTACACAAGTCGTGTGTCCGTTGGGATTTCTCATCGGCAAAAATTGCGAACTTAAATACTCACTTTCATCATCTGTTCAACCCTTATATGGGATGAATTTTCAAAATCCGTTTATGTTGCTGCTGATACTTTCGTTATATGAGAAAGAAACCTAAATTGGTAAAAAATTTCAAACGCTAGTTGATACACCGTTTAATCACGTCAACAAAAATTATGTCTTTTTTTCACTACGAGTATAATACACGGCTGTGGCCTATGCCTAAGCCCTATTCCTTCAAGCTACGTCACCTCTCCGTATTACTTTAAACATTTAAATTACTAGCGCCACTCCACGCCAGATTTATCGTCACACACATACATTCACAACAGGGCCAACTTCACACAGGTACATTCTAAAATAATGCGCCGCTCATCGAATATTTGAATACTCCGCTCAAAGTGTTATTTACCGTAGAAAGACGTGTCATTTCGTGTGTTTTATGGAAATTTAATGCAAAATTTCATGCACCGAATGAATTTAAGAGTTTTATTGAGCAGATTGGGTACTTAATTGTAGCCACAAGTTGATACAGTGGCTAAAACTACTGACAGGAGGAATATCTTACCAGTTCCACCAGGGGCATCCAGGAAATATAAATCACCATTTTCATCATCAATTGCCTTCATTAATGTATCATAAACTTCTTTTTGTTGGGGATTCAACAGAGGTACATCCGTCTGAACTACTCAATCGAATTCCTGATGATCATATTCACTTTCCCGTTCCAAGTCTCGATTAAATGTGTCATTCATTTCACGATTTGGCGCTGGCATTCCTAACCTGACTAATAAACTACCGCTCATGAGGTAACACATGTCTTCGATCAAGAGCAAAGCCGGATTATGTAATGCCTCATTCATCTCATTATCGGGATTTCATGAACTGACACGAATTTGATCTAATAATAGGTCTTCTGACATATTATCCTTGAAAAAAAATTAATGAGATAAAAAGCCTATGTCCGTCTCCTGGTTCTTGCAGCCGTTCTTGAGTTATATATATTGTGTTACTAACACGACTTTCTTTTATAAATTTAGATATATATATAGATTATGGACAAATCACACAAAATCTTTATAATATCTTGTAAGTTCCCATAACGATTTGAGCTTACTCAAAATAATTCGACTATACCATGTTCTAACATTTACTAAAAACTGCATGATTCATTTACGCCAATATGTCGGTAATAGCAACTTACGATAATTAAATACTTTACGCAAATCACTTTTGTATTGATATGTAAAGATGATGCTTTTCTTGTCATAATTTCGGTTTTGAATTTCCTTACAATAAAAGTGTTATTCATGATATCTTTGACAATCACACTACGAAAAATGAAAACTAAATTAATAAGATATACCCCAACCCGAAGGACGTTAGCTACACATATCTGTCACGTACGTTACTACCGGCGCATCTCAGGCGACTTCGAAATATTTTATTGCTACGAACGTAACATGGATATAGAAAAAATATTAAGGCGTTGCTATGACTTATTGACTAACTATCATAGGGTCAATTCTCGTTTTTTTAAAGACTTTTCGCATCCTAATTTCAGTCTCAATCTGTCAAAAATACAATCAGTTTACATACAAGTTTTTGACATTGACTCTCGCTGAGATGAGATTGCGACTTGGGCCGCATTCCGAGTTAGACCATAATTGCTGACAGCGCTCACATCGATAATTAGCGTTCCGATTTAGATATCACGATTATGACAGCTGACAATTCGCTCACAGTGATATTTCTATAGGGCATGGTCGGCGTTATCGCAAGATGGCGCATGTCATGACGTCACCTATGACGATTGACGGGACATCGTTATCGCGCTCACGCCAACTCGGAACGGGTGTAAGCGATTACATCCCAATTCGGCAAGCAGCCTTGAATTTCAACGTTTTTCAAGTACGACAATTGGCCTTCTGTTCACTAACGCCCCTGAATTTGACGTAACTGATCATCAACTTGATGTGATTGACGTGACTGACGTGTGTGCATGAACCGATAATGTTACATTTATGATTATGTTACATAGAAATATTCTGTAAAAATCACACCGTGCAAATTTAGGTGAAGTGAGCAGGTAAATCCCTACTTGCTAATGATGGTATGGCAGCTTACTTCAAGGTTAGTTTTTTACAGAATAGATCGGTCGCAAAATTTTTTAATTTATAATTCAAGTTTTTATTCAACGATGAATCGCAAAATAAAATATTATATCATCTATGTATATAGATGTAAAGCTGAACTGTTGTTTTTTACTCCCCTCGTGGTAAGAGTGTAAGAGTTTTGTATTGTATTTTCTGAGAATACATAGATTTTGTTCCACATTGTTCAACGTATTCGGAATGTTATTCCGTCCAAGACGTTGATTTAGGTTTTCAAGATAAATGTGGAGTTAAACGAAGTTAGGTGCTATTAGTGATGTGCCGTTGCAGCAGTTAAATGTCTTATGATACTTATCTTAATACATTCAACTGGAATTTTTGGTTTATTAAAAAAAAACTTTATTTTAATTCTAAGCCAAAATTCCAAAATCAGAGGAAAGATCTAAGAGATTCTTAATTACTGTGTAATATCAAGGCCAACTGTAAACTGCTGCATCATAAAATTTAATAATACCTTCATGTTGAGAAGTTCCGGCAATGTTCAGCTAAACGCCCCGCGCTGAGCCGACGAAGAAGATTCTACGTTTTCACTGAGTCGCCCTAATTCCTTACAATATATCTTACTTCATTTGAATAGCCCCTCGCCTCATTACTCTTTCGAATTTAAAAGAAAACTCTACTAAAGAAACGCCCATAAAAAACGTACAGACGTTGATAAGTCGATCTGTATTTAACGAACAAAATTCTATTAGAATGTTTACAAAATAATCACTCAGAGATAAAAGGCAGAAAATAAACTTTCACTTACACGGAAATAAGCTTTCTTGTTTCATGAAGGGAAATTATTCTTTATACGAAGTTAATGTTTTTATTTTAATCTTTGTAAGCAGCGTTCATATTTCATATTTCCTTCTTATTTCGTTGGCGTAACTGAATGAACTGTAAATGTGTGTGTGCGGGTGAAATGGGTTGGTTTTCCTTCCAGATCAATAATTACGGACTACCTTGTCGTGCTGTGCTTGGTAAATAAAAGTTCGGCACTGCATTAATCATAACTGAGGCGTAGTACGTTTGGGCACGCCACAATAGCGGCGTTAAGTCCCCTCTTTGAGGAGTGGCTGGAGAGGCGACACGGCGTCCTCACCTTCCGCCTGACACAGGTCCTCACCGGACACGGTTGTTTCGGGAGGTTCCTGTTTCGAATAAGGCGGGAGGAAACGCCCGGGTGTCACCATTGTGTGGATCGCCCGGAGGACATGGTGGAGCATACGGTGGAGGTCTGCCCAGCTTGGGCGGAGCACCGCAGTGTCCTCGTGGAGGCGATCGGCGGCAGCGATCTCTCGCGTCCGGCCATGGTCCAGGCCATGGTAAGGACCGAGAGGGAATGGAAACTAGTCAAAACTACGCCTTTACTCGTGGTAAATTGTTTCAATATACCTTATGTTTTTGCTACAACTGTATTTATCTTAAAGACACAACATTTCTCACAAAAGAAACGGAACCAGTACTCCCCAAAACACGTCGCTGTACAAACTGCTGGTCATGCTCCATTAGTAGCATTAACTCTTCTCCCCAAGTGACTTCCAAAGCTTACGCAAAACACAACAACAGCTTTATTTTCAGTACTTTTCTCTCTTTAGTAAGTTTTCCTCCAGAAGTCAATAAAAAAACCCCGTCAAAGGAGTAATAACTCGACTATGCAAGTACCACGTAGCAATAATGAGTACAGGAAGCAATTTTGAGTGCGGCAGGAAGTGATTCTTCGTCACCGTAGTCCCGACATTCAGGGGACTCTTTTGATAAATTATGGTCATTGCAAATCACGAGCACGCGTCATGTGACATTTATGTGATTGACATAAGGTGTAACTTTTACCACATACGCAACGACTATATTGTATGTGTGTGTGTGTGCTTTCTTATGGGCCCGTTCACACGAATCACAACCACACCACATCGCACCCACAAAATGTGGGCAAGCAGTGGTTACGTGTGAATGGTGTCGTTGAAATTTCTTGCAGTTGCGTTGTCGCTAGCAGTTGTGATGTGGTTACGTTGTGGCTAGTGTTTTGCCGGCCACTAGAGACCGCGCATTTTTGGTTACGTTGTGGCTTCGACGATAAAGTTGCCTTGTTGTGGTCAGTATCGCCAACACGGTTCAGACATCTAGGCAAAATCAAACTGGTTGCTTAATTAATTTTTACGACGTTGATTTTACATTTTGTAATTACTTCAACTCACACACATAATTATTACAGGTAAAAATTAAAGGAAATAATCCAATTTTACAATAATTGTAAATATGTGAGCACCATTTAACTACCAAATAATTAATTCACCTGCTATTGCTTTATATTCAATTCTTCTACCTACTGTAGTATAGTAATTTTATTCTAGGTGTATCGTCTTCACATAAAAAATATAAGTAAAAGTATTGTAGAACATTTTAAAAGAGTAGGGTTGGAGTTTCTTACCCATTCTTCTTCATACGAAACTACCTTCTGGAAGGGGCAACTAGAATCGATTCTTTTTATTTGTAAATCTTGACATTCAAAAGTGCCATTTATGTGCCTATTTAAAATAAATTACTTGACTTTGACTATGGTTGATTTTGACGGCCAAATGTGGTCCGTATGAATGAACTATTCATTTTCATACAAATTAGCGCCTAACCACGTGTTGTCAGTGTGCAGGTACATTTTAAATACACTTTGAATTCTAGGCTACATATTCAATGAATAACTTTGTTAGACTTTGCCTTGTCTTAAAGGTATTCAGAATCTTCGAAAGTTTCTTACTACGAATGTTGCATGTTTGCATACCAATACCGGGCATCTAGATTCAAGACACATCACATGCTTCATACGTTTTAATGTAATTATATAAACGAGAACATGCTTTGATAGACAATTCAACTGAAATTCCTACATGATTAATAATTTTGTAGGCTTACTTAAAACATTGGCTAATCGCCAAACCCTGGTTTCGAAATCTGGTTGCTGAAATTTTACTCTAGGTATACAGGCGTGTATTACAATAAGGGATTTCTGAAATTATGATAAGGTAATTAAAGTCAAAATACAGCTCATTAATATACATGTTTCCGGAGTCCAAACCGTATCAATCTGAGTCGGGGAAATCAGCTCTCCACTTTGCAATGTAAAGCTTTGTAATTAGAAGCTCTCTGAATTGATTTGAACAAATACGTATGTGATTGAGAATTAGTAGGTACTCAATCAAAGGGTATTAGGCATCTGTGTCGTCATGGTCTGGTCATCCTTGGTCGGCGACAGTTCATAGCTATTAGTTTTTCAGCATAGTTGCTAATAAAGTGGCTCTTATATACCCAAGAAAATGAAAACAACGAGATTATTAATAATACCAATACCATAACACAAACTGTAAAAATGCCAACAAAAACTGTTCGGTATCATTTTGAGAATTGTACTGTTTTGTTTCACTAACTGTTTCAGTAATTAAAGATACTCGTAATAACAATACGAGTCTATTTTTTTCACGTGTGTGAAAAAATTTCACGTGTGTGACACGCGTGTGCATTGATCATTACCCACTCGGCTCCCTTATCGAATAAACCGGCTCGGGGGTAATGACCAAAAGAGCACACTTGTATCACAATGTAGGTAGTAACTAGTCACTTTAGTTAAAGTTTTACTAAGTACCTAGCTTGCTATGTACACATTTGGAGAATATCATAACGCTGTTGCATTTTTACTTTTAATTAACCCGCAAACTTCAGAGACAGGTCGTGAGCTTGAAGTTGGTTCCTACCTACGTTGCACAATTTACGTGAACACACTTTAACTACAAGGATATTTAGCTTCGTACGAGGAGTAAATCAGAAAAGTGTTAACGAAGGAAGGAAGACAAATGAGGGTAAATAACATAACATAATGTTTTTATTTCCCAAAGGTTTAAGAAGAGGTGTATCTACTATTGTCACCAGAAACAGCACAAACAAACACCCAACGAAAACATTACTAGATACCAATAAAGAACCGCATCAAATAATAAGACTATACAAACACAGGTGTAAATGTTTATTACCTCTCCACCTAAAAAACAAGCAAAGAAAAGCGCCAGTCCGTTCCATTACCATAATCCCGTACAAATATATGCGGCGCACGCGGCCGTTGTCCGTTGTTCGTCTTAATTATGAGCGCTCCTGTGACGGACGGCGCCGCTCCGTGAATACTGAATCAAATTATTCAAAAGTCGTTCACCTGCCAGGATTATCTGTTTCTGGCTTTATTTGTGTTTAGATAAAATACAGAATGGATTGTTGGGTAGGTTTGGTAACTTTGTTTTTTATTTTATTTTATATACTATATTTTTGAGTAACATGTGCATTCAATGAAGCATTAAAAGTAATTTAAGCGAGTTCCGAACACCTTCATAATTGATGAAAAGGATGTATTTATTGTTTACATTTTTTGGGACCTAATTTAGGTCCCAAGAAATGTGAACAAGGTTTTCTGCCAATCTATTTTGAGGTAGCCTGAAAACCCCAAAAAAAAATACAGACATCATTAAAAACAAAGACAAACAAAATCATTTCCTTTAAATTTAGGGGCGGCTCCTTTATTTGTTTTTGAGCGGTATTTTTAAAGACCTAAATATATAAATGTTTGAAGAAGTATTTCCTATGATCTAAAGAAAAACTCGTTCGGTTAAAGTCAGTGAAAGTTACTGAAGTCGTTTGGTAACAGTCGAAGAAAATTTTACAAAGATGCATTTGAAACCTTTTCAAGCTGAATATGGCCACCGTATGGTTTTTATTGATAGGAGTCGGATATAACACTCCGCGCCTTTCTCGTTCGGAGAGGTTCCTTGAGGTCCCTCGAGTTTTTGTATACTTACAGGTAAATCGAGTTTCAGTTCAGCTATGTCAACTGCATCTCAATTTCATCCCAACTGCTATTTACTATGCACTATTTTGCAAGTTCCAAAACTTAAAGCACCCTATACAGATTTTTACATAATTTTAGTTAAATCTCTCAGGGAAATTCAAACGCCAAGCGTCCTCCGAGTTTATCTGTCCCCATTGTCTAGCATTTTATTTTTTTTTGGTTTTATTTTCACAAGTATTTTTGTCGCCGTGACTAGTGTGAGTCCTTTGTTCACGAAACGTAATTCACCCGACCATACACACAATATCGTAAGAGTCACGGAAAACGTGAGCTATATTTTAAGTCGAGTCCATTGTTTAAAACATTTACTCCAGCTGCCGTTAACTTGGAAGAAAATTGCAGTTAAAGCTTTCAAAGGTCTTTAATTCTTTGGATGTATTGGGAAGAAGTATAAAATGTACACGAGTTTCTGTATCTACAAAGTGCATTAGGGATTTAATATGTCAAACATGGAAACGGTTACGATATAAATGGATTTTAAAACTTCAGCAGCTGTGGCCGTCGGTCATAAAGTCAGCTCTCTATGACGCATGGAATGAGATTATGATACGGCGTCGTTATTTAAAAATTCAATTGAAGTGATGGAATTGGGGTATGAAATGGGATTTCTTTGATATTTTTAAACTGAGTGTAGATTTTCCAAACTGAGTAAGTAGTGGAGACAAATTTTAGACAATCTCGTAAAAGTTAAAAAAGCGCGGGGTCAGAGGACCTCCATCAGGATCGAAGTTCCATACGCTTTTTCTTCAACTCAACCAATTTGTACCTTACGCAGACGGTTGTTTGGATTTACATTTTGACCTCATTACTGACTTCAGCACCCTCGAAAACCATGAAAACGACGCCCCTGGTTTCACATTTTGACCTCAGGGGTACTCCACAGCTTACCGGCCCATCGTGCTGCTCGACGAGGTGGGCAAGCTCTTTGAAAGAGTTATTGCAAACCGCCTCGTCGGGCGGCTGGTACGGGTGGGGCTGGATTTGGCGGAGAGCCAGTTTGGTTTCCGCAGGGGGCGCTCTACGATAGACGCCATCATGCGAGTGCGAGCCCTCATGACGGGGATGCTAATGCCCGGGGTGGGGTCGTCTTGGCGGTGTCTCTAGACATCGCCAATGCCTTCAACACCCTACCCTGGAGTTGCATCAGGGAGGCATTGCGGTATCACCGGATGCCGACCTACATCTGTCGCGTGGTTGAGGCCTATTTGACGGAAAGGGCCGTCATCTACCCTGGTCACCGGGGAGAGTGGAACCGGCGAGAGATGTCGTGCGGTGCCCCACAGGGATCGGTCCTGGGGCCGCTTCTGTGGGATATCGGTTACGACTGGGTGCTGCGCGCTGACCTCCCGAATGGCGTCAGCGTGGTGTGCTACGCTGACGACACGCTGGTCCTGGCACAGGGGAAGTCGCACCAGGAGGCGGCCGAACAAGCGACACTCAGGGTTGCGACAATTGTCGAGAGAATCCGGCAGTTGGGACTCGAAGTGGCCCTACACAAGTCCGCGGCCATGTGTTTTCATGGTCCTCGGAACACGCCACTGTCGGGTTCCCAGATAACGGCGGGAGGGGTTAACATCGGCGTCGAGTCGACGATGAAGTACCTGGGACTCGTCCTCGAAAGCCGGTGGAACTTCGTGTAGCATTTCCGACGTTTGGCTCCCAGACTGGAGCGGGAGGGGGCTGCCTTCAGGTGGCTCCTGCCCAATCTAGGGGTCCAAACGCCTCCTGCCGGAGTCTCTACGCGGGAGTCGTGCGGTCCATGGCCCTTTACGGGGCACCGGTGTGGGCGCGTTCTTTGAGGCGCCGACCGTCCCGCCAGTTGAACGCGTCCCAAAGGGTCATGGCCGTCCGGCTGGTCCGGGGATACCGCACGGTCTCCTGCGAGGCGGCGAGCCTCCTTGCCGGATTGCCGCCATGGGATCTGGAGGCAAAAGCCCTCGCGCACGTATGGGAGTGGCGCGAGGAGGCAAAACGCCGGGGTGTAACTCCGCTGCCGCGAGAAATCACGGTACAGCGGACAGAGCTACGGCGGGATCTCATGGCGACATGGAGGGTGCGATTGTCGCAACCCAGTGCTGGGCACGCCACAATAGCGGCGGTAAGTCCCCTCTTTGAGGAGTGGTTGGAGAGGTGCCACGGCGTCCTCACCTTCCGCCTGACACAGGTCCTCACCGGACACGGTTGTTTCGGGAGGTTCCTGTTTCGCATAAGGCGGGAGGAAACGCCCGGGTGTCGCCATTGTGTGGATCGCCCTGAGGACACGGCGGAGCATTCTGTGGGGGTCTGCCAAGTTTGAGCGGCGCACCTCCGTGTCCTCGCGTCCGGCCCGGGTCCAGGCCATGGTACGGAGCGAGAGCGAATGGGAAGCCATGACCTTTTGCGAAGCAGTAATGCTTGCGTGCTTGTACAAGAAAGGAGATCCAGCTGACGTAGGAAATTACCGACCAATTAGCCAAATGCCAAATTTATACAAGCTGTTCGCCTCATGTCTGGAAAATAGATTAATGGAAAGTATAGGAAAATATCAAACAATCGAACAAGCAGGCTTTCGTACAGGTTTCAGCACAGTAGATATACATGCTCTAGAACAAATAATAGAGAAATACGAAGAGTTCAATGCACCTTTATACTTGGGATTTGTTGACTACAAAAAGGCATTTGATTCCATTTTCCATCAGAGCATATGGGACTCTCTTTCAGCTATAGAGCTCCCACAAACTTAAATTAATAAAATTAAAGACATTTACAGTAAAAGCCGAAGCAGAGCCAAACTAGATAAAACTGGTGATTGTGTCTTGTTTTAAAATCTGAATCTGCTAAAAAACTAGAACAGATGTTAAACGACCTCCATACATTTCTAATCCAACATATGCACTTACATATGTTGGATTAGAAATGAACACCCTGAAAACAAAAATACTAACAAACAGGACAATACAAGAAATAAGAATTAACAACGGAACGATAGCCTACGTAAATGATTATATATTTCTCGGCAAACACATATCTTTGAATAAAAATAGAAACATAGAAGAAGTCAAACGAAGAATTAAAATAACTTGGAGTAAATTTTGGAATTACAAGGAAATAATGAAATCACGCTTACCTCTTAAACTTAAAGCTAAAGTCATGAAATTTTGCCTGCTACGAGTACCATGCCTTACTTACGCTGCCAGACGTGGATCTTTAATAGCAAAACCATAAATAATTTACAAGTTTGCCAAAAGGCCATGGAACGAAGCATCTTAAACAACAGACTTAGAGACAAACAACGAAAGTCAACAATCAGAAAGAAGACACAAGTCATAGATGCCCTCCAACATGCACAAGCACTAAAGTGGAGATGGGCGGGCCACCTGGCGCGATCAGAAGACGACCGGTGGACCTTTAGAACAACTGCTTGGAAAGCCCCATACGGAAGCGAAGTAGAGGCAGACCAGCAGAACGTTGGGCCGACGAGATAGTGGAATTGGCGGGCAAATCGTGGCTATTAGAAGCAAAAAACAGAAAAGACTAGACATTACTGGAGGAGGCCTATACCCGTCCTTAATTAATTAATCTTTTACCAAAAGTACATAACTTTTTATAATTATTTAAGGAATAATTAGGGCTTTTTTTATTTATTTATTTATAATGCTTGCGTGAGGAAGTGAAATTTGCGCCCTCACGCCCCTAGTCACCGCAGGAGACGACCTGGGCGTCGGGAATCGCCATCAGATTTCCGGCTGCCGTAAGCGCAGGCTTGCGGACGGCGACCAATGGGTAGCTCGCCATCCGGTAAGGACCAGGCCCTGGTCGACGGCGCGTCGTGTTCCACGTGTGCCTCAAAGAGATGTCAGCACTAAATGACCGGGGTCCGATAAAGCCGATGCGTGCCAGGGTCGCGGGTTCGGGTTGTTGAAAGAGATACCGTGGTCCTGGCACAAGCAACTGAAGGAACATCTTGGGTGGGTTTTAGCCAGTTAAAGTCTGAGACGCCCTCCCGCTCGGAGCGGTAAAAGTCATGTACTGATTTCCCACCCAAAAAAAAAAAGGGCGTAGGGGTGCCTCGAAGGTAGGGTTAGGGGGATTGTTTTCATGGATTTTGAGGGTGCTGAGCATCCTAAAAAACCATAAAACTACACTATCACGTAATGTTCAATGAACAATTAAGCACCCCATTAAGCCTAGGCGAAAATTCATGGGATTCGAAAAGAAAACCATTTACCATTTATTTGAGACTGGCCAGTTATAGTCTATTTTGAAAATATGATTATTTTTAAGTAAAAATAGGTACGTTCCAATTTAAAAATTTCCCTACACTTTGCGAGCTAATTTAAATTTTCGTGTTTTATTAAAAAATGGATCTGCCCCGGGGACACTTTCGCGCTATGATTTTTACGATTTCAAAGGTCGCCTGAAACCGGACGAATCGTACGATAGACTTCAAATGGCATTTATGGATGAAGGCCCTTCTAAGGCAACCGTGTATCGTTGGTATAACGAATTCAAGCGCGGTCGACTAACTTTGGGGGATGAAGAAAGAAGTAGTCGCCCATTAGAAGAAAACGTGCAAGCAGTGAAAATTTTAATCGAAGACAATAGGCGAGTTACGTACCAAGAGATTCAGAACATACTGCTGCTGGTTGGATCAAGAAGCCTTCACGAAATTCTACAAGTGCATCTTCGTATAAGGAGGATAGTTTCACGCTGGGTGCTGCACAACCTCACCGATGCTCAGAAGCAGGCCCGGGTGGAATGGTGCCGTAATATGATAAACAAATTTGAAGCAGGCTCGTCTCGGCGTGTTTACGACATCATTACAGGTGATGAGTCTTGGATTTATCAATACGATCCAGAAACGAAGCGCCAGTCAACGGATTGGTGTTTTAAAACGAATCAACGCCTACCAAAGTGAAGCGATCTAAAAGCGAGGGGAAGATTTTGGTCGCGAGCTTTTTCAATTTGACTGGCTACTTGGTGTCGATTCCTTTAAGAAACCAAAGAAGGATCAGCGCTGAATAGTATATACTACCAAATGCGAGGCAGAAGTATTCTCTGTTGTGAGAACAGAAGCGACCAAACACAGGGCTCCGCGGGCTACTGCTCCAAAACGACAACGCGCCTTCGCACACCGCGCTCAAAACGAGGGACTTCCTGGACAGCACACCGATCAAACTCCTAGGTCACCCTCCTTACAGCCCTGACCTATCACCATGTGACTTCTTTTTAATCCCGAAAATAAAAATCAGCTCAAAGCGATACAATATTCGTAACCGAAAAATGCGTCCTCAGTGTTCGAGCAGGCTGCAAACGAGGTGTCTACGGCGGACTGGAAAAACAGTTTCATTAACTGGTTCAGACGCATGAAACTTTTTATAGGGTCAGTGGAGAGTACTTCGAAAAGATTTAATTAAAAAATATGTACCTATAGAACATTTTTTTTTTCGCAAAACTTTATTGTGTATGTGAATTATCGAATAATTCTTAGAATACGTCACAAAATGTCACTTGTCTCTAAACTCTCAAACTGAATAGCTTTCATTACTATTCTGTTGGGTACCCAATACCATAACAAAGGTTTATTATGTTTGTTGTTTCGAAACATTTAAAGGTTTCAATGTTTCGAAATGTACTCAAACATAAAACAGTTAAAAGTGTACCGTGCGATAGTGATTGTGTATTTATTGTGTTTTTTGTGTGTTATTCTTCGGTAAGTGGATGTATATGTCGGCGTCACCGTTAGCGGTAGGTACAGCGGGCCGAGTTACGCTGTGCAAAGCGGACGTTCGCCTCCCCACTCTCCCCACTTCTCGAGAAACTTAATGTAAGCTAGTGCGCAGCGAAGAGGGGGAGCATTCTTGTGGCAGGCTCGGCCCGGTGCGCCTGCCGTAGCGCCTAGAGCTATTATCGCAATCTATTTAATTAATTAACAAGCTGTCGGAATAAAAGAGTTGGTTACTGCTATATGTCATACTTTCATTTAATATTTCGGACCTCTGCCTTCAGGTTATTTCATGGTGATTATTTTATAAGACATTGTGAGTGAAATAAAGTGATTGTGCTGTAACTAGTATCTCTATTTTCTTCGCCCGACAATCCACGCCTACTTACAAAGTGCAAGTGTAATATCGCTGATGAGGGCCTATCCCGATATCAGAATTGGGATTCGAAGGGCAAAAACCTGAAGAAAATAATGACGACAGTGAAGTGTGGGCTAACGTCTAATCTATTCAAAATATGGAGTTTTTGCTATCACGACTACCGGCAACCACTTAACCGCAAACGTCAAATTTCACCGCAACTGCGCGACTGATACGGTTTGATCCTGATAATGACAATCGCTTCAATGGCACATGCCATCGTTAAAGCACAACAGTCCAAAAATCAAGTGATTGAAGCAAGTGGCAGTACGAACCTTTGACCGAAGTGAAGAATTCGAATCGAGCACCAGCACCGAAGAGTCGTGATACGAACCGTCTCACCTGCTACGTGTATGGACAATCACATCATCCGGTGAGCTCGTTCCTTTTCTTTTTAATAGATAATCTGGTAGTTCGTTTGTAGCTTTTAGCTTTGTCAAAAAATCCAGGGTACTATGCGCTGTGATTTAGTTTACCTTACAGGTATACCTGTGTAAAGAAAACGTTAAATATGAATCGCAGAATAACTGAGCCGTGGTGAAATTCAACACGTCAGTGTCCTTTTTGTTTCATGTTGTGCCTGTTAACTCAATTACAGAACCAGTTATTATAGGTAGGGATCTATTAGATAGTAGATCCATGTACGTACCGATATTGCAAAATTACATTCTATTTGGGGTAAGAAAGTTAACGTTACTAAAGAGTTTCATTATCATATACCACAACATCAAAACTGACCTACATGGTGAAGATAAACTCGCATTAGTTCAGTGCGAAAGGATAATTGATTCTTTATTGGTGGTATGGTGTTTATGGTTAAAGAAATTTATTTCTCGAAAATAAATTACAAAGATTTCACTTACTTGAGAACGTTTTAAAACTTAAAATATAACTTGGACACACAAACTAAGCAGCTATTGTTTTAATTTATATTAAATCATCTAAGTTGTAATACCATTTCTTTTCGTACGCAAATAACATTATTAACTAACACAACTTAAAACTTTTCGATCCACCCGCAAAAGAAATAATTTCCGTAGATAAGGAATGCGATCCCGGTGCCACAATAAAGCAATACAGTAGTAGGGCAAGTCTGTTTAATGGATGTGTTTGATCATTTAGAAAGTGATTTTTTAAAATTTAATCTTGAAAATACCAAACGTTTAGTTCGCATTCTTTACTTCTATAGGTAGCTTATTATATTGTTGCCCTCCCGCAAAAATAATTGTTCTCTCGCCATTGACTGTCCGCACTCGCGGTAGTAAAATGTGATCCTTCCTACTATTGCTGCGATTGTGTACCTGATGTATTTTTGTGTGAATGAACTTACTTAGAATTTTTAAGTATTCTGGTGCAATATGCATGAAGTTGTTTAATATTCATGAGTTTCGTTTCCCTGTAAATTTTAACTGTAGGTGTAAGGTAGTCACAGTGAAATAATAGTTTAATAATTTTATTTTGAGCGATGTGTAGGTCCTTTAGATTAGTTTTTGGCGGTTTGACCCATATTTCACGTGTTTTACGTTAAGAATCTTGAATCAAATTAAAAGGGCCTATCAAATGGACAGACAAGATATTTACAAGAAAGTGATCGAAATACTAACATCAGAACGGGTTCTGACTAAAATGATTTGACTGGAACGCACTGATTGAACTTCACACTTGTGTGCTGGGCCTCAAGGGATTGTTCGGGGCTCACTCCATCCTATGCTTAGGGTTTCTGCACAATGTTATACTGTACATTTAGACATCGCGGAGAAGTTGTGTGGAGAAATCGATGGTAGGGAGTATTCTTGTCATTGTTGACTCTTTCACTAAATGAGTCCTTCTCGAGTGCACTTCTTAGTTGGATGCAGCAGGTGCAGATGAAGCACTAAAGGAGGCTCTGTCTTTTCGGTGCGACTTCGCGGATCATTTCGGATCGGGGTGGGTATTGTATTGGCGTAGACAGAGCAATTTTATGGTGAACATGGTGTAGAGTTGCACCTTGTTGCTAACGGTTCTGGCAGGGCATGTGTTCGGGTAGAGAGAGTCATGAGGACATTGAGGTGCTTACTTGTTATAATCGAAAGTGAATCTGGTGGGACCTGGCGCGGCGAGCTTCTCGAAGTGCAGCTAGCGACGGATGGTCCAAGGTCTAGGTGTTTGTCATACTTTCATTTAATATTTCGGACCTCTGCCTTCAGGTTATTTCATGGTGATTATTTTATAAGACATTGTGAGTGAAATAAAGTGATTGTGCTGTAACTAGTATCTCTATTTTCTTCGCCCGACAATCCACGCCTACTTACAAAGTGCAAGTGTAATATCGCTGATGAGGGCCTATCCCGATATATATAAATTTTTAAGTGTACAATACAACTTTTTAGATAATCGTTTGCATGAAACAATATGATAAAACATTTTTTTTTACTTAAACAGAATTTTTATCATGAATTTTGTTGTACGAATTTGACGATTTTGCAATGAATTAGTACCCTTGTGATGTTAGTAATGACGCAAAACCTACTGATAACACATAATTTCATGTGTTCGAGCCGTATCACAACAATTTATCAGATATTTCGAGAAATATTTGACATAGTTTCCAAGGTTGTCAATGACGTCATTGTTTACTTATTGAATTCTTACGATTTCTTATGAATTAGTGTCTTTGTAAGGTGAAACTACTGATAATTCATCATTACCTTGTTCTTGTTCACTTTCAAACAAGATTCTGTCTGAAAAAATCAATTAATTTGCCAGTAATGGATTTTAAAATTAGAATCTTAGTTGAAAACCAGTTCTATGTTTTCAAAAGGATGTTTATAATATAAACGTACTATTATGAGCGTTGTTAATATTATTTGAGTGGCTCCATTCTTCACGAACCCGAAACTGTTTACAGAATGTAAATAGAGGCTATAGAATCGTAGCTACAGCGTTTTTTTGTGAGCGGGGTCAGAGCGGGGTCAGAGCGGGGTCAAATTACATCGCGATAAGCGCATGCGTCAAGGACCAACGGAGGTTCGGGAATTTAAAAAATAAGAACATGGACAAAGAGGTTAAGAAAGAAGCTTATTAAACATTTAAAAAAAAACATCTACCTACACGAACTTTGACGTCAGTTTTTTTAAAATGTTACGATGGCATAAAGCGTACAAATTAAGCAGAATATATCTTCATTTAATCAGCTATCAAACGAGGTACAATGTTTAAAAAGTATTCAGAGGTGCCGTCGAAAATGCTGGCAAAGACCGAATTAGAAAATTGTTGTATATTGAAAAAAACGTAACATAAACATAACATCACGCCTTGTTTCCCCGAAGGGTTGGGCAGAGGTGTACCTGTACACCCACATTTCGCCAGTTATGTTTAAGTCCCATGTAATAGGGGGCGAGCCTATTGCCATCAACCGGGCACAAATCCAGACTCCGGGCTGCTATTGAGAAATTCCAGATAGAAAAACCCAATAACACTACTTTGCTCGACCTGGGAATCGAACCCAGGACCTCATGCTCAGCAGTAGCGATAATCGAATTTACTGGTTTATGCCATCTCACTACTTTCTTACCTCCCAGTAAACCATGTCATGTTTGGCACCCAGGCAACTGCTTGATGTTTCAGAACATTTTGATACATTCAAAAGTTTGTAAAGGTATTGGGTACCTAATAGAAGAGCAATGAAGGCTCTTCAATTTGAGAGTTTAGAGAAAAGTGCTGTTTAGTGACGAATTCTGGGAATTTTCAAAAATACAAAAAAATCGTCTTTTTCGTATTCCATGAATCTCGCATAGGCTTTGTGGTGGGCTTACTTAATTGATGCAAATGGGTCAAACTATCATGCCCTGGAAGGAATACGTCAAATTACACGTGACCCTGTATGTAATAAAAAGTCGCATAACGCTTTTTCGTTAAGTGTCGATTTAAGACAAAAACACAAAACATTTACTCAGACCGCAAACAGTGTTAAAAAACTTTGTTCCGAAAAAGTCGTACAATGGAATTCATAAACAAAAAAAAAAACATAAATATAGTGGGGAATGTAATAATATTAATGATTAAATCTTATATTTTGAAAAGCCAATCGAAATGACAGATAAGTGTAGCAAAAGGACTGTACATTAATAAAACGATGTACGATGTATACCTGAGGAAATGTTGTGATAACTAAATACAATACCTAGTAGACCGAAATATCGCCGTCGGTCATTTTCTAATTTCTTGAAGCTTACAGTTAGAATCTCCGTATAGATACCGACAGTTACGACAGCGTCTTCAATCAGAGCTATGCCCCAAGAAGCGCTTGTGTGAGCATAAACTGGCTGCAATTCAATTGCACATATTCCTATCAAGCACAGTTCACATTGATGTTGAGTGGTGTCCGTTCAAGTCCGTTTCAGTTACCAAGATCAAACATTGATATACGAATACCTGCATACAAGCAGCTAACTTGTAACTAATAAACAATGTTGTGAGTGGCTTGACTTATCCAGTAATTTACATCGTCCTTTAAATGAATCTAATTATCTATCTAACTTTTCTGTTACAGGGTATAAAAAGACCCATCACATAGCTGTCAACTACGTATTTTGAACATCAAGCTAAGTAACATTGCACAAAAATAATTGCTGGAAACGACTTCAATCTAGGTGTGAAAATTTGCCGCTTGCGGTAGTGCGCAATGTTTCACACGCAAAACATTGTGCTTATGGGTGCGTGTAAGTCGTGGGGGTATATAAAGTTGTGTTATAACTATATAATATAAGCATTTAACTTGTTTTCGTAAAAAAAACGTCAGTAAAAGTTGTAATTTTGACCTTCAATATCTCCGCAACCAGAAAGTTCTGGGGAGTACAAGCGACTCTCGGCTTCGTTAAGACTCTTTTACACCCGTTATATTCACGAGAATGTAACAAACTATATTTAGTTATAGCTACCAAGCTATAACTAAATTTAGTTTTATTACATACCTATCCCTTAAGCGTTAAACAAATTATTTTATTCAATAAACGACTGTGAAAAGGTAACCTCAATGTTGTCTGTGCGTTTTCCCTAGAGCAGTAGAATTTCATGTTTGAGTTCAATATAACTTTTTGTAGGCAAATATGTAAATGTTTGAAGCACGGGCACCCTTTGACCTTCCCGTTGAACAGAAATGAAATAATGAGGTAAGGTACACCCGAAAACAGAATTCGTAATAAAAATAGACAGTAGGTATGCTAAACTCTTAATTTTTTATTTATCAACAAAACTGTATTCACACATTGGTACAAAAACAACAAATCAAATAGTCTAAACAATTAATAGTCTTAACAATAATAGAACAAAACTATTTAACTCATCTCCTTATACAGTTACAGTTACAGATTGCTAAAATTGACTTCGTTTTTATCAAACAGGCTATTGATCTAAACAAACATACATTTGTGTCTTTACAGAACTATAAAATTTCTGTTTTCAATTCATCATTTATTGAGAATAATACAAATACAAATTCATTATTTTATATAGTCTCAGATCAGAGATAGGTAATTATGACACAAAGATTAAAGAATGTATGATTCAAAAGTGTAGGCTCTACATTATAAAATATGAATATTTAACTACGACAAAGGTCCCACGAGTACTTTAAGAAGTAGGAAAAATTAGCTATTTTATTTTACAGTTAACATTCTACTCTCCAGCTTGTCGTCGAAGGTATATTTGGATTGTTGGCTAACAAGCAAACACGGGCACGACCCAAAGTTGGGGGGCTATCGGCTATATACCTTTTGGTAAATAATAACAATGTTTTTATTGTACCTACGCGATATGAATAAAATGACAAAGAAAAACATTCACTCCACTGGTTTGTGAAGGTTAGAGAAGGACGAAAAGTTATTTTACTTCAGTTTATTGCTTTAACAATAAGTCGATCACTTCAACTTTCACTTTAATTAGTAGATACAAAATTTTCTACGGAAACAATTATTTACATAATTCCTTCATTAGTCACTAATAAAACAAAATGTTATTTGCGACCTCTTCATCACGAGAACTACGCGCACTTTCGTGCTATCATACGGAAGTGGTGATCTGTTCTATGAGGTGATGCTCGCGACGGCGGCAGGCGGGCCGGCACGAGCCGCCGCGCGTCCAAGCTGCGCCGCGCGACGCTAGCCCCTCGGGCACCGAGCGTGACGGGCGCAGCGGCGGCGCGCGCCGGTAGCAGTCGGGGCAGTGCGCGGCCGAGCAGCACGCGCGGTCTAGTGGCGCAGCATATGAGAGCGACTTGGGCAGGCGCGTGCCGCAAGTAGGACCAGGCCAGGCACAGTAGGCCGTGGCCCCACCAGCGCTGCAAGCACACCACGCAGGTTCGCATCGCGGCGGCGGCGTCACACACGCACACGCCTCCACCAATGTGGGAGCAGGCGCCGGCGGCGGTGGCTCCGGCTCCCGCTTAGAGAACCCAACGAAAAACAACAGCATAGCGCCTGCCAGCGTCGCCGCCGACGAGAAGTAGAAGCCTGCTCGTGGCACTTGTTGATTGATGTACCCTGTCACTGGCACACCCACCATTACTGGAATAGCTTCAGCACCTTGCACGAACCCTGTTAAATAAAAAATCTCTTAACAATCCTCTTTTAAAGCGAAACCTATAAAACTACTAGTGTAATAAGTATAAATATTCTTACCCCAAACTCTAGCAAAATGTCGTCCTCGAACACGTTCCATTGTAAGCATTTTTATAGAATATAAAAATCCTCCCAAGCAAAGCCCGTACATCCAAGCAAACAGCACGTATCCGTGATAGCCTTCCACGCTGCTTAGCGCGAGCATTGAAATACCTGGAAAAATTCTTCCTTATTACTTCTGAAATGGATTATATTTTCGTGGAAGCTCGCGTTATATCAATATTTATTAATTGTGTACCTATTCCCACCATAGCCGTTTGGCAAAGATATTGCTTGGAGACGAGGCACTGCGCTGACGGTCGCACCAGCACGAGCCCAAAGCCCGCACAACCGAGCACCGCAGCGAACCCCAGAAACGTTTGTAACAACACCAGAGCACTCTCTTCTAAGCCTTCTTGAAAACCTTGCAAAGCCTATTAAAAACAAATATTAAATATTAATCATGAAAACTTTTTGATTTCCCAAAACTTTAGCAATTAGACTTACCAAAAAAAAGACCGGAGTGTAAAGTCCAAAAGCGGCTAATCCGGCGGCCAGCAACAAAACTTTCGCCGGCCGGGATTGGAGAGGGCTTAAATCGAAGATTGGTCCTCCTCTCTTCAGGCCTTTCTTTTCTTTTACCTAAACCAAATACAAACGAGTTCATTCAATTATAATCTATCAGAATAACTTTGTCAAATTGATAAATATTAATTCAAGAGTAACTTTGCTTAACCAAGTTGAGAAAAGGATGTAAATCTAAATTAAATGTTCCTTACTTTAATTAGTGTCAGTTTCCGTTGAGTACAAATTGTGGGCAAATAATTTGTCTTAGATTTACATCGGTGAATTGATTGAATAATGTAAAAAGTTTCAGTCTTACCGGCCTTACCTTTCGACGTTGGTTCTTTAGGTGAAGTATGGCACGTCGTTGGGGGTGATATAGAGATGCACTGCGGTATACGGCGCTTAGGAAGAAAGCTAGGACGAGCACACCAGTTACTGCCTGTAAGCCCAAACGCCAGCCTAGTTTCCTGTTAAGAAGTAGTAAACATTTATTAAAAGTTTTCTTTTGTTATGGCGTAAAATATTTTATTCTTACCAAATTCTATTCGTAGCAATTTGGTAACTATTTTTTTTTCTTTATGTCCAGAATGTATGGCCTTCAATTTACCAATTGAATTGTAATCGACTTCGAAAGGCGCAACAAATGAATTAGTTGATATTGGTCGGATGCCACGGCACGCCAGCATTAATGACATCATCCGTCGGGCTCTTGCCACCGCCGCGCGGGGGTTCCAGCTGTTTTATAACCCAATGGCTTGGCACGTGACGATGGGAAGAGGCCATATAGAATGACTATAATGCCTTGGCACGTGACGATGGGAAGAGGCCATATAGAATGACTATAATGCCGTGGAAGTTGGGTTGGCCTTTGGTGTGGGATGTCGATGTTTGTCGACACCCTCGCGCCATAGAATCTGCTTAGCATGTCGGGCTGTGCTGGGGCGGCTGCTGAAGGAGCAGAAACCTCAAACGGCGCAAGTATAACAACCTTATTGGGAGCTATATGTTTGAGCCATTTGGTGTTGAATCACTAGGACCTTAGGATCTGAGTGCTCATCGGCCACTTCCCTGGCCGAAAAAAGAAGCCAGCCCTCTGGTCACGAGAAGAGTCGACACTCTTCTCGTGACCAGAGGACTGGCCTCTTTTTTGCCGAAAGAATCAGCGTTGCCATCCAACGTGGCAATGCTGCCAGCCTTTTGAGCACTTGTACCGTTGACAGTGATGCGTAAGAATGTTTTGATGCCCTATGAGATCTTTCCCCCTTTTTTATAATACAATTGTACATCTAATATATATAATTCTCGTGTTCGTATCGCAATCTTTGTTACAAAACTCCTCCGAAACGGCTGTACCGATTTATATAAAATTTTATGTGCAAATCGGGTAGGTCTGAGAATCGGCCAACATTTATTTTTTAAAAATAAAAAAATAACGTTTGCCGGGTCAGCTAGTAATATATATTTTTGTGTTAGCTTTATTATGATCGTCAATAAAGAAAAGAAATACATACATTACAACAATGTTGAGACTTCAATATAATTATTTTCAATAGCATACCCGACGGCTTCCTTATAGGCGACGCTGAAGAGGGCGATGCCCACCCCACCCCCAGCGTGGGCCACCAGCTCGACGAACTGCCTCCGTCTCCTGAAGTAGGCGCCCAGCACCAGACCAGCAGATTCTCTGACGAACCCACAACCCACACCCAACACCACGCCTGAGTTGGAGAAATCAGAATTAAAATACAAATGTAGGACTGGATTAGCGTAATTTTTGTGGCGTAAAGTACCGAAGTTCACGTGTGATAAAAACATTTCCAGGTTAACCATTTGGTTTTAGGTGTGGTGAAACTGTAATATTCCAAATGCAATGTTATTTGAGAGGCGTAAAAGGTTGAATTCCATTAGGATTTCATTAGGATTAAAGTGTGTTATACTTTTAAGTAATACGACACTATTAAGCCCATACATATCGGCCTGAATTTCCAGAAAAGGCTAGCAGTTATGTACTCTGCTAGTAATTATACTCGTGAAGCCATAATATCACCAGTGACTGCATTGAGTCCTATTCAATATGGCACTATTCCAACTTCTGGACTGATACTGAGAGATTTACTTTTACATCCCATTAGTAGTGGTCCAAACTTAAAATCGAACAACTAAAGCAAAAAAACAGAAAAATATAAAGTGTGCTAGAATTTTCTTGACTCATATTTATTCATAAAAACGTTGTGCATTTTCCTTTTCTTTGCTTATCTGACGTTGTTATAAGCGGTAACAGCTATAATTAGCAGTCAGCCTGTCTCTTAAGGCAGCGAGGTATGTAGTTACAAAGTTTTTTTGAAAATCTCAAAAACCCTTACAATCTTCAGAACTCTGTACACTTACAGTTAGACAAAATTTAGAAAAAATCCAAAAAAAGAACACAGCAATCGTCTCCACTATATTTGTCTCACATTTCTGAATTAGAGTCCTTGCAAATAAAACGATGATTTTGGTAAAAATACATTTAACCCCCGCAACCAAGCGTTACGTATGGTAACGATATCACGCTTAGCAAGTATTCTCGAATAGTTAGCAAAACTAACAAGCGAGTTTGCTTCAATATCCTGAGAACCTGCACAGTGTGGAGAAGATAACTAATTGAACGGAACACGCGTTACTTAGCTTTGCAGCTTTATTTAAGAACGATATCACAAGGAATTTACTGCAGCTGAATTCGAACGCGATGAGTTTTCTGCCATTTCATTTATGGCTTAGCAAACGTTTTCGGTTGAAATAACGCTCTCGTAAATTCACGGACTCGAAAGCTTAACTTAGATCACATTCCATCTTTAAGTTTTTTGAAGTACCAAATCGTGTTCAGACTTTCTCAAGTAGTTAGTTAAGTCATTCGTTAGTATAAACTAAGGTCATCGGGCCTTTCGATTTCAAAAACGTTTTATTGTAGTGAAGCATGTTTAATGTTTATTAATACTTTCAAGTAGGTAACCGTACCTACCGTAACTAAGCATTGTCTGATGAAGCTGAGTGGCGAATGAAGTGAAGAGGCAAGCGAGGGGCAAAAGCAGACCTCCAAGGAGTGCCACGAGGCGCGGAGACTTCCTGCGTGTCGCTGCGAAGGCACCGGCGGCGCGAGATACTCCCACGCATATCGCTCCAGCCCAAACTGAGGGAAAGAACACACGATAGAGGCCACAAGACGCAGTTCCATGAAATGCACCACGCGTCACAACAATCTCCTCCGTCTTTCGATGACTTTCCTAGTTATTTTCATCCACCATTTCTAGAGTACGGTCTATTTACTTTTTTACAACATGAAGTCATTTGACAATTATAATTTATGAAACCACTGGTGTTCTGACTTTAGTCAAAGG
Organism: Dasypolia templi; assembly: GCA_963555695.1. NCBI lineage: Eukaryota > Metazoa > Arthropoda > Insecta > Lepidoptera > Noctuidae > Dasypolia > Dasypolia templi. The sequence goes on from OY743157.1 coordinate 11,076,668, forward strand.
CAAAAAGTCAAAGTAATTATAATAATTAAGTAATTTTTTTTATTTTTATAAATGGCACTTTTGAACGTCAACAAACTTTTACAAAAAAGAACTACACTTTTAATTTCATATGTATTTCGTAAAGACACAATGCGCATGAACATCAATGAAAATCGATTACAAAAAAAAAGTTCCAGTATGTCTACCCACTGCTCTTTTTTTCTATCTTTATAAATAAAACAAAGCCGGGTTAGTTACACCATTTATAACTCAAGAACGGCTGTTCTATGATGTTTGATTTATAGGATTTGTCACCGCCCCGAATGGCAGAATATAAAACATGCAAAAAAATCACGAAAACAATAATAAATGAAGATAATATTCTGAAGCGGTACGGTAGTTTTGTAAACAAATAATATAATATATACACAGTCCAATAGAGCGTGTTTAATTTAACTCTTTACATTTCCTGTTTACTTTTTCCTAGTTTAGCGAGCTTTTCAGCGCTCTCGTTGACGAGGGACCCACGCTTCAATTCAAATTCGCTGGATTAAAGTTTTGCGGCCATGCTTACTATGTGAGAGAGTTAGACAACTTTCAGGAATAGATTAGACTCAAGTATTCTACGTCGCAATTTGCTTGATATTAACAGAGAAACACACACACGGGTTGTTGATTCTACAAGTTTTAGGATTGTACATAATTTGGCAAAGCGTCAAACTCTGAGTACGGCATTCAGTGCCATCGTTTATCAGATCAACTCGAAAACGGATTGAACAATTTTATCAAACATGGTGTCAAATCACTTTTCAACAGGAGAATTAGTGGCTCAGTGGATCGCCCCGATGTGAAGTGGGGAACTAGTCGGAAAAGTTGTGTTGACAATATTTTATTGGCGAAATTGAGAACATAACATAACTTTCGGGAAAAATTTCTGCTAATTAGAAGCTGTGTTTCTGTCAGATTATTTCGCATATCCGTACATTTCAGATGACGTGTGAAACATAAATTTTTGGTAAAGATGAAAATGGTTCTGAAAAGAACAATTCAAAACTCTGTTTATTAAATGTAAAATAACTGTTTTCCATTATAATGTAGCGTAACTTTTGCACGACCATGACATGTATTTTATGAATATTTCTCCAAGACAAATCTTCTAAAGAAATATTTTTGCATTTTCCTCTATTTTATTAGAGTGGAATTGTTCTACATTCTGTGATCCTCCTTAGGGACATGACCGTCCTATCACGACACAGACGACGTACAATAAAATCTGAGCGATAAAACCCTACCAGTGTCACGAGAAAACTCTTTACCTTTGAGTGTCACGTCAACAAAAACACATTCAGATTATTGGAGGCAAACAAATAAAATGTTAACCAAAAGGCCGACCAAAAGTTTTTTTAACTTATAAGTGTCATTTACAGACAACAGACAAGAAAGTACCTATGCATTATAGGCCTAGGACAATTGCAAGTTACTATAACTCTATGACGAAACGTAAACAATGTCAACTGCAATCGATCATTTGATAATATCGCACACGCCATTTCGTCATCAGATACGCGTTATGATATCAAACTATAGCGCCACTGTATTTCAAACATTGTCATGTACGATGCGAACAGAATTGCAGATAAAATTTCTTATTTTAGCCTTTTGGCCACGCTAAGGTGTGTGGTCGACGTGGTGTTTGGGAAATACCGCCATCATCCCATCGAGATTTCACATCACGAGTAATCGTGTTAAGTGAAATCAATACGAATATTTGGGTAACCGAATGGTCGAACCCCGTTATAAATATTGTCGTACGCATGATCGCTCCCTTCAGAATGTACCAAGCAATCGTCTGACGAAGCTAAAGCAGACATAAGTAAATGAGTCTAGGATATAAGTTATTATAAAATTGTGACGATTATATCATGCAGCTTTAGAGTTATAATTCCTTGGACTAGTTTTGCTTTACTGCATTTTTTTTGTTATTGGCACCGTAAAACTGTATTAAAGTTTATTAACCTTTTTAATTTTGTTGGGAACATGCGGTATCGAGGGCTGCAATCAGGCTGGGTAATATTGCCTGAGTAATAAGGTTCGGTATTAAGTATAGCGTTCGATATTGTCTTGTCCGTTCACCGATTCGACCTCAACTCGTTAAAATCGCTTAATTCCAATTTGAAAGCAGCGCAAATAGCGAACCTGACAGAGTTATGTCCCCCCGCCCCGCCCCCGCCACTGACAACAAAGACCGCGCTCATAACCGAAATTACTTCTCCTCTTAATATTCAACCCCAGTCGTGAATCTTGGAAAATTAATTCAATAAATCAACCTGGTCCACAAATACCGGTGACTCGGAAAGTTCATTTACCTAATAACCAATATTACATTGTAGTTGTCAAAACACAATCTCTTGGCTTTGTTCATGTAAATTATGAAAAATAGACGTCATGAAAATCGTTACAAATGCTATAACAGGCCGAACAAAGCTGTAACAAGTGAGCAGATGAGCCTCTTTATTAAAATGGAAGTTTGCAAAATGATAGTAATTATAAGTTGTGAAGGTGAACTCGTTTATTTTGACTGTAACACTGTTACGCTTTCATTTTGCGTCGTCAATTTTTTTCGTCGTTTTCTGTTTATTTAAGTATTATATCCGGAGGGTTGCCGTTGATAGATTACTTTTCTACTCTGAGTCCCTCGTCGGCCTCGGCTACGTATTCAAAATTATTTCTTCCTCAATCTTACGTTCAGTTATGACATATAAGAGCTATTGTCGTTTTCTCGTCCTAACTTTATTTATTATTTATCATGTCTAATAATAATATACAATCCTAAAGCAAGCAAAAATATATTTTTTACGCACGACTGGATTTCATAGGATGCTGACTGGCGTACAGACGATAACAACGAAAATAAAGCAACCTTTTTTCAGGCGATGGAAAAGTAGAGAGAGATTATACATTAGATTAGATATGACTGATCTACATTGTTTGGAAGATTTTCTGTGTTAAAACCGTTTAAGTTTAAAATCTCTTACCAGCATGATCAGCGGAGGGTCCAAGGTGTCTCAGGGCATATACATGAAGCGCTCCATAGGCTAGCTGCAGCCCAGTAGACAGCAGATGGGCCAGGAATGCTGCGCCGCACACGATCCATCTGGAAACAATCCGAAACTTAGATAACGGCCATTTTCTATTAAATTACGAATCCTAACTTACACCTTAGTAACACATGGCTGATTCACCGCTGACTATTCTGTCGTGCATGTAAATCACGCTTAAATTCTAGCGGATCACGGGATCCATGACGCCAGCCGTGTGGGGCCTAAAGCCCGCGACGTAATTAAATCGGTGCGATTATTTCGCCGCAGTATAATTCTCGCGGCGAAGCTCCGGTAAGTCGGCGGGAAGTTAACGCAGTAATCCGTATTTTAAGGCTTACCTCTATTACAGCAATTAGTAGTGTGAATTATTAATACACTCGGTGGGACACTCTGGGGACACAAAGTGCCTTATTTGCTTCACATTTATTATGTAAGGACACAAACAACGCCCATAAATCAGAACATAATTGTTAGCAAAATACCTGGAACGTAATATTATGAAATTCTTATTTCATTCAATGTGAGACAGTTCAAAGAGCCATTCAATGACACCCAGATGGATGGGAAGATGGGGCAAAAAGAATTTTGGATGAAGCGTTCGTTGAAAAAAATCAGCATTCAATTTCCTCGTACGACGAACTTTTTTCGTCATGCCTTTGGATGTCCTAAAAGCGGCATCCTGTGAAAATCCGTCAATGGAACCCACATTGGGTTAGGTGGGAATAGGTTGTGAATAATATTCATTACGAATATTTAAAGGTAACAGCTTTGATACGGACTAATAAGTAATAATAATAACGTTAGGCGGTTATGATTATATTGTTATTATGATTATATTTTCCTTATTTATTTCGTTAGGCGGTTGGATCAAGGGCCTGATTCAGAAGGCAGTACTCCTCGATACGGCTCGCATTGTGAGGAGGTTCCTGTCTCTGGAGCCCTAACCACCAGTAGCTTGGACCCTACTCCCGCTACCGGTGGACCACAATTATTTTTTTAAATGTTTTTTTTAAGTTGTTTTATAAAAATATTTAAAAATGTAGCAAAATAAGGATAAAAATAAATAAACGACATAATAATAACAAATTGGTTTTTTAATTTCATTATTTCACCTGTTCGGGCAAATAAGGATATTATAATATAATTATTATTATATTAGTCATATTAAATTGTTAAAAAAAATCTGTTTAATCGATGTAAATATGAAGAAGCTACAAGTTTTAAAAGTTTTTGGAGGGGATTATTCCCGTCCTTGTTGCGCGGTACCCGACGGACAATGTATGGCGCTAGCTAGTATGAAGTTACATTGTCGTGACGTCACTTCTACGATAGTGCTGTCCTTGTCTAACACTTACTTTAAAACGTTTATAACTTGGCAATTTTTAAAGCTATTACAGTTTTTGTAATATCATTTGCACTTTTTAAAACAACTATTGAAAAATAAATGACATCATCCCTATTGTGAAAAACATCATATTTCAGAAAACCTATTTTAAAATTTAATCAACATGTATGAAGAGGAGTGGTAGGTACTGTCACCGCCCGAAACCTGCACATTAATACCTGCAGTCAATATCCGAAACATAAATTCGTTTAACGTCCGAAGAGACCGTCGCATTATGTCCGTATCAGATTCGCGAAATCCCTGACGGTACCTCGTGTTCGCATCAAATTTATCTCGTACTCGGAAATAAAGTTGCTTCACGACTGATGATGATATTATATGTCTTCATCTTGTGTCTTGTCACGAACTCGGGGGAAATTCGAGATTCGTGTTCATTGTGCCACATAGCTTGTCGGAACATTTATCTGCGACCGAAGACGGCATATGACGTGTCGTGTTTGATCTAGTGGTACATCAAATCTTATACGTATTACGCATTGTATTAGAATATATCCGAAAATAATATAGGAATGTGGTAAAACAATAGTAAGACATGATGAATAAGAATGATTAGATTACTTGAATAATTTATTCGAAAATTGCATGACTCATCAAAAAGGAGTACCTAGATATGAAAATATTTATTGTGTTTATTTCAAAAGTATTATTTAGGGAAATAGTGACAGCTACAATACACAGAAATAGTTCAGCATCCGCAATTAATGTGTGATATTGGATGTGCGTAATCCCAACGGATTTAGTTTAATCTTGGCTCTGGATATCTTACTGCTACACAACTACCCGGTACTATAAGTTAATACTGTAACTACTTAATAACTGAACTTTTAACTACTATATATTGAACTGATATATAGAAGGTCAGGTTAAAAGGTTAGTATTAGCGCATTGAAAGGAATATACCATACCATATCATATTGGATTGTTTGTTTTGTCTGCTAATAAACCTTTGAAGACCAACTAAGTATGGCGCTCGCTCAATGGTAAGACACATGAATAAGAATGATTAGATTACTTGAATAATTTATTCAAAAATTTAATGACTCATCAAATACTCCATAATTGATGAGTCATCAAATAAGGAGTACCTAGATATGTAAATATTTATTGTGTTTATTTCAAAAGTATTATTTAGGGAAATAGTAATAGCTATAATACACATAAATATATTTAGCTTAATAGTTCTGGATATCTTACTGCTACACAACTACCCGGTGCTATAAGTTAATGCTATAACTAGTTAATTGCTGAACTTTTAACCAGGTTTAAAAGGTTAGTATTAGCGAATTGAAAGGAATATACCATATTAGATTATTTGTTTTGTCTGCTTATAAACCTTTGAAGACCAACTAAGTATGGCGATCACTCAAAAGAAGTACCTAAAACATGTTTTATGTGCTAATAATACTAGGTACATATTAACTTTGTCATGTTTCCGGAAAGCTGAAGTAAACAGACAGGTATAAAATCCAGAATAACGATTATTTCCGTTTTTCCTATTCAGTTACTCGTCTGACTTCCCCATTTATTTCGGTTCGAATGTGATCAGAAATATTGATTTAACTACTTTATAGGAGAGTTGAAAAAAGTAATAAAACAGTAGGTAGGCACTTATTATTGATATTCCAAAAGTTTGTTTGATAAACATGGTTACCGCCACTCGTAGAATTTTATAGCCGCGAGCTTTCGACTTTCGTCTTGTACCGTATTCTTCGTCGAACAATTTTTTAGATTTAGTGCTAGCTTTGGCTCGCTTAAGCTCTGTTTTATGCTCCTGTTGCGCGCTCCAACAATCACAACAAAATATTGTTTTCACGTCGCTTGATGTCAAAGGCGCTGTGTCAGATATCGTTTTTATTTTAACGTCAATATTGACCTGTGTCCCAGCAGTGGGAACGTTATAGGCTGTTGTTTGACCGTTGCGGTTTGGAGGCGGCCCTTACACCTAAAACTACCTACTAACCTAATTTAAGTATAAAACTAACAAATAAAGATTACTGGCCACAGAATAAGCATCGCCATGCAACGTGTTGCCACGTTGCATGGCGATGCTTATTGCTGCCAGCTTTTTAGGCACTTTTCCTGTTGACAGGTCGATGCGGACGAATTTTTTGATGCCCTTTGATTCTTTTCCTTCTTTTTTTTACATTTATGTTATTTATTATTTTAAAGCTGTTAGCGTGTATATTATTATGTAAATATTATTGTTAATTTCACAGACTTAAATAAATAAGTATATTAGTACACAACACAAAAAAAGTAGATTAGAACAACATTTAAAGGATAAAATAAAACTATTAATAAAAAGTAACCGTTGCGTTATGGTAGACTTTCTGCCCTATGCTTAGTCAGATAATCCATTTGGTGGGTGCAGAGTTACTCAAGCTGAAGTTAATGAAGTTGACCATTAGCTGAACAGTCCAACTTTTAATTACATAACTACAGCCAATGGAGAGTGCTCGAGAGCATTATCAACGCTAACTTTTAGCTGTTCCAGTTTATATGATGCTAATAAGCTGCATGCCGGGTAAATAGCAGTGGCTAATTGTTGAGAAATTGTAGGTAACTGATATTTACTCTTGCACATTTATGGGAGAAATTCAGTCAGCTTTTCCTCACAAACTAGTTGACAATTTCTACATTACTGTTGATATTTTGATAAAATTTGTGTTACTATTGTTTTAAATTGACAGTTGATGTTGTGGGAACTTACCCCCATCCTCCCTCTGGGTAGAAGTGGTGCTTGATGGCGCGGGTGTCGAGCTCTCGGCGACGCAGTGCGGGCACGGTGCGGTGTAGCGAACGCAACTCGCGCTCCCGCAACGCACCGCCCGAAGATTCCTCCTCGCCGTCTGGCCATCCATCTGCGTATACATTGTACATTGTTAGCAAAATTCTTAAATGTTTCATTCAGTTTTTAGGAAAACAAGGTAGAGTGGTTTAGGTAAGTGTAATTTTGTACTGTATTATTTGGGAAAGCGTTCTTTATAGCAACAGTGATTTGAGTTTAGTTTTTTTTGGTATTGAGTGTCATAGAGCCCCATAGTGCGGTGATTAAACATTTCTACTGATTATTACTAAAAAGGAAACCAAGAGCCGATACATTTTTCCTACTGTTTTATTAACAAAGAAAGCTCCACATAAAAAATAAATAAAAAAATGCGTAACACTATATTATGGCAGTCATTTCCGTATTTTTATATGGCGTTATATAGGTACCTCTTAACAATTTCGTTTTACGTGAACTCGATAAAAATTGCCGGAGTTTATCACTAACTCCGGCAATTGTAACCAACTGTTAACCTAATGTCAAACATAAAAGCGGAATTCGATAATACTGATATTGTTGAGCAAAGTCTTTTATACTTATTTTACGACTCAGAACAGGCCATTTGACACCCCCTTAACAGAAAACGTAATGTTCTTCAGATCTAAAAAAAAAGTAAGTTATAAAGAAAATAATTCGATAAAAGAAGCGCTCTAACGGAATCTTAAAACAACATTCACAAATTGTTCTTTTGTTTTATTATTTCCATTTGAATTAGCTCAGAATCTTACAAAAGATGGAGCTCCAATGATTGGCAGACAAAAGTTATTCAATTATCGTTACCCAAAGGAATTAGATTTGTGCTCCGAATCGCTAAAACTGATTACGCGGCAAACGTAGGTACTTGCAAAAGAGTACTGTAAATATTACGTAACTTTAACTGTGTCGATTCGGCTTTATTTTCATTCAGCATAAATCTTTTAGGGAGACAAAACAACTCGAAAATATCTCTTAAATGTAAGGTTCGCATGGAAGCAGCCGAGCGGCTAAGTGCTTCGCATCCGGCGGAGGAACCATACATTCGTTAGAATAAAATTGTGTTGACCGTTGTTGTCGAGAAATAAATTCGCGCAGAGTTTTTTCAACGTGTAGCCGTCACCATGTGTTTTTTTTTTCTTGCCTGGCTTAGGCCGCGGAGATTGTGAATCTGTACAAAGAGATTCAAGATTTATTTGCGCGGAAGAATTACGGAAACGACGTTTTTAGGCCAGCAAGTTTAATATATTATGTTCTTGTAACCATGAAGGTTTTAATGGACTGGAGTGTGGCACGGGAAATCGAACAACATATATTGCTTCTTCAAAAGCTCAAAGGTTAATTTTCCGGTGGTTAGGGCTCCAAAGACAGGACTCCTCACAAGCCCTTGATCAAACCGCCTAACCAAAGATGTTGACCGAGGCTTTTTATTGATTATTATATTTATAAATACAGGGTGTTCTAGAAGTCGACGTCAAGCCGCAATCGAGTGATACAGTCGTGTCTGTCTGTGTGATCACAACGTTCTTCTAAATCCTGCAACGGATTTGGATGCGGTTTTTACCATAATTTAGAGAATTTATTCTAAAAGGTTCACGTGTATAATAAATAAATAATAAACTGACAGGTATTAATGAAATCTTGATGCTTTGTCAGGTCGCAAAACTCGAGTGAAGCATCACACCCCGTGTTGCTTATAAATAATAATATAAACTTGATCGGTCAGTAACAGCTAATACATACCATAGTGCGGCAAGCAGGTGTAGCTGGAAGAAAACGGTGGTGGTCGGCAACGGCAGCGCGGCGGCGGGGCGCGGGGCGGCGGCGGCGGCGACGCCGACGGCGAGGGCGACCACCAGCCGGGCTCCATCAGCCGGCCATGGCAACCGCACCCGCACCCGCACCCGCGCCCGCGCTACCTGGGAATGTAAGAAAGAAATATATGAAAAACAAGTTGGTAGAAAAGTGCCCACCTACTGATGGGCTCAAAGTAAGGGTAGGCACAGTTTGGATCGCCCCCGATTGGACCTCAACACAACCCAAACCTATGCTGCCTCCGTAGTACTTATGAATATTTAAATTGATTATGTTAATATTTGTAATGCTACCCATCAAGTCTCATGAGTTTGCATTAATTAAAAGAGTGGGATAAATAGCTCATAGTGTCAACGCCATTGCGGCTGATTTTTCAAAGGTCAGATTACTCTTATCTGAAGACTATATATAACAGTTTGAACTAATTATTTTCTATACAAAAGCTGCCATACGGTTATATTTACTCTTCTGTATTGAAAAATCAGCCCTAAATCTTTCATATGTAACGCGTAAGTTTATTAATTAGCGTTTAAAAAATTCAAGTGTGGAAATGCGATTGTCGCCACTTTTATGACAGCGGTGGTCGATGGTTACAAATTCATCCATTGCACATTGTTCAAGTTAAATTAGTAGTGGTATTGAACGGGCGTCGTTAGTAGGGACTGGTCATCTCTTATCTGCCACGGCTTATTTTAATTTAATTTAGTATTTGAATTGTTTTTATATTTTGATTTTAAAAGAGTGTCCGTGAAGTTTCTAGCCCGTTCTTCTCCAGAGGTACCTACTAAGTACTACACTTTGGAATAGGCAACTCGGTTCTTCTTTCTAACGAACGGACTTTGACAATTCAAAAGTGCCTGTAATTGGTGTATTTGAGCTTGTGCTTAAATGAAGTTAAAGTTTGTTGAAACCCTATGTCGCACCAATCGTGCGTGTTTACATTTTTATTTTTCAAGAATATCATACCCACACATGTAGTTACAACTTAAAACTTGAAAAACATTATTCAAATCATTTTGCAAAATGCCGGGATCTTAACGTGATTTATAAACAGAGGTCCACTAGCCCGTAGCATTTATATTACACATTCAATTTGTGTTCAAAATAGGGAATCTTACGCAAAGCTGAGACAGCAGATGGGGGCACCTAAACACCAGCTGTATACTACGAGTATGTAGTACTGTAGCGAAATATAAATGAAAATTCACCTATTTATTAATATTAAAAATGCACCTTTGCGCAAATACGAAATTTGGCTTAAATGAAAAGAGAAAACTTAAGGTACACCGGATGGTAAATCTTTGTTACGTATTTGTTTTCCGAAACAGGGAATCTATTGCAATCGGTTTTTGGTTCGTGATCACTAAATTACGTAAACTTTCGAATGAATAATATCATAATAATGGTGAACCCCGGTAGAACAGTCGTGGTAGAAAATCAACTACTTAGTATTATAATGTTAACCCTATAGAAGTACTAATACCACTACAATAATAACGGTTTAAAGTAACAAGTCGATCGTGATGCCTCAAAGAGTAGCACGCTTTGACGGAATCGCAGGTGATGTGTCGCGGGCCAGAACAGACTTGCTGGTCTCGAACTCCAAGGATTCTATGCGGCCGGTAGAAGCGGCCTATCAATTCTGGTATAAAACTTAGTTGAATGCAGATAACATGACGTTTTAATTTACATGGCCCAATTAAAAAATATGATTCGAAAATTTATAGGATTCGACCCGATTCAGTACATATTTTTAACGGACATTTCTTCCAATAATCAAATGACTTGCTTGTTTACATAGAAAAATTAGAAAACAAATTGATGACCACATTTAACTAGAAAAAAAATGGCAGCAACCGCAGAGGTCACGGTGCAATACATCATCAGCATCCTGCTAAACAACAAACGAGGGACTGAAAAAAAAATGGCGTTAAAACTTCGCAGCTAAATGGCGCAGACTAGTTTACGAGCCACTTTCTATTCGACTACCCGTAACCAAAACGACTATCAAAGATTGAAGAATCTGCTCACTGGATACGATGTACCCATTTTCTACAAATCGACTTCCATTTTAAAATAACACAGCAATATCTGTGAAAGGATATATAGATCACGTTAAGACGTGGATGTAACTTCGCTTTGTATCACAAAGCATTAAGCACCATGAAGATGAATCTTTACCCTCTCGCGGTTAGCACACTAACTTACACTCCACGCAACGTTATACTGTTGCTCGGTTACCAGGAATCGCGGTTGCAGAATACAAACGGCGTAAGAGCCTCGGAAGGGTTGATACTTGGAGTCATGGGTTAACTTATACCCATTAAATAGACGAATGTAGGTCACATAGAGGTTAACTCGCGACATTCATCACACCGGATCAAATAAATAACAACACTACGTTACCTAAACAGTGCTACGAAGCAGGTATGAACCTCTGAAATAAGACGGAAACCGTCCTATTCATAGTAAAGACGTTCGCTATAAAACCCCTTTTTAGCTGTCGAACTGTTTTGTCGCTTTCTGTCAAACTTGATTTTAACTTGACAGAAAGGGACGAAACACTCTTCTTCTTAACTTCGATAACTAAAATAGGTTTATAAAGTGAATGGCTTTATTTTGAATAAGACGGTTTAAATTTACGATACACGATAGACTTGGTAAGAAAAGAGATCAAGAATCCAATCATAATTAAGTGTTCTTCATTAACTTAATTGGGTACTGGTGGACAACATAATAGCGATTACATCATATTACCACACTGACACAAAATCTATCGAAAACGTACTTGATCACTTGACTCAAAGAGAGCGACAACTTGTTAAAGCTGTTACAAACAGGCGCGACACCACAGCGCGACACAAAGGCGTCGCGTGTAGCGTGACGAGCGGTGCTTTTGTGTCGTGCTGTGGCGTCGCGACTGTTTGTGGGAGCCTTGATTTTAATGAGCGCTGCATCGCAAGTAGCCGTTGATTTATGAATATAATGGAATTATACTGAATAAAATACTAGCAACATAGGAAAATCTCTCAAAACTAAGCAGGAAACTCTGTTTTCTGGCTGTAGGTTATTTAGCTCGTTGGGCGCTGGCTGGAATGTTAATGAAATTATTTTGAATAAAAATTTTAATTCATAATTTGGAGTTAGTAAATTACCTTAGTATAACAATGTTATTTTCTTAAATCAGTGTTACATAAACAACAATAAGGCCGAATTGTGACTTGATAAAGTTGCCAACAAGTTATGCTTATTTACGTCTGACTGCTTATTCGATTATAAGATACTTCTGAGAAGGTTCAATTCAAAAGTTGTGTTGTTTATGTAGCAAAGCTTTCTTTAAAAGTCACAGTTTAGAGCTTAGAGAAAGAAATAAATGAATAAGAAGGTCACAAGGGTAAACCGGTTATAAACTCATACAAAGTATAAAGTCGGCAACGCACGTACGGAAGACTTGAGGATTTTCCTCACATACTGGCGGTCGCAGGACTCGCAGTAAAACGTTGCACATCAAGTTTATCCATTATTATATTTTCTGAAAGTTTACGCCAACATCGCTCATGGAAATAAAAACAGGCGATAAATGGATATGATGCGGTGCGTCAATTGGATGCGAAATTACGAAATTAAATTCGGGACTGTCATTTAGGCTGTTTGATTTTATATTTTCAGCTGTCATCAGTACATTGAAACTTACCTGACTTTGATTTACTGCATGTGTCGGAGTGCAATATTTCGGTGATATTTATTTTGGTTACTAGTATGGAGATACGCGGGCTAATTGTGTAACACACTTGCAGTAGCAATGCAGGCTTTCATTTTGGCAGTTCTACAATATTTATTTAATATACAGATTTTTTAAAGATATGAACCAACGGACTAGCCTTACAAATTGTTCAGATTGTTATTGGAACCGTGTCACGCAAATAGGGTGCCGAACTGACGCTTGTGCCAACATCATGAAGCTATTCAGAACCCCAGTCAAGGGCAAAACAAGTAGGTACGTTGTAGATAAACAAATTTAACCAGCAAATTTAAACAGTGGGACCTGAACCCATCTTCCCACTTCCCTTCGGGTACTTACGCACTCTGGTAAGGAAACGCACCAGGGAACAACATCACAAACTATAGTCGGAACAAGGTGAGTGCAGGCAGGCTAGGGAAGCACTCCCTGCTATTGATGGCCGGCTCACGAAACAGGTTCTAGGACTAACCAAACAACAGCTGCGTATAGTTACGGCAGCTTTAACTGGCCACGGGTCATTTAATAAACCCCTCTTTGTTATAGGTCATACACCGCCTGGTAATCGCCACAAACAGGGCAAAGTACTTCGTTAACCCAGGTATCCTACGCGAGGCTGTCAGTAACACCAAGGCGTTGCTGGCCTTCCTTAAGGAGCTGGGGTGTATCGAATGACGCGCATTGTCGTGGAGTTGCGGACACCAGCCCGTATTACCTAACAGCAAATTCATTAGTGGATGCTTTTAGAATGTTGCAAGGGATACCAAAAACAGAAAATTAGCAACAATCCTAGCTATGTGATTCGTTCGTTTTCTTCATAAAATAAAGCCTGGGTGATACTGATAAGGGTAGAGATTACGACAGTCAGACGCAGAAATACAATATCTTTGATAAACTAAATGAAGAATGGATTATTATTCCTAATAACAATAAATGCTGACTATTGTAGCTATCATCAACTTATCTTTATTAATATTGATACAAATGACTATTATTATAACATAAATAAAAACAAACGGTCCGCACCAACAACCTTTAAACATTTTACCCGAACCGTTTACAAAAACCTTTTAAATGGTCATCACTTCCATTTAACTTGTATTGACAGTAGTTTCAATATCGCCAGACGCCATTTATAAAACGTGCTCTTATTTTAATGAATCGTAACCAACTGAAGTGAGATTAAACGTTTATTATCATTTTAAAACACGTTCGGACCGGATAATTAGAGCGTTCGCCTGGAATCCCAGATAACCTGACAATTAAGATACGGATAACAGCGTGCAACGTTCAAATGAAGCAAGCGATGTACGACCTTATACGTTGCACTGTATGTCTTAATAAGACTAGCCACAAAACTTCGCCGACCAAGGCATACTTTAATCGCCCCCGACGACGCCACTACCCTCCTCCAGGAGAGTAGTAAGGCCCCTAGCAAGCTACATAAGCCCAAAACCCGTTCGCCGTCCTACCGCCCGCGCCGCCGAGGCCCGCCGCGACGCCCAAATTCACGCCCCTCCCGACCCTTGCTCGAGCCAGCCCGCGCCGCTGAGCCTGTAGCATAAATTCGTCCCAAAACCAAATAAATCCTGATCCAGCTAGTCCCTTGCTGCCCTATTCCCGCGACGCCCTAAGCCGAGGTCCGTACCCCACAGGGGGTGCCCTTAGCGTTGTCGCTTAGATTTAGTTAGTATTTAAGTTTAAGTCCTGGCTGGAGGCCTTAATTTATTAGGGCACCACAGGCAAGTCCGCTTAAGCAGACGACAACCGAACAGGTTGAACTGCGAGAAGCCATTCAAAAAAAAAAAAAAAAATGCCACAAAACTAAAGCACCAATAGGACGTGCTTACATTGGGAGAGTTGGCTCAACAACTCTGGCTTAATGACGCAAGTAGGTAGACTACTTACACTACCGATGTAAATTATTAGACTTGTACCTACATTTTCAGCACAGAAGAACTATACTTTTTATTCGAACTCACGTAAATACGCCTTTACAAAAAGTTCACTGAACTTTCAACGATGCCACGTAATACGATAAAACGAGAAGTAAATTTGTTATCTTACAATGGAGAGCATTTAATAGCAGCATATTTATTTGTTATGTGTTATATGTGTATGCCGCGGTATATTACGAAAGGTACAACAAAATAAATACCTACCGCCCGCTTCAGATGCAAATGTTGTGACAACGTCGGAAAGTGAAAATGCGTATGTATTTCATGGAATATGTATATTTTGGACAAACACAATCAGCCATTTGGCATTCTTATAACGAATGGAGTGATAGATTAAAATTGATTTGTTGAATTCTCAATTACAGTCTACTTTATCTTTACCACTATAGATTTTGGCAACATGCTCTGTTAGTGCAGTGTTCTAGGTTAATATTCACAAAAGATAGCACAGCTGGGAGAATGTCTGTATTTAGGTCTCTTTATCGTCGACCAGAAGATAGTATATTACCTTTATTGTAAATAATGACAGTCTTTTAATGTCAGAAGCACTGTACAATTAGCGTGTTAATCGTGTTTCATGTGTGGGTGGTGCGGTACATTCGGGTCTGTAGACACATAAAACAGACAAGTAACTGACTGACAAACAACGTACAGCAACCACTAAACAATGAGGTATTTAAAAGCGTAGGTATTCTAATGGCGCATGGAGCAACATGTATATTTCTTAAAACATTGGCTACGTTTATTATTATGATGCGTGATGCATACTCCGCATGCGGGCCAATTCCGCATGCGTGAGAAAATCCGCATGACACTTAAACGGCAAAGATTTACCTAATCTTAAGTTTAGGTGTCATGCGGATTTTCTTTTGATTGTATACGAATGAATTATATTATTAAAGGTGTATCGTACCTAGCACAGGCGCACCGCTCCAGGCCCTCGCTCACACTGTACACGCTGGCGCGCCGCATCCGCCGCGGTGCCGCTAGCTGCCCGCGCGTCACACGCCACGCCTCCGCATCCCTTACAGCCGCTCTACCGCTTTATTCAAGCGCTCGACTGTTCATGCCCTGTCCACAACTTATACGACGCTCACTGTGTATAGTTCCGTCCAACACTACAAGTTTTTGTTTTTGGCATACTTTTTCACGATCTTATTGTTCAGTGTCGTTTTAGCAAACACATTCACACACACATTTTAAAGCGTTCGCTCGCTTTTCGGCATCCTCTATGGTTTTGTTAAGAGATGACTATCAGATGCAACGGACATATCTGTAAAAGAAAGAAAAGCTCTTAGTTTAATTTACTGTAGGTAGGCTTTGTTTTTTTGTATCATACCTACTTGAAAACATATTGGCAATGCTTTATTCTCTTTAGAGATATGCGGGAACTGTGCATTAGGTTAGAAAGATAAACATAAATGTGTTCGGAGTAGCCTCGGCTTTTAACGTAGCCTTTCCACAGGATCTTTGATCGCTGTTGAATTTTGTGAAATCCTTTTTTATCCCTTGCGTCCCAAAAGAGAGCGCCTGTGCAAAATGCCACACGGCTCGTGAGATACCGTGATGAATGGGTGGGTTTGGCCTTTTAGATTAAAATGAAAAACGTAAGGAGAACCTGTTTGCAGTCTAACACTTTATGAAGCAGCAAAAAGGGTGTTTTATTATTCAGAATCTTTTTTAACGTGTGAGTTATTCACAGTTGCTTTGCCGCGGAATCAGTGAATATTGCGGTCTACGAGTGTATTACGTGTTGTATTAGATGTGGCGTTTATTTTATCACGTGTGCATTTAAAATTTGAATGTAATAGAAGGTGGTTGTACGTACGGGGCGGAGCAGGCTTCGTTGTTGGTTGAAGTGTAATTTGCATTGAATGTGCCGCGGCTCGCGAGGCGATTGAATGTGATCGTAACCACATTGAGTGCCACTGGTTGGGTTAGGTTAGGGCGACACGGAAATTGGCATGTAATCGACAACTGCAGACGAAGCACCGAATTGCAAATATTCATAGTAGATACCTAATATCCTTTTATGCCCGGTTCCTTTAAACAAAAACAAATCGTTTTGTTAACCGGTGGTAGCATTTTTTTGACAAATTTAACATTTAAAGAGATTCATAAGCTTATTTTATCTGTATTAGCTACTTCCATATGGGAGGGTCTACTATGCGAAGCTATGAGGTCTTCTCTTCATTAATGGTAAAGATACAATAAGAGTTCATTTTAAACAATAACGGTCCGAAAAGTATAGGAATCGGCCATTAAACGCTACTTCGTTTACATTTTTAGGTTATTAACTTTGTACTAACAGTGCTTAGAAAGTTATACCTACCCACCAGCAGGTGTGAAACAGTTATTTAACTTCAGTCACAAATGGATAGTCAGTTATAATTTTCAATTTCTAATTCAACGGCTAGCGAGACTCACGTCTTCGCTAACCCTTATGGGCTTTTACCTATGAAAGGTTCATAACAATTTATTGTGCAATATGTAACAAAAACCCTGTTCGATCCAAAAAAAGGCGTATTCCTGGTTTAACATACGTACTAGAAAAAATAGTTTAAAAAATCTAACTCATAAAAACCAAAAGTTGTTGATTTTTTTATTTTTAGTTACCATTCGAAATGTAACACTAAATATGGTAAATTTTCTTAAGTTGACAACACTCTAAAAATCTTTTATTTTTTGCCTATTTTTATTTGAAAGGACACCGCCCTGCACTAGCCGCACTGTAGGTACTCATAACGAGTCCTCGACCCTTTGATGTAGCCGACTGGTTGCCTACTAGCACGCTACTTGTTTGGCCACTTCGCCAGTCTCACGTGGAGATACTCGTAGCTTGCGATCGGATGTCCGTACGTATCACGTGCCGCTATCGTATCGCGAACAATGTCGTATACCAATCAGGAATATTTGAATATGTTAATTTTTATTTGTGAGTGAGTGTGATTCGGAAATCGAAGTAAGAGCTCGGATTGTGGAAGCTTTCGATTCACTCAAATCGTACACAAGTGCGCTGCGAAGAGTACGTGCAAATTTAATAAAAAGGTGTCGAATGTGTACTAATGTTCGAGATAGACATATGGAACACAATCTCAGAGGTATGCAACAAGTAAATGTTTTAATAAACTGATACCTACAGTCGGTACATTGCCAAAAGCACATCACATTAACTCAATAGTAATTGTTTCTTGATAAACAGAAGGTCAGAAATCGGGGTCACTATGCGTCCAAGCCTACAATAAAATATCAGCTGATACCTACGCGTAGGCAAAACGGGGGTTTCTTTAGTCCTAAGTTTGTTTGGCGGCATGCGACAAAGCACCGCCGCGCTCAGGCGGCTTCTTTGACACGAAACTGTAGCTTGTAAACGGGAACCCTGTCGAGCGATCAGTGTTGCCTTTGGTATGATTATTTTTAATTTTTTAAATTAATTATTTTCATTGGGGAAAAATAATTATCTCGTATCCATTAAATGATTACGTATTTGTGTACGCAGTACGATACCAAATAATACCCTTCAGGATCGGACAGGGTTTTCGTTACATGCTGTATATTATTATTCCGATCAATATTGCATAGTATACGAGTATTGTTTCGATATTGCTTACTTCCCAGCCCCGCATAGTGGTCTGGAAATCGAGCTCCATACTTAGTCAGGAATTTAAAGAATTAAAAGAAAAAGATTGTTATGTCTCTGGTTTATATACGGAGGGTATATAAACCAGAGCCATAACAATTACGTAACATTAACTTAAGGATGGTATTAGTAGAACCACACGTGAGAAAAACAGTTTTGTTTGTTGTATGGGAGAAAACAGTTTTTTATTATTTATTTATTTAATGGAACTGAAAGGCTGGTGCTCACACGAGCTATTGTACCATACACGATGATCATGATGACATCTAATTCATTCACCTTTGAGTGCCGCTTCGCGCGTAACCAATTTTTAAAATTTCGAATTTTCGAACTGTGTTTTTTCAAATCTTTGACGTGGTTAAATGAAGTTGCCGATCGATTTACATAAACTATCGTTAGTTTATAACCTGCTAATGACCTTTATAATTTTAAACGATATTGTTTATGTAGGTACCTACGTTGTTTTTTAAATTTGCTGTAGTCTAAGGTATGACAGAGACATAACAACTTTTTTTATTTTTTTAGTTTTTCAACTTAAGTTTCTATGAATATGAAGTTCCATTTTCAGAGCAAAGTGCGCCGTCGGCGGCGTTAAGAAGAGTACGGTGTGTACTCTCCTTGAAAATACTGGTTTGGTTCGCATCGCAATGCTAAATTCTACGGACCGATTCATGAATAAATTTTCGTCGGCTGCAACCGTTCTACCTTGCCCAATAGTTCATCAAATGTATGCAAACGGTATGCTCAGATTTCTGACTTGTATTAGATGCTTCAACAATGTTAAGAGCATTTCCAATGAGGTTGTTTTTATCCTCAATAAAATTTAGGTTGGGTTACATTGAACGTCAAAAAAAAAAAGGTTGATGGAAAGTGCCATGTAGACTTATCCCTACTGCATCCAAGCCTTCTTTGGCCATTTCCTAGTAAATATGATATACAGATGGCAGTCCTATCCAGGATCGAAGGCAGAAGACATGTAATAGGAAAAAAGCATAAAAGTTTAAGATAAGAAGCAGTCTTCTGAGAAAAAGGTAAGCTCATGAGTGCAACCAAGTTTGGATTCAATGGATTTCTATGAAGATGTTGGGAAAAGCAAGAAATGGGTTCATTCCTAACATAGAGAAAACAACTAGATATCAGTAGATATCTACATATACCTATACTTAGCAACAAATGCTCCTGTAAAGCACAAATGTAAAAGCAATTTCATTCGTACGTATTCTATGAATACTCATTGCACGGAATCATTCTGTAAGAGCTTATTTAAATATTCCACAGCCGCGGAATTTGTTCCAAAAGGAATAATTATCACTGTCGTTTGCATTTTCTTCTTGTTTAACGGTACATAACTAGTTAATTTACTGTTTAAATATTTTAGTAACAATTTCAGACATTTATTGCTGGCGAGATTGTTCAGTAATTAAACGCAGCGAATGTAGCAGTGCAAGTTTCTGCAAATTTATAGGTATGTACTAGTAATAAGGCTGACGACTTTATTTGTTTTATCTCTGGAAGTAATAATCGGATTTGCAAATAAAAATAATTATTTGATAGCCCAATACTTGAGGGTGGCTTTTTAACATAACGCAAAGTCGCGGAGTCGAGCAAAAAAAAGTGAAAGAACGCTAAGCGAAAACGAATTTAATCGCGGGAAGGCGACGCTGTGCGACGGGCTGGGTCGGTTGAACAAGAAATTTCACGCTGACAAAGGCACGGGCAGAAGCTAGTATTTTATAATATGTGCTGATTAAGGAATGAGTCTGATGATGTTAATAGAGTTCAAATATAAAGCTAAAGCTCTTATAAAGATTTAATAATCATCTATGAGTGTGTACACAATGTTGTAACTATTAAATTGTAGCCTGCAGGTCGTTCCAAGACATCTGGACGCAAGGTTAATTTATTGAAGCCATTATTCACGTCGGTGACGTCACGCATGCCAATGTACGCTTAGCTTTTTCCAACGCCCTCTTTAATAATTGGCCACCATGCTTCATTCAAATGCTTGCCTCGTTAACCTTAATAGTTTCTATGATTTGTGGACGCCATTCCGTCCACGAGTAAGACGTTCCCTAATGGGACCACCGATTAACAAGAACAAGAGGTATTCCAGTTGTCAACAGTCTTGATTAAGTATTGCTTTTTATGATAAAACGGGGACACTTCTATCGTTGTACGTGGACGCTTTTTGCTCGAGGGTTTTTCCCCGAGCGCTCGTCTTGTGGAAAGTTTTTCTGCACCATGAAAAGAGTTTCGTAAATAAAAAGTTGGAGACACGGGTGTGGTACCCGTGTCTCCAACTTTTTATTTACGAAACTCTCTTCATTGGGTTAGCGAGTTCCTAACGAACTCATTAGATGTTGGAACCTTAATGTTTTAATTTTTACCCTTAGGCTAACACAGAGTGGGCACGCCACAATAGCGGCGATAAGTCCCCTCTTTGACGAGTGGTTGGAAAGGCGCCACGGCGTCCTCACCTTCCGCCTGACACAGGTCCTCACCGGACATGGTTGTTACGGGAGGTTTCTGTTCCGTATTAGGCGTGAGGAAACGCCCGGGTGTCACCATTGTGTGGATCGCCCGGAGGACACGATGGAGCATACGGTGGAGGTCTTCCCAGCTTGGGCTGAGCACCACCGTGTCCTCGCGGAGGCCATCGGCGGCGGAGATGTCTCGCGTCCGGCTCTGGTCCAGGTCATGGTCCGGAGCGAGAGCGAATGGGAAGCCGTCACCAACTTCTGCGAAGTAGTAATGCTCGCGAAGGAGGAAGTGGAGCGCGTGAGGGAGAGAACCTTGCGCCCTCACTCCCCTTGTCGCCGCAGGAGACGCGCCGGGCGTCGGGAATCGCCCGCAGACCGCCGCCACCGTAGGCGCAGGGTTGCGGATGGTGACCAATGGGTAGCTCGCCGGTAAGGACCAGCCCGAGTCGATGGTGCGTCGTGTTCCACGCGCGCCTCAAAGAGACGTTAGCACATAGTGACAGGGTCCCATAGGGCCGATGCCTGCCAGGATCGCGGGATGTTCGAAAGAGATACCGTGGCCTTGGCACAAGCAACTGAAGGAACACAAAGTCAAAGTCAAAGCATTTATTTCAAATAGGCCCATAAAAAGGCACTTTTGAACGTCAACATTTACATTTACATTCTAGGCGCCACTTCCAAAAGGCAGTTTCGTATGGAGAAGAAGGGGCGAGAAACTCCACCATTACTCTTTTAAAATGTTTAACAATATTTTGTATTTTTTTTTTCATCAGCCTATATCAGTCCACTGCTGGACATAGGCCTCCCCTAATGAGCGCCATAGCGCCGTGTCTTCAGCTTGACGCATCCAGCTTCTGCCTGCAGTCTTTCGCAGATCGTCATCCCACCTGGCCGGAGGGCGTTCTACACTTCGTTTGCCGAGTCGCGGTCTCCACTCAAGAACTCGTTAACCCCAGCGGTTGTCGGTTCTTCGCGAGATATGGCCGGCCCACTGCCACTTCAGCTTGCTAATTCTTTGAGCTATGTCGATAACTTTGGTTCTCTGTCGGATGTATTCGTTGCGAATCCTATCCTTCAGAGAGACTCCGAGCATAGCTCTTTCCATAGCTCGCTGAGCGACTTTGAACTGGTGGACCAGCCCTATCGTGAGTGTCCACGTCTCAGCTCCGTAGGTCATGACGGGTTGAAGCATTGCGGTATGGATGACGAGAAGACTCGACGTAGTTTCCCAAACGCTGCCCAGCCCAGCTGTATCCTCCTCTTGGCCTCCCTCTCAAAATTGTTTTTACCTAACTGTAGAATTTGCCCAAGGTAAGTGTACTCGGAAACAATTTCGAGAGGGTGGCCATGTACGACGACCGGTCCCGGATCAATGAGACCGATGCGTCGCAACGACTCCGCCATTAAGGCTATGTCATCAGCAAATCGCAGATGTGAGATGTAATCGCCGTTTATGTTAATGCCCTTACCTTTCCAGTCCAGCGTCTTAAACATATCTTCCAACGCGCTCGTGAACATTTTGTATACACTAATTATATTTCTGTGAGAAGATGCACCAAGAATAAAAAAACTATACTACAATTGGTAAAAAGAATTAAAAATAAAGCAATGGCAGATAAATTAATCACGTGATAGGTACATTGTGCTCACATATTTACAAACATTATAATAACATATGATTTTCCTAAAATATTAACTAGGAATAAGTCAGTCTGTGAGCTGAGCAAAAAAATAACAAATTATACAATTAAATTAGCAAGCAGTGTGATTTTGTCTAGACGGGATTGTCCTATGGAGTTGGACCATCATGTTGCCAAGCATTCTTATCTTGCATATAATCCTCTAATTTGTAATATGCTTGTTTGCAAAGTCAAACTCAAAGCATTTATTTCAAATAAACCAATCACTTTTGAATTGTCATGGTCGGTCGGTCAGAAAAATTAAGCTAGTTGCCCATTCCAAAGCGTAGTAGGTACCTATGGTACTCTCTTAAATCAAATTATGTTTACAATAGATTGGTTACATCATTCATGTTGAAATTATGCATGTGAGAACGATGCAGAACGTTAAAAGCGTCCGTTATATAAATATGAAAACAATTCAAAAATTTAATTTAATTAAAATACGCCGTGGCAGCTAAGAGATGACCAGTCTCAACTGACGACGCCCGTTCACGAACATGACGCATGGATTAGCACCATTCAACTCAACCATTTTGAAGGGAGCTAAATGATCCAACACACGCACCACCATCAGCGAAACAATAAAGTGAGCATGACATACTCTCAGCCGCCAGGACTCATTCAAGTCAATGACAGACGTACACAGTAAATGGTAGCTTTAATGCATGTACATAGTACTCACATATGGCTTATAGCAATTATACAGTAATAAAATATTGAGTTTATACAATGCAGAGATTCTGGTTAATAATCTTCAGCAGCTCCACCAGTATTTTCAAATGTCAATCAATTAGTTGATGCGTCCTTAAGGAGCAGGACCAGCGATCAGCCAAGCATTTTTATCAGCAATGTAATCCCCTAACTTATAATCTGCTCGGCTGCATAGTGTGCGTCTTATACAAGATTTAAATTTGGTTTCATTTAGTTGATGTACGTGGGGAGGTATTTTATTGTAACATTTTAAACAGTACCCCATGAAAGATGAGTCTACTTTAGCCAGCCTGAAACCTGGTTAAACTAATTGATCCCTATTTCTAGTTATATAATTGTGTCTTTCACCACTTTTACTAAAAAGATGTAGATTTTTCCTTACGTACACGATGTTTTCATAGATATATTGACAAGGTACCGTCATTATGTTAATATCTTTGAACAATTCCCTTAGAGAGTCGCGCCTGCGGAGGCCATATATGGCTCTGATGGCTCTTTTCTGCAGAATGAAAATGGACTCGATGTCTGCAGCCCGTCCCCATAGTAAAATACCGTACGACATAATTCTATGAAAGTAACTAAAATAGACTAGTCTCGCGGTATCTACTTCAGTAAATTGACGGATTTTTCTCACAGCATATGCAGATGAACTTAGCCGTCCTGCAAGGGATGTTAAATGAGGACCCCATTGAAGCTTTGAATCGAGCGTGATCCCCAAGAAAACAGTTTTATCGACGAATTCTAGTTTCTCTTGATTCAATACTATTCAATAGGTAAAGAAAATCTTATGCACTTAGTTTTTTTCCCATTTAATACTAAATTATTAGCAGTGAACCAATTTTGTATCTGCAGTAAGGCGTTATTCACGTCGTCAAGATTTGATGCACGCCTATTAATTTTAAAAATTAACGAAGTATCGTCAGCAAATAACACCATATGTGGTTGGGTTTTAAACAAATGAGGTAGATCATTAATATAAACTAAAAAGAGGAAAGGACCCAATATCGAGCCTTGTGGTACACCCATTTTTACTTTTAGACCCAGTGAATTGTCACCGTTTATTTGGACTTGTCGTTGTCTATCATTCAAATAAGATTTTACTAAACTGAGCGCAAGTTTTCCAAGTCCGTAATGTTCAAGTTTTAAGAGCAAGGTTTCGTGGTCGACGCAATCAAATGCCTTGGAGAGGTCACAAAAGATTCCTATGGCGCCTTGAGCCTCTTCCCACGCCGTAAATATGTGTTTTAATAAGGTGAAACCGGCGTCAGTCGTACAACGTCCCTTTGTGAAACCATACTGTTGACCGTGTAAGACATTTTTGGTGTCGAAATGATTTAACATTTGATTCAGCATTACCTTTTCAAACACCTTGCTGAAAACCGGCAACACGGATACGGGGTCTATAATTATTGGTATCTTTACGGTAAAAGTGGTATTACCTTACTGTATTTCATTAGATCCGGGAATACTCCTTGATCCATACACAAATAAATATTAAAGCCAAGTACGGCGCTATAGTCTCAATAATGGAGGTATAAACTTTAACAGACATTCCCCATAGATCTTCTGTTAGTTTGATCTTGATTTGCTTGAAAGCTTTACTACTATTATGGGTTTTATATGCTTGAATTAAAATTCAATCTGGCAAGATGAAATGTTTGCTTTTAATAAGTCCATAGAACGCAAGGGCGAGGAGTTTAAGGTTTCAGTCGTTTTAAGTGGGATACTGGTAAAGAAATTAACAAATTCTTGAGCAACTTCTTTGTTAGTGCTTACGAGACCACTAGAAGTCTGAAGTGTGAAATCATTATTGTGTCTTTTATTCCTGTTGGTTTCGTCATTGATAATTTTCCAAACCGTCTTTATTTTATTATCGGCTGTTTTTATCTTGTTGCTAATGTACAAGGCTTTAGCTACCTTGCAGGTCTTTTTAAAAGTGTTAGAGTAATTAGCAACATATTCATTAAACGTTTCAGATTTCATATAAGGCTTAAGGCCATACAGCTCAAACAATTTTTCCCTACTTTTCCTAATACCCTTAGTTGCCTAGTCACTGAACAAAAAATTGGGGCAAATTGTTTTTGTTTTTTTTCTTTAAAGTATTATTGAACTCGGTGCTCACTACCGAAAAGAATCCCTCATATAATTCGTTTACGTTGTTTCTAATATGGCCCGGTATACTTAACTTACAAATTAAGTTATTATTAAATCTATTTAGATTGCTGGGCGTTATTTGTCTAGATTGTATCTGAATTTTTTGTAAAGGTGTGTTTGACTTGAAAGCAACGGTTTGACCGCTGTGATCAGAAGGGAGATAATTTACAATGGCTTTATTTAAGTAGTCGCAGCAACAAAAAATATTATCAATGCATGTAGCAGAATTTGTAGTTATGCGGGTGGGTTTTGAAAACACATTTGACAAATTGAATGATTTAAAGAGACTTAATAATTGACTGCTATTTGAACTATTCTCTAAGATATTAATATTATTAGCGATTTTTTACCAGTGGCCAGTTTTGCTAGAACATCTTCCATTACTGACTCAAATACGGAGTAGTTTTGATAATTTGAGGGTCTGTAAACGCACATTATAACATGCTTATTTATCTCAACACAGGACAGTTCAATGCTATGTTCAACCGAAAGATCAACTATATCTTTACGAGTCTTAGATTTAATAGACTTTTTAACTAAGATTAGTGAACACCCACACAGCATAGATTTTCGGTTAAAACAACTGCCCACATTATAATTTTCATAATTAATTAGTATTTCATAATCTTTCAACCAATGTTCAGTTAAACAAATAATTTCAAACATGGTATTTTCTAAAAATAGTTCTATTTCTAACTGTTTGGAAGAAAAACCTTGATTATTTTGATGAAATATTGTCAAGGAATTCTCTTTAGAACGTACTTTTTATACAAATTACACCACTACACACGGGTGGGTTTTAGTCAGTAAAGGTCTGACACGCCTTCCCGCTCCACCCAGAGCGGGAGAAATCATTTGATGATTTCCCACCCAAAAATTTGCTTTGGGAAACTGTGTTTTTAGTGCAATAGCTCAGTTCACGGATGAAACAGTTAAGAACTTTTCAAAAAAATCCTTTGTTCAAAAAATCCAAAATTCTTACAATAAATAGAGACGTGAGCGCCGAACTTCTAAAATGTCGTTTGAGTTTTTGCGTGATTTTTTTGTTTTAGTTTCTTAAGTATTTATCGAATTTACATTATTGTATAAATAATCCCGGTTAAACCATAGCACTATTTTGGAAATTTTTGTTTTGTTTATTTTTGTTTGTTTACTACTTGTACCTACATAGTTTTGTAGCAAAAAATGCATATGTTTGAGCTTCAAAACAATAAATTTACTGTTAACTGTCCATAAATTTAAGGAAAAACTAAAATAACCTTAGTGGTACTGGAATCCTAGGAATTATGTCATAATGTGAAAATTTAATGTGACATAATTAAAGTCGTTTCCTGGCATAAAACGGATAAAGCTCAGTAATAACTTTCCATAGTGCGTTTGCGCAGCCCTGTAATGAACGTATGAAATCGCTAAGATATCTAATATTGCGAGTTATGACCGGGATTTATGACTATTAAACCCAACAGACGCAGTTAGCGATAGGGATAGCGGTTTATTGTCGAATTACTGACCTCCTAACTTTATGACTGTCGTCATAAATAAATAATAATTATACATAGAGACATGTACTCAGTTGTTTATGGCTTACATACATTCTGTCAAAAAAGTATCGGTAATTGATGATTTGTTTATGGTTCACAATCCAATAATGTTGTTTTTTTTTGTTGTTGTTAGATTGGATCAACCGTTTTCCATTTTGGTGCGGTGTTTGAGTTGCATATGTTTTTCACTTCATGGAAATACGTGTTCGGAGTCAGTGAAAATGTTACAGAAGGCGTTACAGTGAAACGATTTAATAAAAAAACACGTACTTCAAAAGCGGTCAAAATGTGATGGAAGATTTGCCTCGCTCTGGAAGGCCATCAACTTCTTCAACTGAAGTTAACATTTTAAGAGAAAGCCGCTGAACTTTCTATGTCTCACGACTCGATACGTACCATTTTAAATAACCACTTAGGTATGAAACATGTTTGGGCACGCCACAATAGCGGCGGTAAGTCCCCTCTTTGAGGAGTGGTTGGAGAGGCGCCACGGCGTCCTCACCTTCCGCCTGACACAGGTCCTCACCGGACACGGTTGTTTCGGGAGGTTCCTGTTTCGCATAAGGCGGGAGGAAACGCCCGGGTGTCACCATTGTGTGGATCGCCCTGAGGACACGGTGGAGCATACGGTGGAGGTATGCCCAGCTTGGGCGGAGCACCGCAGTGTCCTCGCGGAGGCGATTGGCGGCGGCGATCTCTCGCGTCCGGCCCTGGTCCAGGCCATGGTACGGAGCGAGAGGGAATGGAAAGCCGTCACCTTCTTCTGCGAAGCAGTAATGCTCGCAAAGGAGGAGGCGGAGCGCGTGAGGGAGAGAGCCTTGCGCCCTCACGGCCCTTTTCGCCGCAGGAGACGCCCTGGGCGTCGGGAATCGCAAGCAGATTCCCGGCCACCGTAGGCGCGGGCTTGCGGACGGCGAGCCATGGGTAGCTCGCCGTCCGGTAAGGACCAGGCCCGGGTCGACGGCGCGTTGTGTTCCACGCACGCCTCAAAGAGATGTCAGCATAAAATGACGGGGTCCGATAGGGCCGACGCCTCAGGGTCACGGGTTATTCTAAAGAGAAACCCGTGGCCCTGGCACAGGCAACTGAAGGATCACGGGTGGGTTTTAGTCAGTAAAAGTCTGACACGCCCTCCCGCTCCACCCTGAGCGGGAGAAGTCATTAGATGAATTCCCACCCAAAAAAAAAAAAAAAAAGGTATGAAACATGTTGGCGCTTGACTAGTCGCAAAAGACCTGAATTTTCTTCAAAAACTCAATCGCTTAAGAGTCGCTGAGGACATGCTAGAACGAGTCAATTTCGGCCCAAAATTCATGAAACACATTATTACTTACCAGTAATAATGTGTTTCATGAATTTTGGGCCTCGTAAACCCACGTCTCGTTACCACGAGACGTGGGTTTACGAGTTTTACATGCAAAATAGTCAACAGACTTCGGAGTGGCGGCTTCCAACTGAACCAAAACCGAAAAAACCACGCCAAAGTCGATCAAAAGTCAAAGCCATGTTGACCATTTTCTTTGACTATCGCGGTGTTGTGCAATCGGAATTCTTGCCAGAAGGTCAAACGGTGAATAAAGAACATCATTTTGAGCGTTTAACGGCGTTTCAGAAAGCAAATTTGACGAAAAAGGCCAGATTCTTGGATATTTTTTCAGAAAGAAAATTCTTGGATATTTTTGCATCACGATTATGCGCTTTCGCACAGGGCCATTATAGTGAACGTGTGTGTATCGTTTCTGAAGGAGCATACTTTAAAGGCGATAAAATAAATTTGGATGAATAACTAACATTTTGTCTATTATTGATCTTTTCCCGGTACTTGACAGAGTGGTATACATACTTCGATACCTCAAATCCTTATCCTAACTACATATATATCCTAACTTATATTATAAATGTGGAAATAAGGTTGTTTCTTTGTTTGTAACGCTTTCAGTCTAAAACGGCTATACGGATTTGGATGAAATTTGGCGCATAGGTAGACCATGACCTGTATTAGGGCATGGGATCCTTTTTATTCCAAAATTCTCACAGGATCAAGACTTACACCGGTGAAACCGCGAGGTGCAAGTAGTATGGCAATATTTGGCCAATCCCATTATCTGTTCGAGGATATATCAAATGGAACTGGCAGACGATCGTTGAAATCACACTTGGAACTTTTTAAGTGTTATACATAAGTTTTACTTTCTTATTTCAATGAAAAGCCGACCTTATTTACGTTTATATTAATCAACGTTTTGTAAGTCATAATTTAACTTAAATTGTAGTTCCGCACCAGAAAGCCATCTCGAGGAAAATGACAATGTAATCCAAGACATTTGCATAACGCTAGCAGGCATTATGACGTCATTTATGTCCTGTTTATCTTTGTTGTTGGATTACGATGAAGCCAAAAGAGGTTTAGGACTTTATTTCGTGTGTAAGTGTATGTAAGAATTTTATACTGGAGATAAAGGGTTGGCTCAGTGCGGATCATTTGGGGGAGCTTCCGAAAAGCCGCTGGTAGATATGTTAAATTAAGGAAAGCGTCATGCTTTTGTTTTATTTTCTGGATTAACAAGCACAATACGTCGCATGCCCACTATAGAAACGGAAGAAACTGAAGACAACATGACAGATTGTCAAAGATTTCTACGGCGCGTTGACAAAATTCAAGAAGATAATGTTTTTGCTAAGAAAGAAGAGATGACAAATATGTCATCTCTTCGTAGAGTAGAGAAAGAATAGGTCATGCTAAGGATGCAGGAGGAATTTTGAGTCCTAGCAATTGACGTTGAATGCACTCTTTGAGCATAGTGCTATAATTGAAAGTTTAAAGTCGACGACAGTGTTGCGTAACCCCTTGATAAGAAAAATGCTTAAGAATGTGAATGTGCCTTTACATATTTTTTTTTTTTTTACAAAGTCGCATAATTTGACTGAATACGTACTAGGTATGAGCAGAAGTCCTTTTTACATAAATAGGCATTCTACTATAATTTAGGCGAGTTTAGCATCTATTCTATTGGTATTCAACGTGTCTCTAAATGAGTCCACATTGTTGGACTGAAATTGAGTGGACGTAACAACATAATCCATGATTTTGAGGTCAGGCCGGGATATCGTGTGGCTTTTGCACCTCCGTTACTGCTGATTAAATCCTATATGGTCGACTTTTATTGTGATCAACAGGGTCATTGTCTTTTGGTTTGTTTGTAATTAACATAATCATGGATTACTCTGATTTATATTGGAAGATTAGCGCACTATATGGAAATTAATGGCAAGATGTACAGCTTCATAAACTCCTCGGAAAGGCCAGACCAACTTTGACAAATAACGGAGGAAAGTGTCGTAAAAGGACTGTGTTGTCTACACCTCGGTACGTACCTACATACTTTTTGCATAAGAACATTGTCAAACTTCTTAATAAAAACGTCAATACTCACATGAACCAAAATGACCCTATTTCCCTTAATTACGCACTGTTACCAACATGTAAATACGGAATTAAGGTTACACTATCAACCGTTTATGTCACACACATAGCTCCAACATACCATACTCGTACTCCATACTCCGATTGTCCCAACTTGGTAAGTTATTCACTTCAATAATATTGAATATCCCTGAATTTCATGTGACTCTGTGTCCTTTGGATTGTGAGTTGACGAGTTTATTTAAGCACGGTAGACAAAAATATGCTGATAATATTCCCAAATGCTTTTTCTTTAATCTATTTTAGAAATAGTAAACTCGGGTCTTTTTCGTGATGTGTAAAGAACCTGCAGTAGTTAGGTATTGTTGGGTTTACAAAACAACCCATTGCTGATTCGTCAAACATAACTAAGAGGAGTAATTAAAACATGTCTCTTGGTGGGGAAAAGTTATTTTCTTCAATAAATAATCTATAGACACGTCGAAGAAAACATAGGTAAGTGCCATCATAAAAATCGAATGTCCTATGAACAAAGAAGAAAGCGCGACAGCGTTTCTTTGTTCATGTCATGATAACTTTATTCATAAAACGTTTAGCACATACGGATATCTGAAAACTGTCCGAAATTGTTTAAAGTTTATGAGTTTCGACGAACTTACTACACACAATTATGGGCACTCACGTTAGTAAAGTTCGTCGGTACAGTAGTTAAAACCCAAGTTTACACTTTCAGTTGGCTGATTCCCGCGGTGTAACCGAATGTCTCTTATATAACTATGGTTTAATCCCTTTGCAGTACAAACGTGCGCATTCAAGTAATATTCTAGTATACGAATTAGTTGCTAATATATTCTATGGTTTATTGAATCATTTAACCCTGTTCTATGAATATGAACTATGTTATGTTACGAGACATTTTAACGAGTGTTTACTGTTTGGAATGTTTTGGACGTCAGTAGCGGTTGGGGTGCGGTGCCCGCTGGCAGTGTGTATTTATTATGACCGGTTTTTGCTTTTGGTGTGAAATATCTATATGGCTCGCCGTGCGATTAAAACCGACTCGCATGCCGTGACGGCCAACGGAATGACACTCTCTCATGTCTGTCTCCGCCATGTCAGAAAAATATAGATCTGTTTTCTTCAAATTTATTCATTCATCATCAGCCTATATTCGCCCACTGCTGGACTTAAGATTTTCCTAGTGAACGCCACTGAGCCCGATCTTCGGCTCTCCTTATCCAGTCCCTGATAACCGCCTTTCGAAAGTCATCGCTCAACTTTGCCTAAACGCGGTCTCCACTCTAGAACTCGTTTTCCCCAACGATTGTCGGTTCTGCGAGAAATGTGACTAGCCCACTTGAGCTTGCTAGTCTTTGGAATATGTCGGTAACCTTTGTTCCTTGTTTCGGGTTTTATCCTTCAGAGAGACTCCAAGCATAGCCCTCTTCATAACTGGCTGAGCGACTCCAAACTTATGGACCAGTCTCTACGTTTCGGCTACGTAAGTCATAACTAGCATGACGCACGGATTGAAGACTTTCGTCTTCAGGCACTGTGGTATGGACGAATAGAGAAGACCTGACGAAGTGTACCAAATGCTGTCCATCCCAGCTGAATCCTCCTATCGGGTTCCCTATCTAAGTTGTTCCTAACCAACTCCATATTCTGCCCGAAGGTAAACATATTCCTGAACAAATTCAAGGGGGGGACCGTCAATGACAGTTGGTCTCGGGGTAATATGGTCGTCACACATATTCTTGGTTTTGTCTATGTTCATCCCAAGGCCGATATGTCCAGAGTCGACAGCTATGTCAGTCAGTATTCGGCCGAGATCCCGCAGTGACTCCGCCATAAGGACAATCATCGGCGAATCGCAGGTGTGAAATGACAATGCCAGATCCTGCCCCAGTTATTTACAGGAAATATCAATTAGTGAAAATAGTTGTTATGATGAAAATACTCTCCAGTCCAGCGTCTTAAACGTATCTTCCAGGGTACCTACCAGTGAACAGTTTCGGGTATATAACATCGTGTCTTACTTCCCTACGCAGCTGTATATGTTTAGTCTGCTGGTTCTGTACTTGAACGAACATACTCGAGGCGTCATATGTGCATCTCATCACATCGATGTATCCGCCAGTACACTTGGCATCGCTGCAGGGACTCGAGTACATCCCAGGTTTCGTCGGAGTCGCCTCAGGGTCGCGGGAAATTCGAAAGAGATAACCGTGGCCCTGGCCCATGCAACTGAAGGAACACCGGTGGGTTTTAGTCAGTAAAAGTCTGACACGTCCTCCCGCTCCCAGAGCGGGAGAAGTCATTTCATGATTTCTTACCCAAAAAATAAAATTAAAAAGATCTCGGTGGAGTCAAAGGCTTTCTCATAGTCCACAAAAGCGAGACACAGGGCCTGGTATATACTCTTAGATCTTCTGTATAATCTGCCGCACTGTGCGGATGTAGTCTATGGTCACGTAACCCGATCTAAGCCCGGCCCTGCTCTGGAGGTTGAAACTCATGAAGTCTTCTTTATAGACGATTCGAAACTATCCTCGAAAACAGCTTAAGGACATGGCTCAGAAGCAATATGGGCATGTAGTTTTAAGGAGCGTTTTATCTCCTTTTTTGTATAATATTACTACAATGTTTATTCCATGCTTTTGGCGTTCTCCCATAGTTCAAAACAGAGCTAAACTGCTTCTGGAGCTCTCGAAGGTCTTCCTACTGCTTTCTAGACCTCCGAGGCTTTTCCATTTTTAAGCTGTTTGAGGGCTATCTCGATCTCGTCAAGGCTAACTTCCGGCAGATCATCGGTGTAGTGGCGGATCAATGTGGCTCGGGAATCTTCACTACTAGGATCGGATCGTACTGCATGCTAGTCGTATAGTCGGCCATAGAAGTGCTCTATCTCGGCGAGAATATCGGGCCCTGAGGTGATGATATTGCCAGAAGATGTTTTAAGCTTCCTCAGATGGGGCAACCTCAATTTTCCCCTCGACCCTCGATTTTGCTTTATAGCCTTTTTTTATCTGGTGCTTGTTAGTGCACCGGAGGTCTGTTCGCACCAGCTAGAGCCCGCTTTTCTACCGAAGTGGCATGCACGTCTTTCCGACCCTTCTTCTCTTACGATTCCCACCACTTGTTGTACGGCCTCGTCGACGACAATCGTGGTTTCCAGAGCAGCAAATATTTATTCATTGGTTTCTCCAATTGTAAATTCTTTCAATAACCATCAATTTTGATGTTTCACATCTGCCTTATTTTGCAAATTAACTCATCGCTTAAATATGTAGTTTTTTGTTTATTTTAGTTTTAATTTATGTTGACAACTGCCGCATAAGTAGTGACTGCACATGCTACGGAAGCAAATTGCGCCATATGTTCTTTATGACTCAAACTTTGCCTACATGTTTAAATCCAATGCAAACTACGATTCAGCTTCCGATATATTTAGTAATTTGCAAGTTGATCTGCAGTTTCATGTATTCAGCAAAAATATATACTTATTTTATCATGCCATAACGTGTTCACAGATTGTTGGGTTAGGTCGTTCGCCATAGTTTATGCTCGGCTACATTATGGCATCGGATTTTATGCTAGTTTAATTTTATGGCACTAGTTTTTTAAATGTATTTCATGCTGATCTGGGTGCCAATTGTGGCACAAAACATGGACATTATTTGTGGCGTAAAATTAAATGTAGGATGTAGTTTCCTGCGGAACAAAGATAATGTTTAGCAAAAGCGGCATACAATAAAATACAACGCAATATTCTTTATGTTACAGTTACTAGTCCATTTAAATTATAAAACCAGTTAAAGAACTGCATAAGATACCTAAAGATTATATATTGCGTGTCAACAATGAAACACGTTGTAGCCATAGGTGGACCCACACATAATCCTGCTTGGATGTTAGGTTAAAAATTTAAACCGGTCTTCAATCCTTAACCGCCCTTTTTGAGTTCTTCTTATTATGTTCAGCAATGTATTTTAAACATTTAGTACAGTGACACACGTAGGAAGCTCTCAGAATAACAACTCGAAGATTGCTCCTATAAAAGTGTACAATGGGTGTTATTTGAATGACGGGCGTGGCTAACCACACCTCCAAAAGACAATGTCTCACCGGTGACTCCTACGCAGCCATGTATGTCTACCCAGAATCTGTGCACTTAACTTTCAAGTCTTCTATTTGTATCGCCGAGACGCAGCAACAGCTATTGCCTGATTTAGAACAAAATAAGATTTTAAATTTGGTTGTTATTGAAACACAATTAATTCTTCTTCTCTATCCGGACTTAACAAGATTGCCTAAAATTTATTTTAATTACTGTAGCCAAAATTTTAAAACAACTCTTTGTGGTTTCAATTACGCGCAGAATTGTTTAAAACTTACTCAACTGATTGCCACTTTCAGTTTCACAAAGAGAATTTTAATTTGATTGTTTCCAAAACTAACTTTGGTTTCCAATTTCAAATTCGAATAAAAAGCAAGTGGATACAAAATAAAGGCAGCAGCAATAAACACGAAAGGAGTTTGGTTATCTATAGAAACACCGTTTATACTTCTTTGGGAAGAATGTAGGCTAAAAAAACTGATAGTGATAACGGATAACTGACAATAAACTAAATAGAGGATTTAAGGTGTCATAGGGAGCGTGGAATCCCGAGGTTTCATCGTGAGACATCATCATGAGACAACCCCAAATAATAAAAGACACCATACTCGTATTTTTCTGAATAAATAACACCCGAGTCCTTAAAGTGTGGTTAGAGCTGCGAAGGAAGTCATTTATTTTTTTATTTTCTGTCGTCCAAAGTAGAGAAAATAGAACAAAACCGTATTATTGCCGAGGCTGAATGTCTTTTTTATATTGTGATGTTTCATTTTCGTTGACATATTTGGGCAAAGGTGGGTTTTGTGTAATACGTACGCACACCCAAATAATGGTGTTTGTAAACGTGAAACATCTTTGTGGACTTTGCATTAAAAAATATCAATTATTTTAAGCTCTTATAAATATTAACCAATGGATAAGAAAATCGAACGATTATATCATACCTATAGTTAGTCACGATTTAGCAAATAACACATGTCAAGAACGTGAAAACCTACAGCAATAAAACAAACTTCTGCTTCACTTCACTCCAAAGACTGATGGAAACAGAAATGATTCGCTTCATTTATCACAATTTAAAACGGAACTTCCAAAATCAATTTACTGGAAAGGAAAATCAATTGAACACTTTCTTAGAAACCAATTTCATTTATCTGTAAATAAAATGCTTATTTAACTTTGTAATGATTTAAAAGAAAACAGTTCGGAGATTAAATTGATAATCTAAAGTTTAAATTGTATAAAACATGCGCGGTTTGTGGCGACGGACGCGACGGAGCGACGGTGAGGCGAGGTGTTGGCGTTATTAAACTTGGTCGCTAATGCACTGAAACTTCATTAACTTGTTATTTCTACGGGCTTCGTTAAAGACTTCGGGAAATTATGATCAAAAGACATTTTCAGAATTATGTCCCTTTGTGTTAGTAGGGATGCCACGAAGTTGTCTTAAGCTTTCCAAACTTGACACCTAAAACATGAAAAATATTTTTCTAAATATCGTCGTTATATACCGCAGTATGCAGTGTCGATAGACACAACTTCTATTGAATCTGATCGACGGAGCTGGACACTATTGCAGTACTAGGGTTGGTGAAGACGGCACCCCCATACTTTGGGTGGTATTTCGGCTGCAAGTGTTAGGCCGGGGATTTCTGGTCTTGTCTGTTCCTGGCTGCGGTGTGTTTCTTGTAGGAATAAAATGTCAAAAATTATGACCTTTGTGCTACCACCGAAAACACCTTGGAATTGGCAAAATTTTGGGCCAACAGTATTTAAACAAGTGTCGTGCCATTTTGATAAGAAAAAGAAAAATAATATACAGCATTCTCTTTCATTTAAGTTCACAACTCTTTAGCACGGTTAAGGTCCTCATGTAGTGCGGTAGCCGGCCGGTGTGAGCGCTTGAACTGCTAGAATTTGTATACAACGTGTTCCTTTTGATATCCCATAGGTATAGGGGATATCAAAAGTATCCCAAGGGTATCAAAGAATCAACTAGAATAAGTTTTTTTTTTAACCGTACAATCACAAAATACTAAGACTATCGAATTGTCGATCTTAGTTTCATTGACAAGTACCAGTAAATCATTTTAATTCAAATCAATCATTCATATTTAAAACTAAGAAAGTGAGCGATTGCTGTATGTCATGTAAGGATGTTTTATACAGGGTGTTCCGTAAGTCAACATCTAGCCGGAATCGGGTGCAGGGTTTCATGATGGAATCTCTTCAACGTATGTTTACATTTTCGTGCAATACTCGTATCTACATTTGAGTAGATTTACAGAGGTTTCAGAAAGTTAATAGTAGGTACTGCATCGCGAGCCAACGCGGAAACCCACCATTCATGAAAGTTAAGGCCTGCTGCTAATGGACTTCTGAAACTTGCAATATTCTGTTTAAAACGTTCAAATAGTAAGTCCTTATAGTAGCAGCCCTGCATGCTAAGTAAACTCAAATGGAGCAGGTAACCCTAATTGCAGTTTAGTATCTACTGACTTAGCGAGTTCTTTTAACTTGTTAATTATAATTAATAAACAGCTCTTCAGTGTAACTACCTAGTAAGAGTTTTTGTTGCATAATCTGTGTAACTTTTCATTTAATTACGTTAAACGAGCGTTAGCGAAGAGATTAATTATGAAAAAAAATCCTTTTGATTGCGTGTTACAAACTTATCTTCGAGATTGCCAGTAATTATCGCGATGACATGTGGTAATTACGAAGACGTAAAGAAAGGCGCGTCGGGAGTTATACGTATTGTATCGAAGGCCCTGTTTTTTGGCTGGCATTTGGAATGATTGGAACCAACTGATAATTATTTTGTCCTTACACAGTGAACGACGATTAACACTTTAATGTCAAAGACATAGTTAGCTGTAAATACAATAATTATGTAAAAACAAAATTCGGAGCGATTACACATACCTTTGGTTTAAAACAGGGAGGCATGTCAACATGATTGTTCCATTGTGCAATTAATTATGTACTATGTATTAGTACGGATAAGGACCATTATATCTAATGGATCTGGGTTTGGCAGATTAGAGGGATTCCAACATACAATCTTCATTCTGAATGAGGGCTACGGGAATCATTGATTGGTTCGCGCTACGCTTTGAATATGAATGATAATTATAATCGTATTATTTATCATTATTAAATTAATCCTATGGGATTTTAGACTGTCTTCTGTTCTTTGATAATTGTTTTCAACTTGAAAGATTACGTCATAGCTTTACAGAATGTGAGTAAACATTACCTATGTTTAGTCGGTGTGGAATATAAAAATGTAACACAGATTTTTCAAAGATAAAGCCCGCAAGAATTCAGACCAAAAAAGAAAGCAATAATTTGCGAATGACAAACTGAGCACTAAAAACTGAAAATGAACCAATAAATATAAAAAAAATCATAATTTCGTGCACATTCACGTAACATATGTTCCAGTGAAATGAGTCGACCGCATATTTGAGTCCACTTAAACAACAGACACGCGCCGGGCACGTAACGATTGCGCGGCGACATTGTCACGCGCGGAGACAAATACCTTCATAACCCACGTCATTCTCATTTACGAACACAATTCCCCTAATATTCCATTGGCTTATATACCTACCTGAGCTCATCCCTGTTGATATAACTGCTAATTCCGGCCGCAACACACACGTAAAGTGCTTAGTTAACTCCGAATGCGAGTCCCTTTCTCGGTAACTTCTCGCCTCGTCACCGAGCACTGACAGAGAGACAGCCGTAAATTGAATAGATATTTCTATTCAATTTACGCCTGTCTCACAGCACTTAAATTAATAGTTTAATTTACGGTGACTACGGAATTATTATTTAATATCAAATATTTTCACTAGCTGCCCCTCGAGAGTTAGCCTAAGCAAACCGACGATTCATCCAATTATAGAATAAATAAATAAGCTCATATTTTTGAAGTAAGAGAATTCCGAGAATTTTGCAATAATGAGTGGTAACCGGAGTAATCGGATCGGAAAGGCGGAATTATGTATCAACTGTAACAATCACACTCGATTCATTTGTATCCAAATGCTTGTTTGTCAGGAGCAAACTTCGGCGATTGCTGCGCGTATTTCACTCAACAAATTGTGTATGTTTACGAAGCATGCGGATGCATATTATGGTCGGTATACACTGAAGAACAAATATGATGTAGTCAGTTGTGTTTGTCTGATTGGAACACGTTCGGGGATAGATGCTGTGTTCCGACGTGACGCCGGGGTGTCAGCGTGACGGATCGGGGAAACATGGCGCAATTGAACCCAATGCGGACTGCGCGCCGAACGTCACCCGTACCGCAGGGCATTAGCGACTACGATATTATATAAATAGAAACATACTGTGTATTTTAACAATACCGAGAGAAGCGGCAACGAAATCGCATTCCTGTAATATTCATTCAGCACTGAGTTTTAATGGAGTGGGTGGTTTAGTAGCAGCTTATTTAAAACTATTTCTTGCAGGTGTTGTCTTGGGAACAACTCGTAACACTAAAATATTCTCGAAGTTTATAGAAACGTCCGTACTAGAGTTTGCAGTCTCTTCCTTTGCATATTACTTGTTGTGTTCATGTAAAAGGTTTAGCGGGCCCGTGAACAATAACGCGGTATCTCATCTTTTACGCAATTCTCCAATACTAACCAATATATTTGTCATTCGTTTCGGGTTCTGTTGGAACAAATCCAGCGGTTTTCTCTGCTCGTTTAGTATTGTACAGATTCACTGATGCTTCAGCTCAAGACATCGAGCTTAGATACAGCTTAGAAAGATGGCTCTTACATATCTTTATGCTTCTTAATAGCAGGATTAGGAAAGTTACTCTTACTTGAATACTTTAATGCGGACGAAAGGAATCTTCAATCTAGAAAAGGGAATTCATAAAATAATGATCATGAATGATATTTTCCACTTCGTAGAAATAGTTCTGAGTTATTTATGTCGTTCCTGAAGCGAACATAAATAAAAAAAATCTTTACATATTGTTTAACCTCCTTATTTTATCTTTCATGCGAGGCTCGATAGATATGCGCTGTCAAGTTTAACGAAATTAGTTTGCTTTAAAAAAATTGAACGTAATTCACTTTTTGGTGCAATTTGTCTAAAGCAAACTAATTTTGCTTCAAATAAACCTCCATAGTTTTAGCGCAGAAGCCCGCGCGAGCCCGTATGGTTCCAATAATTCGCTAATATATTACAATTTAACCGATCTCGCGTAAGATGAGTTGCTGAATCGCGTGTCAGTCTTTGTGGTGGATGTATGTAGCACCCAATATATTACCGACCCGTCGTTTTGCGCCTTACGTGATGGGTTACGATCCCATGCCCCACATCGTGGTAATAGTTTATTGATTACCTGATTATTTTTTCAGGTTCCGCTGCGATTTTTCCTTTGCTGGAGGTTTGGTGTGTAATATATTTCGTAACACGAAATCCTAATGTGAAACGATAAAGCTGCGCTACGCTAGAAGTCGGAATAAAATATCCAAATTTCTTTGTTTCATTAAAACGTAACTATGCCGTGCCGATTTGTCCGACGAAACTGAACGCGATCATACATTTAAAACGCGTTCAAGAGGTGTCAGTATCAATATTCCACAGAAAATAATGACACTGGCAGCCCTTAAACCTATTTTAATGCGCGTTTAGTTACATTAGGAGTTTATTTATAAACGTTGTCTATAGTTAAGAGGCGTTTAAATGTCAATAATATATGGATATGCAAACGCTTATCACTGCTTAACTTTGAGCAACATTTATAAATAAACCCCAATATCTAAAAACCTAATACATTTAATGAATGAAGAATCCGTCATCCCTGTTATTTTCTCCTAACAATCCAAATAACAGCCCAACAATTCAGCCTAAAAATTCTGTTTTCAAAAATAAAACTCCTATTACTCAGTTTTATTTAAAAAAACAGAATTTTTGCTTTAATTTTGAAACACAACATTTTAGGTTCGAGTTTCACCGGCCGTAGAATACTAATCCGGAACGAAATGTACACGTCTAAAAAAATTGGGTCGCATTCCTGAACACTAGCTTGCGAAAAAAAAGTAAGAACTTAAGATAAAAATGTATTAGTTTGTGTACACAATGTAGTTGAATTAGGTTCAAACAAAACTTTTAAGGGTATATTGTTACAAGTACTACGTTCAGAAAGTGCAGATAAAAGTTTAGTGTGTGTGTTTTTTTTTTGTGCACAACATTAGTTTCTTAATTCAGTTGCAATGTTGGGTTTTCCGAGAAAAAAACTTAGAGCAGCTTCCTTTTTAAGGTAAGCCTTTCATGATTGCAAAATCATGTCTTCGACTGTGGAAACTTTCAATTAAAACAGGGAGTCGGAAAGGAAAAAGTCTTGAAAATGGAATCAAACATTTTAAAGAAGCAATTAGTTACCCTTCTCATAAATATTTGTAAGAAAACAATGTGCTGATGATTATAGACGTGACATACTGTGCCAATGTGTAGCTGCTCTGCGAACGATGAGGCACTTCTCGAAGTTCTAATAACATTCACCACCTACTCTTCCAACATCCTTTTATAAAATATCTCATTCTTATCTAAACGTAACATCTTGTAGGCACAGACACAAGCGTTACAAATCCTTCTTTGCCGTTCGATATGTAACGCGGCGTCAGTTATAGCCCTCAGACGTCAGTTATATTACAGATTGTCTGTATCTACATCGGATGCTGGGGTCGGACGCACGGATGTATGTGTCATGGACGCGGA
Organism: Dasypolia templi; assembly: GCA_963555695.1. NCBI lineage: Eukaryota > Metazoa > Arthropoda > Insecta > Lepidoptera > Noctuidae > Dasypolia > Dasypolia templi. The sequence continues at coordinate 11,117,973 of OY743157.1, forward strand.
ACACATAATAAATGAATCAACTGGAATATGTAGGTATAAAATGTGCGTGTCCATGGACCCATTCAGAAACATCCTTTTGATATTTGATTCTACCGTTATAGGGTCAAATGATAGATGTTGTTTTAATTTTTGAATGTGGTTATAATATCCCTTTTTTTTGGTTTCACGTGTTGTAAGTCTGTGTTGGTTATCTTTTCGGTCCGATGTGCCTAAATAGGGCGCAGAATGACCTTTAAACTAATATCATAATAAAGTGATATTATGTCTTAACGTATTTATCGGGATAGGCCCTCATCAGCGATATTACACTTGCACTTTGTAAGTAGGCGTGGATTGTCGGGCGAAGAAAATAGAGATACTAGTTACAGCACAATCACTTTATTTCACTCACAATGTCTTATAAAATAATCACCATGAAATAACCTGAAGGCAGAGGTCCGAAATATTAAATGAAAGTATGACATATAGCAGTAACCAACTCTTTTATTCCGACAGCTTGTTAATTAATTAAATAGATCGCGATAATAGCTCTAGGCGCTACGGCAGGCGCACCGGGCCGAGCCTGCCACAAGAATGCTCCCCCTCTTCGCTGCGCACTAGCTTACATTAAGTTGCTCGAGAAGTGGGGAGAGTGGGGAGGCGAACGTCCGCTTTGCACAGCGTAACTCGGCCCGCTGTACCTACCGCTAACGGTGACGCCGACACGGCCATACTGACGTGCGGACGTCCTCGTACGCGTAGACTCATCAAGCATTGTCTAAAAAGACATAACGTTATTATTGATGTTCGTTCATCCTGACTAGCAAAAAAGATCCAGGTCATCCCTACCGACTGTGCAACCAACTCTGGACCGCTCAATATTGAGCCTTCAGGACTTATACTAGTAATCTGGTCCGGTTCAGCCCTGCAGAGTTTACTACTAATTCGGGACCGCTCGTTATTGAGCCTTCAGAACTTTAGCAATCTGGTCCGGTTTACCCCTTCAGAGTTATAATCTTCTGGCCCGGTCCAGCGACCCTTCAGAATTATAACCGCCTGGTCCGGTCAAATGACCCTTCAGAATTATAACCTCCTGGTCCGGTCTTACGACCCTACAGAGTTATAATCTCCTGGTCCGGTTATAACAAACCCTTCAGGATTGTCACTGCTTGGTCCGGTCATGGTTTTTTTGTCTCTTTTTTTAGTCCGGACTAAAATGGTCCCTGTAGATTATATAATCAAATGTATTAAAGTACTTGTCTCAACAATCCACACATGCTATGTTCATTGGTAGTTTCACTACCACCAAAGTCATTTACTTTAGAGCCTATAACAGAAACAAACTATTTTAATCTTAAGAATAGACTTGACTTAGACACTCCACCGAATGCGTAGCACGCCTGTGCGATGCCGACCGACTCTCATGTCATACAGCCAGCAAAATGTCACTGAGTGTCATGTCATTGAATGTGTCGTAGCAGACACATAATTCATGTTCACACACACATAACACTCTAAACTAACAAACGACATCTATGAAAACTAAATAACACTAATTTAAGTATTCAAGCGCCGTCACGGCCAGACTGACATTCACACGTCCTTGTGCGTCTCCATCCCCTTAAAGTCACCGTGGGCCCATTTTTCTGTAAAAAGAATAAAACTGGTAGATTTTCCTGTACGCTCGTCCATCGGTGACAAACATTACAACGTTTTATAACCCACAAAATCAACCTTTAGGAGCTGAGCCGGACAACTTAAATAGGCCTCCCTTGAGCTAGTTATCTCTCCAGATAACATGGACCAGGCAGCCAATCAGCGTCTCTCCGATCACTCACTAGTACCACACATATATCCATTGATCTCATAGCCTCTCAGACTAGACGATCACTTTATAATATGACCCAGAATATCGGCCTGCATAAGCCAGTTCTTTAGACTACCCAATAACACACACCATAGGATGTCAACCCGCATGAGTCGGACCCTTACTTTATCTCACAGATTAGTACCAATTTTACGTTTAATTACGTTTCTTCACTCTCAGAGGCCGATAGGTTTTCAGAGCTGGCGGATAACGTACGTGAACTACAAATAGACAAAGCATCACTAAAACCACCCGATGACGCCCACTCCATTCGTCAATCGCGGACTGCCGCCACCTCGGCCTCCTTCAAGCTACCCGTCAAAGTGGTAGCTAAATGCACCAAGCCCTCACTTCCCCCGGGCATTGCACGAAAATGCTTACGACCATATTTGCATTCTCTATTAGACACACAACAAAGGGAAGTCTTTACTCCCTGCGAAGCCCAAATGAACCCAGAGGGGGGTCACATACAATGAAGTAGGAATCACCACTGTAGAACGGTCTCATTTTTCCTACTGTGACGCAGCAACTCTCCCAATATTCTCCAATGCTAACTTACGAATTTCACCCAAATCTCACCGAAACCCAGACTCAGAATATGAAGCCACACTTAAAACCGCGCCCGAGTCCCAAACACAAGTTCTGTTTGTGTTACCCTAGACCTTTGACCATCCGTCGCTAGCTGCACTTCGAGAAGCTCACCAGATTCACTTTCGATTATAACAAGTAAGCACCTCAATGTCCTCATGACTCTCTCTACCCGAACACATGCCCTGCCAGAACCGTTAGCAACAAGGTGCAACTCTACACCATGTTCACCATAAAATTGCTCTGTCTGCGCCAATACAATACCCACCCCGATCCGAAATGATCCGCGAAGTCGCACCGAAAAGACAGAGCCTCCTTTAGTGCTTCATCTGCACCTGCTGCATCCAACTAAGAAGTGCACTCGAGAAGGACTCATTTAGTGAAAGAGTCAACAATGACAAGAATACCTACCATCGATTTCTCCACACAACTTCTCCGCGATGTCTAAATGTACAGTATAACATTGTGCAGAAACCCTAAGCATAGGATGGAGTGAGCCCCGAACAATCCTTTGAGGCCCAGCACACAAGTGTGAAGTTCAATCAGTGCGTTCCAGTCAAATCATTTTAGTCAGAACCCGTTCTGATGTTAGTTTTTCGATCACTTTCTTGTAAATATCTTGTCTGTCCATTTGATAGGCCCTTTTAATTTGATTCAAGATTCTTAACGTAAAACACGTGAAATATGGGGCAAACCGCCAAAAACTAATCTAAAGGACCTACACATCGCTCAAAATAAAATTATTAAACTATTATTTCACTATGATTACCTACACCTACAGTTAAAATTTACAGGGAAACGAAACTCATGAATATTAAACAACTTCCTGCATATTGCACCAGAATACTTAAAAATTCTAAGTAAGTTCATTCACACAAAAATACATCAGGTACACAATCGCAGCAATAGTAGGAAGGATCACATTTTACTACCGCGAGTGCGGACAGTCAATGGCGAGAGAACAATTATTTTTGCGGGAGGGCAACAATGTAATAAGCTACCTATAGAAGTAAAGAATGCGAACTAAACGTTTGGTATTTTCAAGATTAAATTTAAAAAAATCACTTTCTAAATGATCAAACACATCCATTAAACAGACTTGCCCTACTACTGTATTGCTTTATTGTGGCACCGGGATCGCATTCCTTATCTACGGAAATTATTTCTTTTGCGGGTGGATCGAAAAGTTTTTAGTTGTGTTAGTTAATAATGTTATTTGCGTACGAAAAGAAATGGTATTACAACTTAGATGATTTAATATAAATTAAAACAATAGCTGCTTAGTTTGTGTGTCCAAGTTATATTTTAAGTTTTAAAACGTTCTCAAGTAAGTGAAATCTTTGTAATTTATTTTCGAGAAATAAATTTCTTTAACCATAAACACCATACCACCAATAAAGAATCAATTATCCTTTCGCACTGAACTAATGCGAGTTTGTCTTCACCATGTAGGTCAGTTTTGATGTTGTGGTAAATGATAATGAAACTCTTTAGTAACGTTAACTTTCTTACCCCAAATAGAATGTAATTTTGCAATATCGGTACGTACATGGATCTACTATCTAATAAATCACTACCTATAATAACTGGTTCTATAATTGAGTTAACAGGCACAACATGAAACAAAAAGGACACTGATGTGTTGAATTTCACCACGGCTCAGTTATTCTGCGATTCATATTTAACGTTTTCTTTACACAGGTATACCTGTAAGGTAAACTAAATCACAGCGCATAGTACCCTGGATTTTTTGACAAAGCTAAAAGCTACAAACGAACTACCAGATTATCTATTAAAAAGAAAAGGAACGAGCTCACCGGATGATGTGGTTGTCCATACACGTAGCAGGTGAGACGGTTCGTATCACGACTCTTCGGTGCTGGTGCTCGATTCGAATTCTTCACTTCGGTCAAAGGTTCGTACTGCCACTTGCTTCAATCACTTGATTTTTGGACTGTTGTGCTTTAACGATGGCATGTGCCATTGAAGCGATTGTCATTATCAGGATCAAACCGTATCAGTCGCGCAGTTGCGGTGAAATTTGACGTTTGCGGTTAAGTGGTTGCCGGAAGTCGTGATAGCAAAAACTCCATATTTTGAATAGATTAGACGTTAGCCCACACTTCACTGTCGTCATTATTTTCTTCAGGTTTTTGCCCTTCGAATCCCAATTCTGATATCGGGATAGGCCCTCATCAGCGATATTACACTTGCACTTTGTAAGTAGGCGTGGATTGTCGGGCGAAGAAAATAGAGATACTAGTTACAGCACAATCACTTTATTTCACTCACAATGTCTTATAAAATAATCACCATGAAATAACCTGAAGGCAGAGGTCCGAAATATTAAATGAAAGTATGACATATAGCAGTAACCAACTCTTTTATTCCGACAGCTTGTTAATTAATTAAATAGATCGCGATAATAGCTCTAGGCGCTACGGCAGGCGCACCGGGCCGAGCCTGCCACAAGAATGCTCCCCCTCTTCGCTGCGCACTAGCTTACATTAAGTTGCTCGAGAAGTGGGGAGAGTGGGGAGGCGAACGTCCGCTTTGCACAGCGTAACTCGGCCCGCTGTACCTACCGCTAACGGTGACGCCGACATATTCAATCGCTTGTTTATATGGTTAAAGTAATTAAAGAGAAAGTTATTACGCATTAAAGTTGAATTTTTTCCATGGACAACCCAACTAATTCGGTATAATCCCTTTGTTGTATGAAAGTGTCTGCAATAAACAGCCTTTTTTTTTCAAACCGTTTGTCCCTTACAATGCTGTTTGCGAACATCCTTTTTGATACGCAACACGGGGAAATCGAAGCTCAACCGACCATCCAGAAAATTAACAAAAAAAACATAAAAAAATGTTCCAAAGTTTGTGAAAAAACAGGCTTCGGACGATAGGTTGAAACTTATAGTCATTGAAAACCAAAGGAGTTCGATACAAGTTCCGATGTAAATATGTGTGGGAAAGTTTTAGATTACTAGATACTTGTGGAGTATCTAATCAAGCAACTGGTTCGAGGTTGAATTTCCTGAGGGAAAGATTGTTATCAACGACAGTTACAAAAGCAAAACTTTCCGGCATCTGTTTACTATTTAACTTGGTACACAAAATAAGAGAAATGCGGTGGACATGCATCACATTTAATTTGTTTTTATAGAGCTAATACCTGTTCTGTTTTTACCCGACTTCGGCAAAGTCAAAAGGAAGGGCAATTATTTAAGCAGTATGTATGTACGTAAGTATGTAGGTATGTATGTGGGTGTGTATGTATGTATATTTGTATCTACGTGTGTTCCACCGTGCCGCCTAAACGACTGAACCAATATATCACTAGATTTGTTATAATGGTCCTGGTAAAATAGGCTATATAAAAGCTCCCTGTGCAGAACGCCCACTTAAATGTACATAGGATCTGTGCAGGACGCCTACTTTCATGTACGTAAGATCATTTTAGTAATAATGATGTAATCGTAGTTTAAGACACTTCTAATGTACATTAAAGCATGAAGGAATTAAGATAAATATTATAGTTAAGTTATAAGAACTGATCATTAGTTGTAAGCTTAATAATAGGAATTCTTGTTGTGATAACGCTCCACTCTCGACAAGTCGAAACCTGTCGAAACATGCAGAGACTCGTCAGACGCTCTATCGTCTCTGATTGGTGGGTGAGAGTTGGGCATGAACCAAGCAAGTCGTGGTTTTTGGTTCTATGTGTGTGATATTATAGTCCCTATCACTACTTGCGACCCTGTACGCGAACACACATATTAAGAGCATTTCTGAACATTCGCTTCTTCGACATAGCGAAAGCCTTTGACAAAGTCTGGCACAACGGCTTGTTATATAAGGTGTACCGACTAGGAGTGCCAGATCGTCTCGTGCTCATCATACGAGACTTTTTGTCGAAACGCACCTTCCGCTATAGCATCGAGGGTGCACTCTCGTCACCTCCCCCTATTCGCACCGGAGTCCCTCAGGGTTCCGTCATATCTCCTCTAGCCTTCACGCTGTTCACCAGCGATATTCCAAAGAGTAAAAAGGCTCAGTTGGCTCTCTTCGCCGACGACACTGCCATTTACTATACCGGTCACTGTCCCATTGTTATAGCTCGTACTCTTCAAACCTCCGCAAACGTCTTAGGCGCTTGGTTCCGGAAATGGAGAATCGAGGTCAACCCCGATAAGAGTCAGGCGGTTCTCTTCTCGAGACGTCGTCGAGTGCCACCCCCCCTTCCCAGCCCGATCACTATATACGGCAAGCCAATCCCTTGGGAGAAGCAAGCCAAATACCTAAGCGTGATCCTTGATCAAAACCTAACGTTTAAACAGCACATTAAGGCGGTTCGCGCGCGCGCCGCTTTCGCTCTTGGTAGACTCCACTTCATTCTGACAGCCCGTTGCAAACTGTCACTTAAATGCAAGCTGCGTATCTATACCGCAGTCATCCGTCCCATCATGACCTATTTCTGCTTTGTTTTTGCGCATGCTCACCCACGTCATCTCCATAAGATGCAGACCCTCCAAAACCGTTTCCTCAGAAAGGTCACGGGTGCCCCCTTCTATGTCCGTAATATAGATCTCCACGTAGATCTTAAAATGCCCACCATAAAACAGTTCATGAAACGCTTATCTAAGCGTTTCTTCGACTGTGGCATCAAACACCCAAACCCCTTGATCTCAGCGGCCGCCCGCTACACTCCCTCCCGCATTAGCAGTATTCGCCGACCAAGGCATACCTTAATCGCCCCCGACGACGCCACTACCCTCCTCCAGGAGAGTAGTAAGGCCACCAGCACTCTACGTAAGCCCAAAATCCGATCGCCGTCCTACCGCCCTCGCCGCCGAGGCCCGCCGCGACGCCCAAATCCACGCCCCTCACGACCCTTGCTCGAGCCAGCCCGCGCCGCTGAGCCTGTAGCTTTAAATTCGTCCCAAAATCCTATAAATCCTGATCCAGCTAGTCCCTTGCTGCCCTCTTCCAGCGACGCCCTAAGCCGAGGTCCGTACCCCACAGGGGGTGCTCTTAGCGTAGTCGCTTAGTTTTAGTTAATATTTAAGTTTAAGTCCTGGCTGGAGGCCTTAATTTATTAGGGCACCACAGGCAAGTACGCTTAAGCAGACGACAACCTAACAGGTTGAACTGCGAGATGCCATTCCAAAAAAAAAAAATATACATTCGCTTCCCGACCCTTGCTCGAGCCAGCCCGCGCCGCTGAGCCTGTAGCTTTAAATTCGTCCCAAAATCACTCAAATCCTGATCCAGCTAGTCCCTTGCTGCCCTCTTCCAGCGACGCCGTAAGCCGAGGTTTGTACCCCACAGAGGGTGCCCTTAGCGTGTAGTTGCTTAGTTTATAGTTAGTATTTATGTTTAAGTCCTGGCTGGAGGCCTTCATTTATTAGGGCAACCACAGTCAAGTTCGCTTAAGCAGACGACAACCTCATAGGTTGACCTGCGAGATGACCTTAAAAAAAAAACATTCCCATTAGCAGTGCAGTACAGAAAACAACTTTGATCAAGAAATAAATAGTCTTCAAGTGAACCAGGAATCTTATTGAATTAACCAAGTGAATATTCTCCAACCCAGTGCACACAGTTGGAGTGTCATAGACTCCAAACAATCCCTAACATTAAATTTTTTCGAGGTCAGAAATTTACGTGTGAAGTCCAATACGTAAATCTCTGAACTCAAAAAAAAGTTAATTGAGATAATCACGACTTGTTTGATATTAAGAGAAAGGTCTTGACGAACACATTACAATTATGTAAATATATCATATTGTCTAAGTGAATAAAAATGTTTAAATTATTAAAATCAAGAAAAAGTGGGACTGCATTAAGTACGGCGCACCTGAACAATTAATACCTATTATAGAATAAAAAGCATGATTAAAATTATACCAACGCGCAGTTAATCAAATCTTAATAAACGGTAACGATTTTTAATGCCACTCTTAAGAAGACATGCAAAACGAAGAAATGAAAAAATATTTTATTTTATTAACAAGCTGTAACCCGACTACGGAAAAATAAAGTAATCTAATACGAAAACAAGAAAATATTTCTGACAGAAATCAAGACATAGCTGTACAAAATTTTCATAGGTCAAAGTATAGCCGTGGAGATTTTTGGGAACATCATCCGGTTCGCTGAAAAGGTGTTTTAAATAATGATGTATCGTAATTATTAAATCTACAGTTATACATGATGTTATACAAAAAAAAATACATACAGAAAAATGAAACACGATAATAATGGCGGAAAATATTTAATAAAATGAGAAGACTAGTACGTGTCACGTAATATGTTGGTAAATTAAATCATTTACCTTTTGAGCATCAAAAAGTGTATGCTTAGGCAGACACTAAGAATTATTTACATTATGTACTTAGGCACTACACGTCAGATTAAGAAATTGTCGGAAATAAGTAAACTTTCTCACTTAGATCTCTCTCTCACGTGAAGACTTGCGTGGAGTGAGCTGTCAGTGTCAGCCCGTCTTGGTCAATCCCTAGCATCTGTGGCACTGACAGCTCACTTCACCAAAATTTTCACGATTAGATGGATACAGGAATAGCCCGTTATTTACCTACACCGCGAGACGCAAAAAAACAAGTAGGTACATCTACCAGTCTAACCGTGTAAACTCAATCAACACAACGTTATGTCACTGACATCAATTTTACGGTGCAATTGTGCCCGATATAATTAATGGCGTCCCAAAATTTATGGTCATGGGGTATTGACTGACAAATTACTTCCAAAGTCAAGTATTGACAGTGATAAGTGCTTATTGTGTGAGTTTCACAAATCGATTGAGGTCGCACACAATGCTGAGATCAGTTATTTCGCACTCGGGCACTGTTCCAATCCCTTGGACTATTCAATAACAATTTTATCGCGTTTACTATGTGTCTATAGGTATAAAGTAGTCTGACCGCAAAGTATTTACCATGGATTCTGTTTGCAATACATCTCATTTTGTCGCGTTTCGCCTCCATCTTGGAATGCCCCAGTGTTTGGCCGGCAATCCTATTTTCCTTGGAATAGACTTTTATAGCATTGGGCCCATAAGGGAATTAGAATTTTGTGGAAATAATAACGGTTTCCATAAATGTTTTTTTTTTTTTTGAGAAGGGTCCTCCTGTGGGTAAGAGCGTTATTATTTACACCCGTGAGGTTGACGGGGCACTTGACCTCGGCGGAGCAGGTGAAGAGTGAAATAGCCAACCAATATCATCGGACATTTGCAATGTCAGGCTGTCAGCGACTCGAACCGGCCAGCGTAATCTTTCGCCACATAAATGGCGAGATAGAATGTCTGATTCTGATGCTCAATGCCGCACCATCGAACTGCGTTTCCACTTAATAAAGCACAAATGAATCGAGCGAAATGTATCTGCGAGTAAGTTAAGTTCTCTGCAGCTCGGAAATCTAGATCGGAAATCGAAATGACTTGTTTATGTTCCAGCACACATTAGGGATTACCTTGACTACCGAATAAACTGGTAGATTGTGTAAATTTAATGGCACAACTGTTTTTTGTAATATAATTTAGATAACAAATGATTTTATGAACATTCTGTTTATGTGTGTGTTCTGTGTGTTTCTGTGTAATTATTTTTAAGAATGTGACAAAAGTTAGTTTCATCAGTGATGGGGTTTAAAACATCGAAATCAAAAGCTCGAAGGTTATAAACATTATTTGGTAACCAAAATACTTGTTCCTATAGCGCAGTTAAATTCCACAAACCCGATGCGGCGTTCGAATAGTCTATAAAACTGCACGAGTGCATGGGTGTGAAATTATTTATTTATGAACGACGACGTATTCACTCGTTCCACTACATTTCGTTCGCAGGTAATGCAATGCAACATTTTCCGTCCGCAGGGTGCATAGCAGACATTTTCCAGCGTCGACCCCTGTTCGGGAAGCCATTACTATCTCTTTTACTGCTTTGTTTCTTTTTTGTCAGCCTTTGATGCATTATCAAAGAGATTTATTATACATAGAACAGTAAGGAAGATCTCTACAATTTGCATCGTGCGCGCTCAGGAGATTTATACTCGACGACTTATCAGATTTAATTCTTGGTTACTTCCTATGTTCCCCTCCTCTTCAATGTTATTTCCTTTGCAGAGCTTTTTTTACGTTTGATAGCTGTAGTCGTCATATAAAACGTTCAGAGTCACAAAAATAAAAATAAAAAAAGTTCTTTGTCAGGAGTTCCATTAAAACTCTTGCAGTTAAAAAAGCTATGGTCGTAAATGCGATACTTCTGATTTTTTATGTAGGAAAATTAGGTTAGCCTCCGTATCAGCGCACGGTATCAGCTTGGAGTGCAGTTTGGTGCCAAGTTCTCATAGCCGACAGTTTCAAGGCCTCATCACACAAAAGCTTCTATAAGCATCCGTTAAAGTGCTTATTCTTAAGAAGGAGGTCGTCAGAGTGATACTCAGTCAACACGTCATTGGCAATTTGATAAAATATGTTTGTTGCTTTTATCGGTGTATTTAAAGACTCCAACAATGATTCCGGAAATCATTATTATTTTTATTCTTCTTAACCGTTACGTGATATCTCGGACACTTGTGGATCAATTTACAAAATTCTTATTTAATGAATAGGGTATGCTTCAGAGGTGGTTTCATATAAATTTTGTTAACATGTCTTGGGTAGTTTTTCAGTTGGCTTCAATAATACGTATTTTATCTACTTCCTAAACATTGATGATGGAATAATATTTCCTGTCACTGTTATTTACATACCACAAACAAAACACTACAAAGTGAAAAATAACTTTAATTTGGGAAGTTGGTGGCAAAAAACGAAAATACGAAACCAAAGATACCGACATCCGAAATTAAACTAACTTTGCACTAAGTAGTGTTTTTTTTTAAGTAGGATGTTTATTTTTGTAAAAAGGTTTTTCCATTCAAATAGAACATATAAAACTGTTGGAATTTATGCTTATTGTTTCCCAAAACAACAGAACAAACCACATGCCAATGTTTCATAGAACAACCATCTATTTTTGACACGCCTCTTATTGAGAGAAGCAGATCTGCAGACACAAGATTAATAACTATGGCAGTCATCGCATCTAGTGTCTAGACAAGCGTAACATAATGATTAATACACAGACATACTTTATACGATATATCTAGAAATAGATCTTAGATTAGGTTAAACTCGTGGAATTGGAACTAAATATCTCAATGTGTTTATCTCAATACAGGGTGATTGAAAAGGTCTTTTTACACGACTTACGAATTATATAATTATAAATTAGCAATTTAATAAGGAACCTCATATTAACGGTCCCTTTTCCGGTTTAAAGAAATTTGTTTCTCAAAAATAACATACATAGTTCACCTAAATGTGAGAAACTCAACAAAAAAAAATCTTAAGTAATAAACATAATTATCGTTCGATCTATGGAGTAGATATCATGGTTAAAAATATATTATTGTCGGTTAGCCAAATAACAACACAAAACATTTACTGATGAAGAATTTCTTTCCGTAACTTTTTATAAAGCTGCGCTCCCTCAAACTGAATAGGTAGTTCTTCTACCATACAAAGTCCTAACTGAAGGCAATTCTATACTATCCTTATTCCTAGTGTAGTAATGGTGAGTTTTGTACTCGAAAGTGATTTGTGAGTGTATTTTGTTTGTTAAAATTTTCTTTATTAATAAGCATGTGTGTACACTTTCTTGTGTTATGTAATTGTAATTAAAAATAACTATGATTGCTTTCTTTTGCGTTACTTGTAGGTCCGATGTAGATGTGTTTAAGCGGCTTGCCCCCTTACTTGGATTAAATAGTCCTTATATGGTTTTACAAGTGTATTATGGCATACATTTAGCCATATTTCGCAGAGCTCCAGTCAATGGAATCAATCTGCTTCTAACGTAATCAACGTGTGGTCTTGAATGTCAGTCCAAGATCAGGCCCAAGTATTTCTCAAGGTTTGATCTTAAAAGCTTTTGGCCGTCTACCGTAAGATGAGGGAAATCAGGAATCGCTTTGTTCTTGGTAGAAAATATTATATATGCAGTTTTTTTACATTAATAGTCAGCCACAGTTTTCTTAATTAAACCACTTATTTAGGATATAAGGTCTTGCTGTGCTTCAGTAATAAAGCTAAGCATGGAGTGGCCAAAATAAAATAGACACACATGTCATCTGCGTATAGTGAGATATGTCCCACTAACCCAAAATTACTTATATTATTAATATAAATTGAAAAAAAAAGAAGTGATCCTATGAGTGATCCCTGTGAAAAGAAAGAAAGAAATAAAGTGAAATTATTTGACCCAGATTAAGCACACAATATTAACACAAAACAGAAGAAAATAGTATTGTGTGCTTCCACGGCTGCGCCAAATAGAACTGTGGAACTCATCATACTATTTTATCAGATATACTTACAAAATTGTCAATTTTTTATACCTGGTGTCTGTTTGCAAGATAAGCTTCGAATATTTTGTGATCTTGTGAAGAGATTCCAATGTTTTTTTAGCTTTTCTAATAAGAATCATTGTAGTATCAAATGCTTTTATAAGATCGATGAAAATACCTAGAACTTGTTGCTTTTTATACATATTATTTTTAATTTTAGTTATTAAATCTATTGTTGCTGCGAGTTTATTAGAATATGGTTTAAATCCGTATTAATATTCATATGGAAAGTCTATTTGGTTTAATACCTTTTCACAATTTTTATACGTTACAGGCAATACTGAAATAGGCCGGTAGTTGCCGGGATCAGTTTCGGTTCCAGATTTTTAAATACGGGCCACCTTGGCTATCTTAAGGCTGTCTGTAAAAAACACCTTTATTTAAACATTCGTTAATACAATTTGCAAGATTATTTGTAATTTGGTTTCCGATACCCTTAATAGCCTTAGTGGTTATACCGTCTACGTGTTCCACCCAATAAAACTGAAAAAGGGACTAAAATATAAGAGACTCATAAACAGCTGACGCTATTTTACTACCTACATTAATATTTGAAAACAAAACAGGCTTAGTATTATTTGTTTGTGGGGTGTTCACACAAACATTACACTTAATACAATGATAATGACGTGGCTAAAGTGTGGCCGTTATATTATCATAAAGGGACTAACTACTGATACGAAATGGATAAGTAAAGAAGATTGGTTGGAAGGATGGATTAGTTAAGAATGGGTTCCAAACAATGAGCGAAGACGCTTGCACACATATAGACGCTTCATGTACATCTGGTGTAAGCGCACTCGCGACTGGCATTTGTTTGAGATCGCCTTATGCGTTTATTCTTGCTGGTTGTATGGAGTCGACCTTCTGTACCTGCCTATTCTGTGCTACTGATTATTCATAAGGGTTGCCACTGGAGCACAATGCGTGAGAGCTTCGGGTATGATTGATCATTGTGTCACAAGTCCCTCGAGGTATTTATGATAGGGTTGAACGACGACAGATGAAAATAAATAGCATATGAAGGTAGGCGTCTGCACAGTTTTGATCACATGAAGTTCTGGGAATGGGACTATGGGTATAAATTTTCGATTCGATTTAGGTTTTGTAATATTAATAAGGGCCTACTACTCTGTCAAGAAAGTACCGGGAAAAGATCGATAATTACACAAAATATTAGTTATTCATCCAAATTTACTTTATCGCCTTCAAAGTATGCTCCTTCTGAAACGATATACGTACGCCAACGAATAATCCAAGCATCAAAACATTTTTCTACGCTTTTTCCGTAATTGAGTTTCGGAAAAGCGTCCTCCTATAAGTCTTCTATCGAATAAATAAAAACGCGTGCCAGTGTTAATTTGAGTGTTGAAGTGTTAATTTGAGTTTAGGAATAAGAAAGAAGTTGGCTAGATCGCTTCACTTTGGTAGGCGTTGATTCGTTTTGAAACACCCAAACTGTCGACTGGCGCTACGTTTCTAGATCGTATTGATAAATCCAAGACTCATCACCTGTAATGATGTCGTAAACACGCCGATACGAGCCTGCTTCAAATTTGTTTATTATATCACGACACCATTCCACCCCGGCCTGCTGCTGATCATCGGTAAGGTTGTGCGGAATCCAGCGTGAAACTATCCTCCTCACGCATAGATGCACTTGTAGAATTTCATGAAGGCTTCCCGATCCAACCTGTAGTGTGTGCCGAATCTCTTGATACGTAACTCGCCAATTGTTTTGGATTAAAACTTTCACTGCCAGCACGTTTTCTTCCGTAACAGCCGTCAAAGGGCGACCACTTCTTTCTTCGTCCCCCAAAGTAATAGCGCTTGAATTCTCTATACCAACGATACACTGTGGCCTTAGAAGAGTCTTCATCCATGAATGCCATTTGAAGTCTATCGTACGATTCGTCTGGTTTCAGACGACACTTGAAATCGTAAAAAAACATAGCGCGAAAATGTTCCCGGTGCAGATCCATTTTTCAATGGGTCACGATAATTTAAACTAACTCGCAAACAATGTGGGGGGAAATTTTGAAATTGGAACGTACCTATTTTTACTAACAACTAATCATATTTTCAAAGAAGACTATAACCGGCCAGTCTCTCATTCATAAAACGTTTTTTCGCAATACTTTCTGAGTGGCCTGGTTCAAAATCATCCATTCCGGATACTTTTTTGACAGAATGTATTATACTATGTCCAAGATTATTTTCGGATTTTTATTTACACTTTGACATTGATGGACTTTTTGTTTATAATGACATGTTAATGTACTTTGTAAAGTATTATATTATTTTAATTATTGCGAATGTGAAGACATTGTGGATTTGTCTTCTTATATGCCTTTTTTTAGTTTTAATCAATCATGGTCTAACAGTTTGAGTAATTTATGCGGCCTACCCAAATGTCGTTTCTTTGGTAATGTTCTTCGAATCGTTTAGCTCCTTTAGTTCTGTGTTGAGCTGCATGACAACTGACAAATGCGTGCACTGACTGGACAGGTCCACTCATTCTGTGTGGTTCTTTCCTCAAAAGACCATTTCAGACATCAATCCACATGGTCTTCACATTACCTGACCAAGATTATGTCTGGACTTTAAAAGAGACTGTGACCTCTGAGTTTGTTTCCTCCTTTCTTCTCAGAGTAGTCAAATAGGAAACGCCGATCTCATCTAGTTTTTAAAATATGATTGACGTGTAAAAGTGTTTGACAAACCTATTTACAGAAAATAAATCATTTGTCATTTATCATTTAACACGAGTGTTTAACGATACACGTAGTATCTGACGGTATGCTTAAAACACAGTATCGCACTCTCTCTGTAGACAGTTGGGGTCTAAATCCAAACTGATCATCATGCAGCGCTACGAACTTATTTAACTGTGTTTTAAGCAGACCGTCAAAAACTTTAGCTACGATTGTGGCTAGTAGAATAGGCCGATAGTTACTTTTATCTACAAGAGCGCCGGTTTTATTTTCCACTATAGACACTACCACAGTCCTCATTAAATCGGATGGCAGGTAAGAGTGGCCCACGCACACCGAATAGAACATTGACAGTACCTTAGATATATGAGAACCCGCATGCTGCAGGTGCTTGATGCTGAGACCATGATGGCAAGGAGGTTTGCCTTTAGTTATAAATTTAATAATTCTGCACACCTCACTTGCAGTGAAACGGATTCCTTTGCCTAATATGGTATTTCAGCACCGAAAACCCCACACACCAGACCCAGTGGCGACTACAGAAAAAAATATGAATATCTTAAATAAGGTATTAAAATAGTAATATCTTAGATAAAAGCAGTCCTAACTCTTCATGATACCAGCCTCACATGGATTAATGCCATATCATTTATTGCCCTCACGTACCCTCCCGACCAGAAAGGAAAATTGCCTGTATCACTGCTTTCTTAAAACCTCTGCTTTATCATAAACTGACGTCGGTAACTTGCAGTCACGGATCACTCACCTGTTATGTCCTCGCTGTCAAAAAATCTAAGATTCACTAAAGCAAACCTAAAACTTCTAAAAAAACTAGGCTATCGGGCAATAATCGAAGACTTAAAACAAATTAACTGACCGTCTATCCTAACAACCGATGACTGAAATAAAATGACAAATGTTTTTCTGATAGCGTTATACACAATGAATACATTGAGACATGAAAAAAAAAAAAAGCTTACAACTTTCTATAAACTGTCTCGAGAGAAACGTGCCACAAGAGTTTGGAAAATACCTGGTTTATGCCATTGTAATAGAACTAGAGATCAACTCCATAAAAAGCTTCGCAAAGACCCAAAAAATTGGATTTTAAGGGTAACCTATAGAAAGTTCCGGAACACATACAATCATTTATTTAAACAACTATTTTAAGGTCGGAAATCAATAAGCACAAAAACAATCTAAAGAAACAATGGTCCTTAATTAAAGATATTTGCTATTTCACAGACCTAAGTAATGACAACGAAGAACTGCTAAAAATTAAACCTGATCAACAAAGCTCCATTAATCATGTAAACAGATATACTTTGCAAATGTGGGATACTATTTAAATAATAATATACAGAGTGAGAGCCAGGCGTTACCTTAGCCTCCCTTCATTGGAAGCTCCAATAACAACTCTCTCGTACTTCTACCTAACGGATGCTGATGAAGTGAAAAGCATCATACTGAATTTAAAACCATCTACCGTTACCAATTGCGACGGAATTCCTATGTCAATATTAAAACTAGGCGTGGATACTTTGGTTTGGCCCATAACAATGACATGTAATGTAATTAGTGCATGGCAACGGGAGTTTTTCCTGAAAATATCGGGCGATAAATAATGTGTCTCTAAATATAGGCCAATATCGCTACTGGGCTCCTTATCTAAGGTTCTCAAGAATTATCTTACATATTAGAATCTTTTCTCAAGCAATCAATTCGGTTTTACGAAAAACAATCCACTAACGACGCTATAAAAATCTTAAAAATCTCTCTCTCTTCTGCCATTGTTGATAAACTGGACAGAGGAAGGAAAAACAAAGGCGTGTTCCTTGATCTAGCAAAGGCATTCGACACAGGCTCTGTTAACCTGCTTCTTGCAAAACTAGAACATTTAGGAGTATGTGGAACAAACAGCTGTACAACTACTCAAAGACTACCTTTCGAGAATGTAATGTTTCGGAATAAACGGCTTCATGAGAGAGATGGAGACTTTCAGTGTGCCATATGGAAGTGTTATGGGACCCACACTTTTCCTTATTATAAGTAAATGGCCTGTGTCATCCACAGCGGATCCAAGGCCGTGTCTCTCTCAGTATCTTGCGATATTGTCTACTCCGTGTCTTACTGTAAAACTTCATTAGCAAACAGATTTTTAAATTTAACAGTCATGCTTGTTAAGCCGATTTTTTTTTTTAATTCCTGAACTCACTTAATTATGATGTTATTAAAAAAATACTTAAAATTAATAGTTAATAAACAAAACACCAACTATTCAAAATACATAGACACTCAGACCGAGTAAAATCAAGACATAACGCTACGAACAATACAAGTGAGGCATGAAAAACTACACCTTGTTCTGTGCATATACATGCTCACACGCACACATCTACATTATTTTACTGCCAAACTACACCTCACTAAGTGAACACATGTTAACGAAACCGGACTCACATCACTGTTGACACCTACCATAATTTAACTTCTGCTGTATTTTGCTTTGTTAAATGATAACCAAAATTGATTTTGCTTGAAGAATAATTATTTGACGCAAGTCTGCTACGTTATGTACATTTACAAAGAACAAGAAAAACTGTTCCACTTACAGTTTGTAAAATACGGGGAACGGAGTATAAATATCAGTTCCATGCTAACAACCATAACATGTAGATACCGATCCATACCAACCAAAAACATTACCTACCTGTAGTTTGAGTTGTGCAAAGTTGTTAATTGATTGGGAAAATAACGATGTTCAAAGTCTCAAACTCAAAGCCATTATTTCAATTAAACCAACTACAGACTTTTGAACTACCGAGGATTCTCTTAGACAGAACGATGAAGCTAGTTGTCTGTTGCAAAACGGAGTAAGTTCTTTATAAGAACGGACAAAAAACTCCATGGATGGATTATCTTTTGACACCACATTCACCCTACACTTCCTTGAAAATGTCATACACACAACAACCACTAAACCCGTAAATAACTATAACTTCGTAAAACCATACTAATCATATCGACCGTCAGCCCGTCCTCATGGAGTGGACCGCTATATGTCATTACTACGAGTAATACCTGTCATAATTTACACGCGCGTACTAATATTCTATTGGCTTCCCGATTATTAATTACTGTATAACAACAAATGTACGCTAACGGTACGTAAATAGTAACGATCAAAGTTATTATTGTTACTGTGGTATATGTTTATTAGGACTAAATTAGACTGACCCGTTCCAACTGTCACTGCCTCGTTAGTCTAGTGGTCGCAAGAGCTACTGCGCATGATGTCCTGGATTTGATTCCCAGGTCGGCCAGAGTGTTATTGGGTTTTTCTATCTAGAATTTCTCAGTAGCTGCCTGGATTTGTGCCCGGCTGATGACAATAGGCTCGCCCCCTATTCCATGGGACTGAAACATAACTGGCGAAATGTGAGTGTACTATAGGTACACTGAGATTACAGGCGTGATGTTATGATGTGTTATGTGACTATATTACAGTAGTCTGCTTCAAGAATGTCATGTCAGAGACTGATTTCGATTTGATACTATAGTTATAGTAAAACTAAAGAGTTTTTTTGTTTGTGTGTTTGTTTGAATGGCTATTCTCTAGAACTACCAGTCGGGTTTGAAATAATCGTTTCATTTGATAGCCAAATTCTTGAATAAGGTTAAGTAATTTTTAACATCACGCTACGACCGCGTGAAAAGAAAACTAGTCTGAAAGAAGGCTAAGCGAAAACGAAGAAATGTTACAACAATATATTTTACACGGATGAAGTCGCCGGCAGAAGCTAGTCTTAAATAAAGTACTGTCACCAATTAACAGCAAATAGATAAATAGAGATAAATTTTAATGTGAAGATCTTGACGTTACCAATAATAATTTTGCTGTTGGTTTTTATAACAAATGGAAACCAAAAAATAATGGACTTACCAAAATAAATACTACCAACATTTAATCTAATGCTACGTCGTAGCAGAAGTTACCTACGCCGTAGCAAATGATCATGCTAAAATGACGTTAAAATAGGACAGTGCGCTACGTGATAAAAGAATGTCGTAGCACCGTAGCTCTACATCGTTTTCTAGCGGTGGTGGTCTGCACAAGTCGCACAATAGGTGCCTAGCTACTGCCTATGTTTCGTTTTGCCGGGCGGCAGTCATATCGTGAGTGGATTTCCGCATCCACTGAGAACATTGTACTCTAAATGGCTTCTATACTGTCTGTGAATGGGACATAATGAAACAAGTTACTTTGTGCACGATTATGTCAATACCTGAGTGCTCTGGATGAAAAAAATCCTTTTTGATTTATGTTTGATGTCGTAAGCTCATTCTGTTTGTATAATTATGTATACCTCATTGAATCTGTAATGTTCATTCTAGACAAACAAAGAGTTTTCTTTGCTCACTCTTCTTAAAAGTAGAACAGTTTTCCAACGTCCATTCTATACTAAGCTCAGTCCATTTTAGTAGTTCTAATGAAATTCGATTAGTTTTGTATCGGTTATTCCAATGCATATAGATAAGAAACTTACTTGAAGTTCCTCCGACTTGCAAGTGGAAGTTCGTGAAAGGTC
This sequence comes from Dasypolia templi, assembly GCA_963555695.1. NCBI lineage: Eukaryota > Metazoa > Arthropoda > Insecta > Lepidoptera > Noctuidae > Dasypolia > Dasypolia templi. The sequence continues at coordinate 11,138,183 of OY743157.1, forward strand.
TTTATTGCGTGTGTGCGGAATTTCGTTTCCTTTCCATCTTTGTTCCAAACTCTTCTTGGAGAAAATTGTGCTACACTCGTCGCAAACTTAAATGTGGGCTTAAAACACAATCCGTGTTGTGAACACCATTTGTGTTAAACTCCTCGGCTGTAGAAATAAAAAAAGGAAAGTAATTGCTTAGAGATACGAGTACCTACGTGCTACTTATATAGCGAGGGCGATGGCTTAATAATTTCTTCTCATTCCAAAGATTTTTCATGTTCTTATCGAAGCATTAGTGTCGAGGCCCATATTTAATCTTCAAATTGGTATACACACAGTTACAGTATTAGGTTAACAGTAAAAATGAATACTGTATGAACCGTGCACTTTAAGGGGATGATATCAGCAATTTTTGGCCAAAAAAATTTTGCTGGCCCCAATAAAAGTTGTGTCCCATTTATTTGAATTCAAAGTGTCAAGTGCGTTTCGTTCGATTGATGTGCGAAGTGAGGTCTGCAGTCATTGTCTCCAGGGATGCATAAGCGTAATCCGCGCATCATGTTCCCACTACTGGGACACAGGCCTCCTCTCTGTGAGAGGGAGTGGGCCGTAATCCACCACGCGGGCCCAGTGCGGGTTGGTTTTATTTTTGATTCTAAGACATGCCGGTTTCCTCATGTTGTTTTCCTTCACCGTTTTGAGAGCTCCAGGCATCTGAGGGTATTTGACAGCTGACACGAAGAGTGCCATAGACACTCTCGTCACAGTCATTCCATTCTTCAGCTTTTGAGTGAAAATAAAATAAAGGATGGTAAAGAAAGGACGTGTGAGTGAACACTTACGGCTGATTTACTTTTACATGTCAGTCTCGGAGCTGTGCTGCCATCTAAACGGATACGTGCCTTCAGATATTATTACCATTTTCGTTTTTATTTCTCGTCACTAACATTAGAACATTTATGACCAGTTTCTGCTTGACAGTTATCGAAACAGAAAATTAGATGTAAGAATATAAAATGCAAAGGACTGCCTCGTTGGTCTAGTGGTCGCAATCGCTAGTGCTGAGCATGATGGTCCTGGGTTCGATCCCCAGGTCGGGCAACGTGTAATTGGGATTTTCTATCTGGAATTTCTCAGTTGCAGCCCGAAGTCTGGATTTGTGCCCGGTAGATGGCAATAGGTTCGCCCCCTATTACATGGGACTTAAACATAACTGGCGAAATGTGGGTGTACTATAGGTACGCCTCTGCCCAACCCTTCGGGGAAACAAGGCGTGATGTTATGGTATGTAATATAAAATGCTTTTTTTTAACGGCGGATCTGGGATACAAATAAAAGTTTATTTTTAATTATAATGTAAAGAACGAAGAATTCACTCGAATAAGGTTGATATAAAAATTTGCATACACGATGTTTAATATCGCAAGAGAAGGTTAGATAAAAGTGCTGTTGTCTCATAAATATTCAAATTAAAATACGTGGCTTTTTCGTTTACAGTTTCGGTTACGTTGGTTTACTGATTTACGCAATCCTGATTTGGGGATTTATTATGAATTGGGCGTTCGCCCGACTACTGAAACGGTTATTTTATTTATAAATGTTCCAATCTGATGACTGGCAAGACTACGCAAAACCTAACCCACTATACTTCGACCAACATATCTGTGCAACGGCCATTGTTCGAACTAACATTTTACATAGGATATACGTTCGGTTTTTGTTTAATTTTAAGATTTTCGTTTACAACCAGCGCCACCAATAATTGCACATATAAGTTAGTCGTACCTTTAAAGATAAAAACATGAGAAAGGTTACGCCCCTTAAAATATGTAGTAGTATTCAATATGAAATAGTATTTGGGCATCAGCTAGTGTTGCCTACTTAAATAACATTGTTCAATTTAAGGAAGCCGCATAAGTTTATATTTATGGTGCATGGCTATCTCTTCGCTTGAATTGAAGACTAACCAGCATGGCTAACATGACCGACGCGACAATTACTCACTCTCGCGTTTTCTCGTCGCGTCTTTACCGTCACTTTACTCGTTTTCTAACAGCGCTGCCATTCAAAATATTCGACTCGTTCTGTCAAACTTGATGTTTTCTCGTTAAACCCTAAAATGGCACATATATTATCTCGCATTTTGACAATTCAACATGAGAAAATCACCGTTATTCTCTAATTTAGTCCTCCTCGATTTTGACGACAAGAAGAGTAGACTAACTTATAAAACAAAGGAAAACTCCAAAATAACTTGGATAATTTATAATTATACTTATCTTAGTCATCATTTTGTTATAAAACATAATAATAATAACAAAAATTAGCGCGATTAATCGATTAGCGCGCCGCACAATGATTATCGATGTTACCATTCCACATGACGAGAACCTCGTGAAAGCTGCGAAAGAGAAACAAATTAAATATCTCGACTTAGCACACGAGGTTGTTGACATGTGGAATGTGAGCTCGGCTGTCATTGTGCCGATTGTCGTATCGGCCAATGGCCTGATGGCAAAAATCAACATCGCTCGAGGCTTTCGTTAGGCGGTTGGATCAAGGGCCTGATTCAGAAGGCAGTACTCCTCGAAACGGCTCGCATTGTGAGGAGGTTCCTGTCTCTGGAGCCCTAACCACCGGTAGCTTGGACCCTGCTCCCGCTACCGGCTGACCACTATTTTTTATATTTATAAATGTTTTTTTTTAAGTTGTTTTATAAAATTATTTAAAAATGTATCTAAATAAGGATAAGAATAAATAAAAGAAATAATAAAAAAAATTGTTACAAACTACTATCTATTTACATTGGAACGAAGTTCCTTTCGGCGGCCGCGAGAAAAACTGTGGCGGAGGGGAGCACTATTACGTAGATGAGCATCAAGTGCAGTAAAAACCAGACTCTTTGCCAGAAGTTGTGGACGTATGGCAATATCAAACTTTCGCAACATAAATATGAAAGCCACTAATTTTGTATTTTAATTTTAGTAAAAAAAGTCGGTTACAAGAAATTAAACATAAATTTAAAAGGGTAGATGTAAAATCAATATGTTACATACTAATTCCATGCGTAAAATCGACTGATGTTGCAATGGTAAAAAATATTTATTTTTAATAGCTTGCTACATCGGTATCTCGTCGCGAGATAAAGAAATGTCAAAGTGCCTTTACCGAGTTTACTCGAGCTTACCGGTCATGTTAGGCATTCCAATAACGTTAGATTCGTAGGCAAATTTCGACATATCGAGATAGAGAGCGTTCTCGCGCCTGTCATGTTAGCCCTGCTGGGGTTAGAAGTACGAGAGCGTAAATGGAAGGATAACCACTGGTACATACATACATTTTATGTGTGGTCCAGCCATATGTGTATGTTCTTTGTTGAGCTGCATGTAACCTGTTTTCAGTAAGGTCAGGTTTTATTATTCTGCTCTAACGGTAGGTACATAAAGATAGAGAAAATCACTTATTTTTGCATGGAGAAAGTCTGAATATGAATTAATGTGCTTATAGAACCTTCTTTTTACCAGTCTTAGAGATCTGTATGTTCGCTTTAACAATTTATAACATGACGATAATAACGTGTACGCTCACGGAATCACGATTACATACATCACGTATTTAAATATATTGTTAGACACTTTAAAATATGCGTCCACGATAACGTTATAACGTGAAAGTATTTCCGTACATTTTCTGAACGTGGAAGTCGAGAGATTTTATTGTGACGTTAATTGTTTATTGTTAATTAAAACGGTAACACCAATTACATTATTTACATAGAGATTGAATAGTTAGAAACAAAAATGTTTCAAATTTTAACATATAATATAGGACAACCTAGCATATTTACTCTCGCAAATTATCAGTCATACACGCATAGTTCTGCTCCATTCATCAGCAAACAGATCACATTCAGGATTTGTGATTAGGAATTTGAAAGCGCACAAATATGTTACAAGTCATTGCAGGCTTCGAAACACCACTGGTTTTGATACAAGCCATGTTTTTGACGAGCACTTGTTTAGTTCCAAAAATATCAACATAACTTATCCAACTATAGTCTGTAGTTCTCACTTTATGTAAATGTAACACACTAAAAGAAAACACCAAATATATCTATTTGACAAATGAGTGTAAGTATCCTTATCTCACATTTTCGGTTGACTAGGTACCTGAATTTGCTCACAAAATGAATTTATTAAACGACGTTCCCCATTTATTCTATTGAGCTGTTCGGATGTTTTTTAATCAAGAAAAAAGTTCGGTTTCAAGGTATAGAAAATGAGTGTTTACTGTGAAATTACAGTAACCTCTTACTTATAACTATATTTAGGTATAAATATTAGGAACATTTAGTTAAAACAGTACCAAGTAGTTAACCTTCACAGTCTTAACGTTTAATATTAGGTGACATTACTCTAGAAACATGTGGGCTTCGATTGACATTAGACTATATCATGGAGATACAATTATAAGTAAGTTGTGTGGGCAACAGTATCAATTCATGTGGAATTATGTGTTATATTGAGGGCATACTACACTCACGAGTTCGCCAACGTGAATTTCGAATTTTCTTTAAAAAAAAAACACAGCCACTTAGAGGAAGTAGGTACTTTCCAATTACGTGCTTCCACTGAAATTCACGCGTCAAACTTAGGTTATGAGCGCAGGGCACTGATCCCTGGAGTCCTTTTCCATCAAAAACCAGGATACCAAGTTAAATTTGGTAGCAATATGATGGGTTACAGTATCCCTTGGAGTAAAATCATCGAATAATTTACTAAGTAAGATGCCAAAGGGAGGAGGCCTGTAATAGGTACTCAGAATTAGGTGGAACGAGGCTGCAAATGGTAATGATGATCAAGATAGCAATAATTTCTCAAGGCCATGGCTTTCACGACTGTTGACACACTAGGCAGGAGGAGGTATGATCGGTATGCTTTTGTTTTTTGTGAAATCGAAACAAAATCAAAGGTAACAAAAAGTGGATGCGGTTAATGCACCTAAGGTCATGGTTCCCAAGGCGCTGATCAGTAAGATACTTTATAATTTATGATCACATGGCAGATTCATACTGCAATTGTTTTAACATGTACACTGGGATGTTGACGTGTGATCCCAATATTTGACCCTCCCAAAGGGTTTGGATAAAAATGCCGTTTATTAATTACCCAATTCCCTTATAGAAAACAATAATGAATATAATAATAATGCACCCTCCCGAAAAAAGTTTTAAGCTTTTCGCGATCATTTTTCATAATTTTTTTTAATTAATTTCAGTGGATGTCTGTACCAGGAATCCACTTATTATTCAAAAAAAAAAGGTGGTCAATTCATTAATTAAAACAAAAGTGGAAAATTATTCTTCAGAAACGTCATTCTGATCTGCTCTGTTTGTTTGTTAACACGATAGTACGTTTTTTTCATATTAAATAAAACAACAATAACGTTATTAATAAATTCTGTTCTCGTTTAAAAACAAATCATTTCTCGTTTTTGTTCTCTAAGTGGGGATCTTACTATTAAATATTGACTGAAGTATTTTTGAAATTTCTTTATTTACATGTTTTCATTTTAGTGTATTCAAGTGTTACAGGGTCTACATCAAAAAGGTAATGCAATGACACATAGAGTTTACCCGTATACCTGCTTGCTACGTGGATGTTCTAACAACATATCGGTACAGTAATAAATATAATAATGCGTGAATGTAGACACATTATAGAATAAAGAACATACTAATTACTATTAAAAGGTTATACAAAGGACGGTCTTATCACTACGATCTATCTCTACCAGACAACCTTGACCATCCTACCTAATGTGAAAGAGTTCTCACACATCAAATTCTTACTTAAATAGCTTTGACATTATTAGACTTCAAAATTCGAGCAAAGACCTTAACTCTTGTTGAAAACTTGTAAAACACAACTGGCGAAATGTGTGTGTACTATTTAAACACCTCTTCCTACCCCACGGGTATACCTACAGGCGTGATATTATGTGGTATGTGTTGGATGTGTTATGAGTCTTGTGTTGTTGTTCTAAGAGAGTTCTGTTTTTTTTTCTTTTTCATGTGTTAGAACCCTTTTATCAATCAAGATATCTAAATCAACGTCCAAATGTAGGTATGAGGAACGAATCAAAGAAGTGCGTACAATTCCAATGTTCCTTTTCTTTTCAAACACATCACCTTCATCCCATTAGCATTTTTATAGGCTCTTAAGGGCGCCGACGTTATCTTGCCCCTACGGCATACGCCGAAAGCTTCACTAATATACGTATGACTGTACCCTTTCCTTTGTTTCCACTTTCATTGAATATTTTCGCCCTTTTTTTGGGAACTAACGGGTCTTTCTCTATTTACTGTGTTTCTTTTGGCTCGGCTTGGACAGTTTAGGCAATTGGCTATGTGCTTACAGAAGAAAGGGTAGGCTCTAAAGATAGAATATGTGTAGTGTTGTCTATATGCATAATAATAATAATAATCTTTATTTGGAACAAAAACACATTTTACAAATTGATTGCGTACGTAAATAGCTACATTAGTTACAAACTGTGGCGCAGCTATTAACGCCAACCTCCAAGAAGGAGACTACATCATTTCAAATTCCAGGGATAAAAATACAAGGGTTTAAAAAAGAAAAGTTACAAAGAATTAAAAATAAAATTTTAAGTGTTTAACGTTGTGCATGTGGGGGTGTTGTATGTGAGTGTAGTGCGTGTCTGTAGGGTGTAAGTGTTGAGTGCGCTTGTGGAACCCCACGAGCACACTCTACGCTACGTGTATTTGGTGTGCATGTTTACGGATGAAAGATCTTTAGGGTTTCACTAAATTCTCAATTTCTTCGTATGTGAGAGTATGAAGCCATTTATCACTAATTCTTTTGCAATCCCGGAGAGTACATGGATAGATAGTAAGAACTTTATTAATTTTGTTATAAATCACGGGACTGCAGAAAGTGAACTGCAAGCGGACAATTTCCAATTTAACACCTGATGTCGAACAAACTCTGTCAGTCCTACGTTTATGTCTTCTAAAGTCAGGGTCAAAAGACAAACTTGAATGCTTCCGCAACACTGTACTTAGCACAAAAGAGTGCCTTACTGTAGGTAGCTTCCATAGCGTGTACAGTTCGCTGGTAGGGAAGCGATAGGGTTTGAAGGCCATTACCTTAAGGACAGCCCTCTGCACCCTCTCCAAACGCAGCAAAAGACATTTGCCAGCACCACCCCAGGCCGAAATACAGTACGTTAAAACAGAATAGGCAAGAGCAAAGTACACAGTTCTCAGGGTAGCGAAATTGGCAGAGGTCCTTAGATTTTTAAAAACAAAAATCAATTTTCTCACCCTAGAGACCAGTGAATTTATTTGCCCACTCCATGTCAACGTGTCATCGACCCAGACTCCAAGATATTTTATTGAGTCCGTGCGCATAACTTCAGGACAGCTACAGGTGGCAGCCCTCATTGTATGGCATGCATGAGCTGTCAGACGGAAGGGTGGGGCTGGTTGTGACGCTTTCCTTGGACTAAAAGTTATAAATCTGGTTTTATCCGCGTTGAGGGTGAGCAAATTATGTGTGAGCCATCTCATGATAACTTGCAACGCTGACTCTGCCTGAAGCCGAGCCTCGTTCCAGTCACAGCCACTAACCAGAACAACAGTATCATCAGCGTAACCAATTACTTTGGTTTTTGTAAGATCAAGTTTACAGAGCTCGTTTATGTAAACCAGGAAAAGGGTAGGTCCTAAGACACTACCTTGTGGTACTCCATAGGTGAGGAATGTTTCCTTACTAGTGTGGTGGTTTATCTTGATGATTTGCGAGCGATCACTAAGGTAACTCTTAAACAAACTAAGCGGTAGGCCTCGTACACCAATCCTTTCTAGTTTATTGAGTAGAAGGGGGATAGAGACAGTGTCAAAAGCTTTAGAAAGATCAAGGAAGATAGCTATAGATTTATCCTTGTTGTTTAGATTTTGCGCTACTGAACCTATTAATTCTAATATGGCATCCTCTGTGTTTTTGCCTGATCTGAATCCATATTGGTTATCTGCGAGAATATTTTGTGAGCTAAGGTAATCCAGCAGACGTTTGTTTATTACTTTTTCAAGGAGCTTAGACAGAATTGATAGTACCGATATGGGTCTGTAGTTGTTGACACTGTCTCTGTCTCCACTCTTGTGAATAGGGTGCACAACAGCCTTTTTAAACACTTTAGGGAATAATCCAGATGTAAGGGCAAGGTTGAAAACATGGCAGATAACTGGGACAAGAGTGTTTCTAGCACTGTAGATTACAGTTGCGGGGATACCATCCCAACCCGCAGCACTAGTTAGTCGTAGGCCACGGATAAGATAATCTATCTCTTCATTGTCCGTGCCAAAAATAGCCATCGTGTTTGGGTGGACATCCAAAGTGCCAGAGTAAGAATTGTTCGTAGAGTTATAGTTTGGGGAGTTCACAATTTTAGATGCCAGTTTTGTTCCCACGTTTGCAAAAAAGTCGTTGACAGAATCGAGTGACTGAGTTGGGTCAGGAGTTATTATAGATAACAACTCACTGGCCGAGGCCTTACTCTTTTGAAGATTGGAGACAGTTCTAATGAGATTCCAGGTAGCTTGAGGGTTCTTGCGATGTTTTTCAAATTCATGTCGTTCATACTCTCGTTTTAATTTCTTTAATAAATTGTTGCAAAAAAAAAAAAAAACGATTATAGGTGATTTTAAGAGTTTTATTATCAGCGTCCCTCCTCATTTTGCGATACATGTTGTCTCGGTTTCGAATACATCTAAGGATCCCAGGCGTGATCCACGGCTTAATAATGCGTTTCAGGTTCGGGACAACAGAAACATGACTATGAATGATATATAATATAGACAGATATATAATATATATATAGATATATATATAATACAACCATCCATCATGGATGGATGGTTGGATTATATATCAGTCTGTCAAACTCCAGTAGTACCTATTAACTAAATAACTAATATAATAAACTTACGATTTCAAGTCATTATGTAAATTATTACCTTATTCAATGTTATTAAATTCCTCAATAAAACAATACAAAGACGAATCGTAGTACCCATTCAGGATACGCATCCGGAACGGTTACTAAGAAACGTAATATAATTTACAACAACATTATGCTGCGTCCATTTTTATAACTCACAAAGCGTTTAATTTACCTCGAGTTTATTATTACATTCATGGAAAGTTTAAAGCGCATATCTCTTGGTAATTGTTTGCAGTTTCAATTGATTGCAATAAAAACGTTCTTGGAAATTGTATAAAGGTAAGCTTAAAATTTTACGTTAAGGTGGAATAACGATCAGTTCAAAATTCAGAAAGACCGCTAGCAAAACAATACATTTTTTTCTGGTTTAGATAAAGCAGAAGCTGTAAAATTTAACCCACTGAAACGAGTTTATAGGGGCTACAAATAAGCGATAAGAATCCTATGGCCACATAAAAAACTTCAACTTCATGCATAACCAAGAATTTCCAAAATACATTTCCCCAGAGGGTCAAACTCTCATATACTTACCAAACGTCGGAATAAAGTAAATCTCCACAAGATGAGCGCTTATGCTAATACTATATTTCAGTTCCGAGCAGAAAAATATAAAGTTCAAACGTGCCCGTGTCATGATATCCATGATTTGAAACGTGTTGGAATTGAGAATAAATTTTAAATTGAAACCGAGTAAGAGGATTACAAAACCCGGGGGAAATCTGAATCGTCCATCACTTTGGAAGATTTCTAGATTTTTCTTCTTGCTGTAAATTTAATATAAGGGTATTTACCTGCTGGTCTTTCTACCGTATTCCCCGTGGACCCATGGGTGGTACCCGCCACAACATACATATTTCTTTGTTCATTACATTATATTGTTATCACTGAAGTTTGTCAAATATTTTTTGCCATTAACAACAATGAAACTAAATATTAGAGTTTTGCACAACTGTCTGTCTGTTGCATATTTAAAAAGCTAGAATCGATCTTGTTTACACGAGGCTACCCAAACCGTTTTCCTGGAGATAAAACAGTCAAGTGAGTCGTTTTTTGCGCAGTATAAAGTATTCGTTTATCTCCAACAACTTACAACTGAGGCCAAATCTTATCAAACTCAAACTCGGAGCATTTATTTCAATGAAACCATTTACAGGCACTTTTGAATTGTCAAGGAGGCGGTCAGACAGAAATATGAAGACCTTTGGAGAAGAAAGGGCGAGAAACTCCATGGACACTCTTTTAAATAATATTGTTCTTACAAAGATATTAGTTACATTATTAATGTTGATCTTATTTTAGGTGAGAACGATGTACAAAAACCGTCCACGTTAAAAGCGTCCAGAGTGCAGCAAAAAACAAATAAAAACGATCCAAAAAATAAACTGTTAAAATAAGCCGTGGCAGCTAAGACATGACCAGTCCAACTACTACTACTTACTACTTCTTTCACAATACCCAATTTACTAAACCAAATACCTGTAGACATTAAAGATTCAATGAATAATACAAACACAAAGCGTAAGCTTAAAGAACATTACATCAAATCGATTCTAACTTAACTGTAATTAGCGTGTTGATCAAATCTCAGGCCATGGCATGCTAAGATAGACCCCAGAGGTCTGATTGTGTACCTTGTTAAACTTTACGATTCTAACTTAACTGTAATTAGCGCGTTGATCAAATCTCAGGCCATGGCATGCTAAGATAGACCCCAGAGGTCTGATTGTGTACCTTGTTAAACTTTAAGGAAATTGTAATTTATAAAATAAATTAATAAATAACTGACGGCGCCCGATCCCGAAAATGACACATGGATCAGCACCATTCAGCTCAACCATTTTGAAGGGAGCTAATTGATCCAACACACGCGCCACCGGCGAGACATTTGAGTGAGCATGACATACTATCAGCCGCCAGGGCCAGGACATTCGAGTCTATACAAGACATTACCCGGTAAATGGTAGCTACATAGTACTCACACTTGTGCCATGCATTCATACAATACAAAGGAGATTGAGTTTATACAATGCAAATATATTCTTACAATCTTCAGCAGCTCCAACAGTATTTCAAATGTTAATTAATTAGTTGTGGTGTGGAGCAGGATCAGCATTGAGCCAAGCATTTTTATCAGCGATGTAATCTCCTAACTTATAATATGCCTGCCTGCACAGTTTGCATTTTATAAAACCTTCCTTCTTAAAAGTTCTGTTCCGAGTGAGAAGTCTAAATCCAAAACAATGAAAAGAGGTGCGATATGTAACTGTCTGAAACTAGTACACCTACCACTACCACTACCACCCTTGTGAGTTCAGATTGTCACACGTATCTGTTTGCCCTGGGTAATGTGGGCGGACACTTCGCCCTCGGCTCTGCTATTATAAAATCAATTTTCTTTCATGCCTACCATGTTATTTCAAGATAGAATAATAAAAATTAAAATATATTTTCGTAAAATTCGCAACAAAATCGAAATAAGTTGTATAAAATCCGATGAAATTAATTAAATTGGTGTGAATAAGTGACGGTCGAAAGCGTACTTAGGCAAAGTTAAGAGTATTTCATACTAAAGTTTTGAGGATTTGCATTTAAAAGTTAAGAACAGCTAATAGCTAAATCTCGTTAGTTGTTAAAATATTCAAGTCGCTACCGTGACTGCTCGTGTTTCTGCATTCAAATGCGATTCTCAGTTAGTCTATTTTTTAAACATATTAAAAAGTGTCAGCAGCTTTTATTTTCTCAGCAGTGGTGCTTTAAAAAATAGACTTTTGTGCCTCACAAATAAATATCGACAAGTATTCGTAGAAATGAACATCTATTGACAATAACTTGGCCAAGAGCCCAATAAAAATAAGTATGTACAGAACCACAGCGTTATAGCAACTACGTTATATCATTCACACTTTACCGATCTTCGTGCGTGTCGGTGACGCAGCAATAACAGATATTTATTACCGCCATTTTGTCGTTATAAACCTCCCGCAAGATTCAGAAACCTGAGATTTTTCTTGGATTATTAAAATTTGTACTTCAATGCTCGTGCCATCTATGTATCAGAAGAGGCCTTTGCCTTGCAGTGGGACAATAAAATTCTAGTATTATTATTATTTGTTCTTACGATGATTAAGCCCTGAAATATATACGATATATATCACAGAATAAATCATCTGCTTGTCATTCGAGGCATATTGTGTTAAGGAATTTACTGAAATAGGAATCGAAATGTAAAGTAATTATACTTTTTAGTTATACTACTTGGCACTGAATAATATGCAGTAAATACATCATGCGGAAATTAAAGCTAGATGAATTTTGTTGAGTTCTGCTAATCGGTCATCGAAAATGACGTTAGTTTGGTCTGAAAATAAATAGAATTGACTCGAAGCTCTATCTTATTGTTCTGGGTATCACGTAGGCATTCATGTCAAGCCTCATTACAAAATCTTTGAACAAAACATAGCCTATAAAGCTGGACAAATGCACGAGATGAATCGGATTACGCAACGTTGGTATAAACTTGACAAAGGGTTTAAATTAGACAGAATTTAATTTAAGGCAATTAGGCAAATTCAAAGGAACGTAATTTTTTACCTGTGTCACTTTTGACAAGGGCTCAACGAACGTGTTGGCTCGATGGCGCATACATAGCTACAATCTACATATAAATTACCGGATTTGATGTCATACGTCGTTAGAATAAAACCAGTGTTGGATTGTGGGGAAATAGAGCGAATAAAATATAAGAACGCAACGACGATGACGGACGTGACTAATTAATGTAAATAATTGTTAAGCATTTATCAGCCGTTGCCGCGTTCGTGACCTGAACAATTTCTTTGTGAATTCAAACTTACATAAATGTACCGTGATTCGTTGACAGATCACATAAGAAGGATCATATTGATATTCCTACATGATCTGCTCTCAAGAAGTTACTTTACGAAGACCACGCGCGATGGGGTGTTTTGTACGCAGAAAAAAATAGCAAGATGATAGCAAACAAAATTTAATGCAAAAGTTAATATCAAAAAGGTACCAATAATGTATTCCAAACACTCGAAGTCCATTTCAGAACTTCACCAGTTCATAGTTACATTAAATTCGGAACAGTGCAGCTGCACTTTGTTTGCTAACTGCAGTTTCCCAATACTACAATTTTAGATTTATGTATCGGAATCCGGAATGACTTCCGAAACCAAGTGGCTGTTGTGTGAGGAATAAATAGCTTTAGTCGTGTGTTTAAAATCAATTGATTCTATTGGAGTTCTGTACACAGGTTGAAACTACTTCAACCCTTTCGATTGTTGAGTTCTTTGGGTCGCAGAAAAGTTTAATCGGGATTCTTTGTTACAACATTCTCTTGGTCGGGATTGAAACATCACATTGTTTGATGCGGAATTGGAAATCATATCAGTTGTTTTCTTTAAAATACAGTGGGCCATGACAGTAATTAGTGATAAATACCTACGAATTACGTGTGTTTTATAAAATTATTGTAATAAAACCTACTTAGTGTGATTGTTATTCCTTTTAGATCTTCACGTCCTCAAAACGATTGATTAATATAGCAAAGTTTGAACTTACAATCTTTTGAACGTCACTCGACGCTTTAGCTATTGACGCTTAAATTTATGAAGGTATTACAAATTCCTAGCCTTCCCATCTGTTGCCAAAATTCCAGGAGCGAAGAGGCTGTTTTCTAAATTGCGGGCAGTAAATAACTTTAATAGTATATTTAAATCAGGGGCTGGTCAGCCTGTAATAGGCACGTGCCTGTGACTTTAGCGTTATCCCCTCTCGAATAGACTAATTATTTATCCTTTAGGGTACGGAAACTTTTCATGCGCTTATAAAAGTTTTGGAATAATTGCCCTTAAACTCGTATTACAGAAAAATACTACAAGTTATTTAATCAAATTACTGTACGTAGTTATTTAATGCTTTTATTACCTACCTCTTGTTTAGAATAGGTGACCCTTGGGAGACGTACGAAGTGATTAAGAGATTATTTAAGGTGGATATATTATGACAGAGACATAACCCACATAATCTGTCGAAGTACGAGAGGTAGGATGACCGTCCTACACGCAAGATAAAGAAACTATAGTCATCTCCTCCCTAATGAGCGCAAGCTTCACCTCAAAGCTCGGCTAATGGAGCGAGAAAACTGCATGATTACAGGGAGAAAGGAAACTGATCTTTGTTATCATAATATCAGTATGTGGATAAGGAAAAATATTAATTGGGTTGGTATTTCGTAGGTATTATGGCCGAAATTGCGGCTGTTGTGCCGGTCCCCAGGGTTTGATCCTTGGTCAAGCAAAGGAGGACGGACTTCTGAAATTGGCCTTTGACCCTAACTATGGTACCCGGAAATGTCAATATTATCATAATCTTTGGCAATTATCGAACCCTGCCAAACCCTTTGAGAAATAAATATGTGTTACGAGTATCTACATAGTTTTCCAACCGAAAGATGCATACCTACTAGCGAAAATATTGTAACTTTTGTAAACCAGAAAAAGGTTACCATAAGGAGAAAGTCGTGTCTTCTTACAAACTGAACTTACGAATAAGAGTATTATTAACATGAAAAGATTTATCTTATCTGTCACTATAATATGTCATGAAATATACAGAATGGATAAACCGAAGGTTCATGATGAGGTTGAAAAATAAATCTTGTTTATCTGTGTGTGTGAGTTGATTTGGCACATGAGTCAGTTACCAATTAAAAACAAAAGATCAAAAAACATTCGACATAATTGACTAAACTATTAATTTATACTCGGCAGGTATTTTATTCCATTAGTTAAAAAAAACCCAAGGTAAATGATTAAAAATACCTATAATATTCAATTTGGCACAAAACTAAATATGGTGTGATTGCAATAAATTCTACATCAACTCACTCACACTGCCTGCAGCGCTGTTCCTATAAAAAAATTACAAATACAAGCTCCGACATGATTGGCCGGAGCTAGCCTTTGACATTTAAAAAAAAAACAGTTTTTTTTTTTTTAATCTTGGCTTTAAAAATTATACCAGATAGAAAAAATAGAATAAAAACGGGCCAATTTATTACCCGCCAAAAACTGTCGGATTATACACAGAGCCTTCCAGAATGATTCGTACCAAAATTTTGTTTAAAAGCCTCGCATCATTGGGCTCGTGGTTTTAATAAATGAAGTTATATAATTTATACTAGGAGCGTACAGATAACTTGCAAATAAGTTGAGAAGTAATTACTTCAGTAGTGATGGGATTATCGAGGCTGGTTTGTTGTTTGCTAGACGCCCGTAAAATGTATAAGTACGGATACATTTATTTGAATTTATTGGTTACAATGAAAACAAATGGTTATTGCAAGCCATAACTTTCATTTTGGTTAAACGTTTGATTTACGGTTTCTATTATTTTCATTACCCCGTAATTATACTAGTGAATTGAGGTAGTAGAATATAATGCGTCTATTTTTACAATCCTTATTACAGTACCCTTAAGAATTGAAATGAAAATATTCTCTTATTCAAAATTCCGTAATAAGTATACACAAAAAATATCAATAAAATGTATAACTCAATATACAGGTAGCTATTTATATTATGTTACAAGCGAAATAATGCTTAAGATATCTTACCTACTTACTATGTTTATGCAAGTAATTATGTAATGCTGTTTTGTGTTTTAATGGTGTTAAAATTTAATAATGGTGTCAGTTTGAATTTTTCTAATTTGTTTATTGTAAGTATATAGTTGTTAGTTTACGTTCTTAACTATCGCATTAAGGTAAACCCTGTAATGATAGTTTAAGCTGTTGAAAATAAATAATGCAAAAAATAATTGAGAAACAATATGACGCGAAAAATATACACAATATGAAAAATACGACAATATTAATGAAGGCATACTCGTACTAAAATAACTGAATAAACTGAACCCCTCTGTAACCAAGCGTAATAGAATTACGATGTGCCTTTGTAAGATTTCAAATTCTGAGAAATTAGAGGAGTTTATTCAATTCTAGTAATTAATTTAATTACAAAATTTCTGGCGTTTATAGAGCTGCGGTATTACGTTAGCTATACTCATATTTCACCGTAGCAGGATTACATTATTTTTTCATTCGGACGGAATTTAAAAAAAAACCTTTACACGAAGATTAAGATAAAAAAATATATAAAAAAATTATTAATATTAACAAATATTTTTATGGATGAAATCAGAAATTGTTATTTTCGAACAAAAATTTAGTAGTATAGTTATGCTGGCGTAGATTTTCAAAATAAAATTATATTCATTATCAAAACATAGTCTCTATAGATCGAACGAAATAAACAGACACATATCTACGACCTTCTAATTGAGAGTATTCAGTGCTCTGAACAATCAATTCGTTGAAATATTTATCGCAGACATATTTAGTTTTACACATTCAATCTGTTTACTCACCTACTTTTGTAGTTGGACGAGTGAAATGTGTGTGCCTGTGCCCAATACATATGTATTTAATTTAGGTAACTAGTTACCAACATCTAGGGCTGCCAGATCCACCTGGCAATAAATTGGACAGCTTCAGTAATTAAGGAGAATTTGATGTAATTGCGTATTTTATTTATAAAGTAAACCGGCATTTCGTTTTATACGGACATGACACTTTAAGTAATAAAGTAAATGCACGCTTTTCAATCCTTTTACATCTCATATCTTAAATAATAAATGTAACCTTAAAAAGTACGCAAAGCACCCACTTTTCCTAATTACGCGTTAATATTAGCTGCGTTACGAGATAAAAATTTATGTGAAAACATGCTGAAAATTTCAGCGCAAGGGCGGGATATTGCCGCTTACGGAGGGTGACGGCGTTCGCACTACGTTCGCGGTACTATGGGATCTCGACACGGATATGTTCACAGAAGTGACAGAGTTGTAGGATGTTCTAAAGAGGGTCGCTAAAAGTGATAACAAAAAGTAGTGGTAATAAGGTGTCTTCAATTTCATTCAACTCTAAGTAATACAGGCATTACGTGAGTGTGTGCGAGACGTTGCCTGAGTGTTGACAGAGTGGTTCATTATATGTTGTTAAATAATCTATTCTCACTCCTTTTCTTCGCTTATGAGTCCTTTCAAGGGCGATGTTCTGTACCATCGTGCGCAGTGGTATAAAGAAAATTGATGGTGAATGTTAATTTAAGATGCTTTTGTGTTAAAACGCTCTTTGGTTAATCTATTTAATGTGTTTATCAGGTTGTTATGGTTATTAATGAGACCTTTTTCTTTGTGATATTTCAATGGGTATCATTACCTCCCTAAATACCAACGTAGAAATAGGTCTTCTCAAAGCATTAATTATAAAGCAATTTTTATAGACACAAAAAACAGAAAGGAACATTATTTTATGCAGTATTTTATAAAATCCGTAAATAACATGAGCACGAACCCCGGGTTATATTTATTTTTCCAACCCAATAAACCCTTTATCAACACCTCCAAAACGTAAATGTATATAAAAAAACTACAAGCAATCTCAATTCCAATATTCAAAAACCAAACCACGTTAAAAATTAATTTATTACTCACTAAATGTATTTATTCGCCAATAAAATTCACGAACAGTAATAAAGGCGGCACATAAAGGTTGTCACTCATTCACAACACGGTGGTGTCACAAACAATACGATGAATTACGCGAATCGCAGATATTCACAACACTAGCGTGCGTGGAAAAGTACGGGAAAGTTGCGGTCCGCAGCGTACGGAGTCTAGAGGCGGCGTTCGCAGCGGCGACCGGCGCGGGACTAGAGTCGGCCCGGGTCGCTCCCGCCCCCGAGCGCGGCATCGCCCGGCCGCCTACGCGCATCACGTCCCGTGCAGCCTCGCCGCGCCGTAGCGGTCTAGTTTTACAGGCCTTGGAATGTAAATAAATGTAGACCTCAAAAATTACGAAAAAATATTATCGTATCATTAGTTTCAGTTTCTACTGGCAATAGTTTTACGTTATTCATTGACGTACATTCATATAAATCTAATGAACTTTTAAATGGGTGTTTCCAGGTTTAGTTAAGAAAATCTTAAGTCCACTTTGAGAATGTAAAAGCACTGTCGAAGTCGAAGAAATAATAAATGAATAAGTTTTAGTAAGCGTAACGAGGCTGATGGTTTAACATAAAACCTTTAGCTTTGTAGGTCAACGATCTGTGAAGTACCAGACAAAGAATGAAGATGCAACCGAGGTAACTAGCAAATGAATTAGCCACTCTTGTTGCATAGTCGCTGCAACAATCCATTTATTCGAAAGAATTCTCGAGTAGCAATTATCAGATAGTATTGCAATTTTCGTATTTCAGCCGTACATTAGGAAAATTAAAGGCAAATACAGACCCTGGAATAAGCTTTTACTATGTTATTTGAGTGCAGTTGATTGTTAATCGAACGATTCGAACTTTAATCACGAATGGACAAACTTGAGCTTCACAGCAGACTTGCACGGTGAAAATGCTCGGCAAGTCGAATCAAGACATGTTTTTTTTAGTTCCTTCCAATTTTTGTTGCTTAGATATAGCTAGTATTTTTGTTAACACCATCTGGACCCTATTAAGTGTAACTGACATTGCGTTGCCACAAGAGCTATGGTCATTTATGAAAGTACTTGGTTTCTTTTATCAACAACGTCTCTTTAAAAAACTAGCCATATTCATTACATTATAGCTCTTCTAATTCATATACCTACATACCTTATAACCACTAACTTGTAATTATCGCACGATCCTGGATGTTTAATAAATGAAAATTTAAACGGGTTAACACGAATATTACGACGTAATACGATTTCCAGGAAGTTTTAATTTCTTAGTATCATAAGTACGATCTACGCATAAAAGCCTTTATAACTTTTATTCCCTATCGCTATCTCGAATTGGGTTTTGCCAATACCGTGGGTTTTCCACACCATACACATGTTATCTCCGGGGAAACTCACACATGCTCAAAATTAACACGAATTTATATCCAACAAGAGTTTGATATAATATTCTTGTACTCGCAAAGTCACAAATTAGATTGGTGAACTTTGTGTTAAGTAACGTAATGAAATCTTATAGAAATAATTGTAAAAGTAGTGTTGTGTGTAGTAGTTGTATTGTTGTAAAGTGGATATTAATTACTAATGGGTTGCTAAAATAAGTACAAACAAAGTTTATTACCTCTGTGACACCTTAAATTGTTTACTTAAATTGTTTACTCAAACGTAGGTTTAATCAAACTCAAAATATTTTGTTTCACATAAACCTACATGGGCACTTATGAAACGTCAGAAGGTAGGTACACGGTCCCAATTGGTCGATTCCTATGAATAGGAGCCGGCAAGAAACTCGACGGTTACTCAAAAAATAATTGTCTTTTACAATGTTTTTGAATTACAGTGTTAATAGGTATGGAAGGACAGTGTAGGCCTGTCAATAAGTACCAGGTGCTTAAGAAATAGAAAATGGTCTACAAATCTACAGTCTGCAGTTTACAAAGTTCTCACATTCACAAAATATAAAAGAATCAAAAAAAAAAAAAAATTATAAAACTAAAACAAAGTTCTCACATTCACAAAATATAAAAGAAAAAGAAAATAAATAATTAATAAAACTAAAAACCTGTATAAACCAAATGACTTGATTAGCCATTTCAACTGTATCAAATCTGAATTAATATCCTGTTCATAAGAGCCACTAATAATATAACAAGAAGCGCCCTCTTGTTTTTTAATACATACAAAATGATTAAGGAGAGTTAAGAATATGTTAAGAATTACAATTCGCTTTCTGGATTTACTTAAATTCAGAAAACGAATTGTAATTCTTTATTCTGAAACTTCATCCCGAATTGAATTTTATAGAGAAAATTATGTCCAGAAAATTCAGTTTAAAACGAAATCACGTTACATGGAAATGACCAGTGGACTTAATCCAGGAAAAACGGCACAATGCTTGTAATCAAAAACGCATATCGTAAAATGTCCGAGTTTTGATAAAAATCACTCAACCAAACTCAGATACAGGAAAAAACTCTGTATTTCATTTTACTCTAACTAAAAGCGAGAACTAAACAAAAGCCTTTTTACAGCAAATCGGGTGTCGGATGTATAGCGCCGCTAACAAGCTGGTGGACCTATTCAATTAAATATTGCCGTTTTTAAAAATTCTATGCGTTCATATTGAACAGAGTTAGTAGCGATTATATGGCTTATTTAAATGAAAGTGTTGTATCAAGACCTCGCGTTCTCCCGAGAATCAAAGTCTTGTACAACCGAACAAGAGTCAGAACTACCCTCGCCTCGGAGATTAGTATACTTTCGTAGTTCGTCCCCATGTCAACGTAACGGACCCATGTCATGGTCCATGTCACTGTAAACGACACCCATATACAGATACATATCGAGGTTTACATAATATATGTACACGAGAACGTATAAAGATACATACTTCCGCTAGGTACATACATAACTTTATACATATTTAATATAATAAGGATCATCAAAGTTAGCACCAACATAAATAAAACCTGCTATTTGCTCCCCTCTACGTAAAGTTGGAGTGGGACAAGTTGAAATATTTCATTTTAATTCTTTCCGATCGACGTTAGAAAGTTAACTTTGAATTTTTCATTATGTTTCGCTGGGCGTACATCTTAAGTAGAAATTAGAATACGGTTGTTTTCATACGTTTAGAAGAGCTAACCAAGAATGCAATTTCAAGTTTATATGTATACTTACCTTCAAATGATAACTAGGGAGTGAAAACTTTGGCGCAGAGTCTAACTTTTTAATTATGTTGCCTTTTGGTCCAATATTCGGTTCGCCGTTCCAGCCGATTCAGCGAGTCTGGAATCTCAAGAAATTCGTTTGAACTGAAGCTTATCTTTTCAAATTGTACTTTAATTTGGAACGTTTCCACAAAATGTTAACGACAAGAAAAACAAAACCTTACTGTGGTTGCTTTACATTGCAGTCGAACATAAGAGCAATTATTCTAAGATAGCTTTATAGTCCGAAATAACATTTTAACTCCGTAATCTGTGCTTTAAAGTCCAATTAAACTCAACAAAAGCTACTTTATTACTTATCCAATTAGGTATACCTACTTAACAATTAAGTATAAAAACAGCTTGATGAAGCCACTACAAACGCTACGTCATTGCAAGTAATTAAAAGAAAACACCTCGAGCTTTGAATACCTCCCAACATAAGCAAGAACATTCAAGTGTCATTCAAACGTCTTGGTTCGACGCCGGCCGTCGATTTTATTCTGTAATATAATTGTAGCGCAAGAAAATAAAAATAAAGCGTATTCGAGGAAAAAATTACAATTCAAAAAAAAAATGTGATTTTAGAGCGTTAGTGCATATTGTACCCTCGTGCGTATGGGAGTGGCGTGAGGAGGCAAAACGCCGGGTGTAACTCCACTGTCTCGAGAAATCACTCACTGCAAGCTCCGGCGAGATCTCATGGCGACATAGAGGGTGCGATTGTCGCAACCCATTGCGGGGCACGCCGCAACAGCGGCGATAAGTCCCTTCTTTGAGGAGTTGTTAGAGTGGCTCATTAACTCTGTCTTGTTCTCTGGGAGAACTCCAGAAGCGTGGCGAAGGAGCGTTGTCGCTCTCTTCTCTTAAAAGGGTGATAAGACCCTTTTAAAGAATTACAGACCCGTTTCGCTCCTAAGCCACGTATATAAATTGTTTTCGAGAGTCGTTACGAATCGTCTAGCGCGAAGATTCGACGAGTTTCAGCCACCGGAACAGGCCAGCCAGACTCTATCGAGACCTGGTCTGTTCTGGAGTCTCTGCAGCGATGCAAAGTTGACTGGCGATAAATCCAAGTGCTGAGATGTCGTATGAAAACGTGACTATGACCGTCCAAACTCAGGCCCGGCGAACTGAACATATCCTCCTGCGTCGAGGGGTGAGACAAGGGGACGTAATTTCCCCAAAACTTTTCTCTAACGCATTGGAGGATGTGATTAAGATACTTGATATTTGATATTTGCAGATGATATCGTTAAACTGGCTGAATCGCTGCATGACCAGCAGTATAATATGCTGGACGACCTAGTTGATTCTTCTGTACGCATTGTTCTCCGGATGAACTCAAACAAAACACTAGTTATGTTCAACGGTCATGTTATTCCGGGCCGATTGCTGTCAATGGCGATGGTCTCGAAGTTGTTCGAAAATACGTTTATCTCGGGCAAACTCTCCAGTTTGGTAAGATCAACTTTGAGAAGGAGGCTAACATAAGAATTCAGCTGGGATGGGCAGCGTTCGGAAAGCTTCGTCGAGTCTTCTCGTCGCGTTTTCCACAAGTTTTGAATCAGTGCGTCGTGCCTGTTATGACCTACAGAGCCGAAACGTGGACACACACGGTACGGCTGGTCCACAAATTCAAAGTCGCTCAGCGAGCTATGAAGCCCGGAGGACACGGTGGGGCATACGGTGGAGTTCTGCCCAGATGGTACGGAGCTAGAGGGAATGGGAAGCCATCACCTCCTTTTGCGAAGCAGTAATGCTCGCGAAGGAGGAGGTGGAGTGCGTGATGGAGAGAGCCTTGCGCACTCACGCCCCTGGTTGCCGCAGGAGACGCCCTGGGTGTCGGGAGTCACCTACAGATTCCCGGCCACCGTAGGACGGCGAGCAATGGTTAGATTAGGTTAGGTTCGCCGTTCGGTAAGGACCAGGGGGTCTACTCTCTTACTCCGTCAACGACGATACGGGTCGGTCCGAAGGTAGTTCGAAACGAAGCACTAAACCCTACTCCCGATTGATTTCGGATTCATGAGTTTCTAACGGAATCATAGACTATATTTGTGAACGAATGACGCATGACGATAGAGCTGCGCTATTTCACCGGTCGATTACCGGTTTACTTACTTTGAAGTTGTCTAGCTTATTAAACAAAAAATAATATTGGTATTGCTAGAAAAATACCACATTTCTAACAATATAGTTTTTATTATGTCTTTAGTTAAATAATTGTACTATTTTTGCCATTTTAATCCGTATCGTGGCCTTATCCTATTAATACCTTTGCCCTTTTTCTTTCTGACGGCAACTTTCAAATCAAATGTCAGTTTTTTTCAAAATATTTGTTTACATTAATCGCGTCGTATAAATAATATTATGAAAGTACACCTAGTACTACACATAATATTATTTATACGACGCGGGATGTTTTCGCTAGTTTAGTAAAATGGCCCCAACTGCTCCAGCAGCAATTCATGCAAAAATTGTGGCCTTCCTCGATTTTATGAGTGAGCTTAATGAGTTGGCTCGCGGACTATTGAGGGGTGCCGACGGGAGAATCCGATCAAAACGGCTGTGGGAAAGCCTGTGCAACTCCCTTAATTCAACGGGGAGTTGCACAAAGTCCGTGGAGCAGTGGCAAAGGGTAAGTTTAATACATTACTCGTATAAGTATGATTTTAAGGTCTTGCCATTATTAAAGTGCATACAATGATTTAAAAAAACATTTGGGCCGAAAAACCTGCTGGATCTGCCAGACGTTTAGCATGTGCTACAGGCGGAGGCCCATCGATACGAATTGAGTATACTGTCAATTATGGGAGAGGGTTTTAGAGAGCCGCAAACTGAGGCAAGACTGCCAGCTTTTCCATCGGTAATAATTAAATTTATGATTGAACATAGGTAGTAATTTTGTTCTGATGGTAAAAACAAGAAACAACAGCATTAATGTACTTATAATTATTTTGCATGGAGTCTTACCCGTGACTTTTAAATTAAATAATTATACTTAACAGATACATAACTATACATTTCTTCTATCCGTCAATGATATTCAGTTTTTGTTGTACAGGGTCCACCTGTAAGACAAGAATAAGCAGTCATCAGTTCATCACACCTGCACAAATATCTACTGCTACACCTGCCAACCCACTTTCCCAGGAGCAACCCGCAGTGATCACTGAGGCACTGGTAAAAGGAACTGCTAATTCATAATCAGCGAAGTAAGTATAATTGATCACTAGTAAATAGATGACATAAATCATGTTTATGAAATACTAAGCTAATACAGTTTTTTTTTTTCATTTGTTCACAGCATTACATTCTCGTCGTGCACGTCCACGAGTTTGCCGACACCTACCTGCCGATTCAGCAAGAAGCCGAGTTGTGTTGATTAATGCTAAATAAAAATTTGTTACCAAAAACAAACCTTTTATTGTGTAAAATTTGTTTTTTATCAGTATCTTCCGCCTGTCCTAACACCCATTATGTCCAAATAAATAAGGAGGTAATTGAGGTAAATATCAAGTTTGAAAGTTATATAACCTAATCAATAATATAAATACAAATACCCTATTTATTGACATGTTTTAAATAAGAGGCAATCGGCGACGCCTCCGTTCTACCTGTAAAGCTTCTTCGAGCATAAAAAAGCAGCCATATTTTCAATTTATTAAGGCCGCATTCCGAGGTATACCATAATCGCTGACAGCGCTCACATCGATAATTTGCGTTCCGATTTAGTTATCACAATTATGACAGATGAGAGCCGCTCACAGTGATAATATTATAGGGCATGGTCGGAGTTATCGCAAGATGCCGCTTATCATGACGTCATCTATGACAATTGGGATGATGACTACTATTAAAAATGTTCTTATAAATAATGTAATTTCAAAGTAGGCATAGTAAAAAATGAGATAATCGAAAAAATCTGTTAAATCGATGTAAAAATTAAGAAGATACACGCTTTAAAAGTTTTTGGAGGGGATTATTCCTGTCCTTGTCTAGCGGTACGGACAATGTACGGCACTAGTATGAAGTTACGTAGTCGTGACGTCACTTCTACGATAGTGCTGACCTAGTCTAAACTTTAAAACGTTTATAACTTGGCAATTTTTTAAGCTTTTACACTTTTTGTAATACTATTTGCACTATTTGGAAATGAACATATTTTTGAGATAAAAATTAAAAAATTGTCATCATCCCCATTCACGGGAGATCGTTATCGCGCTCACGCTAAGTCGGAACGCCCTCAAACCGATTACAGCTCAATTCGGAATGCGGCCTAACTTTCGTCAGCAGCACGACAACTATTTTGATATCGTATGAAATGACATAACGTTCCGTCAAAACAAGTGTCAAATCCAACTTTTCGGATGGGCTAAAACACATCGGGAGTAGGGACAACTGTCAAATCGTGTTGTCGTTCATTCTTAGTTTGAGTTCGGGACTAATCGTAAGTCCGTAGGTGATACGGAGTAGGAAAAGTCCGTAACGAAGGCCGAAACTACGGACTTCGTGCTAAGAGAGTAGACCCCCAGGCCCGGGTCGACGGCAGTAGATTTGCCAATCAAAAAAAGTACCTATTGTAGCACTACTGCTATAGTTAAACCTTTTTGATTTATGATGCAACCTGTTATTAAATTATGGCTGACATTTTTATTTCTGTATTTTAAAATTCGATTTAGTCGAAAATTTACGAAGGTTCATTGTTTTTTCTCTGACTGATGCTTTTTGCAGAATTTTTTCCCATCATTAATACACTTGGGAGCAAATAAATCGAGCCACTTCCTTTTTCACGCATTATGGTTATTATTTTTGGTATTATGGAACGCATCGATTCTAAACATATATCGCCTAAACGGGTATTTAATAACCTTTACAATGAGGGTAGTTAGTTGTCAAAATTTCATTTTAATTAAAGTTTAAAGGGTAGAATAAAATTATCGCATTTAATTTGCTTATGACATTTTTATTGTACTCTGTTAAGAAAAGATTAAATTTGAGGTTTTTGTAAATCATACCCATATCACTTGTTATTGTTGTCTTTATCTGTGTCTGTGTAATCAAAATAACCTGATAAAATGGATACTACACCGACGGAAGCTGCCCAAGTTGTAGCTTTACTTGAGGTTGGACACGGACAACGTGAAGTGGCACGCAGACTTCATTTGAGTCGTTCAAAGGTACAGCGGGTATACCGCAGGTATCTGGAGACTGGTGCTTTTGTTCGGCGACCTGGAACTGGCCGACCACGGGCAACAACAGAACGTGACGACCGCTTTATTGCAACCAATTCGTTGCGCGACCGTGGACTTAATGCTGTTCAGCTACAGCAAGCGTTACGTGACGTTCGAGGTGTCGCAATCAGTAGGTGGACAGTGAGACGAAGACTAAAGGAACGAAATTTAACATCACACAAACCAGCAACTGGCCCAAAATTGACTGTAGCTCATCGCCGATCTCGCTTGGAGTTTGCTCGAGAACACATTAATTGGACGTTAGAAGACTGGAGGTCAGTTTTGTTTTCTGACGAGTCAAGAATCTGTCTTTTTAGCAATGACGGGAGAAACCGAGTGTATAGACGTCCTGGTGAAAGATTTGCCCAATGTTGCATTCGAGAAACTGTGAGTTTTGGTGGTGGTTCTTGTATGGTGTGGGGAGGAATTTCTCTAGACGGAAAAACGGAACTTGTCTTCGTCGACCCCGCCAACGATGGCAGTGGTAGACGTGGATTAACAGCTGACCGATACATAACTGACATTCTTGAAGACCACGTAATGCCGTATGCTGGTTTTGTCGGAGAAAATTTCTTGTTTATGCATGACAATGCGAGACCTCATACCGCGCAGATCGTTACGGAATACTTGTCTGCGATCGGGATTCAACAAATGGTATGGCCAGCACGAAGTCCCGATTTGAACCCGATCGAACACCTATGGGACGAGCTAAAACGGAGAGTCCGAGCCAGGGTTCCCGCTGTTTCATCCATTCCCGAGCTTAAAGTCGCTGTGCTTGAAGAGTGGGAGAACATACCACAATATGTCATCGTAACTCTGATCAGAACGATGACTAATAGGCTACAAGAATGCATCAGGGCACGGGGGGGTAATACCAGTTATTAAGAATATTTTTTTTACAATAATTTTGTTTTTTATTGTTTTTATGGACTGTTTTAGCCCTACTAAATTTTCTATCAAAATTACCATTTTTCTTGCAGAGCCAATAATTTATCATTCAATAAGGTTATTATTCAATAATTTACCCTCATTGTTAAGGTTATTAACTTAACTTTTAGACGATATATAGTTCGAATTGATACGTTCCATATTCCCAAAAATATTTACCATTTTACGTGAAAAAAGGTAGTTGCTCGATTTATTTGCTCCCAAGTGTAGATTATTGTATTTTTTTTTTATCCTAAGCGACTACATTTTTATGTTAGGTAAGGAAGTATATATTACAACTTGTTAACAATGTCTAAACAATCAAACGAGTTATTGCATAGGTCATACAAAAATGTAGTTTCAAGAAAAGTACGCCTTGAACTCAAACAAAGCAGTTTATATTTTTAAGTAAATCATTATAAGAGAGGTAACAACTATTAAAGCAGCGATAATACATAGACTTCAATTACGTTGTATAATTTCTATACACTC
Source organism: Dasypolia templi (assembly GCA_963555695.1). Taxonomy (NCBI): domain Eukaryota; kingdom Metazoa; phylum Arthropoda; class Insecta; order Lepidoptera; family Noctuidae; genus Dasypolia; species Dasypolia templi. The sequence goes on from OY743157.1 coordinate 11,165,638, forward strand.
AATGTATTTATTGTAGTTAGGGTTTCACACAGGCACTGCATATTCTAATTGAGACCTTACTAGTGATCGATATACAATATGTAACAAAAACCCTGTCCGATCCAAAAAAGGCGTATTCCTGGTTTAACATACGTACTAGAAAAAATACTTAAAAAAATCTAACTCAGAAAAACCAAAAGCTATTGATTTTTTTATTTTTAGTTACCATGCGAAATGTAACACTAATTATGGTAAATTTTCATAAGTTGACAACACTCCACCGGCCGGCGAAATCTTTTATTTTTTGCCTATTTTATTTCAAAGGACACCGCCCTGCACTAGCCGCGCTGTAGGTACGCATAACGAGTCCTCGATCCTTTGATGTAGCCGACTGGTCGCTACTTGTTTGGACACTTCGCCAGTCTCACGTGGAGATAGCTTGCGATCGGATGTCCGTACGTATCACGTGCCGCTATCGTATCGCGAACAATGTCGCATACCAATCAGGAATATTTGAATATATGAATTTTTATTTGTGAGTGAATGTGTGATTCGGAAATCGAAGTAACAGGTCGGATTGTGGAAGCTTTCGAGTCACTCAAATCGTACACATGTGCGCTGCGAAGAGTACGTGCAAATTTAATAAAAAGGTGTCGAATATGTACTAATGTTCTAGATAGATAGAGGTATGTAACAAGTAAATGTTTTAATAAACTGATACCTACAGTGGGTACATTGCCAAAAGCACATCACATTAACTCAATAATTATTGTTTCTTAATAAACAGAAGGTCAGAAATCGGGGTCACTGTGCGCAAGCCTACAATAAAATATCAACTGATACCTACGCGTAAGCAAAACGTAGATTTCTTTAGTCCTACGTTTCTTTGGCGGCAAGCGACAAAGGAACGCCGCGCTCAGGCGGCTTCTTTGACACGAAACTGTAGGTGAACTCTGGTGAACCCTGTCGAGCGATCAGTGTTGCCTTTGGTATGATCATTTTTAATTTTTTAAATTAATTGTTTTCATTGGGGATAAATAATTATCTCGTATCCATTAAATGATTACGTATTTGTGTACGCACTACGATACCAAATAATACCCTTCAGGATCGGACAGGGTTTTCGTTACATGCTGTAGATATAAATATGTACTAGGGTGCTTAAATTCTGTGACTGGTCTCATCACAAAGCCGTACATGCGGTAAGCATTATTAACTATTTTATTATATGTGTATCTAAGTGAAGTTTATCGTCAAGTAATATTCCCAGGTCGCGGATCAAACTCTCCCTTGCCAGAGTTTCACTGTGTATGGCATCGGAATAATCTGCAAGACGATTGAGGTCTTGTTGAAGCAATTGACATTCAAGCATAGTTTTATGGATCTAAAGACTTTAAGGTCATCTGCGTAAAATAAGAATTTAGAAAGCATGTGTTAATATCATTGACAAATATAATAAATGACAAAGGGCCCAGTATCGAGCCTTGAGGCACCCCTGATTTATCAGTGATGGAAATGGAATGGAAACCATTTACTACCACTTTTTGAGTTCTATTTGTAACATAGGAAGTAAACCAACGAAACAAATCCCCACAAATGCCGTTATGAGCTAATTTGTCCAAAAGTAATTTATGATCGACCTTGTCAAAGGCTTTACGGAAGTCAGTATAAATAGAGTCCACCTGTACACGTGCGTCTAAATTATTAAATAAATAATCAGTATATTCACTCAAATTAGTAGTTGTAGATCTTTTCTTGACAAACCCATGCTGTTGCTTAATAATCTGATCATGAATAATCGGAAACAGCCGATTGTGGACAAGCCTCTCGAAAAGCTTTGACAAGATTGACAGAATGAACAAATCAAACACCCAAACTCGATACGGTTGCGTTGCTTTATTATAGAGTTCCTGTGGCCAACTTCAGGCTTCATCATCAGAGCCTGGGCATCATCTACAATCAGAGTACTCGTCAAAAGAAATCAAACGAGCTCAAATTCGATGTTAATGCATTGTTTTAGTGGAGAGTTCCTTTGGTCACCTTCTCCATCAGTAGATCGGCTCGATGGTACCAAAATGTTACATTGTCACTGACTTTACATTCGTGTGCCAAAGTTCAGCTCAATCAAACACTGGGAAGAGGACAACTTACAAGAACATTGCAAGTTAAATAATAATAAAATTACTCCTCATAACATTAATTCTATGTTACACATTTATCAGCACCCAAACGCTACATTGACGTGGCTAAGGCCCGTTAATGTACTGCCGGCCGTACTGAATTCGATGGTCGGCAGCGAGTTTACTTTGCCGAAACAGGTCTAGGGTGAGGAGCCAGACCAAGAGAGATACAGAAACCCGCAGGGCGATCTCTCCCGAGATAAGTCTTGTTCCTCACCTCTCACCTCAACTTGCCTTATTGGCCAGCAGGAGTGAACAATGACAAAGAACAGAGCTTCCACTTCTTTCTTGCCTGGCTAAGTGGAGATTCGCAAGAACAAACGTGCCCGGAGGAAGGGAGTTTTCCAGTATGATGCTGATAGGGACCTTGACAGTACTTCCGGGGTTGTCCCGATAGCAGTGGAATACCTCTCCATTAATTGGAAGCACCTCACGACATTATTGTGCCGTTTTCGGGGGCCCATTATTGAGTGTGCAAGTCACCCCTGTTATTTTATCAGTGCATCTATCTATATAAATAAAATCAATTGCCAAAGATGTTATTCCACGCATCACTTCAAAACAGCTGCACCTATATGAGTAATTATTTTTTGTTGTGTTTGTAATTGTCAGGACAAGGTTTGTATGAAAGTGTCTGTTTTGGAAAATCTACCGGAAAAGTCGAAAATTTGGATTAAATTTTTGTTTGAAATTCACCCCGGGCGACGCCGGTCATAGACAGCTAATTTTATGTAAGACATTAGTCAAACAAGTCTTTCCATAGTCCTAGATAACCAGTTATTTTAGCCACCCAAACCTTTTATCCAATATCTTTGTTTCCATATCCTGCAATAGCCCTACATTAACCGATTATCATACACATTATTTTATTTACACTATGAAAGTGCACCCAAGGTGGTCCTTGGGTGCACTTGCATAGTGCGAACAGGGAAAATCGTCGGTTGATGCCTCCTTTCGTTTAAAATAGTTTAAGGGGCCCCTGCGAGTTGGCTTCGGCCCCTCATACGCCATTCAAAGGTCTGGAAATGTCAAGAGACGTAAAAAAAAATGTACCTTTATCCCGCGAAAGTGTGGAGGTCGAGGCTTTTTAAACCCTTCACAATCGCGAGATATAAGCCGACGTGGGGTTGCATCGAGATGTGGTCGCAGTGGACAAGGGCCACACCTTGGCTAAAGATAACTAGCGCAAGCCAGTAGTGATTGACACTAATGATCGCATGGAGGTATGGCAGAGTAAGGAGCTTCACGGACGCTTTTTCCGGGCCCTACATGCACCGCATGTAGATCAACTAGCATCTGTAGCCTGGCTGCGTTCCGGGAACCTCTTTAGGGGAACCGAAGGTTTTGTCTGTGCAATTATGGACGAAGTTACGAGTATAATGACGAACAATTACCTGAGATTTATTGTTAAAGACGGCACGGTTGACATCTGTCGGGCATGCCACCGTCCGGGTGAATCAATAAGACACCTAATCTGTAGGTATTTTCGTCTATCTAACGAAGAGTACCTGCATCTATTGACACAACCTAGCTAAGATAATCTATCAGCAACTTGCTCTAGAATACAGCCTTGTGGAGTCAGAAGTACAGTACTACAGGAATCTTTCCGACCCTGTTCTCGAAAATGGAAATGTAACATTGTACTGGGATCGATCCATCATCACTGACAGAACTATTGTTGCCAATAAGCCTGATACAGTGGTGGTGGATCGAGTAGAGCGGCGCATAATGATTGTTGAAGTAACGGCCCGCATGACGGTAACCTCGTAAAAGCCGAGAAAGAAAAAAAAAACAAGTATCTTGACTTGGCTCGCGAGGTTGTCGACATTTGGGATGTGAACTCTGCAACTATTGTGACAGCCAAATATATCCTAGCCAAGAGCCAAAAATTTAAGAGGCTCTCGTTGGGCAGCTGGATCAACGGGTTGATTCAGAAAGTGGGACTTCTGGACACCGTTCGCATTATCAGGAGGCCTCTCTCTAGAGCCCTGGCCGCTGGTAGCTTGTACCCGGTTCCCGATACAATACTTATATTTAAAAATGTAAAAGATTTGTTTTAAAATTAAATAAAGGATATTAATAAAATATAGAAGCGGAGACCGGAATCGTGTCTGGTGGGCAATTGAATGAAAACTGGTGCCGCGAAGACGTAATTTGAGTTCAGGAAAAAAAAGAACTCGGCTGGAGACATATCTAGTGAAAAAGTTTGCTCGATCATATTTGTTGAGTTTTTGGTCAAAAATTCATTCACAATGATGGCCTTGCGCAAAGGCGCATTATCGTGATGCAAAATCCAAGAATTTCCTTTGAACAAATCTGCCATTTTCTTCTAGTTTGCTCTCTTAAACGCCGCATAACACGCTCAAATAATATTATTTATTTACCGTTTGACAAGAACAAGAATTCTGGGTTCACAACACCGCGAGAGTCAAAGAAAACAGTCAACATGACTTTGACCTTTGCTCGACTTTGGCGTGGTTTTTTCGGTTTCCGTTCAGTTTGAAGGCGTCACTCCGAAGCCTGTTGACTAGTTTGCATGTCAAACTCGTAAATCCACGTCTCGTAACCAGTAATAAAGTGTTTCATGGATTTTGGGTCGAAATTGACTCGTTCTAGCATGTCCTCAGCTACTCTTATGCGATTGTTTTTGGAGAAAATTCAGGTATTTTGGGACTAGCCGAGCGGCAACGTGTTTCATACCTAAGTGATTATTTAAAATGGTACGGATCGACTCGTGAGACACAGAAAGTTCAGCGGCTATCTCTCTTAATATGTTAACTTGTTGAAGACGTTGATGGCCTACCAGAGCGAGGCAAATCTTCCATCACATCTCGACCGCTTTTGAACGCTTTGTACCACTCATAAGTACGTGTTTTTAGTTTTTATAAAGTCGATTCACAGTAAGCCTTCTGTAACATTTTCAGTGACTCCGAACACGAAATTCCATTGGCGATGCAAAATTTCAGGCAAACTCCTTGTTCGATGTTTGTAATGGACAACATTACGAAATTCGCAAAACACACTAGATATGATCTAACTAAAACAACACTGTATTTAATCAAAATAACAGATACAACTCAAACTCCGTGCCAAAATAGAAAATATTTTTGCTAATCTAACAACAACAAAATATTAATTTGGAACCATAAACGAATCGTCCATTCTCGATATTTTTTTGACAGAATGTAAAAATAAAGAAAAAAGATATTGGTTTCATGATAGTGTAGAGACGTGCATTAAGAAAGGAAACTCGACCCCTGAGCGGGTCAAATAGGGAATTTGTATGCGATCGAAGTTGCGGACATCAGCTGGTAAAATATGCAATTTATTTTATAGTTAATATAAAACGTAGGCGCATTAAAACCGTACAGTAAAGGTGGTTCACAATTACAATACGAAAAATAAATTTAAAAAACCCCTTAAGTACTTTCTACTTACATAAAGAGGCTCATAACTGGAAATTAAGTCATTAACAAGCCTTAAAGTAAGTGTTCTAATTCGTTATTTGATACGTTGTTTGTTTTTATGCAAACACGCACAGGCGTTCATACAGGTTTAATTACGGCAAAGGGTAGAAAGCCAATTACGGTTTGCCTGAAAACATAATAAAATGTAAATTGCCAATCATATTGTCGGGCGACATTCGGATACGAGTCGCAGAGCTCCAAAAGTTTGTGTGTGGCTCACTGTTTAAAACGTAATAAGTATTTATGAATTACAAGAACAAATGACTCACAAAAATATTACTAATAATACGACGCAATAAATATGTTTACATACCACTTTGTGTTGGTCTCTTGATTTCCATACAAAATGATAACGAAACAGTTAAAATATTATTCTCTTCTATTTCGGTACATATATTAAAATGGATGTTGCTATTTATAAGATTGATAAACTCCAACACCGTTGGACCGACTACCATGAAAGTTGGCATATACAGGGTGGCAGACAAAAGCTATTAGATTATTTTAATGGTTTGAATACCAAAAATAACTTCTTCTATTCTAAGGTGAAGTTGTAAGGTTCTATTCAATATTATAATCTGTACAAAAGACAACAACCAAAGGGTCATGTCTCTACATAAATATGGAAATTGAATTGAACGGCTAATAGCACTCGTGATCCCGACCATATACGTTGTAATATATGAGGACCCTTTGTAGGGAACCATTGTCCATTAATAATTTGCTTAGGATCTGCTTAATTTGTTGAACCAGTCTACAGATTAATAAACATAATAATACCATACATAAAATACATAAAATAAAATAAAATAACGCATCAGATTTTCTCAATCAACTATAATATTATAAAATCGAAAGTAAGGGTTTTTATTACGCGTTTACGATAAAATGGCTGAACGGATTTGTATAAAATTTGGCAAATAGGTAGACCATGGATTAGGATACAGATAACTTATGCGGGTGAAACCGCAGGGCGCAGCTAGGACATATACCATATTATACCTACGTACCCCTAACTACCTTACCTTTTCATACCTAAACATGAGATAGATGTCACACTAGGGAAGGACATTGGCTACTTTTTGTCTCGGTAGCACGTTGTCAGGGGATAATTTCCGACATCCAACCGGACTAAGCCTTGTGCAGAAGCTTGTGTTATATAAGTGGCAAATAGGTAGGCGGTCACCTTGATAGTAAGTGGTCACCACCGCTTATGGATATCTGCAAATTTTTAAGTAAAAATCTCACCGTGAGAACTCAGTTGAAACACCTTGGTTTTTACGGTGAGTTTTGGCAGCTGTAATATTAGATTCGTCGCAGGTGCGTTGCCATCCCTGAAACAGAACTAAAATTTCAAATGTGGCTTATACTCATCAAACCAGACCACTATAACGCTACTTGTCCGTAGAGATAGCAATATGATGCTTCCTCGAAGGACCTCCTTAGCAAAGAGCTTGAATGCAAACTATGTTTGTGTATGAGCGAACTAAACTGTTTACTATAAAGTATCGGTTATGGTAACAATCTGTTGGGGTGCATTAAAATAGCCTCAAGTAGCGATACTAAATATACGCCAGGCACGTTCTAGCAGACAGCTCGCTCACATCTTGTAGAATAGCTTATACATTTTGATCGTAGGTAATGCACTTTGTAGGCAGCAGTTTTTTTAATATTTTATGAGTTAGTAAATATTTTAAAGGTTGTATATGTTCAGTTTCATGAGTAGGCACTTCACTCCCTTAAAGTTTGTCATCGTTTAACCTAACACGCATTTTGTGATTCCGTTCCCAAAGGGTGCCACGGAACCCCACAACCAAGGCTCCACTGTCCGTCCGGCCATCTGTCAAAGGGTGGTATCTTTTGAACTATAATAGGTTGACACTCAACAACGTGTAGTAAAATATGTAGTGTTAAATATTGAACGACGGTACGGAACCATTCATGTGTCAGTCCGACACGCGCTTTGCCAGTTTTTACGTTACGAGAGAGAACAATATGTTTTCTCCTAAATTATGTAGATTCGTATCGCATAACTTAGTAGATAAAGCCAATACTGAAGTTACAAATAAGTTTCTTCTTTCAAATGCCATAAAAGTTTATTGTTTTTCAGGATGTGAACTTGGAGAAAGTTTTTCGATATATTATTATCACTTTTACATTGCATTGAGACCTGACATCAAACGACTGATTGATGGGATCAATTTGAATACCTCTATCTATAGCAAACTTAAATCAAACTCTGTTTAAAGTCAAAGTCTACACTAAGCCCTAGATTTCTAATCTGGGGCTTAGTGTAGACTTACTATTATGAATAATATGCAGTAGTAAAATAATAAATAAACACTTAGTTCAATTTCTATGAAACTAAATGACTTTCAAACTAGGTACTAGTTTCGTCCGATTCCTTTTCATTCTACCGAAGTTAACTTCTATCGACGTTTGGTCTCCTGCTTCCCTCAATTTTCCTCGGTTTCCTTTTGCAGCGTCCTCGAAGTAAACGATATTGTCGTCTGAGCAAGATTTAATTGAAGTGGTATTAAGGTCGCGGTTACGTTCCGGTTTATGTGTTAAAAGCGGTGTTCATACCAGCAGTATGTTTCGTACAATAAGGCGCTTGGCAAACTCAGCCACTTTCATGAGACAATATGTACAGCACCTTATTCTGGCCTTATCACACATCGTTTATGCGCAGTTTACAGCTTTAAGTTGAGTTTATTTTTTGACAATATGGCAACTCTATGAATGGCCAAACGGCCATGCTGAGCTTTTATGAATATTAAAAGAAAAAAGTTTCTTAGAGTTATGAAAAGATTTAGCTTTATAATGCAAAACTGATGTTAAATAACCAACAAACATGAATCTGACATAGATACCTCAAGTTATTGCGGCTTCTTTTCAATCGACCTTTGTTATTCTTTTATGATATTTATTATCTGTTTTCCAAATTGAAATTTTAGAATATTAACATAAAACCTGAATTTTCTTGCAGCACTCAGTTATTGTGCAGTTTGTCGAACTCCAAGTTACTTACTATAATAATGAAAGTTTGCTAAGCTGCAGCAGTTTCAGCTCCCGACGAAATATCAAGCTTCGTACACAAAATTAATTTGTGAAATGAACACACTGTTCTACTTCAGTCTGTGGCACGAAGAAAAGGCGAAGTTCAAAGATAGCAGCGAATTACACTTGTAGGTACCTACTGTAAATTTTTATACTGAGCGATTGAACAGCATTTTATTTCTCTACCCTACAATCCATTAATCCAAATGTCTCGCCTGATCACGTCCAATTGCAATTGGTTTTTCTTCTTTTATCCTGTTGCAGACGGAGAGTCCCAATCTTTCCTTCTGTAGCTCTTCTATCCAATAAAACTACACACTTTTAGAGATCCCTTCGTTCTGTTGCAAGTTTACGATCGGATGTTAACGACGGAGAAATTTTGTACATGTTGTGGTCTTAAAGTTTACAGTTGTGTCTGTCGAAAATGAAGAAATTGCGGAGAAAATTAAGTTTTGTCTTTTTCATGTCTTTTTTAGGACCTTTCCTTCGAGTTATAATGTCGAAGTTTTCAGTTTGTGAACAGTCATGATTCAAAGAAGAAACAATAAAAAGTGAATACATTCATTATTTACTTATGGTAAGGTATCGTCTTCAGATAATTGCACAGAACACTTCAAGATAGATTATTTTATTTCCAGAGACGTTAATTACTTGTAGCCTTGTACAAACAGGAAAGCGATGATTCCGGTTTTCCCGTTACCCGATTAAGTAAATGAACCTGCATTTACCTTGTCGGATATTTAATCATCCTTAATAATTTATGTCTGTTTTTGTCATTATTTGGCAACGACACTACCAGCTGCACTACCAGTAGTGTCGTTGCCAATTAACGACACTACCAATCATATTTTTGATTAAATTGTACAGTCAACACAGCAAATTTCAGATATATAATTCTTTATTTATTACTAAGTAAATCATGAAAAAAAAGTAACAGCAAAACTTCCGAATTGTAACTTTATTTATTACTAGCTATGCCCGCGGCTTCGTTCGCGTGCATGTCGGAAAACAATAATGTGGTTGGTTGGTATATTAGTTTTGGGAAACATATTGGTATATAAGTAGGAAACCAATATGTTTATATTGGTTCCGTACTTTTTACGTGATACCGTCACAACTAAATCTCTTACATATAAGCAGACAAAAAATTTAAAAAAATGTGAAAATGGCAGGGTAGAAATGTAAAAATAAAAATCGATAGATTTCGAGGTAACTCAACACTCACAAACCTGCTCGAGTACAAACACTATGTGTGTACTGTTCAAATAGTGGTCAAATAGACTCAATCTAAACAGACTTCCGAAAAGCGTTCGATAAAGTTAGATACTGCTCTTGAAGCTGAAATCGTACGGTATACATGGTTCCCTGTTCCGGTGGATACAGTCTTATTTAAAATATAAAAGCCAGCTCGTTTCTGTTAGAGGATTCTTGTCGTTACACGGATCGCATTTAGGGCCTCTACTTTTCAACATTTTTATTAATTATCTCATGACAAAAATAGCATGTTCCTGTCTGTTATATGCCGACGATCTAAAGGTCAATAAAAAAAACTCCGACAGGGAATCCCTTCGGAACGATGTAAGTGTCATTTCTGACTGGTGAACCCGTAATCGAATGATATTGAACATAAATCAATGCTTTGTTATACTTTAATTCTATTACAAAAAAAAAACGTATAATGAACACCTATAACTACAGACTCGAGGGTCAGTCATTGGAACGAAAGCACGTAGCCAGAGATTTCGGCGTTTTGATGAACAACTATCTTCTATCGATCATAACAATAGCATGACGAATAGAGCATTGAAACCAAGGGATTTATAAAACCTCAAAGCTTCATATTACTTTAAAAAGTCCTAGTAAGAAGTACTTTGGAATACTGTTTGGTAACCTGGTCAACGTGTTACGCAGTACACTCTGTCAGAACTGAGAGTGTGTAAAGAAAATGTGTTAAACTAGCTCCTATATAAAGCTATACTACTACTAATCAAACTTAAATTGAATAATTTTAAACAAGATTATACAAAAAAAAATAACTTGAAACACTGTGTCCTGCATTAAGGCAGCCCCAGTAGGTAACAAAAGTACTTGTGTCGGACTTGCCCCACTCCTCCCATAAGCGCTAGCTTAGCAGTGTAAGAAAGTAGGGGGTTTAAAGAAAAAATACAATAAAATAAAGCATTCATTTTGCAGCTCTCGGTGTGTACGTGTGTGTAAGTTTATGTGTGAGTATGTAGGTAACTGTGCATGTGTGTGTAATGAAAGACTTATGTTTACTAAATTATTCTGTAGGTATTTTTATTTAAAGATGGAGGAGTAAGCGATCAGGTTACTTAATTAGTTTATATTTTTAGGCCTTGACTGCTCTGAATTTCAAATAGGTAATACATGATAAGCTAAAGAACATTATTGTTTTTATTTTACATGGAATTAATTTAGAACTATTTGCTGAATCCAAAACCTATATTTAGGGGTTTGATAAAATATTTCTAAAACAAGTATTTTAATTGTTAGAACATAGGTTAAAGAAACATGTAGATACTATCTATATGTACATATGTTTATTCATACATCTAAAATAAATACTCTCATCGCGTCTGTCTGTGTTGTTGTTCTTAACTACGCAACGAATTTTGATGTTGTTTTCAACATAATTTAGATAATTTATTCAGGAAGGTTTAAGAGTATAGGTACTACATTAATATTAAACTTACATAGTTATAGGTAATGAAGAAATCTCAATGTTAGTTCAAGTCATTAAAACTGTGTGAAGCAATTTATTAACCAAAATGTCCGGTATGTCTTGCCGTCATGTATTTCAGTGGCATTTTAGTTGAACATTGCTGAATTAATTTGTTTAATTATGTACACACAAATACATGAAGATAAAAGAGCTTCGTACTCAAGCCCTTTTTGATGTTGTTTGTATAAACGAGCTGCTGCACTGTCTCTGAATAAATGACTACACACATCGTAAGCAAAGTAGGTAGGAATATTATTTTACCTTCCGTCGTCCTTCTGGGCAGAGATTCACAACATTATTTTTGTAAATAAAAAACTAAAAAACGCGAACTGTAAAATGAAAATTAACCGCGAGTGTCGCCCTCGATAACAGAGCAATTATTTACTATTAGCAGCATATTGCAATCGTTTTGCTCTAGGCGTTATTACGACAAGGCTCATAATATCCAGACCATGTTATTTATTATAGCAGTGTTAATTTTTTGTTAGTATTTTCCTACATGGAAAATAAAAAGGAAACAAAATTATATCTGTAGAGTGCTCATTAAAACTGGTTGGAAATACAAGAAAAACATAAAAATGGAGATGGATAGCTATCTCGCAGGTGTTTTGAAGAATACTTAGCTACTCTTAGTATATTTTATGTTATCAGCATATTAGCAGATAAAATCAGAACCTGTCAAACAGAGGAGAATGTATTAAATACGTGTGAAAATCCTTGCCAAAAGAAACATGTCTGATGTCATAACATAACATCATGCCTGTAATCCCAGAAGGCCTAACCCTTGGTGAGGTGTACCTTTACCCACATTTCGCAAGTTTTGTTTTTTAAGAAAAGAAAAGATACAAAAAAAAAACAAAGAAACAAAAGATACATCTTGCTGGTTTATTGGCTGTGCCGACATTCGTTTGCGTTTAATCGTGTCAATGGCAGTACTGGGTAAAAGTATTTAAGATTGTCTTCCTAATTAGCTTTCGGCATAACGGTAAAACATGATTTAAAAAAAAGTACGGTTGTCTTCAAGTCTTCGATGGAACAGAGTTTGATTCACAAAACGACTGCGAATCAAAATGATCAGTTTGCAAATAAATAATTCGATTCAGTATTCAATGACGTTGGAAGTAAGCCAACCAACTACAGTTTGAATTGTATATTTAATTTTAATCCTATACATAAATCACTGGTTGTTTCTATAGGTTTATGGAATAAATAAATCATATTGAAAAACAAGTGCAGCAATGGCACAAATGGCTCCAACGATGTAATAAAACGGCTGTAACAGTTAAATCATAAAGCTAAATTGAGTGTTTTTATTTAATTTTCTCATAGCCAAAAGAATATTCTTTTTTTATCCACGAAAACCGAAAGTGGTGGAAGGTATTTATATTAAGCAATGAACCGTTTCAAATTTTTGTCTGCAGGTTTATAAGTAAAATAAACATGAGTAGCCAAATACTCTTTCAGAAAAAAGCACTTCAGTGGATAATAACAACACATTAAACCTATAAACAAGAACAAAGGAAGAGTACTTCGGATAATATACGAGTATGTACGTATTGCGTGCCAGAAATTTACTGCCCATTCATACGTTCGGTACTGCGCCTAAACCACATTTAGGTTCCCACATGTGGCCACATTCTGAGGCCAGTGGGCCAGTAATTATTTGCTTACGCACATATTTGCGGCCAACGTTACTCGGGCTAAGGGTATTCAATCTCTTACATTTAACAAAGGTAACTTCGTATGAAAGTTGATCATTTCCAAAGCGAATTTTCCGCAAAGGGTAAATTGAAAGGCTTCTTTGGGATTTGCCGGTCGGCAATCTGTTCACCCACATTTTTGTAAGCTAAATATTTTTTGTGGATGTCTCTTTGTAGTCATTAGTTCTATTCAGTTGTTTGGAAATGGCTGACATACCATTCCATCATGACTGATTTGGTTTTTGGGACCATAAAGACCACTCTTTTGCTGTGAGATTCTTAAAAAGAGAGCATGGGATTTCGCCCAGAGAATGGGAAAAAGTATCCTTCTGTAGAGCAAAATCAAGTCAACACGGACATGCATATGATCGTGGCAATATTTCCTCGAAAAAGGGTTTATCAAACCCCATATTCAACTGTGCGGAAAAGGGCGAATAATTATGTTGCTGACGTCGTTTTTCTCAACCCGTAGAAAACCTTCATTTTGAGAATGCTAATCTCGAAAAATGCATAATAGAGTTTCTATAGTATGAGTATTTTTTTTATATATTAGATTTGTTCTAGCTGAGCCACTCTTGCGAAGCCACGGCAGGGCAGCTAGCTCTATTTTGTAATGACAAAGGAAATTTCCAAGGACAAACTAAATGATGCAAATTATTTCATATCCTAAGGAATCATTAAGTATTCTCTAAGCTAGAATATGAATACTACTTTGCTTAATCCTTAGCCATTTTAATATTTAAGTACGTAATGGGTAGAGGGTTAATTTACGTCCTCAAGTTTCGGGATACGACTACCGTGCCAGCTAATTATGATTTATTACCTTTTACATATAATGGATGAGTCACTACAGATTGTGATGGCTTTGTTACGGAAGATATGAAAAGTTTGTGTAGGTATTTGAACTTTTGATTAATTAATTTCATGTTAAATTTGGATAGTTTATCTACCTATTCATTTTGTTTCGTTAAGATTTCTTTCATTTCTCTTCAAATCTTAAGTAATGCAAAATCACCCAAACTCGGAACAACTATCTTTGTGCCATATATTAATTGGGAATTGGCGAGTGATGCGTCGTGCACAACCGAATTGATTAGCCACTAAGTCAATCAACCACCATTCAATTAAAAATCTACAACATAGGTAGTAAACATGCATCAATGCAACTATGTATCAATGGATATATTCCATTATTGTTATACGTTCGCGTGAGTTTCTAGTCCTGTACTCGATACTAAACATAAAAAGATACACGTAAATGAACCTCACTTCTACGGCAAAAAACCGCTACTGGCGAAAACATTACCTCAGGTTTAGTTCCCAAGAATATTTAAATATTAATTATGCAAGAACTGGACTTTTATAAAACGAGCAGCAGGTAAGTGGTGAAATGGAAAATTATCTTGAAACTGGAAACTTTAGAACTAGCGCTTTACCAAGCCCGAGTTTAAATATGAATATAGGTGTACAATTTATACCCGTTGTACCAGGAATTTCCGATGGCTATCCCCCTAGGGGTAGACCCAGGTGCGTCTAGTTTTCATACCAGTACCGTTTACAGTCAGTTCGCAGATACCCGTATTTGATCCGAGCCGAGTAATATTAACATTATATTATATATTCTTATAACCCGTTTATCCAGTTCCAATTTCGAACTGTTTAAAAAATAAAACGCTGATTTAATGGTCCGTCAGGGTGGTCGGTAGTCTGATTAAAGGCTCCCACAAACACACGTGACGCCACAGTGCGACACAATGTGCGGTGTATAGTGCGGTGCATTTGTGTCGCGCTATGGCATCGCGCCTGTTTGCGGGAGCCTTAATGGTTTGACACTAGGGACACTGACAATACAGGGATAAATACTTATCCCTGTATTATGTATGTAAACTAAGGTCTGATTTCACCAATTAAATTGAACGCGATCAGCACATAGACTAGGTTTAAGAACTATCAATGTATTTTTTTTCTATGGAATATTGACACTGACAGCTCTAGAACGCGTTTTAGATGTTCTGAACGCGTTCAGTAACATTGGTGAAATCGGCACTAAGAGTTATGCTCCTCAACATATCATTTATTTGACTATGGTCAAATGTTTGATTATATATTAGTTTTATTAGAATATTTTAGCTCTTCTCCCAAGAAACAGGATTACTTAGTTCAGGCACGCAAGTCTTAGGAATATAATTTACATTTTAGCAAAACCATACAAATTTATTGCCTTAATTTTTTTTAAATAAAATGTTAATATTATTACATTAAATTAAAATCACCACTGCATAGTACAGTAAATCTATTACCTAATTTTATCGATATACCAAAGAGTACTATAATTAGACGGCGATATACACATACGATCAGTCATAGAGCCTCTATGACTGATCATATAACGTCATAATAAGCGCACCGTGGGCACCACTTAGCTGACTGGCAAATCTTTTTACCATGAAAATAGCCATTGTAATACATGGCTCCAATGAAAAGAGGATGCTACCCTAGAATATAAAGATAACGCTTTCGAAACGCTGTGCATAAAAAGGAAAGACTGACCAGAAATTTTTAGCGTCTGTTTTCGATAGAGTTTTCGCTAGATATGTCTGCTGCCAGCACGTTTAATCAATTTCGGCATACTATGGGCGATTATTTACTTTGGAAAACACGGAACACATCACAATCTCTTGACATCTGACTTATACGTCAGTGATGTATGGCCGCGCGCAGACTTATTTTGCGCACTCAACCACCTTAATCAATGACTTCAGAAGCGTATGACAATTGCCTTTAAGTAGATGTCAAGTATAAAAGAAGACCTTCGTGGTAAGACATTATAACCATGGAATCGTATAGAAGCTAATGTAGCAACATCCAGTTTTCCAATTTATTAAATTGAAACAAGCACTGACCAAACAAAACACTGAATGATGCAGCCACAACGCCTGAGGATTGTGGCTGCATCTGGGTTGGCTATAAATATGTCAAACTATTTAAATGTTAATTTAATCGAACCAAATCGCACGCACTGCGGCTTTGTAACAATTTATAGGTAAACTAATGGTCACTTATTTAATTGAATTGAGAATCATTTTAGTGACATATTAGGAATATATATTAAAAATGCAATATGTATGCATGTGACACATAATGTGATCATAACATTATTTTAATTATTATTAGAAACAGCAGACCACAGATTTATAATTTTAAAACTCACACACATGCTGTGCAGTCATATTAACGTTTTTTTTAACCTACTGTATAGATAGTTTATAGGGTTGTGGAGCTTCAGGACTATTGGAGAATGTTATTAAAAACACGGAACGGCGAGTGGTCTTGGCCGAGATTCGAGTAAGTTTATATTAAAAAAAGTAAAAACCACAGATAACACAAATCATACATAAAGCGTCACAGATGACCACACAGGTGACACATGCTACATGCCCTTTTTTAAAATAGAATGGCAACACTGAATCTGTTATTTAACATGAATTTGACATTGACCCTATGATCCACTCAACCGCCATTGGTATACTTTGTTTACCACCTCAATCATTTCACCAAACACCTCAACCGCCATGGTATACAAAGCATACCATTTTTCCGCAAGTTTTTAAAATGTCGTTTTTTAAACGAATAATGCGTTTTGTGTGTGTAAATAGCTTTATAGAGTCATTCTCTATTAAACTAAAAGCCGTTCGCCACCGCCAGACACTAGTGACCAAAATGAAAGACGACAAAAAAAATGTGTCAAGTTTCAAGTGGTGTCATCGTAAGTTTTAAAGTGGTCGTGCTATTGGTTTTGTTTACAATTCATTTGTTATCGCAATGTTGAAGTGTTATATATCAAAATAATCCTCGAGATTCGTGCTTTGAGATTAAGTAAACATTTCATAGTTTTAAAAGTTTGTTTATGTTGATATTACGTAATGGATAAACACGATCCTTGCGCGGCCGGTGTTTGTAAACATTACAACAATCTGGATTTGTTTATAATTTTCTGATTGGAATTGAATGAGAATGTGGAAATAAGATAATAATTAGATATTTAACACAGCAAGACAGTAAAAATACAACGAAATTACGTTAAAATATTACTTTTCACGGCGGACAGTATCGGATTCGGCATCAAATTACAAGGTAAAGGGTTGTTTATTTTTGTTTATTGTGCTACTCAGAAAATACCAAGTAAGGACATATGGGCATCAAAACGAAGGTAGTATGATCTAGTTTAATTTTACATAGGTTTTATTGACACTAACTACAAAATAATTCTTAAAAATGTAGTTAGAAGTAATAGTTAACACAATCTCAACCCGAATTTTAGAGTTTTAATTGTTTTTTTGTATTATGGACTAGTTTTTGTGATTAAGTTTTCACATAGATTGATTTTGTATAGTTTCAGCTATACACACGATTTTTTTTTTTGTTATAGCCGCAATAGCTTGCTAGATAATAAGCTTTATGTAAGTGCGCATTCGCGGAAAAATGTCGTTTTGGCGGGAAACGTCATTTCTGAACATTCTATGATTAGAAGTCCGTCTGTACTGGTTTTTTTTTATACTGTTTTTTTCAGGCTCGCCTATACATAAGTATTATTGAAATACACAGCTTTATCAAGCCTACAATTGTCTGGTTATTGAATCAACGTTTTCCAAGTGGCAATTTTCCATGGTTAATGGGTAGCGGTTCTGGCGACAGATTGGTGCAATGGTGTCATGGAGCACCTGGTTTTGTACCCTTGTGTACCCTTCAACGGCCAAGTCACACAACATTAACTATAATAATAAAGAAATGTTTTTGGTGGGATTTCACTTCTTTTTGTAGAAACGTGGGCAAAGCAGAAGGGGAGGCATTCGCCCAGCAGTGGGACGCTATAGGCTAAATTAAATTAGAAGATGTGTCCCACTATGCAGGGTTTTTGCAATTACATTCGATTGTTTTATGTACCAATAGTAGAAGGGGGCATTACCATTTCTCTATTACAGCTGAGACCAGCTGAGGGTTCTTCATCAGATACTTCAGACCTTCGATTTTTGACATCAAATTGAATATTTTTTTGTAAAGGCGGCATGTCGATCTCTAATAGTTTGGTTTGGCTCTTGTGTTTTCTAATCAGGGTCACCTGGTACTACAGATCTGCGATTATCCTAGTTTTTATAGTTTGCCCTTTATGTGGCCATTAAACCCTAACTCTGTACCAAATTACAGCTGTCTGAGTTTATGGGAAGTACTAGTTCTATTCTGATGATCATGAGTGAGTTCTACTTAAATGACCTACAGACTTGAAATTTTGGATTTTAAGTATGTGATTATAGCTTACGAAATAATGACGAAAATTTCTGTGTTCTGGTCTTCTGGTCCAGAGTTTCTCAAATAGGGGCCTGAAAATGCGGCGAAATGGTTCCAGTAAAGGATGATACGGCAGTTTTTGCTTCGCGCTCGACTTGGCGGGGGCACTACCGTGCCCCCCGATTTGCGCGCGAATCGGGCAATACAATGGAGAAACATGTAATTAAATTGACAAATTAAATATACTTACTTTCATGATTTACTTTCGTTGGCGAACCCAACCAACAAAACATTCAATTACGATTTTTCCGGAATTGAGTTCAGTTCTCGCGGTGAATTTTCCGTTATGTCTTCTACCGTGGTAATTTGAGTTTAGGAAGAAGAAAGAAGTCAGCTGGAGACATATCTGGTAAATAAGGTGCCTGCTCGATGGTATTTGTTAAGTTTTTTGTCAAAAATTCGTTCATAATAATTTTATTATGGCCTTGTGCGAAGTCGCATAAGCGTGATGCCAAATCCTAGAATTTTAATCCACAAATCTGGCCTTTTTCATCGAATTTGTTCTAAACGCCGCATAACGTTCAAATAATATTCTTTTTTTACTGTTTGTCCTTCCGGCAAGAATTTCAAGTGCACAACACCGCGAAGGTCAAAGAAAACAATCGACTTTGGCGTGCTTTTTTCGTTTTCGGTGCAATTGGATGGCGCCACTCCGAAGCTTGTTGACTAGTTTGCATGTCAAACTCTTAAACCCACGTCTCGTCACCAGTAACAATGCGTTTTATGAATGTTGGGTCGGAATTGACTCGTTCTAGCATGTCCTCAGCGACTCTCATGCGATTGAGCTTTTGGAGAAAATTCTGGTCTTTTGGGACTAGCCGAGCGGCAACATGTTTCATACCCAAGTGTTTATTTAAAATGATATGGATGGACTCGTGGGACACTGATAAGTACGTGTTTTTGATAAAGTCGATTCACCGTAAGTCTTCTATATCATTTTTAGTGTTGTGAAATTTAATTGTTGATGGAAAATTTAAGACAAACTCTGTATTCGATGTTTTTGTCCATCATGAAATTCGCAATACACACTAGATATGATCTAACTAAAAACAACTCTGTATTTAATCTAAATAACAGATGCAACTCAGCGCCAAAATGGAAAACAGTTGTGCTAATCAACAACAAAAAAAACCGGCCAAGTGCGAGTCGGACTCGCGCACCGAGGGTTCCAACCTGTAGGTATATAAGTAAAAGTTCACACGCGTTCGTGAGGAAAGGGGTAGTAAGTTTAAAATTATGAAAAATACTTATTATGATGTGACAAAAAAATTACGGTTTTCGCAATTTTTCCTTTATTTGTGCTATAAGACGTTGCTACGTACCAAATTTCAAGGTTCTAAGTTCACGGCAAGTACCCTGTAGGTTTTGATTCCCTTGCGAGTGTCGAAAATTTGTGGAAATTTTGCGGCATAAACGGCTGTATCTTTTGATTGCGTTGACTTAGAAGTTTGATTTTTTCACAGCTCCAAGGGACAGTAAACCTGAGCATTTGATATAAAATTCCAGCTTGATACCTCCACGCATTCCTGAGAAAAAGGGTCTTGACAGTCAGACAGATGGACGGACGGACGGACAACTGATATTTACTGATATTGACATGATCTACTCATTACAATGTTTTCATAATGAATTGTATTGCATTATGTGGTTAGCTAGCGACCTCGACAATTGATCATTTTATTCTTGCCGGTGCAACCGGCAGCAAGTTCGTCATGCTCCCTTGGATGTCACTGCTTGCGGTAGCGTCGGGGGTCGGGTTGCCTCCTTCCCTCAAATATGGCGAGGGGTAATGGTTGATGTTTGCGTTATGCTCGTGAACGGGTCTGCTTCTGGTGACTGGTCGTCTTGCTGTCTAGGTGTTGTTATTGTTTTAGTAGTTATTATGTTAATTTATTTTACTTCGATGGTCCTAGTTTATCATTTGTGTGCACTTCACAATTAATCCAGTATTGCATAATTATGTAAGCTAATATATAGTAATAAAGGGCGTCACGCCCTTCAAAAATCGCCGTCAAAAATCGAAGGTCTGAAGTATCTGATGAAGAACCCTCAGCTGGTCTCAGCTGTAATAGAGATATGGTAATGCCCCCTTCTACCATTGGTACATAAAACAATCGACTGTAATTGCAAAAACCCAACATAGTGGGACACGTCTTCTAATTTAATTTGGCCTATAGCGTCCCACTGCTGGGCGAATGCCTCCCCTTCTGCTTTGCCCACGTTTCTACAAAAAGAAGTGAAATCCCACCAAAAACATTTCTTTATTATTATAGTTAATGTTGTGTGACTTGGCTGTTGAAGGGTACACAAGGGTACAAAACCAGGTGCTCCATGACACCATTGCACCAATCTGTCGCCAGAACCGCTACCCATTGACCATGGAAAATTGCCACTTGGAAAACGTTGACTCAATAACCAGTCAATTGTATTACATAATTATGTATGTATCCAGTATTGCATAATTATGTAAGCTAATATATAGTAATAAAGGGCGTGACGCCCTTTATAATTTCTTGAGTTAGTTATTTCGTATAAGAAAACTTAATATCATGTTCTGTGTCTCGAAATTTTAATTTCTTTGCATACCTACCTGTTATTGGATAGATTCATGTTTTTCTAACTGAACAGACAGCTGTGCTGCTGGGGAGTTTGTTGCGCCACTGCTTCTTCCAAGTTAAAGCACTATGAAGTGGTGAAGGGCGGGCGTTTTGGGAGACTGTCTTATGTAATTTTGACGTTCGAAAAGTGCTGATTCTCAGCCTAATTGAAGTGAAAACTTCTTTAGTGGCGTTGTACACTTTTTTTGTAATGGGTAAAAAATGTTAACCTCTCAGTACTTTATTTATACGAGTATCTACTCGCGTCGGGACACGTGACCTGATCGAAAATTCGTAAAACTGATGATTGTTGATTTTAATTGATTGATTTTTCTGAGAGTAATCTTTAAATGTAATATAAATTGTCATGTTTGTGTACGATAGCGCAATATATAAATATTGTCTACCACACAAATGATAGTACTTTTGTACTGATAATTAAAGCAATTCGTGCAAAATTATTCCCTAACCATTCCAAAATATCAAAAATGCACAACGTTAATATTCAAGTTTTCACTTTTGCCGGCACTCCCGGAATGCAACCCGTCGTTTTTTTTTATTTTAAAAAATTACTTTTTATTTTAAAAATGACTTTTATTTTAATTTTTAGATTTTTTTAACAAAGTGATGATTTTTCTTTAATTATCTCCCTCTGGATGAGTATCTTAACTCAGTATTTGAGCTTATGCTTACATCCAACACTTCAGGAAAGTCCTGACTATCAGACTGTGACAACTCTAGATCATCAGATATTTATTACTCTGTACATCTTCATTGACTTCTACAAGTATATGAGATTGTATATTTTGATCTATTACATTTGGCCTAACAAACTTATCCAATTGTATTGGACTATCTTCACTGGACGACTGACTTGCCTCGGTAGATGCTTGCTGAATCTTTTAAATTAACATTTTGTTCCTCATTATTTTTCTTTCGACAGTATAAATACTCGGGAATATAATAATCACACATATCTGTATCCTCCTTTTCTACCGGACTTGTCAGACAAGTCCGGTAGAAAAGGAGGGAGAAAGGTCAAAGTTCATATCAGTATGAACTTTGACCTGTTTGACTGGTATGAGTTTGACAATATTGACTTAAATTTATTATAAGACTTAGACATTCACTTGTGACCAGAATGATTAGCATTATCATTATTATTTTCTAATATGTGTTTACTATTTTTGTTTGATTGTGCCAATTTTAATAAGTATTTTCTGACATTGACTGTGCCAAATTTGACTTATACAGATTAATATGATGCGTGTTTCTTCTATAGACTGTCCCATTACTATCTTTATCTAAGTGAGATCTTAGAATGATAGTTTTGTCAAAATAACATGTTGAGAAAAATATGTCATTTGAGTGAAACTTTTGAGGTGTTACAGCATTTCTATCATTTTATGATTTTCTATTTTCCAAATTTTGTGACTTATTTTTCAAATGAAAATCTTTTGTGAAATTTTAGAAATCTTGTGAGTTGAATGGAGGACCACCATCACTTAATAATTGCAATGGAATACCATGACGTGAAAATAATGACTTCAATTGTTTTATGAGAGTTTAACTTCTAGAATCTTTATTTCATTGTGCTATTTAAATGTAATTTGAATAATAATCAACTACTAATAAATATAATTTTGTTTTTGTAATCAAATAAATCTGTTGTTACTTTTTGCCGTGGTAAAGAAGGTTCTTCAAGAGATAATAAAGTTTCCTTTGTTTCATTTGAACTAAATGTCATGCAAGCTTCGCATTGTTTTATTTTTATTTCAATAAGAATAATCATTTTATTGCAGAAGAAAAATCCATAAATTGTTAGTAAACCTTAATAAGCATCAGTAAACAAGCAGGTGGGCAAATAATGGATGAGCGGGCAGTCAAATTTCTCCGCAGTGACATTCATGAGACTGTTCGAGCTGCCCCGGACCCTCTGCAGTAGCGACGCTACACGCTTACATCTGGTCGCTGCGAAACTATCAGTAAGCGCATCAGCAAACATTCCCGACGCACTGCAGAAGTGTGGCAGCCCCAGCAGCATCCTGAACGCATTAAAATCCTGAATTGTATTGAACTCGAAGAACATTGACGGCTTTCTGGGTACAACTTGCCCAGAGGCTGCACGTGTAAAATGTCTGACAATATGCTTTAAAAAAGCGCCACTTTCACGTCACACATAAAACGAGCAAACCTACGGACAAGCATGTTATTTGGCGGGCATGATTTTTTGTTTTTTTTTAATGCCCATGTGTCCTTCATGTAAAATTGAGAGAACTTCAGAACGTAGAGATGTAGGTATAATGACAGACTGATTCTTAAAAATTAGATCACTTACAACATTAATCTCATCTCTTATGTCCCAATAGGGTAAAACAATTGGAACACATTTCTGTTTGCAGTTATGCGATCCTAACATAAAATATTCTTTTAGTTCTTGCAGTGACATCAGACTTTGGGCGAGATTATTTTTTTGTAATTGCCAAACTAAAAGTTAGTAAATTTACTTGACAAACTACTGTTATTATCATCAGCGTACAGCAGTCCACTGCTGGACATAGGCCTCTCCAATTGCATGCCATTCAGCTCGACTCTCGGCAACTCTCATCCAGCTGGTACCAGCCACCCTGCGAAGATCGTCGCTCCACCTAGCCTGAGGACGTCCTACCTTACGTTTTTGCCGATTCGCGGTCTCCACTCAAGAACACGTCTACCCCAACGGTCATCGGTTCTACAGCTACTAGGCCACTTCAGCTTGCTTATTCTGTGCGCTATGTCGAATTTGTTCAATATGTCCATATTCATTTAAAATATCTAATGTGATGTGTACTAACTTGGGAAAAAAAGTCAAATAATGACCGGGTAGAATAGCATAACCACCTAAATCTTCATTATTTGGAGAAATTTCTTAGAAACAAACTTACTTGGTTCGATTGCTATCCACTCACTACAGTACGTTATGGCCTCTTATTTCTCTACATAAACTCGAGTACGGCTTTCTAGAGCTATTTGTGTATTTAATACATTAATCTCGTAGTTCTTTAAATATTTCCATTATTTAATTAACATCCTCCACATTGCAGTTTTGGTTTATTCAAGATTTTAATTAATTTAAAGAAATACTGTCATCTTTTTCACAAATTCTCTGTGGAAGGGAGTGTGGGGATGTTATATTATTAATTAATAACGAATTTACGCATTCTGACCTTAACCTATTTGTTATTAATTTAAAACCTTCTATGGTTTTTACCAAACTGGTAAGAGATGGTACAGTTACATCTTCACACTTGTTGTTTATATACTTCATCGACTTTAAAATCGGTTATTTTTTTTCCAAAATTTTAAGTGTGGTGAGTTCGGTGTGACTGCTGATCTGTATATTTTCCCTTCCTCTTTATGAACATTTGAGTTGACGGAGTCGAACGGGCCGTCGAACAGCATAATTAATTCTGCAGTGTCCACACTTTCCTCTAGTATGCACCCACTTTCTGTAAATGAAAATTTAATGTTAAGTATGTCGTTATATAGTGCTTTTTTTACTGGGACACACAAGCTTACTTCTGGAGATAAACGGAAAATGTAGAGGCACTACACACCATGTTTACATTATGTGTGCCGCATAATACACGTTTTTACTTTAGCACAAAACACCAGGCTTTTCAACTGCTTTTATAACTTACTGGTAGCAATAATTAGTGAAAAATCCTAGGTATAATGGGGCCACAGTATTATATTATTTGTGACTGTATATTAGCAAGTATATTACTTTTTATTTTAAGCTTATATTAGTAGGTACTTTAAAGAATGCGAACACATGTGTGCAATACTTAACCCTCATTTTTGGTATCATAGAGGGCACCACATGTTCAGCTATCAGTTTATGGGCCAACTTAACAACCCGGAATGCAGGGCTTCTTTGAAAGAGGTTTTCTATATGACTCCATTCAGCCACGCGTGCCTTGCCATCCATGACATATTTTAGGTTTCTATTTAATAATTTGTTGAGTACAAGTCTTGAATTTTTTTGTGACAAAGTTTATTGTGTGTTTAAAGTGCACAGGTAATTACTCTTTGTATCTAATTTTAGCATCCAGTAACCTGAATATGCGTCTAACTTTGAAAATTCTGAGGCACCTACTACCTGTGAACCCAAGTCATCAGTAGGGTATGGAAAATGAGGTATTTTCATGGCTTTACTTAAGTTCCTAGGATCAAGACAAATACGTGAGTCGGTAGGATTAGTAACTTGTTCTTGAATTGTAGTTGTCCCTTTCAGACTAATAAATTTTTGAGCTTTTGTTGTAGAGCATGGTATTCTGTTAACTGGACAAATCTTTGGTGTGACTGTTGTATCTACTTGTAAATTAACACTGTTTGGTAGGCAACCTAATCCTTCAAAAGGATCTGAATATTTGTTAATCAGCATTTGTATTGACCTTCGTTCTTTGTTAGTGATTATTTAAGTAGCATTTTCAGATATTTCAATTTCAATACGCTTTAAAATGCCACATTCTTCACATGTCTTCCAACCCGAAATTGTAAAACAGTCACATTTAACCACTATGAAATTGATTGGCTTAAATACTGTATGAACAAAAAAACATTCAAGTCTGACAGAACCCAATTTTTCAATCATTAGACCAGCAAATGAAAAACTCTTTTGTTTTGACTTTTCAATGAAAAAAAAATCCTCTAAGTACCCAAACATATTTTCTAAACTTTTCAAAGTATGCAATGAAATTTAATTTCTATCAGTACCTGTAATACTTTACATTTTATAATATTGCTATAAACATTTAATTCCAATTTCCAATTTGGTGAATTTGAATTACAATGAATTTAATTAATAATAAAATAATTTTGAGCGTAATCCGAAATATTATACTTATGAATATCTTGACTATGCAACTTTTGTGTGAGTTCATAACTATAAATTGTACTTACGTTCTTATTGCTATTTTAATTTTTGTAGAAACAATAGTTGGCAAAATGGTTCATTTTCTTACATAAATTAATTTTGCCTTGTGCTGGACACTTGTACCGATGTAGCTGACCACATCTGTTACAGTTTGAATTATTTCTAATATTGTTGTTGGACCTGAAATGGGCTGAATAAGATAGTGCCGGACTGGACGTATATCGATTTTGACTAGAACTTCTATTTCCTGAAGATTTTCTGTATGGACTTGTTGATCTTTTCATAGAATTTTTATGGCTGACAGTAGTGTATAATTGGGGAGTCTGGATCACGAGCGAAGCGAAGTGATCCAGATCGCCCCAATTATACATCGGTTAGTAAGTGACTTCTCACCATCAGAACATAACCTAGACTGAGATATTCTAGTATTTGTTTCCATGTTTTTGATATTATATTGACGAGATCCACTCTGATCCGATCTATTTAAATACTGTCTACTATGATTTGAAATGCAGATACCATCATCACTTTATTTAGATAGCGGGTTAAATTAAGTTCATGAAAATCGTCTTTTGAATGTGAATCATACAAAATTCGAAGCACTCTTGAACTTCATAATTACTTTACAAAGTCTTATAAACTAGGCTTCTTTTAAATAAAGTTATTATAAAACGATCCAACCATCACATTACAATTGCAAGAATTAAATGCATAAAATCATACTAAGCTATTTATAAGTACTCCGAATCCGTTGATCTCATTATTCGGATTGGTATGTGCTTGCAAAAACGCAAGGTGAAGTTCAGATGACATCTACGCGTGTGTTTGTGATTGTTTTTTTTAAGGTATTTGTGTGTAGTCGTGTCCGAATCTGTTACTAGATACTTACAAAATTAATTTTATTGAAAAGGAATTTAAATAAAAAGCAATTTTACAGTTATAAATATGCATTTATTTATAGCAATTAAATTTTAACTATGATTTAATAACGTCTATTGAAGACAACACAATTACGCAGTTTTTATACATTCTTGCAAAAATACACTGCATACAATATATAAGTCCGTGTATTATGAGAATACAACATTCTTCTAATTACTTACAATAAAACAGAAAGGGCAGTACTAAGTAGGTAATCCCAGTAGTTCCAAACAGATAGTCACATAACATCGTTTTTATTTACAGCGTTTGATTGGCTTACAAACTAACCACATTAAAACTTTAACTATTCACATTAATATTTATCTATACTAACTAAATAGTATGAAACTATTTAGTAATAATAACTTTTATTTAAGTATAGTATTGATAGGCTTACATGCTAACTACAATAAAACATATTTACTTAAGAGTTCTCCATGTTTTCCTGAATTTTATTTATTAGTTCCTTAGTGCTAGACAATATGTCATCCATTAAAGTACTTTTAACGACGTGTTGAGCACAAACCTCTGCTTCACAATAATGATTACAGATTGAACTATCCTTCTGATCGAAGTTTTCTGCATCAATAATTTGTATTCTTATGATTTTCGAAGGTCTTGTAACAGGTTTTTTTATATAGGAATATGCCATCCGTTTATTCTTCGATATTTTGCGAGATGCTTCAGCAAGCCCCAAATATTTTTGATTTACTGCGTGTATTTGAGCAGGACCCCTTTCTAAAAGTATGAAGTTAAATAGCTCTTCTGAATCCTGAAATTATAAAACATTATGATTAAAATAATTATTATGAATGGTGACATTTGTATTGAATTAGTAAAAAAAAAAAAAAAAAAACTTACCGACATTGTAGACTGCACCGTTACGTACGTACTGAACACTGCAGTTTCGAAAAACGAATGTTGTTTCTAATAAGTGTGAGCAATTTATTAATTTATTACTAATCGAAAGCAATATACAGAGATATCAAGGATATGTGTGAAATATAAACAAGAACATAAATATCTATCCAGCCACAGAGAAGTCAAATATGGCGTACCGCAAGGTAGTGTACTTGGACCTTTATTATTTCTTTTGTATATTAACGACTTACCCCGCCAAATTCAACAACCTATGGTATTATTTGCAGACGACAGCACGTCAATAGTAAAAAGCGGCAAAAAAGATAAAAATAATTTCGAAGCTGATATTAATAATACATTAAAAAGCATCATAAATTGGCTGAACAAAAAATAATTTAATTTTAAATGTCCAAACAACAAAACCGGGCAAAAAAAGTAAGCATCCGCACCGTGCTAGAAGCTTATCATGGTCTTGTTGCGTCAGTTTTGAGATTCGGAGTTATATTCTGGGATAACTGTATTACTATTTGTATATACTTGAAGTTGCAATATTTGTCAGAACTAAAGCATAAAACAGCATTATTAAGAAAAAGCTTACTGTCAATGGGGCCCATCATCTATAATAAATTACCTCATGCCTACAAAGAAGAATCATTAAGTGTATTTAAAAAGAGGCTAACATCCTTACTAATAGATAAATGCTACTATTCCATACAAGATTTTTTGAATGATAATATTACATTACTTTATAATGTTACAATATTTTTATTTCAAATTTCATTATACACCTTGTTCTTCTTGTTTGTTTTTGTTGTTATTGTTAGGAAAATAATTTAATCAATCATTTAATTGGTATAGAATTAAGATTGTTGTTTTTGCTGTTTAGGTTATGTAGGAAGGCCGCAACTCCTCATAACTGTATTTTGTTTTGTTTAATTAGTTGTTGTAGTAGATAAAAATATTGTTATTTTTACTTTTGCGTGCCGTAAGGTAGAGTGTGTTGGAACTGCTTTTACAATGTCAACATCTTATTTTGTACCCACATTCATTGCAAAATAAATGATTTCTGATTTCTGATTAATATTACTTTGACGAATTGATTGTAACTAACAATTCTAGTTAATTTTTTGTTTCATTCTCATTCTGGTCTGGCATTTTCTTTGGTTCTTCTGGGTTTTAAATAGACTTCTGACACCACACTTCTGATACCATGTAGAGTGTTGTGGAGTTTTAGGATTATTGCATTCAAGAATGATTATTAAAACACGGAACGGCGAGTGTCGAGTCTTGACCGAGATTCGAGTAAGTCTATATTTCCAAAAGTAAAAACTACTGATAATACAAATCATTCTTATACATAAAGCGTCACAGATGACACATACTACAGATAGTTTAATCTCCAAATGCCAACTTAATAATGGCAAACATCGTTTTCCAATTACCGTCACTACTGGTACCTACGTGCCGATAAGATAACATTAATGAAATTACATCAACAGGTTACACAATGTAGGTATTCTAATTATAGCCTACGTCTAAGTTCAGATGTAGGTACAGTGTAAGAATAAATATTTTGAGGACCATAGGTAAATATGAAATTTACCTGCACCTTAGGTATTTTTCTGAATACGTCATAGCCATATTTTATTGTGCAAATCACTTGTTCTGTTCAGGAAAGTAAAATTCGCCGCTATCTGGGGCTCCCTGACCGTACGTAAAATCTATAAGAATATAATCTTCTCAGCTCATTAAGAAAACACAAACCATACACAACTTAAACAAAGACAAACACACAACATACACAAACAACACACACGACAACATAGACAAAGAGATCTCTACACGACTCATTAAGTAATGGGATTTGATAAATGTCCTCGTATTAATTATACAGAGTGTAGCCGTTCCGTCTGCATCAAAGACCGAAGTATTGAAGCAAAAAGGGAAGGTCCAATAATAGGAAATTCAGGCAAACTTGCTTGATAAAGCAGAAAGGTTTGAATGTGGATAAGTAGTAAGAACCTATCGATTTTGAAATTTATTATTTTGCCCGCGCCACTCGCGCCGGCCGCTCGGTCGCCGCTGACACGGTAGGCAACTATTGGAATAAGCTTTAGACCTTGCACTATCAATTTATACGCTGACAACTTCATAAGATTTATTGTTTTTGCACCGTTTAAATAAATCGCATATAATATACCTACTCCTGAATTATTATGGGGTTTCGTTTTAGATTTGATAAATTATTCTGAAATACCAAATATATATGTTTTGACACACACACACACACTCACACACACACGCACTCACACACACACAACATCACGCCTGTAATTCCAGAAGGGTTAGGTAGAGGTGTACCTATAGTACACCAACATTTCGCCAGTTATGCTTAATTCCCACGTGATATGGGGCAAGCCTATAGCCATCAACCAAAACAAAACTAGAAACTAGAATTCGTCGATAAAACGGTTTTCTTGGGGATCACGCTCGACTCAAGGCTACAATGTGGTCCTCATTTAACATCTCATGCAGGACAGCTAAGTTCAGCAGCTTACGCTGTCAGAAAAAACCGTCAATTTACTGATGTAGATACCGCGAGGCTGGTCTATTTTAGAGCATTGGCCTCTCTTTTCTTATGCCAATGTCCACTCTCCCGTGCTGCCATATCCAGGTTCTACCCGCGATGACAACAATACCGTCCACCCATCTTGCCGCCGGACGTTCGACATTTCGTTTTCCAGTCCTTGGACTCAGTCACTGCCTTACTCCACCTGCCATCACTGCACCATGCCACGAGTCCTGCCTAACTCCATTTGAGTTCCGTAACTCTTCATCATTTCCGATATGAAAAACCTTCGCACGTCCTCGGATCTCGATTTTTGGAACTCGGGCTGTAAGCTTTTTACCAAGGATAGAACGCTCCATGGCTCTCTGTTAAACTCTCACCCTGTACACAGCCTCCTGCGTGAGCGTCCACGTCTCAGAACCGTACGTCATGGGTGGGCAGTACACACTGGTTATAGAGCCGGGACTTCAGATATTGTGGAATTTTGGCAATTTTCAGAATGTCGTCGAGTTTGCTGAATGCGGCCCACCCAAGCTGTATTCTTCTCGATAGCTCTGTTTGTTGATGCTCTTTGCCAAATGAAAGAATATGGCCAACATAGACATACTGATCAACCATTTCCAACGTTTCATTTCCAACTTTAACCGAAGGATTTGATTTATTGCTGAAGATGTTTGCAATAACCTTCGTCTTGGCCATAGTCGCAAACAGCAGGACTTAATAGACCTGCATTAGATCCTACATGCTAAGCTGGACTCTTCAGCTCTGCTGTCCCTCATAAACATCAATGCTAGGTATAACACCCGTATACCAAAAACTTTTGCACTTTTGGTCTTTAAAAATAACACCTCATATTACAACCCTATCGTTAGAATGTGTCGACTTTACTACACAATTTCCAAAGACAATAAAAGTATTGACATCTTCGATTCTCGTGCTGCTGTTTTCAGAAGACATTGTGTGTACTCTTTCTTATTAATATTGTAACGCTTTAAATACTGTTTTCCTTAATTAATGTAAATTTTTCTTTATTGAGTACTTTATCCGGTGTGTTGGTCTCTGTTTGTTCTCCTGCACATTCCCTGCCTAACTAGAAGTGAGTCGGATGGAGGGATTGGTGAACTATGCTTTTTACTGTTGTGTCATCATTGCTATTGTAGTTGCTGGTCATGTTGTGCGATTACGCTTTGGGTGATAATCAGGTCGAAACCTATAACGTGAACCTAGTGAAATAGTAGTTTCTATGGGATGAGTTCAGCTCACATACCTACACAATTATTTTCGTATTTTTATTCATCTTTTAATTTCATCGTTTTTAATGTGAGTGTTAGTCGTTATTTGATCTGATGTTGATCTAATTGTTACATAGTTATGGTGCGTAACCCACACCCCATGATTGTTTTAAAAGCGCAAAGAGATAAAGAAAATCGATGTTAGGTGAATTGCCGTTGTTCTACCCTCAAAAAACTGGAGAATAAACTTTCACCAACGTTTATACCGTGTGGTAGCGTGATGGTAACCTCGCTGTATGAATAATATCTATCGAGAATCGACAGCGGCAGATGGCAAACGGTGTCATAAATTACACAAAGTAGTGTGTTTGCCGCACGGGAAGTCACGAATTGTGAATTAAACAGGGTGTCAATATTGTCAATAGCTTGAATTGTTATTATGTTTAAATACTGTATATCTTTTTATAATTGTTTACCTTTGAATATACCTATAAAATTGGTAATAACATAACTCAATAATATACGATGCGTGGTGTGACCTTTTCATACGTCCCTTTATTTATTTGAAGCACTTATGCATAAAACACATTTAAGTAAGTAAGAATAAGCTACTGTAATAAAAATACAAACGATCTCGGTTTCTTAGAAATTTCTACTAGCAGACTTGTGAAAAGATAGCTTTGTCAATAAGTGGAACGATGACACAAAGAGACAATATTTAAACGAATATTTTATGTAATACAAGCGGACCCGCCACTGCTACCCACAGGTGCAATGGCGACGCCAAAATATCAAGATGTCCGATCCATGTCTAAGTTTGTCTAAGTTGTGTATTAATATTATTACACATATACACACACATTAACTTAATACACATTAACTTTCCTGAACTCTCAATGATGGTGAAAATCGACATCAAAACACATAATGTAATTTAGAATATTTAGGCGGTCACACAAACAGCATCTGTTTTAAAATATTTTGAGTTATGTAAACTTCTGTCACATTTTCTGAACTAACTAAACGAAGTGGACATAATTTTGTAATCTCCTTATATTAAGATTGACAAGAAAAACTCACTTCCCCAGAATTCATAAATATCGTTAATCAAATTTCATTGACGAAACAAACTTCGTTTTGATTGGACGTATCTCCCGTAAATCCGTATTTCCCGGTTCCCTTTCACCCAAGTTTCAGTGCCGGTCTGAAAGCATCGCTGATGCAGATCGCATTAAATAAATAGCACTGAAATGGAACTTCATCAATTAGAGTGGCCGATGTTACCAACAAACTGAATACGAGAATAATGTCTATAATTAATATTACGTAATTGAATCATTGGGCCGTTGTATACTTTACCTCCGAGTAACTTAAAACTTAAGTAAAGTGTCTTAATTTGAATAGATTTATTAAAAGCAATTTAGGGAACCGTTAATGTTTACATCTGCATAGTAGGTACCTACTTAATAAGAAAATATGTTATATGTACGTAAAAAAATTTGCTGCTGGAAAGACCGTCAATTTGTGTTTGATCCTAATATAGCTAAGTTTTATGTACCTATATATTTATATTTACAGCAAAACGTTGGGTTCGAACATGCAGTGTAATCAATATAGTTACATAAATTACGCGGCCTTCCCAAATGTCATTTCCTTGGTATTGTTCGTCGAATCGTTTAATCAAAGTCTGGCCGTTTGAGTACTTTATGCGGCCTACCCAAATGTCTTTTCTTTGGTAATGTTCGTCGAATGGGTGCGCTCCTTAAATTCTGAGTTGAGCTGCACGATTACTGACAAATGCGTATACTAACTGGGCATGTCCACTCAATCTGTGTGGTTCTTTCCTCAAAAGATCCGTTCAGACACCGACTACATGGTCTTCACATGATCTGACCAAGATTATGTCTGGACTAAAAGCGACTGTGACCTCTGAGTTTGTTTCGGCCTTTCCTCTCAGAGTAGTCAGATCGGAAACGCCGACCACATCTAGTAAAAAAAATACATTTTCACCACACTACCTATTATTTGCAATTTTTACCCATCGATTTCCGTGGGTAAAAGCCTTTTTTGTTATCTAGAGTGTAAAAGTGTTTTAAAATTCGAAGGCTTCCGATTTAACATTTACTCGAAGTTTTAAATAAAACCAAAGAGTTAGGAACAAAAAAGTTTTTAAGACAAAAGTTAGAAACGTTCAAAACCTGTCAACCGAAAATACCTGGTTATTCAGAACCGAAAATATCCGCTTTTTAATTTATTTTTATTGCTAACACTATAAAATTATGTAATTTTTTATGTTAATTTGAATAGTTCTAATCGTAATATACAGTAAAAGGTAATAAAAGTAATGGTTAACTATACTTAGTGTATCGAAATAAATAAATAAAGTGTATGAAGCATTTGTTTTGAACGTACCTTCTCACTAAGAAATGACAAAAAAGACAAGGCTGTATGGCTCACTTCCTTTGCCTGCATGAGCGAATTAAAAAACAACAGGCACTTGAAAGAAGCCTTTGAAAGAATCCCGTTGTGGCCTGCCTGTGTCCCACGCTAACATTCAAAAACTTTTACAACGACAAGTTTTTACAAATTTCTCAAAATGCGATGAAAATTTGATTCCGTCAGAATTAGTTGAAAAAACGGTTTTCTTTTACTGGTTTTCTTTCTTTTTTGCAAGTTCCTCGTAGTGTGGTGAAAATTGTTGTGTTTCACTTATGGGTAAAAGTTTATAGCGTTTCGTGATTTGTAACCTTCGCGACGCTCAGGGTCCTTCTTTTAAACCACTCGCTTCGCTCGTGCTTTAATTCTAGAACCCTTCGCTAGCTCAGGTTTCAATCCAAGCACTCACGGCAAAAAACACTTTTACCCACATGTAAAACAAATAACTATTTCACCACACTACCTATTATTTGCAATTTTTACCCATCGATTTCCGTGGGTAAAAGCCTTTTTTGTTATCTAGACTGTAAAAGTGTTTTAAAATTCGAAGGCTTCCGATTCAACATTTACTCGAAGTTTTAAATAAAACCAAAGAGTTGGGAATAAAAAAGTTTTTAAGACAAAAGTTAGAAACGTTCAAAACCTGTCAACCGAAAATACCTGGTTATTCAGAACCGAAAATATCCGCTTTTTAATTTATTTTTATTGCTAACACTATAAAATTATGTAATTTTTAATGTTAATTTGAATAGTTCTAATCGTAATATACAGTAAAAGGTAATAAAAGTAATTGTTAACTATACTTAGTGTATCGAAATAAATAAATAAAGTGTATGAAGCATTTGTTTTGAACGTAAGGTACGTTCAAAACAAAATGACAAAAAAGACAAGGCTGTATGGCTCACTTCCTTTGCCTGCATGAGCGAATTAAAAAACAACAGGCACTTGAAAGAAGCCTTTGAAAGAATCCCGTTGTGGCCTGCCTGTGTCCCACGCTAACATTCAAAAACTTTTACAACAATTTTTTACAAATTTCTCAAAATGCGATGAAAATTTGACTCCGTCAGAATTAGTTGAAAAGACGGTTTTCTTTTACTGGTTTTCTTTCTTTTTTGCAAGTTCCTCGTAGTGTGGTGAAAATTGTTGTGTTTCACTTATGGGTAAAAGTTTATAGCGTTTCGTGATTTGAAACCTTCGCGACGCTCAGGTTTCAATCCAAGCACTCACGGCAAAAAACACTTTTACCCACATGTAAAACAAATAACTGTTATCATTCATCAGAGTTGTCGTGCACCTAATTTGCTAATTCGTACTCGCTAATTTGGTGTGTTTAGCGGACGTGTATGTAATGTTTCTGAACATGGATGGAATTTATTACGAAACTATTCAGTGTGATTTGGTATTGTGTGAGTTCAATGTCCACAGATGTTACAACTTAGCATCATACAACTATATTGCATTACAACATTGATGTTTGTACGAACCCACTGACCTAACCAAGCAAATGCTTCCTACATTTTCCAACGATATATTTTTATTGATAGTGGATCCAGCTGTCCTCAATGGTTTCCGTGAATGGGGTTTAAATATACCCCAACATAAGGCACGAGCAAAAAAGTGTCGATAAATACGCAGATGTATAGTTTATTAATCGACACTTTTTCGGGGCTTCGAGTCCCGAATGAAGTTCACTCTTAGGCAAATTTACCTGGCAAAATAGGGAAATCTGGTACTGCCGGAAGAACATTATTGCTGGAGAATGCGGCACCATTATCGTTTTCATTAATTACCTTATAGATGGACACTAGCTTGAACTAGTTCTAGTACAGCACATTTCGACTTGTGTGGCAAATAAACTGGTAGAAATGGGTGCCTTATCACTTGCCACCAGGTAGCTCCTGGTGGCAAGTGATACGGCACCCATTTTGACTCAACCCCTTCGAACCGAAACACGTCAACATACGGTGGTAGTATATCCCAAGACTAGCTCCTTTATAAAGCTATACTATACTACTACTAATCAAACTTAAATTGAATAATTTTAAACAAGATTATACAAAAAAAAATAACTTGAAACACTGTGTCCTACATGCATTAAGGCAGCCCCAGTAGGTAACAAAAGTACTTGTGTCGGACTAGCCCCACTCCTCCCATAAGCGCTAGCTTAGCAGTGTAAGAAAGTAGGGGGTTTAAAGAAAAAATACAATAAAATAAAGCATTCATTTTGCAGCTCTCGGTGTGTACGTGTGTGTAAGTTTATGTGTGAGTATGTAGGTAACTGTGCATGTGTGTGTAATGAAAGACTTATGTTTACTAAATTATTCTGTAGGTATTTTTATTTAAAGATGGAGGAGTAAGCGATCAGGTTACTTAATTAGTTTATATTTTTAGGCCTTGACTGCTCTGAATTTCAAATAGGCAATACATGATAAGCTAAAGAACATTATTGTTTTTATTTTACATGGAATTAATTTAGAACTATTTGCTGACTATATTTAGGGGTTTGATAAAATATTTCTAAACCAAGTATTTTAATTGGTAGAACATAGGTTAACGAAACATGTAGATACTATCTATATGTACATATTTTTATTCATACATCTAAAATAAATACTCTTATCGCGTCCGTCTGTGTTGTTGTTCTTAACTACGCAACGGATTTTGATGTTGTTTTCACCATAATTTAGAGAATTTATTCAGGAAGGTTTAAGAGTATAATTACTACATTAATATTAAACTTACATACTTATAGGTAATGAAGAAATCTCAATGTTTGTTCAAGTCATTAAACTGTGTGAAGCAATTTATTAACCAAAATGTCCGGTATGTCTTGCCGTCATGTATTTCAGTGGCATTTTATTTGAACATTGCTGAATTAATTTGTTTAATTATGTACACACAAAACAGTAAAAAAAAATACATGAAGATAAAAGAGCTTCGTACTCAAACCCTTTTTGGTGTTGTTTGTATAAACGAGCTGCTGCACTGTCTCTGAATAAATGACTACACACATCGTAAGCAAAGTAGGTAGGAATATTATTTTACCTTCCGTCGTCCTTCTGGGCAGAGATTCACAACAATATTTTTGTGAAAAAAATGAAAAAACGCGAACTGTAAAATGAAAATTAACCGCGAGTGTCGCCCTCGATAACAGAGCAATCATTTACTATTAGCAGCATATTGCAATCGTTTTGCTCTAGGCGTTATTACGACAAGGCTCATAATATCCAGACCATGTTATTTATTATAGCAGTGTTAATTTTGTGTTAGTATTTTCCTACATGAAAAATAAAAAGGAAACAAAATTATATCTGTAGAGTGCTCATTAAAACTGGTTGGTAATAAAAGACATGAAAATGGAGATGGATAGCTATTTCGCAGGTGTTTTGAAGAATACTTAGCTACTCTTAGTATATTTTATGTTATCAGCATATTAGCAGATAAAATCAGAACCTCTCAAACAGAGGAGAATGTATTAAATACGTGTGAAAATCCTTGCCAAAAGAAACATGTCTGATGTCATAACATAACATCATGCCTGTAATCCCAGAAGGCCTAACCCTTGTTGAGGTGTACCTTTACCCACATTTCGCAAGTTTTGTTTTTTAAGAAAAGAAAAGATACAAAAAAAAAACAAAGAAACAAAAGATACATCTTGCTGGTTTATTGGCTGTGTCGACATTCGTTTGCGTTTAATCGTGTCAATGGCGGGACTGGGTAAAAGTATTTAAGATTATCTTCCTAATTAACTGCATAACGGTAAAACATGACTTTAAAAAAAGTACGTTTGTCTTCAAGTCTTCGATGGAACAGAGTTTGATTCACAAAACGACTGCGAATCAAAATGATCAGTTTGCAAATAAATAATTCGATTCAGTATTCAATGACGTTGGGAGTAAGCCAACCAACTACAGTTTGAATTGTATATTTCATTTTAATCCTATACATAAATCACTGGTTGTTTCTATAGGTTTATGGAATAAATAAATCATATTGAAAAACAAGTGCAGCAATGGCACAAGTGGCTCCAACGATGATTAAAACGGCTGTAACAGTTAAACTATAAAGCTAAATTGAGCAATTAATTTTCCAATAGCCAAAAGAATATTCTCTTTTTATCCACGAAAACCGAAAGTGGTGGAAGGTATTAATATTAAGCAATGAACCGTTTAAAATTTTTGCCTGCAGGTTTATAAGTAAAATAAACATGAGTAGCCAAATACTCTTTCAGAAAAAAGCACTTCAGTGGATAATAACAACACATTAAAACTATAAACAAGAACAAAGGAAGAGTACTTCGGATAATATACGAGTATGTACGTATTGCGTGCCAGAAATTTACTGCCCATTCATACGTTTGGTACTGCGCCTAAACCACATTTAGGTTCCCACAAACCACATTTAGGTTCCCACATGTGGCCACATTCTGAGGCCAGTGGGCCAGTAATTATTTGCTTACGCACATATTTGCGGCCAACGTTACTCGGGCTAAGGGTATTCAATCTCTTACATTTAACAAAGGTAACTTCGTATGAAAGTTGATCATTTCCAAAGCGAATTTTCCGCAAAGGGTAAATTGAAAGGCTTCTTTGGGATTTGCCGGTCGGCAATCTGTTCACCCACATTTTTGTAAGCTAAATATTTTTTGTGGATGTCTCTTTGTAGTCATTCGTTATATTCAGTTATTTGGAAATGGCTGACACACCATTCCATCATGACTGATTTGGTTTTTGGGACCATAAAGACCACTATTTTGCTGTGAGATTCTTAAAAAGAGAGCATGGGATTTCACCCAGACAATGGGAAAAAGTATCCTTCTGTAGAGCAAAATCAAGTCAACACGGACATGCATATGATCGTGGCAATATTTCCTCGAAAAAGGGTTTATCAAACCCCATATTCAACTGTGCGGAAAAGGGCGAATAATTATGTTGATGACGTCGTTTTTCTCAACCCGTAGAAAACCTTCATTTTGAGAATGCTAATCTCGAAAAATGCATAATAGAGTTTCTATAGTATGAGTATTTTTTTTTATACATTAGATTTGTTCTAGCTGAGCCACTCTTGCGAAGCCACGGCAGGGCAGCTAGCTCTATTTTGTAATGACAAAGGAAATTTCCAAGGACAAACTAAATGATGCAAATTATTTCATATCCTAAGGAATCATTAAGTATTCTCTAAGCTAGAATATGAATACTACTTTGCTTAATACTTAGCCATTTTAATATTCAAGTACGTAATGGGTAGAGGGTTAATTTACGTCCTCAAGTTTCGGGATACGACTACCGTGCCAGCTAATTATGATTTATTACCTTTTACATATAATGGATGAGTCACTACAGATTGTGATGGCTTTGTTACGGAAGATATGAAAAGTTTGTGTAGGTATTTGAACTTTTGATTAATTAATTTCATGTTAAATGTGGATAGGTTATCTACCTATTCATTTTGTTTCGTTAAGATTTCTTACTTTTCTTTTCAAATCTTAAGTAATGCAAAATCACCCAAACTCGGAACAACTATCTTTGTGCCATATATTAATTGGGAATTGGCGAGTGATGCGTCGTGCACAACCGAATTGATTAGCCACTAAGTCAATCAACCACCATTCAATTAAAAACCTACAACATAGGCAGAAAACATACCTGCTATGTCTCCTATGTATCAATGGATATATTCCATTATTGTTACACGTAAAAGAACCTCACTTCTACGGCAAAAAACCGCTACTGGCGAAAACATTACCTCAGGTTTAGTTCACAAGAATATTTAAATATGAATAATGCAAGAACTGGACTTTTATAAAACGAGCAGCAGGTAAGTGGTGAAATGGAAAATTATCTTGAAACTGGAAACTTTAGAACTAGCGCTTTACCAAGCCCGAGTTTAAATATGAATGGTGTACAATTTATACCCGTTTTACCAGGAATTTCCGATGGCTATCCCCCTAGGGGTAGACCCAGGTGCGTCTAGTTTTCATACCAGTACCGTTAACAGTCAGTTCGCAGATACCCGTATTTGATCCGAGCCGAGTAATATTAACATTATAATTATTATAAATTCTTATGACCCGTTTATCCAGTTCCAATTTCGAACTGTATAAAAAATAAACCCATTGTGGTTACCCGGGTTACCCGCTGATTTAATGGTCCGTCAGGGTGGTCGGTAGTCTGATTAAAGGCTCCCACAAACACACGTGACGCCACAGTGCGACACAAAGGCGCCGCGTGTCGCGCGACGTGCGGTGCATTTGTGTCGCGCTATGGCATCGCGCCTGTTTGCGGGAGCCTTAATGGTTTGACACTAGGGACACTGACAATACAGGGATAAGTATTTATCCCTGTATTATGTATGTAAACTAAGGTCTGATTTCACCAATGAAATTGAACGCGATCAGCACATAGACTAGGTTTAAGAACTATCAATGTATTTTTTTTCTATGGAATATTGACACTGACAGCTCTAGAACGCGTTTTAGATGTGCTGAACGCGTTCAGTAACTTTAGTGAAATCGGCACTAAGAGTTATGCTCCTCAACATATCATTTATTTGACTATGGTCAAATGTTTGATTATATATTAGTTTTATAAGAATATTTTAGCTCTTCTCCCAAGAAACAGGATTACTTAGCTCAGGCACGCAAGTCTTAGGAATATAATTTACATTTTAGCAAAACCATACAAATTTATTGCCTTAATTTTTTTTAAATAAAATGTTAATATTATTACATTAAATTAAAATCACCACTGCATAGTACAGTAAATCTATTACCTAATTTTATCGATATACCAAAGAGTACTATAATTAGACGGCGATATACACATACGATCAGTCATAGAGCCTCTATGACTGATCATATAACGTCATAATAAGCGCACCGTGGGCACCACTTAGCTGACTGGCAAATCTTTTTACCATGAAAATAGCCATTGTAATACATGGCTCCAATGAAAAGAGGATGCTACCCTAGAATATAAAGATAACGCTTTCGAAACGCTGTGCATAAAAAGGAAAGGCTGACCAGAAATTTTTAGCGTCTGTTTTCAATAGAGTTTTCGCTAGATATGTCTGCTGCCAGCACGTTTAATCAATTTCGGCATACTATGGGCGATTATTTACTTTGGAAAACACGGAACACATCACAATCTCTTGACACCTGACTTATACGTCAGTGATGTATGGCCGCGCGCAGACTTATTTTGCGCACTCAACCACCTTAATCAATGACTTCAGAAGCGTATGACAATTGCCTTTAAGTAGATGTCAAGTATAAAAGAAGACCTTCGTGGTAAGACATTATAACCATGGAATCGTATAGAAGCTAATGTAGCAACATCCAGTTTTCCAATTTATTAAATTGAAACAAGCACTGACCAAACAAAACACTGAATGATGCAGCCACAACGCCTGAGGATTGTGGCTGCATCTGGGTTGGCTATGAATATGTCAAACTATTTAAATGTTAATTTAATCGAACCAAATCGCACGCACTGCGGCTTTGTAACAATTTATAGGTAAACTAATGGTCACTTATTTAATTGAATTGAGAATCATTTTAGTGACATATTAGGAATATATATTAAAAATGCAATATGTATGCATGTGACACATAATGTGATCATAACATTATTTTAATTATTATTAGAAACAGCAGACTACAGATTTATAATTTTAAAACTCACACACATGCTGTGTGAGTTTTAAAATTATAAATCTGTGTGTTTTTTTTAACCTACTGTATAGATAGTTTATAGGGTTGTGGAGCTTCAGGACTATTGGAGAATGTTATTAAAAACACGGAACGGCGAGTGGTCTTGGCCGAGATTCGAGTAAGTTTATATTAAAAAAAGTAAAAACCACAGATAACACAAATCATACATAAAGCGTCACAGATGACCACACAGGTGACACATGCTACATGCCCTTTTTTAAAATAGAATGGCAACACTGAATCTGTTATTTAACATGAATTTGACATTGACCCTATGATCCACTCAACCGCCATTGGTATACTTTGTTTATCACCTCAATCATTTCACCAA
This sequence comes from Dasypolia templi, assembly GCA_963555695.1. Classification (NCBI taxonomy): domain Eukaryota; kingdom Metazoa; phylum Arthropoda; class Insecta; order Lepidoptera; family Noctuidae; genus Dasypolia; species Dasypolia templi. The sequence goes on from OY743157.1 coordinate 11,207,689, forward strand.
ACACCTCAACCGCCATGGTATACAAAGCATACCATTTTTCCGCAAGTTTTTAAAATGTCGTTTTTTAAACGAATGACGCGTTTTGTGTGTGTAAATAGCTTTATAGAGTCATTCTCTATTAAACTAAAAGCCGTTCGCCACCGCCAGACACTAGTGACCAAAATGAAAGACGACAAAAAAAATGTGTCAAGTTTCAAGTGGTGTCATCGTAAGTTTTAAAGTGGTCGTGCTATTGGTTTTGTTTACAATTCATTTGTTATCGCAATGTTGAAGTGTTATATATCAAAATAATCCTCGAGATTCGTGCTTTGAGATTAAGTAAACATTTCATAGTTTTAAAAGTTTGTTTATGTTGATATTACGTAATGGATAAACACGATCCTTGCGCGGCCGGTGTTTGTAAACATTACAACAATCTGGATTTGTTTATAAAATTTTCTGATTGGAATTGAATTAGAATGTGGAAATAAGATAATAATTAGATATTTAACACACCAAGACAGTAAAAATACAACGAAATTACGTTAAAATATTACTTTTCACGGCGGACAGTATCGGATTCGGCATCAAATTACAAGGTAAAGGGTTGTTTATTTTTGTTTATTGTGCTACTCAGAAAATACCAAGTAAGGACATATGGGCATCAAAACGAAGGTAGTATAATCTAGTTTAATTTTACATAGGTTTTATTGACACTAACTACAAAATAATTCTTAAAAATGTAGTTAGAAGTAATAGTTAACACAATCTCAACCCGAATTTTAGAGTTTTAATTGTTTTTTTGTATTATGGACTAGTTTTTGTGATTAAGTTTTCACATAGATTGATTTTGTATAGTTTCAGCTATACACACGAATTTTTATTTTGTTATAGCTGCAATAGCTTGCTAGATAATAAGCTTTATGTAAGTGCGCATTCGCGGAAAAATTTCGTTTTGGCGGGAAACGTCATTTCTGAACATTCTATGATTAGAAGTCCGTCTGTACTGGTTTTTTTTATACTGTTTTTTTCAGGCTCGCCTATACATAAGTATTATTGAAATACGCAGCTTTATCAAGCCTACAATTGTCTGGTTATTGAATCAACGTTTTCCAAGTGGCAATTTTCCATGGTTAATGGGTAGCGGTTCTGGCGACAGATTGGTGCAATGGTGTCATGGAGCACCTGGTTTTGTACCCTTGTGTACCCTTCAACGGCCAAGTCACACAACATTAACTATAATAATAAAGAAATGTTTTTGGTGGGATTTCACTTCTTTTTATAGAAACGTGGGCAAAGCAGAAGGGGAGGCATTCGCCCAGCAGTGGGACGCTATAGGCTAAATTAAATTAGAAGATGTGTCCCACTATGCTGGGTTTTTGCAATTACAGTCGATTGTTTTATGTACCAATAGTAGAAGGGGGCGTTACCATATCTCTATTACAGCTGAGACCAGCTGAGGGTTCTTCATCAGATACTTCAGACCTTCGATTTTTGACATCAAATTGATTTTTTTTTGTAAAGGCGGCATGTCGATCTCTAATAGTTTGGTGGGCTCTTGTGTTTTCTAATCAGGGTCACCTGGTACTCCAGATCTGCGATTATCCTAGTTTTTATAGTTTGCCCTATAAGTGGCCATTAAACCCTAACTCTGTACCAAATTTCAGCTGTCTGAGTTTATGGGAAGTACTAGTTCTATTCTGATGATCATGAGTGAGTGAGTGAGTGTCATAAATGCGAAACTTTGCTTTCGCTTAAGTTCGGACTTAAATGAGCTACAGACTTGAAATTTTGGATTTTAAGTATGTGATTATAGCTTACGAAATAAGACGAAAATTTCTGTGTTCTGGTCTTATCCAGAGGTTCTCAAATAGGGGCCTGAAAATGCGGCGAAATGGTTCCAGTAAAGGATGGTACGGCAGTGTTTGCTTCGCGCTCGACTTGGCGGGGGCACTACCGTGCCCCCCGATTTGCGCGCGAATCGGGCAATACAATGGAGAAACATGTAATTAAATTGACAAAATAAATATACTTACTTTCTAGATTCGTTGGCGAACCCAACCAACAAAACGCACGATTTTTCTGGAATTGAGTTCAGTTCTCGCGGCGAATTTTCCGTAATGTCTTCTACCGTGGTAATTTGAGTTTAGGAAGAAGAAAGAAGTCAGCTGGAGACATATCTGGTAAATAAGGAGCCTGCTCGATGGTATTTGTTAAGTTTTTTGTCAAAAATTCGTTCATAATAATTTTATTATGGCCTTGTGCGAAGGCGCATAAGCGTGATGCCAAATCCTAGAATTTTAATCCACAAATCTGGCCTTTTTCATCGAATTTGTTCTAAACGCCGCATAACGTTCAAATAATATTCTTTTTTTACTGTTTGTCCTTCCGGCAAGAATTTCAAGTGCACAACACCGCGAAGGTCAAAGAAAACAATCGACTTTGGCGTGGTTTTTTCGTTTTCGGTGCAGTTGGATGGCGCCACTCCGAAGCTTGTTGACTAGTTTGCATGTCAAACTCTTAAACCCACGTCTCGTCACCAGTAACAATGCGTTTTATGAATGTTGGGTCGGAATTGACTGGTTCTAGCATGTCCTCAGCGACTCTCATGCTATTGAGCTTTTGGAGAAAATTCTGGTCTTTTGGGACTAGCCGAGCGGCACCATGTTTCATACCCAAGTGTTTATTTAAAATGGTATGGATGGACTCGTGGGACACTGATAAGTACGTGTTTTTGATAAAGTCGATTCACCGTAAGTCTTCTATATCATTTTTTGTGTTGTGAAATTTAATTGTTGATGCAAAATTTAAGACAAACTCTGTATTCGATGTTTTTGTCCATCATGAAATTCGCAATACACACTAGATATGATCTAACTAAAAACAACTCTGTATTTAATCTAAATAGCAGATGCAACTCAGCGCCAAAATGGAAAACAGTAGTGCTAATCAACAACAAAAAAAACCGGCCAAGTGCGAGTCGGACTCGCGCACCGAGGGTTCCAACCTGTAGGTATATAAGTAAAAGTTCACACGCGTACGTGAGGAAAGGGGTAGGAAGTTTAAATGTGATGTGACAAAAAAATTACGGTTTTCGCAATTTTTCCTTTATTTGTGCTATAAGACGTTGCTACGTACCAAATTTCAAGATTCTAAGTTCACGGCAAGTACCCTGTAGGTTTTGATTCCCTTGCGAGTGTCGAAAATTTGTGGAAATTTTGCGGCATAACCGGCTGTATCTTTTGATTGCGTTGACTTAGAAGTTTGATTTTTTCACAGCTCCAAGGGACAGTAAACCTGAGCATTTAATATAAAATTCCAGCTTGATACCTCCACGCATTCCTGAGAAAAAGGGTCTTGACAGTCAGACAGATAGACGGACGGACGGACAACTGATCTTTACTGATATTGACATGATCTACTCATTACAATGTTTTCTTAATGAATTGTATTGCATTATGTGGTTAGCTAGCGACCTCGACAATTGATCATTTTATTCTTGCCGGTGCAACCGGCAGCAAGTTCATCATGCTCCCTTGGATGTCACTGCTTGCGGTAGCGTCGGGGGTCGGGTTGCCTCCTTCCCTCAAATATGGCGAGGCGAATACCATGACGTGGAAATAATGACTTCAATTGTTTTATGACAGTTTAACTTCTAGAATATATATTTCATTGTGCTATTTCAATGTAATTTGAATAATAATCAACTACTAATAAATATCATTTTATTTTTGTATTCAAATAAATCTGTTGTTACTTTTTGCCGTTGTAAAGAATGTTGTTCAAGAGATAATAAAGTTTCCTTTGTTTTATTTGAACTAAATGTCATGCCAGCTTCATATTGTTTTATTTTCATTTCAATAAGAATAATCATTTTATTGCAGAAGAAAAATCCATAAATTGTTAGTAAACATTAACCTTAATAACTAAATCAGTAAACAAGCAGGTGGGCAAATAATGGACGAGTGGGCAATCACTCCGCAGTGACATTCATGAGACTGTCGAGCTGCCCCGGACCCTCTGCAGTAGCGACGCTGCACGCTTACGTCTGGTCGCTGCGTAACTATTAGTAAGCGCATCAGCAAACATTCCCGATTCACTGCAGAAGTGTGGCAGCCCCAGCAGCATCCTGAACGCATTCAAATCCTGAATTGCATTGAACTCGAAGAACATTGATGGCTTTCTGGGTACAACTTGCCCAGAGGCTGCACGTGTAAAATGTCTGACAATATGCTTTAAAAAAGCGCCACTTTCATGTCACACATAAAACTAGCAAACCTACGGTCAAGCATGTTAGGTCGAACCGACAATGCTTTTCGTTCCCTTTCTACATCCAGATCATCTTTGATGCCCGCTGTTACAATATGGCCGAGATATTTAAATTGTTGAACACGATTCAAGATATTACTTGCCAATTTAATGGGAGGAAAACTTTCTGAGGGCTTTGCTCCAAAAATTTGGTATTTTCTTGTATTACCCACCTCACTCTTTTTGGCATTGTATCTCAAACCGTGTTCCTCAACATACCTCTCACAAACATTCAACACCTTTCTCAAGCCTGAGACTGTCGGGCTCAAAAGTGCCATATCATTGGCGTAGCTGATATTATTAAACGCTACTCCATCCATATAACAGCCGGCCTGCAAGCCACTGAGCTCACTTATGAGTCCATCTATGTATAGGTTAAACAATATCGGAGAAGTCAAACCACCCTGTCTGACCCCACACTGTCACATATACTCATCAGAGTTGGCCTCAGCCCAACGCACACAGTTCACCTGGTGTCCATATTTATAAGTTCCAATGGCATATTTGCTTTGGCTAACTTATCCCATTAATTGTCATACTTCACCATATCAAATGCCTTTGACATATCAAGGAAGCTAGAAAAGATAGGACTCTGATTATCTACATAATGGCTTACTGCCTTTTTTAGGCACAATAGAGAGATGTAGGTATAATGACAGACTGATTCTTAAAAATTAGATCACTGACAACATTAACCTCATCTCTTATGTTCCAATAGGGTAAAACAATTGGATCACATTTCTGTTTGCAGTTATGCGATCCTGACATAAAATGTTCTTTTAGTTCTTGAAGTGACATATCAGACTTTAGCGAGATTATTTTTTTGTAATTGCCAAACTAAAAGTTAGTAAATTTTCTTGACAAACTACTATCATTATCATCAGCCTACAGCAGTCCACTGCTGGTCATAGGCCTCTCCAATTGCATGCCACTCAGCTCGACTATCGGCAACTCTCATCCAGCTGGTACGAGTACCAGCCACCCTGCGAAGATCGTCGCTCCACCTAGCCTGAGGACGTTTCCTACCTTACGTTTTTGCCGATTCACGGTCTCCACTCTATTTTTGTGTTATTAATTTTTATGTTTTTATGAGTGTGTTCACTTCAGTTTGTGATATTGCGTATCACACAACGTACTGTATATTGTGTATTCCTAATAAATAGTTTCTTTCTTTCTTTCTTCTTTCACTCAAGAACACGTCTACCCCAACGGTCATCGGTTCTACGGCTACTAGGCCACTTCAGCTTGCTTATTCTGTGCGCTACGTGGAATTTGTTCTATATGTCCATTTTTATTTGAAATATCTGTTGTGAGGTGTACTACTTGGGCAAAAGTCAAATAATGACCGAGTAGAATAGCATAACCACCTTTTGTAACAATAATCCATCTTTATAATAAATTTATGGAAATCTTCATTATTTGGGGAAATTTAATTATTTCGACATGTTTTACATTTCTTAGAAACAAACTTTTTTGGTTCGATTGCTATCCACCCACCACAGTACGTTATGGCCTCGTATTTCTCTACATAAACTCGAGTACGGCTCTCTAGAGCTATTTGTGTATTTAATACATCAATATTTAAATGTTCTTTAAATATTTCCATTATTTAATTAACATCCTCCACATTGTAGTTTTGGTTTATTCAAGATTTTAATGAATTTAAAGAAATACTGTCATCTTTTTCACAAATTACCTGTGGAAGGGAGTGTGGGGATGTTATATTATTAATTAATAAAGTTTTAAAAGCAGTTTCGAAAGCTGCAGAGTTGGGCATTATATTATTAAAGCCATGAGCTCTTATCGCCCCAAACAAGTTTTCCAAGTGGTCTTGGTTATAAACAAACTATTAACTAATAATAACGAATATACGCATTCTGACCTTAACCTATTTGTTATTAATTTAAAACCTTCTATGGTTTTTACCAAACTGGTAAGAGATGGTACAGTTACATCTTCACACTTGTTGTTTATATACTTCATCGACTTTAAAATCGTTTTTTTTTTTTTCCAAAATTTTAAGTGTGGTGAGTTTGGTGTGACTGCTGATCTGTATATTTTCCCTTCCTCTTTATGAACATTTGAGTTGACGGAGTCGAACGGGCCGTCGAACAGCATAATTAATTCTGCAGTGTCCACACTTTCCTCTAGTATGCACCCACTTTCTGTAAATGAAAATTTAATGTTAAGTATGTCGTTATATAGTGCTTTTTTTACTGGGACACACAAGCTTACTTCTGGAGATAAACGGAAAATGTAGAGGCACTACACACCATGTTTACATTATGTGTGCCGCATAATACACGTTTTTACTTTAGCACAAAACACCAGGCTTTTCAACTGCTTTTATAACTTACTGGTAGCAATAATTAGTGAAAAATCCTAGGTATAATGGGGCCACAGTATTATATTATTTGTGACTGTATATTAGCAAGTATATTACTTTTTATTTTAAGCTTATATTAGTAGGTACTTTAAAGAATGCGAACACATGTGTGCAATACTTAACCCTCATTTTTGGTATCATAGAGGGCACCACATGTTCAGCTATCAGTTTATGGGCCAACTTAACAACCCGGAATGCAGGGCTTCTTTGAAAGAGGTTTTCTATATGACTCCATTCAGCCACGCGTGCCTTGCCATCCATGACATATTTTAGGTTTCTATTTAATAATTTGTTGAGTACAAGTCTTGAATTTTTTTGTGACAAAGTTTATTGTGTGTTTAAAGTGCACAGGTAATTACTCTTTGTATCTAATTTTAGCATCCAGTAACCTGAATATGCGTCTAACTTTGAAAATTCTGAGGCACCTACTACCTGTGAACCCAAGTCATCAGTAGGGTATGGAAAATGAGGTATTTTCATGGCTTTACTTAAGTTCCTAGGATCAAGACAAATACGTGAGTCGGTAGGATTAGTAACTTGTTCTTGAATTGTAGTTGTCCCTTTCAGACTAATAAATTTTTGAGCTTTTGTTGTAGAGCATGGTATTCTGTTAACTGGACAAATCTTTGGTGTGACTGTTGTATCTACTTGTAAATTAACACTGTTTGGTAGGCAACCTAATCCTTCAAAAGGATCTGAATATTTGTTAATCAGCATTTGTATTGACCTTCGTTCTTTGTTAGTGATTATTTAAGTAGCATTTTCAGATATTTCAATTTCAATACGCTTTAAAATGCCACATTCTTCACATGTCTTCCAACCCGAAATTGTAAAACAGTCACATTTAACCACTATGAAATTGATTGGCTTAAATACTGTATGAACAAAAAATCATTCAAGTCTGACAGAACCCAATTTTTCAATCATTAGACCAGCAAATGAAAAAATTCTTTTGTTTTGACTTTTCAATGAAAAAAAAATCCTCTAAGTACCCAAACATATTTTCTAAACTTTTCAAAGTATGCAATGAAATTTCATTTCTATCAGCACCTGTAATACTTTACATTTTATAATATTGCTATAAACATTTAATTCCACTTTCCAATTTGGTGAATTTGAATTACAATGAATTTAATTAATAATAAAATTATTTTGAGAGTAATCCGAAATATTATACTTATGAATATCTTGACTATGCAACTTTTGTGTGAATTCATAACTATAAATTGTACTTACATTCTTATTGCTATTTTAATTTTTGTAGAAACAATAGTTGGCAAAATGGTTCATTTTCTTACATAAAATTAATTTTGCCTTGTGCTGGACACTTGTACCGATGTAGCTGACCACATCTGTTACAGTTTGAATTATTTCTAATATTGTTGTTGGACCTGAAATGGGCTGAATAAGATAGTGCCGGACTGGACGTATATCGATTTTGACTAGAACTTCTATTTCCTGAAGATTTTCTGTATGGACTTGTTGATCTTTTCATAGAATTTTTATGGCTGACTCTTGAAATAGGTATTGACGAATATTAATATTAATATTTTTGATCTACTGAATAACGTAATTCCAAGTGTAGACCATAAAATTCCTGTATGCGCCATATATACTGATATGACGAAGGCATTCGATTACGTAAACCATGACGCTCTTTTAAACAAACTTTACGCGTACGGCATAAGAGGAAATGTCTTAAAACTACTAAAGTCATACCTTACTAATCGAAAGCAATATACAGAGATATCAAGGATATATGTGAAATCTAAACAAGAACATAAATATCTATCCAGCCACAGAGAAGTCAAATATGGCGTACCGCAAGGTAGTATACTTGGACCTTTATTATTTCTTTTGTATATTAACGACTTACCCCGCCAAATTCAACAACCTATGGTATTATTTGCAGACGACAGCACGGCAATAGTAAAAAGCGGCAAAAAAGATAAAAATAATTACGAAGCTGACATTAATAATACATTAAAAAGCATCATAAATTGGCTGAACAAAAAATAATTTAATTTTAAATGTCCAAACAACAAAACCGGGCAAAAAAAGTAAGCATCCGCACCATGCTAGAAGCTTATCATGGTCTTGTTGCGTCAGTTTTGAGATTCGGAGTTATATTCTGGGGTAACTTTACTGAGAGGGAGAGAATATTCAAAGCCCAAAAAAGTTGCATTAGATCAATGACTAGTCTTAAAAATACCGACAGTTGTGAACCTATGTTCAAGTCTCTAAAATTACTCACCTTTCCGTCTTTGTATATACTTGAAGTTGCAATATTTGTCAGAACTAACAAAAGTCTTTTTACCCTAATGGACGATATTAGAACACGTTCGGGATCTGTTAGATCACAATTTAAAAATCTAATGTTTACAGGTAGGCATAAAACAGCATTATTAAGAAAAAGCTTACTGTCAATGGGGCCCATCATCTATAATAAATTACCTCATGCCTACAAAGAAGAATCATTAAGTGTATTTAAAAAGAGGCTAACATCCTTACTAATAGATAAATGCTACTATTCCATACAAGATTTTTTGAATGATAATATTACATTACTTTATAATGTTACATTATTTTTATTTCAAATTTCATTATACACCTTGTTCTTCTTGTTTGTTTTTGTTGTTATTGTTAGGAAAATAATTTAATCAATCATTTAATTGGTATAGAATTAAGATTGTTGTTTTTGTTTGTTTGTTTGGCATCTCGCAGGTCAACCTATGCGGTTGTCGTCTGCTTAAGCGGACTTGCCTGTGGATTCCCTAATAAATTAAGGCCTCCAGCCAGGACTTAAACTTAAATACTAACTAAAAACTAAGCGACAACGCTAAGGGCACCCCCTGTGGGGTACGAACCTCGGCTTAGGGCGTCGCTGGAAGAGGGCAGCAAATGACTAGCTGGATCAGGATTGTTATTATTTATGGACGAATTTAAAGCTACAAGCTCAGCGGCGCGGGCTGGCTCGAGCAAGGGTCGGGAGGGGCGTCGATTTGGGCGTCGCGGCGGGCCTCGGCGGCGAGGACGGTAGGACGGCGATTGGGTTTTGGGCTTATGTAGCGTGCTAGTGGCCTTACTACTCTCCTGGAGGAGGGTAGTGGCGTCGTCGGGGTCCATTAAAGTATGCCTTGGTCGGCGAATACTGCTAATGCGAGAGGGAGTGTAGTGGGTGGCCGCTGTAATCAGGGGGTTAGAATGTTTGATGCCGCAGTCGAAGAAACGCTTTGATAAGCGTTTCATGAACTGTTTTATGGTTGGCATTCTAAGGTCGACGTGAAGATCTATATTCTGGACGTAGTAAGGGGCACCCGTAACCCTTCTGAGGAAACGGTTTTGGAGGGTCTGCATCTTATGGAGATGACGTGGGTGAGCATGCGCAAATACGACGCAGGCATAGGTCATGATGGGACGGATGACTGCGGTATAAATGCGGAGCTTGCATTTAAGGGACAGTTTACTACGGGCTGTCAGTACGAATTGGAGCCTGCTAAGGGCGAAGGAGGCGCGCGCGCGAACCGCCTTGATATGAGCCTTAAAGGTAAGGTTTTCATCGAGGATCACGCCTAGGTATTTGGCTTGCTTCTCCCAGGGGATCGGCTTACCGTACATAGTGATCGGGCTGGGAAGTGGGAGAGGGAATCGACGACGTCTCGAGAAGAGAACCGCCTGACTCTTATCAGGGTTGACCACGATTCTCCATTTCCGGAACCAAGCGCCTAAGACGTTTGCGGAGGTTTGGAGAGTACGAGCTATAGCGTTGGGACAGTGACCGGTATAGTAAACGGCAGTGTCGTCGGCGAAGAGCCAACTGAGCCTTTTTACTTTTTGGGATATCGCTAGTGAACAGCGTGAAGGCGAGAGGAGATAGTACGGAACCCTGAGGGACACCGGCGCGAATAGGATGAGGGGACGAGAGTGCTCCCTCGATGCGATAGCGAAAGGTGCGATTCGACAAAAAGTCTCGTAAGATGAGCACGAGACGATCTGGAACTCCTAATTGGTAGAGCTTGTATATCAAGCCGTTGTGCCAGACTTTGTCGAAGGCTTTCGCTATGTCGAAGAATAGCACACCCGTCGTCGCGTTACGCTGCAGACCAGCGCATAAGTGCTCTACGATACGGTGGACCTGTTGGGTGCCCGAGTGTTGGCTACGGAATCCAAACTGCTCGTTGGGTATGAGGCTCTTTGCTTCGGCGTAGTCTTTGAGACGCTTATAAATAAGCCTCTCGTAGATTTTGCCGAGAACATTGAGTAAGCTAGTAGGGCGGTAGCTGGAGGGCTCAGACTTTGGCTTGCCTGGCTTTGGGATACCGATGACGGTGGCTTCTTTCCATGCTTGTGGGAAGATGTTGTTGCTCAAGGCGCCATTGAAGATGGCGGTCATAAGCATTATTAGCGGGGTAGGAAGGAGTTTGTATACCTTATTGGTAATACCATCCGAACCGGGGGCCTTGCGAGCGTGGAGCCCTTTAATGATGTCGTGCACTTCGTCTGGAGTGACGGGAGGCAGAGGATCGTCAGGGTCTTCGACGGGAGGGAGGGAGGCTCTTCGTTCGAGTTCAGCGTCGACCTTGTTCAGGTGAGCTTGGTCTACTGGTACTTGGAGAACATTGGGACTCTAGGCTGTCGGCAAGACATTCAGCCTTATCGGGACTGTCGAAAGCGACACTATTGTCGGGGCGGATGAGTTAAGATTGTTGTTTTTGCTGTTTAGTTTATGTAGGAAGGCCGCAACTCCTCATAACTGTTTTTTTTTTTTTTTTTGTTTTGTTCAATTAGTTGTTTTAGTAGATAAAAATATTGTGTTTTTACTTTTGCGTGCTGTAAGGTAGAGTGTGTTGGAACTGCTTTTACAATGTCAACATCTTATTTTGTACCCACATTCATTGCAAAATAAATTATTTCTGATTTCTGATTTCTGATTAATATTACTTTGACGAATTGATTGTAACTAACAATTCTAGTTAATTTTTTGTTTCATTCTCATTCTGGTCTGGCATTTTCTTTGGTTCTTCTGGGTTTTAAATAGACTTCTGACACCACACTTCTGACACCATGTAGAGTGTTGTGGAGTTTTAGGATTATTGCATTCAAGAATGATTATTAAAACACGGAACGGCGAGTGGTCTTGACCGAGATTCGAGTAAGTCTATATTTCCAAAAGTAAAAACTACTGATAATACAAATCATACTTATACATAAAGCGTCACAGATGACACATACTACAGATAGTAATAAGTTTAATCTCCAAATGCCATCTTAATAATGGCAACATCGTTTTCCAATTACCGTCACTCGGTACCTACGTGCCGATAAGATAACATTAATGAAATTACGTCAACAGGTTACAAAATGTAGGTATTCTAATTATAGCCTACGTCTAAGTTCAGATGGACCATAGGTTAATATGAAATTTACCTGCACCTTATTTTTCTGAATACGTCATAGCCATATTTTGTTGTGCTCACTTGTTCAGTTCTAAAGTAAAATTCGCCGCTATGTGGGGCTCTCTGACAGTACATAAAATCTATAAGAATATAATCTTCTCAACTCTTTAAGAAAACACAAACCATACACAACTCAAACAAAGACAAACACACAACATACACAAACAACACACACGACAACATAGCCAAAGAGATCTCTACACGACTCATTAAGTAATGGGATTTGATAAATGTTCTCGTATTAATTATACAGAGTGTAGCCGTTCCGTCTGCATCAAAGAGCGAAGTATTGAAGCAAAAAGGGAAGGTCCAATAATAGGGAAATTCAGGCAAACTTGCTTGATAAAGCAGAAAGGTTTGAATGTGGATATGTAGTAAGAACCTATCGATTTTGAAATTTATTATTTTGCCCGCGCCACTCGCGCCGCCCGCTAAAATCAGACCCCAACCTAACCTAAATCAGAAATCCAACCCCTCCGCAAATGGAGTCTTCATTACTTCTATAAAAGAATAAGTTACCCGAAGTTAATTTAATCAGATCTTCGCCCTTTCTTCCCATTTGATGTTTTCTAATTCATTCTGCAATTCGAATAATCGGTCGTCCGTACGCAGCGTCCTGGCGTTGTAACACGCCAGGGTCAGGGTTGTTGCGTTGTGACAGCTGCCCCGCCGTTACCAAAGCCGCTGCCAGATCTCAGAAAAACGGGCTGCTGGGTACTGAGGGCCATGTTTTATTGACACTATTTATAAAAAGAGGGTTTAGCCATCAAACGCCACGCTGGCCAATGCATCTTGGCGAGTTTTTCGTCATTCAGCAGGGGCACCGCGTACAGGAGAGGTTGACTTAGGTGATCAGATGTTATCGATCGTCAGGGAACGAGCTGTCATTAATGCGGTGAAATGACGGATATCAATAACAATGGTCATAGGAGTGAGTATCTCGTCGTGTTTTTGTGCTGGATTAACTTTTTTACCCCCCCTTTACCCCCCTACTAAATTAAAACTACCGCACAGTGCACCAGTCAAGATGAATAACGTTAAAGACATTCCCAAGCTTCAAACTCTGATATTATTAAGACTGCCAAAGGAGAAAATTTCAACGTTAATATTTTCTATGCAATCTTCGGTATCTCGAAATGAAAGGAAAATATATTACTATGATGCATCATCTGCTTATTTTCTCCGGCAGCTGTTGAAGAAAATTAAGTGAAATGGAACATGAGCTACAAAATGGGTCCATTATTCTTAGTTAAGATCTGTACAAAGGAACAGATAATGTGAAATTAAATAGTAATAATATTTCTTACGTTTTGGTTGTGTAAATTACACAAAGCTTAGTTTGACAAAAGAGTTAATTAATCTTCCTTTTCAAAAGTTGACTTAAAATTAATAAAGAACCGCCTTTGTCTCAAGGAATCAATAGAAATTTGGCCATTTGGACTCATTATTGTGATCGCACGAACGCAAAAATAATCGTAGAATCTAAACTCAATCGTTAGGCTTATGTAGTACCTACCTACGTGTATATAAGCTTCCTATAATGCTAATACATCACTATTGTATCCCCAAAACACCTGAGATCGGCAATATCATGGATTATCTCCAAGATAAGCACCGGAGGCCAGACTGTCGGAAATCCTTCCATTCATCATTTACATGAACGTGCCCAAAACTGCCTTCAGTGAATTTATAAAATCACCCCGTTATTGGCGCAAAAAGATAAATGTTTATAAGCCATCGTTTTTTAATGTGGCAATAAATTAATTCAGATGAAACTGACAGTAATTAATAAATTTAATCACAACATTATTTTTACGCCTTTCTGTGGGTTTAAATTGTAGACAGGATTATTTTACGGTTTTCTTGGGAAAACCTTAAAAGAATCTTGTGGTAGTAATACAAAAAAACGATAAAGTTCCTTTTTCGTGTTCTTAACCGTGAAAACTTTTCAATTTGAAATGGCAAAAGACACCTATACAGGACATTTATCGGAGATACTCTGGCTGCACTTTAGAAATACAACTTTCGAATAAATTGATCTGAGCACGGAAATGGGTCAATTTTGTTGAGTATCAACTTACCTAAAATGTATTTCTATATATTATTTACCTGAAAGAACCAGTAGGTACACATTTTACCCTGTCAAATTTTTTACTCAATTTTAAACAAAGATATATCGGTCGAGTATTTTAAAGTTTCAGTTATATATTATTTCTTGTATCTCTTCCGAGGATAGGAGTAGGATTATTGGTCATTTAGTTTCATCGTTGTAAAGTGGAATTGGCTCTTGAAACAGTGATTGAAAAACAATGTTATTCTCTAATAATACGTGTGTAAAACTGAATCGTAGTCAAACTCATTCCTCATTTAAGTCAAGTTTTCAATGAAATAAGTTAGGTTCTTACGTATGTACATACATTCAAACTTGAAAGTCACGGTTTACTTTTCCTCTTCCCGCCTACTTTAAGAGAATAACTGGAAAACTTCTAAGTCATAATTAAGTGCATTTAGTTCAAAGCGACAATATGAGTCAGGATAGTTGAAAGGCTGAAGTTTTGTTGTCCTCAAGACGGGACAGCCGTATGATAATCCGTTTCTCCCACCTAGCTTTTTAGCAGACCTGGCATTGAGCATATAAGTAGTTATGCACTAGTTGGAGGCGTGAAGACTGAATTGAAAAACAAACAAATAAACAAACCCTACTGTTCTCATCATCTCTTTATGTTTACTAGGTTTGAGTACGTCTCGGCACTCGTCGTTTCAGGCAATCTTAAGGAATAACAACAAATTAACGTTTAGTTACTCTTTCATCATTTCAAACTAAGATGAAAGATTGATGTCTGAAACACCAGTCTTTCATCATATTACAATAACTTCATTGTAAAGTTCAGAGGTACCATTATATAAACTTTAATCGTTGCGGATCATTTTATTGTAACACGAGATGGAGATTTTCAAAAAGGGATTGAGTAATTATACTCTGACATATATTTATGTACTATCGACTCCTTTTCTGCATGACCCCCATTATGGCGATTTTAGTTTGCACGGGCCAGTTGCTAACACTTAGAAGCATATTTTATTCTTAAATGAAACAAAAACAATAACTGTAAAAATGGGTCATCCGTCTAAGATACATTCTTCATCATTGGTCAAACTAAAACATTTAACGTTAAAAAAAACGGTCAACCTTCATTCATTGGTCAAATGCTTGGTCAAATGATTTCAACGTGCAGCCGAAAATGTTTTGCAAAGGGTCATGCACAACGGGAGTCGATAGTATCTTTGCCTGTTACAATTTACGACGGTAACTTTCAACTCTATCATGATAGGTGCACGATAGAGTTGAAGGGTACCGTCGTAAATTGATGTCCAATATCAATTTTCAAAATGAAGGCATAAAATATCCTTGATGACATTTTAATTAAAGTGATTATTAGTGTGGCTTTTAGCAGTAGCTTAGATGATATTATCAAGTAATATTTTAAGGGACTAAGTATATGTACTTATACAGCACGTTCATGATTAATTTAAACTTTCACGCACAGACATTCCAGATAAATTAAGAAAAAATGCAATGCATTTGTCAACATGTTTGTTTTCTTTGATGTTAAATCAGTCTACAAAAAAAAAACGATATTAATCGACGATATATTTACTAAATAAAAATATCTTACCACAACTTATAGACTCAGGAGCGGGACAGCGGATAATTCAGACGGTTTTTAATAAAAGTATAAAATGAGCGCCATCCTTCAGTGATGTATTCACTCTGTGGGTCCGTCCTCAAATGATATACTTTGCCGGGACGTTATACGTTATACATTTTTGGTCTTTTCACCCGTCTACGGCTAAGCAAAAGGGCGGGTTATGATTTTGACCGGTTTGTATGTATGTTCATCTGTTCCCTCATAACTTCGTCCGCAAGTTATAAGGCTGTCCTTTATGACGACGTGTGCTCCTTCCTTAAGCTCGCCAGACGACCGCCTCCATTTTGTTTTCTCCTGTAGCCACAGAATTTATTCGTGAGAAAAGCGAGCCCAGAAGTGTTGCTTCAAATACTCGATACGGCGAAATCGTTGTAAGCTGTTGACGTTGGCGTTCTGGATCTGTGGATGAGGCAGCATAAAAGGGTCGTTGGACAGTGGAGTTAAGGGCCTTGAATTTAAAATAGCATCGACTTGAATTAAACAAGTAGCCATCTCCTCAAAGGTTAGGTTTGTTAAACCCAAAATGCGTCGTAGATGATGCTTGGTAGATTTAACTGCAGACTCCCATAGGTCTTCGAAGTCTGGAGTATATTATGCAGGTATGAATTAAAAGTTTATGCCAGGATCGTTGTTGTTAAAGTTGGAGTCTGCGAAAGCAGCCTGGCCAACTCATTGAAAGCACCGACAAATGTAGGCATTATTCCGTTTATTGTATTTGAATTTTATATGTTTTTTGTATAAAGAAAACATTGCATCGTTTGCTTAGCATTACTCAGCAGTTTCGATCACAAACGTCTAAAGCCTGATTTCTTATTGCTTATAACACCAGTAGCCACTTCACAACTTTTTATAGGTCACATTAAATGGATTTGACGCCGTCACGGGGACTTAAAATCATATGTGGCCTTGGGGATCAAATGCTTTGACTTAATTTGGACATTTAAAATATATATAGGTATAGACATACCCCGGTTGTTGACGCCGAAAACGTAACATATAATAATTTGACTCTTATAGGCTAAAGTAAAGGCCTAGTGCGGAAATAAGTCATTTAATGTTGTTATGATGAGCATTCGGGTGTTTCCTGTATCCGCCCCTTCCTTTTCTATAATGATGGAGAGAAAACATGGCGTCACTTCGACTGTTGACTGCATTGAAACCATACAAGAAAACTTACGTGCGCTCGCGCGCACCTCCTAAACTTATAAATACTTATTTATCTAGTGCTGTAATCCGCGTGAACATATAGCGTGAGTGCTGTGCCGAGATCTCGTGCCTAGGGAAGTACCGACCAGTGAAGCCATGCGAAGCCCCAGAAGATGACACACACCAGTATTCCAGGTCAGTCCTAGATCCCTTCCTACACGTCGAATGCTCGTCTCGTGCTCGATAAAATAGTTTCATTGATTTCGTGAACGATACCTACAATCACCGCAATAATCATTAACACGAAATACATTGCCACAAATGTTTGTTCGCGCATCACTTCAAAGCGGCCATTTGGCTAATTATTGTTGTTCGTGTTGTATTTGTAATAGGATGTTGACATATTTTTTTATCTTAAAAAATTTTTGTTTCCAAATAGTGCAAACAATATTACAAACAATGTAAAAGCTTAAAATATTTTCAAATTATAAACGTTTTAAAATAAGTGTTGAACAAGGACAGCACTATAGTAGAAGTGACGTCATGACTACGTAACTTAGGACGGCAATAATTCCCAATAATTTTTAAAGTAGGTATCTTCTTCATATTTACATCGATTTAACAGATTTCTTCGATTATCTAATTTTTACCATTCCTTCTTTGATAGTACATATTTTTTACGAACATTTAATATTACTCATCATCCCTATTTGTCAGGGCAAGGTTTGTATGAAAGTTTTTTTTTTGAAAACTCTTCGGGAAATACGGAAATTTTGCTGCTATTTTTGTATGAAATTCACCCCGGGCGACGCGACGTGTGTGCACGAACAGCCTGTTTAGATAAATAAATCAAATGCCACAAATGTTTGTCCGCGCATCACTTCAAAGCGGCTGCACCTATTTGGCTATTTTTTTTTTTTTTTGTTATATTATAAAATAAGGATGCCATTTTTTATTAAGTATATCTCAAAAAAATATTTGTTACGAAATAGTGCAAACAATATTATTAAATGAGTAAAAACTTAACAAATTGCCAAGTTAACATAAGTTTTAGGACACCTATCTACCTTCATACTCGTACTAGCGCAATACATTGTCCGTACCGCGCGACAAGGATGAGAATAATCCCGCGTGTAGCTTCATATTTACATCGACTAAACAGATTTATTTATTTTCTCATATTTCTATGCCTTCAATGAAATTACATTATTTTTGCGAACATTTTAAATATTAGGATCTATTGTCAGGACAAAGTATCTAAGTTAGCAAATATAAAAAAAAAATAACGGGAAAGTGTTTTCTTTTTTGTTAAACCATCTTTATAGAAAAAAGTGAGTAATGTCAGTATAGATCTTAAAACATTTATACAGATTGATTTTATATTCTTCACAAAAAGACCGTCTGATTGAAGATTGTTATCATTGTTGTCACGAACATTATATTAATTGCCTTAATTATCGAAATTTTCTGATCTGCACGCCGGCCACCTTCTAATGAGCATTTTTTCTGAATTGATATCGAAGTCGGCTTAATTAATTCTGAGGAAGGACGCCTTTCGTTTTGCAAACTTTCCAAATAGCATCTCATTCAAATGCTGGCGGTTTGTCCCGACGTCTGCGGAATAAAAAAGGGAGGCAAAGAAAAGTATGAAACGTGAAGTGTGTCTAGAACTTGTACGTAGTGTAACCTATAATTGTATTATAAGAAGGTCTAAGCCGGGTCGGGCAGCTGGTACCTATTTTAATAAAAAATTGAAAGTTGGTTATCACTCAGTGTCAAAACAACAAATATCTGTCTACCATTTAATAATAATAATAATAATGCCTGATTCAGAAGGCAGTACTCCTCGATACGGCTCGCATTGTGAGGAGGTTCCTGTCTCTGGAGCCCTAACCACCAGTAGCTTGGACCCTGCTCCCGCTACCGGCGGACCACAATATTTTTATATTTTTACATGTTTTTTTTTTTAAGTTGTTTTATAAAAATGTAGCAAAATAAGGATAAAAATAAATAATAATATTTTTATTCATTTAAGTATGTACATTTTTTTACAAGAACAGTGCTTAATCTAGACTTAAAGTACACAAAACCATGGAATTAGTATGTACATTACCTACACTGTATTTAGGTATTTTGTGTTATATTAGATTTTAATTTTTGTAAATGATTCTACGTTATTTATTCAAACAATGGTGAACATTAAAAAGCACTGACCAATAAGTTTGTAAATTATCAACGGAATTCTGGCGAATTGTAATAAACACACTGTGTGTTGAATTCTGCCAGATCTCATATCAATTCTGGACATCGTTTCACCACACGTTGGAATTTATTCCGATTTCGAATTTATCTACAATAGCGGTCCCGAAACATTTGATTTTAAATGGTTATTCCATCTTTAGGAAGAGGATTTCTATTATTTATTTCTGAAATCCAATCTTTCCTGTTTATTTGTAGTTAGTCAAGGGTCGTTTACAAGGCTCAGTATTGTCAGTACAGTGCCAAAATTTAGTAATTGAATTGTTTAAAGTATAATGCATAATCAGCCTATATTGTTCCCAGTGCACCTCTCTTCAATAGAGAGTGAGCTGTAATCTACCACGCGGACCCAGTGCGGGTTAGTAGATCTAAGTCACATGCCGGTTTCCTTACGATGTTTTCCTTCACCGTTTGAGAATTACACAATGTAAAAATGCCTACCTGGATTTGAACCCACGGCGTACGCTACCACTGGGCTTTTTTATAAACTGCTCAACAGTTGTTCTGCTCTAAATTGAAGGTATTCAGGACTACCCCGGTTACAACGGTAACAGAGTTTTCTGCAAACTTAAATTTGGCAATAAGGCTTTCTCTCAAATTGGACCATAACTGTATGAAAATGTTAACAATAAGCTAAAAATCTTCCCCTTAACAAAGTTTGGGTGCAAAAACCAGGTTCAGGATTGGCTGCTTGGGCCTAATTTATGCTGAAACGGAAGACCTGTTATCATTCAACTGTTAAAGTATTCATCATCACAGACACAGACTCATCACATACACATTCACTCTTATCACTTACACACACTCATCACATACACACTCACTCTCATCACATACACACTCACACTCATTACATACACACGTACATCTGGTTACCTTTTAGTCCTAAGTTTTATTAATTTCTTTTGATTATTTTATTTTATAATTTAAAAATTTAGTTCTATTTTATTATTATCCGTTTCATATGTTACATTTTATACCTAAATCATACTAACTGTCGAAAGAGTCTGGATCCTGCGACACAGGGTATCTTAGTGCGGGATCCAGTGGTGCCGATTCTCTTGTCACAAATGCCTCTAAACTAGACTAAAAATCACTAAAATTTGGTTTAATCCTGTCAAATGACGATTTTCCACCCTGAAATTGACGACTGAAGTAACACAACTCAACTATATTTTTGTTTGACAGCACTAAGATTGCACTATTGCTATTAGTTTAGTGAAAATGGCAATTTTACTATTCTGAATTTTACGTTTTTAACCTAAAAATGTGATTGTCTACCTAAATCTGAACATGAATCTGACTATTTTTAATCGCGATTAAAAAGGTGTGGAATAAAATTCTCAACCAACACCTCGACTTCAGACGTGCAAAAACAGTAGTTTAACTTTTTTTTTCTTTTTTGCTCATATCTCGAAAACGGTGTGTCCTGTCACAAAAATAATGAAAATTTCGACCCCCTTTGAAACACCGAAATCTCCAATACTCTACAATATGTAGATATTTTAATGTTATATTTTCCATTCAAAAAGTAAAAACTTCCACACTAAACACGTCGAGGCTGCCCCTGGCTGCCGCCTGCTCTAACAAAGACGTTGCGAAACCAAAAGAAAAAAAACACGTGGACTCGCGATTGTCAAATTCGATTATAATTGTGTCAAAATTATTTTTAAATGTAGAGATTTTTTTTGCAGAATAGCTTCAAGATTATCATAGTAAAAAGTAAGGAATTTTAGTGATAGTTTAGTTAGTTTAGTTCGGTGTACAAGAGAATCGGCACCAGTGTCATACCTAAATATTGTAATACTTAATAAGAATCGATAAACTTTTTTACTTTTTTTTACAATATACATAAAGTTCAGACCTAGGAAGGCACAATGCACCTCTAAAATTATTTAGCATCGGTACCCCATCGAGATGAAAGCATAAATCAGTCGATTGCTCGCAGTAATCTAAGGAGTGTGCATGTAGTGCCTACGTGCCTAGTTTCGTAGCTGTGGCGAGACGCAGCGTAGCCGTAGCGTTGTCGTCCCGTTCCGAATCTTGTCCGGCATTAACGACAGCATTGCGGATGACTGCACAAACTCTATTGAATAAGTTTCTGAACTGTTCGCTTCTCCTAGATTAATATTTAAGATGTCGTTCTGATTCTGCGATATCATATTTCAATTCCAAATCAGCTTCTGTGCTAGTTGCTGATGATTTTGCTCGTATTAGTATAATTAAGAGTATGAGAATACTATAAATGAAAGTTAAAGAACTATAAATATATATGTAATGTGTAAAGTTTTGAGGGAGCAGGCTGCAGATTTTTTAAAATGGTTCTTGTTTTCAATTTTTTTATTGTTTGATGTTGTAGAACATTTGGATACCCAATAGAGTAGCAATGAAGACTATTCGATCTGAGAGTTTAGAGGATAGTTAAATTTAGTGAAGAACTCCGAGAAATTTTCAAAAACATAAAAATATATTTATGTACGAGTTATTACATATTTAAGTTATTACATAAAAGTTGGGTTTTCTTGAATTCTTTGAAAAAATCATAGAATTCAAGAAAAGCCTAGGCTTTAGGGATGCTTGTTTGTTTCAAATGGGTCACACTAGCATGTCCCAGGGCTAACATGCCAGACGCGACAATTACTCACTCTCGTATTTTCTCGTCGCGTCTATACCATCACTTTACTCGTTTTCTGACAGCACTGCCATACAAAATATTTGACTCGTTCTGTCTAACTTGATGTTTTCTCGTTAAACCCTAACATGGCACATCATTTATCTCGAATTTTGACAATTCAACATGAGAAAATCACCGATTTTCTCTGATTTAGTCGTCCTCAATTTTGACGACGAGAAGAGTAGACAAAATTATGATACAATAAAAATGAAACAAAAACTCCAAAATAGCATGGCAAATTCATAATTATACATAATTTACTCATCATTTTAATACAAAACATAATATTAATAAAAACACGTAGTTATAAACTACTATTTACATTGGAACGAAGTTCCTTTCGGCGGCCGCGAGAAAAAACTGTGGTGGAGGGGAGCACTATTACATGGATGAGCATCACGTGCAGTAATAACTAGTCTCTTTTCCAATTAAGGTGATAATCGAAATCTAGAAGTTTGTGGGTCTATGGCAATTTCAAACTTTCGCAACATAATAACTAAAGCCACTAATTTATTATAAATTTTTTTGTAAAAAAAGTCGGTTACAAGAAACGAAACACAAATTAAAAGAGATAATAATAGAGAAATACATACTAATTCCTAAATCGACCGATGTTGCAATGATAAAAATTATTTGTTTTTAATAACTTGCTACATAGGTATCTCGTCGCGAGATAAAGAAATGTCATAGTGCCTTTTTGGACTTCACTCGAGCTTAGAACGGTAATGTAAGGCATTCTAATAACGTCAGATACGTAGACAAATTTCGACAAATCGAGATAGAGAGCGTTCTCGCGCCTGTTATGTTAGCCCTGCTGCTGGAAGGAATACGTCAAATTATAAGTCACTCTGTATATTAGTAGGTAATCTGCCCAACCCTTAGGGGAAACAAGGCGTGATGTTGTGTTGTAATGTTAGTAGGTAATAGTGAAGCAGATTGTGAAAAGAGTTCTCTAGGGAAATACTTTCAACACTTTTATTTCTGCCGCCAATCTGCAACGCCTCTGTTTGAATGCCAAGGAAGTTGCGGTATTTTTCAACTTTGTCTGAAAGATTCCATCGCCACATCGTTAGCGTTACAATTCAAAGTTATGACGAACGTTAAAAGGCGGAATAGGCACTATATGCTGGTCCGTCGAGGCGTCGATTGTAACTTAATCTAAAAAACTGTGCGAATAAATTCGGTAGATATGCAAAATCATCGAAGTCATAAATTTTCTCATTATGATTGACTGTACAAAATAAATCTAAAACAATTTACGATAACATAAAACATAGATTCATATCTCGAAGATATTGAAGGAGTTACAAAGTTTTTGAGGACTTTACAACTTAATATCGCCTGCTCAGCGAGAATCTAACTTTGCTGGGAACAGTTGGCAAACAATTTATAATATTATATGAACAAAAAAGGGATATTTGTGACGTTCAGCCTCATTCATCTCCCTGAATTACAATCTTTGACAAGATAACCGATATAAAAGGGTAAATACTTTGTTTAAGGATTTTGAGGCAAAAATAGGCCACTTCATTATTTAAATGGAAGATAGCCTTGGTACCTTGACTAGTACAGACTAGACTGCTAGTGGTAGTTTTTATGAAAATGAAAACATAAAGATTAGCATTAGGGTTCAACCAATGTTCTAGAAGTGGCAAGCGCGCCTGTCAAAGACCCTGTTAACGCCCCCATGTGGGCGCTGCAGGCCTAAAAGGATAGGCCTAGAATAAAGGCGTTGTGTAGAGGCTTGGGGGGCGATTTGTAATTTCATCTACTAGGAGGACTCTCAGACACCGACTGAGCTCTCAACTCTCGACTACAACTTGTGACCATCAACTAATATTAATTAAGAGATTGCATAAACCAACTCGGTTCGATATTTTTCTCCGCGTAGTTCATATATCTGTCCTGTTTTATTGAATAAATAAGATATAAATCACGTCAATCGGTCGCTCAGTTTTGAAATGAAAGTAGACACAAACAATTAAAAGGCAACATACACACTTTCGCATTTTAATAGTTATTAGTATTATATATATATATATAATAGATAGGTAATTTTCGTAGATAATTTTGGTTGCTCGTTGGTCTAGTGGTCGCAATCGCTACTGCTGAGCATGAGGTCCTGGGTTCGATTCCCAGGTCGGGCAACGTGTTATTGGGTTTTTCTATCTGAAATTTCTCAGTAGCAGCCCGGAGTCTGGATTTGTGCCCGGTAGATGGCAATAGGCTCGCCCCCTATTACATGGGACTGAAACATAACTGGCGAAATGTGGGTGTACTATAGTTACACCTCTGCCCAACCCTTCGGGGAAACAAGGCGTGATGTTATGTTATGTTATAGACCGCGGGCAATCATGTTTTAACAAGTTTTTGTCAAATAACCCGATTTGTGCATACCTGTACAAATCGGGTAGTTCATAGAATACTTGTTCTTACTTGTTGAGTACGATTGAGCGTCGAAAGAGATAAACTATTTTATGCATGTTTGTCTTATTCCTGTCGGTGCGTGCTGCTAACGCAATGCTATATTAACAACGTAATATTTATTTTATTTTCATTTGCGGTGTCGCGCGTAATAGATTAGCAGTACATAAGTTCAACACTTACTTACGTATTTCTTTTAAAAAAACAATGTCGGCAGTAAAAAAGAAGAGACTTCAATACTGTGCGGAATATTTTAAATTCGGATTTATTGAAAATCCCTCAAACCCATCTTCGCCTTTGTGCCTTCTTTGTCTAAAAACATTTTCGAATGAAGCAATGAAGCCTTCAAGAATGCAAGATCATTTGAATAAAATGCATCTAGACAAGAAAGTAGCATATTTTCAAGACCTAGAGAAGAAGCATAATACTCAGCCAAGTGTAGCAAAACTATTTTCGGCGGCTGCTAAGCAAGATTACGACGGACTTCGAGCTACGTACAATATCTCTTTGTTAATTGCTCAAAAAACGCAAACCACACAACATCGGAGAAGAGTTAATTTTGCCAGCAATAAAGGAAGTAATAACTACTGTGTTTCATAAACCGGCCGCAGATATTATCCGAAAAAATCCTTTGAGTAATAATTCTGTGCAAAGACGAATTGATAAAATGGCTGAAAACATCGAAGTATCATTGTGCAATCATCTGAAGACTAGTCAATTCTCAATTCAGCTCGATGTTTCCACTTTACCAACTAATGAAGCATTGTTGCTGTCTCATGTGAGGTTTATTAAAGACGAGAAAATATGTGAAGAAATGTTGTTTGCTAGATATTTAGAAACCGATACAAAAGGCGAAACCATATTCAATACATTGGAAAAGTTTTGTGATGAGAAAGAGACTCCCTTGAAAAATATTATATCAGTTGCTACGGATGGCACTCCGCCTATGCCAGATGTCCTTGCTGTACATTACGTTATGCATAGACAACATTTGATTGCTAGAAATTTAAGTGAACGACTATTTCAATCACTGCAATACGTCTGTGGCGGCATCTACACCGCCACATGCGAACAAACGCATCAATCCTGCATCGCGCAAGCAGAGTTTACCGCGCAGATAGCATATATACAACTTCCCGACAACAATCATCGGGTAGTTGCCCACCAGATACGACATCCATCTGGTCGGAGGATCCTCTCTTTTCCAAGAGTATGAGTGAACTTTACACCCTGTTCATCATATCTCTTCATGTCATCAAAGCAGTCAATAAAATCCATAACAGCTCTTTGAATGATAGATTATTTAATCAGCTTTGTGTTGATTATGACGAAGATTTCAAGCGTTTGGTGTTTCATACTGAAGTTCGTTGGCTATCAAGACGAAGAAGGCAATTGTCTGACTCGATTTTACTACCTTGTTTGACTCTGTGATAGAGTTCTTGGAAACCGAAGATACAAAATTGCGCAACAAACTCATTACATCAAAGAATGATATAGCTTACATTAAAGACTTGTATATATTGTACAACGATATGATCAACTACAAACAACATCTCCAACTGCAAGGCGATGAACGAAATTTGATTAAAACAAAAAATGTAGTTGCTGCTTTCGCAGCCAAACTGCTTCTACACAAAAAGCATATGGGCAGACGTGAATTTCACAATTTTCCGAATTTATCAGTATCCTGCAGTAACGACGACTTGTTTGCCAACATTTGGAAAACCTCCACATTGACTTCACCGAACGATACCAGGACATTTTGAACTTGGAAATGCCAGACTGGGTGTTGGATCTGTTTTCAAATGTCAACACAGCAATATGGCCTCAGCTGGAAGAAGAACCTATAGAATTGACAACGAACGAGGAAATCAAAATCAAGTTAAAAAATGGCTACCAAGAATTTTGGCTACAAAAACCGATCCCGCAATTGTACCCTGGATTGTGGTCAGTCGTTCAACGATTCTTGATAGCATTCCCATTGTCATATTTGTGTGAACGTGGATAAATCGTTTGCATGTTACCGAACGTGGCGACTTGCGGCTGTTCTTGAGTAAATGGGAACCTGATATCAACAAAATTATTAAACAGCATCAGATTCATCCTTCACATTTGTTTTTATATTAGAATCGATCATGTCTGTTTTATTTTGAATGAAAGATATACATTAAGTTGCGTTTCAATAATCATTCTCATTGGCAGGTGTAGCCCGTAAGAGTTAACTTGAGACCTGAGCGCCGTTGTGTACTATCTACTGCGCTCAGGTCTCAAGTTAACACTTGTGGGTTATAGTAAAAGTCTCGATGAGAATGAATGTTTAATATCCGCTAATATAGCTCACAATAATTTGTTTATTTTGAAGATATAGTAGTTTTTAAGTAGGTGAAAAAATGCGGGTGCTAAAAAATTATTAATTCTCAAAGTGGGCAGTAGACAAAATAAGTTTGGCTTTGGTCAAAAGCAGGGCTTGCTTTAGACCAAAGCAAGATTCATATAATTATTTTCTCGATATTGTTGATATTTTAGTATCGAGATAAAAACGAAAGAATGAACTTACATAGAGAGAATGGGGATGATGACTTTTTTTTTATTTTAATCTCAAAAAAATGTTTTTTCAAATAGTGCAAATAGTATTACAGAAAGTGTAAAAGCTTAAAAACTACCAAGTTATAAACTCGTCTCGTGTGCGATAAAATAGTTTCATTGAGTTCGTGAACGATACCTTCAATCACCGCAATAATCATTAACACGAAATACATTGCCACAAATGTTTGTTCGCGCATCACTTAGCCATTTGGCTCATTTTTGTTGTAGGTTCGTGTTGTATTTGTAATAGGATGTTGACTTTTTTTTTATCTCAAAAATATGTTTGTTTCGAAATAGTGCAAACAATATTACAAACAATGTAAACGCTAAAAAAATTGCCAAATTATAAACGTTCTATAATAAGTGTTAGACAAGGACAGCACTACGTAGAAGTGACGTCACGACTACGTAACTTCACCGCGCACCGCGGACAAGGACAGGAATAATCCCCTCCAAACACTTTTAAAGTGTGTATCTTCTTCACATTACATCGATTAAACAGAATTTTTCGATTATATAATTTTTACAATGCCTTCTTTGAAATTACATTATTTGTACGAACATTTTGAAAAGTAGTTATCATCCCAATTTGATAGAATGAGCATTCGTTTGGTCTAAAATTACCAGAAGACTGAAGTTACTTAATAAATTGCTTAGATACTTTCTGTAACAACCCAAATATTGAGATTGTTGCCGTTATCAATGAAAGAAGACTAAAAACCATAACAAACAGAAAATACTATTTAACTAAAAGACCTCTGTTTTCCACGTTATAAGAAGAAAGGCGTAATGCGTTATTTATTTAAAGAAAACCTTACCCGAATGTTATATGTATACGGTCGTGAATCGTACATACATAATGTATGACTGAAGTAGCGGCTCGTAACGGGAGTGTAAAGGAAACTGCTCCTCCAATATTTGTATTTTCTCGGTTCGCACCTAAACACATCACTATTCAGGGTAAAAACAAAAACATGATCATGTCAAACTCGATCTAAATTAATGTGGACTTACATAGAAATACTTTGTAGTTAAATGAGTTAGTAAGTGAACCACCTA
Source organism: Dasypolia templi (assembly GCA_963555695.1). Classification (NCBI taxonomy): domain Eukaryota; kingdom Metazoa; phylum Arthropoda; class Insecta; order Lepidoptera; family Noctuidae; genus Dasypolia; species Dasypolia templi. Next base: position 11,235,676 of record OY743157.1, read on the forward strand.
GTCGCATCAAGGTAATCCACCAAATCATTTATTGCACGAAGTATATTTCGACTGTGAGTTTTTATACCTGTTAATTTTTTTTCTGCGATTGCGCTAAATTCATACGTCTCAGAAAAAATTGCAATATGGAGCAGTGTTGAGGAAGAATAGCAAACACATGAGCGATAGTAACATACTGAAATCATGCATAAATAAATGATATCTGTGGAATTCATTGAAAAACTAATTTAAAAATTACGTTCATTTGTATTGAATGTCCATCCATTGTATAACAATGCTAATTAAATGATAATACAAGTAAAGCGACGATTTGCCTTTCATAACCATGCCAAATAGTGTATTAATCACTCAATTACCTTGGAAATACATAATAATATTTTGGACACAATACTAACGATGCAAAATACTCAATTATATAATTTTAAATCTAAATGGTATCTGCATTGTAATTGCTAAAAATATCAAATAAAACTTTACATATAGCAGATTAATCTAGACAATAGTCTATTAATCACTATGGCAATAATTACAAATTGTACATGAACGCTAAATTTGTGGCAGCAAATAATAGGAGTTAGTGGTTTAGTCCTTTTAACATACTAGATAAAAGTGAAAGTTTGTACTTATGTTTGGATGTTTGTTACTCAGACCTCCAGCGGGAAAAACCGCGGGCAAAAGCAAGTAACTACACTTGGGAGCAAATAAATCGAGCCACTTCCTTTTTCACGCATTATGGTTATTATTTTTGGTATTATGGAACGCATCGATTCGAAACATATATCGCCTAAAAGGGTATTTAATAACCTTTACAATGAGGGTAGTTAGTTGTTAAAATTTCATTTTAATTAAAGTTTAAAGGGTAGAATAAAATTATCGCATTTAATTTGCTTATAACATTTTTATTGTACTCTGTTAAGAAAAGATTAAATTTGAGGTTTTTGTTAATCATACCCATATTACTTGTTATTGTTGTCTTTATCTGTGTCTGTGTAATCAAAATAACCTGATAAAATGGATACTACACCGACGGAAGCTGCCCAAGTTGTAGCTTTACTTGAGGTTGGACACGGACAACGTGAAGTGGCACGCAGACTTCATTTGAGTCGTTCAAAGGTACAGCGGGTATATCGCAGGTATCTTGAGACTGGTGCTTTTGTTCGGCGACCTGGAACTGGCCGACCACGGGCAACAACAGAACGTGACGACCGCTTTATTGCAACCAATTCGTTGCGCGACCGTGGACTTAATGCTGTTCAGCTACAGCAAGCGTTACGTGACGTTCGAGGTGTCGCAATCAGTAGGTGGACAGTGAGACGAAGACTAAAGGAACGAAATTTAACATCACACAAACCAGCAACTGGCCCAAAATTGACTGTAGCTCATCGCCGATCTCGCTTGGAGTTTGCTCGAGAACACATTAATTGGACGTTAGAAGACTGGAGGTCAGTTTTGTTTTCTGACGAGTCAAGAATCTGTCTTTTTAGCAATGACGGGAGAAACCGAGTGTATAGACGTCCTGGTGAAAGATTTGCCCAATGTTGCATTCGAAAAACTGTGAGTTTTGGTGGTGGTTCTTGTATGGTGTGGGGAGGAATTTCTCTAGACGGAAAAACGGAACTTGTCTTCGTCGACCCCGCCAACGATGGCAGTGGTAGACGTGGATTAACAGCTGACCGATACATAACTGACATTCTTGAAGACCACGTAATGCCGTATGCTGGTTTTGTCGGAGAAAATTTCTTGTTTATGCATGACAATGCGAGACCTCATACCGCGCAGATCGTTACGGAATACTTGTCTGCGATCGGGATTCAACAAATGGTATGGCCAGCACGAAGTCCCGATTTGAACCCGATCGAACACCTATGGGACGAGCTAAAACGAAGAGTCCGAGCCAGGGTTCCCGCTGTTTCATCCATTCCCGAGCTTAAAGTCGCTGTGCTTGAAGAGTGGGAGAACATACCACAATATGTCATCGTAACTCTGATCAGATCGATGACTAATAGGCTACAAGAATGCATCAGGGCACGGGGGGGTAATACCAGTTATGAAGAATATTTTTTTTGCAATAATTTTGTTTTTTATTGTTTTTATGGACTGTTTTAGCCCTACTAAATTTTCTATCAAAATTACCATTTTTCTTGCAGAGCCAATAATTTATCATTCAATAAGGTTATTATTCAATAATTTACCCTCATTGTTAAGGTTATTAACTTAACTTTTAGGCGATATATAGTTCGAATTGATACGTTCCATATTCCCAAAAATATTTACAATTTTACGTGAAAAAAGGTCGTGGCTCGATTTATTTGCTCCCAAGTGTATATTATTAATGTGAAAGTTTGGAAATAGATGTTTGGATGTTTGTTACTCAATCACGCATGACACAACTGACCTGATCTGGATGAAAATTTGCGCATGAATAATCAAAATTAACACATGGGATACTTTTTGTTCCGGTATTACGTTCCCATGAGATAATTTCCGACCTCCAAGTGGGCGAAGCTGCGGTCAAAACCTAGTCTTAGTAAAATATAATTCCCTATACAAGGGAGATACATTAATAACAGCAAAGCCTGCTGAAACCATACAATTATTGTTGTTGTAGATATTCTTGGATAAAGTTCTAAGATACTGTATTAATCTTCCTTATCGTGTAATATCTTGAGGATAATATTTAGGGATGTTGACTGTCAACGAGAGCTTTTAGCTAAAGGCCTCTTAATCTAGAGGAGTGACGATAGAACTAGGCACTAGTACTATACGTTCAGCACACTTTACCGGCCAGTCTCGAGTCTCGCTTTTAGAGTCGCTGACTGGCATTTTCGTACAGCTTGTGCTGATACGAGAAAGAAAGAAAAGTAGGTACCTACAGCGATTATTATTTTAACAAATACAATTTTACTGAAAAGGATTCTTAAGTACAGAAACAATCTTAATCCTAATTCGCAAAGAAAACTAAAACGGCGTGTTCCTTGTTTCGCGTTTAAGCTGATTATTCGATTAAGTTTGCTCTAAATCCGCAGTAAAACAACAGAGAGCATGAATCGTGCGTTGAAATATATAGATGAAAGGTACTCGTCCTTCCTTTCTCCGAAAATAATGGCCCACTTCGGGTGTTTCCGACTTTTTCCGAATTGAGATTTCTTATTCCAGTCCGTAAAAATGAAATATTTGTTTAGGTCCTTGTGGGTTTGACTAATTACTGCTTTTTGGTTGATGCGTTATTTAGAAAATAAAGAGCTTGAAGCATACATAAACTCACGCCTTTTTACCATGTTTTTTTTTTTGGTAATCAGAAACTACAGGCGATGCTACAATCCTTATGTACCCACCTACTCCTATTGCTCCGTTTACGTTCATACATCTGAAAGCCAATTCTCGTACTTATAAAACGTTCAAATTCAAATCGCATTCTCATCTCAGCGACAATAATGTCAAAAACATGTCAAAAATGTATGTGTATCATTATAATTTTGACAGTCACGTCAGAAAATCTATAGCACAGATAATATAATACTATGTACACATACAATCCAATCCCATACAACAAAATGGCACATCCCTGGTCCTGCCTCTCCTGGCCCCTCAGTCTGGCTATTGAGCTGGCTTTTTAAATTAGGTTTAAAGAATTTATTTATCATAAGAACAATAACAATTCACTTAAAATGAGATAGTTACAAAGTGCTTATGACTAAATAATAACATTATGTTTGCTTCTGGGGTGTTTTTAAGTTGCTTTTAAATATAACTATCACATTTCTTTACATCCTCCGGTAAATCATTGAACAGTTGTGCTCCCTCCACCAATGTTGTTTTGTTGCCGTAATTAGTCCATGTACATGTGGTCATTAGTTGAAACTTGTTTTTACTTGTTGTGTAGTATGTCATTGTGTTTTTATGAAGTTGTATATTTGATTGTACGGATTTCGTGGTGCTTTTTTTTAATGAGAATGCATGTGTAATATGTGTGAGATGTAGTAGGTTAGTTTTATCGTTTTTTTTTTTTTTTTTTTTTGGATGTAGATAGTGATAGTGGAATAACACTTTAATAATTTTGTATTGTGTTCTTTGTAGTGAGTTTAGATAAGAGTTAGCAGATGATCCCCATATTGCAATTGGGTATTCAAGGTTTGATTTTACTAGGGAGATAAATGTAATTGTACGTACTTTCTTCGGTACACATTTTGAAACTTTTCGTAACGCTCCTAATATTGACATTACTTTTGTTTTGTTATGGTCGATGTGCAGTGCGATTCCAAGTTAATTTGTCATCTACCCACAGCCCGAGGTATTTTTCGTGACTAGACCGTTTGATTACTTCCGTTGACCGTAAGAGTTGAAAACTCCGGTAACGGTTTATTTTTCGTCCAAATTATCAACAGATGGCAGCATCAGCGACTCACTAATTGCCAGAGTATGTCGTTTTACAATGCCATCTAGGAGTCGACCTACTTTTAACACTTTTTGTGCAATCCTTTTATATAAAGTGTTTATAGTTCCGGGTTCAGAAAAACTTGTTAACAGATTTATGTTATAATTGTGAGTAAAGTAATAAATTAAATAAGTTGTTTGATTAAAATTTATAACGATAAAGTGGTTAGTGTGATGGCAGGACAAAATGTGTAGAACGCCATCTATTGCAAAGAGCTCTAAACAAAATGATTAACAGACGGTTACTTTTATTGTTTTAAGGGTTCGAATTGAAGTTAAAGGCTTCATTTATGTTTTTTGTTGAAAATAAGTGCATTATGAGTATAAATAAATAAATTAGCATTAAACAAGGAAGTTTAGCTTTTTACTATTCACACTTTGTTCGACGACACTACCTCTAGTATATATAGTAGTCTATGGACACTACTTTCCGCTTCTCTGCTTCCCTGCGACTAGGAGCTGCTTGTTGTTTTCCTCATCGCTGTCACTGTGCCGAAGTTGTCATCAGCCTTGGACCCCACAGCCTGTCTGCCAGCCTGTCAGCCGAAGTGGGGGCGATGCGGAGGAAATATAAGTGTTGAGCATGAGGTCCTGGGTTCGATATCTGGAACTTCTCAGTAGCAGCCCGGAGTATGGATTTGTGCCCAGTTGATGGCATTAGGGTCGCCCCCTATTACATGGGACTTAAACATAACTGGCGGTGTACAGGAACACCTCTGCCCAACCCTTCGGGGAAACAAGGCGTGATGTTATGTTATGTAGTTTTAGTTAATTTAGTATAAGAAAATGTTCTAGTGTGGAATTTTTTTATCTCTTTAATATACATTTAATAAGCATAACAAACAAAAAATAACTCTCTTTTTTGGAAACATTCCCAGGACCCAGAAGAGCCAAAAAACGGTTGCGAGAAAAATAATTCGTTTGTTTGTTACATTTGTGTATGTGCCTTCTTGATTGTCTACCGCGATATATCCTGGCGAGGGTTCATTTCAAACGCCATTAAATAGGGGAAAGGCATCATTGCCACCATTTCCCCGCTTAAGACGAACACAATGGAAACATTTCGAGAGTTCAGCAGAGGTAATGATATCCTTAAATATTTGTAAACAGGATATAGGTTTGCGTTACAATATATGCGTTTTATTCAAATCAAATCAAATCAAATAATTTATTTTTGCAAACATGGATATATATATACATATATTGATAATCCTCCAATAATGGTTCGCTATATTAACCAAACAAATTGGCAATCTTGTCTTCTCACTACTGACATTTTTGTCACTATTGTTAGAAATATTTTCTCAGAAATAGCTGTCAGAGATATTTAGGGAGCTACATTGACTCTAGTACATATGACCCTTTTATACATTTTACTTAATACTTATTACATAATGTATTTCAATATTCATTGTAATACGAATATCAAAGTGAATAACTGTAGTTACTAACACTATTGATTTCGCAGTTGAGTTGACAAGCGGTACGACTATACAACTGTCTTAATTACTCTAGGTTTGATGCTAAAGTTGTCACAGTAATAAACATACATTCTGCGAATATTATCAACGTATGGAAATCATATTTCGTTATGACAAAGCCGCATAATTACTTCCTACTAACTGATCAGATAAGTAACTCTAAAATACGGGCATTAAAATGGTTGTTCCCACGAGATTTTTCTGTACAGAATTTACAACGACATAGGTACAATGCCGAGAGACACCCAAAAGGGTACATATTTATAAAAATGCATTAAAACTAGATTACCATCAAAATGCAAATGTGGGACGAAATTAAAGCGGATAAGCATTCATGAAATCGTGTAGTACCGACGCGTTGGTCAGATGGGAAAACACGATAAGGCTTGCAATAGAGTCGCTTTTGTGCTAAACATCCATGCATTATGTACCTAAGAGAGTCAACATCGCGATACGATGTCAAGGGTAATGAGCAGGTTTCAAAAGTCTACCCTAGGTGCGTGACACACATTCAATAACAATCTAAATCATTTAGAACCCCATTGTTTCTTAAATTCGAAAAATAGGTTTTCTCAGCAACGTAAATAACGCAATGAACGTGGTACAACTGTAAAACTGAAAGCCATTATTTTACTGGTAGTGTGTTACTCAGTTACCCCTCGGGTTATCGTGGCCAATTATATTATTCCTAAAGAAAATGTTGCTCTCTATAACAAAGAGGTGGAGTTATATCCACACAATTGTTTCATGTAATGTACATCTTCCCTCCTAAGTTATATTGGATTTTTTCTAGACGGAACGGATTTTCTCTCTTTCGAGGGTAAGAAACTTTTAAATTCAAACATGTATGAGATAGACCTTCCGAGGCTTACCAGGATGACGCCACGGAAATAGGAACATACCATTTCCTAAACTGTGTTACGGAGTGGTAAGACTAATGAAAAGAGGTCACAGGAGTGCGGGTAAGTCACAATTCGTTTTCAGTCCTCTTGCTCAAAAATCCGTCATTGTAGCTTACCAGAGCGGGGACAAAATAGCATATTTTCCCCTCGTGGTAAAAGTTTTTTTTTGTCTTACCAACGAGCCTACAAAAACGAAAAAGTCTTTCATAAGTAGAATCTTTGCGACTCCCATACGAAATTTTTAAGATCATCGGATAACTTAAAGCTTAAAATGCCTAAGCACTCCACAATTTTCCTCGACAAATCTTTTACTGTCCAGGCCGTTCGTCTGTGGAATGCACTGCCTGTCGAAATAAAACGCGCGCAGTCGTTATTTGCGTTTAAAAGACTCGTGAAGGATCATTACTTGTCGTTGTGATCTTGCTTTCGTAAACTGTAATTATCATTTACTTACGTTTCTTATATTTCGTATGTATGTTTGTATTTATGTATCTATCCCTTAGGATATGCTAATATGTATATATCTGTGTATCTATTTTAGTTTAATGTATATTTATTTCTTGCACCACTGACAGCCCCATTTTTAGTCCAGACAAATCACTGTCCATTCTAAGGTTGCCTGGAAGAGATCGCAGAAATCGATAAGGCCACCCATTGTATGTTTTGAGTATGATATTTTTTTTTTGTTATGTCATTTTGTGGTGTACAATAAAGCATATATAAATAAATATAATAATCATGGATATCAAGAGTCTACTTATTACTGTTTCATAAAAAAGACGAAAATAAATTTTTGAAAATGGAACTAAAACCGACAAACTATTCGGTAGAAAGCGTATATTGCGTTGCGGCTACAGAAGAAATTAAAAAAGGCATAGGCCCAAAATCTTAAGAATTTATCTCTAGTTACAAATTGGATTGGTGACCGTAATTTATTTTACAACAGTGTAAATGTTATCATTTTAGAATGACATTTTTTTATACCTTAATTCGCAGATGGAAGAATGAGGAAAAGAAATATCAATAAAAAAAATTAACAATCTGTTGTCGTCAAGGTCACAAAGGTTTATGAAGTTTAAAAATCCACTCATTTTCTGTCCTCCACGGACTTAAAAACGTTTGAAATCGTCAACGGAAGGAGTTTTTTTACGTATTTAGATAAAGTTTCAAAAAATATCAAAGTTCAACCCTTGGGAGTACATATTCAATGTTACGAACAACTATACAGACAAGACATAATGTCAAAATAAAGAAATATGTAAAGGACAATGCCAGATCCGGCGCCTGCTATTTACAGGAAATGTCAATTAAAGAAAATAATTGTAATGATTAAAGGACCTTTTCATAATACTTTGTTTTTCAGTAGAACTTGCCGATTACAAATCAATGATAAAAGGACTTCAAACCCCTTTTTTTTGTGTGGTAAATCATCAATTGACTTCTCCCGCTCTGGGTGGAGCGGGAGGGGGTGTCAGACTTTTACTGACTAAACACCCGTGTTGCAGCACAATGGGCCGGTACGCAGACGGCGAGTCGGCGCCCTGCCTGTCCCCTCAGTTGGGGCTCCAACTCCTTCAGAGCGAGAGCCAAACCCAGGCCGTGAATTCCGTCAGGCCCCGGAGCCACGTTCTTGACCCGGAGCCGCATCACGGCCGCCCTCATCTCTGCCTGTGTCACCTCTGGGACGTTGGGTGCGTTCTCCTCCTTCTCCTCTGCAGACTCTGCGGCTGCGGGCAAAGCCATCGGCGGCGGACCATGCTTCGCTCTCACCGGGAAGAGGCCTGCTACCACCTCCTCCAGCAGCTCGGGTTGGAGACTCTCCGTAAGTGGGGGCGCCGCGGCTCGAAGTTGCCCTCGAACCGCTTTATACGGGCGCCCCCCCGGATCCCCGTCTAGAGTCTCCAACATCCTCTCCCAAGATTGAGTCCTCGCCTCGAGCTCGGCCGCAGCCTGGTGCGACCTCCCCTGTGCCAGGACCAGCGTGTCGTCAGCGTAGCAAACCACGCTGACGTCACTAGAGAGGTCGAGGCGCAGCACCCAGTCGTAACCGATATCCCACAAGGTCGGCCCCAGGACCGATCCTTGTGGGACACCGCACGACATCTCTTGCCAGTTCCAATCTCCCCGGTGACCGGGGTAGATGACGGCCCTGTCCGTCAAATAGGCCTCGACCACGCGGCAGAGGTAGGTCGGCATCCGGTGATACCGCAATGCCTCCCTGATGCAACTCCAGGGCAGGGTATTGAAGGCATTTGCGATGTCTAGAGACACTGCCAACACGACCCCACCCCGGGCCACAGCATCCCCCGTCGTCGGCGTAGTGTTCCTCGCGCGCCGACCACAGACGTTGCGGGGGGAGTACACCTCACTCACACACGCGCGCCACCTTCTCGGGTCCTGATGTTGGGGGGCGACGGATGTTGTTGGGGGGCGACGGATGTACCTCACTCCCCCCGCCCGAGACGGGGCCCGCACAAGTGGGCCGGCACCCGCCGGAGTTTCGGAAGAATTATGTGTTCCCGCGACCCCGGCGTAGGTGAGTGAGGGTTGGTTTTAGTCGGTAGAGTCTGACAGACCCCCCCGCCCACCCCGAAACCAAAAAAAAAAAAAGAAGGAAGTGATGTGTTAGACTCCCCCCACAACGTCTAAGAGGGGCGCGCGTGGAACACTACGTGCCGCCACCTCGGGTCCTGATATATGGGGGGCGGTGGACGTCCCCGAGTCCGCCGTCCCTGGACCCATTTAGAGGGGCTGGAAGAGGGCGCTGTCCGCCATCCGCCTACGACCAATCCCTTGCCCCTTGCGACGGTTCTGATGAATTGCCCCGTCGCCTACCATTTTTCGGCCGCAGAGGATAGGGAGAGCGGCCAACGATATACCTCCCCCTCCTCTTCCCCTGCGGCCCCACCGCGTCCGCCATCATACGGTGGCGACCCCGTTAAGGCCGCGGAAGGTAGGTAGAGCGGCGCACCGCAATACCGGCACTCCTCTCCCGCCGCGGCCCCACCACAGTTGCGATGTCGACCAAAAACACCGCAACCTTGGCCGGTAAGTCGTCGGCTTGTCAGCAAAAGCCCTGACGAGCGTCCTCGGGTTCCTCTTAACTTCACCGTGGTGCCCAAACCACGGTTACTGAGCCCCCCCACCTCGTCAATGCGGGAACCCATTGGGGGGGAGGACGAATGGTGCCTTTTTTTTTTTCCGGTGTGGAAAATCCTCATGGATGTCCTCCGCCCTGGGGCGGGCGGAGGGGTCTGTCAGACTCTTACTGACTAAAAACCACCCCGGTGTTCCATCTCACACCTACGCCGGGGTCGTGGGAACACATAATTCTTCCGCAATCCCGGCTGGTGCCGGCCCGCTTGCGCGGGCCCCGTCTCGGGCGGGGGGAGTGAGGTGTACTCCCGCCGCAACGTCTGTGAGCGGCGCACGCGGAACACTACGCGCGCCGCCTTCTCGGGTCCTGATGTTGGGGGGCGACGGATGAATGGTGCCTGCCCTAACCTGCTCTCTGTACCTTGCCCATGCGCCCTTCTTTCCCGATGGCCAGCTCCTTGGACCTTGCCTAGGTCTGCCTGGAGCTCCTCGTTCTCCTTTCGGAGAAGCTCCATGGCGGTAGTCAGGCGGGCGACCTCCGCCCGCATCTCGGACATACCGTCCGGTGGAGGCCCGAAATGACTTGCCTCCGCTGCCTCCATAATGGAGGCCGTGGCTGCGGATATGGCCTTGTCTTTAGAGGACTGAACTCTCTTCAAGGCCACACCCTTAACCGCAGCCACCACGACCTTCAATAAACCTTATCGATCGCTCCGATTTGGAGCCCCCAGCGGCATCCGGCTCACCGCCTGACGACTCTGAAAGCACCGTGCTGCGGCTGGCCACTTAAGGGCGGCGTCCCTTCGTTGAGGCTCGCTGGGCTGGCGCGGCTGGACAGGTCGACTCACTGGGCAGGCTCGGCTGGTCAGACTCCGACCGGGCATCACGGGTAGTGTTGTCGCGATTTTTGTCAGGCAGCCAAGCGCAGACTCTGCCCGACACCGCGCTGCCTCAGTACTTTTGGATCCGACAGACTCTCCTCTTCCGGGGAGGGACCATGCTGGGAGGGACCGCGTTTCCTCCCAGACTCCTCCGGCTCGGATTGGTGCCTCAAACTTGAGCCTCCTCATCTCTTGGCAACAAGAGATGAGGATTCGCGCTGGCCGGTGGTCCGGTCACTCGAGAATCTGACAAACTAAAATTTATCAGGTCCTCGAATGACCGAGAACGTGAATAGCCTCCTCGGCTCGGCAGACATTTGTTGCCCTCCCCAGAATACATTAGGGGCTTGCGTTCCCAAAGGGAACGTGGCGGATTCTCCGGATGCTGAGCAGCCGGTACCGCCCTGGGGTAGTTTTTTCTCATTTGTCTGTTCCATTTTTGTTTTTCCTTTGAAGAGTGACCCTTTTTCCCCTGTTAACCCTCTCCAGCGCTAGTGACCGGATTCCCTCCAGCCATTCATCCCCTAAGCACGCTCGACCTTGGGATTAGGGTAATTTTTATAGAGGTTGTCTTCCTCCCCTTCACACTCTACGCCCACAAAACTCACTCTCTGCAAACAGAGGAGGTGTGGACGTGAAATGGCAACCAGACCCATACGACGACGGACTGGCCACCCCAAAGCTAACCCAGTTCCCTTTATCGGCCATTAGGTATGATCGATGATGGGAACCATGACCCTTCCCCATTTGTTGAAGATTAGCCGCTATCCCCAACTGTCCACCAAAAGCAGGTGGACAGTTGGAGCTGACGTTGCCCAGGGTGCGCCACGTGGAGGCTCTTCAACTTGCGAGCCCAGGAATTCAACCCCTGAATTTCCTATTGCGTTACTTATTGCGCATGATACACAACAACAAAAAACAGTTTTAAATACCTGTAAAACAAAAACTCATAATATATTACGAATATAATAATTATGATCATGCGTAACGTATAATTATGTTGTTTAAATCACTTTTAACAATTATAAACTGCACCTAACCTATAATCAATGTCATAATTGTTTTAAGATTTTAACAGAAACCGCAAAGTTCTACAGGCAATATGACACATGTTTTGTTAACAAAGTTCTATAGAGTTTCTGGCATTGTCCTTTGACGGCTTTCCTCAAGAAATTATCCACCGGCTACAAGGCCACGAATTCCAAAAGATATCGAAAACTTCGTAAATAAGGCAACAAATTAAAAAATATTTGGCAACAACGGGTTTTTCTGTTATTTTCAGGAAACTAAATTGTTCGGTACCAATCAAAATGCAGTCTTAACACACTTATTTTACAATTTACAGGTGGCTATAATTTTTAAACTAGAACTGACTACTCTAACAGTGGAAGATGTCGAAACTGATACCCATCTTCGAGCCATAAATCTGCCCAATACAAATACAAATAAGAAGAGCAAATTCGTTATAAGTGGCATTTTTTTTTATTGTCAGAGCCTACCAAGATTTCCGGCCGAGTGGAGTGGGCACGCCGAGATTTTTTCTCAATAATCAAAACGGAAAATGCACAAGGCAAGTTATAGTCAAAAATAAATTTAGCGACATGCCAAAAGAGATCGCTACCTATCTAAATTTGCCTAATCCAGAACAGTACACTGGCCATTTAATTTTAAAGATTCGCCACTCTCTTGGCGTATTCTGGTGCAAATATAACAACGTTAAAACACCACGGTTGATGGAGATCCGATCAAGTGGTTGAAGGCTATATAGAGGTGGTGTAAAGTTTACTCAAACTCTACGGAAAAGGGAGAATCTTCCGACCAAACGAGTGCCGTGTCTGGTAGGCAACTGCCCGATGATTGATGTCTGGACTTTAGTTGCGGGGGAAAGTCTACTTGCGCGATGCAGGATTTTGCGTGACGACAGAGTGATGCGTAGTTCGCATGTGGCGGTGTAGATGTCGCCACAGCTATACACAGAACTCTATTCAAAACAAATTTGATATCACCCAGCGTATCACGGAACGCATACATATTCTCCCAAATAGCCCACGATCATCGACATCAAGGGATGAATCAACTCAGCTGATTTTCTATTCTGAATATTCGAACGACGGAACCTCAAACCTAACTACGTGTATCTCCCACGTTTATCCCACAGACAACTGAACATTCATCTTCAAAGAGGACTGAAATTAAGTTACATCTCGCTAAATGCCCAGAATTGTACAAATTGTACATTTTTTTTAATAAAATAAACTATTTAATATTGTATTGGGTTATTTATTTCAACATTGGCATCAAGTATGTTAGGTACATATTTGATGCCAATGTCTCATATTTTGTCTAATCGAAGGTTTTCTTGTATGATAAAAAGTAGGGCTCCTTTACGCTGTTATTTACTTATAATATCTTCTGTGTAGATAAGTACCCTTATCACCTAAGAATGTTTTATCATCTTAGTTTCACCACTAACCTCAACTATTGTACAAAGTAGGTTCAGACTCAAATTACTCAGCATAAATAGAAACAAATTTGTGAAGACCCAAACTAAGTTCTATCTAGTTATCTAAGATTAAGATAGCCTACGCTTAAAAAAATGGCTTTGTAACGCTCCATCGCAATCCCGAGATCGTAAGATTAACAAAGTGAGTTGCTTATCTGTGAATATCCCATTATGTTTATCTAACGTAATTGTTTATAGGTCTAGCTGGCCCATTTCTCCCCGTCTGGTGTGGGGGAGAGTGAGCCATTATAAATCACTGCTAAAAGGCTTCATTGTTGTCTCGACTGACAAGGTTTTGCGCCTCATTGCAATGGCACGTGCTTGCGGAATTAAAAGGCGTCCAATCGCACTTCCCGTGACCTGACGCTCCCCGTAGCTCCCCTAGGCAGCTCGAGGCACGCCACGAAGGTTTACACTCGATACCGCTTAAAGTCCTTTAAAGCATTATTGCGTCATTTTAATAGCAGAAAATATGTACAGGTAGAATTTAAACCTCGCCTTTGGCTGATACAATGACTGGATTTGCGTTCACAAAAAGTCCATATTTGGTAGGCTGCGAATGGCGTAAATATATAGCATTCCTTTTAACTGTTACACGCCTTTTAAATATGTTTATAACGATATACGTAGTTATAAGATAAGAACTGACCATCCTGAGTGCCAATTACCAATCTCACTAAGACAAAAAGGGGTCCAAGACGGAAATTTGTTCGAATAATTTCACAGACATGGTCGAAGTCCATTATTACTGAAGGACCCAAGCCTCTTTATTAGCTTGTGCAGAGAACTTAATATATCCAGCCTATGACTTTGATTATTTATAAGCTTCTAACTGGTTTCGATTTCATCAGGCAAATTAAACTTTGACGAGAATGCAATGCACAAAAATTCATTAGTAATATTATTTCCCTAATTAGGTGTTTCCACTTTCTAGTAGGTAATGACAGTAACAACTTATTTACAAAGGTTCTTTGTCACAAAACATAAGGACCGCTCTGAAAAAATTAATTGAAGAACTTTTTCCATTTGTGAAAAATTCAAAGAGTTGCACCATGGCTGCAGCTGCAAAAATGAATCACCACTTACTCAAATAAAAAATAAAATTTTAATTCGTTTGAAATGATTAAAACTGTAGCTACCGATGTGAAACTGCACGGAGCATTAAGGCAAATATCCCTGCAAAAAATAACAAACAAACTTGTGAAGGAAGTATCGACTCAATGTCGTCGCGTTTAACAATTTAACTTTACTTGTTAAGTTTTGTGACCTAAAACCTTTTAGTTACGGTTATGTTAGGTGCGCCAACTTGTAGGATCTTGAATTTCTTAAACTGTTACTGTCACGACACCTGCGGGTCTCATAAATTATTGTAAATGCCAGGTAAACTTTGAAACTTGCCCAAATACTTGTGAAGTGAAAGCCTTTTAAAATTTTCAATTGCATCTTTTTATATTAACTGATCCTCTAAAACTTATAGACCTTCTAATAATTATGTTATTAAGTATTTTTAGCACCTCAAAATATAAATTATTTGTTTTTCACAAAAAGAAGTGCAATCATTATGTTAGAGTGTTCAATAATATTTTTAGAAAAACAAATAGAGAATTATTTGAGGTTGGATACATGCACATTTTATTTGAGGTTTATTTCTTTTGAGAGTTATTGTCGATTATATTTCCATTTAACTATACTAACACTGGATAAACAAAAATATCCACTTGATCTTGTAGTTTTTTTTTTTATAAATATTGAAAATGAAACATTGTGTTTGCAGATAGCCGTTAAAACGTTACTCAACTCTATTAGTGTGCCGAAGCAAGTATCGCTCAAACAACCTACAAAAAAAACCACCATCATTCAAACATATCTTTGGCTTACCCACAGTTACCTACAAAAAAAGAAAACCAAAAATCCCGTTTTCGAAATTATGCATACATGTACCAGGTTCGTTAGTCCACTCTTTTGCTCGAGGTATTCACGGGATGAATTGCATCCATCAGCGAAAATCCAACGAGTTTCACAATGACAATCACAACAATCAAAACACAAAAAAAACAATAAAAATCATATGCAAACATGGACAGGTATCGCGAATGTCATTGATGTATTTTTAGGAAAATATATTTCTGGTTACAGTTTCAATGCAAATCTGTATAACAAACCAGAGCGCTTATCAATGCAGGAGCATGATTCTAGATCTAGATAAGGATTGTAGGTATAGTTAGCGACAAAAGTCGATGATCATCGAAAGATTTTTATTATCATAGAACCTAATTATTAGTTTAAATATTTTACTCTATAAAGTTTTTTGGTGTTTCTAACCGGAATATCTCACTAGCAGCCCAGAGTCTGGATTTGTGTCCGGTTGATGGCAACAGGCTCGCCGCCTATTACTGTAGACTTAAGGGGACCACCGAACCTAAACGCAAGTTTTATAATGCCTTAAAGTATACGATCCAGTGCAGTAAACAAAATAAGAAAAATATTTGATGTCTTCGAACATATGCTAGTTAGATAATGTGTAGAAAACATAATTAAAAATAGAAACATAATTAAAAGAATAAAAGAGTTGTATGATGAACGGACTTGTATAAACACTGCCGAGTTTAATTTGTATGTTAGAAATTATTCAAAATTATTTTAAAAAGTTTGTTGTACGGTCACGTTACTTGAGTTCAAAAATTAAAAATAGTAGTAATGTAATTAAATTGACATGGAATATCATTAATAGCGAAACGGGAAGGTCATGCAACCGAAGTAGTGACTACAGCCTTGATATTGATGGCAACATAATAAAATCAGATTCTCAAGTCGCCGCGGCCTTTGAAAACTTCTTTGCAGAGATTCCCGTATCGACTACTAAATCTCTAAACATCGCCCACTACTGCTGAGTATTTACTTAAAGAAAACGTTCCAGTTTGTGATTCTGAATTTAATTTCCAATTTGTCACGTGTAGAGATCTAATTAAAACCTTTCACACACTAAATGTTAAAAAGGCCGCAGATCTATGGGGTAATTCTGTGGACGTGTAGTTAAGTCAATTATAAATATTGTAGCACCTACTTTAGCTGTTATTTTTTTATAATTGTATTGACCGTGGTGAGTTCCTGATCTTATAAAAACAGTAAAATAATACCATTGTTTAAATCGGGTAGTACATCAGACCCTACTAATTATAGACCTATTTTAGTGCTACCTACCTTTAGTAAAATTTTTGAAATACTTATTTTAGATCAAATGCAAAGATTTTTTAATAAACACAAATTACTGCATAACAAACAGTTCGGTTTTTACAAGGGGTCGTTCGACTACTGATTTTTGACTACGGAGTTGAACTTTTAGGACACGTTTATAATGCATGGGAGGACAAGTGCGATGCTTTGGGCATCTTTTGCGATTTGATTGTGTTCTTCATGTAACATTAATCAGGAAACTGCACCACTACGGAATCCGGAACGCGTCTCTGGATCTTCTTACTTCTTACTTAAGTGATAGGATTCAGAGAGTTGATGTTAACGGAAAAATATCACCTGGTTCTGTATTAAGAATGGAATTCTGAATACAGAACCAGGTGATATTTTGTTCCTTATTTATATTAATGACTTGCCTTACCATAAAGGATAATTATAATATAGTGTTGTTTGCAGATGACAATTCACTTTTATTTAAACTAAAACGTCAGCAGCTGGTTACTGACAATGTAAATAGCGCCCTCGCTGAGGTAGTTAACTGGTTTAATGTTAATAACCTACTGCTTAACGAGAAAAAAATTAAATGCATTAAGTTTACGATACCTCATGTTAGACAAGTAGAAACTAGTGTTCTTATAAAGGGTGAAGAGTTGAAACCCGAAAACTCCACAGTGTTCTTAGGCATAACTTTGGATGCCAAGCTTCAATGGGTCCCCCATATAGATAAATTGACAACAAAACTAAGCTCTGCAGCATACGCCGTTAGAAAAACTCGTAATTTAACTGATTTGGAGACAGCGCGTTTAGTATACTTCAGTTATTTTCGTAGTGTGATGTCGTACGATATTCTTTTGTGGGGAAATGCCGCCGATATTCAAACAATTTTTGTTTTAAATTCGTTCAATTTATAAATTAAGTACCAGACACTCCCTCAGAGACAAATTTAAAGAGATTAATATAATGGCTGTGCCCTCTCAGTACATTTATGAAAATCTTTTGTATGCACATAAAAATATTAATCTGTTTAAAAAATACAGTGATATCCATAACATAAATACTAGGAACAAACACAAATTTGTTGTTCCCACTACCAGGCTCATGAAAATAGGTAGCTCGTTTAAATGTCAATGTATACGTTTTTATAATAAACTTCCTAGCCACATTCAAGAACTAAGCCTTAATAAATTCAAATCTTTTGTAAAGCGGAAATTATGACACTGTCAAAGGCTATATTGAGGACAAGAAGGCTTGGGATTGAGCTGCTCCAATAAGTTTACACAGATATTGTTGATGTTTAATTTGCTGTTTAACTTTTATTTTAGATTTTTTCTATATTCGTATTTTTTTTGATAAACAATGACATCTATATATTTACTGTTTCAAGTATAATATTGTTTTAATTTTTGAGAATGTGAGGATTATGTGGGTCATTGTATTTTTCTTTTTTTCTTTTAACGATGGTCTGGCTGTTTGAGTACTACGCGGCCTACCCAAATGTCCTTTCTTTTGTATTGTTCGTCGAATCGTTGAGCTCCTTAGTTCTTAGTTGAGCTGCACGATGAAAGACAAATGCGTGCACTGACTGGACAGGTCCACTCAAATCCGTGTGGTTCTTTCCTCAAAAGACCATTTCAGACACCAATCTATATGGTCCTCATATGATATGACCAAGATGATTTTCGAATTTTTATTTACATTTTGACATTGATGGACTTTATGTATACAATTGCATGTTAATTTACTTTTTAAAGTATTATATTATTTTAATTATTGTGAATATGAAGACATTGTGGATTTGTCATTTTTTTTGTAATGCATGTTTTTGTTAGTTTTAATCATGGTCTGGCAGTTTGAGTAATTTATGCGGCCTACCCAAATGTCCTTTGTTTGGTAATGTTCTTCGAATCGTTTAGCTCCTTTAGTTCTGTGTTGAGCTGCATGACAACTGACAAATGCGTGCACTGACTGGACAGGTCCACTCATTCTGTGTGGTTCTTTCCTCAAAATACCATTTCAGACATCAATCCACATGGCCTGACCAAGATTATGTCTGGACTTTAAAAGAGACTGTGACCTCTGAGTTTGTTTCGGCCTTTCTTCTCAGAGTAGTCAGATAGGAAACGCTGATCTCATCTAGTTTTAAAATATGATTGACGTGTAAAAGTGTTTTTACAAACCTAATTACGGAAAATAAATGATCTGTCATTTATCATTATTTATCATTTAGTACAACTAGTATGAAACGGCATAATAAAATCACTAAGATAACTCTAAAAATTTCATTTCCAGTAATAATTCAGGCCAACAAATATTGCGAAAAAAGTTTGTATGCATGCAACACTGGCCAGTTATAATCTATTTTGAAAATATGATTATTGGGAAGTATAAATAGATACGTTCCAATTTCAAAATTTCCTTCCACATTGTTTGCGAGCTAATTTAAATTTTCGTGTCTCATAAAACTTCAATTCTGCGCCGAGGACATTTTCACGCTATGGAATCATGGAATCGCTATGGACTTCAAATGGAATTCATGGATAAAAACCCTTCTAAGGCAACTGTGTATAGTTGTTATCACGAACTCAAGCGCGGTCGACTACCTTTGGAGGATGAAGAAAGAAGTGGTCACCCTTTGACGGCTGTTACGGAAGAAAACGTGCTAGCAGTGAAAAATTAAATCTAAGATAATAGGTGAGGTACATTTCACGAAATTCTACACGTGCATCTTCGCGTGTGGTGGATAGTTTCACGCTGGGTGCCGCACAACCTCACCGATCAGAAGCAGGCCCGGGTGGAATGGTGCCTTGATATGATAAACAAATTTGAAGCAGGCTCGTCTCGGCTTGTTTACAACATCATAACAGGTGATGAGTCTTGGATTTGTCATTACGATCCAGAAATGAAGCGCTTGTCGACGGTTTGGGTGTTTCAAAACTAATCCAAGCCTACCAAAGTGAAGCAATCTAGAAGCGGGGGAAAGATTTTGATCGGGAGCTTTTTCAATTTGACTGGGTACTTGGTGTCAATTCCTTTATGGAAACAAAGAAGTATCAACGCTGAATGGTATACTACCAAATGCAGAAGACAAAAGTTTTCTGTTGTGAGCAACAAGCAATCAAACACAGGGCTCCGCGGGCAACTGCACCACCACGATGACGCGCCTTTGCAAACCGCGCTGAAAACGAGGGACTTCCTGAACAGCACGCCGGTCAAACTCCTGGGTCACCCTCCTTACAGCACTGATCTAGCACTGTGTGACTTCTTTTTATTCCCGAAAATAAAATAAAAACTGCTCATAGGGATACAATTTTTGTCTCCGGAAGATGCGCTGTCAGCGTTCGAGCAGACTGTAAACTAGGTGTCTTTGGAGGACTGGAAAAAGTGTTTCGAAAACTGGTTCAGACGCATGAAACTTTGTTGAGAGGCTAGTGGAGAGTATATTGAAAAGGTTTAAAAAATAACTACTATAGAACATTTATTTTTATTTTCGCAAAACAAACTTCTGAGTGCCTCACGTACAGTAAGCGTTCAAAAGTGCATAGGCACGTTAAGAGTCGTATCGCTGTGATCTCACGGTACGACTGTATGTGTTTAAACTACACACACCACAACGATCGTAGTTTTGCACGGCACACACTGACGTGAAGTCACGCACTCGCATCGCACTATACGAAACAAAAATATATTTCAGTCGCTTTCGTTAGACACGCATCATGCTCGTGACCTGGCCGGTTTATGGCATTGCTAAAATTCGATTTAATCTAAAATGAGCTGGTAGCAGTAGGCGCCAAGTGTTGGACTGAGAAGCAGTCGGCTTAGGTTCTGATCTCATAAGATGCAGTGTCGTTTTATTGCCAATTTTTTATTTTGGTTTGCAATAATAACAGTATTAAAAAAAATGCTGATTTTTTAATATTTTGTTATTGCAATTAAGGGTTCAGAATAAAAAACGTTAGAAGTGAAAAAAAAAAAAACTTTATTTGTTATAATATTTTACATAACAAACCGATACGATTATTTATAGTGACTTCTTCAGCCAAATAGGATGTGCAATACTATATCAAGGATTTTAGAAGCAATTTGTTTTATTTTGACATGTGAAATGTTCAAAACCTTTGATAAGTAGATTTCAATAAACATTAAGCTCATATTCCTCGTCACTATGTATCAGCAACACGTCCCTCAGAATCAGAAGCAGCCTGTTCGTTACCTCCTCGACGACGAGGTTCTCTCCAACCGCTTCTATTCTCTCCTTGATCTTTCTTCTTTCCTCTTTCGTTGTGCAACCCATTATTATCTTCCTGTCCTTTGCTTTTCTCACTCACTGCTTTTCTCACACTTTCCACCTGCACCCAACCTTCCTTTGCAACCACAGCCATTCTAATTATTTCGAGAACCTCCTCACCCGTGTCGAATTCCTGCTTTGAGGAGACAACCACGGAGTGCAGCGTCGCTCGCTCCAGGGCCTGTACCCCGGTGTTGCTTTTACGCGCTGCCGCGACACCCGCGTAGGCTATCTCCCCAGCGCTCTGTTTATTTGAAAGTGCATCTCTTAGTTTTGCCATGTGTTCCAAGTTTTCAAGGATAAGTGAGCTATGTTTTTCTATTGTTTTTATTAGCTCAGTCTGGCAAGCGTTAGTCTCGCTATGTATGGGTTGAGGACACTGTTCGGCAATGGGCGAGAGACAGGATGTGTGGCTGTAGGTGCAGTTGCGACAGAAACTTTGCTCCGTTATGACTCTTTTACTAGCTCGTAGAGCCTGTTGATGGCATTGGCCACCTCCGTCTTTATGGCCGTTTTGAGGTTGCGAGAGTTGCCCAAATGAAGCTTCGCTTTATTTAGGCAAGCTCTCGCCTCTGCTGTGAGGTTTGGGTAACCGGACTCGGGTTTCTTCGGCGGCCTTGCAGTGTCGAAAGATCTAGAGTGCTGGGAGCAGGTGGTGTGGCGTCATGCTTTGGGTTGGCCGAGGACTTGGCCTGGGGCTCAGTTTTCCCGGCCTCCCATTCCCCGATGCTACGCCTCACGCTGGGAAGCGGGGGACCAGCCTTCTCTCTTGAACGCGGCGAGCCCCTGGAGCCCGCCGAGCTTGCGTCTTTCTTGGCTGGTGTACGGATCATGGTGGTTGCTTTTGTAAATGTTGAATTCAAAGATTAGACCAGTCAGAGGACACCGGTGTTACTTCTGTGTCCCTGTAAAGGGGGGATAAGCACAGAAATAACAAAAAAAATAAAAATATAAGTGGTCCTACGATCGAACAACAGTCAGGTCAATAAAAATTTTGAATAAAAAAAGCTCCGTCAAGGAAACACCCAAAGACGTTAAAACACGTTATTTTTGTTCAACCCACTGAGTATAGGGTGATAGAGTAGCTAGAAGAGCTCTTATTCGAGATAATTAGATGGCCAGGTGAATAATTGCAAAAATCCAAATGTTTACCTGGCCAGTGAGGACAGGGAGGGTGGGGAGGCAAATTTTTCGTGTTGTTTATGGACTAGGCGCACGTGCGAGGTGTCAAAAGACTCCACGCGAGCTAGCTATCTACGGTGTAACAGAATTTTTTCCTGAACGAAAATTTCGAAATTTGGTCAAATAACGGGTTTTTCGACTGAAAAATTAATGAAAACCTGAAATTACTACAACCAAACGGGACTCCAGCTCGCGGAACGCGCACCAGAATACAGGCAAGGCAGGTGAGTATCTATTGAAATTAAGACCAACGTAGATTTAGGTGAAAATTTTAAGATAAAAATTTAATTAGTTTTTCGTGAAGAAAAATATGTTGAAATTTTACAAGTGTATGAGCGATTTTTTTTTTCGCGTCTATGTCAAATTAAAACAGTCAGATAGTAGTACGGAGCCTAATTAGGATCAAAAACGCTGAAAACAGCTTCAAAATGCGTCACCTGGATGAAAAGTTATGGGGTGAGAACCTTGTGCCCTTACGCCTCTAGTCGCCGCAGGAGACTTGCGCGTCGGGAGTCGCTAACAGATTCCCGGCCACCATAGGCGCGGGCTTGCAGACGGCGAGCAATGGGCAGCTCGCCGTTTGGTAAGGACCAGGCCCGGGTCGACGGCGCGTCGTTGTCCACGCGCGCCTCAAAGAGATGTCAGCACAAATTGACGGGGTCCTTCAGGGACGATGCCTGCCAGGGTCGCGGGTTTTTCGAATGAGATACCGTGGCCCTGGCACAGGCAACTGAAGGAACACGGGTGGGTTTTAGTCAGTAAAAGTCTGACACGCCCTCCCACTCCATCCGGAGCGGGCGAAGTCAATTGATGATTTCCCGTCCAAAAAAAGAAAGGCCCAGTATATATAAATCTTATAAAAGCTGAATTAATGGTTTAATGTGTAACCTTAATTTAGAGTGAAATAATAGTTGAGACAATAAAAAACGTGTAAGCTCAAAAAACAACATATAATTATGAATTAAAAAAACAATAAAAGATTTTTGAACCTGCTAACTAATATTTTTTTCGCAATCCACTAGGGTAAGTTATGGGGTTAGATATGTCGTCGCAAGCAATTTCAAGAGGACAACATTATCAAATTACTTCCCGTTGATTTCATAATATTGGTCAAGCTGTAACTTAATTCTTATTGGTTGATCGTTTAGTACAGTGAACGCCGTGAGGTGGCGCTTTGATTTCCAGCCATACCTACACGTGGACAGAGTCGATCAAGAAGGCTGGATTCGCATTGCTGCGACTGACGCCATAGTGTTCAAATCATACGATCTAAACTGTCAAGTTCACCGTATAAACCTTTATTCCTATTAAATTACCGAATAAAACGTGACTGTGATTTGTACTTGAATTTACGTTTTACTGGTTTGCCCGAGTACCCACCTTTATCATGGAACCCGTACCAAGAAACGTTGACGATAGTCCTGATATCGATACGCTCACGCTTCCGCCGTCATATATAAAAATAAGTTGGAAAACCATGTCACACATCAGACTAAGTTGAGAATAAATAGTAAGATAAACACAAGATAAGTCGCAACTGCAATGATAGCTCAGAAAACTTGTAAATAAGACGTCTTTACGACTGGGTTTACGTAGCTCTTATTAAAACTACGAGTGCTTGTGATATAAATATATTATATCACATGCACTCGTTCTGAAAACTCTTAAACACTTTTACTGACATCACAAAAGCCTTTAATTGTAAAGTAGGTTACAGAATTTGTTCAAAGTTAACCATCAATTAAAAGCCATGAGTCAGAAATTCACTCCTGAAAATTGTTAATAAAGCAAGTTGTACAAAAGTACGAAAGCCTTTATTGACTTGTAATGATCGTTAACCACTGGCTGAAAAGTACTTTCATGAATACAGCGCAAATAAAGGTCCCATTTAAGGCTGCTGAGGCCCGATTCAGTCATTAATAATTCATTTTCGACCTCGGAACATTCGATAATTTTGTATCCTAATTATGGAACTCAGCCGGCAATTTGGAGGAACAGGCCCTGTTAAATCGACTGAGGTGACACCTAGTTTATTGATTTCAGGGGTATTAATAATGTGAGCAACTTTTTAATTTGCGTGTTCATCAATATGTAATTTCTGGCCAAAACTTCAAATTATGACTTCTTTCTTTTTTCTTCTTTGCATGTTTTTGTCCCAGTCGGTGGCCGGTAGTTTCTTTTTAACATGTCAACTGGCTTACAATTCTGAAATATAAAATGACATTATTCCCTCAATAATATTACCTGCTAGCTTCGTTCTAAGACATCGTCTGCATAAATTTTCTTGTTCCCCCGACCCACTCGACCACTACGTTTTCGCTTAACGCTCCTTCTGTATTTTTTTTTCTTTTTTCTTAAGAGTCATATCGTGATGCCTAAAGCCTAAAGAAAAAAAGCCTTACTCAAGAATTTCGTTATCAAAAGCAAATAGATTTTTTTCAATTCGTACTGGTAGTTCCAGAGATTACCCCCTAAATACAAACTTACACACAAACAAACAAAAAACCTCTTTATAATATAAGTATAGATATACGTTGCTGTAATTCGCAGGGCTCCAAATTCCATTCGGTTTCAATAAAGCCTCACATAACGTTGTAGTGTAGGACCTACATGATTTATATTCGAAGCAAAGGAAAAATATTCACTCCCAGTGCAGGATAAGTGATCCCCTTGGGTAACCAGCATTAATAGGTTTAATTTGGGTCACATAAATTGTATAATATTTTTGA
Source organism: Dasypolia templi (assembly GCA_963555695.1). Classification (NCBI taxonomy): domain Eukaryota; kingdom Metazoa; phylum Arthropoda; class Insecta; order Lepidoptera; family Noctuidae; genus Dasypolia; species Dasypolia templi. Next base: position 11,260,361 of record OY743157.1, read on the forward strand.
CCATTGAATGAACATAATGGACATTTAAGCCCCCGATTTTCTATGACCCATTAAAATGTAAAGCGTATTATTGTATGTTTAGGCATAAAATGTAACCGCCGCAAGATCTATAAAGAAGGGTTCTTTCATAAATATGTAACTTTGGGATATTGCTATAGAATGGATATTGCAATATAGCGTCCTCGTTCGCTTCCTCAAATTGGGATTTGAAAACTTTAGTGGATTTATTAGGCTAATGTATTTTACGGCCGTTTTTATCACGACTCTATGAAAAGTGACACATAACAGCTGAAAGTAATAAGTAGTTATCTATTTTTTGTCCAGTTTGCAAGAATGTTTAAAAAAAAACACGATGTTTTTTTACGCAAGCCTGTGTAAAAAGATTGTCAAAAGCTTTAGCGGTCTTTTGACAAACTGTTGAACAAAGCACACTACAAACCACTGAAAGACGTGGTACTCTACATTAAAATTTTGAAAGTTTTCATGTAGTCTTTGTTGAAAATTTTTAAATTAAATGGTTCAGTTTGTCATAGTAACTAATACACACAAGCGGTATAGGCGGGGACATGTTACATGAGAAAAGTGGCACCGTGCTCAATAGTGATGGATGGATGCAACACACTGCATTTCATATCAGCTGGTGTGCTTGTGTGTGAACGAGTTTTATATTAATTTAGAACACCTGATCCTAAGGTGACGTGGGTGTACGAACTTTAGCTACGATAGAAAAATAACTATTTTTGAACATAAAGACATACTTCCATAATTATATAAAAACGCTGAACTGCGCGTGTAGTAAGCGCAGTTCTGCGTTAAACAATGTAACTCTAACGTATCTGCTAAACAATAAGGAAATCCATTGCAGTTACTGAAACAAACACTTTACATAAAAGGCATACAATATCAAACAACGCTTACAACACACAACTGTTTGCAAATCCCAATTAAACTAAGAGTTAAAGGTAAGTACAGGAGTTACATGAGCACTGGAAGCTCGCTCGATAACCACACTCGTCCAACTTCATTTAAGTTAAGCTTTTGGCTAAGCAGCACCTAGTGCCTCGCTGGCTGCCAATCAAACACACAGCGAGTTTGTAAACTTACCACATCAGACTGTAAACTTAAGTAAGAGAGGGTGTCAGAAGAAAGCGGGTCAGTTCGAAGTTTCGAGTCACACTTTTCTTTTTTTAATTCCTGCAGCATAAAACGAACTAAGTTTATTCTGCCAGTGAGCTTTATGTTTACTTGTTGTGAAACTTCACAAGAAATTTTTATGGTGTTCCGTATTTTCTAAAATATTCTTTCCTCAAAGGCTAAATGCATTAATTTTTAGATGCTTCCTTTCAATAAAAGTTTTTTAACATTCACCAACTAACCGCCGTTCATTAGCTCAGCAAGGGTGAACCAAAAAGAACCGACGACATTACTTCTGAACTTCCTTCTTTTATAAAGTTTTCCATAATTTGGAATAACTACAAACACAATTCTACACCTGAGGGATTATTTAACTCGAACTCGGGCCTTAAAATTAAAGCGCTCTAGGGATTAATTTGTCTGAGCTGAATGTGATTACCAGTTAAGTTAGAACGACAAATATAACTTGCAGGGCTGTGAGAAAACAAACGACAACCGTAACAAGTTAACATCGTAATATTCTGGCCGAGTACCGCGAAGTTATAGATATTAACTCTGTAAGGGATAACAAGACTCGTCTTGTGTGAATTTGTTTGGATATAACTGTGAATTTAGATTGTGTGAGGATCGTTATCGTTAGTTTCGGATTTCTAATGTAATATTAAATGTACGTCTCGAGTTTCGAGATCACCGGTTTCTTGATTTTGCCAGTGCTTCAATCAAATAAGAAGTTTATCGGAACGAGATGTTAAACTTAGTTTGTTACGTAAACATTTGTACTATACATTTGGTAGCGAGACAAGTAACACTTTAGATTTGCATTATTTTTGCTTACATAATGAAACTTCGACATAATTATCACTGTCACAAATAATTCAAACAGAGACCTCTTGTTAGTATAAATAATCTTTCAAGAAACGATCGTTAACAAATGGGTAATATGTGAAACGTGTTGCTACAGTTTGATTTTTTTCTTGTAATTTATTAAATAATATTAGACCCCTATTTAGATTCGGGGATTTAGGTTCCTTATCAATTTATAGTCCGCTATAAGCACCGTACAGCTAACAACATTTGGATATCGTAAAGGCGGGATATAACTTAACTAGTAAAGCCAGAGGCCGCCAACACACGTAGCTAAGCGAGTAATCCCAATCCGTTTGCTTGAAATAGTTCCTCTTTTAGCGTAAAATACGGGTTCCCTCTTGACGTACACACTACTTGCCTAATTGATGGTTATCCCTTCCTTAATTTATCTTGGTCTGCCGAATGTTGTTACAACGGTCGAATGCGAAAATCAATCAGGCGTATGTCATATTATATTGTGGAAGGTTTTGTGTGGTAAATATTAATGTAGGTTACCTTACAAGTTGGTCATGGCCAAATTACGTCCATGGGTCCCTCCCATCACAGAAACCATGGATCCAGTTCTACTGGAGAGAGTCGTAAACACGCTTTTTCCAGTAATTAGGGAGATTTCATCGCCAATCTGGTCTTCTTCTGACTAGTCTGACGAGTTGAGGGTGACTGAATGTGAGCTAGACCAAGCCGTGAGACGTTCGGGGGCTCGTAACACTGCGCCAGGCCCAGATGGTATCCCCGGTCGCGCTTGGGTTCTGGCTTTGATTGTTTTGGGGGACCGCCTAAGATGGTTGCTCAACAGTTGCCTCCATGCGGGCGTGTTTCGAGGCCGGAAGGAGGCACTTAGAGTCTCCCTCTGCATACCGTCCCATTTGCGTGCTCGACGAGGTTTCCAAACTATTCGAAATAATTGTTGCCGAAAGGCTCGTCGGGCATCTATCGCGTGTTGGTCCCGACCTTGCCGGCTGCCAGTATGGCTTCCGGCAACAGCGTTTTACTGTGGTGCGGTCTTGGTCAGAGTGGGAAATGCGCAAGTCCTACCTGGACTTGTGGTCGATACATTAAGTATCTCGGCCCGACCCTGGACGGTCAGTGGGGCTTCGAAGAGCACTTTGAGCGCCTGGTTCCCGGCGTCGGGAAGGCAGTGGGTGCTTTGCACAGACTGTTGCCAATCTCGGTGGACCCCGAGAAGAAGTTTGCCGCCTCTACGCGAGTGTCGTGAGATCGATGGTCCTTTATGGGGCACGTGTTGGTCAAATAGACTGTCAGGCGTCCGACGCTGCAGGACGAAAATGGCAGTTCGTATTGCACGTGGATACCGAACTGTATCTTTTGAGGCGGCAACTATCCTTGCACGCTTTCCACCACTGGTTATCTTGGCGGACATGGACGCAAGGGTTTATAACCGAATCTATGCGATTCGTCAAAGTAGCAATGGCGTGACAGGAATCGCTGTTGGTCGGCTGAGAGAAGAACGGCAACACGCGCTCGATTGGTGGCGTGAGCGGCTGCAACACCCGCAATATTCGTGTAAGCGCGTTGTCGAAGCCGTCCTACTGCACTTCGAAGCCTGGCTGAAAAGAGTGGACCGCATCACTTATAGGCTCACTCAGGTGCTGACTGGGCACGGTTGCTTCGGTGAGTACCTGAAAAGATTGGTCAAATTGTGGCAATTTGACCGCTGTTGGTCGGCTGAGAGAAGAACGGCAACACGCGCTCGATTGGTGGCGTGAGCGGCTGCAACACCCGCAATATTCGTGTAAGCGCGTTGTCGAAGCCGTCCTACTGCACTTCGAAGCCTGGCTGAAAAGAGTGGACCGCATCACTTATAGGCTCACTCAGGTGCTGACTGGGCACGGTTGCTTCGGTGAGTACCTGAAAAGATTGGTCAAATTGCCACCATTGCAGAGGTGGCTTGGATTCTGCACAGCACACGCTCAACGAGTGCCCGGTGTGGGCTTCTGAAAGACAGGTCCTAATCGACAGGATCGGGCGAGATTTGTCTCGACCAGCAGTAGTTGGGTCTATGCTGGGAGAGTCGGAGAAGTGGAGGGAAATGGCCTCCTACTGTGAGACTGTGATGGTCCAGAAGGAGAAGAAGGCGAAGAAGGCGTCGGGGAGGCAACCGCCTCGACGCCTAAACGCCGAAACCCCGCCTGCGTCACATAACGCAGGCGGGAATATGGGGTCACGGCGCTCAGAGTGGTCACGTGCTGCCTTGCACACTTGCACAGGTAGGTTTTGGGACGTGCCCTAACAGGAGTTTCACAGACGGGGTTTCGGTTCGGTCTCTTGAGAGGTAGGAACAGAACCCCTTCCATGTCCAGATGGTGACCACCGGGGTGGTTTTAGTGAGGTAAAAATCCCACACTCCCTAGGCTTATCCTCAAAGCTAGGGCGCCTTTTGAAGGTTTCCCCCCGAAAATAAAATAAAAAACAAAAAAGGTTACAGTAATGACGCACTTGAGAAGTAAAAATTCGTTTTGTTTGATTTTTGTTTCATTCGTTTAAGAAAAATAAAACCTCTAGCGAAATTAAAATAAACTTGTTGTGTTTCTCGTTATTAATGAGGTGGAATGTCTTTTTATTGTTATCTATATTATACGTTTAAAAATAAACAAAAAAATGCCCACCGGTACCGGGAACAGACTCCAAGCCTAAAAATGCGAGCCGTGTCCAGAAGTACCGCTTTCTGAATCAAGCCCTTGATGCAGCTGCCCGACGAGGTATTGGTCGAAGCTCTGGGCTATTAACCCATTCCCGTCCCGGTTCCCGTCATGCGGGACCGTTATGTCAACAATCATTGCGCGTCGCTCTTCTAGATCCACCACCACTATATCATGTTTATTATTATTAAGTTACGCGGCCCAAGTGATATTGAAAGGTTAAATAAAACGCTAAGTGTGGAATGATCAAAACAAACTGAAGATGCTCTTGGAAATTGTGAATATAAACATATTTTATTTTAAACCTCGGTGGCAAACAGCCATTGAAAACTTTCCGCGCCCAGATCTCGATAATAAAACAAAACCCTAATTGAACAAAATTCGGCCCGAAAACAGAACAATGCAAATCGTAAGTAGAAGTATCAAGTAACACAAACAACAGATCTTGGCAACTAGCCAACAAAATGCAATGCAGATGATTCGAATGTTGAACGAAAAGAACAAACTATTTGACTTACGAAACTAAACAAAAACTGAAATAATAATTATGAGACTTCTCTAGCTTTGATAGTCGTACCTTACAATAGGCTATATCGGACTTGTTAAATGACCCAAATAACAAGTTGGATAAAGCCTATTGTAAGGCTATCGGTTCAACCATTAATTAGATGGTTCTAGGTATTAGATAGTGTCCGACGCATCTGGTGAAATTGGAAGCCATCTATTGAAAAATCAAACAGAGTCGGCATACATTTTTATCTTGCATCTAGCCCCTTATAAATGATGAAGTATATGCATACTTCGTCACACGCATGTGGACAACATTAAGATTGTACGCACAATCCCACATATGGCGTTGGAACACAAGATAAACGCAGTTCAAAATTAAGGCCACAATTCAATTTAGGCCAAGGTTTCCATCAGATTAGAGTTGTAACTTTTTGGTACAGTTTATGGAAAATACATTGGAACAGGTTTATCGGCGATGACGATACATAGGTACCTACCTATCTGCGCCAATCAATCAAATAAAGAATTGAATGCTGAATATGTCCTTGATGCGAAAACGACATTAAAACTAGATTTACAACATTAAAGTAGGTAAGTAGACGGTTCCTACCTTTAATTATAAGGACTCAAGACGAAGGTTTTAAAATACTGTTTACCGTCCTCATTAGTCAAAAACACTATCAAGGGCCGTCTTCATCACAGTCACTCGCGTTTTACGTCATCTCAGCAATAAAAGCACTTTATTATTTTTACGTTTCTCTTACAAGCGGCCATTACGCTTTCACAACTTTTATTCAGCAGTATCCTGTACTTTAAAAAGTACTGTCGCATTTTTTTAAGCTGACGTTTTAATTAGGTTCCCCTCAGACAACTTGTATTAAACAAACCATTTGTATAAATTCGAAAACATTTTGATCTATTCATCAAACCTAATGATGACGAGCGCTCGCTAGATATTCATAAAGTTAATTGGTGCTTAATAATGTGACGTCATGCTCATCGCTCGCTAATTAATAATGGAATTGTATCGCGTTTCTGTTATCCGATATACTAACTTAAACATCAGTTTTCAGAGTTAGAGGAACGTTAAAAAAATTGGTTTACTTATCGAATTATAGAGAAAATAGTTGGAACCATTTCCATTTTGCGTGTGACTTTAAATATTTCAGTTCCAAGCACAAAATTCGCAATTACCAGCTCCCAAAAATACCAACAGAACCATGAGACAGTACCACACTAATGCTTAGGTGCTCGTTCCACACACATAAAGGTTCCAATGAAAAGTAGGACAGCTACAAATACGCGAAAGCTATACCTCTGAAATGCATTTGGTACCAATCAACAAAAGTTATACGATCGCGATGACTTGCATGACGAGATACGAGTTTCACCCTCCACAGAGCTCAGTAACTTCGCAATTTTTCGACAACTTTCCGTACGGCCATCCAATTACGTTGAGTGGTATTCTCGCACCTGCACCAATTCTCCCTTTGACAACGTTTAGAGGTCTTACCAACTATTTATTAACATATTTCGGATATAATAGTAATAAAAGAGCAAATAAAAGCAAAGTGTGGGGACATGAGCAATTTGCGAGAATGGATAGACCGTCTAGAACATTAGGTGCCTCTTTCCCAAGTTTCGTGCTCCAATAACGGTTAACAGCATATTAACATTAAATCGGGCATTAGATAGTTATCGGGTCTTTGGTTTTCTGACACTAATTTTAAACTTTTCATTGCCTACTTATAATACATTAGCATAAGGGTTAATCACTTAGCATCTGTCAATAAGCTTACAACTCAAAAACTAACTTAAGTTATTTTTTGAATTAAACAGGCGACTTTGAATTGTCTAGGCAAATATTATGTATTTACGCACCAATTGAATACAAAAAAGAATTAGAAGAAACAAGAAAGATTTAAAACCCCATAAGAGTGGTCGCTAAGAAAAATAAATAAAAAACATATTTGGTGTATTCCAACATCGCAACGTTGCAAATTTCATTGAGCGGACTCGATATTTATGCAGAGATAAGCCGCTGACAAGCGATCCCAGTGCTTCTCTCCACAATGTTTTTGTCACAAACCCTCAGGCTCTCTTGACAGTGATTGTGACCGAAATTGAAAGGGTAATATTTGTGTGAAGAACAACTAAAAGTGTTTTTACGTGTTCTGCGACATTTATTTCCCCATGTTAGTGTGGCACAGTTTATGTTGATGACTGACAAAAACTATCGATTGGCGAGGTTACGGTACGACCGTCGAGAGTGCGTTTTTTACACATGTCAGTTTCATACAAACCAATACGTGTGACGCATTCTCTCGGTGGCCGGACCCACAGACCACAGATACAACGTACTTTGGTTCCAGCGTTTGCAGTACGTCATTATATATACATATATTTTTTATTAAGAAGATATTATTGTTAAAGACTTTTTCATTACAATAAATATTTAGTCATAATCGGGTAAGTGATCAAATCTAGATTTCAAAGGATTCATTCATAATTTTTTTCATCCTTTTAAATGTATTGAGAGGTAAGTACACTAAAAAAGATTACATACCCCACTCCCGCACACAAAGTGAACAAGAAATCGAGGAGAATGTAGTTTGGAACAATGGAAACCGTTTTTGCGGAACATCTATTGTTTTCATGGAATTTCTTTCCATCGAGCGCATATTCACAATAGACTGATATTGGTTTACAGCTTTTAACGATAAAATATCTTTGCTATCGTACAATATATTTGAGAGGTTTCTACGTGAAACCACTTTAGTCAAGTTTCGAATTCCGTAAGGTGTAGTTTTCTCCGTGACAAATTAAAAGGCAGACTCATGAAAATTTTAATATTAACCATTTTATGTAATCTGCTTTCACCAGGTTGGTTTAAGAAAAAATAACCATAGTTCTTGTTGTTATACTTAGTCTTAATAATTGTTTACTTTCAGGCCACCCACAGGAGACCAATAATGTACATGATTATGACTTGATTCAACCAGATGGCAGTAAAAGTGATTGGCCAGTACAAACCTTCCATAATATTCAAGGTAACTTTTATGGCCATAACCAAAGAAGTGCTGTTCCAAAACCATGTTCGAGGCGTAGTCCCTCAGAGAGCGAACCAATTACTCAGCAACTAAGTCCTCCGCTATCTTCAAAAGTTGAAACTTTAATAAACACTGCCGCCCCTCTTAAGCCACAGGCTTTAAGAAACAAGCAAGTACCCCCTTCGAACCCGCAGCATACAATTGATAACAACAAGTTATTGAAATCTAGAAATGCCTTAACAATAAATAACCCTGTAATAGACTCAACTGAAGAAATGCACCATGAAATAATTCCACCCGTCAATAACGAAATGCAGGAAGATAACCCTAAATCAACAGATCACATGAGTTCAGCACCAACCAGTGATTCTCTTTCTACGTCGACTAGTGCAATTAAATCTGCAGCTGTCAGAAGAGACCAGCCGCTACCTATTTCACCAGGCAATGAATATGTTGCTCAGCCAGAACATCATTATATTTCTGAGCAAAATAATGCTATTGCTTCTGAACCAAACGGACTACGTTCAACACATATAAATAAGCCTTTTTTAGATAAAATTGAATATCCAGGATTCCCCGCTAATCTCGATCATATGGAAATCCAAACTTCACCGACTGTTCAGGTAGTTAAACTTCTTTCACAACACAAGGAAGCAGCTACATTACCAAATAAGTGTTTGCAGGACAAAGAACCTAACAACTTAATAGGACACTCAAGGCGATCCATGTCTAGTTATAATGATGAAGACAATGCAAAGGACATTTTGAGCAACGATAAAGAGTTCTTTGGACACAATAATGATCTGCACATTGAATCCCGCATTGAAAATGAAAACGCTTTGGCGTCAGTTTTGAATGCAGAAAAAAATACTCCGATGTCAAATAAAGATCGAGGCCTTAGAAGTTCGTATAAATCAATGTTGCCACCTCATGAAAAGTCAGTGTCTCGTGTCCGGCCACAGTTAAATGAAGCTCGACGAGAAATTATTGAACCTACCAAGGGAGCCGGGATGATGGGGCAGTCACCACTGATGTTGATGCAAAGCGAGAGAATATGTTACGCATGTAGTACGGCCAATAATCCGTCGTGCTGGGCTCCGGACAGAAAGACCACAGTCAAGTACTGTCGAAAAGAAAACAACGCTTGCTTGACAAAAACTTTCGGTCAGGGAAGTAAGTCGTTTACTCATTTGAATTGAATTTTAACATAATCTTTATGAGTATTTTTTAATAATAATACATTATTCACTTGTTACAGGTACATTTACTCTGATCCGTGACTGCGGAAAGTCCTGCGATGACTCTGACATAGCAGGAATAATGCCAAAATACAAATCTTGCTCAATGTGCCACTCAGAGCTCTGCAACGGCGCTTTCTCCATCAATGGGTCTAGCATAATATTTGCATCAATCTTACTAGCTGTAGTTAAATATTTGAATTAGACGTTTGGTCCTTCACTTTGTTAGTCTTACAAACAGCTTGTTAACTGCAGTAAGTTATTTATATATTCACTTTGAATGCAAACGTAATGGGAGGTACAGCTTTATTCACATTTCAAGTTCCCATTTCCACGGTAAAATGGCTCCGATACGGAAGCGAAGACATTCTTCCACTTTGTAGTTTGACTCGTTTCGAATTCAATAAAGCAGATAGTAACAACCATTTGTTTATTTAATTACATTGTTTGAAAAACAAGATGTATTTTACAAAAACATTTATATAGCATTGAACTCGGGTTTAGGAAATGGAGGTAACTGACTTGTTTTGTAAATTTGATTGAAATATATGTTATCAAACAGTGTATAGCATTGGTTTCCTTTTCCCTTTGAATTATAAGTGGTGAAAACGTGCGGGTCACAGACATTAAGCCTTTCAAAAGATCACGTTCCTTTTGTCCGGAATTACCCACGTGTGGTCGGCATGGGAATGTTGAATCGACAATGCCAGTGGGGTGAGGTACACCGGTCATTGTTATTAAAATCATTGCAATAACATTAAAAATATCCCAGTTAATCATAACATCGTTCACAGAAACAGTTAATTAATTATCCAGTATGCATGTTGCTGCACTTTTGTGAAACTTGACCCGTTACAAAAATATTCCGTTTAACATTTTTGTATCATCCTGTGCTACAGTCGCGGAGTCTAATCAGGTTAATATTTCCTTGTTAAAAAGCTTTTATACAATTAGCATGTTTTGTGTGTTCAACTTACATAAAACGTACTTGTATTTTTCCATATTTTTTTTTATAAAAAGAGGCAATTAACCATGTGAAATACAGTTTTGGAGGTTAAACAGTCAAAGGTAACTAAAGGTTTGCTTTTCAGCGGTAACAGGGTTCAAATACATATAAAATGTGATTTAAATCAGTGTCACACGTGAACATACTTGAAAACATAGGTTTAGGTACCGAGTTATAACAAGCATTATTTGGCTCACCAGCTTTTATCCAATACCATAAAATATGTGTTTTTTTGTGGGAAAAAAATACACAAACAGTAATATGGAAGATTATCGCTTTCAAAAATATAAGTGCGAAGACTCAGAAGTGCACATTACACAATTATTTGTTCGGTTACAACTTGCATAATAATATTTACCGAGCATTTATATTTTCATGTAAAACCACGCAAGTCGGTCCCTTAAGTTTCTCTCCAAGGTCTGCTAAACCTTGATATTTTCAACTTAATTTCACAAAGGTCTACAAATTACTTGTATACTTTGAATAGGGTGCCCAATCCCGACACGTCAGCTTCTTCCAAGTGAATTGTTCGGCTCTTGATAGGTACTAAGATCGATTGCAGATTAAAAAGGGAAAAGATAAAAAAAAAAATAAGCGTTTTATTTGTCTGCGAAAGGAACGGCTGATGTTCAAACAGGCGGAAAAGTAAATGAAATCTAAAAAATTTACTATTATTTGAATGTGTGACAACCCGTTAATGTGGCGGCTACTTGCTTAGTGGAGAGGGCAATTCACGAAAGACGTAAACATTAATTGGGTAAAATAATAGCTGAAACAATAAAAAAACGCAAAAGCAATAAGTTGAACCTTTTTTAGAACACCACAAGGAATTTCTTCACTTATTTGTTTATGTGATAAAATGTTTATATAGAAATTCAATATGTGGCGAAAACAGAGCAAGGTTGCGTTCGAGGTAGCCCTAGGGAGGAATATTGTTTATTCATGTATACGAAAAACATTGGCGAGCACTCCAATCGGTGAATGGTTGCGAAATCTTTGTCTCTAGGGTCGTCGAAACATCATTAGAAAAGGTGTAAATTCGTTTGACGGATCATGCAATCGTATATTTTGAAGTATGATACTTCCTAACCGCGCTACAGTGACGTACTCAAAAAAACATGATGGAATTTAATTATTATTTATGGAAATATATCTATTTCAACGCATAATTAAATATGTGTACTTAACGGAATCTTGGTAACGAAACTGGGGAGCAATCCTCTCGCAGCACCACCAATTATTTGTTACATTACATGTCATGTTACCATTTCGACTTTACGCATCGACCGCGTTCGGCGCTCCGATTGGCCCTTCACCGTTCGATCGTTGCCAATCGGAGCGCCGAATGCGGTCGATGCGTAAAATCGGGACGGTTAAAATAAACTCCCACTAGGCCCACTGTATTCACCTTCAGGCAGTAGGGTAAGTACAAGCGTTGTTTTAAAGTAAGGTTTGTTCTGCCGTGAGACGATTTTTGGTTCACTATTTTGTCTTCATACAATTTTGCTTTCGCATTTGACAATTTTAAAATTGATTCTAGAACAGACAAATACGGAAAACTCCCTGTAAATGTCATTTATTTAACTAGCTTCCGCTCGTGGCTGTATGACAATAAAAAGTAGCCTATCTTTTATGAAATTTTATTTTATTATTTATTTTTCTTTTTTATCATATCCTTTCTCAGGGTTCCAAGTATTCCCATTCCAAATTTCATCAAACACATATTTCATAAAAACAAAACAAACTCACATTCGCATTTATAATATTAGTAAGGATCGTTAGGATTAATCAAAGATATAAATAACTTTAGCCATTAAAAGTCTCATTCATCCCATAACACCACCACAACTCCCGATCTCCCTCAGCATCCTCATTAAACTGTCTTGCCTAAAAGTAGGCACACCAACCTTGGTAATCCTTTAACCAAGGTATTCGCAAATTCAATACCGTTCAAAAGATAGGATTTCATGGGCAGATAAACCCGAGCCGTTGATCTATTGTTAAACAGACAATGTGCGCGGTAACTGACTGTCCTTCGGCAAAATTCGGTATCTACGGTATCTTCTACACGAAATGGTAACAGCAATGAGGAATTACGGGTTCCTATTTTGAAAACAAAATTATTTTTTGTTAGACTACAACCGTCAGTTCTGGTTGATAAATAATAATCATAAATTCCACAAAACACATCGGTAGTTAGGTTACTCAATCTAAAAACAAAAGACTGTCTTCAACGATTGGTACAACAAGATGAAAGAGAGACTTCAAATATGCAAACGTGTGTCTATAGAACACTCGGAACATTTAAAAACAATTAGAAGGGCACCTTAGATTAAACAGATAGCGAAAGTAAATTTACTGCAGACAATTATCAAACGATCCAGATCGTAAAGCTCGAGTTAAAACCTCTTAATAGCTGCGTCGCCAAACGTTTATTCAAATTCTTGCTCTGCTGATAAAGTACTTATTCCTGGCAAAAATATTTGACGGACACTTCAAAGTAATTAACATTTCCATTTGTTTATTTCATTGCAGAGAAATGCAATTTAATGGGTGCTTATTTCTTTAACACTCTGTAGATTTGTTTGACTAGGTATTATTATAATTACTATATTGTACCGGGCATTTGATTGCTGTAAAGTTTCAAAAAATATCTCACAGTAATTTCACCTGTACTTAAACGCTTCCAATGCACGAAAACCTGTCACTTAAGACGATGGTCGTGACGAATGGAAGAGTTACATTGAACAGGCTTATCCAAAAATATCTTCGAGCGTGACGAGCCTCAATAACGAGGCCTCTCTCCTCGTGATAATTCTATCGCTGAAAGAATCACCATTGCGGAGCCATAATGTGAATTAATAAACACTTCCCTATATATCTCACTGAAAGTAGACTTGTTTACGGCCATTTATGTTATTAGAGCTTACGAGGGCAAACAATAAATTGTGCTTAAACCAGCTTTAGCTATACATTTTTAATTTAATGGCCAATGACTGAACATCGAGAGTTATTGTAATTGTTGTTCCTAATTTATTAAGCTTAATGCCCCCTGTGATAACCACCAAACAATGACCAGGCACACCAAACTTACAAACCAAACTGAGATCAAGTTACCTACATTGAACCTGTCTAAAGTCCACCGACAAGTAAAAAAGATAAGATTTCAGATATAACAAAATACAATCACAAAACGAAAACAACAGCCACCTATCAATAGTTACCAAAGATCGAATCCGAAGAAAAGCATTTAGGAAACCGGAAAACAAAATTCAAAGTGTGCGTCAAAGTCGAGGGAGCTTGACAACTCGCCATTTCTCAATATGTTCATGAACATTCACGAGGTTGAACGCAAATTGCATACTCGCAAAGCTCAGGCACTTTCAACGGGATTCGTTCGCGCTATAACTGGCTACTGTAGCTGCCAATGTGCCCGTCGCCAAATTGAACCAGAAAAGCGTAGAGCGACTAAAATCAAAGCGCGAAACACGCAACCGACAGCATTTCGCCGCCACTCCGCCACTCTTTTATACAATTTCCCTCTCGAAATTCCCAAAAATAAGCCAATTCCTAACGAAGTCTGTCCCTTACTTAAGTATAATAAACACTTTTCATAAGCCGATTAAAATCGAAAATCCAAACAAAGCTGTCCCTTTATTTGAATGTTAAGGTTTTAGAGATTTATTCTAGGGACTTTTTAACATTTGCGGCGGACATTTGTTTCACAAGCCACTTGTAAATTTAAACCTTTTAAATACAAATGTAATGAATAGGTTCTATTTCTACGGACCTACCAACCTACATATATCAAATAGAACGTAAGTACAGTCATGTCCAAAATATGGTTATTTTGGAGATATTGCGGATTGTATGTTGAACAAAATAGATAAGATTTGTGACCGTAACAAGTAGGTATGTACTTACAGAATTAAAATAATTATTGTTGTTGTTTTTGTTGTATTTTGATCAACGTACGACGTAAAACAGACCTGCAATTTGCAAAAAACCAAAGAAAATTTGACTTTGGCGGGTTACAGCTGAGGATTTACCAAATAGGGTATTCTTGTCTGCTCGTTACACGACAGAATCTGCTTTACAGACTCGACTCTGCATTATAATTTGTATGCATAATGTTATATTAAAGTTGAACCTATAGTTATATAGATGATTTACGAAAATGGTTAATAAACATCTTCCTACAACTTTAAACTGTTTGACGTATTAGAGTATTTGACTACATCACAAGGTTCGCCAAAGTATTACGTACCCAATGAAGGCCATTAAATTTGATAGTTTAGAGAAAAGTGATATTTTGTGACCAATTCTGGAAATTTTTGAAAATACTTATAAATTGAGTTTTAAGTTAATGTCAACTCGACATTGGTCGAATAGCATGACTACTTATCATGCTATTTTGATCTATGTTATCAAATAATTATGATAGGTGGACGACTTCATAAAAAAAGGAATTTGAAAACTGACGAAGATATAAAAGACTCAAATGTACCTAAGATGGCTACGTCACCGTCGGAACCGTAAACCGGCAACAAACAAATAAAATAGTCCACAACACAGAAATATATGCATTTTGGAAAAATAACGGGTTTAGCTTCCTCAGGGAAATCATAAAGATTTTGAAGATTCGGCTTTGCTGAGCTAGTCAAGCTACAATATTGTTGACAATATTGCGCACCATTGAAGAAAAATACGTATCTTCATTCGGCTATTCTAAGTAACTGTAAATCTTTCACTATTCAGACATAGATTTTATATACTGTTGGTTCCCGAAATTATATGTTTTACTGACACCTGTACCAACTGGACTTCCCTACATAAGATTCTTCCATTTCTGAATGTAAATACCTTTTGAAATTTATGAAAACTAACTAACGAACTATTCCATATAGACAAATGTATATTTTAACAAAACCAACTGAAGTAGCACGTCATTAAATCAATTTCGAGCAGCTGAGACAAACCCTAGTCAAAATCGGAACAATCTGCAATTTACCGGTGAAGGATCACAAAGATAGCAAATACTACATTGCATATCTAACGATTATCTTCAATGGATTAAGGATCCTATTGTTCTTTCTCGGTCACCATTTTGTTTTACATGGCCAAAGGCATCCTCATCTATCAATAACAGAGATGTTACACAGAACTTTAACTGAAACAACCCTCATTTGGAAGTTTAATTATTTTTTTGGAAAATAAGCAACATTACTTGATGAACTGAACTCGTTCCATAAAATTCGTAATGTAGAAACATAAGATAAAATAACTTCAAAAAAACGTACTCTTAAATTCTTAAAAAATTTTTAGAAACGCATACCGGTGCTACGAAGGTGTTGCAACGAATATCGTAGTCACGTAGCCAATGCATTTGAGGGACTACGAAGTGCATGAAAAGTCGTAGCGTCGTAGCAATATTTACGAAGCGCGTGTCTACGAATCATTCAAATACGATGTATTCCCTGTATATAATTATCGATACAACTGGAAAATACAGTCCTTTTTAATATTGCGTTACTGAAGAGTTTATGATCCCGATTTTTTCAAACCTTTCATGTTTTTAGGCTAGCCAACAGACAACCAGTAAACATTTTTGTTGCTCATTCACACACTATTATAATTTCTGACGTACAACGAACCAGTATGTTTATCTTAATTCTTTTTTATATCTTTTCTCTATGTCTGCGTCTACTTTTATATCTGAGGCTATATCTGTGAATACCAGAGCTGCCATCTAGTCGGTGCAAGCATAATATTTTCAACGCTCATTTGACTGTGCTAGACGGCTCGAATAATTTCAGTTTAGTAACTTTCCAATAGATGACGTAGAAATCAAGAGTGTAACAAGTTAAATTAATTATTTAGGTATGCTTATCATTTGATTATGACGTAATTGGATTGAATTATTTTAACAGGCGCGCGTGATTTAAATGAGTTTTTTGACAAGTTTTAGCGATTTTAAAAGCAAAGAAAAAGTTTTAGTTTATATTATAACGTTCCTAAGATATACATATATTAGAATATTTGTACTACTGGAGATAGACGACGGAAGCCTTATCTTCTGGACGATTACGTCACAACCGAGCGCAATGGCTGGTACCGGAGTTAAGTAAAGTAAGTAAATGTTGCTTTGAAACACCGATAGAGGGCTCCTCTGTCACCCGGAAATATGCTTTTATTCAGTTTGCTATTTACTTTGAACCAATAGAAGTTCCTTTGATTTAATTAAATAAGTATTACACGGAGGCTGAATCTTATTCTTATTATTGGTCTAGAAGCATGTAATTTTATTTAAAAAAAGTTCCTTATCTATAAAGTTGAGCAGTAAGGAATAATTTTTCAAAATTCGTTCCCTTAAAGGGGTTACATAGGGGATGACAGTATGTATTGAAGTTCGTCCTGTTTGCCGATAGGAAATCCCAACGGACACTTGTATTTCAATAAATGTCATGTTGGGTGTGGTGGTTAGTTGACAGATTTTTCGTGTTTTGCGTCGAATGTATCAATGACGTATTAGTCCGTAGGTACTTAAGATAGCAGTTCTAGTTCCAAAACGATGGAATTTATTTCCTTTATCTTTCTTCTTATATCTTAATTCTGTAAACACAAGTCCATCGACTAAATGTAATGATAATATTATGTGGCTGGTATATCTACATAGTCTGAGGCCCTGTCCATACTGTGGTACAAGTTACTGAAATATTTTGATATTGTGTGTGTAGTGACCTTATTGGTGATGTTCTTCAGAAAGGTCAGGTGCGTAGTTCTCTCAACCGGCGCTCGTGTATGACCAGATGTATGAACGTAAACGAGGCAAAAGGAGTATGTAAGGATCGTAGCAGGTGGCGTTCTGTGGTTTCTGCCTACCCCCATGGGAAGAAGGCGTAACTCACGCCTTCTACCCATGGGGGTAGGCATATGTATGTTATGTGTTTGTAATACCCGACGGGTTAGGCAGAGGTGTGCCTATATTACACCCATATTTCGTCAGTTATGTTTAAGTCCCGTATCATTGGGGGCGAGCCTATTAAAATCAACCGAGCACAAATCTAGTTCCCGGGGCCACAAACTCCTGATGGAAAACAACCTACCTGAGAAACAAACCCAAACTCAAACCCAGGACAGTTCGACTCATTCGTTCGATCGTCGAACTAGTGAGATTTTTTTTCTCATTTGTTGGACCGTCGAACTACTGAGTTTTTTTTTCATTTGTTCGACCATCGACAAAATAAATTATTTTAATTGAGACACAAAACACTAAAGTTTGAAAAAAAACGCTTGTTTCGTTTATAAAAGGTTTATATTTATCTACACGTAATTAATATTGCACATCGGCAGTCTGTAGCACATCCTTGATCAAATACATAATAGGGATGTTTTCTGAGTAAAAAAAGAAATTATATATAGGCCTTCAGCCAGATAATAATAACATGTACCCTCAAAATAAGACAAACAATTCTATTTATTACCCCACTCATTGTGGTGGGGCGTTCAGTTAAATGTTTATAATGTTTAATGTAAGATGTAGATACCTAGGTGATATGGGTATGTATAGATGCATAAAAGGAAATGTACAGTGGATGACGTCCGGTTGATATAACGATGATTTTATATATTATATTATTTAATGTTTTTTATTAACATTCCGAAAATAAACTTACAGGCCGATATTAATGCTCAAATACAATTAAAATGCGGAAAAATTGGTGTAAGTTTTTTTTTAACTGCGATAAATAGATTTTATCACGTGACGGTCGAACAATTGTAATACCGAACAATTCAGAAAAAATATTCTCACTAGTTCGACGATCGAAACACTGAGTCGAACTAGTGGGAACAAACGAAACTAGCGATACCTAACGCTTGTCAAAAAGTGCCATTTGGACACGCATCTCTATGGAAGATATCGTTCGACGCTGTCGATTCGTTTCATGAAATCGAATGATGGTTTATTCATTGTCTAGCTAATTTCTATTCGTTGACCAATAATCACGTGACATTTTGATAGCTTATGTCAACCGCATCCATTTTTTTACTTTTCTACTAGCGTCATCGCTATTCGAATGTAACTTTATCTAGGCCCTCTGGTAAGGACGGCGAGCTACCCATTACTTACCGACCGCAAGATCGCGCCTACGCCTACGGTGGCCGGGAATCTGATGGCGATTCCCGACGCCCAGGGCGTCTCCTGCGGCGACTAGGGGCGTGAGAGAGCAAGGCTCTCTCACTCACGCGCTCCGCCTCTTCCTTCGCAAGCATTACTGCTTCGTAGAACGAGGTGACGGCTTCCCAATCGCTCTCACTCCGTACCAAGGCCTGGACCAGTGCCGGACGCGAGAGATCGCCAGAAGAAGCTGAGCAGACCTCCACCGTATGCTCCACCATGTCCTCCGGACGATCCACACAATGGTGACACCCGGGCGTTTCTTCCCACCTTATACGGAACAGTGCCTACAGCCGCAAGCATAATACATAAAGTTTTCCATATTATGAGAAAACGTTCTTAAAACTAATGGACTAAAGACTGTTTGATGTTATTATTTAATTAAATTAAACAAAACAGTCATAAAAATTGTGTTGTTATATTTACATTCGTACTTACCGACAAAAAGTTATTTTATAAGGGTCTCTTATAGTTAGGTAAATGAAAAAACGA
This sequence comes from Dasypolia templi, assembly GCA_963555695.1. NCBI lineage: Eukaryota > Metazoa > Arthropoda > Insecta > Lepidoptera > Noctuidae > Dasypolia > Dasypolia templi. The sequence continues at coordinate 11,279,497 of OY743157.1, forward strand.
AGCAGAAATCAGGTTGGTGCTTGACTTACCGGAAAATGTTATTAATAAAAAAAACTGCTTCACGCTTTGAATTTGGCATAAAATAAATTAGTGCTATCCACTTATTTGATACACAAATCAGTAATTTATGTGGAGTATCGTAAAGGATAAGCTATCGGATACTTGCTGGTAATTTTCAGATAAGCACTTTGGTAAATGTAATTAGGTATTGTGTACAGGTTAGGTACACCAGAGATAAACTAATCAGGCTTTTATGTTAAGTACTTATTTACCAACTCCTATTTACCAACTCAATCTCCTTTATTTCAACTCAATATTTTTGCAGTGAGATTTGAGTAATTGAACAGAGTATGGAAGGTGTAAGTACTTCTAGATAAGTAAAACAACAGACAACTGGGTATGTTAAGATTTCATGTTACGTAAAATTGCGTCTAACGCGTGTTTGATCAAATTTCTAAAAATAAATACATCTCAAAAATCCATCTCCGATTTTTCAGTGAAAGTACCCACCTAAAGTAAAATTGTACCCACTGCAGCGTGATCTCTACATAAAACTTTTTTTTTAGTTCATATGACAGGTCACCAATTTTTTTCTTTTTTTTTTTTAATTTTGACGCAAACAAGCAACTCATTTGATTTTTGGACAAAATGTCAGTTACTGAAAAAAGGGGATCGAGTCGAGTCTTGTTATCTGCAGTCAACCAAGTTTTATTGCAGAATTCTGTACAAATGTTATACAGTTGATCTTCGAATCTGGTGTACTTAGGAACCAGTTAAAAAAGGCTATTTACGGCCCTTTTTTTCGGGTACCGGACTATTCACCATGCTTGCGCTTGAGCTCTTAGGTCGCTTCTATCAGCTGCATAAAATCATTGGAGTTCAAGACCAGCAAGTCTGTTTTGGCCCTCGACACATGGTCGTCGTATCACCTACGATTCCGTCGAGGCGTGCTATGCTTTGAGATTGCAGTTCGTCAGGATCGACTAGGCGTGCTACGCTTTGAGGCTTCGGTTTATCAGGATCGACTTAAACTTAAACCATTACGATTAACTATCATAATAGTTTTTGTACTTCTAGGGTTAACATTTGAATACTAGTTGATTTTCAACCAGTTCTGATTCTATCCGGATAACTTAGGTTCATCATTAAGATAAGATTATTAGTTCGAAAAAAAAACGAACCAAAACCGATTGCAATCTGTTCGATTCCCTGTTTCGGTCAACAAATACGGTAACAAAGATTTATCATTCGGTGTACCTTAACATAATACTGTGGAAATAAGCAAAGTATACTAACCTAGCTGTGGCTATATCGGTCAACTGCCTTATTTTTCTTACTGCATATGCAGCTGAACTTAATTTACCTGAAAGAGCTCTAATGTGAGCGCCCCATTGCAATTTTGAATCTAAAGTAATTCCTAGAAATACAGTTTCAGTAATACTTGCCATCAAGTTTTAAATTTAAACCCACATGGGGTACATTTGGGAATGAGAACTTAAGACATTTAGTTTTGTTCGCATTGAGTAAAAGATTATTAGATGCAAACCATTTCGAAAGAACAGCCAGACTATCATTCACATGTAAGACATCCGTATCTTTTCTATCTATTTTAAAAATAATACGGCGACTACGTAAAATTCCATTTGAATTAAAATGTGACATCTGGTCTACCATGATTTTTTCATAGATTTTACTCAATGCTGGTAGCACAGATATAGGTCTATAATTAGAGGGATCACTCTTACTACCCCATTTGAAAATTGGTACTACTTTGCTATGTTTCATTAAATCAGGAAACGTACCGCTGTCTAAACATTGATTAAATATGTCTGTTAGGACAGGGGCAATTGTGACAATAATATATCCAAGAACCTTAACGGAAATCCCCCATAAGTCTTTAGTGTTTTTTATGTTAAGACTTTTGAACGCTTTTTTAATTGTGACAATAGAAATAGGTTCGAATTCAAAACTAGGAATGTCCTTACTGAAGTTTTCTTTGAGTAAAGATTCAGATAATATAGATGATGAGAGAAGAGATTTCGTCACCTCAATTGGGATTTTAGTGTCTCAGCAACTTTTAGCTTATTTGAAATGGTCCGTACCCCACAGGGTGCCCTTATCGTGTAGTCGCATAGTTTGTAAGTTTTGTGTCCTGGTTGGAGGCATGAGCAGCCGACTTGCCTTATGCCTAGCCTACTTGGTTGACATGCGAGAAGTAATTAAAAAAAAGTGGAGGTATACGTGTGCCTCGTTCGCGCCAATACCATGTTATCCATGCGTTCAAAGTAGAGCTAAAATAGGTATGCAATAATTTAGTTATAGGAACACTCGCAGAGGTTTGCTATCATAGTGGTAATACTCGGTACGGCTTGTATATCCACATGACAAATGTACCAATTTAAACTTTTATTTACATAAGGTATTTATAAAAGTAACATTTACGTAAAATTCAATCCCAATTATCAATAAATAATGAATAAGATAAATTAACAGTCGCTGACTCCAGCACTTGCGATTATTGATGACTGCTCCGATTTAATTTATACCGAGAATTCGCCTTTGAACGTCATTATACAAAATATAGGAAGTGTTCATCGTAATTTTTCAGGATTGCAAACCCTCATCAAACGATCAGAGATTGACTGGGATGTGATCAATCGAACGGAATGGTGGATATCTCGGATTCCGTTTATTCCACTCATGAGTGGTTATTAGTTTGCAAACACATATACTAACAGAACATAAAACGAGGGAGTTATTGTTTCCTGTTTGTTTACTGCTTTATCTTTAATATTTTATAATTAAACACTGTTTTGGGGGGGGGGGGGGGGGGCTGGTTATCTGTGAGACAGGTTTTGCACTTTGTAAGTAGACGTGGATTGTCGGGCGAAGAAAATAGAGACACTAGTTATAACACAATCACTATATTTCACTCACAATTTCTTATACAATAATCACCATGAAATGACCTGAAGGCAGAGGTCCTACATATTAAATGAAAGTATGAAATATAGCAGTAACCAACTTATTTATTCCAACAGCTTGTTAATTAATTAAATGGATTGATATAATAGCTCTAGGCGCTACAGCAGGTGCACCGGGCCTGCCACAAGAATGATCCCCCTCTCGCTGCGCACTGGCTTACATTAAGTTGCTTGAGAAGTGGGGAGAGTGGGGAGGCGAACGTCCCGCTTTGCACAACTTAACTCGGCCCGTTGCAACTGCCGTGCATCAAACATTCTAACCCCCTGATTACAGCGGCCGCCCGCTACACTCCCTCTCGCATTAGTAGTATTCGCCGACCAAGGCATACTTTAATCGCCCCCGACGACGCCACTACCCTCCTCCAGGAGAGTAGTAAGGCCACCAGCACGCTACATAAGCCCAAAACCCGATCGACGTCCTACCGTCCTCGCCGTCGAGGCCCGCCGCGACGCCCAAATCCACGCCCCTCCCGACCCTTGCTCGAGCCAGCCCGCGACGCTGAGCCTGTAGCTTTAAATTCGTCCCTAAATAATTTCAATCCTGATCCAGATAGTCATTTGCTGCCCTCTTCCAGCGACGCCCTAAGCCGAGGTTCGGACCCCACAGGGGATGCCCTTAGCGTTGCCGCTTAGTTTTAGTTAGTATATAAGTTTAAGTCCTGGCTGGAGGCCTTAATTTATTAGGGAATCCACAGGCAAGTCCGCTTAAGCAGACGACAACCTCATAGGTTGACCTGCGAGATGCCAAACAAACAAACAAAAGCAACTGCCGTTTACAATAGTGACGCCGACACGGCCATACTGACGCGCGGACGTCCTCGTACGCGTAGTCTCATCAAGCGTTGTCTAAAAACACATAACGTTATAATAAATGTTCGTTCATCCTGACTAGCAATCTGATCCGGGTCATCCCTACTGACTGTGCAACTAACTCTGGACCGCTCGATATTGACCCTTCAGGACTAATACTAGTAATCTGGTCCGGTTCAGCCCTACAGAGTTTAATACTAATTCTGGACTGCTCGTTATTGAGCCTTCAAGACTTTACAATCTGGTGCGGTTTACCCCTTCAGAGTTATAATCTTCTGGCCCGGTCTAGCGACCCTTCAGAATTATAACCTCCTGGTCCAGTCTAGCGACCCTACATAGTTATAATCTCCTGGTTCGGTAATACCAAACCCTACAGGATTGTTACTGCTTGGTCCGGTCATGCACACGACCCTTCAAGATCCCTCCAGTTTATAGTTTCTTTTTTTTGTCTCTTTTTTCTCTTTTTTTGTCTCTTTTTTTGTCCCTTTTTTGTGATTTTTTTATTTGTTAGTCCGGACTAAAATGGTCCCTGTAGATTATACAATCAAATGTATTAAAGTACTTGTCTCAACGTTCCACACAGGCTATGTTCGTTGGTAGTTTCACTACCACCAAAGTCATTTACTTTAGAGCCTATAACAGAAACAAACTATTTTAATCTTAAGAATAGACTCGACTTAGACACTCCACCGAAAGCGTAGCACGCCTGTGCGATGCCAACCGAGTCTTATGTCATACAGCCAGCAAAATGTCACTTCAATGTGCAAAAGCGTCCGGTGTTGTGTCAGAGTGTCATGTCATTGAATGTGTCGTAGCAGATACATAATTCATGTACATGACACTCTAAACTAACAAAAGACATCTATGAAAACTAAATAACACTAATTTAAGCATTGAAGCAAGAAGTCGTAGGAAGGATCACATTTGACTACCGCGAGTGCGGACAGTCAATGGCGAGAGAACAATTATTTTTGCGGGAATGCAACAATATAATAAGCTACCTAAAGAAGTAAAGAATGGAAACTAAATGTAGTATTTTCAAAATTAAATTTAAAAACTCACTTTCCAAATGATCAAACACTACTCCAATAAACAGACTTGCCCTACTGCTGCATTGCTTTATTTTGGCACCGGGAACGCATTCCTTATCTACGTTAATAATTTCTTTTGCGGGTGGATCGAAAAGTTTTAAGTTTTGTTTTAGTTAATAATGTTGTTTGATATAAATTAAAACAATAGCTGCTTAGTTTGTGTACCCAAGTTATGTTTTAAGTTTTAAAACGTTCTCAAGTAAGTGAAATCTTTGTAATTTCTTATTGAGAAATAAATTTGTAAAACCATTAACACCATACCACCAATAAAGAATTAATTATCCTTTCGCAATATCTGAACTAGTGAGAGTTTATCTTCACCGTGTTGGGCAGTGTTGGTGTTATATAAGAATAATGAAACTCTTCAGTAACGTTAACTTCTTTCCTCAAATAGAACGTAATTTTGTCAATATTTGTACTTACATGGATACCACAATCTAATAGATCCCCACCTATAATACTGGTTCTGTAATTGAGTTAACAGGCACAAGATGAAACAAAAAGGACACTGACGTGTTGAATTTCTCCACGGCTCAGTATTCTGCGATTCATATTTAAAGTTTTCTTTACCTATACCTGTAAGGTAAACTAAATCACAACGCATAGTGCCCGGGAACTTTTTGACAAAGCTAAAAGCTACAAACGAACTAGCAGTTTATCTATTAAGGAACGAGCTCACCGGATGTTGTTGTTGTCCATATACGTAACAGGTGAGACGGTTCATATCAAGACTCTTCGGTGCTGGTGCTCGATTCGAACTCTTCACTTCGATCAAAGGTTCGTACTGCCACTTGCTTCAATCAATTGATTTTTGGTCTGTTGTGCTTCAACGATGACATGTGGCATTGAAGCGATTGTCATTATCAGGATCAAACCGTATCAGTCGCGCAGTTGCGGTGAAATTTGACTTTTGCGGTTAAGTGGTTGCCGGAAGTCGAGATAGCAAAAACTCCATATTTTGAATAGATTAGACGTTGGCCCACACTTCACTGTCGACATTATTTTCTTCAGGTTTTTGCCCTTCGAATCCCAATTCTGATATCGGGATACGCCCTCATCAGCGATATTACACTTGCTATTTGTAAGTAGGCGTGGATTGTCGGGCAAAGAAAATAGAGACACTAGTTATAGTACAATCACTTTATTTCACTCACAATTTCTTATAAAATAATCACAATGAAATGACCTGAAGGCAGGGGTCCGACATCTTAAATGAAAGTATGAAATATAGCAGTAACCAACTTATTTATTCCAACAGCTTGTTAATTAATTAAATGGATCGATATAATAGCTTTAGGCGCTACAGCAGGTGCACCGGGCCGAGCCTTCGACAAGAATGATCGCTGCGCACTAGCTTACATTAAGTTGCTTGAGAAGTGGGGAGAGTGGGGAGGCGAACGTCCCGCTTTGCACAACTTAACTTTGCCCGTTGCAACTGCCGTTTACAATAGTGACGCCGACACACACACACATTTGTTAACAAAATCGAAAAATTAAAAATAGTAGCCCACCGGTATCGGGAACAGGGTCCAAGCTACCGGCGGTCAGGGCTCCAGAGAGAGGAACCTCCTGACAATGCGAGCCGTGTCCAGAAGCGCCGCTTTCTGAATCAAGCCCTTGATCCAGCTGCCCAACGACAGCCTCCTCAGGTGTTGGTCGAGGCTCTTGGCTATTAATCCATCGGCTGTTACGACTATCGGCACAATGATTGCTGAGTCCACATCCCACATGTCGACAACCTCGCGACCCAAGTCTAGATGCTTGATTTGTTTATCTTTCTCGGCTTTCACGAGTTTCCCATGGGTTTTCACGGTCATGCGGGACCGTTATGTCAACAATAGGGATGATGACAATATTTTTATTTGTATCTCACTAAATTGTTTGTTTCCAAAGAGTGCAAAGAAAAATTACAAAAAGTGAAAAAGCTTAAAAAATTGTCACTGTAGGCGAAGCACAGTAATGCGAGCTCTAACTCATGTGGTTGTGTGTGTGGTTGTACGCTGTCTTAGGATGATTAAGTGATAGATATAAGATTATACAGAAATAACATGTAAATTGCTATAGGCATGTGTTATTTAATCTTACAGAAACAGATGGTGTAATAAGTAAATAATAGCCGCTTTAGAAAGTTAGCCAGATGTTTGTAAATCTACGGCGTTCGGGAAATTTGGGTTTATATGTATTTGTTTATTGCCGAGCGTCGTAGTAAAGTTCATTGTTTATTAGATATATAAATATTTTATTATTGATTGTGTAAAGAAGGGTATTGTCGGCGCCCATTGATAGCATGTGCATTTATTTTATAGTTTGTAGTAAAAATGTGTGCAGCCATTGTTTTCCTCGCACCAAATGTAGCTTCTATAGTTTTGACTAAACAATAGGTTAGCGAGTATTTTTGTTAACACCCAAAGTGTGGGAAATAGGAAATAGTGGGGTGAAATTAACGTCACTACTGGGGCACATAAAAGGACAGGCTATTTCTCCATAGAGGTCATCCCTCTCGCATTAGCAGTATTCGCCGACCAAGGCATACTTTAATCGACCCCGACGACGCCACTACCCTCCTCCAGGAGAGTAGTAAGGCCACTAGCACGCTACATAAGCCCAAAACCCGATCGCCGTCCTACCGCCCTCGCCGCCGAGGCCCGCCGCGACGCCCAAATCGACGCCCCTCCCGACCCTTGCTCGAGCCAGCCCGCGCCGCTGAGCCTGTAGCTTTAAATTCGTCCGTAAATAATACCAATCCTGATCCAGCTAGTCATTTGCTGCCCTCTTCCAGCGACGCCCTAAGCCGAGGTTCGTACCCCACAGGGGGTGCCCTTAGCGTTGTCGCTTAGTTTTAGTTAGTATATAAGTTTTAGTCCTGGCTGGAGGACTTATTTTATTAGGGAATCCACAGGCAAGTCCGCTTAAGCAGACGACAACCGCATAGGTTGACCTGCGAGATGCCAAACAAACAAACAAAAATCCATAGAGGTCACTCGACCGATCACAATGTTCGGCAAGCCGATCCCTTGGGAGAAGCGAGCCAAATATCTGGGTGTAGTGCTCGATGAGCACCTTTCTTTTTCAGAGCACATTAAGGCGGCTCGTTCGCGCGCCGCCTTTGCTCTAGGTAGACTTCACTTTGTCCTAAATGCACGTAGGAAGTTGTCACTAAAGTGCAAAATGCGTATCTACACAGCGTGCATCCGCCCGATCATGACATATGCCAGTGCAGTCTTTGCACACGCCAAGCCCTATCGCTTCAATAGAATGCAGACCCTCCAGAACAAGTTCCTCCGTAGGATTACAGGCTCCCCCTGGTACGTTCGCAACGAGTTCCTTCACGTTGACCTAAAGATTCCCACTATCCGCCAGTTCATGAAACGCATTTCAAAGCGTTTCTTCGAGACCGCCGCGAATCACCGCAACCCTCTGGTTGTCAAGGCCGCTAGCTATATTCCCTCCTCCATTAGTCATGTCCGCCGTCCCAAGCATGTCCTCACCGATCCCGATGACCACATAACTCTCATTCAAGAGAGCAGTAGGGCTACCAGTACAGTGCACAAACACAGACCGACATTCCGACCTCGCCGCCGAGGTTCCTCGCGAAGATCCCGACGCCCGTCCGTCCCCCCCGACCCTTGCTCGACGAAGTGCCAGCCCGCACCGTAGCTGAGCCTGTAGCTTTAAATTCCCCAGATAATAATAATATAATCCAGATCCAGCCTGTCCCATCTTGCTGTCCTCCCGTCAGAGAGGCCCTAAGCCGAGGTCCGTACTCCATAGGGGGTGCCCTTAGCGAGCGTTCGCTTAGTAATGTAAGTAGTTTTACGCCCCTGGCTGGAGGCTTTGAGTCCACTTAAGGCAGCCACAGGATAGTCCGGTTAAGTAGTCACGACCTCTCAAGGTCAACTACGAGATGCCATACATTAAAAAAAAAAGTCAGTTTTTCATCTAGAGTTCGGCCGAAACAGTTCGATAGTCTCTACCTAACACCGCGCCGTGCTCCAAATAGTGCCACCAGTAATTAGTAAAAGTATTTAAAGTCAGTGCCTAAAGTTTAGTGTGTAAGTTGGACATTATTTGTAATTACTTTATCTGTGTGTGTATTTTCTTCTGCCTCTGTATAATAACTGTGTGTGTGTTTGAATAGATAATATGTGTTTGGATTGACTCTGAATACTGTGGTTTAATTCACTCCTTCATAACGGGAACACCGTCACCCCCGCCTACATCACCTGACCCACGTTGTCCTCAACATAAAATTGGTCCTTCGAGACGGATCAGGTTCAACAAGAAGTGAATTAATAAACCATGAGTCAAAAGAGCACCAGGACCACACGCAGCAAGCTACAAACGTTAGCTATGGAAATGAGTGCGCGTCGGAAGGATGACGTTATTTCAGGCTAACCGTCTGAAAAGGCACCAGGCTCGCCGTCTATGGCATCGACATCTGTTCTTAATATCCCACTATCGGGTGGTCGAGTAATCGACTACAGTCAAAGTACCGCAGAGGGTCCGCAGAGAAGACAGACAGTCGCAACAAGTCGCCATGGTTCAACGCAATGCAGTAGAGTCTCATCAAGGAATAGGCGGAAGAGCGTCAATTTCTTAGGAAAAAGGATCGAGTACGAAGCTGAGCGCGAGTTTGTGCAACTTAAGGAGAACCTTGTTAAGAAAAGGATGGAGGCAGAGATCGCTGAGATGGAAGCTGCTGCCGAGAGTGATGATTCTAATTCAGATGTGGATACGGCACAACGCGTCGAAGAGTGGGTGCATAACACGCCCCGAGTGTCTCATGTGGACGCAGTGTTGTGTACGCCGTCTGTGTCCCGCGCGCCCGTTGAAGTGCTGCGCCTTGTGTCACATCTACGATCCACGAGCAAAACGTGAGTGAGACATCTACGAAATCGAGCACATACCGTGCCACGGCCGTGCCTTGCGAGTTGAATATGTCGCATGGGTTAAAGGGACCCGCGTCAGTTCCGGTACCAACACCGCAAATGTACATGCCAGTGTCTACAGAAGGAATAAGATTCCGTCTGCCCGACAATTATCCCGTCTTTACCACGCCGGCTGCAAGTGTACCTCGAGTATCAACACTCGAGTTGGATACACGGCGGCAGAGTTACGACGGAGTGGGTGATAGAGAGAGACGGCGAGAATCGTCAGGCGACCGGGATAGGAAAATAGACCCACTGGCTGAAGCCATCACAAGCATGGCGCGACCGCGACCGGTACCGAGACAGGCTTATGAATTGCCACAATTTAATGGTGACCCAGCCGAATGGATTTCGTTTAGAAACATGTACTGGGACACAACTGAATTATATAGCTTCAAGACACACGAAAACCTAGCACGACTAAAGACCTCATTGCATGGCGAAGCAAGGACCTCAGTGGAGGATCTACTGCGAACGTCCACAGATCCCGCGAATATAATGCGAGCGCTTGAGGAAGAGTTCGGTCACCCGACCGTAGTGCTACAGTGTGCATTGAAGAAGGTAAAAGATTTACCAAAAATATCCGAGAGTGGGCAAGAACTTAGGAAATTCTCGTCAACAGTAAGAAACTGTGTATCTCTTTTGAAGAATAATCGCGCGGAGGGTTACATAAATAACCCACAGTTAGTGAGTGAGCTGCTGGGCAAGCTGACACCAGTACAACGTGCACAGTATGGCGACTTCGCAATGGGGCTGGATAGTTCACACCACCCCCTGTGAATTTAAGAGTGTCACCGAACCTAGAAATATTATCGCATTTTCAAATCCAGCTGACACGCTCTACATCCTATTATGTACAAGCGACAATGTATGAGCCTGGTCCATCGAAACCTCCTGTGAAGCAACTGAAGTACGCCGCCGGTCACCGGCATTTATGCAAAAGGTGAACACACACAGTGACGAATCCCATTTAAAGAAATGCGTAATATGTCAACTGGACCACGCCATTGAAGATTGCGACCAGTTCAAGAAACTAAGTGTACCACACCGTTTGGACAAAATAAAAGACATGAATACGTGCTCCAAGTGGCTAATTAAAAAGCATCCTAAAAGGTTCTGCCGTGCGAATAGGTGTGAAAGATGCGGCTACGGTCATCATATTGTACTACACGTGGATAAACATCAAAAGGAAGAAAAATCCGAAAGTGTTACTAACTTCGGTGACTGGCGAGCTACAGCATTATTAAAAATAATACTAGTAACATTAAGTGACGACAAGCAGTGTTATGTGTTACTAGACGATGGTGCAACCGTATCGCTTATTGACAGTTCGCTCGCCACCGACCTAGAGGGACCATGTGTTCATACATGGACCATTCGATAATGCCAGTAGAAATAATGACACACTAAATTGCATGACAGTTTCCCTTCCTGATTTACACAATTTAGTGAAGTCACAATTTGAATTAGAAGCCATAGGCATTTCACAGAATACTCGTAAACATAAAGATGTTGAAAGAGCATTAGATGTACTAGAAAGCACTAGCCGTCGTACTCTTGATAAGTCACAGTGGGAAGTCGGGTTACTGTGGAAACACAACAACACACAGTTGCCTAACTATTATGATCAGGCCCGTCCGAGGCTGTACGGCATTGAAAGACGTATGCGTAAAGATGCTACTTTCGCAGAGGTATACACAAAACAATTAAATAAATTGTTGGATGAAGGCTATGCGCGCAAACTAGAGGGCGAGGTAGATAGCTCACCGGTTTGGTACTTACCACACTTCGGTGTCGTAAACCCAAACAAACCCGGGAAGCTCCGTTTAGTGTTTGATGCGGCCGCTGTGTCTCACGGTACCTATTTGACCGAAAATATTTTGGCCGGGCCTGATATGTCACGTGCGTTATGAATAATAGGGGAAATATAGGTCAATCAACATTTATTTACGCATACAAACTATGTTAAAATCACAGCCATTTTACATTAGGTACATTTTTCATTATTATAATTAATACATCTTAACAAAAGTCGCAAATATAGTTTTCTGCCGTTTCTTTTCCACTACTCTCTTAGTGGATCCAGGTTGAACAAGCGCAGCAACGAAACCAGACTTCCTTGTCACGGCCGAATTCACCACATATCGCACATTTTTCATTATTATCGTGATTTTCTTTGTCTGTGCCCATCTCATCTTCCTCGTCGTCATTACATAATAATGATAGGGGAATGTCATCACTGCTTTCTTCACTGCTAGAAATTAACACTCTTCTCTTCGCACATTTTCCCTTTGATAAAGCTTTTCCTTTTATATGTTTTCTTTTACCTTGTTTTTGCTCCTCTTTTAATCGCCTCTTTCTCTCCTTATCTTCTAGCTGTTGTTTTAGGGTTGTGGCGGTCAAAGTTTGGGAGTGTTGTTTCTTTGAACGTCTTTTGATTTTCTGATTTTTTTGAGGCACTGGACTTAATATCTCCAAAATATTACTACGCGAAGTGTTAGCAACAGGTTCGTTTTCATTTGTAACATGTGTAGAGAGTGCTTCCGTTGCTATGTCGTTGTTGAAAGAATTTTCTTTTCTAGTGGTTAAGTCTTCAACGATTGGGTCTGTTATGAAGTCATCATCACCAAACACGTTGAGGTTTATAGGATGAATGCCAGTCACTTCGAAACCTTTTACTGCTTTGTCCATCGAAGCTACCCTCAAATAGGCTTTGTTGAAAATGGAAGCCAACACATCATGAGTAATAAGTCACACTCTCTATGATAAGCTGCCTTCAGAGGACCGTAGAAAGTGACATCTAGCGGCTGTATCCTATGAGAAGTGTGCGGAGGCAAAGAAAGCATATGGATCCCATTTTCCCGGCAATATTGATAAGCATTCAGTGACAAGTGACTAGCATGATTGTCGAGAATTAGAAGAGTGGGGTTTTCAGTTGTTGCACTAATATGTTTGGCAAAGTGACGAAGCCATTTCTCAAAAAGTTCTTCGGTGATCCACCCTGATTTTGAGCACTCATATTCTGCTCCAATGGGCCCTCCAATCTTAAGACTTGGCTTGATTCTTTGGCGTGAATTACATAGCGTAATTTAGTGTTACTTAAAGTGTTTATGAGTTTTATGGCCAAAATGTTGTTTGTAAATTACTGTTGTCGCAACAAAACAAAATGGCGAAGGCTGATAATACCGCGCTCAGGGCGCGGTATTGTCAAACGGGGCACGGTATTATCACTTGCATATTGTACAGATTTTTTTTTTACAGATGGCTGAAAGAAAAAAGGGGTCTTGAGACCCTCTTCAAATGCAAGCTGCTCTAGAAGCTGTAAGTAATGGGAGGAAAATAAAGGAAGTAGCAAGATCATTAATGCTTCCAGAATCTTCAATAAGAGATAGATTAAAAAAAGGAGAGTACTATGACCCCCGACTTGGCCGGAAGTCAACATTTTCAAAAGAAGATGAAAGGGAGTTAGCTGAACATATTATTGGCTAAAACATTTTTTGGTATCACACAGCAACGGCTACGCAAATTGGCTTATGAGTTCGCAGTTGCAAGAAACAACACTCCCAAATTTTGACCGCCAGACCCCTTAAACAACAGCTAGAAGATAAGGAGAGAAAGAGGCGATTAAAAGAGAAAGAAAAACAAGGTAAAAACAAACATATAAAAGGAAAAGCTTTATCAAAGGGAAAATGTGTGAAGAGAAGAGTGTTAATTTCTAGCAGTGAAGAAAGCAGTGATGACATTCCCCTATCATTAGTATGTAATGACGACGAGGAAGATGAGATGAGCACAGACAAAGAAAATCACGATAAAAATGATAAATGTGCGATATGTGGTGAATTTGGCCGTGACAAGGAAGTCTGGTTTCGTTGCTGCGCTTGTTCAACCTGGATCTACAAAGAGTGTAGTGGAAAAGAAACGGCAGAAAACTATATTTGCGACTTTCGTTAAGATGTATTAATTATAATAATAAAAAATGTACCTAATGTAAAATGGATGTGATTTTAACATAGTTTGTATGCCTAAATAAATGTTGATTCACCAATATTTCGCCTCTTATTCATTACGCACGTGATTATCAAACTGGGGCACGCTATTCTCAAACCAGTTTGATAATGCCGCGCTTTCATGAATTTTCTTATTCTTTCTATATTTTTACATATGTGCTGAAAAAAGAATTTTTTTTATTTAAATTTCATTGCTAGGTAATCCGTATTAATAAAAAGGTGGCTTGAGTCTAAAATATCCGCACTAGTAGTACATTATAGCTATATACTCTTAAGGGCTCGGTATTATCCAACCCTCCCCTACATATTTTTAAAAGAGTAACCATGGAGTTTCTTGCCGGCTCTTCTCCATGGGAAACGACCAATTGGAACCGTGCACCTAGAATCTGACGTTTCATAAGTGGCCATGTAGGTCTATGTGAAATAAAATATTTTGATTTGATTGATTTTATTCAGGTTGTCTGAATGTTCTGATATCAGGACGTTCGGCCATACATAAATGCTTGTAATTTTCGAACTGTACTGTCTGTATTTAGTAGGTACTTCTTTTATAACACTCCTAGTTTATCATTTACTTATTTTATTTGTTCGTATAATAATTCCAGTATTGCATATGTAAGCTGCCATGCCCCTTAGGCCTGGAGGTTTTTATTTATGTATTAAGTGTTATTTACATGCAATTTTTTTTTTCTTTTTTTTGTCATTGGCGTGGCTAGCTGTCGTATGGCAATTAATTTAATGATTCGGTATATTTTAACGATAATTACTTACAATTGTTTAGATTCCAGTTCTTCTAACCGAACAGACAGCTGTGCTGCTGGGGAGTTTGTTGCGCCACTTCTAATGTTAATATATAGTTGTAACTTTCTTACACTTCTAATATAATATGTTGTAATTTTGACGTTTGAAAAGTGCAGATTCTCAGCCTAATTTGAATAAATGACTTTTTATTTTGATTTTGACTGTAGGTAAAAGTTCATTAGTTTTAAGTTCAGACGAGCATGTTTTTTTTTCAGTTTTTGTATTCTGTATCCATCTTTGGATATTTAATATGTTGTGCGTTATGAGCCGTATCTGCGAGCATTGGTTGATTTAAAACCCTAAGTTGAATGACAAAGTCTGCTGTGTTGGATCGGTGCTGTTATAATAAGTGATGGCCTTGACGCTGCCGCCATCGCCACCTCAGCTCTTGTTACCACCCCGCAGTCTCCCGGTCGCCCGCGTGTACCATGGGGCTATAACCAAAGAAAAAGTTGGTCTATAGCTTCATCTTTCTGACTGACTCCATGAAAGTTATTTTTTCGATTTATTGTGAGTTTTTTTGTTTAAGCTTATCGTTTTTTTTTCTATTCTGTACCTACTTACTTATGGGGACTTATTATTGGCCCTTACTTATTCTCACACAAAAGTACAAGTTATGTATAGGTATATTATATAGATTTGATTTCTATTAGGCACTTACTAAATTAAATTCTTTTAGTTTTGTAATTATCACAATGTACCAATATTTTTAACCCGTAGGTGGACCTGCAGAGAATGCCTTGTGGCATTTTAGTCCGCCATTATGTACAAGTCACAAGCATAAACATTTTACTATGGACAGCTCCGCAATAATATCGGCTTTCATGATTCATCCATTATCATTATCATGCGACACAAAAATATGGGATGAATAATAGAATCTCCGCTTAGAATGCAATAATATCGGACATGTCTTGCGTAAATATCTGCATACTTAGTTAAATTCAGGAGAACTTTATAGGTACGTCATTGTGATAAAAAATATATGACATCAGTTTGGCAGCACAAAAACCTGACAGTATAATGTTTTGAGTTTCCTTCTTTATCGCAATTAATGCCATCTTGATGACAGATATTAATGAATTATGAAATCAAATATTATTGCCGAGCTGTCCTTTGCAATATATTTATGCTCGTGACTGTACCACGTTTTGTACCTACTAGCATAAATTATAACTAAATAAATAGCAGAAATTAATGTGTCTTCCATAATATCTACTAATTACTTTCGTTGGTCTAGTGGTCGCAATCGCTACTGCTGAGCATGAGGTCCTGTACGGTACTACAGGTACACCTCTGCCCAAACCTTCGAGGAAACAAGGCCTTATGTTATGTTATTTTTAGAGAATATGCACGTGACCGCGTGACACGTCGTTTCGCTCGGCAATGAAAACGGCAGTCTTTTCGAGTAAGATCTAAATTGGTACGACTGAAAATAATAGACACTTCGCAAATCAGTCCGCAAGTGTGCTAGTATAACAACAACTAGGTACATACAAATGAATTGCTAGGTAGTGTAGCGATCATAACCCCGAGATAAACGGGAAGTGCTCAGTGTGATTTTCTATACTCTTATTTGTGTCCTGTCAGATCGTATTCTTTATGTATTTCTGTCTGCGCGGTCTGGCAGCTATTGTAATTGTTCTCGGCAGCCTCACTATGACTGTCGAGAAAGATAAGTACCTATAGTGGCTTCTGCCACATCACCTGTCACCATTACTGCTCCTCTCTGAATGCGTGCGCATGCTTATCGCATCCTACGCTATGCTTGTCCCGCCGCGCTGCGCCTAGCTGTTCGCTTAAATCGCCTGGCCACGCGGCGAGGGACCTCCAAGAATGCCCGCGGCATGTGCACGGCATAACGTCTAATTGTAAGCCGCCACGATGGGTGAGTCTTCATCCACCTTGCTTTTTGGGCTTACGGCTGGGAAACGCATACATCGACGGAGGCTTGCAGTGGTCTGGCACAACGCTTACGGGAGCACCCGCCTCGCGCTGATTCCAGGGTTCCAGTCTTGGGATACACTTTCTGCCTACCGCTGACGGACGTCATCGCTGCCTCCGCCCTAACACTGGGGAGACGCCCGTCACGCGGACTACCCACGCGGCCGCTACCACCGCCTGAACCTGCCATCCACGTGGCTCGTGGGTGCCCTAGACCCCACGCCCGCCACGTGTTGTGGCCCCTGCCTGAGCAGGCCACGTGCCTACACGCGGTCGTTCATACCTGCGTGGTATTGCCCACGCCTGGTGACCTCTGGGGACCTCTACCCTGCTGCCTAACCTAATACGAAACCCGCTAGCCCCAGTTAATCAGACAGTTTTCCTAGGAATCACGCTAGTCGAGAAGATACAATGGGTACCTCATATAACATTAAATGAAAGAAAGTTTAAAACTCATGTTAAAAGTACACTTTGTAAACAAGCATATTACAAATTAGAGGATTGTATCCTAGATAAGAATGCTTGGAAACATGCTGGTCCTGCTCCATAGGACAATCTAGAGGCTAGACAAAATCAAACTGGTTGTTTATTGAATTGTATAATTTTTTATTTTTACTTTACTCACACACTGACCTATTCTTCGTTAATATTTTAGGAAAATCATATACTTTTGCAATGTTTGTAAATATGTGAGCACCATGTACCTATCACATGACTGATTTATCTGTCTGCGTTATTTTAAATTATTTTTACATATTGTGGTATAGTACTTTTAGAGTAACGGTGGAGTATCTTGCCCCTTCTTCTCCATATGAAACTACCTAAGCGGAAGGGGCGCCTAGAATCAATTCTTTTAAATGTAAATGTTGATGCACAAAAGTGCCTTTTAGTGCCTATTTGAACTAAATGCTTTGACTTTGACTTTCAAGGGGTGATTCTACCCATGAAACTGAACAACTTTTCCCAAGGACCCTGGGTCAACAAATGAAAAAAAAGTCCTATGTAGATAAAAATATTAAAGAAATGAGGCCTAATCATTGCTAAACACGACTCCTTTTTTTCTAAAGAAGAAACCTACGCCTACAGGTTAGGCTACACACATTCGCTTTTCATTTGTTGTTCATTTTTAAGTACTTTCTGAGCTATATTTATAACTTAACTAAATAGACCACAGCATAAAACATTTTTCCCACTAACTCGGGTAACAGTTGAGCAGCTGGTAACACAATTCTTCACGCACACTAGTTGTCAATATCAACTGACAAATGTCAAGTGACGATGTCTTACACACTCTAAAGTATTGAGTTGCCGCATTCACGGAGCTATTGTTTTTAGAGAGTGCGGTACTAGTCGAGCGAGCGAGACCGCCATATATCTAAGGTATTTGTTGTCCGAAATAGGGAATAGAATCGATTGCAATCGGTGTTTGGTTCGTGATCACTAAATTAAGAAAACTTTCGAATGAATATTTTCTTAAAATTATGAACGATGAGAATTATTTATTTATTTCACGTAGCACCTTCCGTTTTATTACTTACGTATTTTTATCACTTTCAAAACCTTGAATTTTCGTGCGACAGCGCGTAATTTTTGACGTTTGCTGACGAAAAACCAAAGACAAAATGTTATGTTTACCCCCATTTTTTTACCTACGTAATAACCACTATAACTTCAAATAAACATAATTATTTATTAAATTAATTATTAACTGAATTATTTATTGTAAGCTACATTAGCGCGGATTAAACATTCATTCTAAACGAGACTTACTATAACCCGCAAGAGTTAATTTGAAACTTGAGCGCAATTGATAGTACACAACGGCGCTCAGGTCTCAAGATTCCTTTCTGACTCAAACCATTTATTTCAATTAAACCATTATAGGCACTTTTGAATTGTCAAGGAGTCGGTCAGTCAGAAATATGAAGCTAGTTGCCCATTCCAAAGCGCAGTAGGTACCTATGGAGAAGAAAGGGCAAGAAACTCCATGGACACTCTTTTAAATAATATTGTTGTTACAAATATATTAGTTACATCGATTAATGTTGACACTATACGTGAGAACGATGTACAAAAACCGTACACGTTAAAAGCGTCCAGACTGCAGCAAAACATAATTAAAAACAAACCAAAAAATGTATTATTAAAATAAGCCGTGGCAGCTAAGAGATGACCAGTCCCAACTGACGGTGCCCGTTCACGAACATGACGCATGGATCAGCACCATTCAGCTCAACCATTTTGAAGGGAGCTAAATGATCCGACACACGCGCCACCGTCAGCGAGACATTTGAGTGAGCATGACATACATAGCCGCCAGGGCACATTCAAGTCAATCTATGACATTACCCGGTAAATCGCAGCTCTATATTACAAAGTATTCACATCTGTACAATACATCTATATAATAAAAAGGAGATCCGAAAGGAGGTCCGAAAGGCCGAATGAAACTCAGAGGTCACAGTCTCTTTTAGTGTCCAGACATAATCTTGGTTAGATCATATGAAGACCATGAGGATTGATGTCTGAGATGGTACTCGTATTTTAGGATAGAACCACACAAATTGAGTGGACCCCTCCAATCAGTGCACACATTTTTCAGTAATCGTGCAGCTCAACTCAAAACTTATGCAATTCAATAAAATGACAAAAAAACACAATGACCCTCATATTCTTTACATTCACACAAATTACAATGATATAATACCTACCTAAGAAAGGAAATATTCATGTCATTGTATAAATAAAAATATCCGAAAATAATAATAATCAGATCTTTTGAGGACCATTTATATAGAAGTCTTTAAGGGTTTTTGAGAAAAGAACCATGCAGATTTGAGTGGACCTGTCCAGTCCGGGAGCATGATAAATGCGTGCAGCGGCATTTGTCATTAATCGGGTTGCTCAGAACCTATGAGCTCAACGACTCGACGAACAATACCAAAGAAAGAAAGAGATCATGTCATTGTTTATATTTAAAAAATATTTAATAGTCCGAAAATAATAAATCAAATCATTTGAGGACCATGTAGATAAGTGTCTGAAATGGTTTTATGAGGAAGAAACATGCAGATTTGAGTGAACCTGTCCAGTCCTGAACTCAACGACTCGACAACCAATAACAAAGAAAACACATTTGGGTAGGCAGCATTAAGGACTCAAACTGCCAGATTATCATGAGAAAACTGAGAAAAATAAAATAAAAATATGACCTACATAGTCCTCACACAATAATTAATATTAAGTAAATATTCATGCCATTGTGTTTATACTATTCATCAAATGACAACGTGTAAAAAAACAACATTCAGTATTCAGTATAAAATTTAAGCAGCACCCTAATTGCGTAACACATTTTCGTAAACGATTACGACTAATCTGTTTGATTTTGACGGTTCAAGAACATTCATTGCGTTCTATATATTGTTGAGCAGAATTTTTATCGAACTCAAGAAGCAATGGATTAGCAATCTGTTTCAAAACGATTCAGATTCCGATTGATTGTGTATTACGCAATTAGGGTGCAGGTCAATCTCAAGTTTATTCATATGTAAACACAGTCTGGAGGTAAACTGATAGTTGCCTGTGTGTTGATGATGTTTTGGTGGCTGCAACGACTTTATAAACGAGTTTTTTAGACAAATGAAAAATAGGTTTAAAATAACAACGAAGGCGGCATCATATTTCCTTGGAATTGAAATGGAGAAGATTGATGATGGAATCAAAATATCTCAGGGATCTTACGCAAAGAAAGTGCGTAAAAGATTTGTCATGGAACATTGCAGATCGGTAATGACACCAATTGTGAAAGAGGATAAATGTCTGGTTCAAGCCTTTTTTTAACAACTACATACGAGTGGTTGGTGCATTGGCATATTTAATTATCGGAAAGGCCAGTTATAGCAAATGCAGTATGCTTCGTTCGAAAATTCTAAAGAACCGGATTGTGCCACACTGAAGAGAATACTACGGTATCTGCAGTATATTCCAGAAAAAGGGATAGGTACTCTACAAAAGAGATTTCAAGACAGGTATTCTTGAGAGCAACAGTGGTGCAGATCATGGCGGTGATTTGAACACAGGATGTTCAGCCACTGGTGTATTGTGCATGTATGCTAGAGGTGCCGTGTCAAGGATAGGCCAACTTCAGACAATCGTGGCTATATCTACCACTGAAGCAGAGGTCGTAGCTGTCAGTGAAGCTGATCGGGAATCAATTTTGCTGTCCAGAATCATTGGAGATATGACAAAACTGAAGCCTATCCTGAGAGTAGAAAATGAAGCTGCGATCAAGCTAGCTGAAAATCCGGTTTACCACAAACGTACTAAGCATATCCGGATTACACACAACTTTGTCAGGGAGATGGTTACAAGTGGAGAGCTAAATGTAAGCAAGTTCACAACAGAATATCAGCTTGCAGACTTTTACAAAAGCATCAGCCACTTATAAATTAATATATATTTCTAAAGCTTCAACGTGTTTGCAATGTGCGACCTCTTTTAACTACAGAGAAGTATGACTACAGTGGATGAAAAAGCTATTTTCGTGTGTGTACGTCAATAAATGTCAAATATATATAATGTTGTGTGTAAAATATAAGTAATCTTGTGAAATAAAACTAAATAATGTTAACAGTAAAATAGTCAAAACGTATCAGTAGGTACATAGTCCAATTTATAAGGAATTATAATTTTGTTGGTAGACCTGACCAACGCACGTCACAGAAACGTAGGATTATACTTAGGCCGCATTCCGAATTGCGCTGTAATCGATTTGAGCGCGCTTATACCCGTTCGTAGCGTGAGCGCGATTACGATGTCCCGTGAATCGTTATAGATGACGTCATTACATACACCATCTTGTGATAACGCCGACCATGCCCTTTAACGATATCACTGTGAGCGAATTGTTGACAGCTCTCAGCTGTGATAATTGTGATAACTAAATCGGAACGCAAATTATCGATGTGAGCGCTGTCAGCGATTATGGTCTAACTCGGAATGCACCCTTACAGTATCGACCAAGGCCCGGGCGGGCTGGTGAATTGAGCCAACTGGCAACATTATTCGCGCAATCGCGCAGTTCATTCATTCGTTGTCGTGTGAGTGTACACGCACGGTTTTGACACGACTTTACGTCTTTACGAACGAATTTGTCATTGAAAAAGTCCAAATTGTGGTGAGCGAACGTGGCGGTGAATTGAAAATTTATTAAAAACACAAAATCGTAAGTAGATTCTTAGTGTATTACAGGGATTGATATTGTAGAATCTATTTTTTAATTTTAACGTTGCTCATGTAATATTCGTATTGATTGCGCTAGACACCCTACAGTTAGTTATAACTTTGGACAAGTGTTTCGCGCATTTAAGTTTGTAATTTGAATTTTCTGACTACTTAAGAGTAATCAACGATCGTAACAACGAGCACAAAGCATATCAATGACATGATTTGTTCCACATTTAGTATTTCATGCACTTACGTAACACGACATTACGACACCTTGTGCCTTGGAACTCCCTGCTGACATTGATCCTGACCTAGTTCACGTTAGCAAATTCCAGAGCAAGACTTATTAATAACCGTCTCTATGAATTACTTTTCTTTACCCATGCTTATTACATCAAATAAAGTGGAGCATAAAAAAATTGCAAGATTGCTCCAAGAGTGTGGTAGTTATTTTACCCACATTTTTCCTTGTTTCCCTCCAGTTTAAATATAATAATATAGGCTACTTACTATAATTAAACATTCAAATATTAAAATATTACTGAAATTATTAAATCACAATGTAGGAAGCATTAGAATCATGACCTTGAAGTCATCATGATCTCAACATAACCTCACTGTTATAATTTATTCCAGCTCTTTGCCTTTTTTAATTATACCTTATTATTCCTGTTTATATTTTCTAGTAAGATGGGAGTCCCTGCTGGTAACGCTGAAAACGGCAAGAAAATTTTTGTTCAAAGATGTGCTCAGTGCCACACCGTAAGTACCTTCACCCTTCATTTAATTCTTATCTCTACCATCATCACTTTGTCAGCATAGTTGACATTGTCTACTGTCACTCATGACATTGAACTTTATTTCTGGCATGGCTATTAAATAAATTTTCCTGATGTTTTATAATTCAACTAAGTAATTTGGATTTTCCTGTCAAACTGTTCAACAGTAACACCCAATATGTATGGATGTACCTATGTTAAATTATATATGTAACCTTTCACAATGATTAATTGTAATTTGAACTGGTCAGTATCATAGAAGTTACACTATGTGTCAAGCATACGATAACTATAACAATGAACTTTATGACAATCAAATGGAAATTTCTAATTTATTTGTATAGTAAAGACTAATATGTTGACACATCATTATACTATCACACAAAATCTTTTAATGCCAATTTGCTAATATAGTCTGTGATTATAAGTTTCTTTAATGTCATGGTTTTAATAGTAAGTTTTTCCATGTTACAGGTTGAAGCTGGTGGCAAACACAAAGTAGGACCCAACCTACATGGGTTCTGGGGCCGTAAGACTGGCCAGGCATCCGGCTTCTCATACTCAGATGCCAACAAGTCCAAAGGTCGGTTTCTTATTTTTAGTTACACCCTTACCATACATTTTACAATTTGCTTATTGATTCCAAATCTACCACATCAAAACTTATCATAATCATAAGATATGAAATCAATAAATATTAAGAAAAAAAAAACATGTTGAGCAAAAAAAAAAACATGTTGAGCAATAGTTGAAATGTGATTTGTGTTTCTTTTGTTAGCTGAACATGAGTATACAATGTATAGTACAGTACTTGTGTCAGTTTACTGTACTTGATTATTTCATTTCTAATAGTTGTACTGTTGATGACATCATGTTCAAAGTCCCATTGCCAGTGACTACTAATCTTTTTTTTAAATCGCGGGAATATCACTCCACTCGAAATATCACAATGACTTCACTTCCAAACGCTGATGTTTGATTATCTATCACTTATCATTCGCCTATGATACAACACAGACTGATAAACAGATATTTTACAATGTCAAGAATTATTTACATCTACATATTATGTAAAATTCTCGTGTCGCAATGTTTGTTACCAAACTCCTCTGAAACGGCTGGACCGATTTGTATAAAATTTTGTGTGCATATCATCAGGTAGGTCTGAGAATCAGCCAACATCTATTTAAATAAAAAAAGAAGCAAAACAATGTTTGCAGTGTCAGATAGTAATTAATAAATTTCTTTTATAGGCATTTCTTGGGGTGAGGACACCCTCTTTGAGTACCTGGAGAACCCCAAGAAATACATCCCTGGTACCAAGATGGTGTTTGCTGGTCTGAAGAAGCCCAATGAACGTGCGGACCTCATCGCTTACCTAAAAGAAGCCACAAAGTAGATTTATGAAGATATAGGAAAAAAATTGTTTTAAGTAAGAGGCATTTTCCATTTTGATTTGTGGAATTTACTTCTTATTTTTTAGCCCAATCAGTATCATCAATCGTATTTTGCAATTTTAAATTGCGTGATACTACTTAGTATAGTTCAATCATGTTCTTAGCTATTATAAAATTATGTGAGTACAAGAGTAACAATGTGGAGTATATACACTCTTTTGATAATATTGTGAGTGGATTACTGTAATTAAATTATTAACTAGATGCCCCCTAAAGCTTTTCATTTGTGAATGTTCTACACAAATCACTATTTATTTTCTTCTTTATCATCAAAATTCCAATGTGTTTTGACTATTAATTTCGGATAAATTGTTACCAGTTATTAATTAGTGGTTACTGAAATTATTTAATAAATAATTTTAATGATTAGTCTTGATTTTTTGGCACCTTTTTTCCTAAATTTGTTGTTGTATTGCATATGCGGGCAACCATGTGTATTAAGTGGATAATAATATAATAATTTATGCTGGGCCGTCTCGGTTCTAGGCTGAGGCACGCACCCTAAGGCCCGCTGAACACAGTACGGCTTGTGTTAACCGCGACGTATTAAAATCGTGTTAGCTTGTATAAGCGCTACAGCGACGACGCCGTGCCGTAGTGCCGCAGTGTCTGTCGACAAGCTTCCATAGTGATCCAAATATAATAATATACAACACTGACGACCGTGAATCAACCGTAGTTTTTCACACCAAGCAAATCGTGGGTATACAAAGGGCCTAAAGCTACGTACGGACAGCAAATCAGTGGTACCTCTTGCACTACGTAAATCGCCTTTACTGCAACGACATAAAGTGCTGTTAAAATAATTTTTTTACCACTGATGTGTGTAGATTTAGTCGACTTCGTAATTGCTATACCACTTTCAACAACAATTCTCATTAAGGTTAAAACTGCAACAATACAAGGATATTTTGGGAGCGTGCTCAAAATTGGAACTAACTAAAATTCTGTAAATACATGTTACGGCCGCGAATACTATTTGTTCAACATACAATACAACCCGACAGTATTATATCAGACAGGTGTGGTCACATATATGGGAACTGAATAACTTTAGCCGTGGGACCAACAACGTAATCGCGCAAAAATAATCAGCCGTCCCGTATATTTGGGTTGAGTAGGTATTGTAATTTTGTTTACGTCATCCCACTACCTTCTTGCCACTCGGCAATCCATCCTGCGTTATGCATTCATTATAAAATAAAATAACATTGATGGCTATTCAATTTGAGAGTTTAGAGAAAAAATTTAGGTACGGATTTGAGAACTTTTTAGAAACACTAATCTTGTCTCGAATCCCATGGATTTTCACCTAGGCTGTATAGACTGCATAATGTTGCAAAAGACAGAAAACGGCGAATTACAGTCCAATCCTTTTTTTTTTTGGACAATGGCATGTCGCAGGTCAACCTATGAGGTTGTCGTCTGCTTAAACGGACTTTCCTGTGGTTGCCCTAATAAATTAAGGCCTCCAGCCAGGACTTAAACTTAAATACTAACTAAAAACTAAGCGACTACACGCTAAGGGCACCCCCTTTGGGGTACGAACCTCGGCTTAGGGCGTCGCTGGAAGAGGGCAGCAAGGGACTAGCTGGATCAGGATTTGAGTGATTTTGGGACGAATTTAAAGCTACAGGCTCAGCGGCGCGGGCTGGCTCGAGCAAGGGTCGGGAACAGTCCAATCCAAAAAAACCGACCCTTTTATCCATCCCGGAGTCGCGTCTACCCGTTGCCTTATTGCTCAACGCTGTTTTTGGCCCTACATAAAAAAAAAAAAAAAAAAATTATTTTATTTATTTATAAATACTGTTGTAGCAAACTTTGTAAGAGGTTGCATTCAATGCCAGATATGTAAAGTACAAAGGCATACAATTACACCTCTAGGAGAATTCGAAAGGTCTGACCGTTTCGAGCGTGTACATAGACTTAATTAGACCATTACCACCTTCCGATGGATGTACATACTGTGTCACAATGATTGACCGTCATACAAAATGTCCCGAAGTCGTTCCTAGAAAGGACATAAGCGCTAAAAACGTCGCGAAAGCTTTTCTCGAGCATCGGATAGCACGTTTTGGTAGTCCTGCAAGAATAACTTCGGATCAAGGTCGTCAATTCGAATCTAATCTTTTCACACAACTGACCAAAGTACTTGGAATAAAAAAGATTAGAACAACAGCATACAATCCAAAAGTGAATGGACACGTCGAAAGGTTGCAACGAACGCTAAAAGCTTCCATCATGGCACGTTGCGAAGGCACCAGTCAATGGTTACAACAATTACCTATCGTGTTGTTAGGAATGCGCAATACTATTAAGGAAGACTTAGGATACACAGACCCCTCTTTCCCAGTGGGCACTTTGGGCAAGTGCCCACTCACTGGGCACTCTCACTCTCTCTCATATCTCTCAGATAAAATAAAAAGGTCCTAAGTTCCTGTCAGATCACCAAACGATAACCAATATTCATGACCAATATAATTCGAAGAAATCGAACCTAAATTACTGACTACTATACCAACTTACTAGCTTTTACTTGCGCGAAGCTATTCTAAGTCTCGCCCAAAAATCAGGTTTGCGACTTTAGCATGCTTAGATAAATTTAAATATATAATCATCAGTGTGACTCGCTCCATTTAAATTGAGCGAACGAAGCGAAGCATGAAGCTCCAAGTTTTAAATAACCAATTAATTTAATTGAGAAAGTACATAGAAAATTGAAACAATATGTGTTTGACTTTATATTTAAGGAGATGGTGGAATGGAATCCCATACAAGTTTGGCCCTGGTTTGAATATCGATGTCCAAGAATAATTCATGCCACATTAGTTAGATATATAAATGCTAATAATAGGTGCATATTTTATTTATTTACAAGTTTTAACAAAACAATGGAATTTTTGATCTGATAGTTTTTTTTTGTTGAATAAAGACTTTTTTATTATTACTTCCATATATTTTACATAAAAACGCCACCTTTGTACCATGTGCGGGACATTCATTAAACTTAGTAGGTGTACGTACTGCTGGGTGTGTATCGGAGGCAACAAAGTTATTTGAAATGGTTCAGAAAGTGTTCAACTTTTTTTCGGGCTCTACTCGTCGATGGAATATATTGACACAACATTTAGGTTGAACAAGTTACAGAAGTTTGATCAAAATCAAAATCAAAAGTCATTTATTCAAATTGGCTGAGAATCAGCACTTTTCGAACGTCAAAATTACATAAGACAGTCCCCCAAAAAGCCCGCCCTTCACCACTTCTAAGTGCTTTAGATATCCATCGCAAAAGATATAGATCGGGCACGAGAAACTAGAGAAGAAGCCCTTAGTCTGTCCAGAAAAATGGTAAAACTAGAATATATTTTATTAACGGAAATTTGGAACTGTAGGTATATTGGAAAGAATAGACAAATAACTAATTATCTTCAGAAAGAAACAATAATACTGGACGTTGCAACTAATATGTTTACTTCACTTGATGATTTATTATTAACCTCAGGGATAAATTTGATTCAAAGAACAAAACCCAGGAGTTCTTGCCCGTGTTTTTTTTTATGGCTCTGCGCCGTCAGCCCAACTGAATGGAAGAGAGAAATAGAAACCTTTCTTTCCATAATTGATACCCTCAGCGTTAATTTAAAACAGCGATTAAGTTCGTATAAGAATATCAGTAAACGATTTGATTTATTTTTTCGCTTGAAACTCTGAATCCTGAAGAGTTGAGACAATGTTGCAAAGAATTTGCTGAATTTTATTATAAAGATGTTAATGAGAAAGAGTTAGAAATATAATGCTTGAATTTAACAGCATAGGTACTTGAAAATTGTTGACAGTGAAAATAAGGATTGTGTATTAAAAATATATCAACTTTTGAAAGAAAACAAAATTGAAGACACATTTCCAAAGGTAGGAATCGCATTGAGAATCTTTTACACATGATGGTAACTAATTGCAGTGGGGAACGCTCCTAAAAATGAATTAAGAAGTACCAGTACCCAGTTTGTTGCTGATGTCCATAGAATCAGATGTGCTAAAAAGCATAGATTTTGAAGAAGTTATTAACGATTTCCCATTTGAAATCTAGAAGGGTTCCTCTGCAGATAACATAGATTTTTAAGCACTTACCTGTAAATGCTAAAAGAGTTACTTTTGTGGACTACATTACATTCTATTCGTTTCATGTGATTGTTAATAAAAATAAATATTTAAACTTGTTTATCTACTTTCTTCGTCTACTCTAACAAAATAGTGTTCTGGCAAAGTCATAGGGGCCCCATTATCCTAATATGCCCAGGGCCTCCAATAGGTTAAAGACGGCCCTGAGGGTACAGCCCCGCTCAGATGACCTACGGTAAATCAATGCGCCTACCGGGAGATTTTTTTGTTCCCACCGAAGCAAACGTTAATGGCACCGTTTATACCTGCAACTTATGGAAACATTAGCGAACCTTCAACCGACCACAAGAAAGCAAGCAGATAACAGGAAAATATTAGTACAAGATTCAACGGAATCGGACTACGTTTTCATTGAACACGAAGTTAAACGTTCTTTAACACCGCCTTACAACGGTCCGTATAAAATCCTCAAACGAAGCAACAAAAATTACTTCGATTAAGTAGGTTCTAAAGAATTCGTTATTTCTCTCGATCGTCTCAAACCTGCTTATGCTATAACGGTTAACCCTGCACTTGAAACACCCCAAGAAGTTTCTGTCCCGCCAGAAACGACAGCAAAAAAAACGCTTCAAACACCACTTGAACAACCCGAACCATCTGTCACTACAAAATCGGGTTGCGTCGTTAAAAAGACCGTGAGATTTGACGTTATTGGTTTTATTTTTTCAGAGCTAAAAGGGACAGTAGACCCGAGATTTTGATATAAATTCCAGCTTGATACCACCACGCGTTCCTGAGAAAAAGGGTCTTGACAGACAGAGAGACGGACAGAGGACAACAAAGTGATCCTATAGGGGTTCCGTTTTTTCCTTTCGAGGTACGGAACCCTACGGACAGGAAATGTGGCTGGTATTTTAGCATTATTGTGGTATCTTAAGACTTCCACGCAAAACTGCTGCAAATTTGTGAGCATCATAAAGTGCGCAACTCTAGTATGTAATTTTAAATCCAAGTTAGGTAAGAGAAGTGCTTTTTTAAAAGCTTAGGCCGGTTTGATGTGAGCGTGAGGCTTTTGGTAAAATAAACGCACGTTAAACACACAGTTTAAAAGTCCCGTACTCCGCACGGAGCTCGGAATCGCCGTCCCCGCAGCAGCAGCGGCCGAGGCATCTCTTTACTCTGCACAGAATTACAAAGTGCTCTGTGGTAATTCGTCTTTATTGTAAGCCTCACCTGTAATTCTGTCGGGAAAATTGTGGCGTTAACGTCCGGAATGTTTTTCTCAATCGAATAATCAAATTCAGAACCACATTGGCTCCAAAAAGCCTACCAATCATCGCTAGTCAATGCGCTATTTTAGTGCATAGGCGAAAGCGTCAGGGTAGCTTGCATAATCAAAATTTCTTACGTTACTTACATTTTGCAGGTCGGTATCAGACAACTCCCGTATTTTTAGTACAAGAATTGGCCTTTTGGTATGTTGATCATAATAATTAGGATTCGCGACCGAAATAAACATCTACTGGCTAGTGTGCACAACACTATGCCACCCAAGTAGATCGCAACACAAACAAGATCAATCATCGATAAGACGATTACAGACTACTAACGACATCTAACATTCGACGTGTAAAGTGTCCGTGACGTCAAAGACGGTTACAAACACATACAAGCATGAGATAGTGAAGACACACATTCATCTGTCAAACCGACTAAATAAACGGTCAACCGAGGAGGAACGATGCCTCGCTATTAGAAGGCACAGTGGTCAATAGCCCCGCAGTCACCACTGTTGTCATAAGCTTGACCTGAGCGAAGGCCCCGTCGCCCTCAGGAATAGCCGAGCTAGGAGGCAAGGGATAGGATAGCCCCGAAGTCCATCCCTAGGACCACTCATAGGTTTAACCTAAGTCTAACTTTGTTTGCTAAAATCTGTCAAGTGTATGAAGTAAAGTGAATGAACACCCTATCTGTTTTTTTTTTTGTGTATGGCATCTCGGAGGTCAACCTGTAAGGTTGTCGTCTTCTTAAGCGGACTTGCCTGTGGTGCCCTAATAAATTAAGGCCTCCAGCCAGGACTTAAACTTAAATACTAACTAAAACTAAGCGACAACGCTAAGGGCACCCCCTGTGGGGTACGGACCTCGGCTCAGGGCGTCGCTGGAAGAGGGCAGCAAGGGACTAGCTGGATCAGGATTTATTTGATTTTGGGACGAATTGAAAGCTACAGGCTCAGCGGCGCGGGCTGGCTCGAGCAAGGGTTGGGAGGGACACCCTATCTGTTATTCCACCGCCCGCCACCACTGTAATAGGTATTTAAATACATTCTGCCAAAAAATATCGGGAATGGATGATTTGTTTATGGTGCCAAATACTCTTTTATTTATTTTAGTTAGATCATATCTAGTGTTTTTTCGAATTTCATAATGGACAAAAATATCGAACAAAGAGTTTGTCTTGAGTTTTCCATCGCCAGTGGAATTTCGTGTTCGAAGTCACTGAAAATGTTACAGAAGCTACAGAAGGCTTAAGGTAAATCGACTTTTTCAAAAACACGTACTTGTACACAAAACGTATGTACAAATCGCTCAAAAGCGATCGAGATGTGATGGAAGATTTTCCTTGCTCTGGTAGGGCCATCACGTCTTCAACTGAAGTTAACATCGCGAAAGTGAAGGAATTCGTGACTGAAAATCCTCATTCAATTTTGAGAGAGCTACCCGAAGAACTTTCTGTGTCTCACGAGTCGATCCGTACCTACCTGAAAGATGTTGCCGCTAGTCAACAAGCTTCGGAGTGGCGCCTTCCAACTGAACCGAAACCGGAAAAACTATGCCAAATTCGATCAAAAGCCAAAGTCATGTTGACTATTTTCTTTGACTATCGCGGTGCATAGCGCTTTGCATATCGTGCACTCGGAATTCTTGCCGGAAGGTCTAACGGTAAATAAAGAATATTATTTGAGCGTTATGCGGCGTAGAAAGCAAATTCGACGAAAAGGGTCAGATTTGTGGAAAGAAAAGTCTTGGATTTTGCATCGCGCTATTGCGCCTTCGCACATAGATTACATATGGCGATACTATGGGAATGTACATAGATTATTCTTGAATCAATGAAAATACTGACACCATTGCACTGAAACCCCGCAGAGCAGAGCAGTAACCTGTTCTCGACGACAGCATCAGGGGTTTTTACGAGTCTTCTAGGCTTCTTCGATGTCAAGGAATCTATATATTATGTTATGTTATATTGAATTTCCAATTTACCATATAATGGGACCGTCTAAAAAACAACTAAAGCAATAAAATAAATTGTTGCAGTGGAATCTCTAAATATATAATCGTTAATGGTTTCTCGCACGAAAAACATAAACCCCCACATGACTGGAACTGAGATGATGGTAAGTGTGTGCAGTCCGTCCGGCCCCGGTGATTTCCAATTCGGACGGACTGCTGTGGCGACGTCTAATGGCGTAATTGGGACGGCTTCCATTTCTGGTATAGTTCCACACACTCGGTCAACAACCTGCATCCAGGCCAGTGTGACATGGGCACGCCACAATAGCGGCGGTAAGTCCCCTCTTTGAGGAGTGGTTGGAGAGGCGCCACGGCGTCCTCACCTTCCGCCTAACACAGGTCCTCACCAGACACGGTTGTTTCGGGAGGTTCCTGTTTCGCATAAGGCGGGAGGAAACGCCCGGGTGTCACCATTGTGTGGATCGCCCGGAGGACACGGTGGAGCATACGGTGGAGGTATGCCCAGCTTGGGCGGAGCACCGCAGTGTCCTCGACGTACTTATGTACTTATGACGGCATCATCTGGGCGGGACACGTCTGTGACATTTTGTTCAGGTCGCTCCCAAGCGCTAGACACCCACCTCTCATCTTTCTGGAACATGTAATTCTGCGTGTATCGATCAACCCGCCTGTTATACCGCCGAATACGGCTCGCCCATGCACAAACTTTCTGCTTCAGGAAGTCGATGCGCTCTGTGACACGGGACATTGTATCCTCGAGAGATTATTCCAGTCCCGGATGATGCCCGCCTTACAAAGCGCGTCACTCGTGGTCGTGTATTGCCCTCCCTAAAGCAGTATAGTTTGCCCTGGCCCCATCGATACCAAGCTCGATCCTGTACTGCCAGGCTGGTACGACTGGTTTTGGTCGAGTAGCTCTATCGCAGTTTGGAAACTAGACTTTAGCTAAGCAACAGTCGCGCAATACAGGATTGAGTATCAACGAGATCCTCGCTGCTCTCGAACACATTCTTAAGCTGCGAGTCCAAGGTACAAACCAGAGCCGTATCTTTTTTGTGCGAGGTAGGCGTGGTAATCGTGGTCTAAGTTCAGTTGGAGTTAATCTAAACTCGCAAAACGCTTTCTCTAATGCGCTCCTTAATCGGGCGTTGCACTGACTACTGTTTGCTATGGTAGCTCGCGGACCGCGGTAGGATTGCATCAATGGTTGACGCTTATACCGCGGTTTGTCCCAGAGTCGAGACGATAATGTTGCTCAGTATCTCTAAGCGCAGCCTATCAAGTGCGGCATCGTCCAACCTTCGATTGCGTTGGATGACCGATGATCGGGAACAGGATCCAAGCTACCGGCGGTTAGGGCTCCAGAGAGAGGAACCTCCTGCCAATGCCAGCCGTCTCCTGAGGGGCAATGAACGTTCGCATTCTAATCTCAGTCTCAATCTGTCAAAAATTCAGTCAATTCACATACATTTTGTCAAGGTTTTGACAAAATTGTCGCTGAGATGACATTGCGCTAATTGAACGTTTTATAAGTAGGAGAATAGCCCTACAGAAGTACCGCTTTCTGAATCAAGCCCTTGATCCAGTTGCCCAACGAGAGCCTCCTCAGGTGTTGGTCGAGGCTCTTGGCTGTTAAGCCATTGGCTGTCACGGCTATCGGCACAATGATTGCTGAGTCCACATCCCACATGTCGACAACCTCGCAAGCCAAGTCAAGATATTTGATGTGTTCTTGCTCGGCTTTCACGAGGTTCCCATCATACAGGACCGTTATCTTAACAATAATTGTGCGCACTTTATCAGGCAACAATATTCCTGTCAGCGATGATGGATCGATCCCAGTACAATGTGACATTTCCATTTTCGAGAACTGGGTCGTAGAAGATAAACATCGTGTCCATGAAGGGCCCGGAAAAAGCGTCCATGAAGCTCCTTACTCTGCCATACCTCCCTGCGATCATTGGTGTCAAGCAATACAGGCTTGCTTCTTTAGCAACGCGAGCGGGGTGAGGCCCTTGTTCACCGTGATCACTTCTCGATGCATTCCCAAGTCGGGTTCTAGGAAATATTCCCTCAGACTGCATATTTCGCGATTGTGGAGGGTCTTAGCGTTTAAAAATTCTCGACCGCAACACTTTTGCGGGATATACAGTCACATTACCGAATATCGTGGGTGATGCATTCGATATGCAGTCAGCAGCTTATAGACCTTCCTATCCAGGGCGTCGAGTTCGATTTGAGTCCATTCGAGTATGCCGAAAGATTACAGCAAAACCAAACCGACATGACC
Organism: Dasypolia templi; assembly: GCA_963555695.1. Classification (NCBI taxonomy): domain Eukaryota; kingdom Metazoa; phylum Arthropoda; class Insecta; order Lepidoptera; family Noctuidae; genus Dasypolia; species Dasypolia templi. The sequence continues at coordinate 11,313,193 of OY743157.1, forward strand.
TAAACGTTGAAGGCGCGCTACTTTCTTTAGGCGGCCAAAGAAGCGCTCCTTCAACGATTGCTTCATGTCGGTAACATTGATGCTCAACGCTTATTATTATTATGAATGTGAGTTACTCTGTCGACATAAGCAGAAAAGTTTAAGAATTAAGAGGACCTAGGCGGCCACACTACGAGCGAGCGAAGCAAGTTGGAAAGTGTTAGCACTTTCTTTAGGCGACCAAAGAAGCGCTCCGTCAACGATTGCTTCATGTCAGTAATATTGATGCTCAACGCTTCATATTATTATGAATGTGAGTTACTCTGTCGACTTATGCAGAAAAGTTTAAGAATTAAGAGGACCTAGGCTGCCACACTGTACGAGCGAGCGACGCAAGTACGAAAGTAAGGTATGAACTGGGGGGCCCATGTCTTTTTGGATTACGGTGCCCTTTCTTCTTTTCGTTAACATACATACATAAACTCACGCCTTCTTCCCATGGGGGTAGGCAGAAACCACAGAACGCCACCTGCTACGTTCCTTACATACTCCTTTTGCCTCGTTTACGTTCATACATCTGGTCATACACGAGCGCCGGTTGAGAGTACTTCGCACCTGACCTTTCTGAAGAACATCACCAATAAGGTCACTATATGTCTTCCTAGGTCGTCCCCTCCCGGCGTTTCCACTCACATCTGCCTTGTAAATACCTTTTGTTAGTCTCCTTTCATTCATCCGCTCAATATGACCAAACCATCTAAGCATACTCTTTTCAATTTTTGTCACTACACCTTCTTTTAAACCACATCGTTGCCTTATCACATCATTCCTCAGCCTATCATTCAAAGTCACACTACACATGCTCCGCAGGGAACGCATTTCCACAGCATTTATTCTGCTTTCATGCTTCTTTTGCCACACCCAACATTCACTTCCATACATAAGCGTAGGCACCAGCACACTATTGTGAACAGCCAGTCGTGCCTTCTTGGGCATCAACTGGTTAACATGTTATTCTAAAACCTCGCCGAGTAAGCCCCTAGGCCTGTGCCTTGTTGATTTGATGGACCTCCAAACCTCCAAACACCGTGGGCCCTGATGAGACGTACGGCCGTGCGTACGAGTTACGCTTCTGCCTCGTCGGCACACGTAGGTAGGGATTGCCTAGCCTAAACTATAGAAAACTTATTTCTATGTTGTATTTCTATCTTGACAACAAAACGAATCACTCGTATCTTGCTCAACTCAGTCTGATTGTCTATGCAACTAAACGCATCATCTGTCACCAGTCACAGTGACATGTCGATTTTTATAAGTTTGACGGATCACGGACGTCCTCGTATAATTCTTATGGTCCTCGTCCAACAATTTCTCATTTCAATGAAATGAATGATTGCGGTTGTATTATTTATCGTTATTAAATCAACAAAACATAGCATGGAAGTACAATAGTTTAAAAATATTAGTGGTAATACAAATTACACGAAACGTGACTCAAATAAAAGCTTTCGTACTATATCAGTAGATATATGGTGAGTTCGTTTACATATTATTTTTAAATCAAAAATCTAAAAAAAAAACATTAAATACTAGTGTACGTCAACCCCTTATTTATCACTAAAACTTAATTGATACTTAATGTTAATTTTTGTAATCTTTTCGAGGAAACAAGAAAGCATTTTGCGAAATTATTACCAAAGTCAACTTGATGCAAAATAATGTGTAGTGAATTTTTCGACCAAATTTTCTAATATGTACATTCATAAAGTTGACGGACACTTGAATTTGTTAATATTTAAAAGTAACATTTTATTTTAGTTCTATTTTTCTTGCTTACCAGATATTTTCGGCATTAAATGTTAAAGGCTTGAATGTTACTGGAGATCAGTTAAAATAACTTGAAAATGGCCAAAGCTTCAATTGTATTAAGCTTCCATAGTATATTAATTCATCAGTCAGATATTCATCTTTTGTCTGGACCATACTGGCTGAATGATACTATCATATCATTTTATTTTGAATACTTAGAGAAAAAGATATTCAGAAATGCCAAAGAATTACTGTTTGTATCACCAGAGGTGACTCAATGTATAAAGTTGGTTCAAGAAGATGAAATAGCTACATTTCTAGAACCTCTTGGTGTTAGTAAGAGACAGTTTGTGTTCTTTGCACTAAACGATAATGATACACCAGACATGGCCGGCGGCTCACACTGGAGTCTTCTTGTTTATTCAAAACCGGAAAGCTGTTTTTACCATTTGGATTCTTCACATGTGAGCAATCACAAAGCTGCTTGGGAGTTTGCAAGCCATCTGATTCCATATCTATCCAAGGGTAAGTAATCAATTTTTATAGTCAGATTCAGTATAATATTTTTCCGAATTTAAATTGAATGCATTTGTAAATGAATTCTGTTATAAATGAAATGATTCTGTGTTTTTATAAATGAGAGCACAATTTACCAAAGAAACAGGATATTCGTAACAAACCTGCAGTTTTTAAATTAACAAATGTGTCAACTTGATCATCATGTTAATGTTTGGAACTGTTTTCAGGCAAAATCAACTTTGTGAACAAAGATTGTTTACAACAAGGCAATGGGTATGACTGTGGGGTGTATGTCATATGTAATGCTGAAAGGTTAGCTGAGCATGCCCATCAAACAGGAGAGATTGCCAGCTGCGAAATGCATGACAAGATAAGCCCCTCTGCCAAGAGAAAAGAAATATTAAAAGTCATTTACAGCCTTGCTAGCTCAGAATAAATTGTTATGTTCATGTTGTAATAGTTACTGATGTGCTTTGTTAAAGTAATTTATTAATATAATTTTTTTAATCAATTACATTGATGAAGTTTTTTTTAGAACATGCTTATCTTACATAACATCACATGAAATCACATCTGTAACCCCAGAAGGGTTAGGCAGAGGTGTACCTATAGTACACCCACATTTCGCCACTTATGCATAAGTCCCATGTAATTGTAGAACGAATCTGGGAATTTCGAACAAATAATATGTTATAAACTACAGCTCAGAAAGTGTGGTCCCTTAGTTCATGATGGCCTTGTGCGAAGACGCATTATGGCGATTCAAAATCCAAGAGTTTTCTTTCCACAAATCTGGGCTTGTCCGTCGAATTTGCACTCTTAAACGCAGCATTACGCTCAAATAATATTCTTTATTTACCGTTTGACCTTCCGGTAAGAATTCCGAGTGCACAAGACCGTGATAGTGACTTTGACTTTTGATAGACTTTGGCGTGTTTTTTTCGGTTTCGGTTCCGTTGGAAGGGCCACTCCGAAGCTTGTTGACTAGCGTCAACATGTTTCATACCTAAGTGTATATTTAAAATACTATCTCTCTCAAACTTCAATGAGGATTTTCAGTCACTATTTCCTTCACTTTTGCGGATGTTAACTTCAGTTGAAGACATTGATGGCCTACCAGAGCGAGTCAAATCTTCCATCACATCTCGACCGCTTTTGAACGCTTTGTACCACTCTTAAGAATTTGTTTTGATAAAGTCGATTCACCGTAAGCCTTCTGTAACATTTTAAGTGAACACGAAATGCCATTGGCCAATCAAAATTTAAGATAAAACTCTTTCTTCGATGTTTTGTCCATGAAATGCACAATACACACTAGATATGATGTAGGTAAGTAAAAACAGCACTATTTAATTTAATAAAAACTATATATAAAACTACTATCAGATTCAACTCAAACTCCGCGCCAAAATGGAAAAAAAGTTGTGCCAATATGACAACAAAAATATAATAATTAAAAATTTAATTTGGAACCATAAACCAATCATCCATTCCCGATACTTTTTTGACAGAATATATCGCGTCAAGCCGGTCATCAAAAGTAGGAGAGTGGACTGCTGCCAATCGTCCTCTTAAATACGTACTCCCATAATCGCCTTTTACAAGAACCACCAAAATATATGGGTGGTAACATTCGTTAAGATATTATTCATAAGTACTCTTCAATTCTTATACCCAGAGAATATCGATTTTAGTGGATTTTCAGCTAGTATATCGGCGGCAACCGGCCTCAGTCCGGTCCTGTAAAGCCTACATTCCCATGTGTTCGTAATGGCTATGCAATTTTTAGCTAATGTTTGGTCTGCTACTCCGTCGAAACTACACCTATGGCTGTAGTTTCAACGTCCAAAACAAACCCCCGTAAAGTTTATGCTAGAAGGATTAACTATAAACGTGACATCAAGCTCCTTGTACCTACGTTCCACGCCATCCCATGATTTGTAACTAAATAGCATTACCCAATCAGCAAAAAAGTCCACACAGGACATTGGTTTTTATGTTGTTTGTGTTGGTTTCTGCTACTCTGACAACGATGGTTATGGATGGTTATGTTATGTAGATATGAATGCGTTGAATCAATCAATACTTTCTAAGGGCTCACTTAGGAATTATGGTTGTAAGTACAAGTGTGCAACCCGTTAGTACAACACTCTAGGTAGTCGGTTCAACAAGGTAATGAGAGGTGAAAGTGTGTTCATGATGCTACTTAGTTACTATGTTAATCAGCCTATAATTTTCCCACTACTGGTACACAGGCTTGCTCTCGCTGAGAAGGAGTGGGCCGTAATCCACCACGCGGGCCCAGTGCGGGTTAGATGTCACACGTCTTTAAATGTTTCGTTCTTGATCATCGGCGAGTTTCGACACTGTGATTGTAATTGTATTTGCTTGTCTGGGTTCGAACCTATGACCTACAACACGTAAGTCGCGGCCATGCTCTATACTATGTAGTTACGTCGCTAAGTAATAAAATAATACAAATTAAAACCGTCAAAAAAGTTTTATTACATTTTTTCTTTTCCTGTTTAGTACTAGACTATCGAGAACAGCGAGGTTATTGTGTAACACACTAACAGTAGCAATGGCTTTAATTTTGACAGTTTAACAAAATTCATTACGTTATCTACGTTGTTGAGCAGACATTTTTTTTGGACATTGGATTAGCAATATTCTTGAAAATGATTCAGATTAAGATTGAAAGTGTGCTACGCAATTAGGATGCAGATATAGAGGAGTACATTAGCAGTTAGTGTCTTTATGTTATTGAAATCTCAGCAGCAATAACAAGTTGTTGCTAATTTGCTGTTCCCGTTAAAAAGTAGGTAGTGCGCCAGCAAAAAATTATAACAAATATTTAAAAAAGTAAGTTTAATTTGATCGAATTTTCAATTGCCACTTTGATGTTTTGACCCGTAATGAAAGACGAGAAAGGAAGAGTTTGAGAGTGTATTATCCGAAAAGATTCTAAGTATGTATCCATATACCCATTCGTTTTCCAAACAGGACAACATCGCAAGAAGTCTTGTAACAACTGTTCCTAGTGCTCAGTAGAAATAGTTAAAATTATTAATATAAATGTCACACAAGATTAACTGTTACAAAAATACCGTTAAAATTATTTCTCACATATAAACAGTTAAGGCATTTAAAAATATGTTAAACATTTAAAAAAAAATTGTGACATGCTATATGCACATAAGAATGATTAAAGTTGCAAATGTTATATAAGGACATATAAATTGAATTTGGCCTAAATTATGGAAGTGCGGGCAAATAAAAGTTATATTCCGATTGAATAAGTTATTCTTTTCATTGTTCGAGTTCCGTACCTTAAAAGGACAAATCGGAACCGGCATCGGCACTTTCACATTTAACCCAAAAAATTGGACGCTAAATTATGTCCTTTATGATTTTTGAGGTTCTACCCATCCTCCAAATGCTTTATTTAATTCTTCTGCTACTGCGAAACATAATCTATCCTGATTGTGATTTGCAATCACTTGGATTCCAATCGGTAAACCTTCGCTACTTAACCCTAGTGGAATCGTCGTAGAAGGCAAACCTAAACAGTTGATAATAGCTGTGTAAGAGAAATTGAAAGGTCGAACTAGTGGTTCATTGTGGTAGGGCGCCGTTGTAGGGTGCGTAGGGAAGAAGAATACACCGTCGTCCCCGAGCAAGTCCGAGAAGTTCCTCTCTAGATCTTCACGTAGTTTAAGGTAGTGTTTGTATTTTTCACTGCCAATTTTCACACCTCCGTAATCAAATAGAGACGTAATCAAACCAATTAATGTGTTTCCAGAGAGCCCAAACATATTTTTTACGATTTCGAGTAAAACCTTTCCTATACTATCATTCGGCATTATTAGTTGCCCAAACCTCTTGGTCCCCTTCATGTTTGCGAACCAAATGGCCATCGACTTGCGCATCAGTGGCATTTTCTTCTCTACGGCGTCAATTTGATATTGTTTCTTCAAAAAATCCGTAACCATTTTCATTGCTGTTATAATTTCTGGATCAACAGGGTCCACCAACGGCGCTTCAGTGCTAAATTGATAGTAATACTTGAGTTTTTTTACATCGACGGGTTCATCTAAGTTGAGTTTCTTGGCGTTATGTGCTGCTAAAATTTTCATAAGAGGCTTCAAGTCTACCGCATGTCTAGTCATAGGACCGATACCTGTACAGAAAATAATGATATAATCTATCTACTAATATATAAAATTCTCGTGGCGCAATGTTTGTTACCAAACTCCTCCGAAACGGCTGGACCGATTTGTATGAAATTTTGTGTGACCAACATCAATTTTTCAAAAAAAATATAATGCAAAACAACGTGTGCCGAGTCTTCTAGTGTAAATATAAATTTAGATTATCCCTACTCAAACTGTAAATAGATGTCTTTGTTGAGCTTTCGCACTAAAGATGCACATTAATATTCATATTTTGAGATTATAAAGAAAATGTAAGAAAATGACATGATTCGCCTACCCCAAATTAATTGGCATAAGGGCAAGATGATATAATACCAAAAATATTATGTCCAACGAATGAATATACCTACTTAGATTCTTATAATTATTATGATTAAAGTTGCTTACCTAAAAATGAATTCAGTAAATCCGTCTCAGGAATGGGGTACTGTCCAGTGTTTGAAACAATGTTACGTGACGGCTTGTGACCGAAAACCCCGTTGAAATAAGCTGGCATCCGTATCGACCCACCGATGTCAGAACCTTGAAACACAAAACAAACATTGTATTACAACCTTAAAGAAAAGTCAAACCGAAATAAACGCACTCTTACAAATACATCGATCTATTATTGACGTATTATGTTGCTAAGTGATGACTTCAAGTCAAAATTAAATGCGCAAAAGGACGTAAGTAACTAAGTAAACTATAAATAATAAGAAATAAATGCGATAGTAACTCTTATGTCTGTTACCTTTTCTAGCCTAAACCAATGAAGCAATCGTTATGAAATTGAACATAGGCTATGTTTAGGTTATTTCTTATCCTGGATATTTGTATAAAAGAGTTATAAAATACAAAATACTCTCAGACCCGAAGTCGCGGGCAACAGTGTAAAACAAACAGTGCCTACGTTTTACCGCTGAACGAATCACTATGGCGTACCACAAGGGACTGTGCTAGCCCCGATATTGTTTTTAGCATATATAAACGAATTGCCAGAATCAACTGATCAGTAGATTCAGTTATTCGCAGATGATACCACTGTTTTAACTAAAGAAGCTACTATCGGGCGATAAACGTCACCAACATAGCTCTGCAGGGTATACATGACTGGTTAGTCTCACATAACTTAGAAATAAATACCGATAACACTAAATTCATGAGATACCTCCCATATAATAGCAAAAGAAATAATAAAGACACAATAGACTTGCCAATTAAATATAATTTTACTTTATTGAAGAAGTAAATGAAATAAAATTTTTAGGAGTAAAAATTGATAATTATTGCAACTGGAAATCTCACGTAGATCTTGTTTGTAAAAAGATTCACAAATTCGTTTACGCACTTCGTAAAATTATAAAAATTACTAATAGAGAAACAGCATTAATGGTATACCACAGTCATGTATGTTCAATATTGAGGTATGGGATTATCATATGGGGAAACTCTACAGACGCCCAGAGAGCTTTTATAGCCCAGAAAAAATGCATAAGGTCAATTTATAGTCTGAAGTGGACTGATTCGTGCCGACCAATATTCACTAATAAACGTTTACTTACACTGCCATCCCTATACGTTTTTGAAATGTGTAAATTCGTTAGAAACCACCTATCACTTTTTGAGCAAGATGATAAGGTCCAATTTAAAAGGAAGATAGTGCAAAAACCTTTGGTAGTACCTCGAAGCAGATTAAAGTTATGTGACAGAAACTGCTACACAATGGCGGTGAATTTTTTTAATAAATTTCCGGAAAGAATAAGAAAACTTAATAATTTAGAATTTAATAGAACTTAAAAAATTGGCTTTGTGACAGATGTTTCTATTCAATTGATGATTTTAAACTTTATGATTGAACTTGATGATTAGAAATTTAAAACAGATATAATGTATAACGAACACTTGCTTAAATTATAACTATTATTACTAACTAACTATTAAATTGACATTATTCATAAATCTAATCAATCATTCGATCGACTCTCTTAACTGCGAGATAGTATAATCTAACGGACTAATTTAATATATTGTATAACGTAATGTGCCTATTTAATAATAACAAAGCAAGACTGTAATTTTTTATGATTATGATGTGTATGACTAACGACTACTGTCTTTGATGTAATTTTATGATGTATTTATGCATGTACTTCAAACATTTGCACGACTGTTAAGTCGAATATAGTGAGACTAAAATTATTCTACCATGTTGTTATGTACGAGTCTGGCAAATAAATAAGTTTCATTTCATTTCATTTCATTATAGAGTAGCCGCGCAAGCCTCTCCCAAGTGGCTGCACATCACCTGGTTATCTGACTATCGCATCAAGAATGTCCCAGACCCCTTTTTAATTCATTCATTCATTAATTCGAGAGACATTGCCTAGAAGCATCTTAGGTTCGAGTCTCAATGTGGTATGTCTGACACAGACCATTATATCAAGCACTTTCAAGAAATGTACGCTGTACATACCTATGCCAAACACGCTGCCTGCAGCTGATTGGCAGCAGCCCTCCCCGCCAGATGAACCACCAACAATTCTTGTCGTGTTGTAAGCATTATTCGTTCTGCCATGGATGTGGTTGTGGGTCTCCCACCTTTAATATGGACACATCATATTATGCATCCCATATCTTAGAAAACAAACATGTTGAATAGGTATATGGGCTTTGCCCATGACTTCGTCTTGGACTCAGATTAAATGATCTGAGGTTTTGGAAATCGGCGTAGATAAAGGTTGACAGATTTTGACAAACTTCAACAACCCTAGCGGGTTAAAAAAATGGAAAAAACCTTTCTTAGTGCAACTTTACTCTCTCCCTTGTCCTTCCATGTATATTTCTTCAGTGGCTTAGGCTGTGTATTGGGTGACTGTCAGCCACGATATTTTTCATTTGTATAGAAAATTAATCTAGACTTACCACATGCACAATTCTGGTACATTCGTGAGTCCAATTATAATGGCGCCCTTCTGTCTTAGCAGCGCGACGACATCACTGTCTTGCTCAGCAATAACATCTTTGCGGAGAACCGCACCGGATGTATGATGTAAACCTGTAATGTGAAGATATGATAACATCCATATTCTAGAAAAAACAATTTACCCATGACCCTTTTAACTTGGGTGACGACTTAAAGCGATTACATCACTTGCGATCGTGTGTGTATACCTACTTCACGTACAGGTAAAAGAATGATTGGATCGGTCGTTGTGGTCGTATTTAGGTAATGAATCAGTTGAAATCACAAAGAAGGAAAATAGTACTGACCATTTGTCTTTCCTATCCAGACGTAATGACTAAATTATCGTATTTTTTTTTGCATTATTGTACTTATGTTTTATTTATGAATTATCTATTGAATGACCTCTTAAACAACATCTATCGTATTATTACATCAATTGTATAGAATATCCAAGCGTTAAGTATGCCAAAAAAATACCCATTCGTTTCAATGAGGTACTGTGTCTTCGTAGAGCATAAAATACAGTAGTTAACTTCGTAAGTACAGAACACTTAGATAATTGGCAACAAACCATAATGTATTGCCAACTAACTGTAGCAATTAAGTATAAATTAAAATTCACGAAGGTAACCTACCGTTTAACCGACCATTTTTTTAAATCGATTTTTGTGTACCTAGGTACCTACAACACATTGTTTCATCAGCCGCACATAGTCACTATAATCTTAGATCGCATATCTGAATGAAACATGGACAATACAAGAAATCCTTGAACCGACGCTGATAAAAGTATAGTCATCATAAAAAAGTTACAGTGGCACAGACAATACTTGATGCAAAGGACAGTGGTTCGTTAGCATCGCAGCCACTTTGTTATCTCGGTTATTAAATGCATAAACAACAATGTAAGTGTTATCGTACCTTTAACTGCTATACAGTCTTTAGTCGTAAAAGGGACGCCGAGGAAGGGCTTCTCTTCTTCTAGCTGAGCGGCCGACTTCAAGCCGCTACGGACGAGTTCATCGGCCTCTCGTGCTTCCTTTAGTGCGGCTTCAAATCGATCTTCCACGAAGCAATTGAGCGCGGAATTGACATCTTTAATCCGCCTGATGCACGCTTCTATTACTTCCACGCTGGTTATCTGTAAATTAATGTCAAAAATTGTTTTAAGCTTCTCACGTGATGAGAACCTAAAACTTTGTCAAACCAAAAAATGGCCTTGGATTATTGTTTTTTGTTCAGCATTTATAAAAACAATAAAATCTTAATAAGCCTGTTTTTAACAAAACTAGTAGTATATTTATGTATTGCTGACCTTGTTGGTAAGCTTATCATGGAAACAGCACCGATGTCGGATACAAGTACAGAACATGAATACCGTGACATATTATTCTACATAATTCAGTGCAACAACTAACGGTATACTACTATTATTCAGTATTTGGCAAACCCTGCCAAAAACTGATGTTATTAAAACCGCATCCATTGGGATTAACTTTATCGGTAGTCAATCCGATATATTCATCATGTTCCTTAGTAAATTAATCAAGGCTCTTTTTATCTCATTTTAACATAGATCACTCAAAGCATAACATTTACCTAAGTCACACTTTTAACGTTTTCGCTAACGATCATTGTAAGTCTGGAATTAAGACGAGCTGTCGCCACTTCCAAAGCCCGGATTCGTTTAAAATAATTACCTACCAAGCATAATGTTAAGTACTTAACCGCAATAATCTTTAGCTTACGTTCGAAGCTTAGTTTTGAAAATGCTGAAACTTTGCCCGAAGGCTTGTGTTCGAACTGAATCAAATCAAATTGTAAAGATAATAAAACAACATGTAAACTTCACCCATGCAGACTTGAACACAGGGCTCAGAATAGTTGCTATAGTTAGGTTTGATTCCTAATGGATACGAACCACTTGAGGTACCGAACTAACTTGGTTGCCATATCAGATTGAATCAAAATACTATCGTACGATAATTATTCAAGCCGCAGTCTGCGTGGAGACAGATTTTACTTGATGGCCCTATACTTACGGGAAGTAGGAGACCCCTACACAAAAGAAGTTTGTGTAGGGGTCTTACTTTCAGAAACGCTATAAAACTCATTCATATCTTCAATGTTTATTTCTCTATCCCCAGAAGATTCTGTACATAGCGAATCAACTCTTTCATGATATTTATTAGTTTTTTTTTTTCAACAAAGCGAGTACCAAGTGTACCAGCTCACGGTTTCATTCGGTTCGTGTTGCTTACAGCCAATTCGTGCCGCATTGTGAGTCCATTTAAACGGAGAATTACTAGTTATGTTACGTAGTTGATCAATCAACATCGGGTTTAATGTTTCCTGCTGTTTATTACGTCGAACTGTTATGATAGTATTGAAGTTTGTTGTTGTTGATTAGCTACATCTTATGAGATTTAGCCGCCGTTTTTGCTCTAACTAAGCACTGAAGATTCCTTCGTTCTAATTTTAGATAATATGGTTATAACCGTTAGAAATGTGTTATGGAAGGTTCCTCGAAGAATAAAACGAGCAACGAAAACAAGCCAACAACCTGGATCATACGGAATAATTAAATCAATCTACCTACATGATATTATGGGAAATGTAATCCTCAATAAATTTTATGTTCTACATAAAATAAGTTATCAGGCTCTTCATCATCAACAATATCATCAATATTAGCGAAATACGTCCATTACTGGACATAGGCTCTTCATGTAGCTCATAATAGTTTATTACTGTATAGCTTTTAAGTCTCGTGCACACTGGCGCGATGCCACAGCGCGACACAAAGGCACCGCATGTCGCGCGACGAGCGGTGCCTTTGTGTCGCGCCCGTTTAGCGGGAGCCTTTAGTCGCAATTAAGTCTCTGATGCTATCTTTGCTTTATCTTTAGCCAACGTCTTGGCTACTATTCAAGGATAGATAGTGAAGAATTCCTTTGTTCAGCGGATTTTCTAATTAAACACTTAACTTATGACCTTCAAACGAAAGGCAAGAGGCAACATTGTTTTGATTACAAAATATTATCTCAAAGTAGAAATTGCACGACATCCCGGATTAAGCCAAACCTAATTTGTTTTTTATTTGGCCCAATTATGGGCAGGAGAAACCCCTGCCCACAAACAATTATTAATACAACAAAACATAAACAACAAAAAAATGAATCTTGTCCCGCGGTTCAAGAATTACAGACCACTTTCGTTGTTATTACGATCGTACAGGATTCTAGTGGAGACAATGGTTAGTAGTTTTATTCACAACATAACAAAAGCCTTGTGTAACGCTGACTTTATACTTCTTGAGTCATATATAATAACCAGCTTGTTGTCTTCTATTAAATATTTACCAACTTTATTTATATGGCATCCGAAATACCTATATGACATCGCGTACGACTAAATAATAAAAGATTTTTAATCCTTAAACTATCATTTAAATAAAAATTTACATGATTTGCATGAGGCCGTGAGGCGACAGATAATTAATTCCGAATGTCATTCTAAAATTATATAAGTAAGCTTATGGTACCAACTATGTTTGCGTCATTTTCAAGTTAATGCCAAGGTTATATCTTGAACTTGAAGTTTCGGGTACCTACACGTGCTGGCACTAAGTAATAGGGTGAAAAACTAAATTAATAAAAGTGACGTGTGTCTATGTATAACACCTGTATTTACAGAAACAAATTAGTAGAAACAAATAGAAAGGGTACAGTTGAGGAATATATCAGTCAAGCATACCTACATATCACGATGAAATAGATCAGAAAAATTTACTATTATTAAAAATTGAACAAGCAAGTGCAAACCTTACAGGATTTAATTACTATAGTCATTGCAGCGAAAAAGGGCATAATTCGCAATAATCTAATCGTTTTGCCAGTTCCAGATATGATCGAGCACATAATTACTCATATTTTTATAATTTGGACTTTGTTACTGTGCCTTTTGCTGGAGATATCAACGTTTTGTTATTAAACTATATTTTAAATGCATAGCAATCGATTCACACATGGATACTGCTATCAGTTTTAAACATGGCATTGAAATACATATGGGTTCAGAAAATCAACATAGATACGTAGCACGACGAATTAAAATTGTCTGGGAAATTTGTAGGAGCACAATTTCCTTGTTGCGTTGGTACACGCACTGGTTACTTCAATTGCATCATGTGCTTCCTCTTTAAATATTACATCATTAGCTTAAATACCTACTTGCTCACCGTTGTCATGTTCATGTTTGTGTACATTTGTTTTTTACTTTAAAACTTCGTATACTTTAGATATTTGCATGTTTAGTATATTTAGAAAAAGTTCTTTCATAACGGGACAACGAAACATGTTTGCTCTCAGTTCTAACTTTAAAATACTATTAATTTATTAAAAATACAACTAACCTCTTTATTCCGAATTTTCTCTGCTACTGTAATAGCTGGCTGTTTTAGGATATCATCGTGTATTGGTGGTATCTTCTCTCCCTCAGCTCCATAATATAATCTAAAGAAAAACCTCCCGATACTCGCAATTATTAATCTCACTGCATGTAGCACTCTCAGTTTAAGTCCCACAGGTCTGTCTATCTCGGTGGTAGACATGTTCGTGTTAACTTTAAATCACTGCTATTTATAAACTTTGCGCTTAGAAACCTTTCGCTTTTACCGCTATTGCACACTTTATTTGAAAACAATGCTGAAGTTTTGACGGCAAGCAAGCTGCGACAACGCTTGTGTCGCTCATATACAACGAACTGTTCAACTCAACTCCATGAATGAGCGATATAAACCGAGGACGAGGACACATCAGCTTGTTTCTACGTCAGTGCTGCCGTCTCGCTCTGACGCAGTAGTTCGAGTGTGGCCCGAGTGGCGACTTCGCGTCGGGTGTCCTCCTACGGGGCTACGGCTCCTCACCTCACTGGCGTAGTGGCGTGCCGGGTCGCCGGCCAGTCCACTCGGTGCACGTTGTTTTTATCTTTTATTTTTATTATCGACGTAAATTGTGTGTTGAAGAATAGATAGATAAATGAAGGCATGCATGCGTTACACATTGCTTTACTTTAATCTGTTCGATTATTTTTTGTGGAATATGCTTTCGTTCTACACTTCTGTAGAATTATCCGATCATGAGTGGAAGATGCAGAGAGCTTATCGAAACATTGAACTGAATTTTTAGAAACCTATATCCATGGAGTTTTTGCTCGTTCTTCTCCATAGGTATACATACTACGCTTTGGAATGGGCCCTTCATATTTCTGACTGAACGACTTTCCTTGACAATTCAAAAGCGTCTGTAAATGGTTTCATTGAAATAAATGCTTTGAGTTTGAGTTATAAGGTTAGGCAAATACAGAAAGGATTTCAGCTAACAAATACCTATAAATGAAGTATTGCTGTTTGTTATTTACTTCTTTGATGATGTAGGTATGTATGTTCGGCATATTTGTTGTTTATGAGACATTAGTCTTTTAAACCTAATATATGCAGAACGACTTCGACTTCAATTCTTGATTTTAAGCTTTTGTGAAAGTCACCATAATTTTACAGTATTTCTTGGTCGAGCACTGTTTTCGTTTGTGCTCGACTTATTTTGAAGTTATCCGACAGAAAAAACTTGACAGTAAAATGTCAAGATTTTTCTTTGGAGGTTTAAATGGGATCAAAAAAGGTTTTGATGTCTTTTCTTAACGTAAACAAATAAATATTCTGCGAAGCAAAAGGGAGAAGCCTTTCAATTGGTTAATGATGCTAACCAGTGTGAAATTAATCTAGAAAATCGGAAACCCTTTTTACCAAAACAACGATATATAATTTTGTATTTAATTTAATATTCCTCAGCAAAACATTTTTCTGAAGATCCGTACCAGCCTGAGTTGTTTGCTCTCAAATAATCTAAAGTGAGACCACCATCGACTTTAAGGCTCGTACAGACTGCCGCGACATGCGACGCTAATCGCACGTTACACAATGGCATCGTGAGTCGCGCGACGAGCGGTGTCTTTGAGTAGCGCGAGATTCGCGTCGCGTGTCGTGCCTGCTTGTAGGAGCCCTTAATAGATTTAAAATCTGGTTACAAATTATAAAATACAAATCTAAATGGTAAAAACTCAACCTTAAGACTTATATGAGTACACGAAATTATTTTTGTGTGGATGTCTTAGTATTGAATATCTTCATTGGCGTGAAAAGGCAAAATCGAAAGAAAAGTGTCTATTGCTCATTTTTTGTTTATGGAATAAACTCCCTCTTATCTTATTGTTTTGTGCAGTGCCAGCAGTACCTATTATTGTCATCAGCTTTGTATAAGAGGTTGTGAAACCTCTTATACAAAAACTCTTATATAATACAATATTACTAAAATATTTGAAAATGGGCCAACATTTTTATAAAAATACATAAACGTGTCCAGTTAAATATTTATACTGCTTTGTTCTCTAGCAGGGTAAACAAAATTCGAAAGTATGTAAACTGTTGTTAACGTTTGATTTAAATAAACAATTTTTTGTAAAGAACAAAGAATCCATTGATAGGTTCCCACTGTTTGTTGTTTGGACTGACCGTTGTATTTAACTTACTGCTTTCATATATCACTAATTAATCACAATACCATACGTATCACGCTATGTGAACTGGCTCAAAATAGACCAAGTTATATTTGATAACACGCTGTTTAAAAAAAAAGCGCGTGCAAAACCGTACTCGGTGCATAGTGAAGCTTCTTAAAAAATAAGAGAGATTTCGTGTAAGTGGCAGAGCGAGAGAAGTTATATCTTTTTCTCTCATGTAACAAAATGTGCCTAAGCGTGACGCGTCCTTAAAATTTCACACTCAATTACCGTCCAATTATCGAATCGCACCCTAAGAAGTTTCACTTCAAAAATATATATGAATCTATGCTGAACTCTGTATAACCACATATCGCTTTTTATACATATAATGTAACGCATATCGTTGCTTTGATTCCAGAGTAACATGGACGACTCTCCAGCAAGGGCGCAGAAATCAACAAGAAAAATATCGTTGCCCACAGTTCTCTGTACTTCCGAGCCTTCCGAGGACAAATCCGATATATCCATCAAAGTGAATTCTTTCACATCCTCGGATTCCAAGATGTCACTTTCGTCCAATTTGGGCACCCCTACGTTACCGCTAAGATTATCCTCTCCTATATCATTACCGACGTCGCCAAGCGTGAAGACTTCCCTGACATCGTCAGCCAACTCGTTACCGAACCCGAATCCGAAGCCAGTGACGTCAAATACTGGGACGAACAACGTGGTGAACAGCGGCTCGGCTACCGGTAAGTGATATGTTTAACAAGTGTTGTAGCAATTAGCATGCTTATTCGTTGTTGGTTAGAGGTAGAGTGCAAATACTTATGTCTTATGCAATCGCGAGAAAACTGCTGAATGAGATGTAATGATGATAACAGTATTATCCCCTGACATTGTCAGATAAAACATTTTTATTTATTTTCCACTCATAAGGACTCGGGACACTCATTATTAACAGCGTTATTCAATGGATTATTTCAGCGCTACCGCTGTATAGAAAGTGTTATACTCGTATGAATAAAACTTATAGCAAACAGTACCTACTTGTATACCTATACTGTTTGCAGGCGTATTGAGGAAAGGGTTGCATAAGTGCCTGCAGGCAACAAGATCGCGAGTGGGCTTGTCAATATTGATCTTTACACCAACACAATTATGTAGTAGCTTGGTATAGCTAGACTTGCCTCCAAATTTTATAATAAAAAAAGCCATCGGAAATTTGAAACCGACCCTTTCTTAGAAAGGCTATTTTTTAAATAATTTAGGTAGTTGCCAACAAAATACTATTTATTTAGCATAATGATAATGCTGAAGATGATGTAAATATGTATATATTTTTAGAATCTTTGAAGTCCGTTGTCTAATGAATAATAATCTCAAAGAAGAATAAATAAATGTCTATCAAATATATTATTCTCACGGTCAGATTAGGTAAATCGTAAAACCCAGACATTTTTACATTAATAACTTACTCTGATTAATCGGTAAGATACCGCCTCTTAGGCGTTTATTATAGATTAGGGATGCCTTTGTTACATTAGTATTAGTGCCACAAGCTATGAGTTTTATAAGTTTTATGGTGAAACTGAAATATTACCTGCTTATACTAACCTATTAAATAAACTAACCCTCTAATACCTTCGCAGAATATAATCATGATTTTATATTGTAAATCCTACCTAAGTCGTTTATTAATTGCGGTTTGTCACCCAGTATAATCAAATAACTTCAGGACCATATACTTACATAATTATATCAAGTTAATTTACTTAAAGGCTTAATCATCACTACTGAAACCATAAGCGGGAGGGTTCCCACAGTCAAGCGCGAACAATCTCTGTGAAAACTTTATGGACATTTTTCTACTGGAGTCGCGTTGCGCCAGTCTGCGGGAGCCTTAAGTCTTAAAACGGTTTCGTAATTAAATGAACGTCGTTAATGTTGTGGCACTGTGTAATTAATAATTTACAGACCGTCGGAATCCTTCATGAATGCTTATAATGAATGGTCAACGTATCTTACTTCTTCTTTTGTTGGAAAGTATAACGAGAATAATTAATGTTGCAACAAAGCTGAGAACTGCCCCGACTAAACCAGCCTTCTAACAAAAACTATATTGAAATCAAGACAGAGCCGCCGACCTTATAACCAATCCCCTTCGATATACGTAGGGGGTTTAAATAAAAGATAAGCAATCCAAAAAGGCTGGCTGCAAGGCTGACCGCACATGCGTCACAATTTTTTAACCAGTCCAACATCCAGTATTTGGGGCGGGGTTGGAATAAAGCAACCGCTAATTGGTTCACAGCGTATCCAGCTTCACTGGATCAATGTAAATCAGACTTTATTAAGTCGTCTTCTTGATAAAAAACCCCAACTCCAAGTAGGAATGCTCGCAGATAGCACAAACAATTTTGAGTCGCTTGACATTTTCCCTCACTTTCTAGGAAAGGTTTCTGAATTTAAAAATATTGAAGAATAGCTTTAAACTTACCGGGGTGCCATTGTATTTCAATTGCAACTCAATCCGCTTAAATTTACTCCATTTGAAATGTTTTCTAGTCCAGCGTCAGCTAGGCAGCATTTGTAAAAAGTATCGTTGCAGACAAACATAGGTACATACTTTACAATTACCTACATGCCCTTTCAAAATATTTCACATTGTATAAACTGAAAGTTAGTAAAATCGTCTTTACTTAGTAAATCATTGGCCACAGCGGATGATAAAAGTTAACGCACATTAAACGATAAATCAAACTGAATAGCCTTTCAGGCTTTTAGTTTAAATATGTATGGGGATGAAATGAAATCTTTGTTGGTAGATTTCATTTCAACCCGCTGAAAAGTACTGTCTGTACCTTTCAGCAGTTTTTTTTCAAATACGAATACACTTGCGGACAAAGAATACGGGTCAGTATGAAAAACTAAAAATTACTCTTATAAGAGTAACGTCCGCGACTTACGAGTTGTAGGTCGGAGGAGGAGAAGCCAGACAGGCGCTTTACTTTGTGTAAATTATTACATCACCACTGCTCTCAAAACGGTGAAGGAAAACATCGTGAGGAAACGGCATGTCTTAGAACCAAACATTCCAAGACATGTGACATCTACCAATCCGCGCTGGGCCCGCGCCTGTGTCCCAGCAGTGGGAACATAATAGGCTGATTATGCAATAATAGAGCTAGCGGCATGAATGAAACTGTGTTTTAGGTCATTTACCAGTTCATAAAACAACACCAAATGTTGGAAACATTTTAATTGTCTAAATTACATTAAAAAAAAAAACAAAATAACAATAATTATTGAAAAAATAATGGTTGGTTTCTCACATACGACACTTTAAAGCAAAATTAATACTTTGTACTGCCTCGACGGGCTCTTCTCACAGCTGCCGGTTGGGCATGCTGCGATTGGGCATGCTGTTTATTAAGTTTCTTATGCGATGTTTCGGGACATTGGTGAAGTTCATTTGTTAGTTCAACTGACATGAGGTGCCGATTACGGATCATGGTCGGAACAATCTCGGTCTGCCGCTAACATGACACACGCGACAGTTATTCACTCTCGCGTTTTCTCGTCACGTCCATATCTGTCACTTTTCTCCTTATCTGACAGTGCTGCCATACAAAATACTAGACTCGTTCTGTCAAACTTGATGTTTTCTCGTTAAACAAACAATAAAATAAAAGAAAATATCCAAAATAACATGGCAAATTCATAATTATACTTATGTTTGTTCTAGTTTTATTAGACAACATAATAATAATGAAAATACTTAGTTTTATACTACCTACTTTATACACTGTAATGAAGTTCCTTTCGGCGGCCGCGAGAGGTGTGGCGCAGGGAAGCACTATTACGTAAATGAGCATCAAGTGCAGTAATAATGAGTCTCATTTGTCAATAACGGTTATTACCGAAATCTAGGGAGTTATAGCTTTATGAAAAAATCCAACCACACAAACACACACACCCACACACACACACACACCCACACACACACCCCAGCGCACTACCCTGCTAATTTCTTCATACTTCGCACTGTACACTTTTTTATTTTTTATCTTTATTTTGATTGTTACTCTTATAATTTTTACCTGCTTTGTGTGCCTTTAAATCTGTGCTAAATAAACGTTTTTTCATTCTTTCAACCTACGCAACATAATTACGAAAATCGCCAGTTGATTCCCCAAAGTTTGTGAGTACCTAACAGCAGTAGTAACCCCTATTATGTGTTTTATGGTGATTGTTACAATATCAACCTTCGGTTTAACGAATGTGACCTTCGTACGATTTATCAATTGTGGTGAAAATCTAGTGAGTAAAATAAGTGCCACTAATTTTATATTTAAATTTTAGCATGCAAAAGAAAAACAGTAAAAAGTCGGTTATAAGGAACTAAACATAAATTAAAAGAGGTGGAAGTAAAATCAATATAGTACATACTAATTCCATGCGTAAAATCGACCGATAATGCAATGATAAAAATGATTTGTTTAAAATAACTTGCTACATTTCGTCGCGAGGTAGTATGCTAGTTTCATGCATATACCGTTATAATTAATTCGGAAGTTACAGGGATTTTCGTCATTGACCCGTATTATTTGAATTTTACAGTGAATGGTGGTAAATATCCATTATGATACAATACCTGCCTACCCGCGTAATTTTATTATCTAATAATTAACAAACATGCATAGCTAGTTTAACATAAATAATTAACATAGGTAATCCTCTGTAACCAAATAGGTACTTACTACAAAAAAACAAATCAACTCAACGTTTTAATAGGCTTGATTTAGGGAGTGGGTATAAAAGTACCAGAGGGGGATAAAATATATTGTTTTTCGTAACCACCCTCGAAGGGAAATAAACAAATGTTGCTAACTTTGCGATTCATTCGTATTGTGACCTTCTAAAGTTGACGATATTCGTGACTGTTTCCATTTAACTGACAACTTTAGCAATTAAAGCTACGTAACTAGTAAAAGAACGTTCGTCTTACGTAAAGTATTTATGTTTAAATTACGCTTGGAAAGTAGTACAATCGATTGGAGGGTTCTCTAATAAACAAACTTGCCACACCGCTATTTCTCCCCATTATTAAGATAAACGTTGAAGGCTCGGCGAGATTAAGTCTGGTGTAAATTGGCTACAATCGCACACTATTTCGTCATTATGGTCCATAATCCGTGATATTGAAGTCTATTTTGGCAATTGAGTTGATACGCAATCCTGAAGGTTACAAGTACCCTCATTGAACCTTTTGGCCTTCACGGGACCCCAATAAACATGAGGATTTAGCAAGTTTTTCAGGACGCTGAAAATGAGAAACCCTCATCGACTTCATTCATATTCCGCAGTTGAGCGCAGAACGCGGCGGAGGGCGGGCGCGTCCCGTGCCGCTTTCCTCGACAATGCCGATACTAATTCGCTTAGTTTCCTTATCCACGTGAAGTGAAGTGGCAATTAGTATGTCGTCTGCCTGTCAGCTAGCGTGGTGTACATTAACTGTTGACAATCCCACACACGCGGAATGATAAACCCGCAGAGAAATCAAAAACTTTGCGGATAATAGGTAGAGCTGATAAATTAAAAACTTTCTGAAGGAATTTTTTATCTCGTATGAAAATAAATACTTAGCCAATTTATGAATGTTCAAGATAAACATAGAAATCCGTTTCCGAGTTGTTACAATGTTGACTTGTATTTAATATAATAGTTATTGCAACAAACAATGCTTTGAATAAGGTTTTGTTGGTAAACTCTGTTGTGTGCCATAATGCGAAGACAAAGTTAAACAAGAGTGGTGGTGTGAGGCACCGGGATGCCTTGCTGTGGCTGCTGGTGGAATGGCAGACAGAGGCATCGACCCCCCGACCCCGACACTTCAGGTTATTTTCCACCTCATTTTCTTCACAAAATTGCTTGCTCTAAACCCAAATGGATATAAAACCAATGAATCGCGGGATGATGGATAAGCGGTTCTTTGTCCACTGAGCTTTTACCGCTCAACATTATTACTCCGATCTGTGGGTTGGAAATTTTCGTACTTACATTATGGAATTTTCTCATAACTTGCAAAAAGTTTGATAGCAACTCTTCGTTATCGCTCATTATCCAAGTTTCGTGTTTGTATAATTGTATCTTATTTGCTTAGTCATATCCTTAAATGAACATTCCCTACGAAACGTGGGTTTCATTGTTACCTATCATTAATTACAATGGTCAAAAGTCGCGCTGTAATATTTTCATAATTACCCAACTTGGCAAATAAATAAGTGGTCAATGAACAACTATTTTGGGGAAAAAAATATTTTATTTTGGAATACGAGTATATTACGACTTCCATGGACAAATTAGGTCCATCATGATATGCTAGTCGATCATTGAAATAGATAAATTAGGTATTTAGTTACTTTTAAGTACATAGATTTTATATTAAAGTATGATGAAATTGCCTCTAGTCAATGTATAGGTAAACTAGAAACGACATACTGGCTGAATTGAATTATAACGAACCTTGTTCCATTAGCTACATCAAACGAGAAACTTCAAACTAAGGCTATCTTTGAGCCAGACATAATTAGTCAGTTAACATGACAATACAGTACGGGAGCACAATAGCACTTCGATGTTATCAAGAACCCTTTCCCCCAGACACACGAACAACAGTTTTGGTATTACTTACCTACATTTGTCAATTTGACAAGAAAGGAGTTTCACAAGCTAATACACCATTTGCGTAATTGTATTAAACTTTTGACTTGACAACTGTAGGGGCTTCCGGAAGTGAACAACGAACCCACCCGTTTAAACCCTAAACTTTAACGTGTTTTTGACAACTGAAAATATACATAGCCATTGTCACAAAATAAAAACATATCCGTGAAAGAGGTCCTGAACAAACAGAAGTGATTTATTTACGGATTATAAAATGAAGCGACATTTCCCAGGGACCCATGGACATCGCTGATGGACTCGGGCATGATTGATAATTTTACTTTTACGAAGTGATTCTACAATGTTTTTTCTCATACTTGTGATCAAAATTAAAAGCTTTCCAGCAAGATATCATTGTAATCTACAAAACTCTGGCACAAAAAGTGTTAATCCACTAGGAAGTCAGGGTTCGAGGGTCCTAATGTGATCCTAAATCTTGTAAAAATTGTAGCCTGAAGGCGCAATGAAAACTTTATTTTCCGGGGACTGATTTATTACATAAACTCAAAATGTAGATCAACGAAAAGAATATTTGCTTAAAACACGAACTTTTTTTCACCAATTTAATAAAATAAAATAAAACTCACTTATCGTGAAACTGCCACTTTAATTTTAGTCTCGAAAGGAGAATCGTAACAACTACGTCGCGATAAAAAAAAAAAGAATTTACAAGAAAATTACCGTAGCTCGCAGGTTAAAAGAATAAAAGAAAAACATTTCCGAGCAATCGACTAGCATCACCTTAATTGCGTAACACACAGATAATCACACTCTGAATAATTTTGAAGAATATTGCTAATCCATTGCTTCATAATGTCCGAAAAATTTGTCTGCTGAACAAATTAAATAACGCAATATTGTAAAACTGTCAAAATAAAAGCGATTACTACTAATAGTGTGTTTCGTTCCACTTCAGTACCCTAGCTGAGGTGGAAGTAATTGAGACGAATGATTGGGCCTCGATGTATTACCCTCATGGTGCCGATGCCGGGTCTTTGCTACGTGTCAGGAGGCACTACCCACTACCTGCACTGTCCTCCAAGCAATATCCACGTACATTTTTACTGTGAGGGTGTGACTTATGGTATTTCCTTTTTTAACTGACAAAACGGCTTTCTTATCTCCCAAGCAGGAAAAGGCGCTTACGTTTCTGTACGATGTCAACCCTATAATGACTAGCATTTCACCGAAATATACATTATTGAAAAGGGATAAAATAACTTTACGTCTATAATGTCCACTTTTGGACAATCCTGTACCGAGTAAACATACGGTTATTCAGGTTACTGAAGAACGTTTAGAGGTGATTTCTTAAGCTTTCTACTAAAGAAAATGGCTCAAAAGAAGTACAAACCCAATTCAAATAATCCCTTTGTTTGCCCTTACTAACACGAAACACAATACCGATTAGCGATAATGTGATGTGGGTAGTATTTTTTGTTTGTTTCTACTGCTTCACTGACTGAAAAGGCTGATAAGATCTAAAGTGCGATCACTGTCAGACTGCATAGAAATGAAAGGGAAGCGCAATGACACAACGCTGGTAATTGATTGCAAAAAATTAAGAAATTATCTATTTACAAAAAATCGATTGATTTGACAAAAAAAAAACACTATTATGTTGCTTGTAGCATAATCTGACAAAAATCAGAATGATTGCATGTATATTGGTATGGTTTTATGAGGTATCTTCTTTATATTTTTCTATCGTATCAAATTAGTTGTTATGATGTTTTCAACACACTATCTAACTAGCATATATATATGTATCCTAAAAATATCATATCCTTTTTGTTTTGTTTACTGCAATGGCTCGTATACTTTTAGGTATTATAAAACTTGCGTTAAGGTCCTGTAGTCCCCTGAAGTAAACACAAAAATCCCAAACGAAAGGCATCAGGAATTACCTTTGCTCAAATCCGTGGGATTTCCGACTACATGTAGGTTTTCCGACAAAAAATAGACTAGGTTGGAGCAAGACTTAGAGATTGATTCAATCAATTGAAGTGGTCTATAAGAGTCCCACGGGTGTAATTCATCACACGCATTATATGTATGAAATACACAATCCAGAAAGAACTGTTCTGCACAGAATACAAGTAACACTTTTTGATATCAATATATTTCATCGTCTTCAAACTATTATTAGATTGTAATAATGAGTATAAGTTTTATCAAATAGAAAAAACGTATTTATTGATCGAACAAAATTGAAAGTAAGTAGGTACCATGTCTTGAAATGATAATTGCATAGAGATACCATGTAGGTACTTATTTATTACAACATTTGATAGACATTTGAATATTATTCCACATATCATTAGGAAACTACGTATCGCATACATAATATTTACAATACATTTTCACGGCATTCAATATCGCTATGAAAACCTGCGGAAGGGGTTATTGCAAACTTCAAAATGTCACGTTCGCAGCCACAGGTTAATAATGTCGGCTTTGTAAATCAAATTCTAAAGACGAAAACTAGAACGCTCCCATTAAAAACAAATTTCAGAACTATAAAAACGCCAGTGCAGTTAATGATATGACCATGTGTACAACTTTGTTAAAAAGTCTGTATAGTCAGAGAATTCAATTTGGTTGCTACTCGTATGTAGATCTATCTATATCTATACATATTCGATATAACAGTGCGTGACATACTATATACACATTTTGTCATAAATCTGTGACGTCATAATATAGGCTACCACAACCTTTTTGGACTAACGGGGTCCTGCATTTTAATGAACTATTGATTGTTTGTTAATTTAGCTACAAATCAGTCAGCTTCAGTCAGTCTAGTGGCCACTCCGCACCACTCGAAAGTTTAAAATGTTTTGTTGCATTTTCCCCAAAAAACGCGCGAGTGAGTGCTCCCAAACGAATTCGGATGAGAGAGATTACAGTAAGTTATTATTATTTTTTTATTTCTAAAACACTTAACATTATAGACAAATTGGTTTTAGCCACACAACGAAAACCTCTCAGGGTTTATCTGTGGCTGGCGAGCCGTTGATTTATATTTATATTTTTTAAATTTTACAAACTTTAAAACATTATGAGAAGTGTTGTGTAAGGAAACGTTTTGATTTGTACTTATAACTTTTCGAACTCGTTTTGTATAACTTTTCAAGTCGGTCGTTCTGGAAGTTTATTATGAAAAAAGGTATTAAATATTCTGCAACCCGCATACCGTACACATTATTATTTTTTGGTAGGATGTATTTATTTTTAAGTGGTATCGTTCTCAGAAAGTCAGGTCTTGTTTTTTCGGTTAGCAGCTCAGGTCTATTTACTTCCGTAAGAGTAAAAAACTCAACTTTATGGAACACATTCATAACATTACAGTATTTAAAGAGATCTTCGTCACTGTTTTTGAATTTATTCTTTAAATGTTTTGGTATAATTACTTTTAAAATTCTTAATTGTTACTTATAAATATATGTCAGGTATGTATGATAAGTTCTCCCATAACTGCTGAGTCCGTAGTTTATAACAGAGTCTGTTAGGGCCATATACATATAACATTCTAAGCGTTTTGTAAGGCAGTTTATATTTTAGTATGCTAAGCTTACCCAGAATAGACCTCAGTTTGTTGCATACGTAATCTTTGTGCGGGCCCCAACAGAATTGGCTATCGACCATTAGACCGATATACATGCGATTATCAACTACTTCTAATATCGGGCATTTGCAAGTCTTTGGCGGGTTATGCAGGCAAGAGTGTTCGTGTGCTATAACTGTAGGTATAGTGGCGCATTTGTTGTGTGATGAATGAATGTGAACATTTTTTGTTTTGGTTGCGTTTATTACTAAGCCTACGTCATGAGCCCATTTACACTTTTGGTCGCTCGTAGGTTGTAGAGATTCCTCCGCATCATGACCAATAGACGTGTCGCCTGCGAATTGGTATACAGAGCCTGAATTTATAGCATTACTCATTATTATTAACGTAAAGTAAGTATTCTGTCGGACCTATTGAGCCCTGGTATAAAGCTTCCATCCACGCAAGGCGCCGTGCCTTGCGTGGATGGAAGCTTTATACTCATTTTGTATTTTAACAATGAAAATATCTCAAAATAAAATACGGAATATGCAAATAATATCCAGCTAGATGACACATTTAGAAATTATTTTCCACGTTAACCTTTTGATATTTGTTTGGGTGGAAATATGAAATAAAGGCACGTAGCAGGTGCGCGTAAGTAAAAATATTCTCTTTGAGAAACTCTCGGCTTTAATTTAAATTAAATTAGATGAAACACCAAAACCTCTGGTACAGCACCTTACTTATAACTTTTGGGTAAAGTTTTCTAATATCATCATGGAGCATTCCTTTTTTTACAAATTTATTATGATTTAGGTAGGAAGGTACCTTTACCGAGTCCGACTGAAATTAATTTATTTTCTTAACAACTTTGTTGAGTTCATGGTTTGTTGTTAGAAACTTCTTGTTTTTGCAAACGTTTTTGGCAGCTTGTTGTGTGAACTGGGTGTGCCTGGTGTGTGTGTGTTAGATAAACTTTCTGACGCTACTTACCTTGAAGATATAAAGTTTTCTGATCAACCAAAAAATGCTCTAAAAGACGTGGACGCGATAAAAGCAGTCTCAAATCCAATACTAAATTGTCCATTTACTCCAATCACAAGCTCCGATGGGTTTTTGTTTATCATAATAATGAATCGCGAATTTTAGTGAAATCATCCGTAAATATTTATTTAGGCACTCTTTGTTTTGCTAATAGATCCGATATTGATTGTAATAAAACTATATATTTTATTTCTCTCTTACTCGTAGCTTATTCGTTGATATCAGAAGCACGTATTTCATATCAGTTCGTATTGATATGTACAGTACGTTCTAATAACATATTCGTAGCAAAACGAAGTTAGTTTTGCTATCGAACTGAGATCCCGCGAAGTTTTCCGTGAAAAGGTCTTGGCGGTTCTCCGTAAACTTAAATCTTCTACGTCAAGAAATATGAACCGTTCGTTCGTTTATGTGCTAGATAATTTCTTGCGTTGAAGCTCGATGACCGCCTGATCAGATATGTTTTCCTTTATTCTCGGAACAGCTGTCGAGTCTCTATGCCAGGAGATAATATGAACAATATGGCCTTTCATTGTGTTGTGTATGTCAGGATATTATTTCTTGCTTCTTCATGTAAAGTAAATTGAAGTTAGCCCTCAGGCACTTTATTATTTATGTTATAGGGTTGTTTGTGTTTTATATCTTAGTAATATAAAATGGTAAAAAATCACATTCTCCAGAATCAGAATTTTATTTGCTATGAATGTAGGTACAGATATAAAGATGTTGTATAATAATGAGATCGGCTACAGTCTACCTTACGGCGTGCAAATTGTTACATTAAATATTATTAAAACAAAATGAGTGTCAACAAAACAAGACAACTTATGTCGTGCAAATTATTGCACTAATTAAAATATACAAACAAAATAATGTCAACAGATCAATACAGAAATTATAGTGAAGTATTATACATATAGTCAGGAGCAAAAGTCTCACATGGTCAAAATTGCAATTCATTATTACAGTCGTAATCAGGAAAAACTCGTATCATTAAGAAAGTCTTTCACTGAGTAATAACATTTGCCTAAAAGTAATGCAGTTACCTTACTTTAATGGGGTTACCTCCATAGATTCAACAGTAAAATAATACGACTACAAGTTTTTGACGGCGAGGAATTAACAAATTCGCCATGTGATTGTAGTGCAAATATATGTGTCCAACATGTTAACTAAATTAATTAATATTACTTAAAAGTTCGTATAGGGTCACACTTAGATTTTTATACGAATGTACCTACTTCGTATTGCTCATATTTGTACTCATTCTGTAAACCTATTTATTTGTCAAATGTATTGGTATAGATAATGGTGAGAGCAGTGGTGGCGCAGTGGTAAGGGCCACGACTTATGAGTTGTAGGTCGTAGGTTCGAACCCAGGCAGGCGCTTTACTTTGTGTACATTATTTCAACACCACTGCTCTCAAAACGGTGAAGCAAAACATCGTCAGAGAACCGGCATGTCTTGGAACCAAAAAATCAAAGACATGTGACATCTACCAACCCGCACTGGGCCCGCGTGATGGATTAAGGGCCCACTCCCTCTCACAGAGAGGAGGCCTATGTCCCAGTAGTGGGAACACTATAGGCTGATTATGAAAATGGTTCCTCAAAAGATATTATGGGGTTTAATAGTGTAACGCATGGTAAATTTCCACCAAGTTACGAATGTGATACTCGTAACATTACTTAAATCTTTATCCTGTATTACCTTCAGTACCTACATAAGGAACCTCCTTAGTGCCAGTAGGTAAAAGACTTTACTTGAGTGTTATTAATACTAGTGTATTATGCATTATTTTTCTATCGAATAGCAGTATGGTTGTGACATTTGGAAGAGCTTCGAATTTTACGACCTAGTTAATAGAGTTCATCCGTGCCGTCGATATAACGATGGTAGTTAAATCGATATCACAATTTAATACAGATTAACTGAGTTACACAGCGTTACCAGTTTCCGATAATGTGTGTGTTATTTATGTCGTGCCTATGATGATATGCACAGTTAAAACGATTTATTTTAACATATCATGTCATAGTGTTACAAGTATGATTATACAGGGTTGATTTTTGAGATGGGGCAGTAAGTGCAGGTACCTTAACCGCTGTAGCTACAGGAAAACAGTCTTAGGAGACTAACTTTTACTTTTTGAGGAATTGTGATCGGCATTCACAGATTTTGGAAAAAAAAATATAATCAGCCATAAATTGGGCAATTTTCACAAAACATTTTATATGCTAATCGATACGATAAGGATTAAAAAAAAATTGCGAACACCAACTAAGGTTTGAGTACCAGCAAAATCTGAAAACTAAAAAACAAAACGTTCAAACATACAAAATGTTTTTTTTTAATGATATTTAGATTGATTGCTACAACGAAAACTGGCCGAAAATCAAAAAATATAAATTATACTTCGAACGATTATGAGTCATTGTTTGTTTGGTTTGAAAACAAATTCTTGATAGTTTGTGTACGACTTGTACGAGTCACGTGTGTTACATGGCACGCACGCAAACATGACGCATGCTTCTAGGATTCGTTGACAAAAAGGACCTCAAATTACTTAGAACGTTTAGACTTGTTATATGTTTATTTTTAAACATTGAAGATTGTATTTTAAATATGATTGCAATTTTATCTTTTGTAGAAGCGTATTATCGCTTGTAGAAGGAACCACCTTCTGCGAGATCCTTAACAAGATTTGCAATATCCTGTCTGGTTAGCACTCGACGCATCGGGTCATGATCCACTCCAAATTTGCTGATGTATTTTCATTATTTAATCTAAACGATCTAAGTTATTTGATTATATTTTTGTTAGTGAATTCTAAAAACCGCATGCATCAAATTATTCCAATTAATTCAAGTTTTTGTCATCAAAGCAGATAAAATAATTCAACAAAAACTGATAGCATACGTTAAAAGTATGCTAGTAGCATACTTTTGAAGTTCGAAGTTTAATTTTATTTGTTTATTTTTGGTCCGTTTTTCAGTCAGTCAGTCTATCAATCATAAAAAATAAAAATGGATACTTACACATTTTCTAAGATTTTTTTTTGCAGTTTTTGAATTTTCTAGTACTCAACTCCGTGTTGTTTCTGAATTTTTTTAATCTTTACAAGAAACAGGATCGATTGGCATCAAAAAAAGTTTGTAGTGTGCAAATTTGCTCATTTTCTTGCAGACTGTATTTTTCTCACCTCTGCTTAACCGTTCTGGGATTACAGACGTGATGTTATGTTATGTTACGTGTATTTTATTTTTTCAAAATCAGTGAATTGGGATCAAAATTTCTCAAAAACATTAGGGAAGTCTCCTAGGACAGTTTTCATGTAGCTACAACGGTTAGGGTACCGCTGTCCTTACTGTTCCGTCTCAAAAATTCATTCTGTATAAAAAACCAAAATCGACTTAATAACTATGCATAACAGTCATAAGACCAAGATACGTTTAATAGTAAATCGATTCCAAATTAATTTAAAATCTTTTCGCCTGAGATATGCAAATAAATACATCCTATATATGTACCTGTGACTAAAATGATGTCACATGTTAACAGTTCATTTTTGTTCCTTTCCGGGAACGCAGGATACACTGGTCATAGTGGTCACTCGCCGCCAGGAATTGGGTCAGCACTGAGGTGGAACGATGTGCTGCTCGTATTTGTGGAGCCAGACTAGTGAAATATGCAGTTCCAACTTTATTGGCCTTGGGCATGTCGAGATCGGTACTTTGTCTTCGTCCCTTCTCCCCATGAGTTTCTTCTTTGCCTGCACTTTGAAAATAACAAACTGAAATTAATATGCATACACGTTCTGTACTCGGTAGGTAGGTATGCAAATGTGAATCAAGCTGAGTACAATACGTTTGCGACAATCAAATATGCCAACTTGGTATGAACATATGGGTCATGCTAACAACCTGTAACCTAAATGTGAGGTTTAGTCTAGCGAGAATTTAGGTATATATCGTAGATATATACACGCTGTACCAGTTGTGCGGTTCATTTTGAGGGGCGACATTGCTCGTTAATTCCGTTTCCGGCTACACTTGGAGGGTTTCCATCGCTACGTTTGCTTTTTGTTTCATCCGTTTGAACGTCGAACATCAAATACAGGAAATGTTGAAACCTTTTCCCAAAGGTATATATTTTACACAGAATACATATGATACGTATGTTTTCACATTGCTCTCATTTATTTGTTACTCACCAAGATGAAAGGCCACGACAAAATGTTGAGCCTGAGCAATTTGTAAAATGAACGTTTAAGTACAAAAGATCTCGCTGTAATTATCTGGGTCAATGATAATTCGTTCATTACGTACATATGTATTTTCAAGATCACTGTTCGACTTCTATAGAGATAAATGGAAAGTAATAACATTTCATTTTATACGTGATATTTGTGTAACTGCAATGCACACTTCGGTGACACAAGGCATTTTTGTAGGAACTATTTTAAAATATCTGTATATCCCGTAGACCGTGGCGAAGATGATATTGGAATTGTGCCAAGACTTAATCACGATTGCAGAGCCTAGACTTGTGCTGAATTAAATAACTCATCTTCACAATAATACACAAACTAGAGAAATGCAAATCATGCTACAAATATAACAAAAACAGACTAATAAAAATGGCGAAAATGGTACTTACTATTTGGTTTGCAATTTATGTTGTTCCACCAAATGAGAGTTATTGAGACAGGTATAAAACTGGGTCATTGAAACCTCGTAAATAAATTACTATGATCGACGGCTGATGGCGCCAAGTTTCCTGGAGCCTAGATAAACACGCTCCGTCTTTGCCAAAAGTACCCCCCCTACCACGTGGGAGTGCCGGGAGTGCGTGGGTGTGTCGGACTTATATATTATATAGGTAGGTAGTGAAGCTGTTTATGAACTGGTTATTAACACTTTAGGGACGGGCTCGGCAGTAAAAAGTAACGGACCATCATTTGGCGGTGTTATGTGGATTTTCCATTAAGTTGCTACAGGTAAATACGTGCCGGTTATGACTTCTGATCATAAAGTTGTGAGTTATCTTACTACCACCCATCCAGCTATTATTTCGCCGAAGGCTTCTTCTTATTACACGTCTAGGGCGTCATAAAAATAATGATAAAATGACGGAAACATCTTTCCGACATTTTTCATTCTAATATGCTGCACCGGTATTTCATCAAATTGCTTTTAGAAAATCTCCGCTTTTTGAGCGTTAAACAAAAGTATTGCTCACCGACGTAACAAAAGCTTTTTTGCAATATATATATATTACCTTAAGAACAACGCACTTTTAATAGCAGGAGCGTCATCCACCTTGTTTACACCGAAATGTTCTCTTATCTAAGAAAATCAATGCCGATAAAAATAAATACTTAAATATTGTGTTTAAACAAAAGAGTACATATATATATTCGTATCAGAGTAAATATATAAGATAATGTTTCGTCTATTTACTAATGTCGAGTAGGTATAAAAAAAAACAAACACAACAATCTTTTGTGCCCGAAGCGAAAACCAACAACTAAACGTTCTTTTGACTAAAATCATTTTTCCCGATGTCCCAAAGGATTTGTCCAAAACAGTTTTCTTTACACGTGCTAAATGTGCTGGTGACGCACATTGTCTTCGTCCAAATTGTGATCGGATTTCCACATGAACGATTGGACGATTATTGCGAATTTTCTTTTGGCAAATAAGAGCACTCCAGTCCGTGGGGTGCCGTTCATCGGATATTACAATAGAATGGAAGTCGAATTACTACATGCCTCGTGTTCACTGTTCTGTTCACGTACACACTCTAAATTTAATACAACGATTTGTCGAAAGGGAGCCTTTCCCTACTCAATATCTAAAATTGAACCAGTAACTAAATGCTTCTTTTGAAGAAAACTGATTTGTCTGAAACTGTTTTCTTACACGTGTTAAATGCGCTGGTGACACACATTGTCTTCGTCCAAATTGTTATCGAATTTCCACATGAACGATTATTGCTAATTTTCGTTTCGCAAACAAGAGCATTCGAGTCTGTGGGATGCCATATATGGGATATACAATTGAATGGAAGTCGAATTACTATATGCCCCGTGTTCACTGCCCTTAATAAAACGATTTGTCAAAGGGAGGTTTTCCTTATTAAATGGGATCAATCTATTTGAGCGTGTATTTTTCTGATGTGAATGCTTGATAGATAAATAAATACATATTGCATTAATCTGTTGGTGTTGCTGTTCTAATAGGATTAATCTTACTTATTTCTATAAGAACATCTGGAACCATCAACATTAATAACAGCCAGGATATTAAATCTACTACTTGAAGACAGTAAAATTATAACAAAATGTATGTTCCGACAGAAACAATGTTTCATTTTGTTCTTTACACAACCTTTGTTTTATGTAGAAACATAATGATGATGAAGTCTACAACTGTATGAGTAGTTACACTTACAGCAAATAATTCGTGTTCTTGTTTACCTCCATTTGTTGTTCTCCCTCGGGCCTGAAGCTCCTTTATTGGTATACTTTACACCCGCCCCTTCTTACCCAATGTCGTCTATTTCCAAACAGTCGTAATTAGAGAATTACGCATTTTAATAAATCATCAACATGACCAGGCCTGTTTATTTTTAACCAACAGAAAGTAAAATCTCTTGTTCGCAAAGATACATCATAATTAATTTATTACGCTAGTCGAATCTAACATTAATGTACCATAAATCTCGTCCCTCACTCGGGTCCCCTTGGACGGTCACATTTCACAATTAGGTACTAAATTCTCTAATGTTCTCCTCTCTAAGCAATAAGCTTATTTAAACTCTCTCGTTAAGGCTTTATTATTTCTCTTACGACTTTGGCAAAGAGCTTAACAGGGAATGCCGCTACCTTAAAAGAAAGGGGAGCCATTGTGACGGACTTGTTAAGATCTCAAACACTCCACATACATACACACATCCCTTTGTCTATGTGAAAGAGCCAGCGGCTGCCATTGTTGACTCTCCAGTAAATCTTCACTTAATCGGTTTAAACTAGGGATCAGCGATGCCAAAACTGATTCGGAGATTAGATCAATTAAGTCCTCCATATATTATCCGTACATCTGTCGATTTAGGCTTATCTCTTGAAATTCCAATTCCATTAGGATTTTCGCCATTAGTCATATGACATCGAGTGCCAACGATATTCGTATTGATAAACCATTCGAACAAATATTGATCTGCGTATTTTGTGTTATAAATGAGTGGCAGAAATTAAAGATTACAACGGAAATACATTCTTAGTGCCTACCTACATCGTATTTATAAATGTCGTCACAATATATCGGATATTATTGAGAACCCACATGGCAATAATGACGCGTAAAAGATGGAATATACATAAAATATGTACTAGAACTTTTAACTAGTATAATGTGTAGTCTCGCAACGGGACATTATTATGCTTTCAAAATAAGAATATGATGGCAATCTAAATTGTTTCGAGAGAACACAAATGATCTATAGTTTAAAGCTAGCTGATTTGTCAACTCAAATTGTCTTTAGTTGAATTACATTACATAATTATAATTTCAATAAAATATTCCAATTATTTAGATTGCAAAGCATCATGGAGAGACTACGATCTTACGGTCCATCGACCCGAGTGTCCGCCCTAGGTCAAGGACGAGGGTTCGATCCCCGATACAGGATAAATATTTAGGTGAGCTGTTTGTTTTAAGAATCGATAATTTTGTTTATCATAATCATAACACAGGAATTTTAAATTGAAGAATAAAAAGTGAAGCATTCAGTTCATT
Source organism: Dasypolia templi (assembly GCA_963555695.1). Lineage (NCBI taxonomy): Eukaryota > Metazoa > Arthropoda > Insecta > Lepidoptera > Noctuidae > Dasypolia > Dasypolia templi. Next base: position 11,348,345 of record OY743157.1, read on the forward strand.
ATCGTCTGCCTGGCCTTTTCCAAAATATGTTGAGGTCGGTTTCCAGTGTAACCGGATGCAGCTGCATCCCAGTAAAAATGATTCAGAAAAGGTCCTCTATTATTAAAAAAAAATATATTGATTACCACTTCTACGGGCTACGTACTTTTGGTTGAACTCAAATGGGACTGGGCCAGACACGTTTGCCACATGTCGGATACATTGTGGGCTAAGACCACCACAGCATGGTTTCCTGAAAACCTCCAACGGCATCGGCATCGCGGAAGACCCACTCAGACCTTAACGCTTATAAGATTCGAATAGATAAGAAGGATTGGTCAATATTGCATTCGAAAAAAAAACAAATGCATTCGATTTAAATGAAGTAATGTTACAAGTTGCGAATGTGACATCATATTGAATGGATATAAACTAGAATTTATTATTCACACAGTTTTCCTAGGAATCACGCTAGACGAGAAGTTACAATGGGGACCTCATATAACATCTCTTGCGGGGCGACTATGCTCGGCCGCGTATACTGTTATAAAAGATAAGACAATTAACAGTACATCAGTAACAGTGTATCTGAAATTGCGCGTTTATTTTATTTTAGCTACTTCCACAGCATTATGTCATAATTATGGCATTTTACTATGGGGTCGGGCTGCTGACATTAAATTCATTTTCTAGATCTACGTCGCCTCGAATCTCTTAAGGAACTATTTAAGAAGATTAATATACTGGCGGTACCTTGCCAGTTCATTTATGAAACTATTGTGTGTGAAAAAATTTGCATCTTTTTAATAAAATAAGTCAACCATTTTTCAGATTATCTAAAGTACATCTTTTATGAGGTACTCGTTAAATGTTAGAACAAAATACCTTGTGATATATTGCAATTGAATGAAATAAAAATGTAAAACTCATGTTAAAAGTGCACTTTGTAAACAAGCATATTACAAATAAGAAGATTATATACTAGATAAGAATGCTTGGCAACATGCTGGTACTTCATACTTCACTACAACATGAGGTTCCCACTGGTTGCTTATTGAATTGCATTATTTTTTATTTCACGTTTTTTTAAATAATTCATGTATAAGTACAAAGTATTGTAAGACATTTTAAAAGAGTAACGGTGGAGTTTCTTGGCCATTCTTCTCCTTACGAAACTACCTTTTGGAAGGGGCAACTAGCATCAATTCAATTTTTTTTTATATTGACGTTTAAAAGTGCTATTTATGTGCCTATTTGAAATAAAAGATTTGATTTTGACTTTCATTGCCTCAGGATCGAGTTAAGTGGAAAAAGAAAAGAGAGGCCTTTACCCTGCAGTGGCACAGAGACAAAACAAGCTGAATTATATCATAATAATTTTAAATACTTTTGTTTTGCTCACAGTCTATTTTCATTTATTAATAAATCTCAGTATTAGTAATTATATTATCGTTACAATATGGTCAGTATAACAATTAGTATGAGACCGGAAAGTTACATATTAGTAGTATTTAACACCCACGGGATTCTACACGTAGAGACAAACCCGGTGATTGATGATAAAAAACAATGCCATTATGTTGTTCCAGTGTTCGTTGTAATGAATAAATTATAGTAACTTTTATTTAAATGGACAAATATATAGGAAAGAACTAAACACTGAAAAGGCGACTGGTAGAGATGTATAGAAGAAAATAAGAGCGCAGGCGATCATTTCTTAGAATTAGGACGATAATGTTCTAATTTAATAAAATCAAGCTTTATTACCCACGCTCTAAATTATTTCAAGACTATAAATTATGTGTACCATTGATCAGATTGAAAACCAAAAGGTACATTACATCACATAACGCTCAAGCTTACGTGAAGTGTATTTTATTAGCTTGACTTATTTGATAAAGAAATATGGCGTACCTCCTGAAATCTCTATTTTGAGAAAATTTACTTAAGTTTTTGTTTAAATTAACCTATTAACCTATTTCTTACAAAAAATCGGTTTCCGATTCATACCCCAAAGTGTGTGATTAATAAGAAAACTCATGACTTTTCATACCGGGTTTGTTCACTTAATAAGACACGTACCTAAAGGAAACACACTACAGTTACCTACTTCCTTACTCGTCTCGGTCCTCGATCGATGTTACTTAGTGTAGGTACTTACGTAGTCAGCTTCTTACCTTCAGTGACGTCTCCACTTAATTAAGTCGAGATTGGGAGTCAAATGGAAGTGCAATTGTTCTCCTCCATTGTGTTGTGTTGACGTGAATACAATGAAGTCTTTTAAAACTTTTTTAGTTTATTTCCAACATTAATTGGGTCCCAATAAGTGACCTTTTACAATCGGTTTAGTCTTTATGTGAACTTAATTGCTGGTCTTTAAAATGTAAATCTTTGTAGGATATTGGCGCTCGTTAAAATAATTTTCGACTGAAACTTTTTCAATTTACGCAGAACTCTTCAATACCAAAGAAAGCAAACATTTTGGAGCTAGAAAATTAATCGGAGGGAAATATCTAATCGTAAATTTTCTTTTATAAAAAAAATTCTCCATCAACACTAACTAAGGAAAATGAATTAATGAACGGCTGATGGCGGTCGAGAGTTATTTGCTGACTGGCGCGTTCAAAGCTCGCCATCACTTTGACAATTTACCTTTTATAAATAACATTCCGGTGCGACGCATAACCTAACAAATTGCTTTATTCTGCAGAAAGTGGCAAAATAATCACAAGAGAGGAATGAATTTCTATTTATGGAAAAGGGGATATATTTTTCGTGCTGGTTAAATAATCAAAGATGCTTGGTGGATGGCAATTTAACACAACGAAAACACCATGGTGTTAAACGAGATGAATCGAAATGGGCCAGGTTTATGTAAACTACCTCAAAGAAGAGTTAAATCCGTAGAATTAGAGAAAAATACAGTTAATTCACTTAAATGTTGTGGTAGCTAGTTGATATTTATACATTAATTTGATCGACTTTCAACATGACTTCATGGAGGATCTATTTTCTCTGTGCTTAAATACAATGACAGTCAACCATAAATCGACCATTGAACATAGAGACAGAACTGTCAGCTGTCACAACAGTGTCACTGCAGTCACTTTCGTCATGTCAAACGTCAAACCAAAACCAAAATGACAGCTAACCTCCATGATGGATTTTTGTTGTGTGTTGCAATTTCAAGTGTATTTTTTGTGTTTTACCAGAAAACAAAGCCATTTTAAAGTAATTGGATGGTTGAGAACCGTTTTAAATGTTTTTTCCTATTTAGTATACTACAAGTACCTGGCCCAGGCTCCATACATTTTGGAACATGGGTTTGGGCTTAAAGAACTTTATTTCTCATAAGAACTTAAAAATAACAGTTCGCTTAAAATATACTTAAGTCCGTAACCTTTAAGGTTTTGGAGACATTATATTAGCATATTCTATTGTTATTTCAAATGTTGTGATGCCTTAGTCTGCGTTAGAATGTATTTATATTGTCACATATTTAATATATTATCCTCCGGTAAACTATTGAACAGCCGTGCTCCTTCAACCAATTTTTTTTTTTAAATAGCCGTAGTTAGTGCGAGCGTGCGCTGGTTTTAACTGGATTTTGTTTTAATTCCTTACGTTGTATGTTATATAACGTGTAACAGAATAAGCGCAAGACCTGAAAGTAGTTTGCTCAGAATCAGCTTCTGAATCCATTTCCGTCATTATTTATAAAACGTGTAACGGAATTAACGCAAGAGCTCATACACCCCAATTAGAATATTAAATTATAAGACTAAAATAACATCTGTAATTTAATTTAGATAAATCACACCTAGCAATTTTTTATAAAATAGTTGTCCTGACTAAACATAAAACGTTTGAGCGCACTACTCGATCTGTACCCACACTAATAGCGCACGCACCGCACACTCATGTGCCTGCCAGCTGGCTAGGTAGGTAAGCACTGCAAGAGTAGGAGTACGCACTAGGTATGTGTGTACGTTAGTTCAATGACCGAACATTACGTACAGATCACACGTAAAGTCATGTACACACTGGCGCGACGCCGCAGCGCGACACAAAGTCACCGCGTGTCGCGCGACGAGTGGTGCCTCTGTGTCATGCTGTGGCGTCGCGCCTGTTTGTGGGAGCCTTAATAAATAAGCTTTGGATTATTTTGTTCTAAGTTATGTTTAGTAAAGGGGAAGCATTTTCAAATCGGTGAAATTTTCTCCCGTCTGCGATAGGGTGTTACCTCCGGCGTGCGCCCGCGCCCTTTCGCCGCACGGTCGTCCCGGAGACTGACTCATTTAAGGTTCGTTCCCACGGTCCCGTCGTGCCTGTTTGTGCGAGCCTTTATCTCTGATGCGTACTTAACTGTTGCGATATCATATTCTGAGTCGGCGTGTATGAATGATTTGAATCATAAATATTTACACTAATTAAATTCGGTAAAGATAAAAGTAATTACTTACAGGTTTGAGCTATTTACACTACACTATTTCTTCGTCTCCTTTTAAGTAAACTTTCAAAATGTCCACCGCCTTGCTCGATGCACTTTATTGCACGCTTTCTTATGTTAAATTTTAGTTTATTTAGTACTTCAGTGTCACTTTTCACAATACCAAAGGCGAGTTAAATTTTTTGTCTGAGGTCTTCTACACTCGTTGCCTCGTTAATTTTTCCCGGAAAAATCTTTAATTTACCTGAAATGAGTACCACGCACAATTAGTACCACGTCGTAACAAGGTAATACAAGGTATTAAGAAAATTTAAGCCTTATCACAAAGGAATAAAGCCTTTTCAAATGCACGACCGAATTTGCAACTCACTCATAGTAACTATCCTATGTGTAAAGTGCGTAAAAAAAAAAGACAATTTAAGGAAACTTAAACCTTGTTCCAAAGCAGTACGTCTTATTTAAATGCAAAACCGAATTTGTAGTCCGATCATAGCTTTCTTACACACATAAGCATTGCTTTTTACTTTTTATTAAATTTAATCTTGTCCTGTTAAAAAAAGAAGTTAATTTAAGGCAATTTACATCTTATCTCAAAGAAATAAAGCTTTTTTAATTGCGTGACCAAATTTGTAGATCGTTTTACACATTCGTTTGTTTAGAAAAGCCAAAATATTAGAACATTTGTACGAGTAGTACTTCTTTTGCAAATGAAAGATTAATGTGAAAGAGCGAGATGTATAAATTTGCCGACTTACAGCTTTGACGTTTGACATGCAGACGCACGCGCCGCCAGTGCCGGCTGCCCGCCTCACATCAAAGGTTTAGTAATTCTCCGGTAGCGACAAGTGTTTCCGAATTTAATTTTTGTTGCTGTCACATTTATTTGTTTATGCGCGCGATGGCATTCCAGTACACCAATATTCAGTACACGGTCGAGTTAGCGTGTCGGGAGTTCAACGAACGATATGATACTAGAGTGAGCGCCAGGACAATGTTAAGTGCAACTCAGCGTCTGAGGGACTCCGGTACCTTTCGTCCTAACACGGCAATAGATAGAGGGGCAAATGTGCGCACTACTCGCTTACAAGCAACAATATTAAACTATTTTGACGAAAACCCAGAGAAGAGCACAAGAGAAGCACCGCCATTATTCGACTGCAGCCACATGTACGTGTGGCGAACGTTACGCGCTGATGGTGAACTCCCGTATCACCTGCGACGTTGTCAGGAGCTGACGCCGAACGACTACTTGCCACGTCTGGAATTTAGTAGATGGTTGTTAGAGAACTGGCAAGGAAACATCATCTGGACGGACGAGAGCACCTTCACGCGAGTTGGCATTTGCAACCAGCATAACCAGCATTTGTGGAGACATGACATCATGACAATCCACATGCATGCCGTGTTGATTCGTTTCAGCACAGGTTCTACGTGAACGTGTGGGCGGGCGTCATAGGTACACGCGTACTCGGCCCTGTTTTTCTGCCGAGGTTAACTGGAGATACCTACCTACAGTTCTTGCGGGAAACATTGCCCGAGTTATTGGAGGACGTCCCGCTCTTCTTTTTAAGAGACGTGTTTTACCAACTCGACGGTGCTCCCGCGCATTTCTCATGGAACGTTCGGCAGCATCTTGATGCGGAATATGGGCCCCGTTGGATTGGTCGTGGAGGGCCAGTGCAGTGGCCTCCCAGATCGGCTGATCTAGACTGCTGCCTTTAGACTTTTATTTGTGGGGTCGAGTAAAATCGCTCGTTTACGTAAACGAGGCAACGAGTGTAGAAGACCTCAGACAAAAAATTTAACTCGCCTTTGGTATTGTGAAAAGTGACACTGAAGTACTAAATAAACTAAAATTTAACATAAGAAAGCGTGCAATAAAGTGCATCGAGCAAGGCGGTGGACATTTTGAAAGTTTACTTAAAAGGAGACGAAGAAATAGTGTAGTGTAAATAGCTCAAACCTGTAAGTAATTACTTTTATCTTTACCGAATTTAATTAGTGTAAATATTTATGATTCAAATCATTCATACACGCCGACTCAGAATATGATATCGCAACAGTTAAGTACGCATCAGAGATAAAGGCTCGCACAAACAGGCACGACGGGACCGTGGGAACGAACCTTAAATGAGTCAGTCTCCGGGACGACCGTGCGGCGAAAGGGCGCGGGCGCACGCCGGAGGTAACACCCTATCGCAGACGGGCGAAAAGTTGCTCGATTTGAAAATGCTTCCCCTTTACTAAACATAACTTAGAACAAAATAATCCAAAGCTTATTTATTAAGGCTCCCACAAACAGGCGCGACGCCACAGCATGACACAGAGGCACCACTCGTCGCGCGACACGCGGTGCCTTTGTGTCGCGCTGCGGCGTCGCGCCAGTGTGTACAAGACTTTACGTGTGATCTGTATGTAATGTTCGGTCATTGAACTAACGTACGCACATACCTAGTGCGTACTCCTACTCTTGCAGTGCTTACCTACCTAGCCAGCTGGCAGGCACATGAGTGTGCGGTGCGTGCGCTATTAGTGTGGGTACAGATCGAGTAGTGCGCTCAAACGTTTTATGTTTAGTCAGGACAACTATTTTATAAAAAATTGCTAGGTGTGGTTTATCTAAATTAAATTACAGATGTTATTTTAGTCTTATAATTTAATATTCCAATTGGGGTGTATGAGCTCTAGCGTTAATTCCGTTACACGTTGTATGTTTTTTGTAGTCATGTTTAATTGAACAGATTCGGTGATGTTTTTTTTTTATAAGGACGCAAGTGTAGTATTTGTAAAGATGAGTTATATTAAGTAGTTTGGTTTTTTGTATAGTATTCTTGTCGGAGTTAAATAATGATAGTTTTGTGTTCTTTGTAGTATGTTTCGGCTGACCCCCATAGCTCAACCAAATAATCAAGATGCGATTTAACTAGAGAGTTTAACGTTCTATTTATTATTATGTTATTTCACGTACTATTTTTGTGATGCAGTTTGTAATGCTGCCAGTAATTACATTAACTTTGTTTTGGTATTGTTGATGTGAAGATTCCATGTGTGTTTGTCGCCTGTAATTCTAAATATTTTTCATAGGTTGATCGTTTGAGAACTTCTTTATCTACTGTGAGTGGTGTGAACTCCGATCGGTTTGTTTGTAGCACAAAAATCATAAAATATGTTTTTGCGGCGTTAATAGAAAGTAAATTACATTTTAGCCATTCTTTCAGCAGGTCAAGGTCGTTTTGTGCATCCGATATAATGTTATGAATAGATTTATTAAAATAAAAAGACATGTGTCATCTGCGTATAGAGTTAAGTGCCCTTTAAGCCCAATTTTATTGATTTATTTACATGGATTAGAAAGAGTAATGAGCTAATAACCCTTGGGGCCATACGTAATGTGTTGAACCGATCTAGTTAAATTTATACAAGTAAGCTGCCTGTAATAATACCTATATTATTTAGTTTCTGTATGAGCTTTTGATGACTTACTGTATCAAATGTTTTTTTTTTGTTAATCAATAATGATTCCCTTTTTTTTCATCAATATATGTTTTTTTTTAACTTAAAGCGTTTATTTCAATTAAACCATTTACAGGCACTTTTGAATGTCATGGAGTCGGTCAGTCAGAAATATGAAGCTGCTTGCCCATTCCAAAGCGTTGTAGGTACCTATGGAGAAGAAAGGGCAATAAACTCCATGGACTCTCTTTTAAGCAAAAATTTTTACAAATATATTGGCTAAAAATTAATGTTGATCTTATATGTGAGAACTATGTACAAAAACCGTACACGTTAAAAGCGTCCAGAGTGTAGCAAAAATAAATAAAAACAATCCAAAAATTTAAGTTATTAAAATAAGCCGTGGCAGCTAAGAGATGACCAGTCCCAACTGACGGCGCCCGTTCACGAACATGGCACATGGATCAGCACCATTCAAGTCAACCATTTTAAAGGGAGCTAAATGATCCAACGCACGTGCCACCTTCAGCTAGACATTTGAGTAAGCATTACATACTGTCAGCCGCCAGGGCACTTCAAGCAGTAGGTATAAGACATTACCCGGTAAATGGTAGCTCCATAGTACTCACACCTGTGCTATGCATTTATAACAAATGAGATTTAGTATATACAATCCAAATATATTCTTACAATCTTCAGCAGCTCCAACAGTATTTCAAATGTTAATTTGTTGTGGTGTGGAGCAGGACCAGCATTGAGCCAGGCATTTTTATCAGCGATGCAATCCCCTAATTTATAATATGCCTGCCTGCATAGTGTGCTTTTATAAAAGATTAGAATTTCGTCTCATTCAGTTGAAGTATGTGGGGAGGTATTTGATTGTAACAGTCATTTTAAACAATACCCCATGAAAGATGAGTCTACTTTAGCCAGTCTGAAACCTGTTTGAACTAATAGGTCCCGATTTATAGTAATATAATTGTCTTTCACCTCTTTTACTGTAAAGATGTAATTTTTTTCTTACGTAAATGTTGTTTTCATAAATATATTGACAAGGTACCATCATGATGTTAATATCCTTAAACAGTTCCGCGTTAGAGAATCGCGCCTGCTGAGATTATATATGGTTTTGATGGATCTTTTCTGCAGAATCAAAATTGACTCGATGTCTGTAGCCCGTCCTCAAAGTAAAATACCGTAAGACATGATACTATGAAAGTAACTAAAATAGACCAGCCTCGCGGTGACTACATCAGTAAATTGACGGATTTTTCTGACAGCGTAAGCTGCTGAACTTAGCTGTCCTGCATGAGATGTTAAATGAGGACCCTATTGTAGCCTTGAGTCAAGCGTGATCCCCAGGAAAACAGTTTTATCGACGTATTCTAGTTTCTCTTGATTCAATGCTATCTCACAACCACTACCCTTGACATTTGGCAGAGAAAATCCTATGTACTTAGTTTTATTACTACTATACTACTACGCGACTTCTACTCTTTGTACACTTATGCTCATGATTTTTACATCTGGTTTCGCAGATAAAATTGTTTTTATGTTATTTCTGCTCCCCATGGCCATAAACTTAGATTTTTGAGAGTTCAGTACTAGTGAGTTGCCCACAGACCACGAAGCAATTTTATCAAGTTCCTCATTTAGGGTACGCACGGCGGATGCTGTGTTACTGGCGTTAAACGAGATATACAATTGAGTGTCATCCGCGTTTAAATGATATTTGCAGTTCTTAATGCACGTAGTTATGTCGGCACTATACAATATATAGAATAGCGGGCCGAGCAGTGATCCCTGAGGAACCCCCCTTGTTATTAATCGTGGGCTTGAAGATACCGTAGAACCATTTTGCATACGTATCTCAACCCTCTGCGACCTGCCCGTTAGGTAACTCTTGAACCAATCTATCGTTCGGCTATCAAAACCGTAATACGACAGTTTGAACAACAAAAGAGAAATATTAATTAAGTCGAAAGCACGCGAATAGTCTAGCAGCACCAGAATAGATCCCTCACCACGGTCCCGCGCTTCAAGGATATTACCCAAGACGTCTGCCAAGGCAGTTGTGGTTCCGCGTCCCTTTCTGAAACCCGACTGCAGGTCTGGTAAAACACTATGTGCTTCGAGAAAATCGGAGACCTGCAGATACACCACTCTCTCCAACACCTTGGACAAACATGGCAATATGCTTATTGGACGAAGATCCTTGTAACTCTGTGGTTTTTTTTTTTTGGGATAGGCCGCACAATTGCATTACGCCACAGATCAGGAAATGTATTCGAGCTTATAGATCTATTTACGATCTCAGTTATAGCAGCTAATGATTGCGGGAGTGTAAGACTCAGCATTTCCATCGATATACCGTCAATCCCTTGCGCATTTGTTGAAATACTTTTTAAAATATTTAAAACTGTCTTCGGGTCTGTTGTGATCATGTTGAATTCCGCGGACCCGTACCGGTTAGATTAAAAACAACGACTGGGTAGTGTTCACATTAGGGTCGGCCGGAACATCTAGGAACGCTGAGTTTATCCCGTCTGGGTCGTTAAATTCCCCTAAGAGCCCATCGCCGGTCCCACTGACTGGAAGCACATGCTTTTTTTATATTGTACCATAATGATTTTGAATCGTTAATGTTGTCATTTATATACTTAGTGAAGAACGCTTTTTTTCATTGAATAAGCCAACTATTGCTTGGTGCTTAAGGTCCAAGTAATAATGTTTGTGCGCTTCCAGTTTGGTTTGACGATATTGATAGCGGGCATCGTTTCTCAACTTAAACATTAATTTTATAATGTCCGTTATCCATGGCGTAGGTTGCTCCTTGAAAATTCTAGTTTTTAAAGGTGCGTGGGCATTGAAAAGTGCAATGACATGTGAATTGCAGGAATTCACCATGTCGTTTACATCCTGTAGTTTGCAGATTGAGTCCCACGGAATTGCCTCCAAATCTCCCCGGAAATCATCAGCTGATATTTCTCTAAACGGTCGATATGTAACCTTTTTTCGTAATGGTTACTCTTTTTTATGTGTGTGATGGCCTAGTTCCGTTATGTGGTCCACAACTACGTCCCGATACCGTGCATCAGTACATATCACATCGATCAGAGTAGCACTGTCCCAGAAGTGCGTGGGCATGAGTACAATTTGATCCATGTTGCAGTAGTCTAGAAATTCCGTAAGCATTTTTGTTTTAGAATCATTTATGTCAAGCATATTAACATTGAAATAGCCTTATAAAATAATGTTATCGTACGGAGCCAATGCACAGATGCTGTCCGTGATCGCGTCTAGGTAGATATCTAAATCTAACCAAGGAGGCCGGTATGCAGTTCCTCTAGGTATTTTTTTTCCCTTATCCGTTATATTAAGCCACATTTGCTCCACCTGTGGATGATGCGGGTGAGCTCTAGTTCTAGCGCTGGTTCCGGTTTTAATTTAGAACGCGACCCCTCCCCCGCACCCCCCGCGGATGGTCTCCGGGCGCGGCTTATGTCGCAATTGATCCTCCCCCTCCCGCGGCCACGTCTCATTTATTGCCATGACATCGACGGAGTGATGATTCATAGCAATAATAAACTCATCATGATTTGTTGATAACGAGCCGGCGGCGTTCAGAAGTCCAAATCTAATATGTTTATTGCTCGGCATCTGTGCATGAAATATGAAGAGACACTTTCAAAGCTAGGGTTGAGCGAGACAATACGTGTAGAAACGAAACATACGAACAACAATAGTACGCATAAATAACAAATTGAGTAAAAAACGGGTACAGAGACGCAACACAGCAGAGCATTGATAGTAAAAAAGGGTAAAATAATCTATACTGATGATATCCGTACGCTATACCAACAACAGATGCATACGTGCTTGTCGAATCTGTAAAAATATCACCGTGAAGACTTGCGTGGAGTGAGCTGTCAGTGTCATCCCGTCTTGGTCAATCCCTAGTATCAGTGGCACTGACAGCTCACTCCACGCTCACTTCACCTGAGTTTTCACGGTGAGATGGTTACAGAATAGCACTACTGTTTCTCCCACAGTCAAGACGTGCAGTACCAGATACAGAACCTTTCAAAACAAAGATAAACTGACTTAACAGCTTTATGAAAATAATAAAACTTAACATAAAAACTAAACTAAACTTAATATTAATAGAATTAGTTCGGAGGGAGAATTTCACCATCTGGTCCAAAGACCTCCAGTAGATCCGCCTCATTGCGTATGAGCCTCGCCTTGTCACCAGGCTTACGTCGCGCAAGGATACGGCCATGCTTCGTCCACACAAATTGCCAACCGAGACGTTGGCCCGCCTGTCGTGCCTGCCGAAATAACTGACGGTTAGTTTTCGTTAGGCGTTCATAAGGTAGTACCTACTTGATGGACCGGACATCCCGAGATCCGCGGTGCTTGCCCCGCGCCGCACTCGCGATATGCGCAACAGCTCGTCACGCAGGTCGCGGCGCACTAGGCGCACGACCACGGTACGCGGGCGGGTCTCCATTGGGCCCGCAGCGCTCGCAGCATTCACTTGCCTGCCGCCCATGCGGTCCACGCTTACTAAGTCACGATCTTCAAGCTTAACGCCTAACTTTGTGCGTATTATCTTCACCGTATGCGTGAGGTTGTCTGCAGTTAATTCCGGCAAATTCGAGATTTCCAAATCGTTGGATAATAGTTGTTGGTCCCGGTCGTTCAATTCACGCTTTAATTGAGCAATTTCCTCGATCGCTCCCGACCCGCCCGTGGCCGTAAGTTTATGGTCCAGACTATCCATTCTGCTATCCATGCCATCCATTCGCTTTTCATACTGCTCAATTGTCCCTTTCATATGATCTCTGTCCGCCTGGAGCTGAGCCAGATCCGAACGAAGACTCTGTAATTCGCATTGGAATTGTTTTTGCATGGCCTGCAGTTCCGCCGCAACTCCTCCATAAACATTACGCGAAGCTCAGCCTGCAGCTCCTGTTTAAAACTGCTTAGGATGGCAGACAAACCTGGGGCAATATCTTTAGTATCACCCAGTGTGCTGCAGCTCAAGCCGTTGGTATCTATAGACTCATCCATCTCATATACCTCTGCTGGCGCACCATCCGCCTTGCTCTTAACCGAGAGCTCTTGTATTACTCGTATTACAGGTAGTGCACATCCAGGTGGGTTTAATGAAACCCGACAGTAGTAGGAAAGCGCATGCTCGATGAAAGAGGGCGTTGCAGGTGCAACACCTAGCGGCCTCTAGGGGCGATATAAATTTTGCGCACCCACCACACTTTGCTGCCGGCATGTTGCTGCGTACAATAATTAACTGCGCACTTATTAGCGGTCGATGTTGATGACTTGGTACCCCGGAGCGTCAAAAGATGGCGCAGACCGCACTCGCGATACCCGGGCTTTTTCAACTTTTGAAGACGTTATAAATTTCACTTTTTGTACTGGTAGGTACTTTTTTGCACTTCTTCAATATATAAATAGATGTCACTGTTTCAATATATTGAGTGTGACTTTATATAAATGACTTTGAAACAATAAATACTTTAAATGGACTACTTGTTTTATTTTAACAAGCAAAAATTTACTGACTTAGCCAACACCTGCTTGACGTCCGTACCGTCAATGTACATTTATATACAAAATATTGTTAAACATTTTAAGAGTAACGGTGGAGTTTCTTGCCCCTTCTTCTCCATACGAAACTACCTTTTGGAAGGGGCGCCTAGAATCAATTCTATTTAAATGTAAATGTTGACGTTCAAAAGTGCTATTTAGTGCCTATTAGAAATAAATGCTTTGACTTTGACGGTAATGATAAATGATGATAATCATTTATCATCATTTATCATTACCGTCACCGGCTTACATCCACTCGGGTCAGTTCTACTTCCGGATTTATAAATAGGACTAACCCTTGCATTCTTAAGCGAATCGGGGAAAATACCTCGTAATATGCACACATTTATACAGTTAATCTACTAATTCTTATAAGTTTTAAACATTTGATCGCCTTAGTACTGATGCCATCTAGGCCTTTTTGTTATTTTTTTGGGTGGGAAATCATCAAATGACTTCTCCCGCTCTGGGTTGAGCGGGAGGGCGTGTCAGACTTTTACTGACTAAAACCCACCCGTGTTCCTTCAGTTGCCTGTGCCAGGGCCACCGTATCTCTTTCGAACAACCCGCGCCTACGGTGGCCGGGAATCTGTGGGCGATTCCCGACACTCGGGGCATTCCCTGCGGCGACTATGGGCGGGAGGTAGCAAAGGTTCTCTCTCACGCGCTCCTCCTCTTCCTTCGCAAGCATTACTGCTTCGCAGAAGGAGGTGACGGCTTCCTATTCGCTCTCGCTCCGAACCATGGCCTGGACCAGGGCCGGACGCAAGAGATCGCCGCCGCCGATCGCCTCCGCCAGGACACGGCGGTGCTCCGCCCAAGCTGGGCAGACCTCCACCGTATGCTCCACCGTGAACTCCGGGCGATCCACACAATGGTGACACCTGTGAATTTCCTCCCGCCTTATGCAAAACAGGAACCTCCCGAAACAACCTTGTCCGGTGAGGACCTGTCAGGCGGAAGGTGAGGACGCCGTGGCATCTCTCCAACCACTCCTCAAAGAGGGGACATACCGCCGCCATTGTGGCGTGCCCAGCACTGGGTTGCGACAATCGCACCCTCCATGTCGCCATGAGATCCCGCCGGAGCTCTGTCCGCTGTACCGTGATTTCTCGCGGCAGCGGAGTTACACCCCGGCGTTTTGTCTCCACGCGCCACTGCCATACGTGAGTGAGGGCTTTTGCCTCCAGATCCCATGGCGGCAGTCCGGCAAGCCGGATGGCCATGACCCTTTGGGATGCGTTCAACCTGCGGACTTGTAGGCGCCTCAAAGAACGCGCCCACACCGGGGCCCCGTAAAGGGCCATGGACCGCACGACCCCCGCGTACAGCCTCCGGCAGGAGGCGTTTGGACCCCCTAGATTAGGCAAGAGCCGCCTCAAGGCAGCCCCAGCCCACTCCAGTCTGGGAGCCAAACGACGGAAATGCTCCACGAAGTTCCACCGGCGGTCGAGGACCAGTTTTCCCGTCTTCCAACGAAGTGGGAACTGGCCCCCCTCCAAGCATAAGGCCCGAGAGCCTCCACGGCCAGAACCCAGGCTTTTCCAGGTAAACCGTCGGGTCCTGGTGCGTCGGACACTCAGCCTATGTACGAGTATCGCCACTCTAAGCTCTACCTCGGTCACCTCCGAAGCATCGGCGTCGTCGTTGGTGGTGTGGTCCGCATCCGGCACCGCAGAAGGCGGAGTAATGTGCGGGGGAGTATGCTCCCCTCGCGACGGGAACAAAGCGCTCACCACGTGCTGGGACCGGAGACTGCGTCAGTGGGGGAGCCCATGGATGGAGTTTATCCCGCACCATTTTGTAGGAGCGTCCGCACGGGTCCCTGTTCAGGGTCAGTGCCCGTCCGGCAGGATTTCTGCTCGGAGAGCGGTCTTCTGTGATCTTGTTTGTTATGCCATAATATCTCCTTTATAAAGTTAAGACCGGTTTACGGCCGGTTTATAGTCAAGCAAGGAATCATTTTATGAATAGTAACATATCATTGAAGCGTCGCATCAATTTTCCCGAAAGAATATTCATAGCTTTCTTAGAAACTGAAAGCTACTGGAATCATAGTAGCATCCGTAATAAAAAAAATTTTTTGTTGAAGCCTACGCCTTCACAGAATGTCTGGATTGACAAACCTGTCAGTACTTATTTAAAAACGTAGGTAAGCATGAAATTATCCATCTGTTAGGTATAGATATTTAAATTAAATGTTAAATTGAAAATATTATAAAGTTATAATATTATTCCTATAATCGAGTGTACGAACCCTAAAAACAATATTACTGACGTGAAAAATTGGATATTAGTCTTCAAATGTTAAATTGAAAATATTATATAGTTTTAACATTACTTCTTTGATCGAGTGTACGAACCCAAACAAATAACACTGACGTGAAAATTTGGAAATAAGACTTCTTTTCTCCTATCTCCGTTCAACTAAAATAGGCATGACTGCAAATATTAATGGTTTACATTCTTTAATCGAATAAACACCAAAGTAAAAAAAGTTTTCAGTTTATATCAGTTGATGCTAAACTGCAACAAAAAATAAATACAAAGCAACTTTTAAGAGGGTACATTTCATTAAAGCCAAAAATGAGGGTAATCTCATGAATAAAGACTTCTATAAAATCACGCTGAAAGCATTTTATGGTGAGAAAAGCGTCGCATTTATACAGGGTGGATTTTTTTGCAAAAAAACTTTTCCAAAAGTCTAAAAGTTCTTAATTATTTGAGGTCATTTTTTCTCAGCATGTCAGAAATAACAAGTGACAAACTATTCGATAAAATTCTGTTCTCATAGCAAATAAAATAATAACGCGTATTCGTTCGAGATTCGAAGTTTAATTCTTTTTGCTCATTTTCGACAAGTCTTAATTGTGGAGGCCAGTCTATCTATCATAAAAAGTAAGTTGGGAGTCTAATTTCCTGCGATATGGATGGGAAATGTTTTTCGCGGTTTCTTACTTTTATAGTACTCAAAGTTTAGTTATTGCTTGAAAGTAAAGTTGAGTTATTTGATCCTTGTAAGAAACGGGATCGATAAGCATCAAAAAATGTTTTTGTGAATTGTGAACATTTTCTTGCTGTTAGGTTTTTTTTTTCAAAATCTTCGAATGCCGATTTAAATTTCTCAAAAGTTAAGGATAGTCTCCTAAGACCGTTCTACAATGATACCCCAGTAGCTACAATGATTAAGGTACCTACCGTAACTGTCCCTTCTCAAAAATCCACCCTATACCTACAGATAGAGCCATAAAACATAGTACTGTCAAGCGATCCACCGTATAAATCATTTACTATATCGATCAGTTGCTGTGTGACATTTTACATAATACGACGCATTGTTCTTTTTTATTTGCTCAATTACACGGCTGTATTTGCCGTGTAATTGAGCAAATAAAAAAGAACCGATTTATCACCTTGTTAGGTGCCTTTTGTACAGTGTTTACACGTGCTGTAAACAAAGGAAAATCGCAGAAGCAAATAACAGCGACAATAGCACAACAATTACTAGTGGTTTCACCCTGAGTTTTGTCGTGTTCCACAATAATGTGTTTTACTCGTTTTATGAAAGTATCTCACTCAGAGCTCTGATTGCAACAGTACTTGACCGAACCGCACCTGAGCACTTCCACTAAATGCACTGAAACAAAATTATGTAACGTGCCGTTCGACTGAAAATAGTATTAGTAAACGTGCTGTTCGCGTAATGGCGGAAATCATTACGCGAACAGCACGTTTACTAATACTATTTTCAGACGCCGAACGTCACAGGCCCTCGGTTATTTTTTTTTGTGATGGGATGTTTTTTTTTTTCAAGGCATTATTAAACAAAGCATATCGATACAAATCAGCCGAAGTTAAGTTTGGTACCGGATATATCTCTTGTTCACCCGGTGCAAGTTTAGGATAGTAATGTTTTATTTGTGTCGCTATCATTAAACAAAAAGTTATAGAACTTGGTCACTTCTTAGCGATTTCGTTAGTTCAAATCATGCAGTATTTCAACTAGCAGCAAATGGTCAAATGAACACGCTTACACATACAGACCGCTACACGAAATCTAAGTATGTTTTACTATACAGTGAGTCGGGGCTGTCTCATTAAGGCAAGTTTAGTAATTACGTGTTATCATGTAGATAGGATAAGCAATACATAATATTGCAACATAATGCATAATAGTGCAAATTTACGCACCTTCCTTGAGTCGTGTATGAGCCAATGGAGGATAATTATTTTACCATGTTACTATGTAAGTACCTATATTCTGGCAAATAAATTAATTTCATTTCATTTCATCACCCACGATCATCGGTGATGAGACTGTATATCCCGCGGAAGTGTGGAGGTCGAGGCTTTTTAAATGCGAAGACCCTCCACAAAAGCGAGGTGTGCAGTGTCAGGGAATATTTTTTAAATGTAGTGTGTCTATATAAGTAGTTCCTATGTTTTTTCCCTTCCCCCAACAATACCCAATTTTGCTAAACGGTCTGCCTCCTCATTACCCTTTATACCTATGTGTGAGGGAACCCATTGCAATTTCAGAACGATATTTCTTTTGGCTAGATTGTGTATTTTAGAAGGAATTTGTAAATTACACAATCTAGCTATATGTTGTAGTGCACTTTTGCTATCTACACAAGTTAATATTTTGCTATTATTTCAATGGGTGTAATATTTTATATTTTGACAATATATTATCAGTATTTAAAGTGTTTAACTACCCGTGACGGTTATATATCATTTCGAATCCCCTGATGAGTAAAGAATGGTCACCAACCCTTGAACTGAACGCTGCAAGTGCAGCTTTAACTCGCATATCAATACCCGTGGGGCAACCCTTTTAGCCAATTAGCCACAAGCCCCATTTACAAAGTTTTTTGCTCGCATATCTAAATAATATATTCTTTTTTAACTCGTTAGAGTGGCGCCGCAGTTATTTTTATTTTACGTCTAGCACATTAGAGATAAAAGTTCAGAAGGAAATAATGTTTCATAGACCATTTTAACGGCTGGAAATCTCGACGTATACAACTTGCGGACGCCGCAGAACTCAACGAAGATCTTTTGCTATACCTAGAATTACGTTAGAACTGTTTGTTTGTGTTAATAAATAACAGCTTAGAAACGAGGACGCTTTAACCTAAATGCAAAAAAAAATCTTGAATACGCCCAAAATCTTTTCAAACTTGACGACAAACCAACCTTGGCATTAAAGCCTTTAGGACTATTTGTTAAATGGTCTTCGAGCTTATGTAGCTATGACCAAAAAGGTTAAACACCCACAACAAAAAGTGTTTAATACAGCAACCATTTATTTATTGTATACTTTACTTTAGTTCTAATCGTTCCACAATTCACCTGTTTTTTATACAAAAGCAAAACTTATAAAAGTGGTGTGTATACCTACACGTGTCTTTAGTGATGTGGCACACTACATCCAATCCGATCCACTAGAATCTTTTCAATATCTCCAGCGTCGAATTGAATAGCTTGAATCGAATTTGGGCTAAGCCTGGGTGGACGAACGCCTTGAAGGTACTATGTATATTTTGGAATTGTTCAAGGTAGATAAAGATCTTCATCTCTGCTTTACCCAGAAATACAGGCTTCTTTGCAGTACTTTATTGAAGCTAAATAAAATATACAAAAAACATAATGAACCTGAGACTGGGCAAGAGTTCAATTCATTCATCATATCACACAATAAAGAACGCCCAAAGTACAAGAATGATTGAAAAAGTGCCAATCTAGATTACTCACCTACAAATATGTAGATAAAACAGTGTAGCATTTGTGTTCCTAAAGATTATTCCAGCTATACTCACACCAAATCGACTCAACCTGTCTACAGATTTATTGCCTGTCTATAAATATTCCGAGCAGTAAGTAGGTAACACTCATACCACTGTACATTTTCTTCCAATAATAATCCGCATTCACACGTGTTCCATTTGAATAAATGTACCTTTATCTTTACATCGACTAAACGATTTTTTAACTTCGGCATCGCTATCTTCAGTAGGTATCCTTGGGATTTGGCAACTCGATAAACTTAGGTACATGTAGTGTTGTGCGACATTTATGGATGGCGACGATACGACTAACTGCACAACTATTAATTGGATTGTGTTTTATCGTTAAAACTTTACGGACAATGTTAAATGGGAATAGGTTTAAGTTGAAAACGGATTTATGTTACGACACTTTGTAGAGAACAGTATTAAGACGAAGTGTTACATCCTAATCTAAAGCTAGACAATATTTGCATAGTCTATTGCCCCTAACTTAGTACCAAACAAATTCTGATAGAGATACGAGTACCAACTTGGCCTTTGGTTGCACGGAAACTACATACACATATTATGTAGCTAAAGTGTTTTTGAGAGTCGTAGTGGTGCCCAATTTGGCTTATAGTTAGACCTCAAACACTTCGAGTACGTAAGTTTCATCCTTGCAGTTTTGTTAGCATTCGGCTGTGCAAATATCGGAGAGTAAAAGACGGATGGCGAGATTGGACCACCGTAATTTAAAAAGTAACGGAGCACCGTTCACGGGCAAGTTTATATTAATTATAATTAGAAGTATAGGAATGCTTTAGAAAAAATATTGAGTTACTAGGTGATGGGAATTAAAAGTACCTAATTAATGATTTTAATTTATTTATAAATAAGCTATCGTGCAATTTTCGAACGGAACGTTTTTCACGAATTACATTGTTATATTCCAATCTACACGAATGATTTAACTTCCTACACCTAAGTAAGTTTTTGCTTGGCGGTTTGCCTTCTTTTATACTCATTTCTTGATAAATAAACTAAAAATATAAAACGAAACATGAAAAGTACCTACAATGTAAACGGTAACAATGTAACGGTACTGAAAACATGAAATGGAAAATGGAACGTCAGTGTCAAATTGTCATGTCAAATATCATATTTGTCATTCCATTTTTTGTGTTCAACGGCGACTTGGCTTACCTTTGTACGGACTGTTCTGCACACCAACCTAGACTGCGGCATTTACTTCCGGATAACGATTTGCAAGTGATAATATACATATGTAGGGGAGCACTTAAGAGCCTACGGAATTTATGCAATAGAAGTTTGCCGGGATGAGACTCCTCTAGAGGGAATATTTGTTGGCAACCACCCATTTATTCTATGTGCCTGATTTCAATCTACGCAAATAGGTAGCAATTCTTATAACACGTACATCGCAGTAGATAAGGCTGGAGGGTCGAAATACTTTATTAGAATATTATTTTAATTGCCCCGCGAGAACACGGACAGTGGACTAGTGTTCTCAAATGTCATATTATGAGCATGGAGCATGGGCGATGCAGGAAACCAGTGATTTGTCTCTGCACCAGTTTGTTTCTTTGAATTAGATAAATTAAATATATTTCAATAAAAGATTATCTAGCATTGAATAAGAAAACAAAAGGAAAATAATTATATACAATGGTTGTATGCATTGAATGTTTTATAAGTAAAATGTATATTTTATAAGTAATGTTAAAAAGTAATTAAAAGAGATTTTTAATTATTTTTATTTAACAAACCCCTAGTTTATAAGAAAGGACGTTAATACCACTTTACATTCGAAGACATGTGACATCTACCAATCCGCACTGAGCCCGCGTGGTGGATTACGACCCACTCTCTCTCATAGAGAGGAGGCCTGTGTCCGAGCAGTGGGAACATTATAGGCTGATTAGGTTATGTTATATGATACCTGCTTTTTTCAGCTTGGTTTAATCCGACTACCATAATTAGAGCAACATAAGTTCCTTAATCCCCGCAGACGTATGTTAGCAGTTTTATGAATTATCAATTAGAGTGGTGGTGACCCAGTGGTAACGGCCGCGACTTACGAAATGTAGGTCGTAGGTTCGAACCCAGATAGGCGCTTTACTTTGTGTAAATATTTCATCACCACTGCTCTTAAAAACGGTGAAGGAAAACATCGTGAGGAAATCGGAATGTTTTACAACCAAAAATTCGTCGACATGCCTCATCTACCAACCCGCACTGGGCCCGCGTGGTGGTTTACGGCCTACTCTCTCTCACAGAGAGAAGGCCTGTGTGTTTTATGTCGTTCTTTAACTGTTCATAAGTTTCCATAATAATACGCAACGCCTATCAATGGGTCCCAATTTATATGCAAGCTCGCCATTCTCCTTTTGGCTAGACTTTCCCGAGGCAAAATTTCCCGCCACCCGGGCAGGAAATGTTGCGTGGTTTTCATGCGTTTTCATGCGTCTTCTGTCAGGCCTTTTTAGCTGCTTTATTTTTGAATTACGAATTCTGATTGAATTAGCAAAATTCTCGGAGTATAATGATTTTGTAATACAATGTAGAGATGTTAAGAGGTACAGTTATAATTATTATTAATAATGATATAATGAAATCGTTTATTTATATAAAAAGGGACATATTTACAATAAATACCATAACAATTAAAAAAGCACAGTTGCTAATTTGCCTGAACTAGGTTGGACCTGTGTTTCAGGCTAGAAAGTGCATAAATACTTAATGTAATAAATTAACAGTGAGTATAAAGTAAAAACTAAATTAAAACTTAGTATACTTTATTATAGCATGTTGGTGGATCTATTTGCAGACAATACGTAGATCTTCTGTGTTTACATAATCAATAGTTAGTAAATATTTAAGTATTATTTGTTTACAGCTATAGTTATTTAATTTATAGATACTTAGTTTTCTATTTAATACATATTATAAAATATAATTATATAATAAAATGATTATGATGATTATGAATATAATGATTGTAAGTGCATAATGAAAAGCTGGCGAACCGTCAGTACCTTGCAGGATTTATTTAACAGATCTGTAGGAAAGAAAAAGGGATGGAAGTTTGCTACCTTTAAAATAGCTATCTGAGGTCTTTCAAGCGGAAGCATATTAGTTTTTGGTGCTCCACCCCAAGAAGTGATACAGTATTGAATTATAGATTGACATAGTGCCAAATAAACTTGTGTTCTTAATTTAGTATCTGCGATTGTTCGAAATTTTTCAAAAACATATATTAGTTTGCGCACTCTATTAGCTAGGCTTTCAATATATATTTTTAAAGAGAGTGTGTCGTCCATTTTTACCCCCAGTTATTTTATGTTGCTCGTTTTGAGGATAAAGGGACAATTACACATGTTGACTGTAGGGTTTCCACATTGATGGGTATATAAATGAGGGTTAGTAATGAGTTGAGGCTTGCGCATGGAGAAGTGAAAATATTTAGTCTTGTCGGCATTTAATGTTAGTAAATTGCTTTGGAGCCAATTAGTCACAGTATTAAATCCTAGTTGAGCGATTCGAAATGTTCGCTACTGGTTTTAGCGGTAAATATTAACGCAATGTCATCATGTCATGTTGCCATCTTCTTAATTCATCATTCTTAATATTTAGATTACACAGGTCGTTAATATAAATAAGCAATAGCGTGGGGCCCATAATACTCCCCTGAGGAACACCAACACCAGTATTTTTTTGTTCATCGCTCGTAATATTATCTCTCATACATAATGTTAATCTTTGTCAGTTTTTTTATACGATAAAAATACATGTTATAGGTACATGATGAACTTCTTATACTAAAGGAATTAACAAACCATTTAATTAAACTTAACCAAAAAAAAACAATAGCCTATCCTAATTTTGTTAGTTGATTTTATTTCCTCAATTTCCTAAAATCCCAGCTTTTGTATTGAGGTTTAGGCAATTGGTACGTTACTCTGCTAGAGTCACGTCCTCGTAACTTCAGTGCAGCGGCTGGGTGCATTTTGTTAGCTTAAAAAATTAAACGAGATTTATAAATTTTATAGTTGCTTGTCAAAGCTTTATAAACGGGAGCACAGAGAGTTTGATAAACATTAATACGTATTATAAATGTATTGCTGTATTACATGACAGGCTTCAATGTAGTGTATTATTGGGAGTCATTACTTCTATAAATCAATGGTCGTATAAACGTCTCTGATACGTATTTACGTAATCAAACTGTTGCTATATTTAACACTGTGACCTAAAAACTTTACTACTGTAATTAGTCTAGAGTATATTCAGAATAGAGATTTATCTTCGATAATAACAAAATATTGTGGTTGATGTCTGATTCTCTATAACTAATGTAGATTGGCCAATTTGTGATTGGTCAGTGTTACGCAGTCAAGCTTAAATGACCGTCCCCACAATCTACATAGAGATGAGGGCTTTCCATCTTGTTAATGTTTTATTAACTCGGTAAACAAAGGCCCCAACCTAACACAAATATTTCAGTGTTTCACTACAACATTTCTGTTTTCAATCTCTGCACATTTTAGGTGATAAATTTTTCTCTTTGCCGATAAATTGGATATCGTCAGTCAATCTACTTTTTTCGGTCATGACAATGGAAGCAATTTGTAACATCAATCACTCTTTTTCAGAGTCACGTGACGATCCCCAGTATTTAATTTCAGCTCATGTATCCGTCTCCCTGATAATAAATGATTTTTTGGTTAATTCTTTAATCTGGCTTGTGTTTTTTAAAAAGATTTAACTATGTACGTTGTTTGACTTTATTGTTTCAAAGTAATGGCGAACCAAAATTGGTTATCGTTTATTTCATTGGAAACGCGTAGGCTCACAGCAATTTATTTTGTGTACCTTCGACAATAGAACTATTGAATATAGCATTCCTGGCATTCACGGTCCTAACAATTCACACTACTACTATCAGAAAATAGTACTAATTCTTAGAGGTACCCTGGTCGGGTTCTTAATAGATTTATGCCAGATTCAATTTGTAAATGGTGATCGATGCTAAATAATTTACCTAGTTGCTAATCAAATCATAATATCCTACATTGTACCGAGTTGTATTAAATACAAAATTATTCAACGGCGGTGAGATAACGAGCTTATCAATTTTCTTGATACAAATCCAAAATAAGGGCCATAACCAGAGGTGAATCTCAGTAAATCGGTTGCTTTTCACACGGCCGACTGTATGTATGGAGCTCATTCGAGGGGCAAGCATCGTTTACAGAGAAACTTTATTTCCTGTTTACTTGGATAATTTTCAGCAGCGCTTCTTCACCATGATAATGTTTTCGGCACACTCCGCCAGATGGGCATGGGTGATTTATTTAGTACGGCAGGTGCACATTTACCTAATGAGGGGCTCATTAGGTAAATGTGCAAATGTGTAAATCAAGGCTGGTTGGGGCAACCAGCCTTGATTTTATTTATTCTCATCACACAAAGTGACATTTTGTCGCATTGAAATTATGGACCCTGAAGACGCAGTGACTGCATTCGAAAGGGTTCCCACTAAGCAAGGTCGGAAGATTCTTCCTTTTCATTGGAGGAGTGGTACTTACCTACACGATCTCTAAGCGACACATTTTCAACGTGCACGCTAACAAAGTCGCGGGCACAGCTAGTAAGAAATAATTGATACGATCGGTCTTACATGTCCATGAATATCAAACTCAAATCACTTATTTCAAATAAACCAATTACAAGCACTTTTGAATTGTCAAGGTAGGTCGGTCAGAAAAATGACGCTAGTTGCCCATTCCAAATCGTGGAGTAGAACGGGCAAGAAACTCCACGGACACTCTTAAATCAAATTATGGTTACAATAAATTGGTAACATCATTCATGTTGAAATTATGAATGTGAGAACGATGCAGAACGTTAAAAGCGTCCGAAATATAGAGTTGATAACAATTCAGAAATAAAATTTAATTAAAATACGCCGTGGGAGCTAAGAGATGACCAGTCCCTACTAACGCATATCTATTATGAAAGCAGACATTGCTGATCCAACTGTAGGTAATGTGGATATGGATAATCCGAAAATTTACAAACAAACATTAAAATAAAATTAATAACACGGTTCGAATACGAGCACTCAGTAAAATGTCGAATGATTCTCGTGTGAGCTCTCCGCACAAGATAATGTCAAGAGCTTTGGACCATTTAAAAGAGAGTAGCGATGAAAAAGAACATGCTCCGGTGACTCGAAAATGCAAGACTCAACAACGAAGGAAGGAATGACTTCAAATTACGTCAGTCTAATCTTCAAGATGGATCTTTTAGAACAATGAAAGAAAGGGAAGCAAAAAAATGTTCGGGGATTATGTCACTTCGTCAGCCTTGCTAACTTCCTGTTGAAGAATAAGACGAAGTTAAACGCGAACGTATCCTACTATTTAAGTCTCTAGAGAATATTGTCCATGTAAAGCTAGCATAAATGTATACAACGCGATATTTCACATACTTAGTTGTGAAGCGCAGCGCTTTTCATGTTTCCACTTCGCTGGTCTCTGCATGTTTCAATAAAATCTTTAGATGTTACTTTGCCAGCGCTTTATGTGCTTCAATCATGAGTAACTGCTATAGATAGAAATTGTTTGTTAAAAGTTTCAGTTTAATAGAAAATAGCACGATTCAAATTGGAAAAAGTCTTGTTGAAAATTATTTTAAATTATGTAGTTCATTTTACGTACGTACCGGATGCTCGAAGAATATAAATTGTTAATTCACTTCCCGGCGCTCATAGTCTTGATCCGCTCTATCTTAATTGAATGTTCTCGTTAACCGTGAAATGGCCAGTATCCTACTCCTAGTTTAATAGGAAGATCGGAACTGTTCAATTTCGGAGATAAACGCTCGACCGACGCGGATCGACGACGGTGCGGCCATGCGTGTTGCGAACCTTTACTGCCTGTACGGCAAAGTTGGTGATTCTAACAACCCACTTCTAAAATTCCAAGAAAGCCATCAATTAAGTTACGAGTATGATAAAACCCTGTAGAATACAACTCGATGGGAAAACTCCAACATAAGTTAAGTACTTTTTTTAGATAAAACTTAATCCCCAAGGACAATACGGCTACTTCTCGCTGTGTCTTCAGGGGAATAAAGGGAAAAGCAAATTACATTTTATATCAAGTCTTTGTGCCTTGAGAAGTACTCTCTTTCGTAGTTACTTTTGTTTTATAAATCATAAACGCTTTATTGTTATTTTGGGAACGGAAGTGAATTCTTTCTAAGGACTACTGGTTCGAATGCCCCTTGAGACTCGGTCCTAAGTTTTCTTTACGAAAAAAGAGTGCGAGTAAGAATACCCTAAGAAGTGAAACGGATTTGGATCCGATCCAAATAAGATTTACATTTATGTCTCAGGAGTCCAATATTTCGTAAAGTCGGAGAAAAGCAACAAATACTTCTGTCTAGGCCCAATCTTTTGGTCGTAATAAGCCACTTATGTTTTTATAAACCGTTTTTTTTACAAAATCCTGAATACGAACTTCAGGATTTTGTAAAAAAAACCTAAAAGGGTTGAAAGGTTTATTTTTAGTTTGGAGGTCTGTCTGTAAGGCTGTCTGAAAATTTCTTTTTAGAGATCGTTTCAGAATGCTAGCCAACTTGTCATTAGCGGATTTTGAAATAAAATATACCGCGACGCAACCTCTTATTACAAAAGTTATTTTTAGGTTTGTTTATAGCTGTATATTTCCATAAATATATTGGTTTCAAAACTTTTTATTACTTTAAAAGTCAATAAGTTTCTGGGTACACATTGCTGGGTTATATTCTGAGTAATCTTCAGTAGACAAACAAACTTTCTCGTCTCGCGGTCCCAGACTTATGTGTCAAATGATAAATGATAAAAGATAAATGATTTTTATTTCTGTAAGTGGCTTTGTACAAACACTTTTACACGTCAAACATTTTTTTTTTAAACTAGATGAGGTCGGCGTTTCCTATCTGACTACTCTGAGAAGAAAAGCCGAAACAAACTCAGAGGTCACAGTCTCTTTTAAAGTCCAGACATAATCTTGGTCAGATCATGTTAAGACCATGTGGATTGATGTCTGAAATGGTCTTTTGAGGAAAGAACCACACAGATTGAGTGGACCTGTCCAGTCAGTGCACGCATTTGTCAGTAATCGTACAGCTCAACTCAAAACATAAGGAGCTCAACGATTCGACGAACAATACCAAAGAAAAATCAATGTCAATGTATAATCTAAAACGTTATACATATTCATTACGTTCCATTTCTACACTAAGGTTTATTAAAATGGTCCCGTGTTCTTTTATGTATTTTCGATAACAAATACGAAAAACGAAAAATAAGTTGTTATTTTAGGATGAAACATCGTATGTTGGAAGGTGACTCTCCTCGGAAAAAGAAAAATAAAATAATATTTTCGCTCTCGCTGGCGTCCTCGTTTATTTAGGCCGCCATGAAATATTATCATTTGTGATATTCGGAATATGAGTGGTTTAAGACCCGTAGTATCATTCCAGGTGTATTCTCACTCACATTTTTCATTAACAAATATATGTATGCCTGTTCTTACTTATATGTAAGAATCTTCCACTCATTACAAAAGACATAAATTAGTTACCTCTACCTACTACAGTACCAACCCAAAACACCCACATTATTTACATAAGACACGATTAAGTACACAACACAATTAAAACGCTACCCATAAATATAAAAACAACAACCTGTCTTAGTCTATTCCCGAGCAATCAATTACTGATATAAAACGGATGTCTTCACTAATAGAATTAAGAGCTTTCCAATTGGATTGAACAGCGTCGTTACGAACCAAAGTACTTGTATATTTATAGATATTTATAGAGCTTTGACACAATCAATAGAAAATAATTAAGTCAAACTACGAGTACAATAATTGACAAAATGGGATCACTTCGTTCGAAGTCCGTTCTATTGAATAGCTACGTGTACAACAGCCCTCGAATAATATGGCAGCGTGTGCTCGCGGACTATATTTTCTTATATTCTCGTAAACCCACCGTTATTGTTCGGCAAATACTTTGAAAAGGCAATGAAAATGTACTTTGTTTTTACTAGTTTTATAATTATGTGCCGCTGGAGAGAAATATAAAAGATGGATGAATAGTGCGAGGGATGAAATTAATGAAAATGGAGTAACGACTGATGGGGGAAAATGGAAGAGAAAAACATTTTGCTCCAACCCCTAGTAACATAAGACAAGAGCGTGAAGAAGAAAATGTGACTGTACCCGCCTTTTCTCTGACTCACTTCAGGGAGTTTTCTGGCTCCATAAATCCAACTTGGACTATACGTTGATTCCATAAACCCAAAAGACTCTTGAGTCTTTATCTAGGAAAGTACCTACAATAAAAGATAGCTATTGTATACCTCGGGATTACTTGACTTTTTTTCCTGTTCCTTCTTATTTGCCCAAGCTTAATTGCATCAGTAGAATATAAAGTTTTCTGAGTGACGGTCCATTTAAGATGTCATGACCTCTTACGTAAAGTCTTCAAGAACTGCAAGCTTGCAGACTCTAGATGGCGTCAAGTTGACGTGTCAAATTAGATAAGAAACTTCTCACTCAAGACAAATTATTTAGACACTAAGAGCTAGCGAGCTACGATACGATGTGTCTCTGAAATATATTTTTTTAGTTTTAAACTAAAAAAAATTTACAAACCCTTTCCGCCGCATCAGGTCATCATTGGATTATATTCTTTAAAAGTGTACCTACACGACAAACCAAATACAAAATACCTTTGTTGCAAATGCAGCTTCAATACTAAGTGCACACGTTCAGTGGGGACCAACGGGTGCAACTGATTTTCGTTAGGTATTCGCCGAAACTGCGCTACACAGATACCCCCCTGCCAAGGGAGGTGATTCCCACCGCTCTTCCGCCCACCTCTAATCGTCCGTTGAAGCGTTCTATGACGCGGTCCATTTCAATTTATTAGTGGATAGACGCTATCGGCTGACCACAACTGGTTCGGCTGATTACACTGATACAGAATGAAACATACAAGTACTTGTAGCAAAGTCGGTTATTTCGAAACACCTTCATGTGTCGAAAGTAGATTGGAACAGCGCGGTTAGTCTACATTTGCAAGCTCATCTTTTATTCACTACAGAGGGGTCGATCGGTCTGAGAGACTAAAAATAGGATTATTTATTAGTCACGCGACCGTGGCCCATTTATTTGTTTCTCAACCCTATCCTAGCAATATAAATGGAAATCTTAAGGTTGAGTCTTAAGGTCAGACGTTGCAAAGATGAACTCCTCAATAGGCTACCCATGTATACCAACGTATATAATATGCAATTTGGATACATATGATAAACCAAGCTCACACTAGGTAGCTTTAGATATTGACACAAATAGCGTTGGGCAATATTTTGATTCGTATGAACGAAATACTCTCCACTAGCATCTTTAAAAAGTTTCATGCGTCTGAAAAACTTTTTCCAGTCCGCCGTAGACACCTCGTTTACAGCCTGCTCGAACGCTGACAGCGCATCTTCAGGCGACGAAAATTGTATCCCTTTATGCTGTTATTTTATCATCGGGAATAAAAAGAAGTCACACGGTGCTAGGTAAGGGCTGTAAGGAGTTTGACCGGCGTGCGGTTCAGGAAGTCGCTCGTTTTGAGCGCGGTGTGCGAAGGCACGTTGTAGTGGTGGAGCAGTAGACCGCGGAACCCTGTGTTTGGTCGCTTGTTGCTCACAACAGAGAAAACAACATTTGGTAGTTTCCCATTCAGCGTTGATGCTTCTTTGGTTCCGTAAAAGAATTGATCAAGTAGCCAGTCGCTTCTAGATCGCTTCACTTTGGTAGGCGTTAATTCGTTTTTTAAACACCCAAACTCTCGACAGGCGCTTCGTTTCTGGATCGTATTAATAAATCTGTAAACGTGTAATGATGTCGTAAACACGCCGAGACCGTTCCACCCGGGTCTGCTTCTGAGCATCGGTGAGGTTCTACGGCACCCTACATATACAACCTGTTTTTCTAGGGTTATATTCTGTAGGTAAAAATAATACTTAAACTGCTAGAATAGGTGGTCCAAAAATGCATAGTTTCAGAGATATCATCAATCATAATTAAATTAGGTCAAAAATTGTCATCAGTATGACAAATCTATTTACGTATATTTACTTTTGCGAGGTTGCCAATTTTGTTTACGTATCATACAAAATAGACCCTCGATGTGTCTAGGTATCTAAGTTTCATTGATAAATACGAGTAATTCATTTTTATTCAAACCAAACATTAATATTTAAAAGTAGGAAAATGCGATGTTGTCATATTTCTCGTAAGGGTGTTTTACATTAATAATCGTGACTTTGTCGAATTATTTGTATGAAAAATGAAAAAAACAAAGGATGATTGAAACATAATTCATATGCCAGTTGATTTTTTGATATGGTCTCAATCATACCCTAGAGTTATGGAATATAATGAAATCTCATGTTGAGAGGATGAATGAAAGGAGCGTAACAAAAGGTATTTACAAATGTACACCCATGTGCCAGCGTATATAATATGCAATTTGGATACGGAACGTAAACGAGGCAAAAGGAGTATGTAAGGATTCTGTGGTTTCTGCCTACCCCCATGGGAAGAAGGCGTGAGTGTAGTATGAAATAAAAATAGAGGCATAGTACCCGTTGACAACGATGTGGTTTCTGTCTACCCCTATGCGAAGAAGGCGTGAGTGTATTTATGTATGAAATAAAAATAGAGGCATAGTACCCGTTCACAATGAGTAATTGATAAGGAACCCTAAAGCAGTCGTAATGCGAACTCTCGAATGAGTAATAGATAAGAAATAGCGAACAATGAAACGCTAATGAGGGTCGCTGGGCCGGGCGGATGTCAATTAGATTATTGCTAATTGATTTACGTATCTCGCGAACCGTGCATCCTACGCAAAAATGGACCGCAGCAACGTGCTCAGGGCATGCCAAAACCTTTTTTTTTTTTTGTCGGTTCAAACCCCTTGAAAAAAGTGAGTTGGAACCGGCACAACCTATCTACTCCCCTTCTGTTTATTAATTCCGGCCGCTTTCTCTCAACTTCTTACTTTAATCTCATCAGTTGTTCGCAGTAGAGTTCAGAATCGATGGTCCTGCCTGGTGGTAACAGCTCATAATGAATAATGCCCTTCCAATCCCACCACACACAAAGCATCACCTTGTGGCGAGTTAACCCGGGTTTCGCCACAGTCTGTGAAGCCTGACCGGCCTTTGACCACGACCTTTTTCGCACGTTCTTGTCGTACGTGATCCACTTTTCGTCACCAGTTATCAGCTTCTTCAAAAATGGTTCGGTTTCATTACGTCGTAATAAAGAATCACAAATGAGTACACGGTTCATTAGGTTTCTTTCAGTGAGCTCGTGAGGTACCCAAATATCGAGCTTTTTTGTGTACCCAGTTTTTTTCAAATGCGCTAAAACTGTTTTGTGGTCAATTCCCAG
The DNA here is from genome assembly GCA_963555695.1 of Dasypolia templi. Taxonomy (NCBI): domain Eukaryota; kingdom Metazoa; phylum Arthropoda; class Insecta; order Lepidoptera; family Noctuidae; genus Dasypolia; species Dasypolia templi. The sequence continues at coordinate 11,380,150 of OY743157.1, forward strand.
TTCTTCAGCTACGTCGTAACTACTGATATGACGATCTTGCTCCACTTTTTCAAAAATGGCATCCATTTTATCCGTAATAGGGCGACCAGAGCGACGTGCATCTTTAACATCAAAATTTCCGGATTGAAAACGCTTATACCAAAAATGTGCTACTCTCACAGACACTGCACTAGGTCCATAAACATCGCAATTTCTTTTCGCGGCTTGCGTTGCATTTTTACCTTTTTTGTAGTATAATTTTAAAATGGATCGAATTTCTTCATTAGATTCACTCATCTTGACAGTACGAAAAACAAATAAAAATCACACATTTTCCTAATTTGGAATTATGTTCTTTAAAATTTAAACTTTCAATGATACCAAAACCAGCCAGATACAAATAGTATAGCCAAAGAGATTTTATTACAAGTTCATACTATGTATAATGCGAAAAGACTTTTCCCCCAACCTAATATATATTTTCTTTTTTATATTTCGCTTCTTCAGCAGATTCTCACGAATAAAACGGTATAAGCACTTCTTTCGAGCTGTCGGTCGCGATATCCTCATTAGGGGCAACCCGACGCTCAAAAGGGTACTTCTCCAATAAAGTGCTGATGGTTTTTACTTGGCTACACAAAGCTGCGATGGCAAAAACTGCCTTCGCGGGAAAAAGATAACTAGATCCGGTCTGAAACACGGTTATCGACGCTTTTTGCACCTTGCTCGCAATTACCACTTAACATAACAGGGTTACAGTACTTCGTTTCTAAAGTTCCCAAACAAATACTGGTGTTTTCTTATTACTTGTATCATTATTTTGTGATCTTGTTAGAAATGTCTAAGTAATTGTTGAAGCCAAAGTTCCGTAAAGAGTACGAATATGAGGAAGTTATCAAAGTTATATTTCATTTGTAATCACAGAAGTTAATCGAGATCGTTAGCTTATAGTTTCAAAGTTGTGATGAAGTTTACGAACGTGGAACGGAATGTATCGCTAAAAAGACAAGCCCTTCCTTAATATATTGTTTTCTCTTGCTATCTTTTTGGCGCCCAAGGGAAAACGCTGAAATTACATAAATCCATCTCCGGTAAACGGTCAATGAATACTTTTTAGTTCTTTATTTACGAAAAATAAAACGAAAAAGAACCAAAACTGCCACTGTTCGAATCGTACTGGTTTTGCCTAGAAGTTGGACAGTATAGGCTATTAAAAAAGTTTACGATGTTTCCCTTCCGAGAAAGCGAGTAATTTCCAAGAAAATTGTTTGTTGTCCAGAGTTTGGTCATTAAGACTTTTACGGTGCCTAATACCCAGAAACTCACCCAATGTCTTTGTCTTTCATACGAACCGTGGTTTTCTTTTTACGATGAAAGCTTTTCCTTTTATTAGTTAGGCAAAGCGTGCACATTAGCCTTGTTAGCAGGCATGTTAGGCGCTTTTCTGAGAATTTAACGCTCTTTTTATTAATTCTTCACTGATTTATGGACGAAAACGGAAATATTATTATCTCGGTTGAAATAAAACAAAATAGAAAAGATTTTGCTGCTGGAATCGTATTTTTACATTGATTTCGTAAGTGTATTTGAAAAGAAAGCTCGCTCTTAGAGCAAAATTTGAAAGTTTTTCATTAAACAAAATTTGCTTTCCTTACCTATAGGCTCAAAATATTTCTTGAATAAGAGAAGTAAGCCATGATCGTACGTCGATCAGAATTAGGGAACAAAAGGTATATGTATGCTTGAAGAGGTTCTATTTCATTTTGACTGATTATGAATATTCAGGATACACTCTCGTAATTAAAGCTTTGAAAAACACCGCGTAATCTGGATTTACGATGTCACCAGACTTTACGCACATATTGTTTACCTAAATGCATTAACAAAATATGTACTTTGGATTAGTATAATCTGTGGTTCAATCATTTTACCAGTTCACTTTAACCTTCACGCACAGCCTTCACCCATTTTCAGCCACGGATAAAATTCTGTCATCATTTTCCAGTTGCAATTTTTCCAACAAATTTAACATCTGCACCGGTTGCATTTTTGTTTTTCAAGACAAAAAGTGAATTGAAATTCGACGTTCGTTACCTGCGACCGAGAGGTAAAAGTCGAAGTCGTGAGTACAATTTGTGCTGTAGGTTATTTTATTTACGCACGTTAAAAATCCGCCCTCGATGTTTTATTCAGAAACTTCGACGAACGTGACCTTTAAAGAAATAATACCTCGTTTCCTTTGTCGTAGGTGGAACGCTGAGCTCTTAAAAGATCTTAAGAAATAGGTTAGTAAATAGTGAGGCAGCGGATACTCTACTAGCTTTGTAGTTACTTAAAACGATTAAGGTCTGTTTCCATTAGTTCAGAAATATATACCCAAATGTGACTCAATTAGACACTTACTTGTACCATTAATAGTCCAATTTAGATGCCTCGTTTGGTTGTAATAGTCTTAACATTATTTTACTTGCACAGAGCCAGAGACATTGGAGGACTTGTAATAGTATTTCAATACTCAGCCTACCACCTGAACCTAACAGACTAATTAGGTACCTACTAGTAGGCGCTGTCCTGTTGACTGCATGTTACGGAAATTGACGCTACTGAAGGCGCCAAACTCTTGGCAAACTCAATTTCCTAAACCATAGCAGATTAAGAAATAGGTATTTATTCTCTCTCGGTTTTAGTGAGCTTTTGATTAATATTAGTTCTTAAAAATAGAGAATATTAGTGGTAAAAATACTAACCAGAAATATTTATCCAGTATTTTACAATTAATCCAGTATTGCATTATTATGTAAGCTGTCTCGCCCTTTATGCCTGGAGGCTTTAATTTATTTAGTAAGTTATTTTGTATAAGAAAACTTAATATGATGTTCTGTGTCTCGAAATTTTAATTTCTTTGCATACCTACCTATTATTGTATAGATTCATGTTTTTTCTAACTGAACAGACAGCTGTGCTGCTGGGGAGTTTGTTGCGCCACTTCTTCTTCCCAGCTAAAGCACTAGGAAGTGGTGAAGGGCGGGCGTTTTGGTGGACTGTCTTATGTAATTTTGATATTCGAAAAGTGCTGATTCTCAGCCTAATTTGAATAAATTACTTTTGATTTTGATTAAGCAGGTTGGTAGCTCGATTGAGTACACAAGGGTACGCCGTAAAACTCACGGATGCACGGATAGACTCTTTTATTGCATTAGTGTAAACAAGACTTTAGACACAACATCTTACTTCAAGTAGAAACGAAATTCCTTGTTGATTGATTAAGCAGGTTGGTAGCTCGGTTGAGTACACAAGGGTGCGCCATAAAACTGACGGATGCACGGATAGACTCTTTTATTGCACTAGTGTGAACAAGACTTTAGACACAACATCTTACTTCAAGTAGAAACGAAATTCCTTGTTCACATACCGCCTTTTATCTTATCGCAGCTCGTTGGTAAGAATTTACCGACATTGCCTTAAATTTTCTTACAACCTACTCGTACATGACTTGAAAGAAGAAAGAAAGAAAATACGTTTATTTAGCACAGACTAAAAGGCACACAAAGCCGGTAAAATTTATAAGAGTAACAATCACAAAAAAAAAAAAAAGTGTACAGTGCGAAGTATGAAATTAGCAGGGTAGTGTGCATCACGGCTACGCCAAAAAGGCCCAGTTCAGCAAAAAAAAATGCCAGACAACTAGTGCCTGACGCTGGTTTTCACCTGGACTTGTCATTCAACCAACGAACTCATAAAATTTCGATAGAGATTTCGTTTCTCCTGTTTCATAATCCGAGTATTTAAAGTATCTACATTATGAAAATAATAACAGCTAAGTAATTAAAGAGGTTACAAAAAAACTAAGTGTGTTACAAAAAAACGGTCGATGTAAATACCAAAGTAAATAATTTAAATGAAATCTTTTCGTCGTCGCCGTTCGTCCAAGCGAAAATAATCATGGCCCGCCTGACGATTAAGTAATCAAAGAAAGTTTGCTCGCGCCATAACCACCAGATAATAAAATAACATTCTATAAATAATTATTTTATATAGGTACCCGTTATCACAATAACTCAGATTTACTGTGTAAGGATTTAATTTGCATAAATAAATAATAATCTCCATGTAAAATAGGATCGCATAAATATTCATTAAAAAATACAAAACAATATCACAAACGCCAGTTATAATTAAACGCTTTTCTTCCATTGCTTTTTGTGAATGTTTAAATGATAAATGATTTTATTTCTGTAAGTAGGTTTTAAAAACACTTTTACACGTCAAACATATTTTAAAAACTAGATGAGATCGGCGTTTCCTATCTGACTACTCTGAGAAGAAAGGCCGAAACAAACTCTTTCGTTTCTCTACAATTGCCTATTCCGAGTTCGTCGTTGCATGAAATATTTAAAAAAACTCCCTATAGTATCAGTTTCCAAAGATACTTAGCTAGGTACTTTAAAGCCGAAACACTCTTTGTCACTGATCGCCTGTCCCCTTTGCGCACAGCTACATTTTAGGTGACACAGCTATTGTTGATTAAATTTCGGGGCTATTTTGCCTGTGAATTGATACCTCGTATATGTAGTAGTCGTAATTGATTTCTGTGAACGAGCGCACCACACAAATTGCTTGCCCTGTCTGGTCCGTTTGGGGAATTCGCCACTCTAATATTTGACTAGAATATTACAATGTGACTTTATCGGACAGCTTCGGGGATTGCTGCTCAAATATTTACCGATTATTTAAGTAGGTAGTTTTTCTCTTGATATTTCTATCCTTCACAAATTCTCCCTTCAACTTATATTTGAAAACCAATATTTCGTCGGTATAAACAAACAAGGTTGCCCTTCTCAACAACTTTGTACTTCATAAATAAATTAAATATAGGTTGCGACGACGATTCGTCAGGAGGCTATGAGCGAGCCGAGGGCCCCGAGCTCTAGTTTACGCCGTAAACAAGGAAAATGCTATAAAGAAAAACACTTTTTTCTCTTCCCTTACACGTTAAAATTAGTTAGTCCAAAATTAAAGTTGACTGTTGACTTCGTAACAAACATGAGGTATCCTGAAACTCAACACGAATTCGAACATTAATTAAACTTTACGCTATATAATTTCTCTGTCGACATATTTCATGTAATTTGATGTCTATCAGAATATTTAAACCCCCAGTTTGTAGTGTGTGTGCATTGGATAAATGAGAATTATTGCTATTTTGAGCAGTTAGTAAAGCGTGGATGTCTCCATCCTCCATCTATGCGTGAAACTGTGATTTGAGTGGAAGGTTGTTGTGTAAACATGTACTAAGCGCTGGCACTGTGATGAATTAATTAAGTCAATATTGATTTAGAGTCGGTGGTACAGCCTGCTAAGTAGGGCAGTCACGTACAGATGATTCTGACGTGTGTTTATATCGTACCTCTCGTAACTCAACTGACATGCTGGACGGAAAATTAATTAGCGAAATAAGAATGCACTCAATGTTTTTTTTTTGTTTTTAGAAACATGTAGTGTTAGTAGGACAAAATTCTTCGTATAGATGTACTAATATGACCATTAGTTGTAAACATAGGGTCGTAAAATATTATTCTAAGACTGCCACGTCAAGGTTCTGCAACTTTATGGGTGTAAATCAGCCGCCATCTAGGTTTTACTATCATTTTAATATTTTATTAAATAATAAAAATATCTAGGTATGGTCTTAGCAAGAAAGATTTTAATTGCTTTTTCTTGATTTGGTTTACCTTAACCCATAAATAAATCAATCAATCAAATGTTACGATACCGATGCGATATTATTAACCAAAGGGAAACACAAAAGAAAACAAATCTTATTAGAGTAAAAGTTTTCAGTTCTTATTTCAAACTGAGACGGCTCCAACATTTTGCTCGCCAGTTACACGGTCCAATCAATCTCGATATAAAAAAATACATTTACGTTTTAGGTTTTTATTCAGATGGCAATGGAACGAAATCTCTGGAGCCTCAGTTGGCTCAACCTAAAGTCCCTGAGACTCTTATTTGTGCAATCTGTTCTATCCTTTTTTTTGTCTTGTCTTTGTGCCAGCGTCATGTTGAGTAATCAATTTCACTGATTCGCTAGCAAATTGAAAGACGATTACTTTACTTTACATACAGTTTCCGGAAGCCAAAGATTCCCCTGGAAACTTTAGTTTCCAACTAGATTTCCCAGCGCTAATATAACGCCGTGCACATTATGGCATGACAACTTCTAACTAATAAGCTTTTCTCGCCACAAACTGTCACACTGCACGGACTTATACTTACCTCCTTAGACCTTGTATTTAGCGTCAATGACTCGTGCGGCTCTCCACCTTCCGTCACTTACCTAAGTACCAGAAGATGACAAAATTGTACTTTTTTATTGTAATTATGGGTCATTTATATCCATAAATACATACACATTCCATGTAGGTATGGGATACTTATGTAGGCAAAGTTACAATTAAATCCCTCTCATTAGAGTTGTGATATAAGGGATCCGTTCATAGAATAATTACAGTAATATCTGAATTTACCAAAAGCTGGTTTTATGTTCGCAATTAAGGTATGAAATTAAAGTTTGAAACTTATATATGTTATGATAAAATTAGAATGTTTTAACAACAATTCCTCTGTTTCGACAATGATTAAAATCAAACTCCGTGCCAGAAATAAAAAAATTGTAATGTTGTAATATGCTAGTCCTAACAGACACGTATACGAGAACCCCTAAAACGAAATTAGGGATGATAATTGTTATCTTAAAATTAATTTAGACAGTAACAGTTGGTGGAAATACGAACTGCCGAGCAGACCTACTTAGTGTAGGTACTTTAGGAATTAGACCCAGTCGGAGGTAATTAAGCCGTAATATTAATATAACAGCAACGGGCAACGTGTTATTGGGTTTTTCTATCTGGAATTTCTCAGTAGCAGCCCGAAGTCTGGATTTGTGCCCGGTAGATGGCAATAGGCTCGCCCCCAATAACATGGGACTTAAACATAACTGGCGGGTGGGGTCTGTCAGACTCTTACTGACTAAAAATAACCTCGGTGTTCCATCTCACACCTACGTCGGGGTCGCGGGAACATGTGATTCTTCCGCAACCCCGACTGGTGCCAGCCCGCCTTAGTAGTCCTCCTCTAGTGAGGTGTTTGACTCCCCCCGCAACGTCTAAGAGGGGCGGGCGTGGAACGCCGCCACCTCAGGTCATGATGTATGGGGGGCGACGGACGACCCCGAGTCCGCCGTCCCTGGACCCATTTAGGGGGGCTGGAAGAGGGCGTTTTCCGCCCTCCGCCGGCGCCCGGTGCGCCTGCTGCGGATCGGGAGAGTGGACGAGATCTCTCTCTACTTTTCCGCTGCCTCCTTCTGCGAGATCACTGTTTCGGAGTCTCTATTTCTATCTCGCCTCTAGGTCTCATGGCGGAGATCCGGCCAGTGCACAAGCCGCCTCGTAGGAGATTGTGCGATACCCCCTGATAGCCCTGACGGCCATCGCCGTCTGCGGCTTTCGCAGCATCGCGAAGCTGCCGGCCGTCAGGTCAGAGGCCCAGACTGGGACCCCTAACAGGGCCATGGATCGCACGACCCCCAGATACAATCTCCTACAGGCGGTGCTCGGGCCCCCCAGATTGGGAAGCAGCGTTGCGAGCGCGCCCGCCGCGTCCATCAACTTGGATGCCAGCCGCCGAAAGTGGGGGCCGAAATCCCGCCGGCTGTCGAGCACCAATCCTAGGTACTTCATGGTAGACAGCAATTCGGGCCCCCCGACCACGATGTGTGATCCCGGCGGCGGCGCTTGCCAGGGACCGTGAAAGACCACGGCCTCCGACTTGCTCAGGGCCACCTCCAGTCCCAGGCGCCGGATGCGGCTGTGAGACCGCAGTCGTCGCCAACAACGCTGCCTTCCTGTGCGAGCTCCCCCGGGCCGTGACCAGCGTGTCATCTGCGTAAAACGTCAGGTCCACTCCCGACTCAACCCCAGCCCCCAGTCGTAACCGATGTTCCACAGGAGAGGGCCCTGTGGAACACCGCACGACATCTCGCGCCCGCCTCCGCCGTCGCGTCCCCTGTAGGTGATACCCCTACCTGCCAAATAAGCCCCAACGATGTGGCGGAGGTACGGGGGCCCCCTATGGTAGTGCCTCCCGAAAAACAGCTCCAGGGCAGGGTGTTAAATGCGTTGGAGATGTCCAAGGACACCGCCAGCTTCACCCCGCCCCGGTACACTGCTTCCTCCGCCAGGACTCTTACCCGCGTAATTGCATCCACAGTGGAGCATTGCATCCACAGTGGAGCGCCCATGCCGTTTTTTTTTGTTTCGTGTTGGAAACTTCTCATGTATGTCCCCCGCCCTCCCCGGGGAGGGCGGGGCGGTCTGTCGGACTCTTACCGATTAAAAACCAACCCGGTGTTCCATCACTCACCTACGCCGGGGTCGCGGGAACATATTATTCTTCCGCAATCCTGGCTGGTGCCGGCGCGCTTGCGCGGGCCCCGTCTCGGGAGGGGGGAGTGAGGTGTACTCCCCCCGCAACGTCTGTGAGCGGCGCACGCGGAACACTACGCGCGCCGCCTTCTCGGGTCCTGATGTTGGGGGGCGACGGATATCCCCGAATCCGTCGCCCCTGGACCCATTTAGGGGGGCCGGAAGAGGGCGTTGTCCGCCCTCCTCCGACGACTGGTGCGTCTGCTGAATCTCTCTCTCCCTTTCCGCAGCCTCCTTCTGCGAGATGACCGTTTCGCAAAAGGAGACCACTGCGTCCCAGGACTCTGCGCCGCCGACCATCGCGTTCACGACGGCCGGCAGCGACAGGTCGTTGCCTACTTCGGTGATGAGGGCATGGCGCGGACATAGTTTAACCAATCCAAATGACTTATAGGTACTCAGTAAAATTTCCTTACATAATTTCCGAAATTCCTGTAAAATGAGCTAAGGCATTAAATACAATGTTCCCTAAAATAACATCGGCTCCCATTATTGGAAAACGAAAACTAGAAGCTTAAGGCGGAGTGAAGTTATTTGATTGGCATCGCGAATAAAAAAGCAAAGCTCACAACTTCGAAGGTTCCTAACTTTAGCAAGCTTTGATTTATTGATCTGTCCCTCGGCGTAATTCGTGATGTTTTCCTTTAAACGCTAGTTGCCACTATCCGTTTGTGTTAGAATGATAAGGTACAGAGTTTTTGTCAACAAACTTGTTTGTGGACTTTGATGATAAGGGTCATCGTGTCGTCCACGTAAATTGCTATAAGCCCTTGAAATACTTGGAAAGTGATGAAACCATAACGAAAAAGTGTCCTGTTATATTCTACCACAAGACCCCTTCACATTGTTATCCCTTAGTCGCCTTTGATACCCACGGAAATGTGGAAAGTGGCAAATTCCTTGTCGAAAATCACACGGATTTACAAACACCAAAATAAATCGAAATTTCGTTCCCTCGATCACGGAGGTCTCGCTTGGGGTAAGAGCTGTAGGTTCGCAAAATAAATTCAATAAACTAGGATGTGGAAGACTTTTGGTCACAAACGGGAAAAATATTCGGAAAAATATTGTACTTCCTGTTAGAAATGTAAACGGGACGCAATCGTCTTCTGTCACTTTGATGTTTGTTTTTTCTGTCCCTCTCTCTTGCGCTGCCAACTGTCAAACTCACTTTGTTCCTTTTGTACTCGGTTACCAATAAATCCCTATTATTTAAATCAATCTTGTCTTATTTCAACCATTTTATCACTTCCATAATTAATTACGAGATCATGATTAGACGACGACCCAATTTTTCTGACGATCAATTTCTACACCCATATACAACTGAAACTTTTAGGGAGTTCTATGAATTAAACACACACATGAATTGCACACTTCCTCTCTCCATCATTTCCACATCATTACATAAAGTTTCCTTGCTCTTGTTTTGTGTTTATTATTGTAGTTAAGTGTAGATAAATTTATAATATACATAATATTATGAATATGTAAATGGTACACCACTGACTCCATGCAGTATTGTCTCTCTTCCCTTTAATCCATCCAAAGGTTGTCTGTAAAAGATCGCTTTTAGCAATAAGATCGCCCATTGAGTCACCCAATGTAAAATTTCTACATTTATATCTGTACCTAAGTTATAAGGTGTACATAATAATGAGTATCTATCTTTCTATTTGTGTGAACGTGAACACAGAACATCTCTCTACCATAAGTAAGTTATAAGCTGCGCCGTTGGCCGACGGATTTACCGTACAATTTATTCACCTGAAAAAGGTTTGATGTATGTTTTCCAGATACATAGTAGTATCTAAGTGTATTGTGTTTTACTCTCCTGCCATGTCTCCACGATAGCTTTCATTTTTCTGTGGGGGACACATGAGCCTATATAAGTCCCTTGAAACGTATCTCACTATTGCAAGAATGGTTTTTTTGCGGTTCTACGAATGTGAGGGAAATGTGAAATATTATCTAGAAATATATAGGGCCGATGGAACCGTGTTTTCGTATGATATCTTCTGTATAAAAAAATTGAAACGCTTTTCGTCGGTAAGCGCATGGTCCGATTAGGTATTTCATTGTTTTGAAATGTTCTTAATAGTCCGTATTAGGTTTTTTACGGAAAGAAAAATTGGAACGTTTCCTTAAGAATGATGAATTCGGGAAAAACTGAACGTCCTTTTATCTATGACATTTTTATACGAATTATTGAAATTCTGACAGGACTGCTTCTACCCGGGTTAGCTATTATAATTGTTAATATTATTGTAAGTATGTAGGTAGGTATTTACAGAGATTGGAAATCGTACTTATGTTTATATTAATAAATCTTTTATTCCACACAGTATTACAGTCCATATTATGACAATTTTAAAAATAATGTTATAGCACTAATTAATTGCATTAGGTATGCATTACACTATAGACTAGGATAACTTATCAATGAGAAAATTATATTGTGAACAAATTAACAAAATGTCAAAACAACAAATAAAACAAAAATCTATGTTTTCCGTTGAGAGCCCGATATTTATTTACTAATTTAGAGAAAACGTTAATGATTGAATAAATGAATGCTGCATAATCACCCTATAATGTTCCCACTGCTGGGACACAAGCCTCCTCTCTGTGAGAGGGAGTGGGCCGGAATCCACCCTTTGACGGACTCAATGCGGGTTAGTCGATGTCACTTGTTTTCAATTGGAGAACCAACATGCCGGTTTCATAATAATGATTTTGATCACTGTTTTGGGAGCAGTGGTAATGAAATGAAACACACAAAGTAAAGTGCCAGCTTAGGTTCGAGAAGCATTCCCGTTTGAGCACCTAATAATTTTGGGGTATCTATGCAATTAGCACCAGAGTCATTCCCGATTTGCATGCTTAATGAATAGGCGCATAAACGGGAATTCTTCAGGTTCGAACTCACGACCTACAACTCGTAAGTCAGGGATAATGCTGCTAATTAATTTAAAATCTCGATAGCTACTTATTGAAAAACTTTAAATGTCTTAGAACCAAATTAAAACAAAACTACGCACCGATGTGTGTTGAATTTGTAATTATTTCTATCAGATTTATGCCAAAAATATCGCTGCTCTATTACGACCGCGATTTATTATTATTTGTGAAACTTGGCCCGAATTAATTTTAAACCTACTCTACTATAATTAATTTTTCAATGCCCGTTTACTCATTAATGTCATCGTGCAGTAATGCATATTAGCTGCTTACATTCATTTATGAATGGTAAAAATAAAACATACTTTATTTACGAGTATTGCCATCTCTACCTACTCACTACTCTGTCAAAACTATATTTTTATTGTAGGTCTTTTTGTTACAGGCAACCCCCGAAACAAATGCGCTCTGCAGCCGGGTCACAGTTTGATGGACTGGATTCGTCTCGGCAACTCCGGGAAAGACCTAACAGGAGTCGGCGGGAGAATACGACCAGTCTCACCGGCAGAACTGTCGACACACAATACAACAAGTTAGTTCTACATACCCAGCCGAAAATATGGAACATCCTGGGGCCCTATTATTAACTCAAATTTTTTCGTTTAGGTAAATTTAGGATTTGTAGAGTTTCATACTATCACTCAAACCTGTATGACAGTCTCTTTCTACAGCTCGATGTGTCATATTACAGACCGAGCAGGTCGGTTACCTACCGTCCTCTTTTTGGCGAAATAATCTGGCTTTTACATAAAAACCTCTTAAGAAATAGATAAACCACAACACACTCACGCTTCACAAAACAAAAGTTAATACGAAATATGATGAATACTTAAAATATGAATAAATAATACGACCTAAATGGTTGTATTATTTATTCATATTTTAAGTATTTTCAAAGAATTGCATCTACAAAGCTTAAAGAGATCCCAAAGCCCCAATAGATCGCGCTGGGTTTTCATAACATTTTCAACAAAGATTACCCTTAGAACACGATACAATATACACAAATAAAAGTCAGTGCCTCGATAAAATGTTTCATAAGGCACTCTACTTGAACTGAATGTTTCAGACGACGCCTGGCTGGCGATACGCGGTCGCGTCTACAATATAACGCATTATCTACCCTACCACCCCGGAGGTAAGAATATACTGCTTGTAATAATATACGACCTTTGGGTTAAATGGTTCGAAATTTTTTAGAGTCATTAGCCTACATACGTTGTGTTTATATCTCAGGACCCGAGGAGCTAATGCGAGGCGCCGGCATGGACGCCACACAACTCTTCGACAAAGTACATCCGTGGGTTAACTACGACTCTCTTCTGGCGAAGTGCCTCGTAGGACCACTCCGTTTCGACCTCCCTGATGCAGAGGAACTCTTTGACACTTCGAACCCATCGTCAAAATCCGACCGTCTTAGAGAACCGACTAAAGCACAAGAGTTAGTTAGAAAGTCAATGGAGAACTTAGCAAATTGTATCACACCGGTTAGAAAGAAAATGACTAAAGGTGATGAAAATGCAAAAGGCAGTCCACCTAGCAAAATTATGCAGAGTTTAGTACAATCAGCTGATTTACCTATGTCAATAAGCCGAAGAGCGGCATCGAGTCCTGTGAAGAAAACTGACAAAAGCCCAGATTCGCCTTTACCACTTCGGTACGACTGGATACAGACTTCAACAAAACTAACGATATCCGTGTATACGGGACACCTGGCCAACCCGGGGGGATGTGCGAGGATTACTGAAGGATTTCTGTTGATTGAAGTAGCGACCAACGGCTGGTTGAGGACGCTCAAAATAAAGCCCGAGGCTAAATTAAAAGAACCTTTACAGCTACGTGTATTCGCTGAAAGTGGAAAAATAGAGGTTAGCTGGGAAACCACATTGCAATGAAACTTTATTTTCCTTACTCTAAATAGTATTTTTAGCAACCCATTTCAAGAGAACGCCAACATAATTGAAGAACTATTTTCATAAAATGTTCTGCAATCGTGTAGGCGTTCTTTTAAAAATGACAAGACGAGACGTGTAGGTAATTGTCTCTATTTTTGTAGATCACCGCACTCAAAGTGGATCCGAGTGTTTGGAAGGGTTGCGGAGATGTGAGCGTGGGGTCGGCGAGCCACGTTTCCTTACCGCGGTCCTTGGAGTGTCGGGTCATGGAGGTGGGCAGGGTCTCTCATGATACTTCCCTGCTGTCCGTGTGTCCAAGAGCTGGGCCTGTTGTCGTTCCGTTGGGACATCACGTACGAGTTCATAGAAGAATTGAAGGTCAGTACCAACAACTTTTTTACTGTCGATATCTTTTTAAAGCTCATTGGCAAGTCAAAAGGAAAATAAAATTTCAAGGAATCTGTCTATAAGTAGTTACGTCCGTCTGTCTTCAGAACATCTAACAACATTTTTCCGTTCAAAGTAAACAAGTTTTCCGATAATTTAAAGGAAGCGCAAGAACTTTCCATTAACCCGGCTGATGTCTTTGATAAAAACTCATCTCTTTAAAAAGCCATGGGCTATTTACAAAATAAATACTTAGTAACTCTCAAAGAATTAGATAAGCTTTTACTCGCTACCTAAGTTGTTGTTAAATATTTATGTTAACCCAAGTAAGTACGTCCCTAGAGTAAAAAAATATAGAATGGATGATTAACGAAATGAGTTTTCGTGCTTATGCTTAATATCGTTGAGGGCTCATTTTTTTACTAGAGCGTATCACATCGGGTTACGACGCGAAATTATGAACATAGCTAAACGAAATACTACAGAATTTGATATTCCATCAGGTAAAAAAATTCCGAATGACTTAATTTCTTGGGAAATCTATAAATTCTCGTAAATCCTAATTGAAATATGTCTGCTATTGTAAATTGTATGATATGCAGACACCTGTCTCGCGTGTAAACCAAGATCTTTTACGTATTCATGTTATTCAAATAAGTTCCTTTCATCCCGCACAGCGTGGGTACATGTCGTCTTCATATTTTTAAAGAGTATTGTGAGTTGGTGGCTACTTAGACAAAGTTTGTTACTTTATGTTTCTGACGAACTATGGCTGGGAAACAGTTTTGTTGAGTTAATAGCCTGGAAACATGAGCTTATCTTAACGTAAACAATGACATATTTTCGTTACATTTTCCTTATTTTGTTGCTATCTCATTATATCGATACATTTTTATTGGTTATTAACTTCTCGTCTAGCTAAGTTAAGCTTAATTATATCGTATAACTATAATAAGACACTATCTTAGTTTCGTATGAAAATCGACGGACAAACATGATTTTAATTAGTAGGATTCTTAATTAAGGTTAAATCGGAACCATAAAGAAATAACTAAGACTATATAGATTAAAATAAAACGCTAAAATTACCTTTCCCTATTTAAACCCGTAATTAATGAGGCGGAGTAGATGCTACCTCCATTAGTGCGATGTTGACGGAAGCTTATTAGTGGGTGATGACGAAAAGACTCTTGGCGTCTTGTAAGTACTTTTGCTTACAATTATATTTAATTTTCGATTTTTTTATGAACAATACTAATGTAAACTTAACCTGCGAAAAATAATAATAATTTTGATTTTAAATCTGAAAATTTGGCATAATCATGAAATGGTGGATGAAATAAAAACATTGTTAACGTTAAACGTACATGCCGCGACCTATACCTATTTACAAACGTAGGTATTGGTACATAATCGATAGTTGAGTACGAGTATTACGTTGTTAATTTATAATATGAAAATTGTATCTTTTTGTTTTTATGACTTTGCATGCCGTAAGGTAGAATGTAACGAAACTCTTAATGCGAATTTCACCAATGAAACTAAACGCGATCAACACATCGAAACCAAAGTCGTTCAAGAGCTGTCCGTGTCAATATTTCACATGAAAAATGTCTTTGACAGCCCATAAACCAAGTTGCAAGATCACGTTCAGTTTCATTGGTGAAATCGGCACTTAGTGATGTAGGTACCATCTTATTACTGCACCTACATTTTTGGCAAACTCAGAATCTAAAATAGAGTCAGCGTAGCAAATTTACAAAATATATAGTTGAGGTTCATTAGAAAACTAAATCAATCAATTTAATCATCAAATTATTTGGGTTAATTGTTGTTTTGATTTTTATTTATTTATTTATTTATATATTTATTTCTGAGTACATGGTACATTAAGATCTTAATATTAATGGACAGCTTCACATATACTACCGTTGCCGGTGTAGAAATATTAAAATTAAAGTGCATTATATCCCCAATAAATTTTTTTTAAAAAAATTAGATTTAAATAAAAAAATGTTTTTTTTATTTTTTATTACAATGCAATTTATGAATAGAATGTCACAACTAACTTATTATATAATGTCAAACACTTAAAATTAAATTTAAAAAAAAATATGTTTAAATTAAAAATAAAAACTCAATAAACACACACACAACGTATTAATACAATTAAATATCAAAATTTATAATAAAAAAAATCGTTCACTGAATAGAAACAGTTGTCTAAAAGCCAGGCAAATATTGTCTTTCTGAATTTAGTAGTGGGTAGCACTCTAATGCAGGGGGGTAAATTGTTAAATATTTTAATAGCCATGCAATTGGAATTCCTGCTATACAAATGCAGTCTCTGTCTAGGTGCAAGTAATTTATTTGGGCTTCTACTATTAACTCTTTTAGAAATGTGCTCATACAATGGGAACATGTGCGAATACCTTTTTATAAATAAACAAATTTCAAAAATGTAAAGACAAGGAAGTGGAAGAATTTTAAGCGCTCTAAATATTGGCTTACAATGCTCTAAATATTCTGCTCCATACACAGCTCTGACACATTTTTTTTGCGCTATTAATGCTCTGTTTACGTCTACTGAATTACCCCATATCACGAGTCCGTAGCGCAGCACTGATGAGACATAGCCATGATATGCATTAAGGGCTGTTTCTTTACCGGCTATTAGTCTCAGTTTTCGAAGAGCAAAGACAAATTTATCAAGACGAGTGCAGACTTTTTTACATGTTCTTTCCAATTTAGTTTTTCGTCAATAACTATTCCCAAGAATAAGGTTGATGGTACTGGTTTTAAAATAGAATGATTGTAGTGTATTTGGGGTGGATATACTAGAGAACTGTATGTTTCGAATTGTACTAACTTTGTTTTTTCCATGTTTACACGTAAATTATTAGATTCCAGCCATTTCATGGCTTTAGTATTTCATTGTTAGTGTCTGTTTCTAGGTCATTCCTATTTGAACATTTAATTGTCAGAGTAGTGTCATCAGCAAATAGTGTACAATTATGTTTCAGGCTATTGCAAAAGTCATTTATATATATTATAAATAATGGAGGCCCTAATACGCTTCCCTGAGGAACACCACAACTATTTGTTTTTAAATCTGAACTGTATGTTTTCTTTGTGTTATTTTCCATTTTTGATACTACTGTTTTTTGCTGGCGACTCGATAAATAACTTTTAGGCCAGTCATGCGCCTTTGTAAAATATTTTTCCATTTTACAAAGTAAGCGAGTATGTGGGACAAAATCGAATGCTTTGCTCATATCTAAAAACACTGATAAAACAGACATTTTATTATTGAGAGCTTCAGATATCAGTTTGACCAAAGTAAAACAAGCAAGTGAAGTCGAACTGTTCTTCCTAAAACCAAATTGGTTCTCAGTAAGTATGTGGTTTTTATTTAAAAAGTTAATTATTTTTCCGTACATTGCCTTTTCAAAAATCTTTGCTATGATAGGTATCAATGTAATGGGTCTATAATTGGACATATCCATGCGGTTACCTTTTTTGTATAGTGGTTTAACTATAGATTGTTTTAATCTAGTAGGAAATGTGCCTGTCTCAAATGACAGATTAATTATATAACTTAGAGGTTCTGCTATGTTTTTACTGCTTAATTTTATAATGTCTGTGGTAATTTCGTCGTATCCAGTAGCTTTACTATTATTTAAAGAGTTGATAATTTTTATAATGTCTTGTTCATTTACTGGAGTCAAATAGATACTGTCAGTGTTAGTGGTAATGCCAATGTTACTCATGTTATTATTATTGCTAAGGTTAAACTTATGAGTCATTTCTATAAAATAGTTATTGAATTGGTTACATATATCATTAGGATCATTAATTATCTTATCATTTATTATTAACTCTTTGATGTCATTTTATAATATTCCTCATTATTTAGATTATTTTTTATTATAGACCATGTCGCTCTGCATTTATTTTTAGAATTATGTATTTGTTTTTTGTTGTTAATTAATTGTGATTTTGATATACATGTTTTTAATATTTTAGAATAGGTCAGGTATCTTCTTTTATGATATTTTTTGCTTAGGGCATCGTGTTGGTAATTATAATATAAAGTTCTCTTTTTTATACATGATATTTTTATGCCTTTACTAATCGATTTATTTTTCATAGGTTTTATATGTTTTTTCATTGTTATTTCGGGGAAACACAGTTTGTAAAACAGAATGTATAGGTCATGAAATATGTTAAATGCATTGTTGCAATCTGTTTCTTCATATATTTCATTAAAACTTAGAGCTGATATACAATCAAGAAATTTTTTAATATTGTTTTTGTTGTAATCTCTTTTGACCTCATAAAAAAAGTTAGTTTTCTTAGACATATCATTAGCTATAGGAAGAAAGAACGTTAATAACTGCCCCGTGTCATGATGATCAAACAATAACGATAAAATTTTAGCTAGATCTGCTGGATGTGTCCGGTGATTAACTAACCTTAGACTTGATCAGCCTTTCAGAAAACGGCAATTGGGGAAATGCTATTAGACGTGGCAACATGTCATCGTCTTGCCTTGCCTTGTCAGGCAAAACGCTAAGCTGGCACTCCCTGTTCCAGCTGTCTTGTGTACATTAGCCTTCATATGTGAAAATAATTAATAATGGTCGATTTATATAAGGATGTAAACATGGAGGTATCAGAGGGGAATTTTTCCCCCACACCCCTTATTTTAATAACAAATTATGGAGACACCCCGTTTTCAATCAAAAACGTATTACGTATTGTAATCAGAATTTGATTTCAAGAGGATCTTTTAGAGACTAGAGGTATTTAGGCTCAGTGAGTGCCTTGAGCTCATTATTATTATAGCATTTATTTCGGGCTACGCCCATAGTGTCAGTAACAATGGTCTTAAAAAACTAGTGTTAGTAGACATATAAGTTGTACAGTATGGAGTTTCATCCAATGACGCAGCATTGGAAACTCCCAACTATCTGCGAATAAATACAAGATTGTGATGGAATTGATTGGATTGTTTATGAAGGAGGTTGTCCGGGAACATGTTACTTACATATCCTACCAATTTTTTTTTCTACTTCCAAGCAGTGTTGCTAAGAACCGATTTATCGATAGAATTAATTCGGCATGGGTATGACAGACTTGAGCATCGTCTCTAGGGTGTCAATAAATCACCTCTGATAAATATTACTGACAAGCTTTTGCACGCTTTCACGTCGGAAATTATGCCAAAAGAACGTACTACCGAGATAAAAACTATATAGGTGCCAAATTGCATCCGAATAGATTTAGTTGTTTTTGCGTGAAAGAGTAACAAACATCCATCCATCCTCACAAACGCGTTTATAATAGTATATTATTCTTATTTATAGTAGGAACTAGGATTTATACCCACCCTTGGCGTACCAACTGGAGGACAGCGGCTTGCGGCTACCACCAATTAACTTACAGTAAAAAAAAAGCTTGTTTCATCTAGGCTCAGAATGCATCCGTTCCTACACTCCCGTGGGCGAAGGCTGGGGCCCAGCAGATGGCACTGAAATCTTCTCAGCTCTGAAGTTGGCAGTGAAGCGTTACGACACTGGCGCCCTCTCGCCGCACCTCACGGCACTCAAAGTCGGAGATCACATCACTCTCTCCGGTCCTTATGGCAACTTTCAATTACAGCAGGTACAGTTTTAATTATTTTTATATTTACTTACCTACTAATTATGTACCCTTCTGGTCTGGGGCAGTTATTTCATTTTCATTTTAAAATTTGTTCCTAGTTCGTAAGTGACCGTGACTTTTTATTGCTTCACGAGTTTTGTTTTGCCCTCGGAAAAATCAATAGAAGTTTTGTTTACATAACCTCGAATGGAAAGAAGCTTTTGAAGTGCTAAGTTTGACAATTGCTTTGAATTATTATACGCCCACGTTGGGCCTTATCAGAAGGCTGAAAAGTCACCCAAAGGGCAATGGAGAGGGCTATGCTTGGAGTTTCCCTACGTGATCGAATCAGAAATAAAGAGATCCGCAGGTGAACCAAGGTAACCGACATAGCCCGAAGAATTGCTAAGCTTAAGTGGCAGTAGGCAGGGCACATTGCTCGCAGAACAGATGGCCGATGAAGGTTCTGGAGTGGCGACCGCGTACCGGAAGACGTAGCGTTGGAAGGCCTCCCACAAGGTGGACCGATGACCTTGTGAAGGCCGCAGGAATCCGCTGGTTGCGGGAAGCACAGAACCGTTTAAAGTGGCGATGCTTGGGGGAGGCCTATGTCCAGCAGTGGACGTCTTTCAGCTGAAATGATGATGATAATATTCCCGAATACCTAGTCCGTTGTGAAAATCTGATGCTGATAATACCTACTATACCATTGTTGATTATTATTATTTATTTATATTACCATTGGAAGAAGAATCCTTTGTCCTTACCCAGGTAATGGTCTTTATGTGTGCCAAATTTCATCCAAATACATTCAGACGTTTTGGCGATCATCATTTCTGTAGGTATATATAAAGCAAATGAGCTAACGTTAGGCACTTTAGGCAGTAGATTCAACACAATAGTTCGAAATGATATGGGTTGACCTCATGAACTTTTAAACGAACACCTCATCATTGGCCTGAACTTGTGGAACAAAGTACTCATAAATGAAATAAATGGCGACCCTAACCCATACAAATACACCTAGTTACTTCCTCCTTGACCATAATTTCTTTGTTTATCATCGTAAATCATTTAAACTTATAGAGAAAGAAGGACATGGGAAAGACCTTCTCTATGATTTATTGTCTATTGTCCGTTTCAGTTGAAGACAATAAAGAAGTTGTATCTGATAGCTGCCGGTACTGGGGTCACGCCTATGCTCGGCCTGATCAAGTTTATGATATCGAGATCTAATCCAAGATGGTAAGTTTTCTTTTACTTACCTACTAAATTAAACATAACTACCCAAAATGTGGGAGTACTGTCGGGTACGTACAGTAGCGCTCATATGTACACAAAGCAATCTCACAATGCAATAGATTGACGCTTCGGTTTCAATTACGACCTTCTATAAGTTGTTTTTATACTATACTCGCGCACACACACTCACTTCGTCTGTAATTGATAATTGATTGGTAATTGATAGTAGTTCATAATTTCAAGTAACTTAGCATACGGATTGCTAGCTGAGTGGTTACCGTGCTTGGTTGGGAGCGATTATGGCAAGCCCTGAGTTCGAATTTCACCTGCGCCAGCGGATTAAGCTTGATGTTATTTTAAAATAATAACTATATGTATATTTTTTAATATGTTATTCATAATACCTAAAATTAACAATATTTGTTTGTTTTATAAAATTACTTGAAGTGGTTCGATAATCATTCGATACTTGTCTCGTTCATCTTGTTTACTTATATTTATAAATGTTTTTAGGTAGACCACAGAAAACTGAGTAAATTATTTCGAATTCTGTAAGGTATCTAGATGTAATTCGTTACTACCATTCACCTAATTGAACGTTGATGGTTAGTGACGATTTTTTTAATATATTAATTAGCGGTGTTGTGGTTATAATTTTCAAAATGCAAAGAAATATAAATATTGAAGCGTAGGCAATATTATTGCGCTGCGTAAAAGTGGAAAAGATGTGATAACACAAATGGAATAAGTGTGAATGTTATCATTTAAATGCTTCATATTTTACTAAATTATTATTTGCTTAAATTAGTGAATGATGTGTTATAAACATATTGTTATTAATAATATTTTTTCTTGATTATTATAGTTTATAGTATTTTGCTTAGAGATGTCTAATAGTATAACATAATTTGTTATAGAGAAATACTGTGAGTGGGTTAAGAGATGTTAGGAGAAGGGAATCCTTGCTAGTCGGAGCGCTTGTTTATGAAGTGGAAGGCTTAATAAGACTTCACACGGTGAATGAATAAGAAACAAATGGTTTCATACCAACCGGACATTTTGCTGAATTATTCAACACGTCAATAAAAACGGTTCGCCGTGTACTCCACTGCTATAAAGGTTGCAACATGAAGCCCAGCAAAGAAACGTTTAAGTTTCGGAATATATATATATTTCGCTATACCCGTAATTATTTAATTATAAAAATTGAGGTGTAGTTTCCATCTTATTTTCTTAAATAAAATGAATACTTAAGCTATCCTCAATATGTAATTTATATTCACTAAAGCCAAATAAAATGTGAAAGACTTAATCTAAACAAACTGCCCAACATTACCACTTATTAAAAACCACTTATTTTGAAAAATTATGATCGAATCGTTTATGGTGAAATAAATATACTTATCTAATTTTTTTAACACTTAACATGTCAAAATTAAACAAATTGCTTCTATGTTCCTTGACATAGTATTGAAGAACCTATTTGGCTGAAGAAGTTATTATAAATTATTGTATCGGTTTGTTATCTGTATGTAAAATATTATATTTTTTTTTTTTTTTGTTATCACTTGTAACGCTTTTTTTTATTCTAAACCCTATTTTTTATATTGTTATTATTGCAAACCAAAATAAAAAATGGCAATAAAACTGCACTGCATCGTCTGCATCTTATGAGATTAGAACGAAAGCCGACTGCTTCTCAGTCCAACGCTTGGCGCCTACTGCTACCAGCTCATATTCGATTAACTCGAGTTTTAGCAATACCATAAACTGGCCGGGTCACGAGCATGATGCGTGTCCAACAAAAGCGACGGAAATATATTTTTGTTTCGTGTAGTGCGATGCGAGTGCGCGACTTTAGGTCATTGTATGCCATGCAAAACTGCGATCTTTGTGGTGTGTGTCGTTTAAACACATACAGTCAATACGGCCCTTAACGTGCCCATCCACTTTTGAACTTCGGGGAAAAACAGGCGTGGTACTAGGGGGGTAACCTATCTAAGTAGGTAAACATCAGTACACCCCTGTAGCACGAAATATATCGGAAGTCGGCTGTCGGCTTTAAGCAAGGTCGCAACATCAATCATTCTCGCTGCTCCGTCATTATTAATCGTTATATTAAAGTAGTCTCGACATTCGAACTACTTAAAGAGTCATATTACTTTCTGAATTTCTAAAAACAGTTTCTTTGATCTATCTTCTAAACGTCGTTAGTATAATAGGGACAGAGTGGGCAGTTTAGGGCTTGTGAATAATTACGAATTTCATTATTTGTGATAATTAGGTACCCAATTTAATTTACAAAAATTTACGTTTCAGTGAACGGGCACACTTATTGTTCTTCAATAAAACTGAGGAAGACATTCTTTTTCGTGAAAACTTTGAAGAAATGACGAAAGAGGATGACAGGTACATACCTTCTCAGATAGTTTTTTTTTTAATAGTTTGATAATTTTACTAACCGGCCAATTCTTTAACAAGGGCACTTCGATAAAGTCGACTAAGGCTGAGCACAGATTAGAGTCACGACTGTTTTAAGACAGACTATTGCTTTACAAAAAATATGAAGCCGCGCACACTTCAAACGAATCGAACAAGAACTGCACGGCGACTAGTCTTATTAACGACTGTCGGCTTCTCTTTTAAATGTATGCCAGCGCTTACCCCAACCACAAAACTGTCTCACATTTAGTCTCTTAGAACAAAAGTAAGGGGTAATCATAACCCCTTCGTAGACAAAACAGTTCCGTTTCTATTTAATTTTAAAGCCGTGACTCTAGTCTGCGCTCTCCCTAAGGTCATCGAGGAGGTTTACATCATCACGAATTTTACTAATAAGTGTGGTGATTGAATTTGATTTAACTTCATTGCATCCCCATAATAATCATGCTCCTGAATAGACTTTGGTTACGAGACGTTAGACTTGTTTTCTGGAAAAATATAAACCAGCGTCAGGTACAGTCCGCGAGGCCTAAGCTGAGCTTACATTTGTGTGAGTGCACATAGCGACGCGTCCTTTGCTTGGCAATCGGCCAATCGGATAGTCGGCCTGAGACGCTGTACGTCCCTTGCGCGATCCCATTGGTGCGATTGGTAATCACTCACATAAATGCAAAGCTCAGCTTAGGCCTCGCGTACTGTACTTAGTTGTCTGGCATTTATGCTGAACTGTGCCTAATTGACGCAGCCGTGAGGCATACAATACTGTTTTCTTCTGTTTTTTGTTTGTGTGAATATTGTGTGCCTTAAACTGGGTCAAATAAATTTATTTGCTTTCTTTCTTTCTATGTTTCTTCTTTAAACCTAAAAAAAAGATTATGTATACATAATCTTTTTTTTAATAATAATACTGACTACACTTATACTTAGTTTACTTTTTATACTATTATTTGTTTTTTAATAGTAACAGTATAGTGTACATACTTCTCCACGCAATCACTGTTCATTCCAAGGTTGGCTGGAAGAAATCACAGAAAGCGATAAGGCCGCATAATTAATGTTTTGTAGTTTTCTTTTTATTATGTTTTTTTTGGTGTAAAGCACCGTCAACTGTGGCCATCTGTATTTTCCATGAGCAATTTTACCCATGTTGATTTCTTTTTCCATGATGTACAGTATATTTAAATATCTCTCGATTAAATCAATTGTGATTAAACTCATACACAAACATAACGTTTACAAACAGTATTTTTTTTTACTTTTGTATCGCTTTGATATTTAATGGCGGCAACAGCAGCCTAATTGCGTAACACATTTTCGTAAACGATTACGATTAATCTGTTGTATTTTGACAGTTCAACAAATTCATTGCGTTATTTACATTGATGAGTAGGTTTTTTTTTCGAACTTATGAATCAATGGATCCATAAGTCTGTTTCAAAACGATTCAGATTCCGATTGGTGGTGTATTACGCAATTAGGGTACTGGTTTGTTATAATCGAGAGATATATAATTACAGTACAACTATTTTATGTCCCTCGACAATCTGTCGTGCCTGCGTCTTAAGCAGCTTTCCTATTTTAAAAATAAATTACATTAAGTTAAAAGAGTATTGACAACTCTATATAATTCCAAGTTTGAGAGCGTCCGGTCTGCACCGAGTAGACATGGGTAGTTCGCGAACGATTGAAGGAAATGAAGTACTTCATTTCGCAAAATAAACTTATCACTCATTCAGTAGTCATTCAAATGTGTCTCTACTTCATTTAGTTCAGTCTTTCTTTTCCTTCGCATCAACTGTGCGCCGGCCGCGTTAGGCGACGACACCCTCACACGTAACACTCGTACACGTTCGTGTCACTTCGCCAGCTGGTCGGGTGACGTTTGGTCTGACGAGCGACGGCGTCTATCTAAGGGTGGTAATAATAATCTCTCACAGCGCTTACATCAATAATAAAACACTACTAAATGAACATAGTATTCATATTTCTTGGTTGACAGTCCTAAAGCCTGTTTAAAGTATGAAGGAAAATAGAGATAATCAAATTAAGTCAAGTGTATCATTCGTCGTAACATATCAATCAGGATATGGACTACTCGGGACTAGTTCTGATTTGCTGAACTATATGAAGTACTGAACTAAATGAGTGGACTACTTCTTTGAGCGAAAAGATATACTTCATTCGTTTCTTTTCACTGACACATTTTGCGCATGCCTAGCACCGAGTGCAAAGGGCAACTGATAGAAATCGGACGACAGACGAAACACGAAGTTTATCGAGGGACATTAAGGAAATAGTTGTACTGTACAGTACTCATAGGTAAAGTTGCTCATGGAAATTAAAGATGCCAAAATAAATAAACCCTCAAGGGAAAATTTTATTCAGTCCTTCGGCATGAAGTCAGAAATGTGGTTTTTTTTTCAGGCTACAGATCACGCATGTCTTATCAGACGCCAGTCCATCCTGGTCAGGTCACAGAGGTCGCATCAGAGACGAACTCCTCGCTGAAACGTTGGGCGACGTGAAGTGCGACGACAGATGCTCGCACTACGCCTGCCTGTGCGGCCCGACGGAGTTCACGTATGCTGGCCTCGACCTACTGAAGAAACACGGCTTCAAAGACGACTGCATTCACGCTTTTATGGGGTAGGGATCAAAACAGACAACACTAAACTTCGGTACTATCACAAGCCTCGGAAAATGAAGCCGTTAATTACCTACATTTTTATAGATCAATAATTTTCATAATGTGCACTCTATTGTGAAGGCTAATATCGCTCGGTACTGCGCAAGAGTAGGTACGTCAATGCTCAACAAAGCCGACAGACAGATTGGCGCTAACAAGATCTAATCCACGGAATAATCCACAATTACGATTGGAAATTCCGTCAATGGGTTTTTATACAGCACGTTAAATAGTAGGTACCTAGACTAAAGTACAATCGATGACACACTTTATAGATTTTTATTAAAGAAGATAAATATTTTATTCGAGCCCAATTTAAGGAGCAATTGTAAAAAGTTGATGGACTGTATATTGTAGCATACAAGGATGCGTCTAAGATTTTATTTAAATTAAAGTTTTGTCAAAGAGTGAGAAATCTATTAATATAATTCTAGCTGTAATAAGTAAATAAAACTACTTTGTAGAAACAGTTAAACAAGTTTCGGCCAAATTCTCTCGCACTTACGACAACTTTCAGGAACAAATTAAATGTGTATTAGTTTTAAAACCAAAGTGTGATAAATTAGCTTTTTTAGGTACGTCGAACATTATTTTAGTGATTTGTGATTAGAATATTTGTGATTGAGTAGATTAGCTCAATGTACAGAAAGACAAAAATAATAGTCATAATTATATGAAGTAAATCCTGGTGGTAATTATTCCATCCATTATTAAATATAAATTATATTTATATTAAGTTTATATCTATTGTCAGTATTTTTTTACCCAAACCATTTTATTTTTATTATATTGCTTACTTTTCTTTATTAATGAAATTGCTACCATTGAAATCGAGTAATATTAAAAATACATAGGGTTGTGTAGGATATTCCAATTCTTGAAGTGATATATTTCTAAATATTAATAAAATTCCACATGCATTGTAAAACTAGTTTTTTGGACCTTTTTATTTGAAAAGTGTTACTCAATACAAGCAGTTATCTTTAACATTGATCAAACAGATTTGTTTTCAGTTAATTTAACTACCCGTCATTAGCCTTTGAATAACCAATTTAATTGTTATGTATTCCTTGTTTTTAATAAGAAACTGTTAGTTTATTATCAACATCTGTATTTTAATATCGTTTGAACATCATTGATGATAAAAATAAATAAAACATCTGACTTGCAAGTCAGCTGTTTTATTTTAAATATATTTCATACTATTTTCCCATAATGTACATAACAATATTTCGGACATCATGGTAATATTATAATTACAACATATCAAGTCCTTATTTTTTTGTAAAAGATACACCAAGTTTTTTATTTATTTGTAACAGAAAAGTATTTTTTCACTAATTATAATACTAAACGGGTATCAAGTTTGCATTGAAATAATAGTGTAAAATTAAAACTATGTATAGTCCTAGGTGTGTGTTGAATATTTAACAAATTTTATTAGTTTTATCATTTTGTAATCTATGTATCTTTTCATTTATGCTTTTACGTATTATGTATCTTTTCATTTTAATGCTTTTACTTATAAACTTAAGTGAAATTGGTGAATGTTTAAAAAGTGCCTACATTCCATATGGTGTTTTGTTTTTGGTGTGTTGTTGACTTTATGGGTTTCTATTAAATAATGTAAAGAACACCAGAGATTTTATTTATATAAAACATAAGTGTGGTTGGAAATACTATGGGAGTCGTTAAAAGCAGATATTTAAATAAAAACATTTATTTAGGAAGAAACATGACTATAATACAACAAAACAATATAACACACAGTTCGTTTTTTTTTTTTATAAATGCATGTAACATTTGACCCAATGCGCCGCATCTTTGCACAAGAAAAAATTCCATACGTAAATACCTTTGGGTAGTAAATAGTTAACAAAAAAAACCCTAATTAAGTTACAGTTATGGAACGCTTTCAAAAAGGATAATTTACTTTAAATAAACAACTATACAATAAAACGAAGGAAACACGTAGCAAGCGACATTTAACCAAAATTCCAAGAAAAAATAATAACGTTATGTACCTTGATCTATTTAACGCTATCTTATAAAATATAAATCATAACTTACTAATTATAGATTTACATACTTACCTAAATAAAATTAGTTTTGTTCCTATCTTTCGAATAGTTACTGGCATTGACAAAAGCTTGTCATAATGGAAATAAGGTGAACCTATCCACAAGTTGGCAGCTATGTGCTGTGGAGCTTTTTTTAGTTTGCCGCAAAAAGGCACCATTCTGGCCATGCTCCATCAGACCTGGCATCAGTTTAATATTAAAACAAAACTAATTTTAAATGGATATGACTACACGACGGAAAATTTGTTCGAATCTCGGAGGATAGCCTCATGGTGACTAACGGCTTAGCACTGAAATTTTAAGTGCCTTTCTTTACCACATTGGCATTTACAACTAACAGCATGTAACGGCCGGTTCAGTATGAAACCTAAAAAATCTGTGACTCAAACAAATCTTCACCGTGTTTAAGTAGGTAACATAGTGGACACAAAACCTTTGTCTTTACTAGCGCAACAGTTCTTATTTACCTATAAAAATAAAAGCAATATTCCAGAGTAGTTTTAGTGTAAAAAGTAAAAATGCAAATGTGATATGCAATTAATTCACGCATCTTCTAAATAATTATTATTATGTCTTAATTCCAGTTTCGGTTTAGGATACCTGCACAATATTTTTGCACATACATACACCACTCGAATATCACAATAAGAGGGACATATTCACTCTTAACTCCAATAGTTTTAAGTCAAGAGTGTTCACTAATACACATACATTCTTTGAGCATCACAATATGAAAGATGTCAAAGTATGATTTTATTTCATCATACGATCAACTTATTCGACCTAAGATTTATTACACCATTACACATTTGCGTGGCTATTACAAATATTGTATCTATAAACATCAACTGCTAATTTTGCAAGTCACATTAACTGGAGTGTAAAGAAGCGAACCCAAATAAGAAGGCCATTAATGTAGCGAGGCTATTCCTCAATAATGAGCCGACTTGCATGGGTTGGATACAGAAGACATTCAATTGACATGCATTGGCATAATTTCAATGAAATATTGACAAGTCCAATCTCCTGACCTTCTTAAAGTAATTATTATTATTTCGTTATATCTACTCAAACTTCAGACCATAATTAAAGTTCCATATTGCGGGATATAAAAAAAAACTAATCTTGCAATCGTCCAGCGATCACAAACGCCGATATTGCAACACAAGTGAAAAGGGCCCTTAATTGCACTACTGTTACAAATAAGTACAAAATTAGTATTACCCTGTTTTGCAGGGTGTCCTAATCTCGATATCAGCAACATGGGATGTTGCTCCACACAGTAACCCCAAATATTGGACCAAACATTTGTTGCCATGTTACAGAAGGAAAAAAAATTGTGAGGATCTAGTAAATTTTGGCCAGTGAGTGGTGCCGGGTCCAAGAATACCAGTTTGGCATAACCAGTATAAATAACTCCACACAGTGGGTAATCATTTTGACTGACGGACTTTTCGACATTTCAATACATTCACAGGGTCATAACATGATATAAATAATAAATTAAAACGGTGAGAAAATGTCAATTAGTACCGCGAGACCCAACCATTTCGTACTGCATATAGTTGCTCTGACAAAAGGTGTGCGATTGCCGACTGTGTAGAATTTAAAATGGAGTGATCTTATGATATTCATTCATTGAATGCCAATTCAGGTATTATTATAAAACTGGTACATATATCTATTTTTTTAATTATTGAAATTAAGTGCCCAAAACCGCCTCTACGCGTGGCGTATCGTAATAAATATACGCCTACTCGTGTGAGAAGATGTGTGGGTGTTCTGAATAAGATACTAACACTGGTCATGGAGTTAAATTAATGACAAAACTTAACAAGTTGCCTGTTTATTATGTGTATCTTGTTCAGTGTATTATGTACATGTTCCACTTCTGACCGGCCGATATTCGACGCGGTAGTTACAATTAACGTTGAAACGCAGAAGAACACGGAGTAGTGAGCAAATGAAGTGTTCAAACCGTCACTTGCATGCATATTACAGTCCCAATGTTTGTCACCGCCTGCCTCACAAAGCTTCGAGATTCCAAACCCACCGCATAAGCCAGTACCCAAACTAAACTATCAGTGATCGTCACTTGGTCACTGCAGATGCGGGGACTCGAGCCCTAAGTATTTGAGAAGTTTGTAGGAAAAATCCTGAACATTTTAACTTTGTGGCTTAGTACGCGGCGGCATTAAATTACCACTGCCTGCCGCTCTGTTTCACATCAGATGACCACCAAGCAAATTCCGTTCCCTCCATTTGCACAACACTCCGTGGCAATCCCAACAAGATGTTAAAACTACGCATAAGAGACCACTAACGCATTTTATGCGTTAACGTCGTTGACGAACAACACGTCCCTGTCCTTGAGACCGACGTCTGTCAGGCTGCTGGCCCCGCGCCCTAGCACACGCTTCGGGAAGTTAGTCGTGATCTCGAACTCTTCGGGAGCCTGCGGGTGACTGAACACGAAGTCGTATAGATCCTGAAAACAATATAACAAGTCATTAAAGATACCGTTAACTATGTATTGACATAAATGCCAACGGTGAAATTAGGCTTCTCCCAAAATTATGTAAAATTCTGTGTCATTTGTACAGATTGGTGGAAACAGGCATTCATTTTCTTTTACACTGGTTTGCGAGTAAGGAACATCGTTTTATTAGAAATGCAGATTTATATCTCAAAATTGATAAAAAGCGCTTTGCACTAAACATTGGCAACAGTGAATTCAATTGACGCTACTTTAATTTTATTTCATAGAACCAGAAAAAGTTGAGGGACAATCTTCGCAAGGTAGATAACAGCTTGGTAAGACTAGGTAGCTGAGAATCGAGTTGGATGGCGTACGATTGTAGAGGCTCATGTCCAGCAGTGGCCTGATACAGCCAGATGCTGTTGAACTAATTGGATCTTAAATTTATTTTTACTTTTTGCTATCTGTGCCCTAATGGGTCCTAATGAGTAATTGTACCTTAACAACCTTATAACATCTTATGAACATTAAGAAATGCATATAAAGATATGAATATGAACGAACCTGTGTGGTATGCGTGAGCGTGAACCGGCGCGTGAGCCTCTCGCCGCCCGGCAGACGTATGAGCAGCGCCACGGTGGCGGCGCCGGGCGCGGGCTCGGGCGGCAGGCGGGCTGCCATGGCCGCGCGGGCCTCCAGCAGCTGACGTAAAGACTTCAGTACAATAGGAGACCTGAACTTGCAGCTATTAGCTATTACACACTAGATTAATAGATCGTGCTTGGGGTATTGTGCAATATGTTCCCCTACTTTCCCACAACAAGGGGTTGTTGTGAGAAAGTAGGAAAAAATGTTTATTGAATGTGTGGTCAAACAAATATTAATGTCCCTGCCAGCAAACCCTTGATTTTGTTGGGTGTATGTATGGTTATTTTTTTTTTTATTTAGTGTGATTCAGTAATCACACTAAATAATAATTTTATTTGTCACCCAGCAAGAAGATTGCAAGGGATTTCACTTCTCACAATATTGCGTTACTTAAGCATTGTGTACTTTTGGAAGACTCTGGTGCTTACGTCGGAACGGCGTGATAACCCTCCTATCACTTCGTCAAAACAACGGACTCTCAACAAAAATATTAGAAAATTAGTGCACCACTACCTCCGACACGCCAATTCACGCTTTCTAGAGAAAGCGAATGTTCAAAAGTATTCGTCCAGTCATTTGGGAGGAGCAACCTCACGAAGTTGACAAAATCCAGTGGGTATATCGACGTTTGAAGCCGGAGAAACTTATGAAAGTCGAAATCTTCTACGGCCAATTGTACGCATCGCATGCATTTCAACCTGATCCCGAAAATGAGGATCCCAGAGCCACCTTAACCTGCCAGTTCACGGAACACCTGCAAGAAATCTGCCAAGACGAAATCGAGGCGGCTCTTAACGGCTTAAAAATGGAAAAGCCCCTGGTGAGGTCGGGATTACGACCGAGCTGAGTAGCTCAGCGCAGTGAACTTAACATATCCCCCTGCGACGAGAGGTGAGACAAGGTGACCTTATTTGCCTGATTTTTTTCTCTAACGCATTGGAAGATGTGTTTGAGACGCTGAAGTGGGAAGGACGCTGCATTAACATCAACGGCGAGTACATCACACACTTGAGATCTGTAGATGACATCCGCATACTAGCTGAATCACTACATGACTTGCAGCTCATGCTTGATGACGTAGTTGATTCTTCTGTATGCATTGGTCTCCAGATGAACTGGGATAAAACCAGACCAGTCTTCAATCAGTGCGTCCTGCCTGTTATGACTTACGGAGCCGAAACGTGGACACTCACGGTACTGCTGGTCCATAAATTCAAGGTCGCGAGGTCGCAGCGAGCTATGGAATGGAGCTATGCTTGGAATCCCTCTTGAGGGATAGAATTCGGAACGAGGTGATCCGGCATAGAACCAAGTTGTGGACCTAGCTCACAGAATAAACAAGCTGAAGTGGCAATGGGCCGGCCTTTTAAGCCGTCGAAACGACGACTGTTTGAGTAGACGTTTTGTTGAGTAGAGACCGCGAATAGTTAAACGTAAGATAGGACGCCCTGAGGCTAGGTGGAGCGACGAATTTCGCAGGGTGGCTGGATGAGAGTTGCCGAGAGTCGAGCTAAATAGCGTGCAATTGGAGAGGCCTATGTCCAGCAGTGGACTATACGCCGATGCTATAGTCCGATGATGATGATGATGAGCATTATGTAGTCTAAGTTGATTTAGGAATGATAAAAAGGTCCTCAATAAGTTATGGTTTGCAATGAAATTGAACCTTTACATGTATTTCTTTGAGTATGTTGTTCCAAAACTTGATAATAATCTTAGATTCTGAAATGATGGTTAAAGCTTGGATGTGATACTTACATCTATCTTGTGCATCTCCTCCTGCTGCCGCCGCTGCAGGTCCTCGTGCTCGCGCAGCTCACGCGCGGCGCGGTCTGCAGCGCGACGACGCTCCTTCTCCTGGTCGGCCGCCAAGCTCTCCGCGTACGCCTCGTCCTGCGACGCGCGCAGCCGGGCTGTTACCTCGCGCTCCACTCTACGGGGACATCATTATTACTGCTTGAATGGCCAAGGATGTTTAATTACCGCTAGTGTCCCAACCGAACGCCGAACGTTAATCGAACTACTTGTTACAAAACTACGAAAAACGCTGGGTCTCGGATCATTATGTCAATTTTAAAAACTTTCTGCTTAACATGATATGGAAGAGTAGGATAGGAGCCCCGTGGTCAGGAATTCACGTTCAGATTTAGAAAAAGGACTTTTAATAAAGTGATCTTCAAAGCCATCGATTTTCATATGATCGTGATAGAGAAGTTTTGGTTTCGGCTGTTAATCGTGTCCGGGCGGACACTAATTATCGTGACTACATAAGTCTGTTTCTAACAGACTGGTAGAGGTCGAAGTTATTCTCTAAAAACTGACTTTTTGTTATTTATTGCTTAAAAACATTATTGTACACCACATGCAACAAAAATGACAAACATCTCTCAAAGGGATTCATAGAAGTTTCTAGTTATAAACTTTTGTAAAAAAAAAAAAAACGATGATCGATGAGCACTTTTGGATACAGAAGCTGTTGCGCTTAGCATGATTCTTTGGACTTCGCCACTGTGGTCATGCTTGCACATGCATAGATGAAATTAGTTCCATTAGTTTAATTCCTAGAGTATAACAGACCACATATAATACCTGTCGGCCCTAGCCGCAGCTAGATGCGGCTCGTTATCCGATACGACGCGTCGCAGACGAGTGAGCAGCTGATGCGGTGAGCAGGAGCCCTCGGACCTCGCCACCACGGTCATGCGGTGCTCGCGCACACACACGACGCACAGCAGCGGGTAGCGCCGCCCCCCCACCGACTGCGCCACCCGCCACCCCTCCGCCGTGTCCACTGCACAGCCCCAGAATAGCGCGTGCGTGTTTATGAATTGGATCACGTCTTGATCAGTTAAGGTTTGCCTGTAAACATGTTAAATGTTAAAAAAGACCTATGGGATAATACTCTGGATGTTACCAAGTCTATTATATACATACTAGCTCCTACTCTTTCTGGTATTTTTTATTGTATTGACTGTGGCAAGTTTCCCGGTTTTATGGAAAAAGTAAAATAATGCAGTTGATTAAAACGGGTATTACATGTGTGGCGGCATCTACACCGCCACATGCGAACAAACGCATCAATCCTGCATCGCGCAAGCAGAGTTTACCGCGCAGATAGCATATATACAACTTCCCGACAACAATCATCGGGCAGTTGCCCACCAGATACGACATCCATCTGGTCGGAGGATCCTCCCTTTTCTGAGAGTATGAGTGAACTTTACAGCCTGTTCCTCATATCCCTTCACTGGTGACCCCGACGTGATCGTCAGCGCAGCCTTCGTGCAAATACTTCAGCGTGACGTCATCATCATCACTCCCGCAAGTCACACAGCCAGCCAGCAACCACGGCTTGAACAGTTGTCCTGACCATCAGCATGCAGCGCAAGCGCATACCTGGTCATCACCTTCAGCCTCATCAGCAACCACTGCACTTTCGGCGGGTCAACAAGCAGAGCGCTTAATCCCTCTCTTGGTCGACACGAGCAGTCAGCCACCCCGACTCACTGGGGCATCTTCGCAGACAGTTCCGACTCACCGCGAACTATGCGACACCCGGTTCCAACGCACTGGTACCCAACTGGCATTGGCAAGCATCGCAAAAATACAAAACTTAGTCCACTATCGACCTCCGGTCTTCGGAGGGGAGTGATGTGGCGGCATCTACACCGCCACATGCGAACAAACGCATCAATCCTGCATCGCGCAAGCAGAGTTTACCGCGCAGATAGCATATATACAACTTCCCAACAACAATCATCGGGCAGTTGCCCACCCGATACGGAATCCATCTGGTCGGAGGATCCTCCCTTTTCTGAGAGAATGAGTGAACTTTACACCCTGTTCCTCATATCTCTAAACATGAGACCCTACTAATTGTAGACATTTCAGTGCAACCTACTTTTAGAATTAATTTTGAAATACATACTTAGTTTAGATCAAATGTAAAGATATTTTAATATTGATACTATTGATGATTATAATGATTTAAAATCAGTGAATACATATTTTTCCATTCACAAATCATATTTTGATCAAGATAAATTTCAACAAAAAAACTCTGTCCTGAAAATTTAATTTTGCGGTCTACCTTAGAGCGGAGAAGCTCTAAGGTAGACCGCAAAATTAAATTTTCAGGACATAAGCAGTTTATCTTATCAGTCTAGCATACTAACCTGTAAACCTCACCTAAATGGAAAATATTTGTACGTCCACATTATGATATATTGTAACAATAATGACAAGTAGGTTAACTTTGAGGATTCTTCAATACCTGCAGAAGTTTTGTGTCTCTGTGGCTGATTCGGAGTGTAAGTACACAACGAGGAAGCGTAGCTCGTTCTTAGCATCATTAAGGGCCTGTGCATAAGTTCCCTGGTAGAAAACCGGGTGAGGGTTGTACCGTGATGTATAACTATTGATGAAGCCCATGACATCCCCCAGTGGGTCGGTCACCACTAGAAATAAAAATACAAGTACAATACTATGAAAAGTACGGTGAATGAAGTAAAAAGGTTATTCAAACAAATACATAAATTATGAGATATTTTAAACCAATTTAGAAACTAAAACATTATTGCACTTCATTTTACTATCTAAGCACACACAAAATAAAATAAGAACAGACAACTAAAATACTGCTTATTGTTACAGAAATCTTTCAGCAGACCTGAAATAGGAGATGTGACCAAGATTTTGATTGACAAACAAAAACATTTACTTGATAAATAAAATAATGTCTAGTTGACATCAAATACTTTCAAATCAACTCTATTTAGGTCTAACATTGTTAAAGTTTTAACACAAAGAAAAAAAAAACAATATAATTTATAGATATTATAATAAAATAAAATAATTAAAGATGAGATACTTACATCTTCTATCTTCATTACGTACAAAACTTAGTAGCAAGTTTAGCACAGATGTAATTGTACTGTAGCACACAGATACTACAAGGTTGACTACATAGCGGAACAGGCCTTGCACACCCCCTGGCCCTTCTGGGGCCTCATCTGTGAACACTTGCTGTGCTATGTGATCGTGTACCACGGGTGGTGCGCGGGCCTCTGTCGCAAATACCGATGGTCGACCCTCTCTTATATTCAACTGCTCCTGGATCGCCACCTACAAAATATTGAGAAAAATGTGAAGACAAACTAATATTTTGTAAATTACATGAAAACAGTACACTTTGTTATTAATATAATCTAGTTTCGGGTGTTGCTTATCTTGAGCCTGACATACGGGAACATCGTTTACCGTGTATTGAGATAGACATTACCTCCAAATCCCATTGATGCCTTTGTAGAACGTCTCTACATATTGACATATCTTCTATTCCGGTTAAATCTTGAAATTGTAATATTTTATCCGTCTGTTCGTGGGTTAGACCCATAGCATTGTCCTCAAGATCCATTGCCCTAGTTTTGATACCTAATTATTTATATATTAGAAAATCAGTCACGCCAACTAATACGTGTATAAGCTCATACAATCTTATTAATACATATTAACACGAACTTGAACGAAAAAATGTTAAAATCAAAATGTTAATGTTTTGCATCAAATTGCTACTCATTGCCTACAAGAACGACTTAAACGACATTTCTTTCTGATGTCATGCACAGATGTCACAGATTACTAATATGTAGCAAGCTAATGTCATGTCATTCATCCATGAACCGCAGACAAAGTAGAAGAATACAGATACCTTGACAACATGAATTTGTTTCGGGAATGATGAGATTAAACTCGTTAGGGTTAAATTCTCGCGCTCAATCGGATCCTGCCTTGATAGTGCTGTGGCTTAGTTACTTCTAAAGGGGCTCTGTATCAATAGCCATTTCAGCATTGTATAACGTTCTAATAAGAAGTCAGTTGGAGGGTTATGCGGCAGTATGGGCTCCACATGAGACTAAATATAGTCTCATGTTGAAGCGTATACAGAATAAATACACGAGATTCACCATACCTAAAGCGGTATGGTGTGTTTCCTTTTTACCCCTACATGTATCCAACCTTGTTTGTGTTAAGCATGGTGGGATACAACAAGTTTTGAAACAAGGAGGGATCTAGTACTGGCGTCGTATATCCTCGGAGTATTCCGGGGTAACATAGATAATCCGGGTGTGCTACAGGGTATAGGCTTGTGTGTGCCAGATGGGTATGTGCAGCGCCAACGACTGCCCAACTTGTTCGCAGTGCCGCGCGGTCGAACTAAACTGCTAGACAAAGTTCCCCTGACACGAACAATGCGCACACTAAATCTGGTTGCCGGAAGAATAGATATTTTCTCATGTTCACTGAGCGAGTTTTAACGTTACACTAAACTGCTAGACAAAGTTACCCTGACACGAACAATGCGCACACTAAATCTGGCTGCCGGAAGAATAGATATTTTCTCATGTTCACTGAGCGAGTTTTAACGTTACACGTGTCATGTTTTTAATTTGTAAGTGTACTATGGCACGGATGAATATTTTTTTATGAATGGTGAATTAACTACACTACCGATTTGGGAGACTGCAATGGCAGCATATGTATGTATGTAAATAAATGAATAAAATAAAATAAAAAAGTTGTCGGGGGCCCTTTTTTTTGACTGTGGCGAAGCTCCAAAGAAGGGTATTGTTTTTACCCGACTATTATGATTTTTTACAAAATAAAAGTAAAACGTCACACTGACTTGAACGATCAAGTAAGTTTTTATTTTAATTTATTAAGGAACGCAACAGCGAGCGAAGCGAGCTCATAATTTGCTCACCCTGGTAGTAGGTTAGATATTCTATGTGTTATTACTAAATAAATGCATGTGTGAGCTTGAGAACTGGACCATGTCAGTAGCTTGAAGCCTTTATAAGCCATAAACAAATAGTTTTCGTTGGGTACTGTCTCATTACAGGCACTTGATCAATAAGTGTGATCAATAAGAATTTGAGATATTTAATCATATTTGATAATTATTAAGCTACGAACTTTTGCTAACTCACGTCATCGCATCGGGAGACCGCCCCTGTAGTTCGGGGAGCCCGTATCATATGGCTAAAACGGCGGTAGCAACACCGCGGACAATAGCGTAAGTAGTCAGTTATAAAGAAGACCTAATTAAATAAATTTCAAACATATAACCCGACTACTGAAAAACCACGCTCTAAAAAGTACAAAACAAGAAAACGAACCGGACAAAAATCAAGACATAGGTACAAAAATGGTCAGTGTAAAGCCGTGGTGTCATAACTGTATACCATGTGGGTACCAGGAATACCTTCGATCAATTATACTATTATTGATCGAAGGCTGTTTTTTTAAGTTCACGACTTTAGGTCATCTAGCCTATAACCAGCGGACGATCACGACGCTTCCAAAAATGTCACATTATATGCCTAGCAGAAAGACACAGCGTTAGCATGAAGAAGCTGTCTATGATTCTGGCTTCTAGGAGCATAAATATTGAAAAACATACCTGATTCTCTATGGATTTATGTTGTTACCTCTCACTTCCAGCAGGGGTCGCTACCACTGGTTCCGGCGACCGGCCCGTTAAGGTTTTCATAGCGTTTATGATTTTTGTCGTGCTAGGAGCAAAAGTTTTCTTTTCAAGTTAAAAACTGACAAAAATCCTATTAGATTCTAATATTTTATTGCTTTCAGTTGGAATATAGTGTTAAAGTATTAATACACGAGTATTCTATGTAAATTCAGTGTTTTTCATTTTAGTTCAGTGTTGCGTATTCGACGGATAGTCGGTAAGTACCTTCCATTATGAACTCTGAGGATCCTGTACCTGAACATGTAGCTCAAATTGCCGCTCCGGATGGAGGGCAAAGAGCTGTGAGCTCATGCCCATCGCAAAGCAGTTCCTCGTCTTCGGAAGACGAAGAAGGTTTTGCCTCACCGCCACCTAACAAAAGGTCTAAGCGGCGCAAGTACAAACAGGTCGGAACCTGTTCGGATCCTCGGATGGATACTCTTATTAACCAAGTTACATATTTAACAGACTGTGTAGCTCAAATGCCGCAAATTTTTACGGCAATTAGTACGAATTATAATAATAACAAAGAAAATAATAATGGCGGCCGTTGCGATCCCGTGAATCCTGCAATTTGTAACCAATTTTTAAATAAATCATCGAATAACAATAATATGTGTTTGGGGGATTTAAAAATAACTTTTGACGAATCAAAGATTGTACCCGTAGCTAACCCCGCAAAACTAGCAGAGTTAAATAATCTGCAACAATTTAACTCACAGGCCTGGAAGGGTATTCGATATAAGAAGGACTTGCAAGCACATTTAGCAACACCAGGTTTTATAGGATTAAAATTGAATGAGGAACTGTGCCATCTAAATAAAGGTATTGATTATTTGTCTAGTACGGAACAATTATTAGCGGGATTGTCAAATGCTGTTTTGGAGAACAGGCAACTTTTGAAAAATGGTCTGCAGGAGGTCGTAAATTGGGCTGCTAGTTCTGACACAGAGCTCAATGCAAATACTCTGTGTAGTAAGTTGTCTGAAAAATTTTGTCCAACGTCTCTGTCTTACAAAAATATGGAATCCTGTATGCAAGTCATATGTGGCAAGCGGGCAGAATGTATTGAGGTTAGACGTGACCGCATTTTAAAAGAAGTTAATAACATAAACCTTAAATTAGCATTACAAAATATTCCACCTAGTGCGGAGCATCTCTTTAATAGAGAAGCACTTATTCCTCTGGTTGATTCTTTAGGAGGCTCCCAGGTTTGGCTTAACATGCCCAGTTATTTAAGGGATAAAAACAAATGCAATAATAACATTCAAGTAAACAAGAGAAATACCAAACCATCTTATAAAACAAAATTTGATAAAAAAATAAGTTCAACTCGGACAAAAAATCTAAAAATAATTATAAAAAACATTCCTTTCGTCGTACAAGTACCCAAGACACCTCCAACGTTAAAGATAAGTGACAATCAAAGCAGTGTGTTCAAGGGGGGTTGCCTAAAATTCCATATTCAAGCATGGAAACAACTGGGGGCCAGTCAATATATTCAAAAAATAATAGCCGAGTGCCGCATACCATTTCTAACAAAACCTCCATTACATAACCCGTACAAAAGAATCATAAACAAGTTTGCAACAAAACCATCCAAGAAAATGACAGAAGTCATAGACCAGTTAAAAGAAACAGGCATTTTAGAAAAACCGAAAATCATAACACCCGGCTTTCACTCCAAAATGTTTTAGTAAAAAAAACAGATGGGGGGATACGCCTTATTTTCAATTTAAAAAGTCTAAATTTACATGTCTCGACTCGCCTTTTCCAGCTAATTTCTCGACTGGATGTAATTCAGTTCCTACAAGACAGGGACTGGATGACAAAAATCGACATACATCAAGCATATTTTCACTTAAGCATAAAGGAAACCCACAGGCGGTTTCTGCGCATAATATATGGAGGCGAAATATTACAGTTAACAGCCTTGCCTTTCGGTCTCTCTTCAGCTCCTCACTCTTTCGCATCAGTAACCAATTGGATTGCGGAAATCCTTCGGAGACAAGGCATAAGAATATTAGTATATTTAGACGATTTTTTAATAGCCAGTCAAAATCAGGCACAGATCATAGAACAAACCAAAGTAACTGTGGATACTCTTGTAAAGTTGGGTTGGCATGTAAACCATCAAAAATCACTTTTCACCCCAACTCAGGAAATAGAATATTTGGGCATAGTGTGGAATACAAAAACAAAATTAATTTCCCTTCCTGTAAAAAAAGTACAAAAAATAAAAGAGTTAGCATCGAGTTTAATACAAAAGAAAGAGTCTTGTCTCCGAGTAACTCAACAAATACTGGGTGTACTAAATTTCGCGAACTTAGCAACTCCAAACGGTCGCCTTCATTGTCGCCGAACTCAAATATTCCTAAAATCGTTCAGAGGATGCAGACCCAGGCAAAAGAAGGTTTTGCCACCTCTAGTGACTCGAGAGTTGCAATGGTGGGTAAAAAACGTGGGCAAAAGTGCAAAAGTAATGCACAGCCCCAAGATTACCCACTTTCTCACCACAGACGCGGCGGACGCGGGCTGAGGAGCACACCTGAACAACATCATGTTGTCAGGCAAATGGAATCGCCACCACAAAAAATGGCATTCCAATGTGAAGGAGATGTTTGCTGTGTATGCAGCCTTGGTCAAACAAGGTGCACAAATGAAGGATGCACACGTTCTATTGCAATCCGACAATCGGACCCTCATAGCTTACATAAGGAACCAGGGGGGCACCCGGTCCTTAGCCCTGTTGGGCCTAACAAACAAACTCTTTCACCTAACCGAGCAGCACAACATAACGCTGTCGGCATCATACCTCCCGGGGAGGTTAAACGGGATTGCAGACCGCCTCTCAAGAGGAAAACCTGTTCCCGAATGGCAACTACAATCCCAAGCCATGAACGCAATATTCAAAAGATGGGGCGTTCCAGACGTAGATTTGTTTGCGTCAAAAGAAACCGCAGTTGTCCCACAATACGTAACGTGGGACTCGACAGATGGGTCAGCAATTTTTTGCGACGCTTTCAGTCAAGATTGGGACTTTCAGTTGGGCTGGGTGTTCCCCCCCCCCAACCTGATCCCTCGGGTGTTGGATAATCTGAACAGGGCCAAAGGAACATACATTGTAATAGCACCACAATGGGATCAGTGTTTCTGGCTGACCGGTCTACAAGCCAGGGTCCTGTCAAATCCAATACCAATAACAAATCTGCGGAAGAACCTCATAGATCTATCAACAGGGTTCTGTCCCCCACAGGTGGACAAGTTGTCCCTACAGGCTTGGAAAATTGGGGGTGGTCAGACCAGGTAGCTAACTGGAGTAGGGATGAAATTAAGTTATTGAGTAATAGCTGGCGCAAAAGCACTCTAAATACTTACAAAGCTCCTATAAAAAGGTGGCTATCGTTTTGTGCCATAAACAATATGAACCATAAAAACCCAGATGGAAAAGACGTTGCAAGATTTTTAGCAGATTTGCATTTAAAAAGAAATTTTTCACTGAACACAATATTATTACATAAATCGGCTATTTCTACCTTTTGTGCTTCCAATACAGAAAATCTTTCAAAATATTTATTTATTCAGCAAGTTTTAAAAGCCATAGCATTGGCAAAACCTCTACCTTCAAAATCCCCTATTTGGGACACAAAATTGCTATTCAAATGATTGAAAACAGTTCCAAGCACAAATAAACTTTTTGATATTTCAAGAAGAACTGCAATTATTTTACTGTTAGCATCAGGCAGAAGAATACATGACCTTACCTTATTGGATATATCTCAAAACAATTTCATACAAGAGGAACAAAAGATTTTATTATAGCCCAAATTTGGATCAAAAACAGACTCAAGTAAATATAGACAGTCGGGATGGTCTTTA
The DNA here is from genome assembly GCA_963555695.1 of Dasypolia templi. NCBI lineage: Eukaryota > Metazoa > Arthropoda > Insecta > Lepidoptera > Noctuidae > Dasypolia > Dasypolia templi. The sequence continues at coordinate 11,422,486 of OY743157.1, forward strand.
TTAAAGCACCCAGATGCTAATATTTGTCCTCTGAGACATATTAAACAATTGATTGAAGCTTCACAACATAGACGTCTTAATAGTAATGTTACAAGTTTATTTGTTTCAATAAAAGGCGAAATAAAACCAGCTACAAGAACTATCATAGCGGGGTGGATTAAATCTATATTTAAAGACTTAAACCTAGAAGCTACTCCAGGAAGCGTCAGAGCAGCTGTAGCATCCAAGGGATGGTGGGAGAATGTACCTGTGGAGGAGATATTAGCTAGAGGAAACTAGAAGAGCGATAAGACCTTTAGGAAGTTTAACTGTAGAGAAATTATTAACAATTCTAATAACAAAGAGGATGATTTGTTACGATTAAACTTCTCTGGTGTTTAATAAGAATAATTCCATTTTATGTGCCAAAGTTAATAGCTTAGGTTTGAAGTACAAAACTGTTTGTTTTGTTTGATTTTAAATGATTATATGTAGTAGTAATATTACTTTACTGATTAGGGTAATCATTAATAAATGTTTGTTTATTATGAAACAATTTTCTTTCATTCTATAAAAACATTTATTTATTTCACATAGCGTTTACAGTAACCTTCACCAGCAGATATCAAACAAGTCTTCATACTAACGCTGTGTCTTTCTGCTAGGCATATAATAGGACTGTTTTACACTAAAATAAAACAGTCATTATGTGAAAGAAAGACACAGCGTTAGAGCAAGGACCTTGCTGGTGAGCGAAGACTATGAAAACCTTAACGGGCCGGTCGCCGGAACCAGTGGTAGCGACCCCTGCTGGAAGTGAGAGGTAACAACATAAATCCATAGAGAATCAGGTATGCTTTTCAATATTTATGCTCCTAGAAGCCAGAATCATAGACAGCTTCTTCATACTAACGCTGTGTCTTTCTTTCGGCACATAATGACTGTTTTATTTTAGTGTAAAACAGTCCTATTATGTTATGCAGCATATAAGTTTGAGGAAACAGATGAACATACCGGTCAAAGTCATATCGGTCATCCTCCTTTTTCCTTCGCCGTAGGCGGGTAATAAAATAGTACTCTGTCTCAGAATTTTAGGCTGTCATCTTAATGAGAATGCAAAAGCGACCTTGAAAATTGGAGCATCCTCGAATTGGACTTCGATAGGTTAGATTTCTGTATGATTTTACTAAATGAATGAATGCAAGCGTAACTGTAGCTTCAAGCCTTTTGTAAGGCATTAATAGTTATTTTTCATATTTTCATCAAGGGTTCATCAATTCCGGGCCAATAAGAATAGGGTAAGGTTGTGATTAAATTACCATTACCCAGAGCCCCGTATCATAAACACGGCGTGACGGTCCCTACATGTCAATCATTAACTTGAGGTCTGGTGCAGATACAGTAGCTCAGCCTTCTTTTGTCAAGCAGTATATTAGAATAAGAAATTACTACCTGCGACTTCGTCCGCGTGAAATTTCTTGTATTCATATAAAATATAGCTTATCTTTCTTTTTAACTTTTTTCGTTTTGCTTGGCTCTTATGGGTCGTAGTGTGATGCCTAATTGCCTAAACCTTCTTCAAGAATTGGGCTATCAAATGCTACAAGTATTTTTCAAATCCAACATGGTAGTTTTAGAAGTTAGCGCGTTCAAACAAAAAACAAACAAACAAACTCTACAGCTTTATTTTTAGTGAAAGCTTTCAATAATAATTAAACACAGCTAAATGGTTGCTGCAAAAAACAAACAAACAAACTCTACAGCTTTATTTTTAGTGAAAGCTTTCAATAATAATTAAACACAGCTAAATGGTTGCTGTCCAGGAGCTGTTTTGACGTGTCTCAAGTCATTACTTCTGTTATTCTATCCCTGACCGTACCCCGCGTCCTAACCATTGAGATCGTTCGTACGACTTTGCGATCGTCGCGTTCATATGGCGGGCCGCTTCCTAACCAACATCATTGTCGCGTGAGTAGGTGTGCGATCGTCGCGTTTATTTTCGTCGGCAGAAGGCGTTTTCCGGTTTGTTCGTAAAACTACGATCTCAACCTCTGTCGGCACGACCACACGTTCCGGTTCTCCGAACAAAAAGTGACCTATGAACGCGATGATCGCGTATTCGCGCGACGTTTGCTTTTGGTTAGGACGCGGGGTTAGAGTCATGCAAGGCTATTTTGGCTGGCGCCTTGACGATAGTTGTTTGCACACAGATGTCAACACTCCTCCCGCACCGCGCAGCTACCTCAGGGCAGGGCACCGTCTCAGTTAAACAGTAGGCCTGTGTATAGGTACCTACTTTTGAATCGGCATCTTATAAAAAATAGAAATGGGGAACGTTCATAAAATGTCAGCGATTTACTTTGGGTCAGTGGTATTTGCTCGGCATAAGCCTATCTCTGCATGTGCCAATCTCATTTAAGTTCTATGCGCAATGTTTAAAAACTTCTAGGTAGGTCATTACTAAGCCTGTCACTTCGTCATTTCGTCATCTATCTTAGTTGTTCTGCAGTTTTAAACAATTTGGTGCGTGAAACTAATGAAGGCTATTTCTCAGTTTCTAAGCCGACAAATAAAAACGCACTATACATGAATAATTGAGATGTAATATTGTAATGTCTCTAAAACCAAATAAATATTGTGCAGAATGAATTCTGTCACTTCTTTTTTTTACCACCTCTTTCTTTTTTTGGAGGCGGTGGTGGCGGTGGCGGAGGTAGTTCTTCTTCGATAACGGATTCTGGGGGGACCGATGGATCTTGGTCGGCATTTTCATACAAAAATTCTGTCTGTCAAAAAAAAAGAAAAATCGTTTAGAAGATCTTCACCCGACTACTTTTCTACTGCCGGGAAAATATAGGGCGCTTACTTACTTTAATGTCATATAATTCAGGGGCAAGGCTAAATAAACTTTCAACGAACTCCGCATAAACTACATGTCCATCCCCGTGAACGTTAGCATCACGCAGAACTTCGAGCACTTCAGCTTCACTGTAGGGATCGTCACCGTACGTCGTCAAAATTTCTTTGATTTCTTCAAGTTCCAGGGACTGTCTGTTTTCTGTATCAAAGACCTGTTTGAAAAAGCTGGTGAGATATTGGCTCTCCCAGGGTCGTGGGTTGTTCGAAAGAGAAACCTTGGCCCTGGCACAGGCAACTGAAGGAACACGGTGGGTTTCAGTCAGAAAAAGTCTGACACGCCTTCCCGCTCCACCCAGCGCGGGAGAAGTCATTATAACTTGATGACCGAGTATTGGCCGAGCGCGAGCATTTCAAATAGATAGAAATAGAGACTGCCCAGCGCGGGAGAAGTCATTATAACTTGATGACCGAGTATTGGCCGAGCGCGAGCATTTCAAATAGATAGAAATAGAGACTGCACAGTGTTTTCGGGGAAAAAAGGGGGTAAATGTAGCCGAAAGGCAGAACTCGAGAGTGCATCTGCCAAGCATTTTTCCAATTATTTTAGGGTTGGCTTCTAGTCTAACCGGATGTTCCACCGCAACCCAGTAACTGGGTAATACGATACCCCTATCGTAAGACTGGTTGTCACACCTTCGGGCTTCGGAAGACCCATAACCGACCTACAAAGATCTACGGATGAGAGCTTGGACCGCCGGCTTATCGTTCTTTCCGAGGCACTCTCGACTTCTGCCCTTGAAAGGCAGAAATCAGAGTGCGGTTGGAAACGCATGGAGTGACGCTTGTGACAGGCAACTGAATAAGCGCTTAGGTAAGCCTACTGACTACCTGTAAACAGCTCTGACAGAGTGCGACCGGGTGGCGTAGCTTTATTATTAGGGTTTCGTTGACAACCTTTGGGTAGGCAACCAATGCGCGACCCTTAAAGTAATTGTACCTATAGGTAATTACGTACGGCAAATGCAAGTTCCAATTCATGTTTTATTTCTGCCTCCACTACCCAAAGATTTAAAATATAAATAAATTGATCTTGTGTTAACATTCTATTGACCCCTGCATTCAATTTTTCCGCTTCAGTCATAATTTCGAAATAAGTAGGGTACTTGAAATGTCTCCTATGGAATCTGCAAGGTAAATGGTTGATTTTAGAAGTTCTCAATTCTACCCAAGGTGACACTCAGTGAAATTATTACTATTTAAAATCAAATTAACTTAGCCAAATTCAAAGTGATATTTGGTACTGTACTTCTTTAACTCCAAAAATGTTATTAATTGTTCGATAGTTACTACATTTGTTGGTTCAGGTGCATCATTTATTATCAACAAAGGTTTTGCGTGACCATCAAACCATTGAATAATTTCCTCTAACTGTTCTTCAGTAAAACGTGGTGTTAGGTTTGCAAGAGGGTTTAAAAAATCGAAAACAGACATTTTTTAGATTTTGATGTGGAATTCTATTGAAATGAATAATATTAAAATAATACGATGTTAGAGAACATAAAAAAAATTGCTATGAATTGACATTGCAACTAACTGTTTTTCTTTTTAATTTCGATCATTTCTCTCAGAAATCAGAACTGTCAAGTTGCTTGGAAAAACGTGGCAAATACGACGTAAAAGTGCATAATTTTGAGATGCGATGGGCATTCTATCTCATTTAAAAAATTACGCACATTTACATAATTGCCACATTTTTTAAATATTGTCTCTTTCATGTTTCGATTTATACGTACCCGTAGATTGTTTTGAAAAATTAAAATAATAGTAAGTATGCCAATTTTTAAGTTAGTCCAGTCACGCCCCTCCCATTATATTAACACTCTTTGAACCATCTTTTAAAACTTAATTACCCACTAACCACCTCTTTTTTGCCTAAAGGATTATCGAGTCTCTAGGTAATCTGACTGTGACATCGATTTTCCTCGTGTCGTGAATTCGTCACACTATTATAATTATTGCTTTCCCTATTTTGTGGCAGATTAATTAACGACGAATAAACCATCCGAGCTCTGTGACCCGAGTAAAAAGCGCCCGATCAATGATGCATAATACCAATTATGCATGTTTTCATAAAGCATGGTAAGTATCATATTATTATTCATGTCCATGATATATATGGACAAGGAACATAATATTATATTACAACTACTACAAGGAATAATAAGTAAATACCACGGCTCTGTTTTTTTTTTTTCCTATTGGTCGGTTCTGTCATTACAGTGAGCCGGTACCAAGCACAGACTACATATACTACCATAGACTACATAGAAAATCTCCCTACTTGTTACTCTTTGGCCGCATTCCGAGTTGGACAATAATCGCTTACAGCGCTCACATCGAAAATTTGCGTTCCGATTTAGATATCATGATTATGACAGCTGAAAGCTGGCAAAGATTCGCTCACAGTGATATAAGAAAGGGCATGGTCGGCGTATCGCAAGATGGCGCATGTTATGACGTCATCTATGACGATTCACGGGATATCGTTATCGCGCTCACGCTATCTCGGAACGGGTGTAAGCGCACTCAAATCGATTACAGCCAAATGGGGAAGGCAACTGTCAAAATGGCGCTGTCGTAGCTAGTTCCCAACACAAGCTAAAAATACAAGGCGTGATGTGGTTTTATTTTATTTTAGCGAAAGTTGACTCGTTGTTGTGTTCCTAGATACTCCGAAATTGGAGTTCGAAATTCTCGTAAGCCCCTAAAATTAGAAGATTGTGCTTTAAAGCTATTCGTACAGATTTTTTTGAGTTCGAATTTATGTCGTGAACATTTTGAAGAAAGTGATTACGAGGAAATATTCAAGGTTTGAAATTCTTACACTTTCCATGTCAAGTACTTGATTTAAAATACTTAAATAACCGAAAATAACGAAATAGTGAAATAAAATCAAACTCATGAATGAACATAAAATTAAATGAATGAACGAAATGTCAAAATTTTTGTAGGCCGTAGGGACCTAGCTATGGTCACGCCATCTACAATTAGCTTTGCCCGACCTTCCCCATTCGGATGCCGCCTTTGCCAAACTTTGTCAATCTGTTGTCATAGATTGACAGAACAGCTGACTAACTTTATGAAATTGACACTACCATTTAGCGGTGGGTAATCTTTATTCCGGCAAGTGAATTGATTCACATATTCCGACTCCGGGTCCGGTACCGGTTCACCTTATTTATTCCTTTGGCACCATTTGGCACCGGCACTCACTCGCTCATTTTGGTTCCCCGGTTTCGCAGAACATTTTATTCATTTGCTTCACTGGATCATTTGGCACATTTTGAATAATCGAACAGTTGGTTATTTTATTGATATTATGATTTAAATTTCGTACAGCTTATTATTTTTATTTTACTTCCTTCCCCGAAGTATTTTATTTAAATAAATAACAGTTTTTAGTTAAAAACTGTTATTAATTAATTTATTAAAATCTCCCTTACAACTATCATTACAAGTGCATACCTAATGCGATAGTATGGTCTGTTAAAGTTTGCAAAAGAATACAAACATTCTCTAAAAATAAATAAATACGTACATAATTTTGTTAATAGGCGTGGTCTGTCTTTTGAGCGACTCTACAATGACACAACAATCACGTTTTATGCGTGCCAGTCAATCCATATTTAACTCTAAGTCAGTTGAAATAAGAGCGCACCGTACTGTAATTGTGTCCCTACTAATGTCATAGTGCCAAGGTACTATAGCGATACGACGTGTTCCGAGTACTTCTGAGTGACTTGAGCGAGTGAACAGTGAACGCGCGCTCCGGAATCATTTGGTACCGCGGTGCCGGTAAGGATAGTGAGGAATAAATAAGGTTTACGTATCCGCGTTCGGAACCGGCTCCTTTGGATCAGTACCTCCGGAGTTACCCACCTCTACTACCATTGAGTTGAACAAAACAATTAATGTCATCAGTCAGACTGTCAGCAGCAGTGTGACCATTTGCGGCAGATTTCTGCCATTTTGGCGGATTTCGCTCCTAAATTTTGTCTGTGGCAGACCATGCTGACGATTTACAAATGTGGCAGATTCTGGCAGATTTTAAAGATTTCAAGAAAATCCACATTACCTAATTTGAATCTTCAATGAATTCATATTTTTTTAAGGTAATTACATCAGGTTTTATATATAATTAGAAAAAAAATGATTTTATTGAAACTTTTATTTCGTGGCGAAATTGTACGGGGATTTCCCGCTTATTCTGTTTTTAAACAAGTGTGTCATATAATTATGAACTGTAATTGAACAGGAATAGTGTTCATTATCATTATTCTTATCTTCTTTGTTTTGTTTTCCAATAATAAACTTTTGTTTGATTGTGCCTCATTTTCTTTTGCTGTGTATCGTGTGCGGTTCTGCTGTTCGTTTCCCTAATTACATATTAATTAACGAATTTATTATGAAGAGAAGATACGAGCGTTCGTATCGACCAGAGTGGGAGCAAGATCCCTTGCTTTCTTCCTGGTTGTCGAGGGCTAAGGATGACCAGGACATTGCATTCTGTAAAGCTTGCAATTGTAAATTAATTACCAGATTATCTTCTTTAAAAGATCATGGATCATCCCAAAAACATAAAAAGAACATAATTGGGTATAGTGGCCAATCATCGGTAAGTACTTGATAATAAGTAGTAGTATTCATGTAAGTTTGATGAACCTCCAGGTAAATAAGTAATGTTTCTATGTAACTACATATAAAACACTGTATGTGTTCTGAATAAATAATAATAATAATAAAAAGGTATAAATATATTATGATGAGACTCTTCCCTCTTATTAAAATTATTTATTTTATTTATATGTTTCAGGTTCAACAGTTTTTTTAAGAAAGCTCCATTAGAAGAGGAAGTGAAAAAGGCGGAACTAAATTTTTGTGCTATGCTAGTGGAACACAATTTAGCTTTTCTCTTAATGGACCATTTGAGCGAAATAATATCAAAAAGCTTCCACGATTCTGAAATCGCCAAACAATTTTCCTGCAAGAAGACTAAAGCAGCAGCGGTAACGTATAATGTGTTGAAGCCTAATTTAGAAAAGGAGATGCTCGCCGATTTAAAATCGTGTGAAAATATTAAAACACGTAACCCGATGTTTTCCTTAATTATTGATGAGACCACAGATGTTACAACCATTTCGATGCTGGCAGTTGTAACAAAATATTATTCTGAAAAAGATCTCCAAGTAAAAACTAAATTTTTAACTTTGGTTGACTTGAACGGGGCTGATGCGCAATCATTGTTTGATGCACTTTCCGGGGCTTGACTAAGGCTAACCTTAATATTAAAGATGCTATTGGTTTTGGGGCTGACACCACTAATGTCATGTTCGGGGAACAAGGTGGTATTGTTGCCAAAATAAGACATGTAAATCCACATTGCATGTTTATTAAATGTGTCTGCCATTCTTCCGCATTGTGTGTATCACATGCTAGTAAAAACACCATACCACGGGCTATTAACCAAATAGTACAGGAAGTTTACGGATACTTTTCACACAGTAGCAAAAGACAAAGAGAATTTGTCGAATACCAAGATTTCATTGGCACCGAAAAGCATAAAATATTAAGACATTATGAAATTCGCTGGCTATGTTTGCACGCTTGCATCAAAAGAATTTTAGAGCAATGGGATGCCCTTAAACTTTATTTTCAGTCGCAGTTTTTGGAAGACAAAAATATTTCATCAGAATTCTTGTTCAATAGTTTGAACGACAAGATATGTAAACTGTACTTTTATGCGCTGGATTATATATTGCAAATTGTCAACAAATTAAACACCGTATTTCAAGGAGATTACACAACAGTCCACACAGCATTCAAAGACATTTCCGAAATGTATACGTGCCTTTTAAGCTGATAAATGAAAGGAAATTATTTGAAAACCACAGATCCACTTTCAATTGATCCAGAATCCACTGTCAATTTTTTGCCCCTGAGAGATATGTATTTAGGTGTAAATGTGAGCACCGAAATCAATCGCGTATCCGTAGACGTGAGTTTGAAACCTGGAATACAATCATTCCTTCAAAGAATGCAATCATTTCTGACTGAACTCTGTAATCAATTAAAGACACGGTTGCCGCTGAGCAATATTTTCAAAGATTTGCAGTTCTTGGATCCACAGCATGTGGTTTACAAAGATTTTGCGTCAATTTTAAACGTTGCAATGGATTTTCCCAACATAGTAGACGAAAACAACATTCAAAAAGTTGATGACGAACTTCGACAAATTAAATTTGATAAAAGTGTAAGAGACTTGTTAGAATCAGGTGGAAGTAGTACCACCAGCACAATTTTAAGTGTAGACAAATTTTGGGGGGAGATTGGAAAAATCCTGGACTCGAATGGAGCTACAAATTATCCAAACATTACAAATTTCGCGAAAGCGTTATTATGTTTGCCGATGTCCAACGCTTCGTGCGAAAGAATATTCTCTCAGGTGAATTTAAACAAAACAAAAATAAGGAATAGGTTCCTAAATCAACATGTGTCAGCTTTAATTACAACAAAAGAGGGGATTAAGGAGCACGGAGATTGTGTCTCTTTTAAGCCAACTAAAAACATGATTAAAAAGATGTCGTCAAAATCGATGTACAACGAAAATGACGATTTGGAGGCAAATGCAGATACTTAAAGTAGTGTTTATAATTAAAATAAATAAATTTAATTGAATTCCTGGGTTTTTTTGTGGCATAATTTTGGCATTTTTCGCACCAAGTGTGGCAGATTTTGGCAGATTTTTCACCCTGTCTGTGGCAGATTCGCCATTTTTGAGATGGTCACACTGGTCAGCAGTCACAGAGTACTTTTATTATCTGTCAGTCAGTCTATGTAAGTTAAGTTGATGTAAGTACGCGAGCAGCGAGCACATTTTTATTGGCGCTATGATTCTTCTGCGTTTTTTCCAGTTGTTTCACACATTCATTTGCATCTGATTTGCTCTCGTTTTACTTTTGAATAGTTAACATTGGTAGTGGAGACAAGTCATAGCGAGTACCGCTAACAGCTGTGTAATTATGTTTGAATCGGACGACTTCGACCAGGTATTTTATTAAGCAGCAAAAGTTACTGTTTGTTTTTGTTTAAAATCTGCCACTGATCTAGAAATATTTTTCTTAAAATTAACGTGCCTGCAAAGTTATCATTTTATGTTTCCATATAGGTCCTGTCTCAGTTTGAATTTCCAGAAGATAATTTAGCGGAAAAGAGAAATATAGAAGATAAACATGGGTCAAACAAACCTAATTTGATAAACACTGTATCTCTTCCAAAAATAATACAAACAGGTGGCGTGCAAAGTATAGAATTAAATCAGAATATGCCCACAAAGAGTCACAATGCTGTAAGGAATAATGAAAATAAGAATATTGAGAATATGGTTGCAAATGTAAATAGTATTATGTCGCCGAAGCACACAAAAAGAAAAATGATTAATTCATATTTCGATCATAAAAGCAAAAGAAAGTTTCCTGGTCCAGCTGGTCTACTCACTGGAGGGTTTGAAGAAAATAAAGATGAAACTATCTGTCAGATAGAATTACTTTCACAGGTAAGTGTTAATTTATGTTAATAATTGCATAGGGTCATTTCGCCTGTTCGCGTCCATCGCCCAATTCGCGTCCATTTTACGGATCTCCTTTTAAAAATCCTCGAAAGTAAGTAAATTAACAAACCAATCAAAAGAAAAGTCATTACCGCTAATACCTCAATGTATAAGAGGCACGAACACATGGACAAAAGGTCCGTACGCCAAACCAATCCTGTTAAAAAAAATAGTTAATCTCGGCTGTTCAACAAGGGAGCGCGGGTACGCGCGTGATTTTTAGACAAAAATAGTCTGCAGTGGCGCGTTCGAGGGTAAGTTTTTTATTGTTTTATGTGAATTTTAGGATACATAGCTGTTTCTAGACTTTTATAATGAAAATAAGAATAATATTAATCATGAATTTGCTTATGTTTTTATTTAACGTTTAAAATAAGGTGGATGCGAATTACTACATGGAATTAACAAAACTTCCACTTTGCCTCCGCAATGGACGCAAACTATACCTAAAGGGGATAATAATAAACCAAATTGCGTCCACTATTTTTGTTAAATACAATTGACTTGCTTGTAAAAATCAACTGTATCGCTACCATCCTTTTCATCTACAGAGTCTCTAGTACTTCAGCAGCAGCACAAAAGAAAAGCTCCGATCCATTTAAACACCACCTGATGCTACCTGAAATTTCTAACAAAGCACGAAAAGTTAATCAAAGAGCTCCAGCAGCCATATCTTCTGCTGCATGGAGAAAGTATTATGAAGATAAAGAGCAGATCAAGAACGAAAAGAAGGGAACAATACGAAAAAGACTTTAAAACACTCTCAAACGGTTCGTTTAACTGCTCCAAAACGACAAAAGAAGATCATCTTCAAGAAGTCACAGAGGAAACTGTAAATGAGGAATTCAAGAAAGAAAATTTAACCAATTTCAGATGGAGAAGACGACAATGAGAAAAACATAGGCTGTGACAAGCGTATTTTAGATGGTATCATCTGAAATTTCAGGATTAAATCATTAGTTATTTAAGGACTAAGTTATTTAGAGGCCAAAGATAAGTCTTTTGAATACGACCTGTGTCATTAATTGATTCAACAATTCTTCTAGTTGTATGATTAGACAAAATGTTTGTATTGTTTTGTTGCTTTAATATAGCCAAAAACTTATTATTAATCAAGGCTGATCTTTAGCAATAATAATATACCTTACGATTTCTTGGTAAAATTAACGGAACTGATTCCTGATTTATTCTTAGAGGTGCAATCAATATTTACCTGCTACTTAGGTATGTTGAGATGAATATTTTTAATATTTATATTTCTTAAATAAAGAAATTGTTAAAACACAATCTTTCTTAACAAATTCTTAGAAATATCACCCCTATATTCCTTTTCTAACCTGGTGGACGCTAAATGGTCCACGGGTGGACGCAATTTGGATTTTGTGGACGCAAAGTGGGTAAATTCTGAAGTTTACCTATTTAAAAAAAAACACAAGATGTTTCGAACAAAACTGAAAGTTAATCTTAAAATAGACTATTTATTGAACACATTACATAAATTTTTCATAGAAATTAGCGCTGGGACATTTTTATTATCGCCGTCAAACTTGGCAACTGCACTAAATGGACGCGAACAGGCGAAATGACCCTATTACTTTATTATGAAACAATGTAGTTTGTGATTGTACTTACATTATATTTATTTCTTACAGGATGTTGATTTTACTCAAAATAGTTTAAGAGGAGACTTATTTGAGTCTCCATTATGGGCTAGGTTGTTAGATGATTTAAAAAGTTGGAATTTACATGACATAGATTCTATAAAAACAGTTAAACAGCAAGCCATATCTGGAAACTTGAAAAAAAGGAAGGCCCACACAATAACTGCATTTGTGGAGACAGTTGACAGATCTGCTACGGACCCTTTGATTATTATGAGGGATACAACTGGTGAGTATCACTATTTTTATTATTTAACTTTTAATATGTATGCAAAAAAAAAAAAAAATTGACAAGCTTTTGACATTGATTATCGCCAAGATGAGATTGTGACTAGAATTTGAATGGTATAAAAGTATGAGTTTTGCCCTATATACTATAATAATATTCTCCTGATAATTCCAATCTTCTTTTAACCAAGAGGTTGGATAAAATGACTTGTATTCAATTGCTGATTGTAGCTTGCTGCATAATCTCTACATCTACCTAAATAATTCAGTAATAAAAATGCTGTATATTTTAAGGTAGGGAGGCCTTTGCCGTGCAGTGTGCAACACAGGCTTTTAAATAATAATTAAGTTTTGTTTTCCTCAAGTTATGAGATGTGAACTCAATGTTTGTTTTCCAGGAAACATTAAAGGCACACTTCATAGAGATGCATGGTCAACATTCTCCAAATACATTGCCTCTGAATACTGTGCCTTTATTCTTTGGAAACCTACAATACTCACAACGGGAAGTGCTTTCAAGAAGCACTATCTTAATATAACATTAAGCAATATACTGGCAGTCTATAGTTCAACAGTACTGTCTGGTGATGCAGATGCCAAACCAATACCTGATGGATATGCCATAGTTTATGAAGAGGATTATACTGTGATAAAAACACAAAAGAATTTAAACAACATAGGTGAGCCAGGTTATTTTATTTGTATTTTGGGAACTACTTTTTTGTTTGATCTTTAGATCACAATAAATCATTTCCAAGAAGGTATTCCCATCAAGTGTAATTACTTACAGTGAGAATATAAATGGGTAAAATTTAGTATCGTTTGGCAGGAGGGGGTGGGGAGGTGGTGGCTGGGATGGAGGGGGGTGCTCCGTCCCCCCTGGTACCACTCCCATGAAAAGGTAACGCACCGTTCTTGAGGAAAACTAATTATTGTAACCTAACCTCTACACACTTTAATGTCGCTTTTCCAACGTCTCCGGCGCTGCGGGAAGTGCGGGTTGCACTTCCCGCAGCGCCGGAGACTTCGCACTTGCGTAATAAAGGATAGGCATCCATGCTTTGTTACAGCGGGCGGCGGTTGCCCTCCCTATGCGCCTCCGGATTTTTATAAACACTCTAGGGGGCTACGTGGAGTTGGGGTGCCCAGATTCGGTTTTGGAACAATGTCGACCTATTTCAACCATGAAGTGAGACACTTAGTTCTCACAACTCTGGGAGAAACGGAATGAACGTAAACAAATGACACTGACACATGACACAAATAAATAGCGTTTTTGTTTTTTTTAACGTTCCGTTGCATAGATTTTGCACGACAGTTTACACCACAGACAATACACTAGTACAGATTTGGTTGTCAATTGCCGATTTTAACGTTTCGTTACGCTGTTAATCTAACTTGAGTTTAGAAACATTTATTATTAATTTATAGAAAAATATGCATTACCTTGTAATAAGAGTGGTAGCGTTACAATCAGTGAACTCAACCCTACCATATTTAACCCTTTTTTACCCCCGAACTCCTGCCAAACGATACTAGACCCGACCCATATAAATGATTAGTATATCATTCATATTATGATTCCAATACTTTACAATTTTCTGTGATCAATCAGCTTGATTGGTCAACAAGTGAAAAATCAATGCAAATATTATATCAAAAGCTGGTTGAACAAATTGTATACATTAATCAATATGTTTTTTTTTGTTTCAGGTGTAGGTGATACAATTACCAATGAAATTGCAAATAATGCTAGTGATTTGTTTGATGAACTAGATACCATATTTTCTGATGATATATTTTAATAATTTTTCATTGTCTAAATTTTGTCATTGTAAACTGTCATTTCTACATGATAGCAATTTAGACATCTTCTTCCCATGGGGGTAGGCAGAAACTATGTCAGACAACATATAACAACATACCTAACATTTTGTAGATCTAAGTAGTAGTTTGTCTATTGTATAAATAACAAATACCTTGATTACCTGAAAGTATATTTAACAATATGCTTTATGAAGCAGCTCTTGAAAATGATTGGCAATATAACAATTCTTTAGTGCTATTTCTATTCAATAAATACACATTTAATTAAAGATCACATAAACGTGATATGATTCTAAAATACAACAATAAAAACAATGTTTTATTATATAACACTTTTATTTGATTTTACTTTAATATGGCTGGTAACTATGTGTTTTGAAAGGGATGCGGAATGATAATAGGTGCTGGGACACATTTTACACTTATAGATTTTTAAAGATTGCTTTGGTTGTGTTTCTTGGTCTGGTACCCTGTTGGTTTGTAATATTTGCTGACTTGTACCCTGGTGCGTTTTCATGTGCCTCTGTACATTGCTAAGTTTCGTGAATTTAACCTGAAAATAAACATTAAAGTTCCATCAGCAGCAGGCTCATCTAATTAGAATGCGTACTATTGTGGGTTGACTCCTTAAGAATAATTTTTTTCGTCATTGGTGTTATTTTCATCGTTTTCTTGGGTGCTAAAGCGGATAGTGAGGCCAAAGTGTAAATCCAAGATGGCGGCTGCGTTTTTTTTTGTCATGGGTGTCGTTTATGTTATCGAGGGCATTCGGCAGGGCAGGGCATTTCTAGAGCCGATAGTGAAGTCAAAATGAAAATACAAGATCGTGAAATATTCACAAGTTAAATATGAGAAATATATTTTATTAAATCATTATAAATTAATTAATGAGTTCATTTACTTCCTTTGCCTATACTATATATGTTTTAAGACAATCGTTTTCTAGGAGTAAACTCATGTCACGTGTCGGAGCTGAAACGTATATTTATTTTTCGAATTCACAAGGAATCTTAATGTATTGTTCTTATTTAAAAAAAAAAAGGTAAATGTTGTTTTTTCTAATAATTTACAATAAATAGGTACTTACATTGCATTGTGCACATGAAAATATTGTTTCCTTGCCAGTTTTCATAATGATCACGTCATCATCATTATTTGATTGGTTAGATGATTCTTCTATTTTTATCATTTCGTCAGTGTCCATACATGATCTAGTCTAAAATTAATTGTATAAAGGTATATTACGTAAAAACAAAATACAATATGAATGGTTATTTCTGCGACTAAATGGCCACGGTACTTGTAAAACAAGTTAACCAAGAGATTACATCTTGGGGTATTACCTTTTGGTGCTCTTTCAAAGCCTCCTCAGATTTGAACAACACTGCACAACTGCTACAACCAAACACGGTGGTTGGGTAACGTTTCTTCATATCAAACACCAAGTTCACTGGAAGTTCTGGAAGTCAAAACGTAATGAGTTACTACTCAAATTGGTTATTTTAATTTAACCAATCACAATTTAATCTCTATTTTACAGCATGCACTAACATCCATACTCTGAACAACTATGTACAGGCTATGATGAATTTCAGATTTTTGTTGATGATTATAATAATTACATCATTGTCTGTTTCATTTACTCATAGACAGCTTCCTTTTTATTAATACTAAGATTTACAAAAACAGTAGTATTTCATACTTACGCCGTTTGTTCAATGTAACAGACACTCGTATAACATTATCAGTGCATTTCGTTTCTGCGATATGGACGTGGTAAATAGTGAAATTCTCTTTGGCCTCTTTTTCCTCTATACAGCTGAATACTTCATCATTTTGTGACACGCTTTGTTCTTCTGTAATTTACAACAGTACACAAGATTATACCATATTTGACTATTGTTGCGCTCGCTGACTAATACAGGTTGAATTTTTGAGATTTCTAGCATATCTCAAAAATTCGCGCAAATTCGCTATTTGACTTTAGATTATTCTAACAGCTAATTTAACACAACATCACGCCTTTTTTGAGATTTCTAGCATATCTCAAAAATTCGCTATTTGACTTTAGATTAGTCTAAGAGCTAATTTAACACAACATCACGCCTGTCTTCCCCGAAGGGTTAGGCAGAGTTGTACTTATAGTACACAAACATTTCGCCAGATTAAGTCCATTGTCCATTATGCAGTAGCCTATTGCCATGAACCAGGCACAAATCCAGACTCCGGGTTGCTGCGAAGAGTAGTAATTTTCAAACAAATTATTTTTTCTCAGATAACCAGCTCATGCCAGCTTTTCAAATTGTTATTTTCAATCAGTGTTGACGATATGTAGACGAAAAAATAATAAGTTGAAAGTAGAAATTAATTTCAACATGCTTATATTATTTTACACCTCTGCCCAACCCTTCGGGGAAACAAGGCGTGATGTTATGTTATAACATTTTCATTCCTAGACTACGTAATAAAAGATAGAGCACTGGGTACTCGTACGTGTACTCAAGGTTGACACGTAACAAGTCCTGTCTTGGCAATGTCTCTCTGATTAGTAGAGATGTGGAGGTAGTACCTGCTTGAAGTTTAATGGCCTGCAACAAATTGGGCTTATGCTCAAAGCCGTATGTCCCTTCTTTTTCTTTCACCCGGCCGGTTATAAGAGTAACTTTGCTTCGATTGTAAATTGTACCAAATTCGTCCTTTTTAGTTGTTGCCTGTCAAAGATAAAATTAAACTTTATGAGATAATAAGACAGTATCGGGCGGGATTTTTGGTATTGCCATAATCATATCAAATACTCGTAAAAATCCATCAACTGCTAGTTTAAAGTCGAGTCGTTCCACAATAATCATATTAATCAAAACTGGGTCTATTTCGTGAAACATGTTTCCGTAAACGTTTTATTTTTATTTTCTGGGACGGAAGCGTCTTTACGCGCTGTTGCATCGTGTCTTCAGGGCCGCCATGCTATCCAATATCAAACCGATGGCCACAGGCTTCAGCCAACAATATCACATACCACCTTCTCTCATACCTTAGTCACTATCAAATTGTGTCCAACAAATGATTGTTTCAAGTTGGGCACTTTGAGTAGCTGCGAGATGACTGTGTCTGCTGAAGCAATGTCACCCTCGTTGAAGCTGCTTCCAGAACGCAAAGTCGCTTGTATGAGGCTGACAAAATCGGCTTCATGCAGACCCGTCATATCTGGAAATTTCATTATTTTTCATTCATTTAATTGAAATTTCTTTAAAAATGTTGAACAAATAATTAATTTAAAAGTTGGTTGTAAACAATACTGCGATACACACGATATGTGATTGAGGAAAAAGCAACAATATAATTTCATCTTTATTCATTCTCATAAACCACTTTACTTGGGGTTGGCGCACCAAGTCTTTTTTTTTTCTTCCATACCACTTTGTCGGTCTCTTCCGGTGTCCTAATAGAAAACAATCGTCGTGCGCTTACGCAATCGTCACGATAATTTGTTGAGCCTCGCTAAACAAATAATCGCGTTTGCGTATTCGCCCGATGATCGCTTTCTATTACGACAGTATCTGAATCATCAGTATTCCGCAGCACCTCAAACACTTACTATAATGTTCGTTCCCCGCAATCTGTTTCAAAACGATATCCTCAGGTAGTTTATTTTTGACGACCTTGTTTTTATTTGATTGCAGTTTTATTACTTTAGCTACCAAACGCTTTCCGTTGGCACATTTTCCCAGTGTTATTTTTTCAGGCAAATCTGGAAAGAGAAGATAAGATTTAAAACGTAACAAGTTAGGTTTATTTAACTCATGATAATGGTAAGGTGAAGGCCGCAGGAATCCGCTGGATGCGAGAAGCACACAATGGTCAAAGTGGCGGTGCTTGGGGAAGGTCTATGTCCAGCAGTGGACGTCTTTCGGCTGAAATGATGATGACAACGACCATGATGATTATGAGAAATAGTGTGTCATGTCTGTCTTTAAATCTGAAAGTAAAGACTTAGTTACTAATTGCAGGCCTAATATCTTTAATCCCCTCAATATTAAAAAAATAGAGAATATTACAAACTAGTTAACTATCTAGAATAAGATGAGATACTTTTTATCCCCTGCGCAATTTGGTTTTAGAGCGAAATTATCTACTGCCGATGCGGTGCATAGCCTGACCGATTACATTTCAGAAGAACTCGGCAAAGGGAGCCAGAACCTGGGAGTCTTCCTTGATTTAGCTAAGGCCTTCGACACGGTGTCTGTTTCTTTTCTTTTCTAAACAAATCAGAGACCATTGGAATCAGGAAAAAGCCGCTGAAACTATTTGCAGACTACTTAAGATGACCAATACCTGTATAATATGTTAGAATATATAAAATCACGAGCGATGAGCACAAAAGCCTCAAGAAAATATTCTGGGCCCTACGCTATTTATGATTTATATTAATAACTTGTGTAATCTTAGCGACACGGCGTTAATATTAAGTCCTTACAAAAACCGAGACTGGTCAATGGGGATGATGTCAATTTTTTTTTATATCAATTTTTTTTTTTAACGTGTAAAAGCTTAAAAAATTGCAAAGTTATAAACGTTTTAAAGTAAGTGTTAGATTAGGCCAGCACTATCGTAGAAGTGACGTCACTACTTTGTAACTTCATACTAGCGCCGTACATTGTCTGTACCGCGTTAGGCTAATTTTTGTACAAATAGATTACAATAGATAAGTTGTAAAATAGAAAACTTAGTATGTATAAATTAAATATTTACTAACCATTGCGTATGCACAGACAGAATATCTTAGAACGACTAACATGCTATTTCACTTTTATTTTCCCAATTTTAATTTAGCTTTTACTTTAAACTCATTGTTAATTTATTACAGTATTTATGCACTTCCTAGCCTGAAGCACAGGGTCAACCTAAAGTTAAATTACTTATTGTAAATGTTTACCCATTTTTATAAATAAACGATTAATATTAATAAATATATCGAATTCTAAAATATAATGTTTGTCCTTAAACAATAACTTAATTTATTACCTTTAAAATTGAATTTAGTCTTTATTTTAATGGAGCGTGTATCTTTATCATAATAAGTTTCCTGTTTACGCTGTTCCGTTTTAGGTTCTACCGGCTCAGTCGGTGATTCGACTTTTTCACGGTTGAGATTTTCGTTCGTGATTGTTAAAGCTAGCTGTGGCACACTTTCTGCAAATATAAGTACATATTATTAATTACTTTAGCGTCAACTTACATTTCCGCGGAAAAAAAAACATGTAGCAAACTAGAAAATTGCAGACATTTTGAACTTTCTTCTTCTTCGTGTCGCTTGGCACGACCGTATTTCGGATCATGTTGTCCCATATATTCGCTGCCATTGACGATGGCGTCATCGATTGCAGCGCAGAGGTCACTTTGACGTTTGCATGTTTTGGGACACAGGCAATAAAGGACGTGAAGCATAGTTTGCGACAAAGCTCTACACCCTGCTGCCGTTGTCGAGGCAGCCCCACTGTATTTATCTTGAACTTTATCTCCATTGTGTAACACACAAATTACTAAATTGATGTTACCTCTCCTTTCTTCTACAATAATGTCAAATGATCAAGTATCAAGTACCTACTGCCACGCAAGATAATTCTAAATCAGCAATAGATCACAAAGTAATAACAATAAGGGAATACCTTTAACATCATTAACAAAGAGTTGTCCGCATTTTACATTCTCATTCTGTTGGTTGTCAGTATTTATCACAAACTCCAATGTTTCTTGTTGATTGCTCAGCGGCTTCGAGACAATGTTAGGGAATGGACTTGAAACACATTCTGTTTTAAGAGTTCTGTTGGCAAAAACATAAAGCTTTATTTAATTACGCGCTGGCAGTTTTTGATATCTAGTAGGAGCTATAATAACAAAATATAAGAACCTACCCGCCATCATTTTCCGTAATGTCGTCGTCATTTTGAATCTCGTTTCTCAATTTCTGTATCAGTTCTAGATGAAAAAAATATAAACATTAGCAAAAACAGAAGTGGAGCTCTTAATCGACTTGGAAGTCGATTGAGAGCGTCCGGTCTGCACCGAGTGCAAAGGGCAGTTGATGGATATCCGACGACTGACGAAACACGAGCCGAGGGACATTAAGAAAATAGTTGTACTGTACATCCATAAAAATACAAATAAAAGCATCTGGTGCCCCAGGGTTCTGTGCCCAGTTCTGTACAGTCTGCACTGTTGACCTACCCACCTAAAAGAGAAATTTTACTGTAACCTATGCTGATGACACCGCAGTCCTATCCTGCGATAAAGACCTGCACCCTAATTGCGTAACACATTTTCGTAAACGATTACGACTAATCTGTTTGATTTTGACGGTTCAAGAACATTCATTGCGTGTTTTGAAACAGATTGCTAATCCATTGCTTCATAAGTTCGATAAAATTCTGCTCAACAATGTACAAAACGCAATGAATGTTGTTGAACTGTCAAAATCAAACGGATTAATCGTAATCGTTTACGAAAATGTGTTACGCAATTAGGGTGCAGATTAGCGCATCCACGAAACTCGAAGAACACCTGAACAAGATTAGATCATGGCAAAAAAAAGAGAATCAAGGCTAGTGTTGTCAAGTCTGTCCATATTAAATTACCTTCGCCCTAAGAGGGGACTGCCCACAAGTGAAACTCGGTAAAGACGTTCTGCCACGGAAAAGTACTGCGAAATATCTAGGTATGCACATCGACAGAAAACTTACCTGAAAAGGATCAAGCAAACATAAAACTTAGACACATTCACGGGCTCATGCAGACTGTCATCACTAAGCTTGGAAAATCAACTTCTAACCTATAAATACATTCTTTAACCTGTATCAAGCAAGCCATTCAAATATTGAGAAAATGCAGCGGTTCCCAAATAAGGCACTAAAATCCTTAAGTGGTGCACCTTGGTTGAAAACATACAAGTACATGAGTACCTAAAAATCCCAACTATTTAGGAGGTTGTAGAAAGGTCGTACAATAATAGGGTTGGTGTCATTTTTTTTTATTATTGTCTCAAAAAAATGTTTGTTTCCAAACAGTGCAAACAATATTACAAAAACTGTAAAAGGTGAAAAAAAATGCCAAGTTATGAACGTTTTAAAATAAGTGTTGGACAAGGACAGCACTATCGTAGAAGTGACTTCACGACATAATTATTTAACTTCATACTAGCGCCGTACATTGTCCGTACCGCGCGACAAGGACGGGAATAATCACCTCCAAAAACTTTTAAAGCCTGTATCTTCTTCAAATGTACATTGATTTAACAGATTTTTTAGTTTATCTCATTATTACTATGCCTTCTTTGAAATTACATTATTTTTACGAACATTTTTAATATTAGTCATATCCCTATTACAAGGAAAGACTCCAACTACATATAAATAAACTCTCTCTGAGTCTGTGACACTTCTAAAATCCTCGAGACTTTCTCTACCTACAGACTTAAAAGAGAATGAATAGCGTCAATCCAACCAACACTGATAAATTTAATAACGAGTTGACGCATCGCTGGATGTGAATAATCTCGAACTGCCAAGTGAAGAAACAACCAATCTGATTAAAGCTCAAGGTTTGATGGCAAAAAAAATTATTTACAAACATTCCACAAAGACTCTTAGTACTAGAAAGCTGTAATTTGGCATGGATTTACATATTATTTGTCACACCAACAAAGTGGTAAAATAAAATCTTTTTTTTTTTTAGGTTAGGTACCTACCTCCACTACACGTAAAGTGGGGATGCTTTTTTTTCTTGTTTATCCCATGGTGTGGGGTGTCGTTGGAATGGTCGTTCAAAACTATTGCTAGTGAGTGAAAACCATTTTTCGATTCAGGGATCAGTTTGCGAAGTATTAAGCTTTAAAGTGCAAATTTCTGTCACGAGTCAGGTCCCCCACCTGCCAGCTAAATGGTTGTTTTTGGATATGTGAAAAAAATTAAGGCAGTAGCATATATAACGAAGTTAAAAGGAAAACTATCATAGCTAAGTAGGCTTTACAAGTTAACAATTAATAGTCGACCAATTTACATTTGCAGTTGGAATGTATGGGAGAACATGTTTTTCAACTACAATATTAAGTTTGTTCTTGGGATAAATTCATCCAACTACGGAACCCTTCATTGCGCGTGGTCCGACAAGCATTTGGCTGTTTTTTATTTTAACTAAAATACATACTATCATTGTTGGTTATGTCATGTAGACCTAAGGTGTTGAGCACAAATATTTTGTCATTGGACTCCAGCAATATCCAGCCTTTCTGTTCCAATGTCTGGTACTGCACATCACTTAATGTTATCTACAAAATAATTAATAACAATTAAGTTCAACATGGTTTTTATAGGTTTTTTTCTATGTCAATGCAGGGGAAGCAGCAGTCATAAGGTAGTAAAATATAAAACTACACCTCAGTAAAATGATTCCCTTGTTTGCTATTGTGTGTCACTACATCAATGTCAACATCCTGTGCGTTTGGTTGTTTATATTGGTCCACTACCACATCTTCTTCCATCTGAAAACAAATGTTGAACATTTGAATTATTATTGCATTAACTTTAGATACATATTATTATATAAATCAGAATAACTCAGAATCAAAGAAGCAAAAGTTGTTGGGCATTATCACCATCTACAACTGATTTTAAAAAAATGTGTGAACCGTAGCATAAAGAATGCATTACCATTCATCTGTTTTGAAATATTAAATTTTAGACTATTTAACATGTACCTGTTCCGTTGCGGTGCTTGAACTGGGTTGCAAGAGGTAACTATTAGTGTACAGATTTGTATCCCCATCAGGCAGTATAAACTGATCTGAAATTATAATATTTATACAAACATTATTATAATACTTAAGATCCCATTTATTCTATTCAAACTCAAACTCAAAGCATTTATTTCAAATAAACCAATTACAGGCACTTTTGAATTGCCAAGGTCGGTCGGTCAGAAAAATGAAGCTAGTTGCCCATTCCAAAGCATAGTAGGTACCTATGGAGAAGAACGGGCAAGAAACTCCACGGACACTCTTTTAAATCAAATTATGTTTACAATAGGGAATATATTACATGGGAATTAATCATAACTGCAAAGTAAAACAAAACTTAAATAGATAAATTTGAGTGAGCAGTGGTGGGCTCCAACTTACAAGCCGTGGTTCCGAACCTAGACAGGTGCTTTGCCATACTTTGTTTAATTTATTACATCAACACTGCTCTCAAAATAGTAAGAGAAAACATTATAAGGAAAGCGGTATGTCCTAGAACCAATAATTCACTATCCAAACAAAGACATGTGACATCAACCAACCCGGACTGGGCCTGCGTGGTGGAATATGGCCGACTCCCTCTCACCAAGAGAAGGCCTGTGTCCAATGCTTTTACTAAACATAACTGGACTTAAATTTAACATTATGTGGGCAGCTCTCCCCATGACTTCCACAGCTTGCTGTGGGTGGTGTGTGTAGGTATTAAATTGTTTTAATCTAACCATGTCCAAAATGTCCATCACAGAAACAATTGTTTAGAATGTCTTCACTGAAGGATGGCCCGCAGAAATCACAAATTCAGGGATAAAACTAACCGGCCACAGATATGAGTTCAGCAGAATTGTCAACATCAACAAAGAACTGTTGAGAAGAGACTCCATACACGGTGCACGGCTGAACATCTTCCAGTGCCTCCTTTACATCTTGCACCTGGGCTACATACTGGATCTGTCTGTTTACTGAAATATTTTGGAAACAACTTCAAACATCCTATTTTGTTTAACAGTGATTTTAAAATGTCAAAGAGAGTCTTTGACTTTTTCCAATCCGTCCATCATCACTGACAGGACTATTGTTGCCAATAAGCCTGATATAGTGGTGGTGGATCGAGTAGAGCGTCGCACAATGATTGTTGACATAACGGTCCCGCATGACGGTAACCTCGTGTATCGTTCTGGGTATCTTTCTCGGCTTAAAGATAAAGAAATCAAGTATCTTGATTTGGCTTGCGAGGTTGTCGACATGTGGGATGTGGACTCAGCAATCATTGTGCTGTTAGTCGTGACAGCCAATGGCTTATAGCCAAGAGCCTCGACAAACACCTGAGGAGGCTCTCGTTGGGCAGCTGGATCAAGGGCTTGATTCAGAAAGCGGTACTTCTGAACAGGGCTCGCATTGTCAGGAGGTTCCTCTCTCTGGAGCCTTGACCGCCGGTAGCTTAACCCTGTTCCCGATACCGGTGGGATACTATTTTTATATTTTTAAATGGTTTTTTTATTTTTGTCCGATTTTTAAAAAATATTTAAAAATGTAATTTATAACTTTGTAAAATGTAATAAAGGAGATAGTAATAATACTTATTAAGGAATAATGGAGAATAAAAAACAGATCAAAGAATTTAAAATCAATTTTGGTGTCTTGCCAACTTACGGAGAAAAGTGCCATCATCTTGAACCACAAAGAATTGGTCGTGTTCTGACTCACTTCTGTTCGCTGGTAGAAACTCGTATGTTTCGTACGTGTTTTTATCCATATTGCTAAATAATTGGAGGTTAATTTATCTATCTTGCAAAGTATAATATTATTTGAAAATGTACACGCAACATACTCAAATGGTTTCAGACTATTACCTCTGTTCTTTTCAAAAAGACATTTAACGGATTTATTTATATATCTTTAAAACGGCTTTTCAGTAAAATTTCAGTGAGACATTATTCTATGGTACAAAACTGTTAGAAAATGTTACTACTCTGAAAAAAAACTTTGTAGAATATTGACACATTTTTGTTTACTCTTTTTATGACATAATGACAGTGCCTGTCATCAGTTTTTTTTTTAAATTATGGATGCATTCGTAAATAATTGTTCAAAAGAAAACATCGAATCAGCAGCATGGTGATGTGAAATCAAAAACGTAATTGACCGTTGCGAATGCATCAGAATGCACAGTATTTCTTAAAGCAAGAACGTAATCTTTCAGTTCTATTGGTACATAAACTGGTGCTTTAAAGTCACCCACTATCATTTGTTGAATAATTTTTTTGTACATAATGTCTTTTTCAACGCAGGTGGCATGAGCTTCCCAATTATAAATATGGAATTTATAAAATTCAGCGTCGCATCGTAAATACTTCTTTACCATCGGTAAATAATATGCACAACCATGATACACTATGACTCCATTACGTTCAAGTATTTTGAGCAAAACATCTTCATATCTTCCGCCTAAACAATTCAAGGCTAGCGTAGGTCTGGCTAAAGATGTATCGAAGGCTGTAAGTGCTTCAGCTTCCTCTAAAGTATGCACTTCAGATGCTCCTATTTTAAGTAGATACGTCTTAACAGAGTCATAACCACAATGACTGGAAACAATATTAAAAGTGTTTATGCCCATAGCTTTACATAACTGTATAACAGATTGACCACATGGGCTGTTGGCAGCATTTTGTATAACTGTATCACCAGGTTTCATTTTTTTAAAGTCATTTAGCATTCTGTATGCTGAACAGGGGGCTATTGTTAGCATTGCTGCTTCTGGAAGTCTAAGATTTTTTGCAATAACATGAACATCTCTTTCGTTAAAAACGGCATAGTATCTCCAAGAACCTAGTTGTCTGGATGATAGGACAACTCGGTCACCTATGGCTACTCTACAGACATGTTTTCCAATTTCTACTACATCTCCAACTCCTTCATCTCCAGGGACAGTTGGCAATGTAGGCAGGCATATGTTCTTTCCTGGAATAACAAGAGGTAAAAGATTAGAAAATTTAAAATGCCCATTGTCACGTAATATTAACAGGTAAGATTAAATGGTAGGCACTGGCAATGCAGGTAATTTGTTACGTTAGTAAAACAAAATTAATTATTTTTAACAATTTATTATTATACACAAACTAAAATACCATCACCACATATAAGTTTTACTTAACTAAAATCTAAAATATATTTACATCCTTGAAATCCCTTGGAGGTGAGAGTATTGCCAATGGCTTCTTTATAGTCGTCAAATTTTACCATCTTGTGTACAGGAGCTGTAAGTTTCTTTTGAGACATTAATGAAATTACTTCTGAAAACAATTCGTCTTTGGCAGAGTTACTAGCTTTTTGATGCCATGCAGACATCCAGAATCCATAAAAGGCAATATTTTTAAAAATAAATGCTGAGGTTGGAATAATCACTGGCTCTCTTGACATTCCCCCATAGGTGACCATAGATCCAGAATGTCCTAAGTGTCTCAACATTTCCAATGAACTCTTCCCTCCAACACAGTTTAGGGCTAGAGAAGGTTTATCAATTTGTTTCTCTCTAAAAATTGTTGTTGATCTCAATTCTTCTTCAGTTAGAACATAAGTAGCTCCCAAGGATTGTAAGTGACTCTTCAATTCATATATTTCGGGCCTATTTCTTACTATGTTGATATTTTTAACACCCCATGCTTTGCAGATTTGTATGACATTTTGTCCACATGCACTGTTAGCACCATTCTGTATGACTACCATGTTACTGTTCTGTACTGGTTTGAAATCAGTCAGCATTCTAAAAGCAGTGCAAGGGTTAACAGTGAGTGTTGCAGCTTCTGCTAATCCCAAATCATCTGGGACAACTTTCAACATAGTTTTATTGAATGTTGCAATGTCCCTCCAAGTACCTTGAACTGACTTTGTAAATATAACTTTATTTCCTGGTCTTACACCAGTCACTTCTTTTCCAATCTCTTCAACAACTCCTACGCCTTCATTACCAGCTATACATGGCAGCATCACCTTGATTGGGTATTTTCCTAAAGCAACAAATAATTTTTTCACAATAAGTCAGTTTTTTTTTTGCAATTAGTAGTTACAGTAAAATATAAATTAATAGAGAGAGATAGAAAGTAAATACAAAAAAAATACCTGCATTATTCTGAAATCTTGACTCCAGTCAAGATTCCAAACCAAATTAAAATCAATATATATATTGTCCAGGTAATGCAATTCACACATAGGTTACATAGGTTGAATACAAAAGTTTACACTTTATACTTTTAGTACTACATATTCACCTTTTTATTTTATTTTGTTTCTGTAAACAGTTTCCTCAGTTATGCGACTTACCTTGAATGGTGTTTATATCAGCAGGGTTTATTGGTGCAGCTAGCATGCGAACCAGAACATCCTGGGTGCCTAGACAAGGAACTTCAGTTTCCCTGACCTTTAAAACATCTAAAGGATCTCCAAATTCGCTGTAAACTAGTTGTTTTGACATCAAATGTCGCACCGACCCAGTCAATTTAATATAGTTTTTCGCGTAAAATTTTGCAGCTGCCAACAAAGTATTTGGGTGAGGGAAAAAGGCCATAATGGATCTTTGTAAATATTTACAGAAAATAAGTAGTTTTCTTGGGAGTATTTACTGTAAATTTTGTTCGTGAAATCAATCGACTGTCAAGGCTGGCGCATGACTGTCATGTCAAAAGTGTCACCGTTACGTCAGCCAGTCGCTTCAGACCATAAACTTCAGAGTAATTTTTTTAAATATATTGTCAGCCGGATTGCCTTGTACTTTCCCTTGTACCCACTCTTGTTTTCCTTGTACCGAGGAGGGAATATCGGGAGTGTCTACTTGCGTCCATTCTCCGTTTGCGCCTTGTATAGTGCAGCAAAAACAAAAATCCTATTAGAATCCAAACACGGCCCGGCGACGGCGAATGAAAAATGACATAAATGACAGAACTTGTTACTTTTCAAATTAATAGTCAGTTCAAGCTATCGGGCCTGTTATATTAAAGTAGGAATAAATCATTTTGATACGTGGAAAATATTATTATAATTATTTTTTATGGAAAGAAAATACGTGTCAGATAATGGGGGTAGCGCCAGGTTGCCCGGGAATTTCAAATTTTCTTACCGTTTTTTTGCAATTTTTAAGTCATTATTTATCAGGTTTTAAGTTGGACAAAATATGATTTGCGACACGTATGACAGTAACACGTATCTATTTAGCTACAGAATTATAATCATTACAATCACCAATACAACTCTCTAAGTTCATATAATCATATTGAATGACAATTTTTTAATCAAAAGTGAAGTGACCTCGCCGCTGCCTCCGACGACGCGGACGTCGCGGAAGTGGCGAAACTTTGGGTTAATCGATTTAATTTCTAATTCATAATATCTTTTTCTATATACTTTTTGTATTTTATATTTTAAAACGACATGTAACCACGTTTAGTCAGCAGGCTATACGTTTCGTTACAGTTTAAAACAGACTGGTGAGTAAGAAAAAAGTACGAAAGGAAAGAAGCCAACCGAGCGAGCCAGAATAGCGAGTCAAAAGAAGGGGTCAAAAGAACCGGGTAAAAGCTCGCGGCTGCCTTTTTATAGTTTCCAGCCGACCTTCTAGAAGTTACTTTTTAGTTTTCAAATATAAATCCAAATACTTCATATTTGGTTATCGGCCAGAAACAATAAAATTGGCTTACAGTGGGAACTTGGCTTTACGCTAGTTTTACAATAGCTTTACAATAAATAGACGACCTCTTAGCCCTTTATCACAGAAAAAGAAAAACTGACAGATGACAATGTAAGATAAAAAATGACAAAACAGTCAATCTAAGGAAAATAATAAGAGTTAAAGACTTTGGTACCTACTGAATCATAGAAAGAATTGCTGTGCAGAACAGCTCCTCACGTGTTAAATAGATTAATAGATTATAAGATGTGATTTTGGTGTAACAAAATACCACAACATACGAAGATGTTAGCTAGAAAAAAAGTTAGGCGTCCTCAAACTTACAGAATGATTTAACAATACATAGGTACTTTTAAATCTTTACTTCAACTTGCATTAAAAATAAAAAATAAATGATTGAGGAGTTCCAATTCTAGCAAAACGTCCCTAGTGTGTGGGCTTGCTAATGGTATGTAATTTGCTTTTATAAAAAAAAACCTTGTAAAAGTTATTTCATAATTTTATCAAGTTGGAAATTTTCGACGAAACTACCTTTACGGAAAGTGAAATGTTTTGCGAAATTTAATACTGCAAGGTTGGTAAAAATTAAATGATCGATTGAAATTATGTAAGTTCTTGAATTAAGTAAGTAAGTTCGTTAATGAAACAATTAAATAATTTTAAATTAGTTAGGTATTTAATTAATAAATTACAGATGTTCGAATTGGCGCCCTTCATTTACAATACAGGCGCGGCATCTACGTCTGATTTCTACAGTAGTTGTGCGCAGCAGTATCTCCTGTCGCATAACTTCGAAAGCAGCATTAATTCGATTTATCAAATCTTCTTGACTTTCCACTTCTGTAGTGTAAACTAGTTCCTTTGCCTAGTTCCTTGATTGCGGAGGCCAGGGAATTGGTCCTCCCCTGCCAATCCACGAATTTGGAAAACAATTATCCAAATGCTCACGTACAATCAGACTCCAGTGAGCTGGGCAGCC
Organism: Dasypolia templi; assembly: GCA_963555695.1. Taxonomy (NCBI): domain Eukaryota; kingdom Metazoa; phylum Arthropoda; class Insecta; order Lepidoptera; family Noctuidae; genus Dasypolia; species Dasypolia templi. The sequence goes on from OY743157.1 coordinate 11,452,150, forward strand.
ATTGTGTTGAAAGACAATAGGCCTGTTTATGTCTACTTGGAACAGTTCTTCCACTAATGGTGGTTAATCATTTACCAAAAAAATCTAAGTAGTTGTTCGCATTGATGTTGTCGGGCAAATAATGAGGCCCTATTAGCTTATCGCCAATCACTCCCACTGCCCAGACATTCACACTGAATCTCCTCTGGAAGCCCCTTTGTCTCTTCACGCGTGGGTTTTGATTGTTAGGTGCCCAATGGTGAAGATTGTGATAATAGACAACCCCTTCTCTGTCTAATTTTTGACTCGTCCGTCCACATATTACTTTTTAGTTTTTAAAAAGTTTACGTCGTCCACATCGGTATGCAGCCAACGGCGACAAAATTGCACACATCTCCCAAAATTACTGTCATCGCGACCTAGAACAAACAAAACCCGTCTAATATGTGATTTCAATACTGAATCTTTTCTTCCTCCGAGTTCAAACCCTGCAATTATCTAAATTAAATTATCTTCAATTTTTAAGTACCTAATTGACCTTATGGCTTAGCCATAAAGACTTAAGACCACATTCACAACAGGGCGTGCGACTTTCCATTCTTTGTTCTGAAAAGGAGCGATAAGCGCTGGCAACTTTACCTTTTTTTTTTTTTTTTGTTCCCGGGGTGGAAAATCCTCATGGATGTCCTCCGCCCTGGGGCGGGCGGAGGGGTCTGTCAGACTCTTACTGACTAAAAACCACCCCGGTGTTCCTTCTCACACCTACGCCGGGGTCGCGGGAACACATTATTCTTCCACAACCCCGGCTGGTGCCGGCCCGCTTGCGCGGGCCCCGTCTCGGGAGGGGGGAGTGAGGTGTACTCCCCCCGCAACGTCTGTGGTCGGCGCGCGAGGAACACTACGCGCGCCGCCTTCTCGGGTCTTGATGTTGGGGGGCGACGGATGTCCCCGAATCCGTCGCCCCTGGACCCATTTAGGGGGGCCGGAAGAGGGCGTTGTCCGCCCTCCTCCGACGCCCGGTGCGTCTGCTGCGGGCCGGGTCGAGAGTCGAGATCTCTCTCTCCCTTTCCGCAGCCTCCTTCTGCGAGATGACCGTTTCGCAAAAGGAGACCACTGCGTCCCAGGACTCTGCGCCGCCGACCATCGCGTTCACGACGGCCGGCAGCGACAGGTCATTGCCTACTTCAGTTATGAGGGCACGGCGCGGCTCCTCCCAAGCGGCACACTCTGCCAGCGTGTGCCACGCCGTGTCCTCCCGGCAGTCGACGCAGTGGTGACACCGGGCGTCCGGCTCCCTGTTTATGCGACACAGGTACTTCCCGAAGCAACCATGCCCCGAGAGCACCTGCGTCGCCCGAAACGACAGGGAGCCGTGCCTTCTCCCGAGCCAGCGGTCGAGCACTGGCCGGATCGCCTCGATGGTGCTGAGGCCGGCGGTAGGGCGTGAAAGCCTCACCCGCCATTCCGCCACCAGGACCTCGCGGAGCTGCAACCGATGCTGCTCGATTTGTTGCTGCATCGGTCGCTCGCCCCGCTCCCGCGCTGCCTCGCGCCACCGGTACAGTGACGCGAGCACCTTCGCCTCCAGGTCCCAGGGCGGTGATCCGGCCAGTGCACAACCCGCCTCGCAGGAGATCGTGCGATACCCCCGAATGACTCTGACGGCCATAGCCCGCTGCGGCTTGCGCAGGACAGCTATGCTGCCGGCCGTCAGGTCAGACGCCCAGATCGGCGCTCCGTAGAGCGCCATGGATCGCACGATCCCCATATAGAGCCGCCTACAGGCGGCGCTCGGGCCCCCCAGATTGGGAAGCAGCGTTGCCAGCGCCCCGGCCGCGCCCAACAACTTGGGCGCCAGCCGCCGGAAGTGGGGTCCGAAGTCCCACCGGCTGTCGAGCACCAATCCCAGATATTTCATGGTGGGCTCGACAGCGATCCGGACCCCCCCGACCACAATGTGTGATCCGGCCGGCGGCGCCCGCCGGGGGCCATGAAACACCATGGCCTCCGACTTGTTGAGGGCCACCTCCAGGCCGAGGCGCCGTATGCGGCTCACCGTGAGTGAGACCGCCGCCGTCGCGAGCAACGCTGCCTCCCTGTGCGAACTCCCCCGGGCCGTGACCAGCGTGTCGTCCGCGTAACACGTCAGGTCCGCGCCCGGCGGGAGCTCGCCCCTCAGCACCCAGTCGTACCCGATGTTCCACAGGAGCGGTCCCACGACCGATCCCTGTGGAACACCGCACGACACTTGGCGCTGGTTTCCGCCATCTCGTCCCATGTAGGTGACACACCTCCCCGCCAGATAAGCCCCAACGATGCGGCGGAGGTAGAGAGGCACCCGATGATAACGTAGTGCCTCCCGTATGCAGCTCCAGGGCAGGGTGTTGAAGGCGTTGGAGATGTCCAAGGACACCGCCACCACCACCCCGCCCCGGGACACTGTTTCCTCCGCCAGGACTCTCACCCTCGACACAGCGTGGATGGTAGAGCGCCCATGCCGAAAGCCGAACTGGCTCTCGTCCAGGTCCGGCCCCTCTCTGCACAAGTGGCCGACGAGGCGGGCTGCGAGTATGCGCTCGAACAGCTTGCCCACCTCGTCGAGCAGCACTATGGGCCGGTACGCAGACGGCGAGTCGGCAGGGCGCCCCGCCTTCCTGAGCAGGACCAGACGTCCAATCTTCCACAGACTGGGAAACTGGCCCCGCTCAAGGCACGCTGTGTAGAGTCCTCTCAGTTGGGGCTCCAACTCCATCAGAGAGAGGGCCAAAGCCAGGCCGTGAATTCCGTCGGGCCCCGGAGCCACGTTCTTGGCCCGGAGCCGCATCACGGCCGCCCTCATCTCTGCCTGTGTCACCTCTGGGACGCTGATGGCGTTCTCCTCGTCCTCCTCTTCAGACTCTGCGGCTGCGGGCAAAGCCATCGGTGGCGGAACATGCTCCGCTCTCACCGGGAAGAGGGCTGCTACAACTTCCTCCAGCAGCTCGGGTTGGAGACTCTCCGTAAGTGGGGGCGCCGCGGCTCGAAGTTGCCCTCGAACCGCTTTATACGGGCGCCCCCACGGATCCCCGTCCAGAGTCTCCAACATCCTCTCCCGGGATCGCGTCCTCGCCTCGTCGATGGCCAGCCACAGAGTCTGCTTTGCCGCGCGGTACACCTCGTACAGCGCGGCCTCCTCCTCGGGTACCCGACGACGTCTCCTCCGGTAGCGGGTGTACCGGCGTCTCACCGCCACGCATGCGACGCGCAGCTGCGCGATCTCGGCGGACCACCAGTACACCTGGCGCCTTGCACCCTGTGCGTGGGCGCGGGGCATGGACGCGTCGCATATCTGCGTCATTGCCCCGCGGAACCACAGCGCCTCCAGCTCGACGTCATCGGGTCCGGTCGTTGCCGACCCCCGGAACCAGGCCTGAGCAATGGCTGCCTCCTCGAGAAGCTCCCTGTCGATGCGCTTACGCGCCCAGCGCGGGCCGTCCGAACGCGGGACTGATGTCCTGCGGCCGCCAGCGGTCTGGGCGGAGACGTCGAATCGGATATATCGGTGATCCGACAACGTCTCCACCTCCGCGGCGACACGCCAGTCGCGGACACGGCTCGCGACAGCAGGGCTTGCGAACGACACGTCCACTATGGACCCGCCCCGCTGCCGCACGCACGTGTAGACCGAGCCCCGGTTCAGGACGACCAGGCCAGTCGTGATCGCCCACTCCTCCAGTGCCTCACCCTTAGCATCGGTCACCGGGGATCCCCACGCCGCAGACTTGGCGTTGAGATCCCCGAGCAACAGCACCGGGCGAGGATGGAGCTGGCCCACGACGGCACCCAACTCGACAAGGAACCTCTCGAAGTCGGCGAGACTCTTGTTGGGCGAAAAATACGCCCCAACGACGCCAACGCCATCTGCGAGGGCGGCTACCCAGCCGTGCCCCCGAGACGGGCTGACGAGAGCCCCGCCAATGATGGCCACCAAACCATCCAGATCTCCCACCCAGTTATCCCTGGGCGGGACCCAGTACGGCTCGGCGACCACGGCCACGTGAATCGACCACTCTGCCATGCTCTGGAGCAAGAGATCCTGAGCTCTGGCAGAGTGGTTGATATTGCCCTGGAGGAGACGGAACAGCGCCATTTATGCGCAGTCCATCCCCCCCTCTGCACCGTTCTTAGGCCGGGAGTCGGCCGAAGAGGAGCCCTTCTGGCTCCTTCCCCTCCTTCTGTTGGCGGGCACGCCACAGGCTTTCGCCCCCCATCTGTGCCCGGCGGGCCTCCCTGCAGCCGTGCAGAGGCTGCAGTTTGGTGCCGCGGAGCACTGGGCCGCCTTGTGGCCGGGCTGGCCGCAGCGATAACATTCATCGCTGCGGTCCGTTTCGGCGGTGCACCGGCACCTGACATGCCCGACGTCCAGGCACCGGTAGCACCGCATGGCCCTGGGCTGCAGCAGTTTGACTCTCGCTGCAACCCATCCCACCAACAGACGCCCAGCGTCGGCCACCTTGTTCGCCGCAGCCACCGGGCACCTCACCCAAATCGAGCCGAGCCCGGAGGCGTCGGCGCGGATTTCACCCGCCCGCACGTCGTCGGGCGGGCATCCACCGACACGGGCGATGGCCTTCACGACCTCAGCCGGGGTCGTCGAGTCATCCAGGCCGTTGACTCGCAGCTCCGCGGTCTTCATCGGCCTGGAAATCCGAACGTCCTCCGGGCTGAGGACCTCCCTCAACTTGGCGGCCAGAACGTCCGCCCTTTCGCGGCTGGAGGCACCCGACACCTCGAGCAGCCGCGCCCCCGTAACCGCCGGCCTCAATCTGAGGCCGGACGGTGTCCCAAGGTCGGGGAACGCGACCTTGCTCTTGGCCTCTCGGAGGACCGCCGCGTAGGTGACGCCCCTCTCAGCGGCTCCGGACTGCAGTGTGATCACCACAGCCGCAGAGCGTGGGGCCCTACGCCGTCCTCGCGACTTCTTTTTAGGCGTCTTGGCCGGTGCCGGTGTTCCGTCGGCGTTCTTCCCGCTCTTCTTCTTCTTCTTTTTCTTTTTCTTCCCCACCGTCGTCCACCCCTCGGCATCCTGGGTGGGAAGTGAGGCGGGAGTTGGTGCGGTCGCCGGAGGTGCGGTAGGCAGGGTCGCCAGAGGCGCGGTCGCCGGAGGTGGTGCGGGCGAAGCCCCTGTGGGCTTCCTGGGCCCCTGCGTGGGCTTTTTGGGCCCCTGCGCGGGCTTTCCGCCCCCCAACGCGGTATTCGTCCCGGCGGCGGCCTCCTCTGCTCTCCTCCTATCCGCCGCAAGCGGGGGTCGGAGGGTCGCGGCTGGTAGGAGTCGCGACTCCAGCGCCTCCAACCGGGCATTAACCATACCGCCGCACTGCATCATGCAGATGCGGGCGATCTTTTCGATCTCCGCATCCGCACGACCAGGCGACGGCTGGACCGCCGGCGGGATCGTGACGGGAGTGACGCCGCGGGCGGCGGGACCCGTCCTCTGGGCAGCAAACTGCCGCTCGAGCTCCTCGAGCTTGGATCGGAGACGGCGATTCTCCTCCCAGAGCCTCGCCGTCTCCTCCGTGCTGGTGCGGTTCACGAGGAGCTCGACCGCCTCCTTGATGTCGTCGACCGCCTCCTTTAGGGCACGAATGTACGTGCCCCTCAGGTTGCCTGACTTGGTGGCAACCGTCATGACGACATCGACGCTGTCCAGAACCTGGCTACTGAGCGCCACCCCGGTAACTGTCCCTCCGGCTGCCATTCGGGCAGCGCGTCGCTCCTTGTTCCGACTGGCCATTTCTGCCACCACGTCGGCTGCGGCAGCCTTCCGCTGCGCCCTCTTGGCAGCGTTTGCCTCCGCCCTGTTGGAGCATAGGCCTAAGCCTATGCTCGCGAGGTCCTCCCTCCCCAGCTCGGCGTCGCTCCCCGCGCTCTCCGACGGAGCTGGCGAAGGAGCCGATGACGGAGCCGGTGATGAAGCCTGCGATGGGACCGGCGTAGCAGGGCGCGTGAAGCGGCCCAACGGGTCACGCCCCGACTTTGCAGCCGCACGACCCCGGCCACCCATCACCTTGGGCGCTTTTGGCGCCGGCAACATCTCTTCGTCCGTCTTCCTTTTAAGCAGCGCCTTGCCGCGCCTGCTCAGGTCCGGATCCGACCTGCTGTGGTCCCCGGAGGGACCGGAGCCTCCTCGGCTCTGGTTGCCATCGTAGGTGGCAAATGGATCTATAACCACGCGCGGGAGCTTCAAAAGAAGCTCCGTTTCTCGCTGGTTACCGGCGGCCGTCACTCGAGGGCCCACCAAACCATCGCTTAGCGGGTCCCCGAATGACTGCGACCGGGTTCTTCCTCTTTCTCCTCCCTCCAGACAGTTGTTGCCCCCCCCAGAATACGAGGGGCATGACGCATCCGAAACCGGATGCGTGGCGGATTCTCCGACTGCTAAGCAGTCGGTACCGCCCTGGGGTAAAATTTTCGCAACTGACTTTTCCATTTAGTTTATTTTCCTTTGAAGGGTGCGGTCCCTTTGATCCCCCTGGATCCCCCCCCAGCGCTAACGACCGGATACCCTCCGGCCATACACCCCCTCGGCACGCTCGACCTTGGAGTTGGGGTTATTTTTTTAAGAGGTTTTCTTCCTCTCCTCCCACAAGACCACGCCCACACAACTCACCCTCTGTAAGCAGAGGGGGGGTGGACGTACGACCTACTCCTACGACCCTTCCCTAGCCCGGTTCCCTTCCACGACCATCAAAGATGATCGGGGAATGGAACCGTGCCCTTCCCCGTTTGTTGAGATTTGCCGCCAGCGCCAATTGTCCACCGGTCTTCGGAGGGGAGTGATGTGGCGGCATCTACACCGCCACATGCGAACAAACTCATCAATCCTGCATCGCGCAAGCAGAGTTTACCGCGCAGATAGCATATATACAACTTCCCGACAACAATCATCGGGCAGTTGCCCACCAGATACGACATCCATCTGGTCGGAGGATCCTCCCTTTTCCAAGAGTATGAGTGAACTTTACACCCTGTCCCTCATATCCCTTCACAACTATATTTCAGATAGGAGCCCCGTGGTCAGGAGTCCACTTTCCGATTTCGAAAAAGGACCAAAAAGTAAGTGATCTTCGGAGCCTTTGATTATGGTATGATCGTGTGCGGCCTATCCCAGAATGACTTGAATAGGCAAATCTGATGAACAAATTTTGGCTTTCCTTACATCTGACGACTTTGAAAACTTAGATTTGGACAATTTTGAAAGGCATATTCAGGGCGAATAAAAGTTATTCTGTGCAAGAATGTAATCTATCCTGATAGAGAATATATAAATATCTGAGGGATTCATGGCGCCTTTTGCCAAATATAATGAAAAATTTATTTAGGAAAGTACCTGAAAATTTTCATAATTTTGTATTTATCTCTAAATCAACGGATCGTATAACTTTGATTGTTATTTGAGTTTAAAGTTGACCCTTTTCTGAAGATTTGTCTGTATTCAATAGGAAATCCTTGAAAGTAATGATTAAAATGATGTAGCAAAATTAGAACACCTTTAACGGTGTTCCACATACACCATAAACAGAGTTGATATATGAAAAGTTTACAATGTCACTAAGCAAACCAAATGTATGAAAATCATCCTCATCTTATGGGCTAACTAACCTCTGCAGACGGTACTATAAAGCTATACTGACTTTTAATTGAGTTTATCAAGACAAAAATAAATCGGGGTGCTCCGGCACGGGGACTCGGAGTTCGGAGTACCCAGGGAATAACACTAACAGCCGCACTCAGAGAGGTTCATTAAATTAGTCCTAACTAGTACTTAACTAATGAGCATTAAATCCGTTAATGAACGGTACGTCCCAGAGACATAACTTAAGGGTTCATTAGTTAATTATCTATAGGGCGAAGCAACATCAAATCATCATATCGATTGCATATCGATAAACCCTAGGTGTAGCCACATTTGAAAACTGTTAATACTAAATAACAAAAAAATGAATGACAATCAGTTCTTTTACTGTAAGTTTTTACTAAAATGCAAAGCGAAATAGCTATTTTAATTTAAATAAGATAAAGTGATTGCTACATTTTTTTTCTATGGCATCACTGTGAACTATCAATGTCAAATCAGTGAATAATTTGATGTTTTTGTGATTCATTCCCGGGGAGAGATTTTTGTTGTGTTTTAATTATATCGTTAGTAATTTAAATAATGGTAAGTTTGGCCGTATATATGTTCTTTCAGAGAAAATGTGATAACAATTAAACGACACCTTGTGTTAAATTCCATTCATATTTCTGTTTCAATTTGGCGATGTAGCGTATTGTTATTTTATATAATAGCAACATTATTTCCGATGCAAATGGCAATCCTGTTTTCGTTGGTTCCCTGAGGCCGGATGCCAGCAACGGTAATATTACATTTTTTACAGATTCAGGTGTAAATTTATGTCGTGCATGAAATTCTTAAATTGAGTATTTTTTGCTAAAGGGATCAGCAGCATCTCGTAAATACCGCCTGGGTCCTACTTCTCTATATCTTCTGGCATAGTCCACAAAGTCAATAAAGTCTACCAAATCAAACATTATTGCTGTCCCGACCCTTGCTCGAGCCAGCCCGCGCCGCTGAGCCTGTAGCTTTAAATTCGTCCCAAAATAATATCAATCCTGATCCAGCTAGTCATTTGCTACCCTCTTCCAGCGATGCCCTAAGCCGAGGTTCGTACCCCACAGGGGGTGCCCTTAGCGTTGTCGCTTAGTTTTAGTTAGTAAATGTCAAAATCAATCGTTAAAAAGTTAAGTAAAGGTTTTGCTGTACTTAACTTTAATTGTCATTAATTGTTATCGACCCTAATGAACCGTTAACTGACTCTGAGGGTGAAGCTTTTTTAATTTTTACTAAGGATCCCTTTAAGTAACCATTAGGCGACTTTGAGTGTGGCAGTAAAAATTAGGGGCGATATGAGTGCCGGCAGAGGTTCGGAGTTACAACAAAACCTTGATTAGAAAATTGTTACGACGTAAACAAGGCGTTGGTTTATGTTTTCGTTAATTTTCGAAATTGTGGTTTTCCATCTTTGGCAGCAAACAATTGAAAGCAACTGATTTTTTTAATGTTGAAGGCTTTATTATCTTGTAATTAAAGGGGGGGGGGCTCCTCAGACGGTTCAAGTAAAACAAGGAACGCCAAACTGAAAACAAACAGAACTTCTTTTAATTTCACGAAATTGACTTCGACGTCTTAGAATGGATTTCACCAATGAAACTGAACGCGATCAGCACATAAACTACGTTTAAGAGCTGTCAGTGTCATTATTTCCTATATAATATTGACACTGACAGCTCCTGAACGCGTTTTAGTCGTTTTGAACGCGTTCAGTTTCATTGGTGAAGTCGGCACGTAACTTGGCAAGGTTTTGGCGTAGTCGGAGTAAGTTCACGCATGTGCACTTAGTGCAACAACTTTTTTTTTCACTTAAATTGGGTATATGCTATGGTTCTTACCATACATATTTTTAAACATCTGTTTAGAAGAGAGTTAAAGAAAGGAAAAAGCATCTAACGACTCTTGCAAAGTTACGTGCCGGCGACTATATATGAGATGTTCAGATTATTTTCTTATTTGTTAACAATCTACGGAGGATGCCCGCGAAGGCAGTGCCGTAGCCAGTTCGTAGTCGAGCCAAAATATAGAGCGATTCAAAGGGCCTGGCGCCTTCAAAGTTTGTGCAGATTCCCTAAACTGATAAAAATATTTAGCTAATAAGTACATACTATAAATGGTAAAAAGAAAATTAACCAAACCAATCCGAGAAGAAAAAATCTACATCTTTTTAATGAAATTAGTGATAGACATAATTTTCATACTAGAAATAAAGTTAAAATAGATCAACCATTTTTCAGATTAGCTAAAGTACATACATCATATAAGGGGTACTGTGTTAAATGTTATAACAAAATACCTTGTGATATATTGCAATTAAATGAAAGAAAATTTAAAATCCATATAAAAAGTAAGCAAGCATATTACAAATTGGAGGATTTTAAACAAGATGCTTGGAAACATGATGGTCCAGCTCCATAGGACACCCAGTCTAGACAAAATCATACTGTTTGCTAATTTAATTGTATAATTTGTTGTGTTTACTCAACTCACACACTGACTTATTCATAATTAATATTTTAGGAAAATGATATACTTTTACTGTTTGTAAAAATGTGAGCACCATGTACCTATCACGTGATTAATTTATATGTCATTGCTTTTGTTTAACTTTTTACCAATTGGTATAGTATTTTTATTCTTGGAGAATCGTCTTCACATAAAGAAATATTATTAATTTATAAAAATATTGAAAACATTTTAAAAGAGTAACGGTGGAGTTTCTTGCCCCTTATTCTCCATACGAAACTACCTTTTAGAAGGGGCGCTTAGAATCAATTCTATTTTTAATGTAAAATTTGACGTTCAAAAGTGCCTTTTTATATGCCTATTTGAAATAAATGCTTTGACTTTTGACTTTGGTGGGGTGCTAAAATTATTTGCAGGCGGGTCCGTATCACGGGCCCGTGGTTGGTAAACAAGGTCAAAATATGTTCAGTAAGAAGCAGTTTGGAGTCGGAGACCCCGTACGTAAACAAAATATAAATGTAGCGTGCTAAAATTTTCTAGCTCGCTCTTACACATACATACCTCCAAAATGTTTAGAACAAAGAGTTAACCACGAAACTGCTATTTCAGTTTGAATGGTCAATGGTACACGAAAAATACAAAAAAAAAATATCGAGCTCGCGTCGCTTGCCCTTGTCAACTTTCAAACTTTTCTACATACACCGACAGAGTAATTCCGATTTCAGTATGAGCAGTCGTAAGAAAACCTAACCTATGCATAAGAGGCAGGATCCAAACATTTTTGATGAGCCTTCTGCTTAGGCCGCCAGCTGCGAGTTAAGTATATTAAATGAAAGATCATGAGATACAAATTTAATTTTAACCATCTTCTAAAAGATGTAAATTGTCAACTCGTCTGTATATACAGGGTCAATGTTTTATTAGCAAATCTGAAACTATGGGTATAGCGAAAAATACTTAAAAGAGGATGTCGTATATAATGTGGGTAGGTTTGTAATCCATTAATAATATGGTTGAGGGTCGACGCGTGTCAAAAATGGCTGAAGCAGTTTAACGTGTTTCTAAAAACTTCTGGTGTCCTCAAGGAAACAACTGATGTCAAAGCAAGTTTGTTTGTGAATTTGGTTGGATCGGAAGGGTACGACGTGTACACGTCGTATGTCCCGCGCGAGAGCCTCTCATGCGCATCATATACCGCCCTTGCCGTGGGCCAAAGTGGGCTCAGATATATTTCAGGATGCGGGCAAGTATTTTTAACACTAGTAGATTACTTTTCTTATTTCATAGAAGTGAATCGGTTAACAAACATAGGTACGAAGGCGTTAGTGACCGCCATGCGAGATCAGTTCGCGAGACACGGGATCACACAGGAGATGGTTTTTGGAATCAGTCTTGGCCAACCTGTCTTTCATTTACAACAGTGTCTAAGCATAACCAAATCATTACATAATTAAAAAAATGAACAATTCCTCTAGATAGGAATCCAACTTGTTGAGTAAGGTTTCACAGACGTTTCCTCACACGATTATAACAAATAAACAGCTCTGAAGATCACTCTATTTTTGGTCCATTTTCGAAATCTGATACTTAGTGGACTCCTGACCACGGGGCTTTTTATCTGAAACTTTTCAAATATATTTTCGGTGTTCCCTCCTCATGCCTCTTTTCGCCCTGCAAATGCTTGCCCAATAGCCTGCGGCTCTGCCAAAGGCGATATGCTGTCAATATAAATTTCATTGATGGTACCTACACAGGAAACTTGAAGCTCCTAAACACAAGATTGTGAAATTCGAATTTCGAATTCGCTGAAGCTATAATCAGAACTCATAGGGGATTTCAAGGACACATATAAATGTATTTCCCTATTTTGTTCTTGCTTAAAATAACAAATCGTTATTGCTGTGTTTATCTCCGTTTATTTAGGAAAACAAACAGTAGTATATTATGCACAACTTTTCCACAGTTTACTATAATTATGTAGTATATAATCAAAAGAAGCTGTTAGCAAACGTTAACTGTGGCAGAGCTAACTTAATGAAAAAGAGGTTTAAGAGTTAAAAAAAATAAAACAGTAGTCCATAAAAAATTCAAAGAAACAAAAGGAAAAAAAAAAGTCTTAAAATTCCATTTTCAAGCGTGATGTATCATACAGGTCAATACAGTCCTATTAATATTGATACCTGCATTGTTTTCAAACCTGTGGAGTCTACTGCCAATTATCTGTTAAGGAAAAATGTCTATTGCACCAAAATGCGTATAGTATGTGTCGACTAAGCGGTATAGCGGTGAGCTCACACGAGCATTGGACCTACAAAAGCTGGTAGCGCACAGCCGCCTGGTGCGTACCTCCCGTCCAAGTACTGTTCGAGGAACCAGGTAACACAAACCAGTCACCAAGTCACGGCAATCAAACTTGTTTCGGCATACACTGAATAACGTCATTGTCTTTGACTTATACAGGTGCAAGAAGGTGGAGGGACGATGAAAAACTCTAGATGCTCTCATTACAAAGCCAAACATCTGATATGTCTTATTGACAATGTTATCTACATGAATATCTAGATGAAGTCCAGCTGCACACCAAGATCACGAAGATTGCTAACTTTTTCAATAACACTATTAGCGAGTCTATAATTGAAAAGTGTGATATTTTTCTTTTTAGTGAACGATAGTATGACACTTAGGCAAGCTAAGGTACAGTTTATTATAAGAGCAATAGTCCGAGAAATACGCGTCCGTCCACATAATACTTTTTAAAAGTGTACGTCGTCCACATCAGTATGCAGCAAACGGCGACAAAATTGCACAAGTCTCCCAAAATCACTGTTATCGCGACCTAGAACAAACAAAACCCGTCTAAGAATTGATTTCAATACTGAATCTTTTCTTCCTCCGAGTTCAAACTCTACAATTATCTAAACTTAATTATCTTCAATTTTTAAGTACCTAATTGGCCTTATGGCTTAGCCATAAAGACTTAAGACCACATTCACAAAAGGGCGTGCGACTTTCCATTCTGTGTTCTGAAAAGGAGCGATAAGCGCCGGCAACTTTACCTACGCTGACTACATTGATTGTTACCCTCCCGATGAACAGATTCTTATTACATAAACGCGTGCAGAAGTTAAACTACAGGCGCTTTTAGATGGCGGCTGGGATGGCGGAAGACGGCTGAACGCCTAATTTGTGCACAGCATGAAGTTTTAAAATCTGTTTCTCCTGGCTCATCCCTCTCCCTTATAAGCAAGTGGGGTGCGAGGGAAGTTCCGGTCTAGTGGAAACGTTGTTTGGCAGAATAATAGACCATCTTCTACTATGTATTTTCCACCGATTAAGTTTGTTTTCTCCAAAGTAACTACAGATTCTACTGTCACAGAAACTGATAAGATTTTGGACGTAATAAACCAATTGGTACCAACATTATGTAATGTAGATGGTAAAGAGGTATCTGTCAAACACGAATTACTTTTCACGATGATTGACGGTAAAGTGTGTAACGCTATGACTGAAACTTCATCAGCACAAAAATGTTTCATTTGTGGAGCTATTCCTAAATTTATGAATGATGAGTCTTGGGAATTTGTAGTAAACAAAGAAAATCTTGGTTTTGGCATTTCTCCCCTTCACGCTTGGATACGTATATACGTGACAAAGAAAATGTAAAGCAGCGTACGCTTCTTATCCGAGAAAGGTTTAAGGTTGAAATGGGTTTAATTGTAGACAGACAAACCAAAACCAGGGTTCGGGAATACGAATGATGGGAACACTACGTCGATTTTTTGAGAATCCTGAACAGCAGCCTAATTGCGTAACACATTTTCATCAAATGATCGAGAGTAATTGTCTTCGTTTAGACCGCACTCTGCTTGATTTTACGACTTTCGTATTGCGTAACTCCACTAACATATGAAACCAATTCTAGTCTGTTTGAGACGAATAGAGTGAACGATATGCCAGGAAAAATTGGGCAAGCGCCTTTGTTTCGAATTGTGCAACCATTATGACAAGTGACAATTGGTTTGGATCACTGACATGAAACCAATTACTAGTCGCATTGAAACTGAAGTCAAGCTTCTGGCCGCTTTCGTTTTCCGATCCACATATTTTTGGATTTAAACCTATTATCTCCTTATATAATTCGAAAACATGTAAGTGGTAGTCTTCCTGATAAATTGTGAATGTGATTTAGTGTAAAACCTAAATGATAAATCAATATTAGTGGTGTTTTAGTTATCGAGTCGGCGAGGTGGATTTCTTGAAATAATTGTAAAACAAAATCTTCTGATAAAAGTGCTTACAACATAAACTAAAGATACATATTATTATATTTCAGAAACGAGGTATGTTGGTGACATTTTAACGAAAGACAAATACGTACACAGGCATACGAGATATACCGTAACAAACTTATCATATGCGACAAGCTTAGTTAGCAACCCAGTCGACAACTTCATTGTAAAAGCCAGATTAACTGAGAACATAGACACCATACCGAAAAAAACTGTTTTATTAAATTATTACAACCTTCATGAAAATAGCAATTTTTCACATTTAACATAAAATATTTGGACATTAGACTAAATGAAATTTTTCACATTCACTGTTCAACACATTTAAGAAAATAATATTGCTATTACCTTGAACATTCAATGGTGTGGAATAGGATCTTCGGAGCCTTTGATTATGGTATGATCGTGTGCGGCCTATCCCAGAATGCCTTAAATAGGCAAATCTGATGAATAAATTTTGGCTTTCCTTACATCTGACGACTTTGAAAACTTAGATTTGGACAATTTTGAAAGGCATATTCAGGGCGAATAAAAGTTATTCTGTGCAAGAATGTAATCTATCCTTATATAGAATATATAAATATCTGACGGATTCATGGCGCCTTTTGGCAAATATAATGAAAAATGGATTTAGGAATGTACCTGATTATTTTTATAATTTTGTATTTATCTCTAAATCAACGGATCGTTTATCTTTGATTGTTATTTGAGCTGACCTTTTTCTGAAGATTTGTCGGTATTCAATAGGAAATACTTGAAATTGATGATTAAAGTGATGTCGCAAAATTAGAACACCTTTAACGGTGTTCCACATACACCATAAACAGAGTTGATATATGAAAAGTTTACAATGTCACTAAGCAAACCAAATGTATGAAAATCATCCTCATCTTATGGGCTAACTAACCTCTGCAGACGGTACTATAAACCTATACTGACTTTTCATTGAGTTTATCAAGACAAAAATAAATCGGGGTGCTCCGGCACGGGGACTCGGAGTTCGGAGTACTCAGGGAATAACACTAAGAATTAGGGGCGATATGAGTGCGGGCAGAGGTTCGGAGTTACAACAAAACCTTGATTAGAAAATTGTTACGGCGTGAACAAGGCGTTGGTTTATGTTTTCGTTAATTTTCGAAATTGTGGTTTTCCATCTTTGGCAGCAAACAATTGAAAGCAACTGATTTTTTTGACGCCTTAGAATGGATTTCACCAATGAAACTGAACGCGATCAGCACATAAACTACGTTTAAGAGCTGTCAGTGTCATTATTTCCTATATAATATTGACACTGACAGCTCCTGAACGCGTTTTAGTCGTTTTGAACGCGTTCAGTTTCATTGGTGAAGCCGGCACGTAACTTGGCAAGGTTTTGGCCTAGTCGGAGTAAGTTCACGCATGTGCACTTAGTGCAACAACTTTTTTTTTTCATTTAAATTGGGTGTATGCTATGGTTCTTACCATATATATTTTTAAACATCTGTTTAGAAGAGAGTTAAAGAAAGGAAAAAGCATCTAAAGACTCTTGCAAAGTTACGTGCCGGCGACTATACCTATATGAGATGTTCAGATTATTTTCTTATTTGTTAACAATCTACGGAGGATGCCCGCGAAGGCAGTGCCGTAGCCAGTTCGTAGTCGATCCAAAATTTAGAGCGATTCAAAGGGCCTGATGTCTTCTAAGTTTGTGCAGATTCCCTAAACTGATAAAAATATTTAGCTAATAAGTACCGTACTGACAAAATAAATGATGTATGTACTTTAGCTAATCTGAAAAATGGTTGATCTTTTTTATCTTTATTTCTAGTATTAAAATTATGTCTATCACTCATTTTTATTAAAAAGATGTAGATTTTTTCTTACATACATAATATTTTGAATTGGAAATACTGTCATAATATTAAACCCTTTAAATAGTTCCCAGAGAGATGCGCGACGAGGAAAATTGTACATGGATCTGACAGCTCTCTTTTGCAACTCGGATTGGTTTGGTTAATTTTCTTTTTACCAATTGGTATAGTATTTTTATTCTTGGAGCATCGTCTTCACATAAAGAAATATAATTAATTTATAAAAATATTGTAAACATTTTAAAAGATCACCGGTGGAGTTTCTTGCCCCTTCTTCTCCATACAAAACTACCTTTTGGAAGGGGCGCCTAGAATCAATTCTGTTTTTAATGTAAAATTTGACGTTCAAAAGTGCCTTTTTATGTATCTATTTGAAATAAATGGTTTGACTTTGACTTTGACTTTGGTGGGGTGCTAAAATTATTTGTAGGCGGGTCCGTATCATGGGCCCGTGGTTGGTAAACAAGGTCAAAATATGTTCAGTAAGCAAATAAACGTAACCAAAATTTAAATGTAGCGTGTTAAAATTTTCTAGCTCGCTCTTACACATACATACCTCCAAAATTTTTAGAACAAAGAGTTAGCCACGAAACTGCTATTTCAGTTTGAATGGTCAAAAATACACGAAAATAACAAAAAAAAAAATTTTTGCTCGCGTCGCTTGCCCTTGTCAACTTTCTCTTAATTTTCAAACTTTTCTACATACATCGACAGAGTAACTCCTATTTCAGTATGATAGTCTTAAGAAAACCTAACCTATACTCGTACATACTCGTAAGAGGCAGGATCCAAACATTTTTGAGCTCGCAGCGCTCGCACTTGAAATTTTCTTTAAATTCACAAAGTTTTCTACTTATCGTGACATCGTTACTCCTATGTCAGTATGTATGGTAAAAAAAAACTATCCAATCCGTCTGGCCCATGTCTCTCCTCCCCCCCCCCACTTACCTAGAAATAAATCTTGGATTTTCAAACTTTTCTACATACATCGACAGAGTAATTCCGATTTCAGTATGAACAGTCGTAAGAAAACCTAACCTATTCATAAGAGGCAGGATCCAAACATTTTTGATGAGCCTTCTGCTTAGGCCGCCAGCTGCGAGTTAAGTATATTAAATGAAAGATCATGAGATAAAAAAAATATTTTAATTAATTTTAACCATCTTCTAAAATATGCAAATTGTCAACTCGTCTGTACATACGGGGTCAATGTTTTAAATTAGCAAATCTGAAACTATGGGTAGGTATAGCGAAAAATACTTAAAAGAGTCTGTCGTGTGGGTAGGTTTGTAATCCATTAATAATATGGTTGAGGGTACTCAATAAAAATCTGTCTTGGTCAACCCGTCTTTCATTTACAACATGGTGACAGCGGTGCTGTGTAATTAATTGAAATTAACATCCAATATTACCGGTTTATGTCCAAAAGGAACAGTAAAAGTGATAGTGACTATCGTTAACAATAAAATAAAATAAAAATATGAAACACGCACGGCCGCCGGCGTAATTGTCTCTGGAAGGTGGGCCGGCCCCTCGGGCCGACGCGTGTCAAAAATGGCTGAAGCAGTTTAACGTGTTTCTAAAAACTTCTGGTGTCCACAAGAAAATAACTGATGTCAAAGCAAGTTTGTTTGTGAATTTGGTTGGATCGGAAGGGTACGACGTGTATCCGTCGTGAGTCCCGCGCGGGAGCCTCTCATGCGCATCATATACCGCCCTTGCCATGGGCCAAAGCGGGCTCAGATATATTTTTATATATTTTATAGTGGGAATCTAAGTTGTTTCTAACAACTTCCCAAATTCTTCAAATTAAAGTTTTCGTAGTGCGTTTCGTAGTGTTTTTTGAAATAGAAGTCGGTTATATTGTTTTTAATAAGTTTTATTTAACGATCGACACAGATACTAGAAAATGAAAGAAAAAAAAAATAGAAATGTAGAAAATGCCTAAGGCATTAAGTCCGCCTCTGTACATGCTTGTGCGAAAGTATTAAATAAATAAATACTGTGTTAATTCTAAGGGGTGTCATTTTTATGGTTTTCGGGTGTAAAAAGAGGCAACATTTTCAGTATGAGTATCATCTTCGTAATTATCGATGATGAGGTGGATCTCAGTAAATGGGTTGATTTTCACACGGGAAACTGTATGTAGGAGCTGTTTCGAGGAGCAAACAGATATTAGAGAGGTTCTAACATCGTTTACTTATAGAGAAGCATTTTCTTAATTTAAACAAGTTGGCATAGGCCGTTAACTGATAGGCCACGCCAGGCGTTGCTACGCCTGTCGAGGCCTGTCGTGGCCAGTGCCGAGCATTGCCAACGCTGTGATTTAATTCAGTGGTCAACTTTATATTTGATAAACAAAGCAAAAATAAAACGCATCTGTACGGGCCGTACAGGCTTTGAACTTATGAACTCCAGACGGCGACGGATCGGACGAGCGACGACAGGCCACCACATCGGATGAGACGATTCCCACGGCCTGTCGCCTTGGCCTGGCGCGGTCTGGACAGTCGATTTATTGAGAACCGCAGATACACAGACAATGAGCCTAGACCAGGCGCCTTGATTTTAATTTATTCTTAAAATCCGAAAGTGACACTTTATCGTGCTGGCACTATAAACCCTGAAGACGCAGAATGCAGTCAGCATTCGAAAGGGTTGTGGTAGAGAACCCCAGGTAGCGCTTCCCACCAGGCAAGATTGGATTATTTTTTCTTTTCAATGGAGGAGTGTTTTACCTACACGCCTAAGCGACACACTATTGTTGTTCGACATGTACGGGAACGAAGTCGCGGGCTCAGCTAGTAATACATAAATTCTTTATAAAAATAATTCGATCCCGATCATGTGTACCACAACCACGAAACCACGTAGACGAGCGCTAATTACACGGTCCGTGTGAATAGTCTATTCACACGGACCGTGTGAATAGACTATTCATTTTCATACAAAATTGACGTTTGACTGCCAAAATCAACCGTGTGGGCGATACCGACCACATTAAGGCAACGTGGCAGTCACAAAGCAACCACAAATTTGCGTCAATGCGACCACACTGCCACAGCTAGAGACGATCTGTCTGCAAGAACTATCCACAAAGTAACCACATCGCAACTAGGTATATATGGCGACAACGCAACTGCAAGAAGTGGCAGCGACACTATTCACACGTAACCACTGCCTGCCCATGTTTTGTCGCTGCGATGTGGAGTGTAACTATAAAAGCTTTCTATTATATTACTATACAGTATCTTTTTATTGTTAAGAATCGTCATCACAAGTTTTGTTATTTTAAAATTAAGTTATAGTTAAGTTTTTCGCCATTCCTTCGTCTCTTAGAAATCTGTTAACACGAATGTCCAAATCTTTCCGGGCCATTGGTGCGGTGGAACTGAGGGGAGCAATAGCTTCTGGGGACGGCATTTGGAGTTTTGGGATACGGAAGCGACGAGCTCGAGTTAGCTGCCAGGCTGCGCTTGAGTTTCGCATTGCTCGGCCAATGCCTTTACTTTCATCCACAGTTGCCGGAAACGGGCGAGGAACACTGAAATAAACAATTAGAAAAATGTGTAACCTTTAATGAAAAAATTGGCAGTCGCAGTCCATTACTTTCCAGGGGCTTTAAGCTGGCTGGTAATAACACTACACATTGTAGTAATCGGTAGGGATCCTCAACTTACTATGCCATTGTGATTGATGCGCGTAATCGAGCTGGAGCAATCACCGATGGCAATTCTGCTGTAGAGTTTCTTTTTAATCCTGAGAAGCAAGTTATTGATTATGAAAATTACCAGATTAATAAAATACCAGTCATGAAAAAAAGTATGCAAAATGAGCGCTATTCGAACAATGAAGTACAAGTCGTTCTAAGCCTTTAGGTGAAGCCCCGTAAGATACTGAAGAATACGGGCTTCAATATTTTATGAATGGAACTACAGTTTAATCCTAAACATACCATGTATCCTTATCCTTAATCATTGGTGTCGTCGCTACATCTAGATTTACGATTGCTATGCAGCCGCATCTCTGGCGTCCAACCAAACTCAATACTATAATAGAACAACCATAGGAGATGCTCAATAGTTTAGGTAGAAATACCAACCAGAATATTTCACATTGTTAATAGATGATTTATCTCTCCACTTTTGGGAACAAACTGGGCAAATTGATCGACGTATTGACCATCGAGGAATATTTTCATTTGGAGAAGGATTGACTTTTCGCAGTCCAGGAATTTCAAGTGGTGCCTGCCAGGATAAAGCTTTTCATTATTTGAGGTTGCTTGTGAATTAATAAGTACCTACCTATGTAAATAAAGCCTAGTGTTACAATCAGTGAAATTTATTATCATTTCAATATTTTCATGTACAACTGACCGGTGCAGGAGCAACTGGTATTTCGAATGCCAAGATGGAAGGAATGTCCAAATCACGGCGGGTAGATATCCGGGAGACTCGCGACCGGGAGACGCTGCGCTCAGTCATGCGCATGCTCAGGCCATGCACGCACGCCTCGCTTGATTGGTTGGCAAGGACAAATAACCAAGGTAAAAAGACTGATGATTAGGACGATAACAATCGCTAACCTATGTTTATAAAATGGTAAACGGGAGTCCAGAGGGTTTTTGAGCAAGCATTTGCAGGTCAAAAGTTGATAGCTGAATTGGTGTCATCACGGGGCTCTCTTCTGAAACTTTTCAAATTTATGTATTTTCGGAGTTGTCTCCTCATGCCGCACCTACAAATGCAGCTTTCCATTACTTTGCTGTGTGTTATTCCTTCCTAGAATTTGATTCTTATTAGCGACATCATCGAACGGTGCGATAATACAGGCTGTTTTTTTTTTTCAAAATCAACAAGCCCTTTCAAAATCCTGGCGCGAGAAATAAGTTTCACAGACGTTGAGAATTATGTAAATTTTAAACTTTCAACGAAATCTTCAAACACCTGCAGCCTAATTGCGTAACAAATTTTCGTAAACGATTATGATTAATCGGTTTCATTTTGACAGTTCAACAACATTCATTGCGTTATCTCCATTTTTGAGCAGATTTTTTTATCGAGCATATGAAGCAATGGATTAGCAATCTGTTTCAAAACGATTCAGATTCCGATTGATTGTGTATTACGTAATTAAGGTACTGGTTGACACTTCCCGTGACCCAAGAGCTGGCTTTTATCTTGGCCAGAGGCTAAGCGTTGACATACAACGTGGCAATGCCGCCAGTCTCTTGGGTACATTACCAGTCAGCGATGCGGAGGAATTTTTCGATGCTATGTTTTAGTTTGTTAATAGTTTTAGTCAGTATAAGTTATTATATTTGAATAGTTTGTTGGTTAATTTAGTTTATTATTGTGATGATTTCTAAGCCTAAAACTAATGGAGCATTCTGGCTTAGCTCTAACAAAGTTTGTATGGGTACCATAAAATTTTAAATATCTACTAATATATAAAATTCTCGTGTCGCAATGTTTGTTAACAAACTCCTCCGAAACGGCTAGAACGATTTGTATGAAATTTTGAGTGTATATCGGGTAGGTCTGAGAATAGGAAACATCTATTAAAAAAAAAAAGAAGCAAAACAACGTTTACGGAGTCAGCTAGTTTTTTATAATAAAGAATTGATAACTTCCATTAAATAGATGTCTGTTAAAGATAAATTTGTGTCTCCATAATCTTTCATTTAATCTACTTAACTCGCAGCTGGCAGCTTATGCAGAAGTGTTGAGGCTTATTTAATAAAACTGATAAAAATGAACTATCAATCTAAAACTATCTAAGAATTAGGGGCGATATCAGTGACGATATCCAGTGGAGAGACAGAAACTTTGAATAGAAAAGTGTAACGATGTAAACAAGGCGTTAGTTTAATGTTTTCATTAATTTAAGTAATTGCGGTTTTCCATCTTTGAAAGCTTTATCAAACAATTGACAGGGATCTCAGTTTTTTTAACGTTGATGGTTCGTTGTGTAGCCCATAAGTTGAGGATGTTTGTCATATAATTGGTTAGCTTTGTGACATTGTAAAATATTGAAATTATCATCTCTGTTTTCTTTCTCTTTCATTCTCTGTCATCTCTGACGATGTTCTATTGAGTTTTAATTATTACATAAAAGTATTTATATTTTAACATTTATGAATACCGACTAAGAATCTTCCAAAAAGGCTCAGCTTCAAATACAAATAGCAATCAAAGCTATTCGATTCGTTGATTTAGAGATAAAATGCAAAACAATTACCACTTTTGGGTACTCTCCTAAATCAATGAAATTTCAATTTCATTTGTATTTTAATATTCACTATCAGGAGGTTACATTTGTACAAAATGACTTTATCCGCCCTGAATATCTTTTTAAAAATTGTCCACATCTGTGTTTTCGTAGTCGTCAGATTTAGGGAAAGCTCACAATCTCTTCATCAGATTTGCCTACTTACGTCATTATGGCCGCACACGATCATAACAAAAATCAAAAAAGGCTCTGAAGATCACTTTACTTTTGGTCCTTTTTCGAAATCTGAAAGTAGACTGACCTGACCCCGTGGCTCTTATCTGAAACTTTTAAAATATATTTTCGTTGTTACTCAGCTATCAACTTTTCGCCCTGCATATGCTTGCTCAAAAATTCTCTGGGCTCCCCGTCCAAGCGACTTGAAGTCCATACAAAGTTAATCTAGAGGGAAAAAGAATAATCGTTTTGACAAAACATTCATAGCAGTGACTTATACGCCAAAAAATGTGTGAGAAATTCGTAGTTAATAGACGTAATTGAATCGAGAGTGAAAGTTAGGTGGGAAACCATTTTTTTTTTCTGTCTTTGGTTTTTGTTACGCTATTGTACACGTCAGGTGTATAGCACAGTTTGTTGATGATTTAATTGGTACCATAATATCGGCCGCTAGATATCAAACCATGCTGCTATTTTTAGTAACCGACTTTAAAAAAACGCGGGTTTGTCTAGCATCATGTACTGAATCAATGGTAACAGAAGTGCTGTTCTCTAACCATCTCACCGGGAAAACTTAGGTGAAGTGAGCGTGGAGTGAGCTGTCAGTGCCACTGATGCTAGGGGTTGACCAAGACGATATGACACCGACAGCTCGCTCCACGCAAGCCTTCACAGTGAGATTTTTATAGAATTGACATGCAGGTTGCGTGTCGATGTCCCTGCCACCCTCTATAGTTAATAGCAAAATACTATTTTAGTATCTGATCTATTGTGTTACTGTTCAGGTATGTAATAAGTATGAAAAACTATTGTTTGTTAGATTAACCAACTCATCGGAAACATCCTCTCCTGGCAGCTCAAGCGTTTTGTCCTGAGCTTCCTCTTCAAGCTCCCGGCTTCGAGCTCGAACCATGTCTAGAAGTAATGTATCGTTGCCACCTAAGTCGTCTGACCTGGTGAACAAATTGAGAGAGAACGCCTTAACAAATTAGAGTTATAAGTAGGTATATGGCCTCCGCAGGCACGATTTATTATAATAACTGTTTAATGATATTAACACCATGACAGCATCGTGTCAATATATCTATGACCACATCATGTTTAAAATGTTACAATAAAATACCTCCCCATCTACTCTAACTGAATGTAACAAAATTTAAGCCTCGTATTAAACGCACACTATGCAGCCAAACATATTATTACTTGGGGGATTACACAAAGGCGCATAAACTAATTGATTAGCATTCGAAATTATTGTTGATGCTGCTGCAAGATTTTTTGCATTGTATGAAATCAATCTCTATTAGTATTACACAATAGCATAGCTTATTCGTGAGCACTACCTATATAGCGCTAATATAAAGCTACCATTTACTGGGTACAACTAAGTTCCCTTCAAAATGGTTGAGCTGAATGGGGCTGATCCATACGCCTATGTTCGAGAACTGGCGCCGTCAGTAGGGACTAATCATCTCTTTACTTTTTTAATTTTTGAATCATCTTTTTTTATAACACGCTTTTAACGTGCACGTATTTCTAGATCGTTTTCACATGAACAATTTCAACATTAATGATTTAATCAATATTTGTATCAATATTTTGATTTAAAAGAGTGGAGTTTCTTGCCTGTTCTTCTCCATAGGAATCTACTACGCTTTGGAATGGGCAACTTAGCTTCATCTTTCTGACTGACCGAACCCTTGACAATTACAAAGGGCTTTTAATTGGTTTATTTGAAATAAATGCTTTGAGTTTGAGTTTGTATTTAATAGCAATAAGCACATCGTGAGCATCAGCATCTCATTGGCCATCATGCATCTTCATCTGTTCCTAAATAATGTAACGTTACGTATGAACGAGAGCATTCTCGTGGTGGCGATGAAGACCCACAATTCATGGTGTACCAACCGTTCGGAATTTATCACGCTGTCGTAGAACTCGCTACGTTGCGACATCAGGGTGTTAAGGTCAGGAGGGATGGCGACCGCGTTGCATCCGTAGATCAAGGAGTCCCGGTTCGTCGCGCGCATCCTCATCAACAGCGACGTGTATGGAGTCGAATCGTTGCTCATGAACGAAATGCGATGCGGCTCCTCTTCTTGTTTTCTAAAATGAAGAGATATCGTCTGTGTTAAGTTTACATGAGATGCAGGTGCTTTATCTTGTGAAAAAGATAAATGGCGATGTTATTTATTTATATTTCTTAAGTAATGTCTACTTCAAAACAAAAACGAGAGCAAGATTTAAAAAAGATAGAATGTCATAGTTTTGCAAATAATCATATACAAATTATACAAAATGTCAATGATTTATAGCATTGAAATTGGAAAATAAATACATGAACAATGGTTGCCAGCGGTTTACGGCGAAACGCGAGAAAAGGAGTCAAGATGAACGAATCGGAGGCTGGCTTTACTTTTTCACCGGTTCTGTGAGTCATGTAGTGACTCAGTCTAACTATAGGTATAAAGAAGGTTATGTTTAAAGCCAGGCCGTGGCCAGTAGCGGTTGAATAAATGAAACTTGACTCCTAACAGGCCTTGAGACCTACGTCGATGTAACGAGCTACATTGCAGCTACATATTTTGAATCTAAAGTCAGCGCACCATTTATGTCTATACACGGCAACTAAAAGTTAAGTCCCGCTTGCAATTTACGCAGCTATTGATAAAAGACGATACAAGCTGATGATTTATAAACGGAGGATTCAGACCAATTCCACACATTTAATATTAAAAAAAAAACACTTAGGCACATACAGTAAAATGGGTACAGAGGATTTGGATAAATAAATATAGAAACCATGTTCACTTTTTGCTACCTATTATTGCAAGAGACAATGCGATCATGTGGGTGAGTAGGTACCAAAATTTCATATTTGTTGTAAAACTAGAAAGTGTCTACACGAAAGCTTCAAATACTGTTAGTGGAGGATTACTGAAATGTATTCAAAAGAGAGTTGATAACTGTTGCGGTACTAACCGGATCATGTGGTTTGTAGAGTATAATTTCGAATAGCGATCTTTCCAGTCACTACTTATTTTTGAGGCTATTTCAGATTTCCTGAAAATATTATCGATGATTTTTGTGAATTATGGCATGGTTGTTTAATGCAAATCCAAGAAGCTATAACCGATTTTTATGTCTCATTTTATATATTCCTTTAAACATAGCTAAAGAAACTTTTCTTGTCAACACAAAATCAAGAGAATGGGCCATAACTTTATATTTTGTGTGGTTAGTTAGTCTCTTTGTTTTTTTTATCGTAGCTCGTTTTGTTACAATGTAAACCCAATCGATACAATGCAAATAAACACACGTAATGAGTGGAAGGCCACGTTTCTGCGGTGATGCCAAATGGTCACCAATGACAATCCAGGTGACGAGTCATAAAAATAATTGTGTAGTGTATGCTCTTTTTCTTGTTGTACTTATATTTTTTAAAGAAGTTATAGTGAATCAACAATACACTTAAAAAATCAATGTGGACGATATAGTTTAGGTTTACAGCAAACTGGGTGCTTCAGCTGAGGGTTCATCAACAACTATGAAGATTCTGTTCTTTTAAAAACAGATTTCTAATTATAGATTAAATTGCTTTACTTACAGCATTCTTCATTTATTTTCTTGGTTAAATTTTAATGTAATAATTTGAAGAAAGATTTGCAATAACTTACTAAAATATAGTACTTTGGTTTGCTTGTTATGCTAAAAGTTTAAAATTATCTAGTTTCCATTTTGAAGTTGACGGTTATTTTGCTGCCGACTGGATTGGTTTTGGTTGATTTGGATGTTTGTAGTTTTATTTTTGTTATTAAAGGTTCTACTTCATTTTAAAATACTCTATGGATTTTCATTGTTTCTACATTTTGTAGTTAATTGTATACATTTTTCATTTTATTCTTCATGTTAAAGAAGGTAAAGTATAATATTTTCACTTTTATTGAAATCTGCATTGACCTACGAAAGCCACAGTAATTACATATGTAAATTTTATGCAAACGATATATTTTTGACTCATATAAATATCGTTTCGATACACCTACCTTGTGGTGTTTTTGTGACCTAGTAAAACACTCGAGAGTTGTGAAATTTAAGGCATTCATGTTGTAATGTACCTATAATATTTTCACTCGCAAACTTATAACTTTATATGACTCTACAGCTTCACCAGTCATCCACAATGGGTCTTATTCAGAAACACGATTACCTTGAGATCTATTGACCTGTAACGAGCGAGCTAGTCATGAGGCACCACTCATTAGTTAAGTAGATATTTATCTCACATAAATAAAGAGTGGCACCGGATAACAAAGAAGCTTAAAGGAGTTCAATAAGAACAACGTCTGTAAAGAAAGCAAGTCCCGTTAAACAAACTTGAGCCTCGAACCTGACAGCTGAATCTGCAGTTAATGTCCCGAATAATAGTCGCACGTCGTGGGATAGCCCAGTCCCCAGCTGAATGCGAACTGTGCCGAATATTTGTTTTGTGTCAGAGCATTTAATGCTACAATGCAATTCAAATAGTAATTTGATTGGAGTTGTTGTGACGCTGCCGTTGGCGGCGGGGCGCCTCGCCTGTCTCCTGGCCCGCGCTGCTGCGCTTGTCTCGCCTCTGGTTTAGTCGCTCCGACCGCGAACAGCCGCGCACACGTTGCGCCTCCGCGCACACCAACTCTACGCCACACGCTCGCCGATAACGCGCTCTATTTGAACGTAACAATCACTCTAACTGCACTATTGAACCCATTCACACTTACTACGGACCATTATCGAATTACGTTTTACGTCGCGTCGTCCCAAATTGTAAGATTCGTTGGAGCGGTAGTTCCCAAACCGGCTCCGTGACCATATGATCCGCACTACAGTGGAACTGTTGCCTGATTTCCGATATCGGCGGGCAGTCACGATGGGGATCTTAAACTAAAGTGCACTTTGGATTTTTGTGTTATAGTGGACATCTGGACGCAGATGGAGACTAAGTGACAGAAGACTTTGAAATAAGTGTCTGTGATTATTTAGTGACCGAATGTGCTGGAGATGTGAATGTTGACGTTGATTTTAATGTATCAGTGTTGTTACTCAATAAGTGCAAATGGCTGGTGCTAGTGAGGAGGGTGGTGGTGTGGAGGAGACCACGCCGGGCTCCACGGTTGAGGCGCGTAGCAAACGCGGGCTGAGCGGGTCCATGTCGCTGCGCACGCGCAAGCTGGGCCGGCGCCTGTCACGAAGCATGTCCATCGTGGCGTTGAAGCTGCCGGAGAAGGCGCAGAGCATCACACGCTCGTCGTCGAAGCTCATGAGATCTGGCAACCGCGACAAAAAGAACAGATCATTTGAGCTCTCCATAATATTGCCGGATAAAACACAGAAACAGGTAAAATGCCGCTGTACTGTTATGAACGTATGTAGGTGTTCTTGGGAGGTGATAATTGTTTGATAACGACATGACATGGGTGTTGAGTATTAATAAGTATTGACGAAATCAAAAATCTGATAAAGAAGTTATTACAATGCTTACAACACGAGATAGTATTACTGTTTTCTTTGCCAGGCAATTATCAGTATAAAAAGGTCATTGTTTTATATCCGTTATTCTTTATTTAACGTTTATTTATCCAGAAAACTCAAATACAATCTAACACTAACATTATGTACTGGTATTTATAGCAAACAAAAGGAAGAGCTCATTGGGCACTCCATTTGTTTTTAAATTGCGAGTAAATATTGTGTTTTTTTATTAACAGCACAGAATTATAATATAAATATAAAATAAATATATAAAATCACAATAATCTTAGTTAAAAAATTGAGCATTTGAGCGTAATAATGGATACTAACTTATTATTTGTAGAGCACAATATGTAGCAACGAGGTTGAGGCAAAAAGTAGAGCCCATACATAGATTACAGAATGTGCGAGTTTTGATATTTTAAATAGAACAGGTTCTCAAGTAATTGCGTCGCGCGTCGTCTTTTTGAGTTAAAGTTTTTTTTTGAAACAAGTGCTTGAAGCATAGATTTACGATTTAGGCTCGGTGTTTGGAAGGTACACGTTTAACGCCATGTATTTGAATGTACTGTTTACTGAGTCACGGCAGTTCTAAAGTCGTTGGTGTTTCGCCACTGCCCCGCGTCGCCCACACCGCTGATTTCTCCATTGATATAATAATGAGGTGCAATTGCTTTCGCGTTCAAATCGGCAGGCATTGTTTGCTTTTGTCATTGAGCCAGAGAATGCTCTTTGATACCGGATTGTTGAACTACCGGATGAAGTTCCTCTGTTTTGTCCAAAGCAATGACTTTCCGCCGAGTCTGTTTATACAAAATGATGCGCGACCGTTTTCTGCCCGATCAAGATATTTCAAATTGCTATAAGGTTAAAATATATTGTCTACGACTTGGCCTGATGTAGTAGAGGCACGTGTAACAGCTTATTTCAGTAACTGAGAATGTTGGTTTGTGATCTCGGCTCTGGCGGTTAAATATCATGGCTGGGTAATTATACTTTTTGTGGTTCTACCTCTTAACTCTGAACTGAACTTCCTTAACTGTGAAGGATGGAATCGGTTCCGGTGGTAAGTTGCTTAATTAATTCGACAACTAATTATCGCTAACATTGAAAACTACCGTTCGGAATTTTCATACTGCGTGTTTTATTGCGAATTCACTTACATTTTATTATCCAAATAGTTCACACAAAGTTATTTCAAAGTCGTTCTCATGTTTTTGTCGTTTCGTTACAGCGTGTGGCGGTCGGTTATTTATTACTGTTTTCATACACTTATTTCAGAACGGTGAAAATATTCACATAAACATTTGTTGCGAAACTAATGCCATATTTTCGTAGTAGACTCAAAGACATGCAAAGAATGTTGGTAACACACATGTCTACAAAACAATCTTCATGTCTGCGTTAGATATATTGTCCTCATTCTTCTATTAGAAGCGTTAGATATATTCTGTAATGCAGACGTATCTTCCATCGAGAAGATTATATTGTATTCTGCTTGACTTGAGCACCCGAATCTGAGCTTCGAATGTTCTATTTAAAACTTGCCCGTTTACATACCATTATTAAAACAAAACTCATTATCAATTTAATTTTCATTCGACTTGCGTTTTAGCGATTCTAATAACTTTTAAGAAACAATTTAAATTAGGCTTCTCCTAGAAAGAAAGAAATCGATCCAAATAACAGCAGTTTTAGACTGCAGGCTGCAGTTCAGTACGTCAGTTGCTCTAACTGCCTTATCACTTTATAGATCTTTAACCCCTTAACGAATCTGGTTGAAATTGTTTTTGTTTATCAAATTGAGGAGTGGGTGTTGTGAATTGCAATTTAACATAAAACGTTGCAAAGGACATACAGTCTTTGTTTCTGCCTGTCATTCTCCAAATCCTTGACAGAACAATGCTGATTATAACGGATTTGTCACTTTAGGCATTGCAGGAGAATAGCATTTGAATAAATATTCAGAAAAGTTCCGCGGCACTGGAGTTTGAGTATAATAATACCTTTACCTTGCCATTTGTAAGGGGGGGGGGAGGGGGAATGTTAAATTCCAATCTAACAAAGTTCATTTGTATAAAACCGTGGATATTCAGGGTAACTAATTATGAATATGGAAACGTATTAGTCTCATTGACTCTCAGGACGTGATAAGTATTGAATCAAGGAAAATAATTATAAGTAGCTACCGGTGAAATCATAATGATAAAATAAACTGCTTGATATTTTAAAACGATTGCATTCCCTAGATCATAACTAATATTGACAAGATTGCTTATGATCTCTGCTGGATCATTCAAACTAAAGGAACTTAAAAAAGTTCATCATCTTTTGTTGTGGGTATTTTTATTTATTAAGTTTCATTTTAAGACAACACTGTTTATGATTAATATACTACTGTTTGTTTTCCCAAATGTAATAAATACATTAATATCTGTTAAATGAGCAGCAAATATCTTCTACACAGTCATAATAGTTAACAATTTAGCAAGGATTTATGTTAATTGTCTAACTATGTTTTTTATTTTAATTTTAATTATATTCTGTCTTTTGGTTGGTTAAAAAAAATGCTTTTACGATCTTAATGAATACATGTCAGATAGCGTAGAAGGAAACTGAAATATTGGTTTAAACATAATAATTGATTAATTTTAAAATAATTGATTATTTTAAAAAAGAAAAAAGTGTGACATTATAAAGTTTTGACATGATTAATTACAATTTACAATTATTTATTAAATTCTCAAGCTGACATTAATAAACCTAATGCATGAGCACGTATTAGTTGTTGCTGCCATTTTGTTATGTTTTGTTTAATTTATAGAATAAAACATTTGCACACCGTATGTTATGTTACAATGTAAAGGGACCATCATAGTTTTAAGATCATACATATCCATGTAAACCTACATTCTGGCAAATAAATGAATTTGAATTTGAATTTCATATAATAGAAAAAAAACATTTGGACTTCTAGAACTATATTAGTACAGAACAGTATCACGAAACTCAGAGGATAAAGATGTAAATTATCCTATATAGGAACCGATTACATCAACGTGTTGCTTGTAGTTATCCTTCTCTTTCTTACTCAACGTGCATGAGAATGCAGTTGCTGTATTTCAAGCATTCCCTAGAAGCTGACATAGAATGAGATAACATTCATTGGTCCCTCTAATACGCTAATGATGTGGGGACAGACAATATTTAGCTGCAATGAGGATGAAGCCCACGTACTGCACCGACTAATGCAAGTAACGGAAGCGAGGATCAGACGGTTCATGTACGAGGATGCTCTCAATTCTTTTTGCATTTTAACTACTGTCTTAGATTCATCATCAGTCATCTCTATTATTGTATTAAGTACATAGTTGCGTTGATTGATATAAAATATGGGATCTCGTTTAGTGGTGTTCTAGGAAGCTAGACCTAATGAATATTTCATTCCAAATATGTTGGCAACCCTCAGTACATTTTTTAGTATTTTCTTACCCGGCGTGATCAACAACACCTTTTGCCAGAGTATTGTATAGAAGGTAAACAAGATTCCATTGATTTATGATGTCAACCGACCTTACTATCACAGATTGTCGCAGTACCATTTTTGTCGGTTCACACACACCTCTTCAAATCCGTTTCCAAACAAGCACGCTAAGAGATAAATCACCTAGCCGGTTTCG
The DNA here is from genome assembly GCA_963555695.1 of Dasypolia templi. NCBI lineage: Eukaryota > Metazoa > Arthropoda > Insecta > Lepidoptera > Noctuidae > Dasypolia > Dasypolia templi. The sequence goes on from OY743157.1 coordinate 11,484,023, forward strand.
AATAACTTCTAATTAAAATAATTGCATCAGAAAGTTAATCCGTACTCGTACACTACTTTTACGTCGTTAGTGACAAAGTGAATTATAAGACTTACTTACCTACGGAACCATAAAAACAAACATCAGCTACTAACGCTCATGATAGAATGACAAATTGCTAGAGAAAGTGATGTCGCAACGTTATGCGTTAGTAGATGGACGATTAATTGGCGTACCATACGGGTACCTTGCAGAACTCCATATAAATGGATACACGTTCGTGACGTGATACGTAAAATAAGTCGAAAACACGTGCATCCATATCATCAGTGACGGTTGGGTAATGATGACTTGTTGACAAACGATTTGGCACAAAACTATCATTGACTGAGATTCTACATGCGGTATTAAATAATGATTGACAGCACCGGCTAGCGTGATTTAAGCCAAAGACAAATTGAGTGTACAAAAAGGACAAGATTTAAACAGACTATTAAATCGGAATCACACTTTAATATTATTATGTAAAGCACTTACAAACTGTGTTTTAAAACTGTTATTTAATTTAGACATTCATGTTTTGGCATTGCCCCGATTTTTTCTGTTGATCTCAGAAGCGTGCGCCAAAATTGTGGAGTTCTCTGTCTGAAGTCTGTCTGATTCAAACCTGGCTATCTGTAAGTGTGTTAGCATCATCGTTCATTTTTTGGCATGTGTTATGATGTGCACTTTAGGTAATAATCATGATAGTTACTTTCATAAAGATGCGTGTCTTTAGTTAAAATACGTGCATTATAAACGATTTCATTGAAGTGATTTAATACGTTTCCTCAAAAGTATACAGATTTACAGTTATATTATTGCTTTGCACTTATATAGCCGCATACGTTTGCGCCTATTTACCTACTTCAATTTTCAATGTTTGTAAATAGCGGACCGGCTTGGATTGCTGTCATTTCATTGATTGATAGTCAAATCATTGTCTGTCTATAAGTAATGTTTATAAAATAGATGACGTTAGATTATAAATGTGTGGTAGTGGAAAACAGTAGATCATAATTGTGTAGTAGTTCGTATTAAATTATAGGATGACTGAGTTGTTAGATTACGTAACAGCATTAAAACGGTAATGTTTATATTTCCTTAAAAGGATGATTATCTTAGTCGTTAGTGAATTACCTAGCTGATGTTGGTTGAAGTTTTATCGTCAATAGTAATGAAACTTACGTATTGGGATTCATGTGTCAAATCTAAGTTTACCTAACAAGTTATTATAATCGTTTATATACTAATTTACTAAAATTGTACAGACATATCAGCAACAGAGCAAGTTACGTATGAGTTCATACAGTCTAATGCTATAAAATCAGCTTATAAAACTGAAGCTATAATCAATATTTGTTATTACATTCGATTTCAAAATCTTTTCAACTGTGTAACTTCCGCTATCATATAAAGAAGATTTTATCTTTTTTGCCTAATATTGCTTTTTGAATATTCTTCATTCATGAATTTTCTGAACTAGCTTGGTACTGCAGCCGTAACCCTCGTCGATCCGAAAATAAATACATATTTTAATTCGAAACGGTTTAAATTTTTTGAATAAGTTTTTTCGAATGAATTTGCTAAAATAATATAAAACGTTCCAAACATGTTACGTCGAGTTGAAAAAAGCAGTCTCTACGATAAAGAAATTAACTTGGAATTTTACTTCCAGTAAAATTATTTGCCCGCTGCATAATGTAGTATAACTTTGGAGGTTTAGTCAAGACAAGATCATGGAAATATTCAATGTCCATGGTCGAAGCTATGCATAGGTTATAAATAAGGTTATTATATCGATATACACACCAAATCCTAATATGTTTTATATTGCTCATAAGTTACTATTTACCTTATCTCTCAAAAGGTAAATGTAGTAATTACAACTAGCCGCAATACAATATAGTCTCTATTTATTATCTCTCTGTATCTAGTGAAGAGAAATACAAGAACACATGTCATGTGAACGATAATGAAGAAAGCTGTACCGATTTGAGTTAAGGTCTCGGACCTACGATGACTATCACTTTTTGTATCTAAAGCAGCGGTTGAACCGGTCCGAAGGCCTATGAATGCCGACTGGGCATGCGCATGCGCACTCTATGCAATACGTGGTTTACGCACATCGGTCAGTGCAATCTTTGAAGGTTTCTGTTGTGGGTAATCAATGATGAACGCTTATAATGCATTGTCAGGTCTTAAGATATTTAAATGTCTTGTGATATACTTATCCTTATGGCATGCAGCATAAAAAACGTTTTAACTATATGTACCGAGTTTTGTTTATAAGTACATACTTAGTAAGACCATACTTCTAGGTAAACGTATATATGTTCAACCACAGAAACCAGTAAAGTAAAAAAAAAAAAAAACTGTTGTTGTGCCTAGTATGTTGCCTTGTTCTCAGAATTCTCCAAAAACGCCCTTTTTGCAGAGTGTAGTATTCAATTCAATATTTTACCAATCCAAAACTTTCTTGACAACGATTGAATGTTATTCTAAAAATAAATGAAAACCTGCTAGAATATTTCCGCTCCATTGCTTTTTAGTTTTCTGATTGATTTGTTTTCGTTTGCTAAATTCTTTACAATAACTTGGGTGCACTAAACGAGTATTATAACTTTCAATTACGTTCAATTTAGTACTGCAGATTGTTTTGCATTTATAGATGGACACATTACTTGTGACAAAAAAATCGCTAGAACCAATCAAGACTTCACGAGTGCTAGACAGAACGCATTAGCTTCGTTATGCAAATATAGTGAAAGGATTTGGACTTGCGATATTCATGCCACCATCGGACGGTGTGAGAAAGTGAACCTATAAAATTATCGATGTGCCGCTGATGCATGATTTTTATTTTTGTTCCTTTTTTTAAAATGAATTAATCACTTTTGTGAGATAAAAACTTTCGTGGAGTTGATTGATTGAAATTGTCTTTAAAAGCTATAAATTTACCTTTACTGTACAGTTTTGGCGAATATGCATGTGTTAAAAAATGCATGAAAGTAATATTCACCTAATTGCAGTTCTTTGGATATAGGCTAGACGAAATAAGACTTTGCACATTTAATCAAAACATTGTAATTAACTTGTGGTTGTTAACGCACTTTTATACAGAACTAATAAATATAATATTACATAATTATGTATGGATAATATCTACAAGTTTGCCAAAACACTTAGTAAATTCACTCAGGAGGGAGGACTATGGGAGTCCAAAATAAGACTATTTCGAAGTAACTCCGCCGTTGGTGCATCTTATTCTAAATAAAGCATTCATAGAGTTGCTAAATAAAGCTATAGGGTAGGAGCATAGCTTCACAGACACAGCATACTATCGTCCGCTAGTAGTATTAGTACTTGGCGAGCGCCCAAACAACTTAGGACACGTCGTAAGATGAACTAATTACATGTTTTCATTACCCTTTAGCTACAAAAAAAAAACAAAATAGAATAGGAAATGCATGCATGCACCTCCACTGTTATTCTGTTCTTAGTAATAACTAAGGCCTTATATACTAGAAAGCAGCTTACAATTACAATACAGTACAATACGTATGTCAACCCATTCAAACCACAATGTGTAAGTCATATGGCATTGTTGTTTTGGCAACGTGAGTGCCAGATTAGAAATTTTGGCAACATATTCATGATTGTGAACGCTCTCAAATGGCTATTAAGTGCGGTTGACTTGGCACTTCAAGCTGATTTGCGATTGTTTAGAACTAATAAGCCATTACAAGGTATCGAAAACTCGAGTGAAAACTGACGACTGTTTACAGTGAATTGACGAAAAGTTTTCTTGAAATTTTCTACCCAAAATATTGGGTATACATTGTAGTATTTTGTACTCATTGTTGAAATACGATTTTTAAATCGTTTTCAGTTACATCTGCAGGGTGTACGTCACAGTTTATTTTCGTTTGCACGTTATGCGGAGAACAGATTGAAACCGTTAATCGTTGTAGTGATTGTTTTATAGGGAACAAACTTGTAGTAATATGGCCTCTGAAGTGAAGGCCTTCGCGTGACCATTGAACCGTGTTTAACTAAACTGTCTTTGTCAACTAGTGTGCTACGTGTAGGCGGCACGCGTCCACAAGTGTTGTTTACCAAATAGAAAATTTGATATCACTTAAAAAAAGCAATACGTTAAAAGTTGTTAGGCAGTGGTCCAATTAGTGACATCATTAAAAAAGGAGTTTTGATTTAAGTACTTTTAAGATAATTGGATGTATCTTACATTCCTCTCAATCCTCATTTTTCAATGATGATTCCTCTTGATAAATGATAGGAAGATGATTATTTTATGTCTGAAAGAATATTCCATAAACATGAAAGTAAAAAAGCCGTGTAAAAAGAATGAAATTTTTTTTGAAAGCTATTCCCATAAAATTGACAAAAAAAAAACGGTAATAGTACTCGAAAACTGTCAAGAATCGCGGAACATAATGGGGTATTTTCGGATACCCCTGGGCATGATGAATATTTTTTTTTACCACTATTTGGACCACTCTGTACGTACCGGAAGGTTTTTAAGCGCATTTCCGCACACTTTTCCCGCTCATGTAGGTAAGTAAGTCCCTACTGTCTTTATCTGTTGCTACGTGAATTAACTGCGTTTTTATTTTCGTAATTACATATTTTACAGAATAACCTTCTGTTCGTTGAGAATGAATGGAAAAACCTGAGACTTGTTAGTTTTTTATTCATGTTCTAAGCTATATTCATTGAAATAGTACTTTTTCAGGGCAATTCATTGCTCGTGTAGGAGGCATGTTAAACTAGCTAACGATTTTATGATGCAATGCTCATATAAATAAGAATAGGCACAAAATCGATTACTGAGCCAATCGAGAGGAAACTGTTTGATGTTTAATAAAGCATGAAATCTGTTGTTAGCGACTGAACGGTTTTCATGGGCAAATGCGACACGATTTTAAATGTGTCTTAGCATATTATTCTGAAATAATAGGAAGTGATAGGTGACTGCCTGGCATTGAACTAGATCCTAATGTTAGTGCTTGGCGGTTCTAAAATTTCAAGTAAATGCTAGATCAAAACGTGTTGTGAGTGGATATCCATTTAATCATGCGCAATTATATTTGATCCAAGTTCGTGTGGATCTACATTGTTGATAGCATGCTATTAGATAAAAATAAATTTCGAGCTTGTACCTATAGGTATTCGGCTTCATAATAAACTACTGGCAGGTAACGGAATAAAAGGGTCTTTATTTTTTTACAACTGATTGTTAGTCAAGGATCATTTTTTCATAATCAATCGAATACTTACCTGCAATATAATCTCAGTATGTATGTGAGGTATTTTAAACAAACCGCGAATACCATACGAGCAAGGTGCATTATATAAATATTGTTTGTTAATCCTTTCCAATTCCCAAGTGGATGATGGTCGGTGATTGTGTGAAAGTCGCTACTCGCACATTATTCTCTCATCAATCCTCCAGTCAATAAACTGCTTGCATTCGCGTTCGCGTTTAACGACATCACATTTAAAACATGTAAAAGTTCTGCAACGTCACAGCATACGATAAAATCTAGACAATGGTGTATTCCCAGATGTCCGTGCCCCGTTAACGGGATGATTAAAAAATGATGCCACCGGACTGAAATAGAACACGCGGAGAAAGTTGACACGAGCGTCTGTTTCTCTCGTATTTAACATGATGAAAACTCACAGAGGCAGTTTTGGGTCACACACGTAATAGTCCCGAATACCAAACAATAAATAAAGATTCAACACCACAAGTATTTACGCGAAATGTTTCCTTGGATTTGTCATAAATCTGTTACGAACCAACTCTTCAGCCTGAAAAATGTAAGTTGAAAGACGTGTTAATTTCGCATGGAATGTTGCTTTAATGCCTGTCATCTACTGATTATTCTTAATGACCTACTTATGTCAAGATTCTAAATTAAGTGTGTCACTTTGATAAAACTATACATTACCATGTTTGTTGTCTACGGAGCTGTTCTATTATTCTCATCATGGCATCGTAAAGTATCACACAGATGTTCGCATCAATACCGACACACAAGGATGGTACAGTTATGAAATTAACCAAGAGAATGGCGTACACAGTAATGTCCTTCTCGTTCAACGGGTTGTGATACTTACGCTATTAACAGACATAAACTACGAATGTTGTACAGCAAGGCTGCTCTAGACTATGAACAATTTGGCCAGGGGTACGATCATCGTGTTTCACTGCGTTTTCCATCAACAAATCGAACATTTAATGAGCATCTGCTTTGGCTACTTCTACTGATATTGACTTCGATTCTTGAATTCTCATGGATATTGTTTGATCTGACAAGAGCGATACTTACATCCTATAAGATAAGATAAATTAATAAGAATAATTTTCTCGTTAGGATTTGATCATGTTTGAACGAAAACAGACAGTTTAATTTGGCTATCAAGGGACTTTTTTATTAGAATATTGTAATGTTTTGGTTTCATCTAAATTTTTCTATAGATCTTTGTACTCGAAATAGTAAAAGTTGTATATTATGTTGTTAATTTTTCACCTCCCAAGAAGGTCGGCTAATAAAATCTGCTGTTTATTAGAATGTTAACACGTCTTCTCGTGCCGCACAATATCACATAATTCAAGTAAGTAACAATCTTGTTGACACGGCTGCCAGTAACTGGAGACTGTAATCGTTAGCCGTCGACGAAGTAATTAGGCAGCTCGGCCTAATTGTAAGAAAGTGAAATGCGAGGCCGCTGCGAATGTGAGAACGTTTCCCATAGCTATCCGCTGTTCATTCGTAAATGTAACACGCGACTACACCCTTCAGTTTGTGTCACTATCACACATCGGTAAATCACTATTTGTTTTGGCGACTTTGTTGATCAGGAAGTTCTCAATGTTTTGTAACACACGGTCTAAGCAGTAGGTAGTAAAGTCAAATAAACCAAAGCTGCGTCCAGCGATGCGATACTGATATGGAGGAATGGGACAAAAGAACATAATCTGGACGCAGCTTATATATGTAGTACCAGTAACGTAGGATTGTGTAATATTTCTACAAGACGTCTGTTAGGTTGTTCTATATTTACATATTATAGATATTTCTATATTAGTGTTTGTAGGAGTTAAAAGTTTTAACTGCTACAAACACTAACAGGTTTTTAACTTAAAACACATTCACAGTGTCTTCCTTGCCAAGATCATCATAACCTGTTGTAAATTTGACTGTACATTTATTAAGTTTTAACTGTGGGTGGCTCGTAAAAAAGTTTCCTAACCTTGATTAATATAACCAGACTGGAATTACATACAAAACACCTTGATTGAGGTCCAAGGAATAAGTTCAGTATATTATTATCACCCTCTACTAGACAGGTACCACGTTGTGTAGCAACGCTTGGTTCGGCACGTTATGAGACCCTCACATATGTATTTTTTCCATCCACCTTTCCCAACCACTGCATCTCCTTAATTCTAGGGCATACACTTAGCAGGGATCAGATAAACACGATTCAAAGACACTGAAGCTCGAAATTTCCCACGTAAATGTATGAAATAATCCAGCTGTCATAGAAACCGCAAGAAAATGTTATCTGCAAAGAAAAGTGGTTGAGACTCTGGTCGCCGTTTTTTGTGAACCAATATTTACTAAGTTAGATCCAGCTCCATACATATTATCTAATCTATTTAAAGTTCTCAGTATATTATCAATGTTTATTTAACTACAACTGTGTTTTCATTGTTGTTTGCACAACCTCAATTTCATGAATGAACTTACAGCGTACTGCTTATAAATCATATTTTATTTACGTAGGATTTGGACTACATCTCATTCATAGTGTATATGTTCTGAAATATAATTTATTACTAGGTTAGTTTTGGTAGGAAAGTAATGGCAGACGTACAGACAGAATTATGACGTCTGTACCAAAGACCCCATTGAATTACCTTGTGTAATTCTAGTTGCAGTGAAAGACCTAACGATGTCACTCTGTCGATATCGGTTCAATCCATAGTCTAAAATAAAATAATATAAAATAGTCTAAGAAGCTTTAATTTTTGATTTTGTATTTCTGTTAAGTAAAGTGGTTGTTTGTCCCGAAGGCTCAGATTTCGATACTCTTTGTACCTGTTTTCCTTGACAACATTACTACCTTTGCGCTAGTAATATCGAAATGCGATATCTTGTAGAATGTAGACTTAAGGTTAGCACATCATTTAATTATGTGCCTACATTAAACAGTAGGTATGTGCAGCCCTATTGTCCTATAGAAGGTGGTCAATATCATGATATTAGTACATACACACTATGTGTTACTGCGAACGATCGCGGAAACAATCCATAGTGCGGCGTGAAATAACTCTCTCTCTTCATACATATTGTATCATGTTTATAGCGTGCGATTTTGCGTTATTCGTTTAGAATAACGATTTAGTTAACAAAACCATACATACAAGCTGTATATTCTGAAAAGATAGCATTCTGTGAAAAAAGATACGGTGTGTTAACAAAGTAGGAATCATGGTAACAAATTACTTTTTCATACATTTTTACGTTTCATTCACGTCATTTTCGTCATTGTGTCGGCATTTCCCGAACGGCATGTAACAAAGTGGATATAGGCGAGTGTACAATTCGCGTGTTTATATTCAAATGACGGAAATGGGCGAGCCAAATATATTACTATTTGGACTGCGACGTCCACGCCTGGGCATAGCCTTTGTTGGTGACGGAATAAAGCCCATAGTCATTGCGTGGCAAACGGCTTGGTGACAAGCAAGTATGGTGCCATCTGCTGTCAGTTATAAATAGGTGTAATTTTTTAGGAATATCTAGACAAAATTAATTTGTTGTTTTGTGTCAAGTAAACCAGCCTTTACAAAGACATACTATCACTAAATATAGATTAAGTACTGCATGATGGTGCGATAACATTTTTCTAAGTTATCTAGCACGTAAGTACTACGAGTTTGTCTTTACGTGAGTTTCACGTAAGAAGTTACTGATAGGGAGTTAGGGACCAATAATAGCTTATGCGCAAGAGACTTAAAATCCGTTAAGAACTTGTGAAATATAAGTAGTAGACTCTCATCACGTATGAAGAGGTATTAATGAAAACATATTATTTTTAAAACCATGTCCTGTATTGGTAAAGTTTTAATTTCTATTACTCTGACTAATTGTATTAGACGGACAGAGCCCGTAAATAATGTTAATCAAACATTAAAACAATCTTCGACTGTTGTCCTATAACTAGTTGTACAATACCTAGGTATTGTCTGATAGATGGAGGTTGTTAATTCGAGGTCAGTCCGTCATACTTAATTAATAGACCTTTATCTGTTGATTGTCATGCAACTCCAACTGAAGCCTACGCTGTACGTGCTCAATTTCAATGAAATATTCAGTACGAAAATATTCGTAGATCTAAGCTGGGTCTATGAAGTGGGTGAAAATGGTAAAGATGGTATCATCCCGATTGAACAAACTAAGGGCCTAGACAAAGTAACATTCGTACCAAAAAAAGCCAAAAAATGTATGGGGTTGATAAGCTATCGAAATGTCACTTGATCATAGGTTATAGCGTAGTATCATAGTGAAGCGATAGCGACTGTAGAAATAGAATCGCTCCGAAGCGAATGCCATTTGTCTAGGCCGTCTGGCCTGAAAACTAACCTGTAAGCAGGTGGATTGGTACATTGCTTCCGATTTACGGACGGTAGACGGTAAACTTATTGCCGTTACTGGAAGCAGGAATAACAACAAGGAAAAATATATTGTGTTAAATAATTGTGTTTAATTGAATAATTTTAACTGTGTTAAGCAGCACTTAGTTTAGGTAATGAAAGTCCATTAAATTATACCTTTGTATGATTCCTTTGCAACATAAATGTAACGATGTTTTCAAAATATTTTTAAATATGCATAAATCGAGAGATTTATTTATTTAAGTTTACAAACACAACATAACAGAATATAATCCCGAGGCGTTATACAGAGCAATGCAAACTAAAATGTGACACACATACCTACTTACGTAGGTTAGGTAAAATGCAATTAAAAAGATAAAAACTATCAACAAAACAGAATGCAATCAAGTGAATAAAATAAAATAAAACATTATTAAAACACTAGTTATTATCTTTCATCCATTTCCTCACAAAATCTTAAACATTCACCACACTCATCTTTCCATCTCCCGGCAAAAAGGTCACACTCCGGTGTTGATGTTATAAAAGCATTGAGCATAGTGAGGGCCCGGACGAGGGGCGAGTGAGCTCGTGATACTGTGCGTGCTGACGGTACGGTTAGTAGCCGGTGACTTCGCGGCCTGTGTTGTAAAAATGTAAAATATGGAATAGGTAATTACTAGAAACGTGTTATTTGTTACATAATATTCTGCACCGTCATGGCAAACATTCTGCATACCTATATCAGCAGTATGATTGTCAACGGATGTTAGCTATTCCAAGGCATCTGTGGTCACTCACTGCGGGTAACTTACTACGCGTTCGGAAAACATGACGTTGAATTACGAACACATGAATGGGTTCGAACCTCGTTGATTACACATACCCCAGGCACATAGCTTACATACAACTCATCGATACTATTATCGGTCATTGTCTTCAGCTACTCTTAGAAACAGTAAACACGAACGTTTTCATTACAATATTTTGCTTACTTGAGAGTATTGTCACATCAAGTCTATAAATCAAGGAGACAGCAACAACAGTGACTCATCTCATCTGTGTGTCGTCAATCAGTCATCATAAAAGTTTATTGTATTTCCAATTTATTAATGCCCTCGATTTCGATAGCAAACCTCCTTAGAATTTATTGATTTAGTAATTAATTTATAAGTACAATCAATTTCACAATATTTGAATGCATGCACTGAATTGAGGATATGTAATTGTTAACAAATCGATGACATCAAGTGTATTGCAGTTGCAGTTGAGCAAATTAAACCCATATAAGTAGTCATGGTATCATTTAAGTACGTAAACGAAACAATAAGTTTTAAACTAAATATCGCAATGACTATTTCATTGCTATAGTCCATTGCAAAAGTGAAGGGTGCATTATTAAAGACAAATATTCACGGACTGCGAATGCCAACATTTATCTTTCGGTATCAAATACTTACAGAAACAATAACCCGCTGATAGCGCAATAGTTTGATATCAAATAAAATACGGAATAAAGCTAAAGATAAATGAATTGTTCCTAATTAGTATGATAGGTAATATAGCACACGTGAAGGATGAAATCTATTTAAATGTAAAATAATGTATTTTATAAGAAGGTACCTACAACCATAATTGAGAGTTCCATATCACAATACGAAAACCAGTTTATTTTTAGAGATCTTTTTTGCTTTGGAAGCTTATCTTATAGCGTGTAATGGCGACCTGTTATTACGTTCACTCGATATTTTGTTAGTCCTAGTCCATGTTACATCGGTAACATCATAATAATAACAGGTAGTGGATCATCACAGTCGAAGCAAAAAACTACAATGACAGGTAACAAAAAGCAGTGAATGTCCGGCCGCTGTTCGCACGTTGAACTTTTGAATGTTTCAGACAAAAACGTTCCCATCAATCAAATGTTTAATTACCGATTGTTCAACGGAAACTGCTTATTCACATTATTTCGAATTTTACATTTTCGACGCCGCAGACGCAGACAGGCTGAAAATCTTTCGCGGGTCGCGATATACATCGGAGCGCGCACCGCTGACGTGCGCGCTGTGCACGCTCAACGTGGTAGCCGATAGAATAGCAAGTCTATTTTCTTGCACACTGAATGACTTTACTCTGGTGACTTTCAGGGTGTTGTGTTATAATTAAGTTAAAATTAGGTGTTATGTTTTATTTTATTTTATTTATTGTGAATTTTGTTTATAATTAATAGTATATTTGAACTTAACTACCGCATTAGGGCAACCTGTAAAGATAGTTTTAAGATTTCATAATTATAAATAAATAAATTTATTCTGAATAATTCTGATAGTCACTTTAAACCAATTGAAGAGATGTGGCTTAAAGAAGTTAGTATAGAAAAAGAAGAGTTAGAAAAAAAATCAACAACGGAGACGTAAAGATTTAAAAAAAAAAACATATTTCATAGGATCCTTGTGTCCACAATGGCATGTCAGCCTCATTTGAATAACTTAAACTATTCTAAAGTAAATCTACATACAAACACATTACAAATGATTAATATCAAAACAAATCAGTGAGTAGGTTTGCTATCTCAGGTGAAGGCTGCGCCAACACCTTAACATAATATGCACCGACATCATATTCGTTACTACGTACTACAGTAAAATACGCCAGCCGGTGATCCAGATTATTCTAAATGCGAGCTTATTTCCGTGACGGCTTTAAATTGCGTATTAAATCGGCTGACAACTCTTAGATGTAGTATTACAAAAAGTCTATAAAGTACAGTTGCTTTTGGCAGCGATATGACCTCTATAAGTACGTTACTCTTTTTAACACTATCTACGTCTGTATTCTATTTATTTTCTCGAATGAATTTAGCAAGCGATAGACTGTCTAAGGTAACTTATACAAGTGTTAATTTGTAATTTGACATGTCTGATATCGACGAAGATTGCAAACTTCGGTTCAGGCATGTCTGTATTTCTTCACCTTTCGTTACATTATCTATTACACAGTACTTTAGTCATTCAGTAAAGCCTATCACTTCTGCAATTATGTATATCGAATGAATTATTAGTAGAATCCTCTCCAATTTCCTAATATGGTTAATGGTTAGATTTCAAGCTGTGCATATTATGTGAAAAAATAATTGACACAGTACAAATTAGTATTAGTTAGTCGTACACGAGACCAATTAGCTAAATTGGACATTGTTACAGAACACTCGAAATATTTTGATTAATTTTATTAAGTGCTTGATTTGTGGTCAAGGTTCAATTAAAGCTACTAACGGATTGAATTTAATTCCTCAAATATGACTACAACGACAAAAGTATTTAGTAGCCATTTCGAGGTGTTATTTCCATTCTAATGTTTACTTAGTTTCATACTGATCTCGGATATCCAGTAGCTCTTTGTTATACGAGTAATGTGTAGTATAATAAGTAGCACGTTCATAATGTTCAAGCTAAAACATATTGTTGTGTTTGAGTATGTAACCCAATTAAAATATCACAACAAAGGAGTCTTCTGTTGTGAGACACTTTCATTGGAGACAGATAAGGTATCATTGTTAATTTGATGCATAGGTACCTTTAGAACCATGTTAATGAGTGGTGATAGATTGACACTCTGTTTGTCCACTTTCCGGTGATAGTTTATGTGCAATGTGTGTGTGAGTCCTAGCACATCTCAGACTCAACACGCATATTTAGAGTTGCCGCAGAGACGTGCGAAGTGTCGAATTCTCGATACTTGTCCATCAATCGGAACTGGTGATAAATACTAATAGAAAATATTCATATAGATTCAGTTAGATTCTATCACCAATTTAAAGTAATCCATTTTCCTCGCGACATTAAAAAGAATTGTGAAAGTTAACTATGTTGCGAAATTTTCTTTGATTTCCTTCAGCTTTCCATATTGCTTGTTTCCACATCCAAGTACATGAAGTGCATACATTACGAGTACATTTCTGTCATTCGTTCTCACAAAGGTGTATAAACGCCGTCACCTTATATTGGCATTGTTGAAGTTTTTACACAGTTTCATAGGCGGGTATCAGTCACAATGACACGTCACGTTACATGCTCGCTCGTATGTGAACAATGGTGCCGGTTGTGCCAACTGCCGCCATGCTGCCGTACCACCACTTGCGACCGTTGCATTAGAACTTTCGATTTTCTTAACACCTTAAATGATTACTAGTTAGCTGTTACGCTAGATTACAGAATCATGTCAGGTGTCGGGTTTGTTTACTTACTTGCGGGTATTCCTTATGGGTATTTTCGCTGTCTCAATATGGTTTTACATTAGGTCTGATGCCACCACTATGCCACCGGTCTGTTACTATTAGTGAAAAGTGATATTTTGTTCCGTGCTGATTAATAGAAAAAAGTTGTATTAGATATCCTTGCTGCGTTTTCTGCTCTGATCTAGTTTAGACTTTGTATGAAAACAGATTTTCTGTACAAAAAAACAATGAATAATGCGCTCCGCACAAAGCTATTGAAAAAGGCATGGATCCGTCTTATAGCATTGCCTAAAGTTTATGGTTCGCCAGACGGTTAGAAATTAATAGGTATTATGATAACTTATAATTACTCATACATTATTAGCTCGCAGTATGGTCGTTGCTCATAGTCTCTGTCTAAAGTCAAATTACGTTGAAACTTGAAAGTAACATGACCGTATATTTTGACCTAGCCAAATCTAGCTTTAGGTGAAAGTAATAATCTGTTTTGCTTCATATTTGTATGTTTATTGCTTTCACATCTTTTAAAGGTGACTAATAATTGATAACTTATTTAGTAGCATGAATTGATTAGCACAACTAACTATAAACTACCACTTGCTTAATAAAGGTGTCATTGTAGACCATTGTATTGAAAAATGTCATGGAAATTCCATAATCAGCATTGGCAAGAGGATTCGTGATTGCAGTAAGTACGTTCAAGTAGGTACAATTGTTGCTGTCTGAAATAAATACGTAGCATGATGACCAGGAAAGTATAATTTGTCTAAGTTCAGCAGTGTTCAATAAAAGATTAAATAAAAATCTTATATTGAATGAGTCGTACATGCTAGAACGAACAAATAGTAAATGCTTAGAAGTATTATTGTTCACATTATGAACACTACATATCACTATTGTATGAAATAAATATTGCAATGCCATTTACTTTGCTTCATTGACTCATTTGTGACAAATGATTTGAGGTGTAGTATGTTAGGCAGTTTCTTTATTAGCTGCTCTGAAATTAATAATAAAGTGAGTGAGTGAGTATAATAGTCGATTTCAGTCTAGACCAGACAGCTCTCTAACTTACATATTAATGGATGACGAAAAATGAAATATTACATTGTGTTTATAGAAAGAAATGTCTACAAGAATGCAGCGCGATATATAGAACGAGTAAATTGATGAACTCACTCTCTACACCACACAGAAAACTAGTAAGTCTAGAAAAGGACAAGAAGTAGGTACAAATAACTTATAATGTAAACTAATTAGTCACACTTTTATTACCACCAATAAAGAAGGGAAAATCGAGGCTAAGAGAAAATGAGGAACACTGAGAACCGATGCACATGCAATGCAATGCACTCTTGATATGAAACTTAGCATTGAATATAGTGGGGCCGAGCACTTCCGTAATTTTTGATAGTATACTATCAAAAATTACGGAAGTGTATTAATTATTGTGACGACACCTACAATCTTCAATACAATCATATTCCGATGGATTCGGCGTGAATGATGTTTTTTTTTAAATCAATATTTTAACTAAATTCGTCTGCTGCTAGTATTATTTATTATTAGAATAAATAAATTAGCAACTTCTGTTGGCTGTCAGTATCGAATTTCTAAACATGAATATACTTTTTTCCGAAAGTGTTCAGGTTGAGTTAACAAACTTTGTAATCGTTCTTTTCAAGCGTTATGTGAGCATTTTGAGTTGTCAGGGTCACATCCTTTCGATAAATAAATGGCGTTTATAGTTTCATTAGAAATTGCTACAGAGCGTTTATACGAGTTAGGGACTTACCTCTGTCCTACTCATATATTTCGTCTTGGGGACAATATAGGGTTCCCGGTACTTAGGAATGTTGTTTTGAACAGTTGCTCGCTTGGAAAGAACATAACCTACAAAATGAAAAATTTAAAAACATTCCAAACACCTTCTACTCTCAAATAATCCGTTTCCGTCGGAAAGTAAAATTCAAACGTGAACCGGATTAATATTTTTTGATGAAACACGTAGGCACATCAACAATGTTAATGGCAAGGTCGTGGTCAGTCATTCGACGAGTATAAAATGATAGATAATAGTTTGTGTTCAAATTGCTGTGTCCGTAATTTTGCACGGATGACCATAACGCAGAACTATTGTGTGGCTGTTCTTTGTATTGTGGTCAGTAAGTTCATGCAAGTAAATATACCGAGCTAGACACAAAGGGATGTAGTAAAATATTCTAGAAAATTCTGTATTATTTCGTTATTTACAATTTGGTACGTACCGTGTTTTCTACGACTTTCGAAGTTAAGGAAAATGGAAAACATTTCAACGAATTACTTACACGTCTCTGGAATTTAAATCGATGTTTTATAAATGAATCATTTACCGTTCACGAAGTCTAGGATCTACATTAAGTAGATCTGTTATTTGTACTTATGGCGGGACCCAAAAATTTTGTATGTTGGTTATCAATGTATTTTGTGGAATTCTGTGACTTCCCTGCACAATCCACGAACTACTTTTAGTGTAAACCTTCACCGCGATTTCCTTTTTCCATTCTAGAAACATTATCACACTATTGACCTTAAAAGCATACGCAATTAATGTTACCAGTATTATGTGGAGCTGGCCTACTTAATGCAGACATTTGCAAATTCCAATATTATTGTGTATCAAAATATTACTCAGACTGCGAATGTTTTGTTCTTTGTGTCGGTGACCTCTCAAAGGTATGTCTTATGTTTATTTACTTTCATGAGGTAATTCGAAACGCGTTGATGTTTAAAAGTATTTGCGTTCAAGTACTCAAAATTCCAAGTAATTAGATTATCTCTTTACCCCACTTCGTTAATACTCGTATGTGTTGATTAAATTCAAATTAGACGACTTTCCAATGAATTGTTTCTGCGAAATGTATATGTATATACTTTTATCATTTTGACGATTTCTATAGCCAACATTTATTGACTAGTTTGCCAAGAGTCATTGTCCTCGAAAGACGAAGACGCTGAATTCCTATTTCATTTAATGTTAAAATTATAATCTTATTAATTTAAAGCAGAGATATGTTTGTAACTGAAAATTTGGTAGTGAATATGTGCTATTGAAAAATCGCTGAAAGTAACTTATGTTTCTTAATTTGGTATAACATGTTTACTTAACAGGCCAGTAGGTATTACATGTTTATGACTTTCCCAATCAAACTTGTTAATACATATGTCATTATAATTATTTCGGTCTGCGGTATTTCATTATAGTATATTTACTTGTACGCTAAGTACACTTTCTTTCACACACTAAAATAACTTGAGTCTACCTACTTACATGTAGGTAGGAATAAATTACAACTATGAGTTACAGTCTCTCACAAAATTGTGAAATTAGTGCCTATGCGTAAGGCATTTTTAGTAAGCTCGATAAAATTAACCAATACAGAATTAAATTCTTTATAGTATTATATTATCTGTGGCTTTAGTTACATTTTGAATTCAGACACGCGGCGCCTTTGTGTAGCACTGTGGCGTCGCGCGTGTGTGTGGGAGCCTTAAGTAAAGAACATAAGTACATATCTATGTAAGAAGTAGCTATCACTATTTGTGTATGACAAAATCATTTATATTATGATGTGTCCACGTGTGATTACATTAGTGAACCCACAGAACAGATAAAATATCTGTTCTGTGTGTGAACCAATATTTGTATTGACTTTGTGCTGAACAATAGTCGTTATATAATACCTCCTTATCTACATTCAAACTTTGCCTATTGCGAGTCCGGTACACTGCTGCGTGATGACTGACTGATGCGTTTTGAGGGACTCTTTCATGTAAAATTGACATTAGAAAAGTGCTGATCCTCAGCCTAAAAGAAAAGGAAGTAAAATCTAAATTACACCCGTAACGGGGAGTAACCCTCCCCCTCCCCCTTACCCTTTTGGGATTTTAAGCCCTTTTCACTAACACTATAATTATTATCTATTATTGCACGTTGGGTTTTCAACTCTCGGCGCTGAACCTAGTGTTAAAAATCCATCCGTGCGCTTGTCGCCTAGTGATAGTGAAAACGGGCAATGCATAGGCCTCTTCGAAGTTTCGACTCGACTGATGAATAAGTTTTGTTTCGTGGTATTCATAATTCGTATAGTAAATACATAAAAATGCTCGAAATACATCTGTAATTCAGAACGAAGAGTACAATGACCTAGAAAATATGTGATATAAGTAGTAGTTGAGGTTAAAACAATTAATTTATTTGCGACGAGACCTACGACCCCAATGATGCATATGCCATTTTTATGCTAAATTTTGCTATATAACCTACCGTTATGACTGTCTAGGTGACTTTTCAATGACTAATATGCTTTATGCAATGTTGTTATATTATACAACATTTTTAAAAGTGAAGTAGGAGGGATTTTAGCAAAACATCTTGTTTTATGTGATGATTTCATTATACTTTAAATTCAGGAAGGCGCAAAGTGCGCTGTCAGTTTGTCAGCGACAATACTTGTTGTAATAGCCGGTATATGACTAACCCTACGCTTGAAATTTTATACAGAAAACAAGTTAGACGGAAATTATTTAAATACCTGAATATAAAATAGATTCGCACAACTTAAACACAACTGAAAGGAAACTGGGAAGTTGTTATGTTACCTGTAAGGTACGTCGTCTACGCCGTAGTCAGGGACTACGCAGCTTCCACGTTGCGTCTACGACGATTCAACCACTACGCTGAACAAGCGCCCAGTGTGTAGAAAGTGCACTATAGAAGGCGCGTATTATAGAACCTCACTTAAGACTCAAGCATTATTTAATAGTAGTTACAAACCTTCCAAAGGCATTGAACTACTTTTAAAGGATATTTCGAACTAACCTTCTATAGAGCGGATCTAACAAATAAAAAATTAAAAAAAATGTGTATGCAGATGATGTGGTAGGACAGTTCTAGCTGTTTTTTTCTTCCCCAAGTTATGGAAAATCTGACTAAACTCTTTTTATTTTGCTACCGACCATAAGCGAATCGAAGAGGGAAATGCATTGAAATATAAATTACTCCAATAATTGCTATAATAAAGTGATCAAATGTGCGTATTTTCGTCATGCTCTAAATTTCTCGATTGAGGTCAATACCGGTTTCGGTGATTATATGCTGTATCGAGGATGTTGCGATGTAACTGCCTACGTATGTAACTGTTCATGCTAACTCAAATTAAGTATTCGCTAGAGGTTATGTATAATTAATTAATTAATTATAAATCACGGCTGTGCTGCTTAGGCTTGGCACAGTGACACAGCAAGCAACACTTTCTTTTAACTTAGCAAGCCGAATATTCCAAAGATACGTTTTTATTAAGTACTTATTTACGATTTACTTTAATATAAATAAAAGGGACAAAGAAGGTTGAAAAATATGGCTTTTTAAATATTTGAAAACCTCTAGACTTATTATATTGTTGTTATAAAGTTGTGAAGGACAGCAAAGTTGTTTTACATTTTATTCGCGCGAATGTCAGCGCAGTTATTAGTGGTTCACAAGAAAAGCGCAATGATGTCATTGTTTAACCAAGAATTCATATTTTTCTGTGCTATCGTATATCTCAGCGCATTTAGTATTTATTTTTATTACAAAAAAAAAAAAAATAAGTAGAGCATTTTCTTATTTTCTGTTGGCAAAATGGTCAGAGTTAAATGTAGGTAAATACATAGGCTTTCATGTATTATGTTCCCACTGCAGGGCCTGGGACACAGGCCTCCTATCTGTGAGAGTTAGTGGGCCGTAATCTACCACGCGGACCCAGTCCGGGTTGGTAGATGTCTCATGTCTTCGAATTTTTGGTTCTATGGCATGTCGGTTTCCCCACGATGATTTCCTTCTCCATTTTGAGAGCAGTGGTGATGAAATAATTTACACAAAGTAAAGCGCCTGTCTGGGTCCGAACCTAAGACCTGCAACTCGTAAGTCGCGGCCGTTACCAATGGGCAACCACAGCTCTGGTTGGTAATGGTTTGGACATTTTACGAAACCTACTGATTTTTTAACTTACTAGCTTCTGCCCGCGGCTTTACCCCAGTGAATGTCCGAAAGTATCCCACGGGAACGTACTACCGGAATTAAAAGTACCATGTGTGTTAATCCAGGTTAAAAACGATATGTGTGCCAAATTTCATCCGAATCCGTTCAGCCGTTTTTGAGCCAAGCCAGTACATACATCCAGACAAAAAGACAAAGCGATAAACAATTTTTACATTTAAATACATTCCAAAACAATTTTTTTGGCATTAGATTATTAAAAAAACGATGTACAGTTTTGAGTTTTTATCATACATAGTATGTACCTATAGATTTGCTGTAACATTTAAGGTATAACGATGTTACCGAATTAAGAACAAGGATATCAATTAAGAGTAATATGGAAAACAAAACCTTATTCTTATGAAGTCAGTTATTACATAGTTTGTGTACCTATTGATTGATAAAAACAATTGATTTGGACCTCCAATCGTTTAAAATATTTTCACTGCGACTCAAACTCAAGCAATCAAACTAATCTATCGACAATGTTTGAATAACGCGATAAAATGTGGTTTACTTTGTGACTAACAAAGATAAATGCTAGGAATACATACAAGTCTGTACTAACTTACTTTAAATTCAAAAGCTAGCGACATTTTGTTTAACACCTACACTCCTTTCATGTTGGTCACCTAAATGCAAATGTCCTCCACCTTTTATGTGCACTTAGCAAGTCAACACACGGAAAGTGGAACAACTTCTTTACTTGTCGTTTGTGTAGGAGTTGGTAATGTGTAATGTCCTTTATAACATGGGTATTTGCAACGGATTAAGACTAATCTAGAAGTTTCGAACTGCGTTTTTGAATTGGAAGCTTGGAAGAAGCGATTTGATTGTCTTTGATTTGGCGATTATTTCAATCGATTTTGTGTGCCACAGATTGATTGATATTAGTACAGTCTCACGATTGGTATGCAATGCAATTTGTTAGTATTATTTACGGACTACGTTTTGTTAGTATTTAATATAATACTGTCGATTTACAAATAAACAATAACTTAATTAAACAGCGACTTACCGTCTATCAACGGAAATCCTCCTTTGACAGATAAACAAAAAAAAAAACCAGAATATTTTGTACTATAATAAATCCCACTCGTTGCTAATCGTTTCCTTTACAAATTAAACATGTAAATTGAATATACTTACTTATAGTTATTTTAGGTAGCAATAATTTTGTTGGTTACAATACTTACCTAGGTAAATACAACAACAAGCAATTTCGTATTTACTGTATTTTAATTGATATAATCTTTGTTGCAGGTAATACCTTCATTAAGTTTTCTACTGAGTTAATTGGGTATGTATTATTTTACACCTACCGAAACCTTCTGTTCGAGTACTATTTACGTACTTAATCTATGACCTTGTTATGAAAATGTTCTTTTACTAATTAGAGGAAGGAAGTATAGAGGAAAAATGGTAGCTAAAAGTAATTAAATATTTTTCACCGCTAAATTGGAAACGAACAACGTTGCTGAGGAAAATTCAAAATGATTCAAATAAAAACAGTAAGAGCGAAATCTGAATTTAGGTAGACCGATAAGAATCTTAATTTTGTGGTTTTTTAAACACCAGAGACAAATAAGAACCAGCTTTCCTTTCACCACGAGTCACGATCACGACGACAAAAATTCATATTTATTTTATATTATCTGTTGCCCGCGACTTCGTCTGCGATCCACGATAAAAAGTAGCCTATGTCCTTACCTAGGTCATGGTCTATCTGTGTGCCAAATTTCATCCAAATCTGTTTAGTTTTGACGTGAAAGCGTAAAAAACACACAAACAAACTTACTTTCGCATAGATCATATTAGTTAGGATACTATTGTATTTGTGCTGTATAAGCAAACAATCAAACAGTATTCTCTTTACATAACATAACATCACGCCTTGTTTCCCCGAAGGCCTGGGCAGAGGTGTAACTACATTTATCTTTACATTCGTTATAATTTACCAAATAAACAGTTAATTACGTGTTATTGAACAACAAAATAAACAAACGTGATGCGGGCACTCGAATAATTCCAATAGAATTGAAAACGGAACGTTGCTAATGCTATAGGAGTTATGCGACTAACTTTCTTTTCCACGTGTTGAGGATACAAAATATTTAGTTTGTTGCGAAATCTTGGCGATTACAGATAATGTACGTTATTTGTTGTGTCCCATATTCTGTAAGCAACAGATGTTTGCTTTTAAAGATATCAATATAATTTCTGAGCGAAACGAAATTTCTAAATATATTTATTTTATATTTGCTGCCAGCCTTTTGGGCACATGTCCTGTGTGGATTTTCGATGCCCTATGATTACTTACTATGATACCTTTATTTATATTCATGTTTATATTATTATTTAGCTTGTATATTTTATAATTACTTACACATTTCTCAAATTCAGGCACGTAATATGTAATGTCGTAATTACTGATAACGCAAGATCGAAAAACTGATATTGGTAAATGTGGAAAGAAAGTCCTTGAATGCAAGACCAACAACAAAGTAATGATGTAACAAACGAGATCAATGGCCACATACTATATCGGACAAATGCAAATCAATTACGCGAATCCGATCAGCGTTGCTTGTCTACACACGTACGAGTACCTACTGTGCATATTATGTTGGTACCGTTGCTTTATTACTGACATGCACTTGTTCTGTATTAATAGCTTTTACGACGCTACGGTCACCGCGGTACGCGTTCTCCTCTATAAATGAATCTGATTGATGTATCTCGAGTTCTCGACTGATTTATGTCATTAAATGTTTCGGAACTTTCCGTAGTGAATGACCTGTTGTCTGAATGTTTACTAGCTCTGAAAAGTTTTGTTGCTAGTAAAGTTTTTTGTAATCATTTGAAAACAATTGGAAAGTTTTTCGAATGGATTGATGTTAATAGTTCTTCTGAAACTGAATAATGTTTCGCGAATGTTACGTATCAATATAAGTAGGTTGGGCAATACATTTTTGCACAAAACTTAATCTATCCTGCGGATAACTTTTTGCAGTTAGTTATTGAATCAGTTTTAGTCCTAGATCCTTCCTATCCTAATACGTGGGAAACTCAGAGAGTTTTGCGAAAATTAAAATAAATTTTCTATACGTTATTATTTTTATTCAATCTTTTCAAAGTACTCTCCAATAGCCTCTATACAAAGTTTCATGCGTCTGAACCAGTTTTCGAAACACTTTTTCCAGTCCGACGTAGACACCTCGTTTACAGCCTGCTCGAACGCTGACACCGCATGTTCCAGCGAATTAATCTGTGCTTCGCAATTTGGCCCTGAGCCTCAAAATTAATAAATATAATTAATAAATGTTTCATTATTTTGTAATATCTTCCACAAGCAGGTAATGTTGAAGGTCAATAGCATTTCCATAAATTAATATGTCTGTCAGTAAAAGTGGCTACTTGCAAGGCACTCATTTCTGGGCCCATGGCAACCGATCGTGTTGCATTTCCCGCGAATAAAGCCGCGGGACATTCGTAGTAATAGTGCTTAACATAGCTAATGTATGTATTTCTGTCAAACACGATAGCAAGCATCCACTTTTCTAGTTAGATACGTGATTTCTATGGGTTGTAAAGTGGCGATTAAACTCTCTTGAACGACTGTAAGAAAGTATCTATTATCATATTTTGGTGTCGTTCTTTGCACTACAATAATTAAGCTGAAACGCTACATTGCAGTAATAAATCAACACCAGATCCAAGGTCAAATGCATGGATGAAACAAGTTATTATGATGTGGGCCACATCATATCGAAAGCTGTATGATGTATGCAATATGGTTGTGATCAAAAGTCATCAAGCATGTTGTTGCCTGTCCTCAATCGAACCGAATTCAAGATGTATCAACTAACATTATTACCTACATTATTTAAAGAATAAAGTCACATAAAATGCGCCACATAAAAATCCTGGCATGCAACATATTCGTGTCCTCCAACAATCATCCCAAAATGATCTATGCGAATTCGAATAACCGTCGCACGGATGATTATTCGAAACACATATACACGGAATCGATGGTGTTTGATTCATTTAACCACCAAAAGTGATTGTGCAACCAGGAAATAATGTTGGGTGGTGCGACGATGTTTGGAACACGCGAACATTGTTAACCGTAACTTAACGACTTCACGGTACTTCTTTCTGACTGAAAAAGTACCTGATAATTATGTTTTGCGTTTCGTGGCCCCATTTATTGGTCTAGTGGGCGCAGGCACGGCTGTCAAAAGACATATTTTCCCCACATTTCTTTTCCTCGTGGTAATTAGACGTCCTCATGGATACAGATGCTTTAAGAAGTATGTCAGAATCTTTGACTAAAACCAAGTATCGCATCACTACTCATGCGCAATAATTATAACTTAGATTACTTAGTGTCTAAAGTATACTGAAGTAAGTAAGTACTACTGAAAGTATACAGGGTGGCAGCGACATCGACTACGCCGCAACCTGTTACCATGGATTCAGTACATGATTCTGAAGCCCCCCTGCGTAGAAATTGTCAGAATCAGAATCAGAACTTTATTTGATATGAATGTAGGTACAGTTAAAGGACATGACACATGTCCTCTAACTGTGTGTTACTACATGACATTGGGAACTGTCAAATTTCTTGCAGTGTGAAAGAACACTATCTTTCCACTGTGTCTTAATTGCATTTGATTATTTTTATTTTATTTTACTATATTTTTATATATATATTAGTGACTGCCTCGTTGGTCTAGTGGTCGCAATCGCTACTGCTGAGCATGAGGTCCTGGGTTCGATTCCCAGTTCGGGCAACGTGTTATTGGGTTTTTCTATCTGGAATTTCTCAGTAGCAACCCGAAGTCTGGATTTGTGCCCGGTAGATGGAAATAGGCTCGCCCCCTATTACATGGGACTTAAACATAACTGGCGAAATGTGGGTGTACTATAGGTACACCTCTGCCCAACCCTTCGGGGAAACAAGGCGTGAAACATCACGCCTTGTAAAATAAATAGCACTAATATAACATAACATAACAATGTTAATATAACAATGTTATGTTATATTAGTGCTATTTATTTTAGAAGTATGCATTTATTGTAAGTATATTTTCATTTTGTATGTTTATTCCATTCTATTCTATTTAAATTGGAGAATTGTTTTGTTTTTATGTACTTTGTTTTCTCTTCTACTCTTACAAACTTTGTCTATTTCTATTATATACTCTCCAACAGCAGCCAGGTACGCTAAATAAGCATCACCTTTGTAAGTATTTTTCTGTTTCTTTCCTCTTGTCTGTCTATATGTGTTTACATAAATGCTTAAATAAATAATAATAATAAAAAATGCTGTTTCATATATTTTGACGGCGTAGGCATAGGGTATAAACTTTTCTATGAAACAGCAGATATTTTTTTTGATAACCTACGAAAATTGTCTACGTCTAGAATCGTGCTGAACTCATTCAGTTGGTGACAGTTTGCGCGTCGATGTCCGTGCCACCTTGTATTTCAGTAGTTGCAGGAAGCTCCGTTTTTGGTGTCTGTATATCCTTGTTCTCGTTTAATCATTGTACCAGCCCTAACGGGTGAGGTCCATCTGATTGGCTTTAGAGCCGTTTAGGTGGTTTTAGAGCCGGCAATTAATTATGGAAAATAATGTCAACACAAATGTCCACCTCTAGCATGGCAGATGTGAACCCTTTTCATTGCGTTTTTCATGACATTTTCACACATTTCCCGCGTTATCTCAGTGACTGTGTCTCGGATATTTTGTTTTAATTGTTGAAGGTTCATTATTCTATTAGTATAGACACGTCCCTTTAGAACCCACAGAAAAAAGTCAGGAGCTGTTACCTGACTCAATGTCACCGTTTCTCGAAATTAATCGACCCGGAAACGTTATTTTCAATGTCTCGATTCGGTTGAGTAGAATGTTTTAATAATTAAAACACATTGTTTAGTCGTAAAACGCTCCGTATCAAATTTGCCTAAAATGAACAAAAAATAATTTTCACGAAACAACTGTCATATTTGCCGCCAAAACGAAATGGTGGCAATTAAAAGTTGTACTCCAAGTTGCCTACCCTGTACTTACGAGTACCTTCACTTCTTTTGTAACATTTTATTTTGTCACAACAATAAATAAATTCTGCCTTTCCCAACGTAGAGTAAAGTGTGAGTAGTGATTGACTCCTGCTTATCTCATGTCATAATATAACATCGCCTATTGTATAGTACGCCAGTGCGTATACAGTGAAAATATTATTTATTTGTTTTGGTCTGTTTACATCATCAAGCTCTCTTCGCCAACAACATGAACAGAATACCAATGATATCAACACAAGGTGCATTGATATCGGCTGGAGCTACGCACAATAATGTATTGAGTTTCGCTACGTTGCATACGTTTAAATATTTTACGAGGTGGTCAACATTGAAATTTGTATCTCTTTGTTTACTACCATAGAGCCCGATGGTGATATATAAGGCTCGTCCCAATTAGGTCCCTTTTCCCTGGCTGGAGGCTTTGAGTTCACTTAAGGCAGCCACAGGTTAGTCCGGTTAAGTAGTCACGACCCCTCAAGGTTAACTACGAGATGCCATACATAAAAAGGTCTCTATTGTATGTAGCATAGTACGGCGTTAGTACAGCCATTTATCATGCGTGGTTTAAATCCCTGCCTATTACTGGTAAATCTAACATGAAAAAGGTTGTACTTTTTATAGTTGCATTTCAGTAGTTATGAATTTACCTTTCTTTTTGCTTACGTAACTAGGCAACACAGTCCATTCATAGTTACGAGCGTTTCGTTTCGTTTTTCACCTTGAAAAAAGTAATACACAAACTCTTTTGTCAAGTTCGTTAATTTCCTAATTTGCTTGAATTCAACCTATTGTTTGAACAAATAAATGTGGGAACTGATAATGGTCGCGTCTGCCGGTAAAAAATATTGCAAATTAGAGAGAGTATTTCATATCTCACTAGTCATTATCCTCATTGCGTGGATTCGACATTGAGACGGATTTCGCTTTCGTAAGGATAGCTAATTCATTTCCTCTTATTTTTATGGACGTATTAAATACTCTACTAGTTTTATCAAGGCAGATCGAACGCTTGAACAAGTTTGGGGAATGATGTTTGCCTAACTTAGATTTTTACCTATTATATGGGACTTAACGATAACGAAAGCAGTGGTCACGGTCCCGACTTACGAGTTGTAGGTCGTGAGTTCGAACCCAAGCAGGCGCTTTACTTTGTGTAAATAATTTAATCACCACTGCTCTCAAAACCGGTAAAGGAAAACATCGTGAGGAAACCGGCATGTCCTAGAACCAAAAATTCGAAGACATGTGACATCTACCAACCCGCACTGAGCCCGCGTGGTGGATTACGGCTCACTACCTCTCATAGAGAGGAGGCCTGTGTACCAGCAGTGGGAACGTTATAGGCTGATTATGATTATGATAACGATAACTGGCGAATGTGGGTGCACTATAGCTGCAATTATGCGTGATATTACATAGTGTGCTGTTACATTTTTCTCTGGAACTGTCCAGCAGTGCACAACACAATCCATTTTGGAAAACAATAAATTCTCAGAAAAATGTTTATTTAAAACTGAAAATATTGTAGAATTCACGTCGCATTTGCCACAGGTTGTTTAACAAGCATCAAGTTACTCAACTCACCATTCAGACGAACTCAAGGTGAGATTATGCTTTGCATTTTTTATTAGCACTGCCTTGCCCTGAAATGCTTTGTGACGTGCCTCGATGCGTGATGCTTATGTATGACTTTCTATAGTTTCTTTACCCTTATGGCGTTATACAATGGAATATAGATTATTGTCATCAAATTTATGTGTGATCGCTCTGATCCACCCACCCATGCGGACTACTTCGCTCATTTATCTTTTATCCATAAGTGCATTTCCCATATCAATAGGATGTCGGTTTCCTTTTTCATATCATCAATCGCTATAAACAAAAATTGAGTGATTTGTAAGTCCGCTTTCAGTTAGTATTTCGTAACTTCTTAAGAGTTGACCTCGATCCGGTATTGTTATTTTGCTACCTTTTATTCTAGGTGTCTAGAGATGTAGGTATAAGATTTAACCGTGAGCTAACTTTAGATTTCTGCTTGAATAAATCGAGCAAAATAATTATTTTAGAAACGTTCTATGCTTGTAGTGAAAAAGATTTTGTTAATTGTTTAATTTGTTATTGAAAACACAGGTTCTTGTCTGCGATAAGTTAAGTTTTACATTCCTATATAGTGATCCTGTTTACTTGCGTAACTAAGAGCTAAGTAGTGTTAAGTAATTTAAGGGAAAAGTTTATCTAGAACATATACCAAGAAACTTGCATACTTGTTCTAAATTAACATCCTGCGCCTGCGACGCAATCGTTTACGAGTCTCAAGAACGACAACATGACCGTGTCGTGTCGTAATAATATGTTCACAAATGCTACAATAATAATATTTGCATCGCGTTTACTACAAGTTACACAGGTTATATGCTTCCGAATGTACGCTACTGTTTCTATAAACGGAACGATTTTCTCACTACCATCAGATATAACTTTTGCAAACACACTATGAAGCGACTCTATGAGATAATTGTGCTATTGTTGCTTCGTGTTGTATAATAATCAGGTGTAATAATATATACCGCAACGTAAATATACCTACACCTAACACAAATTACGTCACAAATTACGAGTTAGTGAAGTCCCCTTAATCGGCTCAGAGTCAGGGCGTTCGGATTCAGAGAAACCTCAAAAGCGAAAGGGACGGCTTGAGCATAAACGAGGAATTTGGATTAATGCGTTAAACGCGTCATTTTATTTATGTAACCTGAGGAAATTAGAGCACATTCATGCTAAATTACTGAACATTTATTATCGCTGCATTTGTCGGGAAGTAATTAATCGAATCGTTAAAATGCGACTTATTGCGAATTAACTGACACTCAAATTGAATATAAAAACGTTTATGAAGACTGACATAAATACAGGGTTATAATTACTTATAACACTTCCCTTTGTTGTGTTTGCTGTCGGAATTGGTGTTCAGGAAGTGTATCGTACAAACAAAAATAATTAAAATAATGAGAAGTATCTGGCGACTTTAGTGTGGGTTTTATCTTGCACGCTCCGCGCATTATGTGCTCTGACGTCATTCGTATGTATTGTTCAGTACATGTAGGCAGACATGCTCATGCAACTCTAGAACTAGGTATTATGTCCTTCAGCATTCTATTAGATACCGGTGTCGATGTAGGTATTATTGTTGCTGTGAATGGTGTCTAATGACAAGCAGTTCAATTCACATTACATCTAGAGATAAGTTTTAACAAAACAATGCTAAAACTAGTCGCAATAATATAAAGATTAAACTGGACGAGAAGACTGAAGTAATGATAAGAAAGAACGTGCAATAGAAAAGGTGAAGACGCCTGGCAGCTTTAGAATATGAGGAAAACCAGTAGGAAACAAAATGACAACAATCTTTTTAAAAACAAAAATACGTTAAGCCCTCGTGTCATTGGTCCGTTTTCGGAATTCGCGGTTCGATACACCATAAGCTATTATTATCTAGAAACGACATTCGCAGAAACCGGTAAACTGGTTTCCGAAGTGGGCCCTGTGGAACAACATCTATCTAAACTGAGCCATCGCCTTCGGCTGGAAACATCGGCAATCTCACAGATTTACATACTGATGCATTTATACAAGCTATTTGCTCATAAATATCTAAGCTGAATTTTAATGTTTTATTTTTTATTTATTCCCTATTTATACATAGTCCGCAATTACACTGTCTGAGAATTTAGTACAATTTTAGTGTCGAGTTTATCAATTTGGATTGGGAGTGGTTAGAACATTATAAATCACGGTTGAGGATTTTTTTAAGTTGTGACCTTAAAAACTTGATGAACTTGAAGCTGAAAGTGTCTTTAGGTTACTTTAGAGTGACATTACATCATTTACTTTAATCGTTCGTATTTGGATTGTGGCAAAAACTCGCCACTCCTATCTATAAGGAGGTTATAGGTAGGAGTGCTGACTCTTTCACAAAACTAAGGAAAACCTGCTGGGTAATTGCGTAACACTATTTCTCTCGCTTTCATTTTGACAGTTCAACAACATTCATTCCGTAATTTACATTGTTGAGCACTCGAGCAGACAAATATTTCGAACATATGAAGCAATGGATTAGCCATATCCTTCAGAATTATTCAGATTGTGATTAATTTTGTTTTACGTAATTATGGTAATGTACCAGCCCTCTGAAGTTAGATCTAAGGTAGTAAAAGTAACTGCTGTTTAATCTTTCTTTTATAATTAGGTATAACACTATTTGAACTGGACTTAAATGGCAGTTAAACGCAAAAGTGTCATCACGTATCCCCGGGAGCCTATATTTTGCACCGAGTACACCGGTTATGCTATATTTTGCGTCAGCATTAAACACACAACATAGCAGGGAGATTCTGCCTCTTTGAAGTATATAGGCATGTTATTCAAGGAAAAATGGTCGGCTTACTTGAGGGCCTGCCTATGCAGACTGCTAGGATCAATTTGTACACGTCAAGGAGCAGATTAACTATTCACCGTAGAGACTCACGAAGGCCTTGCCTCTTACTTAATTAACATGCTAGAAACTACTATGCATTGTTTATTGGTACAGGTACTGATAAAATAACGAGTTTTTTTTAGTTTATTGACTGCAAAATGTTTAAAAAATCCTGGTCCTTTTATCTGCAGACTTAAGTAGGTATTGATACTTTTAGTAAATCAAATCTAAAATGTCAATATAGGTACATTTTGTTAACACCAATAATTTCTGTTTAAAATTATTATTTTGATAAAAACCTGTTTCATCAACATATTTACGATGTGCTTTGCATAAAGTTTGCAAATTTTCTCAAAATATAAGTAGTAGTATACACGTGATGTAACATGAAAATAAATACGAGTACCTTAGGTCAATTCCGTTTGAGATACACACGAGGCACGAAGAAAGCTGTTGCTAGATTAAAATAATTGTTAGGGTAACTTCATTATTTACTTTAAAACACAAACAAATGGAGCGTAGACCTCGCCTTGCTACAGCGTAGAGCCTACGTAGCCGTGGCGTAGGCATTGTTTAGACGTTAAGTAGACGCCGCTTCGTCCTACATACTTGAGTGTTTAAATATGACCAAAGTTATTCTTGTTTGGCTTCGATGTAAATGTACAAGTACCAACGATCCAGATAACTTAGGAACATATCGCTTTGTTACGCGTAAATAGCAAACTGATTTTAATAATAAAATTTATTTATTAAATAGAACTAAATTACAGAATTTGTATTTATTCGAAGTTGTAGTCTTGAGTTATGAAATAGAAGTAAATCTAATTTCTTATGGATCATGAGATAATTAAACAGGATGTAGTAGTAAACAACTTATTAACTATCTAATATAACAATGGTTATTTAGTAAATGACATTGACTATCTAAAATAACAATTTAGTAAATGCCTTGTTTACTAGACAAGGGATGATGTGTTTAGAGATAAGATATTGTCTTAGGTACTAATAATGAAGAGGGGCTACATAACATAACACCTCCCCCCTTAGAATAAAGATTGGGCGTTATCGCCTGATCTTTGAGTACGAGGAGATGACTGCGGTTCGTCGTCTTCTTCTTCTGACATGCATGATGTGACGTGGTCCAAATTCCTCATAGGGATGGCCACTTGTGTGGAACGGCGTCTTGAGGAGTTATCGAAACAGTTATTAAATATTTGAATGCAATTTCTATAATTTGAGCGGGCACGATGTATGAAGCCATTCGGACATCGGTTGCAGATCCTGATTAGGATGTATTTTAACATCATCATCCCAATGGAAAGGTAAATCCATGTTAAACTGTTATTTTTTCTCAATAAACGATTGAGTCTTGGAGTTCTGTATTTTCTTAATTTCATCGGAGTATTTATCCAGGTGGGTTTTGATGCTTTTTAGGGCATCAAGTGGCATCTACTTAAGTGAAATAGAAATTAATTTCTGAATTTCTGGATTTTTCGTGATTTCGAAACAGTCTTCGTTTCTGATGTCAGGAACGATGATTGGAAAGGTGATGTTTTTCTCTGCAGTGTAGAAGGCGGACAGAGTACTGTATCCTGTGTGCAACTTGCAGTCTTGAGGTGGGGTTAAAATTCCTGTGCCTTTCAGTTGGTAGTTAGAGATTTCATTATTGCACTGCAGTACGCTATTGGTCTCGTTGCTGAGAAAGTAGAGCCAAGTATTCTGACCCAGTGACTGGAAGGGATTGATCTCGGCAGGAAATGTCGTCGTTGTGCGGCTTTTTGGGATTGCTGGTGACTTGCTGAATAGTAGCTCCACCTCGCGGATTGGACGTGCTGAAGAATCGTAGACTACGAGATCTTTGCAGATGCTTCTTTTGGATGTGTAGGTGTTGCAATTTCCCAGCGAACTCGTTGACACATAATATTGCCCACTAGGATCGGTGGCTAAAAAGGTATGCTCTGGGAGGATAGCGGTATGGAAGGAGGAATTGGGATGGCGGATCGGAATGGAATATATATGATAAAGAGTTAAAATTTGTACTAGTCGATTGGAATATACATACGCTGAGAGAGATGACGAATCTAATAAGGTGTGGATATTCCCTATGGAGACTGGTTTTACAAATTGTTCGTAAGTTCTCATTTTGTTGGATTTTAATAATTTTTCGTATAATTTATTGAGGGTTATGATTGAAGGGTGAACTACGTTAGATTTGGCAAAAATAATACTTGTTAAGCAATCGTTAATCTCATCTTTTAAGCTCGTAACTAGTTCTAGAATTTGTAAGGATATAGATGAGATATCTACGCTGAGTTTGATGTTAAAGACTATATTTTCAGTCTTATTGATGAAATCGTTGAGACGATCTATGTTTTCGTTAATAATAGGTTCGTCAAAAGAGATTTTGAAGATGGTGTCGTTGAAGTTTTTGACAGTTGATGATGTTATTCGCGTCTTTAGCGTCGGGTGTACCAATGAGCCATTTTAGAACGGAACCAAGACCATCCAACAATTCCCTTTTGGAACACGAGTTTTTGCCTAAGTAGAGCTTAAGCTCAGAGAGTCGGTTTTTGATTTTGCGAAGACTTGCGTTGAGAAAAGATTTGGTTGATTGTGTGATGGATTAATGAACTGAGATGACATTAGTTGAAATTTCTGCGATAAGCGAAGGAGATATTCATGGGATATAAAAAGGGGTTTAAGTTCTCTATAAATAATCAACTTCCATGATTCATCGGAGGTTAGGATTTGACCTTCTTCTTCATAAAATAGGCCCGCATGAGAGGTTAAAGGTTGGGAGATATTCAGATGGGCAAAGGCTCCTGTGGACGCCCAGCAACAGAGGGGATGGATATTTTTTCAAATTTAGATATAATAAGGTCTTTAATAAGAACATATATTTTGTAAAGGATTATACATAAACCTTTATAATAGAGCAAATGATATAATTGTAGATATAATAGGTTGGGGAAAAAGTTTCTTCGCATTTTTTAAGAAAATTCAAAACATTTTTTAACATAGTTTATTTACAATTAACTAAAGTATGTAGGTACCATTTTGTTCGATAACTTTTTGCCATCTTGTAGGTAGGGACATGATCTCATTGCTATATAAATTTTGGGACTTCTGATCAAAATACCGCGACAAGTGGTTTTGGCAGTCCTCTCGTGGTGTTAACCTTACGCTGCCTAAAGAATTCTAAAGAGACCGAAACAGGTGGAAATCTGAAGGTGCAAGGTCAGGACTATACGGCGGATGCATTAACACCTCTCAGCCAAACTCTCTTAATTTTTGCTGAGTGGCTAAAGATGGGTGAGGTCTAGCGTTATCATGACGAAAAACCACACCCTTCTCTTGATTAATTCCGGCCGCTTTCTCTCAACTTCTTGCTTTAATCTTATCAGTTGTTCGCAGTAGAGCTCAGAATCGATGGTCCTGCCTGGTGGTAATAGCTCATAATGAATAATGCCCTTCCTATCCCACCACACACACAGCATCACCTTGTTGCGAGTTAACCCGGGTTTCGCCACAGTCTGTGAAGCCTGACCGGCCTTTGACCACCACCTTTTTCGCACGTTCTTGTCGTATGTGATCCACTTTTCGTCACCAGTTATCAGCTTCTTCAAAAATGGTTCGGTTTCATTACGTCGTAATAAAGAATCAGTGAGCTCGTGAGGTACCCAAATATCGAGCTTTTTTGTGTATCCAGTTTTTTTCAAATGCGCCAAAACGATTTTGTGGTCAATTCCCAGTTCTTCAGCTACGTCGTAACTACAGATATGCCGATCTTGCTTTTTCAAAAATGGCATCCATTTTATCCGTAATAGGGCGACCAGAGCGTCGTGCATCTTGCGACATCAACATTTCCTTATTGAAAACCACAGACTGTTGAAAACGCTTAAACCAAATTTGTGCTACTCTAGACACTGCACTAGGTCCATAAACATCGCAATTTTTTTTCGCTGCTTGCGGCGTTGCATTGTTACCTTTTTTGTAATAAAATTTTAAAATGTATCGAATTTCTTCATTAGATTCACTCATCTTGACAGTACCAAAAAGAAATTAAAATCACACATTTTCCTAATTTGAATTTGTAATTATGTTCTTTAAAATTTAAACTTTCAATGATACCAAAACCAGCCAGATATAAATAGATACAATAATGCGAAAAGACTTTTCCCCCAACCTAATAGTTAGGATTACTAAAGATTTGGGTAAAGGATATAGTGGCATTTTGGGCTGTTGTATACTGACAAAACCTGGAAGAAAACAAAATGTTGATATTCTAATATGAATCTAAACTAAACTATCTAACTACTGTGTATGAAATTGTCTAAGACGATTCGTGTGGACTAACTGATTTTTTGCGGATTTTCGTATTAGATAATTTTCATTAAATCCGACTCGAATGACTTCGTAAGGACCATCCCATTTCGCATCTAAGTTATTTCTTGTAGGAACTCTTAACATGACTTAGTCGCCAAGAGAAAAATCAGCAATGTTTTTTATTTGTGCATCGTATCTTTCTTTAGCTTTCTCTTTTGTTATTTCAGAATTTCGTAGCGCGGCGTTCTAGGCGTTCATTTAAATCTTTCAAGTAATCAGTTGCTGTATAGTCAGGAATAACCTTTAAAGAAAAAAAATTACGTGGCTTATACCCAAAAAGTAATTCATATGGTGTATATCCTGTAGAACTATTAACAGACAGATTGTGACACATAATGGCAAATGGAATTATCTGGTCCTAATTTTTGAGACGTCGATTGTGATACATACGGATATGATCACGAAGTGAAGCATGGAAACTTTCGAGAGCGCCTTTGTTTGGGGATGTTATGCGGTATTAAATGATTGGCTAGAACCTAGAAATTTGACTAACTGCGTCCTTAGGCTATTCATACATTATTTGCCTTGATCCGAATGGAATCTTCTTGGAACACCAAAGTGTTGGCAAAAGTGAATTAAGCGTGAAGTAACTGTTACAGCTTCATTGTCGGGAATTGGATATGCTTGAACATATCTAGTCAATTCATCTTGCAAAGTCAAAACGTATTTATTGTTATTGTCGCTGATCTCGGAGTACGACACTAGGTCAATGGAAACCCGTTCAAAGGGCTCCGTAGACTGAGACGTGATTACCATAGGGGCCTGAAAGGATTTCCTTTGGATCTTATTTCTTTGACAGATTACATATGATTCGATATATTTTTTATGTCATTCGTCATACCTTTCCAGAAATATTCTTCGCGAATTTTCCTAGTGGTCTCTACTATACCACGGTGTCCTGAAACAGCCTCGTCATAGTATGTTTTTAAGATGGTAGGGATTTCTTCGACGTTGGGGTATCAACTTTGTTTTCGCAAATAGTTATATTACAATCGTATAGTTCGGCCAAATATGCAGTAATTTTCCATTGTTCATTGCCCTTTATCTGGCAGGTTTTATCATTTTAAGGTCGGGTACGTATAAATCATCTAAATTATTGTGTTGAAGACACGACGTAAGGGATTTAAAATAAGTTTCTGGAACTTTTCTTTTTTCCCATGGATCGAAATGTCTAGTACCTACAACAAAAGAAAATATTTAGTTTTTCGTTAGAAATTAGGAGATCACGTCGTAAAGTGACTACCGTTTTTCTAAGTAAGGCATGGTTTGTGAACATGAGTCTATGGCTTCGTTATAAACATGATTTTGATCAGAGGGTTGGCATGAAGTAGGAATAAAAATGAATTTATGGCGAGAGTCTAAAACCCGATCCGGTAATATTTTGAGTTTTGGTGAATCAAAGGTTCGTTCTTGAGAAAGGTAATGGTAATGTTCAAAGTTAATTTTTAAATAATCTAGATTGTCTGTAGTTATTGGATCTTCGGAAGTTAAGTCAATAATGTTAGAGTTAATTATAGGAGGTCTAGATAGCGCGTCTGTATTTGTATTAATTTTTATAGATTATTTCGTAATCATATTCTTCCAAATTTAACCTCCATCGAACAAGACGACTACCGGGATCTTTAATAGAGAATAGCCACTTAAGGGGTTTATGATCAGTGACGATTTTGAATTTTCTTTCGAATAAGTATGGGCGAAAATGTTTGACTGCCCACACGATTGCAAGTAGTTCACGTTCTATTGTTGAATAATTTGTTTCTGCCTTATTAAGAGTACGTGACGCATATGCGATCGGTAAGTCTTTACCTATATCACCTTGAGATAGTATTGTTCCGATAGCATGAACTGAAGCGTCAGTGGTCAAAACGAATCCTTTATTAAAATCTGGGTATTGTAAAAGCGGTGTTGTTATCAATGGTTATTTAGTAAATGACATTGACTATCTTAAATAACAATTTAGTAATTGACTTGTTTACTAGACAAGGGATGATGTGTTTAGAGATAAGATATTGTCTTAGATACTAATAATGAAGAGGGGCTACATAACATAACAGCTTCATTACCGAGGTTCTCGCCTCTTATGTACTATCGACAACATTATCGCATAAGGGCGATTTTGGTGTGCACAAGCCAGTGGCTACCCCCGCCTGCATAGTTTTCGTCCACCAATAGCGCTTCAGCGTACATTATAAAAAAAGAGACAATCTTCATCATTGCTCAAACTAAAACAATAAACGTTTAAAAAAACGGTCACCCTTCATTCATTGGTCAAACAGAAAAAGGGCGGGATAACCTACGATTTCAACGTGCAGCCGAAAATGTTTTGAAAAGGATCATGCGTGGCTGTCCTCGATAGTACATTATAAAGCAGAAGCCTTCGTCTAATCAATAAGTGCGACAGTGCAAAAACTGGTACTTGACACCGCGTCGAGATTACGCCATCTCTAAACGTATCGTACCTTCTAGTTTTATTTTAACTGACGTTTTCTTTTCTACAATCAGTTACCAATACTCATATTTTTATAGCAAACCTTTAAACTCGTCTTCGTCTTGTTCTGCTAAACTTAGCTGAATTGGTTAAAAGCGGTTTGTTTACCTCAAAACCATAAAAATCTCTAGTCCCACTAATAAAGACGACGGCGTTGGCTATAAGAATTTCTAAGAAGATTATCTGGTTATTACAGCAGAAAAGTATGTCTAACAGAACGCGAAAGGTTGGTCAACAACCAGTAGAGATTAACTATTCCGTTTAGATAACTTAAAATATCGAAGGTCTAATCGGTTTATTAGTCGATTTGCACGACTCGCCCGAAAAGGGCGAATCGACAACTTTAAATATGTAACATAATTCTTTCTGAAGGCGACGCGCACGAAGTTACTTTATTTGTGGACGAATCGAAAACTTGAAAAATATGTATTAGGCAGCTGGCACATTTAAAATTGTATGCAATAAAGTCAAGAAAAAGTACACTAGAAACTACATTTACCAATTATTATTGTGTACTTTTTGCGAGTGAATTAGTGCGAATCGACTAATAAGCCGTCTTATTGGATTAACGGCTAAGGTGTCACCAGCTTTGGAAATCAAAGGTCAACCAAGGTTAGAGATTGAATTAAGAAATATTGTCAAAAGACAGTAAATGGCGTAGTACCAGTATTTCAGTATCAATTAATTGTTCCGCTCGTCAACCTAATTAGAGATTAATGGTTCTTAAATGTTTCCGATCAGGGACGATACTGTGAATACGTTCACAGTATCGTCCCTGATCGGAAACATAATAAGTGTTTTAACACTGTTTTTTAAACAATAATGATACAGTATAAAAGTGTAACGGTTTATACATATACGTGTAACGTTTTATACATAATGTGTAACATAGATAATCTGTTTTAGGTATAATTGCCACTGCAATTGCGGTACACTACCGCAACCACGCGCGGCGGACAGACAGGCGTAGGGTTGCCAAAATAGTCCCAGTCCAGTCGGGATTGAGGCAACGCCGCGTTTACCTGTAACACTTATTAACACTGTTAACACCGGTCTAAATCGGTTACAGATATATTACTGTTACACTTTTGTAAGTGTTTTATTTTATTTATTTATTCAAAAAATTCACATCCCTTTAAAAATTTCAATTAAAATAAATAAAGTAATCTTATAGCCAATTACGGATTTACAATTTAGTAGCTACACTTATTATATGCACAGAAACAAACATGCAATATACAGCAATTTCCATTTCAGTAGGTACCCAAAAATATAGACTTACCAACATTAATATTTAAAAGATGCCTTAATACTTTAAAGTTATTTAATTGAGGCAAAGAAACAATATCAGAATCTTCACCATATATTTCAAACTATCTGCGCCCCAAGGTTTCACACACATAAGTCTCGATTCCGTGGCAATATCAAGATGAAAATATCCTATGTCGCATGATGCATAACACACTTCAACACAGTTCAACAATATTCATTGCGTTTTTACGTTGCTGAGCAGACAAATTTTACGAACATAATATGTATA
This sequence comes from Dasypolia templi, assembly GCA_963555695.1. Classification (NCBI taxonomy): domain Eukaryota; kingdom Metazoa; phylum Arthropoda; class Insecta; order Lepidoptera; family Noctuidae; genus Dasypolia; species Dasypolia templi. Next base: position 11,523,017 of record OY743157.1, read on the forward strand.
AGGATCATTAATATCTTTAAAATGATACTGATTCTGATTGATAGTGTACCAGCGCCAGAATAGTATTTCAACGTAAAGCTAAAACCTAAATATGCATGTCGATTGCACGAGTTCACATGGGACATTATCCGCGGAACATTGTTGGCTAACAATAACAACCATAGCTAATTTGGCATTAGTAGGTTTCATACATATACGTAACTAAATACCCGATGACCGATCACGGAACACACTGACCATAGGGCACTTGTTTACGAAACAAACATGAAGCATTACTCAATTGTTTTACACGGATAATAATGCTCCGATATTGAGTAACAGAACTCGGTACAATGCTTTTCTCTGAACTAAAGAATCTTTTACGAAATAAACTGCGTGCATTTCTCTCTAAGCTTCGCCATTATTGCAATATTTTATAATGCCGGTCGGAACTTTATGAAAAAGTTTAATGTCCTCTCCGACAGTGTTTGTTTTTATCTTTATTTTTGCAGTTAACTAGTATTATTATTTCGCCTTTCATCTTTTGTACTTCCATAATAATATGAATAATACAATGTTTCGTTCAATACTGCTGACTGATGATAGTTTTCAACAGTTATAACTTCACGTCTCGTCAGTTAAGCTTATATGTCTAGTCTTTAAATACCTAATAATGAAAGATCTTGTACAAGTACAACTTTAGTTTCTATGTAAAGGAGATAAGAAAGTATTTCTACAGCGTTCAAATATTTCGTATGTATGTATGAACATTATTGTGATTGATTTATGTCATCACCATTGTTCTATCAATACTTTTAATATGCATATGTGTAACCAACAGCTGAATTTGTTTCTGCTTATTACAACATAGAAACAAACAATGCACATTTTTGAGCGTTTTTTAATAAAGTTAAGATTATCAATGATATATGTATAATAACTTAAATGTGATTTTGTAGTAAGAAATTCACTCAACATAATAGCTGGCGGGCTAATAGGAATCACACAAAAAAAACAACATGTCTATTGTTTTGGATTTTTTACTGCACGTAATGTAACACAAGCTAAACTGTAGCTAGACTTCTTACTCAATCAACTTTTGCCACATTCCGATATTATGTTTTTGCTGCCTCGTTGGTCTAGTGGTCGCAAGAGCTACTGCTGAGCATGAGGTCCTGTGTTCGATTTCCAGGACGGACAAAGTGTTATTGGGTTTTTCTATCTAAAATTTCTCAGCAGCAGCCCGGGGTCTGGATTTGTGTCTGATTGAATTATGTGGGATTAGGCTCGCTCCCTATTACATGGGACTTAGCATAACTGGCGAAATGTGGGTGTACTATAGGTACACCTCTACGGCGTGATGTCATTCATGTATGTATGTATGTTTTTGCTACAAATCAAACAGCTTGAACATCCGCTAATTACGCGTAAGAGTAACGTTAATGAATCCATCATCTTAAACTCATACATACGCGAGGCTTGCTTCCTACAGTCAGACGAATGTAACAAGTAAATTAGAATAATAACGATGTGGCAATCATGCATGAAGTCGTTCCGTATGGATGACTCAGCCTCGGTCCCGTTTACTAGTATAACAAAAACATAATACAACGGATTGGACACTCATCTGATTCGTCACTATTACTGTATGTACCTTTGACTATTGACCTTTGTATATTCCCTTATTTGTCACGCCCGTCACAAAAATTCATCTAAATCTGTGAGAATTGGTTTAAGCATAGTCAGCTTTCTTATACAACAAATAATTAAATAGCATTTAAATATTTTGTCGACCGAACATTGTTAGTGCATAGATTGCACAATGTCTCTCTGGGTCATCTCCAGTCATTTAGAATGGTCTATCGCATGTTGCCCTTACGCCTACGGGTCAGTGAAAAACAATGCGGTATCTAGATAGTACTTATATCGGAAGGCGAAAGTGAGATGTTTTAAATGTTGCCAACGAAAGCGATCTGTCAATAGAGTTGTTTATGATAACGGGATTATCAAAGCTGGCAAAGCGAAAGCAAAGGGGATGTTAAAGCTGAGAAAGAGTAAGAAAATAACAAGTTGAAAAAAGATTACATCGATAATGTAGGTCAAGACGCCTATCCATTAAAGTACGGGGTTAACCCTGAAGAATATAAAATTCCTGTATCAGTCAACGCTATCATTATAGGTCATGTTAATTTTACTTACATCGATGATGAACGTTTTGCAGCAGATGGTGATAACTCACAACGTAACCACTAAGCAGCATGTCGATTCTGTAAAAATCTCACCGTGAAGACTGGCGTGGAGTGAGCTGTCAGTGTCATCCAGCCTTGGGCAATCCCTAGCATCTGCGGCACTGACAGCTCACTCCACGCTCACTTCACCTAAGTTTTCACAGTGGGATGGTTACAGAATAGCACTACAGGTCTGCTAAATAGAACAAAAGTTACTGAAATACATATTAGTGGAACAGTAGTGTGACAGACGGGTAAAGAGAGCGAGACACGTCCGTTGCCAAATATTGAGCATTCGGTAGAAAGTGACCCGTCGTGACAAAGGTCGGAAGTGATTTCCAATAGTAACGACCCTTGACGACGCGCTCACCGAAACTCGAGAGGTCGAGACAATTCGCATTCAGCGGTTTTTCTAATCTGTGTCGCATTTGTTAGTGTATTATGTAAGAATTCGGAACTTTGCATGTGTTTTATGTACATCATCTAGGTGTCCTACCTATTTCGTTTGTAGGAGAGTGGACTCCAGCTGTGGAAATTTTAATAGTTACGAGATGTTGAAACGCTTCAACTAACAATTTATCTTTTACAGATTTGAAAATTGCAAGTATGTTTCTGTCAGTATAGGTAAATAAGTTTGCCTCCGTTGATAGTCAAATCGTAAGCAACTAGTGTTCAATTTTTTCATCAGGGTCACTTTTATCCTCAGTATTACTGGTTCTAAATTCTTTTAAAAGGAGCAAGTACTCTGCGATAGTTCTATCAATATGTTAACAGCAGTTCTTTTTTAAGAAATCAAACCCTGAATGATGAAGCTAAAAGAAAAGATAAACAAAAAAAACACCGGACAATTAATTATTTGTATATTCGTACCGCACGTCGAAAATCCCGTATATCTGTGTCAATGAGTATAAAAGTGAAAAGATAGAACTAATATGAAATGATTTAACGAGAAATTTCTAAACGGTTGGAGCGTGTCGCGGGCACTATGTGTTTTAGTATTGATAATACGTAATTATAACATCGGCGACTGAAAAGTGTGTCAGCGCGCGACCCGGCGGCGGCGACATGTTAGGCCGCGTGATATTCAAGAGAAATGCATTCAACATTTTATTACTTCTCGTAAATATAAACCAGTAGTGTTGTTTCTATTAATAGAGTGTTTTTAATATTTTCTATAAGTATCACGGCTCCCACGTGTAAAGCAATTAGCGGTAGCAACCTAAAATACACGAAGGCCTCTCTCCGAGTTAATAATAGCTGCATTCATTAAGTTTTGTTTCGGCTATTTATGAGTTATGCAATGGTAATTAATTACGATCCGCTACTACTTCCTTACTCGTATTACTAGCTGAACCTATATTATAAGTTAGGGGATTACGTCGCTGATAAAAAATGCTTGGCTAATCGCTGGTCCTACTCCTCCAGGACGCATCAACTAATTGATAAGCATTTGAAAATACTGTTGGAGCTGCTGAAGATTAAAAACAAAAATCTTTGCATTGTATAAACTCAATAGTTTAGTACTGTATAATTGCTATAAGCCATATGTGAGTATTATGTACATGCTATAAAGCTACCATTTACTGGGTACGGTATGAAAGATCATTCAGTTGAATGTGCCCTGGCGGCTGAGAGTATGTCATGCTCACGATTTGATCATTCTTCCCCGAAAACGTTGGTATGCTTTTTTTTTAAATAGATGTTGGCCGATTCTCTGACCTATCAGATATGCACACAAAATTTCATACAAATGGGCCCAGCTGTTTCAGAGGAGTTTGATAACAAACATAGCGACACGAGAATTTAATATATTAGAATAATAATACATTTATACTGCTTGCTATTTTGATCGTTGTACACTTTTAGAATCAATTTCAAATAACGAATTAGTAAGTGCATAGTTATTTCCAGTTGTAGATATAAAGTATCGAATAAATCACGGATGTTTTAAAAATACTTGCCTTCTGCTGTATGTTCTCTCACAATTTTTGCAATACTTAACGTTTGTTTAAAGAAACCAAAATTCGCGCTTTTCCCGGCTTTGATGTTTACGGTCGGCTGCCGTATGTTCCGTTGTATAACGCGCGCGAATGTCGATTGAGGTTTCTGAAAGAAGTTCTGTTATCCGTATTCCGAAGTGTGAAACCGCGGACTCGTGAGGCGGGGAATCTTGACGGACATTCACCCTCGTCTCAGCAAAATTTCAAGTTTTTTTAATGAAAATAATTTATTCAGGAAACCTGTCCTCGAAACCCGTTTGTTTCTATTTCATCAAGATGTAATTATGTAAACATTATATATTAGGTTTACCTACTATTATTAGATGAATCAGGCAGCGTTTATACAAGTTGTTTTTAAGATAATAACTGTTAAAAGTTAAAATGATGTCATTTTTGTATGGTCAGATTGGAGGCAAAAACTGAGATGACGTCTGACGGCTAAATGAGATTAAGGAAGAATAGTACATTGTGATACAAGTGTGCTCTTTTGGTCATAACCCCGAGGCGGTTTTATTCGCGCGAGCCGTAGGGCTAAAAGAGATTAAGGAAGAATAGTACATTGCGATAAAAGTGTGCTCTTTTGGTCATAGCCCCGAGGCGGTTTTATTCGCGCGAGCCGTAGGCGAGCTCGATAAGGGAGCCGAGTGGGTAATGGTCAATACACACGCGTGTCACACGACGTTTTTCAACACACTTTCGAGGAAAAAAGCAGACTCGTATTGTTATTATCTTTAATTAGTGAAAGTACAATTCTCAAAATTATATCGAACAGTTTTTGTTGGTATTTTTACAGTTTGCGTTATGGTATGGGTATTATTAATAATTTCGTTGTTTTCATTTTCTTGGGTATAAATCGGAGCTGATAAAAATATTCAATGTATTAAGGCATAAAAACTCTTTACGGAGATGAAAGAAATAAAAAGTTAAATATAAAAAACACAAGTGCGGTAATGTAAAGTAAAAAGCACGCGTGTTTAATACACTGCATTATGAACCTAAAAGCTGGGTAATATGAGCTAGTTTATGAGCAACTATGTTGAAAAAAGAGATACTGCATCGATCCTGAATAAATAAGGTTTGGTGGTCTACGCCGGTATAATTCATCACAGCTTCTTACCGAATGGCACGGCATTACTGCGGATGTGTACTGTGAGGAACTGGACACAATTATGGAGAAGCTTGCAAATCTCCGGCCAGCCTTGGTTAAGCGCTCGTCCACGCTGCTCCTGCGCGACAACTCTCGACCTCATATGGCACAACAGACGGTCTCTAAGCTACAAGACCTAGGGTTGGAAGTTTTGCGTCATCCACAGTACTCACCAGACATTGCGCCGACAGACTTCTACTTTTTCCAAAATTTGGCAACCTCTTGGCAGGGTAAAAATTCAATACCCGAGAGGCAGTACAAAATGCCTTTGAAGAGTTGTTTTGGCTCCCGTACACCTGACTTCTTCAAGAAGGGCATTGAAAAATTACCACTGCGCTGGCAGAGATGCATCGACAGCATGGGTGCATATTTTGATTGATAGAAAAAAACTGAAAATGACTTTAACTTTCTGTTTAAGTAACGGCAATTTCATAGGTAAATACCTATTATGTATATACATCCCCCCCTCCGATAAACATGCGTAGTTAGATATCTGTATCTTCTTAAAATAAAATAAATCTGTGGACGAGGCGTTTCTGTACCTACATTGTAAATAAAAGAAAAAAAATATCCTTTAACACCCCAACATGTGCGCCATTTCTATTATTATTGTTATAAATGACATCGATTTCGGATCGATCGGATCGCGGACTAAGATTTTACGCAGAAGAGTTACACTCATTGGTTTATTATTACCAAGTTATTAAACTAAAATGATTTTTTTGTAATAACATTGTCGGGAATAAAGTAGCTTCGTAGGTAGATGCTGTTCTGGAGTTCAGTAGTCTGGATTTGGTTCTTGGACTATTTGGTTTTGGATTTCTCTCTAGAGGTCTCATCTCATTTAAGTTCTCACTCAGTTCTCTCACGAATCTTTTGAAGAAAAACTGAAGATTCTTTTAGGCATCCTTACGAGTATAACCGACTTTATAAAGGAAGAATGTCTAAATTGTCTGTTTAAAGGGTTCTGTAGCCAAATGGCACATATAAACGGAACTCTTATCATTTCTTTCTTCCTGTACGTTTGTCCGTCCGTATGTCAGACAGCTAATTTACTCGCAGGATTATTGTTTTGTGAATGGGTAACCATACGGAAAATGAAACACAGTAGGTAGCAGTTTAAGTACCAAACAGTGGTCAACTGATAGACTGCCAAGAAACCATACTGTCACGGAACTCCTCAAGGACAAACAGTATACCTACCTATTCTGACTGGGTTATTGTACGGTATGTGAAAAAAAGATGCCACCAATACCACCACCAAAAAAAAACACCAAAAAAGAAGACACCAATTTTTGTTTGTAGGTTCCACAATTAAGCATTCAATTGTTTTTAACGACTTCACAATATAACCATACCTTTCTACGACTTTCCAAATTCCAAGTTGTTTGCACTTTGTAGTGTTTTTTTAATATTAGAAGTGGGTTGTATTGTTAGAAAAAGTTTTATTTAACGGTGGACACATTAAATCCTGGGCGTGTAATTTTTGTGTTTTTTTGGGAGAAAAAAGAGGCAACATTTTTGTTTTGGGTGTCATCTTCATCGTTCTTAAGGCTAGTGCCGAAAATCATAAATTTAAATCCAAAATGGCAGCCATAACCAGAGGTGGATCTTAGTAAAAGGGAATTTTTTCACAAGGGCAACTGTATGTAGGAGGTCTTTCGAGGGCAAGCAGCATGTCGATTCTGTAAAAATCATCTCACCGTGAAGACTTGCGTGAAGTGAGCTGTCAGTGTCGTCCCGTCTTGGTCAATCCCTAGCATAAGTGGCACTGACAGCTCACTCCACGCTCACTTCACCTAAGTTTTCACGGTGAGATGGTTACAGAATAGCACTACAGATGTTAGAGTGGTTCTAAAACCGTTTGTAGAGAAGAATTTTCTTAATAAAAACAAGTCCAGCAAAGGATACACAGATACAATAGAAATCGCAATAATATTATGTATATTATGTCCTATGTCGTTTTTTAGCCTGTTTTTGATTAACATTTTTCAACAGCGCTCTTAAAGCGTGATCCTCCTTCACAGAGGCGGATTAAACGTTGAGAGCACCTTGGGCAAGAAACTCATCGGCGCCCCTATAATAAAAATAACTCGTACTATAGTTTGACCGAAACCAATGTACCGCCCCCGAAAACGTGGTGAAATGGGGGCCAAGGAAAAAAGAGCATGACTTTACATGAGATCGAAATGGTCGGACAGATCTTACGATTTCGGTTTACAATATTTTAAAGCTAACATGTTAACATGAAAATTATGAAATTCCCTATACAATAATATCTGGCTTTACGGCATACATTCGTATGAATTAAATTATTTAACAGAATAAAAATGAATGATATCAGCGTATCTAATATTTCCTTTATATAATTAACTAACGTTAACATATTTTAGTTACTTAATTCGACCTCGATAGTATAGATAGTGGCCTGTGTGTCTGCCGTAAGCGCGGAAGGTCCCGGATTTCTTTCTCGGTCGGGCAAAATTGAGAAACGAACGTCGTCGTGAATTGTCTGGCGCTTTTATTAATTTTAAGAATTTATTAATATTTGGAAAAAAATAACAAGTTACGAATTATTTATTTAAACACTGATACAGGGTTAAATTTTCAACACGATCTGAATTTTCATGTAGGTATACTTAAAGTGAACTCAAAGGCGCTCTGGTAACTTAAAGTTAGATATAATTGGAAATAATTGGATTATTTGCAGAAGATATTAAAGTAAAAATAAATAAATATAATGGTATGAAGCTTTTTAGCTTGCCCTCCCGACCCTTGCTCGAGCCAGCTCGCGCCGCTGAGCCTGTAGTTTTAAATTCGTCCCTAAATCACTCAAATCCTGATCCAGCTAGTCCCTTGCTGCCCTCTTCCAGCGACGCCCTAAGCCGAGGTTCGTACCCCACAGGGGGTGCCCTTAGCGTTGTCGCTTAGTTTTTAAGTTCGTACATAAGTTTAAGTCCTGGCTGGAGGCCTTAATTTATTAGGGTAACCACAGGCAAGTCCGTCTAAGCAGACGACAACCTCATAGGTTGACCTGCGAGATGCCATTCCCAAAAAAAAAAAAAACTTTTTAGCTCGCTTTTAAAGTTGCATATTTTGAGTTACTTGTTGTTAAAACATTAAAAAAGTTAAATAAAAAATGCGCCTACATTTTTATCTTGCGAAATTGTCAATAACTTCGCCATAGTTTAAAGATTGCCATAAGTTTGATTCTATGGTAGGTATTATACTAACGAATTTAATCTGATATCTGTCATTGTTGAGCGAAGATAATTATTCAATCTCTTTAGACAGGAAAAGCTCCGCTCACCACTGCAATTGCTGACTGCCGTCGATGCAAACATTCTTAAAGTTATGTCAACGTTTGGATAAATTGTTTCAGGTTCTTTATTTCTTAGAACCTTTATAATTTCGTTGGTTGTTCGGGGCAGTTTTCCATCTCGAGTTACCGTTGTTAGTTATGATCCACAAATCACTTTTCTAAATCATACATTGTTACCAACGTACTTGCTCTATTTTGAACTTCTTCAGTGCTCAAATTGGTCAATTGTTTAAAAATGATTCTGATGACTGTATGATTCTTGTCTCTTTTGAAGTTCAACCACAAGTCAGTCTTTATTTACTCAAAATACTGTCACTCTGAATGTTTTACGAGTAGAAGTAATATCTTCAGCAGGTTCATCTGTTGTGAGCTTTCTCTTCCGAATCCTCTTTTTATCTTTTACATATTCTTTGGCTAGTGAGAGTTCCAAGGCTTGTTGATCAAAGCCTCATAATTATTATTAAAAAATTTCCTTTCTGCAGAAATTATGAGAATTAGACTGTTATACATTCGTCTATCTGTACCTACAAATGTCAATATCAAGAGACTGTAATTTTTTGTTGGTATCGTTTATGTGAACCAAAATGAACCCCCAAAACAAGATCATAAAAGCGGTTTCTGGTCGTTCTATTTTCAATCTTATGCCTTTAGCTTCATACTTACTCAGGAACACGCTCACGTAAGTTTTAGTCAGTCCCATCTGTAATTGAATTAAATTGAGGTTGTAAGCAAAAATAATATTTGTGATTGTCTAAGTAGGTGGCTTACTTGCTGGCGAAATTAATTGTATATTTTTTCTTTATTTTAAAATACCGCCCGCGCGCTCCTTTGTACCCTCGCGCCCCTAGGCACATAACTAGTTTGCCTCAAGGATAATCCGCCACTGCTCATTCACCATGATAACGCTTCAGCACCCTCCTCCAGTCGGGCAGTCGATTTACTGAGTACAGCAGTTGCAGACTTCGTTTTTCAAAAAAATCGAAGTGACACTTCTTCGCATTGACATTATTAATCCTGAAGACGCAGTAATTGCATTTGAAAGGACTGTGGTAGAGGACCCCAGGTAACTCTTCCCAACAGGCAAGATTGTACGACTCTTCCATTTCAATGGAGGATGGTACATTCACCTTCTCTAAGCGACACATTATTGTTTTCCGACATGCACGCGAAAGAAGTCGCGGGCACAGCTAGTATAATAATATTTGTCTGAATTCGACCCAAATATGATAAAATCTTTATGTTGCGCGTGTAGAGTTGCAAAAGCTGCAAAGGTCAGACTATTAATAAACTACAAATATGGACTCTTCCTTTCATAAGCGATATCAGACATTTAATTAATTGATCAGTCATTCCTTTGTAATACTCATCAGATAAAATACATGTAATGTACTTATAATATTAAAGATAAGACATAATAGAGCCAATATCTTGCATCTAGTATCGAACTCATCATGTAATCGATATGTGTCATACATTAACATTTTAACTGTGCCTACCTACATTTTGAGTCGACCTCAAACTAAATCCGCAATTTCTAATATTAAAATAAGTAGGTACCTATTGCTTTATTCACTTTCTAGATTTAAATTCTAGGTTTAAACACAGTCATGTATTTTATTATTTTATACATTTATGTATTTAGATAATGGTGTAGTGAAAGGGGGACAGCCAATAGGTAAAGATACTTTAAATAACGAAATTGAGGTTGGATCCTCGAAAAACGGTTTTAGTGTTTAAAATCACTAACGGGTTAGGGAAAATGCATGAAGGCAAACACTTTTAAAAAGAAAGTTCTAACAAAACTATCAATGCATAAAACAAAGGCTAGTTTATGATCAAGAACATATATATTCAAATTCAAATGACTCAACAGATAAAGGTAAAGTGCGACGTGGAATGAGGGAAGTAAAAGTGACCTTCGGGTCGCTAGTCGCTGCTGAATGAAGCGAATATTATGCGAATAATGGACCCTGGCCACTAAACACCTTAGAGAGGCTTAGAATGTATTTTTGAATAGGTAGGTACAAGCAGGGGAAATGTATTGAGTCTTCTGTCATCAACAAAAGACTCTGACTATTTAAAAAATGTTTTAACATGAATCTACGCTGTTTTATTATTGTATTACATAGTACAAAAATAAAACAGCGTGGTTTTATGTTAAAACATTACTTAGAATTAGAATCATTTTAGCATTAGAGCTAAAATGTTTTTTTCCCAGTTTTGGGCAATAATTTCAGATAATACATATAGAATCATTTTCTAAATCTTGAAAATTTTTATCTATATGTATACAATGATTTAGAATATAATTTTTGACCCAAACTTGAATTTTCACCTTATTTTTCCTTCCGGATGCACTAAACCTTCCCAGGTTTAGTGCATCCGGAATTTGCTAAAATGTTAATATGAGATCTCTGTACCTACTGGAGACCTACATTCCGAAACTCTATTTTAATGTTTATAGTAAAACAAAAACTAGACCTAAGCTGAAGAAAATTATGTCTAAACAACAGACTACCCGCATAAACATTCAAGTTTATAATATCCTATGTAACATAATGACAGGATCCTTGTCCTACTAGGTAGGGACCTACTTATAAACATACCTACACAGTGGTCGTTGAAGAGTATCTGAACGTGACAGACAAACCCGTAGATTATAGAGACATATTACATATTTGTATGACATACTAACTCGCATAAACTGAAAGATGCTTTAGGAATAACTAAATCAATGTAATTAAAAGCGAGAACAAAAAACAGAAAAAAAAATGCAAAAGGATCTTCGTAAATAAAACGAAGTTTAAGATCTTGAATACAGTTTAATTCTTTAGAGGTCGTCCACTTTCAACAGGTTAAAAAACTAATGTCGATGCTGGTACCAATTTTTTTTATGTTTGAAATGCACCTACTTATGTAGGTACTTAAACATTTTCATATTTACTTCATTAATTTGTTAGTGATTGTTTATCTATGGGCTAGAGAAGGAGAAAACAATATCTCGTTTACACTGAAAACCAAACTGTTTAACAGCGCCATCTATCCTAAGTTTATGAACTTTTACAAGTATTGGGTAGCTTGCATATATTTATAAACACCACGAGATGGCGCTACGAGTATATCGCGAGTTTTACGTTAAAGAAAACAACTAGATGGCGCTACTTTAATCAAAACCGAATAGTTATGCAGCACCTTACTGGCATGTTTATTCAGTTAATTCAGTCAGTTAGTAATGGAATGGTTATGAAACGTATGTATAAATAGGAACTATAGATTTCGGCTATAAGAAATTTACTATTTCTCTGAATGGCGCAGCAGGCAGGAACATTTAGCGATCCGTCCACAATTCCACATTCTATACAAAGGGTCCCTGATTCATCTTCCTAATAGCAACTAAATGATATCGGAGAATTCGTGTCATTCAAAACAATTATGTTTGTTTAATAAGACATGTAGGTACCTACATCTGAACAGCATTGGAATTCCACGGGATCAGTATTATAGGTTCTTTTCTGCAAATCAAATCGTCAAATGTATTATGTACCTACTTACTAGCAAGAATAATCGAGCTGTCTCAGTTATGTAGGTAGGTAGTACATTTCCTATTTACGTCCTGCAATGCAAAACATTCGCAGAAGACAGTTCTGACCATTTTCTAAGTCAGCTGCATTGAAAACTTTGAAAATTTTATTACGGTAGGTACTGCGTAGGGGTAGGTACCTACTGGGTCTATCCATCGAAATAATTACCTACGATAAAGTTGCCGGTCTTCTCCTTAGGTTATTCAGAACAATAAGAATACTCAAGCAGATTTACCAAGATTTATGTACATATTTTGGTTTTGATACCTTAACAACCTATCTGCTGAACAAATATTACCTACCGATGTTTCATAAAACTTTTAAAGTATCCAGTTAGTACCAAATTCTTCAGATCCACTTAAAAGTTGTAGGTAGACGACGAACGTAGCTAGAGCCAACTAAATATTTTCACGTTCTATTTAGTTTATAATTATAAATCAAGAAAGAATACCCGCCAACATCTTCATGGCAGTTGTTTTAATCAATAAATATAATTTGTATAATAAATTCAATTAAGACGAAGTGATGTCTGTCTACCTCCATCAAGTGCAGACACATCCAGAAATAAATTATAATCAAGAACCATCCATCTTTCTGGTTTTGTAAGACCAAAAACGCGTTGGCCGTGTAAAATCGACTGTTCTTGTTCGTTGGATCTTGTTTCAATTTTTTTTCCTCGTTGAAGATGTATCAGACGCATTATCCTGGAGGTTTGGTATCGGGTGCGCGAGCCGGAGGAAGGGGGGGGGGGGGGAGCGCTGGTACGCTGCGCCCGACGCGTGCGCATAACTCGAGCGTGACGTCACACGAGGGCCCGGTAAAAAACGCCATGAACCCGGCCCGTCAAGGTCTCCGAGACTCCAGTATTTACATGATAATAAACCTACATACTAATGCGATTTGCTCACGTTTCGGTATGCTACAAGGGCATAGTTGCATGTCTAGGAGACTCATTCGCGTTTTTAAAGTTCATAAAGAACTCCGAGAATTCTAAGAGCAAAAAAAGTTTAACAATAACATCGCTATTCGAAATATTAAAGTATTTATAATATTTCACATGTAGAATTTTTGCAAGACCTTTTATTTGTTGTGGTTTCTCACAAATAAAATTCCATTCTGAGGAAAATGATGGCCGACGACGTGTCCGTTAGCTGCAGCAGATCAATTTCCTTATATCACGATCTGAGACAGTTACAAGCCCTATTTAGATCACTATCAGTCAATTTAGATATCGATATGATAGTAATATAGAAATAATGCACGTTTTTTAGTATCAGCTGTTAGATAAACGGTGCAGTGATTGAAACTCCCACGTTACTCCTAATTTTTGAAAATGTTTTCCTGGTCAAGTGTAGGAGTTGGATTCACGGATAATTGTCCGTTTGATTCGATTTGGCTTCATTACAGAAGGCCCACCTAAACCACTTTCTAGACAACACGCAAGGGGCAAAGATTCCTCTACTGTTATGGTACCCATTCAATGACATACAAAAACAATTTAATAAGCAGGAGTTTTAAGAAATTCAATCACGGTAATTCTGCTATTTATGAGAGCCCAGCATTCATGTTCAATTTTAATTTCCTTGACCCAACGTTTAAAAACCGTTATACACTCCGTCAGACGTCAGTCATACACGAAGTACGTAGTAATGCTAAAGGTAATATTTGTCTTTGCAGGTGGCAGTGTGGGGCAGCAGTACTGTGGCAGAAATTGTTTGTGAGCCTCTGAACGACCTTGGAGCAGTACTAGCTGGTCTACCAAGTGGGCCATTGTCGGCACCCCAGGCTCTACCTCTCGGCGGATCTGTACCGCTCCCCGACACGCTACCCCCTGCTCCACCTGTGGCACTGCTCTTCCTCGGAGGTTCTAAAGCTCCAGTAGAACCCAGAGCATCAGCAACGGTGTTGGAAGGAGAAGTGCTTGTCGTGGAATACCAGCCGCCGCAATGGGACGGCCGGGATATGGAGACATTTATTGCTTGGGAAAAGATTTATGGTTAGTATCTACTTTGAATTTGTAGGTTTATCGTAATTTTCTAACGCAGGGATAGCGGATGTCATAAAATCTGCCATGTTCAATTCATAACCGTAAGTACTTCATGAAACAATGTGCTGCACGTTAACTTTCTTCAAAGAACCTCCCTGTTCAGTACATCAATAATCTGCAAACGAAGCATGTTCATTAAGTATTCCGCGGGCAGACGCAGCGATGTTGGTAGAAAGCGGTTTGGCAATAAGACACATACACATGCTATTGTCCGGTAATCTTTCCTAGAAGAGTCTTTCGCTTTTATGCATTAGTTATGCAGCCACCGTGACTAGCTTACTATATCAGATGAATGGAGTCGGCATAAAGTGATTAGGGAGGTGACATGCCCAATTATATTTTTAAAGATCAATTTTTTATCAATACAATTGATGAAACTGGATTTTATTTCAAAGGATATGTGACGAACATTAATAAATCTAAATTCCTTGAATTCAAAATTCTCGGCCATTAAGATGAACTTTGAATGCATGGTGATTCATTTTACCGATGTGCAACGTGACCTCACTGACTCCCACGTACATTTTTGTAGCGACTCTATACTATGTTATGCAGATGTTTCATAAAGTAACACGGTCAATAACCGTCAATTATATCAAACTGGTGCACACAAACGTAATACAGTTTGCATGACAAGTACTTTCTCTTTTATTACAGCTTCAACACTGTTTTCGGCGGTGGAGTTGTACGGCAAGCCGCTACTACGCGCCGCAGTTATCACCAAAGAAGAGTACCATCTTCTATTTTACTTTTTAGAATCAGTGTCAGAAGCCAGCGAAGCCCTTACAGAACGCATGAGAAAGTACATAGATTCTGGTTTAGTGAAAAATGATTGCAAGCAAGGAGATGACGGCACAGCTAACCTGTTAGAAAAATCTGTAAACGAAGAAGAGCCTAAAAGCATACTAACAGAACTCATTCAGGAAGGCGTGATTACTCAGCATGATGTTGACACATCTTCAGTGATAACGAACTCGGAATTCAACGACTCTAATGCGACTGAGAATCGAAAAAGTGATGACGACAATCGATCTAGCGTTTCTTCTGTCAGTCTTGGTAAAATAATCGTCGATATACCGATAGAATGCGATGAATCTGTGGCCGACAGTTCTATTGTAGAAACTAGTGATAATGTAACGACTGTCACTATCAGAAGTGGTGGACAATGTTGCGCTGATCACAGGATATCAGCTGATGTTAGCGAGAACGTTTGGGCAAACGTTCGGTGGGATTTTCTCAATCCTACAGATTTTGGCTATGATCAAATACCGAGTGTTAAAAGAAGTCGTTCTGAATCAGCAATTACACCCGTCTCTCAAAGGAAAAACGAAGACCTTTATGAGAGGCTTCACGAACAGGATGTCGAAGCTGAATCATGTGGAAGCATCACACCTTACGAATCAATAGAGGATTTATATGACTGTATAAAAAATGCCCAGTACAGCAGTCCGGCTGCTGAGGAGTCCTCGCCATCGACCGAGAGCCAGTCAGAGCCCCAATATCCGGACTACTATGAGAAGGCGAGCACTACCCGACAAAGTTCCGCGAGTAGCGAAAAAAGCGGAGCCTCATCCGCGTTTCCGTTTTCGAAATGCGGTTCGAGTGATACGGACGCGTTTACATCATGTGAATCGACTAGTGGGATAAGTACTTTTGCTACGAAAAGCATTCCGGAGTCGCTCAAGTGTCGTGAGTTACCTCCTCCGCCGGCGGAAGGAGTTTCTGGTGAGAGCGCGATCCTCCTAAAGCAGTTGTTCATGGGTGAGCTGATGGACGCGTACGGAGAATTTCTGGCGGCGTACCCCTACGCGCGCGCGCTTCTGCGGCGGAAGATGCGCCGCGACGAGCACTTTGCGGCCCTTGCTGATATCCGACGAGGCGCTGCCAAGTATAACATTAGCGACTACCTCGAATTACCGGTAAGTACATACAGCTATCAACGGTACATTACATACATTTGAATTAATGCCCTCACGTATTGTATGGTGACATGTGTTACGAAAGTTGGTAGGGTAATGTTGCTTCATTGCACTTGACCTTAAGGAAAGCTCGTATCGGAGCGAGGAGTGTAATGAACGTGTCGAATGTGCTCATTACGTTTAATCGGCGAAGAAAATGAGAACAATGCAGCGACTTGCTCTTCGCTTGAGGTAGATTGATTTAGATCGAGAGTAGGTTCAATCCGGGCGACAATGATCCGTGTGACATGCTCACGAGCCGACCATTCAATGCTAATGGAGCGGAAGAGCGCGCACGTGTAGCTCTCTCTCGTGATCATTACAGACATTGTTTCCCTGAACACTCGTTGCCGCAACGGTTTCAGTTTCAAACCACCAAGTTGCCCACTGGAAAAAACCTATCTTAGATAATCGATTAAATATACCTATCATTTTCCCATAAATTCTAAAAGGTAGAGCAGAAAGCGAAATACTTCGTAAGTTGTTAAACTTATCCTTTTGTAGACAAACGTATGTGTAAAATGTATTCGTGATTCTGATTCTATCGACGCGGCTCGCACATTCAATGATAGTTACAAAACGCTAACCAAGGGTTGACACAGCATACATTTTATTCTTGTTGCCTGAACACTCGTTGCCGCAACGGTTTCAGTTTCAAACCACCAAGTTGCCCACTGGAAAAAACCTATCTTAGATAATCGATTAAATATACCTATCATTTTCCCATAAATTCTAAAAGGTAGAGCAGAAAGCGAAATACTTCGTAAGTTGTTAAACTTATCCTTTTGTAGACAAACGTATGTGTAAAATGTATTCGTGATTCTGATTCTATCGACGCGGCTCGCACATTCAATGATAGTTACAAAACGCTAACCAAGGGTTGACACAGCATACATTTTATTCTTGTTGCATAACTTTTGTTGCTTTTTGGAACTCTTATGATTCTGTGCCGATTTACTACTATGTCAAGAAAGTACCGGGAAAAGGCCAATAATACACAAAATGTTAGCTATTCATCCAAAATTTTATCGTCTTCAAAGTATGCTCCTATACAGTTACGCCAACGAATAATTCAACCATGAAAAAAGAAAAACGCTTTTTTCCAGAATTGAGTTCAGTTCTCGCCACGAATTCTCCTTTATGTCTTCTACCGAATGAAAACGGCCGCCACTCCGAAGCTTGTTGACTAGTTTGCATGTCAAACTCGTAGTAAACCCACGTCTCGTCATTGCACAAGTAACAATGCGTTTCATGAATGTTAGGTCGGAATTGACTCGTACTAGCATGTCCTCAGCGGCTCTTATACGTTCGATATGTCTTCAGTTGAAGACGTTGATGGCCTACCAGAGCGAGGCAAATCTTCACTTTTAAACGCTTTGTACCACTCATATGTACGTGTTTTTGATAAAGTCGATTCACCGTAAGCCTTCTGTAACATTTTCAGTGAGTCCGAACACGAAATTCCATTGGCGATGTAAAATTTAAGTCAAACTTTTTGTTCGATGGTTTTGTCCAATATGAAATTCGCAATACACACTAGATATGATCTAACTAAAACAGCACTTTAATTAATCTAATTATCAGATGCAACTCACAATTCCGCGCCAAAATGGAAAACAGTTGTGCCAATCTAACAAACAAAAACATTTTTTTTTTACCAAATCATCCTATCCCGATACTTTTTTGGCGGAATGTATGACTGATTTAACGAACGGATGTTTTCGTTTGAAAGGTTATTTAAATAGTTTAGTACCGCCTCGTGTTAGCAGCCCTATAAATCGTGATGTTGCGATTTGCCCCTCGCCACGATGGTGGAGATATGACTTGGTACTAATACTAATACCCATCGCCTTTGCA
Source organism: Dasypolia templi (assembly GCA_963555695.1). Taxonomy (NCBI): domain Eukaryota; kingdom Metazoa; phylum Arthropoda; class Insecta; order Lepidoptera; family Noctuidae; genus Dasypolia; species Dasypolia templi. Next base: position 11,541,136 of record OY743157.1, read on the forward strand.
CTCACATAGCGCTATCATCATAGCATAATGATGAAAACTATAATTCCGAACCTCCGTAAGCGTGGTGACCTGTTGATTTTAGCGAGGGTATTCAAAAAGTATTTTATATTTCGAGAGTTTTTAAACCTGTAAACAACATTTAATGTAGGAATTTAAGTAAATATGCAGTTTCGATCAAGACCGATTCGTTAATCTGATGTCAAATCTCATATTGGCTGTTGTGATCGAAAAAACATTAACATTGATGTGAGATTTATTTAGAGATTATGTTGAATAAGTTTTCAAAGCCACCCTTCTTTCAAAATAAAGCTAAGCCTGTGGGGTACTTAACACACATAGTTACGTGAATCGATTACGATTATAAATTAGCAATTAGAAAATCTGAACATTAAGTCATGCATGACAAATACTGTTCCTAAGAATGTAGGCGACTAATGACTTCGATGCAAGCTAGCAAATCAAGGTACACGATGTGAAGTTAGTAGAACTTAGCCAAGATGTAAATAATTAAAATAACGAACATTACAGACGATACCAGAGAAGAGTTACAAAGAAAAGGTTAGATTGTTATTTACGCACCTGTAGGAAACATAAACGTTTATCTAAAGGCATCTAATAAATAGCAAACGGAGGCTTTATGTACTTTGTAGGAAACGTCATATCGCTGCGTAAAGTAGAGGGTTTACAAGCGGCTTACGTGCTTCGTGCTGAAAGCATACCGACGGGAATATGAGAACAAACTTATTTATTGAACGTTTCATCTCATCTGCATGAATTCTAATACCAGTCGACGCGGTGTTTTATGCAGATTTAAAATAGTAGGAGCTCAAGAGTAGTTTGACAAGGTTTTACGTCGAAATGCGGCGTGTACGCAGGTTGACTTTAAGCTTAACTTATAGGTCGTTTTTGTCGGTAATATGAAATTCTGTGCACGATGTGATCATGTAAGGTTCTCGAATTACTCGTATGGCGAGGTTCCATCATCAGTCATTATTTCAGCCGAAAGACGTCCACTGCTGGACATAGGTCTATGGCGAGGTGAAGGGCGTCAATGAAGAACCAGATTTTTATAATTTATATACATAAACATATACGATGCACATAGTATAGTGTGCTGCTATCATGTCTGAAGAACAACCTAAATACATATTAATGTAGATCCAATTTTGGAAACGTATTAAATAGATGGCATGGTATGGTATGGTAGTTTTTTTTGAGATAAATCGAACATCTACTGGTCATATACATGCGAGCAGCGACCGGCAATGTAAATATGTAAATCCATATCTGTTGTGTTTAGCGGCCGAATAAATTACTATGAAAACTCATAGAGATCTGTCGTGTAATTTAACCATGACAATGACGGACTTTTTACTTCGACCCATGGAAACCAAGGAGGTGACATATCAAAGATTTTATTTAAATCTCGAACCCAATCTATATCAAATTTTGGCGTACTGGAAAGATAGAAAAACCTATCAATCTCTGGTTTTAACGTCCCGATAAAACCAAAGTATGCGATCCTATAAAGTATAAAGTATATGTATAAAGTATATGTATGAGTATAAAGTGTTGACAGCTATTTGTTTGGCAGGGACAGATAGAATTGTGCTGTTTATCATCAGTAGCATTGGTCTTCGTTAAAAATAATTGCAGCATGAATGCAGGCACCCACCCACGCGCGCGATTACAAATGACTGCACCTGACCGTCCCTAGGAACTTAATCCCATTGAATTTGATACCCCGCTGCAGAAGAAGCGAGAAATATTTCCATCATAAATATGTTCTTGCTAAAATTATATATGTTTCCTTCTTCGCGTCACAGACATGGTTATGTAAAGATTGTTAATTTTATACAGGCAGGACTGTATAACTAACGATAAATATTGTGCCAATATGTTGATAATGCGGGGCAGGATGTGCGTTTTACGATGATAAACAAATACACACATCTTCCTCTCTCGTTTTAAAGGCAGATTAGATAAGTACGTGTCGAACCTAGATTTATAAAAAAAAGCATTGATTAAGAAATTGGTAGCGGAAACTTAAAAATGGAAAATATAAAATCTCCTTTTTCTCTTTGCCTCTTATTCTATGAGATTTTCAGTGGTGAGACTAATGTAATTAGTTACGTAAATATTTTCGGGTCTGCTTTATCCCCGTTTCTGAAAGGAAGGACTAAGATCGAAGCTTCTATAGAGTAACTTGAAACAAGAACATTATGAGCATGATCATCACAAGCCTTGGGTTATTTATGATATTTGGGTTATCTTTGGTCTCCTGTTCTGTCTGAATTTTGCAGTGTTAACTGTAGGTAGCGGTGTGCTTGTAATTTACAAAATTTTAAAATTGACAACGGTAATAAACATGTCATCTAAGGATAAAATAATTGTCTGTCTTGGCGATTGTATAGACTCGCAAAAATATTAAAAGAGAGTTGAAAAAATCCGTCTCATCTAATTCTAAACTCGTGAACATAAGTACGTGTAATATCAGCCGTGGGCACTACAATCACAGGATTCATATCTAAAGTGTGAACACATCGCGAGGCGACGGGACGCTTCGTGCAGGGAATGCTAAGCGATGCTGCGTGTGAGCACTGAAATCAAGATAGACATTAGATACTGTTATAGGGTCACAGCTTATTCTTGAGATATTCTTGTATTGTTATCATAATGCTTAATTAAAAGCTACATTTTGCGCTAGTAGCATTATTTGCAATGATAGTATTAATAAAAGCATAATCTTTGTTATTAACGTTTAAAACTCTGTTTACACCTATGCTGGGCTATGCTGCTGGCTTCCTTTTTGTAACTAATATTAGCAGATCTCTGGCTGGCTGGCTATTTAGTTTCGCTACTATATAATATCCAGTTTTATGTTATAGGTACCTCAATATTTCAGAAAGTTCTGTTTTACGTGTACGTATATTCAGTATTCTGCCTTATGATATAGTTTCGTGACTTTGTGTATTCTAATACTTTAAATATATTCTCGTTCTGAAAGACGCGGATTTTGTTCAAGCGTCAAATATTTTTGTTCTAATCTCGGCTTTTATTACATCCTAACGCTCTCGTAAAATGAGGCAAACATCAGAAACGTTTCACTATTCCACACACAATAAACTCGGAGGCCGATGGCATAGTCGAGGATAATTTTGTCTTGATTATAGGTCGATAGCAATGGAAAATGGCAAACGGTTTCTTAAGATTTACGATAAAGAATAAAATCCTTCTCCATCTCTACTACTTACCGACTCTAACGAGTTGTCAGTACCTATATAAATATGTTGCTGCACTATCAATCTATTACTTCTCTGTCAGAGAGACAAATCGGTTGGCTACTGCCCCCAGCACTACCGGCGCGCCCCCGCCGCCTTCGCGAAGCCATGGCCTAACATTCCGAGGCCTCACTCCACCATCTACATACCATCTGAGATTGCGCTGATTACCTTAGAACTTGCAAACTGGTCGTATTGAGGACATTAGGATACGATCTCGATTTTACATCGGTTTTAAGTACGCGTCAATGACATTTTAACACGGTACCCACTATTCAGAGATGCTATCTTACCATTACTGCTGCTATCAATAATGTATCCAGCTAATATTTATTAGATAATTTATTATTATGTCAGACATAAATGTTATGACATAGAATTGCGTCTAATACATTTTGTCACTCATTTGCATCCATTTTGATTGAAGAAATGTCTCAAGGCTAAGTAAATAGTCGCCTACGTGGCTTTAGCACAAAACATATGGTTGGGCAGGAGATAGTATTTTTTCCAAATATTACATGACCACAAGCCCGCCTGTCATATTTTTGTTCACGGAAAGTGACATCATTCACTTTAAAGTTGTTAGCTACTATGACTTTGTTTTTGCGAGTGCACTTTTCTATGACGACAACCTCTGGGAAGGCCAGAATTGGTCATGTCATTAATTGTCTGCAACTATTAGACAGATCCACCGTTCTCAAAATGTCATTAATTGTCTGCAAGTATTAGACCAGATCCACCGTTCTGAAATGAGACAGTTGAGATTGAGGTGCTTAAAGTTGTACATACGAGATATGTACCTACAGCTGCGCTTGTTTTCGATGTCTATGTATCTTATAGGTTTCCAGTTTCTCCACAAACAACAAAACTTTATTAAATCAAACAACAAAAATCAGCATTATAAATAGAAAATTCAACACGTAGATATTTTAATGGACACAAAAAGCTCAAGGAAAACAACGACGTTAAATACTTATGTAGAATTTAGAGATTTGCTTTTGGAATTCTTTCGTATGTCCGGAGCGGACGTTCCATACATACTGAAGGATTGAAATAAATTTAAATGCAAGCTTTTCAACTCTTAACCCAATAACACAAAGTTCAATATCGAATAAAGAAAAGTAAGTGAAAATAAGTTCAAACGGTGAGGAGAGAATAGCAATGATCTGTAAAGATTGGATTTTGAGACAAATAAGTGTATTTTGGGAAAAGCCAACAAGACAGCGAAACCTATTTTACAATAAAGAAAGTTCATCTGAATATTTTCTCTTACTGTTCGTGGTTTTTATGTATGGGTTCCGTTTGACTGGAAGATTTAATAGCGATGTCCGATAAACAACAACACAATAAAAAAAAACGGTTCACATCCACATTGCTGCTTCATTAGTCATACGACATCTTTGTTCGAAAAAACAACCTTCTTGGTTAACACACCTTAACGAAAAATCTATATTATTTTATATATCCAAGATACTAAAATAGGTATTACGTAGACACAAATCGGTTTTTGTTGAAATTCGAATAAAACAGGCCAGTGTCTTGCCAAAGACTCGTTGCCTATGCTGGCTACATTTGTGATGCGACGTGCCAAGCCTAAAAACATGTTAAACTTTGTACAGAAAGACTGTATTACACAATTAGACAGGAAAACTACACGCATGTTACCTATTTCAACATATGCTTTTCGTAAGAGTACACCAGTTTCTTCAAGAAGATTTGTATAAGCTTATTATTTAAATGTTAAATGCGTAACTTCGATAGTTGTTCGCATTGAAGTCTCATCTTGGACACTGTGACTTATGTCTTGCGTAATAACCGCTGAATGATAGTTAAACTGGTTTCTGATATTTAAATGGTGTTGATGGTTTTGTTCATTAGGCAATGACTTACAATGAGAGTAATCCATTTACAAGTTCGGTGATTAGCTGTTGTTGAGTTCGTTTGTTCTACTGCAGTCATACTTCAACTGCCGTAAGAAGCTCAACTGCAATTTTACCAAATGTTTAAAAAATAAACGGGTAGCAATATCGCATTAGGAACCGTTTTCTGTGTGGTACTTATGCAGAAGCCAATACTTGTATTTACCCAAGGAATCTATTTCTATCGTTTTTACTATCTTACCCTTTTAGAATTATCTGGGAAGTTAACGATGAGTGACAAATCTTTCCTGTTTGGAAACAAATTTTTATCTTTTTTCTTATCTTGGGCATTTGTCAGCCTGGAGTTATCTCATAAAAAAGCTCGGTCCTAGTGCAATAAAATTCATACTGTCAATGGCGCCAATACTTGCTGGTCTACATCCATGTGGTTTATCTATGACGTTCTTCGTTACATGTACAATGTCGATGCATCATGATTATTAATTGTAACCCTTATTTGTATAAAGTTAATATTTTGGAATTGCGCATCTAAGACACATCTTGAATTTTTAATTACCTTTTCAAACAGGAATCCGCTTCTTCTAAATAGGAACAGTGTTTGGGTTAAATTTGAATTGGATCACATAGACACATAAAGAGTTCAACATGTTAAGCATTTAACGACAAAACACATCTGCTTATTTGTTAGTTATGTAAGATTATAGGCAGAGGTGTACGTTCCTATAGTACACCCACATTTCACCAGTTATGCTTAAGTCCCATGTAATAAGTGGCGAGCCTATTGCCATCAACCGCCAACCGCCGCTATTGCCTAACCCTTCTGAGATTAATGATCACATAAGTGTTAGATCATTAAGATTCTAACTTGTAATTGATTGCTACATCATCCACGCACTTGACAAAGGTAGAAATGGCATAAAACCATCGTTTAAATTGAGAATTAAATTGTAATGCCATCATACAAATACTCCGTATCATAAACATCATGCATTTAGTGGGAGTATCTAAAGATTTTAATTAAAATCCCTAAGCATACATACAACATTTTACTGCCTACATTTTATTGAATTTATTACTAAATTATGTTCACTCGAGGAAAATACATTTTTAAAAAAACCTTCGCCTTTTAAGGGGAGAGTGGCTCTAACGATCTTAGTTTGCATATACCAGCGTAAAATTGTCTGAGATAGGAAGCATAAATATACTTTTAAGTACGAATACAAACCAATGGATGACGGTTATAAAACGTGTCTTGACTGGTCACTAAATTTTTAGAAAAGTTTTGGTAGCTACATACATACATACACTCACACCCTATTCCCATGGGGGTAGGCAGAACCACAGAACGCCACCTGCAACGATCCTTACATACTCCTTTTGCCTCGTTTACGTTCATACGCGCATCAGGTCATACACGCACGTCATTTGCGAGTGCTACGCACCTGACCTTTCGGAAGAACATCACATTTTATTGAATTTATTACTAAATTATGTTCCCTCGATGAAAATACATTTTAAAAAAACCTTCTCCTTTTAAGGGGAGAGTGGCTCTAACGATCTTAGTTTGGATATACCAGCGTAAAATTGTCTAAGATAGGAAGCATAAATATACTTTTAAGGACGAATACAAACCAATGGATGACGGTTATAAAACGTGTCTTGACTGGTCAGTAAATTTCTTTGAATAGTTTTGGTAGCTACATACATACATACACTCACACCCTATTCCCATGGGGGTAGGCAGAACCACAGAACGCCACCGGCTACGATCCTTACATACTCCTTTTGCCTCGTTTACGTTCATACGCGCATCAGGTCACACACGCACGCCGGTTGCGAGTGCTACGCACCTGACATTTCTGAAGAACATCACTAGTAAGGTCACTATATGTCCTCCTAGGGCGTCTCCTCCCGGCGTTTCCACTCACATCTGCCTTGTAAATACCTTTTGTTAGTCTCCTTTCAATTATCCTCTCAACATGACCAAACCATCTAAGCATACTCTTTGAAATTTTTGTCACTACATATATATTTTTTTAGCCGCACTGCTGCCTTTTCACATCATTCCTCAGCCTATCATTCATAGTCACACCACACATGCTCCACAAGGAACGCATTTCCACAGCAATTATTCTGCTTTCATGCTTCTTTTGTCACACCCAACATTCACTTCCATACATAAGCTTTGGCCATGAACTGGTTGGACATGAACTGGTTGGCCAAAACTGCATGTGTAGCACCACTCACTTTATTTCCCGCATTCACTCTCCTTTCCACATCTCCATCAAACTTTCCATCGCTTGTAAACAGACTTCTCAAAAATACGAACTCACTTACTTGCTCCACACTCTTATCATTTATTTTCACATCATACACCGATACATATTCTTCTCTTTCAAACACCTTGACTTTCGTCTTATTTACATTTATTTTCATTTCTTTCATCTTATATGCTTCATCCATCACAGCCACCATGTCTTGCAACTGTTCTGCTGACGATTCAAGTAGAACTTGATCATCTGCATAGAGCAGGCATTTGACAGGCAACTCATTCATCGTCAATCCACATTCACCCTATTTCAAATATGTCAGACAACTATCCATGTACAGGTTGAACAGCCACGGTGACGCTAAACAACCCTGTCTAACACCCCTTGAGATGAGAACCAGTTCGTGTATGCCCCATTTATCCTAACACAAGCAGTGGAATCCGTGTATAAAGATTTCAGTGCCCGTACCAGGCGCCAGTCCACACTGTACAAGGATAGTGTCGACCACAGTTCTTCCCTCTACATACTGTCATAGGCCTTCTCCAAGTCAACGAAAACACAGTAGACTTTCTTGTGCTTTGCCAGATGTTTTTCGGCTATGCATCTTAAGGAGAAGATTTGGTACATACAGCCCAAAATCCGGCGTGCACATCCCATATTTTCTCATCTATCACTCTTATCACAACCTGTTTATCAAAACCTTCACACACAGTTTGTAGACAACACTCAAAAGACTAATGCCGCGATAGTTTTTACACGCCTGCTGAGAGCCTTTTCCCTTATATAGTGGTACGATTACAGCCTTACACCAATCATCCGGTACACGGCCATATCTCCAACACATATTAAAGATTAGGTACAGCAGGCATGCCACCACCCCGTCACCGCCCTTAAGCATTTCAGCAGACACTCTGTCGTACCCTGCAGCTTTCCCGACTTTCATCCCTTTCAGCGCTCTTACAATCTCACAAAATAAAGATAGGGTTGGGCCAGCCTTGCTTTTACCTATAGAATCGTGGGACTGACACAAACATTATCTTTCATACAATTCATAATCCGCTCGGAGAGGACAACCCCCACACACTGGCAGGCACTATGTGTTTCTTGAACACCGGACCAGATAGCGGTCAGAGAACCGTGTTAATATGTCCACTCCCTTTCTTTTAAGGGAAAAAATTATAGATGAACTATGTGCATCTATCATTTTATCCTTCACCATCTCAAACACCACATCCAACTTATCTTTTATACCTCCCTGCACATTCAGCGTAGCTAAGCGACCTTCCGCCGCTCGCTTTTCGCCCTGTGGAAACAACTGACGTGGTGTGTGGCGAGCATCACCGCCGCCTCCGAGTTGATTATTAGGATTTGAATTACTCATTTAGTTCCCACGAAATGCAGAGGAAAAATCTGTCAATACCCTACAGAACCCCGCATGTAGAGGTACGGCTTGTTAGTGCCTGGAGGCATTCGATCCCAGACAACAGGCACGCTAGCGACTAAGCTCCCCCGTAGCCATGCAGTTCTCGGCACGGCAACCTTAGCTTGGGTGTTTGTTGGTCTTACCACACAGAGGAAACAATAAAATTCTCCAGCATCCCGTGGGTGTCGTTAAAGATGACTAAGGGAAATCTTAGTCATCTTTAACGACACCCACGGGATGCGATTGGTTGGTCCTATTCTACTACCCGGAGACCATACGGGGTAACTGCTCGAATACAAACGAACAATTCTGGAGTATTAGGTAAGTATACCGACGCATTTCACAAGCAGTCGATATGTGAAACAGGATCAACATTAAAGATGTACACAATGATCGTTAAAAGGTACCAAGCTAAGAGAAGCTAACATTAACGGTAAAAAAGATAATTAACGTAAAACACAAACCCGATGGTTTATTACATAATTGATGTTGTCAGCGGTTGAATGCTTAATTCGTTAATGGAGCCAGTTCCCCTATCCTCGGCCCTGGTAATGGCGAAACGTCTAACGGTACCGGAGTACCAACACATTTGTTGATTGATGAACTCTTAGTTGGTGACGCGATATATTTACGACGAATGTCTTACGCCTCAATGGCAACTGATCGTATGTCATGTCATGACTTAAAAGCATCTTGAATAAAACACTCTATTTCTGGATAAGACTGCTATGTGTTATTGAAAACAATATGCAAAGATCATGATACATCGCTAGAACCAACAATGTGAGTGAGCATAATTGCATATTTTATCAGTTCTTTGATCTGAATAAATATTGAATTGGAAAACTAGAAACAGTCTGCAATACGGGAGACAGCAACTGTTAAACCAGTTTTCAGTCACATCTTTACCGTGGTGGTAAGAAATTCATAATAAAGTATCAATTCGCTGCATATTAGTGGTGCGTGTGCGACTACCGATAGCCGCCCCTCCCAGTTCTGCTTTCTACACGCGCGATTTCACTGACGGTGGCGGCGCCTGCGCTGCGCCGACGCTTCCAGCTGTTTTTTTGTACGAACACAACCCGATTTTTCACAAATACTTACAGTTTTCACACCTGTGCTATATCAAGCATTGGAAATAGGTTTTGGATTTTGTAACAGCAAATTCTCACGACAGACACTACTGTGTATATGAAACCCTCCCCTTCACGTGATAAATAGCCCTCAGTCACACATTCTTGAGCAGAAATTCTGAAACAATGAACAACATTTTATCTTAATTCTCCCCCGGATGTGCCCAGTAGTATCATTGTCTTAGATAAGGCAATAAATTCTGCGGCCCTTACAACAGGATTCTTCGTAGATTTGTTTCGCGTGTGCTTGCTCTGCACTATCAAGCTCACCGAGGCTTTCTTTGAGACGCCGTGACTCATATCTGAGTCAGAACTCAGATATGACTATCTGACTAACGCAAACAATTACTTATTGTTTGTTTTCTTAGCGCTTCCATTTATACGGATATTATCTAATGTGGTTTCATTTGGTACAAACGTCCAATGTAGACTAGACACTGAACCTATAGAAATCTCGGTAGCGTAAAAATGTGTACTAAAAGATTTTGAGATATTCATTTTGGACAAAATCAATATAGTACCTAACTTTAAAGATAATAACGCACATCCTATAGACCTAATACGTAATAAAAAAACAATACTTGTTTGTCGATAAATGTTAGCAGAGGTCTTAAAACAGGTTGAGCGCCAATGAGTCACGTCTTATAAAATGGTGCTTTTGTGTTACAGACTTAGCTGAATTGTATCGAATAAACAAGTAAACAGCCGTAAAGACAAAGACAACAATAGGTATGCTATACTTTGTGCTTAACATTTTCGTTGGATGCTGATATTTAGTTACTACGAATTACGTTATTCAAGTAAACTACGCAGCGGAAACTCACATATTCCGGTCATGTTATGTCCAACATCCGTTCTATTGTGCCCATTCAATTCTATTGCCGAGGTACACGCACGCAAGCCTCAACTAAAAGCGGTTTATTTGATTCGAATGCCAGCATCTGAAACAACATTGATAATATCATCAGTAATAGTGCAAAAACTAACCAATTTTAGGAACTAGCCACACACACGTGCTTGCTAAGGAAGATTTATGAAGTGTTGGAGAAAAGATATAGTGGAAAAAAAACTTGCCTTCAAACATGTTTTTGTGCATACAGCGGGATCTTCAAAGTAAATTAAACAATTTGAATACACACTGAATGAAGGACGACCGACACACGTGTCCGCAAACATTTTTGGGCTCTGTTTGTACAAAACTGAGGTCTTAATGATCTTTGTTGTTTGTTGATCTATCGCCTGCCTTTAAATCTTGTTCCGAATTTACTTGGTCGTGTCGTTCCGAACCAAATTTATGTAGTGATACTTTGTTGGAGGCCATTTTTTTACCAGTACTCGTAGCGTAGGCGGTTGATGCGTCAATGACCCGCAAAACTTGCGAATCCGCATTCAGCAGGTAGCGCAACGGCTTAGTTTTGATTCAAAAAAGCCATTTACTTATTGTTTGGCAATTTTTTTTAGAATTTACAGCCACTGCCTTGAGTCATTGGTTACAATAGGCTTACTCCGTTCTTGTGCTAGCTACTTAGCTGTTTGCCTTGTTTGGTAAGACACTTTCGGAATGCCGTTCATTATCCAATGTTGCGGTGCTTGTCTCGGAGGAATGAAGCCCTAATTACATTTTTACTAACTGGGTTCAATCCGAGCAATTCTTGTATTGCTCGTCGGAAGGCTTGTCATTTACAACTAGTTCCGTGACCTCGCTCACGCATTCCCGCGCCTGCACCTAACTGTACTTTCCCGTTGACTTAATGCCGACTTTGGACAGAACCTGATCTTAGGCAAGTGTACATTATAGCGCTGAGATGGCGATCGGCTGTTGCAATTTAATTATATTTTGTATATGCGAAGCGAAGCGGGCGTTGCGTAGATCCCAACAGACCAGCCGAAGCCGTAGCCTCTGGGCCCGCGTGCCGCGCATTCCAGCCGAGTGACGCCGAGGCCGGCCGAAGCGGCCCGAGCGAGCTGCTGCCCGCGGCCGACTTCACACCGGAGTATGCGCGAGCGCGGCGAGAACGTCTCGTCTGTCTGCACAAGCTATCTGTCAACAAACTTCTCCGTCGAAAATAGCTGGCAGCTCAACTTTCGAGTGATCCTTTCCAATATTGACTGGTTTATTGTGCAGTGTGAGATCTCATAAGAGAACTCGTATTGTAAGTTCGGCATTGACTCTGTGGAGGAACCGTGTTATTTTTTCTTTTGGATCGCGTGCAACGTTTGCCGTGAGCTGGAGCCGCGGACGTGTGTGAGTGACTGTTCCGTCTACCTACATGAAAAGTAGCCCTTGATGAATCTAGTGCTCCGATCCTATCCACCGGATTGTGATGTCTTATGATTTACGGTAAATAAATCTCTTATGATGTGAGAGTGTTATTTTGTGTTCATCTAGCGGGTGATGATTCTATGGCCTCGATACCTCTACTTTGGAGTATTCCGTTAACTTACAATATTATTGTTTTTTTTTTAAATTCTGCGATAAAATGTTAATAATTATATTGTAGTTTAGTAATTACAAACTAAAGATTGACCAGAACCCAAGCATGCGACCACAATAGCGTCAGGTGTGGGCACAGACTGAATGATGAAATAGCTATGGAGAAAAAGATTATAACATTCAACACCTACCTATCGAATTACTAAAACATAAAACATTTCATGGCAATCATTTAGTAATAAGTATGTGACAAAATGAAATTATATATGCTTGCTTACAAAATTGGAGTTTATTGGCATATATAACACGTTCAATCATTAGCTTCAAGCAATCCCTTACAATTAAATTGTACTTACAAATGTCTACGTTCAGCTAGAATCCAAATAATCCATTTACACGTTTCAAAATTTATAAAAACGTAGTACTTAACCAATAATGTAGATCATGGCAATAATAAGTTCCAATTTACGGAACTACTTATAATTCATAATTTTGTGTTACCGAAAGCCTTAAACTTGTTTTCATCAATAACATAAACAACTTTCTCTAAGGTATAAAAATTGCCAACATAACTTGAAAAATTTGCTCCTAGAACAATAACGTCATCGGCGGGACCACAATTTTCTTATAATTACATTCAGACAGGTTTTAGCGCGCCAATCATCAGAATGTAAAAACGTTCTCCAACGGAAATATTCGACCAACGCACAGGCTCAGTCATACTAAAAACCGGTAAAACCATAAAGGTAAAAGGTTATTTAGCATTAACAATAAATCTCCAATACTTCTCAATGCTAGACACGTTCTAGAAACACCTGTCATTTTCGGTTTTTGTAGATCACTAACTGATCCGTTTAACGTTTACCTTGTCTCTATATCAGAATCTACGGTAGAATCATCAGATAATCTAATACGAAAGATTATCTGATGATTCTACCAACGATCTCTTCAAACTTCTAAATATTAAATCACTTGTTTATCATCAACATGATACACTCATCTAGTTGATTAGAATTAAATAGTTGCTATTACTAATGCTGTAGTAGTATATTGTTGCCAATCGTTATGATATCATCGGTTCAAATTGGTTTAACATTATAAACATCTGGTATATCTTGTCCAGTATTGTTTCCAGTTTAATCCGAATGAACAATTAATTTTGTACGCCATACATGGTTAAATTTTTAGCTATCTTGCTGCCAATCTAAAACAAACGTGTGGATACTTTTGAACCTTTACACAGATTTACCGAAAAGCGCTAATAGAAACGCTTTGATACATATATAACTCCTTAAACCGTCGACATAATAAGTGGGACAAATAAGCCTTTGCATTGTCCGAACCACATATATATATATGTATATGGTCAGCTCACACAAGTCAAACCTTAACAATCCTACCACGTTGTACTCGGACATATTATTATATCAACCAGAATGTTGACACTAAACTTTACATGTTTCCGCAACATAATTTTACAATGCTGTTAGTTATAGCGTCTTTTGTTTATTATTTGGACTTACGTACGGCACTCACATCAACATCATCATCTGCATCGCCGTTAGTGTTAATAACTTCTTGTTCATAACCAGTTGCGCCTCTGATTTCTATCCCTGACGTAAACATCCGCGACCGCCTGCAGGGCTTGTTTGGCGACTAACGCTTTCTATTCCCGGACCAAACCGCCGGATCCGGAAGAATTCTGATTAAAACCTCGTTAGTCGTTGCACACCACATACTTGACTCTCTGTTTCAATTCTCTGCCTAGTCTCTTAGAACGTTGATGTTACAAATGTCATCATTATAATGTACTTAGTGTTTATATCGTTGTATACTTATTAGGTATTCAGAATTTGCAGCGTGCACGTTTTCTTGCCATGCTTTCCATATTCGTAATTTTGCTTTAGTAAGCGGTGTCGTGTCTCGATTTCTGCTTACTTCTAATTTGCATTATTCCAATCTTAGTTCCAAGATTTGCTTAAAATAAATACACTTACTTTATGACAAAATGTTTATAATATGTTTCTTAGAAAACTGCAGTAACTTTTTCAAACCCCTTTACAGGCTTCGCAAAGATCCCAAAGGGTAACATCAAAAGCAGTATGAATGGAAATAGGTCGTAATACCTAGTCTAGTAAATAGGGTTAGTGAAGTAGGGCTTCACAAATGCACGTGTGTGGATGCTTCGACAACCGAGACTTACCATGTTTACTCACGCGTGAACGTTGTTACCCATTAGCAGATATAGGATTTCTTCTTAATCTAGTTTATAGCATCTTATGTTAAATGAGAATAAAGTTGTTGTGGCCTTAAATAGATTCCGACACGTGTTTATTGACTAATAATGTGATCTCGGATTCAAATCCAGGAAGCCTTGTTACGGAAGGTATTATGCTTAGAGTAATAAATGCTTTATTGACAAAAACACGCCACGCAACACAAACTATACGATACATACTGTTAAATAGGCCGAATGAAACGAATAAAGCACGCTACATTAAAGCAGTAATTTAAATACAATCAGCCAATTAAACCACATCATAATAAATTTGCGAGTTGTTTGACGTTTCGAAACTTTCTCTGCCCAATCCTTCTGTCAATAAAGTGAGTAAAAAAGCTGTAGGGCGTGAGTTAAATAATGAACCTACTTAATAACATAGCCTACAGTTTGTATCCAAATATTTCTTTTGAAATAAATAAGATTTAGGCAGTTTTTGCCACACTGATGCCCGTTGTTATTGAAAATGGTTAACCTTTTTGTACTTTGTTCGTCATTGACACAGTGATTTCTCTAATTATTTCAGAGGTCATTTTCATTAATTGTGCTGACAAACGCAACTTATGAATTTTGTCAATATTGCTCAATAATAACTTCTTCTGTAGATGTTTCTTAATTCGCTGATGTTCCTGAGTCTATTAGTGGGTTTTCGTCTTCATATCGCTTATAATACTTGGAATGGATTCTTTCGAAAGCTGATGAGATTCTATCAGTGGCATCAATTATTAAAATCATTTCATTAATCATACAGTTGCTTGGCATTAAAAACTCTGACATACAGTTGGAGTTAAAGTAATTGCCCGAATTACGTTATTTTCATTTTGTCTAATTCACGCTTTAAATCGTAAGTAATGAGCGACCAGCTTCACTTGGCAAGTCATCGTTTTGACGCCTCTTTTGATGCCGCTTTTTATCGAAGAGCACTCAGAAGTAATCGATCGTTTTTAGAAGCAAGATTCCACGTTTTTGTTTGGTGACAGAGAAAAGCCGTTTTTATCAATTTTGGTTCCAACGACATCTATGCATTACGGTAAATTATATGAAGTTGTAGTGTTTTAAAAACTTTCACTTCCCAAATTCTACTGTTGGAAGTAGGAAAGGTTTGCTTAATGAATTTTATACAAAAGCACCGCTTTAAACTTTGAAAATAATCTAAACAGTGTATGCAAGCGTTAGTGGGCGGAGTTAATGATGCAAGATAAGATATAAATTGGCCTCAGTAATTATCAAATTTCACGCGTCTCTCACTGTTTATCGGAGAATAAATATTGTTAGCCTGATTTTATCGTTTACGACACTTGCTTGTTTCATAACTACTACACTCATGTACGTGGAATCCAGTGAGTGTGAATAGGAACAACTGAACATGGTATATACATATATGTCAGTATGTGACTGTGTACAGATATCGACATTTAGAAAAAAGGTCACAAGTACATTGTTTATGGTGTTTTTGTGACTCCAAACGGATTAACATCTCGTGAAAAACTTGGACTGCATTAGAACGTAGTTAAAAGCGGACAGAAAGAATTTTTATTGCTCTCCGAAAGGGGACATTAAATTTTATTATTTTTTGGAGAAAGACAAGATAATGAACGGCCATCTGGGTACACATACGAGGGGGCATTTATTGGAAATTTGTTTTATAACATTCAGTAACGGATTAATAGAACAAAGTGGACATAACATAAATTAATAAAAGAGACGTAAATCCAAGATTAACGAAAGGGATTTATGGAAAGCGCTGGTATAGGCGCTTTAACGGAGTTCTCTTTAACAATATAATCTAATAAAAACAACACAATGTTTGTTTGACCTACAGAAGATGTTGTCCTCCCGTTACGAATTGACCTGCTTGGTAAACAAGTGACCTAGAGAAAGCAAGCCAGCCTACGGCGAGGAGCATAATTTAACTATTGATGCATAATAATTCCTTGACCTAGTGCTTAATAAGGCTGAAACTGGGATCACCAGTACTGGTAATTGATTTGTAATTAAAAATACATTAGTCGCAGATTATTCACAGGCTTGATTGTAACACACATAGGTATTCAAATACGAACGAGTAACATGTATTTAGGGCCCTTCCATAGATATAAATATTAACGAAGCAACAAATCGTTTCCTATAGAAGATGGACCAATAGATCTTTCAAATTACTTGATTGATTGCAAGCTTTTACTCACCAACATGGTTACTCTGACTGTGTTTGTGGCCTTACATGCGATGTATGCAAGAATTGGGACCGATTCAGCTAAATGCAGCAACACTTGCGTGTAGAACACACGTATAATCGTTTCATTGCCTCAATAGAAAAGCAAATAAATTAACTATAGACATTGGATGAGCGTATCAGAGCGACCTGGTTATAGCGCTCCCATCGACGGAGGCAACAGTTAGAAATATTTAAATAACTCTGTCACGCTGCGGCTAATGTATACGAGTACCAAGTAACGGTCCCGCGCCCTTCATAACATCTTGAGGCTGTAGTGAAGTAACTCGAACACACTCCCATCACTTTTTGACACTCCGTAAACGAATAGACAAACTGTTTACATAACTGAAGTGCATCAAAAAATAAATATTCCTTAAAAAGACACGAAACCACAAATGCCTGGAACAAATACAGAAATCTACTGTGGAGTAAATCAAAGCGTACTTCGTTTCGGTAGCTTAAACTTTACGTCGCTTAGATAACCATCAAATAAATTGGTGATACATTTAATCTTAAATCTGTGAGATTAAGAATATCGCTCCATGGAACGCCTCATGTAGGCGTTAATATATCTGCTGGGTTATATCTATATTATTTTTATTTTGAATGCTTAAATAAACTTGAGGGTTTTGGCTTTCACTCACGTCTAGTCATTTGAGTAAACGACTCCGTGTTCCGCGGTTACTCGTTTACTTTTAAGTGGCACAAATTTGCTAAAAAATAAAATAAGAAGTAAACTAGTAGCAATAAGCCGTATTTTGAACAAAGTATTTTTTTTTATTATAAAATTCTTACACGCAGTATAATCTGAGCCACCTGTTCACATAAAGTAATTTCCCGATGATGTGGATAGCGAGTGATAGTGGTGTCGTGAGGGTCACCGCGACGGCCAGCGAGGTGGGCTGCGCAGTGAGCGTGACGTCTGCCACCCGATAGCCCATCTCACGAACGACCCACTTCCGACTCAAGGTCACCGCCTGACCCCCTAAACTTTGTAACATTTCCTAAACCTGCACCTGAAATTGGAGCACAGTTATATAACCTCCACTGAAACAAACGCCGGCGGCCATTGAACTCACCCACTCACCCCTATAAGGCAATTGGTCGGGGCCATTCTTCGCCCGTCAAAATACTGACATGGCTTGACATGATGCAAAGAAATAAAAAACCCACAGAATGAGAAGAAATTTATTATTCCGAATGCGTCATTGATCATGCACAGATTCATGTGGGCCCATTTCGGGATACCAGTGTTTTTTTTTGCCGGATTGTAAGAAATTGTTAAGGCAACGGAAAATAAGGGATTTCAAAAACTGCTGCACTTTAACTTGGTTTTTAAACTAGAAAATCTGTTAAAAAAGAGTCTTTCCGGTTTGGGTGATTACAATTTAGGTGGGTGGATGTATAAACATGGTCGTGCGCCGGCTACGCGACAGATTTGTAGATAGGGCCCAATCAGAGCGTGTGCGCGCGGTATCACGGGCTTTCTGATACACAACACAACACACTTTCTAATCTACGTCTTTGTCACTGCGCTCGAGTATCGGCTAACTTGTCTTTATGCCAGACTTTCGCCAATTGTTTTCACGCTACATTTTATTTCTTCACGGTTTTCTTGGCTACGACCAATATATTATTTTGGGCGCTTGCATCATAGTATCAAATCATCTTCAATAATATTTGGCAAGCATCTGTGACTCAAGCACATTAATGCCCATCAAACAAGAATACGACAGTAATTTTGTGCGTCTTGAGAGTTTGCGTTTAATATAAACTGCGGTTAACCAGAAGTGGTGTCCAGATTATAGTGCCAGATTAAATTGAGGAGTTAGTTTCAAACGACGAATTCGATCCGTGGTATCCTCGGTCCCAACGCTCCGTGAAATAGGAGAGCGGATTGACAAGAAGCTTAGCCGCAGTGGCTCTCTTGATAAGGTGACGTGCATGCGTGTATTTTAGAAGTGCGCGGGGATCTGGGGATGTGCGCGGGGGGGTGGTGTGCAGGACCGGTCCGCGTACCGGTTTGCGTCTACGTCGCCGACTTAGGACTAACCGTTTTATTAGCTGAGCCATGCTCCACAAACGATAGCTAGGCTAGCAGCCCTGGAGCGCGCGACCAAGCACCTTGTTCTAGCAGTTACAGTTCAAACATTCATTATCGACGTCCGTCGCATGTATTATGAACTTGAATTTAGACTTACCTAACACACGAACATGTTAGCTTTCGGTCACAATACCAGGTGGCCTACTTCGTTACCTTGTACAGGTGGCGCATTCACAATCGTCATAAAAAGAAACAAACAATCGTCTCTTGACACAGGTGTAAATTTGAAAATACAAGAATATTTCGTTTACGACTTGGCTGAGTGAAGTCGCGCGTGTTTTCGCAATTGCCTGTTGATAAGTCACAACATTTAAAGCCATTCGTAGAATACTGTCACGCTAGTAATCTCATTAGTGCTAGCTGCCAATGGTGGTTACAAACTGACCTACTTCGAATGCCTCTTCTGTAGAAACATGCTTACACATATTACTTACTAATGTTTCGAATTATTTTCATTCAAATATTAAATGATACACATGCTAATTGTGTGTAACGTGACTATTCGATGGTTTCATGTTACTGTTTAGTCTAGTGAAGTAATTTGCAGCTAAGTGTTACATTACGTATTAGAATAACTTGCAATTTCGTTTCTACAAGCCTCACCGAATCATTGTGATACACTATGGGGCCAGTTGTTAAATAAAAGTAGACCGGAAAACTGTAGTAAGAATGAACTTGTAATTCAGAAAGAAGTCTTCCTCAGTTTTGTTTCTATTTTCGCTTTCGGTTTTGGCCTTGTGTGTTTCTATTTGTGTGCGTTGCGATGGCAACCTGCCACCACAATGTTTTGGATAGTGGCACACTTTCAAGTGTTTCCAACACTCCGCATCGTGTGATTAAGTCTCAGCTTTATTTAATTACAATATTAACTCGGTAACTGGGTTAACGAACTTAATAGAAGTGTTCATAAACGTGTGAATTAAAACACTCAGCTGAACTTCTTTCGACACCTATTGTTTCCACATCAGTAGTGCTATGAGTACTTATACATATTATAGTATTATTATGATGCTCGCGTTTTGCTTTAGGAAGGTAATACATAGCTGAATGCAAATGTGGACGCGTTTTGCCATTTCCGTCCGTCACGGTGCGCACACTGTGTGAATGAATCACAAACAAAGCTATTTCGAGAGTCACTATCGTTCAGTCGAGTGACAATACCGCGGCAGATCGGTCAACGATCCAAATTGCCCTCACCTGAGCGCGTGCCGCTGTGTTCGCATGCTAGAACCCTGTGATTTGTGAGGCCATGGAGAGTCGCGCCCGCTGCGGCTGAAGAACCGCCATCACAAAAGTAATGTTTGGTTGTAGGCGTTTCATCGTACGGAATAAATCGAGCTGCACAATATGGGTTTACATGGCTTAAGAGCTGGTGGTGACTGGTCGTCTCAGCAGTGCAGTGGGTGATATTTGGCGTTATGTTCGAGTCGTTGGTGTCTCGTCTGACGTCGCCGACGGTGTCGCGGCGCCGACACACGGTTCACGCCGCGCGGGAGGTCTGCAGCGAGCCTGAGGAGGATGCGACGCCGGTGCAGCGCCGCTCACGGACCGCCAAGCAACTTCTCGACAAGCGCAGAAAGGCGCGCCTGTCGTGCGCAGACCTCACCGCCACTGTCAATGCGGAGCCAGAACGCTCGCGCATGGGCGCACTGAAGTCTTTCCTGCCTCTGCGACAGTCCAAGTCTCTCGGACGTCTTGATGGTCTCAAAGAGGTGAGTCTTCTAAGATCTACTTTATGTATATTTATGTGTAGTTCCAGCTGATTGTAAAGATTGCTGGTGGTCGTGCTAAGTTTATGACCAAATGTTTGGTTGCCAAATAAGTGACACAAACCGTAATATGTCTATTATGTATTACCTATGCTCATAGAATGTTCTCATTGGTACAACTAGCATAACTTTTTCTTTGAAAAGCACTTTACGCTAGAACGATGGAGTTACGGTAATCAACTTGCGACACTAGAGAACGCCACAAGTTGTGGTGACCTTCGCGTCGCTCCCATGCGCTTGCGCCGGCCTCGTACACCTGTTACGACCCCCCTCCGGCCCCCCTCACCTCCATACCTCATGCACTGCTTGCACAACCAATAACACCTAACATTACGTTTGACCATTTTGTAAATAGCACAATAGACGCAGGCCCGCTGACTGCGACGCACCCAACTCTGAAACACGTCCATGGTAACATCCATCGGGTTGCGAAACTGAGGCTGAGGGCGTTCCTATGAACTATGACATCACACCGGCTCGGATAAGACAATACAAACAATACAAGGGACTCGACATTTGACGGCATGACTCGCTGAATTTCTGACATGAATCATAATGCAATAAGAGATTCAAGGAGCATGGTTTCAAGTGTAATAAGCTGCTCTCAGATTCCACTCTAAAGATTAGCTCAAACATGTTTTTATTTGGCCGTTATTGTACTCTGGAATTTAATAATAATATATTATGTATAAACGTTCTGCAATAATAATTCATCGTGTTTAAAATTTTAAATAATTATGCAGATGATTCTCGTTCTCGTGCGAATAGATTGTATTTGTTAAACAAATTCGGAAACGATTCGTTTTGCAATGTTAATATCTGCTAACCTGATCTGCATTGCCTTATAAGTTTTGAGGTTGTTGGTCCACGACCCACAAGCGTATGTATCGAGGACATCACATAATATTAAATCAATGTAAACTTTGACACTTTTGACACCATCCTAAATTTTTTGAAGATGAGTTATAATTGTAGCAAATTAAAAAGAAAAAAATAGAAGTTCGTGGTTGTCACCTAGAATTGGAGGCCCAGTGGTAACGACTGTGCCACGATTTGTAGGTCGTAGGTTCGAACCCAGACAGGCGCTTTAGCTTGTGAACATTATTTAATCACCATTGCTTTCAAAACGGTGAAGGACAAAATCGTGAGGAAACATGACAGGCATATCCTAGCACCAAACATTCGAAGACATGTGACATCTACCAACCCTCACTGGACCCGCGTAGTGGATTACAGCCCACTCTGTCTCACGGAGAGGAGGCCTAGGAACATTATAGGCGATGATCATGGTGCTTCAGTTCGTTAAAAAAATATTGCTTATTAAATTCATCGTTTCAGTTGTCTTACTAGAAGTCGTAGTCGCGGCCATAGCGACCTGCGCTATTCACGTAACTTATTAATAATTCCTAAAATATATTTTGTTGACGTTAAAGGCTCATATGATACTGATTTATTAAAACCGGAAACGGTTAGTAGCGAGACCTCAGAGGAAGACATTGAAAACAGCAACACTTATCAAAGCAGAGTAATTACATAGAAAAGAGCCGTGAAAGCAGAGAGTCTGGTGAAACCATGCTGGGGTCAGTGCATTTCATTCAATAATTCATTCATTTCATTCAAATAAATACTCATACGATAAGATTTTTCTATTTTCTTGTTTGTTTTGGCAGACAAAAATAGTACCGTAGATGTGCGTAGTCGTTAACAGAATGATGAATTATTATATTATGGAATTAACCGTCATAGCTTCGAATTATGAAGGCTATATATATTCAAAATATGTCGAATGCTGAAGGTCTGACAAACAGTATTACCTTATTCATAATTGCATTGTCAATCAGCGGTGGGAACGGGCAAAGATTTTTAAATGATTTGGTGGCAGGTGAAGACAGCCGAGTAAAGTTCGGTTTGAGCAGAGCAAGCACGCGGGCACCGTTACGACACATGCGCAAACCTTCCGATACTTTGCAGATAGTACAAGAATGCGAGATAGGCAGGTAGGGGCAGGTATGCTCGAGCGCAGCCTTGATGGCAGGTACACTCACACAACCACGCCGCTGTCAACACGCACATGCGCCCCGTTGGTGTGCGCGCTGTTGGCTCGTGTGATTTACAGACAAATACCACGACTCCAGTGGCGCATCTGTTCGTCCGTCTCTTTGTGAGGGCATCTCTATTGCGTTAACGCCTTTTGTCTACTGTCTCGAATAGGGAACATCTGCGTTTAAAAAGTTCTTATTAAGATGATATATGAAAGTACCTACGTAGGTACATGGATCGAGTGATAATTACAGCGTACGCGCAGCTACGCTCGATGCTTTTGATTGCTTTGTTTGCGTTTCGGCTTTCGATGTATATCGCGACTTGTATAGCGGCTATTAAGAGCATTTTACCATTAATATAATAGTACATACACCATTAATATTATTTCATTTTAGTAGTGATACAGTCCGCGAGTGTGAGTGATTACCGATGGCACCAATGTATCGCGCGAGGGACGCGCAGCGCCTTAGGCTGGTTGTCCGATTGGCCGATTGCCAACCAAAGGACTCGTCGCTATGTGCATTCACACAAATGCAAAGCTCAGCTTAGGCCTCGCGGACTGTACACTCTTATTTATCATATTTCCATTGGGTATACATTTTCATAGAAAACTGAAAAAATTAATCAAACTACTCGTACCTACATAATAAGCAAATATTAAATTACTAATCTAAATCAATTTAATTATAATAGTTAATTAGCTTTTTTAATAACCTTCTTTTTCAGCCTTCAATTAAACCAACGTTTCTTAGGCTGCTTATTTGAGGTTACCTGTAATTGCCTATCTTATCTGTGCTAAGACAAAACCTGCTGTGATAGTCATATTATGTAAGAACTGCTTCGGTATGCAAAAATATACTTTTCACCACACTACCTATTATTTGCAATTTTTACCGATCGATTTCCGAGGGTAAAAGCCTTTTTTGTTATCTAGAGTGTAAAAGTGTTTTAAAATTCGAAGGCTTCCGATTTAACATTTACTCGAAGTTTTAAATAAAACCAAAGAGTTAGGAACAAAAACGTTTTAAGACAAAAGTTAGGAACGTTCAAAACCTGTCAACCGAAAGACCTGATTATTCAGAACCGAAAATATCCACTTTTTAATTTATTTCAATAAACAGATTCCATACGTATTTTACAGATTTTCCTTTTTTTTGCAAGTTCCTCGTAATGTGGTGAAAATTGTTGTGTTTCACATATGGGTAAAAGTTTTTAGCATTTCGTGATTTGAAACCTTCGCGACGCTCAGGGTTCTTCTTCCTGGTTTCAATCCAAGCACTCACGGCAAAAAACACTTTTACCCATATGTGAAACAAATAACTATTGTTACATTTGTTTAAAAAGCAAATTGATGTAAGGACATAATCTCTCGCGAAATTCCTGTCGCGCTTGCCAGAATTTTTGCAAGACAGTTTAATACCAGATTCTCGACGTTGATTGGTATTTTCTTGAAGCATTGGTAACGGAACTGTTACTACTTACTACTCGTCATGGACGAGATCAATTAAGCGATTGTGAACGATAGACATAGCGATTGTATGAACCCATGAGTGAGGGACATTCACTCAACTCGCACGCCGTAAATGGCCATAGAATAGTGCCAGTATGGTCGTTTGTTACTCATTTTCTTTCATTATTTATCCTACTAATATTATAAACGCGAAAGTTTGTAAGTATGGATGGATGTTTGCTACTCTTTCACGCAAAAATTACTTAACGGATTTGGATGAAATTTGGCACACATATAGTTTACAACTTGGATTAACAAATAGAGTACTTTTTATCCCGATACTCCCACGGGATCAGTATTTATGAGGGTGAAACCGCGGGGAGCAGCTAGTAAGTCATAATTTACATTTCATCACTCCCAGGGCGTTCAAGAAACATGTGCATAAAAAGCTTAATCACAAAGTGATAATTAGCTTTTTGTAGTCCAACATGTAAATTGGAAACAAATGACATACAAGCTGTTTAATGAAAATTATTATTTTTTATTCCAGCCAGCAATGCTATATTTTTTGCAGCATCCATTTTAATTCATAAAGAATTTTTTTCTCTCATTATTATAGTAACTAATTACCTATTCAGAACCTGTTTAAATCTGTGCTCGGCAGGTTGGTTCTCTATTGACATTAAATAATTCCGCACGTGTGCTGAATTTCTGATAGATATTAACACGTATAAACGTCCTACTTTTTGTTACAGTCATAGTAGTATTGTTAGAACACGATAACTCATTTCATAGATTAGGAAGTGCGTTTCAAAGACGAATAAATACAACATTTTGGACCTGCTATGGTGGTCATCATAACGTCCAAGATTAGCACATAAATTTAGCACAAAAAAAAACCTTAAATATTAATCATATCCAATCCCAAATAAATGAAAAACGCCGGTTGTGGTATGTTTCATCTTTTTGTTTGAAGACAGTTTGTTCGAGAATCTGACTGACGTTAATTTTTTTTTTTTTGGGGTGGGAAATCATCAAATTACTTCTCCCGCTCTGGGTGGAGCGGGAGGGCGTGTCAGACTTTTACTGACTAAAACCCACCCGTGTTCCTTCAGTTGCCTGTGCCAGGGCCACGGTTTTCTCTGTAGAATAACCCGCGACCCTGAGGCGTCGGCCCTATCGGACCCCGTCACTTTGTGCTGACATCTCTTTGAGGCGCGCGTGGAACACAACGCGCCGTCGACCCGGGCCTGGTCCTTACCGGACGGCGAGCTACCCATTGCTCGCCGTCCGCAAGCCCGCGCCTACGGTGGCCGGGAATCTGCAGGCGACTCCCGACGCCCAGGGCGTCTCCTGCGGCGGCTAGTGGGGGCGTGAGAGCGCAAGGCTCTCTCCCTCACCCGCTCCACCACCTTCTTCGCGAGCATTACTGCTTCGCAGAAGGAGGTGACGGCTTTCCATTCCCTCTCGCGCCGTACCATGGCCTGGAAGGGCCGGACGCGAGAGATCGCCGCCGCCAATCGCCTCCCTGAGGACACTGCGGTGCTCCGCCCAAGCTGGGCAGACCTCCACCGTATGCTCCACCGTGTCCTCCGGGCGATCCACACAATGGTGACACCCGGGCGTTTCCTCCCGCCCTATGCGAAACAGGAACCTCCCGAAACAACCGTGTCCGGTGAGAACCTGTGTCAGGCGGAAGGTGAGGACGCCGTGGCGCCTCTCCAACCACTCCTCAAAGAGGGGACTTACCGCCGCTATTGTGGCGTGCCCAGACTGACGTTCATGAGCTTGGCTTACTGCGAAATAAGTTAATGGAATGAAATTATTTAACATTTGATTTTTCTTTCATCTTGAATTACAAGCGCTTTCATAGGACTCAGTGATTTTCGGGCTTAGATTCTGTGAAAATCAAACTAATTTCACTTACGAACTTTATGTAATGAATACCCTCTATTTATGCAGATAAGTGTGCACCTACCTATATCAGGTATCATTTGATATAAATTATAATTTTGTGGTTGCTAGAGCGAGCGGAGTAGCGGACACATCGTCATTTGTTAGGTCCGGACAAAACATCGCCTTCGAAGAATTGCCTCATCTGCGATACGTGCCTTGTTTTATTTACATGTTGTTTATTTTTATCTCTTACATCGTTAGCTCGTTGCTTTGTTTCTCAATATTATGCGCCAATATTATATTATAGCTTCGATATATCTTGTCGATTAGATTTATTTCCACCACACCTTTGTTACTCAGCGGCAAACCGGCAAACCGGATCAGAGTTATTATGGCGCTCAGCTTTATACGAGTCTTAAACCAAAATTGACAGACCATGTTGGTCATGTAGTTGATTTTATTGTGCAATTATTAGACACCATGGATTAGATGGAAATCTACAATATTCTTGTCGGGTTACGTTTATCTAGAGTTATTGCTATTGTGCTATTGAACTTCCCTCTTTAAGAGCAAAAGCCATGTTCTTGGTATTGTTGTTGGGAAACGTGAGAAATTATTTAGAGTTTAAATAATATCTCACGCGTCAAAACGCTATATTTTCATTTATAACATTTATGTGGGTGAGTGATTTTGGAATCATGTTTATGGTATCAGAGTTTTGCTAGTACGCATAAAATTTGCCTACCAGTATAATTGTTTAATGAAAACTAACTGTTAAACTTATAGTTGTGTCGTATAAATTGCAAACTTTAGTATTGAATTGTTTGTTTTTAATTAAAATGCCTATGGTAAAAGTTCATTCATAAGCTGGTTCTGTTTTCTTTAGAAATGCGACGTTAGTATAGGCAAAAAGTTAAGAAGCATGCAATTAAAAGGACTTGTTCAAATAACAGATCTGTCTAGCCGAGTGGGGTTCGGAGGAAGAGGGCACTGTTAAAGGTCTCTTGCTTTTCCTTTTAGAGTTGATGTTGACATTTTAAGTATATTAAGTTATACCTATATTTGTATGTATATCTATAATTTGATACTCGTCCTCCTTGTTAGTATATTTCGTTCGAAATCCTCTTATAATAGCAACAAGATTTATACAATCTTACTGTGACTAAGATACCTACGTTCATGCTGAATGTGTCTGGAATTCTGTCGTCATTATAAACAATCACTTGTTGATCAATCTAAATGTCCTTCCAATGACTACAATGGACTGACTTTAAATTGCTACAATAGATTGTTGATCTTTGTAATTTGTTATCCTCATGGTATTGTGTATTTGCGAAAGGGAGTGACGTAATTTGTTATTTTCGTAATTTTTCTTGCATTACTTCTTTTCAACTAAATTGAGTTCTGGTGGAACATAAGTGGAATGTCTCTCGCTGCGCAAGTCAAATGACTTCTTTTTTTAGTTCTCATTAAATTAAATAAAAAAATTGTTTGACAGGCTTATGATAAATTATAAATGCAATCCTCTCATCAACCTGTCAACATTTTAACTTGCAGCTTGGGTGGAATTTTTTAATTTAAATAATACATGTTTGTTAATCAACCACTTGCAAAAGTTTATGTGAATAATTAGTTAAGTTACATAACATAACATAACATCACGCCTTGTTTCCCCGAAGGTTTGTGCAGAGGTGTACCTATAGTACACCCACATTTCGCCAGTTATGTTTAAGTCCCATGTAATAGGGGGCGAGCCTATTGCCATCAACCGGGCACAAATCCAGACTCCGGGCTGCTACTGAGAAATTCCAGATAGAAAAACCCAATAACACTTTGACCACTAGACCAACGAGGTTAAGTTAATAATTTTAAATGTTAGATGTCGGAATTCTTTGACGGCTTCTCCTACCTATATGGAGCCTTCAGACCGGCCATTTAATATTGAAAGCGGTAAAGCAACATCTCCGCATAAATTTTCAGTCAGATTTTGGGTGGACCACACAACAGCTTACCACCCAGTTCACCAATTGCCAGAACAGAGGGAGTTCCCAAAAATGTATGTCCATTATCCTATCCTTACCACGTTTATGTAGTTGAATAGACCCTTCCATATCTTGAAGCGCACACAGCATAATCAGCCCATTATGTTACCACTGCTGGGACACGGGCCTTCTCTCTGTGAGGGGGATTGGGCCGCATCCACCACGCGGGCCCAGTGCGGGTTGGTAGCTGTCGCATGTGTTTGAATTTTTGTTTTACCCACCGTTGAGAAAAGCACACAGACCCTTATGTACCTACATTGCAGCCAGTGCTTAGGAACCGGTCCTTCTCACTAGTTGAATTTAAAACCGAAATAGACATCACATCGACAATTCTTGCCACTCTTATAATTACCGAATGGAATAAATAACTTTTTTGTCAGTTTGATTAAAGTTTATTCGCTTTTCAGCTGCGACACACATAGTGACTGTGACTAGCGAGGTTATTACTCTCGGCACCCGCGATCCATCTCGCGCTGCGTCTGCGCAAGTTGAACGTTACTTACGAAGTTACGAGTGCGTTACGTTCCATTGTGTGCTTAGTGCTTAAGCATTGACATCATCTCCACACGTCAAGTGATGTAGTATCAGTTACAGTGGAAGAAAGTGCATTTGTAATCTGAAAAGTAAACATTACCTACTAGTCTAAGATATTTGTACATACCTATTTCTAATTCATGTTGTTTCATACTTGGAATATCGAATGGTGTAATTATGTATTGTGATATTTTGTTACACAAAAATCAAATATTTTATTCTATTTATTTATTTAACACTCTGGGAGCTGTTGAGTACAGCAATTATTTCTATGATTCAGTACCAAAATCTTAATGAAAATTGAATGACACTCATATAACTTACATTAATTTAAGTGATAATTGTTGTACTGCTGAAAAGCAAACCTTTAGTTACCTCTGTCTATTTTCCACATCCAATTATCTAATTTCATGTGATCTCTTATTATTTTCCTTAGATTGAATATTTTGACATTTTTATTTTTAGCCAAGTTATTACCAAATATGAAGTATTTGGATTTATATTTGAAAAACTAAAAAGGCACTTCTACATACTGTTTGTATTTAATATTCTCAAATTATATTAACTTGTTACCACGTTTGGCCAGCCGGCTAAACGTTACGCTACAGTATATGCATATTAAATTTTAATGAATATTGTAAATCCTAGAACACAAATATTTTAAAGAAGCAAAAAAAATATCAGAAAACTAATCAAATAGGTACTACCTACAAATTAACAAAATAAACGAAAAGAGATAGTCATTTCCAGTAAAGTTACATAACCACTTATATCGCGTATACTTCATTCTCAGAGAAACAAAACAATAAATAATTCTGAAATCAACCAAAAAGCGTTGTCATGGCACCAATCACACAACTTTCTATTGTTTCGTATAATTCCAACGTAATGATTTACTGCACCAAAATAGGCAATCGTCCACTTGATTGTAATTAAATAATGATAGGTGTTAAAATAGTGGACGATCGAGATAGCTGGTGAATGGGTGATGTAACAATGAGTGTCAATCTGGGTGCATTGCGCGGGCGCAGTTCTGAAACGCCGCAGATTGACACGCCCATTCTTACGTCGACGTAGCAGACAGGTGTGGGCAAGCGCACGTACACGAACCTTTTTATTTTACTTTTGCAACTGCAGTACATGACAAAATATTTACTGAAAAATATTTCTTAAAAACAAATTCATAAGTTCATAAATGCCTATCCGCAGCTAACACGTTTTTGAATATTTTTTGTCATTGGAAACCTCGAGTCAACCACAAAACCCCTCACGTAAGTTTCATCATAAATCAAACTATTTATTTGAATTGGAAATTCAAGAAAATAAATTACTGCATTGTTTCTAGCTACGATCATTGCTTAGAAAAGTCCAATAAACTAGGCAGATACCCTTAAGTTAGCTTTATATGGGATGCTTCCTAGCGCCAGGGCAAAGACACCATCGATCCACAGCACAACATGTGTTGGTTATCCCCTCATCCCATAAATTATTGCCATCGTTATCTAACAACTTATATGGACATAAATTCCGAACAGTTCAATGTCCAGGTTACAAGGTATCAATAACGGTTACATACACATCTTATCACTGATCTTGTTATGTACATAATTGCTAATGTACGCAGAAAAAATGATACAGAGATTAGATTGTACCAAATGACATTTCATTAATTTAATGTTGAGACCATCTATGTGAGCAGGTCTCCAAAATAAGCGGATTAATGAGCGTTTGATTACGCACGCGGATTTGAAAATAGCAGAAGAATTTCAGCGCTTTATTGCTTGCCTTTTTCAAAGCGCTAACCCATCAAACGTTAAACCATTAAATGTTCGTTTCCTTCGTATTTACTTGGAAGAATAGTTTAGTTTCTCTCGGCGTCTGACTCATACATATGCGTGGTTTTTCCCCATAATAAACCTCCTACCTATAATATAATATACTTGTATGTATATTTTATTATAATGACCATGGTTTTATTAAACAAGACTTCTGAGAACTGTCGAACGCGTCGTACTTTCGTCTTGTGCAAAGTTGATGTTTATTTTGTAGGTACTTGCACAACTTTTCCGTTACACAACTGACGGCGATGGAAAAGCAGCGGTTTTCATTTGTTACGCAAGGTGGTCCACACGTGACGTCGCATGTCGTTATTGACAAGTTGTATGGGAGTCACTTATGGTCGTTGCTTCTATTGTGGTATATTCAATTTCGATAGGGTTGTTAGGCAACTCCAAACTGACGCATGAGGCAGAGCAAAAAAAATGGCAGACTCTTTAAAACTTGAGTGCTAGCATAACTAATTGTGCAGTGGAGGCCTAGTGGTAACGGCCGCGACTTACGAGTTGTAGGTCGTAGGCTCGAACCCAGACAGGCGCTTTACTTTGTGTAAATTATTTCATCACCACTGTTCTCAAAACGGTGAAGGAACACATCGTGAGAAAACGTCGTGTCTTAGAACCAAAAATTCGAAGACATGTGTCATCTACCAACCCGCACTGGGCCCAGTGGTGAATTACGGCCCACTCCCTCTCACAGAACAGGTCTCCTCACCTGTGTCCCAGCAGTGGGAACTTAAAAGGCTGATTATAACTAATAAATTGAATAGCGTTGTTAATTGAGTTATTCTTTTACCTTCAGTTGTTTTAAAATGAAATGGATGGAATGGATTCTGAAATAAAAAACATTTATAATTAGTAAAACAGTAAAAGTATACATTACAGTTACTGTTATGTTTAGTTAATTTCTCAATTCCTTTTTCCTATTGTTTAGCTTTTTTATGCGATAACAATCATGTACACAGTCGAGTCCTATGTTAGCTTATTCATTAACGCTCACGAGCCAGCCCTGCGCGTGGGCGCGTCACGTGCGCTCGCGCCGGTGCGCCACGCTCGGAAATAGACTGTATCAACATGACGCTACACCCACTACTAGGTACCTTGCCAATTATGGAACTACCACCCTTCCTTACGTCACTCAGTAGCTACTAAAAGCACCTAGAGTCAATGTGACAATGTTGTGAAGACTACTTGCTTTCTTTTTACCCGACCGAGGGTTATGTGTTTCGAGTATATTTCTTTGGCACGCTCTGTAGCCTAAACGGCTTGATAGATTTTAGCTTGACAGTTTCTTTAGATTCGTCTTAACACTGGGATTAACAAAATTAAAATTTAAAAAAAAATCTCTTAAGGCCCTATTGAGTGGGGTATCAAAATAAAGGGTTTTATAAACGGCTTCCAAAAATATATATAAAACTTACTTAATTTAGCATTTCCCATTCCTGTATGTAAGTGCTAAATTAATAAAACCAAAAAGCGTGAAATAAAGAAAATTATCAAAAAATAACAAAAAAAAACCTACTGCAAAAACACAAAGGTACCCAACAGAAAAGAGAAAAACACAAACAACGGTTTAAAAGAAAATGAATTTTACAATGCCCTTTTTTAATGCCAAGAAAAGAAAAAAGAAAGTGCCTAACCCATGCGTATACCTTGTAAGGCACTTTCTTCGTAGCAAATGATTTCCCAAGGAGCTAGTTAGCAACGGACACATTTTTTTCAGTCATTTCGGGGCAAAGTAAACATACCTACTTCATTCCATGTAACAGAGAGTCGCATGCGCTATTATCTTGAGGCGACAGTAACTAACAATCAAGATTGTTGAACAACATTGTTATGTTATACTCAGGCATCCAACACAATGGCTGTATGTGTTGACAAGAACTAAAATAACGCCTATGAACGTTCATATCCATTGTGTAAACGCATCTTCTCATCGCCCACACTTTTCCCGTACTTTCCGTAACTGTGCAAGTTTTTCTTAGAACCTGTGCCTTACTTTCTAATGATTGACTCGCTAAGCGCTCACGCAGCTATAGGTACGTTTTGGTACAACTTTGTCGCCTTAATAGTGTTTATTGACAGCAATTACGCAGAGAAAGTGTTTTTAATTTCTTATCTCACTTCGATCTTGTCTTTATTACGCTTTGCCGTCACTGTTGATATGTAATTACTGTTTATGGTGCTCTGAGATGTTCAGATTACTCGTATTACTGTAACCGTCGTATAAAACGTTATGAGTTAGATAGATATAGGATTACCTATTAGCCCGAGGGCACCGCAAACTGATTGCAGGCATTTTGTTATATCGCATCCATGATCGTGGTCCATTCAATCTGCTATCAAGCATTAATACAACCGCGTTTCTCTGTATCTTGCATTTAAGTGCGTCGTAATTGTAACAGTATCGTGGGGTTAATTCGAATTAGTTAGCCGATAGAGCAGGCGGAACTATCGCTGCGCAGGCGATCTTAATGATTGGACTGGAAAATATAGGAAATATTTTATAATGCTGCGGGCTTCGCTCATCACAAAACGGGACTCACGTTCCTTAGTTCGCTGACTGAGCGACCCCTTTGAATAGTCGCGTCGACGTATTACTATTATAATCGATACTAGCATATGTATGGCGGGGTCCAATCCATGCAAGTTTTATTAAAAACGAAAGTTGCGTTATTGGAGAAATGCATTTTTTGCGTTTGTTTTTAATTACCGTTTAATCTGTTGGCTGCACGCAACGCTGAAACTAGTTTGTGAGTTAAATTTTGTTTACTTTCGTTTCTACTTCAAGTTGGTAGGCTGTGTAATCTTCGATCTTTATGTACCGTACAGAAGATGGCACTGTCATCGGAACTAGTTTATCTTCACTTTAATCGACATTCTACTGCGTTAAGTATTTACGACTTATGTTATGTGCGGTGTAAACCGAGGTTTGCATATTATCGTGCGTATTAATTTTATGATAACATCCGACTGTAATTACTTAAGAATATTTTCTTATTAATCCACAGCTTATAAGGTTTTTATATAGGTACGTTATAGTAGTGTATTGGTAGGAGTCTATTTCGATATTAATTATATACATAAAATAACGTCCGCAGCAACATCAGAACGTGATTGGTTTCAAAATGTAATGTTTTGAATGGTTGCCCAACACAAACACAGCATAACAATCCGAGGTAGGTGCTCGAATATATTACCATATAATACGAGTTGTCATTGTCACATTTTAAGGCTATAACATTAACACTTAAAAAACGGATTATTGTTATAAACGATGAATATTTACTAAATGCCTATTTTAGTAGTTAATGAACTGAAGTATGACAACATTGACGTTCCCGTATCGGTGAAGAACTCACCTACGCCTACGTTATCTTAAACTTTGTTTCTAGAACAAGTAACATTGATCGTCGTTAGGTTTTTAAGTTGGGACACGACTATCATAAATTTTATTTATTGATCTCTTTTTGAGTCCATCAGGGTCCTTTGTTGCTGTGAGTTTCGTACTTTATCATGCACGAAGTATCTCTGCAACATATGAATTTACATATTTACGAGTGTTCTCAGCTGGTGGGCCGCCGCGATTTGTTCTGCAAAATGGTAACCGCATGACAGCTGGTTAACCAACCACCATTTACCAAAGAAGGCCGGTTAACCATTAATACTGATGCCAATTCCTACGGAGTGCATTTTATCATCGATTTATCCTGCCCGGTGGGCACTGAGTTATCTTCCCTCCTTCAGAAACCTTTGAAACATAATAGTGTGGCGTGTTTTATTGGTGCCATGATATTAATGAGCTGCTTTTTCAGTATCAACGTTTACTGCCAAGGGTGAGTTAGGTTAGTGCCAGTGTGCATGCGCAGGAGCCGCAGGTAAATGATCGTAATGTTTAGATGATACATTCGTTAAAATAAGCGTTTTTGTCCAAGTGTTCCTACTAAAAAGCTAGATGTTATCTTGCCATTTAATTAATGTAATTGTAGTAGATTATTTAATTAAATCGTATTTGAAAAAGAAGAGAACATAATACAACAATGCCACAGCCATCAATCAATCACCAAATACCAAATACCACCACATAAAGAAGCATACATGAAACGTGATACTCAATCATGATATCCACAAACTTCTGTAGATTTGATTGGAAACAACAATTATCATAAGTATCAATCTGATCAGATACAAAAGGCAGCATTGCGGCAGAGGTCGGGGGTCGCGTTGCATCAACGCTGCACTTTCGATATGCGCCAGTGAAAGGCTCATCCTCGGGGCTTGCGGCGCAGGTGCATCTACTCAATAGCCTGCAGCCAACCGATATGCGGCCACGTTAGTGCAATAACATGCATTTGTTCGCTGGGGGTTTTTCTGCCTATACAAATAGTTGAACGGAAGCTTTCGTGCATGATATTGCCAAACAAGTTACCTACTGAAATTTAGGTGGCGATAAATGAGAATTCTCTCTCTGGGCGGCCAACTAGTGATCTAGAAAATTTTAGAATCAATTTTCTATAGTAGAAACTGTCACTCTTTTAAAAAATGATGAAAGAATATGTATTAAAAATGTTCAAAGTCGAAATGTATAGCAGCGGCTTGCTCTAATGTCGCGTACATTATTTTAATGACGGTCGTTAGTCTACTTTTAGAGGCAATGCAATGATTGCACCTCGATATATATACCTCTTACGGAATACAAGTTTTTATTTTGTAATCTGAAGTCATCGTTTATTCGTAGGACAGGCAGTAACAGTCTGGGCACGCCACAATAGCTGCAGTAAGTCCCCTCTTTGAGGAGTGGTTGGAGAGGCGCCACGGCGTCCTCACCTTCCGCCTGACACAGGTCCTCACCGGACACGGTTGTTTCGGGAGGTTCCTGTTTCGCATAAGGCGGGAGGAAACGCCCGGGTGTCACCATTGTGTGGATCGCCCGGAGGACACGGTGGACCATACGGTGGAGGTATGCCCAGCTTGGGCGGAGCACCGCAGTGTCCTCAGGGAGGCGATTGGCGGCGGCGATCTCTCGCGTCCGGCCCTGGTCCAATCCATGGTACGGAGCGAGAGGGAATGGAAAGCCGTCACCTCCTTCTGCGAAGCAGTAATGCTTGCGAAGGAGAAGGCGGAGCGGGTGAGGGAGAGAGCCTTGCGCCCTCACGCCCCCACTAGCCGCCGCAGGAGACGCCCTGGGCGTCGGGTGTCGCCTGCAGACTCCCGGCCACCGTAGGCGCGGGCTTGCGGACTGCGAGCAATGGGTAGCTCGCCGTCCGGTAAGGACCAGGCCCGGGTCGACGGCGCGTTGTGTTCCACGCGCGCCTCAAAGAGATGTCAGCACAAAGTGACGGGGTCCGATAGGGCCGATGCCTCAGGGTCGCGGGTTATTCTAAAGAGAAAACCGTGGCCCTGGCACAGGCAACTGAAGGAACACTGGTGGGTTTTAGTCAGTAAAAGTCTGACACGCCCTCCCGCTCCACCCAGAGCGGGAGAAGTCATTGGATGATTTCCCACCCAAAAAAAAAAAAGGCAGTAACAGTCAGACTGATTCCCCAGCTACAATTTGAATTATTTTAAAGTCACATACCTACCATATTTCACACAGAACCGCGCATGCATATCAGGATATATTCCAATTATTCCGCCTCTTGATTTATACCTTCTTTGTGCTTACTTATCTGAATGGAGCATAATTTATAATCCCTAGCTAAAAAGTATATTATAATGGTCTATTGTACCTTGGGCTGCGTTGTGGTTGGGCCTGCAGCCTGCCGCTCAATTGCTTCAGTAACCGTGTTCGGAGTTCGTGCCCGTTGTCTCTCATTACACAGGAAGTTTATTATTGGCTGTCTGTTGTTTCATTAGAGCTGTTCTGTCATTAGGAGGCGTCTCCGAGGTGCAACATGGAAAATTGTCACGGCTGAATGCGGCGTACGTAACGGGAAATGCACCGTGTAAATTATAACGTCCGCATTGATGTTTCCACTTTCATACTCAGGGCCTCTGTAAAAGGACGGCTTTTTGCAGCTGGTACTGCTATTCATTTGCAGTTTGCACGATTGCATCGCATTAGAGTCGTTTTCTCTCGGCGGAATGCATTTTTGCTGTTAGGTTGATGATGGTCTGTCTTTACTTTTCAAGCGCGCTTGATCGTTCACGTGCGATCATGAAATTGATATCGCCAACGAGATGCGATTCGTGAACGTCATGAATCATGATCTATAACCATGTAACTGTGTTATCTGTAACCGACTTTTTTGTAAACTATTACACAATAACTTTTACTTCTTACTATTACACACTTTTGAAAATAAATACCGACATTGTTAGTTTAGCGATAGAAATCTCACGATAAAGTAATGTAATAAGCGCGTGCAATTTTTTCTTGATCGTTATATTTTATTGCAGTCTACTTTTTCTACTGACACTTGCAATATTGTGGCAATATCGTATCTGCACGGGTCCGCTTAGAGCCTTGCATGCACTTTTATTAGATTAATGAAGCTATTAAAGCCTACGACACTTAACACTTATGTAAACGTGTTGAAAGTTAACCGCGCGATTAATTCCATTAGGCAAATAATAAGTCATTGAGACTGGCTGAATAAGATCTGTAATGTGTGGTTTCCTCAGTTGCGTGTTATCGTGAGTCAAGATGGTGTGAACTTGTTGTAAACGGGTGTCGCGGGGTCGCGTCCAAGTAGCATGAACACTGAACAATGCTGTCTGTACACACGGCTACATATCAAGCTATATATTTCCAGTATAAGCTGATCTCTTATTGTACGGAAATCCTATACAATTCGAGATCAGGTTGAACTGGAAATGCATGGCTTGATATGTAGCAAGGAGCCGCCACTCGCCAACTCACGTATTATGTATAACTAGAAATGACTCTTGTTTTTTTTAACTTTTGTACACACGGCTACATATCAAGCTATACATTTCTTGTTTGCTGATATTGCATTATATAGGATTTCTGTACAATGAGAGAGACCTCTCATTAAACATTTCGTATAGCTGATGTGTAGCCGTGTGTACCTACGTAAATCCAAACGTCTTCTGCACCTAAAATAGCAAGGTTTTCTAAGTCACTACTTAGATGTAAAAAAACGGTGAAACTCCTATTTCAAATAATTTTAATTTGGAGTTATAAGTTAGATCGTATTGCTAGCGTTAAATTGCGATTTAATAATCAAGTATAATAAAATACTTCTCCACTTGCATGAATTTTATTTACTTGAAGCAATAACATAAACTCTACATATCTTATTGATTAGTTTTCTCGCAGTTAGATTGCGGTGTAACAGTCAACATTTAAAATACTTTTATTTATTTTTCTGTCTGACTCTGGATCTATAATATCTGTGAATGATACTCACGTGGTATCGCAGGGGCGGCCGGTTGATTTAAATAACCTGGCTATTTCAATACCGTGGCCGTCGCCTTTATGACTTATTTTTCATCTATTTCTGAACGCAGCAAACGTAAATAAAACGCATTAAACCTATGATCTGTGAATATTAAAATGAGAGACGCCATTACGAATTAAAATGGGTTTAGTTAGTTTGATTTCTGTTAAAGGTACATTTGTTAT
This sequence comes from Dasypolia templi, assembly GCA_963555695.1. Classification (NCBI taxonomy): domain Eukaryota; kingdom Metazoa; phylum Arthropoda; class Insecta; order Lepidoptera; family Noctuidae; genus Dasypolia; species Dasypolia templi. Next base: position 11,579,311 of record OY743157.1, read on the forward strand.
CGTTGTAAGCACAACGTAGTCTAAATATATATAAAACTTTTATTTGTAAAATTTCAAGGAAAAGTAATTTACATTGTATTTTAGATCTATATGATAAGCAAGAAACCACACCTTAGAAGCGTTGTCGCCTTTAATGACTCTTCTAGTCGCGCCATCTTTAAGTCTCAAATCTCAACAATTAAGCGGTGTAACAAAGGAAGTGTCCGGTTTATAGTTCGCGTGTGTAATCAGTTAGTCTTATAAGAGTTAATCAGATATCCTCGTATATAAGGTGATAACCGTACATGCTGGTAGCAGAGGAATGCTAACAGGCAATTAGCAAGTAAGCGATGAATAGATAGTGCAATGCATTACTTGTCTTAGTATTGACTGCTTTGCAAGTTAACACTTCTGTTTGCATTATCATTTGGAAATTTTGCCAGATGATTTATGTATTTATGCATGTTAAATGCGTTTTAATTATTATTTACCTATTACAAGTAAAAATGATGCATTTAATTGGTTAACAAGTGTATTTAACAGTTTTAATAAAATGAACTCTAAAATACACGGGGTCTCCCATACGTCGACATCAAGCCGGAATCGGGGTGTATAGTAGTGACCTATCATAATAGTTAACAGATATATTTAACAAAACTTCTTAACAAAGAAAGTTTCCAAAAAGCAACAGGGGTTTGACCGTTACAGGCAGTAGATTTTCTAGTTTTATTTTATAAATCTCCGTAATTATTAAAACACATAGAAAACAATTTTTTATTTTGATTTATTTATTTATTTTATTATTTATGTACACAGAGTAAAATACAGAGGGACACGTCATAGTTACAATTTGAGTACAAAGTTACTGCTTATATCTTCAGAAATTTCTTCCGAATTGAAAAAGAAATGTAGACAATAGTGTGTGAAAACAAGAAGAGAAAAATATGAACAATGTGAAGTCTAAAACTAATATAACTAAAATATTTGATAAACACTTATTGCATGCATTATGTAATGCATGCAATAGATATACCTATAAAAAACATGTGTATTATTTATATATACGTAATATAAATACTCACAGTTAAGAGGAAAGGTAATGCTCTTTTAATCGACATTTGAATAGAGAAATAGTTTTTAAATCACAAAATTTATGATCATGATATTTATGTTAACGAATAGGATTTGACCTATCACCCGATTTCGGCTTGACGTCGACTTCTGGCACATCCTGTATAATAAAATAAAAAAGGGGGAAGAGCTCATAGCGCATCAAATAATTCGTCCGCATCGCCTTATATCATATTATTATATTACTAGTTAGATTTTCATAAACATCTTTGTTTAAATTTAACTAACAGCGTTGCTGTTGTTTAACCGTGGCCTCTTAGAAAACACTTATCGAGTAATTGCGTGAATTGACCAGCAACCAACTCGGTATCAAAAGACTGAAACTAACGCCTTCTACTCGATTCAAATGTCTCAAATGTGTCCTTAAGTAAGCATTACCGTGATACCGTCGTGTGCGATAGAAAGCGATCAACTTACAATTGAATATCGCGTAAAGTGTGAAGTCACAACCGACACGTGTCGTGTGATCAAGCGAACAATCCGCTTTCACGCTTCACAACAGCGCTTGACGCCCAAGGAAAGTCTATGCTTGTTAGCATCCCGTGCGCACTGTAATTGGATCTAAACTGCCCGATAGACGACCGCGCCAAGGGATTGCTGTCTGTCTACTTTCAACATTCGAACAGATATTTCAATCGTTGCCTAAGTATTTATATTATGAAGACTGAAACGCAAGATTATAATCCTGATAAAACTTGTTCAAGAGAAGAATGTTTTGCTCTTCCATTATTTTCTCGTTAAGAATATGCAGATTGTAGGTTCCTTTAATCAGATTATAAGACGGGCGCATGTCCTGGCCGAGAAACTGCCGTAATAGTTATAATTTGATTATCAGTTCCTGTGATAAATACTCTTTCATATTAATTGCAGTGTACTGAAATCCAGAGCGTTAAAATATGCTCGTCAGGGCTTTATATAGTCATTTGCAAATATATCGTATGTAGAGCTATGTTGTTTTATTAACTGTCGCAGGGTCGGGATGCAGGCGGCTTGCAATATTTCAGGAGGCTTTTGCACAGAGGCCAGTAATTAGTAGTAATCGATCTCTCAGTTTACGCCTGTTCGTATATGGTATGGGCGGGGCGGCAACGGCGCGGGCGCAGCGTTCGAGTGCATTCACTCGCGCACTCCTGCGCAGCTAATTTCTCTATCTTTAGCACGGTGTAACTGACCGCGAGCCCTGCTACCGACTAAAGAGAAACTGCATTAGATGCGTCCGGTTTATGTGCACACGTCAAATAGCCAATACTTCCTTTAGTTAAGCAGGAACTCTGAAATGAAAGGTACTTAGGTATTTGATGTAACTTAAGATAGTTAAAGTTCCCGTATTGAGTTAGCCGAGATCGAAAGTAGATCTGGTAATAACATACTTGTGATTATCTCGGTAACCGTTAGTAAAAGGCGGAGATAATTTCCTTTAAAACTAGTTGTTGCAATTTCGCTGCAGCGTAACTGTTCCTGAAACCTGTGACGTACTTACATTTACTCGGTTATTTTCCACTACGTAGATGAAATCCGCATCACTAGCAATCTACAAAGCAATCTTACTATTTAAGAACACATTTGTGGAATTAAGGTTTCAAATTGAAATGGTTTTCTTACCATAATTATTTGTACAAACTTGCACTTAAGAACAATACGCCTTTGATATTAAAGTACCTAATAATAGCCCACTCTTATTATAATTTCAACCATCACAGCTCGTTATGAAAACATAATTATCGTTCGCACGATTGGCATCTGTCACAGACACGTCTGTCAAGTACATGAGAATTGTCAAACGCCGCATAACCACACAACTTTCGCTTCTGCGAGAGATTCCAGTAAACACAACATGCAGTCGTAACATCACTGCATAATTATAGACCTTAATATTTACCTGTTTAACGTCCAAAGTGCCGACACTTACGTTCATTAGCTCTGCTCGAATCGATTTTCTATTTATGGCCTAATAGAAAACTGATTTCAATCATGAACGTTGGACGTAAAAGTTCTTTTCAAGTTTCTTTTTAACTTTTTAGTGTTCAAACCATTAAGCCGGTTGAATAGCCGATTGTAAATTATAAATCCGTCGACTTTGTGTAATGTCTGGCGTTTGTTCGGTTGTATTATTGGAAACTGACGAAAGACTGAATAGGCTCCGTTCTTATTATTTGGGTGTCGAAATCAAAGCCAATTTTCACACATTTTCCGGTTATAAGAGACTTTTTTAGAATTGTCATTTCAGCACCAAAATTAATTGATTTTATTGTTAGTGAAAGTCTATGCTAAGTATTTACATGTGAGTCGAGTGACCGTCAGTTGGCGCATATGCCAGGTGGTTGTTGGACTTGGTCCAAACACGTTAAAAAGTTATTACATTACATACGTTTCACGCTCTCCGTCATGTTATCTAGTCAGACGTATACATAATAGCACGCGTTTTATACACTATCCAGTGTTTTTAGAATCTTATGTAGGTAAAGGAGAAGGAGGCATATTATGTGTCATAATATCATACGTTTCGTAAGCTAGACATAAATCGTCCTGAACTAATACAACGAGTTTCAGACAGCAAGCAGGTTTAGTAAAACTGAGAAAAAGTTGTGTGTTATATGTATTATCTAGCGTTACGTTATAACTGCACAATGGACTTTGCCAGTTATTAGTAGTAAAACTTCTTGTTCTGGAAAACTAACAAGCGATACAGGTGCAAACAACAATCGATAAAGAAACAGCTTTTAAGGCTCAAAAAAGATGAATGTGTTTAAGATGTTTAAGTTTAAAACTACCGACAGTTGCATGCCATATGCCATATGCCTTATGTATTTTACGTACTAGAGTAGCTTTCGAATCCGAATCGTTTTAAACGCCTTGCCGATGTAGTTTCACGTACCTAATAGACGCGACAATACACTACTGTGTCAATTGTCATCAGTCCGCTTAGACAGCAGTAATGCGCAAAAGTAAAATTTACAACTTTTATGTTAGAGTACCTAAAAGTTCGAAAGAATTATCGCTATCGTTATTTAAAAAAAAAGGTTTCGAAGCTTTTCGACAGTTAAAGCAAACTAAAGCGTAACAGAATTCTTGACTGAAAAAAAGTTTGAGATTTAGTCTGTTCAATCATTTTTAAAATAAGAATTATGTTTACTTATAATCTTGTTTTTGTTTTGTTCTGTTGAAAATGTAATATATCACCATGTACTTTACCCATATTTGCATAATTAAATATCTTTATCACAAAAAAATCTTCGTTCGTTTCGAAATCTTTGTTTTAACGATGTTTATGGTGTGTGGTTCAACAGAAATATTTATAGAGTGAGCAGAGAGAAACACAAACTTCTAATGCGAACATACATGATATGCGTTGCAAAAAGTAGTCATACTCCCGAAGACAGTTGGTCTAGCCTTACATTATAGACATTGCGAAGTAAGTAATTAGGTTCTAGAGGTCAGATGGCGCTTCATATAAAACATTGATATTCCGCCGCATCTGGTTAGACTGGCAGCTGACCCTAACCTAGTTGATAAAAGGCCATGTGGATAATAACGCGAGCAAAAAAAAATACAAACATATTGAGATAGATTGACAGAATTACGCTTTACTGTTAAGGGTAAAGGTAACAATTTAAGCTCAATGCATATTTCTTAAAAAAAACTCTACAAAGTAAAAAATAACTTTAATGTCGGAAGTCGGTGTTTGAAAATTAAATTATTTTTCGGAAGTCGGTTGTTTTGTTTTTTTTGTAAAAATCATTTAATTTTACTTTTTTTTTGTTATTCTACCTACCCCACATTAATTCGTTTACTACTTGCTATGTAAATAAGAGTGACATAAAGTTATAAAAATATGACAAATTTTCCACTTATATATCGGACGAATCAGTTTTTTATGTTATTAAAGCATAGGTATTCATTAAAAAAAAAAGAATTTAGAACATGTATCCTCAACTGCCGGAGATATCGCGTAACATACATAAAAAAAACACATACGAATTGAGAACCTCCTACTTTTGAAAGTCTGTTAAAAAAAAACAAAATACGAAATACTCCTCGCTCAGTAACTCAAAGGCCGTATTTAGATAACTCATCACTCACACCATCAACTGACTTACTCGTACTTCATCAGAAAGTAGTTCAAAAGCTAAGTGGAACCGTAGAAGCTGGTTTTCTTATAATAATATAAATATAATTTCGAGTCATTGCACATGTCGGTGGGTCAATTAATGTCACGAGGCTGGCAATCAGCGGCGGATGTTGTAGCAATGTCGCCACTGCCCACCGGCTTGCGAAACCGATCAGTGTTTAGATTACAAGCCGATGGCGAACGCGTTGATAGCCGAGATGAAATAATTACGTACCTACCTTTAACACGTGTATTACCTTATCGAGATCTATACGGTACTCATTATGAGGTGTACATTAATGATTCATTTACTAATCATGTTTGTTTTGTTCTTTTCAGGTAAGGATATGGTTCTACAGTTTGAAGATTTAGTTTTATGAAGGAGTTATGGTAAGATTAAGTTTGCCGTTTAATTTTATCGTCGGTGGATTTTAGAGCAATTCGCTCGTTTTCATGCTGGTTACTTAATCAGCCTATAATGTTTCCACTGCTGGGACACATGCCTCCTCTCTGAGAGAGGGTGTGGACTGTGAGCGCGGGCCCAGTGCGGGTTGGTAGATGTCACATGTCTTCGATTTTTTTGACTCTAGGACGCGCTGGATATCACTTGTCATTAGTATGCCTCACGATGTTTTCCTTCACCGTTTTGAGAGCAGTGGTGATGAAATCATTTACACAAAGTAAAGCGCCTGTCTGGGTTCGAGCCTACGACCTAGAACTTGTAAGTTGCGGTCGTTTACGCTGGTTACGAAAGGCTTATTTGACGCATATATTAATTTAGGACTTTTAACATTACCTATTTGATCTAAGTAGGCAGCTAAGCACATAGTTTGTAGCTTAATCGCGTCTACGTATGTTACATACAGAGTGGCAGGAAATAGGACCATAAAGTCAGCACATGGTTCTAGACCCCCTAGAGTAAATTTTTTCGTCGGTTGTCAAAAAAAAACTGTTGGTTCATAGAAAAAAAATACTCTGCCATACGATTTCACCGCGTAGGTCACGCGGTGAAATCGTATGGCAGAGTATTTTTTTTTAATAACCTAGTTTAACTGATGTTCAGAATCATGTACTAAATCCATGGTTGTGTGTCGATGTCCCTGCCGCCCTGTATAGCAAACTTACTCATGAAACCAAGATTATTGTCTATACATTCACGCTGCATCTCAATACACCTTGATACATTAATCAACGAACTCAAACTAATTACAAGCCACGTGTCATATTTAGACACATCAAAAACACAAAACATCAACGGGTGGCTGCGTCCATCCATCTGTAAGAATGCGTGCCGTGCTCTCATTACAGATCCTATTACAGAATAGGAACAGTCGAACATGTTAATTCTTACCTATAGCCAAAAATATTATGGTTTAAATGTGTGGGTAATATTTTTTTAAGCTGTGATATAGTAATACAGATAAGACAACTCTGCGTATTAAAAACATTGTTTACAAGGAGTTGCAAGACACTGAGCCTGTATGCCCACAATAGCTTGTTCGACGGTGCATAGAGATGTACTGGGAGGAGGGAGGGCCCCCTCCCACACTGTCCCTACGTACCTACTCTAGGAGTTAGGACGTAATTAATATAGAGAGAGGTTATTATTTTGATACCGATGCGGCTCGCGTCCACTTCAAAAGATATAATAGTAATTTCCCACTCGAGCTCCATGCATTATCAGAGAAAGTTCTCATAAAGGAATGCTCGATAAGCGTTTTTTAGAGTTCAGGTTACGCGTTTATTTTCTAATTTGACAGCACCAAGGAATTTAATTTATTTGAGTGGATAAGAATAAAACTACTCGAGGTCATACTCGTATAACTGACGTCGATATCGAAGAATGCACTTTCGGTTACAAATAGTCCCGAAGCCAGGGTAGCAATAGATTTAAAGCACTAGGAAGTGGGGTTGAGTGGGCGTTTTGGGGGACTGTTATATGTGGTTGTGACGTTTTGAGTGCTGATTCTCAGTCTAGTTTAAATAAATTACTTTTGATTTTGTTTTTATAACATGTGCTCATTTAGTGCTTAGATTTCTTTTAATAAACTAACTACCTCTCCGGCGATGAAGTAGGACGAACGTATAAGAATAACAATTTAAAAAATTAAAAGCGTAGTAATTACGAAGTTACGACATACGAAATTACTGGAAATGCGCGTAGTTTTTGTGCCGAGCGCAAACATGTCGCCGGGTGGCATGCGCATGCGCTGCTGAGGTTTAGTAACACAAACATGCTGTTAATTACGTGAATTATCAACCAACTGTCTCCTTGAGTGATGAAATGTGAATAAAAAAATGCATTGCGTAACGTGCCATGTTAAACTCTTTTACGCTTTGTTTTTCTTGATTATTTTTAGTTTAATTAGCGTGAAGACAGAAATAATTGTTGCTCTAGTTTCTGATATAATAAAAATTTGTAACATAACAAATTTTCGAAGACTTAACCCAATCGATTAGTCAAGCAACAGCAGACCGCACATAAACACTGGAAAGAGTTTAAGTTGAAAATACTAACTAATATAAAAAATGCGAAAGTAGTTTGTTTGTTGCTTTCACGCCAAAACGGCTGAACGGAAATTGATGAAATTTGGCACACAGATAGACCATTACCTGAGTTCTTTTCATCCTGGATCGCAGATGAAATCGCGGGCCACAGCCAGTCAAGAATATTTTTTAAAAGCTCCATTCTCGAATTACTATCTCAAAGAATATCTATGGATCTTCGTGATGCGGAGGTTCCGCGTAATCAAGACGCGGTCGCCCAGCTGCTTATTACGAAAGATGCGTAGAATCGAAAAATAAATAATTGGGCCCTAGAAGTGAAAGCAGTGAGTTACGACCACTAATGCGCTTATCTAATTCGCCCCACTCAATCATGGAGCACTCGAGACAAAACGACGCGAGACACTGAGTACCTAATATATTTTAAATATCACTTGTCATTAGTATTATGCATTATCTATTACCGGCGTTATGTAACAATCGTGGGATTCATTATGCCCTCTGGCACACACTTATAGTTCACTATGTATACACACGTCAAACGTATCTTGTCAATTAATTTCAACAGCCAATTTTATGCCATATTGATAAATGAATAGTGCTTAGATTTCCATATAGGAATTGTGTTTTGGTCTTTAAAGTGTTGTTGTGATATACCTGTGGCGCTATTTAACATAATAGCATGTGACTCGTGATTTTAGTGTTCCGTGAGCTATTGTAATTATATGTAATTAATATACTTGTAGCAATTACTGCAGTACCTACTTGGCAAATTAGCTGGTAATCTACTAATGTAAGCTCATTAGCTTCTATTTAGTAATTTTTTTTCAATAGAAGCTGGTGTAAATTTAATGAGAGCTATTAATGCGGAAGAGACGTAACCAAACGAACGAATTTATTTTAATGTTTGAATGCGTTAGTCCTTTCATTATAAATCATAACTAGTCTACACATCATTGTCTATATTTGGATTAGTCATACATCTAAGAACGCAAGAATTTTTAATAATCTCTCATTTTTTTCACAATAAATTACGAAAGTTAAATGGATTACTTATTACGGAATTAGAAAGTTAATATTCAAAATTGATTTATTTACTCAATGATTCATAAATAAGAATTTGAATCTCATCTCGATTCTCGAAGCATCACAGATAAAGTAATTTACTCGGACATTAGCTCCGAAACCACAATATTTCTTTCATATCAGAGAGATTGCTTGTACCGTAATTTATTTTTCAAATATTCTAATGCAGTGCAATTGCGTCATACGGAGATTAGTTCAGAAACAATTTGGTGGGTGGTGGGTACTTGTGACGTCAGAGCGACCCATCTCTCACGATAGCCCGATGGCTGTTAACGAGACACATTAATCTCGGTCCAGTCAAAGGGAATCACTTTCACTCTGCACTCGATACATAAAACAAAAGTTCAACAACTTTTAATTAAGTGAAACGTTGCTTGGTGAGCAACACATATCCAATTTATATTCTGGTTTGTGCCATGTTAGTGATAAAGCGATTAAAGTTTTAAATTCAACATCAATGGATTATTTTGACTGACATTTACACCAATTCATACCTTCAATTACTTGTAAAAGTAAGATCTACAAGGAAAACTGATCAATACCTTACACAAAATTTGTCGTACCTTTAAGACTGGTTAACTTGATATAGCGAACATGAATTGATCAAAAGAGTTGTAAAAATGTTGGTCAATGTCAATGTATTAAGGCTAGTCTTCAAATATTTTCACATAGGAAAAGCGAAAATAAATAATTTCTCACTTCAGAAACTTGATATCATGTTAAAAGCATGCTCTCCTTTTCGCTGAATCGTATGAAAATGACATTATAGTAAATCTTAAAAAGCGTTGAATGTTGACCTTTATTCGCTCAGAAATGTTTTAATTAATCATTCGTGCGTTGAAAACCTTATTGAAATGAAATATCTTTATTATATAATGTATTACAGCATGGTGATATCAGACAAAACTATCTGATTCACGGAATCCTTTTAATGAACGGAGAGGTCGGAAATTGTTAACTATCTTTATCAGAAGCTAAATCATCATTCTTATGTAAGATGAGGTATTTCTATCCCATAGTGGCGTTCTTTGCTAATGTAACTGTACTTACGTGCCTGCTTAAAAATTATTCATCATTATTTTAGTCATGCCCTAAGTATTTTCATATTTTGTTTATAGTCAGTTTGTTAGCGAAGTTGCCATCTGGTTTGAGTTCTTGACTCACTGTTAATAAAGATAATCATCTTTATTTTAAACGTTAACAGTAAACAGTTATCCGTAGGTATTAGAGATGGAGGCGAAATAAAATGCAGTTTTAGTTCCAGAATCAGGAGGAAGGCTTCGAAAACAGCTTGTTGCCGATTTTATGTTATAATATTTTGATCAATTTGGTGCCTGTTGACAGAGAAAAGAAGAAATTGCCAAAAACAAAATTACTTTATTCCGGGCTCACTCGCACCTACAATGTAATTAATTTTTAAATAACGTTTCACGCATTGCTTACAGATGGCGCTAAGAGTCCAAATTTACTTACAATATTCAAGAAAGAAAGAAAGAAAAATTGTTTATTAGTACCTATAGTTATCTATACCGATACTTAGGCGTGTGTTGTCCACAGTAGGTATTACTAATAATATCTGAAGACTGAGCGTAACCATAGAAAGCATCAATCTGGTGGCAACTTTCCTCACTACTCTTTGCAAACGCATAATTATCTAATAGGTGTAAGTATAAATAAAACAATTACTTCCATTTTAAACTTAAATTATAATCTTAATTGATTATAAAAGATTTGAGAATTAAATTTAAACATATGATAGAAAGTTTGCAGATGGCTCATGAATGCTAATGAAAAATTACATTAGCCTCGCCGCCGAGGCCCGCCGCGACGTCCAATTCCACTCCCCTCCCGACCCTTGCTCGAGCCAGCCCGCGCCGCTGAGCCTGTAGCTTTAAATTCGTCCCTAAATCACTCAAATCCTGATCCAGCTAGTCCCTTGCTGCCCTCTTCCAGCGACGCCCTAAGCCGAGGTTCGTACCCCACAGGGGGTGCCCTTAGCGTGTAGTCGCTTAGTTTTAAGTTAGTACATAAGTTTAAGTCCTGGCTGGAGGCCTTAATTTATTAGGGCAACCACAGGCAAGTCCGTTTAAGCAGACGACAACCTCATAGGTTGACCTGCGAGATGCCAATCCCAAAAAAAAAGAAACCGTGTAAATTCATTTCGTGTAGCGTTCGAGCAGCGTCTACGCCTCGTAGGCCCTGCGAAGGCGCCTACGAAGGGTCTACGCGGCGTAGGCGCTTTCGCGGGACCAAGGCCTGAGTGTGAAAGTACTATTAAGAAGTTGTAAATCACCCGCTTTTGTTTTTAGTTTAGTGAGCAATGCCTAAATAAGAATAGGGCTTATCCCTCGCCCAGCTGAGAATACAAACCCGACTCAAATAATTTGACTTTCGAAGTTACAATTTAAACATGATTGAAAATCGTTAGCAGTTAATCGAAGTCAAGAGCAAGCACATTCTTTAACAAAAAGAAATGTTCTCAAGCTACTTGTATTACCACTGATAACAATCTCTGTTCAATCAATTTGCATACAAATAACTATAAATCACTTAAGCAAACTTATAACGAAACAAAAAACAGCGCACACAATATGTGTATTAGGAACACGTGCTTATCATTGTAGCAGTTGCCAGTCAGACTGGCACATTAGCTGAAACATTTGCCAATTAAGATGGCAACTTAGCGAGATACACAGGATAACGGGCTACATCTAGAAAGCCATCGTCTAATGGCCCTAACGGCAATCATGACACGTCTTTAGCTATGCCAAGACGTTATTGTTATTAAATATTATGTGACGGTGCTTTAAGTACTGCCTGAAAAGGCAATACAACAGTGTATCAGATAAGATTTATTTGACGACAGATAAAGTTCCAACGGAGTCGAAAGAATTTTGTATGTAATTAGGTATTTACTTTCTTAGCGCTTTGACCCCAAAGTGGGTCTTGGCCTATGACAACAAAAAGTGTGCGGTCTCTTGGAAATTCAAACATGATCAACCAAATCTCCTCTGCGTATAAATTTGACGTGCTTTTTTCACAATAACTTCGCAACGTATATGATTAAGCTTCACAGTAACAACAGTTATTTATAATAGCAAATGTTCAATACATTACTTTTTGTGAACATCAGTGCATTAACCTTCCATTGAAACGGTGTTATGAAAACTTCACGTCTACAGAATGTGTACCTTCTTACTTCGGCTAAAGTCTCGTGCACACTGGCGCGACGCCGCAGCGCGATGACTCGCGCTGCGGCGTCGCGCCAGTGTGCGTGTCGTTGCATGACACGTTATGCTTTGTGTCTTGCTGTGGTGTTGCGCCAGTGTGCACGAGACTTTAGGTAATTCCTACTCATGATTTAATTTAAATCTGACATTTACGAGTATAACTTGTTTAGTTCAATCTTATCAGTTTGTAAAGATTTCATTTAATTAACAAACATAATTGGAAGATAAATAAGATTTAAATGTTAAAAATTATCTACGGCTTATCCATTGCAATCAGCGCCCGCACATTCAAGTCTGCATCTTGATCGGCAGTCGTCACTTATGTAACTGACGTATTTAACTCCAATTTCTAATCGTTATCGCACAACATTTATTACAATGGAGCTGACAGAACGATAAAGAGCATAAAAGCTCTACTTGACTGTATCTAAACATATCTTATATCTTCCATCAAGAAACTGATCAAATAATCAAACCAGAACTCAATTTAGTTTTTTGTTCATATTCACATTATAATACAATAAACAGTTAGCGGCCACATTCCTCGAGAAAACAATAGAATTAACTATTAATAATTTCTTCAGCGGAGTCTTATTCGCTTTGAGTATTCATGAGCTAATTACTCTATTCAAAGTTATTCCAACGTCATAACCATCGGTCAACGTCGATATCCCCTTCTAAAGTGTCGTGCTAGAGTGCGTAGGATCGTGACCAAACTCCTCAAATGGTCATATCGCTGTTCGTCGGTGTGGCCGCCGGCGGTATGCCATCGCGGCGCTGGTCACCACACCACTTCCCTATCGCGATGGTACTAGAGCATAATTTCGGGTGACAACTGACCTTGAGGACGCTGATATATGCGTGTATGTGGAAACAATCGATAGTACAGACGCAGGCGGCGCGGGCGTTGACGATGCAACCCATCACGCATGGCTAATGCGCGCGCGCAACCAAGCCGCATAGCGATGAGGGTGTGCTGTGCGCTGATACCCGCTAAGCTCCTCGACTATCAAATATTATTTGCCGCAGTATTTTATTTCATTGCCTCATTTGTATTCAATACTTCCTTTATTAAAACACCAAATCTGTTGAAACGACTCGCGTTGTATCGTAACTAAGCTGTATTAAGCAGCGCGTCTTATTATTAATTATATTTCATTCCCAGATATTAAATCATATAACATCATGCACTCGCATCAGGTAGGTAATTCGTATTTATAGGAGAAAGTCAAGTGTGTGAAGTCAAGTGTGTGCAATAGGTGTAACACGAACATTCAGTAGGTAAATCACTGACTTTTCTCCGAAAACGAGTAGGACTTGTGTATAAGATAGAATATGTTTATTTTGGTACATTGCACCTGCTTTACATTACATGATGAGTACGGATTCAGTAACCTAATCAAAGTAACCCAATTTCACTCAGGTTTTATATACACAGAGAATATAAATCTGAAACTACAATAAAGCAATCAGAGACAGCAGAATGTTGCTGTGCGGCAGTGGGACAGCAATATGGTACAATAAACAAAAAGACAAAAGAAAGACTATTATCATGAAAAGGTATTAACATCCAGAGGGCACGCCCCGCACATTGTAATTGTGAATCTCATCAAAGGCGGTATCATGACTTATTAAACTACATACTTGCAGACGCCGCTCTTTGTTCACAACAAAAGGAGCATTGCAAATATTCAGAGAGGTTACTGGAACAAGTACTTAAATAGTAAGATATTAATGATTCGGATTAAAGATAGTGACTCATCACTTAGCTTTACAAGGAAGGAACCGAAAACAGCACTCATTTTTAGCCGACTTTTAAACAATGGAATTAAGACGATAGTAACTGTGAGTGCCTGAGAATGGCTTGAGTTCGTCTGAGGCCGATCACGCACTCTCATTGGAATAGAAGCGGTTCACTCACATAATGGACGTGGAACGGAAAATTGGATAATGCCTCACAAATAACTGCACGGGACTCGTTAGCGACCTATTTTCTGGAATCCTACCAGTAACACGCACTTATGTAGACTACAATGCAAGATTTATTAGAATAATATCAAGGAGGTTTTATACGTAAAATAATGTAGTGTAAAAAACTACTTATTGTTTTTTTTGTGTGCTAATGAAACCGTATTAAATTATAAATTAAAATATCATAATAATAAATGTTGGCTAAAAGTCAGCGGTTTCATCGCGACAATTTTCGTGATAGTAATATTTCTTAACGTATCGTGACACCGCGACGTTTCGCAGCTGCATTGCATTGTAAATTGTGATGTACTTACAATTATTTTGTTATGTCGAAATTTTACTTTGCAAATCAGTTTTCATGCTTATTTATGAAAAATCAACTAACCAAGGCATCAATTTCATGAACGAAGACTTGCTGAAAATTGCAGTCTCGGTTTATTTCAGTAACAGCAATATCAACACGTGGAAGTCTTAAAATTGTTCGTAATTCATTTTTAGTACCCTCGCAGAACTGAGTAGTATAGGAAAGTGTTATTCTTATTTATCGCATCCGGCTTTAAATCACACCTTTACTGACGTAGCAGGACTCAACTCCCCTCACTTTGTAGGAGAACATAATTTATTTCTTACACATACTTAAAACAGTAAATATAGACAGAGCACGCGCTGAATAACGTTGCGTTATTGTGACCTAAAAACAGGGTAAAATCGTCTACTATAGCGTTGTAAGCGTTTTGATTACAAACTATGTATGTTTTTAGTATAGGCAGCGCGGGGGTGACAAAATGTAAATGCTACGAATTTGCATTAATAGTTAATTGTCGATTCAGCGCGTTCTGTACGCGAGTAGGCACTTCGCCCGACGGGTTTGGATATGACACATGTTCGAGTACATGTATGTGAGTGAATATGCACACGATTAGAATCTTAATAGGACCGATGTGAAGATATGCGGACCATCATTTTATATTGGACTCGACGGTATAACACGATTTCATACGTTATTCAGGATATAACATTTTAGGACTTCGACAGATTTTCCCTATACTCGTAGCATGTAGTTTTCTCGTGGGAATTCTTTGCCGGTCGATATAATCACAAAACTTACAAGGGAATTAAAAAAATACTTTAAATGCATATATTAATTAAAATTGATTGAAATACTATTGAATGTATGTGTATTTTAAGTTACACAATATCTATTTTTCATCACACATCACAATTTATATATTTTTTTAAAGTTATTTTTCTTCCATCATTGTTCCCTTCAATTAAAGCACCTGCCATCTAATCTCTTTACCACCCTTGGTTGACTGGTAGAAAATGCCTAAGGCATTAAGTCCGCCTTTGTACCTCTTTGGGTTCGAAAAGTTTAAATAAATAAATAAATGTCATAAAACGTAACCGTTAGCTACATTTTTACAGAATAGCCAACTTCTTTGTTATTGTTCCATATCATCAATTTATAAATAAAAACTTTCTTACAATTATTGTTGTTGAATCGTATCCGATTCAAATTGCCTTTTTGATTGCTTGGAATTTTTTTTAAATGTCGGCTTTAAAGTTACGATGAGCAGTTTTAAATGGGAGGAAGGAAAATACCAAACTATAAAAGGCAAACGATCGTCGTGTTCCCCATCGGAGCGTGGTTAGTGGCAGTTAATCGAATTACTGACGACAGACGGACGGCAATGATATAATTTAACTGGTTTAATTCAATCGGACACAGTCGGGGTCGATGAATTCGGGTTACTCTGTCAGAAACACGAATCCTTCACATTGTTGTTGTTTATTTAGGTCGAAAGAGATAGAGCAAATTAAATAATTACGCTTGTAAATGTTGATTATTTGATTAAAAGCAACATGTCATGTCCTCAATAAAATCAACTTTTTCGTGTTATCGCAACACGAGTTAATAAATAGTGTTATATATCCAATGATTAGAGCTGTCATCTGACACATGACACCATTCGAATTAGTATAAATCGATTACTCAATAATCGTTATCCAACTGGCTTAGGTGACAACCGAAAAGCAATCGATACCTACGATCGTGTGGCTCAACACGACGGAAGTTTCAACACTACGATTATTAGTGGTAGAATTATGATAAGCATCGAAGTTATGGCAATTAATGTGGAATTATAGAGTATAGGTTATAATTTCACTAATTAGCACGCTAGGTAGATTATTTCCGGTTTTTCAATAATTATTTGTGACCAGCTCCTACAAACAAATGAGCGTAGGAAATCACTAAAGTCTCGTTGTTTGAATGTTTTGCAAATGAAACCTAGTTTACGTTGGTAGTCTTAATATAGAGTAGGTATTCAGAATACTGTACTAGCATAGTTAGCAGTAATTGTATAATCTCTCTCCCCATAGTTTAGAACAACGAATTAGACAATTTCATTATTATTAAGTAGTCTCTAACGTTCGCGTAATCATCTGGTGCTAGATCAGCGACGTGTGTACTGGGTTATGATTGATATGTCGTGTGACATACTCCACTTCTGATCGCCGCGGGCGCGGCGTATCTAAGGCTGCGCGCGTGCCGGCCGGCTCACGAGCACGAAACTCTTTCATACGCTCTTACATTTGATATTACATTGATATGTTACAACGATGATTTATGCACTGTCTGTCACTAGTAAATATCTCTGACCTACACCATCTATTGTATCGCGTATAGTTTTAAAACTGATCCGGTTTGTAGGACAGCCAACTGTTAGATGAGTCGAAAGATATCAAAAGTCAACTGTGACATTAATATTCCTGTTATAAATTACGGCATTGTTGTAAAGATCGAGTGTTTACTTTTACTTTTTTTATTGAGACGATTTCTATAACCTATATCGGTTTTATGTCCAGATAAATTATAGCGTCCTCGTAAAATCGAACAAAGAGTCACTTGTTCTATTATCGTTTCAATGATACGGGTCTATGAAAAAATAACAATGAAATAAAATAACTGAAAATAACATGATGCATTAAGCCAATCGGATTTCGAAAACATTTTTTTGAAATTCAGCTTGGTTTTGTATAGAAATCACATTAAACTACAGGCTTTGAAACATGTATAAACAGTACACTATTGTCCACTGATTCAGATGACTTCATCGATGTTGCTAGACGATTGTCCAACAAAAGCCATGTTTTGATCAAATATCGCCAAAATAATGAACTGTTCTGTAAGTCTATTGTCTGCAGTTAATGTGTTCGTTGCTCTATTCAGTTTATTTCAGTTACAGTGGTAAACAGCGTAGATCTGTAGTGCGTACCAGAGCTGATTTTGAGTCAATGGTCAATATAAATGCGCAAGGTGACACGGTAAAGTTGTTTAACTATTTTCATAAAAATAAAATGACTTCACAAGAAGGATTTCGTAAGTGGTGGATCACTTGCGAAATCCTTTACGTAAAAAATAGATTTGGCAAGGTTTAAAAAAGAGAAAGTTTAACAAGATAAAAATCATTACATTAAGTATTCCGTAAAACTACCTAGATAGTATAAATAAAATAATAAAATTGGGCGGGCGGACGGTGCATCGCGCACGCGCGTTTGGGCGGGCGATGCGTACGCGCAGCGCGGGCGGCCGACGGCGCAGGCTGGAGGCGCGCGCAGTATCACCCGCGCCGCGCCACGGGACGCACGCCCGTAGCCCTTCCTTTACCATAGTATAGTGACAATTGCTCATAACATAAACAAGGGTCGAACGTGACCCCGCGTGTGATGTTCCCGTGTCAGTGACTACTACTTGCCTACACAAAGGACTTATGATGCATGTGAGTGCCCCTGCCGTTTGCTACCGTACTTACATGGAAGTTACTATTAGAAGATGCTTATTATAACTTGAGTTTATAAAAATTTATACAGTATTAATTTCTTGACTACTTGAGGCAGCTATATTAAAATGTATGCTAATTTATTTGAATACTTATTTTATTGTATGGTGTATTGTCAACTAAACAATAGCGGTTTCGATCAAACTCTATTATTTACGACAAGGCCGGTCACAATCGATTTCTTTTAGCTTGCTACAGTCTGTTACAATAGTGTCGACAATTCGTCAAGTTTTTAAGCATCCTGTGTTTGTAATGCATCTGGCGACCTTAATTGCGCCAGGGTCCCACTTAATGCTAGCAATTAAGCCACCTGGTTGTCATGGTATTTTCCTTGACGTACGTATGATATACGATATGTACTTACCTATTATTTTCCTGTAATTGGATCAGAGAGGTGGTTGATATGTTTGATTTTTAAATAGTCAATAGTATTGACAGATCAATGCTGCGTATCGTTTATATTTTGACATAGTATTAATGTATGGCCAAGGTTATTAACAATTCCAAACATGTCTATACTAATATTATGAAGAGGAAAGATATGATTGTTTGTTTGTATTGAATAGGCTCCGAAACTACTGGAACGATTTGAATAATTGTTTTACCATTTGTAAGCCGAAATTATGTCTGATGCACATAGGCAACTTTTTTTATTTAATCCACGCGGACGAAGTCGCGGGGTAAGTGCTAGTTCTTAATAATTATGCTAGCAAATATTCCACATATAAAACTTAATGGTTTCGTATTTGTAAAGATAGTGTTTGTTTGTAAAACACAGCTCTTAGTGCATGAGGTCGTAAGTACATAACGTATCGGTGTTAATGAAAAAAATCGAGTATGTTTGTAATGTTGGCAGCCGGACGGACGATTAATATCATGTAATACAATGCCCAACAATGCATGCATAATTCACATGGAATTATGAGTCTGATCAGACATGAATCAAATTTACTTGCGGCTGTACGGTATGCCAATATTTATTTATATGCATAATGGTACACTCAGTTACAGGCTCGGCTATAAACTTCTACATGAGCCTGTTAGGGCGCAGCAATAATTGCAATAGCTGCTTTATTCAACTGTTCAATTTTTTTAGTTAATGTTGCATGCAGATGCAACTTACATGTTACTTAATTGACATGTTAACGGGAATACAACTAAATTCTGAAAATACCAGTGGCCTTCACACTTTTGACCCAGACCACCTATTTAATATACCTATTATTAAAGAGCATAGTTTGAAGTCATTACAATATGAAACTTAAACACGACACTAACCGATACGCTAAGCTAAAATATATAATATATTTAAATATATAAAAGCAATCATAGTTTTTCGGTTTGCCTACTTACAATAACATAATAGAAATTAGGAAAATGTTTAACCAAACAAATATTAACGAAAATGTCGGCTACGCGGGTAGTTTACATGTAAATAGCAAACCAAACAATAGGTTTTTATTACTAAATCGTATAGCTTACATGAAACAAATATAATAAAAGCAATCTCGTCTAGACCATTACAAAAAAAAAAAAAAAACGGGCAAATTCCTTATCACAACAATCTGTACTTTTAAAGAGAGTAACATTCAATTTCGTAGTAAAACAATGTTGTTCTAAACAGTAAACAAATGCCGGAGGATAACAACAAAACAAAAGAGATTGGAGTCTTTCTGTTAAGAGCAATGCTAATAAACAGAACACCCATTGAAAGGAGCCCTCCATTCTTACCTGAGCCCCCGAAAACGTCATAATTACCTAATGAATAGAGCCGACCTCAGGCTCGAGGCAAATCGGTCCTGTTTCTTCGTGTTATACCATAATTTGAGAGCCTCGCATTACATAAGTAATTGGAAAGGTCTCACCGTATGAGCCATCGAAGATACGATAGATTGAAACGTATTTCATAATTATGGTTCCGTAATTCTCCAGTTTGAACCAGATTTATGGGCCCGTAACCCAAAACTCCATTTAGTTGACTTGTAGTACGTAACTAGTGATTGATGCAGTTAATTTAATTATCTCTGTTCATCGATTCATCGATTCACTTTTTGTTTTACAGTAAAGCATTATTTATTTAGTGCGAATTTCAAAACACACTCTAAAATGCGTTTTAATCGTTTCGATTCCGGATCACATAAAGTTTATGCTCCTAATAAAAAGCTGTTGTTTTTTTACTTTTACTGAATAAATAAATCATGTTCACTGTAAAATATCAGTGAGAATGACGCAGCACTTCTAGTCAATTCATACTCTGTGACTGTGAGAACGCCTCTTGCGTTCTCAACAAAGGTGCAATAGATGTAAACAAGGTTCACATCAATAATGCATTGTTAAGATGCATCTCATTAAACACTTCCTAACTCCACTTCGAAAGCGTATCTAATTGTAGCCTACATAAAGTAATTCGGATATTTAACAAATGATACAATTATCATGATTAATATCAACAGTTTGAACGAGAACCTAGTTATTAATTAAGCACGTTTACATTATACACTTTTCATGGTTAATTTTACACTATTTTTTTTCTGTTAGACTGGTGTGTTTATTGCTACCTATTGTCTAGTAATACGCCTTTATAAATATTAATAGGCACGACTGGTTAGTGCACCTGTCAATTAGAAACACACCTGATGGGCAGTAAACTTGAAAAAATTACCTCTCGTTGACAAACATTATGGCGTACGAAACAAAATTAACTTGACAAAACTATTATTAATTAAAGTAGTCGCTTCTTATAAATGACGACGCTCAAGATGTTTTGGAGTTATTAGCAAATGGAGCAAAACCTCATCTGTGCAGTCTGCATACGCGCGTGCTCGCAGCTCTTGTAAGGGAAATACTAATTAAATATTTTGAGACAATATGTGCAAGACGGGATCTCCCAAACGATGCGAAGATGATAAATATAGTGCAGAGCGCAGAACACACCTGTAGGCGTTCGTACGAGTACCACTATAAAACCAGCAATTACGAAGTCTATTGTTTTTCATACAACCTCAACAAATGAAAGTTCATTTTGTACGCTTAGTAGGTCCAAGACAATTTCAATTGTGACACAGTTTCCTTCCTACGTGAATTGCATTTTATGAGACCAGTAGAAATCGAAATAAACATATTTTTTGTTGTAGGAAATGCGAACAACAATGTTCGCTGAATTTCCTCGTTTGTCAAGGACTATTTAATTTAAAGAACTATAAAGTACTTACTTGCATTTGAAATGCAGGCATCGTAAATCGTAAGAATTTAATATAAAATAACCTATTGCATTTTATGAATAATAATTAATCATAGGAATACATGGGACGTATAAGAGAGTGCGTTGCGTCATGCATGGTAATAAGAAGACATTACAAAATTACCCACCATTGTTCTGGGTTCGCGGAACAGTGTTTGTTGGTGCGCCAGCGCCGATCGACGGCTAATAGGGCTAGCATCATTGTGCATCTCGGTTCCCACAACACGAAACGCAAAACCAAACAACACCGTGGAGGAAGCAACACTATGCGAACATCTATGAAACAGTTTTGTATAGGAAGTGCACGTCGTCACGTAATTCGACAATGATTGCGTACGCGTTTAAAAATTGTCACGTACGCAACGTCCCAAAGGACTCGCTCTAAAAATAATGTTCACACTGCAATCTGTGCAGCATCTTCTAATCTAAAGGAAACATTGCTCCAACACGTGTTGGAACAGTAAGTTGAGTGACCCCCGACGCGCGACGTGACGTCAGGACCCGTCCGAATCATTAGTCTACGTCCTGCGGTGATCCGACTGTTCTTTGTACCCTCCACCGTCACATTCAACAAATGCTTGGGTAATTGTTTTGGAACGAGGACATTCACAAAGCCAGGAGTCAGATTTGAAAAATATGCATGGATACGACGCAAAGGAACTATGATTCTTGGTTACCATTTGGGAAGCATTTACGAGAATATTTTTTGTTCATTTTTACAATAAATTCAAAATTGCTTGTTAAATAGACGAGGAGGAAGGATGATAATTATGTTATTAGAGCTGAAATCTGCGCATAAGATGTGATGTGTCGAGATGCGACGTATGAATAGTGGTGAGGTGGTCGTGAATCAGGTGTGGGACGTGCCTAGCCGTCCACAGGCGGCACAGGCAGGGCGCGGACGGTGGATGGTCAGCGATCGACATCGACGGGACACGTCCGCCGCCCGTGCTCGTTACCATGGTAAAACGTGACCGAGAAAAGAACCACGACAAATAGACCAGCTAAGATACAAAAAAAAACATAGGAATTAATCACTTCCTTTAACACTACAAAAAGCGACACTGAATTCCTTCGGGGTCAAATTAGAAGAAAAATGTAACAAAGAACTAATAAAGAATAGACAAAATACAAATTCAAAAACGCTTTTTGGTTGGAAATAGTAGATTTAATTTTAACTTCGTGTACCTAGCTGTTACGAGGTTAACCTTATAATTGATGAAAAAAAATTGCGTAAAAAGTGTATCTTTACAATTTTCAATAACTATAACAAAATGAATATGACTGTACGCCGTTCCTAGATCTCAATAGTCACATAGATATTTTCTTCTAGTAAAACGGAATGGTAAAAACGCTGACACATCATTATGTCGCCTCCTCGGGGAGTTAATTGGTGGTTTCGCGTTGGTTGCGTGTGCGCAGCGTTTAAATCATATTCCGGGAACCATGGAGCGGTGACCATGACGCGCTCCACTGCGTCCTTGGGGATATATAGGGACAGGAAACTAACATTCAAAACTTTTTGATTGGAATACTTTTATTGAAAGATTTTTGAATTAAGAATGACCACAAAGTAATCTTAACCAAATTAGGTCAGGTTCATATTGATTTTCTGTGAATTTTAAGCAAACATTTTAAGACACTCGAAAGTGTCTATCCTTATTTGTGTAGATTAAAACGAAGAAACATTCACTGGAGAACACTTGAACAAATGCTAGCTAAAAATCCACAGAAAATCAATACGAACCTAACCTAAGTTGGTTTAGATTAGTTCTCATCCTTTGTCGCCCGCTTCATATTAATTATTTTACAATACACGTGTCACTCCACCTTTGATAGTGCTACTAGTGTTTTGACATTTGGAATACACGAATCTTTAGTTCAATTGAAGTATGGCCAAACTTTTTATACGCTTACAAATTATATAGGTAGTAGTGTGTACCGAACATGATTATACACAGATACGAAATCTATTGGTTCGCTCGTGATTGTTACATCTTGTAATTGAAAATAATTGTTGGTATTTTTATTCAAGGTAATGCTGTGTCCTTATTTAAAAAATATTTGCTTCGTGTGTTTGCACCATGTATAATTTGTAATCAATGCAGCGCAGCTGTTTCGCTTCACCATGTTCAATGATTAATCTTGTAAATACCAAAAGTCGAATTTAATGAAGTTATTGCTTCTATTGTTTTGAAACCAAAAAAAGAATGTTCGACAATATGAAGATACTGCAGTCCTCCGTTTATCATGTTTGCCGACTAATCTAAATACAACTCAGCGTGGTTTACGTAACGTGAAAAGTGGCACATCAATTTTAATATTGACACGCCATGATTCTACTTCTTCGGCGAGTTCAATACTTTCTCATGTTTTATGTAATTTCATTATCATGTCATACAACAATTATATGGTATGTACGAGTGTGTAAATGGAATAGTGCTAAATTCTAAACCATCAATACTGTACTGTATACTTTTGATGCTAACTCAGACCGATTTCAAAATTTCAGTTCCATAATAAATTGTGTCCTCAATTTTATATTTGAAATGAGAAATCGTAAAGGAGTACGTTTTTTTGTTGAATGGGTCATTTAAATTAGATGAGGTTTAAAATTGCTTGATTTATTGCTATTACTAGTGCAGTGGGTTTATATAATAATGACGTAAGGTTTTAAAACTTGTAAGTAGCTATTTAGGGTAAACATTAATCTCTACCACCGCCAGTTTGATGAACTCTTAATATGTGTATGAAACTGATTCAAAATATGCTGGCTGATCTAAACAACGTTCAAAGATTCAGACTCCAAGTGCAAATATCGATAATTCAGTTACTCCATGTGTTAATTACTGATGTTAATTGAAAAACAATGCTGCGAGTTACGCAGAGAGAAAGCGGAAAACAAAGTTGTTGGTATTATGCCTAGTTTTGTGGTAACTTCTACATCACTAGTCATCAAATTTTCGGAACTTAAAGATTAATTTGCAGTACGTGCCTGACCTTATGATGTAACAGATTGCCCAAGCCGTATTGGTTTAGGCAAATGATTAATCTCTATCTTATTTAACCTCCATTTTTTATAGATTCGATAATAGAAGTTTAAGGTTACTTAAATAATAATATGGATACTTAAAAAATCGTAGTGGCAGGTAGCTGTCACCTCCGACATATAGCCTCATCCCATGTATCATAAGTTGACGTAAATCCGATCAAATATTTAACGGGATTCGGATTTCATTCTTAGCCCAATCGGATTTTTCGTAATAAATGTCTACCTGTCTAACGCGATTATTTCGTAAAATAATATTTTTCCACTTTTATGCTCGTAAACCCGTTTAGGTAATAGATGTAGTAAACGTCACTTATGAGAATATTAATAAATCATCACTTTAACTGCTTTATCGCAGCGCTTTGGCCCTTTGAGGGTTATCAGATGTAATTATGCAACAGACTGAGACGCAGTTAGTATGATGAATTTGACTTTGAGCATGTTTGGGAAACTTTTATAATCATTCCTGTCACTGTACGAGTCATTGCGTCATCGCTTGGAGTGGACCCAATCAATGATGTTACCGCATTAGGCGAGAAGGGATTATGAAATGCGTTAAATTGGTCGGTCAGGCGGTGACCTGCGGGGGCAGTACCGAGGCTCAATTAGCCGTCCTATGGTCCGTAACCTCCAGGTTCGAGGCGGTTCGAGGCACATCGTTACGACCACGCCTCGAGCGATGCACTTTCTCCCATGGACTTATTTAAAATCGTCTCCAAGGCGTGATTGACGCCGAAGCCGCCGCACTATTGTTAACTACAACGTGACGTAACACATCTGATGTGCCGTCACTCAATTTACAAGAGGTTATGTTAATGTGTAATGATGCGTATTATTTGTGTTTGCCATTTAATTGTTAGGCAATAGATCTGTCCGCTGTGTACGAATTATTGCTAAATACGTGATGTATTTTTCGCCTCGGTCATGCCTTATTGAAGCTATCATTCTTTCTGCATCACAATACGATTGATAAATTTGATATTTACTTTAGTACTTCGCAATGTTTCAAAAGAAATTCCTAGCAACTTCTGCAAGTACATGGTCGGTTAAGTGATTCTTAACGATTATTACTAAATAAAGGATAACAAAACAGTGTTTTTGTTTTGTTTCGAGTCATCCACCTCCTCCAAGCCATATAGTTTTATATTCTGCTATTATCTCAAGCTTTTTTCAACCACATGTGTACCAAATTTTATGTCCAGGAACTTTTGTATGTTAAAAGGCATTCCATTTTAATTGGTCAGGAGTCAGAGCGCGAGAATAATGTTTTATCGTTGCCATTAATTGTTGAGTTCCCAAACGCGAAGTTCCAAGTTGGCATCTTATTTGAAAGGTTGTTAAGTTTCATGAGGTTTTTTCCCCGTCCTTGTTTTAAAATGAATGTTGTCGAGGAGGGCTCGGGGTGTGTAAGAAGGCCGTTGACCGCAATCTCCTGCGCGCCGTGATTCGGCCCAGAATGCATTATTCCGAATCACCGCGGCAGTCCTATATCATTCTCAATCGAAAATTCCACGCTGATGTCTTCTTTGGTAACAACGCTGCTTTCAATATGATTTATGTACACTCGCCTTCAACTCGTAATTACTTGACATTATTTCATACATACCTTGTTATTCGTTATGATAAAGTGGTTCTGTTCTATTTTCGGTCAATATGACTAATGATATTGTTAAATATACAATACTGTTATTATGTATCGTCCAAACCTATCTTCTTACAAAAGACATCAACGCGCTCTTCGCATCTCTTGCGCATTGTGTAACCCGCGCTCCAGTAATAACTTAGCATTATAATTAACACAATTATCAGATCTCTTTTACAAACACAAGCTCTGTGTTCTAGTTACCACTTATTCTATTAACAAGAGGGAACGAGTACGTATTTATTTAGGTCATTCGGATGGAATAATCGAATAAACAATACAGCACTCATTATTTTACATTATCTTGAAATCGTGCCGCGATGCGATTTTTTGAACGTTAATAATATGCCCATTGTGTTACTATTGACATGAAAAATATACACATGCTAACGTTTGACAGCTGTTGATTACCTAACTGAATGAGAAATAACACTGACGTCTCTGAGTAGGGTGAGTAAATAGAACGTATTCATGGTGCAGTTTCTATCGTTGACCTTTTGATAAAGAAATCACTTTTACTGAACGGTATTGTGACTAAAAGTAAAACGTTATCTGAGATCTTGGGATTGTTTTCATGGAGGATGAGAAGGCGATTCTCGTATATCACAACAATAGTGAGATGTGTCGCGACGACCCGCGGCGACCACGCCTGATGTCGCGCGATTACTTAAACTCTTTAGTCCGGATGAACTTTGCGAGTATTTCGTTCAATGTGAGCAGCATTGTGTTTCTTGTCGTGTACCGTAATACTGCAATGAACGATTTTCGTTTCAGTTTATGAAGACTGTACTGAACACGAATTTTTTATACCAAAATATAATTTTGAGTTAAAATGCAATAGTATGCGTCATAGCGTTTATTGTAAAGGAGCGTCGAATTTGATCACACAATTTGTTTCAAGGTATCTCAAATTATTCCCATGTAATTGAATTCGTTAACGAGACCTCTAAAAAGCATTGCCAAACAAAATAACAGTGGAGAACGAAATTACAAATTCAAACAGATTCATCATAGCGTTAACCTTTGCTACAATAAATGTTTAAGCAAATTATTCACGACTCTATTCGGCGGTATTGCACATCCTTGTTCCGATCTCAGGTCCCAGGTCTCGATGAATCACGCGCATTGCATTCCGTGAATCGGTCCGCAAGTCACATTACCGTTAATAACCTTTATGGCATTAAATTTGCTTTTAAAACCAATGTCAAGCGATAATTCTGTCGTAATTATGGCGCCTCGAGAGCTCATTGCGAGTGAAAATCGCTCGTTCGCTAATAATGTCTGCATTTCTGACGAAAATGTCGTGTTAGTGATAATGAAGAAAGTGATATTATGGTTTATTTAAAGCGAACGATTCTTTACATAATTCCTTTTACTGGATTTTCATACTAAAGAAAAAGGAATCGGTTTATTTATTTTTAGATGATAAGGTTAGTGAAAGCTTGAATATTTAATTGAAATGAAAATAAAAATAAAAGGCATAAATATTTCAAAACGCATCTGGCGGTTGTCTCATTGTTTGTTAAACCATCTAATTTGTCTCATTAATTGAATACTGGTTGTGTTATATAAATTACAATATAACACACGATGACAACTTTCAACTTCCTTTGCGCAAGACTGATACGTTACGAGTACGTTACGTAAGGACAAACGTGTTCCGAGCAGACGGAAGACGAAGACCTCCTATCATAGCCCACTTCACCACTGATACAGACGCCCACTTATAAAGATTGTGGACGACCTACATTAGGAGAACTTTATGACATGTTCGAAATAAAACTGGGACGTTTAAAAAATTTCGAACATAAAGTACGAGTACTAGGTGTGTCCACTAAAACAGGAAACGTAAAAATTCAAGATAAAGAAAATTTGTAAAAAGCAGTTGTGTGCTGGGGGAGGGGCGATGGGCTCGGCGCACGCGCAGCTAGGTTATCTCAGTTTAGGACAGTTCACTCGTTATCTAAAACTTACGCCCGAGCCCACTTACTGTAAAGTAAACATTTGAGTTAGAAAGTGCAGTTCCGTGTAACGCGTATAGATAACACTCGCGTGTTTGTAATGCTCTGGATGCGTGCCTTAAAATAATAAACCGAGAAATTTTGTTCATTGAGAAGCAAACATGCTATCTCCAAACCCAAGAAAGGATTTTTAATCTTTAAGAAATTCCGTTTTATCTTGAAAACAAAAACATTTTTTCTGCTTTTCAACAAAAAAGGTAAATCCTTTTTTTTTGTGCCTAATTGTCCACCTGTAAAAAAGTAGAGTTTGTGTGCGGTTTAATAGTTGGTCCAGACAACTAAAGGGTCTTTTGTTAAGAAGATTGAAACGTTATTTTTGTAATCTGGTTCAGGGAATTTCTACGATGCATTCATAGTAAAACAAGAACACAGGACCGTTCTCTGTTGAAATTAGGCAATGGATTAGCGTACCTAATTACATGAAACGTTTAAATATGACTTATGATTACGTTATAACGCTAATGACCATTTGATTATTAAATTAGACGTTCTCCTACTGTCGTTATGTAGTCTCCGAATTTTAATTACTTTGGATTCAAAATATACAACGTGACTTTAGGCTTTTAGATTACAATACGTTGAAAAGCACGTGTTGTTTTAAGGTTTTTTTTTAAACTTGGTGTGTGATTGTGATAAGTTTTGTTAAGTATAGGTAGGGTCAATAAACGTGGGTAGGTTAGGTTCAATCTATATGCTAAGATCGAGTAACGGTGCCAGTGTCAAATTGTCTATTCAAATGAAAATCACGGTGATCGCGTCAGTTCGCGGTTGTGCGCACATTAATATGTAATTATTTACAGTACAATAACTCCGCGTCACCGCCATATTGTGTAGGCGTCCTAATGGAGCCGTCAATAACGATCAACTCCATTTTTTGTCATTCCATAATCAAAGCTCGTTAACAAAAAGTTGGGAGTAGTAGGTATGTGAAATCCCATGAGGAAATTGTTGTTAATACGTCAATGTGGTCATGAAATCCATATAACGTATTTTTTTTTAAATAAAAACCCATAGAAATCCTAAAACCACAAGATATTATGCTGCTAGTCTTTACCGCGTACCGTCGCAAGCGCAAACATTTCTCAGAGGGAAGCGCAACACGTAACCGTCTAATGTTGGTCATCGCGATTCAAACGCATAATTTTACGAGCCACTGAACACGTCTACACACAAAGAGAATCATTTGATACGATTGTTACGGGGAATTCATGTCCGATTTACGAACAAACCATATTACTATATAGGCTTCCATAATAGCAAGGAGTTCTCATCGTTTTGCATAAGGCCGTCACAGAAACGAAATCTTAACTAATGAGTTCTTACATGAAAATGCTCGTAAATGGTCAAAATGAAGTGAAAACACAAGTTAATGAACTTAGCTTTAAGTGAGATGATTAATTGAATTGAATTAGTAAGGTATTGGTTCAACAACCATTTCTAATGAGCATAGTTTATCGAATAATTCACCTGAGCAACGATTACCAATACACTCCTGACCTCGGATTTATAAAAGAATGTATGTGTGAATCTACACGCATATCGGCATTACATACAATTTTGCTTAAGCCCTTATGATGTGAGCAGCTGGACAATGACGGGTAAATTCTCACGGTTCCTTCGCCCTGTTATAATAAGGTATTATTGTCGTGGACACGGTTCAGAGCTTTGTCGTGAGGGAGCACCCTAAGGACTCTTGTTCGTCGCGATGAGAATTTAGATAACGTTTCGTTACAACTGATGACTTTAATAAACTCTCGTGTACTCGTATGCTTGAACGGATATGAGCATACGCCTCAGGGTATACGGTATTATTCACGGGTAGTTGTCACTAACTAACAGTTACCGTGAAACGGGACTGGGTATTAGTATCAGTTTCGTTAATTAAAATTGCTTTTAGTGCATGTCTTTGACTTTAACGCGCAGCGAGCGATGCAGAAGTATTAGGTGGTAATGGTGATTATATTTAGGACCTTCAACATAAAATCACTAATAATCGAAGTATAAAAACAAATCGTGTTTTTTTTTTACCTCATATCTTTAACTCTAAATAGCTTTATAGTAGTTACGATGGAAATGGTCAATCACCAATATCCCTTGTTTGCTTTTGGGGCTCTAAAGTATTAAAGTCATGATTTTCTTTTGTCATCCAGATCGAGCGGTTAGCGCAATACGAGCGTCTGGTCGGTGGAGGATGCGCGCGTCGTCGGGCAGCACGTCTGTCGGACCTGGAGCGCGTGCAGGACTTGTTCCCGCACGACTACCTCGCGCTGCACGACGCCGACGCGCCCGCCGCGCTGGCCTCGCATCATGCGCAGGTAAGGAGTCGTCAACAACCAGCCCGTCTATAACGTAAAACCTCGGTGAAGTGAACTTGACGTAAGCTGTCATTCCATGGAATGCTTGTAGTGTATACACTATTAACAGGTCGCTCCCCCTATATTTTCACGTTTTTTTTTTACAGAATTTAGCTTTGTCGCTCTACCTAGCCTAAAGTCATCCTATTAAATAGCAGTATATTGCAAAGTGCAAAGATCTACATATCCTTAATAATACCTCTCCACAAATTGATTTCAGAAACAGAAAAGCCTGCGCAAGCGACCGAGCTTGGATATCAGCGGGTCTATCAGCGCGAGCAGCAGCTCCTTGTCTCCTCGCACCTTCATCATGGAAGCACCTGTCCAGCTCAGTCCACTTGGCACCACCTCCCCACCGCTCGACCGTCATCTGTTTCTGTTCAGCGACTTGCTCCTCGTCGGAAAGGCCAGAGGAACAAACTGCTTCAAGCTAAAGGAGAGTGTAAGACTGGCTGAAGTCTGGATCGCTATGACTGATGGTGATGATACTGGATTTATTCTCGGATGGCCGACGGTAACCGGCGTTGCAAATTACCTCGCCATCTACCCTACCCAAGCTGCAAGAGACACTTGGTATAGGTAAGAGAATTCAAATTCAGTAATCTTATTTAATTGAGTTTGATGGAATGATGGAATGTTCAAAAGATCGTGGTTTAATTCTCTTGTCTCTTTACAGAAAAATTCAAAATGCTTTAACCGCTCAGCTGACCACTGAACCAAAATCCACGAATATCCAGATTATCTACAAAGATGCGGCGAGTTCTATAGAATTTGTAAGTATTTATTGTTTTGATAGGTGGTTAAAATCTACCTAGCTAGGTAGTTCTAAGGAAAGTTTTAATGTTTGATTAATGAGATACTCCAAATTCATTCATTCTTCTTAGTTTTGCAAATATATATTACTATAGGCATTTTCTGTCCATCCTAAGATCTGTAAAAAAAGCCTCCCTAACAATCTGTATTTAATTCTAGTGTAAAACAGTCTCCGTAAGCCCAGAGATGAGCGCGCGTTGCGTTGTGCGCCAGGCGCTGCACGTGCTACAGAGTGGCAGCGCCGAGCCCGAGCACGACGTCGAGCACGACGAGCACGAGGGGGACGGACGGTGGGGCGCCGCCACCGAGTTCACGCTCTGTGTGCGTACGACAAGGGATGCGCCACCAACCCCACTCCGGGGGATTGAACGACCTCATGCTGTACAGGTAAACTTATCATAGCAGCCATTTATGAACGGATAGGAAATGTTTTCAGACCAGAAAATAATTATTGTCATGTTGTCTCATGTCCTTCCTCACTTAGAGTTTTTTTTTTTTTCAGATGTCAAGAATAAGGCAAACGTTGTCTAGTGAGGACGGGTTTGACCTGGAACACGTTAACGCTAAAAATAATCCCTGCGGACTTGTATTCGAATTGCGGAAGAAAAATCAGGCATTAAAAAAGTAAGTAGTCTAGCTAACGAACCCGGTTTCGTAACAACCAATTAACATGGCGAATAAATATCTACATCGTTGCGAGTTCTGCCCGCATGCGGTTGTGGTTGTAAAAATGGCAACTGCAAGCAGGCACAGTAGAAATTGTTACCTACCGTAGCTAAGTAAGTATCTTACATTACTTTAAAATGTTATTTATCTAACACATTTTGTTTGTATGACACAGCGGCAACTCAACAGGCGGGCGCGGCTTGCGCCTGCTGCGTCGAGGTGGGCGCCTGTTCGGTGTGGCGCTGACACGGCTGTGCGGCGGGGCGCCCCCGCCCGCTCTGCTTCTGGCGCTCCGTCGACTGCGCGCGCTCGCTCCGCTCACTCATGGCGTGTTCCGCAGGAGTGCTAATGCCAAAGCGCTTAGACTGCTTAGAGATAAGGTGAGGATAGAGGTTCTCTTGTAAGACCAGATTAATAGCTGGGTGTTTGCGAAAACAGTTGGACTGATATTAATAATATATTAATGTATTAAACAACTATTTTGATTCACAAAAGGTTTTAGTAGCACTCTATTCCTTAAGTAATTAACATGAATTTAAAATCCATTATATTAAATGAAATACCTAAAACTAAATTAAATAAATAAATTATTCAATACATTCACATATGTCAACAATAGAGTCTCACGGCGTCGCCGAGCAAGGCGATACGAAGTTTTCTCAAAAGGGGGGTGTTTTTTTGGAAATCGAAAAGTGATTTAATTTTACCTATATATATAATGTCTTTTGAGAATTACATATCCTTCGTCTGATTTAGATTTTTTATGTTGAAGTTATAAATAATGATTTCGTGTGTTTGTACAGCTGGACACACTGGGTCCTTGGGCGGAGGGCTGTCCCGAGCTGGAACGTGCGCCGGTGCTACTGTTGGCCGCGCTGGTCAAAGAATTCTTCCGAGCGCTGCCACAACCTTTACTCTCTGCGGACCTCTACCCTGCTTGGCTGCAAGTTCTAAGTAAGTATCACTTCACACTTTAATGTGCTTTACTTTACACTTTATTGATGAGCTTAGTACTTAACTATGGCCAACATTTGCCACTTTGTAAAATTAATGTAAGATATTTTTAAATGTTTTTGTGCTGTAACGAACTTTTCTTTATTACAGCTTTATCTCAAAACGAAAAAGTGGCGGCCGTACGGTCATTGCTCCTAAAGCTGCCTAAGGCTCACTATACAATGCTGACGTACTTCATATGTCTGCTGCAAGCCATCACCAAGAAGTCCAATATAAACCTCATGTGCCCCATGAACCTCGGCGTGTGCGTCGGTCCCAGCCTTCTGTGGCCCAACACACCATGTGACAAAGCTCCTAAAGCAGTGCCAATGGTCGTAGAACTACTCATAGTAAAAGCCGAAGCCTTGTTTGGGCCTCAGATTGCAGGTCTACTGGGTAATGGCAGCCCTGAAACCTCCAACGCATTACTAGATTCAGGAGCCGAAGAAAGCGACAGTCTTCATTCAGTGGGAATATCCTTAGATTCAATGGAACTTTCTACACCGCGCAAAGAGAAACTATCGCTAAGTCGAGACTCAGGGCTGACTCTCTCAGAAGACGATTCTAACAGCAATGGAGGAAATAGTCCTGCACCTCGTAATATCCTACACAGTTTGTCGGCACCAACTTGCAATATGCAGCAAGAATCTAAATTAGTAGTGCGATATAACATTGACAACCATAACGTAAGTGGTTTGCCACAAATTGCACAAAGACAGAATATTTACTCTAATAAAGCAGAACTGTATAGTACGGTTAACGACGAATTATATACTACGCCTTATAAAGGAGAAAGATACGTACACAATTCCATTAACATTGGTATTTCAAATGGTATAGACGACAGGAATTATGTATCTAAAACAGCATTACAACGATCGACGGCTGATATCTACGAACAGAGCCCAGCACAGTATATAACTGGTTTAGAACCGCAAAAACCACCGAGAAGTAACGTTTCAAAAACTGCTCGTACTTCTAAAGTCTACAGCATGTTTGCTGAGACACAAGAAGCGACCAAAAATATCGCAAACAAAAACTTTAACAGAGCTAAAAGCTCAGACAATATATTAGAATCAAAACAGGAAAATATCTATAGTAAACGCGACCTGGTTTCTAGTCAAGAAAATATTGTGTATAGCAACATACACGATCTAGCCATGTTTACAGAGAATATCCAACGACAGAATCAATATCAAACGCAAGCAGAAACAGTATCAAACACGAATTATGCCCGAGTGTACACGGGATGGGAAAAAAAAAGTGCGAACTATACCAACAAAACGAACAATGCGGAAAATATCTACGGACAAATGACGAAGAAACAGGGAGAGACTTCGCAGTCTAAAACTGATGGGAATTTAACACCGGCAGCCACCATTTTTACGCGAAATGACTGGACTCGTCAAGCAGCTAGAACAAAGAGCTTAGAAGTCAGCGAAGAAGTAATTGCGAACACGGAGAAAATGCGCAATGGCAGTTACGAAATAACAAATTGCTGCCGAAAGAGACGGTTTGATCCTGCGCACATGTGCACCAAGAGCTGCACTGCTCCAGCGGCCAATAGAGAACAAAACAAACATACCGCCAATCCTTTACAAAATTCATATTCGTACGTCGACAACATCCATAATAATAATTCAGAGGAGAACAAAAAGTCAAGGCTACGAAATTACAACACTAATAAATTAAATCAATCAAAATCTTTGGCGAATATTATTCTACACAGTGATTCGGGTAGTAGCGACACGTTATATCAGCCGCAAAACTCCTTTAATAGTCGATCCACGGAATCACCAGCCAGTGAGAATTCCTTTGAAAATAATTGTTACACCAATCAATACATTGATCCCTTATATACGTCCGTCTACAATCGGCGAAGAGATATTTACCACGATATGAAGTCGCCAAATATGTTCCCTTCCGACATTTACAAAGCGACACCGACGGCTGTCAAACCCGAGTACAATAACTCTGAATACGAACATAACAATAATAATAAGAAGGCTCCCCACATGCCTCCGCCAGTACCGCCAAGGAAAATGGTGTATCAGAGAGTGCTGAAGAAGTTCCAACCGGTGCACGTGAACAAAGATGACAAGAACTCACGGTCGAAGTCTGTGCCGCGTCTGTACAGAGAACCGTCCAAGGGTGCCGATGTGAAAGGACAAAACAACATTATAGCTTTAGAGGGCTCTGAGTCAGACACAGAGTCCGAGTCTTACGTTTAGACGCTACGTCAGCACAAAATTAATGTACGATAAATGGAGATATATTTAAATTATTAAAAATGCGTACCCCTACGTGTCGAAGTAACCATGATCTGTGTTGAACAAATTTGTTATAAACGTTGAATTAATCTCGATGTTAGGACTATGTTTTGAACCAGTATGCTAACTACTTACTACGTTTTTAGGACGCTATGATTTCATAGTGATAATATAAGAAGTATCTTGTGAATCCCGCCTTGAAAATTATAATATGTGACCATAACCAGAGCTGTTTTGGTGATGTAATTCCAAAGACGTAAGAATAGTTTCAATCTTAATGGTAAATGTAGATGGATGTATCAATGGGATATAACTTTAACTATTTTGTCCTCAATTAATCCATTAATATAGGACGTGTTTATGCCAATCACTCACTATTAAATCTTATTTAACGTTAGATATTTCTCATAGTGTCTTTATGAGTCGGTGCACATGATCGTGACAACAAGCAGAGCACGGCCAACATAACTAACATGGTGGCAAATGTAGAGATCACAAACATTTCAACTGCGCCGATTGTTGGAGACTTTGCTGTCATAGATATCTGCACTTCAATGTGAGCCGCTCTATAAAGTCTATATAAGTATGTGACTAGCGCTTTAGCAAACAGACGATTACTATATGTAGTCTTATATCTGGACATATTAAAATATATTTGAAAATGTAATTAATGAATGCCTGCCGTGTATATAATGTAGATATATTGTACGTACATTTATAATAAAATAAATTAAATGGTTTCAGTGATATTTTATTTACATAAATCACAATCTCCAGGTTATCGAAAAATTTAACTAATTTCTCAAACAACGGAATTGACTGCCTCGGTCTGAGTATTAACATGGAAACTGCTTACTAATTGACCTGGGTTCGACTCCCAAGTCGGTCTATGTTACCCCTAGGTAGAAATGATGAAATGATGATTAGAAAGGTATTACCTTAAATTCAGCCAGACCGATGCTACCAATAAAAAAAACCTTTTTACTCACTTCTGCCTAAATAACTCCCGTATAAATTATTACATGAATACAAAAATTATGATGTTACAACTATTTTGACATTGACCGTGGCCTCAGTCAAAAAGGCCAAGAACGTTTTTAATTTTTATAATACATTACGAAACGTGTGACTTAACAGTCCATTAGAATATAGCTCCCAATAAGGTTGGTATACTTGCACCGTTTGAGGTTTTCCGCTGCTGCAGCAGCCGCCCCGGCACAGCCCGCCGTGCTAGGAAGATGGGATGTCGCGATGGTGTCGAAACAGGTTGCATCCCATACCAAAGGCCTACCGAACTTCCAAGGCATTACGGTCATTCCATCTGGCCTCTTCCCATCGTCACGTGCCTAGCCATTGGGTTCTAAAACAGCTGACACCCCGGCGATGGCAAGAGCCCGACGGATGATGTCATTAATGCTGGCGTGCCGTGCCGTCCGACCAGCGCTCTTACTGCAGGATAGGCCATGGTGTCCGACGCTGTTGACTGCTTCACCGCATTGACAGCGATGTGGCGCCCCGCAAGGAGCACCCAGACGCAAAGAAGTAGCGAGCCGGAATGGGGAGTCACCCAGCATAGTGCCTGCGTTGGGTAATGGTAGCGGCTGAAGCAAAACTCCCGACTCCCATTCACCCACAGCCAGCAGGCGGGCACGCTGGCCAGTATTGGTGGACGTATTAATGAGATTATTTCGTACCAACCTGCAGAGCGGCTCATCCCACTATCTCTGGGAAGACGAGTTCTCGGCTCTAATTCATTCATCAATGTTGATGAATAAATTATGAAATATTTTGTTAGCTGATATATACAATGTTTTATATTTGATTAGGCAACACATTCAATGTTAAGTTTTTGGCAATTTCTCTAATTTCTTCTGGTGTCACCACTCAAATTTTTTCCTTAATTCACTTTCTCAGTAGTTCAAACTAAATCACAGTGTTATCACTGAATAAAAATAGTTATCTACGAACAACAAACTGCTTTAAGAAAATATTACAAGAAAAATTGAAGTAATAGGTCACTTTTCCTCACTCACTCACTCACTCTTTCTACAGCATCAAACGCTAAGTAGTTTTTGTGTCATGCTCTGCCGCAGAGCTACCATTTGAGAAACCGATCCATTATACATTAAAAGTATGTTCGTCAAACGAACATAATGTAAGTATACCGTTATCGCTGTACGTGCATAAAGGTAATGATAAAATAGACATTGATTGTGGCTCTGCTGAAGAGCATACTCTCTAGCAGAGCCACAAAGAACATGCACTCAGGAAAGATAAAGGCTATTGTTTTTTGATGAAAACTGTGGTACGAATAGTGTTTAATGCAATGCGTAGGCGTTGAAAAATCACATCATTAGACAGTTGTTTTATTTATTTAAATTGTTGGACGAAACCACTGACTGGGGTGTCAACTGGGGCACTGTGTTTTTTTTGTAACTTTTCCATTGCCGACTACGATAAATGTATGTAGGTGCGCGCTATCAAATGGCATCAAAAAATAAAAATTAATCATAAGCGAAAAATAAGTTTTAATTTTCTAAACTTCAGTCTTTTTCATAAAAATAACAGTACCAAGTAACAAGTGTCTAACGTAATTAGGTGAGCGATACCGAATGGCATCAATAAATAAATCAAATTCTGCCTCAAGAGGAACAATGGGCGAAAACCTCGATCTCAAACAGCAGAACGCGACTAAGCAATAAAAAAATAAAACGATTCATTTATGTAGAATAATTTAATTTCTTGTAGGAAACTCACATAACTCGCTCTTATTATCATCACAGTCACGAATAAAACAAAACCTAAATAAAGCAAGTAAACTTATAAAACTTGTGTAAATACAGTTACTAGTTAAAATAATTATTGTATAATTCGGCTATTTACAAATAATATTAATAATTGGAAAGCATCCTTAGTCACGATGAGCATGTTATTTTATAAATAAATCAATGAACAAAGTAACGTATCTTGCACAAAAGTATGCAAGTAGCTTTCTTAAGACAGTTCTAAGAAAGCTTTTACAAAAAAGACAGTTCTTGTTTTGTCCGCTTAATTATATTTGATTACTCATAAATTTATTTATTTATAAGACGTCTAGAAATTATGTATAAGGTTCATCCTTGTCTTGTATTATGTATAAGGTTCATCATGTCTTGTCCCTAAAAGTTTATTTGAAAACCAGCGTCAGACAGCATCTCTCTGACAATAATGCTGAAA
Organism: Dasypolia templi; assembly: GCA_963555695.1. Classification (NCBI taxonomy): domain Eukaryota; kingdom Metazoa; phylum Arthropoda; class Insecta; order Lepidoptera; family Noctuidae; genus Dasypolia; species Dasypolia templi. The sequence goes on from OY743157.1 coordinate 11,617,428, forward strand.
TGGACTATGTGATGTGATGAGATGTTACAACATTATTTTCGCTTTTTATTTGTATTTTGTGTTTCACGATATGTGTTTAAATAAACGTTATTCTGTTTTTCTTTCTTGTTGGCCGTTCTGCCAACTTCTGATTGGTGGAAGTTACACTAGCATGCAAGCTACTTGCTTACTTTTGGGCAAGTAACAGGTATGTGTATACGTCCTTAGTAGGAGTACTTCATATAAATAACACTGGGCAACAAATGTTACAGGCACCATACTTTTTGTAAACCGGTATTTTTGTTTCACAAAAACGGTAATCTATGCTTGTATTTTTTTAACTTCATTTGGATAAAACATAAAAACACATATCAAACAACTTTTTGTTTGTATCATACAGGAAACTCTCAATCAACGGCTATTGTATGCAAATTATAAATTGTTTTGATTTACCTACTGCATCTGAGACATAAAACTTAATTTAATAGTCATGGTTCAGCAGTTAGTAGCAATACTTAATAACAAGTTACAGGCAATTTCACACAATTTCAACTATTTAACCTTTGCCAGTCAACATGAAATAAGCTAAGCGTGTACTTACAAAGAAATGACAATCACTTGGAATTTAGCAACTTTTTAGGTAAATCGCAGTCGACGTGCTGCAAAAGAGTAATACCAAACAGTAGTAAAAAAATGTACTTGCGAGTTGCGTTGGTATATAAACCAGGAAATTAAATACTTAATTATGGCGATTTAATACGAACTTAGAATTAGTTACAATTAAAATACCTATTCAGCAGACTTATGTATGTCCCGTCCCATGCATCAGTGTGCATTAAGGTTTTTGTGTCGGCCTATGTTTTAGGTGAGATCGTGAGAGTAGTGTCCGTAGAGTTTGCTGGTCTCTTGTTTTCTTCTTCCTCCTCAACGGGGGCTACGTAGTTCCATTCCTGCGTGTCCCCAGTGCCGAATAGAATGAAATAACATGCGGACGCGATGTATAGTGCAGCGCCTGTTATGAATACCGGCCGCCATTCTGCGAATCCGTTCTGGAATCAAGCAAATAATTTTAGACAAAAGAAGTAATAAGCATAAAGATGGCCATGCAGCATCGAGACACTGTCGTGATGGAAACCCTGCTTAGGCTAGCGAAGTCCCTGGTCAAACCCTAACAAGTCCCCACGCAACATCTAACCCAAACAAATCCTGAATAAAACACCCAAACCTGTTCATAGAATAAGTGTATTTAGAATAACATAGAATAAGTAGTAGCTTAAGACAAGTAAACCAAACAAGTAAACAAAATGGAAAACAATTGTGATGCCTGTAAAGTAAATTAGTATATATGAAAATAAAAAAATTAAAAAAAACACAAGTAACAACATAAGCATGTGCATGAGTACTAATAATAAAAAAAAAATATATATACATTAAGTGATGGATTCACGTAGTTGTAAGTAGGATTAAGCTCATGTGTCCGAAGTAGGAGCACTTTAATTGTAATAATAATAAAATAAACCTGTAAACAAATAAAACCTATAATCCTCTCTGTGAGAGAGAGCGGGCCGTAGTCCACCACGCGGGCCCAGTGCGGGTTGGTAGATGTCTTCGAATTTTTGGTTCTAAGACATGCCGGTTTTCTTCACCGTTGAGAGAACAGTGGTGATGAAATAATTTACACAAAGTAAAGCCCTCTCTGAGTTCGATCCTACGACCACCACTGCTCTCACTGGGTCACCTCTGCTCTCCAAGGTCTCAAACTATTATCGAATTAGCATATCATTTTATAATTAGTTTAAAACTTGAGGCACTTACTCCGTTCTTGGTAAAGTGTGCTGTAACCAGAGGTGTGACAAAGCCTGCAGTGTTGCCTATCCCGTTAGCAATGCCATACAGCGTGCCAGCGAAGTTAGGAGCCAGGTCCTGGTGATTGACCAGGTTTGTCAGCGTGGCCGCGCCATTGGAACCCATGGAGAATGTGATCAGGGCCACGGAAAGGATGGGTGCGCAGCCAGTATAGCCCAGACCGATGAGGAGCAGCCCTGGCAACACGTGGGAGAACAGGCAGAAGAACTTTCTCATAAACGTTGTTGATACTATGTTCTGTTTCACGATCCTGTTAGAGAGCAATAAACAATTATGGATTAGAATAATAAGTCGGTGAATCACTAATCTCAAAAGTGATTCACTTTTTAGAGTTGTCAATTATGGCGGATGGCGACAAAATAAACGTTAGAAATCAATACGCCGTGCGCTACAAAACCAGTCGAGTGTAAGTATTCCTTAGCAATATATTTAGTAAGGAAGTATATTACACATATACAGAATGTCCCGTTAACTCCGTCGACTTCAAGCCGGTATCCGATAATAGGTCAAGTCATTAATATTTAGCTATTAAAAAAATAAAATCAGAAAAATAAAAATAAAATCAGAAAAATAAAAATAAAATCTCTGCTATGTATTTTTTTTATTACAGGCATTTATTAAAATATACGGTCTTTTAACTCCTGTTGCTACAAATTTAAACTTTTTTATATATTTTTCTGTTACCTATTATGACCGGTATCACCCGACTCCGACTTGTCGTCGAATTACCGGACACTCTGTTTATAAATGCGGTCCAATTAAATCCGTACCTGTCACCGATGGCTCCGAAAATAAGTGAGAATATCATCCTAGCGAGATACGGCAATGAGGAGAGAGTGCCAGTCGACGTCAGGTTGAACCCGAGAGCGCTGGAGACGAACTTAGGCGCCGCCGTCATTACGAAATACAGGCCCCAGTTGCTGCCATAGTGCAGTACCACCATAGCCAGGAATGGGAACGAGGTTAAAATCTTTCTGAACGGTGGAACAATCTGGAAACACGGGCAAATACATCATTACCCTATTACATCGCATATTAATAAATGTTCTGCACCAATGTGGTCTAAACCGCGGTCTAGCCAACATTAATTTGAGATGAGAATTAAAAACAATAATTTAATAATAAAACTCATGTTACTCAAATAATAAAAAACATGAACAAGTATAATAACCTTGCAAAGGCGTACTTCGTGAGAACATATACTACACTTAGCAACATCAATCTTAATACAAAAGGAGCGCATAAGGTCCGCCGAGATTATAAAAAATCTATAGGTACTGCTATACCTTTACTGCCAAGATGGCTGATAACATTCTTAGAAGCTCAAAAAGTTGGTAGCGAAGTCAAATAAATATCACCTTCAACCTTCTGATTACCTACAGATTAATTTCTCCAGCCTATTTTGGACGGAACTAAGAATAAGATTGTCCTGAACCTTAGATATTCCTAAATCACGATTTCTCCTTGTAGGATGGCAATCCTTGGCCATAACGTCGAATAAAACCTCACGATTTTAGGTCGTTACATGCAAAAACCACGTACTGAGATAGAGGTCAGAGCTAAATACGTGTATCAGATAATAATATAAATTAGTGCTTTAAATAAGTATATTTGCATAAACACCAAAACTTTTTTTTTTTTTTGCACTTTGTGCATTTTTATTTTCGATCTTCCAACTCTCAGTAAATGTTCTATGCTTTATGCTAATATTTGGCGAACTCATTTAATTCTGTGTCATCAAATAATAAACGTCTAATCAATATTCGGTTCTCAAATAAGTCATAAGGCCAGGAAATGAGAACGAGGAAAATCAGCGTCGGGTCACGTTAGAACATTACTAAGCAAAGGCATTTAAGCACCAACTAACCTCCAAAATGAATTCATATGGTATTACCTACTACTGTTAAATTTATTGTGGCATTAATTTTCTGCGAAAGAACTTACCTTGGAATCTTTAGAGCTCTGTTGAACTTTGTCACCAATAGCTTCGAGGATGTACTTTTTCTCGTTGTCTGAAATGCGAGGATGCTGCACAGGAGAATCGTACACCAGAAACCACCACAGCAAGCACCACACTAACGCGATCGCTCCTGAAATATTAACACAGTTTCACTAGTTAGAGGACTGTATGGAATGTTAGAATAGACGTCGGCCTTTGAGACTTGGTGGGAGTTAAACGACATATCTTCGCATCACTTGGGGCCAACGGCTGAGAACGGCGCTACTCACCTGCTGGGTAGCCCCAGGCAGGCGCTTCCTTGACGATCTGAACAGCACATCTGACGCCGCAAAAGTGGCCGCCTACTTGGCCAATAAAAATAATATAGATGTACCTATCTACCGACGATACGAAAAGAAGAAAAGACTTAGGACCTTTAAAAACCGATACAATATAGAACAGATTGGTAAGATTCTGCTCTTAAAACGCCGTTCCACACCCACATCATATAATTTCTTGTTTGTAATATTCGCATAACTGGCGGCCTATTTAGTAATATAATATTACTTAGGTAAGGAAGTAATATTATATTACCAAGCTAATTCGCAGAGCAATAACTAATTCAAAAACATCTACAAGCTCGTCACGGCTCAATTAGTTATGTAGAAATCAGCACCAACTGCCGCGGAATATAAATAGAGGCAGGTATCAAGAAAGCCAATTTTGTAACACTCTGGTATGATCTGACCTGTTTTTTTTTTTTTTGGTATGGCATCTCGTAGTTGACCTTGAGAGGTCGTGACTACTTAACAGGACTATCCTGTGGCTGCCTTAAGCGGACTCAAAGCCTCCAGCCAGGGGCGTAAAACTACTTACATTACTAAGCGAACGCTCGCTAAGGGCACCCCCTGTGGGGTACGGACCTCGGCTTAGGGCGTCGCTGACGGGAGGACAGCAAGGTGGGACAGGCTGGATCAGATTTTGTTGATTATTATTATTCGGGGAATTTAAAGCTACAGGCTCAGCTACGGCGCGGGCTGGCACTTTATCGAGCAAGGGTCGGGGGGGACAATTACGTCGGGGTCTTCGCGAGGAACCTCGGCGGCGAGGTCGGAAAGTCGGTCTGTGTTTGTGCACTGTACTGGTGGCCCTACTGCTCTCCTGAATGAAAGTTATGTGGTCATCGGGATCGTATGATCTGACCTACTCTGTACTCCTATTTAAGTAATATTCTGGAAATGATTATCTGTCTAAGGCCTTTAAATTGATAATTGCTTAAATAAAAATGTCCCTGCTTTCTTCTTCAGTCTGCATGTTTTATTGCTGACGCACTTCTTACTCTCTAAGTTCACTCCCCCACTAAATAAATGAGCGTGATCGTGATAGTATACATGCATGTATTTTTTCACTCACGCATCGACATAGGTAATTTATCCTGCTTGCTAACCGAAATGTACCGGTTTCAGGACGAATTAATACAATAATGAATGTTGATCTTTTGTTAAGGAAAAGAACACCTCATTCTTCGTCAAAATTGTTTGAAGGCCCAATTATAAACCAGAATCAAAATCAGGATCAGAATTATTTGTAAGAAAGTAGTTTTACATGTAACATTTTAAAAGAGATGTATAACACAGATTTGACACAAGAAACGTCTACTAGGACATAGCACAACAAACAATCCCACGTGGCTTTTACGAAATATGCAAAAAAAGGTTAAAAATTCAGATCAAATTGAATGAAATAATAAGTTATGGGTGTTCTTAATTTTTATTTACATGTTTTTTCACAACTTTTCAAAGATTTACAACGTGATGACATAGGATATGTTGACGAATCTGGGTGTTTGAAATACGAGATGGGCCCATTCTTCTTAGTAATTTATTTACTCAACAAAGTAAATTAATTTTTAATTCCTTAGACGTTTCAGGAGATTATAGTCTAACCTAATAAAGTATACTCTATAAGAGGCTAGACAACAATCTCCTAAAACGTCAAAATAAAATTAGTTTGCGCTTCGACCGAGTTACTTGTAATTTTTATTAACTAACTTATTAGCTGTTAAAACATTAACTGTACATTCAAGATACATGTCGATCGTAAAAAGAATACTTACCGGGTACATAAAACGCGTAATCCCATCCAAAGTTTTCAATTAAAGGTCCTGTTAGTGACCATGTGACCACTGTGCCGATGGCGCCGCCTAGCAACGCGCTCACGAACTTGCCCTTCTCCGCTGGGGGAGCCCAGTGGGCCACTAACGCGTGTAACGCTGGAAACAGGAATCCCTGCAGCAAATGATAATGACTTTATTACAATTTATGCACACATTAGTTCGTTAAAAATCATCACAATCTGAATTTGTCACCTTAGACTGTAGTTTATGAGGCTCAGTTGATAACATTTTTTTTTTGTTATTATTGGGTACGGTTTAAACGGTACTTTATAGCTACTGTTTAAAGTGCTTCTCACGTAGGTAAATGAGCAAAAATATGTACATACATAATATAAAACGACAAAAGTAATGACACAGATTACAGTAATAACACGTAACACACCATGAGTTGACGTCACAATATTTTGTAGTCAGTATACAGTACACATAGCCCACAGCCTACAGGTATGCTCGCTGCGTGGCGGATGTGTTCAGTCTATGCGACGCCTACGCGGCTGCTACGCACCTTCGGCGCCCTACTACGCATCTTCTAAGCGCTGCTACGCATCTTAAACGCGCTGCTACGCACCTTCTACCCGCTGCTACGCACCTTCTACCCGCTGCTACGCACCTTCTACCCGCTGTTACGCACCTTCTTCGGCTGATACGCAGCATAAAATGTGACATCATTGTCACTATTGATTAATAACATAAATCCTGCAAATGTTTGTAATGTAATGGAGTCGAGTTGAACATCTATCTACTTAGACTTGTTGCGAAATGGTCTGACCCTTGAAATTATGGTAAGTAGATTTACGTGAGACCATTCTTAAAAAAACATTCCATGTGCATAAATAAATAATTATATTATCTACCGACTACCAGTTATGGTTTATTCAGATTACTACTCAAAATGCAGTAGTTAATTCTTACATATGATCATGTCTTTGAGAATTAATATAACGTAGGTCTCGTTTATTACTTGATAGGCCATCGTTATAATATGATTACTGTGAAGTACATAGATACTGCCAAGCCTTCCTAGAGCCTACACAATTCCCTCATTAGAAATAAAGAACAAATTTGTGCAAATGGAGTATGTATGTGTTAATATGTAATAAATAAGTGCACGCAAGTTGTCAGTTACGTCCATAAATGCCAGAACGTTCTGCGAACTTCTATGAACTTGTATAAATAAATAACGATAATTATTATTATTACCGCAAAAAAATGTTCTTGTGTTGTCCTATACGGTTCTACACAGCTAATAAAAAATGCGAAAAACCTCCGTCGCTTAAAATAACTGAATAATGATAAGCTAGAGTATTCAGTTGTTGTTATCTTTTTGTAAGTATTATTCATCAACAGGTTCATTTACAATTTTACTTTTTATAAATACAATTGACACCTCCATATAAATATAATGGCCGTGGGAAATTAGGAGTCATCTTGATTAGCGTGCTCCTGGGCTAGCTGACGATTTGGAGGCCATTGTTTTATCTCAGATCAATTGTAGTTTATAAAATAAACCTACCTACGTATTAAGTACAAAAATGAATAAAAGTAATATTTTTAATCAGTTCAATCGTTTTCAACATTCGGATTTGTGTCAATTAACGTGACGAAACACGTCTTTTTTACTTTTTTTAGTAACTCTTGACACTTGTATACTGTAAATAATATATTTTAAAATAAAACCTAGATTTTTACCTATTATGCGTTGGTAGATAAGAAAATAATTTTCGTGGAATTTGTAATTTGTAGTGTTACAAATACCGATGCATGGCGGCACTAAAACATGTTGACAAACGCAGTTATGTGTCCTATCTGCTTTAGCTAATTGAAAAAACTCTTTTGCGCTGCGGTGACAATGAAAAACAACTATTCGTACATACAGTTAATACCTTTTCTAGTTACACCATAGACGCTTTATAGATTTTACGACGATGACAAATTGCCTGCGGTTTTATTAGAGTCTGACTAATCGAAAAGGTAGAATGTTTAAGTACTCGTTCTTCTGAGAATCTATTTCATTGTGTTTCTTCAATCAATATAAGAAAGATTTATTTTTCTACAAATGAATATCAAATATCTTTCGATCACTTTTATGTAGAAGTTCTAAGTACAATGGCAATAAAACTAAAGTATCACACATAAACTCACGCCTTCTTCTTCTAACTTCTTTCCATGGGGGTAGGCAGAAACTACAGAACGCCAACTGCTACATTTCTTACTAAGGTACTCCTTTTGCTTTTAAACTATCAGTAATTAAAAATAAATTGGTATGTAAATGTCCCGTACATTTGACATAAGCTAAATAGCTGTAAACCTTTCAAAACCGAATACTACTTACCTATATATAGAATAACTCATTGAAGAGCAGATATGCTAATTAATACCTAAATTATTCGCAATTAGCTTGCAAAATCGTGTACAAAACAAGATAATTAATTAATTATACAATGGAATATCTATTTGCAATCTGAAAGGATTAAAAAAATATGGGTGCCTAATTATCAGTAATTAGGTACCTACGTAAGGCATTGTCGGTAAAACTTTGAATTTTTTAGAGGTAGAATTGGCCCCCACATTATAATATAACGAAATAACCCAAGTCTATAATTAAATGATTCAATAGATTGGTAATTATTGCAAGTTTGCAGAAAAATATGGACAAGGAAGAATATGTGATAAATAAAATCAGGTAGCAAGAATTAGATTATCATGGTCATACGACATCCAATACTTAATCCTAACTAATATTATAAATGCGAATTTAGTTTGTTTGTTACGCTTTCACGCCAAAACGGCTGAACAGATTTAGATGAAATTTGGCACTCACGTAGACCATGACCTGGGTAAAGACAGGCCTAGACATATCCTCCTGGATCGCAGACGAAGTCGCGGGCAACAGATAGTTATTAACAAAAAATGCCTACTTAAATCGGTATTTTTTAATCGTTTATTGTTGTCTATTATCGTACTTTTGTTAGGTATTTTTTCGTGTGCTTTGCATTTATCAACACGAGAGAAAACAAAAACTTACCGCTGCAAGACCACTGACGAACCTCACTGCAACCAACACCAGATAATGCAACCTCGCTGCCTGAGGACTCAGTATAGTCAGGATGGCGCTGATCAGCATGGTAACGAACACCAGCTTCCTCGGGCCCCAGAACTCGGCCGCCGTGCCTCCCACAAGGCAGGATATGGAGTACCCCCAGAAGTACCCCGATAACACGTACGCCTGCTGCTGAGCTGTCCATGTAAACGTGACCACCCCATCTGGCTGAGTAACAAAGAGTCATTAATATAGAACTTATTTGAAACACTCTATGATTAACTTGCTGATATTTTTAACTGCTTCCTTTCATCAAATATGTCATTATTTAACAAAAGCTGTTGGGCATAACATCATATTTATTTTTAGTATGAAAAGTAAGTGTATGTTTGTGTTTTCAACCAATCTAAGCCTTTTATTGTTAGGTATTTGCTTTGCTACTGTAGGCACATGTATGTAGTGTAGTATTCATCTCTAGTAATAAAATCTCATATCTCTTTTTTGACTGTAACACAATATCTACAATTCATTTAAACATTGGAATTATTGTAGTCACTAGACAAAAGGGATGCCCCATAACATTGTTATTTTTAAAATTCGTCATTTATTTAACAAGCTTTGCCACTTAAATATGACAAAATATTAACGAAAACATGTTTCATAAGCAAGAGCTAACACAAAGGTTTTCATTTTCAGGACGCACCTGTGTTGCGGAAAATTCGCATGGCATAACAAATGACGAAACTTGACTGTAAATACCTATTTGCGAATATTTTATACCTACCTTCGTCACGCGAAACAGCTGAATAAAGATGTCAAATGAAAAACTTTTTAATATAAAAAAAAAACTATGGATTACATTCCAATTAACATTATTTCAAATCGGTTCTAGGAATATCAACTTTCACACAGTCCATCCATCGTTTCTTTGGTCTGTTCCTACTCTTACAGCCCTCCACATTCATACTCAAAACATTCCTCACATGTTCACTCCTGAGAAGTCAGTTTAGAAAATGGCCTAGGATTTTAATTGTAGGAGTGAATCCTAGGTGCAAGGGACGGTGTACCAGAAAGTATAAAAAAATATATGCAGCCCATTTTTATGCTGGTTCTTTTTTTAATTCCTAACATTTTTTTCAGTTCACTCCTGAGAAGTCAGTTTAGAAAATGGCCTAGGATTTTAATTGTAGGAGTGAATCCTAGGTGCAAGGGACGGTGTACCAGAAAGTATAAAAAAATATATGCAGCCCATTTTTATGCTGGTTCTTTTTTTAATTCCTAACATTTTTTTCAAAATTTGTTCTCCTCTATTAAAATACCTGTACTATCACATCCCTTATACCTAGGCATGTTGACATACCCTACCGTATAAAAATTAAAATTAGGAACTTAACAATGGCCCCTTCCGACCCTTGCTCGAGCCAGCCCGCGCTGCTGAGCCTGTAGCTTTAAATACGTCCTAAAATCGCTCAACTCCTGATCCAGCTGGTCCCTTGCTGCCCTCTTCTAGCGACGCCCTAAGCTGAGGTTCGTACCCCACAGGGGGTGCCCTTAGCGTGTAGTCGCTTAGTTTTTAGTTAGTGTTTAAGTCTAAGTCCTGGCTGGAGGTCTTAATTTATTAAGGCAATCACAGGCAAGTCCGCTTAAGCAGACGACAACCTCATAGGTTGACCTGCGAGATGCCATTCCAAAAAAAAAAAAAAAACTTAACAATGGGTAAAAATAATGGGTTTAAGTATTACCTGTCGCAGTTCTCGCTTGGTGACCACGGTACTGTTGTATAGCGAAGTATCGTTTGTCACTATGGCCTCGCACTCGCTTTTCACCCTGTGAATGATAATGAAATAACTATTGTGTACATAAATATCGTTGTCAGACTAAACCACTCATATGATTATAGAAACGTGATCCTACTTCAAATATGCATTGAGCTGGTTCGTGCTGTTCAAATTGGAAGATGATCTACCGTTGACACAAAACATTAACATAACATCACGCCCGGATTTCCCGAAGAGTTAGGCAGAGGTGTATCTAAAGTAGATACACCCACATTTAACCAGTTATGTTTAGAACAAATGTGAGAAAATATTAGTTGTAAAATTACAAAATTCAAAAAATCTAATGTAGCCTGGAATTAGATATTTTCAGTTTTACAAGTAGTACCTACGCTTAGTTTTTTTTTTTTCTTTTGTCCTTTTTTTATGCGACCAATTGTCATTTCACACGCACGTCATTGGAAACCTCATGAAGATGAACAGCGTTAAGGAAATACGCAGCGTAATCTAAGGCCTCCTCAAAAAAGAGATAACTAATAACGTAGGCTTAGCTACGAATAAATCATCACATTATTATGTTGTTATCATTACCTCCTACTAAAGTACAGAATTAAACAATTCCACAAACACAATAAATAAAGTGTAGTTTTATCTAGTTACGAAATATATAAACACAGGAAAGCCATAAACGATTAATTACACGTATTATTGATAGAACGTGAATGAAAGGAGACTGAGTGAATTTAACCGTGAACGCTGTTAATTTTATTTACGTCATGGCAGTATTTGTACACGAACAACGAACACAATACGGAGCATTTCATTAAAAATATTTTTTTCTATTTCAGATTTCATTGCACTGTTACATTTAATATTTAACTCGGGGTTGATATTGTGATATAAAGTCAAAGTAAAAGATTTTTTTTCAAATAGGCACTAAAAGGCACTTTGGAACGTCAACATTTAAAAATAGAATAGAATCGAGTTGAATTGAATTGATTCTAGGCGCTCCTTCCAAAAGGCAGTTTCGTATAGAGAAAAAGGGGCAAGAAACTCCACCTCTACTGTTTTAAAATGTTCAACAATATTTTGCATACATTAATTATATTTTATATGTGTAAGTAGAATTATCGAAAATTTTGCCAAAACTGGACGTGCCATGCTCATTACCATGCTCAAGTATTCACAATCGTTGGCCCCCCGAGACAAGACAGCCGTCTGGTCGGAGAATCCTCCCTTTTCTATGGAGGATTAGTACTATAACGCCCGCAAACAAAAAACTTAACCTTCTAAAAATATAAACATCAAACTCTTCTGTAACACACATACAATTATACACACAGCAATTCAATTCAATTAAACTCATGAAATCATTGCGCATGCGTCATCAGAGTCACGAGCAACGTGAACGCATATGCCTTACTTAAGGGTTATAAACGTTATAAATATTGCAGTTGCTTTCTTAAGGAAAGTGTTAAAGCGGCAATTACAGTCATTGTACCGAGGGTCGTGAGAATGTTGGCAGGCTGGCACAGACTGGCCGCACGTGGCCGTCCACGCGTGGCGAACTGATGCGATTTGAAGCATTGAGTATCGGCCTCTCACGTGTATAACGCATTTTTAATATGCATATTTCATTTTTATCAAGGCCTGTGAATCATAGTAGAAGCAAGTCCGTAATAGAATAGAAAAATAGAATAGAAAACTTTTATTTCAGACAGGAGTCCATAGGGTTAGTAACAAGTTAACTTAACTTCTAGTGTTAGTAGGTTACAGACACAACTTAACGAAATACAATTAAAATTCAGCGTGAAGCTGCATCCATCTACGCAATATCGGGGAATCCCACCGATCTGCGAATACACTGAGAATACAATTGGTGCTGCCGCAAACACGCGTCATCAGGGATGCGCATCTATGTCTGGTTTAAAATCAATTAGGAAAAGGAAAAACTGAATGGAAATAAAACATTTTTTTCAAGATTTTAAAGTAGACTAAAATCGTGAAAAAAGTCTTCTTTCAATTTAGTTTTTTTATAGATTGGATTTTTTGTGAAAAATTACTATGACATCTATTACAAATAAGGCAGCCTGTTTTAAAAGTGTAATTTCGGGTAGGTACCGTAAAACGAAAAGAGATTGATTAACTAAATACCTATGTATCTTAAACCTATTTAATAAAGTGATGTAGAAAATCGGTATGCTGACAAACAATTATTTCATTGCCGTTTAAAGTCACCGCTACTTAGAACGCATTTTCGAAGAAAAAGTGTAAACTTTGCAAATGTTGTTTTTTCCACGCCTTAGCAAAAAACAGCATAACGACTTGAAAACCCAATAGAACAAAAAATTAATCGGCTGCTTTAATTTTACGGGCAAAATTTTGTATTTTTTCCATTTCGAGTAGTTATAATATTAAAGACGCAAAAGGATTTCAAAGTCACTCACGCACACGTTATCAAAATATAGCCTCTGCCTAACAACTTGAAAACCCAATATAAAAAAAAATCATATCGACTGCGTTAATTTTACGGGTAAAATTGAAAACTTTTCCATTAGAGTCATAAAAAAAACTCACCCAAGGTTTTCAAAGTCACCTCGTTTTACCGGTAGGCAGTTAGGTAAGAATGTGAGTGTGGGAGCCTGTGGATAGTAATTGCATACTACGGTGTACCTATAGGTATGTATATAACCTACTGAGTGTTGTTTTTTATTTCCGACAACTTTGTATTCGTTCAGCTTCACAATTGGATAGTAGACCAATAAAAAAGTTAATGTACACTTGCCGTAACAGAAATAAAAGAGTTTTCCTGCTAAACTATCTTATCAATCGTTTGTATAGCCCGGGCAATTGGCAAATTGAAACGTCTCGCCAATTTGCCGTGTTACAACCATTTAATAAAACTGTCAAAAAATGACAGTTTTGATTTTATTTTAAGTACGAACGATTTAAGTTGGTAGTCAATTGCTTGGCTTATACATTTATTACCATGATTTTAAACAAGTGACTGTCAGTGAATTTCTTAGAAATGCTAAAATCTATGACAAAAATTTGGTAACACATCAGGTTCCTACTCAATGTTAACATAACAGGAAAAGGTTAAGAGACTCCAAATAAGAGTACCTTTAAATTAAACATTTGCTTCAATTATGATACCATTATAATTACACAACGTAGGGGAACCTACTTAGCCAAAAAGTAGACATAGCTAGACTTACGTTTCTACACTCCGATTCCAGATAGGTAATAAAAATTGTAGTTTATGTATTTTTAGATTCTAAAGTTACAAAGAATTCGCAGCCATATTATTTTTAAACCACAACAAAGTAATCGGATCGTGAACAATACTTATCTTGAAATACCACAACATTGTTTCAGCCAACATTGTCAGTAAATTCTAAAAAAAAACATCTTACTAAGGTATACCTGTAGCGTGTTTCAGAAATGTGTGATCAATTGATCAACTGACCATCAAGGTGAACCACTTCATCCATGGGACCAACATGGGAAACACCCTTAAAAATTTAAACACATTTCGAAAACACGCTGTATGGCCTGTACGGTCAGCAACTAATATTAGTTCAAACTTTTTCTTTAAACTTCTTTAATAGACAGTGATAATTGATACTACCTGCGGGCCTGTACGAACTTTTAAAAAACCAGGCAAGTTCCAGGCAATTCATTTCACGGGCTGGTTAAATTTCGTATTATGACATTCCTAGTTCTGAACGACTTCACGCTGGGTAGTTTGTCTATGGCTGGCTTGTAATTCTCTGACGTAACGTTCAGAAACCCAATTATATATTTATAGGGAAGTTACGGTTTTGTTAATCTCACGTATTTTATGATAAAAATAATAAATACCATATATTAAACTAGTTAGTCTAGTATAATAGGTGAAAATATGAACGCAATTTATATTGTGCTATTCTAGATTATAATAATTTATATAATATTTCCTGTTTGCAAATTGTAACGCGAGGTTTCCGAACGTATTCCACTTGAAGGTCAGCGGGGAATTCGACAACTTCAAGGAAAGTATTGTTCGACAAACATTAGATAATGACAATAACATTATGAAAGAACACTATCGTATTGTTTGTTTAATGGAAGGATCCATTCTAAGATTTACGGAGTACAAGTATAAACAAAAAGATGGCTAAAGTGTTATTGAGTATTTCAATTAATATTCATGTTTTTAACATGATATAATATTAATACAATGTAAGTTTTATTTTAATAGTGGATGAGCGTTCTCGCCCTCGCCTCGTCGGCGAGTTACCTAACTTATGTTCAGCTGGAAAGATTGTTGGAGTTTTTATACTACTTCCAAGAAGTATGAAGAAATCTCAGTGATTTGCATCTACTATGGAAAATGTTGGCTGGGACTGGCACATTGAATGAGAGCCTATATCACCAGTGGGGCGTTGGTAGGAGCCAGTAGCATACTATGATAATGCAACCAAAACCTAAAATGAGAATAATGTTTAGTTAAAACTTTACGTAAAGTTCATACTTAATAAAAACAACTACCTTAGTCTTCACGGATAAATCCGTGGATTTTGTAAGCCCGTTATGGGTTAAAGGTGAACACCAAAAGAAAAGGCCGTTGTTAGGATTTCAATAATACGTTTATTGTCCTTTTATTTATTTAGTGGAAAGTGTATTTTACTATTCTTAGCCTTGCGTGCGATCACACATCTCATGACATGTGGGCCTCAGCTGCTCTCAAAGATTCAGTCCCAAGTCGTGAACTGTACATCATCCATGTCGAACGCATTAGATTGGTCATGAAGTCGTCTCCTTTTATTAGTTGATTCACAAGTTTGCCGAGAAGAATCACTTTCCAGGAACTCAAACAGTTCATTTTCGTCACACATGATTATATTTTCTTATGTTATATAGAAAACACTCCAATAATTTCCAAATAAACCCTAAACAATTCAATAAAAGCTCCTCTGAAGCAGCGTAAACTGAATGGATTATGAGGTTACTTTTTGACAGTTCTAATACGGAACGAAATGTCAAACGAACCAATATTCGGCCAGAAGTCGGCCAAAGTGTCACGTGATCGCTGACTGGCTTGTTTGACGAGTTCATAATTCGAAATTGCAAGGCAGTTCTGTTTATTCCGTAAACTGCCTGGAAATAAGAGTTCATAATAGGGCGCCTGCTCTTCAGCATTCCATGTTCAGTCAAAAGCTTGAGTTAATTTTATGCTGCTTCTGAATAAAGTAAACACTAGCCGTTTTATTCGTAATAAAGCCATTCGCTATAGAAACCTATTTTAGCTTTCAAACTGTATTGTCCCTTTCTGTCAAACTTCTTTTTAACTTGACAGAAAGGGACAAAATAGCTCGATTGGTAAAATAGGTTTATCCATCCTAACTTCGATAATATAAATGCGAAAGTAGGTTTGTTGGTTTGTTTTCTCATCCGCCCCGACAATAGTGTCGCTTTCGACAGTCCCGATAAGGCTAAATGTCTTGCTGACAGCCTAGAGTCCCAATGTTCTCCCAGCTCCCAACAAGTAGACCAAGCTCACCTGAACAAGGTCGACGCTGAAGTCGAACGGAGAGCCTCTCTCCCTCCCGTCGAAGACCCTGATGATTCTCTGCCGCCCGTCACTCCAGACGAAGTGCACGACATCATTAAATGGCTCCACGCTCGTAAGGCCCCAGGTTCGGATGGTATTACCAATAAGGTATACAAACTCCTTCCTGCCCCGCTAATAATGCTTATGTCCGCCATCTTCAATGGCGCCTTGAGCAACAACATCTTCCCACAAGCATGGAAAGAAGCCACCGTCATCGGTATCCCAAAGCCAGGCAAGCCAAAGTCTGAGCCCTCCAGCTACCGCCCTATTAGCTTACTCAATGTTCTCGGCAAAATCTACGAGAGGCTTATTTATAAGCGTCTCAAAGACTACGCCGAAGCAAAGAGCCTCATACCCAACGAGCAGTTTGGTTTCAGAAGCCAACACTCGGGCACCCAACAGGTCCACCGTATCGTAGAGCACTTATGCGCTGGTCTGCAGCGTAACGCGACGACGGGTGTACTATTCTTCGACATAGCGAAAGCCTTCGACAAAGTCTGGCACAACGGCTTGATATACAAGCTTTACCAACTAGGAGTGCCAGATCGTCTCGTGCTCATCTTACGAGACTTTATGTCGAATCGCACCTTTCGCTATCGCATCGAGGGAGCACTCTCGTCCCCTCATCCTATTCGCGCCGGTGTCCCCCAGGGTTCCGTACTATCTCCTCTCGTCTTCACGCTGTTCACTAGCGATATCCAAAAAAGTAAAAAGGCTAAGTTGGCTCTCTTCGCCGACGACACTGCCGTTTACTATACCGGTCACTGTCCCAACGCTATAGCTCGTACTCTCCAAACCTCCGCAAACGTCTTAGGCGCTAGGTTCCGGAAATGGAGAATCGAAGTCAGCCCCGATAAGAGTCAGGCGGTTCTCTTCTCGAGACGTCGTCGATTCCCTCCCCCACTTCCCAGCCCGATCACTATGTACTAATGTACGGTAAGCCGATCCCCTGGGAGAAGCAAGCCAAATACCTAGGCGTGATCCTCGATGAAAACCTTACCTTTAAGGCTCATATTAAGGCGGTTCGCGCACGCGCCTCCTTCGCTCTTAGCAGGCTCCACTTCGTACTGACAGCCCGTAGTAAACTGTCCCTTAAATGCAAGCTCCGCATTTATACCGCAGTCATCCGTCCCATCATGACCTATGCCTGCGTTGTATTTGCGCACGCTCACCCACGTCATCTCCATAAGATGCAGACCCTCCAAAACCGTTTCCTCAGAAGGGTTACGGGTGCCCCTTACTATGTCCGAAACATAGATCTTCACGTCGACCTAAAAATGCCAACCATAAACCAGTTCATGAAACGCTTATCATAAGCGTTTCTTCGACTGTGGCACCAAACATTCAAACCCCTTGATTTCAGCGGCCGCTCGCCATACTCCCTCCTGCATTAGTAGTATTCGCCGACCAAGGCATATCTTAATCGCCCCCGACGACGCCACTACCCTCCTCCAGGAGAGTAGTAAGGCCACCAGAACGCTACATAAGCCCAAAACCCGATCGACGTCCTACCGTCCTCTCCGCCGAGGCCCGCCGCGACGCCCAAATCCACGCCCCTCCCAATCCTTGCTCGAGCCAGCCCGCGCCGCTGAGCCTGTAGCTTTAAATTCGTCCCAAAATAATATCAATCCTGATCCAGCTAGTCATTTGCTACCCTCTTCCAGCGACGCCCTAAGCCAAGGTTCGTACCCCACAGGGGGTGCCCTTAGCGTTGTCGCTTAGTTTTTAGTTAGTATTTAAGTTTAAGTCCTGGCTAGAGGCCTTAATTTATTAGGGCAACCACAGGCAAGTCCGCTTAAGCAGACGACAACCCAATAGGTTGACCTGCGAGATGCCAAACAAACAAACAAAAAAGTTGGTTTGTTACGATTACACGCCAAAACGGCTGAACGAATTTGGGGACGTGAGACGAGGACAGAACGCAGATGCGGCGTCCCTAACACGTATCTTCATCACAAAACATACAGAAACGTAGCCCGCGTCATCGATAGAATTTCTATCAGATACAAGAGATGTGATAAGATAATTGTTGCTTAGGAAAAGTAATGTTTTGTTATTCCTAATAATATCAACGTTCCGACACTTGAAAAGGATGAGCTTATCAATTTTTTGATAAGACTTGACACCAACGACAGTCGCAGCTGAGGCTCAAGTTGATGTAAACAATAGATTCGACACACAGAAATGTTCGCAGTTTGGATCGAAGATACAGTTGATGCAAATATTTTCAAGATGAAAACAATTCTAGAAGGTGCAGAAATAAAGATACCTACCTACCATAAATAAAGATCTCCTGTTCTTTTCAGCTTAAAATCTTTATTGTGTGCTATTGACGCACCAACGATTTTCAGTCGAGGCACTGTGATTAGCATACGATTAGGCTTTTAATTTACGGTTTATTGATAAAATCAACTCCCCGAAACACGATTTTTATCTATTTTTAGTATGATTGGAATATATTTTAAGTATGCATACCTATACTTCTTGTGATTATTGATGTATTTCCCCATCTTTTAAGTCTCATGCGTCAATTTAACCAACCAAAAGAACTGGCAGGTAACATACAAATTTTTAAGTGTACAACGAGTTCGTTTTGTATTATGTAGGTACTGCATATTTTTTGTTACATGTGTTATGCTGTGTAACACTGCACTGCACTTGTGTGTGTGCACAATTTTTTTGTAATTGTAACGATAATACAATAACTTTATTTCAGATAATATGTCAGATTCTGTGACCATCATATCCTACGTATTGACATTGATTCTGATATCCTATTTAAAATCAATTGCTTACGTAGGTAAAAGAAAATTCCAATTTTCCTAAGAAGTGTTAATAATAAATACATCTCCGATAAGGCCATAAGATTGAAGAAGGTTTGGTTGTTAACTTATATTTGTGCATGTAAATCACGTGCAATAATTGTACATTAACGAGCGTGCTTTTTTTTGTGTATTGAACGATAACCTGCGGGGTAATTGCATAACACACTAACAATAGCAATGGCTTTCATTTTGACAGTTCAACATTATTCATATCATTATTTACGTTGTTGAGCAGACAAATTTTTCGAACATGTGAAGCAATGGATAGGCAATATCCTTCAAAATGATTCAGATTGTCATTGAAAGAGTGTTACGCAATTAGAGTGCAGACCTGAAACAGATCGTGGAGTCGAATCATTAAAAGCGTGTCGGTTCTACAGAGATTTTTTAATTCTATGAAAATGTTGAGTAAAGTTTACAAGCAGGTACAATCACAGCTCACGATACCAACATTACCAACACGTCGATTCCGCGGAAAGTCACGTATCGACAGATAACGTATTGGGTATAAGGCCTGCAGTAATACACCACTAATTATGGTCCTAACTCATTGCTACACACGCTAACAATATATTGCGTATCGACTTTATGAAAACTATATGATAACATCATATTTTCTTTAGAAAATCATTGCACGCCATGTAATTATGTTTGTGTTTTTGTTGAATCTTCATGTTATTGATTAAAGACTTAATTTAATAAAACCTGTACACTTACGACGTGGTCGTGGTTTCATCAGGAACCATCGCTATGATGTTGACGCTCATGTTGACCCGCATCATGTAGTTGACCCAACAGGCGAAAAACATCATGATGGCCACGTTGAACCGCGCCGGAACCAAATCTGGAAAGAACAACCCCTTTGGATTAGCATACCGTTACAAACTGATACGTCAACTCGAAGGTATTCGAGGAACCCACACGTATTTTCACAAACGCAATACCAAAGGCATTTTCCTTATCGACTCCTCATGTTAATGGACTCCAAAATGTCATAACAAACTGTGATTTATTAAGGTTGAACGCAATACCAATAACCTCGCATTATCGAGAACTTAATTGCTATTCGCCCAGCTACGTTCAATCTTTGATACGAGATGAGATGATTTCCTCATCGACCATAGACGAATGCGGAAATAGACACGAGTTTTTGAGTTTGGCAAATAGTTGTCGGCAAGAATGCACGACCTCGCAGAACCCGTAAGTGTGCGGAACATAAACTTTCGAATACATTGTCAATATCAGACGGACACGGCTACGAACGTGTGCGGTTCATTGCACCGTGCGTAATGAGATACCTACCGCTTAGTAGAAATACTAAGATTGTAAACAAAAAACAAGGCAAGGCGAAAGTTATGTTCTGACAGATTGAGCACTTGAACTAGTTTCTTGCACCGAAATGATTGACATGATGCAAGTGAAATTAATTGATCATAGATCTACTCAGAAAAATAAGCGACGCATTCAAATGTGGATACAACAAAATAGCAAACAAGATTCCAAACTAGTATTGGCCATCGCGACCTCGCAAGCACGTTTTTTAAACGTGTCTCTAGTCTCTACCGCCAGTTTTTAGACCGTTTTTTTTCTGATGGTCACTATAAAGCTTGGTTCTCAAAACCAAGCTTTTTATTCTATTTCGGAACAAAATATTCATCCGTAGATATTCCATTCCATCCATACTAGTATTCTCATACCATTTTCATACACATTTCGAGCTATTCATCCAGAAACAACTCTATGTTAGACTATAACAAATACCTAGTAGAATTAATCAGTATCTGTTGTAAAAGATCGTGTTATTCTATGGCCATGGCCTCGTTGAATAAAACCGCGTGATGAAAACAAAACAACCTCACTCAGCCACTAATGCACTATCAGCCATCGATTTGTTTTTTGGAGACGTTCCCCGGCGACCTCCGAGCTCGACGCTTAGGTCACGCCTTCCTCACCTATCTGAATTCTGAATACATTATGATGATGTAACTTTTTTTTTGTGAATGGTATCTCGCAGGTCAACCTATGAGGTTGTCGTCTGCTTAAGCGGACTAGCCTGTGGTGCTCTAATAAATTAAGGCCTCCAGCCAGGACTTAAACTAAAATACTAACTAAAAACTAAGCCACTACAAGCTAAGTGCACCCCCTGTGGGGTACGGGCCTTTGTTTAGGGCCTCGCTGGCAGCAAGGGACTAGCTGGATCAGGATTTATGAGATTTTGGGACGAATTTAAAGCTACAGGCTCAGCGGCGCGGGCTGGCTCGAGCAAGGGTCGGGAGGGCCGTGGATTTGGGCGTTGCGGTGGGCCTCGGTGGCGAGGGCGGGTTTCAGGCTTGTGAAGAGCTCTGGTGGCCTTACTGCTCTCCTGGAGGAGGGTAGTAGCGTTGTCGGGAGCGACTAAGGTATGCCTTGGTCGGCGAATACGGCTAATGCGGGAGGGAGTATAGAGGGCGGCCGCTGAAATCAAGGGATTTGGGAGTTTCATGCCACAGTCGAAGAAACGCTTAGATAAGCGTTTCATGAACTGGTTTATGGTGGCCCGTGACTTTTGTGAGGAAACGGTTTTGGAGGGTTTGCATCTTGTGGTGATGACGTGGGTGAGCGTGTGCAAATACAACGCAGGCATAGGTCATGATGGGACGGATGACTACGGTATAGATGCGCAGTTTGCATTTAAGTTACAGTTTGCTACGGGCTGTCAGAATAAAGAGGAGTCTACCGAGAGCGAAAGAGGCGCGCGCGAACGAGAACCGCCTTACTCTAATCGGGGTTGATGATGTAATCTAAAAGTATTTTTCATTATAACCTGTCTATCACCGGTGCCCCTAGAAACAATTTTTTTTAGCTTAAGCTCGTTTATGCCAGACATCTAAATTAAAATTAGTAACACTTGATATTTAGTTACTATTGGATTTTACAACACCTGGAAGCTGCTGAATTTTAGCTGCACCTATTCTATTACTACTGATTGAATTGTCTTTAGTATTTCGATAAAAGAATTTGATGATATTTTCTGGAAATTCTTCACCATGTGCAGCACAGTAACAGGTCTATGTCATGCACAAAAAAATTACAGTCAACAGATTGGTGGCGGGGCTAACTGGCCAGGGCGCGTAAGACGGTCATTGATGTAACGTAACTCGTAGAGGCTCTTTTAATTCTTCTTATAGCTTCCATGGAAGGTGTTGGATTGCTTCACCTAGCCTTAATCTGTTATTCTGTGAGAGTAACCAAATGATGCGTCATATTGAATTACTATCAGAATAAAAATTAAGGCTGCTTCCTAATTCGATGCTTTTTCCTCTTGCCATTCTTGTTTTTTGCAACACACGAGTATTATGTAAGTTCTAGAACTTCATCACTTCATCATTGGTTTAACGATGGGCGTGGATGGTGACATTATGTTAATTAGTACCGACGTTCGTAGAAACCTATGACAGAGGGCGGGGTGACCACATTGTCCTGACCTACCTATTGTTATGTGCTGGTCCTATTGTGTCCCCGTGAATAGCCGGTCGTTTCCCTAATTGATGTGTTTGCAAACGTAATCATTACTGCCCGTACCTCAGGCCCTACCCAGGCGCAGTGATGAGATTCGTCATTATTTATTATTTCCCCATCATCGTAATTTGATTACTTAACGATGATTTAACAGAAGACGTTTTATTCAAAACCATACACGATCGAAGAAGTTGAACTTTAGCGTATAAGACGCCTAAGTATTGAAAGTATCATGTTTAATTTTTTTTATGAGATATCAGCGGCAAACGCATTTGAAATTATTCACGCGCGGCCAGACTTTTGCAATGGTGCGTCCACCATGCGCCGCGCCGCCGCCGGTGAGACACCAATAAATGAGCTTTAGACTTTAACAGTAATGCAAATGTGTAATTGAATGAGCTACTTAACCTCGCAAACGCATGCTTATTTTAATGAGTCGGCAATCGGCGTCAAACATTTGCGTAACTGTGAGTGGTGAGTTCTTAGCTCAGCGTGCTAGGCTTGCATTCTGGAAGAATCCGAATGTCTGCGTAGCGGTGAAAGTGCAAGAATGCAGGCTCTGGCTCGGCAGGCGCCGCGCTGCCGGCGCCAGCCCGCGCTAATGACTGACCATCCCGTTCCTGCCCCCATAACACTTTATTAGGCTCATACGGAATACTTTTATTATTGCGTGCACATTAAATTACTTAAGTGGAAGGGCTAGTGCATATTCTTCCTCGAGAATTTTCTTAGAGTTTTTTTCTTACAGTAAGTGTTTTAGTCAACCGTTTTAGACTGCTGACATCAATAAAAGAGATAAATACAAATCTTTAACATTATTTCCATTGTTATGTTAAATGTAGTGCATTAGCCTACCCATAAAGTAGACTAGACCTACCTGCATATTTTGAATAACGATTTGAGCAGTCCCTGACTATAGGTGTATCACTATTTATAAGCTAGAAGTGGTCAACGTCTTTGAAAGTAAGTCAGAAGATTTTTTCCACAAGACAATATTTTGTATTAATCTCGTCATCACAAAACCTAACGGAACCGAGACCCTAACACTTATTAAAATAACTAAAGTGACAGATGTCGAACACTGAACTTTCAAATTGATTAAACACTCGCTGCGACTTGTTACAAGATAACTCACACTCGAACGGTACAGCCTACTTATATTTAAGAAGGCTTATGATTCATTTCGCACGTCCGGCGTCGCTCGACTTCGGGATGCAGAATTTCGTCTTCGGAGAACCGGTAAGTGTGTTTAAAGTTTTAAACATCCTTTTTTCTTACATCATGCGACACACTAAGCAACGGAGAAATATATGCATGCATTTATATTTAATGTCATTTGTTATATTTCTATTGAAAATTACATTTTAAAATAACATACCTACATTTGTGTTTCGACCTTTCAAAGCTATGAATAAAAAGAAGGCAATTAATATTGCACAAAAGGTTTGCGATGTCACAACACTTGAATATTGAGATCTGCAATGATAATAGCGAAACGAAATGAGCAGAATGTAATTATAATAAAATCTTAGAATATATGTACATCCTGACTGACATTTTTCTAAACATGATGCGGGTGCGCAAATACCCGAGCCCGTGTAAGTGATTGTATCGATTTCCTATTTATTCTGATAACCTCCAGGTAAGGCCGGCTCCACATTAATAAACTGTCACTTCTACCTTATTGCTAAACAAAGCGCGATACATAACCTTCTTATAGCACATAACATAACATAACATCACGCCTGTAATCCCAGAACGGTTAGGCAGAGGTGTACCTATAGTACACCCACATTTCGCCAGTTATGTTTTAGTCCCATGTAATAGGGGGCGAGCCTATTGCCATCGACCGGGCACAAATCCAGACTCCGGGCTGCTACTGAGACATTTTATATAGAAAAACCCAATAACACTATGCCCGACCTGGGAATCGAACCCAGCACAACATTAATAAAATAAATAAAAACATTTCATCATCGAAATCAAATCAATATTTAAATATTTTATTTCATATAAACCTGCATGGGCACATAATGAAACTTCAGAATCTAAGTGCACGGCTCCAATTGGCCGTTTCCTATGAAGAAATGCCGGCAAGAAACTCCACGGTTACTGTTTTAAAAATATTTTTGTTTTGCAATGTTTTCAAATTACAGTGTTAATAGGTATGGGAGGACGGTGTAGGCCTGTCAACAAGTACAATATCCTTAACAAATAGAAAATAGTATATAAATCTACAATCTACAAGGCTTACAACGTTCTCACATTTACAAAACATAAAAGAATCTAAAAAGACAAAAAGAAAAAATCAATTTAAAGCAAATGACATCAGCATGCCACCTATTTTCATTTCGGGTTTTTCTTTCGATATTGCACTTAAACTAAACAATCGTAACAACATAATCTAAGCTTTAATACTGGTTGTTCTCAAGTAGATGAAAAAAAAAATCATCAATTCACGATTACCGAGTAACACTACGAACAAGAAGGAAAATGCGACTGGAAACCACTACTTATATCCTGCCAGTAGGTAAGTAACGTCTACATTTAAGTGCTAAAATGTAAGTGCTCATTGTTCCGTTTTCAAAACGTTAGAAAATACTGTAGATAATAGTAATATAAAGTAGCTATAGCTAGTCATAAATAACGTATGGTTTGATATGCCTGTGTGAAATACGATTTATTTAATAAATAAACAATAAACAATATTAAATTTCTAAACGAATGATGAAAGGAAATGAGATATTAGACTTATGTTGATGACTGTACTTAGAAACCTGCAATCGTAATGAGTAGATATTAAACTTGCCTCTTGCTCAATACTGATGTCGTTTTGGATATTATTAACGTCTCTTGCTGCCGTTACAAAAACATTATCTCTTTCTTACTGTCAAACAAATCTTACCTTCATGATTGACTGATAAACAATATTAGACATTATTTATAATTCAGACAAATAACCGGTTTTGCCAGGTGAAACCTTTTACACAAAAAGCGATGTTGCGATCGTCCGGAACTAGTGGTAAAATCACTGAACTGTGGAGCGACGGAACCAAGCATGTTACCAAGCTACCAAGGGCATGCCGCATGCCGTCGTCGCGTCGTCAATGAACGCAAGCGCAACCCGTGCTTTTTGTTGTATTTTACAAAAACACAAGTTTTCTGCGAACCAAGCTATTATAACGTTGTTTGTGAAGCCTCGCAAACATTAATCAACCTATTCGTTCCATTCGCTTTAGAGCCTTTTTTTTTGTTTCAATGAATACTTAACTATAACTCGTTTTGATTGAGGATTTAGCTCTCTCTTTCTGACAACAGCTCTGTTGAGTTTAATTTCGCATAACATCGCTGGTATGAACATTATTGCTACGTATATTCAAAACGTGTTTGTTAAAAGTTAAACAAACAATTTATGATAAATACGTACAAGTTCACACATCATCATCTAAATGCCTGTTATGTTGTTAACGTTGATTGAACATGACCGCTATAATAACATTGTCATAGGGAAGTACTTACGTAATTTTCATTTTGCTGAAAGAGAATTAAAAGTAGATAGATGCCTAACTACGTTTAAATTACGTGACTTTGATTAAACGTATAAACTTGTAAACGAATGGTCAATCTATGTTTTCAGTGCGCTGAAACTCTTCTTTGCAAACTTTCTGGTCTAAGTAATATTAATTTGTAATTGCATAGCACATTCATTCTAAATTTCTACGCCACAAAATATCTTGCTCTGCAGGTAGGTACTATTGCGCACAGATTAGGTACTGAAACGTTACTTGATTCAGTCAACAAAATAGTTTATGTAAACTTGTTGTTGACAACGATCGGGCTAGATTTTCTCGACGTTGAAACTTATTACAAATTATTTGGTCAATATCATAGTAGAACCTACATGATTTAAGTTTCTGAGGTAATTTATTACTAACCCAGAAATAAAATAAATTATTTATTTTACGCTTGTAGGAGTTGGTGAGTTCGAACCACGTTCGAACCTTCACTTAATTTTCTTTGTGAGTTTCCCGCACAACGCCAACATCTTTTAAATTCATATTTTCATTTACCATATCGAAATCAACAATGTTTTTGTGCTGCTTCCACTCAGTTCTGAACACCACAATAGCAAAGTCAGTTACGCTATTATTCAATTATCCACGCTACATTTCGGTTTCAATAAATACTTACAAAGAGAGAGATAACAAGTTTTAAATACTAAACCTGTATTACTGATTCTACCTAATTAAAAATATACGTATGTTAAGGAAATGTAGAGATAAAATAATAATGAATATAAACACCTCTTTTGGCACGAGCACGATTCTTGATATTGGAATTAAATACATAAAACACGACAAATTTCAATAAACGTGTACAAGTAAACGCTTATTTTTGGCATGTTATTTCAGCTGTGCTTAATATCAATGAGAGGTACAAAGGGGCCAGTGTTTATATTGGTACGTACCAACTAATATAAGACACTGAGAGAGAGCAGAGTTACTGCTGAGCATGAGGTCCCGGGTTCGATTCCCAAGTCGGGCCAAGTGTTATTGGGTTTTTCTACCTAGAATTTCTCAGTAGCAGTCCTGAGTCTGAATGTGTGTACTGTTGATGGCAATAGGCTCGCCCCCTATTAGTTAAGCATAACTAGCGAAATAGTACAACTGGGTGTACTATAGGAACACCTCTGCCTAACCCTTCTGGGATTACAGGCGTGATGTTATGTTATGTTAATAAAACAAACAACATTGTCGACAGCGTTGACATTAACAAATCTTTATTTCGGTTTATATGAAAAGCATCGAATAGCCAATTTTCAGGTTTCGGGTGACCTTTCCATTGAAAAACGATTATAGAAGGGTTTCTGCATCGAACAGATTTATGATAAAATTATTATTTCTACATAAGATTTAATAATAGACATGAAAAGATCATTTCTTATTTCTCTGGTCTAACTAACAAAAACATAACCCTGGTCTTTGCTGTTGCGCAGTAGGCTAAAAATAAGGGCACCTCTTTCATACTAGTTCTTTTGAATAGAATGTAATTATCGGTCTGTCTGGGAACAGTGCACATTTAGTAGCACTTTGATTTCGTTATTCGAGAAAAACGCCGACCTTATAGCAAGCACCACTGTTGTACCTAAGCACACAAAACAAGCAAAAAGTTTGAGTATCTGACGGTCACTAACGTTAATTTTAACGTTTAACAACACCCTATCGCTTGGTAAAAACAACAACTAAAACATTGCAAACTAAAAACAAGCTTCATGGGAATTACCGGCCAAAATCTGATGTCAATCTGATGTCTGATTTGTTTTTCTAAAATGCATTTAAACTTACCGAAGATTTTAATATGGAATTTCATTTTGTTGTATTATGCACGTAACATCGAGTGAACACAGAACAGCCGCACTGATGTAAGCACGCACGCGCGTCGGCGGAGGTTGCGATTTGTACAAGCGAGTTGCGCGGACGCTTGACTTTCTGCGACTGCCTTGCCTTCCTTCACGGCGATGGTAGATCGGCGCCTGCTCCTAGATCCGCACACTACATTTAGCGAAGGCCTAACCTCGCGAGCCACTTCAAACATCCGATCGTCAATGGGCATTAGCATCAACGTCAAAATTACAACGTAACTTAAAACCTATGGCGCATACTTGACTGCTAATATAACCGCATCTAGATAGGTATGCTATCTACTTTTGGAGACCTGACCTGGTAGTAAATAGACTGTATTAAAGTGCTTCATCTGCTCATGCGGAAAAAACCAGAGATGCTTGAGTGGTGATTATACCCAATTGTCGAATGCTTGACATATACGAGTATCGTAATCTAATATTAGTTGATCTTAACTTATTAGTATGTAGTTGACTTATTTACCCCCGTTGGTTTGAGGAACATCATATTAATAAGATCTCTTATTACTTTTAAACCTAAGAAAATGATGCATCGACTAGAATCTATGCATTGTTGCCCTCAAGCTAGACGTCTTGGTAGTATATCCGAGTGCTAGATAGTGCCCAGCCACAGTAGATACCATAATAACAATAGAAAATCACAAGGAGGGCAAGTTAGATAATTAATTGCACATAATTACAAGTTTTGCAAATTAATACAATCATTGTTGGAGCTGGTTAGAGCTATGGTATCGTGACTGAAGGCATTTAGCAAAATACTATAACATCCAATGATGGAGCAGTTAAATAAACAAAAACTGGTTGCACCTACCTAGCTACCTACTCGATCTATCGAAGAGTTCTGCCTGACGGTATCTATTTTCCAAAATAAGATTTTAAGCTTAGATAAATGATAAGCCCAGCAGCGCTAGACTAGATACCGCCGGCGTACTTGTCAAATGCGGCAACAAATACCACGCCCAAGTAGGCGTACCCGACCCAGTCACACTGCAAGCTGTCTGTCACGAGCACGTGCCGAATATTTTATAAAATTTTGGGCATAATCCGAAGTAAAATGCCAGTTTGCGTAGTGAAACTGTGTAACAATAACACTACAAGAAATAAGAAGGACACTGGGATCGCATACCATCAATAAGTATCGTATAATTAAAAAATTTCAACATAGTACATGAACCCTAAACACCATTCAGTGTTGCCGCGTATACAAGAGTCAAGTTCCCAGAGGTTGAGATTTTTGTAAAAAAATTTAATTTATTGTCTTTGTATTTTATGAAATATTTTATTTCATTTATCTAAACTAGTTCTATAAATTATTTTATGTTTGTCTTTGTAATCTATAAACGGTGTAAAAAATTTTACCCATGAAAATGAACAACTTTCCCAAGGAACCTGATAGAAAAATGACAAAAAAATCGTCGTAGGTAAATAATAATAAAACAATATTAAAAATTAGGCCTAGTCATTGATAGGTTTATATCAATGATTAGGCCTACTTTTTAATACTTTACCTTCCTTTTTTCTAAAGAAGAAACCTACGCCTAACCTATACACAAATATATTTATACATTCTCTATTGTTCATTTCTATGTATTTTCTGAGGTATTTTTGTAACTTAACTAATAGACCACAGCATAAAATATTTGTAACACAATTCTTCACGCACACTAGTTCTCAATGTCAACTGACAAAATATGTCAAGTGACGATGTCTTACACACACTACAATAAAGAGTTGCCGCATTCACGGAGCTATTGTTTGTATAGACCGCGGTATCTAGTCGAGCTCCGCGAGACCTATCATTTATCTATGATTTTAAGTTTCAAAGTGATAGATGTCCTTCTTGACGTGTCTGTCAACGATCATCTAAGTAAGCTTCGCATTTGAGAGCAGAGGTATCTTGGAAACATCCAACCCAGCCTAATTTGGTTTAGAAGTTCCTGTAATCCTGTTGCCAGGCGTACAATATCACTAACCTGTGTAGTTTTATATGTACCTGAAGTAGGTGAAAGTATTATTATAAAAAAGTATTATTCTTACTTAGCTCATAAAAGCGGTAAAGGAAATGAGCTTGTATGCTACCACGCTGGTTACTATCACGCATCTAAAGTAGTATACAGGTCGTCAGACACCGCTTCCACGAATAGCTGACTGTACTACCTACTTAGATAAGGTTGCAAGTAGCTAGTCTAGACTCTAGGACCTAGTTGTAGGCATTTCTTATAGATGAACTCTGATTTCTAGGAGTACTTTATAAAAATCAGTTTTCATGCAGATTTTTATTAATTGATGTGACCATGTTAATATGATTGGGTATTTTAGATCAGCCGATCTATTCTATAAACAGTGTGAGTTTCTTTTAACCATCTTGACTTTACTTACGCATCGACCGTGTTCGGGCCTCTGGTCGATCTCAATTTAACTTTATCTAAAGAGGATGGATAAGAGGTTGTGTTTGTTTGTTTCATAAACTCATACAAATAAACATTTAGCACCTCGTACGTACAGTAACGCTCATAAGTCCAGTAGCAATCTCACAAAGCAATAGATAGACCGCTTTGGTTTCACTTACGACCTTCTTCTACAAGTCATTTCTATACTATAGACACACACACACTCACTTTGTCTGTAATTGATAGTAGTTCCTAATATCAACTAACTTAACATATGGCATGCTAGCTTAGTCGATAACGAGCTCCTGGTTGGAGCGATTATGGCGAGCCGTGGGTTCGAACCTCACCTGCGGTTTACTCGATGTTATTTTCAAATAATATCTGTTTATAGTTTTTGATATGTTGTTTAATAATACCCATATTGTATAATTTATGTTATTTTGAATAAAAATACTTGTTAGTTCGATAATAATTCGTTGTTTATCTCGTTCATCTTGTTTATATAAATAATTGAAATTACTAGGTAGACCACAGAAAACTAAGTAAATTATTTAAATTTTTGTTATTACTATTCACCTGATTGAACGTTGTTGGTTAGTGACAATGATTAAATGTGTTAGCGGTGTTGTGGTTATAATTTTCAAAATGCAGTCAAATTTAAATATTGAATTGTTGGCAAATATATTGCATTTTTTTTTTTTTTTTTTTTATAAATGGCATCTCGCAGGTCAACCTATGAGGTTGTCGTCTGCTTAGACGGACTTGCCTGTGGATTCCCTAATAAATTAAGGCCTCCAGCCAGGACTAAAACTTAAATACTAACTAAAAACTAAGCGACTACACGCTAAGGGCACCCCCTGTGGGGTACGAACCTCGGCTTAGGGCGTCGCTGGAAGAGGGCAGCAAATGACTAGCTGGATCAGGAATGATATTATTTAGGGACGAATTTAAAGCTACAGGCTCAGCGGCGCGGGCTGGCTCGAGCAAGGGTCGGGAGGGGCGTAGATTTGGGCGTCGCGGCGGGCCTCGGCGGCGAGGACGGTAGGACGGCGATCGGGTTTTGGGCTTATGAAGCGTGCTGGTTGCCTTACTACTCTCCTGCAGGCTTAGCACGAGCGCCCTAGAGAAGCGTATTGTCGACGGAAGAGTAGACAAAAATGGCGTTTCTGTGTAGACAGTAGAAAGTTTTCTACTGTCTACACAGAAACGAAACGCAATTGTACGGTAAAAATGGGTAGTTATACACATCACTAGCAACTAACCCGTTGCTATGGGTAATCACTGTCTATAAAGCAACCTGAGTCTAACTAAGTGTGTCCTCGTGCTCGCGAAAAAAAGATTTCGAGGAGCGTAGAAAGCGATTTCTATTCTACAGTAGAGTAGAAACAGAAAACGCCATGCTAAGCCTGCTGCAGGAGGGTAGTGGCGTCGTCGGGGGCGATTAAGGTATGCCTTGGTCGGCGAATACTACTAATACGGGAAGGAGTGTAGCGGGCGGCCGCTGAGATCAAGGGGTTGGGGTGTTTTATGCCACAGTCAAAGAAACGCTTCGATAAGCGTTTCATGAACTGGTTTATGGTAGGCATTTTAAGATCGATGTGGAGATTTATATTACGGACATAGAAGGGGGCACCCGTGACCTTTCTGAGGAAACGGTTCTGGAGGGTCTGCATCTTATGGAGATGACGTGGGTGAGCGTGCGCGAATACAACGCAGGCATAGGTCATGATGGGACGGATGACTGCGGTGTAGATGCGCAGCTTGCATTTAAGTGACAGTTTGCAACGGGCTGTCAGAATAAAGTGGAGTCTACCAAGAGCGAAAGCGGCGCGCGCGCGAACAGCCTTAATGTGCTCTTTGAACGTTAAGTTTTGATCAAGGATCACGCCTAGGTATTTGGCTTGCTTCTCCCAAGGGATTGGCTGGCCGTACATAGTGATCGGACTGGGAAGGGGGGGTGGGGCTCGACGACGTCTCGAGAAGAGAACCGCCTGACTCTTATCGGGGTTGACCTCGATTCTCCATTTCCGGAACCAAGCGCCTAAGACGTTTGCGGAGGTTTGGAGAGTACGAGCTATAGCATTGGGACAATGACCGGTATAGTAAACGGCAGTGTCGTCGGCGAAGAGAGCCAACTGAGCCTTTTTACTCTGTGGGATATCGCTGGTGAACAGCGTGAAAACTAGAGGAGATATGACGGAACCCTGAGGGACACCGGCGCGAATAGGGTGAGGGGACGAGAGTGCACCCTCGATGCGATAGCGGAAGGTGCGATTCGACAAAAAGTCTCGTAAGATGAGTACGAGACGATCTGGCACTCCTAGTTGGTAAAGCTTGTATAACAAGCCGTTGTGCCAGACTTTGTCGAAGGCTTTCGCTATGTCGAAGAATAGCACACCCGTCGTCGCGTTACGCTGCATACCGGCGCACAAGTGCTCTACGATACGGTGGACCTGGTGGATACTCGAGTGTTGTGGGCGGAAACCAAACTGCTCGTTGGGAATGAGGCTCTTTGCTTCGGCGTAGTCTTTGAGACGCTTATAAATAAGCCTCTCGTAGATTTTGCCGAGAACGTTGAGTAAGCTAATGGGACGGTAGCTGGAGGGCTCAGACTTTGGCTTGCCTGGCTTTGGGATACCGATGACTGTTGCTTCTTTCCACGCTTGTGGGAAGATGTTGTTGCTCATGGCGCCATTGAAGATGGCGGTCATAAGCATTATTAGCGGGGCAGGAAGGAGTTTGTATACCTTATTGGTAATACCATCCGAACCGGGGGCCTTACGAGCGTGGAGCCCTTTAATGATGTCGTGCACTTCGTCTGGAGTGACGGGAGGCAGAGGATCATCAGGGTCTTCGACGGGAGGGAGGGAGGCTCTTCGTTCGACTTCAGCGTCGACCTTGTTCAGGTGAGCTTGGTCTACTGGTTGGGAGCTGGGAGAACATTGGCACTCTAGGCTGTCGGCAAGACATTCAGCCTTATCGGGACTGTCGAAAGCGACACTATTGTCGGGGCGCATGAGAGGAGGCATAGAGACCTCTTCTGAGGAACGCAATTTCCTCTGTAATTGCCAGAAGGCTTGATGAGTGGGCTCGAGTTCGCTGAGCATCTTGTTCCAGCCCTCAGAGCGAACCTCCCCTATGCGTTTCTTTACAGCACGCTGTAAATGGCGCATGTGGGCTTTGTTCGCGTCACAAGGGAAGGAGTCGTAGGCACGGATGGCCGCGTTCTTCTCGGTTATCAGGTCACGTACGTCAGTAGGTAGTTTCCAGCGATGGTCTTCCATCACCGGAACTTCCCGTGAACAATCCGTCAATACGGATTGTACGTGCTCTGTAAACGAGTCGATTGCGGCCGTCGTGTCAGCGACTGACACTAAGTGATCGGGGATGGTGTCTAAGTGAGGCGACGTGGTGGATTTCAGTCTTTCGCTTACTTTCCTCCAGTCGGTTATCGTCTGGGTCTGAGGGGGGCGGTTGGGGTCGATCGGGCCCGAGTAGGGTGCAAGATGCATGACTACAGGGCGGTGGTCAGAATTTAGCTCGTGGAACGTCTCAATCGATTGCAAACGGAGGTTCACATTCTTGAGCAGCGCTACATCGAGAACATCGGGAAGGTGATTAGGATTACCTGGGAAGTGAGTCGGGCTCATTGGAGCGATGACGTCAAAGTTAAGGGATTCGCCTAACTTGAAAACTAACCTACCTCTGGTTGAGGTTGTGCTACTATTCCACGCCGGGTGCTTGGCATTAAGATCCCCCGCCAAGATGACGGAGTCACTCATACCGAAGAGGGCAGTGAAGTCCTTTTGGAGCGAGATGGGATCCTCCGGACCATTGTCGGGTGGGATATAAGCGGAGATGATGGTGATCGGTTGGTGGCCGGTCATGCCGAGCCGACAGATAGAGGTCTCCAGATGGGAGAAGAGAGGAGGTGGGTCTATAGGGATACAATACAAAGATTTCCTAAAGTATATGAGTGTGCCACCCTTGTGACATCGAGACCTGTCATTGCGAACTAGTTTAAAGTTGGCAATATTCGGGTTTCGGTGATGTGGTTTTAAAAAGGTTTCCTGTATGAGGAGGATGTCAAGCTGATGGTCGCGGAGGAAAGTGGCGATCTCATCGCGTTGACCTGAAACGCCATTTGCGTTGAAAAAGCCTAATTTAAGGGATCGGGGTTTGTTACTATTTACTCTCGTATTATCCATTGAGAATTAATATTTGAGTGAGTGTAGAACTTGCGCGATCTCGGGATACGCGCTGAGAATTTCCATGAGGCGGATTGCGTTGCCGTTTGCAGCAACGATTTCTTCCGCCATTTTATCCGCGGCGGTGGTGAAGAGAGCCGCGTATGTACTTAATATGATTTGGGCGCTGTTTCGGCCCTGGGTTCCCTGAGGTGCCGCTGGAGCGGCCTTAGGGGCCGCGGGGGCTACCAAAGGCGCTGGGATGGCGGTAGCCATCAGCGCTGGAAGTTGCGCGGATTGCGCTGGTTGCGCGGGTTTTGATGTCACCGAAGCTGCGGGAGCCTTCAGGTGGTTAAGGTTAGCCCAGGGAGACGGCCTCTCCATGGTGTTTCATGGCCCCCGGCGGGCGCCGCCGGCTGGATCACATATTGTGGTCGGGGGGGTCCGGATCGCTGTCGAGCCCACCATGAAATATCTGGGATTGGTGCTCGACAGCCGGTGGGACTTCGGACCCCACTTCCGGCGGCTGGCGCCCAAGTTGTTGGGCGCGGCCGGGGCGCTGGCAACGCTGCTTCCCAATTTGGGGGGCCCGAGTGCCGCTTGTAGGCGGCTCTACGTGGGGATCGTGCGATCGATGGCCCTTTACGGGGCCCCGATCTGGGCGGCGGACCTGACGGCCGCCAGCATCTCTGTGCTGCGAAAGCCGCAGAGAGCAATGGCCGTCAGAGTCATAAGGGGGTATCGCACGATCTCCTACGAGGCGGCTTGTGCACTGGCCGGATCCCCGCCATGGGACCTAGACGCGAAGGTGCTCGCGTCACTTTATCGGTGGCGCGAGGAAGCGAGGGCGCGGGGCGAGCGGCCGATGCAGCGCCATATGGAGCAGCGTCGGTCGCAGCTTCGCGAGGTCCTGGTGGCGGAATGGCGGGACAGGCTTTCACGCCCTACCGCCGGCCTCGTCACCATCGAGGCGGTCCGGCCAGTGCTCGACCTCTGGCTCGGGAGGAGGCACGGCTCCCTGTCGTTTCGGGCGACGCAGGTGCTCTCGGGGCATGGCTGCTTCGGGAAGTACCTGTGTCGCATAAACAGGGAGCCGGACGCTCGGTGTCACCACTGCGTCGACTGCCGGGAGGACACGGCGTGGCATACGCTGGCAGAGTGTGCCGCTTGGGAGGAGCCGCGCCGTGCCCTCATCTCAGAAGTAGGCAGGGACTTGTCGCTTCCGACCGTAGTGAGTTCGATGGTCGGCAGCGCCGAGTCCTGGGACGCGGTGGTTTCCTTCTGCGAAACAGTGATCTCGCAGAAGGAGGCTGCGGAAAGGGAGAGAGAGATCTCGTCCACTCTCCCGATCCGCAGCAGGCGCACCGGGCGCAGGCGGAGGGCGGACAACGCCCTCTTCCAGCCCCCCTAAATGGGTCCAGGGGCGACGGATTCGGGGACATCCGTCGCCCCCCAACATCAGGACCCGAGAAGGCGGCGCGCGTAGTGTTCCTCGCGCGCCGACCACAGACGTTGCGGGGGGAGAACACCTCACTCCCCCCGCCCGAGACGGGGCCCGCGCAAGCGGGCCGGCACCAGCCGGGGTTGTGGAAGAATAATGTGTTCCCGCGACCCCGGCGTAGGTGTGAGAAGGAACACCGGGGTGGTTTTTAGTCAGTAAGAGTCTGACAGACCCCTCCGCCCGCCCCAGGGCGGAGGACATCCATGAGGATTTTCCACCCCGGGAACAAAAAAAAAAAAAAAAAAAAAAAAAAAAAAATAAAGGGAGACGGCCTCTGCGGGCTAAGCCGTTCCGGCATCAGCGCGGAAGGAGGCTTACCCCAGGGGCTTTCCCTGTGTTGGCGGTCGCTCGCGCGTTTCGCGAGTTTCGGAGATGAGGACTTCGGGGCCTTAGGACAGCCCCGGTAATTTGCCGGGTGTCCCGATTGGCCGCAGAGTACACAGCTGGGAGGCTCTAAACATAGTTCCCTATCTTTAGGGCGGGTACAGTCAGCGGTGCCATGCTCTCCTAGACACTTGACGCATCTAGGGGTGGCATAGCAGTTGGACTGCGAGTGACCATATAATTGGCAGCGATGACACTGTCCAATTAGTTGAGCTCTGTAAGGCTTCTCTATTGAGATGCCTGAGAGCGAACACACCGACTTAACTTTAAAAATCGGGTGGTGACCGTCTGTGGGGTCACAGATGACCAGGACCATGTCGTAGACTAGGCCCTGTCTCGCTTTATGTAAGCGATGGACGGCGGAAACTGGGATTCCTTGAGCGATGAGGTCGCACTTAATCTCCTCGGTGGAGATTTCTTGAGGGACGCGCCTTATTACGACGCGAGTAGGGGTTTCCTCCGGAAGGGAGTAAGTGTGAAAGGAGTAGTTCCTTTCACGTAGGGCGCGGGAGAGATCCCTAAAGTCCGTAGACGTGGGGACGGTAACTTTGATCCCCTGGAGGGTGGATCGGGCGTTGGTGTAGTTGATCTTGCGATCAACACACATCTTGGAAATTTCAGTCCATTTGGACTTTTCCTGGACATATATCGGGGGAGGGGGCTTCTGCTTCCTCGCGGTAGGAGCGGGTGGGCAAGCCATAGGGCTGGCGGGGCGACTGGCCCGCGGACTAGGGGCGGTTGTGGAGCTGGACGATAAGTCGTCCTGTTTTTTCTGGGCCTTGGTGACCGGGCCAGCGGGGGCGGAGGATTTAGCCGCCTTCCTCTTGCCTCCTTTGACCACGACTTGGAAGTCGTCATCGCTGGAGGAGGAGGTGCGGGCTTCTTCCTCGGAGAGTGGGACTGACGTGTCCATGCTCTCCGTCGTATTTGTTACAGCGGCGCGCAGCTGCGTTGTCTCTGAGACAATGGCGGCCGGAACAATGGAGGCCGTGACAATGGCGGCAGGGACAAAGGCGGGTGACACAATGGGGGCCGAGATAGTTGCCGGAACATTGTGGTGCGGAACAAAGGGCGGAATGCCTTGTTCACTTGCAGGTGGCGATAGCGGGCTCTCAAGCGCGTCGCTGAAGTTAGCGAGTGCGCCTTGAGACGGAGTGGGACTGGAAACTTGGCTTATTTTGGCGCCATATTTCGCCAAAAACTCGGGGTCCTTTAATAGGACCTCTTTGAGGAACGCCAAGAGGACGGCGTCCTCCATGATCGGAGCGGGAACTATATTAGGGAAGGAATGGTGGAAAGAGA
Source organism: Dasypolia templi (assembly GCA_963555695.1). Lineage (NCBI taxonomy): Eukaryota > Metazoa > Arthropoda > Insecta > Lepidoptera > Noctuidae > Dasypolia > Dasypolia templi. The sequence continues at coordinate 11,655,308 of OY743157.1, forward strand.
AATTTCCCTACGTAGCCTAAACCCTATACCTAACTCCCCGGGTGGATTGGCCCGGGGATGAGTTCCCTCCCTGTCGGGTGTAGACAGGGAGGTGTGTACCTATTGGTGAGCCCTAAGCTTGTAACCCGTCGCCAGTCTTATTGTGCGAACGGGGCCCTGACCAGTCTAGCGCGAAGGGTGTAGACACACCCTAAAGACACTAGGTGAGTAGCTGGAAAGCAAAACTGTCACCAGAGCCGACTAGGAGATCCCCCAAGGCCGGTTATCTGGGACCCGTCCAACTAACTGCCTCGCCCTGAAGGGGTTCGGCGGGTGCGAATTGGGTCAACACCCCACTCGGCTTCGTTGACACCGTAAGGTTTCAACCGAGGACCACGAAACTGTGGTTTTACCCAGAAGGGGCCTAGTGAAGCTACTCACAAAATGTCTGATAGAGAAACGAGATTTGCCTTGAAAAAGGCACTTTTTTAATTGATTAAAAATAAAATCAATTGCTTGATTTTATTTTAATCGGAGTAGTCGGGGCGACTACGATGACGTCACGTGGTCGCGACGAGTAGGAACAGGAAACACAACACTGGAGCGGGAGAGCGCACAAACACGTCCGTCCGCGGCGAGAGTCGAGCGTCCATCGGTCCAAATATATTGCACTGCGTAAAAGTGGTTTTATTACAACACAAATATCTAATGAAACCAGACTAAGTGTGTGTGGGTCATTTCAATATTTTAATAAAGGCATTATAAATCCTTTCACTAAGAAGATAATAGTTTGAGGTTTAAATAAAAGAACTGAAAAACAAATACTTCCAAAGATTATTTGTTTAGGCACATTATCAATTGATGAGTAAAGTGTTACAATTTAAATAAACTTTTTTTTTTTTAATTATTATATTATAAAGTATTTTGCTTAAAGATGTCTATAACAATAATATTCCAGTCTTTGTTCTAGAGAAATACTGTGAGTTTATGGGTTATGAGATGTGAGAAAGAGGGATGTCTTGCTAGTCGGAGCGCTAAGTGGAAGACATAAATCTAACCTCATAAATAAGCAGCGACGTCATTTGGTGAATGAATATGAAACAAGTGGTTTCATACCAAGGAGACATTTTTCTGAATTATTCAACACGTCATTATAAACCGTTCGCTGTGCACTCCACGCTGAAGGTTTGCATCACCGTAGAACGGCTAAAAAACCGTTTTTGACAGAAAGACAGGACCATGCCCTTAAATAACCTTAAAATCATTTATTTGGGAAATTCATGATCGAAACTAAATATTTATGGTGAAATAAATCTACTTATTAAAATGTTTGAACATTTCACGAACCAAAATAATACAAATTGCTTCTAAGTTTCTTGACATAGTATTTCACATCTTATTCGGCTGAATTAATTATTATAAATACCCTAAGCAGTTTGTTATCTTTATGTAAAAATTATTTAACGAATAAATATGTTGTTTTTGTTATCACTTGTAAGCCTTTTATTGCAATAACAACTCAAATAAAAAACCCAGCATGTTTTTTTGAATATTGTTATAATTGCAAACCAAGTAAAATAAATAGCAAGAAACTGCATTGCATCTTATGAAATCTAAGCCGGCTGCTTCTCAGTCCAACGCCATAAACTGGCCAGGTCACTACAGCGGGACACAAAAGCACTGAGTGTCGCGCGAACAGTAGTAATGCCTTTGTGTCGCGCTGTGGCGTCGCGCCTGTGTGTGGGATCCTTCATGCGCGATCATTCGTGTGACCGTGTTTTTGTTTCGTGTAGTGCGATGTGAGTACACAACAATACGTCAGTGTGTGCAATCTCTGTGGTGTGTGTCGTTTAAACACAGACAGTCGTACCACGAGTTCACAGCAATGCGACTCTTAACGTGCCACTCCACTTTTAAATGCTTACTTTACCTAGATACCGAGGGCGGCACTGAAAATTTCGAAAATGTATTTATTGCTTTTCGAAGTATTCTCTGCGAAATTTGACACATTTTTCCATACGATGGAACCAATCATTGAAGCAACCATTCCATTCGGAAGTTGGGGTCTCCAAAATGGCCGTTTTGTAGGCGTCCACAGCTTCTTCAGGTGATGAAAATCTCTGTCCACGCAATTTATTCTTTATTTTAGGGAAAGTATAGAAATCATTAGGGCTTAGGTCGGGGCTGCAGATGGTCTAATAATTCTATGTTTTCTTGCTCTAAAAACTCTTTTGTTCTGTGTGTGGTGTGAGAACTCGCATTGTCGTGATGGAGAATGATGCGGCGGTTGCAGTTCTCATTACGGAGTTCAGAAGCGACCTGTGGCAAACAAATGCTAGCATACCATTCTTGGGCACGCCACAATAGCGGCGGTAAGTCCCCTCTTTGAGGAGTGGTTGGAGAGGCGCCACGGCGTCCTCACCTTCCGCCGGACACGGTTGTTTCGGGAGGTTCCTGTTTTGCATAAGGCGGGAGGAAACGCCCGGGTGTCACCATTGTGTGGATCGCCCGGAGGACACGGTGGAGCATACGGTGGAGGTATGCCCAGCTTGGGCGGAGCACCGCAGTGTCCTCGCGGAGATGATTGGCGGCGGCGATCTCTCGCGTCCGGCCCTGGTCCAGGCCATGGTACGTAGCGAGAGGGAATGGAAAGCCGTCACCTCCATCTGCGAAGCAGTAATGCTCGCAAAGGAGGAGGCGGAGCGCGTGAGGGAGAGAGCCTTGCGCCCTCACGCCCCTAGTCGCCGCAGGAGACGCCCTGGGCGTCGGGAATCGCAAGCAGATTCCCGGCCACCGTAGGCGCGGGCTTGCGGACGGCGAGCCATGGGTAGCTCGCCGTCCGGTAAGGACCAGGCCCGGGTCGACGGCGCGTTGTGTTCCACGCGCGCCTCAAAGAGATGTCAGCACAAAGTGACGGGGTCCGATAGGGCCGACGCCTCAGGGTCGCGGGTTATTCCACAGAGAAAACCGTGGCCCTGGCACAGGCAACTGAAGGAACACGGGTGGGTTTTAGTCAGTAAAAGTCTGACACGCCCTCCCGCTCCACCCAGAGCGGGAGAAATCATTTGATGATTTCCCACCCAAAAAAAAAAAAAAGCATACCATTCTGCATTAACCGTTCTTTGTCCCTCAAGAGGAATAGTCGTAACATGGCCGGTTTTGGAGACAAACGTGGCCACCATTTTTTTTGCAACACTCCGTGAACTAACAATTTTTGTTGGCTTTAACTCATTTTCGAACACCCAAACTCGTGACTGGTTTTTTGTTTCGGGTTCGTACGCGTATATCCAGGATTCGTCACCTGATACGATGTTGTATACAGCATTTGAGGATCCTGCGTGGAATCTTTCGAGAGTTCTGATGCACCAAGTAACGCGAGCCGCTTTTTGCTCTTCACAGAGCGAATGCGGTATCCATCGGGAAAACAACTATTTTACAACTTGTATTTGACTCATGCCAATGTCTAAAGTTGCCTGAATTTCGCGGTATGTCACATGTCAATCTTCCTTAATCAGCTTACGCACAGCATCAACGTTTTCTTGGGTGACTGCAGTTTTTGGACGACCTTGACGGGGATCATCACTGAGCTTGACACGTCCACGTTGAAATTCAGCAAACCAGCGATAAATTGTAGTTTTGGATGGGGCTTCATCACCAAATGCAGAAATCATCCGGTCAACACACTGCTTTTGTGTTAAACCACTTCGAAAGTCATAATAAATCATCGCTCTTGAATTTTCTCGAGTCAATTCCATTTTCTCAACGACTAAACAAGTTTGACAAAACCTTGTGACAAGACCGAGAATCTTTTTTTAAATAAATAAATGATATTCGATTTTTAAAACCAAGGAGTTTTCCATTAAAAAGATTTTAATATGACAGGAACAGTGGAAATATTCCATTCCCGATACTTTTAGTGCAGCCCTCTCTTTAGTAGTTAAATGAGGAAAACCTAGGTATCGACCTAGGTTTTCCTCATTTACCTACTAAAGATAAATAAGAAAACAAAACAACAAGGAACTCAGACTAATTTTATAACGTCCATCTCCCTACCGCTTTATTTGTAAGATCCACATGTAAAGATTAAATAAGATGTTAGGAAGGAATGTCTCACACCGAAACATTCATTCTAAATATCTTATTTTATATTTAATTCTCAAGGTAATCAAAATGTGATCTAAAGGAAGTTTGCCCACAATTCGGCTACGAGTTTTGCCAACCTTGAACTAAGCAATTAACTCACCAAGTTCATCCTACGAGATAACATAGAAAATAAACCCTAGATCTGATCGTAAAAGGTAAAAAGTAGCCACGATTAATTAGACAGTAGATATAAAACGCAAACCTGTTGGCTTCGCGGCTGCGCTACCCAGTAGCAAGGACAATAAAAAAAAACTAACCGTTTTAGTGCCGATTTCACCCATGTTAAAAAACGCATTCAGCATATCTAAAGGGGCCGGCGAACAACGCACGTAATAGGAATTCGAGGCTGGATTCGGAATATTGCTATCTCTGTTTGACAAAAGAAGGGAGCGAGGGACGCGGTGCGCAGCCGTGTGTGTGTGTGACTGTGTGAGTAGAGAGATAGCTATTATGAGCTGTACTGTACTAACTGTACCTTCCATTCATTTATAACGACTCTGAAGATATTTCTATCTATTATTTATTGGTTATGTTCATGATTTGCTTTATTTTTGTTGACTTCTTTGGAGAATCGTTTGTAAATCTACAGACTAGTAATGCGTTTTTTGCAAATTTCTTTACAATGCCGGTATCTCAACATATAAGAATATTTCGAGATCTAGGCCTTGTAGAGAAAATCTAGCAGATATGTCATACATACCTTTCCTAAATGTACCTATAAGCTGTCGGTGTTCTTGAATAAATTACTTATGGCACCTATACATCGTCATCGCACGCGGTCTTTGAGGGGAACCGGCCGACGACGTGTAAATATAAATGATAGGGATATTTATTATTATTGTCTTTATTCATTTTAAGCCGGTATAAGATTACTTATTCCCTTGGTCTTCACTTTAAAAAACCAAGGGTTCTTATGTCTCTCTGATGTTTTCCTTTACCGTTTTGAGAGCAGTGGTGAGGAAATAAAATACACAAAGTAAAGTGCCTGTCTGGGTTCGAACCTACGACCTACAACTCGTAAGTCGCGGCCGTTACCACTGGGTCACCACTGCTCTCTAAGCAATAAAAGACAAATATTCTAGGTACAACATATAAATAATAGCATTCTGTGCTAAGAATAATAAAAATAAATAACAAGGATTTTGTATAAACATTTATTTTGATGTGTTCATAATTCATAAATATCATTGTTATTATTAATTTATCTATTTAAAAAATATCAATCGAAACTTGATAAAGGTGACAATACATTCGGCTAAACGAATAATACAATTATGGTAGTAGGAGTGTCAAAGATCCACACTAAACACTCCGAATTATATGATTTGGCTTTTTATCTATAGGAGGTACCGTGCATAAGATGATAATCAACCGTATTCTAGCGGCAAGCAGTTTTATTATACAATTCAAATAACATTAAAATCCTTGCAAGCAAAGTAAATGCGACACAGTACGAAATGTTTTAGTACTGAGCTCGATACAGAATGGTTATGTATGTGCTACAGCTAATTTAATGAATATGAATATCATTTATACTATTCAGCCATAATAATATAGGTAATACGAGTATCTACTCAATTTAGACAAACTGATTATTGAGGCATATATTCATCATATAAGGGGTATTGTATGAAACCTGGTTACGTCCAGCAAAAATATAATAATAATAATGTCTTCCTGGTCCTTCCCGATTTCGGTCACAATATAGTAAAGCGCACAAGTTTGTGCGCAGACACCGGTTCATTCCCTATAGGGCCTATACCCTCACTCTCAAAGTCATGTTATGCGTAAACATACTTGCAAAAAAACGTTCAACAGTTACTTATGATTTTGACTTATTTTAAAGCAAGCAACAAGAATAACTATTTTGATACTGTTGTAATCACAAAACGATTGTCTATTTATTTTATCCGCTATCGCTTCAATAAGATACTATGCTATGACCTTTGATTACATGTTTAGTGACAATAAATAATCAACGAAATATGATATGACCTATGATCACATGACGTTTCTATAGCTTTTTGATTGTTTCGCGCACTGGATCTTCAACGCACTGAAAAGAGTTGAAAATCCAACAGTGTTTAGTCGACGCGCTGGGTAGCACTCTGTTAGATTCTCAATGCTCGGTTCAACACAAAGAGTTGAAAATGCAGTGTGCGATAAAATCCCGGACCGAGATATTTTCGTCCGTGCGAACATGGTCTAAACAAACGGAAATAACGACGCTTCATAGGTAGGTAGATAGGTAAGTAAATACTAATTTAGAAAAAATATACTAAGGTACCTACTAGTCTGAAACTCAGACCAAGAAAAAAAATTCTTTATTTTCTTGGGCTGAGTCGATTTCGTAGTGTGATTTACAAAGATATCATGAATAATACTTACACGCTTTATTGTAGGGAAATTCAAAACAAAAATTATGACAAGAAAAGTATCTTTACGTATCAATACCACACTCCTGAAATGCCACAACATCGACATACTATTAATTTCAGAAACCCACTTTACCAGCAGAAGTGCAGTCACCATACCTGGATATAAAATTTATTCAACTGACCATCATGACGGCACTGCTCATGGAGGTACTGCTGTTGTCATTAAGTCTTCAGTGAAACATCACCAGCTTGCCAGCTATCAAACAGAGCATATCCAGGCGACAACATTGAACATTGAGAACAAAAATGAAGGATTCAACGTATCGTCAATTTACTGCCCACTAAAGCACAAGATCAAAGAAAATCAAATATCACATTACATTGCTACGCTCGGAAAAAGATTTATAGCGGGAGGCGACTGGAATGATAAGCACACATTTTGGGGTTCAAGATTGGTTACCACAAGAGGAAGAGAGCTCAAACTGTGCGTTGATAAACACTCTCTTCGAACCTTGTCTACAGCCGAACCAACACATTGGCCAAGTGATCCGAATAGGCTTCCAGACATAATAGACTTTTTTTTATAACAGGAGGACTCTCTAGTTTGTATTTCAAGGTAGACTCCTACCTAGATGGCTCCTAGAACCACGTTCCGGTACTACTAGCTGTAAGTACCACTATTCTCCATTTTGAAACCAACCTAAAATTGTACAACAATTTAACTGACTGTAGTTATCTAAAAGAGTCCCTTTTAGATAACTAATAGAAGAGAAACTAGATTTGAAAATAAGCATTAAAACAAAACATGAAATTGAATCCGCAGCCAAATACCTGACAAACACAATACAGGCTGCGTGCTGGCAATCAACTCCAGAAATCTTTCAACTCAAATTCACACCGTATTATCCCCGAGCAAATTAGATTTAAAATCAAGGAAAAGCGACGTTTGAGACGAGTTTGGCATACGTCCAGGGCCAGAGAAAACAAGGCTGCTCTGAACAAAGCGATAGTAGACGTTAAAAACGCTATTGTCGAAGCTGAGAATGTAACCTTAAAAGCAAAATTAGAGTCCCTGACAGCCACAAAAACCACAAACTATTCCCTTTGGAAGGTTACTAGTGGCATAAACCGACCACAATGTACAAAATCACCAATTAAATTGGATGATGGACGATGGGTGAGAAGTAGCGAGCAGAAAGCAGATGCATTTGCAACGCACTTAGAGAAAGTATTCACACCAAACGAAGCAGGGCCTAATTCTGACGATGCTGATATTGAAGCCACATTAAATCAGCCGTACAAACTTGATCTTCCTATTCGACATATAACTCCCAAGGAAGTACTTCGTCAGATAATAAAGCTAGACAGTAAATGAGCACCAGGTTTCGATCTTATCACTAAGGAAGTCCTGAAACAACTACCAAAGAAAGGAATTGTATTCCTAGCGGCACTCTTTAATGGTATAATAAGGACAAAACATTTTCCAGCACTATGGAAAGACTCCCAAATAGTGATGATTCATAAAGAAGGCAAACCAGAGCATGAGGTAACCTCATATAGACCCATTAGGTTATTGCCTGTAATATCTAAACTATTCGAAAAACTTTTGCTGAACAGCATGTTACCACAATTACGTCAGAGGTCTATCATACCTGACCACCAATTTGGCTTTCGGCAGAAACACTCTACGACTGAACAAGTCCACAGGATCTACGACAAAATAAGAAAGTCTTTGGAAGATAAGAAGTATTGCTCGGCTGCATTTTTTGATATTCAGCAGGCCTTCGATAAGGTATGGCACCGCGGGTTAATCTATAAGATCAAAACATCCTTACCCCATACATACTACGAATTGCTTGAATCTTACCTCACCGACAGAACTTTCCAAGTTAAGGAAAAAGACGTTACCTCATCATTATTCAAAATAACTGCAGGATTACCCAAGGGCTCTGTATTGGGACCGGTGTTGTACAGCAGATCTGCCACATACTCCGGATACCACGTCAGCAACTTACGCAAATGACATAGCCGTTTTGGCCAGTCACAAAGACCCTGAAATGGCAACTTCAGAACAATCTAGACAACATAAAGAAATGGCTAAAGAAGTGGCGAATCAAAGCAAGTGCATCTATGTCAGCCCAGGTTACCTTCAGCTGGCCTGGAGGTGGCCCTCAAAAAGTCGGAGGCCATGGTGTTTCATGGCCCCCGGCGGGCGCCGCCGGCCGGATCACACATTGTGATCGGGGGGGTCCGGATCGCTGTCGAGCCCACCATGAAATATCTGGGATTGGTGCTCGATAGCCGGTGGGACTTCGGACCCCACTTCCGGCGGCTGGCGCCCAAGTTGTTGGGTGCGGCCGGGGCGCTGGCAACGCTGCTTCCCAATCTGGGGGGCCCGAGCGCCGCCTGTAGGCAGCTCTATATGGGGATCGTGCGATCCATGACGCTCTACGGAGCGCCGATCTGGGCGTCTGACCTGACGGCCGGCAGCATAGCTGTCCTGCGCAAGCCGCAGCAGGCGATGGCCGTCAGAGTCATTCGGGGGTATCGCACGATCTCCTTCGAGGCGGGTTGTGCGCTGGCCGGATCACCGCCCTGGGACCTGGAGGCGAAGGTGCTCGCGTCACTGTACCGGTGGCGCGAGGCAGCGCGGGAGCGGGGCGAGCGACCGATGCAGCAACATATCGAGCAGCATCGGTTGCAGCTCCGCGAGGTCCTGGTGGCGGAATGGCGGGTGAGGCTTTCACGCCCTACCGCCGGCCTCAGCACCATCGAGGCGATCCGGCCAGTGCTCGACCGCTGGCTCGGGCGAAGGCACGGCTCCCTGACGTTTCGGGCGACGCAGGTGCTCTCGGGGCATGGTTGCTTCGGGAAGTACCTGTGTCGCATAAACAGGGAGCCGGACGCCCGGTGTCACCACTGCATCGACTGCCGGGAGGACACGGCGTGGCACACGCTGGCAGAGTGTGCCACTTGGGAGGAGCCGCGCCGTGCCTTCATCTCAGAAGTAGGCAGTGACCTGTCGCTGCCGACCGTAGTGAGTTCGATGGTCGGCAGCGTCGAGTCCTGGGACGCGGTGGTTTCCTTCTGCGAGACGGTCATCTCGCGGAAGGAGGCTGCGGAAAGGGAGAGAGAGATTGTGACTCTCGACCCGGCCCGCAGCAGACGCACCGGGCGTCGGAGGAGGGCGGACAACGCCCTCTTCCGGCCCCCCTAAATGGGTCCAGGGGCGCCGGATTCGGGGACATCCGTCGCCCCCCAACATCAGGACCCGAGAAGGCGGCGCGCGTAGTGTTCCGCGCGCGCCGTTCACAGACGTTGCGGGGGGAGTACACCTCATTCCCCCCGCCCGAGACGGGGCCCGCGCAAGCGGGCCGGCACTAGCCGCGGTTGCGGAAGAATTATGTGTTCCCGCGACCCCAGCGTAGGTGAGTGATGGAACACTGGGTTGGTTTTTAGTCGGTAAGAGTCCGACACCCCCCCCCCCCGCCCTTCCCGGGGCGGGGGACATCCATGAGGATTTACCAAACCAAAACCAAAAAAAAAGGTTACCTTCAGCCTGAGACAGGGTATGTGTCCGCCTGTGAGACGAGGCGATCGTGAACTTCCACATAATGACTCTGTGAAGTACCTGGGCATGCATCTTGACCGCAGGCTTACATGGCAGACACATATCCAAGCCAAGAGAAATCAGCTCAACATTAAACACAGGAACCTATACTGGCTCCTTGGAAGAAACTCTGTCCTGTCGATAGACAATAAGCTACTGGTGTACAACACCATCTGCCAATTTGGACTTATGGCATCCAACTATGGGGAACTGCAAGTGTCTCTAATATCAACATGGTCCAAAGATTTCAAAATGTCATCCTTTTAAAAACATCACAAATGCACCATGGTTTACAAGAATCTGCGAGGTTCATGAATACCTTAACCGAAACACAGTGCATCATGAAGCGAAAAACTGGGCAGAACGCTACAAAGCACGCCTTCAGAATCATCCAAATCCTCTGGCGAAATCGCTTACAAAGCCGGATTATAAAAGGCGGCTGAAAAGGTTAGTTGTAATGGACCTTGCCAATGCCAACTAGGACATGCTGCCACATAATATAAAGAGGGAAATCTCGCTGGAGAAAACACTCTACACTATCAAACGCACCAACAACAAATCTGCTCATAGTCCAGGGACTGATCGCAGAAGAAAAGATGAATAAAAAAAAACGTATCAATACAAAACTGTTTTGCGTAAAGTATTGAATTTTCGTAAGTTGCTATTACCGACATAATGGCGTTAATGAATCGTGCAGTTCTTAGTAAATGTTAGAACGTGGTTATTGTCGTTTTGTTTTGAGTCAGCTGAAACCGTTATGGGAACTTACAAGCTTTTATAAGTAAATTATTGATTAATAAATAATTATGTGTCCCCCGATCTCTTTTTTTACTACAACGGTTTGTAACGATACTGAAACTGTATCAAAGTTAAATAACCACAACAAAAAAATTCAAATAAAATACGTATCGTCTTTGAAATCCTACTATCCTCCTAATCTTTCTATCCTACCTACTATACTACTTCTACTGATTGTTACTCTTTCACGCAAAAATACTGAACGGATTTTGATGAAACTAAACAGTAATACAGCTATAGTCTATGTGTTATTTTGAATAAAAGTCCGCGACAGCATCCATCTACCTTTTATGTGGAAGCTATTATAGCCAAATAGTGAGCCCGTAAATGAATTGCTTTTTTGTTTTTACAATACACATTTCAGAGTATTTAGTTAACATAAACATAACATAACATCGGTTGGGCAGAGATGCAGCTATAGTACACCCACATTTCGCCAGTTAGTCAGTTTATTTAGTTATTTCTCATCAAAATGAATACCTTTATCGCCTTTGGCGTTTGATGTAGGTAAACTTTGTTTTTTACACTTATTCATTTGGACGGATGGTTCAAAAGTTACTTAAGTCAAAGTCAAAAGTTTATTGCGAACTAAGTACGTAAACACCGCGGACACCGCGAGTGGTGCGCACAGCGGGGCTGTGACGTTTCACGGCTAATCCGATTAACTGTGTTTGAAGCCTGGGGAAGAACGTAGAACTATTTTAAATCAACACTCCACATGGGCGAAGCTGCGGGCGGAAGTTAGTAAGAAATAACGTTAGATGAGTCCGTATTGTAATGTTACGTATCAACTTACTGCATTATGTGTATATTACTGAAACAATTTACTTGTCTTATTTTTGCAATATTTATTTTCTTAAACTGCAAAATATTTCCCACACATAAATTAATGTTGACATCGTAATTGAATTACACAAAGAAAATGCTTTCAGTTGATGTATCAATGAACGCAATACTTCGACTCCTTGTTGAACAAAAATAATTTTTTACTGTAAAACTTGAGTTCTACGATAACCGACTTAGTGCCGATTTCACCAATGAAACTGAACGCGTTCAGCACAACTAAAACGCGTTCAAGAGCAGTCAGTGTCAAAATTATTCTGGAATATTGTCAATGACAGCACTTGAACTAGGTTTAAAAGTGATGAACGCGTTCAGTTTGATTGGTGAAATCGGCAATTATTGCTTGGGGTGTCTATGCAAAACACTTAGTTACTAGGTAGTAGGTATGTAACTTATAATATATCATTGGCTAATACTAACTATTAAATACATCCCAACGTTCGGAGTCCATATCGGCAACCAAACCAAATCGTAAATAAAACATCGTAAATAATAAGTCTTACGGACTTATAATAAGTCCGCAAGCAACTCTAAAGTTCGTAAGAATGGTTAGTTTACTCGATAACAAATAACAAGGCAAATCTAAATCCAAGTTCACAGCATAAGTCAATTGTATCAGAAATATTACAATGCAATTTAGAAAGCAAATAAATACGCACGCACACTGACAATAAACACGAACAACCCCGGCGGGCATAACGTTGCGGTAACGTGTGTGCTTGTCCGAGCGATACACACCTACTACCGTGAGCAGTATGACCACGCACACATTGATATTTGCTTGACGGGATAGGCGATAGCACTACTAGCTATTGAAAATTGATGATAAGTTTTGATTTATTCCGTAATACCAAAAATGATGAATGAAAACTTATTTTTTTTTTCCTGTTTTTTTCGGCTATTCGTAACTTGATAATATGAGCTATGTTTCTAATACAAGAACATTACAGATATTGTTGTTTATAGTACAAAAAAAAAAGATAAGAAAACATGTCATTTACGCTGTAAAAAAGTGTGAAATACAATTTGCTTAAACTGCATTTTTGGTAAGTATTTTTGAAAAAAAAAGATGTAGGAACCTTGATAAATACTGTCTAAATCCGAATATAAGCCTAATGTGATAGAAATATGCTTAAATTGCAAATGGTTTAGGTATTACGTTTGTATGGACAATTCGAGCATCGCCCTGCTCTTAAACAATGCGTTCAGTTTCATTGGTGAAATCCACCCTAAGAAGTCGAGATGGTCACTAACACGATTAGGATGGATTTCACCAATGAATCTAAACTCGATCAGCACATAAACTACGTTTAAGTGCCTTCAGTGTCATTATTTTCTATGGAATATTGACACTGACAGCTCTTGAACGCGTTTTAGATGTGCTGAATGCGTTCAGTTTCATTGATCAAAACGGCAATTAGAAGTAGTGCATGGCTTCACCTTGAGTTGATAGATTTTATTAGACAAATGATAGGTAGGTGGGTACTAGAAAATAGCGAAGTGAAAGTATTGAGATCGCCAAGCAATAGTTGCAATCCTACATCATGTAGGTAATATGGTTTGTAGGTCTAGCACGAACTCGCAGAGTAAATGTAACGTAAACTAGAACGATTTAAACATTTAACATAGTCGTTTTGCACCAATTTTTTATTGAATTTATTATATTTATGGGTACCTATACGGACTGTGCTTGCCCCATAAATTTGCATTAAAATTGCTATATTGTAGTTGAATGTTCGATTCAAAAATCGTTCAAAGTTATGGTTGTTAAGTTTGCTTCGCGCGTTTGTAGACCCCAGCCGACTGTCTCCTTAAAAAAAATCCATTGGCATAGGTTTCATAATTAGATATGTACGATAATTTCACAATTGGCTAGGTTCCGTACCTTTATAACTTACTTACCTAATACCTAATCGCTAATGTAGTCTCGGAAAGCTCTTATTAAGTACCTAAGTATACCTTAATTATGCTGTAGGAAAGTACTTTACCTTTTAGCAACAAAATTACACGATTGTAAGTTATTAGCCAAGCAAATACGATTACCGAAGGAACGGAGGCAAGATCTAAATAAAAAGCCATTGCTCTCAAGTGGGTTGCAATGTCGTACAATATTTGTTCGTTTTCTCATGAACGGTGAAGACTTACATACATTGCAAGACCAGTTTTAGATGCGGGACAAGATCCCGGTATAAGTTAATTCCATTTCAGGTTAATAAAAAATAAACAACCCAGAGAAATATTACACGTCGCGTCCGTGCGAACTAATCGCCAATTTCAACAACAAACCTATTATTTTTTTACGTAGGTAGAGGCAGGGCCTGACTAACCCTTAGGCTAATTAGGCTGCAGCCTAGGGCGCGAGGATCGGGGGGGCGCGCTGAAATCGTGTCTTCGCATGCACTAATCTAGCATCATTGCATCTACCCTACATATTTCAACTAGACCGAGTCAAACACTAAAACTAAAAATTCAAATTTGTAAAATCAGAATCAAAAATTTCAATCTCAAATCAAGACTCTCAGTCTTGATTTGAGATTGAAATTTTCAAACAGTGCAACCTAGTTCTCGCGTTTGCCGCTAGATAACTCTGTATCGATTTCTATTCTTTATCGTCTAGGTTGCACTGTTTAAATTCCATAACAAAATAATCTTCACGTAAACGCTCGTTTCTGTGAGGCGAATTAAAAAAAACTCCGCATTAGGCACTCTTTTGCCAGCTCACCCACTCGCTCGACCACCGACCTCAGCGCTCCTTGCGGCGCGCAATGAAACACATCAACGATGTGCGGGGACTCCCCGGTGTGGTTAATAGTTAAGATACCTTGCCGTACTTCATTCATTTGTTTTATCTCTTTCGAAATCGTCGTTCGTCCGTCATATCACGCGCTCGCGTATATTTTCTTTTTTGGACGAATGCACGAAAAAGGACTGTTTAATCTAATAATAATTACTTTATTACTATAATTTTCAAATAAATCATTAATCTGTTGCAAAAATGTTTCACTTCTATGATAACTCTTCTCTTTTTTTAACAATAACAGAAGTGTAAATATTTAAAAATACTCAAGTCGAAGCAACTTCACACACTAGATGACCACGCTCATGGTCAATGGCAATGGCAACTAAGTTGTCTATAGAAACTAAGCCAATACAAGTCATGCGACCAAACACGACATGGATTCTGTTTTCTACTTGGTAGCCTGCAGTCACTTGTCATGATTTTGGTCTTATATTGCGTGAGGTACTTTGCCTTTTGTACGGTCAGCTTAAAAAAGGTTTGCCACCCTTTTTTTTTGTGTGGGAAGTCATCAAACGACTTCTCCTACTCTGGGTGGGCGTGTCAGACTTACTGACTAAAACCCACCCATGTTCCTTCAGTTGCCTGTGCCAGGGCCACGGTCATATCTTACGAATTTCCAGCGAACAAAGGGGCGTCGGCCCTATCGGACCCCGTCATTTTGTGCTGACATCTCTTTGAGGCGGGCATGGAACACGACGCGCCGTCGACCCGGGCCTGGTCCTTACCGGACAGCAAGCTACCCATTGCTCGCCGTCCGCAAGCCCGCGCCTACGGTGGCCGGGAATCTGCAGGCGACTCCCGACGCTCAGGGCGTCTCCTGCGGCGGCTAGTGGGGTCGTGAGGGCGCAAGACTCTCTCCCTCACGCGCTCCAACTCCTCCTGCGCGAGCATGACTGCTTCGCAGAAGGAGTTGACGTCTTTCCATTCTCTCTCGCTCCGTACCATAGCCTGGACCAGGGCCGGACGCGAGAGATCGCCGCCGCCGATCGCCTTCGCGAGGACACTGCGGTGCTCCGCCCAAGCTGGTCAGCTTGGGCGGAGCACCGCAGGGCGCAAGGCTCTCTCCCTCACTCGTTCCGCATTTTCCTTCGCGAGTGTTACTGCTTCGCAGAAGGAGGTGCATGCTTCCCATTCCCTCTCGCTACGTACCATGGCCTGGACCAGGGCCGGACGCGAGAGATCGCCGTCGCCGATCGCCTCCGCGAGGTGCTCCGCCCAAGCGGGCCCGACCTCCACCGTATGTTCCACCGTGTCCTCTAGGCGATCCACACAATGGTGACACCCGGGCGTTTCCTCCCGCCTTTTGCGAAACAGGAACCTCCCGAAACAACCGTGTCCGGTGAGGACCTGTGTCAGGCGGACGGTGAGGACGCCGTGGCGCCTCTTCAATCACTCCTCAAAGAGGGTACTTACCGCCGCTATTGAGGCGTGCCCAGTGGTTTGCCACCCTAAGGTTGAATGTCATGCAGATTAAAAAGTCAGATTTAAGGACAACGTTAGTTTCGGTTGCAGATCGATCTGAAAACTTTTATGGGTAGTATGAACGATGTTAAAATTTTCACACTACTACTCTACTCACTACTTTTTAGGCCGTCCGCCGTAACGCACGTGGCAGGGGCGCGTCCTCATAATTAGCCTAGGGCGGTCAGAACTCTTGATCAGTCGCTGGGTAGAGGTACCTCTAAGACGTTGCTATAATATGTCCCTACGGTTATTTAGATATTTATGGACGCAATAGGGTCATCTCTGGTCTTCAGACTCTTCAGTATTGTAAATACATAAGTATGTAGGTACCTTATGTACTTACATATCTAGATTCATAGTTCGTCATAGTGATGAAAGCACCTTTATACCTATATAGCCTGTTCATTTTAAATTCTAATTGAAAAATCCTCGGAAATTTCTGTTACAAAGTGAACCTCAGTTGTCAAATGTCAGTCTCAAAAAACATTTTGATTTTAAAATAGAAATCCGGAGAATAATCAACTAAAAGCATTAATAAATAGTAATTAGTCATTAAGAGTCATCTATGAGGATTTTCCATCCCGGAACACAAAAAAAAGGGTAGGTCCCCCGGGTGCGGGCGCGAGGCGATGGACCGATGCAGCGAGAGATCGAGCTGCGTCGATCGCAGCTTCGCGAGGTCAATGTGGCGGAGTGGCGGAACAGGCTGCTGCGCCGTTCCGCCGGCCTCGCTACCCTCGAGGCGATCCGACCAGTGCTCGACGAATGGCTCGGGAGGAGGCACGGGTCCCTGTCGTTCCGGGCGACGCAGGTGCTCTCAGCCAGCAGCCAGCAATGACTAGGAGACGGCCCCCTATATAACAGGACCCGAGGCGGCGGCGCGTAGTATTCCACGCGCGCCCCTTTTGTACGTCGCGGGGGGAGTTTGACACCTCACTCCCCCCGCGGACATGAGGAGGCCCGCAGACGCGGGCTGGCACTAGCCGGGGACCGTGGAAGGCGCAAAAGTTCCCATGATCCCCGGTGCAAGTGTGGGAAGGGAACACCGGGGTGGTTTTTAGTTAGTTAAGAGTCTGACAGACCCCTCTGCCCGCCCTCAGAGCGGGGGACATCCATGAGGACGGATGGCATCGATAATTGTTGATAAGGGCGTTTGTCCACGGCCGCCGTCACCGGGACGTCACCGAGACATGAGTTTATTCGAATTGAGGCCTTAGTGTGAGTTTTTTAAACCATTTCGACTTTAAGCAGTGCTTCCAGATCCCAAAAGTAAAATTACAGTGTTGCCGGTTAAAAAATACAGAAGTTTCTAAAAACAATACAGCAGATATTAAAATCGATAACAGTAAAATTACAGAATTTTTTTGTTGAAATATTGATAGAAAAATAAGCAGCGTCATGTCTTTGTTTACCAATACTCTTGATCTTGACGGACCATCATCGCTACGCACGACACTTTCCTCACTGCTTGAGCTCATTTTTACAGTAATATCGCTGTAATTTTTAATTTAGACTTTATTTAACATCACCCAAAACAATTATAAATCTCAAATAAAATGTATGCACCTTGGCAAAACAAGTTTATGAATAAATACCTAGACAAAAAATCCAATGTTTGTTGTCCAAATTGTCCAACAAAGACGACTACTATTGCTAGTTGCGTACCGAGTGCTCTACGATCGGACCTTGTCTAACATTTATCTTAAAACGTTTATAAATTAGCATTGTTTTAAGCTTTTTTCTTTTTGTAATTTTGTTTGCACTATTTTGAAACAAACAATTTATTGAGATAAAATAAAAAAATTGTCATCATCCCTATTCCCCGCAACTTTATTACAAACATATTGTCTATGGATAAATGGTGTAGATTATCTGCGTTTCGTTTTACGTATTAGAATTGATAAAGCTTTATGAAAATTGAATACAGTGTATTCCATACACTGTATTTTATCATTACAGTATACAGTAGAAAAGTCTAAAATACAGTAAATCTACTGTAATTACAGTGAATCTGGAAGCACTGACTTTAAGCATCGACCGCGTTCTGCGCTCCGATTGGCCTTTGGCAATCGGAGCGCGACGATCGGTTAAAATAAACTCACACTAGGCCCACTGAACGTGACGTCCCGGTGGACAAGACCAAACGTGTTTTGTATTGCCGACTCATCATATTGAGTTCTAGAGCGGTAGCGCCAAACTACTCGAAGCCGGGATGCGGCTCGGGTGACGTCGGTGACGGGGGGTGTACAAAAGCCCTGAGGGTGGAAGTTCTCGAGTGGGGACTACGAAATGGCAAACGTATGGTACTCAACACCCATGATGAATAATTAGAAAATTTTCGAAGCCACCATCTTGGATTCCTTTTGACCTCAGTATCGGCTTTAGCACCCTCGAAAACCACGAAAAAGATACCCATAATGAAAAATTTTAAATTTTCGCATCTTGGATTTTCATTTTGACCTGTAGTTTCATTTTGAACTATGGGCTTTAGCACCCTCGAAAACCATGAAAACAACACATGAAAATTTGAAAATTTTCGCAGCCGCCATCTTGGAAACCATGATATCTCTCTCTCTCCGTCTCTATGTAATTATAATAAAATTCACTTTTTCGTTAACTGCCGATTACTACAATTTTCTTCTATTTTTCTCCTACCGTAAGCTGAATAAATATTTTATGTCTATGTATATGAATAATGTGATACCTATTTAATCGCACTCGTGAATTGTTAAGCAAATCAAACATGAAAAAATTACACCTAAATATTTGGTTCCCAAATCATGGAGTGGGTAAGCAGCAGGGGTAGCAGGAAGATTAAAATAAAACACAAAAATAATTATAATTACAATATATTGCAAGGAACTTCAAAGAAACGCAAACTAAATAATGTTAACATGACTAGTTAATTATTTAATTAAACGTAATGCTATTAAGTACACACAACATAACATTACATTATGTTGTTTTAAATCAGGTGGAAAGGTGGGTTATAAACATATTTTGAATCAATACTTACTGTCTTAGATAGCAAAAAGACGATTAAATTAATCAAGAGTCTGGCTTACTGTTAACATAAGAAATTTTGGATAATTCATGTGTTTTAAAGATATAAAACTCGAATTTAACTTCATTTTTTTTTTAAATGCAATGTTGAAGTAAATAGTTCTAGTATTAATTAAATTGAAAATATTTCACTCTTTTTTAAATGTATTTTACACATTTTTAAGTTTTAGTTCATTTTCAAATGTGACAAGAAACAAGGTGCTAGGAAATATCTATTGATTATAGGATTAATGACCGGTTTAGTCTAAAATACAGTTTTTTTATATTACACTTACATACATTTATTGTAGGTATACATTTAGGAGGATAATATTTCACAAATTTTTGTTCTAACACTATCTTTACTAGTAGTATGTATCTAATAAACAAGTAGAAGAGACAAAAATATATTGGACAGACACTGTATTTCTTTACAATCTGGTTACGTACGGTACGTACTAATACCATTACTTATATACTTTACTTTGTCCACAGATTCGGCTATTGCTCCACAGCGCTGAACTTTTTTTTTTTTAAATATTAATAAATATATCTATTTTGCGTGAGTAGATAGTTCTATATTTACATGATCTTTGACACGGCCCGGTAGTGTCACAGCCATTCCCTTTACCAAGGTCTATTACCAACTATCCGCCGTTCTCATGTTCATAACAAAAGAGCTACCTACATGTTTACTTCGTTAATTTATACGTTAACTACGTACATATGTATGTAGATATATACAAAACAGGTTTGCCAACTTCCAAAACCAGATAATTAAAACCAAAAGTATTACTAAGTAATTAAGTTTTGTGTAAGTGAAGCAAAAGTGATGGTACATTATTGCATTTACAAGCTTTAGGTCAATTGGTGTTAAAATTCCACTTATAACAGCAAGGACTTCGAGACGTTATTAATTCTTTTAAAGACTTCGCGACTTTAATAATAAATTGTAATAATACAACATTAATTATTATATGCTATTAGATAAACAATTTTACAGTTAATATTTACCGTACTAGAATTAAGCTCTTCGCAGATTTTGTGCCAACCAAACGTGAGTACTCTATGAGCTCGCTTGTCTGGTTTCCGTTCTTCTTGCCGGCTGCATGCCTCTTGAACGCTTTGTACAGCATCACGGCTCCATTCATCCATATTGGTATGTAGTTCAAATCGCTTTCCTTTGGAAAGTTCTCATCCACACTGTCGAGATCGGGGTCTAGTCTTGAGTACGGCGTTGCCTCCAACTTAGGAATACATTCCACTAGCGGGAACCATTTGTACGTCTCTGGACACATCAAGTCCGACGGAAAGAAGTTTCCTTTATACCTCATTTTGCGGCAGGAATGAATATAGTACCCCATGTAGTAATACTCGATTTGCGGACATTCTGTATGCATGTGTCTTGTGAACTCGATCTCCCTAAAACATAACGAAAACTGCATAAGTATAGGTAAAATACTAACATAAAATTAACAGTTTTTTTTTTAAAGTATGGTACTATTTAGATTACGAAGGCTCTTTTTTACAAATAAATGAGTCGCGAGGTTCTCCTGTAAAATAGGACGTAATATCATAGTCCCTCACCTCAAAGCTCCATAAGTTCCTAAGGTCAGATTCATATACTGCGGGTCATAGAAGAAGTAAACAGAGGAGACACACTTGGGCAAGATGTCGATGACGCCGACGGCTATGATCTTGCCGTCCAGCCAGTACTGTTGGTGGAACGATCCGTAGCCGCAGTGAGGACCATTGTCTCTGTGCTCTTCCTATAATAAAAAATGTATAAAATAAAACTCATCAAATTAAGTTTTCACATTTACAAATATATCTTATTAATTAAGTATCCTGCATTGTTATTTTGTCTTAAATCCAAATAACAGGCATCTAGACACTGGAGGGTCCTAGTGACCTGTAATATAGGTTTTTATATAAACCAACTTCAGGCTCCAGTCTCTCAATAAGTTCAGTCATTACGGTTCAGACACAGTCAGAAGCACGAAAGTTTGACAACCAGTCTTATCAAGGGATATCATATTACTGAGTAACTGGGTTGTGGGTGCCGACAAGCAGTCGCTTCATGTAAAATACTGGTATTCAGCTGCATTGGATTTAAGCCGCCCCAACATAAGTAATTGGGAAAAGGCTAGGCAGGTAATAATGAACTATATTAATTACTTGAAGTCAATATGTAAGTACCAGTGTCTGCAACCAATCCATCAGCTGAATTCTCTGGAGAAATATTATTATTAAATCCTACTCGAAAAGACCTGTGGCGGCATCTACACCGCCGCATGCGAACAACGCAGAACACTGACGTCACACAAATCCTGCATCGCGCAATCAGAGTTTACCGCACAGATAGCATATATACAACTTCCCGACAACAATCATAGGGCAGTTGCCCACCAGATACGACACCCGTCTGGTCGGAGGATCCTCCCTATTCGAAATAGTATGAGTGAACTTTACACCCTGTTCTTCATATCTCTTCAGACCCATCAATTTTTATATTTGGTTCAAATATAGTAGCGACACTTACCGCGAGCTTGTTAAACTACGAAGTTATGTCGCTGTTTAAAGCTTCTTTTAAGCATTTCTCGTTCGGGGAAAACCATATACCTTGTTCCTTAAAGTACCATGTGACTCACCAACAATGGACTCTGTACTAAAAAGTCCTTAAACTTGGGTTCCGTACATTTGTCTGGCTTATCATCGTGTATTGTCGTTTGATACTTTACATACACTTCATGAGTTTCCTTAGCTGTTGCCAGCCATTCCGGGCTCGGCGGGGATGTCCTGACCAGTTTTATCTAAAATTCATGAAAAATAATTACTCAATACTCAATATCTTTATTGCTGTACCGTAATGTGTACTTAGGTGGTAACTATATAATAGAGATCATTATGGACCCTGTAGGGCACAGCAAAAGTTTAGGAGAGAGGAAGCCCTGTTTCAGGAGACAATCAAGTAGTATTTATAATAGCAAATTTTAACTACAGTATAAACAAAGTCAGGAGGTCGCGAATAAGATAAGATAGAGAATAAAAGTATGAAATTATGTAGACTTATGGGAACAATCGAGATTCACCATAACAACATGACTCAAATGGTTACAAAAACAAGTACCTAAACAACATAACACAATATTCATACTTAGATTGTTATCAATTGGAAAAAACATGTCTAATGATTTACCTTGGCATTAGTAACTACAAGTAATCAAATGGCCACAACAAACAACTGACAATGGAAAAAAAAAGTTATTACCTCTAGTTTGTGTTTTACATCATCGGGCAACTCATTTATAAAATCTTCAATTTGTTTCTCCTTGTTTCTGGATGGGCTTATAGATGCTACATCAATTCCTTTCTCTTTTAGTTTTTCTAACTTCCTCTCTCTCCTCAAATGTTTAGCTTTTTTACATGGCGCCTTATTAGGATCAGGACCCGATTCTGAAAGTTTTAGAGTTTTAAATATTTAAAGTTATATTTTTAACTTCATAAGATACAAGTGGCTCATTTGTCTGGTCATGGCAAAATTGTTTCCTTAATTCCTGCACCCACTCGCGATTTTTATGCGACGAATAGGAATACAACTTAAAAGTATGACAATACAACCGAAATTTTATAATGATAATCATTGTAGATTAAAAACAAAGTTACTTAGGTATGAAGTGTCGGCAGCCTTGGGATTGCAGTGGCATCCCTCGGACAGTGTTATGCCTGTTCTAATACTTTTGTGAAAAGAACGCGAGAGCACGATGTCGCTATGGTACGCTTCGGCGTGTCTCAGGACGCCGCGGCATGCCTAAGGACTCCAAAGCATAATTGCCGTCAGTTGCAGCAGCAGGCACCTGCATTTAGCGATGCCGAAGGATGCCCTGCCATGCCGTACTGTGCCACCAGTGGGTGCAGGCCTTTAACTTTAATTTTTGAATTTCATTTTGTGTTACAACAGTTTTTTGTTTTAGTGATCTTTAAAAGATCTCTCACATTCTTTGTCTTTAAACCCTGACTATCTTTTGAAGGCTTCAACACTTACTTTATTTATGTCTCTTTAGTTATTTTGTTGTTCATTTGGTTTTGATGGACTAAATAAGAAAATAACACAAACCTGATTTGACTACTTTATCTTGAGGGGCAATAGAATTAGATTGTTCTGCTTCTATAGTATCCTTTTGAACCAAGCCATCTGAAAACAAGCAGTAGAATCATATCAGAAATCTAAATTATTCTAATAACTGCTAAAGAGCATGACAATATTTACCTTCAATTTAAAAATACAGAAATGTTTTATGACATGGTTCATTGCCTACTGTTGCTATCAGAATATTTTTTCACAATGTTTTATGTGACTTGCACAATGTAGGTATGTGATTTTATTAAATTAATGCATGAAGGTACAAAACATACCTGGCACACTAACTTCTATGAAGGTCTTTTCCTGTTCAATAAGTTTTGTAACTGTACTCATATATCAAACAAAGGAAAATGTAAAGATTTTAAAAAGAGATATTTATATGAAATGTTACCTCCAACACCTTCACTCACACCGGCATTACAGTCTAAGAGTTCACTATTGTTTACAATATCAAAGTTGATATCCTGATGTTCCCTCATAGTTTCTATAAACTGCTCCCCTCCCTCTTCAAATCCTTCAGCCAGTACCTCGCTACCACTGCTGCAGGTTGACATCTTTCTTCCATCATCTGATAGCTGGGACTTCTCTTGACCAATCAACAACTTGTTGACCCGCTTCAATACTTTCTTTTGAGACTTTGTTGGTTTGAACTCCAAGGCCCTGCATCTAAGTATCAAATAACAATAACAAATTACTTTGTACTCCAACACAAAGCATTTATAGCTAGTACCAAGCAGCCACATTACAAACATTCCAGCAATGAATCAGTTGTACTGCGTATTTGATAATCAAAGCTTAGATATTCATGATCGATTCTGTTGCATTATTCAAGGAAAGCATGAAGTGATTCCAGATCAAATATACAAACCGTATAGTGTACAAAGGGCAGCAAGTTACGTCCATGGTTGGTTTATAGCAATACTTTCCTGATCGCCTCCATCCCCTATCAATTAAATCTTGATAATCACTCACAGTCATAGTATGAGCCCACATACCTGAATCAATATAAGTTACTTATAAATATGGTATTAACAGATCAATCTCAAAAAATGTTTATAAACTTACCATGGCTATAATTAGTATCAGGGCGCTTACAATAGCCACATCTATATTGTTCATGTTCGGCATAATACTCTACAATGCTGCGTAGCATTTTAGACGCCGTTATCAGTTATTTTCACCAACTTATTTCGGAGATTTCGTGCTAAAATAAAATCCTGGATCAAATAAAATCCAAGAGGAAAATTTAAGATACTACTCATGACACTGACAGAAGTGACAGTCGTGACAGACCATACCATGGGCCGCATTCCGAGTAAGACCATAATCGCTGACAGCGCTCACATCGATAATTAGCGTTCCGATTTAGATCTCACGATTATGACAGCTGACAATTCGCTCACAGTGATATTTCTATAGGGCATGGTCGGCGTTATCGCAAGATGGCGCATGTCATGACGTCACCTATGACGATTCACGGGACATCGTTATCGCGCTCACGCCTACTCGGAACGGGTGTAAGCGCGCTCAAATCGATTACATCCCAATTCGGAATGCAGGGTTATACTCTTTCAAGTCCAACGAGACAAACATACTTGTCAGCATGGAATTGGTATGTGCTATATTAGTTCGGCAGTAAACACCGAGTAGAAAACTATAAATAAAATGAGACATAACCAATTTTTAATATTTAATTAACCCATTTGGTCAGGGTGCCCTGGCTTAGTTACTACGACGTTACGGTATTTTTGTTTCTTTGTCTGGATGTGAGAGATTTGTTAGACCAGGTATCACGTAAAAAGTGCGAAACCAATATGTTTAACTTTTATACTCAAATATTGTGTATAACTCGGAGTAGTTATTAGTTTTTGTTTCGTGCACGTGCACGTCACAGACAGCTTGCAGTGTGACTGGCTCGGGTACGCCGACTTTGGCGTAATATTTGTTACGCCAGCGGTATCTAGTCGAGACCAATCATTTATCTAAGTTTGTAACTATGACAGACGGTCAGACAAGCAGACAGACGAAGTCGCAGCATTATCATATAGGAAAGACATTTAATTATTACTTAACAATAGACGGGACATTTACTTACTAATTTTGTAATAAACGCCCTCTATTGCTGAGTAGCTTCACAACTGCCTCGCAGAGTGATGTTGTTTATTGATTTGGTTTTTGATCAGATTTAATGAGGTTCATATTAAAATAACACTTATATAATAATGTTCGAACATAATCATGACATTTAATTTAAATGTAAAAGGAACAAGTACCTACTATCAGTTCAAATAGTTTTCTAATATTTTAAAAATGTAGAAGGACCAACGCGAAAAGTGGATACGGTTTGTTCAAATATACCATATAGAATAAAATTGGGTTCCATCTGCTTCGTCAAAATAATGCTCGTAGCATTTTTAAAGAGGGGACATCTACTTCGGAAAGATTGGCCGATCGCGATAAATTTAAATACAAGAATCGGTACCTTGTACTAAAAGTGAAGAACGTTGCACGTTTCTTGATTTGATGATCGGTCGTTCTATATAGTAAAATAGTACACTGCGACAATGGACTATAGACCGCGTACGCACGACGACATTTCAAGCTATACATTTCTAGTTTAGGCTGACTTCTCATCGTACGAAAAGTCTATACAATGCGAGCTAGGTCAGCTAAAACTGGAAAGGTATAGCTTATTATCTCGTCGTGTGTACTATTTTACTATTCACTACTCTTCTCTCGTCCCTCCCCCCCCCCTCCCCTCGAAAACGTCCTCCAACCATTGGTACAACAGTTTCGGGGATGTCAAATCCCCTGTCTCACCCCTCTGAGCAATTGGATGAGGCTGGTTTTCTGGTTCTGGATCATTCGGTCCCTATTCTTAAATTAACAGCGTTTAAAAAAATATTTAGCTAACTTATTAATCAGACAACTCTTTATTTGTGTTAATGTTTACTTTGACAGTCGTAGGTAGACGATTTCCATTTCCGAATTTTTACCTTACCCTACTATTCCTTCACAAATGACGTAATACTATAAATGCTAATTCATGAACAGAGCCACATTGTGCAGGGACACACGAAAGCTACGGTTTCTTAAAATACCGTTTCCGTCACATTCATAGCGGACGTCAAGAAATCCTGTATTTGACATTAGGGTCAAAAAACGCTCTATATTTCGAAATTACGGCGGGCACCGCGCCTTACCAATGAACGTAGAACGTTCTTTCCGAACGTTCATTGGTAAGGGCATTATACTATACTATCTGTGGTAAGGGTAAAGGAACTTTACCTGTGTCCAAACGCATAAAGTTTATTTATTCTATTATTAAGTACACACAGTAAAATTCATTGGGATACGACACAATTATAATTTGAGTACAAAGGTACTGCTTATTTCTTCCAGCAGACCTGCGAAAGGAGATGTGAAAAATAAATGTAGATAGTTTATTGTGTGAGTACAAGAAGAGAAAAATATGAGTACCTACGTAAAGTCTGAAACTAAAATATGTATTAAATATACTTAATTAAAAACGCAAACACCTCGGAAAGTTTTGCGAAATGAATAGGTAAATGTTTTTTTTTAAAATCTTTTCAAAGTTTTTTCCACTAGCCTTTTCAATGTTTCATGCGTCTGAACCAGATTTCGAATAAATTTTTCCAGTCCGCCGTAGACACCTCGTTTACAGTCTGCTCGAACGCTGACATCGCATCTTTCGACGACGGAAATTGTGTATCTTTGAGCAGTTTTTTTATTTTCGGTAATAAAAAGAAGTCACTCGGTGCTAGGTCAGGGCTGTAAGGAGGGTGACCCAAGAGTTTGACCTGCGTGCTGTCCAGGAAGTCCCTCGTTTTGTAGCGCGGTGTGCGAAGGCGCGTTGTCGACTTGTCGTGGTGGAGCAGTTACCCGCGAAGCCCTGTTTGGTCGCTTGTTGCTCACAATAGAGAAAACTTCTGCCAAGCATTCAGCGTTGATGCTTCTTTGGTTCCGTAATTGACACCAAGTAGCCAGTCAAATTGAAAAAGCTCGCGTTCAAAATCTTACCCCCGCTTCTAGATCCCTTCACTTTGGTGGGCGTTAATTCGTTTTGAAACACCCAAACCGGCGACTGCCGCTTCGTTTCTGGATCGTATTGATAAATCCAAGACTCATCACCTGTAAAGATGTCGTACACACGCCGAGACGAGCCTGCTTACAATTTATTTATTGCCTGCTTCTGAGCATCGGTGAGGTTGTGCGGCACCCAGCGTAAAACTGTCCTCCTCACGCGAAGATGCACGTGTGTAATTTCGTGAAGGCTTCCCGATCCAACCTGCAGTATGTGCTAAATCTCTTGATACGTAACTTGCCCATTGTCTTGGATAATTTGTTTTACTGCAAGCACATTTTTTTCCACAACAACGTCAAAGGCCGACCACTTCTTTCTTCATCGCCCAATGTTAGTCGACCGCACTTGAATTCGTTATCAACACACGGTTGCCTTAGAAGGGCCTTCTTCCATAAATGTCATTTGAAGTCTATCGTATTTTTTTATGAGACACGATCATTTATATTAGCGCGCAAACAATGTGGGGGGAAATTTTGAAATTGGAACATAGAGCCTGTCTATTGAAAGCTGAGAATTAAAAGAGCGGCAAAAAAAATGATTGGGTATCCCTGGATCAACTAGGAAGAAACGTATTTGATACTTGAATGTTTTTATGTAGAATGAGCTTTTATTATCATAAAATGTTGTAAGACACATATAAATTAATACTGCACAATAATTTATGTTAAATACTATGTCATTTTTAAAAAAAATTATTACTTATCCCAATTCTACGCATAAATACTGTTTTCTTACATGAAAGTTTCCATAGCAGAAAACCTAGGATTTTAAACTGGATTACCTACATAAATAACAACACAGATTTTAATACAAATACGTTTAATACAGAATAATATTTAAAAAGTAATGAATTTTTAGGAAGACTTTGGTTCAGTAGAAGGTGGAAGAAATACTCGTTGTCGATGAAAGAATGTGTTTTGTATTTTTTTGTATGGCATCTCGCAGGTCAACCTGTAATGTTGTCGTCTGCTTAAGCGGACTTGCCTGTGGTGCCCTAATAAATTAAGGCCTCCAGCCAGGACTTAAACTTAAATGCTAACTAAAAACTAAGCGACAACGCTAAGGGCACCCCCTGTGGGGTACGGACCTCGGCTTAGGGCGTCGCTGGAAGAGGGCAGCAAGGGACTAGCTGGATCAGGATTTGAGTGATTTAGGGACGAATTTAAAGCTACAGGCTCAGCGGCGTGGGCTGGCTCGAGCAAGGGTCGGGAGGGGCGTGGATTTGGGCGTCGCGGCGGGCCTCGGCGGCGAGGACGGTAGGACGGCGATCGGATTTTGCGCTTGTGTAAGGTGCTGGTGGCCTTACTGCTCTCTTGAAGGAGGGTAGTGGCGTCGTCGGGGGAGATTAAAGTATGCCTTGGTCGGCGAATACTGCTAATGCGGGAGGGAGTGTAGCGGGTGGCCGCTAAGATCAAGGGGTTTGGGTGTTTCATGCCACAGTCGAAGAAACGCTTCGCGGCGATAAGCGTTTCATGAACTGGTTTATGGTAGGCATTTTAAGGTCGACGTGGAGATTTATATTACAGACATAGAAGAGGGCACCCGTGACCTTTCTGAGGAAACGGTTCTGGAGGGTCTGCATCTTATGGAGATGACGTGGGTGAGCGTGCGCAAATACAACGAAGGCATAGGTCATGATGGGACGGATGACTGCGGTATAGATGCGCAGCTTGCATTTAAGTGATAATTTACTACGGGCTGTCAGTACAAAGTGAAGCCTGCTAAGAGCGAAGGAGGCGCGCGCGCGAACCGCCTTAATATGAGCCTAAAAGGTAAGGTTTTGATCGAGGATCACGCCTAGGTATTTGGCTTGCTTCTCCCAAGGGATTGGCTTGCCGTACATAGTGATCGGGCTGGGAAGGGGGGGTGGGACTCGACGACGTCTCGAGAAGAGAACCGTCTGACTCTTATCGGGGTTGACCTCAATTCTCCATTTCCGGAACCATGCGCCTAAGACGTTTGCGGAGGTTTGGAGAGTACGAGCTATAGCATTGGGACAATGACCGTCGTCGGCGAAGAGAGCCAACTGAGCCTTTTTACTCTGTGGGATATCACTGGTGAACAGCGTGAATACTAGAGGAGATATAACGGAACCCTGAGGGACCCCGGCACGAATAGGGTGAGGGGACGAGAGTGCACCCTCGATGCGATAGCGGAAGGTGCGATTCGACAAAAAGTCTCGTAAGATGAGCACGAGACGATCTGGCACTCCTAGTTGGTAAAGCTTGTATAACAAGCCGTTGTGCCAGACTTTGTCGAAGGCTTTCGCTATGTCGAAGAATAGCACACCCGTCGTCGCGTTACGCTGCATACCGGCGCACAAGTGCTCTACGATACGGTGGACCTGGTGGATACTCGAGTGTTGGGGACGGAAACCAAACTGCTCGTTGGGAATAAGGCTCTTTGCTTCGGCGTAGTCTTTGAGACGCTGATAAATAAGCCTCTCGTAGATTTTGCCGAGAACATTGAGTAAGCTAATGGGACGGTAGCTGGAGGGCTCAGACTTTGGCTTGCCTGGCTTTGGAATACCGATGACTGTTGCTTCTTTCCACGCTTGTGGGAAGATGTTGTTGCTCAAGGCGCCATTGAAGATGGCGGTCATAAGCATTATTAGAGGGGCCGGTAGGAGTTTGTATACCTTGTTGGTAATACCGTCCGAACCGAGGGCTTTACGAGCGTGGAGCCCTTTTATGATGTCGTGCACTTCGTCTGGAGTGACGGGAGGCAGAGGATCATCAGGGTCTTCGACGGGTGGTAGGGAGGCTCTCCGTTCGACTTCAGCGTCGACCTTGTTCAGGTGAGCTTGGTCTACTGGTTGCGAGCTGGGAGAACATTGGGACTCTAGGCTGTCAGCAAGGCATTCGGCCTTTTCGGTGCTGTCGAACGCGACGCTCTTGTCGGGGCGGATGAGGGGAGGCATAGAGACCTCCTCGGAGGATCGCAATTTCCTCTGAAGGTGCCAATAATTTATTATGAAAATAATGTGAATTTTATACTATTTTACAAACTAAAATCTACCAATAAAAACGTGTACATTCAATTAAATAAAACGTTTGCAAAAACTTATCAAATAGGATTGCTTCGGATTATTTCGTCCAATCACATCACAGCACTCTGTTGTCGTAATTAATCCGCGAGGTAGCGCCTGTGTGCTCGCGGCTGCCATTCTTTGGCAACGACACTACCAGCCGCACTACCAGTAGTGTCGTTGCCAATTAACGACACTACCAATCCTATTTTGGATGAAATTGTACAGTCAACACAACCAAGTTCAGAAACATAATTCTTTATTTTATTACTTAGTAAATCATGAAATGAAAGTAACAGCAAACTTCGGAAATGCAACTTTATTTATTACTAAGAAAACAATAATGTGGTTGGTTAGTGTATTGGTTTCGTACTTTTTACGTGACACAACAATTAAATCTCTCATAACAGACAAAAATAAAATGTAGAAATGGCAATTGTTCTTTCAATGAACAGAAAAGCCTCGTCTACCGATTTATTATATATATATATAAAGGAAGATATAGTTATGAGAATATTTAATTAAAGCATACTTAATTGGTAAAAAATCTCAGTCAAACATGATTGTGGTTTTGGTAACAACAAATTACAGTATTAATAGGTTTGGGAGGACAGGTAGGCCTGTCAACATGTACCATAATTATGTTTAACAAACAGACAATGGTCTATAAATTTACAATCTACAAGGCCTAAAACGTTCTGTTGTGACGGTATCACATAAAAAGTACGAAACCAATATGTTTATATTGGTTTCGTACTTATATACCAATATATAAACCAAACCAATGTACCAACCAACCACATTATTGTTTTCCTAGTAATCAATAAAGTTACATTTCTGAAGTTTGCTGTTACTTTTATTTCATGATTTACTTAGTAATAAATAAATAATTATACTTCTGAACTTTGCTGTGTTGACTGTACAATTTAATCCAAAATAGGATTGGTAGTGTCGTTAATTGGCAACGACACTACTGGTAGTGCGGCTGGTAGTGTCGTTGCCAAAGAATGGCGGCTGCGACTTGGCGGGCTCTCCGAAGGGATAAATATAGGTGCCTCGTAGTTCGCGATTCCTCCTTTGCAGAGCGGCCGCCGTCGAATGAGGATTCGTGTTGAGAGCTGTGGATTGCAGACGTGCCTCGTGTGATGAAGACTGGAGTGTCCTGGAGATCACGTCGTCGGCGTGTGGCCTTTACAGCTCCTATTTCTTTAGCGGATGTCAAAGCGTTGTGTCAGTTCTTTTCAGAACTGTTGGCTTCTGTGTTTCTTTAACTGATGGTCAAAACGTGGTAAGGTGCAGTGATGAGTGGTGGCTACAAATTATAACCAACACTTGTTTTTTATTTAACTAAAACTCGTCGACTTTTTTCATATTGCATCCATATCAAATCTAATCTAAGTTGGAAAATATTGAATAAATATAAATCCTGTTTATTATGTACCAAAACCAGTTCAATAGCTTACCAGTAATTTCCGAAATGTTTGTAAATAAATTGCACTTTTTCATTAAAAGAAAGCGCGAGGCTTCGCGCTCTCTTTTCACGCGGTTGTAATTAATTATCATAGTGTTTAACAGTTTTCTCGCACTGCTTCCCAAAGTTTTGGGCATTGTGTTACTATAAAATTACTCAAATTTGTTTTCGTAAGAGGTTCTACAAACAACATGTGACATTTGAAACAGTGCTGTCAATTTCTGCGGTAGTTATGAGGAGAGGAAAGGTTATGCTCTTTTGAATAGAGTATTAAATCACGTATACTAAGCAGAAGTGTGTTCCACAATCGTACAGCAAAAGTTTATTTATTTATTTAACCATTTATGTACACACACACAATAAACATACAAAAAGAATGGAACAGAAAAATACGAAGGCGATGCTTAATTCTAAAGAAATCTCTTCCAGCATACCTGCGATAGGAGATGCGATATAAAAGAGGTGTAGACAACGTGTGTAAGGGAGAATAAAATACATAAAATCAAAAACAATTCTCCAATTTAAATTAAAACATACATATAAAACACTTTTAAAATAAATACATATAAAAATAACTAAAATATATATAAATACCTATATTGTTATTTAAAGTAACACATAAGTAATAACACCGCAAATATGAAAAAGTGGACAGATAAGTGATCATTCACTCTTCTTTTAAATATTGCAACGGTTTGGCAGTTCCTAATGTCAGGCGGAAGTGAATTCCACCACCGAAACGCGCCCCCAGTGAAAGAGTAGTAGTAGAAGTCTGATGAGTGGAGAGAGGATTTGAGGAGATTTCGAAGATGCAACCTGCAAGTCGCATCAAAAGGATGGGCGTGGGAGAAGCGTTCCAGCAGATACGATGGCGTTTTAGGATTGTGAAGAGGCACAATATTCGAGAGTTCCAGCGAAGTCGAATAGGGAGCCACTTGAGTATCTTGCGAAATTTAGAAACGTGATTTATGTTTAGGTTCAAAACAAAACGAATACAGGTATTTTGCATACGCTCAAATGTATTTAAAAGCTCCTCGGGGAAAAAAACAACCATCAGCGTAGCCTATGATGGGCTGTATGAGAGTTTGAGCAAGGTAGATTTTGGTGTTCAAGGGCTAGAAGCTCTGGTGGCATTTAAATGAATGGACCGTGTAGTGCACTTTGCGCCTGACTTGAGCAACATGGGCAGTTCAAGTTTGTCCCTATTTACAATTTAAAATGCAGAAAGCACACAGCCTAGTATTTTTTGCTGTAAATAGTCTGATAGACAATAAATTCACAAGGCACCAAGAAGGTAATAAGGAAGCGCAACCCAGTGACAAAAAAACGTAAACAACGAGAATCTACAACTCGGGCGAATTAACATGGCACCTGGCTTGGAACTACTAAAGATATTAATAGATCGTTTTTAAATATTAATCATATTAATAGCCAATATTTAGGAACCTGTTATGTTAAAGTATGGTGTAATAGATATCAAACAAAACAAAGTTATAAATATTTTTTTATAACTTTATTCAACAAACGTCTTCGAGCCAGGTGCCATGATAATATTTGCCCGAGTTGCAGTATGCACTCGCATCAATAAAAGGGATTTGAAAAAATCCTAAAGTAAATAGATGAAGTATCCGAGACAAAGTAAATAATTGCGCATTCTTCTCAAACAGTTTAACATTTATTGATTTTTGTACACCTTTTTTGCAGCAATAGGATATTCCACGATTGTCCTTCTTAATTCAAAATCAAATAGGTATCTATCTAGCTAGCTATCTATCAAATTATGATTTTCATATTCTTATTTTTGTTGAACTTGGAGGCATTTTTGCCATTGACGCCAGTGAAGACCTGACACTACCTTCTTCAACTTCTGCAATATTCGACATTATAGATGGCAAAGGATTTAACATAAACTTGCGCCGAGGGCTGAAAAAATGAAAACCTATGTTAAATAAATCGATACGTCCGGGCCAATGATTGTATAGGTGAACAGACGATTCCGCCAATAAGCAGATAAATCTGCAGGTTTTCCATTCCATTCCACTCTAATAATAAAATAGTGTGATGTCTGCAAGTGATATAATCAAACCCAATATGTCGCTTAGTGCCAGTTATTCCGAACCTGCTAAAGTGTTCTAACGCATAAACTGCAGGAAATTAACTTACTGTCTTTCTCGCCGTGTCTGGTTCCATGATTGTACTTCAGTATCTCCCCAAATCAGAAATACAAGTCCGCTCATAAATAATATCAAAGCATGAAAGCACCAGATATGTTTCCATACAATCGGCAAATTCTAGAACAGACGACGTGCTTTATAAAAAAGAAACCTTGTTTTTTTATTCTGTCATTCGGCAGTGGATTGTGAGGCAAAGAAGACTAAGATATTTTGCTTATACTAAAATACCGACTTATGTGGGGACATTGGAAAAGATTCCCTCGTGACAAGAAGGACTATCGCACGTCTAAATGTCATGTAACCATGATAGGCGACCGTAGCAAACCCACATTATATAATAATTGCACATACAGGGCATTGTATTTTAATAATGGTTGGAAATGTAAGCCTTGGACTCAGACTAGGTCGTCATTTGCAAAACGCACGCACGTCCTATAGCAAGTGGGGCGCGTGAAACCCGAAAGCTATTTGACGTCGCCATAGGAGTAACAGGATAAATCGGTTTTATGATAGGTAAACGAGTCGACCAGAGTTAGTCTGGCTTTAGTTAGTAATATCTCGTTTAACCGATCTTCGAAACAGTAAAAAGTGGAAGTACCGTTTTGAACACAGAAGTTGCAGCAAGTATAGTGAATCCTTTTATACACTTGGGAGCAAATAAATCGAGCCACTTCCTTTTTCACGCATTATGGTTATTATTTTTGGTATTATGGAACGCATCGATTCGAAACATATATCGCCTAAAAGGGTATTTAATAACCTTTACAATGAGGGTAGTTAGTTGTCAAAATTTCATTTTAATTAAAGTTTAAAGGGAAGAACAAAATTATCGCATTTAATTTGCTTATGACATTTTTATTGTACTCTGTTAAGAAAAGATTAAATTTGAGGTTTTTGTTAATCATACCCATATTACTTGTTATTGTTGTCTTTATCTGTGTCTGTGTAATCATAATAACCTGATAAAATGGATACTACACCGACGGAAGCGGACGGAAGTTGTAGCTTTACTTGAGGTTGGACACGGACAACGTGAAGTGGCACGCAGACTTCATTTGAGTCGTTCAAAGGTACAGCGGGTATACCGCAGGTATCTGGAGACTGGTGCTTTTGTTCGGCGACCTGGAACTGGCCGACCACGGGCAACAACAGAACGTGACGACCGCTTTATTGCAACCAATTCGTTGCGCGACCGTGGACTTAATGCTGTTCAGCTACAGCAAGCGTTACGTGACGTTCGAGGTGTCGCAATCAGTAGGTGGACAGTGAGACGAAGACTAAAGGAACGAAATTTAACATCACACAAACCAGCAACTGGCCCAAAATTGACTGTAGCTCATCGCCGATCTCGCTTGGAGTTTGCTCGAGAACACATTAATTGGTCGTTAGAAGACTGGAGGTCAGTTTTGTTTTCTGACGAGTCAAGAATCTGTCTTTTTAGCAATGACGGGAGAAACCGAGTGTATAGACGTCCTGGTGAAAGATTTGCCCAATGTTGCATTCGAGAAACTGTGAGTTTTGGTGGTGGTTCTTGTATGGTGTGGGGAGGAATTTCTCTAGACGGAAAAACGGAACTTGTCTTCGTCGACCCCGCCAACGATGGCAGTGGTAGACGTGGATTAACAGCTGACCGATACATAACTGACATTCTTGAAGACCACGTAATGCCGTATGCTGGTTTTGTCGGAGAAAATTTCTTGTTTATGCATGACAATGCGAGACCTCATACCGCGCAGATCGTTACGGAATACTTGTCTGCGATCGGGATTCAACAAATGGTATGGCCAGCACGAAGTCCCGATTTGAACCCGATCGAACACCTATGGGACGAGCTAAAACGGAGAGTCCGAGCCAGGGTTCCCGCTGTTTCATCCATTCCCGAGCTTAAAGTCGCTGTGCTTGAAGAGTGGGAGAACATACCACAATATGTCATCGTAACTCTGATCAGATCGATGACTAATAGGCTACAAGAATGCATCAGGGCACGGGGGGGTAATACCAGTTATTAAGAATATTTTTTTTGCAATAATTTTGTTTTTTATTGTTTTTATGGACTGTTTTAGCCCTACTAAATTTTCTATCAAAATTACCATTTTTCTTGCAGAGCCAATAATTTATCATTCAATAAGGTTATTATTCAATAATTTTACCTCATTGTTAAGGTTATTAACTTAACTTTTAGGCGATATATAGTTCGAATTGATACGTTCCATATTCCCAAAAATATTTACCATTTTACGTGAAAAAAGGTAGTGGCTCGATTTATTTGCTCCCAAGTGTAGTCTAAATGATGTGGCCAAGCCCACTATATTCTAGCACCTTTTGATCGAGTTGGTCTAAGTAGTGGCCAAGTGACAAATAACTAGTAAGTGGATAAAGTCATCATGATTTGAAAAGAAGGATTGTATTCAGAATAGGGACAGCATGCGATTTTATTTCTCAAAGTGTATTTAGCCATCTAGGTACGAAACTATACCCTACTATATTTAAATTCTCAAACTACTGAAGAAATACGTTTCTAAGATCTACCAACAGTGTGTACTTTGGAGATGGATTGTCGGATCCGCTGTTTTTACATAACCGCTAGCCGTTTTACAAAACAGCTCCGTTATGTAAAACAGCTGAATGACGTATAGCGATTTTCCTTAACACGCAGCAGCGGGTCAACGATTAGAGGTTATGGAAAACGAAATGAAACGTCAGAATGCAGATTTT
Organism: Dasypolia templi; assembly: GCA_963555695.1. Lineage (NCBI taxonomy): Eukaryota > Metazoa > Arthropoda > Insecta > Lepidoptera > Noctuidae > Dasypolia > Dasypolia templi. Next base: position 11,692,002 of record OY743157.1, read on the forward strand.
AGTTCTAAAGTTTGACGCTCGTGGCCCTGTGTGTCATAAAAACAATAAAGGCGTCCGAAACAGAAATAAAAACGAGTATAACGAGTGGAAATGACCCTAACTCAAGTGAAAACACATTTTTAATATAAAGTTTTCTGATTATAAGATAATCAGTCCTAAAAATACTAATAAGCCAATTAACTGCGACCAACTTGTTAGTAGCGCGATTGTTCACAATTCTAACCTAACCTAAACCAATTGGTCAGGGTGCCCTAGCTTAGTTACTGCGATCGATTAGGCATTACAAGCCACACCAAACGCTCATCGTCACTGCAGAACCAAACGCTTATTCTGCAATACGTCTGAACGTGGGTAGCAGCTCAGTAAAACGTACCGCAATAAAAATCCAGCTGAACGTCGTTCAGCTGTTTTACACAACGGAGCTGTTTTGTAAAACGGCTAGCGATTACGGAAAACAGCGGATTCGACAATCGATCGGCGACATCTACATTAGCTGATAATGAGACTAGGTACCTTATACTTGTATGTGACTTGTCCAACGCAAAGTGATATTATTATGCCCGACGTGTTGCCAATAATCTTAATAACTGTATTAATAGAATTCGCGAAAGTAGGCGTGAGTTCCTAAAAATACGATTTTATGGATTACCTTGTGATACCCAAGTTATTCAGCACCCTAATTGCGTAACACATTTTCGTAAACGATTACGACTAATCTGTTTGATTTTGACGGTTCAAGAACATTCATTGCGTTCTATATATTGTTGAGCAGAATTTTTATCGAACTTAAGAAGCAATGGATTAGCAATCTGTTTCAAAACGATTCAGATTCCGATTGATTGTGTATAACGCAATTAGGGTGCAGATGTAGGTACTTAATTTGAGCAAAACTTACATAGCAGAGATCTAATGTAAGATCCATTCCAGCAGCAGTTAAAGCTACTGCTAATGTTAACAGTACAGGCCCTGGAACAATAGGCAGAATCCACGAAATACACACCAACAGTCCTGGGATCACGTGAGCTAAGTCAAACAAAATGTGTCAATAAATTAAAGAAGCTAGGCTCACGATGACCCGCGGTAGACACTTCATAGTCGGGGTCGGTTGGGATCATTCATGGTCGACATTAATCATATTGGGACAGACTTGATGAGTCCTGAGTCGTGAAGGCTGAACAGGTTGATAGGCGTCGTAGAACTTGCCTGGAGGGAAGACAATGACAATCTCAAATAATTCTTTTTTTAAGCAACACTTTTCCCTAGACGGAGGGAATGAAGAAACCTTGTGGATTCCCTTTCGTAAAAGGTGGCTTAAGGGATGATTACACTCGTGGTCGGCGCGCAAGCGCAATCTTGTTACCTTACGTACACTGGACAAGTTGCTGCCACTTTTTATGATGACTGATGATAGAATGGAATAAATTTATTTGAAAACACTTTACTCACACACGATAATAAAATATTTTCTTAGATGTTTAGTACGGTTGACTAGGGACCTGTATTTGTACTTGTGATAAGTTTGTATGAGGATTGTTCCGAAAACCAAACGCAAGAAAAATGGTAGCGCTGTAATTGCTGATGCCTGAAAAAGATATAACAAGTTGAAAAACCTTCTTAATTGTTTTCTTTTGATACTCATATTTCGTAGATACACTAAAGAAAGTCAGCTAAATACAGGCAAGTAATGGTAGGTGGACTATGATGGCTATGTGAAAGATCTACACAACGGAAGAGCATTTTAAATTGTAGAAGTCATAATAACCATAAAGTGTTTACTAACGCTATAAATGCTGTATTTGGCGACCTTAGAGTAGTAAAATGGACCGTAGAGACAAAGGGAAATAATCATCCATGAATATCCAAAGTTCAGGATGCAAAGAGCCCAAACTGGGACAGACCTTATAATATGTCGCCATGGAGCTTGAGCATTTGTCATCTATAAAACAAATACCACTTAATTGGCAAACTTTTAATTAGTCACTTAACTCTTACCTGCATGCATGCTGAGAAAAAAATAATGCTTTGACAGCTTTTATAAAACATGTTCTGACATTATGATCTTGATTAAAATATCAAACGGTCTTATTCTTCAGAAAAAAGTTATCTGACAAAAAAAAACTGCCCTTTGTTAATTGGCCGTTAACGGGAAAGTAAGTAAAAGGTTAGGGAGAACTGGAACTTGGCACCTTGATGACATCACCACTTTCTAATGCTTGTTGAACATTACGATTTTTTTACGGATGCGTAAAGACGTCTAAAGACGCTATCAAAGCCCTTATTCAATCATTTGTGCTATTTACGCCTGTGTAAGCGTACCTGCGGCTGCGCCAATATGAAGTGCCGGTTTACCCTAGTTGAAACCATGTTGAAACTTCATTGGCATATTATGAAGGACTCACTTTTATTGGAAAAATTTTACTAATAGTATTAAACAAATACGCCAGTTCCTCATCAGATATGCAAGGGTGTCTCCTTGGGTAATCGGTAACAACAAGGATCCAAATTATGGCCCACGTAATTTGCGTTCCGCCGGCGATGTAGAACCCTACCGGCCATCGCGAATAGTAGTGCACTGCGGCACACATGAGGAACGTGGAGAAAGTGCCCGTGGTTATACCTGGTGACAAATATACATTTGTTGACATCGTTAGTAGTCATGCCGTTTTCCAATGCGACCCCGACGATAGTGCGACTCGAAACAAAACCGACGCCATGCGATGTTCATCGGTAAAGTTTTTAGGTATACTGCGTCACCGGTAAAATATAGTGTCTTGTTTTTATTTATCTAAATATTTTGAATTAGACAAACTAGTTGGGTACCTACCGTTTCAGGTTACATGTTCGTCTAAGGATTAAAATTAATCGTAAACATTTAATATGAATAGTATCCTGTCATGAGGATAACGGAATAGTCGCTTTCAAACTTTCAACAGTTAGCTTTGCGAGAAATTTATCCTTGATTCTATTCAAGATATTCATCAATCGTCTTTTAAGTTAAGGTTGAATCGTTAATTCCTTTTCTATTAGGAAGTTGATTTATATAAGGAACATTCCAGAGAAACTTACCACAATACGCCCACATGAAATGGTTCCTCTCTATGGGAGGCACCCAGTACCTTAACACCTGGACCATGCTTGGCTGCATGGCTCCCTGTTTAAGAAAGCATAACTTGTGCACATGAAACGTAGCACTGCGATTCTGCTATATGTTTGTATAAGACACAATTAATTTTCAAACAAAAAGATTAATTATGTACCGGGTAAAACGGGGTGAATAGGGATGCAGGGGTGAATCGAAACTAAACTTTAAAAAGGATTTTAACATTGAAATAATAAAGTTTGTTGCCAACATGGGCACTTAATCGTTCATTATAATACAGTCAAACATTATTATTTCAATGTTAAAATCCCTTTTATAGTTTCGTTTCGATTCACCCCGTTTTACGGTAATTGGTCTAAGTACCCATTCTGAACCCATAAAATACTTAAGAAAACGAATCCATAAATTATTAGTGCATTGGTATATCCTGCAGCCAGCTATCTGGCTGTCGCTTATTATTTACCAGTAAGATTAATAGAACTCGGTAAAAACAAAATACTAACAGCACAAAATCCCAAAATGATTCGTACTAAAAACAGTGCCCAAAAGTGGTAATAAGCGGAGGCCGGTGTGAGTGTGGTCAGTACTTCTGATATTATTCCAGTGATGCCAACTACCCACGTTGGACCTAGCCTGGAAAGTTAACTGAAAATGTATAATCTCGTCTTTATTTTACAAAGTATTACTAGTTCGCAAAGTACAGGGGAGTCTTTATTTTACAAAGTATTACTAGTTCGCAAAGTACAGGGGAGGAGCAGGCGTTCACAGCATAGCTTGTAGGGTTGGGATGCTAAAGTAGCATTCAAATCAAAATCAAATCAAAATATTTTATTTCGCATAGACCTACATGGGCACTTATGAAACGTCAGATTCTAGGTGCACGGTTCCAATTGGTCGTTTCCCATGGAGAAGAGCCGGCAAGAAACTCCATGGTTACTCTTTTAAAAATATGTCTTTTACAATGTTTTCCAATTACAGTGTTAACAGGTAGACAATTGTCTATAAATTTATAATCCACAGGGCCTACGACGTTCTCACATTTACAAAATATAAAATAATCTAATAAAGTAAAATCAAAAACTAATTAAAAATTGTAGGTATATAATGTCATTGGGCTGGTAGGTATGCATAGCTGCTGGGGTAGGCGAGAGTCCTGGAGTGGAGACCGCGTACGGGCAAAAGTACGACGCCCTTCAGCTAGTGCTAGATGAACCGATGATATTTAATGAGATGGTTAAGACAGGTTGACTGGATGCGGAAGGTGTCGAATGGTTAAGGAAAAGTCGAAATTTCACTCTAAATTTAAAAAGTACGGAAATCTATGTGATCATCATTCTTTTGTAACATTACGTCAGCGTGCTAAAGATCTGGAGAAGGAAATGTTTGATAAATATATTGCAGATATTGAATCAGCCATTTCTAAAAATCCAAGGGCTTTCTGGCGTTATCTAAAATCTAAACAACAAACCAACTGTTATCCGTCTGTTTTCAATTATGGTCAAATTTCATCTGGCATTGGGGAGGAGATTTGTGATATGTTCGGAAACTATTTCTTTTCTAATTTCCTAGAACGAAGTGACGGCGATCTGTACACTGTGGAAATGGATGAACCTGATAGTCTGGCTGCTGGTTGTGTATCAGACATAAGCTCTATTGATGTACGGGAGGCGGAAGTGTTAAAGTTGCTTATACAAGTGGACCTTAACAAAACCGCGGGCCCTGATAACATTTCGCCAATTTTTATATCAAAATGTGCCAGATGCCTATCCCTTCCGTTAACAATATTATTTAAGAGGTCATTTGAATTAGGAGTAGTACCTATCATCTGGAAGTCAGCGTATATAACGCCGATTCATAAAAAAAGGAGCTACAGCCAATATAGGCAACTATAGACCTTTTTCCAAACTTTGTGTGTTCGCTAAATGGAGAAAATTGAAATCGAACACTCGTGGTCTGTAGCGACTTTCTTACAGAGCACATGTCCAAACGGTCTCAGGTCGACGTTATATACACTGACTACAGTAAGTGTTTTGATCGATTTGATCATGCGCTGCTTATGCGTTAACTCCTGTTGGTTGGTGTGAGGGGTAACTTGTTTAGATGGTTCTCGTCACATGTGGAGAATAGGTGCCAGACGGTGGTTCTCAACGGATATAGGTCGAGACCGATGTACATTCCGTCGGGAGTTCCCCAAGGATCCTTGTTAGGACCTCTCTTATTTAATATTTTTATAAATGCCGTTGTCTCCTGTTTCCTTAACTCTAAAGTCTTTTTGTATGCGGATGATATGAAGATTTATGTACATCAGAACGTTCGGCCAATCGAGGTAGGGAGGTGGCTGCTACTCCAGTTTTTTGTGACGATTTGGTGACTCACAGAGATGCCAGCCAAATAATTTGTGACAGTACAGTTCGAAAGTTAGAAGCATTTATGTATGGCCGAACGTCCTGAAATCAGAACGTTCGGCCAACCTGAATCTCCATAACTGAGGACCTTAGAGAAACTGTTACTGAATAAGGATTTAGTGACGATTTGGTGACAAACAACCACTACTTTACTTTTACTCGTAATGCCACCGGTTAAAAGTAAAATGACCTTTAGCTCCCGGAATATCAGGACGTTCGGCCAACCTGATCTCCATAACTGAGGACCTGAGGGAAACCATTAATGAATAAAGATTTAGTGACGGCACTGAAACGAATTTATATTGCTTTAGTTTTTTTTGTGACAACCCCATTCAATTGTAAATTGAAAATAAACATTTAACCTCAAAACATTGGGATTATCGATTCCTTCACAACGAAGAAGCCTAGAAGAACCGTTAATGAATAAAGATTTAGTGACTGCCCTGAAACCAGTTTGTAATGCTTCAGGTTTTTTTGTGACGACCCCATTTATTAGTAAATTGAAAATTAAACATTTAACCTCAAAACATTGGGATTGTCGATTCCTTCACAATGAAGAAGCCTAGAGGAACCGTTATTAAATATAGATTTAGTGACTGAACTTAAACAAATTTGTATTGCTTTAGGTTTTTTGTGAGGACCCCATTCAATAGTAAATTGAAAATTAAACATTTAACCTCAAAACATTGGGATTGAAATAGGGTGACCATGTATTTTAACGGAACAAGTATTTATCGTGTACCTAGGTACCTACTCAATACGTCGAAATAGTTGATATAAGGTGGTCACCTTATATCAACTATTTCTATTATTATGTAGATATTCCAACGAATCAGTGTGCACTTGCGTAGTTTTTGTTTTATTTTGGCCGAGTCTATTAAGGTCTAAAAAAAAACTATAATCCACAAAAGCGGTAGTTAGGTAGGCAGGTATATCCTAATTTGTACTTTTTAAAATCATCGTTAAATTGGGTCACCACGATAGAAGAGACCCACTCGATCAATATTTATTTCGTTGGAATATCTACATGATCACCTTATTTCAACTAATTCGACGTATTGAGTACCTAGAAACACATTAAATACTTGTTTCTTTAAAATACATGGTCACCCTATTTCAATCATCATCCGCCATTGCGCCATTTTATAGATTCATCGTAAATCAGTAAAAATACTTGCACCATTGCACTTAAAACCTGCAGAGCAGTTACTTATTCTCGACGACTGCAACACATCAGGGGTTTTTACGAGTTTTCTAGGCTTTTTTGTTATGGAGGAATCGATAATCCCAATGTTTTGAGGTTAAATGTTTAATTTTCAATTTACTATTGAATGGGGTCCTCACAAAAAAACCTAAAGCAATACAAATTGGTTTAAGTTCAGTCACTAAATCTTTATTTAATAACGGTTCCTCTAGGCTTCTTCATTGTGAAGGAATCGACAATCCCAATGTTTTGAGGTTAAATGTTTAATTTTCAATTTACTAATAAATGGGGTCGTCACAAAAAAACCTGAAGAATTACAAACTGGTTTCAGGGCAGTCACTAAATCTTTATTCATTAACGGTTCTTCTAGGCTTCTTCGTTGTGAAGAAATCGATAATCCCAATGTTTTGAGGTTAAATGTTTATTTTTAATTTACAATTGAATGGGGTTGTCACAAAAAAAACTAAAGCAATATAAATTCGTTTCAGTGCCGTCACTAAATCTTTATTCATTAATGGTTTCCCTCAGGTCCTCAGTTTTGGAGATCAGGTTGGCCGAACGTCCTGATATTCCGGGAGCTAAAGGTCATTTTACTTTTAACCGGTGGCATTACGAGTAAAAGTAAAGTAGTGGTTGTTTGTCACCAAATCGTCACTAAATCCTTATTCAGTAACAGTTTCTCTAAGGTCCTCAGTTATGGAGATTCAGGTTGGCCGAACGTTCTGATATCAGGACGTTCGGCCATACATAAATGCTTCTAACTTTCGAACTGTACTGTCACAAATTATTTGGCTGGCATCTTTGTGAGTCACCAAATCGTCACAAAAAACTGGAGTAGCAGCCAGCTCCCTACCTCGATTGGCCGAACGTTCTGATGTACATGAAGATTTTGGGTTAAGTGTCAACTGTTGAGGATGCACGCCTATTACAGGATGATCTTGACATGTTCCACGAATACTGTGCTAGAAATAGGTTGGATTTAAATGTATCCAAATGCTATGTATGTACATTTTCGCGTAGGCCCACTGTTAAATTTGATTATATGCTTTCGAATGCCTTGGTAGCCAGAGTGAGTGTCATCAGGGATCTAGGAGTTACTTTTGAATCGAAGCTTCTATTTGACGCACATATTAATAATATAGTCAACCAGGCTTCGAGGGCCTTGGGCATTATTTTTAGGGTCTCTTCAGATTTTAAAAATGTTACAACAATGAAAATTCTTTATTGTGCGTTTGTCCGTAGCCACCATGAATATGCTTCCCAGGTTTGGAATCCAAATTATAATGTATATATTAATCGACTTGAAAGTATACAAAGGCGATTTTTGAGGTACACTCAATATCGCTCAAATACCTATCTCCCGAATCATATAAGTCGGTGAAAAAAAAATCATATTCTGCCTCTACACGAGCGAAGGAAAATTGCAGATCTTGCTTTCTTATTTAGCGCTATGAACGGTTCTGCTGACGTCCCTGAGTTGGCCGGCAAGATCGGGCTTCGTGTACTAGGTGCATTTCTTCGGAGACCAAGTCTTCTCCATGTGCCGCAGACCAGAACCATCTACAGACAGAACTCGTATGTGATAAAAGATTGTCGGACTTTTAATATTGTGTGTCAGGATGTCGATTTAGATTTATTTACCAGTAGCGTTAAGGAAGTAAAGAAATGTTTGAACAATTGTTTTTTTGATGTATAAGCTTATTTTTTTCTCTTAATTATTGTATTTTTGAGCGTGAGATAATTAATTTGCGTATTTCTTACGTCGCTGTTTTCGCGTATTTGTTATTGAAATGCACTTTAGTGGTTAGTGGAAGCTTGTAATTGGTCATCGTTTACACATTGTACTAGTTATTAAAATTTATTAGCTGTAAGTTTTCCTAAAATTAATAAACCAAATAAAAATAGATCCCTCCTCTCCTGACGCAACTTAGGAGAGGTCTATGTCGTATTCCGCACCTCCTAAATGTACTGTAGCTGCTTACCTATCTCCGACACTATGGAAAATCGGGAAGCAAACGCAATATCCAATGTGATAGGCAGAGAACAGTTTCCCTACTTTCGTGTCATCCCAGTTTATGATGTCCACCACCTGAAAATTTATTTGAAAACCAATGTGAAGAGCGGAGCAACGTGTTACTTATTTATTTCTTCTTGGTGGTAACGATACTGGTAGGTATCCACTTAAGGAGGAAGTGACGTGACATTACTTCGAGCCCAGCACCCAGTGTCATTGTTAGAGTCATTTTCATAATTTTACCTTTCGGCGTTAGATTTGGCGGCATTAATAGACATGCGTGCCTCTACCACTACCTTGATATTATCATGTACCTGTACTAGTACTGCTACTACTTAGGTACTAAATGCCATAAGTATACTGTTTATGATACATTCAATTGGTAGTTGAATGACTGTTACTCGCGGCCTTATATATTGTAATGTTAACAGTATACTAAATATTAAATTATGCACAAATACATAAAAATATCGTTATGTTTTCGCATATTTGCATAATTAGTGTGTCAACTTACATTTACATTCTTTCCTTTCAACTACATTGGCACTTAAACCTATTTTTATTCTTGTTGTTTTAACATACATTTATATTCAAAGCCTAGATATTTCATTCAATCTTTACCTTATTATGGCTTGGTGAAGTCAGGTGATATAACAGCTATTTCTTTTTAAACCAGTAATACGGTGGTACATGTCTTCAAGCAACGATGTTATTTATATTTCTACTGATTCCTATTCTTCTACACGTAATTCAAAATTAGTAAAGCACTTAAGGATCATACCCCAGCTCTTTTGGCACAGCACTGTAGGGCAATAGTGTCGTTCTCAATTGAAAAGTCTTCTCTCTTCGTTACTTGGGCCATAACGACTATATGAACACTTAGGTTATTACGAACGATGTACGTTAAAAAATACCCAAGAAATATCATTATTCCCACCTAGAACACAAAAGAATAAGAACAAAAATAATTATGTACCAAATACATTTATGTCAGTATATGCTTTTGCTTACTACTGCACGTATCCTAATTTTAAACATAACCAATGTTCAAAAATATTTATAAAATGACAATGATAAGTACCTACAGTAAATATCCATGGCCATATTGAAATACGTAACAAATCCTCTCAATAAAATAGAGCTTAGCAGCCAACCAGTAGAGGGATACTTGCGTAGCCTCTGTATAGTGTAGACTGACTAATTGTAGATGTGCAAAAACCTATGATGATAGACAAAATATGCAACAAATATAAATAAAACAATAAATCACAATCGGCGTTTATTTTATGATTGGCGATGCTTTCAATAGAACAAATTAAAATTGTCATGTTAATTACAATATACACAAATACAATACCTGTCGAAATATAAACTTAGGCACAATCATTTAACTAAACCGAATTGATAGCTTTACACGAATAAAAAAATAATAATAATTGGGTCGAATGTTAAAATTGTCTCTAAAATTTGACCATTAGAACAACTTCGAGTCCATCGTCATGCCATGTTACTCTGTAAATTTTAACTTAAAATATGGCTTTGTGAACTTCATGAAAAGACTACCAAATCAGTTTTAATGATTTTGTCGTTCTCTCTTTTTAAAACTCCGTCTTCAAATTGCAAGACTAATTTTAAAACAGTTAGTAGATTTCAATACGTAACCTCTATAAAAGTTAGTATTTCTCACATTTATTTTGCTTAAACATTTTCCAAAACATCTGATTATATTAGATATATGCTGTAGATAAAGTCATCGTCCCACAATAGGCAAGAATCAAAAACTAGTAGGTAGCCAGACAGGAGAAAACGTACGACAAAACCAGTGAGAGGTTTCTTTAGTACTAACGAACTATAAATAAAATAATTCCACTGGAGTTGCCCACTATCTACCATACGAATAATATTATCAATACATTTTCAATAAAGATCACAGCGATTACAATGCATTTACGTTATATAAGTTTAACGTCATCATATAATTTTAACAATAATTACAAGTACACACATCCACACAAGTAGTAAGAAAATAAATAATCCATTAAATGAACTGCTCAAAATAGTATTATAATATTATTGTCAGTCATCATTATTTCACAATTAAATAATGATAAAATGCACTTTCATCTCAACAAAGAGCTCTTATTACAGAAGCGCCCCCAAGGTTCTATCCTGTGCCCTACTAAATCCACAAAGCACGTTAATGCTAATATAGCAATAATGTCGTGTGTGTCACAGACAGTTTCTTTATCAATAGGTATGCATGATTCAAGTAATTTCAAATTCGTACTGAAATTGGCATATTTGATTTTTAAAGTTCAAGTTTCTCTATACGCCTCTGTAATAGAGCCCTTGAAGCCTCTGTAGCCACTTAAGGCACATATGTTTTATTTATAATCTTCCGTCATTTGTGAAGCTAAATAAGAGATTTAATAATGAAATATATTCTCAATTCCGTCCACATCCTTGTCTCAGTATCTAATTCTTTTATCACATTTGCAATACACCTCTTGCATCGATATCATGCATATGTTCGGAACTAAGATACATGTTATATTATTGCCAGTCTCACTCAATAATGTTAACAACCTCGTTTACTTGGCAACGTTTAGCGGCGTTTCTTTTACTTCTTTCGTGTCACCGAGTTTGAAAGATGAACCATTCATTTCCTTGAGGTCTCCATTTGTTTTATCTTCTGTTGCATCCTTGTCTTCGGGAGGAAAGTTCCATGGTTGTATATTACCGGTTCCAAAGAATATGAAAAACAGAGCCGAGACGATGTAAACTGATGCCCCCACGAAGAACACTGGCCTCCAATTCTCGAAGCTATTCTGTAAGTGGAAAGTTTACCATTAGGTTATATCTACACGGACTACACGGTTTAATCAGATATTTATATTTCTGATTCGATTAGCCATTGTGTTTTACATTTTCTTTCTTTTAAAGATAAGTTCTTTAAAACATGCTTTAGTAATAATTTGAGACGGTTTCCTATTTTAGTAACTACGGTTTAGCTAATTATAATCTGGAACAGGTTTTTCACTTATTGAAAAGTAGGAATGTGTTAGAAGTTTTATATAATTTGCAAAATTAGTAAGATTAGGAGCATAAATTCGCTTAGGTATAGTTGAATTACTTAATTATTATTTTGGGTTAAGATACTTACTCCTGAGCTCGTAAAGTATACTGTAATCATGGGCGTGAAGAATCCAGCAGTGCTACCGATACAATTAGCAATTCCATACAAAGTCCCCGCATAGTTCGGTGCCAGGTCTTGATGATTCTGTAGGTTAGTCAATGTTGCCGCGCCGTTGAATCCCATTGACATTGTAATCAGCGACACTGACAGTGCTGTAGAGCATCCAGCGTACACCAGCAACACTAATAAGACACCAGGAAGGACGTGCGAGAACAGACAGAAGAATTTCCTTATAAGGGTCGTAGACATTAGTTTTCTTGCCAATATGAAGTCCCCGACCACTCCGAATATGGCCGCAAAGAACAATCGCGCAAGGTACGGAAGAGCAGATATTACTCCAGCGGCTGATAATTCAAAGCCTAAGACACTTGAAACAAACTTAGGTCCAACTGTCATTATAAAGTACAAGCCCCAAAGATTTCCGTAGTGTAGAATAATCATTGCAAAGAACGGGAATGAGGAAACAATGCGCTTGAACGGCGGCAATCCCTGAAAATAATCATAGAATAAATGAGTTGTATTACCTAAAGCATATTTTGTTTCAGTTACAATTATCATATTCAGAGTAAACCTACATAACAAATATTTAACTTTGCAGAAACATTACTATTATGGATGATGTAATGGGGTTTTCACTCTTATGTTACATTAGTTTTTTATTTGTCAAACTATAACTGGAAAAAGATATTGGCAGCAACGTTTACCCAGCCGAATATGTTTAACAATTAGCATCGTTATGAGCAAATCCGAACGATTCACTGTAATTCCTTATGTATCACTTTGGCGCGAACTACGAGTATGTACTTAACCTTAACATAAATGACAACGCCAGTGCAAATGTTGTCTCACCTTTGATTTCTTGACCTTGTCTCCTAATGCGTCTAATATGTAATTCTTCTCCGCGTCTGTGATCCTGGGATGTTCAGCTGGTGAGTCAGCAACAAGGTACCACCAGAAGAAGCACCAGACCACTGTTAGTGCAGCTGGCACATAAAAAGCTGACGCCCATCCAAACTTTTCCATGAGGGGTCCGGTAAGAGACCACGTGAGGACCGTGCCCAGAGTTCCTCCCATCATAGCACTTACAAACTTGCCTTTTTCTGCCGGCGGTGCCCATCGCGCCACCAGCACGTGAAGTGCCGGATATATAAAACCCTGGAAAGTAGAACAATTATTTACCGTATACAAGCGAGTTTAATGTAACAATCCCGTTTGTTTCGACGATGGCAAACATCTCAACAATGTGACATCTAATTCCATTCTACAAGTTTAAAAACATAACCCTCCTTATGGGCTCCGCCGCAGTGGGGGAACGTAAGAAAGTGTATATCTTCGACCGGTAAATTAGAAAATTATCATCCTATTTGATTTGCTAATATGCATAATTTATAATGTACATTTCGAAATATGAGGGAAAAAAATATCTTAGGCAATTCAAATATTTGGCAAACATCATAATATTTGTCTCCAATGAATGACATATTAAAATAAATTAAGTAAATGAGGAGATCAAACACGACACCAGTCCCTTCATCTTAATGTTTTTACCAACTTAATTATCACAGCTCATAATCAACTATCCCGCCAGTGAATTCAAAAAGAAGGATTATATTTTCTGAGAGCCTGCTCTGTTTTTTCACAAATATTAATAATCAAAGCACCAAGCGCTCTGAACCTACAAGATCTACGTGCGAGTTGTTTGCGTCTGGAAATTGTCTTCATTACGTGCCCTAATTAAGGACGGAACCCTGAGTGCAACCACACCCCAACACGCAACTGACTGGTATTTTTTAAAGAAAAATTTTTCAAAACAAGTTTAGACATTAAATATTGCGTTAGGTTTTCTACGCCGTACGTTTTCATTTGTATAAATGAGAAGTGTCGAAGCGGTCACCAACCCGCTAGACTAGCGTGTGACTATGTCACTCAGGAGGAGTTTAGGAATAAACTCCCCTTTCGGGCGAAGCAACTGGACTGCGAGGTGCTACTGGCAAAGTTGATTGCACTCAGCGTTTTACGATCCTCAATATTAATGAATATTTCTCATGGTGTACTTCTCGGATCCTCACTGGAATACCACCATGGCTGTGGGTGGACCTACAGTTTCCCTAAAACTGAATTGTTAATCCGAGTCATTGAGCAACCATAACAGATTTTTTTATTATTATTAGTCTGGGCATTTTGGCTTATCATAACAATAATAAACTAGTTGGTTAGGCAAGTCCAGGACAAAATGCAATAGCTTCTGAAATGTCAACTTACCCCAGCACAACCTAAGAGGAATCTTAAAACAACTAGAGCGATGTAGTCCAGGTTCGCAGCGAGCGGACTCAATGCTGTCAGAATTGCGCTGACGAATGAGGTGACCAGCACCACGTAGCGCGGGCCCCACCGCTCGGCGGCCATGCCCCCCGCCAGTGACGTCAAAGGGTAGCACCAAAAGTACGCCCCGAGGATCAGAGCCTGCTGCTCCCCGGACCATTTGAATGACGCTCCACCTGGGATCTGCTATGGATCGAGCAGAAAAGTGTTACTACAGTGTACAGTGTTACTTTGACTAACTTTACTTCCTCTTATTCTTTTTTTTTATTAAGTTTATCTCGCCTTTAGGAAGTCAACCTAGGAGATTGTCGGCTTCATAACCGGGCTATCCCGTGTGCATCCACGGTTCTAGATACTTCTCGACTTTTATACTGGGAGGCTATATACCTGCTTGTAAAGGGGTTAAGTAGTACCTAGTTCTATTTTTCCAAAGTTGTGATATCAGTGTGTTTCAAAGAAAACTGGAAAAGGGATCTATGTGTATAGATTTTCTCTGCAAAGATCCATGCCCCACCACACCGTTCCACCGGGAGGCAAAGTGAAATGTGGTATGTGGTAAATGACACTAGCATAAACTCCGAGTTCAAACTTTTTCCCACAATTAAATATTATGGTAAAAAAACACAGTTTTACCTAAAATAATTGCTTTTATTAACATTTCGTAAGAAATTAGGATGACGAAAAATATGCTGTTTAAACGATAAAAACAGCACCAGGTAACATAATAATAGAGTTCAATGAACTGAATACAATAAATGTGTTATTTTTATAAAACACAGCATGGTATTTGCAAATTGTATTCTTTAGTCAAATAGACACACTTGCTTTGAATGTATCCCATATTTCTGGATTTCTTAGAACAATATGTATTTGGGAATAATATTTATTTTATTTTACCATTTAATTTTATTATAATCAAACCATATTCAATACCTAATTATTAACTTAACATAAGTAAGCATGACTGCACAATACAACAAACGAATGAGATAAAAGCAAATAATTATGTTGTGAGGCGCTCGTAGGTGGGCTCTATAAGTTAGACATAAATTATTGGCATAACAATTTATGATTGAGTTTTGAACAGTTACCTTGATATGAGCCGCGTGAACATCAATACCGTCTACTAGACGGAGAGTTTCATTTGTCACCACATCGCTTTTCGGGTCACACTGAGATCGCGATCTGATAAAAGAAAACACGCATAACATTACAAATGGGCAGATACAGAAGAGAAAACCTCATCATTTTTCCCCATCATAATATTCATGGATACACAAGCAATAAGTTAAGCAAAGTTTTAAGTTTTCCGGTTAGCTACGTGCATGGAAATATTTCCAACAGATGGCTTTAAAAAAGCTCTAAGTAATAATAATTTACGAAGACATTGATACGGACAGTATTATTAATAAACGAGTATTAATAATGCATAGTACCTATATTCTTCCACAACCATTAGCGCGCGACTTCTTGTTTTTTTTCGCAAAATGCCTTGAACTTCATTTTTTACTAAAACTTACGAAGAGTTGTTTTGAAGATCAAAGTAAAGATGGATGTATTGTGAGAGTTTGCCAACTACTAATAAGATACCAGTTTCAAAACGCTGCGCCGACGCCAAATAAATGAATATTGGGGCAGGAGTACGATGAGATGACTTACGTAGAATTGTGAGATGTCTGTGGGACCATGGCGATAAGATTGAGACTCATGTTCACGCGGAGCATGTACACCACCCAGCAACTTGTGAACAACATCAACCACAAGTTGAAACGGACGGGAACGACATCTGTGGAAAAGAACATTTTCATTTTGTGAGCTGTATTGTAAGCGAGCAGCGATATGGAGTTACTGCGAATAACTAAACTCAATATAATCATAAGCCGTTTGTACACCTTTTGTATAATAAGCACACATGCATATCGACTCAAGTATCGACAAAAACATTACTTGATTTTGGTTACAGAAATAGTTAATAAAGATTTTTGAACATAATTATTTAGACGTGTGTGTTGGTTATTACATATTTTATTCAAAACGATCAACAACCAAGTCCCACCGACCGCGACGCAACAATTAAACATTATGGCTAGATAAAGCTTACCTAGGTACCAACAGAATAAACTTCCTGAGGGCAAACCATAATGAAGACCATTGATATCATCAGCCTGCAGAACTCCTCTGAAGTTCTGACTGAACTAGTAGGTAGAAGGGAGAGACAGCATTCAGCATTCATCGTTTTTTAGAACGCGAACGTAGGTATATGAACTATAGAAACCTACTTATGTTATGATGTACTTACGTGCGGACAGTCTAAATTTCACATTTTCTTTGATTTCGATAAAGGTCATTTTATTCTGACTATAACTTATATAATTTAATATAAATGTAAAAACACACCCAAAATAAGGCTACATTACTTATTCATCCAAATTTAGCCTCTGCAAAGTAAACTTGTCAAAATGAAACATTTTACATACTGTCAAAATGAGGGGAGTAAAGAGTTTGGTAAATCCCAATCTGAAGCGATGGAAAAATGTTTGAAAAGGTTGTGTTTTCGATTAGATAGATATAGCGAGCAAGGCACTTATTGTTCTGTGTGTTAGAGCTGTATGCGTGTATACTATAGATTTAACGAGTGCAGAAGTCTCAGCAGAAACAGAACTATTATCATTGGATGATTTTATTGACAACGTAGAACAAACGCGAAAAGGTAGGCACCTACGGGGGTCCCGTTGGTATTACTAAGGCTCCGCTTTCCGTCCGTCCGTATGTCTCAGAGCGGTATCTTTTAAACCGTAATTATTTCCTTATTTACACATTCAACATTTTCAGAGTGTTTACTACTTTGGCCGCTCTAACAAAAAATAATAAACTTTAAAATGAGGTAAAAACTATAAAAGTTTTTTTTTATGTATCGCTCAATATTTTACGGTGATACGGAACGAATAGTGTACGAGGCTGACTCGCACACTTTTTTAACCTACTAACATCCACACTACTTAAAGCTAAGTCTGTTAAATTGTTTAATTATTATTCAGATCCTAATTATATGGAAAATATTTAATAATTATGTATCTACCTATAAGGTAAAAGATCACTTCGTGATTTCATAGACTCGGAAAATAAATATCGTTGAAAAGTTGTAAAAAATCTCAAACCAATTTGGAAAATAACTTAGGTACCTTATGCCCGAATTACTGGTACCTATCAGTAAATCATCAGTCGGATATTTATAGTTGAGCAAAATATATAGTTATGACATTATGAACTAAACGTTTCCTAGGATTGGCTACGTAGACGTGGGTATCCCTTTGAGGAATACAGGTGTGAGGATCAGTCATGTAATATTTATGTAGCGTGTTGGGTTTATCATTTGATACCAATCCAAACGTTAGTTTATAGTTTGGCCGATACTTATATTTAAACAAGTTTCGAAGACTTGACAGTTTGATCCTGAGATTAGCTTACCACCGCACACCAAAAGCATGATCAACTAAGCTAAGCTCATTCAGGAAATCTTTTTGACAGTATTATAATTACGAACGATCAGTTCAGTGTCCCATGAAACGTAAGATAGGTACACATTACATGGATCATCCAACCATACCTAATAATGCTGTGGTTAATAGGTGTCTAGCTACTAAGCACATGGTACCTAATGACAGATAAATTGTCCCTGCTAGAGATGACAAAAAAATCTCATCTTGATGCTCATATTATAATAGGCTGTGGCCACGGCTTGGAGTTTTCAGTTTTCCGGAATAAGCTGATTTGCTAGTAGTACTTTAGGGATCTACCTGCCCTTTCTTTACATACGACGTGAAATCTTTCGCGTCATCATCACCATATCACCAGAAAACTCTTTCACTGCTGGACCCAGGTCTCCCTTAAGAATCGTTACAACGAAACCTCGAAAACCTCAATATAAATACATATACCAAAAATATATATTTTCATAAATTATACCGTTTTAACTATTTTAATTATATCGTTATAATCGCTGATATAAAACAAATGCACAAACACAGCAGCCTCAAAAGTAAATCAACTTAGATGTACAATGATGGCTGCGGTTTCTTTATCGTTTACTTTAATTTAAAGTAAAGTACGACACTGGCGTAATATGAGAATAAATAAATGTTCAGTACTTAAAGTAAAATAATTGCAACTTCTCATTTTCCCAAAAAATAATGAGGAGTGAAGTAGATATAATCTTTTAAAGGATATATTTGCACTTTTGAATTCAGATTAATAAATTATTTGGTGTTGTCCACCGAATTAAAAGTTTAGTTTTAGAAGTAAAATATATGGAACGTCTTAAACTAAAGGAGCTGAGGAAATCATGTTGTTTAACAGACACGGGCAGGTGTTCCCCAAGGTTCAGTCATTAGACCAGTTCTGTTTGCTATTAGTAGCCAAATATAACTCAAAAACGGCTGGAACTTTTTTTTTTTCTTTGATTTTTCTCCCCCCGAATAGCTGAATAACTGATAAAACATGGCAAAAGTACACGAAAATATATATATATAATATTCTGAGGCGGTAAGAAATTACAGAAAAACATTGAATTACGTCAGCTAATAAAACATAAATCTGAATTACAAAAACTGGGCTGGAAATCTAAGCAATGACTGTTTGACATTGAATGGTCAATGTGTACTCATATGTTGACGGTTACCAATTTGGCAGAAAATTATAATAGTACGATAATGTTAGTTTTCGTTCAATGTTAATTGGAAACAAGAGAACCTGCCTGTCAAAGCCAAGAAACATTCAGCTGACATCACCAGCCTATACGAGACAATAGTACCGTCCTTCAATACTTACTTTACACTTTTTATGCAGACTGTATCCAATTGACAATGAAGTGAACCAAGTCGTAAGCAAATTAATATTGACAAAATACAATGTAAGACAAAAGAAAAAAACATATTTATCATACCACTGGTACCTACTTTATTTTAAAATAAACGATGAATGTAAAGAAAAAGATAACGCGATGAGTTGATGATAGAAACTGGAGTAGAAAATACGCGTGAACAATAAGTAGAAGAAGTAGAAAACACGAGAAGAAACATGCATATTTATCGCCAATTGGAAAATCTCATAATTAAGAAAAAAACAACAATATTTTTCAAGCCTTTCCGGAAATCTCATCAAGGACATTTATTATGTTAATACCGAACCACCTACTCAATGTCAATGGCGTTTTATAGTATGACCTCAATTACGCACATGGTTGCATTATATTCCAATTGTATACCTACTAAACTACAAAAGTAATGTTAGTCACCCGCAACATCACGTGAACGTTACATTAAAATCAATCAAGACTTTAGGCAGAATTCAGTAGTGCTATTCTGTGACCATCTCACCGTGAAAACTTAGGTGAAGTGAGCGTGGAGTGAGCTGTCAGTGCCACTTATGCTAGGGATTTACCAAGACGGGATGACACTGACAGCTCACTCCACGCAAGACTTCACGGTGACATTTTTACAGAATCGACATGCAGGACTCTGATAATGGTCGCTGAAATATTGATAAGGGCACAGCTAAAGAAATGTTAAAAAAGGGATTCAGACAGATTGATGTCTGAGTGTTACTGTAGTTACTTAATAAATTGGTGGACATTACAACTAAACAAGAAGTAAAAGATAAGTAGAGTTTTAGAAGATTAGTGCGTTAATGAAAAGATAACAGATTTAAAACAATGTGACAAGCGCAAAGCTGAACGAGATTAACCAGTTCCAGATTTAGAAGAGATTTAAAACTGTACTTTGGAATGTTTCGTGGGGTCATTGTTCATTCATAGGTCTCTTGGTTGGTGTTCTCGAGATATAGAGCGACTGTCTTCTTTCAGTGGACCAAGAGAAACAAAATAGTAAATGCTTTAAATTTCTGTGTTTTGCATTCAAATATAAATATCGGCGGTGTAGTATCAATTTCTAATACATAACTAGAAATCCATGATTTTACAGGAGGTGAAAAAAAAACGTTCTTTTTATATAGTTCTTGGCATTTGAATTAGCAAGTCACATATGTTAAAAAAAACAGTAGGAAACGCTTTTTGATGAGGTTTAACTATTTTCTTGTTTACAACTATCATATTGAAGCAAAAAAGTAAAAAATTGCCAAAATGTTAGTTATTAGATATTGATACTTCACCGTTGATATGTTCGGGTGTCTAAATGATACTCATCTTATGCAATACAACTTGTTAACAGCACGCATTGTACCTAAATAAATATAGTGTTATTATTATGGGCAGCAATAACATTAGATCTTCAAATAATTTGATTAATCGGTTGAAGGAGTCTGAACGAGACTTAATGTAAGTGTCATTGTAATTATGTCGGGGGCGTTTAATGTCCCGCAAAGTGTTAATTTCTCCTAATCAATCGAGAATGGAGCATTCTAAACCTGAACAAAATTATAACATGTTTTTTCTTCGGCCAAAGCATGCATATCTTTACGCTGAGGTCAACCTGCAGACCTACTGCTAAACAAGACAAATCAATAAAAATTACCAAGTTGTTCTAAAATTAAATTTAAAAAGCTAAAGCAAACAACTTTCTAAAGGTTAATTGATACAATGTCCTTAAACGGTAAAACAAATACGAAAATGATATGCTATCATTTACCTTAAGGAATCGCGTTTGTATCTAATGTTAAAAACATAGGCACTACCGTACTATGATGACGCTGTGACCAGGAATCTAGATAAAGCACAATAATGAAGAAAAGAAAGTTTAGTTCGGCCTATTTTTAAATTTGTTGTTTATCCGCCCTTAACCTACATTTACCTAAAAGTTTTACAGAATCGAATACTTTCTTTTGTTAGTATAAGTAGGAAACCGGCTCATTGTAATTTTTATGATTTGTAATATAATTATTGTTAATTGCAACATTACGCCGCGGATTATGTTTAGATCTAGAGGCAATTTAGCTAACTACATGTTCCTTTCCATGGCTGTGTTTGCAACGACCGTGCAAGTATGTGCATCGGAATGCAAACTCATAAGTGTTGGCCATAATAAAATAACAACAAATCAATCATTTCTACACGCAGCGAGATTAAAATCCCATTAAATCACGTTCATGCTGCTCGACTGAGAGAAAATTCTTTATCGTCAGCGTCCTTTCGTTACCGTCAACATCGCCGAGTATTTGATAACACGAAGTCGACGGTCCGTCCAACCAATCCGTCTGTTGACATAACTAACATGTCGTTGGTCGATACCAATGAACCGCTCCGATTTCACAAACATCATTCTTGAATGTCTGTCGAATTTCCACAATTTTATAAGATCTTGTTATCGGAATTAAAATACACATTGTCACCTTACACTTAGCCTTTCCTGTGTGCAGCATGTGTAACATCTATATGACGTGCGACTCGATGACATGATGAGTACTAGAATTCAACAAATTAATGGCTTAGAAAACCTTGTTGCATCGCGGAACACGTAGAAACCTTACAAAGTAAGTATAAGTAAGTTCAAATTTTATGAATCAAGATTACATAGAGGAGGAATTTTTCGACACTATGATATTTTAGTTTATTAACAGTTTAAGTTATATTTAAATACTTAGTTTGTTAGTTAATTTAGTATATTATTGTGTTGATATTGGTATTGATAGACATTTAGAACTCGGTAAGATTCCATATATCGTAGAAAGTAAGTGTTATAACTACGGAATTTGCAATCAACTTATCTACGCGTTGATTCTAGAAATGACTGTAGTTGCCATACTCTAGAATGACGCTATATTTCAACAAACAAGTGAAAGCCGTAGCCCACGACGTAGGTAGCGTCGGTTTGTTCCAGAATATATTTGTAACTACGACAGTTGTTGCACACTAATGTTATCATATAAGTATTCTGTGTTAATGTTTGGGTAGTGTTTCTGTGCGTGAATTAGATATTCTGTCTGACGAAACACACAAAACCTTATCCATTTCGATTGTTGAACAAATTGAAATATATGTTTTGTGAAAACACAATTATAAATTAAACGCATATCATGTTAATATCCCATTGTTATTTTTTTAACATTATAGAGGTGTAAAATCAAAAATCTACTTCTTTCAGTCGATGACAGGCAAACAACCGAAACCTCTGGGTCTAGAACAATAGAAGCATGACTGGATCTGGACTCGCCATAGCAAATCGGGGGGCATGGCAGTGCCTCCGCCAAGTCGAGCGCGAAGCAAACACTGCCGTACCATCCTTTACTGGAACCATTTTGCCGCATTTTCAGGCCCCTATTTGAGAACCTCTGGATAAGACCAGAACGCAGAAATATTCGTCATCCAGGAAGCTATAATCACGTACTTAAAATCCAAAATTTCAAGTCTGTAGGTCATTTAGGTCCGAAGTTAAGCGAAAGAAAAGTTTCGCATTTATGACACTCACTCACTCACTCATGATCATCAGAATAGAACTAGTACTTCCCATAAACTCAGACAGCTGAAATTTGGTACAGAGTTAGGGTTTAATGGCCACATAAAGGGAAAACTATAAAAACTAGGATAATCGAAGATCTGGAGTACCTGGTGACCCTGATTAGAAAACACAAGAGCCGAACCAAACTATTAGAGATCGACATACCGGCTTTACAAAAAATATTCAAATTGGTGGGCCGCTTCATTTGATGTCAAAAATCGGAGGTCTGAAGTATCTGATGAACAACCCTCAGCTGGTCTCAGCTGTATTAGAGATATGGTAATGCCCCCTTCTACTATTGGTACATAAAAAAATCCACTGTCATTGCAACAACCCAGCGTAGTGGGACACATCTTCTAATTTAATCTAGCCTATAGCGTCCCACTGCTGGGCGAATGCCTCCCCTTCTGCTTTGCCCACGTTTCTACAAAAAGAAGTGAAATCCCACCAAAAACATTCTGTAAAAAACTAGCCAAGTCTCGATGGAGCTGCTTGTTTATCTCTAAAAAGTAATGAAATCTAGACAAAGCCGTGCGAAGTCTAAGGTTCCTTACTGCGATTTCTTTATTATTATAGTTAATATTGTGTGACTAATAACGAAGGTGAGGAAAAAGGAAGGAATTTTGAAATTGTATCCAAAGTTAACTTCGGGAACTTCTCACGCTACCACTGAAACTGTTCAACTATGCATATAACTGAAATATTATACTCCACCCACGTACTTACAGCTTACAGCGCTAAAGATAGCAGACCCAGCAGCACCCTGAATCGTCAGTTTTAAGAATATAGCCATAACGTTATTGTTTCTTTGTTGGAGTTTGAAAGTGGAGGTGTTATTTGGACTGAAACTGTCTAAGAGTGAAGTAGTGAGAAACGGTATTATATGCCTAAACAGCGGAAATCATTCATCATAACCACAAGCAAAAATAAAATACCAAAAAAAATAGGAGTATAGGAGGATTGCGCTGTATTACTTTCCTTTAAGCCCCCTGAAGGATTTTATAGAGGAATAAAATAGAGGATGAAAGTGTGTATGAAATTTTCTCATATTTCTCGATAGGAATTCACACCGGGTACACCTCTTATAACATAAATGCATAGTTAAGCTGTTGCTGATTGCATTATCGGTAATTAAACATTCATCCAACCGACTGGTAATATTATTAGGCGGTGCATTTGCTATAAAATTGATTAATGACTAATTACTAACAAACGCATATATTTATTTAAGAACCAGGAATGTCAGGTGTCTGACACGTCAAAATCGTCGTAACAGCCAGAAAGACTTGCAATTTATTAAAACATTATATTGCCGCAGGCAGGGTGGTGGTTATGGAGATGGTAGGTGCTACATGAAATCGAAAAGGCGGGCCAACATGCAGTGAAACTAACGGATGTGGCCTGTACTGCATGGGTACTTAGGTACTGATGCACATCTCTCAGGTGTCCACTACTAAACAATAAACAGTTGAGAACGCATTGCATGCGGTGAGAACATACACGATAGCCCTAACAACACCTGGCCTTTCAAACTCTAAAAGCAACAAGGTCGTGGCCTTATTCCGCAAGCTGAGATTCAGGACGCTGCTGGAGATTCAGGATGCGTGAACACAGCAGTTCCAACACTACCATTATCCTGAGTGATAGATAGTTCCGCTGCCGACGTGAGGAAATATGTTATTTTCTGGCACGAGTTGTTGGCAGCACAAACACTGTCCTATTGATTTATGGTTCCGATTACAGGTTCCATCTATCAGGTTGTATCTATCTGCGCTAACACCTGAACTGTAATCACTGGTTGATAGGATTTACTGTACATTGACGTGCAGAGCCCACAAATTTAAAAATGTATGTAGGGCTTTATCTGGACTCAATGGTTTAAATTATCATAACATACACTTAAACTGTTTTTAACGAGGATTTGTAAGTTAGCCTGTTTAGTTTGGTAATTTAACCTCATATCTCCGGCTTTGTTAACCGATTTCCAAATCGATGTTCGAGCTGCTGTGTGCACGTGCCAAAAGCGCTGGGAACTTCTCACGCTACCACTGAAACTGTTCAACTATGCATATAACTGAAATATTATACTCCACCCACGTACTTACAGCTTACAGCGCTAAAGATAGCAGACCCAGCAGCACCCTGAATCGTCAGTTTTAAGAATATAGCCATAACGTTATTGTTTCTTTGTTGGAGTTTGAAAGTGGAGGTGTTATTTGGACTGAAACTGTCTAAGAGTGAAGTAGTGAGAAACGGTATTATGCCTAAACAGCGGAAATCATTCATCATAACCACAAGCAAAAATAAAATACCAAAAAAAATAGGAGTATAGGAGGAGTGCGCTATATTACTTTCCTTTAAGCCCCAACAAATTTTCATCTACAGATACATATGTTCAGTATTCCAACAAGCTATTTCTGTTTTATTATTTTGACATAAGTAGCAGAATATAATATTTAAATAATTGAATAGATAGATAGATTTAAGATGTGCGATTGTGCGCGCCCCCTGGCTCAGACGCATCACGCACGTGGTCGGTTTTTTTATGATTCGGCAGCCATAGAGATCAAGAATTTAAGAATAACTAAACCAAAGTGACTAGACAAGTTCAAGATAATAATTTAAACATATTTTAGCATTCATTTAACAACATAATGTATGATTAATTATCCACGATACTTAAGGTAAACGTAACAACACTTGTCTGGTTTGAAATTCACTGACTTTAAAGAACTGCTGTGTAAAAGAATTTAATTTAGAACGAACCTCTTTGCAACACAAAAAATATCCGATAATCTAAGTATCTAAGTAGTTGATTTCTATAATTTTGTGTGATAACCAATACTAATACCAGTAGTCGTCAGATTTGTACTATTACGTCTATTACTCATCAAAAGGACCCAATGGTCATCAATTTTTGGTTCTCTCTGCATGAACTCTTAGTCCTTGAACAGAGTTCACAAAAATATCTACATTATGACGAGTTTACAAGTGACAATTAAGGTGTCTCAGTAATCTTCACAATAGTACTTAATATGACGAGTTTTTGGTCAAGTAGGATTTTTTAAGTATCAATTGATTTTAGAAATTCGAAAATATCCTTTTATGGTAAAATTGTTTTAAAATTCAAGTTACTTCAATAGCAAATTCACTTTACTAATCTATCAATTACTTAGACTTACCGTAGATCCCACTGTAGTCACAAATCAAAACACAAAATTACGTGCTCAGTGTGACATTACCAGCAAAATTTGAGACTAAAAAATTGAGGCCACACTTTTCAAGTAAGATATATCAGACGCCGTTACAGTTAAAACACAGTTTAGATATAAAAAATGTTTCCATAAAAAGCGGCCAGTTAAATGTTTAGTAGAAAAATATATTGATGTTTTTATACAATTTGACTTCTGGTCACTGTCGACTTAACCAACGTTTACCTTACAACGAAAACCTGTTATTTTATTAGTTGCATAAAAGTATTTATAATTGTTTATCACTCAGTTTTTGGTGAAAACTTTTATAATTATACAAACTAGCTATATTTTTAAGACACCGAAAAGTTAAACTTATGACCATAGAAGCGAAAAGGACAAAAAAGTTGCATCATACTTAAAACATACAAAGCTGTAAGTAGTGCGAGGTACTTTATAAAGTACAGATAAAAATAGCTTTTTATTCGCGTCATTACTTGAGAATAGAAAACAAGCCTCAGGAAACAGGATCGACTTATTTCTGTTGGCGCCTCTACGAGACTAGTTGCGTATAAGCAACATGTGCAGGCTATGTTTATCCAATAGCAGTTCCTGCGAGATATAAATAGAAGATAGTTCACACTTATATGTACCTAATACCAACTACCTCGGATGTTTGATAAAAGTGGACTATTTTTACTATTACTTTACTACTTTCGCAATTTTGCGACAATCTCAAAATGAGTTTTAAGGTGTCTACAGGACCTAAACCCAAATGTTATAATTCCTAAAAGTATATGATCCACTGCAGTAAACAAAATAAGAAAAATATATGATATTCTTCAGAATATATGCTTGTTACAAAGTGTGTTAAAACAATACAACTAATTTGACACAACAAAAAAAAAAGAAGATATCTCTAAAAATTTCTTGTCACGATTAAAAACCACTAAACATACAATATGACAAAAAACCAGAACAGAATATGTATATTCATGCAATCATTCTGATTCTTTGTCAGATTATTCTACAAGCAACATATTAACGTAATAGTGTTTAGTTTTAGTCCAATCAATAGATTTTTTTGTATTTAAACAATTGCTTAATTTTTTGCAATAAATTACCTGCGTTGTGTCATCGCAATAATCAAATGTTTAACTGACACGAGATTTGATTTAAATAGACACGGTTACAGTTATTTCTATAACGGTGTTATAGGTATCTTGATTAACGTGACTGCTTGCAGGTAGCTGTACGTAGAACTCACAATACATATTTATTTATGCTGGCATCCTAACAGATTAACGGCTGTTGATCGCGATTTCTGTATTTTTTTCCTAGTAAAACTATTAGTTTTTTATTTATTCTTGCCAATTCATATGTATTTCATAATAAGAACGATTTATTATATTGCTTTGCTCTAAGAGCCTCAGTAAAAAAACTTCTGATTGAACAAGAGGCTCTTGTCGCTGTTTCTCCGTTCGGTAGAATTGTCAAGTTTTCCCCGGAAACCTCAGGCAGTATTGACGTAGACTAAAGCGTGATTATCCTCATCAAATATTTAACTAAGCTTAACTTAATAAACATCACACATTATAATGCAGATCCCAATGACTTTAAGATCATCTCAGTTATATATTATACTTCATTTATCACTAAAATCATTAAATTATTAACATTTGTCATCTATAATGCAAAATTATCGTCTTTGTCTGTATAATAACTAACTGTTACGTTGTGTGTTTTTAAACAGTTTATACACAGACGTCAAAACAATTTGTCGATACAATGCACTATACTTCTGTTATTATTATGAAAAGTTGGAACTAAGTACCGTACCGTCAAGTAAATTGTTTTATTAATAAGTTAACCTATACTTGTTAAGACAATAGCATGGTATGTTTCAATTTATTAATAACATAATTCAAGCATGCAAAGTACTAGGCATATGTAGCACTTGGATACCTATTGCCTCCACATGCCATTTTGTGGATTTCTAATGCGCGATGAAATGCACGTACAGACTGATTAGTCCAGAAGATAGTCCAATTTGATCAGGGGCTCTTTCCCTAAATCCGGATGGTGTAGTAAGAGAGAGGGAGTAATGGTCCCTATTAAAAAACGCATCACCTAAATATTTTGCCCTAGGCATCGTACAGTGTAATATAGGTTTAAGTCACAATGCTCCCGAGAGTCTGACCTCGAGTATCGTATTGTCACTGTCAAAGTCGAGGGCACACAACCACGTGGATGGTCACTGATCAGGTGTTGAAGCCAACGAAAATATACAGCTCAAAAACATAAAAAGTCCATCACTGTGCAATTTATATCAGTCACTATGTTTTTAAATGCCATGCAAATTATCACAGACCGATAAACTGTATGATGATTGCAAAAAGAACAATACGTTATTACAGTAGAAGGACTTCAGAAGAAATAAGAATGATGTTCGTGCTGCTAAGATGTAACGGAAAATGTTCAGGAAGCTGTCACGAACATTATGCGACCATCATTATGGAAAATTGACGCTGGGTTTAACCATTAACGAAGATTTAAGACCAGAAACATTTAATGAATACATTAATGATTATGTAGAATTTTATTTCGGTACAATCTTTGTCTTTTTTATAATAAAAAAAACTGTAAAATCTCACCGTGAAAATTTCGTTGAGATGAGCTATCATTCCATCCGATGCTAAGGATTGAAACTATTAATAGGTCACTTCCAGCACACCTCACCTTAGTTTTCAAGATGAGGTTTTTAAAGAATACATATTCTGGAGACTACCAGCAAATGATACCTATTTTATGCTAATAAGTCACTTCATAGAAAATAATCATGATGCTACAAAAGTACCTAAATTGCTTGTTTATTCCATTATAAACAATATTATCTTAAACTCTTCGACAAGTGGAGCAATAAAATTTTGATGTAACATTCTCAAACGATCGAAATTTTATAGCCCAAGTACCTACTACTAATTGGTGAACTGAAAACTGGTACCAACTCAATAAACCATT
This sequence comes from Dasypolia templi, assembly GCA_963555695.1. Lineage (NCBI taxonomy): Eukaryota > Metazoa > Arthropoda > Insecta > Lepidoptera > Noctuidae > Dasypolia > Dasypolia templi. The sequence continues at coordinate 11,720,902 of OY743157.1, forward strand.
GATAAACAATTTCACTTTTCTATTACCCATCAAATTAATAGAAATACTTGAACACGGATTATTGCCTTGTGTAATGTTAATCTTGACTGCAGTAAACTGTGCATTTTATTTCTACTACTTAGAGCTATGATTAATAATCGTTTTTATAATGCCAAAACAATTTGAAATTCCCAAATTGGCGGTAGATATAAAATATTACCTGATACTATGGATGATAATAAAATAGCTCATTTTAAACAAAACTTAGAGGGTACTTACCAAAAAACTTTATAAAAATCACTGCCATTTTGATATATTATTTTCTATTACTATAACTGCCAATGTATCACAACTTAACCGTCACTCTAGAATACGACCATGTTGTCAATGAAACGGTACATGACAGTTTGGTAGCGGACAGCGGACAGAGCGCGGCGGCTGCGGACTGCGGAATAAACCTGTGGACAAGTAGCAGCCGGCGGCGGGCTCGCGGTCAGCGGAGTACCCGACGTGTTACATCAACAACCAGGGAGGCTTCGGCGACCACTATCGCACTTCCGCTCAGTCATGAGTAGTGAAAATACCAATACATAGCCATAGTTTTGGATGCATTGCCCGCAAGTTTTCGCTCGCTACGGTTGAGCCAACAATTCACGCAAATAGTCACAGCAAACACTATTATTACCTACTAGAGTCAGACCCTTGCTGTCTTGCTATCTAATCACCTCCTGAAGTCGAATGTATTTTTGAGTTTGGTTGAGTAAGTGCGCCAGAGTCGTTCCTAACTAAGATGGAAAACAGAGTTACGCCTTGATTTAGTCAGAAGGATTCCGACGCTTCCTTAGAGCAAAACAAATCATAATTTCATGCAATTCACAATGCACTCAAAAAGATTAGATTAGTATTTCTTTGACTTTACGATAAAGTCAAATAAAAGTGTAGATAAATATATAAAATACATATATGTTCAGTAAAATAGATGAATGTCAAGACGTAAATAAAATGATGTCAAGACAATAGATAAGCGAGTAACAAAATTAAAACATTAGTTTGTTGGTAACTGAATAAACTCTTTTTACACCATAAAATATCAGCAAAGCCTTTAAATATTTTATCGTCAAGGACTTTCAATTGAAAAGATAGGAACTGTGATAATGTATGTACTTTTATACACCATAACTAAACACGGTTTGCAGGTCTGGTATTGGCCGCGAATAACGAGTTGTACGTTGTGAGTTCGAACACAGGCAGGCACTTTACTTTGTGTATTTAATTTCATCACTACTGCTCTCAAAAACAGTAAAGGAAGACATCGTGATGAAACCGGCATGTCCTAGAACAAAAAATTCGAAGACTTGTGACATCCACCAAACCGCAATAGGCCCGCTTGCTGGATTATGAACTACTCCTCAACATTCTTTCCTTATCGTTTGACGAGATCATATTATCTGAAACATGACTAAAACCTAACATATTGGACAAAGCATTAATTGATGACCGCAACTTAGTTTTTAGAGACGATCGTGACCGTATTGCTACAAATAAGGGTGAAAGCGGGGGTGGTCTATAGCTTTGCTGCGCGGGCTTCGGACTGTGAGGATATTAACGTGCCACTCTCCCATTAGCATCGAGCATGTTACGATCCAAGTGCCTGCGTCGCGCTCCAACACTCACCATGTCATTAGCGCTGCATATATACCGCCACGCACACAGGACGATGTTTACTTGGACATATGTGAATTTGTCCACGTTAGAAAATATTCATGGCGGCTTGTATTGGATCATTTTATGTAGCCGGTGATTACAATCTGCCCAAACTTGAGTGGTCGGGCAGTGGTAGTCAGGTGAGTTCTCAGTTACAAAACAGTGTGAGTCGATTTTTACTTAATTTTATGGCTGTAACAAATGCTTCGCAGTACAACACATCGTATTTTAGATTTATTCAGCAATACTGAATGTCAGATTCACTCCGACATTTTACTGCTGCAGCCTGCCAGTCATCAAGAAATTAATCTATATCCGTATCTTTATCTACCTTCTATATCTATATCTATACATAATAATAAATCTGTAGACAAGGCGTTTCTGCACATTGAAAATATAAAATAAAATAGTTAGGGTATTACGGCATAACCAACATATGACATTTCTATTATTTTAGAATTTTCATCTGTTTTTCTGTTTGGATGTGAGAGATTAATTAAAACACGTATCACGTAAAAAGAACTAAACCAATACGGTTAAATTTTATAGTCAAATATTGTGTATAACTCAGAAATTATAATTTTTGTTTCTCAAGAAGATTTTTTTTATTACGTAATATACATACACATAATGACATCTATTGACGCCACATGGTACTAACGAATACATTTGAAAACCCTATTTATATAAAGTTACCTATTGCAAAAAAAAAACGTTTTTCGTGGCTGGTTGATTAGAGCGTGTTCCTTCTTCACCATGATAACGCTTCGGCACACTCCTCCAGAGGAGCAGTCGATTTATTGAGTATGGCAGGTACAGCCTGGCGCCTTTTATTTTTTTCATTTTAAACACTGAAGACGCAATGACTGCATTCGAAAGGGCTGTGGTAGAGAACCCCAGGTAGCTCTTAACACCAGGCCAGATCGGAAGGAGTGGTCCCTGCACCATCTCTAAGCGACATATTATTGTTTTCCAACATGCACGCGAATGAAGTCGCGGGCACAGCTAGTGTATAACTAAATAAGGTGAACTGGCATGAATTGTTAATTAATCTCTTCAGTGAACAGGCCGTAGATACTTTGCCACGTCACGACATAAATCGACTACCTTTCCTGTTTGGTTCCGCGCTTCCCTAATTACAATTACTAGCCTACAATTGACTGGTTATTGAATCAACGTTTTCCAAGTGGCAATTTTCGTCGTCTCATCATCAATAGGTAGCGGTTCTGGCGACAGATTGGTGCAATGGTGTCATGGAGCATCAGGTTTTGTACCCTTGTGTACCTTTCAACGGCCAAGTCACACAACATTAACTATAATCATAAAGAAATCGCAGTAAGGAACCTTAGACTTGGCACGACTCTGTCTAGATTTCATTACTTTTTAGACATAAACAAGCAGCTCCATCGAGACTTGGCTAGTTTTTTACAGAATGTTTTTGGTGGGATAATATTTAATAAATAAATATAATAATAATAATATAATAGATAATACACCTCTGCCCAACCCTTCGGGGAAACAAGGCGTGATGTTATGTTTTTTTTTTTAATATTTAATAAAAGTCTCAGGGAAGGGACTTTCCTTAATGTTTCGAATAGGGCTTTCATGTCGATTCACGAAAGTAGTGACAAAGGTAAAGTTGAGAATTATCGACCCATATCTATCTTGTCCAAGCTTTTTGCGAATCTGGTGCGCTGTCTCATTTCCACAGTTAAATCACCTTATTATACCCGAGCAACATAGCTTCGTTAAATCCAAATCCACTACCACAAACTTAATCATTTTTACCCAACTTTTGTTTGAAGACACTCAAAATCAGTATAAGATATAATCATTAAGCCAAGTTTCAATAAGAATTACAAAATCTTAATCTTACATTATCCCTCTGACAATCCATCCATCTTTCCTTTGGTCTCCCTCCCCCCCTTCCGTCATCCTTTTCATTCATCAGTGCTTTAGTCTGATATATTATTTTCAGCCCTCCACATTACACTTCATAGCAAAACAACATCGTCTTCATAACACTCATTCTGAGGCACCTTTTTTGCAAACCAAACTTCGTCTGAACGTCTAAACAAATTATAAGTATTTTTAGTGTTTTATCAACAAAAAGTATAGCCAATAATATAAGGTAGATGGTATCCATAGCGAAGTTCAATAATATTTAAAAATAAATAGACACGCATCGATCACTATTTAGTGATCGATGTAGAGACGTCATCATAATCATCATGTTGCTGTACAAGATCAAATTAAATTAGGTAGCGAAACTTCGCAGACGTAATGGTTATCAATACTTAAACATGATAAAACAAAAAACAGTTTTTTTTTGTTTCTGTGGTGTCATCGATTGCAGTTAGTGTATTCACGAACGGTCAAACCCAATAACCTAAGACAGATCGCTACTCATGATAAACGGTACAATTCTGTCCCTGTCGAACAAATAGCTGTCAAAACGTTAAAAGGTCGCATACTTTGGCTTGATTGGGACGTTAAAACAAGAGGTTGTTAGGTTTTTCTATCTCTAGTATGCCAAAATTGGAGATAAATTACGTTATTGGGTCGCCAGTAAACAAATACATTTAGTGTTTTCATCTACAATTATTATAGCTAATATAACGTAGATGGTATCCATAGAGGAGATCAAAAAGAATTTAAAAAAATGAGACACGTCATCATCTTAATCAGGGTCTAATTAAATTAGCTAGCGAAACTCCGCAGACGTTATGGGAAGGTACCGATATCTTAACACGATAAAACAGAAAATAAATTAATTTGATGTATTACTTTTGCGGAGTCATCCACAGCAGTACGTGTATTAGCTTAAAATATCGGTTTTTTTTTTTTTTCTTTTCTTTAGTTTTCTATAGGTACACGTAATCAGCAATCATAATCTTTAGTGCACGTCTGCAGCTTGGCATAGAAAAAATACAACTGATCCGTACCTAGCCGCATCGTCTCGTCCGGTTGTTTGCAGCGTCGTAAACAAGCTCACGTTTTTTCTACGGCGTGAATTATACGCCTGTAAAGATATCGTGCCGTGTACAAAGGGCATAAAAGCGCTCAATCACCGAGAGCATTCGCCTGTAATGTAATCTTAATATCCCCATGTCCGAGCCGTGTTACTTCAAAAAAACACCAGTTTTTTTAGAAAAATGTAATACCTACCTACCTACCTACTTATATCAAAATTTACTGAAGTTTTTGTTTTAATAACCGTCGCAAAATGTCTATGCTTGGGGGTCTAGAATCATGAGCTGAAGGTTCATGGTAACAGTTTGCGCACTAGTTAAAAACCTATCATGCTAGTGTCACTTAGATATCTGTTAGACTGCACATGCCGTCAACTGCTAAATAGTGTAGAGCACTATCTAGCAGTTGACGGCATGAGCAGTCTACTTGCAAAACCCTAGCCGTTACAGTGGAATCTTGGATTGTTACATTACAGGTGAAAGCTCCCGGTGAGGGAACCCCTTTAAAAATAATCTGCTTAGTTTTCAATCAATTTTCTATGAATAATTTGCCATGATTTAGCGAATAATTAATTTCCACTGTAGCGGCAGTAGCCCGAATAATGCGCCGACCGACGAGTGAAAATCGTGATTTTATCCCTATGCAGTAGGTGCACTAGGCGTGAGGGTTCACGCCAGGCGCCTAGTGCAACGGCAAGCACAAATATACAGACTATACGATAAGAGATCTGATCATTTGAATTTGAATTACCAACGCGGCGCGCCACGGGCTGTGTTCCTGTGCTCGCATCCAAAAGGACCTATTATAACGCTTAATCAGTTGTAAAGTATTTCAAGAAGTTAATGACCATTCATGAAGAAGTAAATAAAGCGATATACTGTAGTCACTAAGAACGTCGATTACCGACCAGACCGCGGTAGAATTGGGTAGGAAGTTTCGCGCCGAAGAAAAAAAACCAATATGCTACTTTAAAAATAAATCACGGGTATTTATTCATTAGGCCAGGAAATTTTGATGAAAAAGCGTCCTAATATGTCTCAAGATACTAACAAGAGACAGTTAGTGGAAGCCGACCTCAAATATAGAAGCATTTTCAAGAAACCGTATCTCGAAGAGACACATAAAACAACACACAAAAAACCTGGCCGGGGAAACATCGAGGTTATAGAATAGCTCTCACAGTCGCCCGATGCTAACTTGAGCGTGATATTGTGTGAATTTGGCAAGCACGAGGTCGTGTAGCGTGTCGTAGCGTGGCGTAAAGGCCTCGTAGCATGGCGTAAAGGCCTCGTAGCATGGCGTAAAGGCCTCGTAGCATGTCGTAGAAGCCGCAAGCATCGCGTAGAGTCCGTGTAGCATGGCGTAGAGGCCGCTTATCATGCCGTAGCGGCCGTGTAAAGTGGTGAAGATATTGCATAGACGTCGCCGCACGAACACACGCCGTTCCGAGAGGGAATAATTTCTATAAACGTTTTTCCTAGAAACAGAACTATAACTACCTTTGTTAGGTAAAACACCTGAAATAAAAACTCTTTGTGGAGTTTTCGGTCATCCAAGAAAAACTATTATACCCGAAGTATTATTCTTAAAAATGAGTGTTCGTTATAACACTTGTAACGTTCTATAATTTATGTTGCAGGTCGTACCTACTAAACGAAAAAAAAAAACAAATCAAAATAATAAAAGACACGGAATGCACTATTGCTGAGATTAATAATAATCCTCAAAAGAAACAATGTAATCGAATACAGATTATTTAGATTCTTATAGAGGTAGGTAAAATAAGGAAGAAAAATAAAGTTACAAACAAACTAAAACAAAGAAATGTGTTTTATTTCAAGCTGGGTTATTGACTTAGGTACATTTATTTTCTCCCGCTCTAGTCCTCATCCAATCGCAATGTAGTCCTCATCCTGCAAAATTTATTTGGGAACTGCGTTAACATGGTTTCTTTTTCTTTTCATCGCTATCAGCATTTCTGCCTGATCCATTCTCCCCTTTTTTTCACCTCCGAATGTATGCTATCATTTAAATGCTTTTTTTTTATTTTCTATGACGAAGCCGGGACGTAGCTATCAGCTGTATCAATAATACGGGGTCCTAACTTACAGGAGCTTCCCGAAGCGACAAATGTAAGCAAAAATTCGTAAAGTAACGTCCACAACCCCAAATTCTTATTGATTAATAAGAAGCCTCTAATGAGTGAATAGGAATACCCATATAAAATATGAAAATTAACGTTATTTGTGTATGGCTAACAAAGGCTTCAAGCTACAGTTCTGCAGCCAATTCTCAAGCTCATGCATTCATTTAGTAAACACACAGAAAACCTAATCTATTCTAATCTAAGTCGGTGATCATATTTTGAGTTCGCTCGCTCTTGCGAGGTTAATCTAGTATCCCAGTCACGATGCTCCAATTTTCGAGATCGCTTTGCTCGTTGTTTGCCTTTGCATTATTTTAGTAAAGTCACAACGCCAGCTTAATGTTGTCAGGGTGCTTCTATTTTTTAGCTCACTACATTCTGTCTTGTATTCTATTAGTAAAATCGCAATGAAAACTTGACCTATCCTGGTACAGAATGCTCATATTATCGAGTTTCGCTCACTGTTTGGTGATGCCGTCAGTCAGGATGCTCCAATTTTCCAACTTGCTTCGCTCGCTCTGATAATTTCTTAGTAATTTCATAATGGCAGCTTTACCATTCAAGTCAGTATACTATTTTATTTATTTTGTAAAAACAATACTATCCTGTGGAGCTTCGCTGCAGTCAGGTAAAAGTGGCCCCCAACAAGTTTTGAAACAGGGCTAGCGCTTCTGTAAGGCTAGCTACGCCAGTGGCACGGAGTAAGGTCCATGTACGGAGTTTTCAATAACCTTCCAAAAGCGCTCGCAAGATTGAGAGAGGTTACAATATCAAGCGGACTATTAAGAATGGGTCACTAACTACTACTGGGTAAACTACTCTTAATAAATGATCGCATCACGTGCGTCTGACCGTGTGTTGTAAAATAAGTCCTAACCTAAGTATTGATAGATGAACTAGATTTTCTCGACTTATGATGGCCGGAAAAGACATACCTACTTTTACTCCATTTATTATAGCATCAGAAAAATAACTACCAAATAACAACAGTTATTAAGCAATCGTGTATAAGCTCCACTAAAACGTATCGTTGAGCGGATTGCGGGAGCGACCATAAACTCCTAGTAGCAGAAATGTATCTCAAACTAAAAAAATGCGAGCGATTGGTTCAACCGACACAAAAGAGACCAGAACCTGGACAACTAAAGACCTTCAGTGAGTGTTTTAAGACCAAGTCTGCCAATTTTGCCATTAACTATCATAACAACACCGACGACAATTGGAACAGAGTGAAAAATCTTATCCTTTCATCAGAGCCAAAGCAAGGCAGTCGATGCTCCGAGAAAGATTTGGATAACGGAAGAAACATGGAAGGCCACCAGAGAGCGAAAGGAACTACTCAAAGGCAATGTCGAATCTGCACTTGCAGACTACCGGGAAATTTCGGCAAAGGTTCAACGTCTGTGCCGCAGGGACTATAATGACTACCTGAATTCAGTTTGTCAGGACATAGAAAGTCATTAGCAAAAATTTCAGACAAGAGATCTCTTCCCTAAAATTAAGAGTATCACACGAGAATTCAAGCCAAGAACATGGGCCATAGAAAATGAGGAAGGAAGACTGTTGACCGAGATAGATCAAGTCACAGAAAGATGGAGATCATACTGTGAAAGCCTGTATGCCGACCCTGCAGCACGCGCTCCAAGTACCTCGATTATAGACAAGCAATGCATCGAACCCGACATCCTCGAATTTGAAATCCGAGGTGCACTGCACAAGCTCAAATCAAATAAATCAGCCGTCAGAGACAAAAATTTTGCTGAAGAGCTTTAGTACCTAGGGGATCAAGGGGTGAAGATAATACTTGACCTATGCAATCAAGTCTGGAAAACAGGCAGATGGTGTACTGACTGGAAAGAATCCCTAATAATTCCTCTGCACAAGAAAGGCTCGACAAGAACGTGCGGGAACTACCGGACAGTCGCACTTACATCTCATACTAGCAAGATAATGCTTTATGTAATTAATGGACGACTGCAATCGAACCTTCAGTGGCAGATACCCAGTGAACAGGCGGGTTTTGTGAAAGGTCGAGGCACAAAAGAGCAGATTGTGAATGTGAGACAAATAATTGAGAAAAGTCGAGAGTTCAACACGCCGGTATTTATGTGCTTCATCGATTACTCTAAGGCGTTTGATTGCGTCAGATGGGATTGCCTGTATTGCAAGAGATGGGCGTACCTCAACACCTCGTCTCGTTGATCGCTAATCTGTACCAGGACGGGGTATCCATGGTAAGGGTTAATGACGTCATCTCAGGCCCGTTCAAGCCAGAGTAGGGGGTAAGACAGGGATGTATTCTTTCTCCTATTCTCTTTAACATATATGGTGAATACATAATGAGGAAAGCCTTAGAAGATTGGGAGGGAGGCGTCTCTGTCGGGGGAGTAAAGATCAGCAACCTGAGATATGCGGACGACACTACACTCTGCATCTTCGGGGAAGGAGCTAGCTGATCTGGATCGCAGAGTAGAATGCGAGAGTGGACTGGTTGGACTCACGATAAACAAGTCGAAGACCAAAAGTCATGCTCATCGACAGAACTGGTCAACTACCCAGAACGGGAGAACTCGCAGATCTAGAATTTGTCAGCGAGTTTATATACCTCGGATCGCTACTTACTGACCAGGGAGGAAGCGAAAGAGAAATTAAGAGAAGGACTCAAATGGCCAAAGCTGCGATGTGTAAGCTCACACGTATCTGGCAGGGCAGAAAAGTCTCAAATGTCACCAAGATGAGACTAGTCCGGACACTGGTTTTCTCGATATTCCTTTACAGCTCAGAGTCGTGGACGATTCGGGTAATAGATCGGAAAAAGATTGAGGCTTTTGAGATGTGGTGTTGGCGAAAAATGCTCCGCATACCATGGACCGCCAAGACAACGAACAAATCTATCCTCGATCAACTTCGAATAAGAGATAGACTATCCACGATCTGTTACCAAAGGATTCCCGGTTACTTTGGTCACATTGCCCGTCGGGAACCAGATAACCTTGAAAAGTTGGTGGTAATGGGCAAGGTAGATGGGAAAAGACCTCGCGGCCGGTCACCTAATCGTTGGACAGACCAAGTAACCGCCCTCACGGGACTCTCTGTCACAACCGCCCTGAGAGAAGCTGAGAACCGAGCGAAGTGGAAGAACATCGTATATAAAGCTATGAAGGCCTTTCAGGGACACGACCTTCAGTAATGAAGTAAGCGACCAAGAAGAGATTGAGCAACAGTTAAGAGACTGACTCCTGTAACACAGGTACCACATAGCTCAGGAGTCAGAAGCCTAATTACGTAACACATTTTCGTAAACGATTACGACTACTCTGTTGTATTTTTGACAGTTCAACAACATTCATTGCGTTATTTACATAGTTGAGCAGATTTTTTATCGAACATATGAAGCAATGGATTAGCAATCTGTTTCAAAACGATTCAGATTCCGATTGAATGTATATTACGCAATTAGGGTACAGCTGATCTATTCTGTAAAATCTCACCGTGAAGACTGGCGTGGAGTGACCTGTCAGTCAGTGTCATCCCGTCTTGATCAATCCCTAGAATCAGTGGCACTGACAGTACACTCCACGCTCACATGACCTAAGTTTTCACGGTGAGATGATTACAGAATAGTACTACAGGGCTTGAAAATGTTACACCTTTTTTATGTCAATAAAACGTTTTAGTATTATCTCCTTTATTTCATTGAAAAACGTATAAATTACATTTTCATATATTAGAATAACAAAATATAAAACATTTAAAATATAAAATAGTAGCCCACCGATATCGGGAACAGGGTCCAAGCCACCGGCAGGGCTCCAGAGAGAGAAACCTCCTGACATTGCGAACCGTGTCCAGAAGTATCGCTCTCTGAATCAAGCCCTTGATCCAGCTGCCCAACAAGAACCTCCGCAGGTGATGGTCGAGGCTCTTGGCTATGATTGCTGAGTCCTCATCCCACATATCGACAACCTCGCGAGCCAAGTCAAGATACTAGATTTGTTTATCTTTCTCGGCTTTCACGAGGTTCCCGTCATGCGGGACCGTAATGTCAATTATCATTGCGCAGTCAGTGATGATGGATCGATCCCAGTACATTGTGATATTTCCATTTTCGAGAACTGGGTCGGGCAAATTCCTGTACTATGGCACTTCGAACTCCACAAGGATGTATTTCAGAGCAAGTTGTTTATGGATAATCCTCGCTACAAAATGGTGTCTATGCAAGTACTCTTCGTTAGCTAGACGAGAACACCTAGAGATAATGTGTCTTATTGATTCACCGGGACGCGGACGGTGGCATGCCCGACAGATGCCAACCATGCCGTCTTTCATAATAAATCTCTGGTATCATAACTTCGTCCATAATTGCACAGACAAAACCTTCGGTTTCCCCAAATAGGTCACCGAAACGCAGCCAGGCTACGGACGCTAGTTGATCTACGTCCGTTCCATGTAGGGCCCGGGAAAAGCGTCCGTGAAGATCCTTACTCTGCCATACCTCCATGCGATCATTAGTGTGCCTATAACATCACACCTCTGCTAAGATCGTATACAAAATCAACCATCGACCACGAATAGTTGGTTTATAGCCAACACCCCCCTCACTCGTGTCATATAATTAGTACAGTTGGTTTATAGCCACTACCCGCGTCACTCGTGTCATAAAATAAGTACAGTCGGTTAAAAGCCACTGCACGCGTTACCTGGCATCACATATAATTAATCTAATTTTAGTCATTGTACATTAACTGTGTTTAGTTGTAGTAACTACTTTAATAAACCATTTCTTGAGACTGAAGAAACATTTAATTTCACCTCACTATAGAACCTAAATCACGTCCCAACAATAGTTCTATAGTGTCAAGCTTGAAGCAAAGTTGAAGACCTTGTTTCCGCCTGACAGAAGACTATATATTACTTTCTTCAGGCGGCAAAAGAAGCGCTCCTACAACGATTTGCAGTACCATTGATGCCCAACGCTTCCGAAATCCTTAAATATTTATAGGTTTCGGATGCGGAGAGGGTTTTTAGGTTTCTGGAATCCGTGAGTTGGGTTCCCACGGATTCCACAATCCTCCCTCGCTTTACATGCATGACCGCACATTTGCCCACACCAAATTCCACCATGGATGGCGCTACTGAAAGTTACAGTTACTTTCAGTGGCTCCATCAGTTGCAACTTGTTGGGGCAAAGAGTTTTTGTCAACCTTGTAGAGAAGGTGAGATATAACCTAACCACCTCTCGTCAGCCGATAGCCTAGACCTGAATCCTCCAGCAGTGTGCTAAGAGGATTCAAGGCTAAGCAGAACCAAAGCGGGCTTCGCCCTAAAATATGCCTCGCTCGATCATTATCGGCTCGCTGTTCCTCTGGATATTCCGACATCCTGGATCGCGAAGGAAAGTCCTCCATTGCCCCATACACGACATCAGGAAGTTGCGTAGAGTTGCATCTACTTTATACAACTCCAGCACCTTCATGAGCCCTGTATGTGGCACTGAGTCATAGGCCTTCTTTTAATCTATCCAACATGTCGACAGATCCTTTCGGAAACGACGAACCTAATGGCTAATGGTCATATCAATGAGGAGCAGCTCATTAGTACTACGGAACCCGTTCTTACATCAATTTTGAGAGACAGACATGATGGAGTTGGTGTCTATATGTCTGTTTGTTTTAGCTCTCAATATGGATGTAAGGACTTTATAGACCGTCGGTAGACAAGTGATCGGTCTATAATTTTTGGGTTCCGCAGTACTACCTGATTTATGGAGCAGGTGGGTTATTCCTGTCGTTAGGAACTGGGGCAGTGACCCTGACTCTAAGGCTGATAGGAACTGGGATGCCAAGCGGGCGTGCGAGCTTTGTAACCATTTAATACAAAAGTTGTGCAGCCCGTCCGGCCCTGGAGATTTCCAGTTAGGTAACGGACGGACGGCTGATTCAGTTCGCAGGCGATCAAGCACAGTGTCATCCAACATATGATTACGTTGGATTATCCGCACCTGATCCGACAGTCGTTGTGCCGAAACGTTGACAGCTGGCTCAAGCACCTGAAAAAGAGAGAGCATCCGAACACATTCTCAATCTCATGCGCTGCACACTTCCGCCGGGAGCTCGGACCCTATCAGAGGCCGGTGGGCCTCGAGGTCCTAAGCCGTCCGGCGGCCGGCGTCCTCCTCGTCGACGAGCAGGTGGATCGTCATCGTCATGGTGGGCGATCGGAGTCGTCGCAGCGCTCACAGTTGGTAGTGCTGGGTACCGGCGGCGGCGAGGCGGAGCTGTGCGACGAGTTTGGAGGTGGTGGGCGTGCTCGACTTGCGGCTGATCTTGTCAACATATTATCCTCATTTTCCTATTTCGTGTTCATGTTATTTTTATCGGAGGTGACATTTTTTTAATTACATTTGTTACATTTCTTCGGTAAACTAAGTTTCAGGTTTGGTTAATAATGAAAAATTATTGCAAGACTTGATCAAAATTACTTTCACTGATAATATTTTGGAAAATTAAAACGACCTTTTGTTGCCACGGCGTTGCCATTATTATTTTATTATTGTACATTTTTTTAAATGTAAATAATTAATAGATTACATTGCTTTATATTTATCGTTTAATAACGGAACAATACATTCTACTACATTCATCACGAAAGGGTTATAACTATAACCGTTATTTTTCGAATGTTATTATTAAAAATTGAGTCTATGTCATTTTCCTATTGATTTGGTACCTATCACAGAGATGGACCAATACACAACAACAAGAACACGTCCCTGTGGTATTCCAAATGTTTTTTTTTTAATTTATTGGCATAAAGGCCTCGTAGCCATAGTATAAACATTCAACAACAAAAAAAAGTTAAGGTGAAATGTGGCTTCTTTTCATCGCAGTCATATCTCGATTTTTTTACTTTCAAAACACACGCGAGTGTTTAAAAAAAAACTTTTACTCTTCTTTGGACACTAACAACTATTTTTATAGGTATATAAATTAACTATATGTAATGTAGTTGTAGTTATTGCCCGTTACTCCGTCTCGGAGCTACTCTAGGTCAATAATAGGCTTTGCTAATAGTTTGTGAATAGGCTAGTTTCAAACAGACTAAACTACTTATTTGATTCACGTATCATCTTTTAATGCGATAAGCTGGATACCAAATTAATTCAACAGATAGTTATTTAAGTTTATTGTTAAAGTATGACTAAAACTCACTGGAAAGATTTGTCATAGAAAACAAAATACGTAGAGAAATCATCAATATATTAATAGTAACCTGGTTCTGGAGAAGAACGGGCGAATTTTATCATTGGCTGGAAAACGTAATATTTTCATGAAATGGTCAAATTTACTAGCAGATACAACTTCATGGTCCCTTTTAAAACGCGGGCTAGAAAAAGTTTATAAAGCTAGCATTATCTAAAAGAAACTGTTTTGTGTTCATTTTCTAGTCAAAACAATGTTCACAACACTAACTTCATCTACAATAAATAGAGACCAATCTTGTTACGTGGAACGGGGCATTTGCGTTCGTGAAGAAAGTAGCGCCATCTGATATTCATAGTTAGTAACTACACCTTTGTTAGAGGTAGGGTATCGGTATGCATATAGCTATTTAGATGTATATAGCTATGTAGGTAGTAATTTTTTGAAAGTATAGATATATTATTAATATTAAATACAAATTTAAGAGAACACTACTTCAGAGCTGCCATCTGTTATCCATATTTGGTATTAAAGCTCAATTACAATACGACAAAATTAAAAAAACACATTCAAACTTATTTTGTACAGGGACAAATTATACTTCGCGATTTTGTTTCATTGTACCCATTGCTGTCCCCAGTTTTTTCTTCTAAGATTGAGCACCCTGGCCAATATCCCATAACTTGGGCCAGGCCAAAGCTGTGATCCTATTGTACCACTATCCCACAGACTAAGTAGTACTCAGACGGTAATCGTAGAAAAATAGCTATTCTGATCTGCACTTATTGAATGTGACGTTTTTTTTTTACCATTTTGTCGCTCGTGTCGTGATGTGACCGGGTCTTTTTGCTAAGGTTTGTTGAGCCCAGATTTTGGAAACTAGCCTTTTAAGCCTTTAACCGACTCCCACAAAAAGAGGTTCTGCTTTAATTCAACCCACGGTTGTCATTGTGTGTGTAGAAAAGTGCATCTATAGCACACCTGTGGTGTTTGCTATTGAATGAATGTGTATTAGAAAAGGAATATTAGTAGTTCTGTGTGATGAAAATAAAAAAAAATATTCATTTTTATTTATTTATTTTTTAACTTTGTTTTATATTTTATAAATGCTTTCTTTTGCATTGGTGGCAAAATTTTGTTTTCCAACCTTATCACATCTGTGCCCTTTATTATTTTATTAATTACATTGCACCAATTAAATACTGCTAATCGAAGACTTAATTCTAGAAAGCATTCCTCAACGGCATCCTTGTGTATTACACAATCCAGAAAATCAAACGAATACTTGAATTTTATTTTATTTTTAATGTCTTTGATAATACCTGTTTGTTGCGGTGTGATTTCTAAGTATTTATTTGCTTCCTCAATTATATAGCCAAAAGCTCTCACGGCATTTGCGGAAGGGTAGGTCAATTTTTTAAGGCTTATTGTATTTTTATTAGACTTGTGTAAGTAATGCGATTGTTGCATTGCGCGTCATATATCCCGACCGCGTAATGTAGCATTACACATGACTCGACCAAATTAAGCATGGCACATGACATTCAAACATGACGCATTGACGCACGGGCCGCGGCGCGCTGTTCGGTGTTCGTAAACTTCTCTCGGTAATTTTCGCTATGTGAGCAAGTGAGAAGGAGCATGCGCCGGTCGGCTGGCTGCGAAATAAGTGAACTATTATAAAGAACCGTTTTGTTGACGCTTTAAGGTTTACGTTTAATTGACACCGCGGACTGCCTAGGCCTACGTGATGTTTTAAATCATGACATGACTCGCGCTGTAGTAATGTATGACACTATGACAGTTACGCGTTATGATTTGCCGCGCGCGCCATACGTAATACAATACAAAACAGTAACACCAAAAAAATACAAATATAGAGTATTGTGTTATTTTGTATGATTGTGTAATTATTGAATTATTAAGTATGAAGGAAAAACTACTTTATGAATATGATAACAAAAGCAAGTGTGCAATTCGGCGAAGCGAGGGCGCATTGCACATCACAATATAGCGGTATCTCATGAAATGTTGTATATCTTCTACAACGCGAGCATTTCATTACAATAGCCATCGCGTGTGGCGCGTCATTTCGCGTCATGTTTGGAGTCATGGTGTAATGCAACATTCCTCGGTACGAAATGTAATGTCATATAACATCACTTTAAAACGCACTGTTTTGCGCATGTCTAATTTTTATATTCTCGTCCTGATATCCAGTTACTGGTAGAGCTTGTTTCATAAGAAGTCAGGTTAGTTTCGCATTGCTTACAATGGTTTTTGTTTAACATTTTTCGTATAACCCACCCTGTGGTATAAGCCCGTGAGTGTACTTTTAGCTTTTCTTGGATTGCAGTTGAGGGGATATTCTCTAGAGCTGCACTCCGAAAGTTAGAGGATACAGCTGAGCAGGCACTGTCGGCATTTTCTTCATTATTATTACTTGTTTCAAATAAGGCCTTGAGTTTTACTAGTTGCTCACCTGAATCCTCTTCACAATTATAACCATCGGAGTGAAATTTTATAAATCTTGTGATTAGAAGTGACTTAAAGGTGTGGCAATTTGGATCATTGTTTCTAAAGTTGTAGGCTCTAACTTGTCCAAAAAAGTTTTCTATTGGATCCGAGTTGAAATATCTTGGTCTCAAGATCCTGATATTTTTATTCTTGAAAAATTGCCACAACCTTTGATAGCTTTTCAGTGTAACTATCCAGTTTTTTAGTGAAGGCACTGATATCTCTTTATTACCTTTATGTTCTATGAATTTTATACTTTGTAGTTTTTTTATAGCCTCACTCCAAAATCTGTGGTGCTGTGACGATGCTGTGACGGCATTCCGCAAAGGTTTACCTTTATTCTTCTTACTTGAAAGACATGCTCCATTGACCGAATCAAATAAATCGTCAAAAAATGACACCATTTCAGCCGTATTCTTCAAAGTTGGGCTTACTTGTTTGCCATCGGCATATTGAGCTGTAACAAAAAAGTGCTTTAGTATATTTATTTTTACGTCCAACTTGTAGATGGTGAGAAAAGAACATTGCAGGCAAAATACTTACAAAACTGAGCCGTGTATGTTAGAGTAGCTGCCACTGTTTTGCTGAACACTCTCACACAATTCTTAACCTGCAATAAAACAGACTATTTTAAGTACTCAGTTTTGAATACCTTGAAATATTGATAAACAAGACTATTCCTATGACTCTGTACAGCCGTTTATGTATGATTATTGTGATTAAAATATACTAGGTATTGTTAGACAAACATCTCTAAAAACTCCAACTCAAAAACAATAATTACCTTCATCTTTTTAATTTTTTCTGGAATCACGTGTTCGTCGTTCAATTTGTGCAACAATCGCATTTGTGCATGATTGCAGTCCGTTTTATAAACATCCACGATGTCACTCCATTTCGATATTTTGTTATCATATTTTATTTTCTTGGTAATGAAATTATTTCTTAAACCCTTTATTAGGTGGGGTGGATCATGTATCACGCTTAGTGAGTGGCCATTAATAATTATAATATCATCTGTAAAATAATGACAGGAATATAATATACATCTTCAATATTGAATTGCATTGGAAAAAAGTTAGGCACATTTTGTACATCCACATTTCGCCAATTATGTTTAAGTCAAGTTATGTGTGGAACATGTGAAAAACACTAATCAATTAAAGGACTCTGAATGAGACACCAGAAAATTTATTTTGTTATAACTGTTATTACATCTGGGGGCGTTTTATGTCCTGAAAAGTCTTAAAGTGGTATTTATGATTCAGGAAAACTATCCATTATTCTCACCAATTCGGCTGGAACCTAATCTTATTTGTTCCCTCCGTGTGTCCTCTTGAAGGCTTTTTAGAGCCGATTGAAAGGCTGTACCTTGGTCACAGACTAAAGCTACAGGTAACAAGCCTGTGTTTCCCACAGCAGTTACTACATCCTTTATTATGTATTTAAGTTGAACCCCTGATGTTGCCCCCTTAAAAAAATAGAAGGCTATAGGCTGTTGCCATTTGTAAAGGGCTCCTCTCAACATGAAGACAAGTGCATGGTCAGCAAAGTCACTAATTTTTTCCGGAAGTTCGACAAATCCAGTGATAGAGTCTTTTTTTTTGTCATAGGTCAAGGCTGCTTCTAAAGAAACCTCATCAAACATAATTGAACAATATTTTTTATTTTCTTCCCATGTGTTTACCTGAAATGATAAATTAAATATTATTAATCTTGCAATATTAAAACCATTAAAAGACAGATCAGCATGTTTCCTTGAGAATCTGTGTTGAAGTTAGTAATAGCCATCTAGTACCTCTTGTTTTACTGCATCAAATACTTGAGCACTGATACCCGCTTCAATATTCAGTTCAGAAACCATTTTATTTAGAGTGTGTTTTGTGGGTAGGATAAATATTTTATGCAGGAATCTGTAACACTTAGGACTTTGCTTTAATATTGATAAAGCTATAAGTTTCTCCTCAGTTGTGAAGCGTCTTCCCTTAGATTTTTTGGTGCACTGCTTAATTTGCATCCACATGATTTTTTTGGCCATGGGGTTCATTTTCTCTGTCAGTTTCTCAAAGGAATTTTGCTTGGAAAACTTTAGTGCTCTTCGTGCTCTTTTGCTGAAATCCAATTGTTTCCGGGATTTTAAATATTCACTGTAGAGCCTGGCACATTTAGGTGTAAGTGACTTTTTCTTCAAAATAACACGCCTTCTTCGGACACAAGCCCTCGGAGTAGAAGGAATAACTGCGTCTGTAAATTAAAATGTGTGATAAGTCAGCAAAATATGGCAGATTGAAAATCAAAACATTCCAAGTGCAAGTTGGATTTGTACAGTATTGTATTACACAACAATTTTGTATTACACAATGTTATTTACATCAAATGCTATGATAAATTACTTGATTACTTCACTTTTGTACAAACATTACCAAACAAATTGTTAAATAAAAAGTTCCAAATATAAGTTGCTTCTAAGCATTTCCTATCATACACAACAATATAGTTTTTTTTTTGCCATAGTAGAGGATATTATTTGGTTGCATATGTATGTCTCACTATTGGTGAAAAATTATTATAGTATTAAATTTTATTACCTCGTAAGATCTGGTTTTGTGAAGCTTCATTTCCACAGCTTGAAGTGGAAGGCTTGTCAAGTAATGATGTTGTGGTGTAATCCACAATGTTAGGGTTATTGCCAGTAGCAGCCATAACATCAAAACCTGAAAAAAAAACTAGCTCCAATTTTGTTTTTTTTGCAAAATATTATTCAAAGAAGTGCTTCTTTGCAATTAGACAAAAATACCACTAAACAAAAATACATTTAAAAAATCATTTTAAAGTAACAGCATTAATTATATTATTACAAGCTAATAATGTATAAATAAGCCTGGCATGTGTTGCAATGCCTCTTTTTTTTTTAAACCTAACCCATATTAGAGCAAACCAAACAAAACAAAAATTACTCTAATCAGTTCAGCCATTTTTGAGTTTTAGCAAGACTATCAAACGGCAATTGATTTTTATATATAAGAAGAAGATAAAAACCAAAAACTAAGACAAAAGCTTAATGACTTACCAGTTTCAATCATTCTATGTTTCTTTGTGGGTTCAGTACAGTAGGTATGATCCTCATGCTGCCTTTTCTTAGCATAGGTGTGATCAGAAACAGCATTGCCTGTAAAGAAATATTTAAGCTTATCAACAAAACAAAATAATTATATTATGAAAGTGCTCAAAATGAGTAAAAAGTAAAAAAAAAGCCAAGTGCAAGTTGGACTTGCACACATAGGGTTCCATTTGCCCATACAATATTTAACACTACATATATTTCAGTTTTATGTATACCCCTTAACAAAATTACTTTATTTTATTTTAATTATATATTGTTATAGTGGCCATTTTAGTACACATTCAGTCAAAATTTCCTATTATCATTCAAAAGTTTGTGTGAAAGATGGACGGACAGCGGAGCCTAAGTACGGCAAGGTAGGCAGCGTTTGGGTATTGAACCCTAAATAATAACTTTGAATAAGCTTACAAAAAACTATGTGATGATATCAAGTTATTAATAGCCTTAATTCACTGGACAAGAAAATGGTAAAAAATTACACAATAAATGTTTTATTAACCCCTGAACAATTTTCTATTTTGTTCCAGAGATTAATACTTGATGCATTTGTCATTTAAGTTTGTAAGGAATTTTAGAAAAAAAAAAACATGTTATTGAGGTACTTACAAGTGTTTGTATGTACCAGTGGTGTGGTCAGTGTCCATAGTTTGAAGCCGAGGAGTGCCACTGGTGATTTCGCTATCGGAAAACAGTGTGGGATAGGCGCCAGCAAGAAGACGATTCCTCGCATTGGTCGTGATGAACTTCTGCTCAAAATGCCTTTGACAGACAAAACGCTTGCAAAGATTCTCTGCACTCAACTTTCGTAATTTTTCACAGTTAATACACTCTAACCACTTGTGTCTTATTTCACGTATGGGAAATTTAAATAATCTAACTTCCTTTCGTTTACTAGCGCAATTCACAACACAGCAAGTGCGGAACATATTGCACGTAGTAAAACTATTGCACTTTTAAATTTGAGAGGATAAGTTACGGAAATAAATCAACGTAGAACTTCACTCGATCAACTTTAAAACTGCAATGGCGGGATATAGACAACCACAGACTACGATAGACTTAACAAACAAATATGGCGTCAATTGCACAGGCGACAAAGAGGAAAGGGACGAAGGGCGGTTGTCATTTTGGATAGGTGCACCCATAGACAAACACGTCTATTAATTCCAGGAATTTTTGTTCCGAGATTACCAGCCGTGCACTATCCACAGAGGTCTGAGGTCTGAGAACATCAAACAAAATGGGGAAGGCAACTGTCAAAATGGCGCTGTCGTAGCTAGTTCCCAACACAAGCTAAAAATACAAGGCGTGATGTGGTTTTATTTTATTTTAGCGAAAGTTGACTCGATGTTGTGTTCCTAGATACTCAGAAATTGGAGTTCGAATTTCTCGTAAGCCCCTAAAATTAGAAGATTGTGCTTTAAAGCTATTCGTACAGATTTTTTTGAGTTCAAATTTATGTCGTGAACATTTTGAAGAAAGTGATTACGAGGAAATATTAATTCTGACACTTTCCATGTCAATTACTTGATTTAAAATACTGAAATCACAGAAAATAACGAAATAGTGAAATAAAATCAAACTCATGAATGAACATAAAATGAAATGAATGAACGAAATGTCAAAATTTTTGTAGGCCGTAAGGACCTAGCTATGGTCACGCCATCTACAATTAGCTTTGCCCGACCTTCCCCATTAATGTAATTTGTCAAACCACAGCAATGATGTGACCAACGCTAAAAATGTATAAAATAGTAGTTGTAAGTAAATTAATGGAGGATTTGAATAAAACTAACAAGTGCTCGTGAGCTTGTCGGACTGAACCTTCAGTAACATAAATTAATTAATAATTTCAGGTAAATGACACCCATTGCCAAATATAAATTTATAGAAATCACATAAAATATATCAAACCATTTCCCAAATAAGATCAAATAAAATTAATTTTAATCAAAATAATTGTAAATTAAATAACAAATTAAATTAAATGGAATAAAATTAAATCAATTAAAATAAAAATTAATTCATCAAAACAAAAAAATTAATACCTTCTCTCCGACACTGGTACAGCAACATTTCTGCTGGAACAATGCCGGATGAAGGTGCAGTCCAACCTTCCCGCAATCGTTGTCCCATACCCTGCGCACCTGCGCATCAAGGACGCGGTGCGCACCGCGTCCTTGATACGCATGGTGGTGTGAAAGCAGTCGGTGCGCGCCTCTGCGGGGTAGCCCCATCACTGCCCTGAACGCGTTATTGTACTGGACGTGGATTGCGCTGTAACTTCTGTTACAGTAGTGAGTCAAAATATTTCCCCGTGCGTCTTCGACTCGCCTTCGCGCGTTACGAAGGGCAGTTACAATGTCGGAGTAAAGCATAGACACTTGCTATATCTTGTCTTTACATGACCATTGTAGGTCGCTACAAATAAGGGCATTAAAGTCGCCTAAAAAGGGTGTGGCTTTGTCGTGGACATGGCCGTGTTTTTTACAGTAATGTTTTCTGCGGTGGTTAGAGGTCGTGCTACTAAGGCCGTATTCCGAGAGACCATAATCGCTGACAGCGCTGACATCGTTATTTAGCGTTCCGATTTAGATATCACGATTATGACAGCTGACAATTCGCTCACAGTCATATTTCTTTAAGGCATGGTCGGCGTTATCGGAAGATGGCTCATGTCATGACGTCACCTATGACGATTCACGGGACATCGTTATCGCGCTCACGCCAACTCGGAACGGGTGTAAGCGCGCTCAAATCGATAACATACCAATTCGGAAAGCAGCCTAAGGCTACGTTTATTCTTTGGGCGCTTCAATGAAGCAGAAACCATAATTGGACGCTCACACATCTCGCACTTACGTCAGAATGGGTTGTTGAAAAGAATGAAGGCATCCGAACGGATCAACGACGTTGCCAGTTCATCTGCAGCTAGGGCGGTGGAGCCTATGCAAGGAGATGATTTAATCTCTTCTTTATCAACGCCAGACTGTATATGTATACATCAATTAAGAAGACACATTGGGCAGCAGCTAGTGATAAAACACAAAAACATAGCACACTACACTTTTAAGCTTGGATTTGGTCGTGATTCCTCGTAACTCCTGCCGCACAAAAATCTAAGCTATGGAAAACAGCATTCTGCATCGCGGGAAAATGTAGGAAGTAGTGACTTAAAATAATGTAGTTCGGGTTGACTCCAACCGCGACGCGACAGCTTCAGCAACTTCCGTTCCTCGGCACCGATTTGACCTTGGCTCCTCATGTTGCAGGTAGGTAGACAACATCATTGTCTCTCTCTGACTACCGAAACTAGCGAAATATTATCAGTTTTCGTAAAATTGCTATTTACCAATGGAATGGTGGAATCTCGTATCACAACATTTAGCACTCTGCATAAACTGTCACTGTCACTCGTAAGTCGTAGTGTCTCTATCTTTAGTTAGTCTGTGCTGTCACTGTCTGTTGATGTCGGTTTGACGCGCTAAATCCGAAGTCCAAAGTTTATTTTTGTTTATCATCAAATTATCTTATTTTTATTTTTTAGGTCAAACTTCAGTGTGTTCAGATATCAGATTATTTAGGTGTGGTATTAATATTTTATTGTTGTAAATTGAGCACTGGGTGTTCTTATTGGATGTTAATTTTTTTGTCTAGATAACTATTAACTGGTGTTTGGTTTAAGGGAATATTATTACTCCATAAGACACGTTTTACAAACTTTCAACCTCGTAATCAAGTGTCGGTTGGAGTGTATAAAGTGTAAAAGTATTCTAGTTTCGGATCGTTACTCCGGAGATAACTTGTAATTAGAGATAATATTTAATTTCAATTATTTAAAATGTTATTAGGAAGAGTTAGCCAGCTGGTATTAAGACGTTCCATTCACGTATCGCCAAAATTAAGTCACGCAATGGGTGTTGACGGTAACACTATTTTAGCAGAGAGTTTGAAGAAACAGGTGAGTTTTTAACTGTAGAAAAGTGGAACATTTATCTGATTAGATAGTTTTAATATATTTGCAAAGGACCTGATTGGCAATTACATTGCATTTATGAAAATTTTAACAGAAGGCAATGACCTGGTTTTCTAATATTCAGTCATACAATGTTTTTATTAAAAGTTATGATTTTGTAACAAATACTATTTATTCCAGGGTGTGGAATATGTCTTTGGCATAGTGGGCATCCCTGTGATTGAGACTGCTCTGGCATTCCAAATTGCGGGCCTAAAGTATGTGGGTATGCGCAATGAGCAGGCTGCATGCTACGCTGCACAGGCGGTTGGGTACCTCACAGGTAAATAATTTATTTCATTAACTGTATAACTACTTTAGCAAATGGGTTTTCATATCTCTGTTAAAAGATATTCTCAAACGTAGATACTCTCATCCAACTATTGAGACTACCTGCAATCCCGGTCAGGTATTATACAGACAGAAAAACACCAGTCTATGCGGTCTTTCTTGATCTCTATATGGCATTTGACCTAGTCTGTTATGATAAGTTGTGGAAGAAGAATTGATGTTAATGTTGCCAAAGCAGGGCGTTGAGCCCAGAAATAATAGTTTTTGACTGATTGTGCAGTTACTTGAATATGCCAGATAGATATAGAAGTGATCTATAACTATCTGGCATGTTCATGTTACTACCCAATAAGTCAAAAACGATTATTTTATTCAGGGATTGAAGACTCCTGATATTAGCCAAAAATACCCTTAACCCACAAGGGTATATCTAAGGGTTTTTTTGGCTAATATTAGGAACCTACAAAGTTTGTACCTATTGGTAGCATTGGCACCTTTCCAATCAAGCCGGAAGGTTATGTTCAAGCTTGCTTGTAAATTGTTCATTTACATTGTATAAAATATAGATATCCCAAAATCTTATGTGTTACAAAATTGTGTGCTGTACCACTATCTGAAAACAAATTACGGATAATCACATTTATAATGATATGATATAACAGGCTTTTCTTGATAAGTTAGATTATTATTAATTCTATTAACTCTATCCTAGTAAACAATTATTGGAATGTAATGAATTATCTATTCTAAATAATAGTTTGTCCAATACTAGAGAATATGAAGGAACTAAATTTAAAAGTAATGAGGTTAAATGTAATCAATCAGCCATTCAAATTCTTGATTGTAAAACCATTTTAAATTAAAAGACTAAACTTCATAAACCACCTTCTTCAATGTCATCTTATCCACACTCAACTTTGCAGTGTTAGCATAATAAAGTGGGTATATTTGTTTCAAATTCCAGGAAAGCCGGGAGTATGTCTTGCAGTATCAGGTCCTGGTCTACTGCACTGCATCGGTGGCATGGCCAATGCCCAGGTGAACTGCTGGCCACTCATAGTCATTGCTGGATCATGTCCACAAGATCATGAAGGCATTGGAGGGTTCCAGGAATGGCCACAGGTAAACAAATCTTCCTTTAAGAATAAAAAATAAAATAAATGTCCCTGTAACCCTAACCACGTTATTATAGAGATGGATTCCATAAATATTATTTTTGGTTTCTTTAACTTCAACTACAACATGATGATTTTGAAGTTGTCAATAAACATTAAAAATCAAAACTCAACTAGTTAGTAAAACAAATTTGTAAAATATTCCCCATTGTCAAAATTCAAAATCAACAAAAACTTAATAGCTGTCCTAAGTATCGTGATGCAATTTAATTTATATAATTAATGGCTTTTTAACGCTCAACTGACATCATCATAAGCATTTAGGCGGGTAACACATCTCCGCCGCGAAACCATAGCAGCGAAACCGCATTAGTTTTGCCATGACTTGTCCGTTGTACTACGAGCGAAACTGCCTCTTCTGACGCACAGATATAATTATAATTCTATCTCCCACGTGATTTATCCGATCTGCTCGGAAGCCAGTTACACCTCCACGCTCAGCACGCCATTTTATTGCGGTGCCGCGTTTGTTTCGCAATTATCTGTTTTTTTTTTTTGTGACTGGCATCTCGTAGTTGACCTTGAGAGGTCGTGACTACTTATTCGGACTATCCTGTGGCTGCCAAATATTGCACCCCTACCGAACATTTGTTACTACCTATATAGTTACGGTTGCGTGGTGTTACATACTCCGAAGAGAATTCGATTGTACCCGAATTTGTATAAGATTTGTGGATATATTATTGGGATTTAAGCGAACTCAAAGCCCCCAGCCAGGGGTCACTTATCTGTGGCTGTCGCACAAGTTTATATAGCGAAATTTATTTTTCTTTATAAAATTGTTGTTGATTTTAATTAAAAACTAATCTAAGAGCTCCGAAGTTGATTGTATTAACTAAGTCGAAAGCGACGACATTTTGCTCCAATTGCCACAAATCAACTGACTCTCATGATGTTCCGCTTCTCGAATCGCGACTTATTAGTGGTAATGTTTCTTAGCGGAATTCGTCAAGCGGTTTCCCATCATTACTTTCGCGAAAAACCGGCCAAGTGTTTGTCGGATCACTAGTGTTTGTTCGACCTATAGATGCACCTTATATATGCTAGCTGCGCGGTAAACTTTTATTGCGCGATGCAGGTATTGTGTGCTGCGTAGTTCGCATGTGGCGGTGTAGATGCCGCCACATCACTCCCCTCCGAAGACCCGGAGGTCGATAGTGGACTAAGTCTTGTATCTTGCGATGCTTGCCAATGCCAGTTGGGTTCCAGTGGGTTGGAACCGGGTGTCGCATAGTTCGCGGTGAGTCGGAATTGTCTGCGAAGATGCCCCAGTGAGTCGGGGTGGCTGACTGCTGGTGTCGACCAGGAGAGGGATTGACAGGGACAGAAGTGGACCGGCCGAATGTGCAGTGTGCTGTGCCAAGGTTGCTGATGAGGCTGAAGGTGATGACCAGGTTTCAACTACGGCAGTTTTTAACTACGTATGTACAATAATCTGTCACAATAGTCTATCACATAGACCCGTACTGTGCTTCTCGCATACAGCAAATTCCCGCGACGGGCCTACCTACGTCTATCAGTGGACTTCTTTAGCTGAATGATGATGATGACAATTATTTTAAAGGAAACGCTTACGTTTGTTAGAACGTAATATATGAATAGCGTGGTGATCAATGCTCGTGGCTTCTCTGTATGAGAAGAGACCTTTGCCCAGCAGTGGGACAAGCATAGGCTGGTATTACTATTCAATTAAACATCATCTTGCAAAAATGATATTTTCATATCGTTGTTGACTGTCGTCGTTGTCGTTGTTTGGCAGCCTAGGTACTGGAGATTGCGCTCTGAAAGCACGTGGCCATCATGTGTGGCAAATAGAAAAGTTTATAATGTATCATTTCATAACATAATAATTGTATAAAATATTTAAGCAGTCGTGGACTCGTGGTACATAATAAAATCAAACATATTGCATACTAACTTGTTGAGGAAAAATCCATTCAGATATTAGGTACATCATGAATGTGCTATTTATCGCTTCGTGTATACCTATCTTAACAGAAGAATTTAACACTATATTCTTCTATTACTTTGAAGAACTAATTAATCTATTGATTTTTAATTAAGAGATAAATAAAATGTGTATTTTTTACTTTTAGTTCCGTTATCACTAAACCTACGTATTTGTTATTAATTTCAACTTGACCACGCGTTCCGTAGAAAAAGGGTTTCACCTTGACAGACTGACAGACGGACGGACAACGAAGTTATCGCGTTCCGTTTTTCCATTGGAGGAAAAAACCCCTAAAAATATAATCAACTTGTAGCCAAGCAATTCTTAGATGATAAGATTAGATAGGCAACTACTTACATAATTCTAATTTCAAAGATCACCCAACAAAGTATGCATTTCAGATTACTTATATAGGTACTTACATAATTATAAATAGTAGGTAACTATTTATATTTGACATTTCGCATGTAACGCAAGTGAATTTAACTGAATATTCATCTCACCTTTGAAAAGGTCATTAGAAACTCAGGTTCTGTTTTGAATTATAAACTCCTACAGCCCCAATATTATTATTTTATCTTTTTAATACTGTGTTATTGTATCTGCACAGTTCTTTAACCAACGCTAAAAAAAACGGTTGCGCACTGGTTTTTTTTTTCTGTATGAAGCCATTTTCACATTCTCTTAAAAAAAAAGCAACTGCAACCATGAATTTAGCATAATTATTTATGATTCTACAGTATATCGCTATTAACGATATGACCTCTGTTGTACCCCGAATATTAATAGATAAATGTTATACGTAAAAAACTTGTATAAAATTGTGCATACTAAAACATCTTCTATTATCATAACTGTATAAAATTCTATTCTCTAGGATTTTATAATACTTACAACTACATATATCATTGAGCTGTGATATCTCGCCCCTAGGTATTACCAACCAATCTAAGATATTGAGTGATAACCTACCTACCCATTATCTTTTTAATATTTTATTCAGTAGGTAATCACTAGAGATCGGATATTCGGGCGCATATTTACCTAAAGTTTATTTTTCGCTCTGAAAGTATGGAATTGGCTTCTTAAAAAAAAAACGGCACCCTAATTGCGTAACACATTTTCGTAAACGATTACGACTAATCTGTTTGATTTTGACGGTTCAAGAACATTCATTGCGTTCTATATATTGTTGAGCAGAATTTTTATCGAACTTAAGAAGCAATGGATTAGCAATCTGTTTCAAAACGATTCAGATTCTGATTGATTGTGTATTACGCAATTAGGGTGCAGGATTCTTTACAATATTATTATTATATATTTGTATGAAGCTCATTCCATATTAGCCAACAAGTCATCTTTAGCACAGATAATATAATACTACGTACATATACCCAATCCCATATAAAGAAATGAAACCTCCTAAGTCTGGCTTATTATTGAGCTGGCAATTTTTCATCGTCAAATTTTTCAACAGATGGCAGCATCACCGACTCACTAATTGCCAGAGACTGTAGTTTTATAATTTGTTTGAGTTGAGACCCCATGACTTCAGGTAAATATTCGCCGCCTGCGAATATCCTATCTCTAGTAGGTAAACACACAATAAACTTCGATATTTGAGTCGAAGACTGCAACCTAAGGTGTGTGAGGTGTGAGTGTGATTATTTTTCTACTTCAACTAATATAAAAAAAATTCGTGTCGCAATGTTTGTTACCAAACTTGTATGAACTTTTGAGTGCGTAACGGGTAGGTCTGAAAATCTGCCAACTATAAAAAAAAAAAAAAATGAAACAACAATGTTTGCGGGGTCAGCTAGTCTAATGTATAAAATTCTCGTGTCGCAATGTTTGTTACCGAACTCCTCCGAAACGGCTGGACCGATTTGTATGAAATTTTGTGTGCAATCGGGTAGGTCTGATAATCGGCCAACTCTATTTGTCAAAAAAAAAAGGAAAATAACGTTTGCGGGGTCAGCTAGTTGTATTTATAAACTTACAATAATCTGTAATCAAGCTCATTGGACCCTGTTAAAAAAACCTTGCAAATATGATAAGCCTAAATTATTATATTTTATGAACAGAAGTAACTCCATTAGTATTTCTATGAAGTAGCACAAATCTTCATCATACTTGCACACCAAAGCATTAAACAAAACAACACCTAACAAACCTATAAAACCATCATCAACATCCCCCTGACCTTATCACGCCCGACGAAGTGCACGACCTCATCAAAGGTCTTAAGGCTCGTAAAGCCCCCGGCTCAGATGGAATCACCAATAGGGTATTCCAACTTTTCCCTGCCCACCTGATAATGCTACTGACCACCATCTTCAATGGTGCTCTGAGCAACAACATCTTCCCACAGGCATTCAAAGAAGCCACCGTCATCGGTATCCCGAAGCTCGGCAAGCCAAAGTCAGAGCCTAGTAGTTACCGCCCCATCAGTCTGCTCAATGTCCTCGGCAAAATCTATGAGAGGCTTATTTATAAGCGCCTCAGAGACTACGCCGAGACAAAGGGCCTCATCCCAACGAACAGTTTGGTTTTAGAACCCAACACTCGTGCGTACAACAGGTCCACCGTATAGTCGAACACATCAACTTCGGTTTCCAACGAGGTTTGATGACCGGTGCTGTCTTCTTCGACATAGCGAATGCGTTCGACAAAGTCTGGCACAACGGCTTATTATATAAGCTGTACCAACTCGGCGTGCCAGATCGTCTCGTGCTCATCTTACGGGACTTTTTGTCGAACCGCACCTTCCGTTATCGCATCGAAGGAGCGCTATCCTCCCCCCACCCTATTCGCGCAGGAGTCCCTCAGGGCTCTGTGATCTCTCCTTTAGCTTTCACGCTAATCACCAGCGATATGCCCAAGTGCAGCAAGGCGCAGTTGGCCCTGTTCGCAGACGACACGGCCATCTACTACACCGGCCGTGATGAAAATTCGATAGCTCGCATTCTCCAAACCCAAGTGAACAAGCTTGGCGCTTGGTTTAGAAAATGGCGAATCGAAGTCAATCCTGACAAAAGTCAAGCGGTTCTTTTCTCAAAGCCGCGTCGCAACCCCTGCCCCCCCCGACCGATCACCATGTTCGGCAAGCCGATCCCTTGGGAGAAGCGAGCCAAATACCTGGGTGTCGTACTAGACGAACACCTCTCTTTTTCAGAGCACATTAAGGCGGCTCGTTCGCGCGCCGCCTTCGCTCTAGGTAGACTTCACTTTGTCCTCAATGCACGGAGCAAATTGTCACTAAAGTGCAAAATGCGTATCTACACAGCGTGCATCCGCCCGATCATGACCTATGCCAGTGCAGTCTTCGCACACGCCAAGCCCGTTCGCTTCAATAGAATGCAGACCCTCCAGAACAAGTTCCTCCTTAGGATAACAGGCTCCCCCTGGTACGTTCGCAACGAAATCCTCCACGTAGACCTCAGGATTCCCACTATCCGTCAGTTCATGAAACGCATTTCAAAGCGTTTCTTCGAGACCGCCACGAATCACCGCAACCCTCTGGTTGTGAAAGCCGCTAGCTATATTCCCTCCTCCATTAGTCATGTCCGCCGTCCCAAGCATGTCCTCACCGATCCCGATGACCACATAACTCTCATTCAGGAGAGCAGTAGGGCCACCAGTACAGTGCACAAACACAGACCGACATTCCGACCTCGCCGCCGAGGTTCCTCGCGAAGATCCCGACGTAATTGTCCCCCCCGACCCTTGCTCGACGAAGTGCCAGCCCGCGCCGTAGCTGAGCCTGTAGCTTTAAATTCCCCGAATAATAATAATCAACAAAACTTGATCCAGCCTGTCCCATCTTGCTGTCCTCCCGTCAGCGACGCCCTAAGCCGAGGTCCGTACCCCACAGGGGGTGCCCTTAGCGAGCGTTCGCTTAATAATATAAGTAGTTTTACGCCCCTGGCTGGAGGCTTTGAGTCCGCTTAAGGCAGCCACAGGATAGTCCGGTTAAGTAGTCACGACCTCTCAAGGTCAACTACGAGATGCCATACCAAAAAAAAAAAAAAAAAAACCCTGACCTTAAATTAGAAAATGAATTTGGGGTCAGCACAGATATTTTTCTAAACAACGTTAAAACACTTAAAAGACTTCCATTCGTTCCGTTGTTAGTGGGGGGTCCTCAGAAACACAGAAGCTTATGGGGGCTTCGCGAAGCCACTCACTGTTCCGAGGATTTGTTTGGACAACCTTATTTTAAAGTATTATACTAAGGTACTTCACAAGGTTATGCATAATAATTATTGTTTTTTATAACGCGCAGGTGGAGTCCAGTCGCTTGTACTGCAAGTACGCGGCGCGGCCTCCGTCGCCGCGCCTCATCCCGCTGCACGTGGAGAAGGCCGTGCGCCTCGCCGCCACCGGCCGGCCCGGAGTCTCCTACCTCGACATGCCCGGAACACTGCTCATGGTAACATATTTCACTTGTAAAGCTATGGCTACGTGTGCAAGAGCCTGGAGACATTGCCTGTACCTGTGGAAAGCCGCGCCATAAGGAAAAAGTCAGATTTCTTAGATTTTTGAGCTCATTTGGGCAGCCACATGACGAGCAATATCGGCTTGAGGCATACATACATTTCATAATTATTGTTAAGTGTTCAGTGGTAATAAACTGGGTCAATGCCAAGTAAAAGGCATCCCAAAAAGGAAGATGAGAGAGAGAGAGGACAAAATATAAAGTATCTTGAAGCAACGCTATTAATTTTCAGCTTCATAAAACAATCGCATTTGCAATTTCACTTCATTCAATCTTCATTAATTAGGTTTGTCATCACGTTAATATTACAAGGAATTATTTCCATAATCGCCACGCAAATAAATAGAGTATAAATATTGTATTAATTGTAATCAGGCTGAAGCCGACGAAGACAAAGTCCCGATAGACTTGTACAACGCCCCGCCCGTGTCCCTGGCGCACCCCAACCCCGCGCTGGTGGCGCAGGCCGCCGACTTGTTGGCGAAGGCCGAGCGCCCGCTTGTCATCGTGGGCAAAGGCGCCGCCCACGCGCGGGCCGAAGAAGCCATCATCAAGCTTGTGGAGAACTCCAAGCTGCCGTTCTTACCTACGCCTATGGGTATGTGTGGAAATAAACTCGTAAGGATACGTAAATATGTACAAAGAAAAAGACAATTAATAGGGCTGGGCATGTGGGCCTTAGTTGCCTGGCATTTATTATAAAATGATTGACGATGGTCATCTCTTGAACATTGCGAAACCTTTTGTAAATCACCAAATAAACTTGAATTATATCAATATTGTTTTGAGGGAATTCACACTATTGCTTATGACGTTAATATAACTGACGAAAAGAGGATGTCCACACAGATATTGACCCATCACCATCGTCTTCTATCAGGCGAGATTGAGGTCAAGAACAGGCCCAAAATACCATTAAAAAAAATAACCTATAGGATCCAACAAATCTTAAAATAGAAATGTCTACTAATAACTGCATAATTCTGTCCAGGCAAAGGAGTGGTACCGGACGAGTCAGAATACTGCGTGTCGACTGCGCGCACGCAGGCCTTGCTCAAAGCTGACGTCATCCTTCTGCTGGGCGCCCGACTCAACTGGATGCTGCACTTCGGACAACAACCGCGGTTCGCGCCCGATGTCAAAGTTATACAGGTAATAGGAGAATTCCACAAAGTAAATAAGTTTATTCGACCTAGTAACAGTCTACATTGATTTTGTATGGCGACTTAAGGTTGAACTAGTCCATATTTTTTCCATACAAATTTCGGGTTTGACATTGTATATCCAAAGTTAATCACGATATTTTTCTAATTATTAATAAAAAAAAAAACGGAAGTTATGAGCCAACAAAAATTAGTTTTTCTTACTAGTTTTAACGCAACTGTGTGCGTAATTATGTAATAAAAGAAGTGTAAAACCTCTAAAACAAAGTCGGCACCGACAAAGCTCAATTATGGAAGAGTTCAATCATTTAGTTGTAATTGATTTGACTGCCTCGTTGGTCTATTGGTCGCAATAGCTACTGCTGAGCATGAGGTCCTGGGTTCGATTCCCAGGTTGGGCAAAGTGTTATTGGGTTTTTCTATCTAGAATTTTTCAGTAGCAGCCCGGAGTCTGGATTTGTGCCCGGTTGATGGCAATAGGCGCGCCCCATATTATATGAGACTAAAATGTAACTGGCGAAATATGGGTGTACTATAGGTACACCCCTGCCTGACCATGGATTACAGGCGTGATGTTATGTTATGTTGATTTATGTCGTGATTCTTACTCGCGCCGAAGCGGTGCAGAACCAACGCAGGAGAACGAGCTCCATTACGTCGACGGAGACAGGAGACGGAAACAGTGTCACTGTTTAAAAATAGTATTTATATCAAATCATTTTCAAACACCACATAGTTTCAATTGATAAGTTCGTTTAACTAGTTCGTCACACGTTATTTCACAATAATCAATAGTTATATACTATTGATTATTGTGAAATAGCCGTGATAGACAATTGTTTGCAAAGCTCACTCAAACTATTTTCACGGTGAGGTTAATTTGTGGATATCGATGCTGGTTGCGTGATTACTTAAGAGTTTTGCAGAAATATCGGTATCTAAATATTAAGGCGCAATTGTTTGTTACCAGAAATAAAATTGAAAATGTTTTTTTCATATAACTTGATTATCCAAAGGACTTTTCGTAACTATTTACTCGCTCGTTTTACTATGACTTAAAATAACGGTGTTTGTGCCAACTAGACGTTGTGCGTGTAGACTCTCATTACTGATACTATCTCTGTCGGTCACCATGTCAGGTAAGACAGCGTGCTTTTTGGCTACCAGTGAGTTCGAGCCCGCAACAACTTCAACCTTAAAATCAAATGCATGCATTCAAAACTATAAAACACTGCTATAGCCTGTTCAAGTCTTAGATCAATAAATCTGTCAAACAAATCAGCTGTTATGATTGCTTCACCAAAATAACTAGGTACAGACTAACAGACAACTTTTCGTACCAGACTCCAAGTCAACAATACATCGTAATACACATTTTGGGTAACGTGTTACACAAAAATTTTAACAAACTTTTTATTGCAATTTTTTCAGGTCGACATTACCCCTGAGGAGTTCCACAACAGTATTCAATCTGAGGTGGCAGTGCACTCAGACATCAAGCCATTTACTGAGGCCCTCGCACTCAAACTGGCAGAGAAGAAGTTCAGTCTGCAACCGTCTAGCAACAACTGGTGGCAAGCATTGCAGCAGAAACAGAAGGCTAATACTGAGTTCGTTAAGGTATAACATCGACTAGTGAAATCATCTTGTTCGAGGAAAGAAAATGTATTTTTTGTAGATAATTTGATAAGGAAATTACAGGAAACTATATCTTCTGCCTTCCTTAATATGAAGGAAATGTGGGATTACAATTCCTACCACATTTTACTGTGCCTCATTGGATCTCGCAACCCCCAAATATAATCTAAAGTATAAAACTCAGGGACTGTAAAATCTCCTTTAAAAAAAAGTTCATCTCCTTTTATCCTTATAAAATTAGACGCTGATGCTAATGTTTTTTCACTAAACCTACTTTTCTAACAGGCACAATCAAGCAACACAACATTGCCGCTGAACTACTTCGCAGTATTCAAGACGGTACAGGCGAACATCCCGAAGGACTCCATCATCGTGAGCGAGGGCGCCAACACGATGGACATCGGCCGCGGCATGCTGCTCAACAACAAGCCGCGACACAGACTAGATGCTGGTACCTTCGGCACTATGGGAGTAAGTTAAAGCAGTAAACATAATACATCAATATTGTAGTCACAGCCTTTTTTTTTGGTTGGAAATCATCAAATGACTTCTCCCGCTCTGGGTGGAGCAGGAGGGCGTGTCAGACTTTTACTGACTAAAACCCACCCGTGTTCCCTCAGTTGCCTGTGCCAGGGCCACGGTTATCTCTATCGAATTAGCCGCGACCCTGAGGCGTCGGCCCTATCGGACATCTCTTTGAGGCGCCCGTGGAACACGACGCGCCGTCGAACCGGGCCTGGTCCCTGCCGAGAGCAATGGGTAGCTCGCCGTCCGCAAGCCCGTGCCTACGGTGGCCGGGAGACTGCTTGCGATTCCCGACGCCCATAGCGTCTCCTGCGGCGACTTGGGGCGTGAGGGCGCAAGGCTCTCTCCCTCACGCGCTCCGCCTCCTCCTTCGCAAGCATTACTGCTTCGCAGAAGGAGGTGACGGCTTTCCATTCCCTCTCGCTCCGTACCATGGCCTGGACCAGGGCCGGACGCGAGAGATCGCCGCCGCCGATCGCCTCCGCATCCGCTCTGCATCCGCTCCGCCTCCGCAGGACACTGCGGTGCTCTGCCCAAGCTGGGCAGACCTCCACCGTGTCCTCTGGCGATCCACACAATGGTAACACCCGGGCGTTTCCTCCCGCCTTATTCGAAACAGGAACCTCCCGAAACTACGGTGTCCGGTGAGGACCTGTGTCAGGCGGAAGGTGAGCCGCCTCGCAGGAGACCGTGCGGTATCCCCGGACCAGCCGGAGTAGTCACAGCCTGGTGTTATGATATGCTTCTGAGTTCAAATGAAGAGTTGTTTGTAACTAAAATCTACCACCACATTCACAACCCAAAAACATAGTGCTGATAATCATAATTTAAATTAAAATAAATAAATGCAATTCTTTTAAAGTTTTTAAACAATGAATCCCTTAATCTCTAGTTCATCTTCGTATACGTTTTATAATTTATCACGGTAATATTTTTACAGGGAATTATTGGCATAATCGCCATGCAAAATAAATTATACACCTCAAAACTTTATTTTAAAAACCAATTTCTTTATTCAAAGGTGGGCCCAGGATTCGCGGTAGCTGCAGCGATGTGGTGCCGCGACCACGCGCCCGGAAAACGCGTCATCTGTGTCGAAGGAGACTCGGCCTTCGGATTCTCCGGTATGTTATCATTTTACCAGTATAAATAATTCAATACAATGAGTATATACTTGTTTCATATTTTAACACTAACAATTGTCACGGAATGTCAATAAATCCATGTTACAATATCAATTACTACGATTGCCCAAGCTGTTTTATTCTGAGTTATACAAACATGTTCGTGTTAAGTCTCGTGCACACTGGCGCGGATGACACAAAGGCACCGCGTGTCGCGCGACGAGCGGTGCCTTTGTGTCGCGCTGTGTCGTCGCGCCGTTTTTCGGGAACTTTTATTGACGCTTTAATTATGTTTCGTAGGTATGGAGATCGAAACTATGGTCAGGTACAAACTGCCTGTGATTATCATCATAGTAAACAATAGCGGTATTTACAGCGGCTTCCCTAAAGACGTTATGGAAGATATACAGTCTGGTGGCGATATTGCTCAGTGGTAAGTTCTGGGATAACTATAGACTTTATCTAATTAACAATGAGTAACACTCTGAGGAACATAAGGGTGATTATAATTTACAACACTTTTATTTTCAGTACTCCACCAACTGCTCTCGGCTGCGAAATTAGGTATGAGAAGATGATGGAAATGTTCGGCGAGACTGGACACCTCTGCCGCACGGTTGAAGAGATCGAGGCCGCCGTCAAGAAAGCTGTAGCAGTCACTGACAAACCCAGTATCATCAACATACTTATTGACCCACAGTCCAACAGGAAACCACAGACATTCAACTGGCTGACTGAATCTAAACTGTGATAGGTTACTGTTACATTTGTTGCCTAATTATTATTTATTTTTGTACAAACAATAACATGATCAGAGGGTGGTGGGGCTAGAGTGGTAAAACTAACTTAAGAGAACTACATTCTTCTTGCATTTCTTGTGTAATACATGTATTAATAATGTATATATAGAAGGTATTTATAGTACAGATACAGCCTAATATCATTATCAATAACTGTATATAATATTATTTAAGCTGTTGCATTTGTGTTACTGTGTTAAGGTACTTAAAAATAAAACAAGCATGGACTTTGATATTGTCTGTAATTGAGTCATATTTATGGTCACATTGCTGTAATTTGTATATAATGAACTTAAAAATATATATAAACTTTACATTATAAACTAAATCCCTGTATTTTCATTTAACTCCTGGAGGCAAATGAGTCTGCTGTCTTGGTTGTCCAGAGCAACATAAGATGAGCAGTAGTTGTATAAGTAATATCCTTTACATTTTACTGAGGCAACCAATCAAAAAGTTCTCTATCACAGTTTGTGCTGGAAAGAGAAAATACCATTAAAAAAATAAAGCACTAGAAACTTTTCCTATCTACACTGAATTAATAATACATATCAATAATTACCCAGTTTGCAGTTATTGGTAGTGGTCAGTGTGTAAGCATCTTGGTCATAATCATTGGTAAGAGTGAGATCAGCTCCTCTAACGAGAAGCTCATTGCAAGTATATGGGAAGTCAGCTGCTGCTGCATACATCAACGCTGTGCTACCAGACTAAAACAATAATCACATAATAAATAACTGCAAATATAAAACATCTCAAAGATAAGTGAAACTTACATCATCTTGTATGTCAGCATCAGCTCCTTCACTCAGAAGAAACTTCACAACCTCATGGTGTCCCCCTGCACCTGCCAAGTGTAGTGCCGTCTCACCCTCAGGACCCCGCATGTTAACATTGGCACCACACCTAGTTATAACAAAAGACACCTTTTATTCATAGTTTAAACTAATTCAACAATGAACTAAAAGTTGCTAAGAACAGATTCCTGACTGTCCCTTTGTCATTGAATACCAAAATCTACCCAAGTGCAGACAAAGAACAAAGGGTCCCCAGCAGTGCACTCACCAAACTAAGTCTTGGCAGCTGTTTAACTGTCCATAGCTGGCTGCCCAGTGCAGGGCAGTGAGTCCATGCTCATCAGTGATGTCAACATACTGCTCCAGTTTCACGTCGTCACGGGTTATTTCACCGCGGCCAGCCTTCGCGTGTAAGCTACAATCTGGCTGGGGTAACTCCGGGACTCGCGCCTGCGTATTACCTGCAAATGCGACCTTGAACGATATACTTACCTACTTCAAACCCACAAAGAAACTCCTAGAAATCAATAGATGTAGACGTCGTGCTCGGGACAAATTACATAAAAAACTACATTACCTCTTTGTAAATTGGTTAACGCGGTGCACTGGACAGATTTATACGGCGTAAATGCACTTTTTCTTACACCGTTTAAATTGGGCGCCCATCGTTGATAGCCCCCGCTACCACTTTTACTGCTATCTTGACTTCCCGAATCATATTCAAACTTGTAGGACTCCAAATTTTCCTGTTTTTCTTGCTTTATATCAATGTTTTTGCCCTCGTGCTTGACAGAAACAGCTTCTTCCATTTTTTCTGATTGTTTTTGTATAATTCAATGAATCAACAACACAAAGATCAAAGACAATATATTGAATGAGTCCACAGATAAGATAGTAATGGCAACTGGCAAGATCACAGAACTTTTATCAGTTCTTTGTGGACGGAATACCATAGAACAATTTTTTATTTTATTTTAAATAATATTTAATTAGTTGAAGAACTTTGCTTCGGAAAGCTTTAGATCTATCTATTAAAAGTACTCTGTGCTTTACATTTAATTGGATTTTAGTATTTATTTCTGGCATCTGAACATTTTAAATTTGTTTCGATAAACAAAACGCGAAATTCGGTAAAAACATATTTTTATTATCATTTTTCGCTCCGAACGGCCGGCCGGGTAACACTTAATGCCTGTGCCTCCCGCACCTTTTACATTTAATTTTGGGAAAAAAATCGGGACGTCCCGCATAAATCGTGAAGTCTGGCAACGCTTTGAGATAGTAATTATGTTCTCACTAAGGATCGTCTTAGCATTGCATGCCAAGCTTTAGCCCTTGGCCAAGCTTAAAGCCAGTTCTTAGGTCACGTTGGTGAGAGAGTTCATTTAAAAAAGACCATGATCACTCTGACCAGTTGGACCTCACGACCCGAGGGTTTCAACCCTAAGTGGCTCGCAATTATAATTATCACTAGGGTTATTATATTTAAAACGTTTGAGGATTTCCACAGCCACAGCAGCAGTGCCAGCACAGCACGCCGAGCCAGAAAGATGGGATTGCGCAGGAGTATCGACACACGGTGCGTTTCACACATGTCAATCATTATGTAGTTTGTGCTTCCACACTAAAGGTCTCCCTACCTTCCATGAATAAAGACAAACAGTCCGGTCTCCTGACAGCGTCGCGTGCCAAGCCATTGGGTTCTAATCTATGTATTAAAAGTACTCTGTGGTGCTAATGCTTGATACACATGCAGCAACTATTCTCTCTGCGTGTGTATCGAACATTATAACGCCGCAGACAGACGGCGTTTACCGTCAGTGGGTGTGTAAAACTGTCAACCGGTGTCAGTGTCAAATCATCTGTCAATGGTCCATGCCAATTTCAAAACAAACGTTCGGTTGGCGGGCAACATTTGTACTTACATTGCAATGTATCTTCATTATTATACATCTTGAAATACAATTTTGTTGTATCAAACTGTTGTCTGCCTGCATGTATTGTTCTGTAATATTATTTTAACCCAAAACAAAAATGTCAGTACTAGGAAACGAGAGTCAAGTGACCAAACAGTTGCAACAAGACTTACAAAATGAATTAAACACTGCTAATCAACTGTTAAGACTAATGTAAGTAAAGTGTTGTCTTTTTACTGTATTCATCATGTAAATTACTTTTCATAACATACTCACTGTTACTTAAGTAGAGCATGTTTGTGCTGTTTCTGCTCTGTAGATAATATGTAAACATCAGTTTTTTTTACTTTTAGTTTTAATTAAAGGTTTGTTTAATAATTAACTGTATGATTTGCAGATCAGTAGAACTACAACAAATCAAACACTTCACTAGGCCTGGGGGAGACTTTGAAGCCAATGTATTCAAGGTAAATGCTAGGTGTAACTTCTAATTTAATTTAAAAATTAAAAGTCTTATCTCATTTAAAAAACCTGAATTGAGAAGGTCAAATCTTTTTCTCATTTTTTTTTCTAATTTCATTTCAGAACACAACACTTATCAAGGAATTAGCAAAGCTGCAACAAGTTGACTTACAGAATTTGCCTCCTTTCACTAGAAAGCAAATAGATATGAGTATGCATGCAAACGAAAATGTGTCTTATGAAGAACATAATACTTTTAGAAATGACTCTGAAGTAGAAGAGAGCCAGTAAATGCTTAAGAGTTGAAACACACCTATTTGTATCCCAATCACATTTAGATATGCATGATGGCCAGAAAGAAAATATGGAAGCCCTAACTACCATGTTGTGTCTGTGATTTGTTGTTATTTCTACTAATTTTCCATTTGATTCACACTTGCCCTCTAAATGTATCTAAATCTTCCATATATAAATAAAAATAAATTGCTAAAAATGTTTGTCTGCTCATCACTTCTAAGCGGCTGCACCTATTAGGCAATTGTTTTTTTGTTGTATTTGTAATTGTCACAACTGTGGACTGCCCCATTGGTCTAGTGGTCGCTGTGCCCAGTTGAGGGCAATAGGCTCGCCCCGTATTACATAGGACTTAAACATAACTGGCACCTGTGCCAGTTATGTTTAAGTCCTATGTTTAAAATAACAATGTGGGTGTACTAACCCATGTATGTACACCTCTGCCTAACCCTTCTGGGATTACAGGCGTGATTTTATGATGTAATTCTCAGGTTAACATCTGTATGAAAGAAATTTTGGAAAATCCACCATCCGAATCAAATTTGAATGCTTTTATAGTACCTATGAAATTAAAAAACACCCTGGGCGCGAACAGCTAGAGCTAGTATTTAATAAATAACTGCTTTCCATTTGTTCAATAATAGAAACAAAAGCCCAAAGCTTTTTCAATCAATGAAAAGTTGTGTTAATTTATTGTCTTACATTTATAAAGAGTAAGGCAGGTTTTGAGTTAAATGAGTCTGTTAGATTCTTGTTATCTAAAAGTTCTAGTGGTTAAGATTTTAAAAATAAAATTAATCCTTATTCATAAATTCTTTATTTCTTTTGTTTGTGAATTTATTATTAATCACAATATTATTAACTTAGTATATAATCTTTATTAACTGAAAGTAGTAACATACAAGGCAACATGCATTTTATTTCTGAGCTTGTTTAACTCTAGGAGTCTAGGCCATATGCTTACAGTAAATAAAAGTTATTGTTATACAATAATTTTCTAGTTGGCAGACTATAAAGTAATCTTTTGTTACATAAGAAGCAACAAGTATCGGCCACTATATCGTTACATTATTATCCTATTAAAAACAGTTGATTGATTAACTAGTAAGTAACATTAATGAGTAAATTATTAGTACCTAATCAAAAACTAGAAAGACCTTTTTGATATAGAAACATTCATATTTTCTCACATTTCTCATTCATTTCAATTCCATTCTCCAACGTCTATTTGGAATTCATCTATAGTTTAACTCTTATTTACACGTTTTAGCTCCCCAAGTATTTAGATAAATATATATATAATCTGAAACATGTGAGAGGAAAATATAATCGTAATTTATAAAATCCATAATATTCCCTCCTTAATAAAGCCATGGTAACAGCTTAAGACTAGATAAACTTCCAAATAACATTTAAAAATTACTGAAATAAAGCTGCCTTTTCTTTGAACAATTGCCTCCGCATAGCCTTTTCTTCGGCTTCTCTGCGTTTCTCTTCTTGTTCTTGTATAATTTCGTTATGGAATCTGTTGCTCTTGGAGAGTTCTTCAATCTTAGCTTCGAAGAAAGTTTTCGCTCCGTTCACTCCGACTTGGTCCACGTTGATCTCCGTGAGTCGTGCGAATGCGTCTAGACCTGAATCGGTCTCCAGTTCCCCCGCACGCGCTTTTCTGCAAAACAGAAACAGCTGGCATTAGAATGAGAACAATTTGCATTTAGGTATTCAAGGGTGTGACTACGAAGTCGATCTAATACGACTCATCGACGATACGTTCTTCAAGCCATATGGTTTTTATTATTACCTATTTTAAATCGAAGCACTGACTCAACCACCAACATTGTGACATGTAAAGTTGTGTCTTTGTGAGTCAACTTACTATCATCTACCTAAATAATTGGTAGGTAAAATACAATTTGGTGTGCGACCAGGGTTATGACGCAATGTGTAAAATGTTAGGTGCTGTTGTACTGAGACCCGCAGGGTTCTTTCCCGGATACTCTACAAACAGGATAAAAAGTCTTCATACGGTCTAGTTTTTTCAACTTAAAACCTTCGATCAACAAAACCATTGTGTTGCTGTTAACTTGGGAATTTTCCGGAATAAACGCCCAAAACAGGAAGTGCCTACCTGATCATTAAAACCGCAATCAGTAGGCTGTATTTCGTTATATCTGATTAAGAACGGGCCTGCCAGACCTTACCACCAACCCAGGTTTTGTTTTCTAAACCGAACACTGCGGTCTTTCAAACAAATATTTATATCTATCAATTATGTAATATATTTTCAAACTAATATACATATCTAAGTATCAATTAACATAAATAGGTAGGCCATAAGTACTTTTAGTAAGTATATTTTGTCGTGCTTCCGAAACGAACCCGTGGCCCTGTCAACCGATCCACTGCGCTATATTTCGTATAGGGACAAACTGAAAACCCCGAAAAACGTGCGTGGCGGGTCCCTCCCTCCATATTCATAGATTCGTGTCTTATCTTTTAATTTTAGTGCTAATAAAAGCTGAATGATTTAACTTACCTGTAAATGAGTAAAAATTCCCGGAAACTAATTCTGTTGTCCCCATCTTCATCGACCTCTGAGATCATAGCCTTCAGTCCAAGATGGGTCTGTGGTGCTCCCAGCCGCTCCATCATTCGTTTCACTTCAGTCAAGTCTAGGTAACCGTCGCGACCTTCATCGAATCTAAAACAAAGACATTTTTTGATTAGTACATATCTTGTGAAACCCGGTATCAAACTATCGGTACGTAGTACGATGTTCGTACTTCGCATCTAAAAGTGAAACTCGCACAGTCTTTGAGCTACATAAATTAATAACTTTCATCCCCTTTTAGGACTACGGTGATATGTCTATGTATTACGTAAGTTATATGTAGTGTAGTACGAGTAGGTACCCACTTCCCACGTAACCTTCCAAGCCTAGGTATTATAAGTAGTTATAGGTACGTTAGATGCCTACCACTACTAATTAGCATATATCCATTTATTACGGGCACTCTGCTCAGCCGCGCCACCAACCCTGCGGAATGGCGTTTACA
The DNA here is from genome assembly GCA_963555695.1 of Dasypolia templi. Lineage (NCBI taxonomy): Eukaryota > Metazoa > Arthropoda > Insecta > Lepidoptera > Noctuidae > Dasypolia > Dasypolia templi. The sequence continues at coordinate 11,764,252 of OY743157.1, forward strand.
GCACGACTTTTAAAGCAGGTAAGTTAAATGGGCTTCGTATCGCACGCGCCTACCTATTAGGAGTAGGTTGATGAGGTCTAGATTAATCCATAAAGCAGAATGTTATTATTGCCATATTTACTGTAGGCCACGACAAGTGTTGCATCATATTTATCATCATCATATTATAATTATGTAATTTATAGTAAGGCTCGAAGAATTCATAAGACATAACCATACAAGCTGATGCTGCGGAACAATACCTATTATGTCCCATACACTTAAAATAAGTATTAGGGACCGAGAACTTTCCTTGTTGTATTTATTATGACTTACTTGCTGTAATAAACATAGCTATTATTATAGCAAGTAAGTACCTAAGTCAAAATAAATACAACAAGGAAAGTTCTCCGTCTCTGTAGCATATTAGAAAGAAGACATACATTCTATGTCACATAATGGAACGAATGACCGTTACGTTATTCAGTGTCAACAAGTACGAGGAATGCTAATTTATATACGTTTAAATATGCCACTTTCGCTCAGCTCCACTTCGTTTGAAGAAGAAAATGTTAAGCCCGAAAATGTCATCAATCAATGAACTGTGCCTCATCAGCATAGCTTTCGTATTACATGAAAGTTCGATCGATTATATTATGATTGTATAACTGATATGATTTCCTAGTAAACCTTATAACTATTATGTGATCTGAGGTTGAGTAAATACCGTTGTACCGTTGATGTGATGATAAAGAGGTGTTTTGACAGATTGGACCAGAGAAGGCACATGGGAAGCCATGGGGGAAAGCTTTGGTCAGTACACGTGGTACAGCAGCAGGTAGGTACTCTACTTCTTCACTTCCCTGACCTGCCAGTGACTATCAGGCAATTGTACCTACCTGCCTACATAGATAGGTAGGTATCTGTAAAGGTAGTTCTACTACGTGGGTAGAGGAAACGATGCCATCGATCTAGTAAGGATCTATCCTGATAATATTCCAAGTTCAAAGTAGGTAAAAACACAGTTTACACTTTTGCTTTGAAAGGTTATTTTGCTACTCAATTTTGAGGTTGCTTCACATTTGGTTCTCTGCTAGGTAAGTACCTACTTATCGTGTGGAGGTGCTTCGTCAAGAAACATGACTAAGAACTTGTTGATATGGGGAGCACGTTCCTGTTTCACGTATTTCACCTAGTTACATTCATTGCGTGAAATATTGTTGTTACCATAACTCCCCAACAAGCCCGCGCTAAGCGGGATTCCAAGACTAACTAAATATAATAAAAACTGCCTTGTAAGCTACGTCTATACTATGTGTAACTTATTGCACATTAGGAATGTAGTTTATTCAGAATCGTTCACTGAATCGATTTCTGTATTTTTAAATCTACTTATGTTTTTTTTTCTCTATGTTTTTAAATCCCACGTAAATTACAGTCACACTTCCGACAGTCAAAATAAACCAAAATTGACTAAGTCCCTTTTATACCTAAGGCTAACTGGGCGAATGATTTTATCGATAAAAAATATTAATGTCAGTAACTATAGAAACAAAATGAAACCTACTGAAAAAATTGCATGCGAAAAAATATGTTTTGTTCTAAATTGTACTTTTACTAATTTTTTTTAATCCGTGTATTTATTCTGACTCTATCTAAGTACGTTAAATATGAAAAAAGTTAGATTAAAGATGATTTTGCTCTCAAACATCATAGCAAAAAGTGTAAACTGTGTGTTTTTTCGGAATATTATGAAGATGGATCCTAACCTAGCAGACCGATGGCATAGTTTCCTCTACCCACGTAGTAGAACTACCTATATGTATAGATACCTATCTATCTAGGTAGGTAGGTAAAATCTAAGGAACGTAAACCTTGTCCGTTATGGTTATGGTAGTTTTAAATAACATAACATCACGCCTTGTTTCCCCGAAGGGTTGGGCAGAGGTGTACCTATAGTACACCCACATTTCGCCAGTTATGTTTAAGTCCCATGTAATAGGGGGCGAGCCTATTGCCATCTACCGGGCACAAATCCAGACTTCGGGCTGCTACTGAGAAATTCCAGATAGAAAAACCCAATAACACGTTGCCCGACCTAGGAATCGAACCCAGGACCTCATGTTCAGCAGTAGCGATTGCGACCACTAGACTTTTTTTTTTACTTAGGTATTCAGTACCTACCTACGTACCTTTTTTTTTGGTGTTTATTTTCCTGGTTCATTGCGCTGCAGGGATCCGATAAAGTAGGATAAATAATTATTGATAGATATAAACCTAGGTAAGTACTTATTTTATTTGTATTTGGCGATTATCTAAACACATCGACTTACTGATAATTAATGAGTGCCTTCTAGCGATATCTTCTAATTTTATCATATTTTATATAACCGGGTTTATATCATGTAGAGGCTAAATAAATAAAATGATCATAATAAAATTGATACTCACACCAGTTTTAAAACAACAATATTTTTCTTTTACATAAGCATTTAAACTGGTATGTTGATGTGTTTTTCAATGTCTGTCGAATGTGTAAAATAATGCTAATTTTATCTGTATAGCAAGTAATATATTATATGCTAACTGTATACGTAGATACCTATGTTCATGGACTGACTACTGTGCAATAGAGTGGCACAAGCAAGGCCATGTGCTAGACAGATAGTACATAGTACTATCGTACATGGGAAGCGTAAAACTATGATTTATTGTATCCTTTCGAGATACGTTATTGTACCTCACCGAACCTACTCTATTAATAAAGACACCTATACCTACTTCTGGTGGTTAATGAGGATCCATAAATTTTCCTGACACTAAGTGCCGATTTCACCAATGAAGTTTCATTCAGTTGAACTCGATCAGCCCATCTAAAACGCGTTCAAGTGCTGTCAGAGGTCAATATTTCATAGAAAATAATGACACTGACAGCCCTTAAACATAGTTTATGTGCTGATCGCTTTCAGTTTCATTGGTGAAATCCACACTTAATGTCTGCTGTTTCCGATCATGTGCACACGGCTACACATCAAGCTATTCCTACATTTCCAGTTTTAGCTGACCTCGCATTGTATATGATTTTCGTACAATGAGAAGTCAGTTTATACTGGAAATGTATAGCTAGGTAATTATGTAGCCGTGCTTACCTATCTTCTTGAATCTATACATGATAAAGTGAGTTTTATTTTCAAAAGATCGAAATAAAAGTGCAGTGTGTGTAAATTTAAAGTTATTTTTCGCTTTTTTGCTGTACCTACCTCGCACAAATTCGTATAGGTTCAGTTTCTAAGTAAATAACAGTAACATCAAGTTAATAAAACATCATCAACTTATTAATGGCCGATTCCTATAAATTACGGACCGTTTTTGGTTTAAAATTAACTCTTATTGTATCTTTACCAATTATGAAGCGAAGAACTCATAGCTTCGCATAGAGTAGACCCTCACGTATGGAAGTAGCTATCACAGTTAAAATAAGGTTACGAATCTCTTTAAATGCTTAGTTTGGCATAAAAATGATACCATTGGTAAGCAAAACAACAATTTTTTTGTTTGGGTGGGAAATCATCAAATGACTTCTCCCGCTCTGGGTGGAGCGGGAGGGCGTGTCAGACTTTTAATTATTAAAACCCACTCGTGTTCCTTCAGTTGCCTGTGCCAGGGCCATGGTTATCTCTATCGAATTACCCGCGACCCTGAGGCGTCGGCCCAATCGGACCCCGTCATTTTGTGCTGACATCTTTTTGAGGCGCGCGTGGAACACGACGCGCCGTCGACCCGGGCCTGGTCCCTACCGGACGGCGAACTACCCATGGCTCGCCGTCCGCAAGCCCGCGCCTACGGTGGCCGGGAATCTGCTTGCGATTCCCGACGCCCAGGGTGTCTCCTGCGGCGACTAGGGGCGTGAGGGCGCAAGGTTATCTCCCTCACGCGCTCCGCCTCCTCCTTCGCGAGCATTACTGCTTCGCAGAAGGAGGTGACGGCTTTCCATTCCCTCTCGCTCCGTACCATGGCCTGGACCAGGGCCGGACGCGAGAGATCGCCGCTGCCGATCGCCTCCGCGAGGACACTGCAGTGATCCGCCCAAGCTGGGCAGATCTCCACTGTATGCTCCACCGTGTCCTCCGGGCGATCCACACAATGGTGACACCCGGGCGTTTCCTCCCGCCTTATACGAAACAGGAACCTCCCGAAACAACCGTGTCCGGTGAGGACCTGTGTCAGGCGGAAGGTGAGGACGCCGTGGCGCCTCTCCAACAACTCCTCAAAGAGGGGACTTACCGCCGCTATTGTGGCGTGCCCAAGGCCATTATAACCTTGCCAGCATACTTTCCTAATCTACCTACTGTTCCACATAGCCTACCTACGTATAGAGTACCTATACCTACCTGTACCTACACATATCTGTTGAAAGCCGATGCCTGCATTCATAATCTTGTTAAACTTGTTTGTCACTAGTAAACACATGCGTTTAGATGCAATATTTTCTTGCTCAGTTCACTTTACCTATAACATGACATGACACTTAAAGTCTCGTTTTGAGGAACAAAAAAGAAACTATAAATTCTGTCACAGCTTCTGTGTCTAACTCTAGTATACTTAGGTATCATCCTCCTATAGTGAGTTCCTACAGTCAGACGCGCTGCGGGGGACATTTTGACTCATGTGTTTTTACTTTTACAATGTTTATTTAAGCGCAAACAACCAATGTTGTGGTTTCAAATATTATACAATTATCCCAATGACGTAGGTTAGTGATGATAACAAAGTAATATAGTCATCCTTTATTTGTTCGTTTAGTAAATCGTGTTTTGTTTTATAATGACGAAGAACATGGTTCCATTATTGTTAATTTATACAATGTCATAAAGCAAAGTTAAGGAAGGAAGCGACTGCCATTGTCGAAATAGTGTTAGGAGTGTAATATAAAATTATCAAATGATTAAATGTTATGGACATTCGTTCATGGTAGTTATCTGAAGGGGGTACAAACCTTTTCCATGAATGAGTTTGTACCCTTATATCGTTAGGTCCCTTCTACGAAAACAGTTGGGTTTAAAGAGGTTAACATACCCAAACATGTAATTAGGGTTACCCTTATACAATAAGTAACAGTTTGATTTCTATGGGGTTACCTTTTATCCCGCTCACAATTTTTTTTTTAACTAAGGGTTATTCCCGTTCATATGAGATAAGCCGTTCATAGTGTTATAGATAACCTCGAAGATTTTTGAAATTCATTTGCTAAGTCCTATTGAAACCTCTATATAGGTACGGCTATCCGGAATAGTCCCTGGTTATTTACGTAGGTGTTTACCTAAGTACCTACTGTGTAAATATTTTTGATGATTGTCTTATTATTACGAATTTATGATTTAGTAGCACACTGACAAAATAAACAAGCCAACTAGGTACCTGGACATGTATGCTCAAATACATATATCCATTGAGCTAACTTGTGTTGAACCAACCTACATAAAATGCTCAGGAATCGATAACCGATAGAGACGTTATTTTTTTACCTACTTAAAACACGCTAATCGTTTCACGCTACGACCCAATAAAAATCATGTCTTGGAACTATCCTATAAACACCCACAGAAATGAGGCCAGTCATAATAAAATGCCATTACAGTGTCCCACTAAAGACTAGTCGCTTCTAATGAATTCTGTAACCTCTGCGCCTCTATCTATCCATCAAATCTATTAGCAATGCTAGTATTCAAATGAATTAAGTATGTAGGACCTAACCTAATTAATTTGCGATTTGTATGGTTCGATCTCATAATTGAAGCACAGGAACTATGTAAATAAGTAATAAAATAAGTCAATAACAGTCTTGACGTCAAAATACATTCTTGAGCTTACCTCGTTACATACGTATTTATTTTTGAAAAATTCCTACTCACAGTTCTACAGATAAATTGAATCTTTGTATATTTAAGAGGTGCTTGTTTCTTACAGTAGCAATTCACCATGAGTACCTATAAAAATATAGGTACTCATGGTGAATTGCAAGCTCACCCTCTCTGCCCTTTTTTTCTGGAGCGCCTTTGTTTTTTTTTCAGACTCTACTTCAGTTTTCAGAATGAGGTCGTTCTTGCTTCGTACGAAAATTATCGACGACAGCACCATGCTTGTTGTTGATATCGCAATTATTGTAACAGCCAACCGTCGCTAACAGTTCTGTCTATTAATGTCATGTGACATACTTTTTCGTGTCAACTGTTAAGAAATGGTAGTTCGCAGACCATATTTTTTGCCATTTAATATCGACATTCAATCATAAATAATAAGTACTGTTAGAAGCAATTTGAATCTAAATCTGATAATGTCTAAGAAATATTATGTGGGTTCTGGTAGGCTAGGCTTTATTTTCTGTGTCAGGACTGCATAAGATGAATGATTGTAGTTGTTACATGTCCGTAGCGTCAATTAAGTCTTGATTACGTAAACTCATTTTAATTTTGGCTAATTTCCAACAAACAGCGCCGTACAGCTATGTTTACGTTACGTTAGCATGTGTTACCTAGACTTATAAGTAATTTAGGCCGTGTTTTTATTTCCATTACAAGAACCTACTTATAGAGTCAAATAACACCAGAATTTGGAATGAAACAATATTTAAACCAGGCTGTATAAGTACCGAATTCAAAAATAAAATAGTCCTTTACTTAATTTTACAAAAGAATAAAAACCGCCCTAAACATAATTTTGAAGGCTCAACTGCTTTTGATATCTCCAATAAATAACTTTTTAACACCTTGATGTAAGTTAGGTAGGTAACTTATTAAAAACGTGGTTGCAATTTTTAGCAGTGTTGTCTTAGAATAATAGTCACGTCTTACAGCGTTAAAGAAATTTCATTTATGTTTTTCTTCCTGCCATTGAGTTCTGGCAGTGAACCCAACGTTTCTGGTGCAGTTCGCAGTTTTTGCATTGTATTGCAACCGCAAAATGCAATGTTGTTGCAACACAAATAGAATGTAAATTGTCTGTGAAATGAAACTCTGTCTCAATCATGTGCTCGTGTGATTGTTATTGTTTCTTACCAGTTTTTAGGAAGCATTCATCTAGAGTTGGTATCCGGCACGGGCGCAGTGGGTACTTACGTGGAAGTTTACAGCGCAGAACGAAAACATGAGCTTTGAGTCATGAGTTTGCTATAAATATACATTTAGGAGCAGTCAACTCTTAAAGTGAAGAGGATAATACTAATGATGATTTCGGTGCGCAATCACCGAAGCATAACTTTGAGTCAAAACTCGCCTAAACCTGTCTACTTTTTGAGAGCTTGCGTAAATTGAAAAAAAAAGATGAATCTAGTGGCATACATACATAATTATGTAATAGGCATTAAGAAATATTTTCGGAAGGAATTTGATTATTGCATCTCTTCATGCAAATGTAAAAATTCTGGACTTTAATGTATTTTTGAAATTCGAATTCGGTTTTAACTCGTCTCGCTCGCATGATTCATGTATTGCTACTGTGTTATTTAGATGCCGTATATATACTATTTTATTAAATATTTGTATAGTATTTATTGTCCCTATAAAACATTGAAATAATACGTAGGTATCTAATGGTAAGTTTGGGTACGAATATAGTGCTAAAACATTGAGACAATACATTTGTCGTGTCGGTATGGTGTCCCTTAAAGGGCACATCTGCAGATAGGATAAAACGATGAAGAGAATGGGTACGTCAGTATTGATTATCTAATCATACGATAATCATATCTACTTACTCTTATTTGTTACAAAAAGTAAAGGAACTGAACTCCTTTATTAAGGCAGTTATTTTTCCTACCCGCCAACTCCAATTATGAATTCTAGTCAAGGTTTGATAGAAAAAATAAGATACAATCTAATAGACTTCCGTCACGGTGAATTATTTAAATCTACACCTACTGACGAAATGTTATTAATGGATATAAAACACGAGTGTTGTATTTCGTCAATGGGATTAGGCAATAGCCGATACGTGTTGTTTTCCTTTAAAAATAGTAGCTTTGCATATTAACCTCCATGGAACAGTTAAAATATCGTGAACTACGAGTTGAACCGTGAAAACATAGAATCACTTCTACGTATTTTACGATTGCCTACCCTACTAGTCCTAATATTAAGTCGAGAGATTTCGTGTACATTCTAGTTAGCTAACTTATGTTTACAAACTCTTATTTCTAAATTAGTGGGTATACACTCACTCGTCTTACGTTTACGCCTTTTCTCATGCCCATTATTAAAATTATTCTAAGCCTCTCTTACGACCGAACCCAATAACCTATTTCCTGTGAAAGACAGATCGCTATTGATGCTAGACAGTATAATTCTATCTGTCCCTGTCAATAGATAGCTGCAAACATGTTGTAGGGACGCATACGATGGCTTTGTTGGGACGTAAAACCAGAGATTGATAGGTTTTTTATTTAGAGTAAGTCAAAATTGCCGATATATTATTGGGTTCGCCCGTTAGTGATGTACCTACCTACACTCAATTATCATTAACACATCATTCAGATTTCCAAGTATTTAAGATAACAGGTGCAGCTCAATCACCACCGTTAAAAGCGTCATCAAGGAAGCTATTAAGTGTTCGACTAAAGTTATTAAGTCATCGGATGTGTCCATTACGCACAGTGATTGTATCTCAATATCAGCTGTTCACTCAATGTGATTCACTGTGTTAAATGAACTATTACGTGTGGTTGATTAACAAACCTGCGGAAACAGAGGGTAAGGTTAACACAACGTCATAAAACAAGGAGTAAAGTGCAGTTATGTGTGACTCATTGCGATCATTGATTTTGTCGCGTCGCACTTTATCAGAACCAGTTCCCATGTCACTTCCTACCGAATGCACTCTAATCAATTTTAATAATATAGTATGCGAAGCTTGCCAACTCGACTCTTGAAAAAATAAAACTGCAATAAATGTCCAGTTTTTCAGAATTGTGCTGAAATTAGGAACTGCACTTCCGGCATTACAAATGCTACTACGGAATTAGCACTACGGAAACGTAAATCTTGAAAGTTGTAACACTAGGCTAATCTGAAGGTTGAATGCTGAGTTCATAAAATTCACAATGCACATAAACACATAATGTTTAGCAGACTTCTAGTAACAACACGTGGCCTTGTTATGATTAAAAGCAGTGATTCATTTACTGTGTCGCACACGACACAGTATAACACCTTCGATTTTGCTAAGAAACATGACTAATTTAAGGTTTTCTTGGCAAATTTACTTCCGATTACCGGTATGCATCATCCGATTCCTAAAAGGAAATAAAATAAATCAACTTTCTTGGAAATATATCTACATAACAGCTATCCAAGATGTCATCAGTTAATCATGGCATTAATCACTTTTTTATTGACGTTGCTATTAACCATTAGGTAGTTCAAGTTGTTTTGCAAAATAACGATATGTAACTAGTTATTGTTTCAGTAACAAAGGGAACAGTCACAGTAGGGAGTTTGTTTGTATTATTTACAATGTTTGTTTAGTGATATTATAGTAGAGAGGCGCGCAGATAAGTGGAAATGCGGGTGTTCCTGTGGCCCGCTTCGAACTTCATTGATTGTGTGCCTTTTATTGACTTCCGTTTCGTTCCATTTCACAGAAATGTAAAAGGATATAATGTCTATCAAATAATTATTTTGTAAGGAGGTACAACTTTTTGTCCTGAACAAATCAACAGTGGCAAATTTTGTAGTTACCTAATTTTGTAACAAAAAAATTAATAATACTGATAGGGTTTCACTTACCTACAATAGTACAAACGGTAACCCTTTGTGACCCTTTTTATTTATTACTAAAAGAAGTGGGTTTTTACATGGTAACTAGCAATTACCTATGTACATATACATTAAGAAAATAATTTCCTACAATTAAATCCAAGTTTGACGTAACTTCATTGAGGTATAATGAACTATTTTTCATGTGGCTAATTGTATTTGAAAACTTAAAATGTATTTTTGTTAATAGGTACGAATTTTACTTTTATGAATCGTGTGAATTTAGAACCGTTTGTGGTTATCTCATTACTTAGTTGAATGAAAGTCGCGCGATGATGTAAATTATAATTCTCGTAAACATGGCGTGACTCTATTCATTTTTGTCTCCCACGACGATGCGATGTCATTTCACCTAATATATTAGTCTTTTAACTAATGTAACGTTTTATTATGAACTCACTTTATGTAATTTGTTAGTTACTTTCACTTTGACTTCTTTTTGTTATTTAACTACGGTAATTAAATATTGAATGCCGGTTAAGTTAACGACTCATTTTTTAAAAAAGGATTCTTGCAAAAAAGAATGTATTTAATTATTATAATATCTACTTACCTATAATAGGTATCTTACTATAATAGGTACATGACAGAGACTTTAGCCTTCTTATGGGAGTCGCAATCCCCTTTAGGGGTATATATGTTCTGTGGTCGCAATACACAGGTAACCTACGTAACCGAATTCGAAACGATCCTTATAAAAGAAATAAGTAATAACACTAAGTCATAATTTACACGAAAAAGAATAGCAAAGGGTTTGCCCTTTGCTGAGCAGAACTTTGATGGGATCTTGTTATGAGTTTAGGATACCACCCAACCCAAACCAAGGTGGAGTAGGAGGAACCACCCTGTAAACATTGCCATTGCATTGATACTTTGGAATTTAAATAAATTGTAATGTATTAATCAAACACCTAATATTAATCAAAATCATAGTACATAGTAAAGCAAGTAAGGTGATGGAGATGACATTTGCACCATCTAACTTCTACAAAAGTCGTGACTCATGATTTAATGAAATGTCTAGTCGAATAAAAGTTAATACCTACGAGTACCATAAAAGTTATTAGAAATGAAGTTCACGAGACCAACTTTGATAGATTTATAAACTGCTTTTATTTAATATTACAATATTTTGTATAAAGCAATTGTATATAAAGGTCAGCGAAGAGATAGTGCAGAATCTGTTCGCCTTATTGTGTTGTAAGGTTAACATCCTATCACAATTGTGTTTAATAAAAAAGCAAAAGCGATACTGCTTTGTTTTGGTTTATTTATTTAGTAATTAGAAACATACGTATCCTTCCATAAAAATCTGTCAAGTAAGTAGGTACAAAATACATACCTATCTTATCCATTAGTGCTATATCAATTGACATTATACACAATTATTGACACCTACAAAATATAGTGCTCCTCATATTTGTTGGTGTAGGTCTTTAATATTTTTAAAATAAACTTTATTACAGGTAATAAATAACAGCCATTGAGGTTAATTACCAGTTTGAAATACAATGACAATCTTTAAACTGCCAAAAGACCCAATTTATAACAAAAAAATATTGAGGGTAAGTTAGTTTCAATAAAAAAAATGTTTTTCAAATTACCCAATAACCCATTAAATTTAAATTCAGCGGGTTACAAAGTTTTAACCCTTATAACCCTGGTGCCTTGTATAAGCTTAAATCTAAGTTATACGTGGTTGTTAGGGTTCTTAGTCGTAGGTAGACCATTTTTTGATATTTTTTTCTGATCTGTAGTACCTCATATGCTAGGTAGGCATACCTTCAACGACTAGAAAAGAATAAATCGAAACGAGTGTAATTTCTATCTCGTATAAACTCATATTTGACGAAGATATATGCATAATTGGAGCCCTTATCTTTAAAAAACCAACAGTGTATTTAATTCCAAGACACGTAGATTACCTTCAGTAATTTAAGCGCATTCGATTTTTTTCTTCACATAAAACATTATTTGTTTCTACATTACAGTGACTATCATAGCGACACTATTTACACATAATTATTAAAGCAATAAAGATGAGGTGATGCCGGTGCGCGGTGGTAGTACGGCTTTGCCGTGCCGATCTCCCAGAATCGAGTTTGATATAAAATAAAAAGCCCACTTACTTGTTGAAGGTCTCCTCGTATTGTTTTATTTCCTTCCTGGAGAACTCATGAAATTCCGTATAAACGTTTACGAATTTATATTTCGGCTTAACCTCTAAACCCTCTTCAAGTTTATCATTGATCTCCTGCCTCCTCGAGAGAATACCAGTGAGCTCGTCTGTGGCAGACATCGTGATTTTTCGCGCCAAAGAAAAGGTTGAAAAATGTTGTTTTTGAAACAGGTATACGAGCGTCGGGCGCCGCGAGAGGCTGCCTGCGGCTACGACCTTACAAACACTGGTAGTGCGGGCCGGCGCGCCGCCAGTCAGTGCCTCGCACTCGCTCCCTCGAGCTGTAATCAAGTCGCGGGGGACGGACGGACGACGACGGATCGACGCACGTATGTGCCGCGCACCGCTCCATGATCTGTCTAATCTTGCTGCAATCGTTGTAACCCCACTGAGGAGTAAGTATAGCTACTGTCCCAACCAGAACTATCAATATCAAAAAAACATGCTGACATTCAATTAGATCTTATTACTTACAATGTTATGTTTAGAATGGGCCGGGCCATAAGGTTTATCAACTCAACTAAAATGTTTTTGTTAATAATGAACTTTATTTATATAGTTGCTTTTAGCAAGATCCTTTTTCTTTTTGAGTTTTTGTCGCATCGGACAGTCACCCTCAACTAATTTGAGAGCACTTTTGCCCTGGGAAATCTTGGACCAGAGTAGGTACTGCAGTGCTATTTAGTTTGTCCGGTGAAAAATAAACAATTATTTTATCAAAGTTACGTTTTTGTTCTCGTTTTGTTAGTCTGTGATGTTACGCCTAGATCTAGCGCAGGACACAATGCTTTTTTTATTTTTATTAGACAATTTGTGTAAACATTTTAGGGCACCAGAGCGAACCCGTTCAAAGGGTTTTACGTTTTATCATTCAGTTACCCATATCAGTGAGCATGTAACAATATTGTATAGCTTTTTACCCTTTCAAATCCCTTGAAGGTTAAACGCAATTATAACGATATCGCTTTGAAAGGGTTAAGTAATCTCAATATTCATTTAAACCAGTAAAACCGTCATAAACCCCTTTGAGGGAAAGGGTTTGTGATTGGGTTTACTAGCCACCCTACTATTAGGATTACCCCTAATAATAACTGATTGATTTGAATGGGCTTCAATTACTAACCCGTTTACAACGTCGTCTGCATTATTTTTGAACCCTTAGCTAAAACTTTTATACAGCTAACAGAATTCATCATCATCATCATCAGCCTATTTTAGTCCACTGCTGGACATAGGCCTCCCCTAATGAGCACCATATCGCCCTGTCTTCAGCTTGACGCATCCAGCATCTGCCTGCAGTCTTTCGCAGATCGTCATCCCACCTGGCCGGAGGGCGTCCTACACTACGTTTGCCGAGTCGCGGTCTCCACTCAAGAACTCGTTTACCCCAGCGGTTGTCGGTTCTTCGTGAGATATGGCCGGCCCACTGCCACTTCAGCTTGCTAATTCTTAGAGCTATGTCGATAACTTTGGTTCTCTGTCGGATGTATTCGTTGCGAATTCTATCCTTCAGAGAGACTCCAAGCATAGCTCTTTCCATAGCTCGCTGAGCGACTTTGAACTGTTGGACCAGCCCTATTGTGAGTGTCCACGTCTCAGCTCCGTAGGTCATGACGGGTAGGACGCACTGATTGAAAACTTTAGTTTTCAAGTAGCGTAGTTTCCCAAACGCTGCACAGCCTAGCTGGATCCTCCTCTTGGCCTCCCTCTCAAAATTGTTTTTACCTAACTGCATAATTTGCTCAAGGTAAGTGTACTCGGAAACAATTTCGAGAGGGTGGCCATGTACGACGACCGGTCCCGGATCAATGAGACCATTGATCATGACTTTGGTTTTATCCAAATTCATGCCGAGACCGATGCGTCGCGAGGCTGAAGCTAGGCCGTCCAGCATCTGGTTCAGCTCCTCCAACGACTCCGCCATTAAAACTATGTCATCAGCGAATCGCAGGTGTGAGATGTAATCGCCGTTTATGTTAATGCCCTTACCTTTCCAGTCCAGCGTCTTAAACATATCTTCCAACGCGCTCGTGAACAGTTTCGGGAATTGATCACCGTTAAATACCTCCTTCTCTAGTTTTCTCCTTATTATGTGAGCATAATGTACCTATCACGTGATTAATTTATCTGCCTTTGTAGTGTTTTTATTCTTGGTGCATCGTCTTCACATATAGAAATATAATGAATGTATACAAAATATTGTAAAACATTTTAAAAGAGTAACGGTGGAGTTTCTTGCCACTTCTTCTCCATACGAAACCACTTTTTGGAAGTGGCGCCTAGAATCAGTTCTATTTTTAATGTTAATTTGGACGTTCAAAAGCGCTTTTTTATGGGCCTATTTGAAATAAAAGCTTTGACTTGGACTTTAATGCCACTTGGCAGTTTTCTAAATAAAATAAAGTAGGTATAAGGCAAGGGAAAAAAGAAACACTAAATTAATAATCTAGAATAAGCGATAAGTAGATTTAGAAGTTTCAATTTAGGTAGAACGTCCGGACGTTCTTAGACGGCCATTGAGGTGTAGACTAAATCGAAAAGGTTTTTCATTTCAATCATTTGTATTTTTTTGCAAAGAAAAAAAAAAGGTTCTGAAGTTTTCACTTTTAGGTTACCTACTTAGGTACTTGAATCTTAAGATCCCTGTAATCCGTGTAACATGGTATTAAACTTCCACAACACATACAATGTCGTCGGTTCCTATTATCGCTTACATAATAATATAAACAAGCATTACACTGCATAGCGTTATAAAGATTGAAAAAAAACCTGCACAATGAAAATGAAACGGCCTTTACAAACATTCGATCCTTACAACAATTTGAGACCATAGTGTCCAAGCATCGTACATTCAGACCTCGTGTTACGGTCCTATCGTTATTAATAAATATGTGAGAATTGAGTTGCAATACGTAGGTACTATGTACGAAATGGACCCGACATTATCAAAGCACCCAAAGCAGTGCCAATTTTGCAGTGAATTCAACGAGGCCGGAGCCAGAGCAATACTCGCATCAATTGGGGTTTACAGGTTCGAAATCACTACTTCTATATCTTTAAAATCAGATGATCAGCATCCTCATTGCGGAACACACTTTTTAATTTGCAAGGATATTGCTAATCCATTGCGGATTGCTTCATAAGTTTGAATTCGTCGGCTCAACAACGTAAATATCGCAATGAAATATGAATATTGTAGAACTGTCAAAGTTAAAGACATTGCCATTGTACGTGTGTTACGCAAATAAAGCACGCAGATCTTACAACCCTTTAAGATCTGAATTGGTATTTTTATAACTATACTGTTTGGTTGTAAATAACGGATTCTCTCAAATAAATCTCTAGCATGGTGGGACATTGTTTCTTAGAAGCCTAAACGTTATGCGGTTCTCACGACTTGCAAGTATCCTCGTTCTCTGCACACTGCTCATTGCCAGTGTGACCAGATTAAATTTTAGAAAAATGCCGAAGCACCTCAAAACAATACTGAAATATACCGATTTATAAAGGGCAAATATACCAATAAAAATACCGATTATCTTAACACGTTTTATTCAATCATCATCATCACAATAAATGTTAGAATTTCTATAACATCTTGCTTTGTTTTTAAAATTGCTGACACATTTTTGTTTCCGAATCTGTTTCTTTGATCCGTTTTTATTAAATTTATCTGTGAAAATATGCGCCCGCATGCAGAACTACATACTGGTAAACATAACAGAGATTTACAAACACTAGATACAAAATCATTTCTTGACAATTCAAAAGTGCCTGTAAAGGGTTTTATTGAAATAAATTATTTGAGTTGAGTTTCACTTCAACAAACCAATTGTATTAGACGAGTCGATACTATACTATTTGTGATTCATACACAGACAAGGAAGTATTTTATGTAAGTATATCCTATTACTTAACTATCCCTTTAAACTGAAAATGTAGACAATTTTTTTCTAAATATTTGTTTTATAATTACCGTTTTTTTTTTTTTACAACAGCAATAGGAATAAAAAAGAAGTCCAACTTAACTTAAATCTTCTCAATTATTATATCAATGCGGCGGCAGCCACTTGACAATTTCTATCTGTGACTTACTCTTTGATCTTCGCTTATAAATAAAATGTACGCTAAACGGGGAAACTTCCTGCCACAAACTAATAAGAGAAGAGATAGATCGCTACGGTGTTACCATAACTTCTTATCCAAGTTATACCCAAAAAGTCTGAAAAATACTGACTTCCCGCAATATACCCATAAAAATACTGACGTTCGGAAAAATGAGTAGAATATACTGAAAAAGTATTAAAATACTGAATCTGGTCACACTGCTCATTGCGCTACCAGGCTGCTCTCCTGTGCTTAAACTTTTCCAGCTTAAGCACAGGAGCTGTTGTGGAGTTTGTGGTGTTAGCTAGTTAGCTCTTAGGTGTTTATTGAAGTTAGCACAATCGAGACAAGTTCCTTTGCGAGTCCTATTAGGTTTCTGTTTAGTAAATCTACAATAAGTTTTTTCTTCTTTGTATGAGTTAGCAATATAGTAGTTAAGTACCTTATAAGTACCGAAGCAATCGAGCTCTTGAATTCTGAAGACTTTCCAAACGGCATGGTAAGACTGCATTTCGAACAGAGATGTGCTAGCTTTGTAGCAACGGATGTGTTGATATCAACCACTAAGGTAGGTTTGATTTTCTTAGCGTAGGTATTTTGTCTGAGTTCGGGTGGAAAGCAAAATAAAGCTTCGTTGAAGCCAGCGCTAAGAGGTTTTAGCGCTGACGAAAATAGGCACATCACTACATTTTATAAAACAAAGTCTCCGAGCCGCGTCTGTCTATCTGTATGTCTGAACGCGATAAACTCAAAAACTACCAAACGGACTTTGGAACGGAAGTGATTCACGCGGAAGGTTTAGGTGTATTCATAAATGTTTTGTGTAAATTGGCATTATGACGATTCTTTTTAACATGTCCGGAAAAATCATGCCGACTGGGAGCTCAACCGGCGTGCGCCGCAAAAACCAATAGAGTTACTTATATTTGGATGAATTTTTGGTAGTTTGTAACCTGGATTAACACGTAGGGTACTTTTAATCCCGGTAGTACGCTCCCGTGGGATATTTTTAAAAGCTAGTCATGTATATTATCGTACTTTCATAGCTTAGCTTTACCGCTTAGTTACCGCGTACATCTCGGGTGGAAAAACAGCTTTAGGTTAAACATAATAAACTCCGCAAAGCGACAAAATTGTCACAAATCAGTCTTGCACAATTAAAAGAATTAATTCGCATATGATTTAATGTTATTGTTTCGTGACCACAACGTGAATCTTGTGATAAGCGCCGTATGCTCCAAAATTCATTCGGTCAAACGTTCAGGAGGGTCCAGTTCATTCGAACTGATATATACAAAAATACAAAAGATACTAGTTTTTCGGTCAGTTGTAGTTGCATTGTTTCGGGAACATGCACCTATTTGAGACATTTAATCGTATAACAAGCTTAGCTCAACATTTTTTTAATTTATTTTAATAATAAAATTTAATTTAATTGTGTGAGACTTATAATGAATTTAAACACAGAAACAAGGAAATCCCAAATTAGCTGTTGTGATTGTGAATTGAGGAAGATCAACGCATCGCTCTCGACAGCTAATTTTAACAGGTTTGAAAATGCCCGAAGCGGGCATGAGCCTCTATGTTATTTTTATCACTTTTCCACAACACACAATAGCGTTTAGTAATAACGAACATGATGATATGTTATGTGGTTTGCCTCGTTGGTCTAGTGGTCGCAAGAGCTTCTGCTGAGCATGAGGTCCTGAGTTCGGTCCAGGTTCGGTTTTTTTTATCTAGAATTTCTCAGTAGCAGCCCGTAGTTTGTATTTATGCCCGGTTTATGGCAATAGGCTCGCCCCCTATTCCATGGGACATAAACATAACTGGCGAAATGTGGGTGTACTATAGGTACACCTCTGCCTAACCCTTCTGGGATTACAGGCGTGGTGTTATGTGTTTATGTTATGTTATGATGTCACATTACCTACGAAACCATATTTATCGAACTTTTGTCCTTTTGTGTTAATTTTAATGTCACAAGTCACAATAATTAAAACAAATAAATATAAGGTTTCCTATAGGGTATTGGAGTAACAACTGCGATTATAACAGCAATTATGTATCTAGAGTCACCATAGATAATTGCATAATGGGGATGATGACAATTTTTATTTTATTATCTCTTAAAAATGTTTATTTCCAAATAGTGCAAATAAAAAGGCAAAAAGTGTAAAAGCTTAAAAAACTGCCAAGTTATAAGCGTTTTAAAATAAGTGTTAGACTAGGACAGCATTATCGTAGAAGTGACGTCACGACTACGTAACTTCATACTAGCGCCGTACATTGTCCGTACCGCGCGACAAGGACAGGAATAATCCCCTCCAAAAACTTTCAAAGCGTGTATCTTCTTCATTTTTACGTCGATTTAACAGTTTTTTTCGATTATCTCATTTTTACTATGCCTTCTTTGAAATTACAATATTTTTACGAACATTTTTAATAGTAGCCATCATACCAATTATTATAATTAACTTCAAGGGTAGGCCCTTAATTAAATTATAATTCGTATACCTATTTGTGTCGCATAATCCCAACTCGATACCTCTCGTGGGAAATTCTAAAAAATTAAGTAAGTCATGCGATGTTTTTGTAAGTACAAGAAGTAGGTAGGTACCTAGCTAAATAGAAAACACTCGAAATAAGAACATATTTATTTCGGAAATAGGTTAGTAAAGTAAGTAAATTCGGTCTTCACCAAGACTGATGCTAGCGCGGAGTGCGTTGTCAATAGTCCTGAGGTCATACAAATACCTAACCTACGTACCTACCTACTTAGCTACGTCTATGACGCTGTGCATCAACAATCATCAGCAAGCAAAGCAATGTTATCAAAATGTTGTTGTAGGTAATAGATGTACCTACATATGCCTTTTATCTGTAGCCCCGTGACCCCGCGAAATGGTGTAGGTATGTATGATAAATTGATGAAACCAATTCTTGTATTTACTTAACTTAACTAACATCAGCAACATTTTAAAACTATTAATTCACCAAGCCAATTCCAATCATCAGAGACGAAAAGTTAAAAACTAAACACAGTCCAACAACAAACCATTACAATATTATTTCACTCACGAGACTCTTGAGTGACTCGAGGTCAATTCTGCAAAGTTCAATATGTCATTGCAATGTCAATTATAACAGCACCTGAGCATAGGTTGGTACCTAACCACCATGTTTGCAAACTTTGTTACGATTTGAATATTCATTAACCAATTATTACTGTACAAATGTAACGAATTAGTCAGCATTCTACTAATTTTAATTTAGTAATTGGACATCATGTTTCCCTTGGGTTGACATTAACAGCTATGACGACTTTTTCGTACCAAGCCCAAATTAACAGCACATTTGGTTTTGAGCTTATTCGATGTAGTCTTTGCCGAGCACCATGAGGCGACACTCGAGGTAAACCTTGAGCAATAAAATTCCTAAATCTATAAATGTTTACAAAAACTAATATTAAATTTTTTGTAGAGCGGAGAGCTTTGGGAAAACCCAGGATGTCGTTGAAAATGAAGCGCCTCCCGTTAAGACCAAAAAGAGAGGGAAGCGTAGCATTATTAAAGATTACTTGATAGATTATACGGCTAATTCCAATCTTCATGGACTAAAATACATTGGAGAAAAGGAAAGAACATGTGTGGAAAAGTAAGTTAGTTCAACCTAACTTTGTTGTTCATTTCTGATAATTATTACATAATTAATAATTGCTACAAAATTTTGTGTTGTCTATTATTCCAGAGTGTTCTGGCTTTTCATGTTTACTTGCTGTGTGGTACTTTGCTCCGGATTGATCAGAAAGGTTTGGATAAAGTGGAATGAAAGTCCCGTCATTGTTAGTTTTGCCGAAAACCCTACCCCTGTTTGGCAGGTAAGTTCACAACTTAATTGAGTTTAGTTACATATTTTTTGCCTTTATTGTAAGCAAGGGTGCCTTCAGGGGTTTTCAATGGTTTCGTTACTTACTACGCATGTAGGTACTAGGTCCCTACCTTCCTCCTGTACTTACCTAAATGTTAACGACTTCTTGGTGCATCGGGAATTTCTTCGCGGCATATCTTATTATTTGGTCTCTATGTCAACGGTGTTGTCCATGTTTTATGTATTCTTGACTTAAACACGACCGAGATTTCTTCCTTTATTGTTTTGATTTCAGATTCCTTATCCAGCAGTAACGGTGTGTTTTGAAACTAAGGCAATGCAGAGAAAATTTAATTTTACTGAATATTATCACTTGTATGTTAATAACCGAGACAATCTCTCTATATCTGAGTAAGTTTATTTTATTTTATAACAAGCCTGTTCCATACTCTTAAAAATCCTGGATGCGATTATTTAATAGACCCTAATGATTGCTACTTAGATATTTATAATGGTAAAAAATTTTGATCTATATCATTTCTGTTTTAGACAACACATGTTTGAAGATTTAACGATGGTCTGTGACGACCATCTTGCACCTCCAAATGGTCGAAAATTTTCATCTGGAGTCGAAACAGTGGACAACATTAAATCGGTTTGCATTTAATAGGTTAAAATCCAGTCTTGTTTCTATCAGGTGCCCCATAATCTTATTATATTTTGCAGGTATCTCCAAATCTGACAGAAGTGTTCTTCGGCTGTAAATGGAAAGATATACCAAGTGAAAATTGTTCTGAATTATTTTCCCCTATAATGACGGAAGAAGGTCTCTGCTACACATTTAACACATTAGGGCCAGAAGAAATGTTCAGATTAAACAAGTAGGTCACACTCTTGTATTCCTACTATGAAGCAATATGTCCTTAATAGTACCAGCAACAGTTAACAAGTTTTTTTGTTTTGTTAGTTTACATCACCACTACCCGTATTTGGAACACGATCAGCGAGCTGAGTCGTGGAGTTTGGAAGAAGGATACGCACCGGGAACGCCTATAGAAACATATCCGCACAGGGGCGCAGTGAGTGTCGGCATTCGTGTTTGTTTTTTTTATTCTTAGTTCACTTTTTCTCCCAATAGACAGATACAAGCGTAAATATTGCTTTGTAGTCCAAGCTTGTGTCGCTGAATAAGCTATCTGCCCTGCCTGAAAGCATTCTGGCTAATATTGAATGGCTATCAGTCGCGTTACCATGTCTTTACATTTCCAATTACCTGCTATCGTCATGAAATATGTATACTGAATTTTCGAATATTCAATCAAAAGCATTAACTTAGGTTTAATTTCTCTCATGCAATTGTTCACAAATCGTTACAGGGATACGGTGTAAAATCTGGACTGACCTTCTTACTAAAAGCCAAAAAAATTGATTTGGACTATCTTTGCAGGGGTCCAGTGCAAGGTTTTAAGGTAGGTATTCATTGTTTTACAATGTGTAAAAAAAGCATGTCCAATCCTAAAGGGGAACATAGATCTATACCTACTGCATTATATAACCGAAAAGCAGAGTGGCTCAAAAAAACTTTGAACAGAGGTTTCACGAATTATTTTATCAATTTTAAACGTGAATTAAATAAGGTTAGAAGTAATAAAAATACACTTTATTTTACACTATTTGCCTTCAAAATAATCCCCAGGTTTTTTTTCCCACTCCCGTGTATTGAGTTACCTTCAGCGCAAATCCTGTAATTTACCAAAATGACAGGATTTAGACTGCCACTCGTCCTGGAGCTGCTGTAAATCTTAATATTACTTAGTGAAAATAAACAAAGTCATTGTTATTTAAAATGAACGTTTTTAATATCAAAATTACCAAGACGGCCGCCCGCGCCCTATGACAGGAAAGGCAAAATTTCGTAATAAAAGTGACCACGTGAATAATATATACTATATACACTAACCAAGATACTTAACAACACCCTCGCGGATCAGATAGGTTTTTTTTACGTATTGCATATGTGCATATTAAATTATTTCTCAGTGCATAACATAGGTAATCGTACTTATCGTTTAGACACATTTCCTGTGATGTTCGTAGATACTGTTGCATAATCCGGCAGAGCTGCCGAGGCTTTCACAACAGTACTTCCGTTCGCCTCTATCGCAAGAGGTAGTCGTTGCGGTGAAACCGAAAATGATGACCACTTCCTTAGGCCTTAAACCTTACGAACCTACCAGGTAAGAACGTAAAGTATAAAATGGCTAATTATAATAAAATAGATTGTTTGAAATTACTTAATCCGGTTTTACATACAGAAAATATATAATCAAGTGTAAAAAGACCAACGATTTCTGCTTTCAACTGCACAAAAAACTATGACTGACCAATAAATGTTCTCATCAATTTAATCTTTAAAATGAGCTGAGACAAAATATCGGTAAAACAATGAGTTGTTTTAAACTTGTTCACAGACGACAATGCTATTTTCCAAGCGAGCGCTATCTCCAATACTTCAAAGTGTACACACAAGCAAATTGCGAGATGGAATGTTTGTCCAATTTTACTTACACTCGATGTGGATGTGTGCATTTTGGAATGCCTTGTGAGTACCTACTTATTTAAAATCCGGTTAATACAAATCTTAGATTGGTGTAGGCTATCTAACGGCACTGACCCTAAAAGTATCTTAAAATTGCGCTGTGTGTGCTTTTGGGTAATTTCAAACGTATTTTATAAATTAGGCACCATTCACATCAGTATTTAACGTCTGTTATTATTTCTGAGAAGGGCGCGAAAATCTGAACTTCAAAAGTCAAAACACAAAATAAAATGAGAATGACCCTGCTGTTTAATTTTAAAAACACTAATATGACTTTTACATATTTGTTTATCTCGTATTTAATTTTAGTATTTCTCCCTAGTACTTACATCTACGGAATTACCTATTTAGATTGTAAGTAAATACAGTAGTAAATACATATAGTAAGATATTGTCATATGACATAGTGTATTCATAGGTAGTGTAAGGAACGAGAGCCACCAGACGTCTCGTAATGTTTTGTAACACACTGATTAAAAATTCACTCTGCATTCCAGATGGGCCAAATATGGAGGTCTGCAATGCTGGCAGCAGAGAATGTATAAAAAAAGCTCAAAGTAAGTGGGTCATCATACGGTCTATCAGTAATTTAACTACCATCAGCATGACAGCATGCATAGCTCTGGAACATAAGTTCAATTAAACGATTCGTAGAAGTTACGTAAGAAATTAGCACAGCATGGTGGCTTTATCTACATTACTAATTAAGTTTTATTGACTTTCACGCAGGTGCCATATAATTTATTTATATGTACTAGGAACGTGAAATTTTGCAGACGGCTTCCTTTTATTATGTAGCACTAAGAAAGGGGTTTTGAAAATACGAATTTTAGGGGGGTAAAAATAGGGAATTTTATTGCATGAAAAATATTATTCAAAATATTGCGTAAGTAATAAACTCTATGAATAAGTAGGTAGGGTCCTACCCTCTAACGGCCGAACCCAATAACGTATCTATCTCCAATGTTGGCGTAGGCACAATCGAGTTCCTTAATATCTGAGCATTCATGAATCAAAAATATAGAGGTAATGGTAAATTCATAAAACTCTGAACAGCTTTGCCTTACAATAAATTGTAAGCATTCTATGACATCATAAATATGTGACTACATAATCAATAAAATTGCTACAGACAAAGACCCAAAAAAATGTGCGCAATCCCTGGTTTATGTTATACAGCACAAAGTTAGGTTCACAAACATCTATGCAATTTTTCTATTAAAATATCTTGACAATTTGAAAACAAATCTCGAAGTTTCAAACAAATAAGTAGGTATAGTCTTCGGAGACCCTTTTTTTAAGTGGGAAATAATCAAACGACTTCTCCTGCTCTGGATAGAGCGGGAGGGCGTGTCAGACTTTTACTGACTAAAACCCACCAGTGTTCTTTCAGTTGCCTGTGTCAGGGCCACGGTATCTCTTTCGAACAAACCGCGACACTGGCAGGCATCGGCTCTATCGGACCCCGTCATTTAGTGCTGACATGTCTTTGAGGCGCGCGTGGAACACGATGCGCCGTCGGCGTCGACTCGGTCCTGGTCCTTACTGGACGGCGACCTACCCATTGCTCGCCGTACGCAAGCCCGCGCCTACGGTGGCCGGGAATCTGCTGGCGATTCCCGACGCCCAGGGCATCTCCTGCGGCGACTAGGGGTGTGAGGGCGCAGGGTTCTCTCTCTCACGCGCTCCGCCTCTTCCTTCGCAAGCATTACTGTCGCAGAAAGAGTTGAAGGCTTCCCATTCGCTCTCGCTCCAAACTTTGCCTGGACCGGGGTCGGACGCGAGGAGGAGTTCCCAGATTAGTACATTCCTATTACGACCGGCAACATTGCATTATTACTCGTACTTCTGCACCGGCAAGCAAAAGTATAGGCTATTTAGTTGAATATTCAAAGCTGTATAAATATTTACGAATCCTGATCTGCACCAAATATATTGAAATCGATTAAAGTAAAGAGTATTTAGATATTAATGTTCCGAAGAGTAGTCAGATATTTTTGACTGCACTACCGTAACATACATATGAACAGTTTATATGATAACATTTTATTGATGTCTAAGTTTGTATAGAATTTTATGATAATTTTAATACTTACAATATTTTGAAACATTGTCACTGCCAGTATATTAGTGAACTCGACTGTACATAAAGGAGATAAAAAAAGCTATCAATCTCTGGTTTTAACGTCCCAATAAAGCCTTAAAACGTGTTGACAGCTATTTGTTTGACAGAGACAGATAGAATTGTGCTGTCTATCATCAGTAGCGATCTGTCTAAGTTATTGGGTTTGGCCGTAACTAAACAGTATGCACCTACTGCGCCTCTAGCCATTTATGAATTTTCTATTATATCCTGCAGTGGAATGCACTAGAGGCTCATGATGATGGATGATGAACTTATGATACCTAATCATTACTAAATTTCTAACCACATTTTCAGTGGAACTGGTGACAATTGAAATCCAGTCAGGGCTCGACAGTCCTGTGAAGAATGAAACTGATTCACTGGGAGAGGCCCTGGCAGTGTCGTCCAGGTGCCAATGCCTACCAGCGTGCACATCCATAGAGTACGAGGCAGAGACATCTCAGGCCGACTATGATTGGGCCGCCATTTTTAGAGCTTATAGATTGAATAACGTATCCGAAGAATTAAAGGAGTAAGTTACTGGTTTACTGTTTACACAGTTGGACCAATTACGCAACCATTTCTTTTTACAACTATTTAACTGGATAAACTTCCACTGTGGGATCAGTAGGAATGACGTAACATTTCTAAATAATCTTTCCAGCCTGTAGTCATGATACTGCACTATGAATCCAAAATTAATAGGTTTCAACTGAAAGGTTTTACCCTGTTCATTTTGATAGATCGAATGTACAAAAATGTTTACGTCCTTAATCCGCTTCGCCGGATACATAAACGTATGATATTGCGCAATAATCGACTTATCTGCAAAAACAGCCAGACAGTATCCTGGCAATACATATCGCGGAGGGAAACAGCCGATTTGATAGAAAACCCAATACCGCCATCGACCTTCGTTGTGCTCGTTGTTGGTACATATAAACTTAAAATTCAGTAGACATTTGTTATCCACACCCCTCCCGACCCTTGCTCGAGCCAGCTCGCGCCGCTGAGCCTGTAGCTTTAAATTCGTCCCTAAATCACTCAAATCCTGATCCAGCTAGTCCCTTGCTGCCCTCTTCCAGCGACGCCCTAAGCCGAGGTTCGTACCCCACAGGGGGTGCCCTTAGCGTGTAGTCGCTTAGTTTTTACATAAGTTTAAGTCCTGGCTGGAGGCCTTAATTTATTAGGGCAACCACAGGCAAGTCCGTTTAAGCAGACGACAATGTCATAGGTTGACCTGCGAGATGCCATTCCCAAAAAAAAAAAGTCATTTGTTATTTATTAGGTATGTTTTTACTTGCCTGCGCCTGCGCTGCCCCACTACCTGGGCAAAGGCCTCTCTCCACTCCTTCCATCTTTTTGCTTTGCTAGTTGTCAAACCTACTTTAAAGTTTTTCATGTTTTTTTCCATATTATCGCACACACGACTGATTTGAAGTTAACAACCTCTTTAAAATAAACCTCTCGGTCAAGTACCTTCTTGTGAGTTGTTTCAAAACAAAAACACCCCGGGATATGACACACAGTCACACCCCGATAAGAAAGTTGCGAATCACTGGTGTTTATAATACTTTAAATGTATTCATTCATAAACACATCACGCCTGTACTGCCCGAAGGGGTAGACAGTAGTGTAGATACACCCACATTTTGCCCGTTATATTGTCAGATCTTATCAGCTTATTTTTTTTTATCCATTCACCACACACAAGGATTTAAAAAAAATATAGAGAAGGGTGTTTAGCCAGACCCTGCATGGGTATTGTATTGAACACAGGACTCTAAGCTCAGCAGCCGGGTTTGCGATCACTAGATTAACTAGACAGCTTTAATGGTTAACTATAGAAATGTCCTATTGATGCTTTGTTTAAACTACTCATCTTTAATTTTCAGCCTAACTTACTCGCGCGTCATGGTGTTTTTCAAAGAAGCCCAGTTCATCACGTCTCGTCGCTCAGAGTTGTACGGCCAAACGGATTTTCTGGCCAACTGCGGTGGTTTACTTGGACTTTTCATGGGCTTTTCCATTCTTAGCGTCGCCGAAATAGTGTATTTCCTAACTTTGAGGTAACGTTCAAATACATAGGTACTAAATTTTATACTAAGATACTTCTAACAAATTTTGTACTCTTACAAGGCATAAGTCTTAAAACCATACAGCCAGACACATCATGAATTTTGGTTCACACTTATAATTACCTCTGCATAACATACTTACAACAATAATAAAAAGCTAAATTAAGGTACAAAAGCAAAGTACCAACAAGCCCACAATCCCATTGTGATACCTTGTTCTCACAGTAAGTACCTACCCAGATAACAAAGATTGACATGCCAAGAACACGCAATCATTACGTCCCAAGGACTTAGCGCGCCTCTTCCGTTTGTAGATACACCAAGGCGGACCAACTCGCTACGCTACCATACCATTCGATTGAAATAATATGCAATAAAAGGTCCTATTAATGGTCAAGCGACAGGTTGCCCATAAAATTTAAATTTGCTTACGTTTTTTTACAATTTGCAGCACTGTTTTACGTTGAATGTTGATCAAAATTCAATAAGCTACTTAATAGTGTAAGTCCGGGGGAGATGACCCTACTAACATTACATACTATTGGCCATTTCACCCCGAGGAGGCTCGGGGAGAGGTGGCCAGTAGTCTTTTGCTTTTTCCTTTGCCCTTCTTGTCTCTATCCTTCTTTGTAGTTTGAACACATTTATTTAAACTCTGTGCAGTTTTCGTGCACCCACAACTTGCATATTTTATATTGCAACCAATCTTCGACTATTTGTGTCATAGAATAGTTCTCCGCCGCAGCCTCGGCAGTTGTACACTTCATTTTCGTCTACTTCACGTCTAGAGGAATCGCGAAAATCTATTGGTATTTCTCGTGAACTGCTGCCTGTGATTCGACGTTTTCTAATAGTCTTTCTTTTCTCATTTGTATGTCTTTTCCTCTTGTTTTACAATCCGCGGTTTCTTAAATTTAAGTTTTTCAATATGGTATTTGGGTGTCAAAAGACTGCTTTTCTACTTCACACGTTGGCGGACTTCGTTAATTTTATCAGAAAATTTTGAGGCTTCATTCAATACGGTGTGGGTTTGTTAGATGATGGTTGGGTTGATGTACTTGGAACTAAGAAATACTATTAACTTTACGAAAGCAAAAAAATAATATTATGTTTACTGCAAATAGAAATTAAACACCTCTACTTACACCTCTGGAAGACCGGCGTGAGCCTTACTTATACAAGCGGTAAAGCTAAAATACCACCTGAAATTTTGTAGCTATCACTCCCTTAAAAATTAAGGCCATCTATCCCAAATGCACGGGAGAGATGGCCATTTCAATTTCAAAAAGTACGATGCAATCTTCAGCGATCGTTTTTGGGTTAGAATACGAAAAAAGTTATTGAATTTGCAACATAAAAAACAAGCAAAATTGAAGAAACCTCTTTGTGAACACATAATATGTTAACCCCTTAGCTTAGATCATGCATGCACCTGTAATAAAAAAGGAATGGAATATACCTACTTTTTCTTTAATGCAATAAAACTCGCTGCAACTAGCTTTAACTATTGACTCCATCTGTTGTTTAAAACTCGCGCTACTTTCAACTGGTCATCTCTCCCGAATGGCCATCTCCCCCGGACTTACCTTAATGTGATAAATTAATAAATTACTAAATTATAATCATGCAAGACATCAACATTGCTCTCGAAATTATATTTGCTGCAAATCGTCATATTTTCACACTATTTCGTGAAAATATGGCGATCAACATTCAACGTATCAATTTTGAATTTCGCGGGCTACATTGATGGAATCATCCTAAGTGATGTGATGCAATATGGGATACACTTTTAGGCCCTTGTCAAGTAATGGACCGGATAGGATTGATGAGCCGCTCTGGTTTTATCCTCCAACAACAGCATTATTTTCTTCCTATTACAGAACTACACTAATGACACCCCAAGCCACCCGTGACCTTGTGCTGTGTTGATGTAGAACGGGGCAACGGGTTTGGCTATACAGTATTTCATGTGTCATTTCTATCCTATATAAAGTACGTTAAGTTTTCAAAGTTAAGTTGCCCTGTCTCTTACATGTGTGATGTTATTTTTACAGATTATGCTGTCTTTTATGGCGTCGGCGTAGCAAGCAGCGACGTATTGATTTTGCAAAAAGAAATTCCGTTCCCGGACCGAGTCCCAGCAAAGTGATTCATACGTACAGCGAATAATGGCTTCAATAAAACTACAAAGACCTGATATTAATTTCTTTAGATTGTCAATTTTGAAGCACATAATAATTAGCTGTCTAATCACCGATAAAATTTTAGAAATGTAGTAAACTTATTAATATCTTTTTATATACATTAAAAGTAGATAATCATTATAGGTACCTAGTTTAATGGTGTTTGAAATGCAAATAAAACTCAGTTTCACGATTCATTATTTCATTAATTCCTTTCCTTAATTAAATTACACAGTACTTGGCCCACTAGGTTTTTTCTTTGGGGCATAACCGATTCTGTTATGTATTTCTTCAATCGTTTTAACCGTTTGTAGGGGTTTTGGCGTGTCTTCTTGCATATCAGTAGCTGAAGATGAATTATTCCTTTGATCTATCAGAAAAGCTTCATATTCTTTTAAATCGTCCAGTTTTAATGTTATTTCCGTTATAGGCCTTCGGATCATTATGACTGAAAATAAAACATTATCAATCGATTTACAGGTCCAAAAAAGTTCTGAAAATGAAATTGTTTTAATTTTTAAAGAGACTGCAAACGAAAAATTATTGAACGCTCTTTATACATATTATTTCATGAACGCATTTTTTTTTAATTTGTTTGGCAGCACTGTAACCAAAACAGTGATGGGAGGTCTACGATCAATATTTATATCGTTGAGTGCAATTCTTGTTTTTGTAACCACCAGAATTTAACAATTACGCCCTCGGATTAATTAGCAATAAGTTCGCATTAGTACTGCTATATATTCGCAATTACAGCTTAGTCGGCGCCGCCTGAGGGCAATCAAATCTAATAATAGGTAGTACAGTAGCTTCTAGACGTACGTTTGGCTTAAGTAATGTAATAGACAAACACCTAGAACGCCGAACAAACTCGACTATTATGTATTCTGTGGTAATAGTAGTATTCCCATCGTCCCCATCGTTATCAAAATTAGGTCGCCAAAAACAATCATAACGGTTTATGATTGTTTTTGGCTTTAGGGCCGATTTTCCAGTCTAGCCCCCTATTATATGGGACTTAAACATAACTGGCGAAATGTGGGTGTACTATAGGTACACCTCTGCCTAACCCTTCTGGTATTACAGGCGTGATGTTATGTTATGTTAAATAACATGTACCAGTGGAATAAATACGGCCGTGATGTTTTTTGCTCAGATAATCTGACGTTTGAAATATGTTTTAACAATAGTATGGACTGCCGCCGGTAGTATTTGCGTTTACATGGGCAACAATAGCTGACTAAATAATTCATTGAGTGTTGCATGCAATGATTGCCAGAGTGGTCAGGTTACACTGAAAATATGGTTGACAATTGCGTCAATACTTTAAGTAGTGTTCACCAGCCTCAAATTGCCGGAAAATTTTGGGCCGTTTAGGAGCATCTTTAGACTAATATCTACTAATTTTTACTTTCTGCACAATCATGATTTAGTTTAATCGATATTACATGTTACAATAGTATTTCACATGCACATCACTAGTTTTAACAATTTATTTCTGCTTGACGTGACGTTGTATATTGTACACGTCAATATTGTGTAGCTCTAATCGCGAATCTGTCTTTTTGTGCTTTAATTGCGTGAAAGATCGAATTGATTTTACGTTGAAATATATATTTAACGTTAATAAAACTCACCAAAATGCTGTATCTCGAAGATTATTTAGAAAGTAAGATGTTCTTTGTTCTCCTGCGATGACGTAATTTTCACTGCTTAAGGGTTGGCAGCATTGTGGCGTGCCTTGCTAAAAGTAGCGCGGAAATTCAAAATGTTTTGCAAGGTGTTGTGGGTGTTGACTGACTGTAGTATATTTTCAAATAATTTAAATTTTGTCAAATTTCAGTGATTGAGCATCTCCCACAAGAGCTGAGGGACCGGTTCACTGAAATGCGGGAAATGGATTTATCCGTGCAAAGTAAATAAATACTTACTATTTCCACTGAAAATTAAAATTATGAAATTTAATTCAGCAAGTACTAATAAATCAATTTTCTCACAGATAACATGGATACGTTAGAGAAAAGAGTTCGTACTCTTTTCGGTGGATGTAGACGAGGCGAGATGAATACTGACCAGGCCAATACGGAATTTTCTGACATCAAACGAGGATACAATAAGACTCTTGAAGAAGCTGATGAAAAAATGGCTTTAGCTAATCAGATGTATGACTTAGTTGATAGATACCTGCGCAGACTTGGTAAGGAAAAGAAAGATTACAATATTTAGTAAACCCAAGAGAAAAACACTCTGTTACTCTGACTTTATTCTCCCAGCCACATGCATGACTGCATTAAAATTATTATGATTTCTGTGTTTACAATATCTG
Source organism: Dasypolia templi (assembly GCA_963555695.1). Taxonomy (NCBI): domain Eukaryota; kingdom Metazoa; phylum Arthropoda; class Insecta; order Lepidoptera; family Noctuidae; genus Dasypolia; species Dasypolia templi. The sequence continues at coordinate 11,795,507 of OY743157.1, forward strand.
AACAATAGGCAAATAGAATTTATTGAGCTAGCTTTAACTCTTTGTATAGAATGTGCATCCTCGCAAGACACAGTGGCTTTTTTGTTTCTGTAATTACGGTATTCAAATGGTTAAGTATTATGCTCCTGAAGTGGTACAACTTGTTATTGAAGACTTAAATTAAGAATTTATTCACAGACACGGAGCTTCATAAGTTTAAATGTGAACTGGAGGCAGATAACAAGGGGATCACTGAATTATTGGAGAAACGGTCTCTAGAACTTGATGTGAATACCAACCACACTAGCACATCTAACAACAATCATTATAAGGAAAACAGGTACTTAATAAATTAAGTGTGTACTTTTTAGGATATGACTGCCACGTTGGTCTAGTGGTTGCTATAGCTACTGCTGAGCATGAGGTTCTGGGTTCGATCCCCAGGTCGGGCAACGTGTTATTGGGTTTTTCTATCTGGAATTTCTCAGTAGCAGCCCGAAGTCTGAATTTGTGTCCGGTAGATAGCAATAGGCTCGCCCCCAGCCGTTATGCTTAGTCCCATTACATGGGACTTAGCATAACGGCTTCGGGGAAACTAGGCGTGATGTTATGTTTTTAGGATAACAAATGGCAAAAACGGAATCCTAATGATTTCATGTCTGTTAGTCCAGATGTCTCATGGCCATTTATCTTGGAGACTATTTGCAATAGATCCATGAAAACGGGGAAAGTAGGTGTATTCTTTGCAACGCAAAACAATGGTGTAGTGAAGTTACGAAAAAAAAACAATTGGGGAGGCACTCCACAATGTGGAGTGTACTTACATACATGTCACAGAGGGATAAAGAAAAGAAAGCAGTGCACATAAGTGTGTGGGGTATTGTTGGATCCCATCATTAAAAAGATAGTGATGTTTCAAGTAACTTTCAAATAAGGGATATTTTTAGTTACAACCCCAGAAATAACTTTGTTTTTCATAGGTTTTCGAGAAATACGTAATACTTACAAATTTTTGCTGTCGAAAAAATGCGTAGGTATTCATCCTTCACTGTGCGTGGTCTGACAAGCACTGGGACGATTTTTAGTTTTTTAATTTTTTACTTTCTATTGTTTTATCATATACACACGCACAATGGTCCACTTGAAGGACTAAGTGCGGGAACCAAACCCTATAACCTAGAACATGTACTTACATCATTATTTCCATTGCAGGTATCGCATCCGGACCGAAAAGCGTCGCGACAGCTGGGGTAACCGGGAATCTCGGGGTCATGCATCTGGAAATCTTTCCAGAACTGATTCTGCTATACAGGTAACAACTAAGAAATTAGCAAACTTTATGGAAAACGATGACCATAATGGCCCACGTGCTGGAGAATCCAAAGTGTTCCACTCCCCTGGACTTTTGGGGACATAAAAACGCCACTGATTAACGCGGCCACCTGAAACCAAGTAATTTGACAAAACATACTATAAATACGAAAGAAAAAGATTAAGTATGTATTTTTGTCTGTTATAATTTTATTTACAGGATAGATAACTTAGTACATTGTTCTCAGGCTGCATTGGGCCGAGACTCCTATTCACTGGGCCATGCTGGCAGTGCTATTGCTGCTGCTGCAAGCCAGGCTATCGCAGCAACACAGCAGGTATTAAAGAATTACTGGTTCAAATTAAATGTCAATGATGATAAACATTCAGTTCTAAAGGATGGTCTTGTGGTCTCAAGCGTACATGTTATTAAATATTGGTTGGACTTTGAGAGTGTCTTGTTTGTACACCCTTCGGCCTAAGGAGTTTTTTGCCAGTTAATCTCTAGAGGAATTACTATTGCAGTTATCACTGTCATTTTGTCTATATTTTTTTTATTAAAACAAAAAAAAAACAACAACCTTTTAAAAATACGCTACAAAGTTAAAAATAGTATAGTATTTTCGTTTTTTGCCACCGACTTCCAAAATTAAAGTTTTTTTTCTCACTTTTTGCTGTGGTACCTACCCAAATAACAGTGACAGGAAGTTATTATAACATCATCAACATGCACTAAGTGGAAGAAGCTAACTCAAACACAACTCATCAGAACTTGACTTTAAATTTTTATGGGACCACTCGATAAGTAAAAATTTTCCCTTTCAAACTCAAGAAAAAAAACAAATCGTTTTATATATGGCGAGTTCTGAGGGAACAAACATAGAAATAAAATAATACAACTGAATTGAGAACGTCTTCCTTTTTGTGGAGTCGGCTCCATGAAGTTTTCCATCGGCAAAAATGACGAACTTCCATACAAATTTCTATCCCCTATTTACTTAACTCCTATAGGGAAGCTCGCTTCCATATAATTGTGCGTTTTTTAACGAAGGTGAGCACCTCTTCCCAAATTTCATACTTCTAGACCCAGTGGTTTAGGCTGTGCGTTGTCTAGCTAGCCAGTGAATGAATGAATTTAATTTTGTTTGTGTAGATGCAGCACGGTCGTCGCACGGCCTCGCTGAAAGCTTCTTACGAAGCGGTAGCGGGCGGTGAGCTCGCACACCACGCGACGTTGCAGACTCACCACACACATCATGATCATGGTACGAGGGTGACACTGAAAGTCAAAAACTGAACAAACTAGCAAGTTATTAGTTTTATTATATATTTTCAAAATAGTGTCCATTTACATCAATACATTGCTGCATCCGATGGAACCACTGAGAAAAGCACTTTGCCCACACGTCCTTAGGGGTCTCTTCGATGGCATTTACGAAACGCAGCCACTGCTTCCTCGGCGTCTTTTTCTTTTATTTTCGGAAATAAATAAAAATCGCAAGGTGCGAGGTCGGGGCTATAGGGCGGGTGACCCAGTAATTCCACGTCTGACGTCGCCAAGTAGTCGATTGTTTGCTTGGTGGTGTGCGACGAGGTGTTGTCGTAGTGAAGGAGGATCCTACTGCGAGGTCGTTTCTCCTGAACTTTTTCCAAGACAAGTGGCAAACAATTGTTAGTGTACCACTCCGCAGTAACTTTTTTTCGAACCTCTAAAACAATTGTTCCGTAATGACTTGTCCTTCCGAAGAACGACGCCATCATCTTTTTTTCCACGCTTCGACCTCTCTTCACTTTAGTTTGCAACTCCTCGGAAGGAAACACCCAGATAGCAGACTGTCTCTTAGTTTCAGGAACCATTTCACGACACCAATCAACACGACAGAGTTTTTGGGCCTCTGTCAAATTATGAGGTATCCACCGAGCACAAAGCTTCCTGACCGTTAAATGTTCATGGAAGATTTTTTGCACTTGACTCATACCGATGCCTAAGCTTCTCCGAATCTGCTTATAAGTCACTCTTTTGTCAGTGTGTATCATACACCGCACAACACTGATTTTGTTTTTAGTCGGCGCCTTATAAGGCCGTCCCTCACGCAAATCATCGGTGAGCTTAGTGCGACCACGTCTATACTCATTAAACCAGTTGTAAACATTAGCACGAGATGGGGCTTCATCGTGAAAGGCAAATCGAAGTCTATCATAACTTTCTTGTTGACTTACATGACATCCAAAGTCATAAAAAATCATTGTATGAAAACTTTCTCGCGTTAAATTCATGCTGACGTGACACAGACTACTGAGTTGTGGAGGTCAGATCGGCAAGTCTTTTCATGTCAAATACTGGTAGATTCTGCTTCACCCCCCCACCTTCTGCCAAATTGTAAACAAATGACAAATTAATACAATACATACGTGTACCTACACAATAATATTGACAGAGTTCCATTTAAAAAATGTGAACTTATTTTTTTTATAATATCGTTTACAAGTGGCCAGTTCTAAAAACTTTCAGTGTCGCCCTCGTAATAACCTCACACGTCTAGTAAAATATTTATGAAATACTTTTAGCTTTTGCCATCGCCTTCGCCCTCGTGGAGGTCGGAAATTATACCACGGGAACTTACTACGGGAAACCAAGTATCCTATGTTCTAAGTCAGGTTATATTCTATCCGTGTGCCAACCAAATGAGGTGTGGAAAAGTAATTGACGGACAGACTTACTTTCGTATTTGTATTATTTGTATGGGAGTAGGATATACCTCAGAGTATCGCGTTATCAATGTCTGCATACTTTATAGTCGAGGACTATTCATACATGTTTGTTTTACATTTTGGAACAGGACATGGTGGCATGTCTTCGAGCCACAGTCAAAGTAACACTGTTCATGGCCATCATACTACTTCTCATGGACACAATAATTCGTCTTCTTCTACTACTAAGAGGAACAAGCAGAAGTAAGTATCCATGGAATATATGATATTGTTGATAGGGGTCAAATGGAATTAAACTTACCTACTTGCACCTATCTATTTTCCTCTTTTTTTTCCCTCTAAGATATGAGGTAAGTAGGTACCTAATTCTCCTCACGCGAAGATGCACTTAGAATAGTAGAATTTCGGGAAGGCTTTCCGATCCAACCTGCAGTATGTGCACCTTAGATACAATTCTTTTAGAGCATAGTAAACACTTGGCTTGTAGGTACTTGATGGAATAAGTCTTTTTTTCTGGGTTTTAAGTTGGTTTCCAAAACTTATGCTAGGGGCGGGTGTCTTTTTTTCCCATGACTGAAATACTGACCCCAATTTTTTACATAGAATATTTTTTATTACAGGAAAAGCAACAGCTACAGCTCTACTGGCGTATCTGCTCACACTCAGCAGGCCGTGGCATCGGCTGCTAGTCGTTCATCTTCGCCTACTGTTGTGTGCGTATTTTGTGACCTCATATTTCTTTTCTCATTATTTTAAACCAATAATATAATGTCATTACATACATGTGTAACCAAACTACATAACGTTTCGTAGTTTCCCAACGTGGTTAATTCCACGGACTCGCAGTATTCCTCGTGATCAGTGCACACTAAAATTCCTGTGTAACATTTTAATTAAAAAACCTTTTGTCTTTTTTAGTGCCATGAACACTGTCGTAAACAATGTCGCCATTGAGGAGCCGATGGAGGAGGAATGGACATACGACCCCAACGAGCCTCGCTACTGCATTTGCAACCAGGTTTCTTACGGAGACATGGTTGCTTGTGACAACCAGGATGTAAGTATAATCGTGCTCACATGTATTACTGTTTTTCTTCCCAGATAGAAACCTTTTCTCTCAGGACCTTAGAATTATGTATAACAATTTGATTAAGTATTAGGGTACCGTAAAACGGGGTGAATAGGGATGCAGGGGTGAAACGAAACGAAACTTTAAAAGTGATTTTCACATTGAAATAATAACGTTTGTTGCCAAAAATGCCTCTTATGTATTGACTGTATTATAATTAACGATAAAGTGCCCATGTTGGCAACATACTATACTATTTCAATGTTAAAATCCTTTTTAAAGTTTCATTTCGATTCACCCCTGCATCCCTATTCACCCCGTTTTACCGTTATAGTTCAATTTATTTATTGTGTTAATTTCAGTGTCCATATGAGTGGTTCCACTACCCGTGCGTCGGTATCACTGCCCCACCGAAAGGAAAATGGTACTGCCCGCAATGCCAGACCAATATGCGTCGTAACCGCGCCCACCGAAAGAACTGAACTCTTTACGACGATGTTACTGCTTTGTGCTTAATCTCATATCGTCATTATGCCATTAATCTACCTGTATACCTTATTAAATAAATAATTCCATGTGCATTTAAGTTTATTTAAAAAAAATTGTAGTGTGTTAATGGCCGTTGCAGCCCGTTGTACACAGCACGGGAGCACTGGCCGCACCGTTAAATAATCGTGTGGCCTTGTATAAGAGTGTACGAGGGCGCCGCCTGCCGCCGTGTCTGTCAACAAACTTCCCTATTGAATACCTATAACACTGACGGTGCCTTACACGGCGAATCAACCGTAGTTTTACACAGCATGAAAAACGTGTGTGTACAACGGGCCTAATTCCCCCAAGTAAGAGCTCAAACACTGTACTTTTCATGGTCAAACGTTTGCTAAATTTATCTGTCTTGTCTATCGTACGGCAACGATAAATCAGGGTACTTGTCTGTCATACTTAATTAAGGGATCGGAGTAGAGCTGTTGCCTCCCGTATTATTATTATTATAGTAATTAGCTGTTGTCCAGGAATACGCCAAATTTTACCAACGGGCAACGGATGGTGAACATTAGCCCGATACTGGGCAGTGGTGAGCAATAATGCACTCTGTGTGTGGTGGTGAGCGGGAGAGCTAATACTACGTACCCAACTAGCAACTAAAGTCGCTGCCCGTATACCTAGGGTTATGGAATATGCTTACTCATGGGGTTTTTATCTGTGGGTCTAACAATACGCATGGCCATTAATGTTTTGTTCAGACGTATTGTCGGATAATATAATTACTGCCTATCTGCCCACCACAACCTTTAACTGAACAACGCATTATAAAATTAGACAAAGTAACATTCGATCGGAGCGATTCTAGTTTTACAGTCGCTATAGCTTCAACTTTAACGAAGTTAGTTTGGCAGACAAAATTAAGTGCGTTTCAGATGCTATGTGTTACTACACTACACAAAATGTGTTTCCTTGAAATTATTAAGGAAGTTTTTAAATGAGGTGTTTTCAATAAGACAGTTCCAGTAGATTTTCGTAACATCTATTGATAATACATTTTATGTGATGGAGATAGTATTATGTTTTGCCATTTTTACAGTCATCTTGAAAAAAAATATTCAAACTATTTCTTACTATAATTATGATCGTTTAAGTAGATTTTTAAGTATAATCTTTTCAGCAAATCGTCTTTTTAACAGACTTCATATGAGATCACTGGGGGTTACGTCGCAATGGTAAGCCTTAAAACTTAATGACCACGCTCTTCCAAAATCTGGTTGTTGGCTGTTTGATGAGTTCAAATGACTGAGCTTTTAGCATAGTCGGTAAATAAGCAAGACCTTTACTTTGAATCGGATTTTGAATTTCAGCCTTAGTGCTTGACATAGTTTAGTGCCTTGTTGATCGCTACGGTATGGTACCTCCGTATTATGAATTATTGATGGAGGCAAATTAAGTAAAAGCTTCCCATCAAAAAAAATTTTTTAATAGGCTCTATTCATACCATCGCGATAGTCGGCTGCTTGCGACTGAGGTCTAAATCAGATAGGTATTTAGATCTCAGTCGCAAGCAGCGGACTTGAGCCTTGGGTAAAAAGCCCATGACGCCACCTGCGTGTACTAAAACCCACCGTGGCCCTTTAGAGTGCTTTACATGCTAATATAATACACGTTCTTCCGATTCCCTTTGCCAACATTTGTCTGGGCAATACGTTCCAGATACCGATGACGCCAATATCAAAAGGCGACAATATCAAATCACTCCATCAATACCTTTCTATTGGATCTGCACTCTTTTAAATAAAACCCCATCTTGGTGATTCTCAAAAAAGTTGTGCGACTCCCTTTGAAATATATTATCTCAAGTCGCATTTCATGCACTATCTTAGCCAGAGTGGGCAATTAATTTTTGACAGAATAAAACTCAGGTATTTTACTTCTAGCACAACGTTCGAAATCATCCACTTCGATAGTTTTGTCAAGGACCACTTTTGCGCGGAGACTATAGCTGCCACTTCGCCTTCTTTTGTTATCTTTGACACTGTTTTTTCCAGCACAACGTTCGAAATCATCCACTTCGATAGTTTTGTCAAGGACCACTTTTGCGCGGAGTCTATAGCTACCACTTCGCCTTCTTTTGTTATCTTTGACACTGTTTTTTCAGATACACCTGAAAAAAAACAAGAATTATCTATCTTATGAAATCTATAATGCAAGTACCTTTTTAGTGAAAGACTTTGAAAATGTAAAATAATTTATTATGAAAGTCGTAAAGAGAGTATGTACAAGATAATATAGATAAGATAAGTCTTTATTTGCCTTAAACATGGTACAAAGTTGTTACAGTCTGGTTTTGATAAAAATGTCCACATGTTTAGCTATACAGAATATTGTATCAATTGCATGCAAAATAATTAATACACAAGTTAATAATGCACTTTTTCAGTATATTTGAATATTTTTATATTTTGCTTTGTACAATGAAGTTTTATTTTTGTAGTAAAGATCGTTTCGTTTTGCACCTATTTCTTAGACCCTCACTTATCCATTTTTGTTTGTATGTGTTGGAGTTATTAATCTTTATTTTTATTTTTGGAAAGCATAGGATATTTAACAGACATAGTAATAGTCATGAAATTTATTAAAAGCCTTATTTGGGTCATTTTCAAGGTGTTCTTCTGACCACGATAAACTTGTGAGACATTCTTTGAATTTTTTAATATTTTCGTTACAGTAGTCTTTCTTAAAGATGTAGTATGATTTTGACTTCGAGTTTTGCTCTTTTACACTAAATTCTAATAATTCGGCAGTGTCGTGGTCAGATAAATAAAGAGGCAAAACATCTGTTGATGTTGTCTTTATGTTACTTACTATGTGGTCTATAGGACAAGCGTCTTAACGAGTGGGAATATTAATGTGCAATTACAGATTGTAGTTATTACATAAATCTTTAAAATAGGTGGCCACTTTCGCTGGTTTGTACTGTACTGCTGCTTTCTGTGGTTGTATTTATATTAAAATCACCCGCAATAACAATTTTTGTACTTGGCCCTTTTTTTTTGTGTGTTTCACACATAAGTTGGTCGAGCTTATTCAAAAATACATTAGGGTCAGACTTTGGCGTTATAAATAAACATAATAATTTGTACAATGGGATTTCAACGCCACAGGCTGCAAATGATTTTTATGTTGAATATTTTTTTATGTAACTAAGCTCATTGTATATAATACCCTGTTTTGCCAGAACACAGGTTCCCCCTCTCTGTTTGTCTCTACTAAACGCAGTTGCTAAAATATAACTATTTAGTTTTAATTACCGGCATGCATAAAGGTTTCAGAGAAACATAAAATGTCAGGTTCTTTATTTGCGTCTCGTAATTCTAGTATTGTTAGTTCTAGTATTTCTTGTTTTGATAAAATGCTAGCGATATTTTGGTGGAATATTTTAAAAGTTTTGGATATATTGTAAGTTTTCACGAAAAAGCTGTTTCTTGTCTACAACCTTAAAATAGTGTGGTATAGTAGGTACCTATTTTTACAGTAGCGGGATTTTTTTAATCGGGTTTATTAATAGCATCGCATTCAGGCTGTTTTCGTGCAAAGTAATATGGGATTGTACCCTTAGGATCATTTTTATATTTGACTACAGTCTTCGTAACATTTGGTTGACTACGCAGTATTAATTTTTTAGTTCTTTGATATTCAAGTTTATTTTTTTATAATCATCATAGTCAATAATATCATTAATTAATTTACATGGATAATTTACATTATGATTAGAGTCAATAAAGTTAGAATTATTGTATTCCTTGCAATTATTGCGTATAGTTACGTTCAAGTCACTTACATTTAAATACATATTCTCTACTACACTCAGGACAATGACATTATTATTACCGAATACATCGAGAAGATCACAAAGTTGTGAAGATAAAATCTTAATATTATAATCATTTTCACCCACGCAAATAATGAGTTTGTCACTTTTTTTTTTTTTTTGTATGGCATCTCGTAGTTGACCTTGAGAGGTCGTGACTACTTAACCGGACTATCCTGTGGCTGCCTTAAGCGGACTCAAAGCCTCCAGCCAGGGGCGTAAAACTACTTACATTACTAAGCGAACGCTCGCTAAGGGCACCCCCTGTGGGGTACGGACCTCGGCTTAGGGCGTCGCTGACGGGAGGACAGCAAGATGGGACAGGCTGGATCAAGTTTTGTTGATTATTATTATTCGGGGAATTTAAAGCTACAGGCTCAGCTACGGCGCGGGCTGGCACTTCGTCGAGCAAGGGTCGGGGGGGGACAATTACGTCGGGATCTTCGCGAGGAACCTCGGCGGCGAGGTCGGAATGTCGGTCTGTGTTTGTGCACTGTACTGTTGGCCCTACTGCTCTCCTGAATGAGAGTTATGTGGTCATCGGGATCGGTGAGGACATGCTTGGGACGGCGGACATGACTAATGGAGGAGGGAATATAGCTAGCGGCTTTCACAACCAGAGGGTTGCGGTGATTCGCGGCGGTCTCGCTTTGAAATGCGTTTCATGAACCGAGCTTCGGGATACCGATGACGGTGGCTTCTTTGAATGCCTGTGGGAAGATGTTGTTGCTCAGAGCACCATTGAAGATGGTGGTCAGTAGCATTATCAGGTGGGCAGGGAAAAGTTGGAATACCCTATTGGTGATTCCATCTGAGCCGGGGGCTTTACGAGCCTTAAGACCTTTGATGAGGTCGTGCACTTCGTCAGGCGTGACGGGGGGCAGTGGATACTCTGGGTCTTCGACGGGAGGGAGGGAGGCTCTATGTTCGTTTTCAGCGTCGACCTCAGAGAGGTGAGCTTGGTCTACTGGTTGAGAGCTAGGCGAGCATTGGACTTCTAGACTGTCGGCTAGAAGCTAAGCCTTGTCGACATCATCGAAGGCGATGGTCTAGTCGGGACGGATCAGGGGGGGCATGGAGACTATTTCTCCGGATCTAAGCTTCCTCTGGAGTTGCCAGAAGGCTAGGTGGGTGAGTGGGCTCTAGTTCGCTCAACATCTTGTCCCAGCCGGCGGTACGCAGCTCCTCTATGCGTGTTCTTACAGTACGCTGTAAGTAACGCATATGGGCTTTGTTCGCGTCGCAGGGGAAGTTGCTGTAGGCACGGACAGCCGCGTTCTTCTCATTCAACAGTTCGCGTACATCGTCCGGCAACTTCCAGCGACGGTCCTCCGTCGCTGGAATTTCCCTTGAACAATCGTTCAGGACTGATTGTACGTGAGCTGTGAATGAGTCGATCGCGGCCGTCGTGTCAGCGATAGAGTCAAAATGATCGGGGATTGAGTCCAAGTGGGGGGACGTGGTGGATTTTAAGCGATCGCTTACTTTCCTCCAGTCCGTTACCACTTTGTTGGGAAGGGGTTGGGTGGAATCGGGCAGACCTATGCGGGGGACCAGTTTCATGACTACTAAACGGTGATCGGAAGCGAGCTCTTGAACCACTTCTATAGAGTCCAACCGTAGGTTGACGTTCTGTAGGAGCGCCACGTCGAGAACATCGGCGGATCGGAGGGAAAATGAGTGGGAGTCATCGTCGCGATGACATCGAAATTCTGAAAGGAGGAGAGGTTGAACAAGTGTCTCCCTCTGGAAGAGGTCCTGGTGCTATTCCAGGAGGGATGTTTTGCGTTGAGATCACCCGCTATGATATCGGAGTCACTCAGGCAAAAAAGTACAGAAAGATCTTCAGTAAGGAGTTGGAAGTTCTCCGAAGTATTAATGGGGGGGAGGTAGGCCGAAACTATGGTGATCGGTTGATGACCTGTCATGCCAAGCCGAAGGCAAGACACTTCTAATCGTGAGAGTGTGGGAGGGTCTATGGGAATGCAGCTATTGTAGTAGCTCCTTTTTGTAATAGATAAGGGTACCGCCCTTATGGCAACGCGTCCTGTCATTGCGAACTGTACGATAGTTTGCAATTGACGGATTTCGGTAACTAGGTTTAAGGAACGTTTCCTGAACAAGGAGGATGTCGATGAGGTGGTCGCGGAGGAACTCGCTGATTTCAGCGCGCTGACGCAGGATGCCATTGGCATTGAAATAACCTAGCTTTAGGGATCGGGGTTTGGTTCGCGCGAGGATTCCTTTATCCATTATTTGGGTTGGGTTGATTTGAAAAGGACATCAGGGCTTGCGTAATGTCCGGGTACGCATTATATATGCTTTGGATCATAAATATGTTGCCGGCATTTCTGGCGGCAACGATTTCGCTGGCCATTTTCCTGGCGCGAGGGGTAAGGAAGGCCGTAAAAGTGCTAGAGATGACGTTAAAGGCGTCCATCGGGTTCTGACCGACCACCCGGGTGGCTGCGGGTGGAGCTGACGCGGTGGGAGCGGCTTTGTTTACAGGCACAGGAATGCCTGGGGGCGCGTTGACGCGGATGCGGGGGTCCATGAGGGCCGCAGGAACGGGTCTGGGAGCTTAGACTGGAAAAGCCTGCTGATGGTGGAGGTAATTCCAGGGCGAGGGCCTCTGAGGACTGAGTCGCTCCTGTTGATGTGTGGTAGGCCACGCGTGGGCGAAGCGGGGGCTTTCCCTTTGCTGACGGGCGTCTGCACGCTTCGTCAGCTTGGGAGATGAAGTTTTGGGAGCCTTGGGGCACCCACGATAGTTGGCCAGATGGCCTGAGTCGCCGCATAGCACGCAGCTAGGCGGCTCTGTGCACAAGGTGCGGTCTTTTGGACGGGTGCATTCTGCAGTGCCGTGATCGCCCAGGCACTTGACGCACCTGGGTTTCGCATGGCAGTGCATCTGCGAATGCCCGTATAACTGGCAGCGGTGACACTGCCCTATGACACCGGTCTTAAAAGGTTTTTCAATCTGCAAGCCGGTGAGGTTGCAGATGGAACGGACGTTAAATATGGGGTGGTGACCCTCAGTAGGAGGACTGACTACGAGGACCATATCGAATGGCACTCTGCCTCGGGCGCGGTACATGCGGTGGACCTCCGCAACGGGGACGTTTTGCGACAGAAGGTCGGCTTTTATGTCCTCCGCGGGTATTTCCTTCGGGATCCTACGGATCACGACTCGGGTTTGACGGTCTTCGGGGAGGGCGTAGGTGTGGAAGGACACACCTCTAAGACGGAGAGTCTTCGTGAGCTCTCTGTAGTCATTTGATGTCGGGACTAGCACCTTAATACCCTGTTGGGTAGATTTGGCGCTGGTGTAGCCGATTCTCAGATCGGTGCACCATTTGGACACATCTGTCCATTTCCCCTTGTCCTGGATGTACACAGGGGGAGGGGGGGCGATCTTCTTTGCCGTAGAAGGCTGGGCAGCGGGCTTGGCAGCACTGTGGCTGAGGGAAGAGGTTGAGGCCGAGGCGGCCTGAGAGGGGGCGGTGGCGGATGGAGCCACGGGAGCGGAGGTGGCTTCGATAGCCGGTTTCTTGGTCCTTGTGTCAGGACTCGGTTTCTCCTTCAGACTCCTCTTCTTCGAGCCGACCGTCTTGAAGACGCCTTCGTCGGAAGAGGTGGAGGAGCTCTGGTCGTCGCTCTCAACTAAGTAAGGCGAGGGGAAGGCTCGCTGGTGTCCATGTGGACAGCCGGCGGCGAGCAACCTGGAAGTTGCGACGGAGAGGGCTCGAGGGCATCGCTAAACGTAGCGATGTCAGAGCTGGCGGTGCCTACTAGGTCAGAGGGACCGGGGACGGACTGCTGCAGAGCAGCGAATTTGGCGTCATATTTGGCGAGGAAGTCGGGGTCCTTAAAGAGGACCTCCTTGAAGAACGCCACTATTAGGGTGTCCTCCATGGTCGGAGTGGGGGGAAAGCTTAAGGGAGGGAATGGGGGAAATTAAGTTTCCACGTAGCCTAACCCTATACCTAACTCCCCGGGTGGATTGGCCCGGGGATGAGTTCCCTCCCTGTCGGGTGCAGACAGGGAGGTGTGTACCTATTGGTGAGCCCTAAGCTTGTAAACCCGTCGCCAGTCTTATTGTGCGAACGGGGCCCTGACCAGTCTAGCGCGAAGGGTGTAGACACACCCTAAAGACACTAGGTGAGTAGCTGGAAAGCAAAACTGTCACCAGAGCCGACTAGGAGATCCCCCAAGGCCGATTATCTGGGACCCGTCCAACTAACTGCCTCGCCCTGAAGGGGTTCAGGGGGTGTGATTGGGTCAACACCCCACTCGGCTTCGTTGACACCGTAAGGTTTCAACCGAGGACCACGAAACTGTGGTTTTACCCAGAAGGGGCCTAGTGAAGCTACTCACAAAACGCGCGAAAAAGAAATAAGATTTGCCTTTTTTTTTTTGGTTATGGCATCTCGTAGTTGACCTTGAGAGGTCGTGACTACTTAACCGGACTATCCTGTGGCTGCCTTAAGCGGACTCAAAGCCTCCAGCCAGGGGCGTAAAACTACTTACATTTCTAAGCGAACGCTCGCTAAGGGCACCCCCTGTGGGGTACGGACCTCGGCTTAGGGCGTCGCTGACGGGAGGACAGCAAGATGGGACAGGCTGGATCAGATTTTGTTGATTATTATTATTCGGAGAATTTAAAGCTACAGGCTCAGCTACGGCGCGGGCTGGCACTTCATCGAGCAAGGGTCGGGGGGGACAATTACGTCGGGATCTTCGCGAGGAACCTCGGCGGCGAGGTCGGAAAGTCGGTCTGTGTTTATGCACTGTACTGGTGGCCCTACTGCTCTCCTGAATGAGAGTTATGTGGTCATCGGGATCGGTGAGGACATGCTTGGGACGGCGGACTTGACTAATGGAGGAGGGAATATAGCTAGCGGCTTTCACAACCAGAGGGTTGCGGTGATTCGCGGCGGTCTCGAAGAAACGCTTTGAAATGCGTTTCATGAACTGACGGATAGTGGGAATCCTGAGGTCTACGTGGAGGATTTCGTTGCGAACGTGCCAGGGGGAGCCTGTTATCCTACGGAGGAACTTGTTCTGGAGGGTCTGCATTCTATTGAAGCGAACGGGCTTGGCGTGTGCGAAGACTGCACTGGCATAGGTCATGATCGGGCGAAAGTTTGTCACTTGGCGATGGCTGAATATTATGGCAGTTCTTGACATCACTAGTTAGTGCTTAGGGTTTCGTTAAAGACGTGACGGCATATTTTTCGTATGACGTATCCTGTCTTGATTTTATTAATGCAGATGATAGTCCAATACATTGTTGAGTGCCAAAAATATATATCATGTTCGTGCACTCCACTTTGAGGGCATCCGGTTGAATATTATTTTCCTTTTGATATTCACAATTTGGTTCCAGTATCTTCTGAAGCTTCAATATTTGATCCTTGAGGTTAAAGATTTCGTCACTGGCTTGTTGCTCCAAATCTGCAAAGTTTTTTTTAGGCTCATGTGGTTTATTATACTCTCTTTGCGGTGGTTGATTTAAGAATCTTTTCAGAGTTACATTATCTTTTAGTAGTTTATCGTTGTCTTTACGAAGCTCATTGTTTTCGAGAATGATATTCTCAAGTTCATTCTGAGAACTACTAAGTTGCGTTCGGAGGAGTTCAATGGTATCCTTAAGTTCCTGGGCGTGGATTGAATCGGTTACCGTGTAGTCCATGCTCCTTGACAATGTTTTGTCAGTTATGGCAGTTGACTCATCATATTGATCCATTGTCAGTATGTGTGAGTCATTTAATATTTCAGTGGCCCTAGTGTAAGTTTATTTTAACCATCTCGACTTTACGCATCGAACGCGTTTGGCTTTCCGATTGGCCCTTGGCAATCGGAGCGCAACTTTCGAATGGTGAAGGACCAATCGGAGTGCCGAACGCGGTCGATGCAAAGTCGAAATGGTTAAAATAAACTCGCACTCGGGCCTCAGAGGTTGTGCTCATTGGAGTAAACCAAGGCGTAGTTTCCTCTGATGCGTTAGGTGTGTCATCTATGTATGAGTTAGGAGACGAGCATAATTTCGATTTTACAATCAATCGATTAGAGAAAAACCACTGAAGTATCTACAATGTTTTTTTATTTTTTATGTCACTGCAGCTGTCGCATGCCAAAGAGGCTTTAAAACTCTCCCTCAGCTGCTAGTCGACCTTCTAATCCTTCAGACCTAAGCTCTGGCAAAGTTCCTGTAACCTCGGTCTGTGGCAGGGGCTTAGTTCAGTAGATCTGCCAGCTGTGTAGCAGAGCTAGTCCGTTCGACCACAATGTAATTTAAACTTTTTCTCTGTAATGATATACCTCCTTTCATTAATATGTCTCATTAAGCTAGTAATGTAATGGCCATCATTTGGAAGAGCGCTGATGTCTGAGATACAGATTCCAGATCCAGATGATTCAGATGCCTTCAGTATAAATTTAAGAAAACTTGAATGTGTCCTGTAACTGTTCAAATGTAACATATGGTCTTTGTCAATAAAGATTATATTATATTAATGTCGTTTTGAAGTACTAATTCTCTTACGAAAAAGTGTCTGACACGAACACGTTTGGTTCTTCGATGAAACTCGGTATTATGCGCTATTTTCACCGCAGCTTCGTTATCCACACAGGAAGACAGGAATTTCTTTTTGACCATTCAAGTCTTTAAATAGTCTTTTTAGCCAAAATATTTCTCTTGCTGCCTCACTTGCCGCCACAAGATCGGCTTCTGTGGTGCTAATGGCAACTGAAGCTTGTCGTTGATTTATCCAATAGATTGCACCTTTTGAAAGACAATACTCCTGTCGTAGAACAACCTGTTTTCAAGCATCCAGCATGATCAGCACTGTAGGCTTTGATTTGGTTAGGAGAATCCGCATCATGCACATACTTTATTCCTCTTGATAAATTTCCTTTTAAATTTCGCATTATGCGCTTCACCATACACCAATCACTTGAAGTCGGCTTTTCTAAGCTCCTCGAACCCACTCCTACAGCAAAAGCCAAATCAGGTCGAGTACCCACCATCAAGTAGGCGAGCGAGCCTACTGCTTCTCTGTAAGGAAATGACTGTGGCTCATTCTCAGCATTCCCTTTTTCAATAATTCCTTCTTTCTGTAAAGGAGTCAACACTGGATTGCAGTCTCTCATATTAAATCTCGCCATGACCTTTCTTGCGTAAGCTTCTTGCTTTATTAAAATCGAGCCATCTACCATTTGCTCTATTTCTATCCCGAGATAATATGAAACTGGTTTGGTTGTGATTTGTCGCTGCAACTAAATCATCATCGACGTAGAGTGCTATTATGATTTTCTTATCACCCATGTTTTTCATTTATAGTCATGGATCAGCGTCGCTGTTCTTAAAACCTAAAGATTTTTAGAGTTTCTTAAAAACAATCATTCTAGATATAGAAAGTTTTTTTTAGGTGACATACCCTTGATGACCCATCCTCAAAGCCTTCTGGCTGCATCTTGTAAATATCTTCATTCAAAACGCCGTTGAGAAAGGCTGTTGTAACATGATACTGAATAAGATGCAGTTTCTCCTCTTGCCGCAACACTAAGCAAAGATCTTACAGTTGCCAGCCTGGCTAATGGGCTGAAGGTTTCAGTATAGTCAAAAACCTTGTTTTGCCTTAACCGAAACTAAAGGGCTTGGGTTGGATTTGTAAAAACTAATTTAACAGTTAAAATAAGGAACGTAGGTTGCAGTGACAAGAAAAATATATTACAAGTAAAGAACGGTTGCTATGGATTTAAATATGACAGAGTAAAGGTTTATAAAAAAAATAGAGAATTATTAATAAACAGGTTTTATTCTACTCTTCTTAACATCCTCCTCTTTTTGGTAACCCTTACGCTATCAAACCCATCTGCATTGTGATTGATACAATCCGTGGCTTATGTAATGCTTTGGTCAGTAAATCTGCTAGTTGGAATTCGCTGGGAACATATTCCACACATATTTCGCCATCAGCAACGAGTTCTCCGACATAAAAATGTCTAATTGCAATATGCTTGGTTCTTCTGTGAAACTCTGGGTTATGTGAGATCTATGGCGGCATCATTATCGACTTTCAACTTCGGTATCTCCTTCAAGTTAGATATTTCACCAAAGAGTCTTTTGATCCAGACAATCTCTCGGGCCGCTTCACTTGCAGCAACCAATTCGGCTTCGGTACTTGATATTGCTACATATGTTTGTCGTCGATTTGTCCAAGATATTGCTCCTCCAGAATATAAGCATAATATGCCTGATGTTGATCGTCCAGTAGTTCGGTCTCCACCATGATCAGACTCGCTGTAGCATTCCAGAATTCCAGTTTTGCAACTCTTCTTAAAAACGATTCCAACATCCAGAGTTCCTTTTATATATCTTGGAATACGTTTTAACTTTTGAATGTCCTCTTTAGAAGGGTCTTCTAAAGTTCGGGAAACAACGCTCACAGCGTATGCTAAGTCAGCAGGCCTGGTTCCAACAGTCAGGTATGCAAGTGCACCCACAGCTTCTCTATACGGAAACGACGTAGGTTCTACCAACTCTTTATTCTGTTCTGGCAGTCAATCTTTTTGTATAGGAGTGGTAACGGGTTTGCAGTCACTCATACCAAAGTGGTCTAACACTTTCTGAGCGTAGTGTTTCTGTGACACGCGTATATTTCTATTCTGCTCCTTTATTTCTAATCCAAGAAAATATGTTGCATCTTTTATAGTGACATTGTACCTTTTTTTTAACTCTCTAATGAACTCTTCAGAATCATCATGATTTGGTGCAGCTATAAGGCAGTCATCTACGTAGAGAGCAAGAATGATTTTGTTTTTACCACGTTTTCTGATAAATAGGCAGGGGTCTGTATCACATTGTTTAAAACTATTTTTTTTTAAATAATCCACCATACATTTATTCCAACACCGAGGTGATTGCTTTAGGAACATAAAGACTTCTCTTGAGTCTACACACCTTATTCGATCCATCGGAATACCCATCAGGATGATTCATGTAAATTTCTTCATTCAATGAACCATAAAGGAATGCAGTTGATACATCGAACTGTGTGAGTTTTAAACCTTCATTTGCAGCAACGCTTAGGACCGATCTTATCGTTGTCATCTTAGCAACTGGACTTAAAGTCTCATCATAGTCGATGCCCTTTTTCTGCGTATATTCTCTAGCAACTAGCCTTGCCTTGAATTTGTCTAGTGAGCCATCTGCATTGGTTTTAATTTTATATATCCATTTACAAGTTATAGGCTTTCTATCTCTTGGAAAATCATCCAGTATCCAGGTTTTGTTTTCCTCTAAAGATTTCACCTCACTATCCATTGCTTTGACCCACTGATCTTTATACGGACTAGTTATTGCTTCTTTGTAGGTATTGGGTTCATTGATCTCATTAAGAACATCAGCTGACATCATGATATAATCTCCAAATCGAGTAGACGTTCGTATCTAACTTCTATCTCGTACAGTCATCCAATCATTTATCTCAGCTATATCATCTAAATTTTCTGGTGTCTCATCATCAATATCATCATCTAGGGCATCTTCATAAGGAGGTGATCCTGGTAGTGATGCTTCTAATGAACGTCGAGATGGTTCAGTATGATCATATTGGCCAGTTTCTACTTCCTGACTCACAACTTGATCCGGCAATGGAGAGGCATAGTTGAGTTAGGCTCATCACGGCTACTTGACGTGCGATCTGAGCTGCTTTCTATGCGATCATCCTCCCTTGCATTACACATCGGTGGTGCCGAAAGTGGAAAATAGATTTTTACTGAGGGTTGTTCTTCTGAATCCCCGGCTGGGCCAATAGGCGTCAGTACTGACTCATTAAAAATAACGTCTCTTGATCTTATGAGTTTACAGTTTTTTATTGAAATTGGAACATCAATTTGGTTACATAGCAACTGCATATCCTATTGATTGTCATTCGTGTCATAAAGAAAAATCTCGTGGTCGTTTACATTTTATTGTAAATACTGTTTTTGTGATAATTGTGATTATACGTATTTATTTTTGCTAAACTTCGTCTTCTGTTCCACCTCAATCTTCAATTTTTTTATTCAGTAAGCGAAAGCCCTCGTCACCGTCATATCCGATGAGAATAAATTTTTCAGCCTTTTTGGAAAGCTTTGTCCTCTTTTGTTAAGGAACATGAGCGTAACATTCATATCCAATTATTTTTAGGTGACTGATTGTTGGCTTCTTCTTATACGAGTACCACAACTCAAATGGCGATTTATAATTTCCTAAAGTTGGACCAGTTCTGTTCAAGACATATGCAGCAGTGTTAATTAATTCTGCCCACGTAGCAAGAGGTAATTCTTCATGAGCATGCATCAATGTACGAGCTGCTTCGACTAAGGTTCTGTTTTCACGTTCACTGAGGCCAATTTGTTGCGGCGTGTATGGCATCGTGATCATTTGTCTTATTCCAGCTTCTTGTAGAGTACACCTGACGTTCTCATTATTAAATTCACCTCCATTGTCGCTAAGAAATTCTTTAACAGTGTATCCAGCCACTTTACATTCTTGTATCATTTATCGAAGCTTTAGGTGAACGTCCGATTTCTGTCGCATGAAATAAACGTGTCTGTTTTTGCTGTAATCGTCTTTGAATAGAACGAAGTAGCGAAATTTATTGAAGGAAATGGGAAATGGACCGCATACATCAGCGTGTATAATTTCCCCAGGTACTTTGGCTCGTTCTCTCGTTCCAAATGCTTGTCGGTGTGTTTTTCCATAAATACATTCAGTACATAACTCAGTATCTAGACGAACTTTAATACCGAGTTCCTTTTCAATAACTTCTTTAACGTGTTTCTTGTTCTGGTGGACTAATCGTTCGTGGTAAAGTTGTAACAAATTATCTGTAGACAAGACATTAAAGATGGTGTTGGCTTTGTAATAGTCTCTACATTAAGCTTATACAAGCCTCCATTCTTGACTATTTTGCCAGTCAGTATTATCTGTTCGGCAACTTTCAGCAAACAGGGATCCCTTTCAGACATAAAACACTATTGTTTAGTCTGTCTTGAGCAGCCAATACAGAAAATAGATTTCGCTTTATATCAGGTACGTACCATACATCACAGAGTGTTAATCCGGATTCTCTGCCATTGATAACAGTCTTCAAATCAACAGTACCTTTGCCAACAGCTTTGAAAGTAGCTCCATTAGCTGTTGTCACTGTCCGAGTATCATTATAAGGCTGAAAACTAGAAAAATAGTCGTTTCGACAAGTGACATGACTGGTTGCTCCTTTATCGGCGAACCAACTTGTAGAATCGTAGTTTGTAAGCATTAAATTCACGTCGGTGGTAACTGGCAAGAGCATTAAGTTCAGATTTCTTGGCGGTTTATTTTCTGGCTTGGATGGTTTCCCGTCAGCTTTCCATTTATGACATTGTCTGACCTTATGACCAACTTTTCCACAGTATCCAAATTTCTTTTTTTACTTATTTCGGTATTGTACATTACATTTAGAGCTTCTGCAGGGCCTTCGTTTCTCAACGAGATAGAGCTCATAGGTACAGAGTTGCGTCGTCAGATTTTCTACGGTTTTGTCTGTCTTTGACATTAACATCCAACTCGATTTAAAGGAGAAGTAGGTTTCAGGTAGAGTATCTAGAATCTTGCAGATTATGAGGATATCAGGTAAGTCGTATTTCTCTATCTACATGAATTCAGCTTTTAAATCTGACCAAAGGGTTTTGATTTTGGAGACATGAGTCGTAATGTCATGTGACGGATCTTTACGATAGCCGAAAAACTCCATACAAAGAGCGTAACTTTTGTCTTCAGATGTGCCGTCGAATAAACGATGCAATTCATCCCAAACATCTTTAGACGAGTTGAATCGCATGATTTTTTGAAGTGTTTCGTCTGACACATTCGCAGTAAGTAATAGTAATGCGGAACTATCTATTTGGTTGTATTTATCAAGAGTCGTTTGATATTGAGAAATTTCTTGGGGTTCGATGGTAATAGGTTTCACGGGTTTCACTAGTGTACCGGTAACCGCATCCAATCCACCGGGCATACCTCTTAGAAGTAGCGTAGCCTTAAATTTCCACGTAGTCCAGTTTCTCGTGCCTTACAGGTGGCCAACATCAATTTTACAACTTGGAGATTGCATTTTGAAATTTCCTTGCCGGAATGCTGAGAAAAATAGGTAATATACCGACTCTGACTCATTTCCTTTTTAAATCAGTGGTAACCACGCTCTGCTACCATGATAAAACTAATTTAACAGTTAAAATAAGGAACGTAGGTTGCAGTGACAAGAAAAATATATTACAAGCAAAGAATATAACTACTCTCTACCGAGAGATTACAAGTAAAGAAAGGTTGCTATGGATTTAAATATGACAGAGTAAAGGTTTATTAAAAAAAAATGAAGGATTAATAAACAGCACCCTAATTGCGTAACACATTTTCGTAAACGATTACGACTAATCTGTTTGATTTTGACGGTTCAAGAACATTCATTGCGTTCTATATATTGTTGAGCAGAATTTTTATCGAACTTAAGAAGCAATGGAAAAGCAATCTGTTTCAAAACGATTCAGATTCCGATTGATTGTGTATTACGCAATTAGGGTGCAGGTTTTATTCTACTCTTCTTAACAGGATTTAACTTTATAACCCATTTACATGGCAGGGCTTTTCAGTATAATTATAGTACTCTTTGCAAAACAGCATGTCGATTCTGTAAAAATCTCATACAGCCCGCGCCAAACTTTGTTACCGCCCCGAAACTAAGCTCATTACATTGCGCAGAACACAAAATCAGGGATTAGCGGGACGCACAAGAGCTTGGGGGCAGGGCCACACCCAACGCGTCCGCATCGCTTTCAGTATACTATAGTGTACTCTGTGCGCATCGCTCACCCCCGACGCGCGCTGGTACCTGGAACACACGCCTTAGTGTGAGTGCTACGTCCGTACACGAATCACGCACTTGTTGAGCTCTGAGAGTACTATCGCGTTCAGAATTCGTTCGATCGTTTCGTTAATTTGTTACTATAGTTTTTAGTTATTGTTACTCGTTTTATTTGTTTATAAACATGCCTACCGGACGTTGAAATGTTTTACGACGCCAGGCTCGTAAAATGGTCTACGATGTTTATAAATTTATGAAGAAAGAAGCTGAAGAAGGCCTTAAATACGATTTGAAGGCAGTACATAAAAGGACTGCAGCCGCTACAGGAGTATCAGAAAGAACTGTACGACGTATTATATCGGTTGCTAATGAACTTGGCAACCGATATAATACGTCGTTATTTGTTAGCAGTTTTTCGTATACCCGGAAAGAAGAGGCAAGGGGTAAAAAAGGTAACCGGAATCGACAATTTTGACCAAGGTGTCATCAAAAGGTGTATCTACAATTTTCATCTAACACAGAAAGAGTTGCCGACAATTGCTCAACTTTAAAAAATAAATAAAAGAAGATATAAATTTTGAAGGATCCGCAACGAGTTTGAGGGGAATTATAAATGAAATAGGATTAAAATGGAAAAAAAACTGAAGACAATCGCAAATTATTAATTGAAAATACAAATATTCGCTGTAAGCGAATTGAATATTTGCGTGAAACGAAATATCGCACAGAAGGGAGACCTATAGTTTACACTGACGAATCGTATGTCGATTCATCGCATACTATTTCGAAGGCATGGAGTGATAGTAGCACTAAAGGTTTAAAAAAAAAGATATCAAAAGGTCAACGTTTCGACATTATACATGCTGGATCCAAATCAGGATTTGTACCCAACGGCCTTTTGATGTTTAAGGCAGGTACGAAAACCGGAGATTACCATGATAACATGAATTATAATAATTATGAAAAATGGATACGCACACAACTTTTGCCGAATCTCCCACCGAGATCGGTTATGGTGATAGATAATGCACCCTATCATAACAAATTAGAGGATGCAGCGCCGACATCAAATAGCAACGTTACGGCAAAAAATATACCTTGCAGTTCTGACATGCTGAAACCAGAACTGAATAAATTAATTTCAATACAAAAAGAAAAATTAAAAATATATATATTGATAAAATTTTAGAAGAACACAATCACACAATATTACGGCTTCCACCTTACCATACCGACTTGAACGCCATAGAAATGGCTTTGGCATCCATAAAAGGTTACGTGGCGAAAAAAAAACGCAAATAATGTAACTAATATTATGATACTAGTGGAAGAAAAAGTAAATAGTATGGGTGAACAGGAGTGGACTGCAATATGCGACAAAGCTATGAATATTGAGGAAGAATATAAGAAAAGTGATGTCATCATATATGACCTAACTGAAAAAATAATAATTCACGTAAGCGATAATGAATCAGATGAAGAAGATTCGGATATTTTTTGTGAAGAGAGTGATTCGGATCCGGAACCATCCACTAGTAAGGGAGATGTTTTTATGGAAGGTGTGGCCCCATTGTGAATATAGTTTTTATTTATTTTAATGTTTTTTATTTACAATTATCCTATTATTACCTAACCTATATGTTTTACAAATAACACATACATTATATATTTAATTAACTTAATAAATAAACACGAACTTTATAATCACCAAATAAATTTACATAATAAAATAAGTATTAAAAATGTTAGAAAACGAACATTGTTTGGTTGATTACGTATTGTCGACTCGACTGTATCATGCGCAAGTTCGGACTCGCGACTACATTCAAGGCGGTCACAACGTTTGACGTCTTGGTCAATCCCTAGCATCAGTGGCACTGACAGCTCACTCCACGCTCACGTCACCTAAGTTTTCACTGTGAGATGGGTACAGAATAGCACTACAGTTGTCCTTTTAAAAACCTACTTAATTAAAAGTTCAACCAAGCCTGTCTTACAAATCAATGTGACATGAGGTTACACATTGGCCGCATTCCGAAATAGGCTGTAATCGATTTGAGCACGCTTACAACCGTTCCGAGTTATCGTGAGCGCGATAACGATGTCCCGTGAATCGTCATAGATGACGTCATGACATGCGCCATCTTGCGATAACGTCGACTAGTCTTGTGCCTGCTCGGTCATTTTTAAGATCGCTCCGTACTAGTACATTTCGGACAGTGAACTAGTTCATTCTATTCGTTCTAACAGCTCTATTCGTTCTTCGCTCTCGGAGTCGGTCAGCATTTCCTTAAGCGAGGATCGGACCCGGGAGCAACACGCTCTATATGTATGGTCTTTATGCAGTAACGTAACAAAGACATTGTACTAAATCACTACGTTTAGGTACTTTAAGATGATGTAATGGAAGATATTTTTTAGCATTTAAATCAGAATCTGTGTCGCCGTGACGGTGACCAAGTCATAAGTATTAATTTAACACATTTGATTTTCCTTCATACTCGAACAGGCTTAGGACTGTCATTCTGATCAATCGTAAAATTAAAATATCGTTTTTCCATTATTAAAATAAGTAATATAAGAATGAAACCAAAACATTTGTTTTTATCTACACAGTACCTACTTAATTTTTTGGCAACTGTGTAATGTAGAAAATGTTTAGAATGGCGAATTCGGTCGTTCGGGTTCGGGTAGCATCGTCATTCGTCGGCTATTCTCTCTCGTTCTCATTCACAGACATCGAATGAATTCGTATGACGTATCATTTCATTTCTCGTTCTCATTCGCACTTAGAAGATCGCGCGGTTTAAAATGTACGAGTCCGAAAGGAGCTATTAGACCTAATAGAGCGATTACAAGTCAGAGTTCGGAAACGATTCTTTTAGTACAGTGCAAAGATTCGGCTCCTATTCGTTCATCGTTCATGAACTACACAAGACTAACGTCGACCATGCCCTTTAATAATATCACTGTGAGCGAATCGTTGACAGCTCTCAGCTGTCATAATCGTGATAACTTAATTGGAACGAAAATTATCGATGTGAGCGCTGTCAGCGATAATTGTCTAACTCGGAATGCGGCCATTGTGAGGTTGAACCTCTTTGCTCCAACAGTGACGTCCGATATGAATGTGACGAAAACTGTCTTCTAAGAAACCGTACCTTTAGGAATAATTTCCGTTCGGAAAACATAAGAATGCTTGCGCCGCGCGATAGGCAATTATGTATGAAATGCGTGCATTCATCGAATCTGAATTCCTGATCCGGAAAACGTACTTATGCGTTACATAATTATCAAGATGTTACATAATTATCAAGATGTTAGCAAAATGGAATAAAGTAACCACAGACTCATTAATTTCCTCGACTTGAGTTAACCTCACTTAAAATTAAGTGTTTTGTTATTCATAGTTGCAATTTTACTCCTCATCTCACATCTCAACGTTTTGACGTACGTTACCACGTTTTCTCAGTCGAGGTGAGTTTGAGTTGAGGAACCGACTGTCAAATATAGAGCTTCCTTGAGGCAGTCAACAAGAAAGTTTAAACCAAAACACTAGTTTTTATCCCATTTTCAGAATGTGTTTGATTAATCTATTTTTAGAGATTTAAAATGACTTTATTTAAAAAAAAAATACTGACTAGATCAAACTAAAATTTAATGAATTGCAAAAATATTTTAACAAATTAATTGACACGAAATTCTAAGTAGATGTTTACGAGCGCACGTCTGTCGTCCAAAAGAGAATGCGCGCATTTTGTTTGTTTGTTTGTTTGGCATCTCGCAGGTCAACCTATGAGGTTGTCGTCTGCTTAAGCGGACTGGCCTGTGGTTGCCCTAATAAATTAAGGCCTCCAGCCAGGACTTAAATAAAAATACTTAAATACTAACTAAAAACTAAGCGACTACACGCTAAGGGCACCCCCTGTGGGGTACGAACCTCGGCTTAAGGGCGTCGCTGGAAGAGGGCAGCAAATGACTAGCTGGATCAGGATTGCTGTTATTTTGGGACGAATTTAAAGCTACATGCTCAGCGACGTGGGCTGGCTCGAGCAAGGGTCGGGAGAGAATGCTCGCCGGTTTCCGTTGGCTTATATAGGGCTGGTCACTCGTGACTTCCTGATCGTCTGAAGTTGCATTTAACACTATATTAACGTATTCGCGACGTATCACCTCAACTCACATTCATTCGAGGAACCTCTTATTTCCATAGTCTGACGACTATGAATATCATTTTGAGGGTCGTCCGAGGCACGCCTTGAGGTCTTCTCTACAGAGTTATGAGTCGAGTAGCTTTCGAGCAATTCGAGGTTACGTCTTAGAATATGTGTGTAAGACTGAAATTATGGAATAATGTCACGTCTGGTAATCTTGGAACAAAATAGTAGAGTCCCACCACTCACCCACTAGAATAAATAGGAGATTCCTATCTATCAGCCAACGTTCTAAGAATGGTGTTGTGGCTGGCGCGAAAACGACGTAGCAGAGATGCGCATCTCTTGCGCATGATGGTCGTAAAACTATCAACGTCCGCGTCGGCAAACATGCCGGACGCGCTAAAAAAACGAGGAAGCCCCATCAAAACCCGGAACGTGTCGTTAAATTGTGTGGCAGGCCAAAATATGCCCTTCGCGTAATGTAAATACATATAAATGTTAGTAAATAAAGCAATAAAAAAAAACATACTAATATAGCATCCGTGGCTTGAACATTAACCATGTATAGTGGTGTCAAATTAACAGACAGAGTACAGACCAGTGTTGCCAACCCGAATTTCAGAAAATTAGTAGATTATGTGCCAAATGTTGGTAGAAGTTGGTAGAATGTAAAATGTAAAATTGGTAGATCTACCACCTCAATTTAGAAGATTTTTTAAGATTAAAAATGCATGAACTGTTCTTAAAATGTTTTTTTTCTTGGAAATTACACATATTTTTAATGAATTTTTTTTAATGTTCTGCGCTAGGCTGCCCGTTGTTTGCTATGAATCTTTTCGTACGCAACAATCCCTCTAGAGTCTCCGAGCAAACTGTATTTCTCTGGAAGGTTGGTACTTTCTTGAAGCCAACCTGAAAATTCCTTGTCTTTCTTCCATAATTTCGAATATTTTTGGCCATATTGCCTTTTTCTAGCTTTTCGTGGCGGAGTTCCTAACCTAAAACTCTGTGCATCGCTTTCGCTGCTCACTGCTGTCAAATCCATTTTATAAATAAATGCACGCAACACAGAACAAACAGCAACCAGCACCGTTAAAACGTAGTTAGTTTTCAAAACAAAACAGCACCCTAATTGCGTAATACACAATCAATCAGAATCTGAATCGTTTTGAAACAGATTGCGAATCCATTGCTTCTTAAGTTCGATAAAAATTCTGCTCAACATTAAATAGAACGCAATGAATGTTCTTGAACCGTCAAAATCAAACAGATTAGTCGTAATCGTTTACGAGAATGTGTTACGCAATTAGGGTGCAGGAGCAAAGATTCACCATTGATTCCGCAACAAACCTACCGGGAATGGGCCACAGAACAACATATGAATAAGAATGTGTAAAAAGGAGTTATAGTGTTCTGTGATAATATCCATGGGCGCGAACGGCGAACTGTTGCTGACGTTTTTTTTGTGTTTTATGGCCTGGACTCTATGTCTATGTATGCTTGACGCATCGTCGTATGGCTCACGCAACACGTCGCAACGTCCGCGTCGCTCGTCGATATAAAAATAATTCAAAGTGGTGATATGTCAAACTAATTAAAAAAATTGGTAGTTTTTAGGTCTAGGGTGGTAGATAGGTAGACTGAAGTGAAAATTGGTAGATCTACCAAAAAGTTGGTAGATATGACATCACTGGTACAGACATTAGATAGTACCGATGTAAAATTTCCATGTGGTAACATTGCTAACCCTAAACTGTTCTAGAACGAATCCCTGGGTCATTGAGTTTATGTTATGTGTTCTGTGCATTCATTCGACCGCAATTTATTCACTTCATTCATTGACGATTTATTTATCATTCAAACTTCAAAGAATTTTATTTTATTCTTCCGTGCATTGCTGTTTTGCGGTGCAATAAATTCGAAATATATCAACCTATTGTTCGGAAATTGGTGACAAGTTGTGCATAAAAACCCTAAAATGTCTGAAGCTAAAATGAAGGAGGTTTGCACATAAGTTTTATTGGTGACCTCAAGAAAATATAATCTTACTGGTTTAACCTGCATTACTTATTCAATACTATTTATTTGTAGCTACGCAGCGATATCGACGAGCTCAACGAGTTATTAAAACAGGCAAAAAGAAAGAGGGCACAAGATTTACTGTCGCTAGAAATCAGGAAATTGGAAACGGAATGGATAAACTTGAGAGATGCTGCACAAGCCATGCAGGCAGGATCGTCGCCGGCTCCGTCCACCGCATCAGGGGCGCAAAACAAGAGATACCAAATAAAACTGAATGGATATGGTTAGTAGGTTTCTAATCCTGTAAAACTAATTAGCAAGTCATGCACAACATTCGTAAATAGGTTTTCTTGAAGTGTTGTATTATCAGATCCATAATCATCTGCATCATCTAGCTCCTTACTCCATTTATTTGGGGTTGGCGCTAGGTACTTCTTTCATACAACTATGAAATTACAGAGAACTATTTATAAAAGATCAAAGAAAATGTTCACTCTTTTAACATTTAATTTTGATTGGCTTGAGTCTAGTATCGTTTGGCAGGAGTTTTGGGGTAAAAAGGGTTGAAGATGGTAGGGATGGGTTCCCTTATTATAATGCTACCACTCTTATTACAAGGTAATGCGTATTTTTCGAGAAATTAATAATAAATGTTTCTAACCTCAAATTAGATTACAGCGTAACGAAACGTTAAAATCGGCGATTGACAACCAAATCTGTACTAGTGTATTGTCTGTGGTGTAAACTGTCGTGCAAAATTGTTGAAACGGAACGTAAAAAAAAAAAAAACGCTATTTGCGTCATGTGTCAGTGTCATTTGTTTACGTTCATTCCGTTCCTCCCAGAGTTGTGAGAAGTTAGTGCACCCCCACTTCATGGTTAAAATAGGTCGACATTGCTCCAAAACCGAATCGGGGCACCCCGACTCCACGTAGTCTTTTGGCTCCTACCCCTAGAGTGTTTATAAAAATCCGGAGGCGCGAAGGGAGGGCAACCCCCGCCCGCTGTAACAAAGCATAGGCACCCGTGCGAATCGTAGCGGCTGAGGCTGGTCGCCGGAGGCGAGAGGCGACCAGTAAGCCGAAGCTGCGGAGGTTAGCATGGGTGCCTATCCTTTGTTACGCAAGGGCGAAGGGGTTGCACTTCCCGCAGCGCCGGAGACGTTAGAAAAGCGACATTTAAGTGTTTTGAGGTTAGGTTACAATAATTAGTTTTTCTCAAGAACGGTGCGTTACCTTTTCACGGGAGTGGTACCAGGGGGGACGGAGCACCCCCCTCCTTCCCCCCCACCACCTCCCCACCCCTTCCTCCTGCCAAACGATACTAAACTTTTACCTTTTGATTTACAAATCCAATCATATTTTCAGGTTGGGATCAATCAGATAAGTACATCAAAATTTTTGTAACCTTGAAGAATGTCCAATCCGTGCCAAAGGAGCAAGTGTACTGTAAGCTTACCGAAAAGTCTATGGAGCTCCATGTTGAAAACCTTGAGAATAAGGACTACCTGCTTATCATCAACAAGCTATTGGACTCTATCAACATTGAAGAGAGCCATTGGAAACAGAAAACAGGTAGGATATCTACTAAATGTACTATTTTGTTACTAATAGAACAGGAACAACATTCATGTTTTGCTTAATATATGCTTAAAGCCATAATAATGTGCACCTCAAATGTGACATCCAGACATGTTAATTGTAAAAATACCTTTTTTGCTGTTGTTGTTTGTGGTATATTATCTTTAAGCCTTTTCATTACAGATATGGTGGTCATCTTCTTAGCCAAGTCTAATCCTAATATCAAATGGTCACACATGACAGAGCTTGAGAAGAAGTTTGAAGATCAACGCAACAGCAAGCTCAAACCAGCAGCTCCTGAGATGGACAAGTCAGCAGATCCACAGGAATCTATCATGGGACTCATGAAAAACATGTAAGTTATGTTTTTTTATAAGCCTTTAAAGAACTAGAAGTTCCAATTTGTTTGTTAACTGGGGGATAAACATATAGAAAGGCATTATTCCCGTTTGATAAAAAAAAATTATGATGGACCCATTTAATTAACCAACACTGTTGGTAGATGTAAATGGTACAAGCAATTATTCATGCCCTTTTTTTTTAATTCTGTTAGGTTGGGTGTGCCAAGTAGCTCAGTTGTGATAGTGCAATGGCTTGTACCAAAATATTAGTTTAGTACAATATGTATTAAAATAATGTTAATTTATTTCTAGGTATGAAACTGGAGATGATGAAATGAAGAGAATGATTTCTAAGGCCTGGTATGAAGGGCAGCACAAGAAAAAATCTGACACCTTAGATCTGTAAGATGCAATAGGCTTAAGAAAACAGTTTTTATGATAGTACATCTTAAGATTAAATGAGATCAGATTTATTATGATTTGGTTTTATTGATTTGTCTTGAGTTCTCTATACTGATTATGATTACTGATGCAAATATTATATTAAAGTATGCTATAAAGTTATTAGATTTATTAAATGGAATCATTAACCCTCTGGTCATCTAAACAGACAGCTCTTGAGGGGGCAGGTAAATAAACAGTCGAAAATGTATAACGCACAATTATTTATTTTCTATGAATACATTAGATTTGAAGAATAATACATTGAATCGAAATTTAAATTTAATTCTACAAGTGTAAATATAAGATACGTTGAGAGGTCCGTACAGGCGTCGTTTAATCCACCTTGATGGGGTTGTAGTGAGAAGATACAGGCAACCAGCGAAGACTTCTGAAAACAAGGAAAAAATGTAAGTAAAAAAACAACATATCAGAATAATGTAGCATAGTAAAATATTCTAAAAACATACATCTTGTGTGCTTTTTCAGTTCGACTTGGCGTCAGCATCTGCATGAGAAGAGCACACAAATAGGCGGCCTGCAATGTGTACAGAACATATAGCCAGCTAGCGATGGTAAAATCGTTTTCAGTATCCATTTTTCCGACCATCACGGAGCTTAACCTCTCACGATTTCTGGACGTCTCAAATTTTCGAGAACGAGCGTCAATTGCTTCGCGTTCCCTGTTTTCAATCTTGTGGCTATGTTCAACGCGGCTGCGGAATACTTCGGTTCGGCGGTCTGAGTCGGTAGATCGGCTTAGTCTAGGTTCTGCCCTAATTTCGCGG
Source organism: Dasypolia templi (assembly GCA_963555695.1). Classification (NCBI taxonomy): domain Eukaryota; kingdom Metazoa; phylum Arthropoda; class Insecta; order Lepidoptera; family Noctuidae; genus Dasypolia; species Dasypolia templi. The sequence continues at coordinate 11,827,163 of OY743157.1, forward strand.
AAGTTTCGACGGTCAGCAGAATGGGCACTTCGGTCCATTATCGCGCTGTCCCTTTCCTCAGCATTAACTCTGTCAGCTGATGTTGATTCTATGCGACGCTCTCGGGTAAACTGATCATTACGAAGTTCAGACAACCAATAGTTTTTCCTTATTTCTCGTCGATTTTCTGTGTCAGTCTCAATGCTTTGCTCATTTCGAGTAGCGACACGATTTGATCTGGATTTGCGTATATTTCGTCGGTCTATTTGCCTATTTTCTCGAGCGAGTCTACGGTCGGGATTTTCCCTAAGCTCTTCTCGGGTTTCCCTAGTTAACCTCTCGTTATAACTTATTTCCTGTCGACTGTCGAGGTCTCTTACTCGATGGGTGTTCCCGACTCTAGATTCATGGTTATTTCGCCGATCCATTTGGATGCGTTCACGATAAAGTCTGTGTTCCCGGTTTTCCCTATTCTCCATATGCAAACTCGCGACAGTTCGCATTTCCCTACGACTTTCAGCATCTCTCTCGGTTCGGATAACAATATTAATAGTTCCAAAATCGCGACTATTCCTTTGGTCCATCTGTATCCTCTCTCGAGAAATTCTCTGCTCAGGATTTGGCCTAGCTTCTTTCCTTAACTCCGTAGACCAATCGTTGTACCTAATATCCCGTCGACTATTGATGTCTTTGACATTAGGAGTAATTACGGTCCTAAACTCTCGAATATTTCTTCTCTCCATCTGAATTCTCTCGGATGAATGTCTGTGGTCAGGATTTACCCTATTTTCGTCCTGATTCTCCCTAGACATCCTTTTGTTGAACCTTGCTTCTCCCTTGCTATCAATACGTCTATCAGCATCACGGGTAATCAAATTGTTAATCACCCTGAAAAAGCGGATATTGCTTCGGTCTACCTGGGACCTTTCGACAGAAAGCCTGTTGATATTTTCCCTTTCGTCTAGAGTGTTTCTCACGCTGTGTTTAATTTCACGTCGATCAACAACGTCCCTTGTATTTTGGGCATTCATAATTCTAGATTCACGAATATTTCTCCGACCCACCTGGATTCTTTCGCGGGATAGGGTTTCCTCCCGGTTTTCCCTATTTTCCCTAGTGTCCCTAGCCACCCTCTCGTTATATCTGCTTTCACGTCGATCAGCAACGTCCCTCGTATTTTGGGCATCCATAACTCTAGATTCACGAATATTTCTCCTATCCATCTGGATTCTCGCTCGGGAGAGTCTTTGCTCCAGATTGTCCCTAATTTCGTCCCGAGTCTCCCTAGTTATCCTCTCGATATGTCTAGTTTCTCGTCGATCAGCAACGTCTCTCGTATTTTGGGCATTCATAATTCTAGATTCGCGAATATTTCTCCGATCCATCTGGTTTCTCTCGCGAGAATGTCCTTGCTCCAGATTTTCCCTAATTTCTTTCAGAGTCTCCCTAGACACCCTATCAGTTTGCGCTTCACGTCGACTATCACCGTCCCTCTTATTTTGAGCATTCATGTTTCTAGATTCACGAATATTTCTTCGATCCATCAGAATCCTTTCGCGGATAAGCCTATGGTCCGGATGTTCTCGTATTTCGTCCTGCATTTCCCTTAACATCTCGTTGTTTCTAATTTCCCGTTGAACATCTAAGTTCCTCTTATTTTGAGTAGTCATTATATTTTTAATTCGGATTTCGCGCGTAATTCTTAGAGCCATCTGCATGCGTCGCTCGCCAGAAGCACTACGGTCAATATTTTCTTTTTTTTGCTGCCTGGATGAGTGGTCTTCCCTCTGCTCACGACGTTCCGCCAACCTCTCGGTGGATAGTTGTTGATTCGAGCTATCGCGGTGGTGATTTTCCCGGTTATCCTCATGAGCGTTAAGACGAATGCGCATATCACGGATTTGATCTACTAATCGAGTATTTTCTGTAAGTGACCGCCTTTGTTCGTTGTTTCGCTGTAAACTTTGGCGTTCAACATTACGCTCACTGTTACGTCTCGTGTCTGGTCGAATTGTAGATTCACGTCGCACTGCACTCAATCTTTCCCTTGCAACACGCTGATTATTCATGTTGTTAGAAGCTTCAATGCTGGGTACGTCATCTTTAGTTCGGCTGAGGACACGTCGTGTTGCTCTGTTCAGTGTAATCCTACGTTCAACAGATCTGATTTGTTCCCTCTGCATTTCACGTTGAGAATCGAACAAGGTTTTAGATAGAAGATCATTACCATGGCGCTCGATTCTGTAATCGTTCCTGAATAAACTGTCACGTGGAGATTCAGTGTAGATCCTGACATTGCGACGTTCTAAGGCATCACTGGCGGTGCGATCGGTAGCTCTGCGAGTTAGATCTAGAGTTTGCAAATCTCGAGTACTTCGAGCGGTTTCTTCTCTTTGGTTTACATTCAGGAGCCGTTCGCGACTTTGAGAGATCGCAGGACGTTCAAGACGGAATTCAACAGGAGAGGACCTGGCTATTTCAGAGGGCGTTGCAACCCTTCCTCTGATCTCCACCAGCGGTTTCTCCGACGATGGACTGAATATGGAGCCACGTTGTCTTAGTTCAAACCGTCGATTTTTACGGGTTTCATCTCGGTCGTTTAGACGTCGCAGTGCAGATGTAGTTTTGCCGAGCCGATATGTTCCCTGAAGCGAAGACCTCGTGTCTTGAAGTGGAGTAGAAGAAAGACGGTCGCAACACTGTTGCCTGCCATCAATGAGGTTGCTATCGGTGAAGGATGCAACAGGTTGAAAAACCGCGACTACCGCAAGTAGTAGTAAACGCCAGTTATTCATAGTAACTGTGTGCTATTATGGTTTGGTTCTCTTCCTTTCGCGTTGAATCTGTTGGAAGTGTACCGATGGCGGTCGCTTCCGAACTGAAGTTACAAGCACTAGTCCCGGCTTATATACGGCTTCGGAGACTGTTTCTACTCAATGCTTATTAGGCGCTAGAACGCATTCAATTTTCAGCTTCCCACACGCTAAGCGACTGCGACGTGGATTGCCTGATTTAGATCCTTGGCTTTAAAGCTTGCTTCTAGTTGCAATATCAGAACAAAATTTGCAGTTATCACGGCAACTTGGTGAGTGAATTGGTTTTATTTACTGAATATTGTAAAAAATAAAATAATTAATTCGATACATATCTTCTTAGCAGTCAGATTCGTCAGAGCAGTGGTGGCCCAGTGGTAACGGTCCCGACTTACGAGTTGTAGGTCGTGAGTTCGAACCCAAGCAGGCGCTTTACTTTGTGTAAATAATTTAATCACCACTGCCCCAAAGCGGTGAAGGAAAACATCGTGAGGAAACCGGCATGTCCTAGAACCAAAAATTCGAAGACATGTGACATCTACCAACCCGCACTGAGCCCGCGTGGTGGATTACGGCTCACTACCTCTCGTAGAGAGCAGGCCTGTGTCCCAGCAGTGGGAACGTTATAGTCTGATTATGATATCTTCTTAGTAAATCTTTGGTAGATAATTGGGTCAATTGATAGTTAGCACCTAAGCTAAAAGATGCTGTGCTGAAAAAAGCTTCACTGCTTGTGTCGTAGTTAACAAAGCTCCCTTCAAGATGGCCTGGATGCTGATGTCGATATCACCAGACAAAAGATGATAATAGGAAGGTAGGTTTACAGTAAGCGATCAAAAGTGCATAGGCACGCTAAGAGTCGTATTGGTGTGAACTCACGGTACGACTGTATGTGTTTCAACGACACACACCACAAAGATCGCAGTTTTGCACGGCACAGACTATCGTATCGCGTACTCGCGTCGCTCTGCACGAAACAAATATATATTTCCGTCGCTTTTGTTAGACACGCATCATGCGCGTGACCTGTACCTTAATTGCGTAATACACAATCTATCGGAATCTTAATCGTTTTGAAACAGATTACGAACACATTGCTTCATAAGTTCGATAAAAAAAAATCTGCTCAACAATGTAAATAACGCAATGAATGTTGTTGAACTGTCAAAATACAACAGATTAGTCGTAATCGTTTACGAAAATGTGTTACACAATTAGGGTGCTGGCCGGTTTATGGCATTGCTAAAATTCGAGTTCTAATATGAGCTGGTAGCAGTAAGCGCCAAGCGTTGGACTGAGAAGTCGCCGGCTTAGGTTGATCTCGTATGAGGCAGCGCAGTTTTATTGCCAATTTTTTATTTTGGTTTGAAATAATTTATTCAAAAAAATTGCTGTTTTTATATTTTTTTTTGTTATTGCAATAAGGTGTTAAAAATAAAAATAAAATGCGTTAGAAGTGATAACAAAAATTAAAACAATTTTATTTGTTATAATATTTTACTTAAAGATAACCGCTACGATTATTTATAATAACTTCTTCAGCCAAATAGGGTGTGCAATACTATGTCAAGGAACTTATTGTTTTATTTAAACATGTGAGATGTTCAAAAAAATTGATAAGTAGATTTATTTCACCATAAACAATTAAGCTTCGATCATGAATTTAAAAAATAAGTGATTTTATTAAGTGGTTTTGTATGGTGGGCTTTATTAAGTGGGCTTCAGTGACGCAACCTTTTTAGCGCGGAGTACACGGCGAACAGTTTTAATGATGCTTTTAATTAATTCAACAAAATGTCCGGTTGGTATGAAACCATTTGTTGCATATTCATTCAGCTTGTGTGGGCTTATTTAAATAAGCATCCACTTCATAAATAAGTGCTCCAACTATCTAGAATTCCTTCTTCCTCACATCTTTTAACCCACAGACTCACATTGTGTTACTATTAGACATCTATAAGCAACATTTATATTTATAACATTTTACTTGGCATTCACTAATTTAAAACAAATAAAATTTTAAATTTAGTTATAAACGAAATATTTAAATGATAACACTCACACTTAGTCCGGTTTCAATATATATTTGTGTTATCACATCATTTACATCCTCTTTTACGCAGCGCAACAATATTTGCCAATGCTTTAATATTTGCACAACACCGCTAATAAACTTAAATTACTCTTTGGACTAAGCTAGCATGCCATAAGTTAAGTTAGTTGAAATTATGAACTACTATCAATTACAGACCAAGTGAGTGTGTGCGTGTCTATAGTATAGAAACAACTTATAGAAGAAGGTCGTAAGTGAAACGGAAGCGTCAATCTATTGCTTTGTGAGATTGCATAAGGACTTTTGAGCGCTACTGTACCTACAGGACCGGCTTAACAGAAAGATGTGCCTTGAAATACATAGAAAGAAAGAAAATGCGTTTATTTAAGTAAAAATAAACTCTAAATCCCAAAGGATCAAGATGATTCAAGTTTTATTCTGTTGCGAGTATCATCGCAGTACACAGCTGCACAAGAAAATTTGTCCCTGCGCGTAAAATAATTATCTGATTGAACCCATTGGAGCAATAAATGGGATCTATAAATTGATTTCCTATGACGTCAATACAGAATACTGTAAGTAACTATACTTTTTACAAGGTATATTTTTGCGCTTGTCGAATATTTTAAATACGTACGAAAATAAACTGTAAAAGTACCTAACATATTCACCACGTATTTCACGTCAAAGGGGTAGTAGAAGTCAAAGAAGTAGTGGAGCGGGAGGGGGATACGTAGATACCTTATTAGTTATTTATTGATATAATTATTTATTACTGATATTGATATATTTCAGATGCTACCTACGTTATGTTTTTTAAAATTATTATTTTATTTATCATCATTGTAATATTTGCAACACAATGTATTTTGTTTTGTTATGAAATAATTTACATATGTAGGTAGGTACATGACTCAGGACAGGAAAAAAAAGATAAATAAGAAAAAAATAAGTAAAAGTAGTTAACTTATCATCATAAAATGTATGTATATTAGATAATAATTCTATTTTAATAATAATTTTTACATTTTACAAAAATATTATTAATGTATGTTGACATACAGGCCACATACAGATCGTAGCAGGTGGCGTTCTGTGGTTTCTGTCTACCCCCGTGGGAAGAAGGCGTATGTTTATTTCAATATTACCAATTTAATATCAATGGAATGAAGTATGTAAGTAAGGATCGTAGCAGTTGGCGTTCGTTTATACCCCATTTGGGGATAAAGACTTGTGTATAAGTTTGTATGTGTCATGTGTGTAGGTACTACTCGTACAAAAGAAATAATGCACCTAGTTTTGACTAATTTTCCATTGAATTTTTATGAAACTTAACTCTTTAAACTTAAAAAAAAACTATTCTCGTTAACTCGTAGAACCTACTTAGTACCTAACTACACTACTAAGTTGAGCACAATTAAAACATTTGCTAGTTTTTGTTAGATCATGTTTAGATATACCTACCTATCCACCACGTCTGAAAAAGTCACATAACGCTTTTTCGTTACGTGACGATTTCTACCAGTGTACTCATACAGCCTTTCGTTCCAAAATCTTTTTGGTTACTTATCCATAGTGTTAAACGCGGGATGAAATTTTGTACGGAATTAGTCATATTTGCCTATGGGAAAGCCCATCGGACACACGGCTTGTCCAATATTAAAAGCTGTTTTAAGATGGGGCCGTTTCCTTTAAAACATCAAAAATTACTTTTAATTTAAGGTTTTATCCGGATTAATAAGCCTAGATACTAAAGGAGAAACTGACCGACATATCAACGTATAGCCAAAACTACTGGGTCTAGGAACGTGATTGAAAACTTGTAACTCCGAATATATTCTTCAAATATAAATCAATTGCCGAAAATGTTTGGCTGCGCATCACTTCAAAGCGATAAACAACAAAAAAAATAATTAGCCAAATAGGTATACATATTTATAAAATATTTGGCTAATTATTTTTTTGTTGTTTTTAATAGTCAGGACTAGGTTTGTGAGAAAGAAAGTTTTTGGAAAAACCACCGTTAAAGTCGGAAAGATGAAGTTGATGATCATGTTGGGTGGGGATTTTTGCGACACCGGGCACGAACAGCTAGTAAATAATAAAGTAGGTTTTTTCCTCTAGGTCATTATTAGGGGTTCAAACCTAACCTTCAAAGGGATTTTAGAGGGTGCTAAAGTTTGTACGGCGGCCCGGTTACCTCAAATAACGGTATTCAAACTTTCGAGAGAACATAATAAGTTGTAAGTTTATGGGTTATTGGAAATGGGGGTAATTAAGTGTTTAAGGGAGGATTTCATTGCGTTTCTGGATTAAGCCAAAGGTAGTAATAATATTGTAACAGATATTACGAAACCACGCGGACGAAGTGCTAGTGTTCCTATATTGTTACTATTCAAATATTATAATTATGACTAGCGGTTGCCCGTGACTTTGTCTGCGATCTAGGGTAAAATGTATCCATGTTCTCCAGGCCATGGTATACCCATATGCCAAATTTCATCCGAATCCGTTCAGCCGTTGTAGCGTAACTAACATAATTTCGCATTTATAATATTAGGATACGATAGGTACGCTAGCAAGTCCGTTTTAATCAGTCTTGGTCGTTACAGTTACCGAGGTCGACTTTACTTTTCAGGGTTTAACGGTGGCTCCGTTAAAAAGTAGTAGTACTGAGAAAAACGGTACCCTAATAATTTGTCATGTCCGTCCGGAAGTTACACAACTATTTTACCTGATGTAATGGGAGCTGGCCTATGCTGTTGTCTACGAGTTTCCATTGTCGGGGATCAGGTTGTCATGCAAGATACTTATGTAGGCGGAAGTAACTCGGACCAATAAGATGAAAAATTGTTTCAGTCAGTTTTGGAGATATGGGATCTTTTCGGTTACAACCTGTTATAAGTGATATTTTTCGATGTTTTTTTCGAAACATTTAATGAAAAACACTTAGTGTAAATACTGTATTCATCTAATTACGGAACACTTCACTGTGCGTGGTCCGACACTGGCTAGTTTTTTGTGCTTAATCAAGCACATTTATGTCTATGCTTCGTGCACAAAGGTACTGGATCAATGGATGTTTTAATGAAAATAAATAAAAATACAGTTTTGGGCAACCAAAGGTTTTTATATTTATCTTCTCTTAATCCTAATTGTATCCATAGGATTGGATGACTGCAGTGAACGGCGCCGTCGTCTTTGCAACCTTCTCGCCGGATTCCTTGGTGATCCTCTGCAAAGATATTATTAAAGTCAGATATCTACCAAATCTACTTTTTGACGTCGCATAATAATTAAAATCTAAATCAGTAAAGAGTTATTTTCATTTGTACTCAAATAATGTAGGTAAGAATGTAATCATCATTACAAAGCAGCCAAAGTGACAGTTCTTACAAATACCTGTATTATATAGCAATGATTTTGGAAACAAACCTTCAGCTTCTTCTCATAGGCCATAAGCTTGATGGACTTGACCTTCCTCTTGTTCTCTAGCTTGCGGACAACGTCGCGGTACTTCCAGCCGACTTCGTGGGACAGGCGGCCGACGTGACAGTACTGGAATAATAAATAATTGATTGGCACCTCTTAGTTTTGTTTGATGTAGGGATTTAACTAGTGAAATGGTCTCAGATATTTATAAAATTGCAACATGGTTATTCAGTCGCAAATTACCCAAATGAAACATCATTGTAAAATATCTAGGTGAGTTACTCTATTTTACTGTCACAGGATCAATAATAATCAAGGAACAAGGACTATTTCAACTTTATTATTACTATTGTTTTCCCAGTTTTGCACCCCAATAAATGTTGTTAGGACAAATAATAAATTACAAGATGATTGACAGTCAGCATACCTTACGACCTGGCTTCAAGCAGAAGACGCGGAGAGCAGCGGGCACAACCACGCGACGGCGGTTGTCGTAAGGTGGCGGGCAACCGTCGTACGTACGGAGCCTGCTAAGCGCGCTCTTTCCGCGCTCAGTCTTGTGTGGGATCATGCCTGAAACACAATTAATGCCCCTTGTGAACATTGAGTGTGATACAATTAAGTGTTAATATTTGTATTTGAAGAGCTTCATAAAAGAATTCATATCATAAACATCAAATAATGTAGGTAATTTAGATATTAATCATTAGTATTAAGTGTTATAAGTCTGACAAAGATGTTTGTTCAAATTTATTGAAAGGCAAAAAAATTGTTACAAATTTGCTGTATGCCTTGTATGTAACAATATGTGTTTTGTTCACCTGCTGAAAAGGCTACCTCTTATAACAGAAAGCCAATTCTCGTAATTAAAAACGTTCAAAATCTACTCGCAGTCTCACATCGGCGACAATCAAATGTCAAAAACTTGTCAAAAATGTATGAAAATTAGAGGATTTTTTGACAGAATGAGACTGATATTTGTATGTTCTTAAAAATACGAGAATTGCCCCTCTGATGTTGATCATCGAAATGTGCCTTCATGCAATAACTCAAAATCTTATAATGTAAACAGATAGCTTGCATAGTCTATGATAGGCGTCATCGCTAATCGAATGTTACTTTGTCTAGGCCCCGTTATGGAACCGACTCACTGATCCAGATAATTCGGATTTGAAACATTACCTTGCTCTGTGCTCTTTCCGCGCGACGCGTCGCTTGCGAGGCGACTGAGCAGTGAGCGAGTTATGGAGAATCGAGACACAACACACTGAGTTACTATACTGAGTCGTGACACGAGTAAGCAGGTTTCATTATAATCTATTTACCAGTCAGAAAGGTATCCCATATGAGACGTGTATCACTCATACTCTCAGTTTTTTATTGTTATCCATCCATGTAAAAACAACCACTAAGTCTGTTACATTTCAAATACTTTACAGTAGATTTTTGCATTTATTGTTTGCACTAGCAAGTTATTGTTTTATTTAATGCTGCATGTTTCATATTGTATTTGCGCAAGTTTAAAGACGAAAACATTACAGTGCATACATAGCATTCTGTATTTTATATCTTTAGAGCCAATGATCCATATGGAACATGTGTTTTGGATCATTTCATTGATACAGATGCAAATGATCCTAAAATTATACTTTGCCCACGCCTAGTCTATGACTTTCGAACTAAGAGAACTTAATTGTTTAGCAAGTCCAAAAAATCAACATATTAGGTCTTAGTCTGTAACTGAGAATACATACCTCTGACAGTCTTCCACAGGATCTTGGAAGGGGCTCTGAAGTGGAAAGGTCCACGAGCGGGGTTCACATTACACCTCTTACGAAGGAATGACATGAACTTCAATTTGTTCCTGAAATACATCAAAATCTTGAGTCATAGGATTCAGAAACACAATTTAAGGTTAAAATGTGGGACGTTTATCAGATAACTTATGAGTTACAACATCTATTTTTCAATATTCAGCCGCAAATTACCCAAGTAAAACATCATTTAAAGTTGTATAGCCAAATCTGTAGGGCTGTTAAAAAAAGTGATATTATCACAATTGTTAACGTGATTTCTTTGTAGGTGTGCATCTTTATATACAAACACCACATAGTGCTGTAATCAAAACACCATGGAACAAAGTTACATTCTTCAGGTTAACCATCAGAAAATAAAGCTATTATTATAGATATGTAGAAACTAACAGAAAATGAAAGCTTCGAGAAGTTCTTACCTGAAGAAGTTACCAGAGATGTTGATCTGCTCAGATCGCACGACCACGACTTTGTTACCTTCCAGCAGGACCTTAGCAATGACTGCGGCCAGGCGGCCGAGCAGATGGCCACGGCCATCGATTACTATGGCCTAGAACACAAGCATTTACACTGGATAAAAACCGCTGCTGACGTACCGCATAACCTCAAAATTATTTACACTATAATCAATTCAGACTGTTTTAAAATACATTTTTTGTAACTGAGATCTCAGAAGTCCTTGTAACAGAGAATGTACGAACAGTTTCATGTAATAATGTCCTGTAACAAATGCTAAACACAAGAAAGCACGTGTGTTGTATAGACAGTGCATGTTGTTAAAACTTATCACATGGCAGAAACAAATAAAATTAAAGAATAGGAGGCACATTGCAGTTTTAAGTTAATTATTATGTCCACTTGAAGGCATTTTACTTGATTTTGATATTTTTTCTTCTCACCTTATTGCTAAAGCCCGTCATTTTCACGACAACAAAACGGAAAAGGATAACTTTTTAAAACAATATGGCTACCGGACATTCATAAAATGTGGATATGTTGCCATCATAAATTTATAAATTTACATTTAAGAATTGGTCGGTATGGGGAAGGTCGGGCAAAGCTAATTGTAGATGGCGTGACCATAGCTAGGTCCCTACGGCCTACAAAAATTTTGACATTTCGTTCATTCATTTCATTTAATGTTCATTCATGAGTTTGATTTTATTTCACTATTTCGTTATTTTCGGTGATTTCAGTATTTTAAATCAAGTACTTGACATGGAAAGTGTCAGAATTTTAAACCTTGAATATTTCCTCGTAATCACTTTCTTCAAAATGTTCACGACATAAATTCGAACTCAAAAAAATCTGTACGAATAGCTTTAAAGCACAATCTTCTAATTTTAGGGGCTTACGAGAAATTCGAACTCCAATTTCGGAGTATCTAGGAACACAACAACGCGTCAATTTTCGCTAAAATAAAATAAAACCACATCACGCCTTGTATTTTTAGCTTGTGTTGGGAACTAGCTACGACAGCGCCATTTTGACAGTTGCCTTCCCCATTCTTCTTCTTAGCGTGTCGATGGCAAATTTTGTTTTGTAATTTAGTTTTTTTTGTTTGTTTGGCCCAGTACTCAGCAACGCTAATACCATTCGCCGACGCAGATATTAGATCCTCACGTGTAGGTGACTGGGCATATGGCCCTAGATGAAAGATGAGCCATTATCGAAGTCAGCCATGACAACGAGCTCCCAGAGGCTCTCTGATGGCTCGATGAAAGAGTCAAGAGGTTTGAGCTCCTCCCGACAAAGATCACATCTTTCGGAGGTGATGTTGCAACCGTAGGACTCACGCACCCAAGGTAAATAAATTGTGCATTGGACAGCGTGGACCACTTTCTGGTTTCGCCCTATCCATGCTGCTTGCTATCTGTAGTCCTACGAATTTCTGTGGGTGCAATGCCAATCAGGGGATACAGCATTCGTACCGGGGTCGTTTAAGGCAACGAGTAGGAATCCAGCATGTCTCATTTACAGCTGTATCCACTAAGTTAGAGTGGACAGAGCGGCTCCATACTGACAGGCATATTCACCAGCGAAGAAAAAGAGTGCCATGCCAGTGGTTCGCAGAACTTCGGGTGACAGGCGACATAGAAGATTATTGTGTGCACTTTCTGTACATTCTAACAATGTTGGAAACTATAGAAAGTGATGACGAGATACTTTGGGTGAGATATTGAGTGTTCGACCCGCTTACCCTTTAAATACAGACTTAGTCTTTCTTCAGTGTAGTTACTGTGTACTATTTTACGAACTTTCGAGATGACGCAGCCACCGGCCGTATAGTTGCCAGCGATCCTACGCACACGGCCGCCTTGCCTGGCGCTGCATCTGCAAGCGTCTACGCACCACAGCAAGCTGGTCCGAGTTACGCCATCGACCAGCAACAGCCGCCAGAGACGGGGACGATCACCATCAACTCCCACATCGCCGTCTTCTGGTCAGCACGTCCGCGACTATGATTCCACCAGTTCGAGGCCATAATCGGTTCACAAAAAGCAGGTGACATAAATAAATATCAACTAGTTATAGCTAAGTTAGGTCGAGACGAATTGTGTCAAATTAGCGAAATTCTCGAGAACCCTACCGCGAACGGTAAATACTAAGCAGTAAAAGATAGGCTTATTTAGGCATACTAAGAGTCCGAGTCCTAGCAACGGAACCCACTCAACTCCTTCGTAAAATGCGGGAACTCGGAAGGAACAAAATCCCCGAGAACATAATAAATAAATACATAAACATATAATATTGTGCCTGACCGCCTGCCTCAAACAGTCCTAGCAGTAGTCACTGCCTGCGATGTTTTATTGAACAATGTCGCAGCAATTGCCGATAAGATAATGGAAATTTCACGGCTATCTGCTACGCGTCGCCTTATTGCACACCGCTATTTTGGCAAAGGCATACAATTACACCTCTAGGAGAGTTCGAAAGGTCAGACCGTTTCGAGCATGTACATTTAGACATAATTGGACTTTTACCACCTTCCGATGGATATACATACTGTGTCACAATGATTGATCGTCGTACAAAATGGCCTGAAGTCGTTCCTATAAAGGAAATAAGCGCTGAAACCGTCGCGAAAGCTTTCCTCGAGCATTGGATAGCACGTTTTGGTTGTCATGCAAGAATAACTTCGGATCAAGGTCGTAGATTCAAATCTAAACTTTTCACACAAATGACCGAACCACTTGGGATAGAAAATATTAGAACAACAGCATACAATCCAAAAGCGTTTAGACACGTCGAAAGGTTGCACCGAACTCTAAAAGCTTCTATCATGTAAAGTAGCAGTCAATGGTCACAACAATTACCTATCGTGTTGTTAGGAATGCACAATACAATTATGGAAGACTCAGGATACAGCCCCGCTCAGGTGACCTACGGGAAGTACGGTGTGTTAAATGTTAAACAGCAGCCGGATCTGTAGACTACCCTGAGGCAGACCGTTTTTTTTTGTTCGCTACGTACTTTTATCACCAAGAAGATTCACTTGAAACCTAGATAACTTTCCACAACAATCGCTGAATGTCGTAAGCTGTCACCACTTCTCTCGTTTCAAACCCTTCCTCAATATGTTGTGTGAGATTAAGGACCTGGCTCCAGCAAACTTGCCGGTTTAAATCTAGCATGTTCTGGAATAAGTTTTGGGTTTACGATGTTTGTGAGACGAGCTAGCAGCAGTCTCTCGAACAGTTTATAGGTGTGGCACAGGAGGGATATAGAGCGGAAGTTTTAAAAGGGTTGTCAACCTTTGATTTCCTCCAAAGGCGAGGTATGTTTGCAAACTCCAAACAGTGGTTAAAGTTTTAACAATCTCGTCGCAGATAACGGGCCGAGGTGTTTAATTTGTTCCATCTGGCAAGGTGTTTCGGTGGTTTACCGTGTGAAAGGGATTGGAGAGCCAGTTGTACTGTTATTGATCGAAGGTTAAAGCGGCGTTGTGAACGGCTGCTTGGACATTCCACATGCATGATCTGTCTATGTTGGGCTCGGGGGATTGGTGGGCAAATGGTTTTTTGCTCTAGTTACTGCAATAAGCTAACAAATACATGGGTTGTACCCGCGGTTGTAAATGACGTAAGTGACGCAAGTTGTTTTGGGTCAAGGTCGTTACATTCTGCCCAGTCTTCGACAGTTTGACCGACGAGTTCATCGAGCGATAGCCTCAACTAATAATGTGGCTATTATAATAATAATAAAGTTTATTGTTTATCTAAGACTAGATACATGGTGAAGTAAATAAAAATAGAACAGCGATTGGCTTAAATCTAGTTAGTGGGAGGTTTACTGCTCTCCCAGATAGGCTACATGGTAGCTTGTGTTTAGAAGAAACAGTTCCGATCCCGTCGTAGTGGGAGGGTTAAAAATTCCACGTGTTAATATATTTACGGTTGATACAAACAGTTAAATAAAAAAAAGTTAAAGCTAAAACTAATCTATGCGTGCACGATTTAGTCAGTGTAGTATGTGTTGGTGTTAGTAATTAGTGTGGAGTGTGGTGTGTGTCTGTTATTATGTGTGATGTGTGATGTATAAGTTCTATGTATGTCTGTTGCGATCAGTTCTTTAGGAATTCTTCAGTGTCATAGTAGTTTAGGTTTTGAAGAAATGTGCGAACAGTCTTTTTGCATACGAGAGTCGTTGAGCTGAATATAGAGGCCTTCTTGTTGACTTTATTGTAGAGTGAAGGGCCAAGGTAGATAGCGAATCGTTTTATGAATGATGTGCGCGCAAGTGGAATAGTGCATATCATGTCCTTACGTCGTGTGGAGATTTGGCGGAAAGGTGTTTTTTGGTGTTGTGATAGGACAACGTGTAAAATAAAGAGTTGTCTTACGTTAAGGACGTTACAAGACCTTTAGAGTTCAGTAGTTGGGAAAAGTATGTGTTTAAAGGTAGCCACTTTCAGAATAGCTCTATGCGCGATCTCCAGAGGCTTAAGTACGGTCTTTGCCGCACCACCCCAGCAAGAAATACAATAAATTAAAATTGATTGACATAGTGCAAAGTAAACATTACGTAAGATTAAGGGATTCGCTACATTTCTGAGGGTTTTGAATATATAAATTAATTTACGTATGCGGCCGGAAAGAGTGTTGATGTGAGATTTAAAGTTAAAGTTTTTATCCAAAATTATTCCCAGGTATTTGATTTTGTCTACTGGGGAGAGATATTGAAATCACCAACGACTATTTTTGTGCGCTGAATGTTAAAATCTTAACGGGAAATCGAATGGGGAAGGCAACTGTCTAAATGGCGATGTCTTAGCTAGTTCCCAACACAAGCTAGTAATAAAAGGCGTAAGTTGGTTTTATTTTTTGTTCGCGAAAATTACACGTTGTTGTGTTCCCCTAAAATTAGAACACACGTTAAAATTGTGACACTTTCCATGTCAAATATTTGATTTGACATGATTACTGAAATCACCGAAAGTAACGAAATACTGATACAAAACCAAAATCATGAATGAACACGAAATGGAAGTGAATGAACGAAATGTCAAAATTATCGTAGGCCGTAGGGACCTAGCTATGGTCACGCCATCTACAATTAGCTTTGCCCGACCTTCCCCATTGAAACGGAGTGCCGACAGCGAAGTTAATAAGGTGTTTTTTTGTCAATAGAGCATTTTATAAAGATGATAATTACGCCGGAAGCAACAAACACCGTGCTTCAGGTGAAAGATTTCTGTGATTAGTGACAATTCAATCAAGTGAGGCCTGCTTTGTGTGGAATCCCGGTGGGTCTCTTAAACGTATAAGATGTACAATGTGTCTTGGGGGATAGTTCAGAAAGAATTTCTTCTTTATTCATAGGGAACCCTCCGATGTCGATCGATATTGCACAAACAGCTGGTTTTGTTAGTGAACTGTTTGGCCCTGAGAAGGGCCGATTGGAACTTATATTCGCCATCGTGGTGAAAGGATTAGCCAATTGACGGAAAGGATTAGTCGATTGCCCAGGGTCCGCCGGACATAACAGAAAATCGGAGGGTACGTCGCTCGGAGAGGCTCCTTTAAATTTTCAGAATTAGTAGATTATATAATCAAATTGATTCTCGGTTCGTTTACTGACACAGGCCAAAGTTGAATGAATCAGTCAGCTCAAGTCAGCTGTGGTGTCAAGGTAATGAATGACATTCAATCACCATTCAATGCATTCATTCATTTAATATTATGACAATGACATTTATGTTTTGTTTTGGCTACAATCCAAGCCAAATTTTAAAAATTACGTGTACTCAAAGTACTGGGTAAAAAGGCATTGTTGAGATTTAGCAGAGAATGTTAACATTTTTATAAAGCCCATGAAGGTAATATTGTTCAACATGGAGATTCCCTATAAAAAGATTGCTATTTACGTATTAACTTTCGTGGCTTATGCATACACTGGCATGGGCTCTTCTATGCTAAAGAATTTAAAGGATGCAGTTCTATCGGCAGAATCAGTTTTCGGTGATATGTTTAAAAATGCCATAACAGTGGCTGAAAGGTTCAGATCACTACATGAAGTTTTCGATGCGGCTGTGGAAGAGGAATGCATATTCAAATGCCCTGAAGGTATTTTGTGCTTCGATTGAACTAAATTACATCGGTAATCGTATTGCACCAAATTGTAATAATTTGCAAAATTATTGTTTTTCAGGATCTAGACCAGTCCGTAACAAAAATCACATTCCAACATCAGATGGTTGTGGTTCTCTCGGCTTTGAGGTTTCCTCAGAATACTTGCCACTCGAAGAAATGACGAAATGTTGTGACACCCATGACATTTGCTATGATACATGTAACAGTGGGAAAGAAACTTGTGACTTGGACTTCAAAAGGTGCCTCTACAATTACTGTGACACTTATAAGTCAGTTAATGTTGCAGGAGACACAATCACAAAAGGTATTCTTATGGTTGATTAAAAATGTTATTCTTGGTCTGCTACATCACACATTTATCTGACTACTGCTTCATGTCTATTGTGTTTTCTGAAATATTACATTTTGATTTCAGGTTGCAAAGCTGCAGCAAAGTTATTATTTACTGGCACATTAACTCTTGGTTGTAAGTCATATTTGGATGCACAGAAAAATGCATGCTACTGTCCTCCAGCCAAAAATAACAAATATAAGAAATATCCAGGAAGTGGAGATTTATAATTGGCATCTGATTTTTTATTATGTCCTTAGTGTACCAGTTTTGTAATTTATGTGTAAAATTATTTATAAAATTAGAGAATGGTGTAGTTTTTATTAGTTTTTACATACTAAGAGAGCTTAGGATAGAGTAATAAGATCAATGTTGAAATTGTGATTCAAGAATTCAGTAGTTTTTATCTTTTGAATAATGTAACTTTTGAAGAGATGTCCTGGTCCTTCCATTGTTTTGTGGTAAGAATCAGCTTTAACTTTGAAATATGAAAACAATTTTTCATGTGCTTTGTTCTTATCCGATATAAATAAAAAGTTGTTTTGTTTATATCAATTTTATTTTTTAGCAATAAAAATTACATCTTATTTGTTGGAATTATACCTTAATATTAAATAATTTATTTGCTAAATTTATATAATGGGGCTTCTTACAAATCTTATGCAAGCACTGGAAGGATGAGCTAGCCATCACATTTCAGGTGATTGCAGTATTTTACCTCCATAAGGGAGGACAGGCCTTTAGAGATACACACACTACTAAATGGACGCATAATCAAATACATATTTTATAGTTAAATATGTTGAGCGTATAAAAATAATTCATTACAATGTAAATAAATGCTTGTAAAAATATTTTATAATGGATTAATAATTTTTTGTTTGATCTTAGTGATTTTACCTAGCATCAAAACATAAATCTGAGCGATTACTTGTTACAGTTTGAGTATAACAGATTTCATTCTATGTAAGTAGTTCTTTGATTTCTTCTTTTTCTGCAGCTTCGATGTATGGTGTTCCATCTGGGGTTTTTCCATTTTTAGACGCACCCTGTAAGATAATAGTTTGTTTGCATATGATAGGCTATAGTATGATCCTTATAAAATCCATGACTCACAGATATACTGGTGTACCAAGTCTTACATTGTCAAATAAATATTCAAACAATGTTTAATAACAGAGATTTAGTTTCATGAGTAAAGCACATGAAATTAATTTCTTACTTTAACTGTCATAACTGTGAAATTGAAAGCCATGCTTAATTATGTAAGTAAAACCCCCATTCACTAAATTGCACTGTTACTTACATTTTTGAGTAATGTCTTAACACAGTCTGTATGACCTTCCCAAATAGCTGCTAGCAGTACAGAGATGCCATGTTTGTCCAACATCTGAAATATACATTTTAATTAAACAAATATAACTATTGTTAGTAAAAATACTAAATTGTCTTGCATGTTAAAACATACATTAGGATCTGCTCCCTTGTCCAGCAAATAGTTGAGAACAGTTGTTTGTCCATAATCAGCAGCGTAGTGGAGAGGTACTCTTCCATCAATTAGGGCATTGACATCAATTTTCTAAAACAATTACATTTTCCAAAATCATAATTAATCGGGAAAAACAAGAAAAAATATACATTGTAACTGTTATACTTATATGACGTACTTATAGCAAGTGAGCACCTGCATTGAGAGCGTACAATACCTCATTGACAATAAAAATTAAATACCTACATAAGTTCACAATGTTTTACCACAGTTTTAATTAATTAATGCACTGTAGTCATGACTATTTTGAAAGAGTGAATAATAAACGTCATTTAGTGGCTTGATATTAATGAGAAACATTGCTTTCTCTTGCCAACGACTAATGTTCACGTAGAATGAAAACCGATTTACAGACACTACGAACCACTTACCTTGTTTTCTACGATGTCTTTTACTTGGTCAATATCGCCGTTTTTAATTCCCCAAACGAATTCACTCATTGTTGCGTACTTTCTAAATCCTTCTATGAATAAAGTTCCGAGATTTATTCCGGAATCGAAATAACAATGGATATGGCGTTCTTTGACATGACATCTGTCAAAATTAAGGATGCTCCTTTATTGGATGATGGACTTACGGTTTTTTAAATTAAACTAATCGCCAAATGATTGCGAATAATTTCAAGAACTGCAACTGCTATCAAAAGCTTGTACATACAAGGATCTTGGAACGTTAATACAATCGCCATCTTCATTTCACCATAGAGCCTATTCTTGTTTGTTGCACTCTAGAATAGAAGTAATAGAACGGTTTCTGAGAAGAGCGAACCGCCACTGTCTTGCGGCTATAACGCCCAAAAAAAAAATTATTACACCTTAATGTCAAATGATAATTACAGATTTTCATGAATTTCGCTATCAATGTGGCGGAAACGGTCTTCTAGATTTAGAAATCGCCACCGAGTCGCCGGGGGTGACTAAAGTCGCTTCGTTTACAAGTTTACGACACCAACCAACCGTCAGACGGTTTGAGTTTGACAGTTTGACACTCATGACATTTAGACCGCATTCCGAATTGGGCTGTAATCGATTTGAGCGCGCTTACGTCGGAGCAAGAGCCTTATCAATGCCGCTATTCTCGAAGGGGATGATGTGGTTGTATTGTAGCTGCATCGCCAACTTCCTTGAAGAAAGCTGCAGTTCCAGCTTATATAAAAGAGATAAAAGCTGAAGCTTTAATCGATACTGGTAGCTCTATAAGCTTCACTAATGAACAATGTTTTCAGTTATGTCAATTAACGAAAAGACCCTGCCAGCAAACTATATCAACGGCATCTTATTACACACTGTGAGCGAATTTTTGTCAGCTCTGTCATAATCGTGATAACTAAATCGGAACACAAATTATCGATGTGAGCGCTGTCAGCGATTATGGTCTAACTCGGAATGCGGCCTTAATATAGGCCAACAGGACAGCGGTCACATCGATAATATTTGCGTTCCGATTTACATATCACATTATGACAGATGAGAGCTGTCTACATTTCGCTCACAGTTTTATTATCAAAGGGTATGGTCGGCGTTATCGCAAGACGGCGCATGTCATGACGTCGTCTATGACGATTCACGGGACATCGTTATCGCGCTCACGCTAACTCGGAACGGCTGTATGCGCGTTCAAATCGATTACAGCGTAATTCGGAATGCGGCCTAAATTTACTCTGTGCTGTCAGCACTGTCAGCGAGCGAATATGGTCTAACTTAGCGGTGGGTAATCTTTATTCCGGCAAGTGAATTGATTCACTTATTCCGACTCCGGGTCCGGTACCGGTTCACCTTATTTATTCCTTTGGCACCGTTTGGCACCGGCACTCACTCGCTCATTTTGGTTCCCCGGTTTCGCAGAACATTTTATTCATTTGGTTCACTGGATCATTTGGCACATTTTGAATTGAACAGTTGGTTAGTTAGAGCGATACGACGTGTTCCGAGTACTTCCGAGTGACTTGAGCGAGTGAACGAGAGTGAACAGTGAACGCGCGCTCCGGAATTATTTGGTACCGCGGTGCCGGTAAGGATTGTGAGGAATAAATAAGGTTTACGTATCCGCGTTCGGTACCGGCTCCTTTGGATCAGTACCTCCGGAGTTACCCACCGCTACTCAAAACGTCCCCACCCTTGTAGCACTTTTAAACCTATGTTAATTCAGGGGTCATCCCTACCACTTGCCGATGGCAACACGAGCCGAGGAGGCTCCAGTCCCTCAGGGGACCAAAGTATGCCGATCGTTTTGGTTGAGCAGATGGGACGGGCGGTGTCAGATTCTGACATTGCATCCGAGATGACTGTGGTGAGCGTGGCGAGCGTAAGCTCAAAGCGCAAGAGCCAAGTGGGCGAAGAAGAGGTGGATGGTGGTCCTGCCAAATTTTGGATGTCAGGTTTCTCCTCTAGCGAGGAGAACCTGTCGGTCCCTATGGGGCCAACGGGCACAAGAGGGCGAGGTCGAGCCAAGAACGCCTCAGCTTCATCGGTGTCGCGCGACTCTAAGGGACGCTTCCTCAAGCGCCCCGACACGGCGGTCCCTGGTGAGCGCGTTGAGAGCGAGGAGATGGACCCCGAGCCCGTGGTGGAGGTAAGCGGAGGCTCCACTACGTCCCTGTTGGGAACCAACCGGGCGGAGGCGAGTGCTGCAAAGCGGGCGCAGCAGAAGACTGTCGCGGCTGACGAGGTCAGCGAGTTGGCCCGACAGGCCCGTGAGCGGCGCTCTGCTCGAATGGCAGCGGGGGGGAACATAACGGGGGTGGCACTCAGTCGCCAGGTTTTGGACGGCGTGGATGTCGTCCTGAAGGTTGCCACCAAATCTGGCAACCTGAAGGGCACATTCACGCGTGCTTTGAAGGAGGCGGCTGAGGGAATTAAGGAGGCGGTTGAGGTCCTCCTTAATCGCACTACTACGGAGGAGACGGCGAAGCTATGGGAGGAGAATAGCCGTCTCCGATCCGAGTTGGAGGACCTCAAGCGGCAGTTCGCCGCCCAGAGTGTATTACCCGCTGCCAACAGCTCCTCTTCGGTCGCGGCTCTGTCGTCGGCTCCATCACCGGTCCCGGCGTCGACACCTGCTCTTGCGGATGCGGAGATCGAGAAGATCGCGCGCATCTGCATGATGCAGTGTGGGCAGATGGTGGGTGCCCGGATGGAGGCCATCGAGGAGAGGCTCCTCCCAGCGGTGAATCTCCGCCCACCGCTCGCTGCGGACAAGCGGAAGGAGGGGCCCAAAAAGCTGGGGCCAATAACCGCGGCGGCTGAGTCGAGCGGGTCCGGGAAGGGGACCAAAAAACCCGCGAAGGGTACGTCCGTGCTCACTTCCCAGGCGACTGCGCCACCAGCGGCCTCGCTCGCACCTCCCACGGAAACATGGGCGACGGTCGTTAAGAAGGGCCGCCGTCGCGGGAAGAAGACGGCGCCACCGGCACCCGCTGGAGCACCGGCAACGAAGAAGGCACAAGGACCGCCTAAGGTCAGAGCCCCCCGCTCCGCGGCTGTAGTGATAACGCTGCAGCCCGGAGCCGTCGAAAGGGGCGTTACTTATAAGGCGGTCCTGACGCAGGCGAAAGCCAATGTCGCGTTCCCCGACCTTGGCACACCGTCCGGCTTCAGAATGAGGCCGGCGATTACGGGGGCGCGGCTGCTTGAGGTGTCGGGTGCCTCTAGCGGGGAAAAGGCGGACATCCTGGCCACCAAGCTGAGGGAGGTCCTCAACCCGGAGGACGTCCGGGTGTCCAGGCCCATGAAGACCGCTGAGCTGCGCGTCGATGGCCTGGACGACTCGACAACCCCAGCTGAGGTCGTGGTGGCCGTCGCCCGAGTCGGTGGATGTCTGCCAGGAGACGTGCGGACGGGCGACATACGCGCCGACGCTTCCGGGCTCGGTACGATTTGGGTGCGTTGCCCGGTGGCTGCGGCGAATAAGGTCGCTGACGGTAGGCGTCTGTTGGTGGGGTGGGTTGCGGCGAGGGTGAAGCTGCTGCGGCCCAGGGCCTTGCGGTGCTACCGATGCCTGGACGTGGGGCATGTTAAGGCACGGTGCACCGCCGCAATTGACCGCAGCGAGCAGTGCTATCGCTGCGGCCAGCCCGGCCACAAGGCGGCCCAGTGCTCCGCGGCGCCAAACTGCAGCCTCTGTACAGCTGCAGGGAGGCCCGCTGGGCACAGAGCGGGCGGTAAGGCCTGTGGCGCGCCCGCCAAGAAGAAGAAGAGAGGGTCTGCCAAGGCTGTCGGGGGCTCTTTACCCCCCCCTCAGCCTGGTTGCCCTCCGGCCGACTCCCGGCCTAAGAATGGTGCCGAGGGAATGGATTGCGCATAACGGCGCTCTACCATTTCCTCCAGGGCAACATCAACCACTCTGCCAGAGCTCAGGATCTCTTGCTCCAGAGCATGGCAGAGTGGTCGATTCACGTGGCCGTGGTCGCCGAGCCGTACTGGGTCCCGCCCAGGGATAACTGGGTGGGAGACCTGGACGGTTTGGTGGCCATCATTGGCGGGGCTCTCGTCAGCCCGTCGCGGGGGCACGGCTGGGTAGCCGCCCTCGCAGATGGCGTTGGCGTCGTTGGGGCGTATTTTTCGCCCAACAAGAGTCTCGCCGACTTCGAGAGCTTCCTTGTCGAGTTGGGTGCCGTCGTGGGCCGACTTCATCCTCGCCCGGTGCTGTTGCTCGGGGATCTCAACGCCAAGTCTACGGCGTGGGGATCTCCGGCGACCGATGCTAGGGGTGAGGCACTGGAGGAGTGGTTGGTCACGACTGGCCTGGCCGTCTTGAACCGGGGATCGGTTCACACGTGCGTGCGGCAGCGGGGTGGTTCAATAGTGGACGTGTCGTTCGCTAGCCCTGCTGTCGCAGGCCGTGTCCGCGACTGGCGTGTCGCCGTGGAGGTGGAGACGTTGTCGGATCATCGTTACATCCGTTTCGACGTCTCCGCCCAGACCACTGGCGGCCGCAGTTCACCGGTCCCGCGAACGGACGGTCCGCGCTGGGCGCGCAAGCTCATCGACAGGGAGCTCCTCGAGGAGGCCGCTATTGTCCAGGCCTGGAGCCGGGAGTCGGCAACTAGCGGACCCGTCGACGTCGACGTCGAACAGGAGGCGCTGTGGTTCCGCGGGGCGATGACGCAAATTTGCGACGCGTCCATGCCCCGGGTCCACACACAGTCCGCAAGGCGCCAGGTGTACTGGTGGTCCGCCGAGATCGCGCAGTTACGCGTCGCGTGCGTGGCGGTTAGACGCCAGTACACCCGTAACCGGAGGAGACGTCGTCGGGTCCCTGACGAAGAAGCCGCGCTGTACGAGGTGTACCGCGCGGCAAAGGAGACTCTGTGGCTGGCCATCGGCGAGGCGAGGACGCGAGCCAGGGAGGAGATGTTGGAGACTCTAGACGGGGATCCGTGGGGGCGCCCGTATAAAGCGGTTCGAGGGAAACTTCGAGCCGCGGCGCCTCCACTTACGGAGAGTCTCCAACCCGAGCTGCTGGAGGAGGTAGTCGCAGCCCTCTTCCCGGCAAGAGCGGAGCATACCCCGCCGCCGATGGCTTTGCCCACAGCTGCAGGGTCTACAGAGGAGAACGCCATCAGCGTCCCAGAGGTGACACAGGCAGAGATGGGGGCGGCCGTGATGCGGCTCCGGGCCAAGAACGTGGCTCCGGGGCCCGACGGGATTCACGGCCTAGCGCTAGCCCTCGCTCTGAAAGAGCTTGAGCCCCAGCTAAGAGGACTCTTCACAGCGTGCCTTGAGCGGGGCCAGTTTCCCAGTCTTTGGAAGATTGGACGTCTGGTCCTGCTCAGGAAGGCGGGGCGCCCTGCCGACTCACCGTCTGCGTACTGGCCCATAGTGCTGCTCGACGAGGTGGGCAAGCTGTTCGAGCGCATACTCGCAGCCCGCCTCGTCGGCCACTTGTGCAGAGAGGGGCCGGACCTGGACGAGAGCCAGTTCGGCTTTCGGCATGGGCGCTCTACCATCCACGCTGTGTCGAGGGTGAGAGTCCTGGCGGAGGAAACAGTGTCCCGGGGCGGGGTGGTGGTGGCGGTGTCCTTGGACATATCCAACGCCTTCAACACCCTGCCCTGGAGCTGCATACGGGAGGCACTGCGTTATCATCGGGTGCCTCTCTACCTCCGCCGCATCGTTGGGGCTTATCTGGCGGGGAGGTGTGTCACCTACATGGGACGTGATGGCGGAAACCAGCGCCAAGTGTCATGCGGTGTTCCACAGGGATCGGTCGTGGGACCGCTCCTGTGGAACATCGGGTACGACTGGGTGCTGAGAGGCGAGCTCCCGCCGGGCGCGGACCTGACGTGTTACGCGGACGACACGCTGGTCACGGCCCGGGGGAGTTCGCACAGGGAGGCAGCGTTGCTCGCGACGGCGGTGGTCTCACTGACGGTGAGCCGCATACGGCGCCTCGGCCTGGAGGTGGCCCTCAACAAGTCGGAGGCCATGGTGTTTCATGGCCCCCGGCGGGCGCCGCCGGCCGGATCACACATTGTGGTCGGGGGGGTCCGGATCGCTGTCGAGCCCACCATGAAATATCTGGGATTGGTGCTCGACAGCCGGTGGGACTTCGGACCCCACTTCCGGCGGCTGGCGCCCAAGTTGTTGGGCGCGGCCGGGGCGCTGGCAACGCTGCTTCCCAATTTGGGGGGCCCGAGCGCCGCTTGTAGGCGGCTCTACGTGGGGATCGTGCGATCGATGGCCCTTTACGGGGCTCCGATCTGGGCGGCTGACCTGACGGCCGCCAGCATCTCTGTGCTGCGAAAGCCGCAGAGAGCAATGGCCGTCAGAGTCATAAGGGGGTATCGCACGATCTCCTACGAGGCGGCTTGTGCACTGGCCGGATCCCCGCCATGGGACCTAGACGCGAAGGTGCTTCCTCGCGTCACTTTATCGGTGGCGCGAGGAAGCGAGGGCGCGGGGCGTGCGGCCGATGCAGCGCCATATGGAGCAGCGTCGGTCGCAGCTTCGCGAGGTCCTGGTGGTGGAATGGCGGGACAGGCTTTCACGCCCTACCGCCGGCCTCGTCACCATCGAGGCGGTCCGGCCAGTGCTCGACCTCTGGCTCGGGAGGAGGCACGGCTCCCTGTCGTTTCGGGCGACGCAGGTGCTCTCGGGGCATGGCTGCTTCGGGAAGTACCTGTGTCGCATAAACAGGGAGCCGGACGCTCGGTGTCACCACTGCGTCGACTGCCGGGAGGACACGGCGTGGCATACGCTGGCAGAGTGTGCCGCTTGGGAGGAGCCGCGCCGTGCCCTCATCTCAGAAGTAGGCAGTGACTTGTCGCTGCCGACCGTAGTGAGTTCGATGGTCGGCAGCGCCGAGTCCTGGGACGCGGTGGTTTCCTTCTGCGAAACAGTGATCTCGCAGAAGGAGGCTGCGGAAAGGGAGAGAGAGATCTCGTCCACTCTCCCGATCCGCAGCAGGCGCACCGGGCGCAGGCGGAGGGCGGACAACGCCCTCTTCCAGCCCCCCTAAATGGGTCCAGGGGCGACGGATTCGGGGACATCCGTCGCCCCCAACATCAGGACCCGAGAAGGTGGCGCGCGTAGTGTTCCTCGCGCGCCGACCACAGACGTTGCGGGGGGAGTACACCTCACTCCCCCCGCCCGAGACGGGGCCCGCGCAAGCGGGCCGGCACCAGCCGGGGTTGTGGAAGAATAATGTGTTCCCGCGACCCCGGCGTAGGTGTGAGAAGGAACACCGGGGTGGTTTTTAGTCAGTAAGAGTCTGACAGACCCCTCCGCCCACCCCAGGGTGGAGGACATCCATGAGGATTTTCCACCCCGGGAACAAAAAAAAAAAAAAAAAAGGGGTCATCCCAGCCATCTTATAATTTTATTTTAATATAGAGAAACTGAAATGTCCATCCCAAAAAAGCTATACCAACATGTAGAAACTGGAATCAGTCACAATTATGTTGCTGTTTATTGTTCTTAGGTATTAAAAATATGGCAAAAATAAACATTTCGACATGATGAAACCTAAAAATACCTAGTAACATTATAATAACATCAGATTTTGGTAAGATTTTTAATTCACAGAATTCATAACAAAAATGACTTGGGACTTGACAACTATGTTGTTGCAGAAAATGTTAACAGGCCGCAGGCTTCGTTCAGGACATTGACCAACGATTCCATAAATATGCTTCCCTGTATTGTCAAAACATATTATTTCGTTTAGCATGGACACTTATCATCTAAAACTGGCAGCATCCGTTGTCAGCATACATTCACGTGGCGGCGCTAGCGGTGGGTAATCTTTATTCCGCCAAGTGAATTGATTCACTTATTCCGACTCCGGGTCCGGTACCGGTTCACCTTATTTATTCCTTTGGCACCATTTGGCACCGGCACTCACTCGCTCATTTTGGTTCCCCGGTTTCGCAGAACATTTTATTCATTTGCTTCACTGGATCATTTGGCACATTTTGAATAATCGAACAGTTGGTTATTTTATTGATATTAAGATTTAAATTTCGTACAGCTTATAATTTTTATTTTACTTCCTTCCCCGAAGTATTTTATTTAAATAAATAACAGTTTTTAGTTAAAAATTGTTATAAATTAATTTATTAAAATCTTCCTTACAACTATCATTACAAGTGCATACTTAATGCGATAGTATGGGCTGTTAAAGTTTGCAGAAGAATACAAACATTCTCTAAAAATAAAACACGTACATAATTTTGTTAATAAGCGTGGTCTGTCTTTTGAGCGACTCTACAATGACACAACAATCACGTTTTATGCGTGCCAGTCAATCCATATTTAACTCTAAGTCAATTGAAATAAGAGCGCACCGTACTGTTATTGTGTCCCTACTAATGTCATAGTGCCAAGGTACTATAGCGATACGACGTGTTCCGAATACTTCCGAGTGACTTGAGCGAGTGAACAGTGAACGCGCGCTCCGGAATCATTTGGTTTTTTGGTACCGCGGTGCCGGTAAGGATAGTGAGGAATAAATAAGGTTTACGTATCCGCGTTCGGAACCGGCTCCTTTGGATCAGTACCTCCGGAGTTACCCACCTCTAGTCTAACTCGGAATGTGGCCTCGGTTTGTCGTTTATTTTGAAATTATTGTGCAAGTTCCAAGTTTTATGTTTAGGTAAAAATGGAAAAAAGTTTTGCAGATTTTGCTGTAATACCTCAAGCTGCTCGCGCTGCTACCAAACATGTCTTGGTAAATATTATTTAGGTCGCCTTGATATTTAGTTTTGTAAAAATGAAATATTTTACACCAGCTCAAAACCTTTTATAATTTTTCAGAGCCTGTTACTGGACAAAATTCAACCTTTGACTCTTCGTTTACGTCATAAGCTACTGTGTTATGATAGCAATGAAGATAATATTTCCAAAATTCGAGATGTTTACACGTTATGTTCGAGTCAAATAAATAAATGTTTGATTAATTTATTCGAAGTCTTCAAAGTGGAATTTCACAACCACACTCTTTTACAGGTAAACAGATGTGTGTTTATTTAATAGCTCACCTTGTATCTAATAGAAACTGAATCAAAAACGTTTCAGATAGACTTCGATTTGATTGAATCTAGTTATTTTAGATGTGCGACCTCTTTATGTAGTAGGTGGAGGAGTTGCAGTGCTAGAGACAAATAATGAAGTAAATACCCACTGATAGTTGATAGACATACCTAGTAGGTGTAGAAAGCACGGTATTAAATATTTGCCTTAGAATGTCTGAGACTTGACAAACATGGTAACAAGACCTATTATAAAACAAATAAGTAATCATTAAGCTCAAAAAACAAGTCTGCTTAAGCAGACGACAACCGCATAGGTTGACCTGCGAGATGCCAAACATACAAAAAAACAATTAAGCTCAACTTTTTTGCATCATGTTTCAGGAAAGTCGTCAATATAATCTGGAAAGATTATCATGGTGCATCAATAGATTAGCATCAATTGAGATCTATTTGGAGAAAAATTCAGCTTCATCAAACATGGATGAAAGCGCCAATGATTCTTTCAACTTAACCACTATGTATTTTGTCAACTGGATTGACCACACATTTGAAGTCCTTGGTAAACTTGCCGCTGCCATCTATAAGACTGACTACAAGGAGTCTGAAATACTTAATACTCAGTGGAAGGATTATGTAAGTTTTTATTAACCACAAAAAATGTTGAGATGAGTATAGTTATTCTAATAATCTCTTACTGTGTTTCAGATGGTTGAGTGTGTAAGTGAGCTGCATGTGTCAATTGATGAACTCCTTCTATCAGCTATGACTCTGTGCCGATACTGTCTTGCTGATGATCAGCACATAGTGAAAGCACGATGCCAAGTGGTAAATATGCAGCTGACTAATTATTTAAATAAATGATAAAAGTAAAATCTTATGTTGCCTTAATAAATCTTCTTTTTTATTTACAGGTTTTGAGAGAAACAAAGGCATTACTTAGTGAATTGATAGAAGGAGACCTCAGTTCAACTGTCAAAGCAACACCAGAGTCATTAAAGCTGCCTATAATGCCATCAAATGCCAATGTTCTTATTGATGTGTTGAAAGATGTCCTGTATGCATTAGAGACAAACACTAATACTGCTCTACTAGCACTTGTAGGACACTGTTTTACTTATAACAAATCTCCTATAGCCATTCTAAGGGACCATTTCAATATTGATAATAAAGGCACTTGCTCCTGTTTAGTTGAGAGTGAAGATGAAGTGACCGAAACCTGCTCATTTGTGAAAGATTTTGATTTGTACAATGAGAGATTGCTGCAGATCGGAAACTTTGCTGTTTCTTGCTCTTCTGATCAAAATAGTAAGCAAATAAATCAAGGAATATCATGTAGATTTAAAAAATAAAGAGTAAGATTATATTGTGTAATTTTTCAGGGATTCTGTCTCTTCGCAGTGGGCTAGCCAGTTTGGAAGCCCTAGATCCTCATTTGGTGCCAGCATTATTGATGTCGCCAGATAGTCACCATGCGACATTACTGATCAACTCCTGGACGCGTGAAGTTCAGGAGATTCGAGATAATGTGTTCTTGATTGTGGATCCAAGTGCTTTTGCTGAGGTATGATAGCTTTGTAAAAACATGCCCAGACAACAAAATACATGAAAATGCGCAGTTAAGTTTTAAGAATTAAGTTTACAGTCATGTTTTGTGTCAATTTGTGCCTGATATCTGGAAGCATCTGAAATTGATTGCCACAGACGGAGTCACGTGTGGCAAGTGTCCACATGACGCATTCCTTGTCTGAAGGCGCCCTAAATAATATTGCTGTGATGGCGTGGCAAAGAACAGTGTTGAAAGCGTGAAAAAAGCATGGGTATGGCCAGCCGCATTCTCTTGTGCTCTACAATATATTTTTTTATCACAAAATATTGGTTATAAATTTCTTTACAATTATATTTACCTGAAGACACTGTTGGTTGTTGTCACAATATTTTGGTTTCAGAAATCAAAACAAATGATGCATCAGAGACTGCTAGTAATATTAAAAGATAATTGCTACAACAATGCGGATGTGGGTGCAGTAATCAATATGGGCTGCATGGTGTATGACTTCTTCCATGTGTACGACAAATGTGAGCCTGATGCTTTGGGCCACCATGACAAACTACTGCTATTGTTGGCTGACTTGGATAAAGGTATAAAGCTCTTGACAACTGAAATAAAACCCATTGATTTTTTTCACTTGATGTGTTTTACGAGTTACGAGAGCAGTGGTGCCCCAGTGGTATCGGTCCCGACTTACGAGTTGTAGGTCGTGAGTTCGAATCCAGGCAGGTACTTTACTTTGTATATTTAATTTCATCACCACTACTACACTCAAAACATTGAAGGAAAATATCGTGAGGAAACCGCATGCCCTAGGTAAAAACATGTGACATTCATCAAACCTGCACTGGGCCCGCGTGATAGATTATGGCCCACTCCCTCTCACAGAGAAGAGACTTGTGTCCGTGGGAACCTTATAGGCTGATTATGCTTATGTGCTTTATGTTTTTTATAATTACTGTTATAGTGCAAAAGGAGTGCAAAATAGTAAGCAACCTTCTCAGCTCAAACGACGACTTTGTGTACGACGTTAAAATGCCGAAAAATAATAAAGAAGTGACCCTAGATCAACTTATAAAGCGGTTGAAACTTCTATATACATTGGTGACTAGAATTCACAGTTTACATCATCCCAAGGACAGTGAGGACCAGTGGCTTGGTTGTGAAGGTGAAGAGGAACTTCAAATGGTTTATAAGAATGCAACACACACGGTGCTTAAGAATTCTGAAACGTACGTACATTCGCCTCAGAAGCCCGTCAGTAATATGTCCAGAAGCGTATTTGGAAGAACCAATGTACGCTCGTCGACGAGAAACTTTCCCTTATCGAAATTAACGAAGCGCTTAAAGACCAAGATGTGTAGCGAACTTAGTTTTTCAGTTCAACTGGATCAATTGTTCAGCACTCCAGGTCTCGAAAAAAATGCTGCTTGTGACGAAACAGTGTTTGTAAATAAGCAACTGGGCAAAGTGAGAGATTCCTCATTCTCAGTACTTTACAACTTTTCGCCGATACGTAATCGGCCGTCGTTGAGAAAGGCAGTCTTGAATAGACAGTGCAAAGCACCTGTCTACAGAGACATTGAAGTTATTGATAAAAACAATGTGACTTATGATAAGGAAGACCTTATGGATGAGACAACAAGTCTACAAATAACAGGCCAGTATACATTTTAAAAAGGAATTTCCCATCACTTTTCTTGCTGACTTTAAATTAATACTAAATACCCAATTTTGTTACAGATATTTTAAATCAAATGAACGAAATGACCAGTATGTTGTCTACTACGAAGCTTACTCAGCCCGAAACAACAAATCAAGGGGTTGGTAAAAATGATAAAGAAACGAAAAATGTACTAAGAATAAATGTAAACAACCAGAACACTACTATAACCAAGCACATTTGGAATATACCAGTAAATGCTAGCAATGTGGAGATGCCTTTAGAAGACAGTGCTTCAAACATGACTCAGCCGTCCAATGTGGATACTTTGGAAAGAATTCATGATCTGGAATATGTCGAAAGCAAATTAAATAGTTTGAAATCGCAGCTAGAAACTAGTTTGTAATTTAAAATGTAAATGCTGAAATGTATTGCTGTTATTTAGTGTAATAAATAACATTTAATACAACCGTCCAATATGGTTATAAGTTGTTTTTTTATGGTTCTTAATTTTACGTAAGAAATCAAATGTATATTTTCTAAGAATAATAAAATATATTTTTGTGTACCTAATGTTTTGTGTTTCGTTTATTATTTCAACATTACCCACCAGCTATCCATATCCTGTACACATATCTGATACACGTAACTCATTCAATGGCTAAATGTAAACGGATTTCTCAAAATTATATTATATTATTTTTAATTTTTGTGGATGTAAAGGCTATGTGGGTCACTGTATTTTTCTTTTTTTTTCTTTCAGTTGATGGTCTGGCAGTTTGAGCACAGTAAAAGCTACTTATTCGCGCTTCCTTCATTCGCGTTTTCAGTATTCGCGGATTAAAAAAATGCGACCCAATGGACCATTTTGTATGGAGTAGCGGCGATATCCTGGCTACATTAAGTAGCGCACGCGACACCAGAAGAGACTATAAATGGTGATGCAGTCCAAGTTGAGTTCAATAATACACGATCTTCGTTAGTTTAGGGGGGTTGGAAGAGGGCGTTGTCCGGCCTCCGTCTAGGACCAACCCCTGCGACGAGTCAGCTAAATGGCCCCATCGCCTACCATTTTTCAGCCGCAGAGGACAGGGAGAGCGACCAACAACACACTGACACCGCGTCCGCCATCATACGGTGGCGACCGGCGGTACCCACGGCTACTGAGCCCCTCCGCCACGTCAATGTATCGTCAAAAAAAAAAACTGGGTTGTGTCCCCCACCGGTGGGTTGTTTTTTTTTTCCGGGGTGGAAATTCGTCATGGATGTCCTGCGCCCTGGGGCGGGCGGAGGGGTCTGTCAGACTTACTGACTAAAAACCACCCCGGTGTTCCATCTCACACCTACGTCGGGGTCGCGGGAACATGATTCTTCCGCGACCCCGACTGGTGCCGGCCCGCCTCTGCGGGCCTCCTCGGAGTGAGGTGTTTGACACCCCCCGCAACGTCTAAGAGGGGCGCGCGTGAAACACTACGCGCCGCCACCTCCGGTCCTGATGTATGGGGGGCGGCGGACGTCCCCAAGTCCGCCGTCCCTGGACCCATTTGGGGGGGCTGGAAGAGGGCGTTGTCCGCCCTCTGCCTGCGCCCGGTGCGCCTGCTGCGGATCGGGAGAGCGGACGAGATCTCTCTCTCCCTTTCCGCAGCCTCCTTCCGCGAGATGACTGTTTCGCAGAAGGAAACCACCTCGTCCCAGGACTCGGCGCTGCCGACCATCGAACTCACTACGGTCGGCAGCGACAGGTCACTGCCAACTTCTGAGATGAGGGCACAGCGCGGCTCCTCCCAAGCGGCACACTCTGCCAGCGTATGACACGCCTTGTCCTCCCGGCAGTCGACGCAGTGGTGACACCGGGCGTCCGGCTCCCTGTTTATGCGACACAGGTACTTCCCGAAGCAACCATGCCCCGAGAGCACCTGCGTCGCCCGAAACGGCAGGGAGCCGTAACTCGTCCCGAGCCAGAGGTCGAGCACTGGCCGGACCGCCTCGATGGTGACGAGGCCGCAGGTAGGGCGTGAGAGCCTGTCCCGCCATTCCGCCACCAGGACCTCGCGAAGCTGCTACCGACGCTGCTCCATATGACGCTGCATCGGCCGTTCGCCCCGCGCCCTCGCTTCCTCGCGCCACCGATAAAGTGACGCGAGCACCTTCGCATCTAGGTCCCATGGCGGGGATCCGGCCAGTGCACAAGCCGCCTCGTAGGAGATCGTGCGATAGGGGAACACAACCCAAACTAACATTACGTTTAAGTAAAATAAAATCATAAGCAAAATAGTCATTGAAATAATATGACCCTTATCTCATTGTCTAAGGTTTATAAAAATATATATTTGATTAAGTTAATATCAAACCCAAATACTAATTGAAACAAAAAAAAAAACATGTCGATTATTCTAATTTATACTTTAACGCGATGGGATAAGAGTTATATTGTAATGTCTTACTAATGTTTTTGGCGGCGTGCGACGTGGTCAAAGGAGCAGGTACCTATTTGAAGATGCCGCAAGACAGCCGCTAATACAACCGCGTCATGTCGCTAGCGCCTTCGTCCTCTGACGAAGATCGTCTGCTACTGAGCCCAAGCTCAGCTTCGAGTGACAGCGAAATTTATACTGTCTTGTGTCGCGTCGCGAACGCCGCTGCTCGTCGCGCTGCGACATTGTCTCGGCATGACAGGTAGCTCCTGTGTGAACTCTCGCGCGCGTTTTCATAGAAATTGTTCTACAGATGTAATATCGAAGAATCGCGCGTGACAGTGGCGTCGCGTCTGGGTTTTCGAGCCTTTATTGTTTCGTTTTTCCATTCGTTACAAAAATTGTGATCGAGAAACACGTCTCTACCGCTTTCTTCCTAATTTATTATGTCAAAAAAAAGAGAAACGAGTTTCTGTGTCAAAAAATCTGTGTTACTGCTTAAAGTGAAAATAGAAATGCTTGATCGTTTACTTTTAAAAACTGCCAATGAATGAATGAATGAATGAATGAATAAATGAAATGCACCGACCCCAGCGTGGTTTGACCAGACTCGATTAATCGAATGAACCCCAAGATTTGCACTGAGCACACAGCATTAGGCTTCAGGGGCTCCTGAAGCTTCAGGGGCTGCTTCATTGTGCTACAAAGACCATTGCATATCAAGGAATAGATCGGGGGGCGCTTTAATGGTAGGGAGGACGTGGCCTTAGGATAGGAGGGAGTGTGTGAGCCAATCGAGTAATGCACCCTAAAATTAGCATTGGTCTAGTGGAGAGGCGGGTAATATTTGTCTATGGGAGGGCATCTTTTAACGACGTCGCATCCGGTCTCTATGCTGTGTTGTTCCAATATGTTCGTCTGAGGTCTCGCTACTATCCGTTTCTGGTTTCTTGTATATCTCGCTAGCAGCCTTTTTGATTGTATCTCGTTCTTCAGCCGTGTCCATCCAGAAGTTGATTTCCTTGTCGAAGTAAGCCATGTCCTGTTTGAGGTGTAAATAGGTCATCCGACTTTTTTGGATTTGGCCTTGTATCGCATTGCTGCATGTACTAGGTGTGGTTTTCGTCGCCTGTGGACATGTGCGTAATGCATGAGCATAACACATCCTGTGATTCTTGATGCGTTTGGTTACGGTTTTATCGTTTACAATTTCATGCATTTTCCTTTGTCTTGGTTTATTTTTAGTTATCTCATGATAACTCTTTTCGTATTTTGTCAGTCTTGAATTGTTGGGTTTAGTGAGTGCCGATCATTTCAGACCGTGTATGATACAAGGTACGATAACCATTTGATACACGAGTCCGGCTAATTTCCAGTCCATCTTTGAGTTTATTATAAATGGTATTAGTGACTTCGCGTTTCTGGTGGCTTGTTCGCAGCGTTTTTTAATTGTGCTCTTTCTGCTTAATGCAGATGTTATATATGTGTCTAGATATTTAATTTCATCGACTGTAGGTGAATTGACTCCGTTAATGGTCACGTAGGTGGTTTTCTGTAAAGCTGTGGGGTCCCTTATAAGTATTTTTGTTTTTGTTTCGTTTATTTGTAGGCCGACACTAGACAATAAGGGTTTAATATGGTAAACGATACCTTCAAGCCTTTCTAGGTCTTCTTTAATGAAGATAAGATCGTCCGCAAATGATAATACCAGGGGGAGAGATATTTCATGATCTTGGTCCTGTTTAATTAATTGCGTTTCATCCTCAAGGGTTCTAAGGACATCATCCATGACCAGTGTAAATAGGCGAGGGGACAGAGGGCAACCTTGTTTGACTAAACCTTTCCCTTGATAATCTAGTTACTTTGTTGGCCACACCATTTGATGTATGTTAGTTAATTCATGCAAACTTTGATTATCCTGTTGGCTAACGATTTGTTGGTTCGTTGTACTAATATATCACTCAGTGCGGTTAGGTCAATGTTATCAAATGCCTTTTCTATGTCGAGGGCGAGTATTATTTAGAAAGGCAACTTGGTAATTACCCAAGTCTTTTATCGTTTCGTCGATTTTTTTTAGTAGGTAGGAGCCGTAGATTCTGTAGCCTGTAAGCATTGCAAATTGATATATGCGTCGATAGTCGCTTGTATCTTTAGGGTTATTATTTTTCGGAATTGGTACCTGCTCTGTTTCTAACCACGTGTCGGGTGCTTCGTTCTGATTCCCGGCTTTGTTCATATGATTGGTGACGGCTTCATGTAATATAAGGGGCATCGCTTTGTAAAGCTGAATTGCCACTTGGTCTGTTCCCGGAGCTGTCCCGTTTCTCATGTTGTTAATAATTTCCATTACGTTATCCACAGTGGGTTAGCACCCACTGTGGATAATGTATTTTATAGTACATTTTGACGGCATCGTTACATTAACCGTTGGTATATGTTACCAGTTTTCCTTTAAAAACTACCAAGCAAGAAATATTGCAAAATTCTTTAAACCATTGCCTAAGCCTGAAGATAATTATTAATGAATAGGGTCAAAAACTTCAATTAAATAGTTTTTTTTATAAATTGCCATTCCGTATTCACGGTTTGTGTATTCGCGGCATATTTATGGAACATATAACCCGCGAATAAACAGCTTTTACTGTACTTTATGTGGCCTACCCAAATGTCCTTTCTTTTGTATTGTTTGTCAAAACAAATGGTTGAGCTCAAAGGAGCTCAACCATTTGTTCCTCGAATCGTTGAGCTCCTTAGTTCTGAGTTGAGCTGCACGATAATTGACAAATGCGTGCACTGACTGGACAGGTCCACTCAAATCGGTGTGGTTCTTTCCTCAAAAGAAAATTTCAGACACACTGGTGTCTGAATGGTCCTCAACTGATCTAACCAAGATTATGTCTAGACTTTAAAAGAGACTGACCTCTGAGTTTGTTTCGGACTTTCTTCTCAGAATAGTCACATAGGAAACGCGGATCTCATCTAGTTTTTAAAATGTGATTGACGTGTCAAAGTGTTTGTAAAAACCTAATTACATAAATAAAACCATTTATCATTTCACTCAAAATATTTCCTTGTCAAAAAGGGGTTTCTTATTACAGAAGATTTAGGGTCACTACCTACCCCAATGGGAAGAAGGCGTATATAGATATAGTAAATAACAATTTGTTCTAGAAAAAGCAATTGTTCTTTCCCTTGCCAAAGATCGTGCGTGACCGATTTGCTTATACATTTTTAAAAAGCTAATGTTTTCTTATTTGGTATTCAGATTTTTTGCAACATAATAATTAGTCGAGTGTAACGCTAGGAAAGTGATGAGTTAGTACGTGCGTGTGTTTTTTTGGGTTCCGTACCTCAAAAGGAAATTACGGAACCCATAGAGGATCACTTCGTTATCCGTCGTGTCTGTCTGTCAGGCTGTCACCCTTTTTCTCAGGAACGCGTGTAGGTACCAAGGTGAGATTAATATCAAATACGTAGGTCTACGGTCCCATATAACTCAAAAAAATCAAGCTTCTAAGACAATGCAATAAAAAAAAACGGCGATTTTAAGACATATTTTGCAACAATGTTAAGTTTTTTCTTGAGATATATTGATCCCAACTTCGGAACCCTTCATTATGCGTGTTCCGACACACACTTGGCCGGATTTTTACTACTTCGAGGTTTAGCCGGTCGACACCCTCCTCTTTATTGCACGCGATGCTTTGAAGATCATACCTATTCCGTTGATCTTTAATCACAATTGAAGTTCTCTGGCTCTCGATTGATATTCAGACAACGTCACTGTTACAAGACAAACAAATTTTCCAAAGATTTTCAAACTCAAAATCAAAGCATTTATTTCAATTAAACCATTTGAAGGCACTTTTTGAATTGTCAAGGAGTCGGTCAGTCAGAAATATGAAGAACGGATAAGAAACTCCGTGGACACTCTTTAAAGTACCTATTAGTAACATCATTAATGTTGACCTATGTTCTATCGTTGTAAATCTCTAGTTAATCATCTCATATAGACTTTTTTTGACATATCGATTGTACATCGCAATAATAATAGAATATCTTCGGCATGCATATTGGCACATTTCCATAATTTATTCCACAGTATATAAGCGCGATCTATTTTACGTGCCTCACAAACTACTTGCTTCGGAGTTCACTACAAACGTTCATTTGGGCTCTGTCTGCAGAAAATCAGATGATGGCTTTGACAGTTATCTTCTCATTTTTTGTAAATACCTACTCAATGTTCTTTTGGTTCAGTTAAGTCACATTACTAAACGTTAACTTTCGTTGTTACTTTTTCAGATAAATCTGGTTCTTATCCAAGGAAGGATTGAAGTGGGTAAGTTTAAGTTGCAATTGCACTGAAATGTGCTTGTACATTGGTCCTCATACTGTTAACATTGATGATGATTATTACTACATTGATGATGATTAAATACTCTTATAAAAAAAAAAACGATTGTGTTTCAGGACCGGGACCTGGTTTTCGACCAGACAATTATACCCATTTCGACGTCTACGCTAGCGCGCTCAGTAAAGCACATTACAATCCCTGGGCTTGCGATTACAGGAGTGAGGTAAAAACAGATTCTTTGTGTTCGATTTTATGATTAGGTATTAATGAAAAATACCTTGTGATATATTGCAATTAAATGAAAGAAAATTTAAAATTCGTATAAAAAGTACACTTTGCAGACAAGCTTATTACAAATTAGAGGACTATATACAAGATAAGAATGCTTGGAAACATGATGGTCCAGCTCCATAGGACAATCCCGTCTAGACAAAATCACACTGGTTGCTAATTGAATTTTTTATTTTTATTTTATTTTTACTTACTCACACACTGACCTATTCCTAGTTAATATTTTAGGAAAGTCATATATTTTTACAGTGTTTGTAAATATGTGAGCACAATGTACCTATCGCGTCATTCATTTATCTGCCTTTGCTATATTTTTAGTTCTTCTTACCACTTGTGGTATAGTATTTTTATTCTTGGTGCATCGTTTTCACATATAAAAATATAATTAATGTATACAAATATTGTAAAATATTTTAAAAGAGTAACGGTGGAGTTTCTTGCCACTTCTTCTCCATACGAAACTACTTTTTGGAAGTGGCGCCTAGAATCAGTTATATTTTTATTGTAATTTTTGACGTTCAAAAGTGCCATTTTATGGGCCTATTTGAAATAAATGCTTTGACTTTGAATGAAGATATGATCTTGAAATGTGGGCAAGTTCACAGAATACTGTTTGCATCTTCTATGATCTTTCTAAGACATTTCATTGATCACACGTTCTAAAGTAGGTATAGATGTTCAATCCATAGGTAAGTACCTAGGTATTCTTCCGAGAAAAGTTTTGTCTGTTTTAAAAACTACAAAATACCTAACTAGATGTTAAAGTAACAAATGAGAGTATTTTAAAAGAGGCATAATCCAAGGTTCTATTCTAGGTCCTTTACTTTCCGGAATGTATGATACTTATTCCTTATTACATTTTGGATGAGTTTTTGGCTCATGCAATAGATTGTTATTATATGACGTATAAAATATTTGTTTTTATTGTTTACCAGCCTGGATTTAAATGCCTCAGTTGCAGCGGCGCACTCCACTGCTATCCCGGCAACTTTGCGCTCCTGGTGCAGTGCGCCGGCATTTTTCCGTTCTGCCGCAATGGTTATTGTTCAAGGTTTAAAACTGAAGAATGTACCGAAGAAGCAGATCCTAGTCTTGTGAGTCACAGCACGATGCCACCGTACGTTCAAGTGTTCAATAAGGGAAACAAGACTACATCAGCACCTGTTGCATCAACCAACAACGAAATAACGGAACCCATATTAAACGACCCCATTCCGCAAGAAAGCGCTTCCAAACCAGTCGCCACTCAGTCAAATGATCCGAATAAATTAGTGGAGGAATGGTGAAGCCAAGTAACGCAGCGTAAACAAAATAAAATGTTCCCTACGTTAACAAGAAACCTAATCAGCGCAAATAACCGAAGAAATAAATTCGTTAAAACTTTAATTGAAATTGGGCCGTGAAGCTTGTTGAAGTAGAATTTAATTTAAATAAATTAAGCCTCCCGCAAAACGGCGCGACGCCACAGCGCGACACAAAGGCACCGCTCGTCGCGCGACAGGCGGTGCCTTTGTGTTGCGCTGTGGCGTCGCGCCAGAGTGTACGAGACTTTATTTATATTTTTATGATATTTATTGGTTAGAGGAAATCATAGTTGCAATTGAAAAAAAAAAGTCGATCCGATTAATTAATTTGTAGTAGAACCTTAATATTTTGGAGAAAGGTTTGCATTCTGAATAGATAATATAATTAATCTGTAGACGAGGCGTTTCTGTACATTTATACATATAATGAAAATATCAAATAAAAAAAAATGTTGGGGTGTTAAAGGATAACTAACAGATGCCATTTCTATAATTTATGTCTGTTTGGATGTGAGAGATTTGTTAGTAGAGGTATCACGTAAAAAGTACGAAACCAATATGGTTAACTTATACACTCAAATATTGTGTATAATTCGGAGTAATTATTAGTTTTTGTTTTATTGCAATCCCTTCATTCTATCAAAAGATTTATAATCAATGTATAGTGTTCAAGAATAACTTTTCATTACGCAATGTACATGCAACGATGTCTATTGACGCCAAATGGTACTAACGAATATAAGTGTGTGATACCCATAAATTAAATTAATAATAACACCACATAAAGGTAACAACTGCGTGATTTCAAAAAGTAATATACTGCTTATAATTCTATAAAACTCGCTTTCCATTGGTGGTTGATTAGTGGCGCTAAAAGAATTTTAATGAAAAGTGGTGATTTAAGTATTAAATGAGTACAATACATACAACAGTCAGCATGCAAGAGATGTTAAAAAAACATCGTTTGCCTTAAACAATTGCATGCAAATATTAATACAATAATAATAAATAATGTGATGTTCTGAGTGATAAAGTATGCAATCATATGCAATGTTAGGTAATCATAACAACTTTCTTTAAAATCAAATTGGGTTTCAGTTTGATTTTAAAAAGTTTGTTGTATGCAGAGCGAGTTTCTTAACCACTGTAATCGATAGATGGCGTTAAGCGTATGCCGTCATTTTCTGAATCACGGTGTTAAGAATTTCCGCAGAAGAGGGACACTCATTTTTATATTAATGTCAAGTTTGTAATAAAATTGTCGGAATTCGGGAATAAATTACTTTTATGAGTAGACTGCTCTGGAGTTCTGTAGTCTAGATCTGGACCTGGGTCTTTGGTTTTGTTTGTATGTTTGGCATCTCGCAGGTCAACCTATGCGGTTGTCGTCTGCTTAAGCGGACTTGCCTGTGGATTCCCTAATAAATTAAGGCCTCCAGCCAGGACTTAAACTTATATACTAACTAAAACTAAGCGACAACGCTAAGGGCACCCCCTGTGGGGTACGAACCTCGGCTTAGGGCGTCGCTGGAAGAGGGCAGCAAATGACTAGCTGGATCAGGATTGGTATTAATTAGGGACGAATTTAAAGCTACAGGCTCAGCGGCGCGGGCTGGCTCGAGCAAGGGTCGGGAGGGGCTGGGTCTTTGGTTTTTTCGTTCTGAATTTATCTCTACTCTAGAGGTCGCATCTCATTCAAGTTCTCATCCAGTTCTCTTCAATCGAATATTTTTAGGAAAAACTCAGATTCATTGAGGCATCTTTATAACCGAGTTCAAAAGGATAAAGTTCTAAATCTGTCTGTTAAATACGTACCCAAATGGCATATAGAAATGGAACTCATATCATTTCGTCCTGTCCGTCTGTCCATCCGTACATCCACAAACACAGCCAATTTAATCAGAGGGTTCATTTTTATGAATGGATAATCGTACGGCTGGTGAAGTACCTTACAGTGGTCTACTAATCATGGACTGCGAAGAAACATTATTGTCACGGAACTCCTCAATAAAAAAACAGTACCTATACCTACCCTACCTATTGTGGCGAGGGAGCCGAAAATCAGGAAATCAAAATCCAAAATGGTAGCCATTACCAGAGGTGGATATCAGTAAATGGGTAGCTCTTCACACGGACAACTGTACGTAGGAGGTCTTTCGAGGTGCCTGTAATTGGTTTATTTGAAATAAATGCTTTGAGTTTGAGTTTGAGCAGATGTGAGAGGTTCGAACATCGTTTACAAAGAAGCATTTTATTAGAAAACTAGTTTTTGAGATATTATTTATCTATTTATTTGGTATTTCCAACAAAGGAAACACAGATACAATACATATATTGATAATTTTATGGGTAGTTTTGTTGCCTGTTTTTTATTTACATTTTTCAACTGCGGTCTTAAAGCGTGACCCTTCTTCACCATGATAACGTTTCAGCAGACTCCACCAAACAATTGATTGAATACTGCTGGTGCAGCCTGACACTTCGTCGCATTGACATTATAAACCCTGAAGACGCAGTGACTGCATTCGAAAGGGCATTGTTAGTGCAGGTAGCGCTTCCCACCGGGCAAGATCGGAAGACTCTTCCTTTTCAATGGAAGAGTGGTACCTACACCGTCTCTAAGCGACACATTTTATTTTTTTCCGACATGCACGCGAACGAAGTCGCGGGCACAGCTAGTTTATAATATATTACATATCAGTAACTGCCTAAATATCGACTGCAGTGGTGTCCTCGTTCATATAGAGAGCGACAGTAACAGGATATCTTCGGTCCCGAACTCCCAATGCGACTAATCAGTGTTTGATTTGTATCTTTGATCGTGTCGCTTTGGGAATGCACCGGAGGCTTGAGAAGCATCTGACTCTTCCCTTGCAAGTTGAGTACCTAATGTAGGTAGTATCTTATTTCTTGATTTATTGGT
Source organism: Dasypolia templi (assembly GCA_963555695.1). Taxonomy (NCBI): domain Eukaryota; kingdom Metazoa; phylum Arthropoda; class Insecta; order Lepidoptera; family Noctuidae; genus Dasypolia; species Dasypolia templi. The sequence goes on from OY743157.1 coordinate 11,869,700, forward strand.
ATGTTACTTTAGTCTTTTATTAAAAATATGATGACATATATTCAAGCCTCTCTTTGAAACGTCTTGGCTGCTGTTCGTCATAGGTACTGAAAAAAATCCACTAAGCGAACTCCGAGTCCTTAGCTTTTTCTAGCAAAGGACTGTAATTCCTTTGCTAGAAAAAGCTTTTAGACCATAATTACGCCACCTCTAGCCTCTAAAAAGTTAAGGAAGGATAGTAGCTTAGCTAAATACAGGGTGGCAGGGACATCGACGCGCAAACTGAAACCATGAGTTAAACACATGGTTCTAGACCCCCTAGCGTAGAAAGCTTTCGTTGATTATCAAAAAAAAAAAAATGCTGCTTCCTAGAAAAGTTAAATACGCGGTCAAAATGTATGGCAGAGTAAATTTTATTTTAAATAAACGACAAAAAATCAGCGCGGGGTACAGAATCATGTACTGAGTCCATGGTAAAAGTTTGTGCGTTGATGTCGCTGCCACCCTGTATAGGTTGGCAATAACGGTGATTTTGTGTTTTTGAGGTTAACTTTTTAACCGAAAAAAACATTATTTGGCTTCATCGTCTGAAAGTTGCTGCTGTCCTTGACATTCAACAATTTCACAATAGCAAGGTGTGTAAGTTCGCAATAAAACAATAAATGGGTACGTACCTACCAAATAATTCATCTATAGGTAGGTACTTATATATGTATTATAAAGTCGTACCATGGGGTCTCAACTAGAACATTTTATAATTAGTCTTAAAAAAAAGTCAAAGATGGCAGCATAGGTAACCATTATGAAATTAACAATCATTAGAAAGCGATAAACGGCAGAATTTTGGCTAAAGTAAGATTAGTAAAAATCAAGACTTCCTTGTTAAATGCTGATCTATCTATTCACACTAGTTTTTCAACAAACAAACATAAAATAAGCTTTTACCTTCAATTCGAACCCGTAGAATGATAAAAGTAGTTATCTGTTTATCGTTTTGTTTAGAGCTCTTTGCAATAGATGGTGTTTTACTCAATTTGTTCTGTCTTTAAAATAACCTTTATAGTCACAAATTTAAATCAAAAAACTTATTTTAGTTCTATTTCTTTACATAGAAACATAAAATCAATCTATTAACATGTTTTTCTGAAACCGGAAGTATAAAACTTTATTTTAAAAGGATGGCACGAAACGTTTTAAAAGTAGGTGGACTCCTAGATGGCGTTGTAAAACTACTGTCTCTGGCAATTAGTGAATCGCTGATGCTGCCATCTGTTGAATATTTTTATGACGAAAAATTGCCAGCTCAATTGCCAGACTTAGGGAGGTGTCATTTCTTTGTATGGGATTGGGTATCTGTACGTAGTATTATAATATCTGTGGTCGTACTAAAGTCAAAACTGTTCATTGAATATTTTTGAAAAAAATAGGTAAGGGCTACGAGGTCTGGAAACGCTTCTAATGCCTGATTTTTTGTCGGTTTGTCTCAATGTATGTTTCAGCATCACACAAATACTACGAGACAGATTCTGTTAAAAAATTGCATAGATATTTCGTATGTCACTCTGTACCTAGGCTATAAATTATCACGCTATTTTTATGGGGTATGAACAATATTGCATTATGTTCGTATTTTTCTATAGTTTACCGCACATTGTAAAAAGTCGAGCCAAAAGTTTTAGAACGTTGCAGATAGTTACAGATTTAACCTTTTAAATGATTATCATCAAGCTATTCCTTTATGGAGCCAAGCAGTCAATCATGGCATTATACATAGGTACATAATAGAATCGTAGCGAAGTCAAAACTAAGCAGTGTCATAATAGGTTGGGGAAAAGTCTTACTTAAAGTATACTATTTGTATCTGGCTGGTTTTGGTATCATTGAATGTTTAAATTTTAAAGAACATAATTCTAAATTCAAATTAGGAAAATAAGTGATTTTTATTTGTTTTTCGTACTGTCAAGATGAGTGAATCTGATGAAGAAATTCGATACATTTTAAAATTTTACTACAAAAAAGGTAAAACTGCAACGCAAGCAGCGAAAAAAAATTGCGATGTTTATGGACTTAGTGCAGTATCTGTGAGAGTAGCACAAACTTGGTTTAAGCGTTTTCAATCCGGAAATTTTGATGTCAAAGATGCACGTCGCTCTGGTCGCCCTATTACGGATAAAATGGATGCCATTTTTTTTAAATTGGAGCAAGATCGGCATATCAGTAGTTACGACGTAGCTGAAGAACTGGGAATTGACCACAAAACAGTTTTGGCGCATTTGAAAAAAACTGGGTATACAAAAAAGCTCGATAGTTGGGTACTACCTCACGAGCTCACTGAAAGAAACCTAATGAACCGTGTACTCATTTGTGATTCTTTATTACGACGTGAATGTGAAGAGATTGTGGATTTGTCGATTTTTATTATTCCATTGTTTTTATTAGTTTTAATCATCTGGTCATAGTTTTAATCATCTGGTCATAGTTTTAATCATCTGGTCTGGCAATTTGAGTAATTTTATCGGCCTACCCAAATGTCCTTTCTTTGGTAATGTTCGTCGAATCGTTTAGCCCCTTTAGTTCTGTGTTGAGCTGCATTACAACTGACAAATGCGTGCACTGTCTGGACAGGTACACTCATTCTGTGTGGTTCTATCCTCAAAAGACCATTTCAGACATCAATCCACATGGTCTTCACATGACCTGACCAAGATTATGTCTGGACTCTAAAAGAGACTGTGACCTCTGAGTTTGTTTCGGCCTTTCTTCTCAGAGTAGTCAGATAGGAAACGCCGATCTCATCTAGTTTTTAAAATATGTTTGACGTGTAAAAGTGATTTTACAATCCTATTTACAGAAAATAAATCATTTTTTCATTTATCTTTAGGCAGTGTCAGGTTAACATCACGAGAGGACTGCCAAAACCACTTGTCGCGGTATTTTGATCAGAAGTCCCAAAATTTCTATAGCAATGGGATCATGTCCCTACCTACAAGATGGCAAAAAGTTATCGAACAAAATGGTACCTACATACTTTAGTTAAATGTAAATAAACTATGTTAAGAAATGTTTTGAATTTTCTTAAAAAATGCGAAGAAACTTTCCCCAACCTAATATGTCGCGGGTGCCGCCGCCGTATTGAATCCCAAGCATAACGAAGGATTCTAGTTATAACTAGAATCCTTAGTGCAGCGATGGATTCAAACTCGCCCAAGACGAAGGCACTAATGGGGGAGGATTCGTTCGATCCTCAACTTTTGATATTTTTTGTGAGGAAAAATTGATTAGTACTATATTGTAGACCAATGAATATGATTGGTGGTTATCAAACGCATCCATAGCAACGTATCATAGCACATCTTTGGTGGGAAAACGGCCTTAAAGTTGTTTCTAAATCAGATCCGAAAAATTATCTGATTAAATTTTTCGAATCATATTTAGAAACAACAGGTCAGATTTTTGATACCCACCAACGAATCAAACAAGGAATTGTTTTTTTTGTGATCCAAGTTGGAGTGGAGTAGAGTGGTGGAGAACTGCAATAGGGATATTAAAAATGTTCCAAACAATATATGTAGTATGTAGTTTCAAAGAAGACATAGTAAAAATGATAAAAGTAGATGTAAATATGAAGAAGCTATAAAAGTTTTTGGCGTTGATTATTCCCGTCAAAGCTGTTTTATTGTCGTGCGGTACGTACAATGTATAGAGCTTGTATGAAGTTACATATTCGTGACAACACTTCTACGATAGTGCTATCCTTGTGTAACAGGTATTTTAGAACGATTTACTAACACTTGGCAATAAAAAAAAAATACTCATCATCCTTATTATTAAAAAAAAAAACATTTTATTTCGAGTATCACTGACTTATAATAGAATAACACACTCATACAGTCACATTACAAACATAACATTACTAGAAAATTAAGGTTAATTGAATCCAATTCATAACCATTTAATTTAATTCAATTTAATTAGATTATGTCATACACACATTAGGATAATTAGTCGCATCAGCCAGCCACATGCCGCTTACAACAGTAAGAGTGGTTAATATTGCAAATGGTAACTTTCTTTCCGACATGTCAGGATTGCCAACTCATCTAACTGGGACGGATAGAACTTCTTCAAAAGTGCCTTTTAATGGTCGAAATACGATCTGACTTCCATTTTGACTTAGAGGGTTCAGAACCACTGCTCAGAACATAAATCTCTGTTCCTCTTTGGATGCTTAAAGGCTCGTGGACTTTGGCGCGACGCCACAGCGTGACACAAAGGCACTGCGTGTCGCGCGACGAGCGGTGCTTTTGTGTCGCGCTGTCGCGTCGCGCCTGTTTGCGGGAGCCTTAAGTCTAACAAAGCCCCGGTCCCGTATGTAAAACGAACCTTCATTGAGATTAGGACCCCGTTGTGTAAATTCAGATACGTACCTACCGTAATGAAACGAAAATACCTAACCTATATGTATAAAAACCTTGCATATAGTTAAGAGATGTTTAAACGTCAAAAATGTACGGTTAAACAGTCGCTAATCATTACATAACTTTAAGCAACGTTTATTAATAAGGCGGAAGGCGTTTATAGGCTTCGATGAACTTGCGCATGTGGGCGGAGCTAAACGCACTACTCTCGCGCTGACGTAACGCGCGGCGGTGCAGCGGTGGCACGCTACTGACGCTACACAAAAACGACGACCAAAGACTATGCAGGGGCGCAGAGGTGCGCACGTGCCTACGACTCTGAAAGTAATGATGGATATTTGTATAAATAGATGGATAATGGTGCCGATTCTCTTGTACATCGATCTAAACGATTACTAAAATTCCTTACTTTTTGCTATGAGAATTCTACAAAAAAAAACTCACATTTAAAAATAACTTTCATAACTGAAATCGAATTTGACAATCGCGACTCCACGTGGTATTTTTTTTTTGGCTTCGTGGTACTTATTAGAACCACGTGATTATTTTGTAGAGGAGGCGCGTTGTGGGGGCAGCCTCGACGAGTTTTCATTGAAAAGTGTTAAAATAAAACATTGTAGTCACTAATAGTAGATCGCTAAGTCATTTCCCTGCCCCTACATACCTACGTCAATGCTGTAACAGACATGTAGAGCCAGGGCACATAAGAAAATTATAGACAATTAATTCATTAGTAACACTGACCTATATTTTAAATGACTTGTGTGTATTACAAATATTGTGTATATTTGTAATACAGGTAATATATTTGTAGGTATGTAGGGGCAGGGAAATCACTTAGCGATCATTACCAGGACAGTGTTGGAGCTGGCCTGCACCCTGCGCACTAAAGATCGCTCATAACAAACTTGGGGTCAAAATGAAAATCCAAGACGCGAAAATTTTCAAGTTTTTCATCATGGGTGAAAATAAAAATCCAAGTTGTCTAAAAAGTAAAGAAAAGAAAAATCAAGTGTCAAAAATCAAAATTGCAAACTTTCGGTGGCGCCATCTTGAATTTTGATTTTGACCCAAGAGCGTTTTCAGCGCCCTCGGTAACCTATAATATATGTTTACTACTCTGTTAAGAAAGTACCGGAAAAAGATCACTAATACACAAAATGTTAGTTATTCATCCAAATTTATTTTATCGCCTTCAAAGTGTGTTCCTTCAGAAACGATACATTTACGTAACCGAGAATCCAATCATCAAAACAATTTTTAAAAGTTTTTTCCGGAATTGAGTTCAGTTTTCGTGCATGCATGTCCTCAGTGACTCATAAGCGATTGAGTTTTTGGAGAAAATTCAGGTCGTTAGGGACTAGCCGAGCAACAACATGTTTCATACCCAAATGATTATTTAAATGGTGCGGATCAACTCGTGAGACACAGAATGTTCAGCGGCTATCTCTCTCAAACTTGAATGAGGATTTTAAATCACTATTTCCTTCACTTTTGCGATGTTAACTTTAGTTGAAGACGTTGATGGCCTACCAGAACGAGGCAAATCTTCCATTACATCTCGACAGCTTTTGAACGACTCATAAGTGCGTGTTTTTGATAAAGTCGATTCAACGTAAGCCTTCTGTAACATTTTCACTGTAACATTTTCAGTGACTCCGAACACGAAATTCCATTAGCGATGCAAAATCGAAGACAAACTCTTTGTTCGATGTTTTTGTCCATTATGAAATTCGCAATAGTCACAAGATATGATCTAACTAAAAACAGTACTGTATTTGTATTCCCAGTATAAGATACTAACTTCTGCCCGCCACTTCGTCCGCGTGAAAATTTTTGTTCCCCCGTCCCACCCCGTCACATCAAAATTACATTAAAATTCATTTATTTCGGACCACAGTGACCCATATTGTGTTTATATTACAAAACAACAAATAGGTATGCATCGCAACGCGCGGCCTTGAAATAAAGCAGAGGCGCGGGCCCTTTCGTTCTGCCTTTTTTTTCCCTCGGGTCCTAAGGATCGTAGCGTAATGTTATAGCCCTTAACCTTCCTCAAGAATTGGACTATCAAATACGAATAGAATTTTTAATATCCGATTGTTAGTTCAGAGATTAGCGCGTTCAAACAAACAAACAAACTCTTCAGCTTTATTATTAGTATAGATTATACTTATATTATAATATAATCTATAGTATAGATAATAATCTATTCAGTAAGTAGCCTTGCCTCAAGAGATTCGACAGAAGACTTTCGAAGTTTCGAAACCATACGATTCTATTTGCCTGTGAAGTCTCCGTAAATTTCATAATAAATTTTCTATTAATAGTTTTGGGAATTAAGTCTTCTGAAGGTGTCTTTTGTGAGCTGTGGTGTGTGGTATCGTTAACACAAAACACAACATCACGCCTTGTTTCCCCGAAGGGTTGGGCAGAGGTGTACCTATAGTATACCCACATTTCGCCAGTTATGTTTAAGTCCCATATAATAGGGGGCGAGCCTATTGCCATCAACCGGGCACAAATCCAGACTCCGGGCTGCTACTGAGAAATTCCAGATAGAAAAACTCAATAACACGTTGCCTGACCTGGGAATCGAACCCAGGACCTCATGCTCAGCAGTAGTGATTTCTACCACTAGACCAACGAGGCAGGTATTATTGGTGACACCCGGGCGTTTCCTCTTGCCTTATGTGAAACAGGAACCTCCCGAAACAACCGTGTCCGGTGAGGACCTGTGTCAGGCAGAAGGTGAGTATGCCGTGGCGCCTCTCCAACCACTCCTCAAAGAGGGGACTTACCGCCGCTATTGTGGCGTGCCCACCACTGGGTTGCGACAAATGCACCCTCCATGTCGCCATGAGATCCTGCCGGAGCTCTGTCCGCTATACCGTGATTTCTCGCAGCAGCGGAGTAACACCCCGACGTTTTGCCTCCTCGCGCCACTCCCATAAGTGCGCGAGGGCTTTTGCCTCCAGATCCCATGGCGATAATATGTATACCTGCGGCTATGTATTGGCGATATTGGTAATAACAGTCTAGTGAACACACTCACTGAATATTCGAATGGCCGACCTGGGAATCGAGCTTTAGCCGGCAGCATCGCCTTGAATCACCAAACTATGCAGGTACAGGATAACCTATTTAAAAAAAAAGTGTTGATATATGTTTTAAATTGAGGTGATTCAGGAAATACATAGGCAAGCCAAAAAGTCCTATTCTTAAAGTTTACAGGGAGTCCTAGTCATTGTTAAACTGATGTCGGCAGGAAGCTGGTCCCTCAGCCTATTGTTGGTGACTAACACAATTTCCTCTGAATAGACATTTAATTAAAACATAACCTTATGACCTTACAGCTTATCAATTAAAGTGCATGTAGTACAGTGTCGAAGCAAGCTCCTCCCATCATGTAACGCGCATGCGCGAGCCTCATGTAGTATTCTATAAAAGCTCAGCTAATGCCGACCAACAGCCATTCCCGCCAAGATCTTCAACTAACTAACTAAAAACAACAGAAAGTGTTTAGTTCAAAGTTGCTCTAAAGTTTGAAAAAAGTGGGCTGTCCCTGGGACAGGAGTCTTCAAAGGTAAGTCATTAAAATACACCTAAGTGTCATATTTTTGTGTGTATCTGAAAAAGTAAGGAAAAAAAAAATTAAAAAAATCAATAAGTAGAAAAGTTTTAAACTTTTTTTTTTGAAAATAAAATTTAAAGCAAGCATAATTACGATCTAGATTATGGCTGGATTTGTAAATGATTTAAATGTTCAAAGACCATAAGTCATCTTACGAGAAAGTTCAGTTGACAACTTTTTGAACTCGCACTTTCTAACAACTAAATTCAAGATAAGTTACGTAGGCATCTTTGACAAGTTTGATTTATTTATTACACTGTGCGTTTGGACAAAAAAATAATAGAAAAACGACGGATTTGTGTGGCATTGAATTAAAAACAATATTGTATGTTAACATAATTATGTAGTTTAAATTTTACACGAAAACAATAGTTGTAGTCAGTTTTAAGTGTGCTGAAATTGTATAGGAGTTACATTTGTAATTAATGAATTTAATTAAACTTCGAGAAACGAGTTTTTCGTCCGTAGCTAATTACTTGGTTAGAGTTCCGTAACCGAAAAAAAAAACAGTTTAAACTTTATTCAACATGAGCATCGATCTTGCTAAGGAGTTCCAGTAAAAAAATTAGTAAAGTATTGTTTTACCACATTACCTGGTTAATAAAAAAATTGCGGCTGCTGAAGTTCTCAGTCAAATTTACGACGATTTCTGTCCAATACATTTTTTTTTGCACTTAGCCAGCCTTTTGCTACGTGATACGAGATATTAAGTAAATTGCTTTTGCTCTGCCCTTCATAGGTTTTTATAAATGCTTCAAACGGTTGTGAGCGACATGGTACAGTATATTATGTGTAAATAATTGCTATACCAAAACAAAAACGCGAAACCTGACACATTACAAGCGACGTAGGCCGGCTACGAGTTTTGTAGTAACATAATCAGCCTATTATGTTCCCACTGCTGGGACACAGGCCTCCTCAGGCAGGAGTAGGCCGTAACCCACGCGGGCCCAGTGCGGGTTGCTAGATGTCACAAGTCTTCGAATTTTTTGTTCTTAGACATTCCGGTTTCCTCACGATGTTTTTCTTCACTGTTTTAAGAGCAGTGGTGATGAAATAACTTACACAAAGTAAAGCGCTGGGTTCTTCTGGTTTCGAACCTACGACCTACACCTCGAGTCGCGGACGTTTATCACTGGGCCACCACTGCACCAAAATAATTGAATACAAAAGAATAAAATTACTATATAACAACAGGTCAAAATGATTAAATATAAAGCAATGGCTGGTAAATTAAATATGTGATAGATACCTACATGGTGCTCACATATTTACACATATTGTAAAAGTAGATGATATGCATAAAACTTTAACAGAATGAATCAATGTCAAAAAAAAAAAATGAATCAATGTGAAATGATGATAGCATTTAAATATGAGACCCATGAATTTCATTTACCTTAATGACATCAATTACGAGGCCCTTGATCGCTGAAACTCTATGTTTATTTTATTAATCGAAGTTAAATTTCATTTTATCGATATCGACGCCCCGGTTTGCGAGCTTTTAACGTTAATTTCCGTGTAGTAGGTAATTTCTGGTACTTCAATTCAATTCTAAAGAAAATTTTATTAAGTTTTGAGACGACGAGGAAGAAAATGGCGAGGAAACCTTTTGCTTGCTGATCTGAAAACTATCTCAAAGAGACACGACACCTAGATCACATATTTCGTCTTAAGATGTCTTTCCCTTTTAGTTCCCACAAAAAGCTTCCCAGATCTTTGTACCTACATTATTGTCGCTGTCTTTACAAACACATTCAAACAAGGCCTTATATGTGGGAGAATTTCACGTTGGTTTCTTCTAATTCATTTAACTTTCGACCATCATTATGTAATTTTATGAACACCACATTTTTTGGGTTTAAAATTGAAAATTGTGGACAAAGACAAATTCACTGAAAATGGTTTTAGTTTAAATAAGATGGAATAACTGAATAATTGAAACACGTATGTATAATTAATTGCGTTTTCCATCTTACGGAAAATGATACTGTTAAATGAAAGCATCAAAATTATTAAGCAATTGCGATGAATAAAGAAAATGTTTAAACCATCAAAGAGGAGCAAATAGGATATTCGGTCGAATATTTCGAGAGGGAGTCGAATGATTAGAGATAATTCTTTGGGAAATTTAACCAATTATCACTGTACATACCCCGATTAGCAGTCGTAAAGCCGAGACTGGAGGGGATCGTTTAAACCCATGATGTTACATCTTAAGGAATCACAGAGGATCATAGTGGATTTACCTAATCTTATATCTTTATTAATAACATCAGGATTTAGATTTCCCTCGAGCCTAAGCAAAATAATTTGTGGTTATTTCTTAGAAGTTGAAACTAAAACGGATTTGTTGGAGAAAATTAACTTTGAAAAAGTTTCTTGAAAAAGCCTTTTCGATATAAATCATGATCAAAACTTTTCATAACTAAAATAACATTTAATAAAAACAAAACCTACCTATAGAAAAAAAATATACTATTGTGTTGTATGTAGACCATTTTTCTATTGTTCATCCACCCTTGACCCTTTATAATGTGTGTTTAGGATCACGCTGGACTAATCGTGTACTGCTATTTACACGTAAATCGAAAACGGAGCGTCTCACGTAGTAAATACTCGTCCTAAGACTCTTCTCGAAGCAGGAGCTCAGGTGCTTTATAACAGACTTGCGTAATTGAATCTGCCAACTTCATATCCATTTCGGTGGCAGGCAGACTATTATCCAAGTCATTCTGAGTTCCGTAACGACGTTTTATTCGAGACCTGGCATTGTAAATTGATTTAGCCTGAAGTTATAACTTGTTCGACTCGGTGACATATACATGTATCATCATAGTTCACACTAATTGAACCGTTGTTTGACTAATCTGATTTGTCTAGTTTACTGGGAGGGACAGTTTCTGTAGTTTATCAACATTACTTCAATTCAGTAAGTACCTGAATTGAGGCATATTTGTTGATGCAGAATATATTTTTATCTAAAGCTTGGAAAATATGATTCTTCTATATAAAAAGATGCTTGGTTACAGAGTAGGATTTTCCTGTGAGTGTATGTAGCTACTTATGAATTTGAATGATTGTGATTTAGATGAACGACGCACGGACGAGCATCGGAAGGCATCGCGGCTGCCTTCTACTGTGCGCTGCTTTGGCAGTGGCATTCTCCACTTATGTTGAACAAGTAAGTTATTAAAAATTAATTCTCCAATTAGCAGAATTAGTTCTTATTTATTTATTTATTTAAACTCATAGAACCAAAGTGGTACAAAGGCGGGTCGGGGTCTTAGAATTCTTTAAAATACTGAACTTTTGATCAGTAGTTTTTTACGTATATGTGATATAAAATTATAATTCTTAGGTGGAGAGTTTGCCAGCAGAACCAGTCAGTCAATGGCCCTCATTTCCGAGAAGAAATATTGCGGCCTTAGCCAGAGACGGCTACTTGAGGAATTCCGCCTCGAAAGCTTATAAACGGGGCATTTCAACACTTGCCAAAAATGGATTGCTTCCTACATACAGATCACCCTATGTAGAAGCTGAAAAACAGGATCAAAATCAAGATGAATCGCAAGAGAAGAGGAATGTGGCATCCATTGCACGACTCCGTAGCTACGCGGCCATGAAGAGGAATATTCAAGCTCTTGCCAGAGATGGTTACCGTGTAGGCAGAGGACAGTACAACCCCTCCAACGATAAACGCAATATTGCTGCATTGGCACGCAATGGACTGCTTCACAAAAAGGACGAGGCGACTGAAGACGAATACTACTTTCCGTTTTATCAAAACCCCATCGCACCGCTCTCTGAAATTGATCATCCATTAGATGCCAATGAAATGTATGATTTCCAACAGTCTATGAATCCAGACATGTTTCCATCTATGTCCCAACTGTACAAGCGCAGTCCATTTGAGCCATACTACGACTCTATCAGTCAAACCGACAATGATAACTCGTATTTCAAAAGAAGTTTCGCAGGTAGTCCAGTTCATGGACTATACAGACCAAACTACAATGAAGCAAATACCAGGACTAAAAGATATGTGATGCCGTACCCTGAGTTTTTGGAAGGAGACGAAGTGATCGAGCAAAATGATATTGATGGAGAAAAGCGTTCAGTAGGTGAGTAAATAGATAGGAAAAAAACAAAAATAATAAAAAAGAACTATTTAAAATTATTTGTGACTTACATATTAATTGTGCGACACATTCGCAAATAACAATGCCAGAACCTGCCCCAGCTATTTACAGGAAATGTAAATTAATGAAAATAATTGTATTTAATAAAGGACCTTTTCATTATACTTTGTTTTTCAGTAGAACTTGCCGATTACAAATAAATGATAAAAGGAATTCAACCCCTGAATTTCCTATTGTGTTACTTATTGCGCATGATACACAACACAACAACAACAACAAAATTAAATACATGTAAAACAAAAACTCATATTACGATTATAATAATTATGTTAATGAGTAACATGTATGTTGTTTAGATCACTTTTTACATTTATTACTGCACCTAACCTATAATCAATGTCAATATTGTTTTAAGATTTTAACAGAAACCGCAAGTTCTACAGGCGTTATGACAAATCTTCAGTTAACAGTAATAAATAAGCTATAAGATGGTGCATATCGCTTGTAAATGATTTTTTGATTTGAGTGGGCAAAGTTCGATAGAGTTTCTGGCATTGTCCTTTACTCAACTCAACTAATGGATAAACTCGGTCAGGAGTTGAGTTTGAGTAATAGCTATGTTTTATTTACTTCTGTTACAGATGATGACGATGAAGTCCGCGAAAATGTTCAAAAACGTCATATTGGCTCGCTCGCTCGATTAGGTTTATTGCCCTCGTTTAGGTACTCAGGAGGACGTTACAGTAGATCGGGAAGAGCCAGGTTGTTGTTCCCTAGCCAGGATTTATACAGGTCCCGAAAAGTTTGAATATCATTGTGTGTAGAAAACAGACAATCGTTTTGTGCTTTATTTTATTAGGACTTCGCGTAGAACAACAACAGAATAGCGGCATGATAACTGTTACTAGTGCATACTTGATGTTTAGAGCGAGTTTCGATTGATTGAACAGTCCAGAATATTGTAGAACGCTTCAGAGTAGGTTGTAAGGGCTCTGTGTTAGAAATAAAACAATGATATCTTCACGTCGCATGCCTAAGTGTTTAGTGCTAACATCTATATGATGACAAATGGATGGATGGATATTATAGTCGGATTGGTCAGAAAAAATCATGTTAGAATATAATTTCATGTTAAAATGAATTGGTGTTTTGAAAATCGTATATTAGAGGGTTAATTTTAATGGAAACAATTGATTTACAGGCAGCATTCCTCTGACGAGAATTTCGGAATTAGGTAAGTGACTCGAACATTTCTACCAGTACTTTTTTTCCTCATCTTCCATATAATAGCATTTTACCGGTAACAACTAACAATGTTACTGTGAAACATACACGGGGAAATGTAAGCTTGCGTTGTCGTCGCCGCGCCGCTGGTTCGCCGGAAGTTTGTCGTGGGCCGGGAATCATACCGGGCGGCGGGCACAGAATGTGACACCAACTTTACTATTAGTTCTGTTTGAAATTGTATTCCATTACATTTCATCTTAAATTTTGTGTGATTTTGATTTAGAAATTCATTTTGTCAATATTCTTCTCCAAGTTATCTCGCGATCTTGTATGACAGTAATTAATTCATCAACTCGACTAATTCCAGTATTTTTTTAACACCTTATCAAGTAAAAATTTTCTGAAAAATCTAGCATCCAAAAAAGTGAGATTAGGTAACGCCGCAAACATTTAACGTGTGCTTCTGGTTGTCGACAGGGAATATCTCTCTAGTCCCGAAGCTGACGCACCAGTCGATTCAGACGACGCCGACATACCGCCGCCGCCAGTACTTGCTCACTCGCACCCGACCGGCCGGCTCCTCCACCGACCGCTAAACAACGACCTACCGCACTCCAGCCCCCTGCCGCTCCCACCGATCGCACCCACCAATTTCGCAGATACATTCGCTAAGAATCGCTGGCAATCTCATACCAAGGACACACCTAAGTTTTATTATTTTAGGTCGTTGAAGGTTCCGTACCACACATCAGGAAAGAGATACCTGTTGCTGCCTGCAGTGGACAACCTACTACTCCGAAAAGGTTACCGCAACAGCAGTCTGCCAAGTCGACGTAAGAACCAGTAGCTATGCCAGTGCCCGCTAGGCGATGCCACGCTCTACAGCTCAGCCTATCCTAGCGCATGAACTTTGAGGTGCATCGAGGGTACCGGGCTCTTCTTTTATCATGTTTCATTCAATTCCAAGCACTACTCCACTACATCTTGGAGCATACAAAGTTTATTTGAAACATACTATGACTGTATACAATTTTGAAACCATATCTTACGTAACTCTTTCTCATGGTTATTGGAACAGGGTGAAACATGAGCACGACTTTGTTTCTTTTTTCATGTCGTTGTCAAGACGTAGGGAACACGGATCTATGATATAAATTAGACAATAACATTAAACAATATAATACATTTGTTCGTATTTCGTATATGTTAAATGTTGTGATTATTAGTTTAATTAAGAAATAAGTAATTTTTAAGGGATCTCATTTTCACAAAAAACGACTTTGGCCAGCTTAAGACAGATACGCTCGTAATTGTAGATTAATTTAAGATGTCAATCGCAAATATATTAAAATGTAATAGCTAATGCAATTATTTATGTTAACGACTATTATTATATCAATATACTGAAAAATATACATACTCTTGTAAGTAAGTAAAAGTATTATTGGGGAATGAACGAGGAAGTAGTTAAGTATTAAAAATATAATTTGGAGAAGGTTATCATATTTTTTTGAAGGAATACGTCAGGAGTTTATGAATTTTAAAGAAAGGCAGTCATATCTTTGATAACGTATCGTTAAATACTTGTTATCAACGTATCTCTCTATTGACTAGAATTAACTAGCTGTGTTTGACAAATAAATTGAAAATATTTTTATTCTTATTTATCAACCTTAAGCTTTAAAAGGAAATGATCAATGTTTTGAATATTTTAGCGTAATCTTATTTAATATTTTCTTAAATGTATCAGTAGACTTGGAAATCAATGTGTTGGAAAATCGACAATAAAATTATGAATATAATAATGAGACCATAATTATGATGATAATAATTTTTAAAATATATCTGTAGCTAGTAGATTTTATTGTTCACTTTTTATGATATTTCTGATAACAATTAAAATATTTTTAATCGAATATTATCACTGATGATACTTATTGAATTTAGTATTGTGTTATTGTAAATAAATAAAACCTTGCCATATTGTTGTTCATTTTGGAAACTCTCCAAGTAGAAACCCGAAAACCCTTAGTAGGTTTTAGTTTGCATTGTGTTGCTGTTTTATAAACGAAATAAGTTTGATCAGCCTGATTTGTACCACTGCGGGGCAATGACCGCCATTTCCTTTTTCCAACCAAATTTTGTAATTTCCAATTTTTTACAGGGATTAATGAAAAACCAAGCAACATAATTGATTCAAACGCATGTTTTATTGGTTAAAAGTAAGTAGTATAAACATAATTATTATCATTTCCATGTTGATTTTTGAGGCCAAAAACGGTAGTACCTGAAAAAAAACTAACATTAGAAATATAAATTTACCAACAATAGGCAATAGGCTCGCTCCCTAGTACATGGGACACACCTGCCCAACCCTTCGGAGAAACAAGGCGTGATGTTATGTTATAAATCTACCAACAGTCAGGCAAAAATCTCAAAACTGTCAACACTTTAATGTTACACTTTACAGCTGAAAATAAAGCCAACAAAACTGCATTGCATTATGTAAACAAAGAAATTAATGGCCATGAAACTCCATTAATGTTGAAAAAAATACTTAGTTGGTGCTGGAGAATTATTTTTGGTCTTTAACTTGGGACAATAACAACTTTGACAATGTAATTTACGTTGTCAAAGTTGCAAAACTACTTACACAAATCTTATCAGGAACTTATCCAGCTTATGGTGTCACGAAAGAGCCAGTGCTGGTGCTCTCAGTCGTGCTTGATGTGCTTGAGCTTGAAGGGCTGGACGAGGAACTAGAGGAACTAGATCCAGTTGAGCCAGTGGAGCCAGTTGAGCCAGTTGAGCCAGTTGACGAAGTAGAGTCGGTCGTTGAAGAAGAAGTAGAAGTAGTGTCTGAGCAGAGAGAGCCCTTAGTCCTCGAACATTCACCGTTATTGCAGTATTGGAACAAACCACTGCAAGTGGAGTCTGTGCCCATGTTGAACGGGTAGCAGCGGCGCACTGCGTTACAGCCCGTGCATTTGAATCCACCCTACAATTACACACAATTACAAAAATAGAGTTAATACATTTTGTAAGTTAGTGAATGTTATTTTTTCTTTTAGGAAGGTTCATAATTTGGTTTACTTATTAAAATTTAAATCGTTCGGTTAGGTTAAGTAAGGTTTAATCGGTTGTACAATTTGTACGATAAAATGTTTGATGATTTATTACTTACCTCGGTTGCGTAGTTACATCTGATCACAGTACGACCGACAGCCCTCTTGTGACGGGACTCGCTTGAAAAAAAACCAGCTTCAGGTATTTGGAGCCAGTCAAATTTAGGAACTTTTAAGTGAAAGTGGTCGAACATTCCAGGAGCCGACGATGAGAGCGGTGGTTGTTCGGAGTTTTCTCCGCCATTGTGGGGAGGAATGGACGGAGGCACGTCCGAGCTTGAGTTATTTGAACTTGGACTTTGGGCCATGACTGTCGAAGAGACCTGTAACAATAAAAAATAACATTTTCCAAACCTGTAAAATTGTAAAAGGATGTAACTGTGAAAGAAAAATCTTACCAGGATAGTGAATACGAATAAAATATTCTTTATGGAAGCCATTTTGGTTTTCTTAGTTCCAGTGTTCTCCAGATGAAGCAGTTGTTTGATGTTGTTAGTGCCCGAGTTTATATACGATTGATACATAAAGATTATGCTAATCGATCCATTTATGTTAATAGGGTTGTCGAACACAGATTGCACTATTCCATGCTTTTACAACTCGGTTAGGCAAGAATTGCTTCAAAGGCTTATTCTTATTCGAATTTTCCCTTAGTTTTAGGGCCCATTTGTGTTTGTTGGCATTCAGTGTGTGAAGGACTTACAGGCACTTCGTAGTGGTGTGTCTATATTGTATGTGTGGTAAGTCAATATTGCATACATATCATCGCTTCGCATTATTATTGTATATAATAAATCTATTATCATAATTTTTCTTTTTCTTATCAAGTGCAAGAGTATATAGTAGCATAACGCACATTGGTTTGACTTACTGTTGGTATAATTTATTTGTTGAGTACTTAATTTCCTGTGTGATCAAGATAACTTGGTAGTTTTCATGTGAAAATGCGTAGTAATCGTGAGATGCAGCCCTGACGGCCGTCGGCACAAACCTTAAGCAAACAATGTAAGAGAGCCGTCTTCCTGTAAACAATCACAGCCACAGTCTACGGACGTGAAAGGCGCTATTATTCCTTACACAAGCGCCACTGCTTGTCCCACACAATGAGAGAACATAAGTATACGTAAGAAGTGAACATAATATTGTTATTGTTAGAGGATTCGTGACATAGAATTGATAGAAAACAAGCATGATCAACGCTGACGTGAAAGATTTGTACACAAACTGTGATAAGATACTCGTATCAGCTGAAGTTGACATGTTTACGAGATAATATCTTTGTACTGTTATTTTTCAGTCAGTTACGTTAGGTACCTAAGTATTTTCGTTGTACCTATTGATCAATGAAGAAGTGCTCCTTAACGATTTAGTTTTAACTGTTTGTTAGAGAAGCTTGCTCCTCGTTTCTGCACATCAAAATTTATATTTAATCAATGAGGTTCTATCAATTCTGTCACTAGGGTACAGCTAGGCTGATGATTTGTAAAAATCGAACGAAATGTGCTGTTTAAAATTTCTTTTTTCAATTCTGCTAACTAAATAATTGTTTCCACTTCTGATAAAATAGTTACCCATTAATATGGGTAACTATTTTACTGTAACTGTTCAGTAAAAGATGAGGTAATCCTCATCTTTTACTGAACAGTTACAGTAACCGCAGCATTTCCTCGTAAATCCCATTAAGTTTATCGCTAGCTATCAGAGCCATGTTCCCAGCTTTGTTCAACTACGGATAGTTTATTGTTTTCCACTTGTAACCGTATTGTAACTCCTACGTGTGTCGGAGTAACAATGAACTAAGTTTTATCAGTTTTGTGCACTCGTATTATTTAGCAAAGTATTTTTTGTTTGAGTAAAACATATATGCAAAACGGATGAGCGGGAAATGGTGTATATGAAATAGTAACATCTATGGTTTGAATAGCGCCCGATAATAGGTTTTTCCCTTTTCCAGTGTATACCAATACCGGTAATATGACGTAGGAATATTTGTAGCAAACTTGTCGAAATCTCTTCTTCCAAGTGGATAGAATAAAAGTGTATTATGGATAAAAAAAGGTTAGCTGTGTTTTATGGTGTATGACTTATTGTAATTGAATTGAATTAAGTAAGTTGAACTTAATTAGTAATGTTGTGTGTTGTAATGTGACTGTATGAGTGTATTATTTCCATTATGAGTCAGTGATACTCGAAAAAAAAATTATTTACTAGTTTGTTTTGTAAATTAAATAAAATTGGACTAGAACTGTTAAGCTGATCAAGTCCATTAAGGGACCTTCGTCACTTAATAATCTATATTCCATTTCTAAATATTTCCATACTATCCATACCCTCTATACTATACATACTTCCATACTATACATACCCTCCATACTATCCATACCTTCCATACTATCCATACCCTCCATACTATCCATACTTCCATAATATCCATCCCCTCCATATCATACATACTTCCATACTATCCATACTATACATACCCTCCATACTATACATACTTCCATACTATCCATACCCTCCATACTATCCATACTTCCATACTATACATACCCTCCATACTATACATACTTCCATACTATCCATACCCTCCATACTATACATACTTCCATACTATCCATACCCTCCATACTATCCATACTTCCATACTATACATACCCTCCATACTATCCATACTTCAATACTATCCATACCCTCCATACTATACATACTCCCATACTATCCATACCCTCCATACTATACATACTTCCATACTATCCATACCCTCCATACTATACATACTTCCATACTATCCATACCCTTCATACTATACAAACTTCCATACTATCCATACTTCCATACTATCCATACCCTTCATACTATACAAACTTCCATACTATCCATACTTCCATACTATACATACCCTCCGTACTATACATACTTCCATACTATCCATACCCTCCATACTATACATACCTCCATACTATCCATACCCTCCATACTATCCATACTTCCATACCCTCCATACTATCCATACTTCCATACTATACATACCCTCCATACTATACATACTTCCATACTATCCATACCCTCCATACTATCCATACCCTCCATACTATACAAACTTCCATACTATCCATACTATACATACCCTCCGTACTATACATACTTCCATACTATCCATACCCTCCATACTATACATACTTCCATACCCTCCATACTATCCATACTTCCATACTATACATACCCTCCATACTATCCATACTTCCATACTATACATACCCTCCATACTATACATACTTCCATACCCTCCATACTATACATACTTCTATACCCTCCATACTATCCATACTTCAAAACTATCCATACCCTCCATACTATACATACTTCCATACTATCCATACCCTCCATACTATCCATACTTCCATACTATCCATACCCTCCATACTATACAGTCTTCCATACTATCCATACCCTCCATACTATCCATACTTCCATACTATACATACCCTCCATACTAAACATACTTCAATACTATCCATACCCTCCATACTATACATACTTCCATACCCTCCATACTATACATACTTCCATACTATACATACCCTCCATACTATACATACTTCCATACTATCCATACCCTCCATACTATCCATACTTCCATACTATACATACTTCCATACTATACATACCCTCCATACTATACATACTTCAATACTATCCATACCCTCCATACTATACATACTCCCATACTATCCATACCCTCCATACTATACATACTTCCATACTATCCATACCCTCCATACTATACATACTTCCATACTATCCATACCCTTCATACTATACAAACTTCCATACTATCCATACTTCCATACTATCCATACCCTTCATACTATACAAACTTCCATACTATGCATACTTCCATACTATACATACCCTCCGTACTATACATACTTCCATACTATCCATACCCTCCATACTATACATACCTCCATACTATCCATACCCTCCATACTATCCATACTTCCATACCCTCCATACTATCCATACTTCCATACTATACATACCCTCCATACTATACATACTTCCATACTATCCATACCCTCCATACTATCCATACCCTCCATACTATACAAACTTCCATACTATCCATACTATACATACCCTCCGTACTATACATACTTCCATACTATCCATACCCTCCATACTATACATACTTCCATACCCTCCATACTATCCATACTTCCATACTATACATACCCTCCATACTATCCATACTTCCATACTATACATACCCTCCATACTATACATACTTCCATACCCTCCATACTATACATACTTCCATACTATCTATACCCTCCATACTATCCATACTTCAAAACTATCCATACCCTCCATACTATACATACTTCCATACTATCCATACCCTCCATACTATCCATACTTCCATACTATCCATACCCTCCATACTATACAGTCTTCCATACTATCCATACCCTCCATACTATCCATACTTCCATACTATACATACCCTCCATACTAAACATACTTCAATACTATCCATACCCTCCATACTATACATACTTCCATACCCTCCATACTATACATACTTCCATACTATACATACCCTCCATACTATACATACTTCCATACTATCCATACCCTCCATACTATCCATACTTCCATACTATACATACTTCCATACTATACATACCCTCCATACTATACATACTTCAATACTATCCATACCCTCCATACTATACATACTCCCATACTATCCATACCCTCCATACTATACATACTTCCATACTATCCATACCCTCCATACTATACATACTTCCATACTATCCATACCCTTCATACTATACAAACTTCCATACTATCCATACTTCCATACTATCCATACCCTTCATACTATACAAACTTCCATACTATCCATACTTCCATACTATACATACCCTCCGTACTATACATACTTCCATACTATCCATACCCTCCATACTATACATACCTCCATACTATCCATACCCTCCATACTATCCATACTTCCATACCCTCCATACTATCCATACTTCCATACTATACATACCCTCCATACTATACATACTTCCATACTATCCATACCCTCCATACTATCCATACCCTCCATACTATACAAACTTCCATACTATCCATACTATACATACCCTCCGTACTATACATACTTCCATACTATCCATACCCTCCATACTATACATACTTCCATACTATCCATACCCTCCATACTATCCATACTTCCATACTATACATACCCTCCATACTATCCATACTTCCATACTATACATACCCTCCATACTATACATACTTCCATACCCTCCATACTATACATACTTCCATACTATCTATACCCTCCATACGATCCATACTGCAAAACTATCCATACCCTCCATACTATACATACTTCCATACTATCCATACCCTCCATACTATCCATACTTCCATACTATCCATACCCTCCATACTATACAGTCTTCCATACTATCCATACCCTCCATACTATCCATACTTCCATACAATACATACCCTCCATACTATACATACTTCCATACTATACATACCCTCCATACTATACATACTTCCATACTATCCATACCCTCCATACTATCCATACTTCCATACTATACATACTTCCATACTATACATACCCTCCATACTATACATACTTCCATACTATCCATACCCTCCATACTATCCATACTTCCATACTATACATACTATCCATACTATACATACTTCCATACTATCCATACCCTCCATACTATCCATACTTCCATACTATACATACTATCCATACTATACATACTTCCATACTATCCATACCCTCCATACTATCCATACCCTCCATACTATCCATACTTCCATACTATACATACCCTCCATACTATCCATACTTCCATACTATACATACCCTCCATACTATACATACTTCCATACTATCCATACCCTCCATACTATCCATACCCTCCATACTATACAAACTTCCATACTATCCATACTATACATACCCTCCGTACTATACATACTTCCATACTATCCATACCCTCCATACTATACATACTTCCATACTATCCATACCCTCCATACTATCCATACTTCCATACTATACATACCCTCCATACTATCCATACTTCCATACTATACATACCCTCCATACTATACATACTTCCATACCCTCCATAATATACATACTTCCATACTATCTATACCCTCCATACTATCCATACTTCAAAACTATCCATACCCTCCATACTATACATACTTCCATACTATCCATACTTCCATACTATCCATACCCTCCATACTATACAGTCTTCCATACTATCCATACCCTCCATACTATCCATACTTCCATACTATACATACCCTCCATACTATACATACTTCCATACTATACATACCCTCCATACTATACATACTTCCATACTATCCATACCCTCCATACTATCCATACTTCCATACTATACATACTTCCATACTATACATACCCTCCATACTATACATACTTCCATACTATCCATACCCTCCATACTATCCATACTTCCATACTATACATACTATCCATACTATACATTGTTCCATACTATCCATACCCTCCATACTATCCATACTTCCATACTATACATACTATCCATACTATACATACTTCCATACTATCCATACCCTCCATACTATCCATACTTCCATACTATACATACTATCCATACTATACATACTTCCATACTATCCATACCCTCCATACTATCCATACTTCCATACTATACATACTATCCATACTATACATACTTCCATACTATCCATACCCTCCATACTATCCATACCCTCCATACTATACATACTATCCATACTATACATACTTCCATACTATCCATACCCTCCATACTATCCATACCCTCCATACTAAACATACTTCGAAAGGAACTCTGTCAGTATGTTACCTTTTCACGCTTAAACCACTGAACGGATATCGATAAAATTTGGCAAGGAGTTAGATGGCATCCTGAGGAAAGACATAGGCTGCTTTTTGTCCCAGTCACATGTTGGCGTGGGATAATGTCCGACATCCACGCGGGCGAAGCCGCGGGCAGAAGCTAGTATAGTATATTTCCAGACGCTGAAGGCAGAGAGGTCACGTAGGGTACACCCACATTTCGCAAGATACGATTTTTCACAAAATTCTCATATTACATACGTAACTCTTTTACAGTGTCTGTCTATCAATTTAATTGTAATAGCACCTACTTATACATGCGCATCGTTGACTGACAGGTTGGAACATATTAGGTACTTCACCATACATCTCGTGAAGGAATTTTCATTAAATCAGAAACTGCTTTTTTTTCTGTAACTCTCAATGTTAATTAGTCAAGGAGAATTTTACGAAGCTAGGTATTGCTGCCAGTTTCATTACTTTGAGCTCACTTCAAAGGGATTAAGGCCACTAGTTTATTATGTTCTTTTCTAGATACGGATATATTTCCAGATGTTTTTATAAACCAATTCATAGTATGTAGCTGTAAGTTAGAATTTTGATTTTTTTTTGTTCTGCCTGTGTTGATAATAGTGGGTATTTAAGAATAAAGGGGTTTATTTAAAAACGTTGCTTAAAGTTAGGGACGTTTAAACGACACCAGTCGCTTATGAGTACTTAACTTTTTATTTTAAATGACAGCTGCGCGACAGATTATCAAAGGCTAACGGCGCGTGAGCTTTTTTTTTTTTTTTTTGAATTTATATGGCATGACGCGTGAGCTTTCAATGCCCGGAATGTTACCATTTTTATAAATATTGTTTATTTTATTTTGTTGAACACTTATCTAGTTATTATGTGTATGTATTTTTATTTTTTATTTTCATCTTAGCGTTTGCTACACTGGTCGACGTCATTCAACGTCGGCTGTCGCTGAAAACCAGCGCTGGGGCTCTGTCTCGCATAGGGTCGTAGCATTAAGTTGAGCGATGGCCGTTTTGCGTGGATGTGACTGATATTTTCCCCCGATTTGTTCTCTTTGGTGTTTGTGTTCGATCACTGCGTCATGTTTACCGTAAATAAACATTCTTTTCTTTCTTTTCTTTTTCAATGTTTTAAGTCCGTTTAGTTATATATTCCAACACAGGGTTATTTTGTATTTCTATACGACCAATAATATGGGGCAATTCAACAGACAATGATAAGACATTTATTGTACAAAATAATTTTAAAGAATTTATACTGCACTAGAATTTACGAAACATAAATCAACGTAAAAAATGTTACGAAAAATAAAATCAACGTAAAAAATGTTATTTTATATATACTTTTATAGTACCTTAAGTTATTTTAACTTTAAATAATTTAGGAAAAATAAAGAAAAAATATTTTAAGGTTCCTAATACTTTGACGCGTAAAAAAGCGCGCTTTGAACTTATATATGTATTTACTTTAACTTTAAATATAATTTGTATATTTTACTAAAATAAGTAGGTACCTCGTTACTGCCCCGTCGGTCTAGTGATCGCAAGAGCTACTGCTGAGCATGAGGTCCTGGGTTCGATTCCCGGGTCGGGCAAAGTGTTATTGGGTTTTTCTATTCAGAATTTAACAGTAGCAGCCCGGAGTCTGGATTTGTGCCCGGTTGATAACAATAGGCTCGCCCCTATTACATGGGACTTAAGCATAACTTGCGAAATGTGGGTGTACTATAGGTACACCTCTGCCTAACCCTTCGGGGATTGCAGATGCTATGTTAAGTAGGTATTAGGCTATTAGGTATGCCCTAAACAGGCAAAATATGGACTGTACATTTAACCACCAACTTTCACAACTGGTAACACCAATTTTTTTTTCCAATAAATGTTTTTTTTAAATCTAATGTATAATTAATTCCAAAATAAATATATTTTGCGGTACACCGACGCTTAAAATTAACTTTGACAACAGGTTGGATACTTATTATGAAAACAAAAAAAAAAAAGAGTTTCACAATTTATCGATTTTTATTATTGAAACAAAATTTCAATCTAAACAATTTCCAAATAATCAAGTAACAACTGCCTTCGCAGGTGATTCCACTAGTTGGTCTAAGCACATTCAGCACTAGGAAAAGCGGAACATATACCATTATTACAGTGAGGTCTGTAGAGATTGTTACAGGCTTTCAGTATCCCACCGACTTGCTTGCAGATCATCCTAGTATTACAATCGTGACAGGAGATCTTCGGAAATACGGTGAAGTCGCAGGTGGTCCAGTTAGCGTTTGACTCAGATATGTCGAAGGTGCCGAAGTCTGGGGCCTGTCGTCGGGCCCTGCCTTGGTTCTCATGGGGCCCGCCCTGGGGAGCCGGTGGCCCTCCTTGATCGATGTGCGCTCCCCCCTGGGACACTTGAGCGATTGTCCCAGCTAGGACGCACTGAAATTATGAAATGGAAAGTTAGGAAGCACAACTGGCTCTAAACGACCTTTGCTTAACATGGCCACTGCCGCTCCTGGTGGGCCACTGATTTTAACAGTCTGAATTGTACCGCATCCTAGGAAGGGCAGGAGCACGTAATAGTCACGTGCTTATCGTCCATTACGGGGTTTGTAGGTATGTATGTTTTGGATGGGCCAAAGCAATGTAGGCAATGGTGCATTTCACCGGAGTTCTATGTTCTATGTTAGAGGGTTTGGTTTCCGCACTTAGTCCTTCATGTGGACCATTGTGCGTGGGCCATGGCGGCCGTCGGTGGTTAATATTCCAACCAACCCACCTCCCTCCAGAAGCCGATCAAAGCTTCTGGTCTATCGAGAACATCTGTGAAAGATCCGGGTGTCCCGAGGGTTTCTGTTCTTATCTGGGTAACGCCTGTACACTCAAAGAGCACATGCGGAACGGTTTCGTCCGACTCCATGCAGCTCTGCACAGTGGACTATCCGTAATGCCTATTGTGTGAAGGCGTTTGTTTAGCGAGCAGTGTCCTGTGATGGTCCCCGTCACCAGGCGCAGGCCATTTCTGTCCAGGCGTAAATACCGTCTGGTTAGCCTGCCATTTAAGGATGGCAAAGCTTCCTTGATCTGCCTGCAGCCTGGTGTCGAGGTCCACCACCTCTCGGCTTGTGTTTCACCTGAGTTCCAGGAACCCTGTTACGGATTTGTGGAGATGAAAGGGGTGAGTCTCTTATCAAATGGCCTGACTTAACGATTAAATAAGAAAAGTTTTAATTTTCTTAAGACTTACCAGCGCCGAGAAGATAAGTACATTTTGGATGTGAGCCATTGTTGCTTTGCTTCGTATTTGGTTTATCTTTTGCATACAATCCCTTTTATACGTTCTACTTATCTAATGTTTACTACGAGCTCTTTCTTCAAACAAATAGGGAAATTTCTAACTCCCGGTAGGGTTTTTCTATTGTTTAAAGGCAATAAACATGTGACAAACAACATGCTATGTTGTTCTTTTGAAATGGCAAAATTTCTGTGGATACAGTAGAAAACTAATACGAATTTAGTTTTATAGGTACGCGTTATAGTAAATTATTGCATCGAGCACAAAGTAATTTATTACCGCACCGAGTGCCTGAATCTAACAGGTACGAGGGCAATATAAATTACTTAAGGCGAGGTGCATGATCTGCTTTTCTTGGTATATTAGATTTCTATAGGAATAGTAGAAAAAATAAACTCATATCAAACAGTTAAAATAGAAGTTTAATTATTGAAATTTATAGTTATACTTGAGCAATTATTAAACGTAAGGTTAAGAGTTTTGTTGGGCAAATTTATATTTAAATTTGGAACAAGTAGGATAGAAACGAATAATATTTACGTTAAAAAAAAGTATTGATGTCGGCTGGCTGAATAGAGCTAATCCATTGAGATTGGTACCTTTTGGTGCGATAAAAAAAACTGTGCAATAATGAAATTTCATACATTTTTATTGCTCTAGAGCATTAAAGACTCGGTTTGTACTGAGTTTTTAGTGTGATTGTGATGAAATTAAAGCATAGTTGGAAGAAAACATCTTAATGCACAATAGGTAAATAAAGAAATCACTCAATCAATCAATGGGTCAATCAATAAGAACAGACTTATTGCAGATTTGATTTAACAAGCCCTTAAGCCTACGTTGCCCCCTTTAGCACATTGGATTTTCAACGCCCTGCTTAGGGTCGAGAGTTGAACATCCAACAGTGGGTTGTTTTGACGCGCTGGGATGCACTCTGTTAGATTCTCAACGCTCGGCTTAACACCGAGAGTTGAAAATCCAGTACTGCAATCTTGTAAGCCAGAACCTTTGTCGTAGCCTGCTTCTTACAGTTGTTGCCTACTCTATGTAGGTACCTATACAAATTTGGCAAAGCTATCTGTTAAGCTAAGCATTCAAAGGCGCTTGGACTTCATTTTCTGGGCCATGGTAATTCCACAACTTTGGTACTTTAACGGTTTAGTTTTGCGAACCATTGACTTTCTATAGAAACCATATTCATAACTGTGAGCCTTTTTACTGTTTTCAAAACTGCGCAGTGCTCACCCGCAGCTCGTTAATATTCGTGTTCACAATATGTTCTGAGAATCAGACTGTTTGTCTAGAACAACTAATATTGTGTTATCTAAGTAAATTAGTTTTTTTTTCCAATTGCACGAATACACGCTAGCTTTGTTTATTGTGAATTTATTTTTAACCGTTTCTATGGTGGACATGCTACACGTGCAGGAATATTCGAAAGACTTTTCTTCAAGTGAGAAATCGAGCCAAAAAAATAAAAACAATCGTAATCTTATCAAAACAAGAAAAAACAAGCTGTCCCCGCGGTTTCGATCATGTGATTGTGTATTTATTATTTGGCCTATTATGGTGGAGTCACAGTATTTTCGTATGAAATTTATCCAGATGTCCCCTCCTTAAACTAATAAAGTTTAAAAAAAAGAATTCACCTGGAAGATGTTTTCTTACCCGACTGCGGCATAGTCAAAAGGAAGAGTTATGATTTTAAGATAAGATAAGATAAGTCTTTATTTGCCATTTAGCAGTATATGTATGTATTTAAGCATGTATGCTTGTATTTATTTGAATTCCAACGTAGCGCCTAAACTATTGAACCGATTTTGATGGATAAGGTATCAATATATTTGTAATAATGGTTCGGGTAAAAGGGGCATATAAATGATCCCTACTTTTTATGCTTTTAGACCGTTTTCATTTTTTTTCGGTAATAAACTAAAACTTGTCAAAACATTTTTATGAGTACCTACTGTATCTATCTGTCTTTTGATTCGTCAATCAAGATTATGGCTGCTTATAGTGAAGTCCTTCAAACTTCTAAATGTCTATGTATATCAAACACTTTGTACCGTTTATCTGTACCAGCAACCAGCAGAGACAGGTCCATTTTTAACCGACGGCGACGTCCAAAGGAAGAGGTAGGAGAGAATTAACATACAGACGAATTGAGAAATTCGTCTGTATGTTAATTTTTTGTATGTTTGTTACGCAATATCTCCGGAATTTTTTGATCTATTTCGAAGAATTTCAGGGGTGGTTCCAAATACATTTTATTAAATTTGCTGGGTTAGTTTTTTATTATCTTCATTAATACGTATTTTAAACATATTGTATTTTGATGATGTTATTTTGTGACTGTAAAACTCAAACTCAAACTCAAAGCATTTATTTCAAATAAACCTATTACAGGCACTTTTGAATTGTCAAGCGGTCGGGCAGTCAGAAATATGAAGCTAGTTCCCCATTCCAAAGCCAGGTACCGTAGTAGTACCTATGGAGAGGAACGGACAAGAAACTCGATGGACACTGTTAATTGTTATTAACAGTGTCCATGGAGTTTACATAGCAAGTAGTAGTAAACGAATTTGTGTGGGATAAGTAAGTAAAACAACAAAAAAGTGAAAAAAACACTTCTTTTTTTTGCAACAAAAAAAAACGCAACAGAATGAAAAATATAAATACAAAACCATAAGGCACCGACTTCCGAAATTAAAGTAATTTTTCACTTTGTAGTGTTTTTTTTTGCAATCCGGTTGTTTTTTTTTCACGTTCTGTGTAAAACGTGTTACATGTATGGGCTGTAACGATTTTGTTTTGACCATGATTTTTGTATAATTCATAATAATTTATACTACTACAACAACAGGGCTTTTGCACATTCTAGTGAAAAAAAGCATTTAGATTGTTGTACCAACTCATTTATTGCTGACAATTATTTTCTAATATATTTTTCGGTAAGAAAAGGAACATAGTAACTTAGGCACATTCCATACTAGGTACGGGCGAACATAGTCCATTGTTGCAGTAAGGAGCGAAGGAGCTCGGGCAGTTAAGCAGCAGTCCACCAACTCGCTTGCAGATTAATCTTGTATGGCAGTCATGGCAGCGCATTTTTGGAGATATGGCGAAGTCACAGGAAATCCAGGTGGGTTCATAATCGTGGCCGTGATTATGGTCGTGTTTGTCGTTGAGGTTATGTTTGTGGTTGTGTTCGTGAGGCTTCTGTTGGGTGCCCGTAGACAAATCACCGTTGTTGTGCTGTCCCTCTTCAGCTGCTTGCGTGAGAGCCCCAGCAAGAATGCACTGGAAAGACAAATAGATAAATTGTAGAAACATACTTGTAAAGGAAACACGTGTCGCTGTTGTAAAACATTTAAAAGGCTAGTTGACAGTTTTTCTTCCTCCCTTCTGATTTATTCTTATCAACATATTAATATTTTAGAGATATATGAATGTTAACAAAACTAATTTTTCAAACGTATTTTTTCGAACTGGTTAACAATCTACGGCTAAAGCTTCTGACTTCGCGGGTAGCCAGTTCGTAGTCGGGCTAAAAAGATAGCGCGGTTCGAAGAGCGCGCCTGCAAAGTTTATGCTGCTTCCCTTAACTCTTAAAAAATATTTAGCTAATAAGTACCTAGTTAGATTTCGGGAGCGGAGCGATGGTTGAAATTAAAAACTTTGGACTCGTTTAACTAAGAGTTTATTAGAAAAACGACCCGAGCTTAAAGAACCCGAGCTTGATGTAAGACTGACTATTCTATCTAACCTAATTAATACATAGATCTTACAAATAAACTGGTGGTCACTAGCGCCTTCACATCACGCCATGTCTGGCTGATAAGGGCAAAAATGCAGCCTCCGAGCTTATGGCTCTACCAAAGCGATAAAGTGGGTTCGCATAATGTAACTCCCCCCCCCATTTGTGGACCGAAGCTATCGGAAAACCGGGATTTTCAGAGAACTTCGCAAAATAATAAAAATAGAAAATGTAATAAAAATATAAAATCTAATTTTACTTAATTTAAGAGGGTTAATCATAAAGTGAGAATCATAGAGGCTCTATTTTCCTCGTGTTGAGTAGGATTGTCTTCAACACCATTCGAACGACGATCCTGCCCTTTACAAATGTTCCTTTTATTATACTTATACATAACTATAACTACTTACAATAAAAAGACGATCGCGGATATACAGAGAGTAAAGAGCGACACTGACACTTTCACCGTTGTTTTTACTGATCTCACTTATCGCACTATTCTTCAGAAGGTGATTTAAATGGTTATAATATATGTTCCTTGTATGCGTTCCTTTCTGTCGTCATTACCACATGATTGCGATATAGTTTGTTTATGTTTCGTATACACTATCCAACTATTTGGACTACTTCTTTGTAGTTTCAGGAATTCAGACTTTATCTGACGAGGGTGGCATCGCGACAATTCGTGGGGATATTAAAACATTGGCAATAAAACTGCGCTGCATCTTATGAGATCAGAACCTACGCGCTTGACGCCTACTGCTACCAGTTCATATTAGATTAACTCGAATTTTAACAATGCCATGAACTGGCCAGGTTACGAGCATGATGCGTGTCTAACAAAAGCGACCGAAATGTGTGTGTGTGTATGACTTTGTGGTGTGTCATTTAAACACATACAGTCGTACCGTGTTCTTAACGTGCCCATGCACTTTTGAACGCTTACTGTACATGGTGCTCACATTTTTACAAACATTGCGAAAGTGTATGATTTTCCTAAAATATTCACTAAGAATAACTCAGTGTGTGAACAGAATGGTTGATCTATTTTATTTTTATTCCTAGTGTTAATATTATGTCTATCACTTATTTTATTTAAAAGATGCAGATTTTTTCTTACGTACATAATATTTTCATAAATGAACTGGCAAGGTACCGTCATTACATTAATCTTATATATATAGTTCCCTAAGAGATTCGCGGCGACGTACATTGTAAATGGCTCTGACAGCTCTCTTTTGCAAAATCAAAATAGATTCAATGTCAATTAACTTACAGTATGTTTTTTTTTTGTTAATTCTCAAACTTTTCTACCGTGACAACGTAATTCCTATTTCAGTATGTATGGTCAAAAGAAAATCTATATCTATCCAATACGTCTGGCCCATGTGCCACCCCTCCCCCCAACAAGAAATAAATCCTGGATCCGCCCTAATTGACTGTCATGGCACGGTAGCTCGAGTGTCACCATACTTATTTTTCAGTAAAATCCGTTTTATTTTCTACAGTTTTGTCTGGACACAAACTTCTTTAAATACTTCTACCAAATATTATATAATTCCGACGAATATAATAATATTCGGTAGTCTTAATTAAGAAGGCCAGATAAATATTTTTTTGAGATAATCTTTACTTCGATATGAGATGATTTACATATATATATACTTTTTATATTATATATGATAGACGATTTTTATTTCTTAATTCAGAAAGTAACAATTTGGGAATGAGAATGAATAGGTAGGTACTACTAATTTTGAGAACAGTGCCATATTGTGCGTTAGGGACACTAACAATCAGTGTTGTTCCTTTCAAGACTATAAAACATAATTTAAAAATATTAGTTAAACTAGAACGATTTACAGAATAAGTTGACTTTCGATATTTTTAGCTCAGAACCTTTCTACGAAACAAAATTCAAGGGTATTTTCCTAATTGTCAACTAGCCTATTGCGGATAGCTGAATCGTTCAGTTAAACAAAACAGTAGTGCTATTCTGTAACCATCTCACCGGGAACACATAGGTGAAGTGAGCGTGGAGAGTGCTGTCAGTGCCTCTGAAAATAGGGATTGACCGAGACGGTATGACACTGACAGCTCACTCCACGCAAGTCTTCACGCTGAATTTTTTACAGAATCGACATGAATATATTGAAGTGGAGTCTAAGCCTGCATTGGTCCCTTTGGGTCCCCTATTGGGTTTAATCCCTTATGGTGGTGCAATCAACGGTGGACTACGGCAGTGCTGGTGGTTCGATCTTCCTGAAGAAGGAAGACCAAAAAAAAAGATGGATCGACTGTGTGAGAAATGATATGGCTAGAAATGATGTGACTACCGAGATGACGACTAATAGCGAAGTATTGAAGACAAAAACATGGTGCGCCAAATAGGTAATTTGGCAAAAGCAAGAGAATGATGAGGTTTGTCGTCTCTACTAGAAAACAAACTCTGTTATGTTTTAGTTTGACTTGAATAATAGGACGTTACTGCAGTGGCCAAGGCGTTTATAGTACTTTTTTCAAATAATGAGCGGAAATACAAACTAAGTTTATTAATTATAAAAATCCAGAATGAATGACGAAAAACGCTAACTTTTCTCGCGCCAATCTGTAAATTCGTTTTTTTTTCACTTTAAACAGCTAAGCCCGGTCGAGGTTTAAATAAAATCTTTAATTAGATACTTACCTACTTGGTTGCCATGGGTCGAAGTAAAAAGTTCGTTCCATTTTTAAATAACACGACTTATATGGATTTTCAAATTAACATTGCCAGCCGCTAAACACAACATTTATGAATTTTCATTCTAACAATACCGGCCGCTGCTTGCATGTACATATTTGAACAGTACAGCTTTTACGGTTGTCAAAATAATGCGCCGATTTTCAAACATGTTAGAGAAAAACTCATTAATTACAATTTAAATATTATATACATATACATACCAGTACTGCCAAGATCAGGACTTTTTGGATGAGAGCCATCGTGTGTTCGAATGAATTTTCTATTTGATTAAAATATCGATCCTCGATTGACCTTTTTATACATCTCACTTATCTTATGTGTATCATAATCTTTTTCATTACTCAATCACTTGCATTACTCATTTTTTTTCTCAAGTGGAATATTGATAAGGAATTGGGGAAAACTTTGTGCGTAATACACAAAAAATGCGTACCTATTGGAAATTAACATTTAGTGACATTTACTTAAATACATGTTGTGCGTTTTGTGAATCAGCAGGAACAATGCTGGTGAGTACATATCTGTCTATGTGAACCCGATAGAGTTCACAAAATATTTATAGTGTCTTTTTGTAGTTCAACCTGTGGTAAGGGTGTAAAATCGAGTTTTTCCTTTCCGTTCCACTTATCGTTCTCACCTTCCGTTGGAAACTGATAATCCTGCTTTCGTTTATCCGTTGATTTTAAATTTATCTGTCTCTGATGTCTTGTTTATACCTTTTAATTTGTTATTTTTTGTCGTAGTTGGGTTTTCGTTTTTGAAATTACTTTTCTATTCTCTCTTTAGGTCAGACATGTGATGGTTTACCTTATATTTAAGGATAGCTAGGATACCTAGCCTAGTCTAGACAGCACAATAAATTATTTTATGTATTATCTTTATGGTTAAAGATACGTTCTAAATCATTTAACCATACGATTTTAAACGTATCTTTAATTGTGGATAGGATAAATAGACTGAAAATTCTTGAATTTTGGTTTGAACAGTTACTGAATGCTGACCGAATTATTCATTCATTCCATATATCATTCACATAGCGTCTACACCCTTCAGGTATTTTCCCACCAGCGGATAACAATCAGGTCTTTAACCAATGCTATGTGTTTTGAAGGAAACATAATAGAGCTGTTTTGCATTAAATCAAAACATTTATTATGATAAAAACACATAGCATTGGAGCAATGTGTTTGCTGTTGACTTTTATGAATGGCAGTTGACAAGTGACAGGTGCAACTAGCTGAAATCATAGATCAACACTAATTTCTGCCCAGTGCGTGAAAGATCACAGGTAACGTATGGCGATTTCAAGTTACGTTTAAACTTACACACTTTATGGTGGGTTTTGCCTACTGCAATAAATCTTAGGGATTTTTAGGATGGTTTATTTTCACACCACTTCGAGTAATTAAGCTTTTATGTGTAATGAATTCGCTCAACAAATCAAACCCTTGTTTGATTTGATGAGCGAATGAACGATGAGAACGCCGATCACTTAGATCGTTCATTCGCTGAGCAATCCGATTGGTCTACGAATGATCACAGTAGCGCCATGCTTCCGAGTGTGGTTTTTTTGCGACAAAACTGTTCTTAACTCGAAAAACTAACGTGCAAAGCGCACTAAAAACATTTTCTAAAATAAAAAGGTCCTTCGGTGTATTCGTGATACCATCCCCTCAAGATACAAACAATTATACGAACACAGCACCTATGGAATACATGTGTAGTGAAGTGTCGAGGCTTCAAGACATCTGGACGCGCCGCGAAGCCATCATCAGCGCTAAGCAGCTGTTCAGGAGTCTGCGGTAATCTTTTTCGAATCCTCACCCTATCTACTACACATAGTTGTTTGATCCTTCGAGCCGGATATATTTCTACTGTAAGTAATTGTTGTGGGGTTGTTTTTCCTAGTTTTCTTAGTTCTTAACTTCGTAGTTCATTTTGCGTCGCTACGCGTCCAAAATGGCGGAACTCATTTAGCAAGATATTTTCGAACGTGAGGTCATTATTGATGATCTTCAACGAACGTTACAGTTCATACATTCAGACGAACAACAGTTTAGGTCACGCTCAAAAGAGTTCATTTTGCAACAAAGAAAGTTCTTCAAACTTCAGGCAAAAATAGAAAAGGTGATGATCAAGTCCCAAACTTTCGACAAAGAGGAACAATTACAGATTCGCAACAATTTCAATGATTGTTATTAGGCAATTAGTGTTCACTTAGACAAATTGAAAGAAGAGGACAATGAGCGTTAACGAAGAATCTCGTCTAGTACGTCCAATAATAATTCAGTGGTACATATTCCATTTAATCCTAATAATCCTGGGTGTGCAAGTAGATTACCTATTCTTCCAATGCCCAATTCTCAGGGGAGACCACGGATTGGGCCCCATTTCACGATTTGTTTCGTTCATTGGTACATGGCCAAAATACTTACACGGAGACAGAGAAGTTTCGTTATCTGTTGTTACGAGTATCATTAAAAATGAACCAAATTACCTTATTAGGTCTATATAATTTACTGACGACAATTATAGTGTTGCGTGGGATATTTTGGTTTCTCGGTATAACAACAAACGGGCTATCGCCACGAAACGTCTCGAAAACATATTAGAAATTAAACCTAGTTACCTAGAAAATTACTCAAAGTCTAAGAAAATACACGTACAGAATTTAACTTTGGCTGATCCTAAGTTGTATCTTCCACAATAAGTGGAAATGCTTCTAGGTGCGGATATACGATCCCAAGTTATATTAGGTCACGTGATCAAGGGTCCACCCGGTTCACCGATGAATAGTATCTTTGGTTATTTATTATTGATGGGTGATGTTTCTTGCAAACAAAATACACCGTCTTCAATTCAAGTATGTCTCAGTAGTTTAAGCTCATCCTACGATGACGGCTACGATGGGAATTGAATTTGCTTCCGGAAAAGAGAATCCTAAGTCCCGACGAACCCTTGTGTGAATCTATTTTCGTTAATTCGCATACTCGCGATGCAACTGGGCGATATGTCGTTCCACTTCCTTTCAAACTTGATGCTCCCGCCCTTGGCGAATCACGAGATACGGCGGTCTCTAGGTTTAGAAAGTTAGAATATAGACTAGAACGTAATCTTCAGCTTAAGGTAGACTATCATGCGTGCCTCCAGTAGTACTTGGAACTCGGTCACATGGAGCCAGTTGATAGATTTACTTCTTTAGCTAATAGCTACTACATTCCGCACCACTGCGTGGTCAAAGAGTCCAGCGAGACTACTCGCACTCGCGTTGTGTTTTACGCCGGGTGTAAAACGTCGAATGGAATATCATATAATGATGTTCTACTGACTGGTCCGAAATTGCACCAGGATATAGTAGACGTTTTATTAGGTTTTCGTTTCTATGCTATTTCCGAAACGTACAGAAATATTAAATTACAACAATCCGATTGGAATTTTCAACGCATTGTGTGGCGTAAATCACCAACTGAACCGTTGCTTGATTATCGATTGCGAACCGTCACCTTTGGTGTCTGCACATCATCGTACTTAGCCCTTCGTATAATTCAACAGTAGGCTCTAAGGACCAGGTTTTCGTTCATGACAGCGTCACAGGAGCGGGCGACGTAAAGCATGCACTGGTTTTACAACGTGAGTTATACATGAGTATAGGGATTTCTTCGTCAGCCGGTTTCCAGCTACGTAAGTGGCAGAGCAATTCTCCAGCGTTCCTCGCTGCTTTACACACGTCAAGTGTTCAGGGCGAGCGGCTTGATAACGTTTCTTTCGCTCTGATGGAAAGTAACAAACAAACAAAGGTTTTAGGACTTCATTGGAATCCTAAATCTGATACTTTCACTTTAAGTGTTCAAGCAACTACAGATAAAATTACAAAACGATCTATCCTCTCACAAATAGCCAAAATGTATGACCCTGTTGGATGGTTATCTCTTGTAACTATTTATGCGAAACATCTCATTCAGTTGTTATGGACTTCAGGGGTCGACTGGGATGATCTAACGAGTTACCATTATTATCGAATTTTCAAATTCCACGTTTCGTTTTTGAAGAGGTGAATGTGATTCAAATTCACGGGTTTTCCGATGCTTCCGAGCGGGCTTATGCCGCATGTGTTTACGCCCGTATTTCCGATAATAATGATAACGTTAAAACATTCTTTCTTCTCGCTAAAACGCGTGTAGCACCTATAAAACCGGTTCTTACGATCCCGCGCCTTGAGTTGTGCCTAGCTGTTTTGTTATCCCAGTTAATTGATAAAATTAAAAGTATATGCGTGGACTGATTCTTCCATCGTGTTAGCTTGGCTTAATTCTCCACCACACGAGTGGAAAACATTCGCTTCGAATCGCACTAGTGAAATCTTATCCTGCCAACTGTTAGAGACATTTTTCATCAGCTGACAATCTAGGGGATGCACCTTCTCGAAGGAATGCTTCCTACAAGTTTTATACAAGCTGAGATGTGGCTCCATGAAGCCAATACCAGTAGTAAATGTAGACAAACGTAATCTACCGTTGCCTATCGTGTCCACTTCGTCCACCTAAGCCCCACCTGACGTGGTCGAGTATAATACAAGATTTTATACTCTAGGCCGACTGGTTAGAATAACAGCATTGCTGTTTCGATTCAATAGTAAAAGTAAAAAGGTTCAAAATTTTTATCTAAAATACAAAACTGTGTCAAAGTTTTATTTTAGTTTCAATCGACTTATCCATTTAGTTCAACATTCCTGTTTTTCTGAAGACATTAAAACCATTTCAAATGGAAAGTATCCATCAATTAAAATACGACGACTCAACCCTTTCATTGATAATAAAAATAATCTGCGTGTCGGCGGGCGGATTCACAAATCACTTTTACCGTTTGTTTCCAAACACCAATTGATTCTGCCTAAGAAACATCATCTTACAAATTAAATCATTGATTATACGCACCTACATGCTGGTCCACAATCCGTATCATTATACTTCAGAAATATTGGATAATGGCTAGTCGTGACGCTATACGTGCACGCATACAACGCTGCGTTCGCTGTTTACGAGAACGTCCCGTAAATCCGCAGCCATGCATGGGTCCGCTACCGGCCGTCAGAGTGCGCCCCGAGCGGCCATTTCTGAAAACATCTGTTGATTTCGCGGGTTCGTTTTATGTTCGAGCAAATAAAGTTCGAAATGCGAAAATTGTTAAATGTTATGTAGCTGTTGTTGTGTGTATGTCCGTCAAGGCAATATACCTCGAACTCGTATTCGAGTTGTCAACTGATGCATTTGTGGCAACCGTGCGACGCTTCACGTCCCGTAGATGTTTTTGCACCGACATATACTCTGATTGTGGGAGAAACTTTGTTGGTTGTTATAATAATCTACAAGATTAGTATAACTTTTTACGTAATGATTCTGTTCAAGCCCCTCTTAATCGAAAAGTCTTAGAACAGGGCAACACTTGGCATTTTCAGTCTCCTTATGCCTCACATTTTGGTGGCCTATTCGATTCCAGTGTTAAAATTTCAAACATCATTTACATCGAGTCTTCGGTACACAAACTCAAACTCATGATGAAATGCACACCCTTCTTTGTCAAATTGAAGCGGTACTCAATTCACGTCCACTTTGTGTATTAATTGCCGATCCATTAGATCCGTTCACATTGACACCTTCTAATTTTTTTATAGTAGGTCCGTTGATGACCTTACCTCATATTACATTAGTCGAGAATATCTCAAATTGACTCACTAGATGGCGTAGGGTGCAACAATGTGTGCAACACTTTTGGAAACGTTGGAGTCGTGAATAGTTACACGAAATTCATCAACGTAATAAATGATTCCGAGATCCCGGCTCGCAACTCCGTGAAGGTATTATTGTCGTTGTACGAGATGATAATTTACCACAATAACAGTAGAGACTGGCTCGTGTCCATGCTCTTCATCCAGGTTCGACAATGTTACTCGTGTTGTAACTTTACAAATGGGTAAAACTTTTGTGAAACGCTCAGTTGTAAAAATATGTCATTTGCCCTTAGAATAATTATTTTGTAAGTTTTAGTTGATATTGTTGCGAATCTTAGTAATAGTCTCTAGTAGAATAACTTTAATTAAAAAAATATAAGGCTTCATGCTTTCATAGCTTTTTTCATTCCTCTTTCGAGTGAAACATTCAGATTTCTTTGGTTAAAGTTTAAAAGTACTACATTATTTTAAGGCAAGTGGCATGTTACGTACCGTTCTCTTTATGGTGGGTTTTACCTACTCCATTAAATCTTATGGATTTTTAGGATGGTTTATTTTCACCCCACATCGAGTAATTAAGCTTTTATGTGTAATGATTAAGGGTTTGATTTGATTAAGTGATCGGCGGTCTCATCGTTCATTCGTTGAGCAATCCGATTGGTCTACGCATGATCACAGTTGCGCCATGCTTCCGTGTGTGGGTTTTTTCGCGACACAAACTGTTCTTAACTCGAAAAACTAAAGTGCAAAGCGCACTAAAAACATTTAATAAAATAAAATGGATATTCGGTGTATTCGTGATACCACCCCCTTAAGATACGAACAATTATACGAACACAGCACCTATGGAATACATGTGTAGTGAAGTGTACAGGCTTCAATACATCTGGACGCGCCGCGAAGACATCATCAGCGCTAAGCAGTGTGCAGGAGTCTGCGGTAAGCTTTTTCGAATCCTCACCCTTTCTACTACACAATGGTAAAATTATTTAGAATTCATCTTCAACCAATGCTTTGTGTTATTCATAACGTAATAACTTTTCTATTTTTATGCAAAACTCGTCTATTGTTTATGGACTCTGTAATTTAGACTTTGACTACCCATTCAAACGCCGAGATTTTTGACAGTAATAGCTTTCACCGCCAAAAATAACGTTTCCCTCCAAAACCTCATTTTGGCGGCAATGCGCACCGTGCCATTTCCAACTTATAGCTTATTATCGAGCAAGCTATTGGAGCTCTTTCACCAAAATTAAAATACGTGTGTATAGCTGAAACTATACAAAATCAATATATGTGTAAACTTAATTACA
Source organism: Dasypolia templi (assembly GCA_963555695.1). Taxonomy (NCBI): domain Eukaryota; kingdom Metazoa; phylum Arthropoda; class Insecta; order Lepidoptera; family Noctuidae; genus Dasypolia; species Dasypolia templi. The sequence continues at coordinate 11,910,027 of OY743157.1, forward strand.
AAAACTGGTCCAAGATAAAAAAAAGCTAAATTTACAATCGCCTTAACCGCCTTGGGACACTTCCCGGCGCAAAAACAGCGGAGCAACGAATGATTTTGTAGTTTGTATCAATAATGCCTATGTATAATTGAACTCGTTTGTAGTACCTCTTTATAAATGACCATTTCGCTTAGCGTCCTTTATCCGATGCGGACGCGTTTGCATATTATTAATATCGATTAGCGCGGTGCAAGCTGTCGCTCGTAGTTTACTCGACATGAGTAATAACCTTGTGGTGAATAAGCTGCTGGCGGTCCTGCAGCAGAATCTGGATGTGATGGATGAAGTGTCCGCTGTCCAGATCTGCGCAACGAACTTCAGCGAGGATGTCTCGCTGCTGCCAAGCTGATGTTGTTCAGTGTGCTGAACAAGCGCGACCAGATGGTGTCCCGCCGCCGTGACGGGACTAAGAGAAGCCTGCAAGCCTGTAATCACGCTGTTCAAGGAGACCGACCCTGACGACGTGCCAACGTTTGTGGCGAAGGAGCTGCACAAGCGTCCTCCCGTCACCTTCGACCACGTCGATGTAACGAGCCTTCTGAAGGACATTGTCTTTCTGAAGGCCCGCCTCGCGGATGTGCTATCGACTTTAGATGCATCCCAAAACACCGTCGCCGATTTGCGTAAAGAAGTTGGCCAGTTGCACAACAGTGTGACGGAAATTAGGTCATCAGCCGATGCGTCTAATGTAAACACGTTTCGCAGAGCCGCCCTCGAAATATCGTCGTCAAAGAGTTTCATCGCCTGCGCATACGTCGATTGCTGAGCTTGCAGTGCGCCCCGCCCGCGCGTCCCGCAGCCCCGCGCCCGTCATAGTGGCTCCACCGAGCAGCGCCGCCCGAGCCCCTCGTCCAGTCCCGCTGCCACTGTCTGCAGCCCCGGCGAAACCCCTTCGAAAGGATTACGCTAGCGTCACCGCGAGTGCCCCTGGCGCTCCAAACACAAAGCCTATGCCAGAAAAGGCACCGATAAGAGGTAATAATGATGAGGGTTTTGTGACGGTGCAAAAGTGGAAGCACCGATCGCAAAATAACAAGAACTGCTACGGCAAAGCACCTACGGGTCCCGAAGTAGGCCTGCGTGCCGCAAAGCCGAACACTCCGGTGTACATCTCCCGCCTGCACTACACTACTAAGGCCGAGGGTGCAGTTACTAAAGTCGCGCCGCAACGTCAATTTTAAGGCGTTCGTGGTGCGCCTACCGAATTGTTACCTGCCCCTTGTCATGGTAGAAGGCTTTTGGCCGCAGGATGTGGTGTTCCGTTGCTTCCGCGGACAAGTACCACAAGACAGCACAAAGTCTACCTAGTGCCAAGTGAAGTGCTACTAACATAGTCTTAAGTATTTTTGATTAACACAAGTTTTGTATAAGGTAAATATATGTATGTTTAGGTTAAGGTATTTATCTATGGGCCTGTGTCGCCTGAAAATAAATGGATTATTATTATTATTATTAAATGTAATTTGATGCCGCCTCCGACACTGTCCGCCGTGAAAAGTAATATTTTAACGTGATTTCGTTGTATTTTTACCGTCTTGTGTCAAATTTCTAATTATATTCTTATTTCCAAATTCTAATTAAATTCTTTTTGGGAAATTTAATAAATCAATCAGATTGTCGTAATGTTTATAAACACCCGCCGCGCAAGGATCGTGTTTATCCATTACGTAATAACAACGTATACAAACTTTTAACACTATGAAATGTTTACTTAATCTCAAAGCACGAATCTTGAGGATTGTTTTGAAATATAACACTTTAACATTGCGATAATAAACGAATTTTAAACAAAACCGATAACACGACCACTTGAAAACTTGTTACGATGACACCACTTGAAACTTGACACACTTTTTTTGTCGTCTTTTATTTTTGGTCACTATAGTAAAGTCTCGTTCACACTGGCGCGACGCCACAGCGCGACACAAAGGCACCGTCTGTCGCGCGACGAGCGGTGCCTTTGTGTCGCGCTTCGCGCCGTTTCGCTGGAGCTTTAAGGCGGCGGCGAAAGGCTTTTAGTTTTATAAAGAATGACTCTATAAAGCTATAATTACACACACGCAAAACGTGTTAGCCGATTATGAAAGATATTTTTTTAAACTTGCGCCGCTTGTGAAGTTTTTATCCCTAAGGATTTGAAATTATGGGAAGTTTTATACTGAGTTTTTGAGTAGCTTTGGTTATCATTAATTTACAATGACTGTCTTTTTTTTGACAACAGTAAAAATAAAAGGTATTAAAAAAGTTTGTACCTACAACACTTATTAATTATATTATAGTGTTTAGTTTCGGGAAAGGGTACCTAACAGTGCCCATTTGTGTAGAAAATAAATTTGTATATACACACATCAAAAAAGTCCAAGCAACACATACTATTTCAAATTATTAATAAATTATTATATCATACTGGCTGGTTGTAAACAAAATCCGAGTGTCATTTGTTTTTTTTTCACAAATTCAAAAGCAAGTGCATTTGTTCGAATTTTATAGCGTTTTCTTTGCATTAAAATTTAGTATTCTGTATCAATTTTATGAATTAAACAATAACGTGAAAAAAGTTTTGAACAAATTTGGATTTTGAGACATTTTTTACGTCATGGAGCGACGTCATTTGAACGCAGATGAAATGCAAAGAGCTGTAGGGATGTTGCAAGCGGGAAGAAGTCAATCTCAGGTATCTCGGTATTTTGGTGTCAACAGAAGCGCAATTTGCCATCTTCATTAGCGTTACACTAACACGGGAGATCCTGCTGAGCAACACCCAGGTCGAGGTAGGTGTACAACCACGGGGTGCAGTTGAAGAGCCTCCTCGTGGCGCATCCTGGGCAACGTCAGCTCCAATCGCCCACCGGTACTGGTGGACAATCGGCGCTGGCGGCAAATCTCAACAAACGGGGAAGGGCACGGTTCCATTCCCCGATCATCTTTGATGGTCGTGGAAGGGAACCGGGCTAGGGAAAGGTCGTAGGAGTAGGTCGTACGCCCACCCCCCCTCTGCTTACAGAGGGTGAGTTGTGTGGGCGTGGTCTTGTGGGAGGAGAGGAAGAAAACCTCTTAAAAAAATAACCCCAACTCCAAGGTCGAGCGTGCCGAGGGGGTGTATGGCCGGAGGGTATCCGGTCGTTAGCGCTGGGGGGGGGATCCAGGGGGATCAAAGGGACCGCACCCTTCAAAGGAAAATAAACAAAATGGAAAAGTCAGTTGCGAAAATTTTACCCCAGGGCGGTACCGACTGCTTAGCAGTCGGAGAATCCGCCACGCATCCGGTTTCGGATGCGTCATGCCCCTCGTATTCTGGGGGGGGCAACAACTGTCTGGAGGGAGGAGAAAGAGGAAGAACCCGGTCGCAGTCATTCGGGGACCCGCTAAGCGATGGTTTGGTGGGCCCTCGAGTGACGGCCGCCGGTAACCAGCGAGAAACGGAGCTTCTTTTGAAGCTCCCGCGCGTGGTTATAGATCCATTTGCCACCTACGATGACAACCAGAGCCGAGGAGGCTCCGGTCCCTCCGGGGACCACAGCAGGTCGGATCCGGACCTGAGCAGGCGCGGCAAGGCGCTGCTTAAGAGGAAGACGGACGAAGAGATGTTGCCGGCGCCAAAAGCGCCCAAGGTGATGGGTGGCCGGGGTCGTGCGGCTGCAAAGTCGGGGCGTGACCCGTTGGGCCGCTTCACGCGCCCTGCTACGCCGGTCCCATCGCAGGCTTCATCACCGGCTCCGTCATCGGCTCCTTCGCCAGCTCCGTCGGAGAGCGCGGGGAGCGACGCCGAGCTGGGGAGGGAGGACCTAGCGAGCATAGGCTTAGGCCTATGCTCCAACAGGGCGGAGGCAAACGCTGCCAAGAGGGCGCAGCGGAAGGCTGCCGCAGCCGACGTGGTGGCAGAAATGGCCAGTCGGAACAAGGAGCGACGCGCTGCCCGAATGGCAGCCGGAGGGACAGTTACCGGGGTGGCGCTCAGTAGCCAGGTTCTGGACAGCGTCGATGTCGTCATGACGGTTGCCACCAAGTCAGGCAACCTGAGGGGCACGTACATTCGTGCCCTAAAGGAGGCGGTCGACGACATCAAGGAGGCGGTCGAGCTCCTCGTGAACCGCACCAGCACGGAGGAGACGGCGAGGCTCTGGGAGGAGAATCGCCGTCTCCGATCCAAGCTCGAGGAGCTCGAGCGGCAGTTTGCTGCCCAGAGGGCGGGTCCCGCCGCCCGCGGCGTCACTCCCGTCACGATCCCGCCGGCGGTCCAGCCGTCGCCTGCTCGTGCGGATGCGGAGATCGAAAAGATCGCCCGCATCTGCATGATGCAGTGCGGCGGTATGGTTAATGCCCGGTTGGAGGCGCTGGAGTCGCGACTCCTACCAGCCGCGACCCTCCGACCCCCGCTTGCGGCGGATAGGAGGAGAGCAGAGGAGGCCGCCGCCGGGACGAATTCCGCGTTGGGGGGCGGAAAGCCCGCGCAGGGGCCCAAAAAGCCCACGCAGGGGCCCAGGAAGCCCACAGGGGCTTCGCCCGCACCACCTCCGGCGACCGCGCCTCTGGCGACCCTGCCTACCGCACCTCCGGCGACCGCACCACCTCCCGCCTCACTTCCCACCCAGGATGCCGAGGGGTGGACGACGGTGGGGAAGAAAAAGAAAAAGAAGAAGAAGAAGAGCGGGAAGAACGCCGACGGAACACCGGCACCGGCCAAGACGCCTAAAAAGAAGTCGCAAGGACGGCGTAGGGCCCCACGCTCCGCGGCTGTGGTGATCACACTGCAGTCCGGAGCCGCTGAGAGGGGCGTCACCTACGCGGCGGTCCTCCGAGAGGCTAAGAGCAAGGTCGCGTTCCCCGACCTTGGGACACCGTCCGGCCTCAGATTGAGGCCGGCGGTTACGGGGGCGCGGCTGCTCGAGGTGTCCGGTGCCTCCAGCCGCGAAAGGGCGGACGTTCTGGCCGCCAAGTTGAGGGAGGTCCTCAGCCCGGAGGACGTTCGGATTTCCAGGCCGATGAAGACCGCGGAGCTGCGAGTCAACGGCCTGGATGACTCGACGACCCCGGCTGAGGTCGTGGAGGCCATCGCCCGTGTCGGTGGATGCCCGCCCGACGACGTGCGGGCGGGTGAAATCCGCGCCGACGCCTCCGGGCTCGGCTCGATTTGGGTGAGGTGCCCGGTGTTGGCGGCGAACAAGGTGGCCGACGCTGGGCGTCTGTTGGTGGGATGGGTTGCAGCGAGAGTCAAACTGCTGCAGCCCAGGGCCATGCGTTGCTACCGGTGCCTGGACGTCGGGCATGTCAGGTGCCGGTGCACCGCCGAAACGGACCGCAGCGATGAATGTTATCGCTGCGGCCAGCCCGGCCACAAGGCGGCCCAGTGCTCCGCGGCGCCAAACTGCAGCCTCTGCACGGCTGCAGGGAGGCCCGCCGGGCACAGATGGGGGGCGAAAGCTTGTGGCGTGCCCGCCAACAGAAGGAGGGGAAGGGGCCAGAAGCAGTGGCGTATTTTAAGATTCAGCGCCCTGGGCCTATAAGGTTTGCCGCCCCCTAAATTAACGGAAAACAGCAAAAACTTTTCATTATAAAATAAAATCCAGCAGTGTGTTGATGTGGGCTGAGAACGATGTTAAGGAATGCAAACACCTTTTTTTCTGATGGACAGGTTTGCTAACACATTCTTAAATGACACTGTCATATTAACGGATTGGGTCAAGCCAGCTTCTACAGGGTGACAGCGAAATTCAATTCGACCTATTTCATGAAAAGGGTTATACCTACTAGAGGCCTTTAGCAGCAAATTAAATCTTGCAAAGTAAGGGTCAAAACTGGATGGTTATCGAGCTGTGACGTTTCTTCGACTTTTAACTGAAGATCTTTTATTTCTGAAAGATTATGTATGTTTTGGGCAAGCATATTTTTTAATGATCACAATTTTTCGGCTTTCAAAAAGCATCAATTTAATGTTTAGAGTGGAGTAGTTTTTTCACTAGGAATTGGTTTTGGTAACAACTTAAAAAGCAAAACTAAGAACCGTCACAGCTCAGTAATTATCCAGTTCTGACCCCTAGTTAACTGGACCTAATAGGACCTAATTTATTACGTAATGACCTCTAGTATAACCCCTTTCAAGGAATATGTCGAATTGCCCTGTCATCATGTATAGTAAGAATAGCTGAACTGTATAAACATTCTTAAACGTAGATAGTTAATTTATTATTATTTTAAGTAAGTGCGGAAAACGAACGTTCCGCACTGCAATTGTCACCGCAGTGCACAGAAATATACGTTATGCTTTTTCAGTAAATGGAATCGCTTCCTTCAAATCATTTTGTTTATTTATATTATAAAAGAACACGTTCTTCTTGTAGATCATCCGCCAGATCAATAGGGTTAACTTTTTTGAGTTTTGGCATTCACTCTAACTTCTGCTTCAGACACTGGATCCAATTTGCATTAACATGTAAAATGGGCGGTTCCCACGTCACACGCTGTTTTGCGCTTCCTTATCTCGCCCAACAATTAGTCGCATATTGGGAAGAAGGTATTAACCCTGAAATGGTCACTTTGTCGTAACAACACTTCTCCCTCGTGACACTCATCGTCTCGTCTCTTTCGCTTATTAATGTATTCTCTTGTGACTGTTTCTGTATTCTTCTGAGAACTTTCTCAAACTCAAACTCAACTGAAATTCAAATAATTTATTTCAATTAAACCATTTACAGGCACTTTTGAATTGTCAAGGAGTCGGTCAGTCAGAAATATGAAGCTAGTTGCCCATTCCAAAGCGCAGTAGATACCTATGGAGAAGAACGGGCAAGAAACTCCATGGACACTCTTTTAAATAATATTGTTCTTACAAATTTAGTAGTAACATCGATTAATGTTGACAATAGAAGTGAGAACGATGTATAAAAACCGTACACGTTAAAAGCGTCCAGAGTGCTGCAAAACATAAATAATAACAATCCAAAAAAAAAAAAAAAGTTGCCGTGGCAGCTAAGAGATGACCAGTCCCAACTGACGGTGCCCGTTCACGAACATGACGCATGAATCAGCACCATTCAGCTCAACCATTTTGAAGGGAGCTAAATGATCCGACACACGGGCCACCGTCAAATAGACATTTGAGTGAGCATGACATACTATCAGCCGCCAGGGCACATTCAAGTCAATCTTCTTCTTATTCTACCAGAATCTTAAAGTATCAAAGATTCCCGTTGATTTTCTAAAAAAGTTATGAGTGACTTGTAAAGGAAACCTGCAATACCCCTTTTTTTTGGGTGGGAAATCATTAAATGACTTGGGCGTGTCCGACTTTTACTGACTAAAATCCACCCGTGTTTCCTTAAGTTGCCTGTGCCGGGGCTACGGTATCTCTTTCGAACAACCCGCGACCCTGGCAGGCATCGGCTCTATCGGAACCCGTCAGTTAGTGCTGACATCTCTTTGAACACGATGCGCCGTCGACCCGGGCCTGGTCCTTACCGGACGGCGAGCTACGCTTTGCTCGCCGTCCTGCTGGTTATTCCCGATGCCCAGGGCGTCTCCTGCGGCGACTAGGGCGTGAGGGCGCAAGGTTTGCCACTTCCTCACACGCTCCACCTCCTCCTTCGCAAGCATTACTGCTTCGCAGAAGGAGGTGACGGCTTCCCATTCCCTCTCACTCCGTGCCATTGCCTGGGCCAGGCCCGGACGCGAGAGATCGCCGCCGCCAATCGCCTCCGCGAGGACACGGTGGTGCTCCGCCCAAGCCCGGCAGACATCCACCGTATACTCCACCGTGTCGTCGAGTCAATAGCGGCTCCATTTTTACCCAAAGCTTTTTGGTGGGCAGAGTCACTTTTTATAGCTTCATAAGCAGCTATTATTTGGATCCAATCTTTATCAAGGCTGGTACAAGCATCGTCTCTCGCTGACCACAGCTCTCGCTCATGAACATGAACGGAAACGATACGAGCAACGAAGAAACATGCTGACAAGTCCTGAGTCGCGACGGAGTCTGACGGACACGCCGCCGCCCCGCCGCCGATAGGAAAGCGATGGCCCCGTATCTTGATGTGTGTCCGTCTTGAGTTTTTGTTAATTATTTAAAAAGAAAGACGGACAAAGCCGCCCCTCGCAGCCTGCCGCCCCGGGCCATGGCCCTTTTGGCCCTAGGGTAAATACGCCCCTGGCCAGAAGGGCTCCTCTTCGGCCGACTCCCGGCCTGAGAATGCTGCAGAGGGGGGGATGGACTGCGCATAAATGGCGCTGTTCCGTCTCCTCCAGGGCAACATCAACCACTCTGCCAAAGCTCAGGATCTCTTGCTCCAGAGCATGGCAGAGTGGTCGATTCACGTGGCCGTGGTCGCCGAGCCGTACTGGGTCCCGCCCAGGGATAACTGGGTGGGAGATCTGGACCGTTTGGTGGCCATCATTGGCGGGGCTCTCGTCAGCCCGTCTCGGGGGCACGGCTGGGTAGCCGCCCTCGCAGATGGCGTTGGCGTCGTTGGGGCGTATTTTTCGCCCAACAAGAGTCTCGCCGACTTCGAGAGGTTCCTTGTCAGGGAGCTTCTCGAAGAGGCAGCCATTGCTCAGGCCTGGTTCCGGGGGTCGGCAACGACCGGACCCGATGACGTCGAGCTGGAGGCGCTGTGGTTCCGCGGGGCAATGACGCAGATATGCGACGCGTCCATGCCCCGCGCCCACGCACAGGGTGCAAGGCGCCAGGTGTACTGGTGGTCCGCCGAGATCGCGCAGCTGCGCGTCGCATGCGTGGTGGTGAGACGCCGGTACACCCGTTACCGGAGGAGACGTCGTCGGGTACCTGAGGAGGAGGCCGCGCTGTACGAGGTGTACCGCGCGGCAAAGCAGACTCTGTGGCTGGCCATCGACGAGGCGAGGACGCGATCCCGGGAGAGGATGTTGGAGACTCTGGACGGGGATCCGTGGGGGCGCCCGTATAAAGCGGTTCGAGGGCAACTTCGAGCCGCGGCGCCCCCACTTACGGAGAGTCTCCAACCCGAGCTGCTGGAGGAAGTGGTAGCAGCCCTCTTCCCGGTGAGAGCGGAGCATGTTCCGCCGCCGATGGCTTTGCCCGCAGCTGCAGAGTCTGCAGAGGAGGAGGAGGAGAACGCCATCAGCGTCCCAGAGGTGACACAGGCAGAGATGAGGGCGGCCGTGATGCGGCTCCGGGCCAAGAACGTGGCTCCGGGGCCCGATGGAATTCACGGCCTGGCTTTGTCCCTCTCTCTGAAGGAGTTGGAGCCCCAACTGAGAGGACTCTACACAGCGTGCCTTGAGCGGGGCCAGTTTCCCAGTCTGTGGAAGATTGGACGTCTGGTCCTGCTCAGGAAGGCGGGGCGCCCTGCCGACTCGCCGTCTGCGTACCGGCCCATAGTGCTGCTCGACGAGGTGGGCAAGCTGTTCGAGCGCATACTCGCAGCCCGCCTCGTCGGCCACTTGTGCAGAGAGGGGCCGGACCTGGACGAGAGCCAGTTCGGCTTTCGGCATGGGCGCTCTACCATCCACGCTGTGTCGAGGGTGAGAGTCCTGGCGGAGGAAACAGTGTCCCGGGGCGGGGTGGTGGTGGCGGTGTCCTTGGACATCTCCAACGCCTTCAACACCCTGCCCTGGAGCTGCATACGGGAGGCACTACGTTATCATCGGGTGCCTCTCTACCTCTGCCGCATCGTTGGGGCTTATCTGGCTGGGAGGTGTGTCACCTACATGGGACGTGATGGCGGAAACCAGCGCCAAGTGTCGTGCGGTGTTCCACAGGGATCGGTCGTGGGGCCGCTCCTGTGGAACATCGGGTACGACTGGGTGCTGAGGGGCGAGCTCCCGCCGGGCGCGGACCTGACGTGTTACGCGGACGACACGCTGGTCACGGCCCGGGGGAGTTCGCACAGGGAGGCAGCGTTGCTCGCGACGGCGGCGGTCTCACTCACGGTGAGCCGCATACGGCGCCTCGGCCTGGAGGTGGCCCTCAACAAGTCGGAGGCCATGGTGTTTCATGGCCCCCGGCGGGCGCCGCCGGCCGGATCACACATTGTGGTCGGGGGGGGTCCGGATCGCTGTCGAGCCCACCATGAAATATCTGGGATTGGTGCTCGACAGCCGGTGGGACTTCGGACCCCACTTCCGGTGGCTGGCGCCCAAGTTGTTGGGCGCGGCCGGGGCGCTGGCAACGCTGCTTCCCAATCTGGGGGGCCCGAGCGCCGCCTGTAGGCGGCTCTATATGGGGATCGTGCGATCCATGGCGCTCTACGGAGCGCCGATCTGGGCGTCTGACCTGACGGCCGGCAGCATAGCTGTCCTGCGCAAGCCGCAGCGGGCGATGGCCGTCAGAGTCATTCGGGGGTATCGCACGATCTCCTTCGAGGCGGGTTGTGCACTGGCCGGATCACCGCCCTGGGACCTGGAGGCGAAGGTGCTCGCGTCACTGTACCGGTGGCGCGAGGCAGCGCGGGAGCGGGGCGAGCGACCGATGCAGCAACAAATCGAGCAGCATCGGTTGCAGCTCCGCGAGGTCCTGGTGGCGGAATGGCGGGTGAGGCTGTCACGCCCTACCGCCGGCCTCAGCACCATCGAGGCGATCCGGCCAGTGCTCGACCGCTGGCTCGGGAGAAGGCACGGCTCCCTGACGTTTCGGGCGACGCAGGTGCTCTCGGGGCATGGTTGCTTCGGGAAGTACCTGTGTCGCATTAACAGGGAGCCGGACACCCGGTGTCACCACTGCGTCGACTGCCGGGAGGACACGGCGCGGCACACGCTGGCAGAGTGTGCCGCTTGGGAGGAGCCGCGCCGTGCCCTCATCTCAGAAGTAGGCAGTGACTTGTCGCTGCCGACCCTAGTGAGTTCGATGGTCGGCAGCGCCGAGTCCTGGGACGCGGTGGTTTCCTTCTGCGAAACGGTCATCTCGCAGAAGGAGGCTGCGGAAAGGGAGAGAGAGATCTCGACTCTCGACCCGGCCCGCAGCAGACGCACCGGGCGTCGGAGGAGGGCGGACAACGCCCTCTTCCGGCCCCCCTAAATGGGTCCAGGGGCGACGGATTCGGGGACATCCGTCGCCCCCCAACATCAGGACCCGAGTAGGCGGCGCGCGTAGTGTTCCGCGCGCGCCGCTCACAGACGTTGCGGGGGGAGTACACCTCACTCCCCCCGCCCGAGACGGGGCCCGCGCAAGTGGGCCGGCGCCAGCCGGGGTTGTGGAAGAATAATGTGTTCCCGCGACCCCGGCGTAGGTGTGAGATGGAACACCGGGGTGGTTTTTAGTCAGTAAGAGTCTGACAGACCCCTCCGCCCGCCCCAGGGCGGAGGACATCCATGAGGATTTTCCACCCCGGGAACAAAAAAAAAAAAAAAAAAAGGTGTACAACCACACGGCAAGATCGATACATACAACTGACTGCAAGACGCCAGCCAATTTTAACCGCCCGAGAGATAGGTTAAAACGCTACAAAATTCAAGTGGTGTTGTTGTTAGCTGCCAAACTGTGCGAAATCGACTGCATGAGTATGGCCTACGAGCACGACGGCCAATTAGGTGCCCACCGATACGTCACGGGAATCGCGCTCGTCGAAATGAATGGTGTAGGGAACACATTACATAGACCCGGGAACAATGGGATAAAATTTTATTTTGCGATGAGTCTCGATTTGGGTTCAAGCCTGATACTAGAAGGGTAAAGTGTACCGTTGTCTTGGAAATACTGAAAGACTGAGGTGCGTTCAGGAAGTGCATCCATACAACGGCTCAACAGTTATGGTATGGGCGGGTATTATGAAGAACAGACGAACTGAGCTCGTTTTTGTAAATGGTAACATGAACGCTGTAAATTACGTTGAGGATGTTCTTAGGCCTTATGTCCGTCTATTCGCACAAACGCTTGGCTCCGATTTCACGTTGATGCATGACAATGCGCGTTCGCGTACAGCTTTGTACACAGTGGGGTACTTGGCAAGGGAAAACATCCTGGTATTGCCTTGGCCTGCACAATCGCCAGACCTCAACCCCATCGAGCATGCATGGGACATGCTCCAGAGACGTGTTTTAAAGGACTTGGATGGAGTGAAAACCACCCAACAACTGATGGACTTACTAAAATTTCATTGGGAGCGATTGCCACAGGATAACATTAGCAGTCTCATCGATTCTATGAATAATCGGTGCCAGCAAGTTCTCAATAACAGAGGAGGCCAAACTAGCCAAGTCTCGATGGAGCTGCTTGTTTATCTCTAAAAAGTAATGAAATCTAGACAAAGTCGTGCCAAGTCTAAGGTTCCTTACTGTGCCTCATATTTAAATAACGGACGCTTTTAACGTTCTGCATCGTTCTCACATGCATAATTTCAAACTTAATGATGTAACCAATCTATTGTAAACATAATTTAATTTAAAAGAGTGTCCGTGGAGTTTCTTGCCCGTTCTTCTCCATAGGTACCTACTACGCTTTGGAATGGGCAACTAGCTTCATTTTTCTGACCGACCGACCTTGACAATTCAAAAGTGCCTGTAATTGGTTTATTTGAAATAAATGCTTTGAGTTTGAGTTGAGTTTGAGTTTGCGATTTCTTTATTATTATAGTTAATGTTGTGTGACTTGGCCGTTGAACATTCTATGATTAGAAGTCCGTCTGTACTGGAAATAATTTTTTATACTGTTTGTTTCAGGCTCGCCTCGCCTATACATAGTATTATTGAAATACGCAGCTTTATGAAGCCTACAATTGGCTGGTTTTTGAATCAACGTTTTCCAAGTGGCAATTTTCTATCGTCAATGGGTAGCGGTACTGGCGACAGATTGGTGCAATGGTGTCATGGAGCAGGTGGTTTTGTACCCTTGTGTACCCTTCAACGGCCAGATTCACCACCCCCGCAATTCAGATTCTTAATTTTTGCAATGACAGTCGATTTATTTATGTACCAATAGTAGAAGGGGGCATTACCATATCTCTAATACAGCTGAGACCAGCTGAGGGTTCTTCATCATATACTTCAGACCTTCGATTTTTGACATCAAATGAAGCGGCCCACCAAGTTGAATATTTTTTGTAAAGGTGGTATGTCGATCTCTAATAGTTTGGTTGGGCTCTTGTTTTTTCTAATCAGGGTCACCAGGTACTCCAGATCTTCGATTATCCTAGTTTTTATAGTTTTCCCTTTACGTGGCCATTAAACCCTGACTCTGTACCAAATTTCAGCTGTCTGAGTTTATGGGAAGTACTAGTTCTATTCTGATGATCATGAGTGAGTGAGTGAGTGTCATAAATGCGAAACTTTGCTTTCGCTTAACTTCGGACCTAAATGACCTACAGATTTGAAATTTTGGATTTTAAGTATGTGATTATAGCTTACTGGATGACAAAAATTTCTGCGTTCTGGTCGTATCCAGAGGTTCTCAATCTCAAATAGGGGCCTGAAAATGCGGCGAAATGGTTCCAGTAAAGGATGGTACGACAGTGTTTGCTTCGCTCTCGACTTGGCGGGGGCACTGCCGTGCCCTCCGATTAACTGCATATTTAACCTTCTTCTAGAAACTCATCTAAGTTTCTAGGCCTTTTATTAATTGTTAGCCTGGAATACCTACTGATTGTGGTCCATGGTAGATTAATTTCCAGTACGTAACATAATAAGCTTGTTTACGTGTGGTGCAGGTTTGTGGGATATAAAGGTATATTAATACATATACTTAAATACATATAATGAAAGTACAAAACTATTGTTAAATAAACATTTATTGACTCATTTTAATTACATAAAAAATCCAAAATATGGTTTTAACCAGTGATTGAGAATAAATTGAAGCAACAACAACATTTTGAAAGATTTGAAATCTAAACAATTATAGAACAAACTATTGAGAGTCATAATCCGCTTCGTTGAGAAAGAAGCACCAGCTATTCGAGGTTGGAACACATGTCATTACATCGTATGATTAGACAGCGGCAACGTTGGCGTTGACAGCGGGTGCACCACAACCTTCAGCGGGAGTGGCGGAGCACTCTCCCGCGTTGCAGTACGGCAGGGTGGGGTCAGTGCAGGCGCGCTGCAGGCCACCGACCTTCGTGCACACCACCTTTGTGTTACAGTCCACGCACGAGCTGCCGACAACGGTGCAAGGAACCCATTGCGGGTACCAGGGAGCGGATGACACCCATGGTGGAATCCAAGGGTTGACACCGGCGTTACCCAAGCCGGACCCGACACCTCCCCAGCCTCCAGCACCGGCACCTCCCCAGCCACCAGCACCTCCCCAGCCACCAGCACCTCCCCAGCCACCAGCACCTCCCCAACCTCCACCACCGCCGCCCCAGATGCCGACTCCTGAACCGGGTTGGGCAGGAACTGATGACACCATAGCGACCTGTTGGAAAATACACAAATTATAACTTCGTCATTAGCGAGGCCCAAAATATTTTTGGTCGGACTTATCAGCAACTGCTGTTACAGATAAGTAACATCCTTTCTTAAAATGAGTCAGTATGCTATAGTCAGTCAAAGATGAGACTTAAGATTTGTATGACGAGTCACTTACCAATGCACAAATAACTAAAACGATTTTCGCAGACATATTTGAAGTATTATATTGTTCGTTATATTTCGAGTTCGTAATACAAGCAGGTTCACTTCGTTTCTATTGTTAATGAGCGAAACGATCTCATTTTATACATGTTTTGTTTGTCTATTGGATTAAACTTTACCACCTGCAGTGTACCTATATTAAATACACAGAGGTTTTCCCAAATGGAAAGAGTGTGCAGCCATACAGTGATAAGATGTGTTTAGTCAACAACTGTACTTGTTTGTCTGAACAACAGTAGGAGTGTAATAATAACATGCAATCATACATAATGTTATTCCAGGAAAGTTTTATTTGCTTGTTTGTAAGTGTCTCATCTTGTTGCGATGAGATCTTGCAAAGGTGACGATAAAATTGGATAGTCAACACAATTAACACTAAGTATTCTACATACTTCTGTAGCTAAACGCATCCAACCTAACGTAGAATTTGTTGTGGATATAGATGATAAATCAGGCATGATTAATAAAACCTTTACTTATTAATTAATAATTTCTATTTAAATAATAATTTAAAACGTCATTAGCAATTAGTGAAAGGTCTCCTATTATGCAACATATTATGTTACCTATGAGGAGGCTTTTTACTTTGCCAGTTTAACTGTCGTATTATTACACTGTCACTCAGTAAAATTATGTTAATTAAAAACAAGAACTTGAATGAGCAGATTTATTTGATAGGGTTTCCACAAACTGTTTGTTAATGCTTTCCCAGAAACCTAAAACAATACGGGTTTTAGGTAGATACTCATTCCTGCATAAATAGTTTCCGCTAACTGTTAGAACAAACGTTGTATGTCATACTCTCAAGTAACTCAAATGCGCAGTATTATAAACAAATTATGCGTATATGCATTGCGTTCTAAGGAAAAAATTATATTTATACTATTCTTGTTGTTGGGACTTCGCTGTGACAGATTGTTCAATCCTTAATAAAATCGTACTGCCATTGATTTCCACTACTTAAAAAAGTGGTGAAATGTTCGCTTTTAACCACTTATTCTACTTTATAAAAATCTTAAATTCACTGACAAACAACGCACAGTCGAAACCGTCAGCAGTTTTAGGCTGTGCGTTGTTTTTCAATTCATTTCAAAATTTCATGCGTCTAGACTCAGGTCTAGAAGCATGAAATTTTGCTCAAACTGTATCGCCCCGGGGGAATTGTTATCTGTCGGTTATCAAATAAAAAAAATCTGCTGTATCATAGAAAAGTGCAATGTCTACGCCGTCAAAATAACACAGGGGAGTCCAGAATCATGTACTGAATCCATAACTGGTTGAGCGTCGATTGTCTTGCACCCTGTATAATGCAGGGCAGCAGTAAGGGAGTATTTTTGAAAATTCAACCCCTAAACGGATTTATTACGGCTTGAAATTTGTATGGAAGTTCGTCATTTAAAAAAATCACTGCGTCTTTGACTTCGGCACCTTTTCTGAAGTTGTAGTAGGTATGTATGTTCAAAACTAGATATCCTTATCGATGAATTATGCCTGGAACGAGAACAGAGCTATAAAGGCGAAAATGTCAATTGTGTGAAATCAATTCTGTTTGGAGTAGTGTAGAATCCAAGATTAATCGCCTTAGATGGAAGATACCTGTGGGAAAAACAGCACCTGCCACTCTACTTCGTTCAGCCCCAGGAGCATCTGCCACACGGATGTGAACTGCCGTGGCCTATTTAGAAAGCAATCAATCAACTGAGGAACCAAGTAGGCCGCTGCAGGCATAATCCAGCAAAAAGGGGGGCTGTAGATCCCACCAATACCCAGTACGAATGCGGTGCTTCTGACTAAACCATGTCCCATATGTTGGAACTAATTGAAAACGGCGTGGCCATCTACTGGGCCCAACTCATTAAACATTTATTTATATCATCGACTCGAAAAGAAAGAGTGAGTATAGTGGATAAAAGATTATTTTAGGGACTCATTTAGAAAACAAGTGCGTAAGAGCAAATAGTTTAAAAGCATTTAAACTCTTTGCTCTTACGCACTTGTTTTGTAAAATTGTACCTACCGAAACTTTACTCTTATCCAGCAATCTATACAGTTTACAAATATTTGTAAAGATAAGATATTTCTAAGATAAAGAGCCACCAGTATCATGAAAAAAAATACTCAAGGAAAATGGAGCTAATGGAATAGTAATATCGAAGCTGGGCAGCGACAGCGTAGGTCGAACAGTTTTTCTATATTTGTTAGTGGAAAATAACAAAGATTATTTTCAATCACTTTAAATACTGTAACTGACATGTTTTGTGGAAATTGTCTGTGTCCTAAGTTCGTTATCAAATAGTTGGTTTCGTATGATCAACAAGCTGATTCATCTCGACAAATAAGAGAAATTTGTAAGCCGTGTATCTCACTGAAACTAAAATAGATTCAGTTTAAATATTATAAGATAGACCACTTATTAATAAAAAAGGAAAACTCCTGAACACGTGGCAAATTATGAGGGAATAATATTTTGTTAATACACATTTCTAAGTATTCTTACTCAATAGAAAAAAAATCAATGGGTATTATTAACAATCCATGGAACATCGACAAATGGATCAACCTACGCCATAAACGTGAAATTTTCATAAAGGGACTGTAACAGATTTCTAATATAAAATACGAATTTGTAAACGTTGCACTGCTCATGGAGCGGAATGCGGCCTGTTAATTGAATTGCTTCGTTAGTTGGCAGTCCGCGTAGGTAGCGGATTATGTGCAAGTACGTAATGTTAATTACTTTGCATATCTTCTCCATAGGTACCTACTTCGCTTTGGAATGGGCAACTAGCTTCATATTTCTGACTGGCCTACTCCTTGACAATTCAAAAGTGCCTGTAAATGGTTTCACTGATACTATATGACTGATACCTACTAGTGTATAGAATCAAGTTTTTCTAACTGAACAGACAGCTGTGCTGCTTGGGAGTTTGTTGCGCCACTTCTTCTTCCCAGCTAAATCACTAGGAAGTGGTGGAAGGCAGGCCTTTTGTAATTTGAATAAATGACTTTTGATTTTGAAATTGATTGAGTACTTCTGGAGCTGAGCTTATTTTGTAACAGGGTCTTTCACATTTTATTTACATTGCGATCCTCTTTAATCGGTTTCAGACCGAATAAATCAACCTGTTTCAGCCTCTTGAAGTTTTAACCTATTGACCGCTTGGGTTTATATCAATTGCCGTGCCCCCAGCGCCCACCTCATAAACTGACAAATAAATATCTAAGACCAATAAGGTCGATCAATGAAATAAAAAAACAAAAAACGAACCCTAAGCATCCCTATGTCCCTATGTATTTTACTGTGTCAACAAATAATAAAATAAATGTATAACAAAGGTTCTCGCCGTATTATAAATACGACTGAGGCGGTACGGGCACGAACACATTTGTCGTATTGGTCCGTAGTTATTAGTTAATGGGTTAATTAACAAGTTAATGAAAGCAATAGGCTTGCACCCTATTACATGGGACTTAGCGAAATGTGCATGTACTATTGGTACACCTCTGCCCAACCATTCGGGGAAATAAGCTAATAATGTTATGTTTATTAATGAAAGCTTGCAGTAGGTAAAAAATAAGTAGACCGACCATCGAGGGCAGGTATGGAAATTCAAACAAGCATTCTAGTACTAGGCTTTGTTTGGCAGAGCTCAGATGGGAAGTTTTGTAACTTGGTGTCCTGAAAAACAAAGAAAACTTTTACAGGCTGGAAGCGTAATAAAAATAAATGAAAATAAATAAAATAAACGTCATGTGTCATGAATACTGTAATTCATGTATGACACTAAGAACACGGTAATTTGCGTACGCATTAAACTCACGTGTTTCGTTAAGTAAACATTAGTTAGATAATAATGTATATTTAGCCCAGCAATATTCGTGTTGCTTTGTCTGCAAAGGTATAATGAATCCGCATATATGCTCTTGGGAAAAACTGTGAAAGGAAATCAAGTGCGAGTGGAATTTGAAATTCAAGAGTTCTTCACACTTCACATGTTTATAAACTAGTTGTTTTTCGATA
This sequence comes from Dasypolia templi, assembly GCA_963555695.1. NCBI lineage: Eukaryota > Metazoa > Arthropoda > Insecta > Lepidoptera > Noctuidae > Dasypolia > Dasypolia templi. The sequence goes on from OY743157.1 coordinate 11,928,622, forward strand.
AACTTAGGACAGGGCAAGGAATTCAAAATCAAAAATCAAAATCAAAATATTTTATTTCAGATAAACCTACATGGGCACTTCTGAAACGTCAGATTCTAGGTGCACGGTTCCAATTGGTCGTTTCCTATGGAGAAGAGCCGGCAAGAAACTCCATGGTTACTCTTTTAAAAATATTTGTCTTTTACAATATTTTTTAGTTACAGTGTTAATAGGTATGGGAGGACAGTGTAGGCCTGTCAAAAAGTACCATTATGTTAAACAAATAGACAATGGTATATAAAACAATCCACAAGGCCTACGACGTTCTCACAATTACAAAATATAGAAATAATCTAATAGAATAAAATCAAAACTAATTAAAAATTGTAGGTATATAATTTCAAATAATGAAAATATTATGTCAGTGTTATTTATAAGTCAATATCTAATAATAAAAAATAAAAAGTAAACACCATTATTTGGGAGCAGTTATGAGAAATTTACATAGTGATGCCGTTTATGAGGTACCAGGGAAGCCACATGTGCAGAGGGAGTTATTGCCAAACTTTCTTGTCTTCGACGTAGTCTTTAATCTTATAGTACGCTTTTTTGATAAGGACACGTTTGATGTGGGTTTTGAACTTTCCATCGCTAAGTTCTGTAACAGACTTTGGCAACTTGTTATAAAAGTGGATACTGTTTATCAAAAATGATTTACTTGTTTTAGTTAATCTAAATTTGGGTATAACGATTTCATTTTTACTACGTGTATTTATTTTATGGAAATCGCTTCGTAATTAAAGTTTATATAGAGACAAGGCGGATTTCCCATAAAAAGTCAATGAGACTTTGTATTGTTTGTGTTTTACTCATTAAGTAAAAAAAAAAAAGAAAGTTTATTTGCAGTTTCAAGTAAAAAATACTTGTTATGAGATGAAGAAATGCACCGACCCCAGCATGGTTTGACCAGAATCGATTAATCAAATGCACCTCAAGATTTGCACTAGCCCTTGAAGCCTCATGTTTCATGGTACTACAAAGACCATTGCATATCAAGCAGTAGACCGGGGTGTGCTGTAATAGTAGGCAAGCCGTGCCCGTGGGATAGGGAAGGATTCATGAGCAGGCCAGATATTCATCCTAGACTAAGCATTGTACCGGTTGAGAGATGGGTGATATTTGTCCATGGGGTGCATATTTTAATGACATACCTACTAGTGGCAGGCCAGGTTGGTTCAGGTCGAGCTTCACCGCTGAATCTTTTAGCAGGTTTCAACTGCCTTCTCGGCCGTTTTCTATGTTAGTGCTCTTCTTTGTTTAATGTAGCTGTCTTCACTGTATTCGTCCAAGGTAAAAAAAAATTCAAAAAAAATAGGCCTTAAGATAAGTAAAGTTGCATTTTAGAGTCTCAGCCAATGCCTAAGCTACAATAACTTAATATCTTGTAATTGTAGGAAATAGCCTCCTCGCCATGCCTCGTTGGTCTAGTGGTCGCAATCGCTACTGCTGAGCATGAGGTCCTGGGTTCGATTCCCAGGTCGGGCAACGTGTTATTGGGTTTTTCTATATGGAATTTCTCAGTAGCAGCCCGAAGTCTGGATTTGTGCCCGGTAGATGGCAATAGGCTCGCCCCCTATTACATGGGACTTAAACATAACTGGCGAAATGTGGGTGTACTATAGGTACACCTCTGCCCAACCCTTCGGGGAAACAAGGCGTGATGTTATGTTATGTTATGTTGTAGGAAATAGCGCCCACAAAGTGTTAGGCAAAAGCCATTTGGCAAATTTCGCTGAAATTCGGCTACAATATAGCTTATAACATGCTGATTGAAAGTCTATAAGGGCACAAAAAAAAATGCCAGTTTTAGAGATATAGACAGTTTTATATTGAACTCATAAAACTTTTTTTTTAAACGAAAAGCATATACATCCAATCATAACAAGTTTAAGTTCATATTTTATTGTTTAAAAACATATTCTTACGTCTGTATACCCTGAAAGGGTTGGCAGAGATGTTTAACACACAATTCGCATAGTAGACAAGTCGTCAGCCCGACTTTGCTGAAACTTTGGGATCTACTCAATCTATTGTGGATTGAGTGATTTTTCAATCTTAACAAAAATCGAGGAAGAATTAGTAAAAGTTAACTACTTTTTACTAATTCTTCCTCGATTTTTGTTATCGATAAACATTCGGGATAGGCCCTCATCAGCGATATTACACTTGCACTTTGTAAGTAGGCGTGGATTGTCGGGCGAAGAAAATAGAGATACTAGTTACAGCACAATCACTTTATTTCACTCACAATTTCATAACAAATAATCACCATGAAATAACCTGAAGGCAGGGGTCCGACATATTAAATGAAAGTATGAGATATAGCAGTAACCAACTCTTTTATTCCAACAGCTTGTTAATTAATTAAATGGATCGCGATAATAGCTCTAGGCGCTACAGCAGGCGCACCGGGCCGAGCCTGCCACAAGAATGATCCCACTCTTCGCTGCGCACTCGCTTACATTAAGTTGCTTGAGAAGTGGGGAGAGTGAGGAGGCGAACGTCCCGCTTTGCACAGCGTAACTCGGCCCGCTGCACCTACCGCTAACGGTGCCGCCGACACGGCCATACTGACGTGCGGACGTCCTCGTACGCGTAGACTCATCAAGCATTGTCTAAAAAGACATAACGTTATTATTAATGTTCGTTCATCCTGACTAGCAATCTCGATGAGCAAAAAATCCGGGTCATCCCTACAGACTGTGCATCCAACTCTGGACCACTCAATATTGAGCTTTCAGGACTTATACTAGTAATCTGGTCCGGTTCAGCCCTGCAGAGTTTACTACTAATTCTGGACCGCTCGTTATTGAGCCTTCAGAACTTTAGCAATCTGGTCCGGTTTACCCCTTCAGACTTATAATCTTCTGGCCCGGTCTAGCGACCCTTCAGAATTATAACCGCCTGGACCGGTCAAATGACCCGTCAGAATTATAACCTCCTGGTCCGGTCTTACGACCCTACAGAGTTATAATCTCCTGGTCCGGTTATAACAAACCCTTCAGGATTGTTACTGCTTGGTCCGGTCATGAATGACCCTTCAAGATCACTCCAGTATATACAGTTTTTTTTTTCTCTTTTTTTGGTCTCTTTTTGTCTCCTTTTTGTCTCTTTTTAGTCTCTTTTTAGTCTCTTTTTTTAGTCTCTTTTTTTAGTCTCTTTTTTTAGTCTCTTTTTAGTCTCTGTTTTTAGTCTTTTTTTTTGTCTCTTGTTAGTCCGGACTAAAATGGTCCATGTAGATTATATAATCAAATGTATTAAAGTACTTGTCTCAACAATCCACACATGCTATGTTCATTGGTAGTTTTACTAACACCAAAGTCATTTACTTTAGAGCCTCTATCAGAAACAAACTTTTTTAACCTTAAGAATAGGCTTGACTTAGACACTGCACCGAATGCGTAGCACGCCTGTGCGATGCCGACCGAGTCTCATGTCATACAGCCAGCAAAATGTCACTTCAAGGTGCATAAGCGTTCTGTGTTGTGTCAGTGTCATGTCATTGAATGTGTCGTAGCAGACACATAATTCATGTTCATAACACTCTAAACTAACACACGACATCTATGAAAACTAAATAACACTAATTTAAGTATTGAAGCGCCGTCACGGTCAGACTGACATTCGCACGTCCTTGTGCGTCTGCATCCCCTTGAATGTCACCGCGGGCCCATTTTTCTGTAAAAAGAATAAAACTGGTAGATGCATTACTTTGTACGCTTGTCCATCAGTGACATACATTACAACGTTTTATGACCCACAAAATCAACCTTCAGGAACTGAGCCGGACAACTTAAATAGGCGTCCCTTCAGCCAGTTATCTCTCCAGATAACATGGACCAGGCAACCAATCAGCGTCTCTCCGATCAATCACTAGTACCACACATATCTCCATTGATCTCATAGCCTCTCAGACTAGACGATCACTATATAGTATTACCCAGAACATCGGGCTGCATAAGCCAGTTCTTTAGACTACCCAATAACACACACCATAGGACGTCAACCCGCATGAGTCGGTCCCTTACTTTATCTCACAGATTAGTACCAATGTTACGTTTAATTACGTTTCTTCACTCTCCGAGGCCGAGAGGTTTCTAGAGCTGGCGGATAACGTACGTGAACTACAAATAGACAAAGCATCACTAAAACCACCCGACGACGCCCACTCCACTCGTCAATCGCGGACTGCCGCCACCTCGGCCTCCTTCAAGCTACCAGTCAAGGTGGTAGCTAAATGCACAAAGCCCTCACTTCCCCCGGGCATTGCACGAAAATGCTTACGACCATATTTGCATTCTCTATTAGTGACACAACAAAGGGAAGTCTGTACTCCCTGCGAAGCCCAATCGAACCCCCCATGTCACATTCAATGAAGTAGGAATCACCACTGTAGAACGGTCTCATTTTTCCCACTGTGACGCAGCAACTCTCCCAATATTCTCGGATGCTATCTTACGAATTTCAACCAAATCTAACCGAAACCCAGACTCAAAATATGAAGCCAGACCTAAAAGCCGCGCCCGAGTGCCGAACACAAGTTCTGTTCGTGTGTTCCATAGACCTTGCACCATCCGTCGCTAGCTGCACTTCGAGAAGCTTGCCGCGCCAGGTCCCACCAGATTCACTTTCGATTATAACAAGTAAGCACCTCAATGTCCTCATGACTCTCTCTACCCGAACACCTGCCCTACCAGAACCGTTAGCAACAAGGTGCAACTCTACACTATGTTCATCATAAAATTGCTCTGTCTGCGCCAATACAATACCCACCCCGATCCGAAATGATCCGCGAAGTTGCACCGAAAAGACAGAGCCTCCTTTAGTGCTTCATCTGCACCTGCTGCATCCAACTAAAAAGTGCACTCGAGAAGGATGCATTTAGTGAAAGAGTCAACAATGACAAGAATACTCCCTACCATCGATTCCTCCACACAACTTCTCCGCGATGTCTAAATGTACAGTATAACATTGTGCAGAAACCCTAAGCATAGGATGGAGTCCCCGTACCCGTTGAGACCCGACAATCCCTTGAGGCCCAGCACACAAGTGTGAAGTTCAATCAGTGCGTTCCAGTCAAATCATTTTAGTCAGAACCGGTTCTAATGTTAGTATTTCGATCACTTTTTTGTAAATATCTTGTCTGTCCATTTGATAGGCCCTTTTAATTTGATTCAAGATTCTTAATGTAAAACACGTGAAATATGGGGCAACCCGCCAAAAACTAATATAAAGGACTTACAGATCGTTCAAAATAAAATTATTAAACTATTATTTCACTATGATTACCTTACACCTACAGTTAAAATTTACAGGTAAACGAAACTCATGAATATTAAACAACTTCCTGCATATTGTACCAGAATACTTAAAAATTCTAAGTAAGTTCATTCACACAAAAATACATCAGGTACACAATCGCAGCAATAGTAGGAACGATCACATTTTACTACCGCGAGTGCGGACAGTCAATGGCGAGAGAACAATTATTTTTGCGGGAGTGCAACAATATAATAAGCTACCTGTAGAAGTAAAGAATGCAAAATGAAATGCAAACTAAACGTTTGGTATTTTCAAAATTAAATTAAAAAAATCGGTTTCTAAATGATCAAACACTACTCCATTAAACAGACTTGCCCTACTACTGCATTGCTTTATTGTGGCACCGGGATCGCATTCCTTATCTACGGTAATTATTTCTTGTGCGGGTGGATCGAAAAGTTTTAAGTTTTGTGTTGGTTAATAATGTTATTTGCGTACGAAAAGAAATGGTATTACAACTTAGATGATTTAATATAAATTCAAACAATAGCTGCTTAGTTTGTGTGTCCAAGTTATATTTTAAGTTTAAAAACGTTCTCAAGTAAGTGAAATCTTTGTAATTACTTATCGAGAAATAAATTTCTTTAACCATAAACACCACACCACTAATAAAGAATCAATTATCCTTTCGCACTGAACTAATGCGAGTTTATCTTCACCATGTAGGTCAGTGTTGATGTTGTGGTATATGATAATGAACCTCTTCAGTAACGTTAACTTTCTTACCCCAAATAGAATGTAATTTTGTCAATATCAGTACGTACATGGACCTACTATCTAATAGATCCCTACCATACTATCTAATTGAGTTAACAGGTACAACATGAAACAAAAAGGACACTGACGTGTATAATTTCACCACGGCTCAGTATTCTGCGATTCATATTTAACGTTTTCTTTACCTATACCTGTAAGGTAAACTAAATCACAGCGCATAGTGCCCTGGAATTTTTGAAAAGCTAAAAGCTACAAACGAACTACCAGATTATCTATTAAAAGAAAAGGAACGAGCTCACCGGATGATGTGGTTGTCCATACACGTAGCAGGTGAGACGGTTCGTATCACGACTCTTCGGTGCTGGTGCTCGATTCGAATTCTTCACTTCGGTCAAAGGTTCGTACTGCCACTTGCTTCAATCACTTGATTTTTGGACTGTTGTGCTTTAACGATGACATGTGCCATTGAAGCGATTGTCATTATCAGGATCAAACCGTATCAGTCGCGCAGTTGCGGTGAAATTTGACGTTTACGGTTAAGTGGTTGCCGGAAGTCGTGATAGCAAAAACTCCATATTTTGAATAGATTAGGCGTTGGCCCACACTTAACTGTCGTCATTATTTTCTTCAGGTTTTTGCCCTTCGAATCCCAATTCTGATATCGGGATAGGCCACCATGAAATAACCTGAAGGCAGAGGTCCGACATATTAAATGAAAGTATGAGATATAGCAGTAACCAACTCTTTTATTCCAACAGCTTGTTAATTAATTAAATGGAGCGCGATAATAGCTCTAGGCGCTACAGCAGGCGCACCGGGCCGAGCCTGCTACAAGAATGATCCCACTCTTCGCTGCGCACTCGCTTACATTAAGTTGCTTGAGAAGTGGGGAGAGTGAGGAGGCGAACGTCCCGCTTTGCACAGCGTAACTCGGCCCGCTGCACCTACCGCTAACGGTGACGCCGACATGTATTACACAAAGTTGTTTTAGCTTTCTGTCTGTGTGGCCACAATGGCATTCACCATAATTTTTTATCTATTTCGGAAGGTTTATATATACCTGTACCTATTTAAATAAAACTTGGTGTAAATTGAGATTTGCCGTAATGTATGCATTCTGTACATTGTGTTTTTTGGTTACACCAAAATCATATCTCTTATATATTTAAAGTTTAGAAAGAGCTGTTGCGCCCAGCAATTCTTCCAATTCTGCTTAGATAAATGATCAGTCTCGCGGCAAACGACTAGATACCGCGCTCTATACAAACAATAGCTCTGTGAATGCGGCAACTCATTATTGTAGTGTGTGTAAGACTTCGTCACTTGACATTTCTCAGTTGACATTGACAACTAGTGTGCGTGAAGAATTGTGTTACCAGCTGCTCATAAGTTACCTGAGTTGAAGGAAAAATATTTTCTGAGCTATATTTATAAATTAACTAATAAGTTAATTTATAAATATAGCTCAGAAAATGCTTAAAATGTACAATAAATTAAAAGCGAATATATAAATATATTTGTGTATAGGTTAGGCGTAGGTTTCTTATTTAGAAAAATGGAATGTATGTATATCAATGATTAGGCCTCATTTTTAAAAGGTACTTTTTGTTATTATTTACATACGACGTTTTTTTAATTTTTCGATCAGGTTCAAGTTGTTCAGTTTCATGGGTAGAATCACCTCTTGAAATAGTGTCAGCTAACATTTTTACACCTTATGTGTATAAATGACAAAGATAAACATTAAATAATTTATAGAACAAGGTTAAGTATACATTTACTAAATTAGAAAAATGAAATAGAATATATTATAAAATACAAATACGCAGACACTGAATGGCGTTTAGGGTTCACGTTATTTTATGTTGAAATTTCGAAATTATACGATCCTTATTAATGGTATGTGATCCCAGTGTCCTTCTTATTTCGTGTAGCATTATTGTTACACATTTTCACTACGCAAACTGGCATTTTACTTCGGATTATGCCATTTTCGGTACGTGTACGTGACAGACAGCTTGCAGTGTGACTGGCTCGGGTACGCCACCTTGGGCGTGGTATTTGTTGCCGCATTTGACAAGTACGCCGGCGGTATCTAGTCTAGCGCAGCGAGACCAATCATTTATCTAAGCTATTCTGCTTGTATAACACTCTTTTAACTTGTTTTCATATGATTTTGAAACTCGTTTTCATATGTTACCACTGAAAAGTAAACCTTTAGTTACTTTTGACTGTTTTTACATCTAAATCGGTATTTTATATGAGTATTTTCCTCCCTTTTATAAAATTCTATTGTGCTAAACAATAACTTTTAAATTTTTCATCTTAAATTGTCATCTGTCACTGTCTGATTTATTATTCAATGTTAAATATAGAGCTAATAGGCCAGCTCTTCACTGTAAAGCTAGTGGCCCAGGTTCTCACTGTTAGCCGTTTCACTGTTATCAAATATGAATCTTTTAAAATTAAATTTGAAAAACTAAATAGATGCCAGAATGTCGGTCAGGGACTATAAAAAGCGGCCGTGAGTCCTGGTAAGGTCCTGTTCTTTTCTTTCCTCTGACCAGCCTTGTTCAGTTTTAGCGCAAACTGTAATTTGTAATTGTTGTAATTCTAAATTTCAAGTTGTGTGACATAGAACGCCACAGCTGACTTCTTTTAAACGGGGGGCTCCTCCCGCCGTAGGAGACAGGAACATTTTTTCAGACGAGCGTGAGGAGCTGCCTCTAATTTCAGGCCATTACACTCTAGTGGTGTACGACACCAAAGCGGATCTTCCTTCTTTTCCTTCTCCGACAGAGTTGAGGACAATACGAAGCTCTTCCTGATCCTGATCGGCATAAGACATCGCAGCCCCGTCCTCATCCAACTCCACTACTGCCTGCCTACTGCAGACCCGCCCGTTCCTGAAGAACCTTTCACACCTAATCACCTTTTATACTTTATGTTTATTTTATGTTTCTAAATCTCTCTTTTATAATGTGACTACGATTAGTCCTCTCGACTAAACGCAATGTTACAACAATAAACTACAAAAATAATTGCTGGGAAACGACTTTTGGCGTGAAAAATCGCTGTTTACGGGAGGGTTGCATGCATCCAAAAGCACATTGTGCAAGTTTAGTTACAACAATCAAACCTTGTTTTCGTGTCGATATAAAAAGTAAAAAAAAAAGTTGGAACGAGATCAATCTTGCTCTAGCTTTCGGTCTCTTAAACCAGTTAAAGTCCTCTACTGCTCTCTCGTGCGCAGCCACCTCGAGTACGTTTCCCAAGTCTGGAACCCTCCCTCGCGCACGTATGGGAGTGGCGCGAGGAGGCAAAACGCCGGGGTGTAACTCCGCTGCCGCGAGAAATCACGGTACAGCGGACAGAGCTCCGGCGGGATCTCATGGCGACATGGAGGGTGCGATTGTCGCAACCCAGTGCTGGGCACGCCACAATAGCGGCGGTAAGTCCCCTCTTTGAGGAGTGGTTGGAGAGGCGCCACGGCGTCCTCACCTTCCGCCTGATACAGGTCCTCACCGGACACGGTTGTTTCGGGAGGTTCCTGTTTCGCATAAGGCGGGAGGCAACGCCCGGGTGTCACCATTGTGTGGATCGCCCGGAGGACACGGTGGAGCATACGGTGGAGGTATGCCCAGCTTGGGCAGAGCACCGCAGTGTCCTCGCGGAGGCGATTGGCGGCGGCGATCTCTCGCGTCCGGCCCTGGTCCAGGCCATGGTACGGAGCGAGAGGGAATGGCAAGCCGTCACCTCCTTCTGCGAAGCAGTAATGCTCGCGAAGGAGGAGGCGGAGCGGGTGAGGGAGAGAGCCTTGCGCCCTCACGCCCCCACTAGCCGCCGCAGGAGACGCCCTGGGCGTCGGGAGTCGCTTGCAGATTCCCGGCCACCGTAGGCGCGGGCTTGCGGACGGCGAGCAATGGGTAGCTCGCTGTCCGGTAAGGACCAGGCCCGGGTCGACGGCGCGTTGTGTTCCACGCGCGCCTCAAAGAGATGTCAGCACAAAGTGACGGGGTCCGATAGGGCCGACGCCTCAGGGTCGCGGGTTATTCTACAGAGTAAACCGTGGCCCTGGCACAGGCAACTGAAGGAACACGGGTGGGTTTTAGTCAGTAAAAGTCTGACACGCCCTCCCGCTCCACCCAGAGCGGGAGAAGTCATTTGATGATTTCCCACCCAAAAAAAAAAAAAAAAAAAGTCTGGAACCCTCAATACGACAATAAAAATACATGTAGAAGCTTGTAATAAGCATTTTTTTACTTACTAATTCTTTTAATTTGTGTTATTAGTCTGTAAGCTTAAAATTAAATAAATATAATATAATATATCTTCGTAACCAGAAGATTCCCAGGTACAATACAGAACAAAAAAAACACAAAGGCCCCGTGATAGTAAGTTTCTCTCGGCTTCGTTAAGCGTTTTTTTACACTAGTTCTTCTTTGTCGATGCCACAATGCTCAGGATTGCGACCACATAAGACGCGTCTCCAAGTTATGCGGTCTTCTGCAGTGTGGACCGCACGGTAGATGCTGACACCAACAGCCTTCTTAATGGCGTCTGACCATCTTGCCGGTGCTCTGCTTTGAGCGAGTTTTCCTTCCACTCGGCCTGGTATCATAATCCTTTCCAGACCTTGCTTTACACCAGTTATCGCTCTGATATCTCGATGTTTGGACACGTCATCATCATCGGTACATTGATTGATTTTTAAAGGTCTTTATTCACAGAAAGGTAAACACAAGTTAACAGAAAGATCTTATTCTAAATATAAACTAGTATATAGGGCTGGTCATTCGTAACTAACACTAGCATAATCCAAGAAATGTTAAATAGGCTAAGTCGCCTCGTTTTAGCAAACAAATATGTATGATCGAAGGTGTTACGACTAATTATTTAATTGATACAAGACAGTTTAGTTATGTAGGGTTTGCAGACGCACATTTTTAAAATTAAGTTACCTAGGCCCCTCTTAATATCACATTAAAATTATTGTTTTATTCGATTATTCATTATTGTAGAATAATTGTAATATAAAATATACATTTAAAAAGGAAAGGTTAGGTATCTATACATAATGTAGTGTACATATAAATGAGTAAAGTGACAGCAATCACGCTAGTTATGTGGTGAGTGAGCTAACGTTAATCCACCTGGAAATGGTGATGAGGCAGTTTATATTTGTTGTAGTGTTACCAATGTGTGAGACCAAAGTATTACGATGACGTGGATTATCGAAGAGGTAGAATTTTCGGGATACTTTCAAAATGAATTCTTTTAGAGGTGGAAACTTGATATGGTTGTGCAGTTGTGTCAGGTTTGTGTAGATAGGTGTGTTGAATGCTATTTTGACTGCTTTGTTCTGGACGACCTGGAGTATTTTGTAATGAGTGTCACTAATACTACTCCAGACAGGGGATGCGTATATTATACAAGGTCGAACCAGTGTGGAATAAATGCATAATTTGGTTTGAGGGCTCAAATTAGATTTATGATTTAGGATTGGTTTTAAGCTGTTAAGGGGCTTGACTCCTTTTAAACGTAGTTCTTCGAGATTTTTCAATCACCTAACTTTATCATCTAATGTCGGTATATTACGTCCGTGCAGAAGAGGGACTGATCGCTAGTCTAATTTTTTTACTTAATTTCAGGGTATCTATAATTCCTCCCTTTGTCGACTGGGAGCGCATCCAAATGACTTGTTACGTTGAATGGCAATGCTCTTAGCCTCTAACGAAGAAATGACTGCGCGAATGGACTTTTGCGCGAATGGAAAAGTTGTGGAAATGAGATTGCTTCATCACGCCTGTATTCTTTCTATGGGTTGAGCAGGGGTTTATAGTACACCCATTATTCGCCAGTTATGTTCAAGTTACAGTCGCGGCGTTCTGTTTACCTACAAAAACCAAGATTGTGGCTGCGAACATTTTGAAATTTTCCATCACGGTTTTTTTTTTTGAGGGTGTAAAGTGTGTGTGAAGACAGTTGCGCCAGATCCCCCCTCGACGTGGTTGTTATATTTACACGACTTGAGGTTCTCCGCTGCAGCAGCAGGAGCCCAGCACGCTGAACTACAATAGGCACTAGCATCTTGTATACTTTACAATATTCTTAGCAACGGATACTTAACGTTTTCATTGTAAAGGCGAACCCCATATACCACAAGATTACCGTTGCATGAGCGCATGTGTCAAGAGTTCTTGGTGCTTTACAAGTGCAATAAAACGCATTCATAGTGTATAATTGATGGAATGCCCAATCGGTTAAGTGGCACGTGGACAGAATCAACCCTGAAAATGAAAATCCTTATCAAACTCATTTATTAGATGAGAATGCTACATAGCAGTGTCATTATTTACACGATTACAAAAGTACGGTCCCTTATCCATCGAGGGCAAGTAACAGGAAACGTAGTTTTTTTTTAAAATGAAAGCAGTAGTTCTGTTGAAAGGCCATGAAAGTACTCTTTTCGAAATCTAAATAACTGCTGTCGTTGTACACTATTACTTTTGGTTCGTGAGGAGTGGGGTGTGTGAATGATTAGCAAAATCAGTCACATGTACAATGTCTATATAATCTTGTCTCGTAATTGCTTCATTTCCGGGGTTAAACTGTACCTTCAAAGATTGTCTTACTGTGTTAATTGCAAAGATTGTAACTGTCTGGATTTATAAACAACAACTCGTCACTTAGCCCTTGTCGCAGCTTGCACAGAGAGCATTAACAGTATTTCTGGTTTATATAGCGAAATCCACCTTGTACCAACTGAAGTAGGATCACCGTGATTCTTAATATCAACGACAACAACAACGCAGCGCAGTGGCAACCCGGACAACGATGGCTCTGATAGCCTGAGCTGGACAAACACCTAGTGCACCCTTAAATATACACATCTGCACGTCATTCTCATATCACCTATTGTTCAGATGTGTAAACGCATACGGACTGTAAATATTTCTAAAGTTTCAACAAAAGCGGTCGGTTGACTTGTCTACTATGCGAAATGTGTGTAACACATCTCTGCCCACCACTTCAGGGTATACAGACAAAGAGTTTACGTGAATTTGAACTTGTTGTGATCGATGTGATTGCTGTTTGTTTAAATTTAAGCAGTAACTATAACATACAATCATCTTCCTAACTTCAACATAAAGATATCTCTAAAATGGGCAAATTATGTGATTTTTGCGCCGCTACAGGCTTTCAATGCTCATTGAAAGCCTGTAGCGGCTACTATTCTATAGCTAACTATTAACAAATTTCAAACAAATTGGCCGAACGGCTTTTTCCTTACATTTTGTGCGGGGTCCTCAAGATGAGTTTAAATTATTCCTTAGCTCTATTTCGTTATATTAGAAACTCTCGTTCAAAATTCCATGCTTCTAGACCTAGTGGTTTCAGACTGTGCGTTGTCCGTCACAAAAAAAAACTGCTTGTCTAAATACTGGTATTCAGTTGCATCCGTGCAACGTAGTTGTAATAAGGCTAGGCGGATGATGACGATTTGTCTTTTTAAATCAATGCATCGGCGATAAGTTGTGTTCCTTTTTTTTTTAAATTTTCTAATACGTATATTGATTTTTTGTTGTCTGAGTAATGATGCCAGCAAGCATACCTACAAGGAATTCATTATTATAAATATTTGATCTTCTTGGAATATACACCCTATATTAATACCTTTTACAAAATCATATCACTTAGATGCGAATTTGGAATGACCGGCTTCCTACCTCTGAGTCCTTATCATAACATTCCACTACCATCTACAAAGCGCGCCTTCTAATTTTAGGATAGCATAAAGTTGTTGATGCGCGTTTCAGAGTAAAATTGGATGTAGGGACACTAGGAACTTGTGCAATACTTTTAATCAGTACGAATTAAATATAATTTTATGTGGATTTGTGCTGTAATTACTTTACTAATATTAACTGAGGTATCAATTATACGGTATTTATACACGTGATTTGATTTATCTTAAGAAAACTTTTGTAGCTTATGTTTTTTTTTTCCATTAACAGACAAAGATAAGACAGTTCTAAGTAAGCAATAATTTAAATACCTAACAAAATGGCGAAGGAAACATCGTGAGGAAACCGGCATGTTCTAAACCAAAAATTCGAAGACATGTGACCTCTACCAACCCGCACTGGGCCCGCGTGGTGGATAAGGGCCCACTCCCTCTCACCGAGAGGAGGCCTGTGTCTCAGCAGTTGGAACATTATGTATAGGCTCATGCTCATGCATGCATCTTTATATGCCGTATGTGTGCTTATGTATTTAGTTCTTATTTATATCATAATGATGCTGCTTACGTCAACACATTACGGCATAGTATACTAATAAAAGAGACTTAGAAGATTACATTTATAAGACGCTGACAAAAATACCCCTAGGTACGCTTACATCAATGCAATTTCTGGTTTCCCTAATTAATTGAGCGACCGGTACGACCGGTAGTAATCAGTTAATTGATTATGCTTCTCTTAGATCTGTTTTGCCTTTTTTGCTTAGAGTAGCTTCCCATATTAAATTCTTCTGAAGTTTCCAACACACATTTTTTTTTACACAGGAACTTGAGTGTGAAATCTAGTTTCCGTCGTTTAATATACCAATATTAATATAACATTGATGAACACTACTTAAACGGTTCGTTATGCAGTGTGCGTAGACCATAGATAGAGTGATGTTCTATCTAATTCAGTAACGAAAATATAAGAAGCGCCAAATGAGCTGCGGGATATTTATTTGTGTTTTGTAGACCACACAACAGTAGACCGGTAAGTAGATTAGAAAAATATCTTAGTATTCGAAATATTCTGCGTATGGTTCTTAGAATTTTAATACCCAATTTCCGAGAGTCGTTTGGTGTACAATAGGAGAAGCATGCAAACAGTGTAATCTCACAGATAAGTTTGGAGACTCAGGCGCATGCACGTGATCTCATTGCGTAATTTTGTCCTAACTGACCGTGGCAATGATGGTTTTTAATTATACGAGGATTAAGCATTCAATAATCGTTCATAAGCTTCATGTAAACATGTTTCTATTTTGAAAACCATGTAAAGTCATAGTTAGGTAAGCAATAAGTGGTAAGTGCGGTAGTTGTGTTTTTGAGAAAAAATTAAGTGTTTTCCGAAGTTTAAATCCTTTTCTCTTACCTTGTTAGACGGGGCCAATCCCCGAGACATGTCAGTGAGCCAATCATCGTGTAAATAGATACAGTCCACTGCATTGGATTGTCCTCAAGCCATTGATGAAGCCCGTTCATTGTAATTTCACGATTTCAAATTTGCTGGCGCCAATAGCTTCCCCCACCACTCCAGCAGTGGATTAAATTCATGCGAACGCATGTTCCCGTCCGAGCGATTTCACTACTTACTTATTTTCAGTAGCCCGACGCACGTGTTTTAGATTTTTACTGTACTGGCCTAGTCGGCTGGCTCGGCTGGTTTGTGTAACAGAACGATATGAATTTTGCGGTTTTCATTGGACTGGCACAATGGATTGTCTCGGGGATTGGTCCCGTCTAAGTGGTTCATAAGATTCTGTATGTCAGATTCAGTAATCAAAAACCTATATGATGACAAGTCTTTGCATCAACATTCTCCGGTCCTTAAGCAATTACGACTGTAACCACATGATCATACCATTGCACAGGTGTTGATATCCCCAATGTGGCAGAATCCACTGAAGGTGCAAGAAAGCCCAAGGTCTATAGTGTGAAAGGTCGTGAAAGTGTCGCGTAACAGTCCTAGTGGGGGTAGCCCCTCTACAGTGGGGCAAGCCCCTACAAACCCCCCCCCCCCCCCCCCGTCTACTCGATAGGTGGTTTGCGAACAGATATTGTATGTGCTCCAAGATACACTGCAACCACATACTGCAATAGGGATTTCGCAAATAGAAAACCCAGATACACTTTCTAATCCAAAGTGCAAACACGGTGTCTTTCGTCATGATAAATATTATTTCATCGAAGCAGTGTGCAACTAAATAATTTCTTAGGTTTAATAACGATAATGTCTGCTTGGTGAGATAACTATGACTAGAAACTAGCAATAATAGGCTACGTAGCCATTTCTATTACCTTTTTAGAAGAGTAGTTGTAACAGAAGATTACTAACGGATGTCAGGCGTATACTCGTACAACTATTTGTATATAATCCTATTTCCGTTCTGATTATAACGTTTTATAATATCAAACATCCGTTTGTTTATTTTTAACATTTAGTTAAGACTTTCTTTACTGCATTGATGAGATTCTCGCGATTAAAATTATAACGTGTGTTTACTTTGAGTCAGACTGCGCGAAAACATTTTGTTTGGCCAAGACTTTACTACGTAGCAGTTATCTCAGTAGGAGCCATTATCTAACATTATCTACGTTAATTGCTTTGCAACGTATAAAAGGCCATGCTTACAAAATTCTATACAAATTAAAACGAACGAGCTCATACGATACACAAGTACACAAATATTAATGTGTGAAACGAACGAATTTCGCGGTAAATGAAAACTTATTATTTACGATTATCAACAACAATACCTGTTCAAAATGAGGATTATTTATTCACTACTCCTTGTAAGTATAATTATAACATAAAAAATTACAAACATTTATTAATTTAATGATATTTTTAATTAACACGTGTCAATTTTAACTTTAATTGTTTTAGGTGTCCTTGTTTTGTCTGGTGAGCGCGAAATATCTGCCCAATGAAAGTCCTTCCGGGGTCTTGCTGCGGAAGCAAAGATCTGTATCAGATGAATCAAATATATCACCAGAAAGTACTGAAGAAGAAAATACCGATGAGAACAACAATGATTCATGGGAGCGACAATTTAATGAAGAGCAGTTTAAACTGCAAGAGAAAAGGGAAAAGGAGGAACGAAAACTTTTAGAAAAAGAACGGAAACTAAGAGAAAAAGCAGAAAAAGAGGAGCGTAAGCTACAAGAAGAACAGCTCAAATTGGAAGAAAAATTAGCAGAGCAACAACGCAAATTGCAAGTAAAACTTGAAAAAGAAGAACGTAAGCGACAGGAGAAGTTGGCTAAAGAAGAGCGCAAGCGTCAAGAACAAGAACTCAAAAGACAAGAAAAACTGGCTAAAGAAGAACGCAAACGACAAAAAGAAATCCAAGAAAATTTAGAGGAGATTGAAAAAAATACTCTTGAAGAAAACAACCCCAGTATTGACAACTCCGTCGAATCAACGGAAGAAAATGATCCAATGGACTTTGAAGACATTTGGAAAAACTATGTGTATACTAAGTACGCTTTGCCTGCTAACAGCAACGAATTAGAAAAACAAACTGCAGTAAACAGATATTTAGGAGAAGAACTTGGCCTTAATGTTAATAGTACTAAGACTGAATATCGCCAAGCTGTTTTACAACTAGTGCAAAACAAATTGTTAAATGACTCTGCGTCGCAAGATAGTTTTAGTAACTACTTGATCAGTCATGTGAACGCTGTGTATATTCAGCGGCTTAGTGCAGAGTTAGAAACAAAAATTGCTGAATTGGATAACGAGACAGCCTTACTGCAAAATGTTAGTTTACCGTGGGTGACCCAGGCGCAGCAGTCTTTAGAACAAAAGAAATCTATTCTTCAAACTGTTGCTCAATTTTTGTCGAACGTACTTCCTAATTGGATAACCGGAGGACAACAAGCAGTTCCAACTCCCGCTGCTGATGGTGTTGTCTCAGTAGCTGCCCCAGCTGTTCCCACTCCCGCTGATGGCAGTCTTTCAGTAGCTGCCCCAGCTGTTCCCACTTCCGCTGATGGCAGTCTTTCAGTAGCTGTCCCAGCTGTTCCCACTCCCGCTGATGGTGGTGCCTCAGTTCCTGCCCCAGCTGTTCCCACTCCCGCTGATGGCGGTGTCTCAGTAGCTGCCCCAGCTGTTCCCACTCTCGCTGATGGCGGTGTCTCAGAAACTGCCCCAGCTGTTCCCACTCCCGCTGACGGTGGTGTCTCAGTAGCTGCCCCAGCTGTTCCCACTCCCAATGATGGCAGTGTCTCAGTAGCTGCCCCAGCTGTTCCCACTCTTGCAGATAGCGGTGTTTTAGTAGCTGCCCCAGCTGTTACCATTCCCGCTGATGGCGGTGTTTCAGTAGCTGCCCTAGCTGTTCCCACTCCCGCTGACGGTGGTGTCTCAGTAGCTGCCCCAGCTGTTCCCACTCCCAATGATGGCAGTGTCTCAGTAGCTGCCCCAGCTGTTGCCACTCCCGCTGATGGCGGTGTTTCAGTAGCTGCCCCAGTAGTTCCCACTGCTGCTGATAGCGGTATCTCAGAAGCTGCCCCAGCTGTTCCCACTCTTGCAGATAGCGGTGTCTTAGCAGCTGCCCCAGCTATTGCCACTCCCGCTGATGGCGGTGTTTCAGTAGCTGCCCCAGCTGTTCCCACTCTTGTAGATAGCGGTGTCTTAGCAGCTGCCCCAGCTGTTCCCACTCCCACTGATGGCGATGTCTCAGAAACTGCCCCAGCTGTTCCCACTCCCGCTGATAGTAGTGTCTCAGTAGCTGCCGCAGCTGTTCCCATTCCCGCTGATAGCGATGTCTCAGGAGCTGCCCCAGCTGTTCCCACTTCTGCAGAAAGCGGTGTCTTAGTAGCCTCCCCAGCTGTCGCCATTCCCGCTGATGGCGGTGTTTCAGTAGCTGCCCTAGCTGTTCCCACTGCCGCTGGTGGCGGTGTCTCAGTAGCTGCCCCAGTGGTTCACACTCCCGCTGATGGCGGTGTTTCAGTAGCTGCTCCAGCAGTTCCCACTGCTGCTGATAGCGGTATCTCAGTAGCTGCGCCGGCTGTTCCCACTCTTGCAGAAAGCGGTGTCTTAGCAGCTGTCCCAGCTGTTCCCACTCCCACTGATGGCGGTGTCTCAGAAACTGCTCCAGCTATTCCTACTCCCGCTGATGGTGGTGTTACAGTAGCTGCCTCAGCTGTTCCCACTCCTGCTGATAGCGGTATCTCAGGAGCTGCCCCAGCTGTTCCCACTTCTGCAGATAGCGGTGTCTTAGTAGCCTCCCCAGCTGTAGCCATTCCCGCTGATGGCGGTGTTTCAGTAGCTGCCCCAGCTGTTCCCACTGCCGCTGATGGTGGTGTCTCAGTAGCTGCCCCAGTGGTTCCCACTCCTGCAGATGGCAGTGTCTCAGTAGCTGCCCCAGCTGTTCCCACTCTTGAAGATAGCGGTGTCTTAGTAGCTGCCCCAGCTGTTCCCACTCCTGCTGATAGCGGTGTTTCAGTAGCTGCCCCAGCTGTTTCCACTCCCGCTGATATTGGTGTCTCAGTAACTGCCCTAGTTGTTCCCTTTCCCGTTGATGGTGGTGTCTCAGTAGCTGCCTCAGCTGTTCCCACTCCCGCTGAAAGCGGTATCTCAATAGCTGCCCCAGATGTTCCCACTCTTGCAGATAGCAGTGTCTCAGTAGCTGCTCCAGTTGTTTCCACTCCCGCTGATGGTGGTGTCTCAGTAGCTGCTACAGTTGTTCCCACTCCCGCTGATGGCGGTGTCGCAGTAGCTGCTCCAGTTGTTCCCACTCCCGCTGATGGTGGTGACTCACTAGCTGCCCCAGCTGTTCCCACTCCCGCTGATGGTGGTGTCTCAGTAGCTGCCCCAGCTGTTCCCACTCCTGCTGATGGTAGTGTCTCAGTAGCTGCCCCAGCTGTTCCCACTGCCGCTGATGGTGGTGTATCAGTAGCTGCCTCTGCTGTTCCCACTCCCACTGATAGCGGTGTCTCAGTAGCTGCCCCAGATGTTCCCACTCCTGCAGATAACGGTGTCTTAGTAGCCTCCTCAGCTGTCGCCACTCCCGCCGATGGTGGTGTCTCAGAAGCTGCCTCAGCTGTTGCCACTCCCACTGATGGCGGTGTCTCAGTAACTGTCCCAGCTGTTCCCACTCCCGCTGATGATGTTGTCTCAATAGCTGCCCCAGCTATTTCCACTCCCGCTGATGGTGGTGTCTCAGTAGCTGGCTCTACTGTTCCCACTCCCGCTGATGGTGGTGTCTCAGAAGCTGCCTCAGCTTTTGCCACTCCCACTGATGGCGGTGTCTCAGTAACTGTCCCAGCTGTTCCCACTCCCGCTGATGATGGTGTCTCTGTAGTTGCCCCAGTTGTTCCCACTCCCGCTGATGGTGGTGCCTCAGTAGCTGCCCCAGCTGTTCCTACTCCCGCTGATGGTAGTGTCTCAGTAGCTGCCACAGCTGTTCCCACTCCCGCTGATGGTAGTGTCTCAGTAGCTGCCTCTGCTGTTCCCACGCCCGCTGATGGTGGTGACTCACTAGCTGCCCCAGCTGTTCCCACTCCCGCTGATGGTGGTGTCTCAGTAGCTGCCCCAGCTGCTCCCACTCCTGCTGATGGTAGTGTCTCAGTAGCTGCCCCAGCTGTTCCCACTCCCGCTGATGGTGGTGTCTCAGTAGCTGCTGTTCCCACTCCCACTGATAGCGGTGTCTCAGTAGCTGCCCCAGATGTTCCCACTCCTGCAGATAGCGGTGTCTTAGTAGCCTCCCCAGCTGTCGCCACTCCCGCTGATGGTGGTGTCTCAGAAGCTGCCTCAGCTGTTGCCACTCCCACTGATGGCGATGTCTCAGTAGCTGTCCCAGCTGTTCCCACTCCCGCTGATGATGGTGTCTCAGTAGCTGCCCCAGCTGTTCCCACTCCCGCTGATAGTGTTGTCTCAGTAGCTGCACCAGCTGTTCCCACTCCCGCTGATGGTGGTGTCTCAGAAGCTGCCCCAGTTGTTCCCACTCCCGCTGATGGCGGTATTTCAGTAGCTGCCCCAGCTGTTCCCACTTCCGCTGACGGTGGTGTCTCAGTAGCTGCCCCAGCTGTGCCCACTCCCGCTGATGGTGTTGTCTCAGTAGCTGCACCAGCTGTTCCCACTCCCGCTGATGGTGGTGTCTCAGTAGCTGCCCCAGTTGTTGCCACTCCCGCTGATGGCGATGTTTCAGTAGCTGCCCCAGCTGTTCCCACTCCCGCTAATGGTGGTGTCTCAGTAGCTGCCCCAGCTGTTCCCACTCCCGCTGATGGTGGTGTCTCAGAAGCTGCCCCAGTTGTTCCCACTCCCGCTGATGGCGGTGTTTCAGTAGCTGCCCCAGCTGTTCCCACTCCCGCTGATGGTGGAGTCTTAGTAGCTGCCCCAGCTGTTCCCACTCCCGCTGATGGTGGTGTCTCAGTAGCTGCCTCTGCTGCTCCCACTCCCGCTGATGGTGGTGACTCACAAGCTGCCCCAGCTGTTCCCACTCCCGCTGATGGTGGTGTCTCAGTAGCTGCCCCAGCTGTTCCCACTCCTGCTGATGGTAGTGTCTCAGTAGCTGCCCCAGCTGTTCCCACTGCCGCTGATGGTGGTGTATCAGTAGCTGCCTCTGCTGTTCCCACTCCCACTGATAGCGGTGTCTCAGTAGCTGCCCCAGCTGTTCCCACTCCCGCTGATGGTGGTGTCTCAGAAGCTGCCCCAGTTGTTCCCACTCCCGCTGATGGCGGTGTTTCAGTAGCTGCCCCAGCTGTTCCCACTCCCGCTGATGGTGGTGTCTCAGTAGCTGCCCCAGCTGCCAGTGCTCCAGTAGACGTTTCAACTATCGCAGCCTCTGCTGATGTCAGTGCCCCAGTAGACGCTTTACCCGTCGCTGCCCCAGTTGTTGTTTCTAATGCAGTCGCAGCTGAGCCTGCACCTGCTGTTGTCAGTGACTCAGTAGATACTTCATCTGTTACGGTATCTGCTGATACAGAAGCCACAGTAGCTGACTCTGCTGACCCCACTTCCCTTGACGCTCCCGCACCGGTTGCTACTCCATCTTTGGCAATACCAGCTGCTGTTAGTACCGATGGACCTGTTGTAAGTTCTACTGACGCTGTGCCCACCGACGTTGCTAGCGCGCCTGTAAACGAAGCACCTGTCGCTGATTCAGTCGTACCGAGTTCGATTGATGCGGCAAACATAGAAAATATTGAGACTACAGTTGCACCTCAATCTGCCCAAGAGAATACAAACACCGCTATACCTAAGTCATTCTTTGGAGAAGAATTAGCTCCAGTACCTTTTGAAGCCGGTGCATCATTGTTAGAAGTAACAACACAGTGATGAGGAATTTTATATTTGTATAACTTTAATATTTAAGAGGCGTTTTTGGATGTTTATTTAATAAAATAAGGTCTGGCATTTTATTCCATGTTTTAATTATAACTTATAAATACCAAAAACCATTTATTACATGATTATTTTTATAATAATAATAAAACGAGTAAACAATATTTTAACCCTTTATTATCTAATGACTCTCTTAGTAACAATTTACAAATGTTTGGTTTTAAAATAGGTATCATTAAATGGAATGCAAAATAGAGGTAATTTCTCACAAAGTTCCTTAAAATAGCAATTACACTATAATATAATTTAAATAAAGTTACCGTAATATTTACTAAAACAAAAGTTTATAGTAACTAACTAGGTTAAATCCAGTACTTGTTGGCAGTATTAGGTGGATTTGGATAGTTGTGTTGTGAGAGTGGATCAGAGACGTTCGGGAACGAATAGGGATCATTCATATATTTATATTCACTGGATAGACCCGCGAGGCTCATATTCAATGAGTTATGTGAGGGGCTCCAGTTAGAGGCGGCAGTTTGATCTGCTGAAACTTTGGAGTAATCAGCTGGAACTTTTGGATATTCATTATTTGGTAACGTTTTGCTGTACTCATCGCCAGTAGGTTTTTCGAAAGTGTCTTCCCTTGGTTCGATCACTTCATCACTGTTTACTTTGTCTTCCACTTCAGCCTCTTTTGGTAAATAATTGATAGGTTTGTTATATATTTCGCTACTAGGATATCGAGCATAATCGTTTCTTGGTATGCCACTGTCCAATAATTGGCTGTGTGGTGGGCCATTGGCACCGGGCACTAAATGACCGAAAGTGGACCCAGAAGTACTAGGGAAAGCGGCATTTTGGAAGGCTTGGTTCAAATGTTGGGATTGGGCCATGAGATGGTTATAATTGGCATATTTTTGGTGATGCCAAGCATCTGGGTGCTGCGGATGGTGTTGGGACAAAGAAGGTATCTCTCCAGCAGGATATGGACATGGCATTTGTGGCATAGGTATGGAAGAATAGCCGCCAATACCCGGACTTGGATTTGATCCAGTATGCTTTCGTAGACGGGCGCGTCGGTTGGAGAACCAAACCTGAAAACCGAAAAGATAATCTTGTTATACGTAACTCAATATTTTTAGGAGATTTTTAAATATAATCTTACTGCTGTCATAAAATCAAGTGACAACTGAAGATAAAATCTAGTGGCAGTCAATCAAATGTAAAAAATGTATGAAAATTAGAGGTAATTTTAGAGAATGCGAACTTTCTTAAAGATACTCGAATTGCCACTCTGTTATCACGCCTTGATCTGTTTTGTGTGAATAATATTTACTATGACAATAAAGTCAGGGAAAACAGTGTCGTTACGTTTATCAATGTTGATGGTAGATAAACACATTGTGTTCTTGCCGTCACAAAATATACAAAGTTATTTGTACCGTCTTGTAACTATTATTACCTGCAAACTACATATTATCATTTCGTAACATTACTTAACCATAACATAACACATATCATCACTCCTGTAATCCCCGAAGGGTAAGGCAGTGGTCTACCTATAGAAGGTACACCCACATTTCGCTCGAAATGTTAAGGGCCAATGTAAAAGGGGGTGAACTTATTGCCATCATTCGCGCACATATCTGGACTCCAGACTGCCACTGAGAAACTCCTGTTAGAAAAACCCAGTAACACGAACCATGAACACTTACATAAACCTCTCAATTGCTGCTACTTAAACATAACATAACATAACATCACGCCTTGTTTCCCCGAAGGGTTGGGCAGAGGTGTACCTATAGTACACCCACATTTCGCCAGTTATGTTTAAGTCCCATGTAATAGGGGGCGAGCCTATTGCCATCTACCGGGCACAAATCCAGACTTCGGGCTGCTACTGAGAAATTCCAGATAGAAAAACCCAATAACACGTTGCCCGACCTAGGAATCGAACCCAGGACCTCATGCTCAGCAGTAGCGATTGCGACCACTAGACCACCACCTTTTTGCAATAATTATCTTGCTTGGAATATAAAAGAAATCACTTGGCAACAGGAGACTGCTGCTGGCTGTCTTATAAATTTTGACTTTCCTCTCCCATACATATTAGGGGATTATGTATTTGGCGAAATGTATGGGTGCGTTGCCGACTCCTTCGGAGAAAATAGGCGTGATGTTATGTTATACACTGCATCAACAAAATTTTAAACCATGTTTAGGGACTTCCTGGAAAAGCAGATGTATAAAGAAAAATATTGCAGTAGATATTTATAAAATACTCTAGAATTTAATGAAATATACATACTTGTATCCTAGCTTCAGTGAGGCCGGTCTGCAGGGCTAGCTCCTCACGTGTGTATACGTCAGGGTACTGCGTCCGGTGGAAGGCTCTCTCCAAGGCGTCCAGCTGTTCTCCTGTGAACGTGGTGCGGGACCTTCGCTGTTTCCTCTTCAGCGTCAATCCTGGCTCCGAGTCTATGTCCGAAGAATCAGAACCTCGACCTGGAAAAATATATATGTACAAAATCGTTAATATGTTCATGGTTTACTTCTATTTAGTTTTATGATTTGGCCCAGAAGTTAAACCATTAGGTAATTTTTCCTTTCCCAAACTACCTACGTAGATAGCTATAATGAACATACTTGTGTGTGTGTGAAATTATGCGAAATATTAATTGTTGAACTAATTAAGATCAACACTGACTGCTTTTGTTTATAAGGTATTCTCTTGATGTCCATAATGATCAAATAGAACGTGATAAACTACCACGTTTCTCAGGCGATCCTATAATATAAATGACATTTTATTACAGCAATTTGTCTTCATCTCTTTTTTTTCAAACACGCGTTATTTATTAACGGAACGTTTTTTCTGTAAACCCACATCATGTTTTAATTCGCCTAAATCAAGAACGGCGTGGCTCGCGGGTCGATCTCATTTATAAATCGGTAGCGGTATCCTACGGAAACTGATTAAAAACACCCGCAACAATACACGGCTTTGGCCTTAAAACTGATTTTAAAAAATGCGGCTTATATTAATAGCCTTTTGAAAGAAGTCAAAATTGAATGAGATGAAAAAATAGGGGCTCAGCGTGGCGCGGAATAAGGAACACCCAGCGTGGCGGTCCCTTTGTCGGCGTCTTTGCTGTTCAGGTGACATTTTGGCACCATTCAATATTTTGGTGTCGCGAGCTGGATTTATGACATGTAAGGCGAAAGCACGGGTTTAATACGACACCCGCAGAATCGAATTGGTAGGTGCGCAAAAACACACAAGCTAACAAGCACGCAATTTATGTAAGCGTTGAGTTTACTGAATGTTTGAAGTAAGAATTAATATCAACCATCACATCATATTTTTCAGTATTGTATCATGAACTATGTGAACTCGCAACATTATTTACTCCAGTTCGTAATATTATTACTTGCCTTAGAAAGAAAATTACATACATCATTTTAAGTACTTTTTCTGGAAGTAATTGCTTAAGTTTTAAAATAACTTCAAAGTTTCATGCTTATAATAAACCTAATTGCAAATGTTTTATTAGCGAACTTTAAGCATAACCTACCTGCTTGATATGTTTTATTTTACTAATTTGTTTCCTAATAATGATGCATCGGTATAATTAAACGCGAGAGGCAACATCTAAGCACAAAGGCTGCGACAAATAAAAAACAACTCATTGTAATAAAATGATTTACATTGCTCAAATTCTCCGGCTCGCCGAGACAGGGACAGATTTATTTAGTCTTTTTTTGTTACGAGTCCTGATCATAACGTATGAGTCTAAATACAAATCGAAAATACGAAATAATCGAGAGCGATTTAAAACTTTATGGCGTGGTCGTAAAGTCCACTCCGGTTGTTTTCATTGTGGAGAAGCATTAAAGCAAAACTATGAGGGATTTTATGTTCAAAGAAAGGCGAGAGGTTTATGGATGAGCGGTACGTGGGAGAGGGTGAGAGAAACTTTGGCGATTGCCGAAATGTGACCCCGTGAAGAGGCGCGCGCGCGGCTCCGCTCAAAAGCCATAATTTGGGAGTTGAAAGAGCGGCGGCGAGGGTTTAACACCTTCATAATCTGGGTTCATTAAAACGATCGGGTCGGCCTTTGTTTCAGCGGGTTGTTTCAATGTTAACAGATGGTCGGATTAGCACGTCTGCGTGTTGTGGGCGGCGACGCTCGTTCCTAACCGCACGCTCGAGGGCTTCTTCTTTTTAAAATGTATTGCTAAATCTTTTTCTTCGCTATTAGTATATTTGTCTTCTTTTTAGTCAAGTTATTCAAGCACTGTTAAAGCTTCAGGTAGTAAAGTTATTTACATACGAGTTGTTACTCTAACGTCTGCAGTTTTAGATATTGAATGGACTTAGATATTCAGTTCCTTTCATATTGATTTATGTTTACTAATTTACCTTAGCCAATAAACGTTAATAACTGCTATTGACCTTTCGGTTGTGGGTTTATCAGGGTGTCCGAACTACATACATAGTAATTCACAAGGGCAGTTTACCGGTTCGTTGTGGGGTTGTGGTCTACTGTAATTTACGTCCACTTAACACAAATTGTTCAACAAACACTTGTGAAATGATTCCTCTATTTTGAGTTGAAACTCTCGTATTTGAAACACAGAAATTGATTAATATCTTTGTAATGCTTCGATTGGTTTCAATTGTTTTCAGAAAACTGAACTTAAATGTTGACTATGAGGTAGTCCAAATTATTCGCGCCTACTGCTGCTGAAAAACTTGTTCATAAGCACTACATGACGCAAATTGTATGAAATAAATCTATCATTAGGTACTAATACAAGTACAATCGATTTATTAAAATAAATTCTATAAGGTCATAAAGGCACGCTATGAAGCTATGATGTAAGCTTGTTAATGCTCATTCAAAAGTACTCCGCCTCCTCTGTGTCGGCCGCTTTCGGCCACTTCCGGAGAGCCTCGTGTCTTTCTGGGAGGGCTCTCATTGAATAATGTGATGAGACAAAATTGTCTTGAATACCACGTGAGGTAATAAATGCCCACTAAATAATTGTGAGACGTGTTAGGCCTCGCGCACGGTTTACATGGACGTCCTCAGTGAAAGTGCATGTCAACTGCTTCAGAATAAAACTAATTTAATGCTTCGAAATTTAATGCTTGCCTATAGAAATGCTGAATACCATCATTTCTCAATCTTGTCACCAATTGCATTATACTTATGTAACAAGATTGAAAATCGATGTACTGTAATATGCCAAATAAGACAGGCGTTTTAACGTCATTCGATGGACAAATCAATGCTCGTAATTTATTTTTTATGGTCATCAATTGACGGTCAATTTAATCAATAATCAATAAAATACAAGGTGTAATTTTGAATCCTCGTCAAATTCAAGGAGGTTACTATGCTAATGATTCTCGACACGAATCAATAATAAAATAAGCAGTTTTTTTTTAGTTTTTCTAATTTTCGGAAATCGACTTGTGTGGAACGCGCATGTTAAAGCACGGCCCGTGTGATACTGCACTGTAACTGCCCTTTTATGCGACATAGCCGTGCGACATTGCCTAC
Organism: Dasypolia templi; assembly: GCA_963555695.1. NCBI lineage: Eukaryota > Metazoa > Arthropoda > Insecta > Lepidoptera > Noctuidae > Dasypolia > Dasypolia templi. The sequence goes on from OY743157.1 coordinate 11,956,346, forward strand.
TGCATACGCAGCGGGGCGATTCTGTTCTTTGAAAGTGGTTTATTCTGAAAAACTGTCACACTTAAATAACTAAAATGTCTTTCATAACAGCCTCCTTAAATTTGACGAGGATGCAAAACGACACGTTGTATAAATAATAGAAATTACGGTATACCTACATGGACAAACATGGCATAGCAGTCACTCTTGAGTGACTGCTTTTGAAATCTGTCAAAAAGGTAATATGAAAGCTAAATAATAATGATAATAATAATAAATAATAAAGTAGTGAATGACGGCACTGTTGACATATGTCGGGCATGTCACTGTCCGGAGGAATCAAGAAAACACATGGCCGGCTTGAGGTGGAGATTCGCAAGAGCAAACGTGCTCGGAGTCCGAAACCAACAGGGGTTGTCCTTTGGTGCACTTGCACAGTGCATACAGGGATAATCGTCGGTTGACGCCTCATTCCATTTAAAAATTTCTAAGAGGCCTCTGTGAGTTGGCTTCGGCCCTTCGTATGCCTTCCAAAGGAACGTGACCCCAGGTTCCGAGATATGTCAAAGTCACTTAAAATAATACACTTTTTATTGACACAAACATACTTATAGAAACCCAAAAAAATGAATCTATAAACAGGCATGCGATACAGTTCTCTGCACTATCCAATGGTTCGAATATTTAATATTCTATGAATTATTTAATGTGTTACACACTATTCCTATTGAAGTAACACATATTTCTCAACAAAACAATTCTATAGAAACCAAAGTTAACCCAGTACAGATATAGAGTGATTGCGTTAGTCTCAGTGGTCGTTCGATAATCGCCACCGCGGCCGCAGCGACATTAGTTGATTTTAACGAGTGATGTTATTAAACAAATGCGAGATTTTATCGCCCTCCCGCACTCTTTTGTTTTGCCTTGATGCTCTGATGCGGCTGTGAATACTTTGTCGGTAATGTTGTATATCCAACTGCCAAGGTACTTCAGAAGAAATGTCTCGTGACTAATTTTGAAACTGCAAAAATCGTAGTAATTTTTTCGAAACTTTTTATGTTTTCTAAAACTATATTGAATGAACCCTTCTAAATCCTTTGTAGAAGTTGTAAACGGCTCGTAAGTTGATTTGCAATGCGGCAATATATTATGCACTAATGCAAATTAACTGAATGTCATTGTGTGTGGCTTCATAATAATGATCATCTTTAATATCGTTAAATGTATCCGTGAGAAAAGAATAGTTAAGTTTATCGTAGTTGGTGCGTACCTTTATTAATATATACGATTTATACTGAAATTATGAAAAGTATTATTTTTCACATTTTTTACATTATAGGTTTGGTTAAAATCGGATGAAAATGCAATGGCTTACAAAGATTCGTTTAACTTTGTCTAAAACATGATTTAAAGCAATGAAATAATTTGATAATGTAGCTACACTGAAAGTGTGTGAAATATTAGATCCAGCTGCAACTGCTTTGAGTTGCGCCTGCGTTGCCTAGAGTTGTTGATTACATTTCAATGGGTGATAAATTTGTTATGAAGGCGTAATTATTGCTTTGATTGCATACTTCAAGCGTAAAACTTTATCGAATACCTACCAACAGGACATTATCGAATGGATTAACCATTCGATAATGTCCTGTTGGTAGGTATTTGAATATTTTCATTCTTCTTTGCCTTTCAGGGTGAGCTGATATAAGTTACAAATGATTTGAGCACAACAATCATAAAATGTTTTTCAAATTACTTGACGAACCTGATTCTTCTTTTCTTCTTATGAATGTCATTAAAACTATAACATTAATATTGTAGTTATAATTTTCGATCAATCTGCCTGGCATTTTCTCAACTATATTGTTCTGCTGCCCGTGTAACTGGATGCAGCTGAATACTAGTATTTTACATGGCGCTACCTGAACTCCACAACCCAGTTGACTGTCAAACGAATGACTGCCGGTATCAAAGGTGCTTTCCAATATATAATAGATGGTCACCCATCTACGAACCGACCGCGGCAAGCGTTGCTTAACCTTCGATCGGCGCGTGCGTCTGTTATGATTTAGCCATTAATTGTAACAAAGATAGAACACAGAAATTCAAAAACCCTACTACTATTTTATAATTCCTCGTGCAGAAAAAGTGGGTGTTTCATACATGTGACATGTACACACCTACTCTTAAAATAATAATATTATAGCTAAGATCTGTAATAGTCTGCAATGGCTTCCAGGGAATTTTATCATTTTAATTTATTAGAAATGCAATGCACGTGTTTCCGCTATATTTTTTTTCCTTTGAGTTTTTTTCTGGAACTGGTACCTAGTTCTATAACGCCGTTTGCCTCGTTTATTTCCTCAATCGCCAATCTATTGAAATTGTAAAAAGATTCAAGTGATTCAAATCGTTTCATAATGTGTGCTTTATTTTCAATGAAAAATTAAACAAAGATTGCTGCGGAAATCGATTTTGTAAAAAAAGTTGCGCAAGTTATATTAACATCGAGGTGGGCGGCACTTCTTTGGCCGGGAAGTCCCAAAAGCAGTCGCAACAGGTACGTACGGCACATTCAAAGGACAATTAAAACTTGGCGACAAAATACTACAACAATGACACTACAACCAAAACATGTTACGTAGATTGTTCGTATTTCAGCACTATCGAGACGCGCGGCAGGCGACCGCGGTACACTTTGTCGGTCACCTTTTTCACCCATTTGCCTCATTCGCAAAATGCCGCCCTTTGAAGCATCGAGAACAAACTTCAATATTTCATATGGCAACAATGACTACGTAAGATTTGTGTGCGGAAATTGATTTTTTGAACTCAAGTCGTGAGAAAGCTTTGACAGGTTGCGGCATTAAAACCGCAGAGTAAGTAACCTTTTGTGGCCGATGGGAAGTTGTGCTATGTTTGATGATCCGACAACATTTTGTAACATCGGAAGTAAAATTGAATTTAAACTGTGCTAATTAGCGTTACGAAAATTTTGTGCTATTATAACTGGATAGTATGAGCGAACATGTGGGTATTTCCATTAAACGTTTTTAGCGTTCAGATTTTTCCATTACAATAGCAAACAAATAGCCGAAGCGTTGTCTATTTTTTGGCCATGCAAATCCTAGAGCACTTTACTCTTATGAATATTGAGCAGAGGATTATGAATGCATTGGAACTCTTACAATTTCATCACAAACATACCCCCAAGTATCCCATCGATGCTGTAGTCCTTCTTGCCGTCCGGGTCCCGCGCTCCGCCGCGCAGGAGTCGCGAGATGGACGAGATGCTGGGTGGGTCCGACACGCCCTCCTGTAACCAACGCGTTTGTCTCTCACTGCTTTATTATCAGTATAACTTATGGGATGATGAGTATTTTGGGCGTAAGACAAAAACAAGGTTGAAGACAGGTTGTGATACTTTTGGGGCATGCAATGATTATTTGATGATATGTTTTCTGCAAATTGATCTATTACCTATTGTTATATGCTTTAAGTTAATGTATAAGTAGTTGTGCAATTCATGAAGAAAGTAATTCTTGTTTGAACTAATGACGTAGGATTACTAAGCAAAATTGTAAAAACCATGTCTTTTTTAAGATTATATTGCTATTGTCTTTGCTTCTGCCTGATCATAGTAAAAGCCTCTGTATGTTTTAGCTTTATGTATCATTCAGTTTTCTAAAAAAGAAAAAGTTTCTCCCTTAAGTTATAAAGTGGAACTACCAAGCAGAATTACAATATATTGGAATCAAAGGATTCCTAGTAACTTTTAATTGAAATTGAAAACTCATGTAGCACGTGCCCTGCAAAAATAGATTGTTAATTCGTTTTAGTGGGAAAACATATTGATACAAATTCTATTTTTTCTAATAGATTACACTTATAAGAATTTTATTCAAGATTAGTTTATACACACATCAAAAGTATATAAGGATCAAGGTATTAAATTTTTTGTTATTGCCCTATTAAAATTAAATACAACAATTTAGATTTAATAAATAAAATGTTCTCGTATTGACGAAGTACTCTGTGATTTTACATTAATAAAGACTTTTCGCCCTCAGTTAATCCTGACATCAAAATGTGATAAAAGATGAAAATACAAGTTTTAAGTTTTTATTGTCTGGGGCTGCTCCAACAGTGTCATTAAGGATGGTTGCGAGTCGCCTGGACTTTGTATTCGTGGGTCAATGTTGTGTCGTCTCCCATGGAATGTTGCAACAGTGACAAACCGTTATTTCTTGTATTGCTTTCCTTGTTTTTGTCTAGTGTCTGCGCTTACTAATATAGTCGTAAGTAAAGTTTACTAACAATCTTGTTGAGTCTTGGTTATTCCAATAAAGAAAATTATATTCTATTCTATTCTTTTGCGTATAATTAATAATCAGTAGTCTGTATTTCCGCCGCGTATAACACAATCGCAGTGAATCGGCACACTCAATATGAGTTCATCTAAATCGTGATGCAGAATGGCCGCCCACGTCCGTTGTAACAGGCGAAAAAGATTTTCCGATAGATCTGCAGAGCTCTTTTTTGAAGCATATCCCATGCGTATTCAATGAGATATAAGTCTGGCGATTGAGCAGGCCATGGTACGACGTTTATATTAGCTACGACAAGTGTGTTTGCAGCGACCTTGGAGTGTGTGGACGTGCATGCATAAGCAGAAATGAAGCACCTAATTCGGTCCGCAAAGGAATGACACCATTTGATACAATCGTTTCAGCATAAATCTATGCATTAAGATTGCATCTGATCCAAATCAGTTCGGGTCTTCCGCCCATATCAAGATTGACCTCACCACTGCATGCATGGACTTCCTGGCATGATTTCAAACGTTCTTGGCGTCCAGGGGTCCTCCAACACCGTCTACGTCCACTATCTGGCCAGCGTGTCGCTCTGCCACGCGGGCAGTGATACGGTAACACTGTGTAGTGCCCAGAGCGATATGCACAGCACGTAGCCGAGAACCAGCTTCCGAAATTCCCATGGCCCAAATCATTTGTTCTCCGCTCAAATGACGTTTTATCCCCATAATAACGTTCTTTTGTATTGATTTACTTCTGAGTATGGCATAAATGTTACTGATTTGGTCTCAAACCCGTTGCAGGACTTTATGGGAATTCGAGTTGACAAGGGATTTTCGTCTTCTGACCTAAATTTAAAAAAACATTCCCTTTTCAAATGATGACATTTACTAAAAAGTATCCATTGGAGTCGCACACAATTAACTAGCAAAAACATGCTTGATCCCTAGACACTTTTGATGTGTGTATGTTTACTATTTCTGGCATCGTTTTAAAATGAATACATTAAATAAAAATACATTTTCACAGTAATAGACAAATAATCATTCACAATTCAAAAAGTGCATGAAAAAGTTTTTAATTAAAAATGACACGTAGTTACCTTAATAAGTTTTTCCCGTATTTCCCATGAGAAGATCCCAGGGTTCTGTCTTTTGAGGTCTTCGATTCTGGCCTCCACCTCTGGAGTGGCGACTCTTGGCTTGGACCCGCCAATCACGCCTGGTCTTATGGAACCCGTCTCCTAGGCGAAAGTGATCGTTGTTTTATTATAGATAAGCTTAAGTTTATATACAATAAACGTTTTAATATCAATAGAAGCAGAACTCTCTTTCATATTCAAATATAGGGAACTTGTTATTGAAAACTAGGTACAACATGTATTTCGCAAGGGCCTTAGTAAACCAATAATGCTAAACAAATTCAATTGATTTCCATTCCTGTGAATATTCGATTAGCACATTAAATACAAAATTCGTGATACAGTATAAACAGTATTGCTGCCAATATTTACTCAACAAAAACGTCTCAAAATTGGGAATTTTATTTGTTGATTTCAATACATAAATCGTTTATTTGCCAAATAGATTTCGTTTATTTGCCAAATAGGTCCGGTATCTAGGCGACATATTTGCAAATCGATGCCGTGCAGTGAAAACTTGTAAAGAAAGTAATCATGTTTTTTTTTTTTTGGGTACAAACCCCCCGTAATGCATATTTAGAACAAACGTGCACAGCTCACAGATGCTTCGAATGCCTTCTATTTATGATATAATGAACCTCAGTTGTCGTCAATAACGACCATTTCTCAGACAGTTTACATCATCCCCTGTAAAATAACGGTCATTACAATCACGAGATTTTCACTGCACGGCAATGAAATAGCAATAAAAATCTGCTGAAATCTTGTATAAGTATCTACGGGTAGTTTGTTTTAGATGTATGCAAGCAGGTAGTAGGTAGCGGAGGCCGTTCCCTATACTCGCGAAGCGTGGCGAAACGCTTCCTGGGCGAAACAATCGCTATTATGTGCTATAGCGGTGTGCTATAGCGCCTATAGGAGCGGTGGTGAAAACGAACCTTCAGGCTCCGCTGCGCAGCAGATCAATGGCGATTGTTTGCCGCCTGACCAGTCGATATGCGTAGGCGGCGACTCGACCACCATTCATATAATACCCTTATGACTATAAAATGGGGAACGTTGTGTTTCAGACACAATCGTAAGTTATTGTTTGGATGTGTTTTATGTAGGTATATTCTTGCGCCGATATCTTAGTTTATTACGTTGCTGTGCTAGAGAGAGCTTATTTTGTAGAATGGGATGGTAGGTATAATAATATTTTAGGCACCTAAATTTCTGTTTTAGGTCATTTGTGAATCTTGGAATAAGTTATGTCATGTCTTTTTAAAACGTGATTTTGTAGTTTGGTTACTGTTGTTGTAATAAAAGTTAAAATTCTTGATCATCGTCAAGTTAAATCTCAGCTCTTGACAAACTGCTTCAGTATGTATTTTATTGCGCTACAAAGTTAACAGATAAATTTTGACATCCGACTTTATTTTCAAACAGTAACTTTAGGCGCCAATCTAGAACAATATTATTGAGAGTTCTTACACAATTTGTTTTGTAAGCAGGCTGCTAGTCTTCAGGCTGAAATGTATGAAATAAATGGAATACAATGGGTAGTTTTTTGTATGTTTGTTGTAAGTTGTCACTCACCTGGTATCTGTTGAGTATCTTGGAGACGCAGCCGTGCGAGACGCGCAGCTGGCGCGAGATGACGCAGGGCCGCACTCCCGCCGCCGCCATCTCCACGATCTTCAGGCGGATGTGGTTCGGCAGTGGACGACCGTTGATGAACAAGCCTCCCAATTGGTTGACGCGCCCTTGCCCTATCAAGATGGATGATTTTGAGAAAGGAACACTATAACAGCCTTAAATTTAAAGTACAGATTTCGGTTCCGTATTTTCTTTTCTATGTTTTTGTATTTTCATGGCATCTTGGCTATGCTTGTCCCGACGGCTTTCTTGCATTCAAACTTTAAAGTTTTTTCAAGTAAATTGGATTTATTACCTTGTCTTATTGGAAGACAAGTTGTGTACATACAACAGTCAAATAAAATTATGGCTAAATTAACCTGTCTTGTAAGGTTTATGTGAAAAAGGTTTTTACCCTTTAAGTTTAAAGTTAAGTTAAACACATTTTGCATAAGAAAATTCTAAGGTACGTTTTTGGTTTCCAGCATCTAGTGATTGTTCGACAGATTATAAAAATCTGGGTTACTGGGAGTAGATAAATTAAATTGTCAATGTTTTTTAAACGAGTAGATAAATTATATACGAACCCAAAGCAAACTCCGCCGCAGCGACATTCGGCTCATCGACTTGGCACATGAAATAGGTTTCGAGTGAGACTTTGACGAAGGTTCGTGAAAAGTTAGATTAAACCTTTTTAATTTAAACTTTGTTAAAATGGAAGACCGTTGAACGATATAAAAGGTTACAGTAATAGAAAATGTTGTTAATAAAATAATAAAAACTTATATACCCTTACCTACCCACACATCCATACCATTCTGGTGTCTTTCCATAATGGTATGAGATTCAGTATATTCCATGAACAAACGCGAACACAAAGTTTATTATCACTGAGTGAGTTCAAACATGTTACCGCCACACTAGTATCAGCTAGCTTCAACAAAAAAACATCGCGCCGAGCTTTATATCATTTAAGCGTTAACACCGTAAAAACGCCACGAATATTGATAAATATCTGTTTACATTAAATTAAGCGAACGAGATCAAAACACATAATTTAAATTGATTATCACCCATTTGTATTTACATAATTAAAACGACATGTTTAATTAATTACGATGTCATAAATATTGTGATCGAAATAAATGTCTGGGGTTTAGCGACGCGTTCGATGTTAGGCGTTAGTTGAACCCAACTATATTCATGAAGGCTATCTGGCGACGTTGTTTTTTGGATTTGAAAAAAGATCGATAGATCGCGTTATCTTTTTTTACTGCGCGGGAGTGCAGTAGAGGAGGTTGTGTAGTGAACTGAGAGTGCTTGTGTTCGTACAGACACGCGTCGCGTGGTGGTGTGCGTGCCGCAAGGAGGCTGTGTTGAGGGCTCCGTCGCTGTGTTGGTGAGTGCATGGAACACTCCCACTACACGAGTGTGAGGTTGTAGAGGAGCCATGCGGCGGGGGACGACAGTTTTCAGGAAAAAATATACTTCAGAATTTGCAGCGATGTCGTAGGAAAAACGAAACAATATACGCACAGATAAAAGCTCTTCTGGCAGATTTATTTTGACATAATATAGAAAGAAAATCAACACGTTAGAAATATAGCAACTCAACACTTAATAACTAATACAACTATTTCCACAATTTGTTATTACAATGCTTATTCTTTTTTCAAATCATGTGGAAATGTTTGTCACCCGAGTGTGGTACCAAAACCGGCGCTTGCGTCGATGGAGGGGGCAAAGTTCTGCCCATTCACCGTAGAGTGTCAGAAATATACTTGTCCTCTTCTAATAAACTATGCTCGGCATTTGAAATGTTTTTTATTTCAGTGTTGAATATTTGAGTGTAATGCTTATGGTTTCAGTTGGATTTGCTGTGATCTAGCTACATGCAAAAGGAACATGTGGGTAGATTTTTTTTTTGTGAATTAAAGGTTATGACTTGACTAGGTCATAACTAAGTTGCAAAATATATTTAAAAAAAAGTTTCAGCTATATTCTCAATACCCAAGAGCATAGATAGTAAAACAAACTTAGAAACATTTTTACTTTTAAAAATAATGCTGAATTTTTTAAACATTATTTCATTGTTGATACTTACTTGAAAAGTTCTGATAAACTATATTAATTTAGTTCCTACAATATTTTCTATTCTCTTTTTTGTTAAGTTTAAGTTACACCAACAGATGGCGTTAACTATCATCCTCCTGCAAGTTTTCTATTGTGTTGTTGTGTTTAATCAGAATTAACATCCAATCACTTCCCGGGAGTGTCATAGGAAGTAAATAAGAGTTAACGCTGTAGGTTATACCTGCCTGAATTTCCCCACTGTAAGGTTTATTTGTCTTCAGAGCCTTCCTATGCAGAGCACTAATAACACACCTTGAGCTTTGAAACCATCAGTTTAAAATTTTCATAAGAGCTTATGAAGTGGTTGGCAAAATAAATTCAATATTATAGCAGGTGGCTAGCTCAAATGTGCATCAGCTCATAAAATTAGTTCTTGAACTGTATTAGTCTCGGAAACCAAGTACAGGTCGAAACTTCGGTATTACATTCAGCAGAATAGGTAAGAACTTCGAAGAGGAATAGCTCAGCCAACAGGTGTGGTGCACTTAAGACACATCGAAGACTCAAAGTTGTACTTAGTTATATACTTCAACTAAGAAACGCAAGTCAGTTATGCCAGCAAAGTGCAAATTAAACACTTACTTAACCGAGCTCTGTTTTAAATCACACGGTAATTCTTTATATAGACAGGCATTAAAAGAAACCTTATGTTTCACTTTAAGACTTATAATCATATTTGTAATTAAGAATGAAAGTCAAGTGGGAACTGTGGGCAGATGCAAGCATAACCTCGATAAATGGGGCTATCTCGACGATACGGCAGCAGGGTGTGGTGGAAATGGAGCTCTGGTGCAAACTATGTCCCACCTGCTACATATCCTGCCCTCTGTGCCCCAAAAAATGCAGCCATAGCGTCTTCAGAGCTGCCACTGACGATGCCGTGGAAGTGGTGAAGTTTTTGGGCCCAACAAATTGTTATACTTACACCGTTTTGCCATCGATCCAACGCATGCATGCTGGATCCAATTAACAGAATCTTATCATTTTCATTGGCAACATATACAAACAAACCCTGACTTGTAACAAACTAGTCAGGCCATACCTAATCATAATCAGAGAATCACTGGTAACCCTTTGTATGCTATTACTAAAATATGGATAGCTCCAAACAAAAGCTCTTTGGTCTATGTTAAGCCTACTTACTCTTCTGAATAATTGACATTATTGATGTATTTTCAAATTTACCGTATTTTGAGCGTACGGAAGTCCTACTTAATTAATGTTGTGTGACGTCAGGATTATCAGCATAGACAGCACTCCCAAAAGCGATCACATCGTGTAAAGCGAGCCTGGTTGAGTAATCCGCAACGAGCCTAATAACGGTGTGACAATAGTAGGTTCGCAACGCTCACACTGTTTGATAAACTTGTTTGGTTTTTTCGTTTCTGAAATCTTTCCGTACTAAATATTTCGCCTGCGATCCTGTCGGAATATCTTGTACAGAATATTTAAAAAAAGAAAAAAAAACGCTTGAAATTTGCTGCTAACTTGTACTTACAAGTGTAAAGGATAACTTTAAATTACTTAATCATTTCTCGCTAGTCGTAAACGTCAGCTGTCAGAAAAGTAGGTCGATGTTTTACTTCAGTTGGTGAGCGGTGATCGAGCACTGTATAATGTTGTTGGTTTATCAAATAATATCGCACTGCTATAAAGTTCTATAGCATTTCTGAAATCTTAATTAGCTAATACAATAGAAGTGAGTGCAGAAAGTCTTATGTCAAATATGTTTACTCAAAAATGAAGATTATGTATCTGAGCATTGCGTTACTGTAAAAGTTATTACAATCGCCGTATCGTATGTTCGTTGGTTCACTACTATTCATCGCTGCGCAAGTTGTAGCATCCGTTTCAAACGGAAATCGTGTTACTTGTCTGATATTCTATCCTGTTAGTATTAGTTTATCTACTGCAACAGTTTTTATAAACGTAGCTATAGGTATACTGTAGATTTCCTTTACCTTCACAGAATGAATAAAAGAGACTTTACTAAAACTTGTGAAAATAATACTCCGAAAATTATTGCATCGATCTTAGAAATAAATTAGCTAGTAGCTTCAGATGATTTTACATCAAAGACAAAAACTTAAGTACAGCCAAGGACACCACTTTAAAAACTTATAATTAACAGACCGCTCGTGGTTGCTACAGGCAATAATTACCCTAAACGACATCTTATAATAGAATGCGTCATTTTATGGTAGATACCCTATGACAATATCATACGCAAACTTGGTTTTATTTGTCTATTTTTATTCAATTTCATAAAAACAGTGCGGTCTCCAGTTGGGATAGCGTTTATAGCTACAAGGTTGTGAAAAGGGTGGAAATCTCACTAAGCCTGTTTTTTCATGCGCGGTCAGTATCCGTTCGTGATCTTTTTTGTTCGCAAATAGAAAATCCTGTCGAGCTTTTTACTGAATTGAATGCCCACTATAAATAACTCCCTTTTTGTGATCAAGGCTGCGGTATGATACTTTTACGTTTAGATTGTTAAGACTTAAGCTAGGTACATACATAAAGTAAAGGGAATATGTATTTACTGTCCCTTTCATTCTTCAAACAAGGTTTGTCCTTATAAAAAGGTTGTCTGGCAGACAGCCGCATTAGCGATAAGCCTAGTACAAGGTATCGCTTTCATTAGAACGTGATAATTGTTTATGTATTAATTATTTGCAATAGAGTAGCAAATTATTTGATATCTGATTTCCGGATCTAAATTACAAATGGACCTCCGGATATCCACAGTCAAACATTGCCGTAGCCTAAACAATACCAAGCGATCGCGGTACAAAATTGTAATTTGAACGGTGTTGGCGGCTGGTAACGATGGAAAATCGACTTAAATTGCCATAATTAATTTATTCCAAACAGAATTGGCCTCACAAAGTGCCTTCAAAGCATTCAATTTTGCATTGAATTTGTAATTTTCACGGCACAATAATTTGTAACTGTAACATTTCGCTTTACTGTTTTTTTGCTTATAATCCAGGTACTCACTGAAAGTTCAGAGGAGAACGTTTTCTCACGGTTTTGGAAAGTAAATAGTTAATCTAGCTTTCTTATTTAGAGTTAAGAAAATTCTTTATAGCTTTAGGCAGGTACACAGTGCTGATTTACATTTTTCGCTTCAATTACTCTAAATTAATCAGTCTGTCACATGATATTTTGTTAGTACAATCTCTTAGTGCATTAATTTGTATTTATTTCGATTACGACGAGTCTTAATAAAACTGCCGATGGAGAAATAAAACTGTCACCGCCACGTTTTATTGCGCTTTCATTATCACATGATTACGTTGTAACTTTTCCTTATGACTTGTTACATTTCTAAGTTGCTCTTAGCTAGAAATCGTGTTCATCTAGAAACGTAAAGACTTTTAAATTATGGTTAAACCAATGCCTGAATTAATTTTCTAAGATTTTTTTAATCTTAAATAAATTACTTTCAACAATTAGTCACTCTTGATGAAATTGGCATATAATTAAGTTCTTTCTCAATTATATGCCTATTTCATCAACACTTTTAGGAGTAAGAAAAGAGACTTTCATTTTTATACAATGTTTGGGTTCTTGAAACGTTCTACGGGCACTATTCTGCTGTCGCTCGTGAGATAACCGTCCTGTAACACTGGTAGCATCAGACTTATCAATGGATTCCACGGAATGAAATGCTATTGTAAACGATCTTTCATTCCAAAACTAACCAGTGAATTCTTGGTCCAACGGGAAATTTTCACTCTTAATTCATTACGTTAAGGGTGATGCTTGTGTGGCAGATGGATGGAGTTTTTATGCAGTCCAACCTACGTCAGAGGCTATCAATGAAGTCCACTGTGGTGTTTGTGTTAAGTCATCGCATTTTAATGAACCGTCGATGACATGCTATACGAGTAATAGACTCACGGTGTTATTCTTTTTAGCGCCGAATTTTTTTAATCGTTCTTTTTGGGATGTGGCAACGAAAATAAAAAATGTCCGATCCGATGTTTTTTGGTACGCGTTCCTGGGTAGGTGTCCTGTTTCGTTTTATTAGCTTCCTCGTTTTGATTAGTTCGTGCAATCATTAGTCATCATTAAGTTTGGCGAGTTGATTGTATGGTATATTTTTGTCGTAACTTACATAATTTAGGTAAAATTTTGCTAGATGTGGTTTCAGAGGTTATTGGGATCCTACCAAGAAATAATATGAGACTATATCATCCTAATGTGCTATCAAACTAATTAGCAATTAAGCCACCCACAACTGATTTCTAAGAACTCTTCATACGTACTTCCTTGTTAAAATGATATCATTTTTCTGCCAAGTTGGTTAACCTCTGGGCGGTACGCATTAGGTATGCCACAGCAGGTGTAGTCCCCGCGATGTCCATTTCCCGGACCGGAAGCCGCACTATGATCACTGAAGCGAGTCGATCTCGTTACAGACCCTCATTCCATTCCTGACTCATTTCCTCAAAGTTTTTTCCCAAAATTTTAATCTTAACTGGTGTAGATGTTTCTCACAGTAACAAACTAAACGTAGATTTAAGTATTTGGTGATAATAGGCAGCTCTCTTGGGAACCAATTATTTGTTGTTCGAAACTGACAAAGTTGGAGGCTGCAATTAAGCAAATTATTTTTAACGATGACTACACCGTAAAAGTTTGCTTTCGTTATGTATGAAGCATCGTTGTAGAATGTTTTGTTACCACGTATTCATTGACACCGTCGAACTGCAAAATTATGTTCTGCCAATTTCACAGTTTGGGTAAGAAAAAAGTATGTTTGCCGTTAGTTTTTTTTCTACTTACTTATTCCTATAAATATGAAATGTTTCATTGCTTATCATAATCAGCTCATCACATTATATTAACTTTGAATTGTTTTATTTTTTGTATGTGAAAAATATTGATGCCTATTGAGTTTATTTTTGAAGAAAACTAATTTTCACAATCTCGAGACATACATTAAGTACCATACGTGTAATTATATTTGTACTTATTCCTTTATAACGCAAGTAACTGTTATATTTTTCGAGTACGTAAATAGCTGCAATGTGAAACCAGTAACTACCAACTGTTCATTAAATCTCACGAAGGGCTGACAACAATTAAACTGCTGAGAGATTAATTGGATTTCATTCTGCCTTTATACGGAGAGCAGGTTTCGAAGATCGAATTGCACAAGTTCATTCAGAACCTGACATAGTTTAGAGCTAGTGGAAAATTAGACTAGAGGATTTTACAATATATGTATATTGTACTAGCTAGTCGTAGATGAATTTATTTCTGTACGTAGGCAACTGAACAGTAAAATTAAACAAAACTGCAGTCAATTTCATAAGTACAATCAAACACATTTTTTTTATAAACCATACTGTCCAATTTCTAATCAATCTAATCATTGAAATGGAATTGTTTATTCTCTAAAAAGGATATCGGATCCACTTTTACATGTCGTTTTATAAAATTCATGGAGTCGTCATTTCACATCTGACTACCGCTGAGAAGATATGGCGAAAAAAACTCAGGGTCAAAGTCTCTTTTAAAGTCCAGACATAATCTCGGTCAGATCACGTGATGTGATGTGATCATGATCATTATGGTGATGCATTGTCGAAATTCTAGGACAACGAGGCCTTACTCCATTTTGTAGTACTAACGGTAATACTAAATTAAACAAATAATTGCACTAAAGCGCTGCTACGAAGCTACTCTAATTTCGACGCATAATAAGCATAGCATAATCAGCCTATAAACTGTTCCCACTGCTGGGACACAAGCCCCCTATCTTCGAGAGGGAGTGGGCTGTAATTTAACACGTGGGCCCAGTGTGGGTTGGTAGATGTCACATGTCTTCAAATTTTTGGTTTTAGGACATGCCGGTTACCTGCGATGTTTTCCTTCACCTTTTTGAGAACCCCTGCTCTCAAAACGGTGTTATTATTTACACAAAGAACAGCTACTTGGGTCCGAACCTACAACCAACAACATTTAAGTCGTTGTCCTCACCACTAGGCCACCACTGCTCTATATTACCGACGATAAGGTAGTCATAGCAACCAGGCATTCGTCAAAAAGCAGAGAATATTATGAAGAGGAAAAATAACAAGACAAAATAGTACAATGACTGAAGTAACTATTCAATTAAAAAACCAATAAAGCATTCAAATCGACAAATTCTGGGGCGCCTGGCAACAAAATAAGCGTTCAAATATTGCATAAGGAAAATTAGAGATTATAGAATTTTTCGCTATTATACTGATCCAATTGTACTGGCATGAATGGTACCAGACGGTTATTAGATTTGCAATAGAGTAGCAAACGTCTTTACTTATGTAACAATGTAAAAACGCTCAAAACACTATTTTATACTTGTTTTTTTATGGTCTGAATGACTTGCCGACAGCACCGAAGTGCGAGAAAACAACTGTAGCAAATCAACACTGAATAGCATACATATAGAGTAAAAGTGTAATCATACTGGGTAATAGGGATAATTGCGTTCGGCGTTTAAACCAATAGCCACTACGTACGCCGCGCAGCCGTTGCGTAGCAAAGACGGTGCAAAGCCTGTGCGTAGCTGACCATATACGCCGCGTAGCCGTAGCGTAGTATATCACGAACGCTGTAGCAACTGCGTAGCATGTTCGTAGCAGATCACAAGCGCCGCGAACACGCAGCATAGCATGTTCCTATCAGATCATAAACATCGTTAAGCCGCTGCGTAGCAGGTTCGTAGATGTTAATGGTAGTGGCTGCGTAGCAGATCGTACATTCCGCGTTTATCGCTTAAAATACACTGGCTTCATCTCGTAACGGTAGGGTTTTCGTAGTTGAAATGTTGCCACTGACGCGCCGTTGACCGTAGATGTTGGTGAGAAGACCTGGCGTAACCTCGGAGTCTAAAGTGACGCTGACGCAGCGATCTCGCGGCGGCTCTGCACGCCAGTGGCTACGCTTCAAATATTCTGAGCTTTACCATGCTATAAGTCCATCTCGAAAAAGTTAAAATGTACTTACATAAAGGTAACGATCTAAACTAGGTTCTACCGTGGTCACTATACGGCAAAGAACTGATTCCTAAATAGTGATTGCCTTAAAGTAAGTGGAACTGAGTAATTTGTAACGTTATAGATAAGAACGCAAATCAATATTTTATAATGTATCAGATCATTATTTATTCAATTCTAAAATTTGTTATAACAAGAAACTAGTTAGCCAATTATAAAAATGCAGTTTTATTGTAAAATATTTGCATAAATTTATTGTAGAGCAACCTCTATTTTATTTCTGTACTTAATTGTGTCAATGTTTATATTTTTATAGTATTTTCTATCGGTAACAATCTAGAATGAAATTGAAGACAAATACAATCATGCATTATTTTGTTTGTCTTTATTTATTTTATTTGAAAATGAAGATACCATATTACTTTGTAGTATAAAATATTTTTCCTGTAAATAATCAATGATATTTTATTGTTTTGAATACAATCTAAATTTGTTTTATAAGAAAAAATAAATTATATTCAGATTGTTAGAATTAAAACTCGTGAGTTTTCATAAAAGTCAACCATCCACATCTCCAGTATTCCCCAGCCCGATCACTATGTACGGCAAGCCAATCCCTTGGGAGAAGCAAGCCAAATACCTAGGCGTGATCCTTGATCAAAACTTAACGTTTAAAGAGCACATTAAGGCTGTTCGCGCGCGCGCCGCTTTCGCTCTTGGTAGACTCCACTTTATTCTGACAGCCCGTTGCAAACTGTCACTTAAATGCAAGCTGCGCATCTACACCGCAGTCATCCGTCCCATCATGACCTATGCCTGCGTTGTATTCGCGCACGCTCACCCACGTCATCTCCATAAGATGCAGACCCTCCAGAACCGTTTCCTCAGAAAGGTCACGGGTGCCCCCTTCTATGTCCGTAATATAAATCTCCACATCGATCTTAAAACGCCTACCATAAACCAGTTCATGAAACGCTTATCGAAGCGTTTCTTTGACTGTGGCATAAAACACCCCAACCCCTTGATCTCAGCGGCCGCCCGCTACACTCCTTCCCGTATTAGTAGTATTCGCCGACCAAGGCATACCTTAATCGCCCCCGACGACGCCACTACCCTCCTCCAGGAGAGTAGTAAGGCAACCAGCACGCTTCATAAGCCCAAAACCCGATCGCCGTCCTACCGTCCTCGCCGCCGAGGCCCGCCGCGACGCCCAAATCTACGCCCCTCCCGACCCTTGCTCGAGCCAGCCCGCGCCGCTGAGCCTGTAGCTTTAAATTCATCCCTAAATAATATCATTCCTGATCCAGCTAGTCATTTGCTGCCCTCTTCCAGCGACGCCCTAAGCCGAGGTTCGTACCCCACAGGGGGTGCCCTTAGCGTGTAGTCGCTTAGTTTTTAGTTAGTATTTAAGTTTAAGTCCTGGCTGGAGGCCTTAAATTTATTTATTAGACCTGCGAGATGCCATTTATAAAAAAAAAAAAAAAAAAAAAAAAATAAAAAAAAAAAAAAAAAAAATAAAAAAAAATCTCCAGTATTCGTTCGGCGCAGTTATAACACTTACGCTGTTATAATTTATGTTTGTCTGACATTTCAAACTTTTATCGGTTAATCTGACATTACAGTGACTTTGACAGTGTCGTTTTAAAAATAATCCAGATAAAATTGTGTCAACATTATAGGTGTAAACGTCTGAGGAATGTTTCTCACTTCTCGTGACATTATTTGTCATAAAAAACAAACGTTTTTCACGTCATCCGTCTTAGGAATTTCTAATTTCCGGTCGGATTTAATTGTTACGTTTCTTAGAATTATTTTGGTCACGTCTTTAATAACGATTCATAAGATGCGTTACAATAGTTCTATAAACTCTGCTAACTTATGAGTATTACATAAATACCTTTATAGATCCCGTAAATTCATGAAAAGTCTAAAGGTAATCGTGTTTCTAGAAGTCCAAAATAAAGCAGTTTTCTGCTGACGACACCCGCAAAAACAGTGGGAGTAATCTAATAATAGCCGAGAACCACAAGATTATTTCAGGGGAGCGAAAAAAATACATTTCTTGTCGATTAATATTTCAAGGTATGAAAGGAAGTTGAAATTGATATAGAAAGCCTAACTTGGTACTGGAAGTATGGCAAAAGATCATAGTGTGTTACGAACTGAACCTACAGATTGATATACATGGTGTGTATATGTTTAGACGTAATAATATGTTTGTACACGCATAAAAAGTGCTCTATCGGTCGGTCCGTCCTTTGTTAAATAAATTAGTTTCGGTGTCTACCAAATTACGCCTCGAACCTATCTATATGTATACAGCACATTGGATCTTGGCAGGAAAATATGCTCTACCTATTATCTGTCTGTGAATAAATTAACATACTCGAGGCTCTGTAACAAAACGGGAGTTGCGACAATAGCATATCATACATTTTTGAAAAAAGCTTTAAGGAACACTAGTAGCCGAATACTATTTGTTTTCATTGATTTATTCATGGTCAGACTGAAGATACAAGGCGCCGACAAACACTGTCCTTTTGAAATACCAACTTTTTCGAATTGTTAATGAGAGTTTGCGTGAGACGTTACAAAATAACAAGTCACGTACTGCCTACCTCAAGTGAAACTGAACAATTGTTCAAAGGGATACAAGAATTTGGAAAACGAATAGCTCTCTAGGATTTCACTTGATTCTTTCATCTTGATGGAGTGCCCAGTGCACGTGTAGGTAGTTAGCTGGAATAATAGCTATTGTTTATTTAAGTTTCTTCTCATATAAAATTTATCAGTGCATTCTGTGATAAGGCCACATGTGATAAATTGCCTGTTTCATAAGGCGTTCATTAGAAGCGTGCAAAATGCGCTCCGTTGCGCAGCGATAACTTCGCCGATAACGGTTTTATTGCCTCAAAATATTACCTATTTGCGTATCTAAAGTTGCTTTTTGTTTTCATAATATCATAGTGACAACGACGAAGAAAATTTACGATTACAATTTTGCTACATTTGTTATTTTGATTTATACTCATGGGCACGAGTAGAATTGATTAATGCCTAAATGTTTTTTGATTTCGATTATTCAATATAGGTAATAATCATAAAATAGAATTCGATAACAGTTGGTTACGTGATTTATATGGTTTAAGCGATGAGATCAAGTTCTTGTGAGTAATTTTCACGTGTCAGAATGAATTAATAGTTTGTAGAGCTAGTTTCCCTTCGTACTGTAATGTCCTCTACATAGATCCATCTCCCAGCCACTGGGGCTGCACCGACAACGTAGTGCAAAGCGTCGATGTAAAACTTAGAGTGATTCACACCCCCCAAAAAATACTTTGTTGTCTCACACACTATTGACGAGTCGTTGCACCAAGAGCTTTAAATAACCCTGACTTTTGTTGCTCGGAACACCAAACGAAACCTTTTGCACAACATCAGCGGGTACAACATAAACAATCATTTTAACGGCTTCATCGGAATATCTACCTCTGAGCATATTAATTAATACACGACGCACAATTTCCTTATACACTTTATTGATTAGCCATAAATGTTAATCACAAATGAATGAAATAGAAATATTTGCCTGAAGTTGACGTGGATTAAAAAATACGTGTTCGGAGGGTATTATCCACTCTGCTGACATCCCGTACAATGACGAAGATTGCAGCTGACTTGCATTGCCGCATGTTATTCACTTCTTTAATTAACTATCAAACCGGAGGCACTCTCGATTATAAGACGCGGCTACTCGGCTTTGTGCCCGCTGTGCCTACCTGCCACTGAACTCTGCATAATACAATTTCATCAAAACAAACGAAAAATGACTCTAGTACACGGTAATAAGGTCAACCGAACAGATTCTGAGTTCCACTGGCGACTGGATGTCTCGACTTTGATATTGTTTTTTGTATGTGGATATTAGGAGTTCGTTGTATGAGCATGATCATTAAAGTCAGATTTGGATGTGTAAAACGTTAAAATGTAGTTTGTCAGGTAAGTGCCTACATCCTCTCGCTTTTTAACATTGCATATTGTTGGATGTGCACAATTAGCCCAATAAAATACTTGCAGTTGCTTACGACGTGGTTCATTTTATGGTTGATGTGATGATCATATAATTGGTTGATGAAGTGTACATTTCAAACTAGTTAAAAACCAAGTTATAAGATGTTTGCGTTATAACAATCGTATTGAATGATTTAAACATTCAAATATGAAACTCTCGTAGCCAGTAGCGCATCTGCAGGAACTGATTTAACTATCGCCGAACCTGACAGTAAAGAGAATATTTGTTATTGTTTTCAGTTCATTTGAATGGATTTGTGAAAAGGAAGAACTTTTTGCTGTCCGACAGAATGTTCAACAGTGTTCCAAGACATATGAAACTATAGTATATGATATAATATATACATATGACAGCGATGCGGACGAGTACTTCGACGCCTGAGTGTTTTATATTATTTTGTACAGGTAGTTAGTTATTTAGTAATTTAATTTAGTTATATATATGTTGTTATGTTTTAATTAGTATCTCTTATACAATGTTAATTGTTAATGAATAACTATAGTTAGGTTTTCTTTGAAATATATTCTGCTTTTCAGTAAATGATGTACATTGTTAATTTAGAACATAGAATAAAGTAAAACCCATGTATTCAAATATGCATTTCATAAATATTATTAGTTTGTAAAATATGTAAGTATATACAGGGTTTCAGGGACATCGACGCACGATCTGTTACCATTTCCGGATTGAAGATCGTTGAAATATTTCGACAATTATTTAAAAAAATGCTGTTCCATATTTTTTTTTTTACACAGCAGATTTTTCTTTTGATATCCAACGGAAAATTTCTACGTTAAGAGGTATTTGATCATGTGCTGAGTTCTTGGTTTAGTTTGCGCTTCGATGTCCCCGCCACCCTGCATATACTTCGTTGTAAATAAATATAAGCTTATTTATACTGTCCTAATCAACACTAAAATTATAGACAACAAACAATCAGGGTCACCTTCCAGTTAACTATAATAACGTATTCAGATTATAACAAAAAGTAGAAACCTATCCATATATCAAAGGTGACAAATCAAAATAAACAAGACACGCATTCCGGTTCACCGCGGGCAAGAAGCACAGATCTGAGATCGACATTCAGTGCCTAATGTATATAAAATATGAGTCAGGCGCCTGACAACATGGCATTCAAGTGAAAAACAGAATGGAATTGCCATTATAGCTTATAACTCAATCAGTTGCGTCCTGCGGGCGGACGGCGGCATGGCAGCCACACCATGGCGGCATGGCTAGGTAGGAATGTTATACTTTTTCATCCATTATCTGCATTCTTGTCGCGACAAATATGTCGCCGGCAAACAGACACTTTGACAAGTGAGCGCTTAAGAAAATAGAGAAAATTGAACGAAATGAACAAAATTCCGAGCATTCTTACATGGGATTTCTAATGGCGTTTAGATTTTATTGGTTTGTTTGTGATGAACCGTTTGTCTGGTTGTGAAAATGGATGATGAATTAATGAAAGTTAAGCCATTGTACGATATGTTTTAGATCTTCTCTATTACTTAAATAAAGAACCATTCCTAGCTAACCGTGATCACGTGTTAATCATTAACATTTTAGTTTTCGTGAGATTTTTGATTAACATTTTAGTTTTCATGAGATGCTTGTCTGAAGGTGTGTACCTGTACACGATGGCACAGAATGAGGACACAAACAATGTTTACAAACAAAGTGAAGAATAAGATATTTTAACCTCTAGACGATTTTGAGTAAAATGTGGACAAGTAAAATGGACAAAAGGAGTGTGAAGTATACATTCAACAGACTCCCAAAAACTCTCAAATTTTCATTATGAAATATTAGGTTAAAAAACCAAAACCATTTGAACTCAAACTAAAATTTTCATTCACATTGCTGAAGGATAATGTTGCCCATTCTTAGGTATACTCGTATCACTGGCCACGTCATCAAGACTTTTCTGAGCTTTTTTCATAAAGGAAAATATTACTCGCTGTAAACGAAAAACCAAATAATTTTGTGTATAAAACAGAATTCCGCCGTTTAATATGTTTTACGCAAATTCCCGATCCGTTTGATAAAAATCCAATACGAGCTTAAAAAGAAAATAGTACCTACGTAAGTACAAAGGACGAGAATTTAATACAAAACTGGTACGTCGCAGCCTCTTAGTAGTAATCTCCACACACAGTACAAAAAACAACGAACGCACAACACATATGTAATTAATCATACACAAGCTTCTGCATTTCTCTGTGATTACCATTGTGTTTCTCTCAATGGGAGTACGCCTTGTGATGAGACAGCTCCCGATTTAATTTCGAAGCACAATCATTGCCTTCTTACTTTTATTTTCTCATTACGACCGATTTAATGAATGTTTTAGTTTAATGTAGAGAACTGAATAGTTCACCGAGATATAGTAACCAGCATAATAAACCCGAGTAATCATGTTTCAAATAGCTTTTTGCACACGGTATCTATCATTACGTAATTTTGTACATTCTGAATGCTTCCTTAATTAAACTGCTTTATAATGCATTTTAAAAATAGTACTGATTTCATATATCATTTCTCATTGTCGTGAGCACAACACATCAGCGCGAATTTCATCAGATGCAGCAAAAAGTACTTTGGGTGAAAAAGGTATTACCGACACATGCATGTAACATGCATGCGCGTACGCTGAGACAGTTTTGACGGCGTTGTGAAATGATGGACGGTCATTACGATGTCATTGACATCATTTTTTTTTCATAGTCTTTTTACTTTGCGTTTCAAGTTGGCAAAACGCAAGGGTATTGTTCTGACCGACTACTGCGGTGATTATGGTACGTGTTGATCTAGCGTTTAATTTAATAATATATATTTATCACATTGAATTATTATTAAGACACATTTGAATAATAAAAAATGCACATGTTAGAATCGAACTTTACGAAAACTTTTTATTTCATTTCATGGTAATATTATTTATGATAAACTTAATATTACAATAGGAATGACTACGTGAAAGATTAGTCGCAATTATTAACCATTTCTGAAAATCCTTATGTATTCGTATTGACAATCTAAACATATTTCTTAACTAAACTTCTTAGAAAATAATAAGGATATGAATACATTTATTTCGTCAAGTTGTAAACTTCAAGTGGATTGAATTCCTAGACCTCACTCTAAGATTCCCTGTGTTGTGAGATCCAGTCTTCTTTGTTCCGTTCGAAATTGTTTTTTTTGGAAGCATGCTGACACTAGCATCTTAGTATAATGGAAGAGGATACTCATTTAGTGCTTCTAATTGAAGTATATTATGTTACGATACATACCGACAGATAAGGCAGATTTCATCAGTTAATCTATGAGTAAAGCGTTAGATTCGTCCAATTTTAGATCAGTTACTCGGCTTTGCTGCATCATCGGTGATCTAATCATGTATCAGTGTAGATTAAAACAGATCGGCCGGATCGCATCAAAGGCGGTATCACACTGTTATTTTGACTGATTGATCTCCTCCAACAAAAAAAGGTTGCATCGCTACCGAAATCGACAGTAGCCGAGAAAAAACAAATTAGTTGGCTAAACCTTTTCATAAAGCATTGTTATTATCACCACCTACCCCGTCCTGACCAGAACGTATTGTCGATCAAAAATGCGCTTCTCGTGCTAAGTATACTTATTAAGGTTCAGAATTGTGCTGGCGATCGATCCGTGGCTTGTGATCGGCTCGCTTGTAATCGTGGTTGTCGAAAGGCGAAAATCATGCTGCGTTTGCGACCTTGCGTTCGTTACAAAAAACGCGATTTATTTTTTGGAGAAATGTTTTTCGGTGTCAGATGTAGCGGCTCGAGCTTTGATTGTTGAGATTCTCATATTTAGTTTTAATTGGTGGCTTTATCGAGTTTACATTTTACGGTCGGAGTCGATGAGAGGTTAATAAGCGGCACTTTGAAAGGTATCTTCGTTTTTTAGAGTTCCGCGGTAATAGAAATATGACTGTGTCTGTATCGTCGTTGAGATTTTATTAGGGTTAGGCGAGTTTATAATATTATGATTATCCCCGGAAAAGTATTGCTATTAATTTTTCTAATCGATTGATTGCTGTAGTTCAAGTCATATATATTATAGCTTTGGTATTGCCTAATGCAATGTCAAGCAACATAATTAAAAAATCAACATGCGGCTTGGTAACAACGAGAGTATCACACGAGTCGGCGATAGGAATGTTATAACAATTCTTTACGGAACCGTTCATGGAAAATAAATGTAATGTGCTGTGCCCAATTTTTTATTGTTTAGGCAATAGTCGATATTGATTTCGGGTCTTTGATACCGACGTATTATTGCTTGTTTTATTGGTACCTGGGAACATCGTAATTAACCATATCGGGCCTTTTTTCTCATCTTTCTGGATCCTTTCGTGTCTACGGACAGTAATAATTCGATACTCACCTTGAAAGGCGTACGCGCCGAAAATTGGTCTCATATTGTTCATCGAAGACGTAGTTCCTGTTGTGTAATCCATTTTGATGTTTTTAATTACGATTCTGTGTTCTTTCACTTCACTATCATCTTTTAATATGAACGGAATATTATCTTAAAGAAATCATTATGTGTTACGATCACAATGTATATACGTATATAGTTTTTCCTTGTACGTGACTTTCATATACACAACACTTTACGATCTTATTTATTTTAATACTGAAACTTTTATGGGACACTTTAAACACTGACTATGTTTGAATATTGCACGAGAGTACTAACTGAGTTGACGTATACATTTGTGCGAACGAACATAGGAAAGCTCGATGCGTGCGACATAAGTGAATCAATTACAAAGTCGATGGCGTTGTGGGCATTATCTTTCTGACCCTGCTCATGGCGTGTATTACAAAAGCATTTCGCTCCACCTCTTTGCTCCCCTACCACTTTTTATTTACTGGTAATAATAGTAAATCACAAGGAACAGTCGCGTATGTGTTGCAGCGTCAAAGGGCGCGCATAAAAAGGGTGTTTATGTATAAATTCTTTATTGCCGTTCAGTATGTTAATGACGATTGTATGTATAGTGATCGTTACTGTTACATCTCCTTCAATAATATCGGTTCTCATGGTTAAAAATTGATGTCAATTTCATTGGTGCTGTTTTGTACTCATTGAAGCTTTTAAGCTCATGTTCATTATTCAACTCAAATATTTAGTTTCAAAGTTCTGTAATGAGAATTTGCTTAAACACTGAAAGTTGATGCTAAAAGCACATTTCACGGTAGTAAAACAGAGAACACCTTTGAAGTACGAGTAGCTACGCATCACGTAAAATGTAAAGTAAGTCTTCTGAGTATTTACAGCACGTTACCCTTTGCCCTTACTACGATCCCGGATGTCGATTCTGTAAAAATCTCACCGTAAAGACTTGCGTGGAGTGAACTGTCACTGTCATCCCGGCTTGGTCAATCTCTAGCATCAGTGGAACAGACAGCTCACTTCACCTAAGTTTTCACGGTAAGATGGTTACAGAATAGCACTACCGGTAGGTAAAGTTCACGTGAAACTTTCAGTTTTATCTACAAACTTCTATCAAAAATATATTCTGTCGTCAAGCGGTCGTAGAACGTGCAGCTGCCGGCGGATTGTCGACAATAGTATCGATAAAAAGCCGTCATGCAAATTATCGACTATTGTATCGTGGTATTATACTATGAACGCTCAACGCATGCGACTGTCCTGCGGACGATGCGTGCGATTCGATTCACGTTTAGTT
This sequence comes from Dasypolia templi, assembly GCA_963555695.1. Lineage (NCBI taxonomy): Eukaryota > Metazoa > Arthropoda > Insecta > Lepidoptera > Noctuidae > Dasypolia > Dasypolia templi. Next base: position 11,982,327 of record OY743157.1, read on the forward strand.
TTTTGGGGAATCACAGTATTTCCAAAAGCAGCTGTAGGACTTGCGTGATGTAAAGTTTCGAATATGTACAATTTCAAAAGGTGCTGATAAATAATTACGACAGTTCAGCCAATCATTTGTCAGTCGTCACTCCTACTGCATAGCAAAAAAGTGATTTATACATGAATTTGGTATTAATTACTACAAAAACGAAAATTGTATCTTATGAAGAATAATCAGTAGTTTATTAATTAGCTATTACTAACTACATTATACAGACTGATATTTAAATCAAAATTGTAAGGATAATATTTTGAATTCCTCGATACCTCAAAAACTGCTGACTCAGATTTAGTTATTATGAGCTTTCATTCACACTTCAGTACGAAAAAACAAGTTGAATGAGCACTTCGATTTGGTTTTTGTTAAGGAAGTGATGTATCAGACGTTATGAGTTCCAGTGGCAGGACTCCTTGTGAGTGACACGAGCAAGTGTGTCAAAACAAAATCGAGTGGCGTCTAGGGATTAGTCGATTATTCGAACGTTGAATCACCGACTGTGTCAGACAAAAGCAAGAAATTGTTACTTAACACCGTTTTTGTAGGTTTTCTATTTTAGTTCGAGTATTTTTATCAGAATTTGATTGTCAATTTGGTCAATGAGAGACCTTTTCTGCTTTTAAATATGTTAAGAAATTGTTTCTTTTCGATTCTTTGACAATGTGATTGAAGTGATAGAATTTAAATTTTCGGACAATGCCCGTTAAATTAGCTGTAATTTGTAAATCATGTAAAACGTTAGTGGGTATAGATATATGGTCTGCTCGCTTTAGAAATGGCGTAGCCATTTAGAAAGAGATCAAATCAACCGCTACAATGAACTTAACTGTACATAGGAACATTAGTATGTAGGTGCGCGCTATGGTGGGCTCTCTACAAACAACCAGTTTCCATTGTTCTTCTACGTGGTGCGTTTGTCAAGGCACTTGAAAGCTGAGGACCACTTTCACCGGCTCACATGCAAATCGCCTGGACGTCGCCTGTATTACAGCTATTAAGCCTCGACGGACGCAACTATGCACACGACTCTATTGAAAAAGGGTGGAATGTGAGGGCCATTTCAAGTTGACGCCGTGTTATACCTACATAAAAAACTTACATAGGTGTTTTCTGTTTGACGTAATTGATATTAGCGTGTCTAATTTTAAGTATATTGATTCGACTATTGATGTTTTGATCGTCTTCCTTTTCTGTTCAGTTTATCGATGCTCTATGTTCTGTATCCCATTTATTGATTACATAAAAATACGGAAATCAATCGTATTGTACAGCCGTCAAAACATATTTAATTGTTCATCTTGCGCGACCTTTGCCGGTTAAATGTCAGGATTACAGAAAACTAATGAAATATGTGAATGTTAATTTTAGTCATTAGCCTTAGTCAATTTGTGAGGATGCCGACGAATAAAAAAATATGTTAAGAAATGTGTGATCCCGCCGCCGGCGCACGCCTCCGCCGAGACCGACTGTTTGTGGAAACAAGTCAAATGTGTTAAATATGGAACATCAGTTGCGTGGAACTGTTGTCGCCTGCGCTGCTGGAAGCGATAAGATGCAACACCTTATTGTCTGTGTTAAGTTAAGAGATCAAGCAGAAGTTTTCTTACTTATGGTCCTGAACGCAGGTTTTTGGTGTGTTTAACATTAACAAAATAAGGAAACATTGAACACACCAAAAAAGCTTTCAGAAACAATACACGAAGCTCTAAAATTGAGGAAGCCTTTAAATATGCAATACATCTGCCTAAAGATATAACCTGTTTGGCATAACAAAACGACGTGACTACGTCGTAAAACCTATATTTTTTGTATTTTAAATAGTTGAAGAAATCGTTAATCGGTTTTGGTAAGTTTTTATTGACATTAGCCAATTATTCAATTACCTAAAGGCGTCGACGGAGTGAACAGGTAAGCTTGAAATTAACATTTACGTCGCTTCTATGGTTTTGTTTCTGTGTGCAGCCCATTAGCTTATTCAATTCACCCTGAGTGAATTGGATTTTCCTTCCTATAATGGACTCTAATCCGTTGGCACATGTCTTCAAGGGCGGTCTAATGCCCCTGTTGCATGAGACACTATTACTGTTTTTCGTAACGGACCATTACAATATCTCATCTTGACGTAGAAAAATTTTACATGTCATTTGGACATATTTTTACGAGTGTTTGTTTTTCACGTGGGGCGGGCCCATTTCACACGGTGTTTTATAATGCCGCTCCACGTTTCACTACATTTATTGTAAGGTAGATTTAGATCTTTTACACTTTTAAATGTCGCTAGTTAGTTTGTTGTGTGGGTCGTTTGCTGTAACAGTTTTGTGTTTATTTCTTCATTCGACTGCTGAAGAAAATATAAATTGCATGTTATGGTAGTGATTTCGTTTCCAGTTCTCAAATGTTAGGTTAGGTTAGGTTAGGTTACGTATTTTTCTGAAAAAAATATGTAAAGGTCATTCTTGGGAAATTGTTTACACAACTCTTGTTGGAAATTCAAAAGCGTTTCGAAAATAATAACATAACATCACGCCTTGTTTCCCCGAAGGGTTGGGCAGAGGTGTACCTTATAGTACACCCACATTTCGCCAGTTATTTTTAAGTCCCATGTAATAGGGGGCGAGCCTATTGCCATCAACCGGGCACAAATCCAGACTTCGGGCTGCTACTGAGAAATTCCATATAGAAAAACCCAATAACACGTTGCCCGACCTAGGAATCGAACTCAGGACCTCATGCTCAGCAGTAGTGATTGCGACCACTAGACCAACGAGGCAAATAATAGTTACTGTAATAAGTTTAAGCATTCTCGCAGTTATTAGAAAACAATAAATATTAGAAAAACTTAAATCTCCAATTTATTTGATACTTGTAAACAGCAACTTAATGTTGCTGTTTACAACTATCATAAGTGTGGCCTAATATGAAATATATTTGTAAGTCTATGAATTATATCCCCGGAACAGCGGCGGGCATGTCGAATGGAACTAATTACAGGCAGGCCACGGACCTGCTGTGACATGTGGCCTATATTACGACATACGACATATCATTCCGACTTATTAATGCGTTACGTTCATTTTGTACCACTATTTTTATAAGGAAATAGTAATTTTTTTAAGGGGTGACTCATTTCTATTTAATTACATTATGCGTTATTATTATGTTCTCAAAATGTGATAGTAATATATTTTCTTTACACCTATTTATTAGGCATCGCACACAGTGTAGCTAAAATTTTAATTAAACTGATTTCCTTAAACGTGTGTCGTGCACTTTTTTGTGAGCAATTAGCAGATCGTCGCGTGGCGGTCGTCGCATCCGTGTTGTTAATTTATCGTCAACCGACCACCGACCGCCCCTCATTAGCGAACTGTACAAAAACTGGCCGAGTTTTATTTATGTAGTTAGGTACACACCGTGCCATGACTCACTACGAATCAAACACTCCCAGCCGCTAAACAATAGCCAACCAAATAATTTGTCTGCACGTGTTCCCGCTTTGATAAGCTAAGACTGATTTGCTACACCAATTTGTAATTAGTGCTTTATGATCTCTGATTTCATATGTATAAAAGTCATTTATCTAATCACTTTTGTTTCTCGTTCGGCTCGAAAATAATTTATAAATGGATATTGCTGTGAAGTAAAACAAGCTTTTTGGGAAGTCATGGGAAAGTGTTAGTTTTTCGTAAAATGCAGATTCATCGATGCGTGTACTGAGAATTATCGGAAAAAAAAACACGCTCAGCCTTTAAAAAAGTGAGATGGGCTGTCTCAATTTTAACTTTATTAAATTTTTCCTACGAATTGACCATCTTAAAAATACATTCATGCTAGATTCCGGAAATTTAAAGTGTCAATTCCAAACTAATTTTTAGCATGCCATCTTGGATCTTACAGGAAAATTAATCTAACAGAAACTACTAAAAGTCATCTTATAAGACATAACTTTTTCTCAATAAAAAAACAAAAATATTTAGTACAAATAAACAGCACGCCTTCGTGGGCGGCCCATCAGCGCATAGTTTCAGCGGCATCTTTGGCGCGCAATGAGCCCTGAAGCGTATGCGCAACGATTTCAGCGCATTTCACGCCTTTTTTGTGCGCGCTGCGCAAGCGACGAGTCTCGTATGAAGATTGTTAATAACGCGTGAAGTGACAACTGTGGGTTTAATTGCGACTGTAAGTTATTAGTGTGAACTTATGTGTGCGAGAGATGGTGCTGAAGATTGTGTGTTGTGTGTCAACAGTTGACGACTGGCTTGGAATTATATCAATGTTGTAGCTACTTTTAGTCGGGTACCTTTTATTAGCAATACTGACTCGATGGGCAGGTACAAGTAAGTATATCGTTTATTTGCTAGGTACTCCAGCAGAAATTTAGTTTATGACAAAACCGGAATAAGCATTGTTACAAAGACTGAGTAACAATAAGCTTTCATCGACTCGACAAGGGTTGCTCGACATTCCGGCGTTAAACATAAAAAAAAGTATTTGGAACAACCTAGCACTCCTTGAAGATCACAAACATCCTAATTATTTAGCAAGTGTTACCAGTTGGAGCAAAAACGTCAAATTAAGTCTTGTATCTACAGCTAAACAGATTTAACTCTTGAAAGCTATTAATCTGCAAATAGGCCAGCCACAAATTAAGGGTTTTGTAAACCGCAAGCGCGATGAAGCGTTGGTTGGTTTTTAATTAAAGTTGGTAACTCTACTCAAGGCTGTCGTGTTAATGAATCGACGATTTCTGTTCGTTTCGATATTGCATTGTTTCCTGTCTCATTTATTAAGGGCCTGTGTACATTTGTTTTTAGTTTTTACATTGTTCTGTTTTAAATTAGGTTCGGTTATTGTGCCGAAATGTTACGCGATTTAATCTTGTTCAAAATATTGGAGAATTGAACACATTTGGGTTACATATAAAATATTTAAGGCGTCCCTTAGGTATGTTACAAAGTGTTGATTGGATTGGCTCCGTTAAAGAAAGACGTTCCAACAAACCACCGAAATAATTAAGTGTTTTATATTAATCTTATGTCAATTTTTGTTTTTCCGAAATTTCATGATAAGCTTGTAAACCTTCTTAATTAATGAAAACTGGGTTCTGTGACCGGTGACGTAATCAAAAGTGATATAGCCAATTGTGAGAGAAATGTTTTTCAAGCCACGCTGTTTGATATTGTTGATGATGGCAATGAAATTTAAAAAAAGCATAATTTTGAGATTCATCTCTACATTTGATTGAAACAACAACAATGTTTGCTAATAAAAAGGATTTGATATAGTACCAAATAACTAGATATTATATCTAATCTACAAGCATTACAGGCGCTTCAGGAACTGCGTTTACATTTGCCCTCGGATTAAAAAAGGTCACTCCAACTTTGCTATTGGGTAAGAGACGATTCAGGAACTGCATCTGTAGTGCTATTCTGTAACCATCTCACTGTGAAAACTTAGGTGAAGTGAGCGTGGAGTGAGCTGTCAGTGCCACTGATGCTAGGGATTGTCCAAGACGGTATGACACTGACAGCTCACTTCACGCTAGTCTTCACGGTGAAATTTTTACAGAATCGACATGCGGTAGTGCTATTCTGTAACCATCTCACCTAAGTTGCTAGTGCCACTGATGCTAGGGATTGACCAAGATGGTATAACACTGACAGCTCACTCCACGCTAGTCTTCACGGTGAGATTTTTACAGAATCGACATGCTGATGGCTCCACTTATGTCACTTGGCTTCCTGCAAAGTTCGAAAGCTCAATCACTTTTGAACTTTTGGGCTTCACATTACAATACTAATTTGCTAGAGGGTTGTGTGAAGGAGATATAATAATGAGAAAATTTTGATGGAATGATTATTTTAAGTTTTCGAAACAAAGTTCCTTATCGCACGTAATGCTCTACTTGGCGAAAGTTTACTAGACCGAAAAAAAAAACATTTTGACCGTGATAACACATTTGCTATGTTTACAAGCGTAGGACCAAAAAGTCCCACGACACGCCACGTCCAACGATACGACTTTAAAAAAAGAAGGTTATGATCATTTAAAAAAAATATGTCGCGAAAATCCTGGTGGCTTTTTGATTATCAAAAACCAAAACGTTTTTATCCCATTAAAATATTTAAGTCATAATCCAAACTGATAATAAGGAGAAACATCTATATTTAACCGTCCAATAAAACTAAGTGGACCTAACAAATTATCTATGCGAGCTCGCCTTTAGCGAAGCTTTGTTATGCTAACTCGCATAGTGTGGAGGAAGGTTTACGTCGAGGTGCTTACGAAACTGCGGCCTTGTTGGCGTGCTAAATACCTGAGACAATAGTGTTTACCTACCAATGACACGTTCACTTAATTACTAGTAAAGTGGTTCGTAATTACTGCTTTTTAATAAGGTAGGTACGAAGTCTTGATTTCTCGTCCTAGGATTACGTATTTCGTAGGTTTATTCATTTTGTTTGAATGGCTTTGTCAAAAAAGAAGAATGATGAGAAATATGTGCGTGTCGAACTGACTTGTCATTTTTGAATATTAAGGATTTACACCTCATGAAAAACACACATAGAAAATATATTCTTTTACAAATGAAATGGTTGAAATAGGTAACTGTTTCAGAATAAGTCTCGCGGACTGTACCTTTTTGTAATGTTTATTGTTAAACACAATAAAAAGATCTTTCTTTATCAAAACTTCTCTGTGACCTCAGATTTAAATGATGAGTGCAGATGCTTTTTTTATGGCATCTCGCAGGTCAACCTGTGAGGTTGTTGTCTGCTTAAACGGACTTGCCTGTGGTGCCCTAATAAGTTAAGGCCTCCAGCCAGGACTTAAATTTAAATACTAACTAAAAACTAAGCGGCTACAAGCTAAGGGCACCCCCTGTGGATACGAAACTCGGCTTAGGGCGTCGCTGGAAGAGGGCAGCAAGGGACTAGCTGGATCAGGATTTGAGTGATTTTGGGTCGAATTTAAAGCTACAGGCTAAGCGGCGCGGGCTGGCCCGAGCAAGGGTCGGGAGGGGTGCGCAGATGCATAACGAGGTATCTGCATTTATCAGAAAGCTATTTCAGACAAACCTAATAATGTTTCTAAGAAAAATATTAAAAATAATGCTGAGTTATTTCTACAAGTATGATTTTGAAAAGAAATATTAGAGTTAAAGGAACTTATGTGACTATTATTTTATAAAAAACTTGCACTTCGCCCGCGCATTCGTCCGCGTGGTAAACAAAAGTAGACCATGTTCATCAGAAATAATTTCGGCTTCTAATGGTAAAAAAAAAATTCAAATCGGTGCAGTAATTTCGGAGTCTATTCAATACAAACAAACAATCAAATCTTTCCTCTTTATAATATTAGTATAGATATTTATTTTTATTTTTATATTATCTTCTAAATGTCACCAATATCGCGATATTGAGAGAGGTGTAATTATTTTATGTCAATCTCATTATATTAATTCCATAGAGACGGAGAGTAATATTGTAAAAAAAAATTCATACACATTGAAACAAAATGTGCCCTGTACACGAACACAGATCGACATTGCAATTAACTCACACAAACGTGTTGAAACATTTTCTTGGTGTGCTTACAAACTCCGCCCCAAACAAATTTTGACCAATCCCCGATCGCTGCAGGCATAGATCGTTGTGGCAACACGCCTCGTATTTTTCGTCACGGAACAGCGACTCAGGCGCGACTCACACATTGTTAATGTAAGCGTTCTTCGCTTTGAAGATACCGGATCCGAGGCTTCGTGCTATCTCGTTTCCACACCGGTCTTTGCCCCGGTGCGCCATTGATGGCAAAATCTTATCAAAAGCTGTAATAAAAGCTAGGATTTAGGTTTCAGGAAGTTTGGCTAATATAAAAGTTGGTAGACTATCAATATTATAAGTGCTTACAGCAGTATCGATACTTTTATTTAAAAGTTTTGGGACCGGTGACACGTTCGGCGATGAAAACAGTCGGCTGGCAGAAAGAGACAAACGATCAGGTGTAGCGGTTTCGAAGGCTGCGGAGGCGGCCAGTTTGACCATTTTTTGTTGGTCCGTTGATTGTGAAAGATTACACTTGAGAGTCGAAATACATCTTTACATCACACGTCAGTGGGCACTGAGCTGTCTTCAAAGTAACACGGATTAGACACACGCAGTTTCCTTTACGTAATTATGTCTGCGTTCATGCTGTGATAGTGAAAGACTGAAATAGTGATCTTCTGGGACTTTTGCATGTGTTCGAACTAATTTGGTGTTTAGAGCTACTCGTCTTCCTCACTTAGCTCTGAAATTAGTTGCGTTCATGGCGGTATCAACACTGAATATGACACCGTACTTCACCGGATACTCTTTTCAAGGTAAGCCTTCAGCTTCTATGTAATAACTTCCTATAATATCGTAATTTATAATTGCATTCAAATACTTTTTCGCTTTTTTTTAAACTTTGGTAACTTTGCACAATTTGTTCGTTACGTTACTCATGTGTCGTTTAGCGTTCAGTTTTTCCTTGTTAGAAAGATTTCCGTTGTAAATCTCTTTGATTTCATTTTTACTTACATTTCTATAAAATATGTTTTAGTTATTAGAGTATCTTCACAGATGACCTTTATTAAGTACCTACACAATTCATAATTATACTGATTTATTTATTTTATAGCTATATTTTTAATGTATATAAATTGCTGATTCCTTAGATGTTATTTCTTCTTCCTAAATCGTTTTGTATTCTTAGATGACTTGTATACCCATTTAAATTGGTTAAGAATTGTAGGTATCTTCTCTGATTACCTAACAAAGTTTTTCGTTCAACGCGGCCAATAAATTAAACACGTTGTTTCACCCATGATTAGCTGACATTTAGCAGCTGATTATGTGTCGGTTATACCAGTTACATTTTAATTATATCACAAACATAGACAACCGCTTTTTCGAACTAAAGGGCCCGAAACGATCATAAAACTATAAAATCACGAAGAAATTACAAAGTGCATTTTACAGCTACCAATATAACGATATTTCATCTTCGCGCGTCGGGCACAAGACAGACGAATAAAGTAGGGACTGTTTTTTTCTGGTTTATAACAGAACCTTGTTTAGGCTACACTTTCTGGAATGGTCAAGGACCGTAAGCTATAGAATGTGATTTGTCTCTGTTTCAATGAAGCATTTCTGTCACGACTGATCTATTGTCATTCAAATCAGTGCACCAATGATCTTGAGCTTAATTGAAGAAATACATGAGATAATTGATCTTTTTAGTGTGATGATAAAGTGGTGCTCTTTGTTTTGAGCTTAGAACTAAAACAAGCCTTTAACCAAAAAAAGACACAATAACGAAGACTTGCTGCTTAGCTTCATTCTGTCCAAAAATTTTGTTACATGAAGGAAATTCATGTCAAACACTTTTAATATATGTAGTTACTTATGATATATATTTTGTAAGGTTCTATAAATGTCACCAAGATGCATTGGTTTAAAAGTTTTAAAATTTAAGAGAAATTATTACCCGTCGTAAAATTACTGAATAACTTTTGTTTTCCAAGCGTCCGGTCCTGTCGTTTCTCTGTATCGGCGTTTTATTACTGACGACAGTTTTTTTATGAGTATCTAAAGTTTCACGGACAACTGTTCGTAAATAGTACATTTGTGTAAGTACATTTCCCTTTTTTGTTCTCACAACGACAGTTTCTTGTACTATTTTAGACGTCTTTTATAATTTTACATCAATAAAAACTTCTATATTACTTATACAGAGTAGAAAGAGCGGTTGTTAAATAGACTTGTAACAAGCATATATGTATTTTCATGTTTCATGAGGTTTTAAATTAAATATTTTATAGTTTCCCCTGCGGCTGAACTTAAAGATCATTTCAAAGGCTTACCGTGTATAAATAACAACGAATACTGCTCCAAAAAGCTCTTGCACTGACGGTTTTACACATAAATCATTACCATACGAAAACATTTCGACGGCATTGTTAAAAATGTCACTTCGACTTATGACCTGTTTCGTCTAAAGCAAATTAAAAAGAAAGAGATACATATATTTGAAAGGGTTGAGAGAGGAGAGCGATAACATTAAAGAATGCCGACGATATTAGTATGGAGACCCCGCGTCATATTTTTGTTTATTATATGGTCAACATAAGAAAAAAACATTATCTGAAATATTATATTTGTGAAACTATTTTGAACACATTCCCCTAGTTATTTTTTTGGCAACAGCCTCGCTAATAAAGGGAATTTAGTTTTCTTATTGTTCCAGTTCGTTGATCAGGTAGGGAATTATAATAAATACTGAGTTAACTTCCTGCTGAATTGGCATACATACAATGAAATATAATGCCAAAAAAGACATTAGACAATAGCGAAGCGTACTTCTAAAAATGTTTACTTACGTGCTTTTCTTGCATGAGTCACGTTGGCCGTACGAGCGAGGCGGCGGGCGCGGCGGCGCGAAGGGCTCTTTGAATTATTAAAAATGTCTCGATTTTTTAATTCGACTTCAAATTATATGAGATTCTGAAGTACGAGTATAAATCGGGATTAGTGTCTGGTAAGTCCATCTGATGTGCCGTGAACATCACAAAACGTTTGTTTAATGCTTTAAGAGGATGAAAGATTATTTACAAATATGCAGCCATTTGTAATTTGTAGAAATTAATTTTGTTCTTGTTTTGAATTATGCATCACATGATTAATGTTATGCACTTACCTTTAACTTATAACAGCATATAAGACGTTGAAGTATGATACCGCAGATTAATCGTAAACAACATGTATTGGAATTTTCTAATGCCAAGATTTAGTGCATAATGATGCATTTGCGTAGAGTTTAAGTATGGAAGTTAATGTCGATATTAGTTGGCATAATATCTGCGATGAGTGGTGCGGCGCGATCAGATGCGCCCGCGGCTAGGTGACGGCGATGAAGCGCGATACCGATCGCCAACGCGTCGCACCTTGTAATTTTCTCTGCGAACGAGAGTGCATTCTTCATAATCCTTTGTGCAGTAAACATTTTATTGGTCTCCATACAAGATTTGCGACAGCAATAACGTTTGTTGTTAATTACTTGGATCAGTCGTAAATTCTCCTCTCAATTAGAGTTAAAGAGTTTTCGATGGAGCCAATTATAAGAATGATACTACCTACATCACGTTGCATTGGATTTCTGACCTTTATGTGGAGTTCAGTACCATAATCAAGGTTTAGTCACATTCATATCACGGGCCGACAAGCGGTGCACATCTCGCGCACACGCACACATCTCGGCGGCGCGCCCGCGCAGATCAAAGGCACCGACAGCCTCTTTTAGCCGCATAATATGACGCGCCCCCCGCCTCCGCCCGCGGCCGGCGAAATGCCTCGCCGCCCGATCAACCTTCAGGGCGCTTACTTGCCATTACTTATGCCGATCTATTAATAAACAAATTGATATAACGGATATTTGATGCGGGACCTTTGATTTAACGTCATGTTATATTCATCAAAATCAGTTTATGAGATAATTCGCTTATGAAATACTTACATATTTGCTCTCTTTAAGTTCATCGGGTACCAGTAAACCTTTGATGGTTAACACAAGACAATAATTAGGACCAATTAGCAACTCAAACAATGTATGCATAATACATTATTTGTACGAGTATGATTGGCCAAAAAAAAATCCTAAGCAGGCTAATCCAATCTGATTATCAAAACCGCAGTCATCGATACAGCGCGGGCGCACACTCGGGTGTTGAAACGTTTAAAGCGATTATCAGATTAGCCGCGGCCCATGAGATGAGAATCTAAAGAGCCCATGGCGCAGCTTGTCTTTGTCACAAAGCCAAAGGTAACACTACTTTTCTCTTGCACAATCATTTCCCAGTTTTTAATTATTACTTTCCAATTTCAATTTAAAGAGTACTTTTTTAATCATTTCAATTTACTGGGCTCTCGGGTTGATAAGTATAATAACATCTACAGTCAAAAACTTTGTTCGGACTAATGCTTTAATAGCATCGCAATCTTTTGGCGTATATTTCTGTTGTTTGTTACTGGGACACACCATTACTTGCCCATCAGTAGTGTTGCTAATTAACACACTGTCATTTCACTGTAAATTCATTAATTAAGAGAAGCAAGTAATAACCAAGTCCCGGATTTCAGCAACTTTTGTATAAAAGCTTCGTGTGCAGATGTCACGCATATGTCATGTATTCATGACAAATATTCACGAAGCTTTGCTTGGGGGAGACCTATGTCCAGCAATGGACGTCTTGTGGCTGAAATGACGATGATGATGATATGATATATATTCCAAGCCATTATAGAGTTGATTGTGATTCTTGCTTGAATCACTTTCAACTACGGAATTCTTGATATTAGTATTATATTAGGACCTCATACTACGGAGGTAGATGTGATTGAAGATGATGATGCCGCTAGGTATTGTTAACAATATTTCTGAAGAAGCTACGTTGATCATGTGCTAGCAGCTAATATACATAGTATATAAATTAACGTCTTTTTTTTGCATGCAAATGAATACCTATTCTACAAAATGTCCAATCCTACTAATATTACAAACGAGAAAGTTTTTTGAGGATAGATGGATGTTTGTTACTCTTTCACGCAAAAACTACGGAACGGATTTTGTCGAAATTTTCCACACATATAGTTTATAACCTGGATTAACACATTGGGTACTTTTATCCCGATTGTCCCACGAAATCGTGATTTAAGCGGGTGAAACCGGGTAAAAAAAAACAGCTAGTATAGAATATGTATTTTAAAATAATAATGATGACTCAATGCTGAAGCAAAATTGTATAAATAAGTTTTGTGTTTCTACAAAGTTTTCTAAAGCAGCGACAATAGTAAGCAAACCTATAACTGCAACTTAAAACTTATAAACCACCAATTTGCTTTCGATATCATCAAAAAAAAAATGTAACCAAATAGTTGTAATCACAATCACGATTGATTGAACCAAACAACGCAATCAATTAAAGGTAATATTTTAAGGCAGCAAACAACTGCTGGTACATTTATTAGTTTCTTGAGCGAAAACCTTTGTCCAAGCGGCAAGTGACGACGTCAAAGAGTCCATTTCGTGCAAGAAAAGAATCCGTCAAATTAGTACATAACGCGTTATGAATACGGAATGAGGTCAAACAGGGCACTCTCAAACATAGGCTATTATATTGACATAAAATATTCAGTTCCATTCATTACTTACGTAGGTACGTACATTATATTCAGCTCTGACATGCCGAAAGGCGTTGCTCAGTTTAAACAGTTGGCAACGCGCTCTATGGCGAGACTCGTGTTTTAACAAATTAGAAATACTTTTTGTATTCCTTATAGCCGTACTTCTTACCGCTTACCGGTTTATGGAATACCAAATGATTTACAAAATTATTATTCTCGAAATTTAGACTCTAAACTAGGCGAACTATTTCTATTAAACTCTAGTGACGTTATTTTTTTATGACAAACTGGCGTGAGCCGGTAGCATAAAGTGAATTACATGCTATCAACATTCATTTAAAAGTAAATAATATTTAGAATAACCAAAAGCTATTACCCTAATGAGAATAAACCGCCATCTAAGTTGCTATGTAACTCGTATGAAAGTATAATAGAATTGATTTGATATTCGATTGCTACATTTAGTGGCTGGCAGAGCGGCCACGCGACCACGGGCCACACAGAATACTTCGAAGACTTGAAGAAGGCTTAATGGAATGACACAGCCTTTGTGAACGCCGCCCAATTCTAATGCCTATTCAGATGGCATTTCACCTCTCTTTGTTGCTTGATTTCGGATAGTAATAGGTTATTTTATTAGCGTATAGATGATTTTTTAACGAGAGAGGAAATCTTGTTTCGATATAAATTGATAGCACATTGTTATTTTAGTAACAAGACATTGAAATTGATTACCTACGTTTTAATGTGGAGCATGTATTGTTGGAAACTTCAACTTGTTGATCGAATTAGATTTTGTATGCTGCATACACGCTTTAGTGATAACCTTTTTAAATCGCTCTATATATTACTATTATTCAATTTATTTTACACTAGCTCTTTTCTTCGATGTTTCTTCCGAAATATTTTGGAACTACAATAGTAATCTTGCTTCTACAAGCTTTTGTATAGCTTTGGTGACACATTCTGGCTCGCCACCAGCGCTGATCGTGCCAGAAGGCACCTCTTAGCCACAAATTCACGACATTCCTCCAGCGCTTAGCGAAAGCTACAATGCTGGGTATCTAACTGTTTGTGTCGCTCTCGAATTATTTTGTACAACCACGAAAACAGGTGCTCTCCTAGGTTAGAATGTACTAATGATTGAGCTCGTTACAAATATTTTAGAGTTGGAATCTACGATTACCTAAGTAAATAATGGTGCCGATTCTCTTATACACCGAACCTAACTATCACTAAAATTCCTTACTTTTGGCAATGAGAATCTTAAAGCTACTCTGCAAAAAAAAACCCCAAATTTAAAATAATTTTGATACAACTAAAATCGAATTTGATAATCCACGTGGTTTTATTATTTTTACTTTTGTTGTGATTTATATGGAATTGTTCACTTTTTGTATGGAAAATATGAAAAAAAATACCTACATGTTAAGTTTATTGGCTTTTATAAAGGGGGTCCAAATTTTAAATAATATGTTTGCGGTAGGAAACACTTTTTTAGAAATATATAGCAAAAAAAGATACAGTACTGTTTTTGCACCTGAAGTCGAGGTGTTGATGTTAATTTTAGTTCACGACAACTCATTTTATTCCACACGTTTTTAATTGCGACTAAAAATAGTCAGATTCATATTCAGATTTAGTTAGACAATCAAAATTTTTTGTGCAAAAACGTATAATTCTGAATAGCAAAATTGCCATTTTCACTATATTAAAAACTCAGTGCGTTTTAGTGCTGTCGAAATAAAATATAGTTGAGTTGTGTCACTTATCTCGATTTCAGAATGGAAAATCGTCGTTTAAACCAAATTTTAGTGATTTTTGGTCTAGTTTAGAGGCATTTCTGACAAGAGAGTCGGCATCAATGTCTACCTTAATGCATTGTTGTATGATGCAACCTCTGAATACCCGTAAAATATGATAATAATTTAATAAATCCACGAAATCTGAAATAATCGATCAAAGTTGACAAAGAAAAATATAAAAAAGTAGTCGTATGTATTTTTGATACAGACCTTACTTATTTATTTCAGAATTTTCCAAGTAAATGCAAACAATACTCATTGTCCATAGAATGATTTACAAAGTAATTACTTTTCATGCGTTAGAGTTAAGATTAGGTCGATTTCAAGATCTCTGAAGTCAACATGTAATACATACTTATATACGAATTTGCGTGTGTGTTCTTACACTTGTATGAACAGTTTCTAATGTTATAAACAACATTGATGCGCAGCAACGCTGACGCGTAGAAGTGCGTCCAAAACAAGTTGTAGCTTCATAATTTGCAATGCGAAAGCAAAAACGCCACGAACATTAATTAGATTTCCTGAACTATGACCAGGTTTCGCAGAACTTACAGTTCGTACAGTTATCGTTGGTACAACTCATGTGGAAGGAAAGCGGCATGGCGTGTGACGTAAAGCCCCATATAAATTTTACTATAAGAACATTAATGTCGCTACATGAAATTGATTTGCAAGCAGAAACATATTATGATTGTGAAAACGGGGTTTACGATTTATTTACACAATACGATATCGACTTCAAACATTATAAACTATCACTGTACCGTTGTTATCAAGAAGGTACTCGTGGCTAGGTCGCCTATTGTTGTTATCTACCCGGAAGAAATATATTCAAAGAAAATTATTTTTCAACAGCTGCGTTTCATTGATTTTTAAACTATATCCAAGTTAATGAGTAACTGACACGAAGAGAAAGAGTGATATTTTATGTCCTCCATGAACTTGCAAGAGTTAATCTAATTGGTAACTAATCGTGCCTGTTGCATGTAGCCTAAGTGTTATAGTGTGTGTACTGGTATGAGGTCGGGATATCTTTACGCCTATTGCGCTCATAAGTTTTATTGGCCGCCATTCCCGTGTAGAACTCACGGCTAGTGCAATAGTAATACCCCAAGACATCAAACGTTTCAACAATATAAAGTGCAACAAAGTGGAAACAAAATGCACCATTTCAGTTCCTACCGATTAGAGCAAATCAAAGTGCAAAGTACTTTTTTCGCGGTCATTTCAAATTTGGAAATGGAAGATGTACAAATAGTAAATGAACTTTTCATCATAGCAAAGATGGAAGGTTAAGAAATTCAATCTCTATCCGACAATGGAAGTGATAACCCGAAAGTACTACGAAGGTTGATGAAAATGTGATTGTTAATTAAAGTTGACACAGAAATGCGAATGGTGAATTCAGAATCTTCATTTATTCGGTCACGGTTTGCCTCTTACGTTTAGCATTAAATGATTGACTCTGTTTCAATTTCGTCTAACACGAACGCAACGGTTGAACGAATCGGAACACGATTATGTGATTGTGAGAAAATTTTATACTTCAACGGTGCAACGGTGTCTATGTCTAACTTTAGTGTGTGATTATGTTTCGAGCAGACGAGACTTGCTTGCTATGAATAAAACGCGTGAGTAAAAAATTTGGACAGCTAGGGTATTAATACATTCAGCTACCGAGTACACAATATCGACCTAGTGACTGATATTTTTTTTGTCCAATTCAGCCTTACTTTCAGTGCTTCACATTGACGTGCCACCCTCGTGGATGCTATTGTTCGCTCTACTTGTGCATGCTCCGAAAGCACTTTCGGACGATTAGCTTCCAATGAATGTTTGAATTTGTTGTTTACTTCACCTTCTTTTGCGTTAATAGCGTTACAATGTTTGCGAATTCTATTACGCATTGTGCACTTGAGATCCTTTTTGTGATTTTCATTGTGAAAATTTCATCAATTGAGTGTTCGACTGATCCTATTAGTTCGGTTGGATGTAGAGTAAGACACGAAATAGGAATAACGTTTACAATTTTTGTACCTATATGGCGATCGAATTTATAATTATAGATATCGATTCCTTCTCATAATTTGCGCATTTTAATGTCTGATTTTTTATTTGAATTGTTACTTTAAGTGTCAAATGTGAAGTTTGATTTTTATCGTCATGATTTCCTACCTAATATATCACTTATAACAAAAAAAGGGGTAATAGAGCTATTTATACGACGGTAATAAACTGTCTCGCCAAAATAAAAACTATATTATAATGAAGTGATACATTACCACAAAGCCACCCACATTTGTATAGCGGGGTTGTTATGGACACGTTATGCGTCATAAATATTTCGGGAACATAAAATTAACACTCAAAAACATGGGCTTTCGAGGCACCGCAACGTCTACGGCCTCCTACAAAAATATGGGGATCGCTTGCAGAACCGCGGCGTGACTCCGGACACTACAAAAGCACTTCAGAACATGAACCATAAGAAGTTTTATATTGAACGAAATAAGGTCTTATTTCCTATACTGCTGATAGCTTTCCTGTTAGTTTGGAAGGTTCTATTGATGGATACAGTTGTTAACCCTAAGTTGTTTGTGTTATGGTCCACTTTTGATTGTATGATTAATATCCGTTTCGGTTTCTTGTCTTATCAAAGGACATACTTGTTGACATGTTGTCTAATTGATTGGTGGTTCTCAGTAGGGGTCTAGGGCCTAACATGAGGCGGAACCTTTGAGGAATTATTTGAAATTGATAAACTATTAATGCTTCCACAAGTGGAACATGCCACTGTTATGTTTTTTTACTATTAATATGCGGTCAAACTTTGATATAGGATGGGAATTTAAGGTAATTCTCTCGGTCTTCGTATTTTCGATGAGAATTTTTAATTGTATATTGCAATAAATTCGTAAAGAAATTGCAAACAATCGCAAGTATTTTATAATGCTGAATATCATAATCTCATTTTAATTGAATTTATACCAAGTTAAAGCAAACGGCATTAAAAATAATATTATAAAGCTACTTGTTGTTGTTGTATATAATATAATATAGCTGCTGTATGCATTCTTTAAAATTATCTCCTTCCCAATAGAAGTTAACATGCATGCACAAAGGCGTTGCAAAAATCGACGACCGGCGGCTCCCTTTGACGTTAGGTGGTCTGCCAACCACCGGCCGCACGAATGATGTGATTATAATAGCGACACTTTACGCACACATAACCACATTAATATATCCAGAAATAATACAATTTATATTCCAAGAGGTTTTATTCGCAAACACCATTGAACCAGCAAACTTAATTATCGCTCACGATACTCATCGCTATAAAACATTAATTAAAATTTTGATGACTTTCTTTTCACTGTTGAAAATCAAGAATGATTCATCAATCTCTCAGAATTCTCCACACAAAAACAAGATGGAGGCATTTCATTTAATCTAGGAATAACATATTTTTTTGTGAGAACAGAAGTCGATACTCTCAATCTCGTAAAATGTAACAAGTCGATCCTAACAAAGGCCAGAAATAGTTTAAGTGTTATCGTTTCTGCTTGACCGCACTCGTGTAAAAGAAATTGGATACTCTTGCTTGAGAACACTGCCAATGAAACGTAAAATTACGAGGTGATCGAGGCCTACCAATGACGTAGGTACATATTATTGTAGAGCGTGTACGAGCGACCGACGTGCAACCGGGCAGCAGCTTTGTGATCATAATGTATTGTTGCTATTGATACTTTACGCATTATTTGAGTTTAATATAGCTACTGGTTGCCCTACTAATACAAATCCAATATAAAGACGTGCCTCCTTTCGGGCGACAGGATCACAAAACATTTCACTATAACCTAATTTATAGAATAGTTTATTATTGGAGAAGTTGTTAAGAGTGTTTTGTTTCTACAGGTCAGGGTCGTATGAACCAGTTGGGCGGTGTATTCATCAACGGTCGTCCGCTGCCGAACCACATCCGCCTGAAGATCGTGGAGATGGCGGCGGCGGGAGTGCGGCCCTGCGTCATCTCGCGCCAGCTGCGCGTCTCGCACGGCTGCGTCTCCAAGATACTCAACAGATACCAGGTGAGGATCTTCACATACTTTCAAGTACTCCTTAAAACCTATTAGATCCAACTTTTCATCCAATAATGACAACATACCATTAAATTGTCTTTTTTGTTATTAGGAAACGGGCTCCATACGTCCCGGTGTGATTGGAGGATCCAAGCCAAGAGTTGCGACTCCAGAAGTTGAGAACAGGATCGAAGAGCTGAAGAGACAAAACCCAGGTATATTTTCCTGGGAAATTAGAGATAAACTAATTAAAGAAGGCATTTGTGATAAAAACACAGCACCGTCTGTGAGTTCGATTTCGAGACTAATAAGAGGAGGCAAAAGGGATGAATCAGATCCTAGAAGAAATCACAGCATTGATGGTATTCTAGGTAAGTAATATACTTACCTCGGATTATTAAAATATTGCACTGCATGGATCCCATCGATCCCTATTCGGAATATGTTTTAAATAACAATCCACAATGAGAATAATATTGTAGAAGTGACCTTAGGCACTCACACTGCAGGCATTTGCCGTATCAGTTGGTAGCATAGTTTGTAGGAGCACTTTACCGCTTGAAAAGTAATACCGCGTTGTGTGTTTGCATAAAACTTTATATTGCTCTAGTTTCTTGTTGTGCTCTCTTGATAAAGAATTAACTGTGCTGTGGTTTATTCAGAGTCTATTATTTTTCACATGCGAGGTCACCGCGGGTAGGCATTAAGAATTATTTAGCAATATTTCAGTCAAGCAAAGTCCCTGACGGATTCAATTCAATAATTTAAAAAGTCACTGACGAAACCTTCGATATAATGACGCGTAAATAACTCGCCGTGTCATCGTAGTCCTTAACGCTGATTCGAGACCATAATCACTTAATTTAGTTCAAAGCATACTATTATTATAAATTTATTCTTATAATGAGACTGTCGGAACGTTTGCAAACTTCACAAAATGGCGTATAAAGTTAATAATCCACGTAAAAGTGAAGCGGGCGCGGCGCGCGCGCACGCCACGGCAGCGCCCCTTGTGTCGGCTTCGAAATTGTAGGTTATAAAAATGAAATTAGTATCCAAAGGTGTTATTATCCCATCGCGTTTGGCCGCGGGGCTTGCATTACGACAATCTGTCCGTACTGCACGTCTTGTGCCGTATAGCTATCCAATATAAAATGGCGCTCCTAATATCCCGGTTCAGTGACGGAGCGCGGTTTTGCCGGCGAGATTCTGCGCACCGATAAGATTATGCATATTAAGTTGTGCGCGGCCAAAGTAATATCTACACTGGAAAAGCGGTCCCCTTTAGTGCTTGAGCTCGAGTATTGAAAATTTGCTGTTCGTGCCTGTCCTGTGACGGCGGGTAACGGTACATTTTGGTCGCCAGTTTTTCGTGGAAATATTTGCATACGCGCGGACTTTGGTAACAACGGCGGTTCATTATTATTTCAGGGTCCGCACTCGGATCAAGTTTGCATTCTGAAAATTTGCATACTCGGACATTTGTTTATCTTTCGGCTGTTATGCTTCAACAAAACATAATCAGTCAGTACACAAAAATAATATCGTTCTCAATTCTAAAAATTTTCCGGCGTAGCTTACAAAAGATAAGAACGCGATCAACTTCTCCATAATCTAATTCCATTTTATTATCAGCTAGCACAGAGTAATATTTATTAAGGCCCCGAAGAATTCATTTGAGGCTACTAGAGGCGTAGTGTAATGTGGTTACGTTTAATTTAATCGAGGCCGCGTGTGGTCCGCGCGGTAGTCCAATACAATCGACGTAAAACAAAAACAAATGATTTTAGAAAGTCGCAATAAAAATTACCTATTGCAAAGACAAAATTCATATTATTTGAAGACTGAGGCCATTTGGAACATAGTCCCACTATAATTTAAATAGCTTATAGCTACAAAATATAGCTTTACGAACATAGTTTTAAGTAAATTGCTGACCACAGCACCATGCACCAACCAAGGTTTTCTTCAATTCTAAAGGTCCATCGTCATGTGAAGACTCCGATACGGAGTCGGAGCCTGGTATCACCCTGAAGAGGAAACAACGAAGGTCCAGAACTACATTCTCCGGAGATCAGCTTGAAGCTTTGGAGCGAGCGTTCACTAGGACCCAATATCCTGATGTGTATACGAGGGAAGAACTTGCGCAAAAAACCAAGCTCACTGAAGCTAGAGTTCAGGTAAGAATATCCGACATCTTATTACATGAAAATAACTATTTATTATGAATTAGGTATATTGTATTTTATTAATTAATTAGGTTTTAGTTAGTATTTACGGACATATTATTTTAAATTTGAATAAAAGTTATGTACTATTATTTAACAGTAACCTCCTATTGACCAGTTGTCGAAACGTTAACGATTAATCGCGCAAAATTATCATTATCGATGATCGTCGAATATACAGTAGTATACACAAAATAGGACGTGACTGTCACCCTCTAGCCATAAATCTCCTGTTACCTTTTTAATACTTACGTTAAAACAGAGGGTCTTTGCCAGCAACGATACGGCCATAGAGTATCGGTAGCCAACTGAAAACAGGTTGGGTGTATCAATGATATATGAACGCAATCAAACAGTCCCATTGTTGGCCTCACTCACTTCCCGCCCCTACAAAAGCGTGGCACAAAAAAAAAACATAATTACCTTTATAATTAATTACAACAATAGTAAGAGCTACCATATGTTGTTCATCGAGCTACCGATGTTTTATCAGTTTTTGTTCAATTAGTAGCCCCTCGTAATTTTAGGGCTGCATAAGACGGTGTAATCGGCGTACCCCTATAATTATGTATTGACGAGTTAGGGTATGTGTAATATTTATAGCAGTATCAATCGCAATGTCTGTCAAAGGTGTAGGCTCACAATTCGTAACATAGTTTTTGTAGGACTTGCAAACGTAGCCTTAAAGTGAAGACTTTGTAACAATAATAATTATAAACGCAATTAACTGATTGGATTCCTCGGTCAGATTGCATTGAGCAATCAGTAATGTTTAATTATTCTTAACAAGGACTTAATTAAAGTTTATTTTGTTTAGGTATGGTTTTCTAACCGAAGAGCTCGACTTCGCAAGCAACTGAACTCGCAGCAACTGAGCGCTTTCAACACCATGTCCCTGCAGTCAGCGTTTCCTTCGGTTCATCAACAATACGAGCCCCCGTCTACCTTCAACGCACAATGTGCATCTTGGCAACAGTCGTACTCATCTGCGCTGGGCGGCAGCTCAGTTTTGAACTCTGCTCTAGCGCCTTCCCTACATCAATCTGCTTTAAGTGCTCCTTCTGTATGCCAGTCAGCGCTTGCAGCATCCTCTCTACATCCGCCAACTTCAAGTTCCTTCTCGTCCGGTAACCTAACACCTCTGTCCCATTCTTCGGAACTTGCTACTCCCTTGCAAGCACCCACTGATGCTACCCCTCCGAGCTCGAGTCCTACTACGACGAGTCCTTCTGCGAACCAGAGCAGTGCACTCACTTACCAACATTCAACGTACGCGAATCCAAGTGAACCGCTCTCGCATCCGTACGGATACGGAGACTACTCGAAGCAGGAGCACGCAATGTCCGCACACAACCACTGGACGACCAGGCAGCTGAGCGGACACGCGCAAAATAAACTAGCCGAAGTCAGCGCCTGGCCTGAAAATTATAGGTAAGTTTATTCCACGTTCATTTAATATTCAAGTTAACATCATATAAAGCAAACATGGATGAAAACATCTCAATAATCTCCGACGGCAACTAAGTAGATCTATGAATTATTGATGTCAAGCTACTCATCTGGCTTGGCTTATGCGGATGATTATGCAATTATAATAAAGTGACCTTTGCTGCCGATCATTTAAATAACCATCTATTATGTGAATACCAGATATGACTGTTACACTAATAGTAGGTTTAGGGCGCACGTTTGCAATGACATCATTTTGTGTTAGTCAATCGGTATTAGTATGGCGTATGACGCGTCTCGTCATCTCGTGTCGTGTGATCGTGCAGAGTTCTCGAGCATGTCTACATAGTAAGCGTGTAATGCCGCGTCCGGTGGCTATCGATCGGGCGTGGGCTCGATCGCAAATCGGGGTGCGTACGTTTTATTTCTTTTCACCTTCCTTTATCATTAGCCGAAGCGGCCGCTAATCAATTAAGAGTGTAAGAAGTCGGCCATTATACGCCGCGCGGTGGTTATTACAGCGCGGGCCTCGTAATACGCCCGATCCGATCGTGAATGCAATAGGGCTGCGAATTTTATAGTGATTTTGGATCGATTTTTAATTAAAGTTTTTCATAGTTATTTTAAATTCTCTTTCGATATTCGGTATATCGTCTTTGGGATCTGAGTTTTATTAAAACAGAAAGAAGGTCGTATAAAACATTTCACTCGTGCTTGCGTCGATGGTATGTGTAACTACCAAAGTGAATTTGTCGAATGACAATGTGACAAATACATTGTCGCTTTGTACTGTATACGGCGACAACATTTATCTGTGTTATCGAGACAAAGCAAGTCTATAAACCTCACATCGGACCACACACAATATCTCGCCATGCACAATGGAAGACAAACTAATAATATATGGGTTAGCCACGTTTGTGTCGGTGTGTCTTATCTAGTCCTTTACGCGAGCTTGATTGACGTAACACTTCGTTTGAACTCTATTTGTTATTTTTGTCTGCCAAAAATATTGTATTGTGTTCCGTGAGTGTGGTTAATAAGCGTTTCATATCTGTTTGAAGAGAGGATAATAGAAGAAAATCCCTTTTGATTATATATTGTGTCCGCTCTACGCAATGTTGGCGCAGCCGGAAAAGCTATATATCGTACAATGTCCATGAGTCATAATAAATCAGTAAACTGCCTATCTATTAGTAGTGAGATACGTACTATTGCTATAATTAACGTGGACAGTCATTGGCCATAAATAGCGATTGTGATTGTCACCTCATACTTTATTTCATTTGCCGGTTCTACGACACTTGTATTTACGTGAAATAACGTGTTAGTTAGAAATTGTTGTAGGTACAAGTAAAGGCAATTTTTAATACAACGATGTCAAAATGAAAAAAGTGACCCTATTTGAAAGTCTTTCAGAAGTCGATTAATCTTCATAATAACGTATCGATGCTCCAATTATATCTGTACTTTCGACTCGGCACTGTTAATTATTTCTGTACCCTATTCGTCATATTATTCAAAATTATTCAATTTAGCCAACCCAATATTACCACAAACGGGTTCGTGAAATTGCTGATGTTCATCTCTTGTTTTCTGTAACTGAATGTTTAATTAAACGGCATATCTAAGGGGTTGATTTTTAAATACCTACGCGTATAATTGACAAACTACAATCAATTACTTTTCTGTGGTCAATCAATTATTTTTCGATTTTTTTCAAGGGATATTATTAACTTTAGTCTACTCTTATTAAATCGGAAACAGAAACAACAAACCAGCGTTTGTTTAGGTTAATAGCTTCCAAGTAATACGCCTGCCGATCATTTATTGATATTAGAAATCTACGCCAGCACAATACGTAGCGGATAACAGATAAACACACGTTGCTTTGTGGCCGGCTCGGCAATTAATGAGAGGCCGAACGTGACATTAGCGCAGTGAACCTAAGCATTATGCTAACGCAAACCCGGTATTAAAACTTATCTGCAGCTATTTGCATTCGACTTCCTAAACTGCAGTAAGCCTCGCGTGCGGTGAGCGGAGCAACCACCTTGCCTCGCACACTTTCCTCCACAGAAACGCTCGCTCGGTTATTGTTTTCGCACGTGTTTCATTCTCATGTTAAAATGTTTAGGCACATATTTACCATAAGGGTAAAGTGTGGTATTTGGGATGAAGTTAAGTTATAACTAACAGCCAATCGGCAAAATCTGTCTAGCTTACTCTTGGAACTGGCTAAAATAATATACTTGCAAAAAGAAAGATTTTTTACTGCCTTCCAAAGTAATTATGCATTATTCAGAGCAACAGAATGTAGGTTTTCATTGTGATCGTAATAGTTGAACCTGCGCAGCATTACGTGCGGCCTTCGTAGTTTATGAGCGATGTACGACACTAATGTACCCTAATAATGTATTAGCCACTGTATTAACTAAAAATTAAAATTTTATTGCAAGCTCAGTCACGAAATGCTTCCGAAAATGCTTCGACTGCCTCAAGTGTGCACATAAAGATCTCAACTAAATTATGTAGTTCGGTAGGCTGGTACCCACTCACAATTACAAGGCGGCATTAGAGCTTGCACACTGTGTTATTATTTAATTATTTTTTGTGTAATCGTTAGATTCTCGGTATAATGTTTAAATACCGAACGGAACCTATGAAGCGATTAAATTATGCAGTGGGTAGTATCCCACGCTTAACCAAGATATTGATAGTAAAATGGAATGGAGCACTGCTAGTTACTAAGTACGTCATATATTGACAAGAGACAGGACGTGCCTCTGATATAAAAGTAAAAGACCTCGAGTTTTATGCAGCCCTCTATCTATTGTTTCGCGACGCCTAGTTAGAAGCATCTATATATATATAAGAAATAACGTTATTTTATAGCAAGGGCGCAAAAATATAAGGTTTTCATGTAATTTTTCCTTTTGTTACAGCTCGTTCTTTGGCACTAACCCGTCACACTACGCCTCGCACGCGCACTCACCCACAGAGGCGAAGTCTGGCTATCCTTACTTAGGACAACTCGGCGGCATGGACATGGGCAGAGTACACTAGACCTTAGTGCCTTCTAATGAAGCAATAGAATGCTATATCATAACTGTTTCACGTATTATTAAGATTCCCAACATACGACATATCGTAACGTGCCTTCATGATACAGAGTGTTTTAAATATTTCTACATACGATATTTTGTATATTTACAGTTTCGCAATAAAGTAGGTTGTAATCAGTACGTTGGAGATAGATATTTTGAGAGCCTTCAATTAGCTTTCACTGTAATATAGAGCTTTATTGTATAGTTCTAAGATTCATAGTGCTTTGTATTGTATTGTAATATTTACCGTTCCTGTACTCGGATGTGCGCACTAAATACAAATTTTCTGGTAGATTTTATCTTTTTAGGTATAGATCGTTAACTACATTTTATAAGTTGTTATGTGTATATTGTATTTTAGATATAATCAATGTTAGTAAGCAATGTTGTAATAATGTTTAAAAATCAATAAACATAGTAACCTTCCTAATGAAAATATGTATAATAGTTACTAAAAGGTAGAAATCTTTTTTGTCAACATAACTTATGTAGCCATGTGTACACATGAGTGTACACATGGCTACATATCAAGCTATACATTTCCAGTATAAGCTGATCTCGCATTGTATAGGAAGTCCGCACAATGAGAGGTCAGCTTATACTGGAAATATAGCAGTTTGTACATACTTTGGCAAAAATGTGACGAAAGAACAACTTTCTCCTTGTGACTATACCATGTAGATTAATCCTAAAATTGCCTTGAATGAAGTTGTGATTTTAAATAATGATGTATTTATTTATAGGTATATTATTGTAACTTACGTTAATTAAGTATAGCGACTAAGTACTTTGTATAATAACGGTTTACCCAGAATAAATGAATGCTACTTCAAATAATTAAAGTTTTTCAATTAAGAGCCCAACAATCCATATGTTTCTAGAAATAACTCAGCGTTTATATTATCGCCGAAGCTCTTTGGTAAATAATTGTCTAGCCAACGTGCATTGTTCGAGGCTTATCTAAGGCATGTCAACCACAGGTGGCATATCAATTGAATAGTTAGGCAATACGTAGGTTTGCTGATCACCATCGCTTCCATAGATTTGACATTCGTTAGTCCGATTATGAACGTCGACTCCAGACTACCGAATTTCTCTTTGTCGATATGAGGGTATTCGCGTTAATCATGTAATAATTTGGACAGTCGAGAATTTAGGCGAATGTAAACTGAAAGCTGAACCGAACAGAGTCAGGAAATGGCTAGACAGATTGATTGATGGAATAATTTGGACGAAGGAATGATGCTGATAAAAAAAAACTTATTTACGACTTTTGTCCGTGTCAACCTTCCTAGGTGTGTAACCACAGAGAGGTGTTTTAATTGCGGTTACATTTTTCGAGACACCACTCTCAATGTAAGTCAACTTTTATGGTTTTTAAGATTTTTTGTACAATAAGCACGTCATACTTGTTCTGGTATTAATTCTGAATTTGAAAAAATGGATCTTTCTAAGCTGTAGTATCAAGAGAAGAAGAAGAAGAGTCCCTAGAGACATAGATAAACCAGTTTGATTCCGCCCTATTTATATATATCTAGACATAGTACGTGTAGGTCTTTATGGAACCTGGAGTTATCAACATAGTTCTAAATAATTATAGTAGAATTTTCAGCATTACTAAAATGAAGTTTCTGAAGGCGGCTGCATAAGTTTGCTAAGTATGCCTCCAAAATGTGTGTCCTTAGTATTCACTTGTAAAGGGAAAGTTTTGAATCGGCTTAAATAAGTTCGTCGGTAAACTTGCTGAGAGTGTCGGTACTTATAAGTATAAAATGGACACTTAATTTATTAGTTTACTAGCTGCTCCCCGCGGTTTCACCCGCATAAATCTTGATCCCGCGGGAGTATCGGGATAAAAAGTACTGTATGTGTTAATCCAGGTTATAACCTATCTATGTGCCAAATTTCATTCAAATACGTTCAGTAGTTTTTGCGTGAATGAGTAAAACACATCCATCCATACTCACAAACTTTCGCGTTTATAATATTATTAGTATTCAGATTTTCAGTTATATTACACCTGAAACCATGTGACTATTTTACGGTTATGTAAAGTTACAAAGACCGTCACGAATGACAGCTTTTACGAACATGGTTTTATGTTCAGCACAAATTAAACCGGTTGAAACTATTAACTTTCCTATAAAAAGGCATGTCTTCAGTTTAGCAAACACAAACAGTGAAGTAAATAAAATAAAGTCGATAGACTAATCTTTCGCAGTATCAAAGTCAAAGATTTATTTGCAGATTAATATGGTTACAAAAGTTCTTACAATGGTAGTATAATAGTAGCTTAACCTAATCAATCGTAACTTAATGACATGCAAACTTTTGGTACAGGTACAATTAGGTCATTTAGATTTAAACTGAAGGAATTATTTTACAAAATAGAGGGGATTCTCAATTAGCCACCTGTGTAAAGCCCTTCTGAAGCGGACCATTGGAAGTTCTTTAATTTGGTTAGGAATCTTGTTATACATCTGAATACACATAGGATAGCCACTTCGCTTCTATCAATTGTATATAGTAGTGTATAATAGTAATATTCTTCTTCGTATAATTAGTAGTTAAGATAGATTCAGAAGTCCTACCCTCTAACCCTAAATATATTATGGAATAATATAAAATGACATCACGTCTAATTCCTCTTCAAGGGTAGGCAGACTACAGTGCCTCATTTCGCTAGTTTTAGATATGTGAGATGCTCCATAGAAAACTTTAACGCTTCTAGGCTTTGTGAGATCTTGATGATCTTCGGATCGATTCTTATAACTAAACGAACGTACATAAGAACTACTACACGGATCTACTGAAATCCGAGTTATTTCTAACTGAATTTAAGCTTGTTGAATTTGACGGCTTACTTAAGGTAATTAGTACGTTATTCATAATACAATTTTTACTTTTTATTCTTTGATGCGCGAAACACTGCGACACTAACATTAACATCAACTAACTAAACGTAACTTAATCAGGCTACGCAAAATGTTGCAGCGTGGTTACTTAACAAATGTTTCAGTTACATAGAGTATTTAACTTGGCCACAATAACGGGAGTGGTACACATATACAATGGAAGCAGCTGTCTTTCAGCACTGTATGGGCGTAATTTGACAGTCAAATGCAAGCCCGACATGTAATTGGTCTAATTCTCTTGAGGATCCGTATCATAGCGCAGTTTGTGTGGGCATAGAGCACAAATAGAAATAATATAGCAAATGATTCTATGCTCATAGAGGTAGAAGCTTTTCGTCGGTTAAAAAAAAACTGCTGTGTCATGGAAAAGTACGACACCTACGCGGATAAAACGTATGGCAGAGATAATAAAAAAAAATCGACGATCAATTTCAACGTGGGGTTCCGAATCATGTACTTACTGAGTCCATGGTAACAGGTTTTGCGTCGATTTTCCTGAAATCCTGTCTAATGAGCAATTATTTTGTCAGAGCTGCATGCCTTGTTATGCTTACGTGTTGCGTTGATATATAAAAGCCTCGTGGATGTTTCTCTATTTTTTATTTCACTTGGAAATGGAGAAGAATTTTATACAACATGTCCTAGGCCACAAAGTGAGGGTTGCTATAACTTTTGGTATTTCAAGCGTGTGTAGTTTCAAAGTATTTACGTGAAATATGAGTTCTTCAAATAATTACTGTCTATGGTTTCAAAACCATTTTTAAGCACTTAGTAATAGGCTTATGTATCTTATATTGACAATACCCCAGAAGAGATGAACTAAAAGTAAATTAAGACGTGGCATGTAATATAAAGGTGGTTCTACAAGTATTTTTTTATTTCATGTTTTAATACATCGATTTTTGATATCATTCGTTATTCTGAAAATAGGAATTTAAAAAAAGTAGGGTTGTACAAACACTTTTACACGTCAATCATATTTAAAAAACTAGTTGAGATCGACGTTTCCTAACTGACTACTCTAAGAAGAAAGGCAGAATCAAACTCAGAGGTCACAGTCTCTTTTAGAGTCCAGACATAATCTTGGTCGATTCTGTGAGGACCACGTAGATTTTGAGCTGACAGTGTCATCCCGTCTTGGTCAATCCCTAGCATCAGCGGCACTGTCAGCTCAGACCACGCTCACTTCCCCTTAGTTTTCACGGTGATATGGTTACAGAATAGTACTACTGTCAAGTCAGTGCACGCTTATCAGTAATCATGCAGCTTAATAAAACATGAAGAGTCATTATCGTGAAGAGCTACAAAACGTAATTAAATTTGGAAGAGCTCTTGGTATACTAAAAAACAAATCCGATGTTTTATAATTTTTAAAATCCGAATTATTCCAATCTATCTAAAATAATAAAATTTGGTACAAAACCTCTATAAATTATTTATATAATAATTACTACCAGGATTAGTTAGGAGAGAGATAGACACTACCGCCCTACTGAGCTTTTGGCAAAGCAGGTGGAGTCGGTGCGAAGCTTCGCAGCCGTACAAACATAATTAAACGGTCACACCGCACATTTCCGTGTTACAACGCCCATACCCTGCGGATTACGTACCCCGGTATAGCGACCGTCTCAAAGTACTAGAGGCTCAGCTACGACCGCTATCTCTCCCATTGCGACTGGATGTTGGACAGCCGGCATCCACACCCGGGGGAAACCAACCCTAAGGCGGTTTCGATCCCCCGGGCGCCTGGCTCGAGGCCAGTCCCAACTGCATGCGCAACACGTCTGGACAAGTGCCTACCAGTCCTCTATCGGTCGTAAAAGCACCAAACCCGCAAGAGACCGACTCCAAGCGGGAGAGGTAGCAGAGCCTGCCTGCTAGGTTGGAAACCTTGACAAGTCACGGCCGTGGGCTCTCACGATAACACCACTACTTCAGCTCACTCCGCCAAGCAACCCATTTTTTAATCAGAAAACCGGAGATCAGACAGGGCCACTTGGCTCACTCAGGCCCCCTGACCTCAGGCACCGCTCGTCGCGCGACACGCGGTGCCTTTGTGTCGCGCTGTGGCGTCGCGCCTGTGTGCACGAGACTTAAACCCAAATTTTAATATCTATATATCTACATATCTACAAAAAAAGTTTATTTTAAACGTAGTTCGAACGCACCTAGGTTTTCAAATATTAATTATTCGTTTCTAAAAAATGTATGTGCTAATTCAGGAGTACATAGCTGGGCGATTCTTCGGAAAATTTGTGTAATAAGAAAAAGACTCAGAACTTATTTTTCATTGAATAACAAGAACAACTAAGAGTGGCTCGTGGCAAAATAATAACAGCCCACGGATCGATCGAAGGTTAACCTTCACATGCCGCGGTCGGTTCGTGGATGAGTAACCATCCGTTACATATCGCAAACCCTCTGTGCCTCGGAAAGCACGTTAAGCCGTTGGTCCCGTAGATTTTTGACAGTCGTTACGGGGAGTCATGACCCCAAAACAATACTCCCACACTCACTACAACAAGTCTTACCAAGAGGTATCGTGTTACTCAGTAACTGGGTTGTGGATGTCAAATAGGCAGTCGCTACATGTGAAATACTGGAATTCAGCTGCATCTGGTTAGCCTTGAAGGTGATCCCAATATAGTGGAGGAAAAGGCTAGGCAGATTGGATTTGAACAAGAATAACTGTGTGTGTAATAATAAAAGTGCCGATTTGGATTTTGGGTGGGAAATCATCAAATGACTTCTCCCGCTGTGGGTGGAGCAGGAGGGCATGTCAGACTTTTACTGACTAAAACCCATCCGTGTTCCTTCAATTGCACCACATGATCCACGCAATAGTGACACCCGGGCGTTTCCTGCCGCCTTATTCGAAACAGGAACCTCCCGAAACAACCGTGTCCGGTGAGGACCTGTATCAGGCGGAAGGTGAGGACGCCGTCGCACCACTCCTCAAAGAGGGGACTTACCGCCGCTATTGTGGCGTGATTTCTCGCGTGAGTTACACCCCGGGGTTTTGCCTCCTCGCACCACTCCCATACGTGCGCGAGGGCTTTTGCCTCCAGATCCCATGGCGGCTTCACAAACATCACTGACCTATTAATATTTATGAAGTAGTAAGGTAAAAGTAATTCTTAGACCGATAAACGGACAGACATCCCGCATATTAAAATGTACAAAACTTTACTAATAATATTGACGCTTCCATAAAGCATTTTCGACTCTGTGGTTTTCAGCTTATTAAAACGATGAAATACTGGGAATAATGTGCTCAAGCCTATCGCTCTATACTCGGCTAAAGAGGACCGCTTTCAAGATTTAATGAAAAGGGTTTTCAGAAATAGCTTAAGTAGTTTCGTGTTTATCAGAACGGACTAACCTTAAGAACCTTAGTAATCAAAATTGCCTATCTTCGATTTGATTTTCATGAAGTTGATAAGACTTAGGTTTAAAATTAAAATAATATGAGTAACTACATGATATTTCCTAACTTTTTAGTAGAACAGAAACACAAAATATTAAAAAATAAGTCTTGCTGCTCCCTCTTCATTTCAGGAAAATGGTGAATGTTATCATAATTATGGCAATGCCAGTTTACTCGCCTGAGACTCTTTTGTTTCTATTTCTACATATATAGTAAAATCGTAGTGGAGTAAAAACTGCCTATTACTTTTTATAAAGTAATATTTACGAGGTCACGGAACGATTCTTATGCCGAAAATATCGTTTTTGTCTGTTTGTCCGAATGTATGTCATTCGAGAGGTAGTTGCTGAAAATTGCCGCTGTTGACGATAGGTTCGTCCGAAGTCACAGCATTTTGCTGAGCAACGACCTGTTCTAGCTCAGATGCGACGCACGGCTTAATTATTGTTCTTATTACTGTTGTTTGTTACAAAAGTAGTCATTCTTCCACTTTGCAATCGGTATCTTGTTTTTGTGTCGATTGTTTGTTTTATTGTAAATTGCAGTGTCTCAACATACACAGAGAAATGTGTATTGTCTTAGCGGAGTGACACCAAGCCATGGACAAAATAGAGTCTTTTTAAATTATGTTCTGAAAATGAGGCCTTTGGCTTCTTTGTATGTGTGTAAATTAATTTTTTTTTTGAAAAATTGATGTAGCCCATTCTCAGACCTACCCAATATGCACACAAAGTTTCATACAAATCGGTCCTGCCGTTTCGGAGTAGTTTGGTAACAAACATTGCGACACGAGAATTTTATTTAATAGTAGATTATTTTACTGATAGCTGTTCGTCAAGAATAACTGTAAGAATACAACAGTCAGTCTATCAGTGTTGTGCCATTAGGTACTATATGCAGGAACGCAGGCGTTAATTAATTCACTAAAACTAAAAACTTCGCAAGGTGGGAAATTGCTACTGAACGCTGCGGGTGTCGACCTCAGGACGAGCTGCTTCTCCCACAGACAACTGTACGTCGCTTGCTCCTGCGTCACCAGTACTGACTCTCTTTATATTTCGGCTGCTGCGGCCAAAACTAAGAAAAAGCGATTTATAAAATGTGGCTGTTATTTTAGTAAATTGTGGTGTCTTACAACTTCTACGCGAACGAAGTTGCAGGAAGAAGCTTGTAAATTATCATAAAGGCATTAGAGGTTGTATCTTTCTCAAAATAAGTTAAACATGGTGATTGTGCTACACATCCGATTTCTAGCATGATCCTAATATATATAATTGTGCATGTTTTACATTATTAATTATTGCATAGTCAGCCTTTAACATTTCCACAGCTGATGCTGGGTCACACGCCTCCTCTCTGTGAGAGGGAGTGGGCCATAATCTACCACACGGGCCCAGTGCGAGTCGGTAGATGTCACATGGCTTCGAATTTTTGGTTCTAGGACATGCCGGTTTCCTAACGATGTCATGAAAACATCGTTAGGAAACCGTTTAGAGTTGATATTTAGACTTGACGTGAAACGTGGGCTGATGGTTGATGATGAAAAGTGGGAGTGGTTTTTGTAGCTTACTATACAAATTAAGGACGAAACCAATTGAATCAAACCTATTATGACAGTACCGGTTTACAGCTACTCCCTGGCAAAACCTACGTTTAGATGTACAGTCACGAGCATAGATACCCTAACTTTAAGCAGATATAAAAAGTGTTTTGACATAGGTTTTTTCACAAAAAGACCTATGTCATAAAAGTATGGTTTCGATAATACTTTGCTATATCAATACTTTTGACACAGGTACTTTGATGATAGTACCTACTAACATAGTAGACATAGTAGACATCATAAATATTTTCAAATCTTGTGTAAATGTAAGGTTATCCAGCTTCGAACTGAGATAAAACTAACTTACGGGTGTAAAAAGATACTTCGTCACTTGTACTTCCAGTCATTATAATAATTTGTTGTACTGGACCATACCTGTACCCTAATCGCGTAATACACATTCAGTCGGAATCTGAATCGTTTTGAAACAGATTGCTAATCCATTGGTTCGTAGGTTCGATATAAAACTCTGCTCAACAATGTAAATAACTCAATGAATGTTGTTGAACTGTCAAAATCAAACGGATTAGTCGTAATCGTTTACGAAAATGTATTACGCAATTGGGCTGCTGGGACTTCTGGTTACGGAGAAATTCAAGGTCAAAATTCCGATTACTACTGATTTTTTTCTGCGACAACAAGTTTTTAATGTTATAACACAACTTTATACCGCCACGAACCTGTACAGTTGCATGCACCCATAAGCACAATGTTTTGCGTGTCTTATATTGCGCATTACCGCAAAAAGCAATTTTTCATACCAAAATAGGAATCGTTTCTTAGCGCTTATTTTTGTGCAATGTTACTTAGTTTGATGTACAGAATGCATAGTTGGCGGCAATTTGATGGATCTTTTTATAGCCTCTAGGTATGGGCAGGAAAGTTAATAAAGCAGGGTAAACGAACCTTCCGTTTGTCACTTGTTAAATTGGACCCCGCATTAGGACAAAGATCTATTTACAAATATTTAGAGTATTTAAGTCTGAAGTAAGTACTTACCTCAAAGTGACTACTGTACATCAAAGATACCAAAGATTTGTTCACGTAATTTTTTAAATAAATCCCTGCAAAAGGGTTATGAGTGCAAATTGTTTCACGAAAAGCTTTAGCTTCGGTGGGTATTATTATCAAAATGAACTAAGAAGGTTGAAAATAGGCGCTGAATAGATGAAATTCAAATAATGTGAAAGCACATACCTAGTGAAATAGGACAGCAAAGAAAAATCTATCTTTTTCAATTGACTATCTTATTTTTAAACGGTGTATATTCTAGAAAAAGGTGGTTACAAATTAGAATATATTTAATCATTTCTACGTAGTGGTGATTGCGGTTTCAGAAAAAAATCCATCAAATGAGGTCAAATTGTCAAAGCGTTCGGTGTCGCGACGTCAACGGTTCAATCAGCGCGGAAAGCGTACCTACTCGTACATAGTAAAGCTTTTGAATGGAAAACGTGATTTCAGTCAGGTTTTTATCACAAAAACGGATTGTAAGAACGCAAAAAGTATTCGGTAAGGCACACGCGTGGGAACCGCGGTTAACTTGACGACGATATTCGTCTGTGTCGTGGAATCAACACGGATGGATAAGAAACAACGTGTCTGAATCTTTCCGAAAAGCTTTACTACTAATAACAACTTTTTTAACGTATAGCTTTTCAGAAAGATTTATACTCATAGTTTCTTATCCAATTACGTTGGCAAATATCTGTTAAAAGTATTTATAAATCTTTG
This sequence comes from Dasypolia templi, assembly GCA_963555695.1. Classification (NCBI taxonomy): domain Eukaryota; kingdom Metazoa; phylum Arthropoda; class Insecta; order Lepidoptera; family Noctuidae; genus Dasypolia; species Dasypolia templi. The sequence continues at coordinate 12,017,924 of OY743157.1, forward strand.
TTAGGAGTTTGGTTTATTTTGAATTTACGTTTTGTTAAGTATCTACTTTAAGCTTTGACCCTATAGCAATCCAATTAGTAGGTACAAACTTCAAAGTTTTTTAAAAAATGCAGTAAAAGAACCTCTCAATGTCAATGGAAAGTTTTTGCAAGATTGCAATCGTACAAGCTTGCTGCTCATAATTTTCCTCTTTTATAAGTAACTTAGTACCGATTTCACCAATGAAACTGAACGCGTTTAACACATCTGAAACGCGTTCAAAAGCTGTCAGTTTCAATATTCCACACAAAATAATGACACCGACAGCTCTTAAACGTAGTTTGTGTTCTGAAGCTTACATGTTATACGTTTGGATCCCTTTGAATTATTATTTGTTATGTCCTTTTGTACCTTGTACTTTGCGAATATATTTGTACAAGTGTCTTTATTAATTTAAAAAAATTTAAAACTTTCATAAGTTTCGCATTTTCGAACATTTTCCTTTAAGTTGTCGTATTAAACCTTAGAACTGGGCTGTGGTATTCATGGCATTCGCAAACTACGTAGGTAATTAGTTTCCGATTCTGTCTACGTCTTAGGTTTTGGTTTAAAGAATCTTTATTTCTCATAAAACATGTGACAGTTCACTAACATGAGATTAAAATAATCTATAAATCGTCGTCTAATGACGAAGCATCCTTATCCAGTCTTTCGCTATTCCAAAAATCTACGATCGTGGATGAGAAAAATCGTGTCTCAGTTTTAATTGGACATGACGAATCAAGTTTGTCGGAAAAACTGGGCGGGGACTCTTTGTGGAGGCGGATGTGGGTTTTTGTGGTCAACGCCGTCATCATTCACCACTGTATGACAATGAGGACATGAATATAAATAAGGATTAAATCTTCTACACATCTACTCATAGTGTTGAAAAGCTGATAAATAAAAGACTCCGATTGAAGAAGCGTAACATTGAGCTCATTCTTATGGCAATATCTTGATCACCAAGCTTTAAAAAGTAATGTCTAATGTTATTGATTTGCGCTACATTCTGCAAGCGTCAGCCACTAACCATTCATTCACGATATCTTCGAAGTATAACTTTGCAAACAATTGGTATCAATAATCGAATTAGCACCGTGGTACATAATAATAGTTATTTGAACTGCGTTTAGTTTCCGGTATGTTATAAATACATACCTATCTTGTATTTGCGTATCGGACAGCGGTAATAGAACGTCTACTAAAACATGTAAAACTCTCAAGATGATTGTTCTCACACTACAGCGCGTGAGAACGAAAAATCACAAAATTGAATTACGTGCTAACTGTTAAGCAATTAAACATTCGAAAATATCAGCGACAGTTATAGCGGGTCGGGAGTGTTCGCAGGTGCTTCGTGGGTCTCGGATTTGGGGGTGGTGGGGATCGTCACGTCACTAATCGGTCGTCGGCTTTGCTTTTTCGGAAAAATCTTATCGGTACTCGATCGATTTTCACAGCGGATAATTCACGCACGTGTCACGATCCGACCCGACAGGAATTGGACACACTGTCGCTACCTGATTGAGCTGTGTCCACTACCATCGCGACAGGTTGTTTGCTGACAACTGTCTCTCGAATCCTGGAGACTTGCCAGTAATTATTTTTACACTGTGCTTTGCGATTTTGTTGATGATTGCAACGGTTTTGATCGGATGCCTTTAGACATTATATGTGTCTCAATCAGTAAAATAATTGGATGGATGTTCTAGAAGGGTCTAATAAATACCAGTTACCTACATGTGTCATTAAAGAGGAAATATTTTTGGAAATTTTTCGAATCTGATGTTACTTAGCCTATGCTTAGACATTTATTTTTGTTACTAACGAAAAGAAATTCAATCAACGGTTGACACAATTCTCAGGACTCTCAAATGAAGTGACATTTAACATTTGGTAGACATTTAAAATTGCTTCTCAAGAAAGCTATTTAGTAGCGTAACGAAAGCATTTGCTTAGCGAAAATTTACAATCACCCAAAAATATTTGTCGGCGGCACTTGCCGCTGATTGCTGTTCATCGGTTCTCACGAGAAATGATCCGGCGGCATTCCGCTTTCCGCAGAGACTCGATCAAATGCTAAAGTCGTGCATGTCCACTGATCACTCGACCAAAAAAGTCAACACAGATTCCTAGTTTTTGTGGAATATTGACTAAAATAAAACTTTGTTTCCGCCTGCTAGCAATAACGCTGATTTTTATTGAAAACTATAAACTAACGATGGAGCAATGAGTGTGCTAAATGGCGATCTGTTTCTTAAGAAGCCTATGTAGTTCTTAATATTATTATAATTCGAGATCAGTGGTGGCCCAGTGGTAACGGCCACGACTTACGAGTTGTAGGTCGTAGGTTCGAAGCCAGACAGGCGCTTTACTTTGTGTAAATTATTTCATCACCACTGCTCTCAAAACGGTGAAGGAAAACATCGTGAGGAAACCGGTATGTCTTAGAACCAAAAACTCGACGACATGTGACATCTACCAACCCGCACTGGGCCCGCGTGGTGGATTACGGCCCACTGCCTTTAACTGAGAGGAGGCCTGTGTCCCAGCAGTGGGAACATACTAGGCTGATTATGCTATTATTATAATATTAATGGAATGTGTTTCAGATGTTGGAGCTGCTGTAAGAAGTCTCAAAATGATGATGATCTACAATCATAATCCATAGCTTAAAAAAGTATTTTTAATTTCGTTTCACTTTCTAAAGACCTTTGCAAAACAGACAATATTGTTCTTACGTGTCAATTTGGAGCGTATCTGTAACGGGGAAACTCACAAGTAATAATATGTAAATAAAGGCCTTCATTATCGTTTTAAGGCTCACATCACAAAGGGTGACATTCGTTCCATGTTTTGTCTAACATTTTGACAGTACAGGAATTGAAACAGTACTAAATAATAGATACGAGGGTGTCGACACGCCGTTTTGTTTTCTAATCAACAATGGAGTAAGTTTCGTTCGAGTTGGACGTCATACTGTGACCCTTTATCAGGAATATAGACTATGGAGTCAAAGAGCGCTTCTTGTTTTGAACAAATTATGAGTCTGGTTTTAGCATAGAAGGGACAACAATCGCTCGTGATTCCTGTAAGCTCGGTGGAAGTCTTCGTAACAATGATATATTTATAGTTAGTGAGTCATCGGTAGCCATTAGGTGGGACATTGTCTTAGCTGGGCCATGCTGCTCCTCACAGTTGGAGTGCTTTGCGTGTTTACAAACATTTTATTGAGGTGTTGTTTTTAATGGCTCCTTTAGAAGTTGATTTTGCTTTGTTTTGTTGACACTGATTGACTGATGTATCGATTGGAACTAAGTTTTACATATCTACTTAGCCTTGTGCCCTGTGTGTGCTTTCTGCCTTGTGAACGCTATGATCCGATCCTTCATGTGATCTTGTAGGGGTATAAAATGACTACTGATTTGAAAATTTCGTACGCGAAATAACTTTGTTAACTGACAATAAATGTATTCGATAATAAGTACTTTTCTGATTCAACACCACGCCTGCATATTGCTAAGATTTCTGATGACATGTAATACAATCAGCTAACCACCAAAAACAAATAACACTACACTCTTAACCACATAATTAAAACCGACTCTCAACTCACTCCCTCCATAGCTAGAATGAAAATCCGTTATTTATTTATCCAAACGTATTGTACACAGAATGATTGAAGCAATATTTAATGTTAAATATTCCCGTTCGCTTAAACAATGTGGCATTTCAGGAAAATTTTACTGTGATTGTTAACGAAGTGTATAGTACTAGGTAATGCCAAACAGTCAGCAGGTATTCAAAATTTTGCATTTCGGTTATTAATTGGTAATTATTCTGACTGTAAATTATGAGTAGGTAGATTGAAATGCGTTAATTAAATACATTTTGAAATTGTTTTCGATAATTTGTGATAAAATCATATGAATTCAAGGGAACTATTACATAAAGTCGAATTTGTTTGACTTAATGAACAGTTGTACTAAATTAATTTCGATACAAAAAATGAGGGAGACAAATTGAATCAATTTAAAAGTGCGCAAAACAGGAGAAAAATTTTATGTTAGAAAAATCGGGACACTTTCTAACATAGTGTGAAAAACTTGTCTGTATTAGACTTGCAAGTGTGAGTGGGAAATCGAGCAACTATATTTAGACCTATTAACAAATTTCTGTGTTGTTCGTCTTCATTTGTCATTCAGAAACAATGGAAGGCAGTTAGGGCCAATGTCGCCGATTGTGACAAAACACAAAGGGACTAACAGTACAACAGGGACATTTTATTGTTTTACTGCGTAGCTCCTGCCAGCCCGCAGGAGGTAGCACCCAAAAATATTGTGTAAAAACGTTTAAAGCTTTAAATACTGGCAATTAAATAGATTTACAACTCGACACGTTCCCGGAACGGTGACAGAATTTGAACAGAGATCGTCATTTGTTTTCATGATTGTTGAAATCGTCATAATCACTGTTTTGTATAGAGAGATTTTGTGATGATTTCTCATAGTTTCTCTTATTATTATTTTTTGCTAAGTTAACTTTATCATCATTAGGTTTATCAGAAACGTACAAAAACCGTAGAAATTATGTATGTTGCGTTAAAGATTATTATTACGTGTGTACGTACATTTTTACGTTTGTATTTCATAGTATTTAGTGTTTTCATGTAAACAACACACATCCAGATAGAATCCATCGAATGTAGACTACCTACTTAGCTACGTATAAGTAAGTGTCCATTAGCAAAGGGGACCTTGGCAATAAGCCCGGTGACAGTAGGGTGGAGATGAAGAAAAGGCATGACGTTCAACAGTCTACAACACTACATGTTGAATACGTAGGAAAAGTCAGGGACTTCTTAAAATAGCATCTTTGAGACGAAATTCATGTCAAGTAGATGTAAGCACAACATTTAACACAATGAGTCCTTAAAATTTCATTGGAGTAAGATTGTGTTGGTATAAGTAATCCGTAATTAATCCTACATAAGATTTTTATATTTTTTTTTGTAGATTCTTGAAGTAGTTGTTTAATATTTAAATGTATATGTCCTTTTAAATTATATATTTGCGTATGTCTAATAGTTTGTGTGTGTTGATTGTAGATTTCCAGGCTTTTTATTTTCAAGACATTATAAAGATTAAGTAATAAGTAAGTTTTACATCCCATAAGCGCGTACAATAACAGTGTGCACATACTGCACATAAGATGGTGATTCAGATATATGACATTATAAAGGAGTGGTAATTGAATGTTCTGTATTTTATCATTGGTAAATGACACAACACCTATGCATGTGCCGATGACTCAATATTAGCTATAGTTAAGGGAATGTTTTTGGTCTATACTGCAGTCAATAGATAGATAGACCAGTTTTATAGGTTCGACTCACTGTTTCCAATAAAACCGTGTTTGATGTCGTTAAAGAAACAATAAACCTGGTCCCCCTTTCATTTTGCTGGCTTCTCGGATTTTATTAACATTTACCGGTGCCACAATACCTCTTAATAAACCTAGTTCGAGAAATGCGTAAAACCAAACTATTGTCATCGCGAGAAAGCAAGACAATTTGAGTTTTATGCCAACGGGATAGAGAGAGAAAAGTAAAATAACATTTTACTTTAAGATGGTGGTAAACATTTGATGACGCTGACTCTGAACGAAATCTCACCAGAAAAACAACTCAATTTAACGCGCAATTGTCACAATAAAGGTCTGTATTTATCTCGGCTAGAGCCATCGCCAACACGAAATTGGTGTTGTTGATTACAACAAGTGCTCCAAAGTATATTGTTCTGAGCTCAAGGCTAGGCTACCCTTCTACGAACTGCTTAACAATCTGGATAGTTTGTATGTCTTAATTTGTAGTCCGTAACAAAATTCTTCATCCAACCGCACAATTATGGACCACATGTTGAGATAAGAACAAAGGGTATGGTACTACTGTTCGGTAGCCAGAGGCGACCCCCATGATGCTTGCTGTGTTCAATCAGAAACCACAAACAAGACTATTCAGGCCGAAAACATGCCTCCGAACGGCGAAGCTTTGTCTTCAGACGAAAGTACATTTAAGTGAAGTTCATTGTTGCAAACCAAACTATGATGCTACTGGTGGGTGGTGGGCCATTCTACTGCGTGGTTGTACTTACCCGATGACAGATCTACGGCGTTATTGATTGCTTCCTTGACAAATATCTGATTGTTACCTCTTGAGGTGTTTGCGTGTTGGTGTTACTAGGAAAAACAATAGGTGTTTGGTTTCTGGTATTATTTTTGTATTACATTACATTGCATATTCTTACACATCATTTGAAAAAGAAAAGACACAATCTTATTTAAAAAACTATTTTGTTTCATTGTTCCCTATTCCTAAAAACACGATTACAAAATTCCACATCGGTGATATTTCTAATTCGATGACACAAGATGTTACACTAAGATATCAAAATAGAATCTGATAACTTTAGCTAACGAGAGTTTTCAAAGTCTTGCATTATTTGAACTTATCACATTAATCACGACTACAATACAGAATTTCTCAATTCAAAAACAGTAATGAATTCCTTAAATCTTTAACAGTAGCTAGGTACATAAATTTCGACTTCCTACCTTGAACCACCCAGGTTCTGCCACACACAAGCAGTGGGCGTAACTACTTTGTCACCTCGTGAATGAGTTCAGATACCATCAAAGGTATTATGTATCTGTATAAAAGGACTGCCTGCCTAATTCGTGGCTAATACATCAAATACAGGCTGAAGAGAATGAAGATTGTTCGATTTTTGAAAAAGCCGCTACATTTATTGACATTTATGCTGGTGTCATTGTGTGTGGCGTCAGGGACATGAATGGAGCCGGGGTGCGTCGTAATAGGTGTGAAGTGCCGTACTATTGTTGTCTGTTTTTCAAGACAGGTATTCGAGATGCACGAATAATGTGCGATCTGTGACGTCGGTTGTGTGATGTGAACGAAGCAAGTGGTATGTAGTAGTCATATCTGTTTTTTGTATCTGTGTATTGAGTTCATTATTCTACTTACCATAACTAACTTTTTTACCGTAGCTTTTCTATTTTTTGTATTCAATTCTATTATACGTATTATTATTATTCAAAGATACTTTAACAGTCTCATAAAAAGCAAGCCTTGACACATTAAAATGCTATTTTCTAATTTCGTTTGTCTACTACTGATTTACCTAGGTACCTACTTAAAAACGATACGTACCTATAATAGTTTTGTTGATACTGGCAGCTACAATAATTCAACTGTATTTTATTTGCTGGTAAGCGACGACATTACGGCTGAAACAAATGGCATGGAATTTTGTTCATGTTTGTATGGGTCGGAATGTTCTCGACACACTTCGCAGCAACACCGAATTCCTTACATAGCAAGATGTCCAATTTGTTTATCCTTTTATGTATATAAGACCTATGTCGATATAAGTACCTAAAACAAATAACAAATGTCAATGAAAACGTACCTATTCCCAGCCTTCATTATTTTGTAAAGGAATTTGCTAATAAGTTGTCAGTAATTTTAATATTTGATGACTTCATGTTATTCGTTTTACCGTGTAAAATGATATTCAGCATCACATAATTTGGAGATATGTAAATATCGTCGCTGAAGTCCGTTAAACCATAATTGCTTTTCATGGAAAATTCTTTGGGAATTATTACTTCTAGCACTGCAGTCGTTGTTAGGATAGAGGGTGTTTATATGAGTAATAACGCGAAGTGACGACTGCTATGCAAATGTTCGATGACCATGTAAAGGGATGTAAAGTCAATTTCAATAACAATTCCCATTTTAACTGCCAGGAGTTAAAATGGGAATTGTTATTGAAATTTACTTATTTGTTGCCTCCCTTTAGACTTTGCTTTTGGTTTGGATGTGATGGGAGATGCTCTTTCTAACGAAGAGGGAAGATAGACCACACATAGTCACCTTGAGACACTTACTTCAGAAAATATAATAGATTAAATAATAATAATTACCTACAAGGCTTTAATAACTTAAAAGGTCCATGTAGTGTTATGTTAGAATGACATACGAGAGACGAGAATGACATTGACAGAGGCATTCAAAAAGTACTGTTTACTGCAAACAACAGTTTAATTCAAAACTATATTATAACTAAACATGGAGCATACAAAACCGAGCTTCTCTATTTACAGTTAGCCACTTTGCACTTCGTCTCGTCATTTTGCAGGAAATGAGTTTCTGTTGCGCATGTTGAACGCTGAAACTTACATCTTTTCAACTTTTTCACACAGATTGCAAATACCGATTCCATTTGGTGTTTTGTGGTACAATTTAGCAATTGAATGTTTCTTAGAAAATGTTAAACAGAAACTGATGTTTTCCATTACCTACGAGTGTATTTATGTTGCTACTGGAAATGTGACCAGCATTGTAAGTGAGGCTAAGTGCTGTGGTAGACTAAGCTATGCATAATAAGTGTGACCCGTAGAGATGTTTCAATGAAAAATTTTTTATGTCAAGAGATGCATTTTTGAAGAGATACAGGTAGTTTAATCGATGATCCGGTAAATTTACTGAGTGTAGATGGGCTGTATTAGTTGTAATGACTTTACTATTCAATTTATCTACGCCCAAGTTTGGTGTGGTGACGACATAAATATAATCGTTGAATGGAAATGATTCAATAAACTACGGGATGTCGCCAACTACGGATGGGATATTTTCAGTGTCACAACAAGCTTTAAAACGATTATGATTATGTTACCCTAAATTATACAAGAGAGGAAGTTGTTGAAAACATCCTGTTATACCTACATAAAATGTCGTTGGGTGTGGCAAAAGAAGCATGAAAGCAGAATAAATGCTGTGGAAACGCGTTCCTTGCGGAGCATGTGTAGTGTGACTTTGAATGATAGGCTGAGGAATGATGTGATAAGGCAACGGTGTGGTGTAAAAGAAGATGTAGTGACAAAAATTGAAAAGAGTATGCTTAGATGGTTTGGTCATGTTGAGCGGATGAATGAAAGGAGACTAACAAAAGGTATTTACAAGGCAGATGTGAGTGGAAACGCCGGAAGGGGACGCCCTAGGAAGACATATAGTGACCTTATTGGTGATGTTCTTCAGAAAGGTCAGGTGCGAAGTACTCTCAACCGGCGCTCGTGTATGGCCAGATGTATGAATGTAAACGAGGCAAAAGGAGTATGTAAGGAACGTAGCAGGTGGCATTCTGTGGTTTCTGCCTACCCCAATGGCAAGAAGGCGTGAGTTTATGTATGTATGTATGTATGTAAATGTCGTCATGTAACCGAACTCTATAAAACGAAAGTTTTGATAGGATGTATCTGTATAAACAAAGACGTGTTTCAACTCAATTTACTATTCAACGAACTGCAACCGAAAACTGAACAACATGAAAATGTTTGCAATGCAAAAAAAAAACCTCCAGCTACGCCGCTTTATCCCGTTGAACTACTTACTTACACACGCTCCGCTTAACTTTGTTTCATACACCATTGACGCGGTATCCGAATCCCAACAACCGTCGGAAACAATGGTCTTCTCACCCAATACCCTACTTTGCCAATGTCAGTGCCAAGAGAGCTGTGTCGTCGGGAAAATCACTTAAACAACAAATTGGGGGAGGAAATTTACCCTCATCACATTGTTTGTGAGGGTGAAAGCTGCGGTAATTCAGTTGTGTGTCTAACGTTTGATGTTCGGGACAATCAGCTTCGTCGAACTTGAAATTTTGGAGGAGTCAATGTGTAATTGTCATTTAATATTGTGTCCCTGTGGTGATGTGTTGAGCAGTGGTGGCCCAGTGGTAACGGCCGCGACTTACGAGGTGTAGGTCGTAGGTTCGAACCCAGACAGACGCTTTACTTTCATCACCACTGCTCTCAAAACGGTGAAGGAAAACATCGTGAGGAAACCGGCATGTCCTAGAACCAAAAATTCGACGACATGTGACATCTACCAACCCGCACTGGGCCCGCGTGGTGGATTACGGCCCACTCCCTCTCACAGAGAGGAGGCCTGTGTCCCAGCTGTGGGAACATAATAGGCTGATTAGGTTATGTTATGTAATTGTGTCCCGGATTTTTACTGCAAATGATAAGAAAACAAATTCTAATTGAGTATTTATTTCTACACCATATTTTTTCATCGTCGAATAAATTCTGTAATCGAGTCTCGTTTTAAAACATTGAAAAGTTAGTCGATGTACAAACTCAATAAATCTTGCTTTGCAGTTTGTTGCGCAAAATGTTGGCAACAGTTTCAACTTTGTTGCACTAAATCCCCCGTTATTTTTGAATAACGCTCCTATTGTTATCGATAGCGTTTGTGAAAAAAAAATGAAATCAAAATGGCGTCATCAGTAATGTAGGGGAATATAAAATAATCAGGGCAGTAATGGTAGTCGTTTATTTACTTTTTGCGATTTATATTTAGCTGGGGTGACGTCGGGGTGGTACGGAATTTATTCGATGGGGTTTTGTAATGGTAACGTCGTTCGGTTATGCCTCGTTGAGTAGGGGATGTTATTGTTCAGGGATCCCTGACTGGCTTTCACGCGGGGAATTTCACCCCGATATTTGTTGAGAAGTTTTAAATTATAAGAGCAATTTATCACTAGGCTTGGAGCTGGCGGCCGTTAGAGCAACAAGAGGTTCAAAAAGTGTCAGAAAATATTAAATAGATATTTTGTAACTATTATGTGTCAACATTTCTATGAATTTTGAAGCAAAAGCCCCCTTATTACCTTCCTCCTCCTCCTCCTCAGCGAACTTAAGTCTCACTTAGGTAGTTACACAAGCAATACTTTGCAGAAGAGTTTCGTGAAGTACACTGGCTTAGCGGCTCTGGTAAATTAGCTTGCCACATTTTCATAATTACGGGACGTTGTTGCCTAGACTTGGAAGTTTTAAAGTCCCAACAGTTTTGCTAAAGTTTGTTTAATATCCTGCAAAACTACTGTAACTGCCATAGTTTATTTCTCGTATTTCAGGACTAATTAAGTACGTGTTTTATGTAATGCGGTTTAAGCCTTAAATGTTCCCACTGATGGGGCATAGGCTTAAATGTTTACTAATAACTAATATTAATTGGTGGGTAATTTAAGTGTTCGCTTATTTCGCCAAATTAATTATAAAGCATAACTTTAATTATTTTGTTAATTTTCCTTTGCACAGCTAACAATAACTTGGCCTTGTTTAATGTTACTTCTCTCTGTTTAAGTTTGTGAATTCGCGCGTCGAGTCCTAAATTCAAGTGAAAAGCAGTGACATTCACGTCAACAAAATGGCCGTGAGAGTGCTGAAGGTTCCATTATTTTAGTTACGGAATCAAAATGTTGTCTTGGCACAAATTGATTCACATACAAAGTATGTGAAAATATTTGAGAAAGTTTTATTGACAGCGTTTTCGTCACGCCAAGCTCGATGTGAAAGAATTCGTTCGTTTACTTTTATGAATGAAACGTAAATTGATTGAACGCTAACGACAACGTTCATTTAACTGCAGCCACTATGGCCGTAGTTAAATGAACGTTGTCAATAAAACAATACAATGGAATGGGCGGCCGGTGCATTCCCACAATCACACTGCGCTATTCCAACAGTGATAATAAAAATTGACATTAACGATGAAACGCACATAAATATGAATTATTCAACGTCTTCATGCTTGTATTTTAAATGACTAAACGATGCATGAAATTATCGAAAGTTCCGATGTTTGTGTTACATTCTTTTAATTAAGTATAATCTTCACAAAAATGACGCGTTGCCCGTGAATACTCTTTAAAGCATTTAAAGAAAACTGTTGACATTTCAGCTGTAACAAAAGAATCGAGTCATTTCAACTGAGAAGTTACTGAATAGCAGTAGCATTGGATCTACTTATTAACCATTTGCGAATAGCTTTTCTCTTAAGAATATAATTAATTTAGACCGCCAGACATAATTTAATGTTTGACCAACCCTGAATCTACTCTTAGTTCTAACATTAGCATCTCACTATCGAAATATTTATGATGTCTGTTTCAATGTTGTTTAAAACAAGAATGACGTTATTTATTTATTACATAGTTAACCCTCTCGAATAAATCTCTGAAATATAATTGCGGTTCTGTTTATAATTAATGTAAACTTTACATTGCATTAAATATATCTATGATGCTTATAGGTTAATTGATGTTTAATTAAACCGTGTGTAATCTGATTACATTGGTACAGGTATTGGAAAAAAATTATATGAGATTGCAATTGAAAATTGCAAACCTACTTACCTACTCTGAAAACGCAAAATACCAAGTTAAAGCTCCCACAAACAGGAGCCGCTCGACTCTAATTGATCAAATTCTATGAAAACTTCATGGAAATTGTTCTACAAGAGTGGCGTCGTGATACAGGCGCGACGCCACTGTTGTAGAAGCCTTTATGGAAATGCAGAAGCCTTTATGGAAATGCAGAAGCATTTATGGAAATGCAGAAGCCTTTATGGAAATGCAGAAGCCTTTACGGAAATGCAGAAGCCTTTATGGAAATATTCATATACGTAGGTATTATCTTCATACTCAGAGCAGTGGTGGCCCAGTGGTAACGGCCACGACTTACGAGTTGTAGGTCGTAGGTTCAAGCCCATACAAGCGCATACTTTCTGTAAATTATTTCATCACCACTGCTCTCAAAAACGGTAAAGGTAAACATCGTGAGGAAACCGGCATGTCCAAGAATCAAAAATTCGAAGACATGTGACATCGACCAACCCGCACTGGGTCTGTGTCACAGCAGCGGGAACAGTATAAGCTGATTATGATGTTCATGCAACATTGTCGTCCATGAAATAATTTAATTACGTAGAACTATAATAATAATATTAAAAAGAGTAAAGATTCGATTGATTGTTTGTATTGAATAGGCTCCGAAAGTACTGGACCGATTTAAAAAATTGTTTTACCATAAGAAGCCGAAATTAAGTCTGATGAACATAGGCAGTTTATTTTTTTTTGAAATTCACGCGAACGAAGTCGCGGTTGAAGTGCTAGTGTAGAACTAAAATACATTTAGCTTGTGACTGTACCTGCTTATAATAATGTTAGGTAGGTTAGATGCACGTAACTTAATTTGATGGTAACAGTGAACTCGATTATGTGGAGCGTGTGCCGCATATCACATGACTTAAACACACAACATGAGTCTATGTTGGCACCAACATAAATGAATGTTTACTACTGAAGTTTTTTTTTTAAGTAGCTAGTTACTTACTCTAAAATATGGAGTCTAGTTTACCTATGTAGTACTATCACGGTTAGCTAAAACCAAAATTAATTAAACTTAAGTCAGCGACGCATTATGCACCGACGCGACGGTATTAAAAGAATTTGTATAGATAGGTAGACCAGGTACTATTTAAGAATCACTTAACTTGTAGCACGTGTCGGTTGCGAAACCAAACGAGCTCAAATATTTCCTCGAGTTAACAATAACGAAAAGTTTTATTGTAACAAAAGAAAACATTGTACATTTCTAATCTATACGATGTCACGTTTCTACCACTTAACGTGCTTACGTACAAATTTTCCTTGACTTAACTCCTCAAAATTTTAATGATTTCGAAACAATTTTTCCCAAATTAATAATACGCCCCTTTCACGTGGAGGTTACGAAAATAAACAGTCTCAAAAGTTTCATGAAGTTTCAAAATCTTATAAGCATTCCTGTTACCCTCAGAATTTGGTAACCGCAATTTCCAAGTTGGTATCACTTTTCACTTGTATGGTTTTGTCTTTGTGGGAGTTTCAGATAATTTCGTTATTAGTTTTATGAATTGTGATGTAAAAATGTCGTGATGGCTCAGTGGTTAAGGCCTCGCCTCTCATGCACGAGGTTGTAGGTTCAAATCAGAGCAAGTAACAATGTCACTTTCTCAATTCATACGTACTTTGAGTTTATCTTGGACATTACTGACATCGGTGAAGGAAAACATTGTGAGGACCTGGACTTTATAAGTCTGAAATCGCCAACCCGTCTTGAGCAAGCGTGGTGATCAATGCTCATGCCTTCTCTGTATGAGAAGGCATGAGTTTTGCCATGCAGTGGGACAAAAATAGGCTGGTATTATTTTATGAATTTCAGACATTATTAAGTTAGTTAGGTGAGTGATGTGTTTTGAAAATCCGGGCAAGATCGAGTTAAACTCGCGTGGAGAGGGTTCCGTATCATGAATATGTTTATAGCTTTTACGCTTTGTACCTAATAGAGAACAATATCATAGCCAAAATACTAATAAAAATATAGCACCATATAAAAAGAAATGAAATCACCCCAAAAACATTACATGTTGTTTATTATAAAATTATACAAAAAAACATATATGTGAGAGTCTCACAATCAGCCCTTTCATTTGATATATCACACGGTGCATTTTGACAAAAACTTTTGTTTATATTTTCAAGTTTGCCCCTAAAAGACACCAACATATTCAAAATTCATTTATTTACACGTCCGTGTTTGACTCACAGAAATTCACGTATACACTTAATTTCAACTTAACCAGTTCAGTAGATTCGGAGAAAATTGGCTGTGACAGACGGACAGACACACGAGGGATCCTATAAGGGTTCCGTTTTTTCATTAGGACGTACGGAATCCCAAATCTACAATTTGGAACTCTCCTAATTGTAGACAGTAAATCAAAAGACTAATAAAATAATCTACATTATAATCGTAGCAGGTGGCGTCCTGTGGTTTCTGCATACCCCATGGGAAGAATTCGTGAGTTTATATATGTATGTATGTGTATAATTATTTGATACCAACATTTAGATACAACTTTAAATGTTTCCACATAACGCTTCTCTACGAATTTAATCAACTGCAGATTCTAGTCAACAAGAAAACTAAATTAGTTAAACCGCATTGATTAAAAATGTTCCTTTCCTCATGTATTAAATGTCCCTGGCGTTTATTTCTAAGCATATATCACTTTCATAAAATATGATAGAAGTTTTATCTAGACTTGATGCGTTATTTTAGGAGTGGTTGATTCAGAAACCGTAGTAAGTTAACTACAAGTAGGTAAATATTTTGTTCAGCATTCTTTCTTATTATTTGATATTTATGATCGTTATGTGTAATATTGAAACCCAAATGTGTTGCTGAAATTTAATAAATTAATTTAACATCTAATATTGACATAAATAAACGTTAACTAAAATTATGTTACTACATAAACACTTAATACTTAAACTGACCCGAAATTAAAGAAACGATATTTTAAGTAACTTATTACACCTAGGTCGATTCGCCTTTTGATAAAATGTTTAAAATAAATATTCAAGAACTAAAAAAACAGTTTTTCATTTTTTTTTTCATGTCATCTTGACATCTCCACCTTTTTCTAGTTAACATCTGTATCTTCTTTCATATATCTCATCATACATCTCATATATAGTGCTACTGAGAAAAAACTCTTAATTTCGTGGCGGGACGCGATTAAATAAGAAATGCATTTACATAACATAACATCACGCCTGTAATCCCAGAAGGGTTAGGCAGAGGTGTACAGTTATGTTTAAGTCCAAGGCAGAGGTGTACAGTTATGTGTAAGGGTGTGGGCAGTTATGTTTAAGTCCCATGTAATCATCAACCGGGCACAAGTCCAGACTCCGGACTGCTACTGAGAAATTCTAGATAGAAAAACCCATTAACACTTTTCCCGACCTGGGAATCGAACCCAGGACGTCATGCTCAGCAGCAGCTTTTGCGACCACTAGACCAACGAGGCAGGCACTATTTCAAATTTCACACAAGAAGTATATTTATGTTACAAAATTTCAAATTTCTCTATGAAAAATTCTTGTGAAGATAATGAAACTATTTTTATAGGATTTGCTGAATACATTCGTTTTGATTCCAATCTTTATTGAGTGTTCAGGATTTAAATTACGATACCCACGGAAAGCTGGACTAGTTACGGTTAATCATATTCGTGGCCAAAACCAAGAGCCAAACAATTATAGGATAATAACGTAGTTCGTATGTTTTAAGTTATAACTTAAGCGAATGCTAGCTTATGCTAATATTACTGTGACGGCTGCCAGTCCTGACTCACTTATTAACTGGGTATACTAAGTTTTGATATATCAAAATATAAATTACGCATAATGAGATTATTGTGATTATAATAGGATATAGCTGGTATTTCGCTCACGAAATTCATTTTGTCTATTATATGAGTATGAATATGAGATTAATATTTTTATTTCATGAAGTATAAAATAATTTTTCCTCGCTATTTGTAGTTCTACAGTCTTTAGAACCAGAACACACTTTATTACGTGTGCTCCTACATCGTTTCAGATTGTTTCGGTGATTTAAAACTGTACTTCAAGAAAGTATTAGGTACGCCATAACCGTTTTCCTCAACGATAATGAGGGGAGATGTGGAAGGTGACTTACTAAGTACATACATAAAATACTTAACGATATTATATTTCACCATTATGTGACACTGTTTCCACACACTGTGCCGGACGAAAACTCTATAGAGCGTGGAAAAGCTGAACATAATTAAAACTAATAAACTTGACGGTAGTTCACAATAAGTATTTTAAGTCTACGTCCCACCTGCTAATGTTTCAGAAACTTATGTACCTTTAAGCCGTGTCAAATTAACATAAGGGATGAATTTTCACGCAAATGTTACGCATACCCGGCGTATTTGAAATATTTGAAAAACGTGGAACAAGCGTGGTTATGCAAGCTAACCTCAAACGAATTTAATTTGTTAAATTTAATTTTACAAACTCGACAACTTGTTACTGTACCTAACGGAAAAAGACCAAATGTTAATAGCGTGTTACCCAAATCAGGAAAATGTTGCTGAAATTATATTACCGCAACAAGTGCATTTTGTAATACTAAATAAACAATTTGTAAGTATTAACATGCATGCGTTATTTCGTTAGGCATACTTTCAGTCGCCGCGGCGTGCAGCTGCTCATAACATGATAGATCTACATACGGGCGACGCGTAAAATCAAAAGTATAATGCTAAGATACGTGTAAAATTAAGTGTTAAAAATGAGTGTAGAAATGCTGATTAGATCCAGGTATTTAGTGGCTTTGGTGCACGATTGAGTGGTCACATCTCCTCATAGAGCACGGCCGACACGCATCTGACACGCCGTCATATCACAATGCCATGGCTCGTTTGTTCCATTGTGATACCCGCTGAATTCATGTCATATGCCTAATTATATTACACTAATTTTAAGTGTGCTCAATCGATAGTCTCGCCTTTAACCGGATTGGAACAAACATCTTTATAAGGCAGTACACGACATTTTTTTTGTAGATTCAAGTTATTCGTCGAATATCTTTGTGTATTGTTTCGTGCGGGTGCGACCTTGTCTGGACAATGATGGATCTCGGTGCTCGCTGTGCTTCATTATAACTAAGAATTGACATTTAAAGAGGCCTTACGCCTTTGTTACTATAAGACTACTAGTATTACACATGGGAATCACCAATCAAACTTTGACGTTTCTGAGATCGTCGAAGTGGGAGCAATCAGTCTTCCTTCATTTGAGAACGCTCAATATATTGTGGCACGTCAATCATGCGGACTGGCTCCCGATGTTGGCTATTTATCTTTTTTGTTCCAATTCTGGAAATAAATTTAAATTTTGCATATTTGTTACATTGAAGGATAACATTTACAAAGTAGAAGTTATCGCTCAAGTATTGTTTGATTTTAATTCTGGCGAAGTTTATAAGGAACCTGGATATTAAGTATACTACTTTTTAAATGTTTCAGGTTGAATTAAAATAACCTTAGTTTCGGGTCGCTGACTAGGCTTAGCGTGTAATAAATACTTTTGTCTACAGAAGGGATTTCGCCATAGTTAGTGACGTTCCTTAGAAGACAAAGCCTCGTTTGTATAGAACTCGACAAAGGCACGCTGCCTATGATTCGCTTTGTTCTGGATATTCTTTTAGACCCAGGATTATACGGGAGACATGCTTACAAGACCGATTAGGTAAAGTTTAATTTTAGTACTTATTAATAATTCTATATTAGGTTTTGAAAAAAGCGAGGATTAAATTAAAAAAGTTATTAAAAAAAAATGACGTCAGTTAAACTGCCAAACCTGAACGTTTAATAAAAACCAACGCAACCAATATATCAGGATCATCAACGTCGTGACATAACAATGAAGAATTGAACGTAAAAATTAATTATTCGCTATCGGCACGCTATTCTAATAATCATAAATAACTACTGCAATCGGATCAAACGCGGTGGGTCCGTTTTGCTGACGAACAATGTGCGAAACATTAAAAATATCAACAAAGGAACTTTTGACGTTCATAGTACATACACCGAGACAAATTAATGAGATGAATGAGAAACACCGGTTTAACCGACTGTCGACCCTAGTTTATTAACAGTAAGGTACACCATTTTTGCCATAGAAAGCAAAAACTGCGTGGTTTATAGCTGTCGCTCGCGCCAGCTGGCGTACCGTGGAAAATCGATTTTCACGTGAGACCGACGGATGTCGCATCTGCGCGCGACTGTACGGCCGCCGCTTGTCTGCACCCAAAATACGCTACGAGCTGTGAAGGGAAATCATGTGAGAGCGACATTAAAAGCATACAGATATTTCAGTACACACAATGAACTAATTGGCTTTAATCGATACACGCAGGGTGCTTGCTAACTCCGGTTGGAGGTAAAATTGAGAAGTCGTATTGCGTGTCTAGAATTAGTCGCGCCGGGTCAAAGAACTTACGACTTTAAAAAGTAAACCTGTGTACCAGATATCAATTAATTTAACATCTAAAGGTGTCTATAATAGGTATCTAAAAAATGTCAATTAAAATAGTTCAGTTTACAGTCGTACTTTCGGTCGTGGGAAATAAGGAAGCCGTTCCGTTTGATCACTCAAACGTCAAATTATTGACGGGCGAACTAATAACAAAAAGCAAACAAGTAATTATCCAAAACGAGCGCGGGACCACACAGGGACAGAAACATGGGCGAAATTCACGAAAGCTATCACCGTTACAAATCGTTTTAACGCAAACGTATAATCGGTCGTGAGCCGTTCTATTTGTTTTAAGTTGGCCGTAACCGGGATTTGGAATAAAAACATCAAAGAGGGTGCGTAAGAGCAAACCCGAAGGAGTAATTATGATTGGTCTCGGTTAAGCGGAAATAGTTTGTGTCGCTATTAATCGCGCTTGTATTCCGGGAACGTCGTGACTGCTCGCGCCGGGCGCGGTACGGAGGTCCTGCGCCCGCGCAGACTCGCTGGGTGCTTGACGACAAAACGCTGCTATATGGTAACAATGTAGGATTACCGTTACATAACATAATTACGTGTACCTATGTACAGTTTCGCAATAGTAAGTAGCCACCATTGCGTTTGATTACACCGTCTTATGTAAACTACGCAGATTTATTTTATTTCAGTAATTACTCATGGAAGCAAGACGAATGTACCTTTAACGTGATGAAATCAGCAGATATCTTATTGGTAACCATTCTTTTTGAGAATACCGATACAGTGAGATGTCATAATATTTTTAAGCAAAGCAAGTATGTAGGACCTCGACCAATGGTGATTGCATAGAATTATATATTATGTACAAATAATATTCAAATATCAGCCAGAGCTTTCTAGACACAGCGATTTCATAATATTCTTCTTGATTTTTAAATTAATGAGGATTATTGTAGTCTTGTCATTTCTTATGTAACTTCAAATTTTGCTAAGAAAACAACGGAAAGTTTTCACTAAATATTATAAATAAACATAATTCAATTGCTTCTTATAGTACGTTTCTCACAACTTGAAACTGTTGACTTCCTACATAACATTTGTAACAAGATCCTGACAGTTAAGAAGAAGTATCAAGACAATGTAGTAAATCATGCCACGTCGGACGCATTACAAGCGTTATGAGTCCCATGATAATACAATGGATTTCCTTAAATAAAATTTTCAATGGAAAACACCTTGGGCTCACAAGTAACTTGTTGAATGCAGACTGGTGAGATGTTAAAGCTGTTCGTTTTCGAAACACTCGAGTCACAAGGTCCTGGTGTTAATCTACCATTGTTTCTGGTGCTGATGTCCCTCATATTACGAAAAAGGTTTTTGTTTGACGTTTCTGGAATCAACCTTGAATTTGAGGATGCTTTCAATAGACATCAACGCGGAGAAATAGTTTCACTCATACCTACAATATACATATTGCTATAAACATTCTAAATGTAAAGTCACTTTTCATGTCCGCCTGTGTGAACGCGTTGTTCTTCTAAACATCACAACAGATTTCGATGAGGGTTTCACCGTCATGTAGGGAATTTATTCAGGAACTT
This sequence comes from Dasypolia templi, assembly GCA_963555695.1. Lineage (NCBI taxonomy): Eukaryota > Metazoa > Arthropoda > Insecta > Lepidoptera > Noctuidae > Dasypolia > Dasypolia templi. Next base: position 12,038,337 of record OY743157.1, read on the forward strand.
ATTTATGTGTTTAAAACGTATTATTAAACTTACGTTAAGTAGATAAAATACAATACGTAAAAATACATAAAATATTAAATAAATAAAACTACACAACAGATTTCGATGAGGGTTTCACCGTCATGTAGGGAATTTGTTCCGGAACTTATATATGTGTTTAAAACATATTATTAAACTTACATAAAGAAGGTAAAATACAGTACATAAAAATACATAAAATATATAAAAAAAACTCGATATTCTGTCAAGTCGAATTAACCGTGCTCTGCTTTTAGCACGGTTTTTTACGACTTGACAGAATATCGAGTTTTTAGGCGGGTAGGTAGTGTTTTAAAAAATAAACTATCCCTTCTAAAAACACAAAACAAAAACTTGCCATTTACCTTTTATTTACCTAGACTAGCGTTCGTCCCACGTAAGCGGGTGCGAGCGGGTACGGACAGCAGCGGCCGGTGCGTGGATCACCGTGTCGCATCGCGATTTCCACGCATCCATCCGACGAGCCGGGCCTTTGTCACAAAGGAAATTAACTAGTTATACGTACCGTGTGTGTGTGCCGCTGTGTGCGCCAGTAGGGTTCGCAGGGAAACATCTTAAATATTTTTTATTTTTTAAAATGTTTTAGGATTTTTTAACTATTTTGTCTTGGTTTCACTATTAGTAGTGGGTTGTCACGTAATACTGATAGATAGGTAACCCAAAATGAATACTTCAAACAATACTGTTGTTGTATTAATTTTGCCCTTGATGGAGTTAAAATTGGTCAAAGAGTTTTGACTAGGTAAGCAAAGCTGAACTAAGCGATTAATTACACTAAAATACCATTATAAATCAATAACCAATCACTAAAATAAATACCATAATTCGAGTACGATGTTTGCTAATTTTAATTAGGTGTGTCTTCTGACGCCCACGAATGAACAGGCAGATCCATTAGCACGTATTTATCTATAAGTTATAAAAATACCAATTTTATAAATAATGCATGTATATAATGCAGTTTGGCAGAATGTTATTTTTTATTGAATCGACAATAAGGCCGAAATATCTATGCGAGTCCGAACTTCGCGCAGAAAGCTGCGCAGGAACATTTTCAGGAACCAAATGGTGACATGAAGCGACTGGTGAGTAAGAGAACATGCGCTAAAGTTCGTAGTGCCTATGTTTAGACTCGCCAACATATTTCGGCCGTACTGTAGTAATTTCTGAAAAATTAAATATAACGTAATTTTCTTGCAGTCGGTACCTAAGCAGTAATCAAACGTCAGTGTGCCAATGAAGGAAGGGCTATTGTTACAAAGTTGAATGAAAACTTCTATTTAAGAAGACTGGGTGCTTTTTATACATTTTCGAAATTATTTTCAGCAGATGTTCTGGCTTGATGGATCACATCCACGATACTAAAGAGCATTATTTTTAGGGAACTGTGAAATTGTCTTTTATGGCGTCGGCAAGAGCTGTCGGGTATGCCATCAAAGTTTTATAATCACTCTTGTAATTATCACAGATACGTGTGTCTATCCACTGGATGTGAAGTTCATTATATCACAGAATACCTGCCTTTTAATTACTTTCATAAATTCATTAACCTACGTTTGTGTTCAGTATTTAAATCTTTTATTCGATAACTATGTCAACGTTTAGCATTATTGTTCTAAAAAGTTAATTTTAATTACTTAATTGGAAGTATTAAAACTAATTTAATATTACAACGCTAGGCGAAAAACAAATATCTAGCCATTGTTAGCAAAGTGGAAAAAATTGCAACTCTAATAATCTTTCTGCCTGAGGTTCTGTACAACGCACATCCTAAATTATTATTTCGTACATGCAACGATTTAATTGGAATCCACGTGTTTTAGCCAATATAATTATGATATTTAATAAACCTACAGAAATCTTGCATTGCACCTAAATGGCAAAATCATGATGCGGAAATAGTTTTTATTTTCGCAATCAACGAGTGGACCCCTAAAGATGAACATAGGATCTCATATTGGCCAAAAACGATTGTTAAAAATATTCTATTCGGTGGATGTATCGTTTTTCGAAACCGTGGGAAAGGTTCGTTGTTTATTTTTGTATGTTTCTGACAAATGACTGCTTTTTCTCGTTTGCAAATTACTGCTTCGGCTGACAGAGCAATCGGTTCTGCGATTCACGATCGTCGAAGATTATAAATCAGGTAGTAAAAAATAATTACTAGGATTTCGTATTTCGAGTAAGTAGTGCATATCATTTGCCAAATAGTTCTGTATGCAAAGATGACATTGGGCAACATTTATTTAACGCTTGTTTGCGATAAACGAAATTTTCGAATTAAGTATTGAAGCAATAATGGCGGATGCTATCTACCTATTTATTCTTTGTTGGTATTGTTGACTTTTGGTCTAATACTTAGGTGCATTGTATTTCTGCTTTTCATGTGAATACGGATCAATGAACTCGCGAACTGAAACAAAACTGTTTTGTAGAATAAGCATTATTTAAAATGTCTGTACAAAATGCGATACATATTAGTAACACATCCAATTAGAACCTTGCCAACATTCCTGTTGGACCACTATGCAAAGTTTAATAAACTTGATGCACACTGAAATTCCTTTACCAATTTCAGAAACGTTTTAATAACGCTACCATCGGAGCCAATCGTACAAACTGGATTTTATTACCAAAGTTTGGACTCCAATAAAATGAAAACGAAACGTCGTCGCTGAAATATTTTTCCCGATAAAATTGTTGGCATGGCTTCATCAGACCTGAGTTGTGCCTATATTCGTATGAAGGGCAAAACTGTAACCTATTTTAAGCTTTAAAAATTGATATTCGTAGCACGCACGGGGTTGCTTCCCATAAGTTTCCATGAATTCGATCCTTATAATATGAAACTACCGAGCCTTTTCACAACTATGTGAGGTCGGCTTTTAGTCTTACCGGATGCAGCTGATTACCAGTATTTTATATGGAGCGACTGCCTATCTGACCCTATAACCCAGTTACTGAGTAACACGGTAGCTCTTGTTAAGACTAGGTGTCAGACTTTTGGTATTCTGACTACCCGTGACGACAATGAAAGAAAATATCATAAGTAATCATATAAGCGTTGAGTTTTTCACTGGACCACGACAATGATCGTTTACCTGTTCCCTGCTCGAAAATCTTGGCCATACCTACTGGAAATGTTGCTGGTTAAATACTTGCCGAGTTTCACGTTTCGGCGAAGTTAATTAAAAGGACCCTTTATTTGCACTTGTTTCCTTAAAAGTTTAGACAAATAATTAAATGTCGCAGTCCAGTAAATAATGCTAATTTATTTCAGGCGTTGATTGCAAGTTGCAGTGTCATTGCACCCGTTTTTCTTAACAACCTTAACAAATGATGATCGCTGATCTTCTGTTTCCAAATAAAAAAGTTGCTAGAAAAACCATAGTCACTTGTTTTACCTATTATATACTAGCTGTGACCGCGACTCCGTTTGCGTGCATTTTGAAGTATGTTCTCTTTGAATAAAGATATTTCCAGTGTTTCTAACCACTTCATTTACATTGAAGTTTATTTACGACCTGTTGGATGTTGCCAATATCCAATATCCAATACCCCAGAATGCAAAATGTCAAGTACTATAAATATAGCAATATGTCCGTAGGTTTTCTTTTCAATCTCAACATTGATAAGTTTGAATAGACCGCATGCACGTGTATTGGAAATATTCAATAAAAGTTTATTTATTAGACATCCAGTAACTTATTCAAGCTTCTCTGTAACGTGTATATTGCGGAGCTCTGCGAACTGCGGCTACTAACAGACTTACTAATCATATGCAAAATACTTGCGTTCATTTCATCTCGACGTTTACTTTAAATATACTGGCAAGTTTATGCGTTGCTGGGGTGGTCTGACGTGGATGTGCCCTTTGAAACGCGCCCAAATATCCACGAATAGGTGAAACAAATTTGTAAGCAGTCCCTCAATGTGTTATTGGGCACTGTTCGCTCAAAGTCAGTCAGGACATTGGTAAGAAAGGTAACAATGCATCTATAAAACTTATCGCCTCTCCGCGCGCTTGTTTGTGAAGGAAGAATGTTGCGTCAGGAATTTATGTAAAACGCCTTTGGGTGTTGATGTGTAAGAGCTTTAAGGGAGAAAGGATATAAGTGCCTTTGCGACTGTGTGTTTTTTATAAGTAGGTAGGTGAACGTTTCTTTGTAATGAGCTGTTCGCATAAACTTATGTTTAACAGCATTTGTACAGGAAATGTCTTCAGCCATTTTCCCTCGAATAAAAACATAAATCCTTAAAGTGGTGTGTCCGATACCGTGATGAATATTCACTTAAGCACCGGATCGTGTCATCGCGGGCCTCGTGACAAAGCTAAAGTGAATATAATAATGTAATTGAAGGTAATATGCTGTTATTTACTCCACGCCCGCCCTTTACCGGTTACGTGATGTATCCTGGCGGCTCTTAACGGTACACTACACTTTCAACAAGTCTTAGCTGTATGTAGGTGTCTCATTTATTATAATGAACATTAAGTGTTTCTGTTGATTACCTGGTTTCTCTTGTCATAAATGTACGATGACATGGGATTTGTTTAAGTCACAGCATAATTTCTGAAAGTTCTGGTTTTTGGTGTGCTTTTAGGCCACGTTCACATCAATGCGTTCAGTTGGCCGCCGACTGTGAGTGTTCAGAAGAAAATGTATGAAAAAACAACTTCTGCCGCCGACTTACTGTTCTCTTCATATATATTTTTAAACATACGCTTGGTGTGAAAGCGGCCTTAAGAAGATATTTCAAGAATTGTTGTGTATAAGTAATAAGTCCTTATTACTCTGCTCAACAAGTCACCACATAACACGATCGATGAATAACATAGCAATACGAATACGAGTATCATTACATAAACACGAAGGAAAAAAAAACAGGAAAAAAAGACACCCACAACTCAATTAAAATCTCCAATACACATACAGTAGGAATACGGAGAAACGTCAGTATCTCTCTCATAACAAATTTTCTCTGACCTCAACATATTTCCCGATGCATCCTCACTAAATAGACTGCTTAATGTCTGTCGCTTGTCACTCGACGCTCTGAGGCCTCGCTCCACAAGTGGGTCAAGGTACATCCTTCGCCTTTTATAACAAGCGCCCTTCGAGTAAATGTAATAATAAAAATGTGCTTAAAATGTTTTCAGTAGTGGCGGGCTTATTAAATACGGAGAAATGGTATGACGATTAATTGAATGAAAACGATTTTTTTCAGATATACTTTTGTATAGTGATGAAAAAGAAAATTTGGGAAGCGAGTTGCGAATCTTTATAAAGTCTGTAATTTGAAGCTGGATATGATAATGAACTAATGATAATAATTTCAAAGTGAATTGGAAACATTACCTATTGTCTTAAAGAAAAGGCGCTACAAAGGATGAAAATAGCAATTATGTGGAAACAGGAAACGTTACATTATCATTTCTTATCAGTTTACCAAGATAGATAGGTACTAGTCGTGTGTTTTCTAGCTTACCGTCTACAACGTTATGAGTAAAGCTTCCTATTATTATATATTTTCCGAGTATTTTGCACTTTTTTTTTCTATTCGCTTCTTGTTTCCCCGTCCCACCTCGTTGCATCGCATCGCCCGCATGCGAATCGTTTTCGCTTAGCGTTCTTTTTGACTTTTTGTTCGGCTCCTAAGGGCCGTAGGGTGATGTTAAACAGGCTAAAAACATCCTCAGGAATTGGGCTGTCAATTGCATTTTTTTTTCGACTGGTAGTTCCAGAGATAAGCGCGTTCGAAAAAAAAAAATAACAAAAAAAAAACAAATAAGCAAACTCTTTTTTTTAAACAGTTTTAATGTACATAAACGCCTCGTCTTCTGATTTATTTTATGTATAGGTTATTATTATTAGTTTATATAGTCTATGTATTTAACTTATGCATAGTTTGATGCCGCGTGCGTTTTTTTTTGTGCCTGCTAGAGAATCACATGTTTTTTTTTTAGTGTTGTGATAACGTAGTGATAGCTATCTTGCTATTTTATTGGTCAGGGGAATAAGTAAGGTGTCCTAGAACAGTTGATAAAATGGCTACCAATATCAAACATGCAGCATACTGAATTAGATTTATCTCTTAATTTGTTGATATAGCTTAATGAGCCTATAAACGTTCCCACTGCTGGGAGACAGGCCTCTTCTTTGAGAGGGAGTGGGCCACAATCCACCACACGGGCCCAGTGCGGGTTGGTAGATGTAACATGTCTTCGATTTTTTCGGTCTGGCACATGCCGGCCGGTTTATGCACAATGTTTCCCTTCACCGTCTAGAGCAGTGGTTATGAAATTAATTACAAAGTAAAGCGCCTGTCAGGGTTCGAACCCACGAGTACAACTCGTAAGTCAGGGCCATTACCAATGGGCCACCACTGCTCTGTTGAACCTTTAGATATTCTTCCCAAAATCGTATCCCAGTTTATTGTAGAGGTAATAAAATAGATATCATGCCGACGCCTCTATCTCATAATCGGGAAGTGGTATCATAAGGGCGATTGTGACAAAGCACGCCGAATGACTTGCGATATTCGCCATTAGGATTACGAACTAGGGTTAATATAGTTAATGACAGTCGCCCATTACAAGTTGTTAGGCAAACGACACATAACGAACCGACGCCGAAACGTATTCGCCACGCTGCGTTTACGGGACCTCTGCTGTGACGTCAAACGTTTGGACCATTAGCGATAATATGTTAGCTTAGGACGAAGCGCAAGTCTCAATTTGCAATTTTTCGTGAGAGCAAATTAATCAGTTTCCGAAATAAACGGAATACCTTGTTAGATCTCTGGTCTCTGGATATTGGAGGAATGTGGTATTGGCGCAGTTTTTTTATTTAGGCGCTATGAATCACAAGTCTCTTCTAATCTTGGTTTCAGATTCAAGCAAATAATTATTCCATGCTTATAATGATGTAAGTAGGTACTTTTCAGGCAACGAGCACCATCAGACCATCAACCACCACTACACCATACCGAATGTCCTGGATGTTTGGAAATTGCAATATGTTGACATAGGTGGTGTTACACGCCAAACTTCAAGTATACTATGTAACTGTTGCGAACGTGTTTCAATAGACGTGGGTTAGGGATAAGTGGGTTATATATCAGATACATAAAATTATATTTAACGATATAGGTTTGTCTAAGAATTATGATTGGTTTGGTAATTTTGGCTAATTCTGATGAAATAGAATGGAACTTTATGCTAACTATGCCGGTTAGTTAATCGCTTGATATTTTCTGAAGTGGGAAAATTTGTTTCAGTTTGCACACGTAAGTGCGAATATTACAATTTTAAAAAAGATATTATAAAGAGTATAGGTACAGTACGCTGCACGTCAGTGTAGTAACACTTTGACCGTGAGCTGGCCTATCGTAAGGCCAGCTACTACTGCTCTTGCTACTACTGACGTGCGGCCTACCTTACCTATTAAACTAAGGTATTTTTAATTAACAATTGACTTCATTGTTCTCCCCGCACCCCGCACAACGTTTATAAAGTACCCGGAAAATGAAATGGTGAAATGCCATCCGAAAGACGCAGGTACCAACTTCGTCAGTTGTGCTACTAACGCCATCTTTTGCAGTGATCGCGAATTTAATCATGACTTTTTCACTTCTTGTCTTTAGAACTATCAGAGATAGTGATCATACGTTTATTATCGCAATATATTGATGAATTAATTAAGTTACTCCTGTAAGTGTCCTGCAAACATGCATCCCTCATTTTAAAATGCAAAGTTTTAAGAGCAATTTCTAAAACAATAAAAGTAGGTACGGAGACACAGTTGGTATAATAATCTAGGTATATTATCCATGGAAGGTGAACTAGGTTTAAATAAATAAGCCAATTTACACAGGCTACTTACTATACTAAGCGCTTCCTTAAAAACATAATTGTTTTTTTTAATGTAAGATGTTTGGTATCAATAAATATTGATGCTTGGTTACTATTTTTAGCAGTTGTTTTTGTAGGTACTTTAAGTCATGTTCAATATACGAAAATAATTGTTTAGAAGGCTTGAACATGAGTTAGGTTCTGCTATACTTAATCGTCATCATAATATCAGAATTGTGGGTGTCATGTTGCACTGCTATCATCAACCATGGCTTGCAGGCTGGGAACGGAAAGTTGGATTACTCGAATGTACAATTTCTTAATTTTTCTCTTTACTCCTGTCTTTGTCTTTCGAATTAGTCTGCCGAATTTACCTCCTATATGGTCTTCAGGTTTCCAGCTCCAGGAACCCGAATATACCTTCGCAGTTCGCAGTCGTTACATAAATAAGTTATATACAAGATGCATGTTAACATAAACAATTAAGACCCACTTATATTACCCAAACTCATCAGCGACGAACCTTCATTAGCATGCATGTAGGTAACAATCTACCTAATTAATTGGCCAGTCCTGACTCCGCTGAGGACGTAGATATATTTCACAGTCCTGACAAATGCGTCCGTTCCATCACATCAGATAAAATATTATTAAAACAAACAAATGAACAAAAAAGATAACTTTTAGAAAGAGCCGAAATCAATGTGCGAGCTCTGCTACGTTGCCGGATCTCAATTATTGAGCCTCAAACGTCATATATTTGTTGGAATTGCGTTTTAAATTTAAGCTTTATCTTTAGAAGTTACGGACGAGTTTGATTTGTGGGCTGTGGAGATAATAAGTACGAAAGGTCGATCGGTTTCGTGGCCGTAATTTAATGTAACAGTTAATATGACAGCGGGCATGAGCGTGCCAGCGGGTCGCCTGTGTATTATATTTATGCACTCACACCTGGAGGTCTGCCGCTCTCAAGGGTATTTTATTTTGAGTTGTTGTCTTGATACGATAGAGAACATGGTATTTATGTGGAGCCCAATAAATATGGACTATTAATTACTGATTGTGTTACAGTTCTGTTAATTCATAGTGATTAATAGCCGCGCCTTTCATGTTAACAGGTTCGGGCATACTTTGGCGTGTAGCCTGAGGTGTTTAATACGTTCCATGTTTATTCTTTTGTGTTGCTACTCAATACACTTGTTGTTTTGTGTTAAATTTGTTAGATACGGTGCTTAGTGTTCTTTAACTTCGATAAAAAGGCAACAGCTCCTACATCTGCTTCTTCAAGACTTTACGTAAACCAGAAACAGATTAGCGTTTCGGTCGCGAATCGACAAATGATTTTGTCACACGTTTAGTTAGTCACAATTTTTTGACTCTGATTGACAAAATTAAATCAATTAAGAAATTGCAGCATTGATTGGAATTAAATTTCGACAGTATAAATGAAAAACATTCGATGTTAATCTGTCAATCTAGTGTTAATAGGTATAAATTATTTGTACAAGTGCTTGTCTCGAGAATTAAAGATTGTTTTAAAGACTATAAAAGATAGACATAAGGCATGTTTAAACTAACAAACTGTATTAACGAACAATTACACTACACAAATCAATATTAAGGTGAAAATAAAAACGGAAGCAAAAAGTGCAACAGTCGGAAGGGGAAAATACGTTAAACGATTTTAACAAACAGTTAAAATATATCTATTATTGAACTATTTCAATAAAAGCCTATTATAGATTGATTATCGATTACGTTTTAAAGAGAGCCAATTAATGAAAGCGACAAATTGTTTCTGAATGATAACGATAACAGTTAACGTTATTAATTACCTAGCACTTTCAGCATTGTCAAACTGTAGAGAAATAAGGTTCATGTTCATCATGCTGTATGTAAATACATACAGCATGATGAATTACATACAGCATGATGAAAAAGTTCTTTTAAGTTGCGAATTAAACAAAAAATAGCGAAGTGAATTTTTAAACTGAAGTTTTGTTAAAAAGCGTAAAAATACTATCCGCTTAAACTGTACCTAGGCAAGTAGCTCATTAGTAACACCTCTGTTTAAAAAAAATCTGCAGTGAGTATCTGGAGGAAAACGGTAAACCACCAACCTGTTGGTCGACCTGAGCGAAATGCTTGAATAATTGGTTGTCTACGGACGGCTAGTGCTGAATCCGCAGCTCCGACACCAGAGGGATCAGGTGTTAACATCCGTGGGGAAGTCGTGAGGAAAAAAATACATTTTCCACGCAAACTATCGCACTTTCATGCAATAAGAAAGTTTTACCACTTTTTAATCATTTTAAAGATAAAATATCGTGAGGTTATTAAGTCATCCACGGACAGAACAACGGAATATTCTGGTACATTTTTATGAGAAAAATATTTTGACTTTTTGAGATATATTTTATTGATTGCCTAAAGCGAAATTCGGAGAATACTAAATCCTGGTATTGCTTACTCGGCTGTGAATGTGCGTCTGTTGCTGGAACTTTAGCGAACGTTATGAGGAAACACGTGTAATTTGAGATGAAATGTGAACCGATTGATGTCTTTGTTCAGGTTCGCGAACGTTTTATGGTCTGCCGAAGGGCTGCTGACTAAACTTGCACTTACATTGTTCTGGTTTAAACGATCGTACAAAGGTCGAACTTGGAAGTGTCGAAGTTACGTATACAAGCCATATTATGGTACACGTAATAAGTAATGGAAACTGGCGTCGAGGAATCTTAATTCGAACTGTACAATGTTATTATGATGATTATTGACGCATTGTGTAATGTGTCTAATTGTTGGTAGTTAGTTTAGTACCATGCCAGTATATTATTGTTCCACTGCAGAGAAGGCAAGCCAGATGGATTCGATATTTCAGTCTTATATTAACTATGAAGTCCAGTTTCCTCGCGATGTTTTCCTTCACATATGTCGATAATAACCAAGATTATCTCATGAAGTACATACGAACTGAAAAAGTCACATTGGTATTCTTGCCCGGAATTGAACCCACAACCTTCTGCGTGAGAGGCACGGCCTTTACCACTGAGCCACCATGCCCATTTAGTTAAGTAGTTAAACTCAAAAGTTTGTTAACAATTTGTGTTACAGAACAGAATAAAAACATTCTTGGAAAAACAAGCTGTGCTTATAATCTTTAATAGTACCATATAATTCTGACATATAACAATATAATAAATATAACATGATAATATTACTACCACCTAAGTCCCGGCACCTAATGTCCTGTTTGAGGTAACACGTGTTCCTATAAGAAGCTTTTCTCCCTTTGTCGAGGAACCTTGAGATCTTCTCAGTGTACTAATAACGATATAATAATATCAAAGTTGATCTTACAAGGCAGTAGAAAATTCCCAGGAGGAAGATCGTGTTCCTTGTGCTGTAACCCTCATTTGTGTATTCCCAACACAACGGTATTGACTAAATTATTATTTCTTTATTTTTGGTACCGAAACATTTTTGGTAGATGTTTAAAAACTACTCTAGGCGAGTAAGGCTAGGCATCAACTTAAATGACAAGCATTTCAGAAAATTGGTCTACAAAACTTTGTGATAAGGCAAATTAAATCGTGAGGACAGTCAGTGTTCTATAACAAAAATAATAATGACTTAACAATCTCGTTGTCTCCAATAAACGTCGAAGAAATAAGAAAAGAGCGAGAAAGCTTTCAAAGATTCAATAAATTCAATATTCTATTTCATCCGAACTTTTCCGAACCTATTATGAAAGGCTTAAAATAAGCATCCCCGAGGTTGCAAGCGCACGGCTCGTTTCTTCAGCCATTATTCTACCTACCTTGTGACATTATGTGACTTTAATAAAAAGTCATCTCTTTCAACGCCCTGCACAATACCACAATGTTTGCAGCAGGGTAGTTGCTTAAAGGCTTCCCACAGACGGGCACGACGCGACACTTTTGTGTCCCGCACTCGTGTCGCATCTGTGTACGAGCCTTAACACACAGTAGGAATGGGTTTTATTTTGATAGTTCAACAACATTAATTGCGTTATTATTTACGTTGTTCAAATGTTTTTTTTTTTCGAGCATATGAAGCGAAGGATATAGCAATAGCCTTCAAAATGATTCAGAGTGTGATTGATAGTGTGTTACGCAAATAGGATGCAGTTTGCACTGTCTATGATAGCATAGTATTAACAAAAATATGCGACAGCGATGCGGGTCCGCGAATACACGATTAGCAGGGAGAAAACAACAGCACAGCGCCCTACGAGTCCTATTCAACAATGCCTACAGAGCATTGTTGGGGCTGCCTCGGTACTGCAGTGCGTCGGGGATGTTCGCTGAATCACGCGTTGACTGCTTCTGTGCGACGATGCGGAAACGGAGCACATCTGGTGCGCTGGATCCGCGCCAACTCCAACACCATCTTGAAGATGATGGCTGAGAGGTTCGACTGTCACTACATTAACCATTGTAAGCTTAATATAGTGACAATAACAATACCTAATATGAAATAACCTATGTTATAGGGGGCCTGATATTAGCCGGGCACAACTTCAGACTTCAGGCTTGTGCTGAGTGTTGTAACCGTAAGTAAAACTCAATAACCCCACGTTCGCGCGGCGGGATTCTATCGCACATTGGATTTTCAACGGTCTGCTTAGCGCCGAAAGTTGAAAATGCATTGCGCGATAAAATCCCGCAGCGATATTTTTACGTGCGTGCGAACGAAGCAGTCAAACTTTTCATCTAAAACCTTCACGCCTATTTTCTCCGGAAGATTAGACAGAGGTGTACCCTAATACACACATATTACACCAATTATGTTTAAGTTCCATCTTATAGGGTCGAGCCTATTGCCATCAACCGGGCTGCTACTGAGTGATTCATGATGTAAAAAACAAATAACTAGAAATGGAAACCAGGACGTCATGCTCACCAGTAGAGATACGGATCGCTAGACCAACGAGGCAGTCAAAACTATTCACCCTATTAACTCATAATAAACAGTATTCTCAAACTCTACGCATGGCTAAAGGGTTTTATAATACATTAACAATATAAACGAGTCGAGATCGATTATAGTCGGTATTTATATTTTTTATCCCATCATCGTAATAAAGACATCACACACATCATTAAATGCTTCACGTACGATCGTTACCATCCTTCTTTAATTATGATGGAGCGATAATTACATAGTTTGCGAAACTTTGGAGATCATTACCTACAGACTCATTACGCAAAGTCTTAACGAGCTATAAAATAATAATCTACAAAATCATGAGATTTTTAATTTTCCTTTCTTTTTCTTTCAAAGTACGCTTTCCCATTGCTAGGGAATTGGCTGGCCTGGCTATTTTTTTTCAACCGAATCCAATTCACTTTAACACTAACTCACCCTTTACTCCTAATTTCATTCAAAGCGAAAATAGTCGACCTAGTTATTGTATTTTGAACTTTATTCCGAGCGAAGCTGAGTTTATTGTAAAAAATTTACAACTTATTGCCGATTTCACCAATGAAATTGAACGCGATCAGCACATCTAATAAGCGTTAAAGAGCTGTCAGTGTCGATATTTCATAGACAATACTCGTAATTACACTGACAGCTCTTAAACGTAGGACTGATAGCGTTCAATTTCGTTGGTGAAATCACACCTGAGGTCGGTTTTAACGACAGTTATTGTAATTGGAACTTTAAACTAGTTTTATCGGAATAAAAATCGAAATTCAAAAATTTTTAACCTGAAGATAAGGCCGTATACGTTTCGTTTTCTGGCTGATTGTATGTACTAGTATTTTTTGTGCACCAGGTGATAATCCACCACGATGTTTCTTTCTTCTGACCTGTTACTACAATGCTCTTCGAAGTTCACCTACATGTGGGTGAAACACATTTTTATTAGAAATCTCACTTTCCTACTTAAACTAACTGATCTAAAAATAAGGAAGTTCTACGATGTGGTAAATTGCTGTAGGATCGATTGGGCCCCCTATCGGATTGCATATTCATTGGCTAAATATATGGGCGCCTCGGGGATACCATATACCATTGCGTTAAAATAAATACCCTCTATTTTTATTTAGTGAGTGTAGCGACTTTCGTATCTGACTCACTCGTGGGGGATTTTTTTACAACGTCAGCAGCATGCCTGTAGATCCAAAAGGGTAAGGTAGGCCCACACATCTCGGATTTCCAAATCACATGTACTACAACGGATTGCCACTTTCAACAGTTACTTAGCTATTCATATATTGGTTGATTGGTTGGTTTGGTGGGTGTCATATAGGTACACCTCTGCCTAACCCTTCTGGGATTACCGGAGTGATGTTATATTATGTTATGTTAAATTTTACAAGCGATCCGCTCTTCTCGGTTTTTCCGACTTAACAAAACATCAAGTTTTCTTTAGTAGAGGATAGTTTGAGTTCCAGAATACATTTTCTACATAATGGTGAAAAAAACATCAAAACCTGTTGCGCAGTTCAGCATAACGATGTGGTCACACAGACAGAAATGAAAAACAAAAAACATTACATAACATCACGCCTGTAATCCCAGAAGGGTTAGGCAGAGATGTACCTATAGTTTAACCACGGAAAACAACTTTGTTTTATATTATGTAGGTTTAAATTTAAAGCACTTTTTCGATTCACCTATAAATAAAACCGTCACCACATATTTATAACTGCAGTACCTTGTAGGTCACGCATACTGGATAAGCAGTGATAACGTTGCAAATTCTGATGTGGCGGTAATATCATCGACGTATTGAGCCCTGGCTGTGGCCTGTGATTACATGGGTCTTAAACGGTGTGTACTATTGGTGTAGCGTTCCTACCCCTTCGGAGAATACAAGCGCTATGTTATTTGTACGGAACCCTTCGAACCAGAACAAGGCATTACTGCTTGGTGGTAGAATTGATTGCTAGTAGTGTAATACTTCTTTTGAGGTTTGTGCTGCTACTTGTAAAATACACGTCTTCAACTGTATGAGTGGATGCTTACACTTGAAAACGAAATGCACAATTCAGGTATAACGTCGCATTTAAAGGTCAATTTCAAAATTTTAAAGTCTTACACACGACTGCGTTCATTACGATTGGTCTTTGACTGCTAACAAAATCGCAAAGCATAGAATATAAATCAGCAGCGTCTACCTTTAAGGTACTGCCTAAACGTAGGACACCGTAAAACGCTCTGTTTTTTCTCGCACATTTAGGCGTATTGGTACATACGAGTATTACAAGCCAGAACAAAAAAATTGAGTGCATTGTCAAAAGTAAAAAAAAATACAGAACAAAAAAAATTGTATCATGATATAACAAAACCTAAAACAGTGCTCGAAAAATTTATTGTTATCGATATATTTTCATAATCAATGAGGGGTCAATCAACTAAGCAAATACATAAAAATATTCCACTGAGCCGTGTATTTATTTTTTAAATAATTAAAACTTACAATATTACTTTTACGTTGGTCAAACGCGTATCGCTGGCCTGAACCTTATTAGTTGCCGCGATGTGCTATTGTTAAATTTGCTTCTTACCGCTCAATAATCCTGAGTTAACAACTCCTTACAAACCTCGGCAAAACATTTTCGCTCTTTGATGTTACCAAAAACGTGTCCTCAAAGATAATCCTCATGCTGAAAGACTATAAGCCGATTAAACTAATCGCATATTTTTAGGATGTCCTAAACTAAAAATAGAGAAAGTTTTTTTTGTAGCCATTATTGTCCCACTGCTGGGCAAAGGCCTCAATACGTTCTTTCCACCTCACTCTGTCCAGAGTTGCCAAGGACTAAATTAAATATTGAGGCAGAAAAGTCGTGCCAGCGACACGAAGAAGAACACTTCTTACTTTCTTCACGACTTTTCTCAAATCTTGTTGGCCCAAAACTTCGCCACGTGCAGGCCGCCGTCGGTGGCATTACACACATTGACCGCAAATTTTGGGACACAGAAGACAGGATAGGAGGTGGAGCAAAGTTTACGACATAGCTTCCATCCACACCCTGCTTTCATTCCGTCGAGGTAGTTTCACTTTACCAGGTTGTATCTACATCTTCCTACTTGAGTACGGATACGGTTCAGGGACTTCCAAATGGACCACGAAAAGTTACACCCTGCAGGAAGATGCTCCTTTGGTGGTATGTTTATTATAAATAATGTAAGTAGCTATGTAGGCACACAATTTGGTGATTTTAAATAGTGTTCAAGTTTTCACCTACGAATTCCTTGATAGATGATGTTTGTGTTTCATTGTTTTCTCTCGGTACTAACTTTATATTAAGGAGAACAGCAAGGTGATAGCGAGGCTGATTGCATTAGTAAAGTCAAGGAAATAAAAAAATAAGCAAATGCCCCTATATTCAAATCACAACTGTTCTTTTTTGACCACGTGTATACCACGGCCAATTTTCGTAGGGTATTAATTTCCTTAAAATTGACTTTCCGTCTGTACCTTCATTATTGCAAGTATAACCGAGACGATTTTAGAATTTAGATAATAAGTTGTCAAACATTTAAAGACTCCCGCAAACAGGCGCAACACCACAGCGCGACACAAAGGCACCGCTCGTCGCGCGACACGCGGTGCCTTCGTGTCGCGCTGTGGCTTCGCGTAGTTACTTAGATTATTTATGTACAAGTAGTATACAATAAAACTTGGTATCATAATAACGGTGGTGCGTAAACGCAGTCATGCCTTGAGCAATTTATGTTAAGTGTCGTGAAATGACTAACTAAGCCCTAAATTCAGCGAAATATAAAGGTAATTAGCTCCTTTAAATTGTGTTATTTTAGAATCTGGTGGCAATTTCAAACTTTAAAATAATCTTAATAACACGTGTTATTATTTTGCACCATGTAGGTAGATAGTACAAAGTACTTCGACGCTACGTTACGTCATGGACAGCAAAAATACCAAAATATACAATTACACATAAACTTACTGAAAGCTTAAAATCAGCCATACACAGTCGTGGTATTCCACTCAGAGCACTGATTTCAACGGCACTTGACCGAACGGCACTTGAGCTGTTCCATCGGACCATTCGACACTTATCAAAATTGTATTTCAGTGCGGTTAGTGGAATGGCTTAGGTGCTTGAAATCAGTGCTCTGAGTGGAACAGGTACGTTCACAGTCTGTCCTATAGGTATAAATATTCAGTTTTGAAAATAAGCTCGCTAAAGAAGATTGCCCATAGATATCTAATATTATCTATCCTTGACATTCAGTACGCTTGGCGTGTTCCTTAGAAAGTCAAGTTTTTCTGTGTTTAAGCACGTCCCGTTCTTAAAGGTTCACAGCCTCTTATCAAAGACTTGTTTCATTCAAAAGGCGATCGGATATTGAAATCATTTCATTGCTTCTAGCGCGTTCCTATAAATTACTGGCAGTTAAATGATAAATGATTTTATTTCTGTAAGTAGGTTTGTACAAACACGTCAATCATATTTTAAAAACTAGATGAGATCGTCGTTTCCTATCTGACTACTCTTACAAGAAAGGCAACAAAAAGGAAACAAACTCACGAGTTCACAGTCTCTTTAAAGTCCAGACATAATGTTGGTCAGATCATTCGAGGACCCTGTAGGCTGGTGTCTGAAATGGTCTATTGAGGAAAGAACCACACAGATTTGAGTGGACCTGTCCAATCAGTGCACGCATTTGTCAATCATCGTGCAGCTCAACTCAGAACTATGGAGCTCAACGATTCGACGAACAATACAAAAGAAAGGACATTTGGGTAGACCGCATAAAGTACTCTACTGCCAGACCATCATTAAAATAAACTGAAAGAAAAAAAAAGCTTTGACACAGGAGTGTACAAAAATGTACTCGCAGTTTGTAATCGGCAAAAAAGATTTTTTTGGCGATTATTTTTTTATGTTACATGTGATAAAACTACAAATTAACGATTTTCGGACTTTTTCCTTTACTTGTGCTTGTGAGACCTTGCTTCTTGCCAATTTTGATGATTCTAGGTATTTGCGAGTATCAGAATATGTCGCATAAATCACCGTATCTTTTTATTGCGTTGACTAGGAAGCTTGATTACTCGTATTTTAGAGCTGCAAGGGACCATAGATTTACGTATTTGATATTAATTTGAACTTGGCATCTTCACGCGTTCTTACAGACTAAGTGCCGATTTCACCAATGTTACTGAACGCGATCAGCACATCTAAAACACGTTCAAGAGCTGTCAGTGTCAATATTCCGTAGAAAATAATGACACTGACGGGTCTTAAACTTAGTTTATGTGCTGATCGCGTTCAGTTTCATCGGTGAAATCCACCCTAAGTATTAACATAACATAACATAACATCACTCCTTGTTTCCCCGAAGGGTTGGGCAGAGGTGTACCTATAGTCCACCCACATTTCGCCAGTTATGTTTAAGTCCCATGTAATAGGGGGCGAGCCTATTGCCATCTACCGGGCACAAATCCAGACTTCGGGCTGCTACTGAGAAATTCTATGTAGAAAAACCCAATAACACGTTCCCCGACCTGGTCGGGGAACGTGTTATTGGTTAATCGAACCCAGGACCTCATGCTCAGCAGTAGCGATTTTCTTCCCCTTTCACTCTGCAACTACGTCCAATAATCCATAACGTGATGATTAACAAAGTAATAAAAGACAAAAATTTCAAGACGAGTACCTAATGGCCATTACACACTCGTTTTTAAATATCAACCTTTTCCTCACGAACTTACATAACAAACCTAGAACCTAGAACCAGTTCTATTCTTAATGTAATTTTTGACGTTCAAAAGTGCTTTTTATGGGCCTATTTGAAATAAATGCTTTGACTTTGACTTTGAAACCATAGTATTCCCACAGGACTTAATTAGGTGCCAAAACCCGGACACGCATAAACGGCATCAATTGTTGGACAATTAACTCAATTAATGCCTAGACAAGCGTCAGTAGGATCAACATAATACCGGCGAAGTATCGGTGGGCAATAAAGAAATCAATCAGCGGATTAGGTATTTCAAATCAATAAAATCAGAAAAGGCCATAATATTCGTTGGACATTCATAGCGATGTAGAAGTGCTGGAAGCGTCTATAACACTGTGTTGTTAACAATGCTTAGGTGTTAATATGAGTTGAATATAGATTTTAAATAGGTATTTCTGGGATTAAATAACAATTTACCTTGACGTGTGGAGTGCATTCATTTCTTTCAGTATAACGTAGGTGGGAAAAGTATTTACAAAAAAGAAACAATGTTTTGACATTTTCATCGGTTGCATACAAATAAGTAGAGAAAATTAATCTGCTAACTTAGTCGTTCCTAAACCCCGCTCCAAAGTCACACCCAGTAAGCTCAAACCTCATCTAGTGAGCTTATACAAACCTCGGTCGCATTTTTAGTTCTCATGGGAGTATAATATGCGAGGCGGCTCGTATGATACAGAGTGGAGGGGAGTGCGGGTGGTGGGGGGCGGTGCGTTTGATGCCGACAGCACAGGTGTGATGCGCGCCCGATGCGGTCCCGCTGACCGACGTCTGATGGCACCAAAGTGTTGACTGCGGTTGGTTAATTAATCATCAATTTCAACAGGCTGGTTGATGCTGTATGTGATATTGCAGTGAATGATAACGTAACGGTTGAGAGAAGGAATATGAATAGGAGAATGGAGGAGGAAAACATGTTGCGACCTCAAATAACATGGGGCAATGGCAGTAAGATGATGATAATTCTGAATGTGGTATCAGAAGTCTGGTTAGGGAAAGTTTACAGCCTAGAGACTTAAATATTTACCTTTACAATATTATCGATCTCAACCTAAGTTAACGAGCGATGACTTACAACGTAGATTCGTATGTTAATCTTCGCTTAAACTAAAACATCAAGTTAATAGTTAAGTTGCTTACCTATAAAGTATTAGTAGATGCTATTTTGGTACGTCATGGACTATTGACCACCTGATTTATTTGCGTTAGGTCCTTCATATTATCTTGCATACCATTCTATGAAACTCCGAACACAATATTTTTTCTTGTTGATAGTAATCTGCCAAAGTACACAAACATCGCTAAGCTAATATATTATCTCATCTATAATTGAAATTAAGTAGTACAAGCTTGTCAATGTAAAAAAAAACATTTAAACTAAAGGTAACCAATGCAACATGGTGCAACCAAGCCAAGGTTCACGCAGGTCAGATAATTATAATACCAAGCATTATTTCGCTGTAGTTAAGCTGATATACGTAAACGAATTGTTACTTTTAATACCTAGTTCTTATCATATCACTCTGAAATGGACGTTTTATTTTATAAACAATCGATAACTGATCCTAGAGGTGACCGCGAAGGGCGATATAAGAACTGTTATTATTTAATTATTTCTTGATGATTGTGAGATGCTATTCTTCACTTAATTATTCAATTCGAGTAATAAACGAGGTTCGATTGTTATGGTCATATAGCACGAAATACGAACTTTAAGGCGTTCCATCGTTCCGAATCGCTCGGAATGGTTCCCGTTAATTTAATGGGATACCTTAATGTGTGGTCGACACGACTGGGTTTTGGAACAATTTATGTATTAATAGAATTCTCAACGTTAACTAACATCTAAGGATATTGTGTGAAGAAAGCACTTAAAATTATGAACGAATGTTTGAGGTTATTACTGGAATAAGTTACGGATTCTTTTGTAAGAATTGAGTTATTAAAGTTGATTTACATCAGAATCTACACTAACACACAAAGATTCAGCTTAATATTTGTCTTTAATAGTTAGAACCTATTTGTCAACAGGTCAGTATACACAGGTAAGGTACAGGTAAGGTATGTTGATGTTGCCTTGTCTTAGACAACATTAACATACCTTTTTTATATATTTTTTTATCTTTGACAGACGGGGCGGATAGTAGTCTGAAGCCCGAAAATCTGACAACCATTCTCACCAAGGGTATCGTTTTGCCCAGTAACTGGGTTGTGGAGGCTAGGTTTCAGCTGCATCAGGTAAGACTGGAATCCCGCCTTTTGTTTTGAGTTTATAACGATTTGTTAAACTCCAAGACTCAAGTGTCTGATGGACAATCTATCACAATGAAACCTTATGATGATGAACTTATTTCTTTATTTTCGTGACTATATATATATATAGCCAGATAAAAGTTTGATGCCAATGAAAAACAAATCAACAGACCTGTCAACAAAGAACAATCCTAAATGAAAAAAAAACAACCAGTACCAACACTGAGTTAGTTTATTTTTACATAAGACCTCTTAAGATTTGCGCGCTGTACCGAAACATGATAGAAAAAAAAACAAGCACACACACAAATCCTATTCCGGACCACTCAAGTGAAAGCAAAACCCGTGAAAACAACATGTATTGTGACGTTAACAGGATAAGCCGACTTAAAAGCGTCATGTTGACATTCTAATTTTGCTGTAAGGTGGTAAAATAAGATATCAATAGAAAAAGAAAGTGTTAACAAAGATATAGGGATGATAAGACCACCAATTGTGACACGAAATTGACAAAATATTTTGCAGATATTCTTGTTTGTTGTCAACTAATCTTCTCTTTCTTTATATGGGATTAGGCAGGATTATTGTTGACAGTGCTCCAATGAAGGATATTGTTATAGAAATGTTAGTGAGAGTTTCGAGTTCTACGAAAAATTGTGTCCTTTGTAAAGGACCGTTTGATCCTATTGACGGTTTCTTTATTACGGTCATGTTTGAGGTTTAACAAACAATATTACATGGGTTAGGTAAAGTTTATTATGAAGTTATTAATAATCCACTTAAAAAACACACGACTTTTTCCCATAGAGGTAGGCAGAAACTACAGAACGCCATCTGCTACGATCCTTACATATAACTACCCCTCTACACCCTCCTTCTGTTCCTCTTTTTAAATAAAATGTATTAATGTAAGTACCTCGTTCCATTATTAGAGGGCTTTAACAAGAAAATAAAAACAGCACTACTGTATTTACACGGAATTTTATTGTATAGGTTACTTCTTCTTAAATGTTTAATTTTACTGTTCTGCAATTTTATCCTAGGTTTGGCATCAAAATGATACATCATGATGAATGTTGTATGATTTAAATTACTATTCATGCTAAAAATACCCAAATAGCATCCAAGATGCGTTAGTCAAATTGTAAGATTAAAGATTTAATGTGGAATTAAATATTGCATTTTTTTTTTCGATTAGTTTTTAAAGTCACAATCTTCTACTTCAGAGAGCTGTCTCCAGCCCCAGATAAGACCTACTTTGGTTCATATCTTATGACGACACTTAATTAAATTGATGTGGTTTTCATAGTCCTAATCATCGATGGACTTAAGAAAATTGGCCTACCTGAACTGCCGATCTATTCTGTAAATATCTAACAATGAAAACTTAGGTGAAGTGAGCTGTCAATAATTGCAATTAAAAAAAACCAATTCCTAACATAACGTGAAAAAACAGCTCACTTCATCTAAGTTTTCCCTGTGAGATTTGTACAACATAGCGTTGCAGGTGGAATTACAGCTCAGTTCGCCTAAGTTTCCCCGGTAAGATTTTTACAGAATACCACTTCAGGTGGAATGACAGCTCACTTCACCTAGGTTTACCCCGTCAGATTTTTGCTATACAGAATAGCACTGTTGATGTAGGTATTGGAGTTTTGTGTTAGTCTTATGTAGGGGAAGCCAACCTATTAAATAGCCATGAATGTCTCTATTCACTGCCTCGTTTGTCTAGTGGTCGCAAGCGCTACTGCTGAGCACGAGGGCCTGGGTTCAATACCCAGGTTAGGCAACCCGTATTCTGGATTTGTGTCCGGTCGATGGCAAAAGATTCGAAAAGTGGGCGTACACCTCTGCCGAACCCTTCGGAAAAACAACGCACGTGTTATGTTTAATTCCTCTATTCTGCATGCAACCATAAGCCTATCTGTTACGTTCTTGTGACTAATAATATAATAAGACATGAAAGAACAAGACTCTCGTTATTTACAAAGACAGTGACGAGTGCAGAGTTCAATGAATGCGTGCTCATGCATGGAATAATTAATACATAGCCATCGGTAAAGTGTCAGGGCGAAACGGCGTCGAAAACAAATATATGAATTTTAAATGAGGCGATATATCTCCACGCCGAGATATTGTTGTCATTATGTCAGGAATTTATCAGATTTTCGATTTTTATATACCTATCGATTGTAATGTTTACCTTAATAATGTGTAGGCAGTTCCATTTTTAAATTCGAGTTTTTTGTTAGGGTAAAAAAAATATTCTGTGGAAAATAAACTTGTATGCCTTATTTTATTCATTGAGAGACTAGAAGATATAAAACCACTAATGACTCCCTGATGCCATTAAAACATCTCAGAAGTAAAAACTTGTAGCAACGTAAAACATTCTTTTGTAGAAAATTGAAATCTAAATGTTCGCCTACTTTTAAATTCTCTTTATTAGTTGCCATTTCCTGGGATATTGTAAAATGATTTTATGCTCTATTTGGCAAACTGCTAATTCTTCAGAGGGATACTTGCAAGCGCTCGCAAATATTCCGCTTGTAGGTACAATGTTACTGCATATTTTAGTCTGCGCTGCGAGTATGGAACTTGCAGAACGTGTATGCGACATGAAAATGGATTTTTGGTGGCCGCTATCGCAATTTGTAACATTAATTTCGTCGTTAATGAATATTTCAGGAATTCATTTGTTGAAGTATGTTTGCAGTGCAGTATTTTAGTACACTAGGTATTGTTTCTAGTGCCTACGTGACTTACTGCAAGCAACAAAATAATGTTGTAACATTTTCTTTGTGATGAAGGCGCTTGATTCTAAAGAGATTAAAAGATCTGTGAAAATATCCTACGGAATAAATACATAACATCATAACATCACGCCTTGTTTCCCCGAAGGCTTGGGCAGAGGTGTACCTATAGTACACCTACATTTCGCCAGTTATGTTTAAGTCTCATGTAATAGGAGCCTATTGCCATCTACCGGGCACAAATCCAGACTTCGGGCTGCTACTAAGAAATTCCAGATAGAAAAACCCAATAACACGTTGCCCGACCTGGGAATCGAACCCAGGACCTCATGCTCAGCAGTACCGATTGCGACCACTAGATCAACGAGGCAGTACGGAATCAATAATTATGTTTTATCAAGTAAACAGTTAATTGCGTAAAGGTTATCTGGCGATGTGAATAAGAATGTTAATGTAAAGTGATGCTGTTTCCATTATCAACAATTTGAAAGGCAAGTACAACGAAATATTAAACAAAAACTATAAATTAACAATATCGATTTGGTTCAAAAGCTCATCTCATGCCTCGTGTAGACATCACAACATTCTCGTTTTATGAGCTGTTTTAGGTGAGCAAGTAGCGAGTTAATATCGCGCCTCGGGCGTTGATTATTTTTTGCTGGTGCACCCGAATCAACCACCTTGGGCTCAACAAATGTGTGGGCAATCCGGTAATTTATTTTTTTAGCCAATAAATTACTCATACGTCAAAACTTCGGACGTGGCCGGGCGGCGCGAGCGCATCCGAGTGATATATTGGCCCTTGTCACAGCACTCTACCTTTTCCTAACAATTTTAATATGAGGCTCGATTAATAAATTGCTCATTTCGGATGGACCGTTTTACTAATGAGTCGGCGTAGACTTGAGGGTGAGACACCCGCCACATTTGTTATTATTTTTGTGCCTATTTCAATGAAGGAATGTTTACCAGTAATCCATTATATCTATACTAGCTGTTGCCCGTGACTTTGTCTGCGATCCGGGATGAAAATTAGTCGTTCCCCTTAAAGGTCATGGTCTATCTGTGTGCCAAATTTCATCCAAATCCGTTCAGCCGTTTTAGCGCGAAAGAGTAACAAATAAACAAACTTGCTTTCACATTTATAACATTAGTTAGGATAAGGATTTTCGGCCCGTTACGGTTTGCAACCCTGGTTGCTCGGATTGACCGGATCGGCTAACTTTAGAATTGAGTCTAAAGTTGGCTTTAATAATTGTTCGAAAAAATCAAAATTAATCAACCTACAGAATCTGAAGGTCTGTCTCCCATTGACCTTTGTATGGTACAATTCTAACTTATTCACTTTATAACGCTCTACAAACGCCATTCCGCACTTACCAATCCTTTGCAAAAAGTTCATGACACGTTGCAATATTTCACATAGACTCTTCTCGTTTCTACAATTTTTTGCGTTCTCGGACGCTTTTAAACCAGTCCTCTTTCATGTTAAACTCATCGAATAACGCGAAAAAAAAACGACAAAGCGCTAATCTTAGTCTACTTTAAAGAGAGCTGCTTACTTTGACGTAACATGACTGACCTACGACAGTAGGTATTTCCTAGTAGTATCATTAGTACCTTCAACTACATTTGACCAGTTATGTTTACGTTGCATGGTACTTATTGTGATCGAAGATCCTAATGCCTTTAATCGGCCACAGATCCAGACACCAGGCTGTTAAACCTGATAAAAGGAGCATTCTCATGAAAAAAACTAACAAGTTTGTAGTTATTTGTTCTTTTTTCATGAGGGTTACTTGTGATCGAACACAGGACCCAAGGCTTGCTAATGCAATAGACCCGACTGAGTAATACCGACGTCTCGGTATGAATACAGAATGTAGGTATACCCAATGTTTTGCATTCTTTTGAACTGACCTAGCACATTGTACTTAAAACTTTGAGATAATAATTACTATCATTGTATAAGTGATGTCACTAACAAAACAATGTCACCTTTTCTTATTATTCTTGCGAAAATATCTGAAGCTACCGGGATATACCTACTATGTATCATCGGATAAAGGCTCGTGTATGTAGACTGGAATGACACGTGACGCGAATTGCACTCGACACCGCGGCATAAAGGAGCCTCGTGTCGCGCGACAAGCGGTGCCCTTTGTTTTCGTCTATTTTGCCTATTTCATATTTGTTAAATTATGATGTATAAGTGACATTCAACATTAACGTAGCAATTATCAGGTCGACTACAGTCGAGTTCACTAATATGTTGGCAGTGACAATGTTTCAAAATATTGGAAGCGTTAAAATTGTCATAAATATCTATACAAAATTAGACATCAATAAAATGTTATCATATAAACTGTTCATAGATATGTCACGGTAGTGCAGTCAAAAATATCTGACTACTCTTCGGAACGTAAATATCTAAATACTCTAGATTTCAATATATTTGGTGCATCTTTGCTAGCTTTGTTAATTATCAACTAAATACTCTTTACCATTAAATTCATTTTTGCTTGCCGGTGCAGAAGTACAAGAAATAATGCAATGTTGCCGTTCGTAATAGGACAGTAACAATCTGTCAACGTTCAAATTCAAATTCAAATATTTTTATTTGTAGATTTTATTTTTCTTATACACGTTGGTGATACTATACTAAAGTGTAAAGTGTGTGAATATTAAAATGAACGATATGTCTTGCCGTCAATGGCGCACAAATATTCTAATTATAATTTCTAAGAGAGAGCTGTATTATTTGATTAATTAAGTTTAAGGAAATCTTATAGTCAACGCATAGGGAAATCTTAGGGTCAATGAAGACGATGCGCCGAACAACCCGCCGGTTGAGCGGGCCCAAAAGGGTCATGGCAATTCGGCTGGTCTGGGGATACCGCACGGTCTCCTGTGAGGAGCCTCTTTACCGGATGCTGCCATGAGATCTGGAGGCAAAAGCCCTCGCGCACGTGTGGGAGTGGCGCGAGGAGGCCGGGGCGTAACTCCGCTGCCGCGAGAAATCGCGGCACAGCGGACAGTGTTCCCGAAGGATCTCATGACGACATGGAGGGTGCGATTGTCGCGACCCAGTGCTGGGCACGCCACAATAGTGGCGATAAGTCCCCTCTTTGAGGAGTGGTTGGAGAGGTGCCACGGCGTCCTCACCTTCCGCCTGACACAGGTCCTCACCGTACATGTTTGTTTCGGGAGGTTCCTGTTGAGAAAACGCCCGGATGTCACGATTTTGTGGATCGCCGGAGCAATCGGTGGAGCAAACGGTGGAGGTCTGCCCAGCTTGAGCGGAACACCGCCGTGTCCTCGCGGAGGCGATCAGCCATGCCAATCCATGGTTCGGAGCGAGAGTGAATTGGAAGCCGTCACATACTTTTGCGATGCAGTAGTCTTGCGCAGGATGAGGCGGAGCGCGTGAGCGCGCAGGAGATGCCTTGGGCGTCGGGAATCGCTAGCAGATTCCCGGCCACCGTCGTCGCGGGCTTGCGGTAAGGACCAAGCCCGCGTCGACGGCGCGTCGTGTTCTCGTTCCTCAAAGAGATGTCAACACTAAGTGAAGGGGTCCGATAGGGCCGATACCTGCCAGGGTCGCGGGTTGTTCGAAAGAAATACCTTGGCCCTGACAAAAACAACTGAAGAAACACGGCTGGGTTTTGTCAGTAAAAGTCCCACACGCCCTCCCGCTTCACCCAGAGCGGGAGAAGTCATTTGATTAATACAAATATTGCATAGCTATTTGTGAACCTAACTTTGTGCTAAATAATATGAACAAGAGATTGTGCGTAAATTTTTTTAGGCTTTTTCTGTAGCAATATTATTGATTTAATGTAGTCACCTATTTATGATGTCACAGATTGTTTAAACTTTATTTTAAGGCAAAGCTGTTTAGAATTTTATTAAACTTACCATTGCCTATATATTTTTGATTTATAAACATGCTCAGATATTAAAGAACTCGAATGTACCTAGCTATGTTCAAGAGAAGTCACAAAAAATGCAAAAAAGAAACACGAAACAACAAGAAACATTGTTTTCATGGACCCACAGATTAGTTTTTTTATTTTTATTATTGCAATCTTCAATTTATTATCTTCGGGATTTGGTGTTATCAGACGGAACAATCTTTCATCATGTTTATTCGAGTCTATTTTTTCAATTTACACAAAAAAAAAAACACGATTATGTGAATTGGTAAAAGATCGATACTACCTACCATGCATTTGTTTTTTGATTGGTCAAATCACCCAAGTTTTATATAATTTACGTGTAAACACGTTTTAATTGGATTTCGATAAAAACTCATATGAGTTTATATTTAAAAAAAAACTAACTTACGTCAATAGGGATGGTGAATTTTTTTTTATTTTTACCTTAAAAAAATGTTTGTTTCCAAATAGTGCCAACAATATTTACAAGAAGTGTAAAATCTTAAAAACTTGCCAAGTTATAAACGTTTTAAAATAAGTGTTAGACAAGGACAGCACTATCGTAGAAGTGACGTCACAACTATGTAACTTCATACTAGCGCCGCGTACATTGTCCGTACCTTGCAACAAGGACGGGAATAATCCCCACCAAAATTTTTGGAAGTGGATTCACACTTTTCTTCGTATTTACATCGATTTAACAGATTTTTTCGATTATTTCATTTTTACTATGCCTTCTTTGAAATTACATTATTTTTACGAACATCTTTAATATTAGTCATCATCCTTATTACATTATCTTTAGAACTAGGAGTCGCTAGATCGAAATACTGAATCAATATAAATCTGCCTGAAGGTACTTTTTTTTTGTCAAAACCGAACTTTAATAAAAATAACCACGGAGAAAGTGCATCATCTCGGTGCGTGACTTATTAATCCATAATAATTGTTATGAAAAGAAAAAGTGATAAAGCAATCAGCAGATGACTTATTGTGAAAATTAATTAAAAATTAAGTATTACGTTTTATTTTTGTTATCTATCGTCTGGCTAATTATAGTACCATTGACATTTACTTCATCTGTAAACAAAACAACTAATTTATGATAATTCAACATACGATTTGTATTGTGAAATCATTGTGTCCTGTTACGACAAGTGAAATAAAAAAGCCACGGAATCAATGCTAACGTTGATTACATGGGTTTACAGCGTAACATTAAGTAAATATCAAATCTGTTAATAGATTTACTCATGGAAATTATGAGGTAGATGCTTACTGCAAAACCTTATCTTGTTGGAGAAACGGCATAGAAGACGTAATAATGTTGAACAAAGACAGATAAATAAATAAATAGAAACGTAGTTATATGAAACCGAAATGACTGTAGAAACGCATCTCATAATAAGCTTTATGATTTGTTGGAATATAGTTTGAACACTGTCATGCGCACGGAATACAAAAAAACAACGACTTAGTCTTGTATAAACAACAAATTCAACTTTGACGAAATGCTTATTTTTTGTTCAAACAAAATTAAGATTTGTTACAACTAACGAAAGTTGTTATTTTTTTAAACATATTTTTCCGCATACTGGTGACACTCGCGGGTTAACTGACTTCCACTTGTTTTTTTCCAGTTGGTTCTTCTCACAACTTTGTTGGAATCGGCTTCCAGTGTAACTGGATCCAGCTGAATACCAATAGTTTACATGGAGCGATGCCTATCGGACCTCCACAGCCCCGTTACTGGAGAACGCTGGTTACTGATTTTCAGACTTTCGTGCTTCTGACTGTCAAAGGAGTACAAATGACAACCGGGACCAACTACTGAACTTACTTTATGAGGCATGGAGGGGTCTCGAAATGTAATGGATAGTCACCCACCCACGGACGGACCTCGGCAAGCCTCGATGATCCACCCGTGTGGCTGTTTTTCTCCGAGACCGAATTGGTAATCAAACTAGAGTCTTATTAAACCATAATAGACTACTAAATTGTGGTGTCGTATTAGACTATTACCTACTCCCATTTAAAGTTTGTTGTGAGAGAATATTGTACTAGTAAGAAAAACATTCTAATCAGAATTTTTCCTTTCATAAAACACTATTGAAACTATGTAAATACAATAGGTAATCCACTTTTGATGAAGACTGAACATCCCTAACCCAATCTGAATAGGTTAGTTAGTGTCGTATACGAGTCGAAATATAATTACTGTACGTGCCTCAGCGAACAAGGATGGCATTCGAATAGGGTACTATTTTGCTTTTGGCAAACTGTGGCGAAACAGTAAAAGTTACTTGTTATCAAAATAAATAGAGCGTAGCACTGTAGCGAGCTTACTCGAAACTTGTTCATAAACCTAAATACACAACCATGGTTGTTCATTAGTGCAGCTTATCTTTATTTTAATGAATTTATTGATGGACGTGGAACGTAACTCTAAATATTCTAAAATATATGGTGCGGACAAATTTTATTCGTATTTTAAATACAAATTCAACACATTTTTTTTTCATTGCTTATTTACATTTGATAATAATATATTATGTGTGTTGGAACCTTAATTAGTGTGGTTAGAGAAGGTGAGGAATAAAATATCAGAGTCCAGTATAAAGTCTATTAATAAACACCTGAGTCACAAGTAGGTACGATGACGTTTCTTACATAACTTAAATGTACACAAGTTATAGGCACGGCGCGGGGAAGACGACTGGCCGCTATGCTCTATGCATGTCGGGCCTCGCATTTAGCATCGTTGCTACCTGTATTCCTAACTCATGCATTAAATGAAATTCGTCCTTTACCTTATTATAACGGTCTGGTGGTAACGGCCTTGGACGCGCGTGTACCGGGGGACCGTTTGTTACTATATGATGCACTACTGCATGTGCTGGCGGTTCTTTAAACGACACCGGTTTTGTGATATCTGCGAATTCCTCTAACAATTCACGATAGGTATTATCGTCTTGGATACTTCTTACGGACGCTTCGTCATACTGTATGATTGACCCATATAGAGTTTTAAGTAGAAATGAAAAGGTGTTTTTTATTTATTTATTTATAAATGGCATCTCGCAGGTCAACCTATGAGGTTGTCGTCTGCTTAGACGGACTTGCCTGTGGTTGCCCTAATAAATTAAGGCCTCCAGCCAGGACTTAAACTTAAATACTAACTAAAACTAAGCGACAACGCTAAGGGCACCCCCTGTGGGGTACGGACCTCGGCTTAGGGCGTCGCTGGAAGAGGGCAGCAAGGGACTAGCTGGATCAGGATTGATATTAATTAGGGACGAATTTAAAGCTACAGGCTCAGCGTCGCGGGCTGGCTCGAGCAAGGGTCGGGAGGGGCGTGGATTTGGGCGTCGCGGCGGGCCTCGGCGGCGAGGTCGGTAGGACGGCGATCGGGTTTTGGGCTTATGTAGTGTGCTGGTGGCCTTACTACTCTCCTGGAGGAGGGTAGTGGCGTCGTCGGGGGCGATTAAAGTATGCCTTGGTCGGCGGATACTGCTAATGCGGGAGGGAGTGTAGCGGGCGGCCGCTGAGATCAAGGGGTTGGAGTGTTTTATGCCACAGTCAAAGAAGCGCTTCGATAAGCGTTTCATGAACTGGTTTATGGTAGGCATTTTAAGATCGATGTGGAGATTTATATTACGGACATAGAAGGGGGCACCCGTGACCTTTCTGAGGAAACGGTTCTGGAGGGTCTGCATCTTATGGAGATGACGTGGGTGAGCGTGCGCGAATACAACGCAGGCATAGGTCATGATGGGACGGATGACTGCGGTGTAGATGCACAGCTTGCATTTAAGTGACAGTTTGCAACGGGCTGTCAGAATAAAGTGGAGTCTACCAAGAGCGAAAGCGGCGCGCGCGCGAACAGCCTTAATGTGCTGTTTAAACGTTAAGTTTTGATCAAGGATCACGCCTAGGTATTTGGCTTGCTTCTCCCAAGGGATTGGCTTGCCGTACATAGTGATCGGGCTGGGAAGGGGGGGTGGGACTCGACGACGTCTCGAGAAGAGAACCGCCTGACTCTTATCGGGGTTGACCTCGATTCTCCATTTCCGCAACCAAATTGAATTTGGACAATGACCGGTATAGTAAACGGCAGTGTCGTCGGCGAAGAGAGCCAACTGAGCCTTTTTACTCTGTTGGATATCGCTGGTGAACAGCGTGAAAACTAGAGGAGATATGACGGAACCCTGAGGGACACCGGCGCGAATAGGGTGAGGGGACGAGAGTGCACCCTCGATGCGATAGCGGAAGGTGCGATTCGACAAAAAGTCTCGTAAGATGAGCACGAGACGATCTGGCACTCCTAGTTGGTAAAGCTTGTATAACAAGCCGTTGTGCCAGACTTTGTCGAAGGCTTTCGCTATGTCGAAGAATAGCACACCCGTCGTCGCGTTACGCTGCATACCGGCGCACAAGTGCTCTACGATACGGTGGACCTGGTGGATACTCGAGTGTTGTGGACGGAAACCAAACTGCTCGTTGGGAATGAGGCTCTTTGCTTCGGCGTAGTCTTTGAGACGCTTATAAATAAGCCTCTCGTAGATTTTGCCGAGAACGTTGAGTAAGCTAATGGGACGGTAGCTGGACGGCTCAGACTTTGGCTTGCCTGGCTTTGGGATACCGATGACTGTTGCTTCTTTCCACGCTTGTGGGAAGATGTTGTTGCTCAAGGCGCCATTGAAGATGGCGGTCATGAGCATTATTAGAGGGGCAGGTAGGAGTTTGTATACCTTGTTGGTAATACCGTCCGAACCGGGGGCTTTACGAGCTTGGAGCCCTTTTATGATGTCGTGCACTTCATCTGGAGTGACGGGAGGCAGAGGATCATTAGGGTCTTCAACGGGTGGAAGGGAGGCTCTCCGTTCGACTTCAGCGTCGACCTTGTTCAGGTGAGCTTGGTCTACTGGTTGAGAGCTGGGAGAACACTGGGACTCTAGGCTGTCAGCAAGGCATTCGGCCTTGTCGGTGCTGTCGAACGCGACGCTCTTGTCGGGGCGGATGAGGGGAGGCATAGAGACCTCCTCGGAGGAGCGCAATTTCCTCTGAAGGTGCCAGAAGGCTTGGTGAGTGGGCTCGAGTTCACTGAGCATCTTGTTCCAACCCTCTGAGCGAACCTCCCCTATGCGTTTCTTTACAGCACGCTGTAAATGGCGCATGTGGGCTTTGTTCGCGTCACAAGGGAAGGAGTCGTAGGCACGAATTGCCGCATTCTTCTCGGTTATCAAGTCACGTACGTCAGGAGGTAGTTTCCAGCGATGGTCTTCCATCACCGGAACTTCCCGTGAACAATCCGTCGAAACGGATTGAACGTGCTCAGTAAACGAGTCGATTGCGGCCGTCGTGTCGGCGACTGACACTATGTGATCGGGGATGGTGTCCAATTGAAGCGACGTGGTGGATTTCAGTCTTTCACTTACTTTCCTCCAGTCGGTTATCATCTGGGTCTGAGGGGGGCGGTTGGGATCGCTTGGGCCAGAGTAGGGGGCAAGATGCATAACTACTGGGCGGTGGTCAGAGTTAAGCTCGTGGAACGTCTCTATCGATTGCAAACGGAGGTTCACATTCTTGAGCAGCGCTACATCGAGTATATCTGGAAGATGGTTGGGATTTCCGGGGAAATGAGTCGGACTCATTGGAGCGATGACGTCAAAGTTAAGGGATTCGCCTAACTTGGAAATGATCCGACCTCTGGTAGAAGTCGTGCTACTATTCCACGCCGGGTGTTTGGCATTAAGATCCCCCGCCAATATGACGGAGTCACTCATACCGAAGAGGGCGGTGAAGTCCTTTTGGAGAGAGATGGGATCCTCCGGACCATTGTCTGGTGGAATATAAGCAGAGATGATGGTGATCGGTTGATGACCAGTCATGCCGAGCCGACAGATAGAGGTCTCCAGATGGGAGAAGAGAGAAGGTGGGTCGATAGGGATGCAATACAAAGATTTCCTAAAGTATATTAGTGTGCCACCCTTGTGGCATCGAGACCTGTCATTGCGAACTAGTTTATAGTTGGCAATATTCGGGTTTCGGTGATGCGGTTTTAAAAAGGTTTCCTGTATGAGGAGGATGTCAAGCTGATGGTCGCGGAGGAAAGCGGCGATCTCATCGCGTTGACCTGAAACGCCATTTGCGTTGAAGAAGCCTAATTTAAGGGATCGGGGTTTGTTACTGTACTCTCGTATTATCCATTGAGAATTAATATTTGAGTGAGTGTAGAACTTGCGCGATCTCGGGATACGCGCTGAGGATTTCCATAAGGCGAAGTGCGTTGCCGTTTGCAGCAACGATTTCTTCCGCCATTTTGTCCGCGGCGGTGGTGAAGAGAGCCGCGTATGTACTTAGTATAATTTGGGCGCTGTTTCGGCCCTGGGTTCCCTGAGGTTTCGCTGGAGAGGCCGTAGGGGCCGCGGGGGCTACCAAAGGCGCTGGGATGGCGGAAGCCATCAGCGCTGGAAGTTGAGCGGGTTGCGCTGGTTGCGCGGGAATAGAGGGCACCGAAGCTGCGGGAGCCTTCAGGTGATTTAGGTTAGCCCAGGGAGACGGCCTCTGCGGACTGAGCCGCTCCGGCATCAGCGCGGAAGGAGGCTTTCCCCAGGGGCTTTCCCTGTGCTGGCGGTCGCTCGCGCGTTTCGCGAGTTTGGGAGAGGAGGACTTCGGGGCCTTAGGACAGCCCCGGTAATTTGCCGGGTGTCCCGATTGGCCGCAGAGTACACAGCTGGGAGGCTCTAAACATAGTTCCCTATCTTTAGGGCGGGTACAGTCGGCGGTGCCATGCTCTCCTAGACACTTGACGCATCTAGGGGTGGCATAGCAGTTGGACTGCGAGTGACCATATAATTGGCAGCGATGACACTGTCCAATTAATTGAGCTCTGTAAGGCTTCTCTATTGAGATGCCTGAGAGCGAACACACCGACTTAACTTTAAAAATCGGGTGGTGACCGTCTGTGGGGTCACAGATGACCAGGACCATGTCGTAGACTAGGCCCTGTCTCGCTTTATGTAAGCGATGGACGGCGGAAACTGGTATGCCTTGTGAGACAAGGTCGCTCTTAATCTCCTCGGTGGAGATTTCCTGTGGAACGCGCCTAATAACGACGCGTGTAGGGGTTTCCTCCGGAAGGGAGTAAGTGTGAGTCACGTAGGGCGCGGGAGAGGTCCCTAAAGTCCGCAGAGGGACCGTAACTTTGATCCCCTGGAGGGTGGATCGGGCGTTAGTATAGTTGATCTTGCGATCAACACACATTTTAGAGATTTCAGTCCATTTGGACTTTTCCTGGACGTATATCGGGGGAGGGGGCTTCTGCTTCCTCGCGGTAGGAGCGGGTGGGCAAGCCATAGGGCTGGCGGGGCGACTGGCCCGCGGAATAGGGGCGGAGGTAGAGCTGGACGATAAGGTATTCGTCTCTTGTTTCTGGGCCTTGGTGACCGGGCCAGCGGGGGCGGAGGATTTAGCCGCCTTCCTCTTGCCTCCTTTGACCACGACTTGGAAGTCGTCATCGCTGGAGGAGGAGGTGCGGGCTTCTTCCTCGGAGAGTGGGACTGACGTGTCCATGCTCTCCGTCGTATTTGTTACAGCGGCGCGCAGCTGCGTTGTCTCTGAGACAATGGCGGCCGGAACAATGGAGGCCGTGACAATGGCGGCAGGGACAAAGGCGGGCGAGACAATAGGGGCCGGATTAGCGGCCGGAGTATTGTCTACCGGAACAAAGGCGGGTGTAACAATGGGGGCCGAATTAGCGGCCGGAACATTGTTTGACGGAACAAAAGGCGGAATGCCTTGTTCGCATGCAGGTGGCGATAGCGGGCTTTCCAATGCGTCACTGAATTCGCCGAGTGCGCCTTGGGACGGAGTAGGGGTGGAGCGATGACGTAACTTGGCGCCATATTTTGCCAGGAAATCGGGGTCCTTGAAAAGGACCTCTTTGAAGAACGACACAATATAGGCGTCCTCCATGGTCGGAGAAGGGGGAGCTACTTCGGGGACGGAATGTTGGAAAATAAATTTCCACTATGCCTAACCCTATACCTATCTCCCCGGGTGGATGGGCCCGGGGATGTGTGACCCTCTCTGTCGGGTGTAGACAGAGAGGTGAGTACCTATTTGTGAGCCCTAAGCTTGTAACCCGTCGCCAGTCTTATTGTGCGAACGGGGCCCTGACCAGTCTAGCGCGAAGGGTGTAGACACCCCCGCAAGACACTAGGTGAGTAGCTGGAAAGCAAAACTGTCACCAGAGCCGACTAGGAGATCCCCCAAGGCTGGTTATCTGGGACCCGTCCAACTAACTGCCTCGCCCTGAAGGGGTTCGGCGGGTGTGAATTGGGTCAACACCCCACTCGGCTTCGTTGACACCGTAAGGTTTTAACCGAGGACCACGAAACTGTGGTTTTACCCAGAAGGGGCCTAGTGAAGCTACTCACGAATGACTGATAAAGAAAAGAGATTGCCTTGAAAAAGGCACTTTTTGATTGGTTAAAATCAAATCAATTTCTTGATTTGATTTTAAATCGGAGTAGTCGTGGCGACTACGATGACGTCACGTGGCAGGTACGAATAATAACACGAAACACAACACTGGAGCGGGAGAGCGCACAAACACGTCCGTCCGCGGCGAGAGTCGAGCGTCGAGTCCTGAAAAGGTGTTTAAGATTAAGTTAGCTAATAGGGAAAGCGATTTATCTATAGACCGACTAAAACCAGCGTACATGTTGCAAGACAGCGATCAGGATAGTGTCACAGATTGTTTGCAGACGGAGACGGAAGAGCAGGTTAAAGAAACAGTCGAGGAAAAATCGCTTCCGCTTATAGATCGTACCACGCGCAGTGGCCGGCGTGAAAGCAACCGGTGCGATTTTTGCTACCATAGATAAATGTTTATGGATATGTGGATTTTATTAATTGTCGAAAGAATAAACAAGGTGGTACCAATTGTTTAAATAACCAAATAAAATAGGACACAGTGATTTCAGAGAAATAGGTAATTAGAGACAAGAAATAAGTATTGAAACAAGGGATATCGTAATACAAATATGGTATTCAGAAACAATGTATGTATTCACACGTAGGCAAGACGAAGGGCAGCAAAAGAAGGCATGTGATTTGTATTGGCGTCATCCTGGCAAATACTGTGGACCCTAATGGGGCGTTCAATTATTGTAATAGCAGAGTAGTTTGTCAGGATGACTACCCTTAAGTTTATACCCTTAAGTAAGTTTTTTTTTGTACTAAGTATATTTTATTTTTGTTTTTGTCATTTTTTTGTAAGGGGGGGAGGTATGTAGGAACTACAGGTAGCAACGATACCTGTAGTTCCTATAAACGTTGCTACCTGTAGTTCCTACAATGTGCCATTTGGTTCGATAACTTGTTGCCATTTTGTGGGTAATAACATAATCCTATTGCTGTAGAATTGTCATTTTGTGACTTCTGATAAAAAAACTGCGAATTCTTGTCTTACTGTCCTCTCTGGATACACTTGAACACTACCTAAGCAATTATGTAAAGACGGAACAGGTGGAAATCTGAGAGTGTAATTTGGGGGATCCATTATCAATCAATCAATCTCAATGGAACGGAAGGTCAAATGATGGTTTGTGTTATTATTATTATTTATTTATTTCTGCAGTAGCTCTTGCGACCACTAGACTAACGTGGCAGTCATGCTGAGCATGAGGTCCTGGATTCGATTCCCGGGTCGGGAAAAGTGTTATTGGGTTTTCCATCTACAATTTCTCAGTAGCAGACCGGAGTCTAGATTTGAGCCCGGTTGATGGCAATAGGCTCGGCATGGGACTTAAGCAAAACTGGCGAAATGTGGGCGTACCATAGTTACACCTAACCAGCCTAACCCTTCTGGGATTACAGGCGTGATGTACATACAATTTTTCATCGTGTTATTTATTTCAATCAACTTTGGATCATACAATTAAACTAAAATTAAAATTATTAAACAATAGAAGAATTACATTTTAAATTGAAAATTATGCATATATATTTAAGAAATTGAATATATATAAACAAAGTTAAAATAATATCTTCACATTAGTTAGTACGTGAACCATGCAGGAGTGGTTCACGTACTGACAGTCGAAACGTTCACCAAAAGCATTCAGGATACTGTAGCGGCTGGCCCGCACCCTACGCACCAGGGATGTGCACCGCTTGCTCATGATTGTATGAAAACAATCCACACGTGCCTCGGCAAACATCCCCGACGCGCTACAGAAGTGAAGCAGCCCCAACAGTACCCTGAACGCGTTGTTGTATTGGACGCATAGAGCGCTGTACTGTTTCTGAGTGTAATCCAGCCACAGACTGCCAGTATAAAAGAATGTACAAAATGCCCTAAATAGGGCTATTTTGACGCCCCTCGAACACCAAGCAAATCTGTGGGCTATCATATTCGCACGAACAGACAGCGCCCTATGTTCCCTTTCAATGTCTGCATCGTCTTCCAAAGTCAAAAGGGTAATAAATGTCCAAGATACTTAAAAGTATCAACTCTACTAAGTAGGAATCCGTTGTGCTTAATTTCCGGTAAGCATTCCGGCACACTTCTTCTTGGCCCGACAGACCATGAGTGCATGGTTTTGTTCGTGTTATACAAACCATGTACTTCAGCATACTTTTCACAGATGCCAATCAGCCTTGAAACACCACAGACAGAGGCGCTCAGCAGCACCATGTCGTCAGCGTAACTGGTATTGTTTAGGCACACACCTCCTTTAAGGCAACAGATATGCGTGCTGCTGAGCCTCTATATCTGAAAAACTGCGGAAGTCGCCCCTAGAATGATGCGACGCTAACATGCCCATTTTAATTTTGGTCACTTTTGTTCTTGCACCATCATATGCGCTTTTTGCCCCGCGGTAAAAGCTCATAATGAACGATGCCCTTTCAACGCCACCATACAACACAGCATCACCGTATTGCGAGTTAATCCGGGTTTCGCTATTTTAGCTCCACAGACTATAGCGAGACCCTTTGAAAATGATCTTTTTCGCACGTTCTAGTCGCAGTGATCCACTTTTCATCACCAGTGATAAACATTTTCAAAAATGGTTCGGTTTCATTACGTTTTAATAGGGAATTGCAAATGAGACAAAAAAAGAGAGACACACAAAAAAATTAGTAAATTATATAAAACATTGATTCCTTATCCTCATTGTAAGAGTTGAATGAAAGTCGTTTGGTCGTCACCTATTGTCTAATTATCGTACTTTTACTACAACGTGTTTATTCATAACTGTACAATTAATAGGTGACCTGCGATAAAGGGTGTGTATAAATATGTGGTGCAACAGATGTATTGGCACAGGCGGACATGGCTCGTTTGGTGTTGTGTGTATTGTCTCTCCTAGCGGCCGGGGTCCTCTCGGATCCCGTAACGAAAAATGTGTCGCAGAAAGCTGGTAAGTCCACTTTTAAATTGATTTAATATTTTATGGGTAACATAACATGTGTGTCATAATGCAACGATTTGCCATAAACAAATGGTGATTAGATGGAAAACTAATGTGGATAAATCTGCTATTCTTATGGAAACCTTAAGGGAGACCTAGACTTAAAGCTAAGCTTAGTGTAATTAACGATCTTGTAATTGTTGATTGGTTCTAATACGAAATATGATAATTTGTCTTTTACTTTTACACGGGTTTTCAACTAAATAAATTTGTACCTAATTTATCTGCTCAAGGGAGAAAAATCGTTTGGGGTTCCTTTGAGCTGGTTTTTAGGTGAAATGTCGGTGGAATTTTCAACTGTGTAATACTTATTAAATAATTATAAAATAATTAATAATTATTTTATGTAGATTTTAATAGTTAAATAATTATTCAGTTTTATAATTTTCTAATTTGAATTAGCACAAAGATTACGCTCGCGCAACGCAACCTTTCTAGGCTTGCAACCTAGAAAAGTTGCATTCCAGGTCAAAAGTCACCATATACCGCAGTACCTATTGTCAAACTTTACTTTTTGCTTCCAGTGGACCCAGTCTTCCTTCAACGCCAGATGGATTTGATGCTCTTGTACTTCCACCTTCATGAGCCGAACCATATTGAATCTACCAAGGCCATCTCTAAGTCCTGGAGTCTCGAGAAGAACATTGAACACTTCAGCGTAAGTACCTAAATATTAATTTTTAAAGTCTTACAC
Organism: Dasypolia templi; assembly: GCA_963555695.1. NCBI lineage: Eukaryota > Metazoa > Arthropoda > Insecta > Lepidoptera > Noctuidae > Dasypolia > Dasypolia templi. The sequence goes on from OY743157.1 coordinate 12,078,101, forward strand.
CAACAACATGGCTACATGCACAATTAGTTTTGAATGCGGATGTTGCTGTAACCAAAATGTTTTTGGTTTCAGAATGTAACTGCTGTGACAATCTTCATCGAGATGCTGGAGCACCAGTGGGTACTTCCTCGAGCTGTACCGTTCTCCATCCTTGAATCTGAGCACACGTTTGAGGTAGTCACCTTATACAATGTGCTGTACTCTGCTAAGGACTACGACACATTCTACAAGACCGCAGTATACGTTAGAGACCGCGTCAATGAAAACCTCTTCGCTTACGTGCTCAGTATTGTCATTGTAAGTCGTCCAGATACGCAAGGAATCTACATCCCCCGTTTGTATGAGGTCTTCCCTTCATACTTTAACAACGGTGAAATTATGACGACCGCCCAGAGGATAAACACCCATGGTTTCCGCATGGCCGAGCACTACCCATCCACCTACAAATGGGACGAAAATGTAGTCATTAGGTGGAATGCTACAATCTGGCCATACTACAATAGCCAGAGCACACCCGTCGCCTACTTCACGCATGACTACGGCCTAAACACCTTCTACTACAACGTTCACCTTTCCCAACCCGGCTGGCTGCACAGCGAAGCTCTTCCAATCAACAAACACCGACGTGGAGAATGGTTCTGGTTCCTGCACAAGCAGATTGTTGCTCGTTACTACATGGAGAGACTGTCTAACGGTCTTGGTGAAATTCCTGAACTTGGTCACGAGATTGTTAAAGAAGGTTACAACTCTGGCCTTTTGTACCACAATGGCGTTGCTTTCCCTGTTAGACCAAACTACTTCCACCTCGACCAGCCTCAATTCGTTGATGAAATCCAAGAAATCTATGATTATGAACATCGCATCCGTGACGCCATTGACCAGGGTTACTTAGTTAACGTATGTGTATATTTATTTAAATTTATTACTAGTATCATCATTTTCATCGACACTATTTATAAATGTCTCATATTTTAGAATCTTGGTGAACGCATCGACATCAGCGCTCCAGAAGCTATTGAGATCTTGGGTCGTGTCATTGAGGCTAACGTCGACTCTCCAAATGCGCAATATTACAAGGACTTCATCAGCGTCTGGAAGAAGGTTTTGGGCAATTCTCTTGTTCAGGAACACCAGTACTTTCACCAGTGAGTTAACAATCATTATATTGTATTAAAGAGTTGAACATGAATTTGTTTGTCATAATTATATTAACGTTTGTAACTATTTCCAGCTTCGTTCCTTTAGTTGTCCCCTCGGTCTTGGAACACTACCAGACTGCTCTGCGTGACCCCGCTTTAAGCGTGTCTTAGGACTGTTCCAGTTGTGGCAGGAGAAGCTTCCTCACTACAAGCGTGAAGAGCTTGCATTGCCCCAGGTGGCCATCCAAAATGTTGATATTGACAAAGTGGTGACATACTTCGAATATAGTTACTTGAATGTCTCTTCGCATCTTCACATGAACGTGGAAGAAGGTATTATTGGATAATTTATTTTTGTGCCCGAGTTATTATAAAGTACGTTTCTGATTTTACTTTTTCTGTTTTGTTAATAGCCAAGGAAGTGTTTGACCAAGTCAGTGTATTAGTCCAGAAACCGAGGTTGAACCACAAACAGTTCAAAGTCCGCGTTAATGTCAAGAGCGAAAGTGCCAAGAGTGTTCTCGTTAAGTTCTTCCTGGCTCCTAAATTCGATAGCCACGGCTATGAGATCCCACTCCACGTCAACACCCAGAACTTTGTGCAGTTGGATGAGTTCGTCTATGACTGTAAGTTTGTATTGTTTACTTTAACGATTTCTACAAAATACTCCTCTTCAATTTTAATATTAAAATTCCAACAGAAACTATAGAGTGGAATTTTGTTGTGTTTTATGTGCAATACGAATTAATATTAAACCCACTAATAAGAGCTTTCAAATTTGAGAAGCTTATCTAGGTACATCAAAATACAATTCAACAGCCCACGTCAGAATAGCTCTATAACTAAAGTGTTAGTTTAATAAAAGCATACTTACTAATTTTATCTGCAGTGCCTCAAGGAGAATCCGTCATCATTCGGGACTCTGTTGCCAACACTGGCAAGGACTGGGCTTCTGCCCACCAAGTCTATGAGAACGTTGAAAAAGCGGTGCAAGGCAAGGGACATCTCTACATCGACCAGACTGAGGGCATGGAGAAACTGGCTCAACACCTTCTGTTGCCTAAGGGTATGTGTTTTCATTTTATAAACAGATCTAGCCTTTCTTGTTAGAAGTGATTAAGTTCTGAATGATGATGAAGATGATGGGATAATCAATCAAACAACGATTAGTTCTTCGTTTCATGATCATATTAGTTCTAGCATTAGTACCTGTTACAAAAACTCAGTATCTTTTTCCATTCTCACAGGTCGCTTCGGTGGCATGCCTTTCGTCTTGATGGTCTACATCTCCGAGTACCACGCACCTAAGGTTGCTTTAAACGCTGCTTCAGAAATCTCTTTCTCTCTTGGTCTGTTTCCCTTTATTCGCCAGCTGACCGACGAGCCATTTGGCTTCCCAGTGAACAGGCCTCTCTACCCCTGGCAGGTGGAAGGTGTCAAGAACATGTACTTCCAGGATGTTCTGATCCACCACAAGCACACCCCCGAAATCGAAGTTCCTCATACGGAATAAGCGGTTCATGGAGTGTTTTTGACTCCAAGCGGAACAGTGTTGCTTCAACAAATTACTAAATTTAAGGAATTACTATGTACTGTAGTATAGTGCAAATATTTATTTTCAAGTGATTCACAGGCAATAAAGCAGGCTTAAAAGTTTGCCCAGCTTTGAATAACTGCACAACTTGGCATTAATAAAGTAATGTGCATTTATGTTATGTTTATATAGTATTGATTTATGTAGTGATGTATTTATTGTTGTTGTATATTATCTAATATTCATGTTTTATATAGTAAAATATGGTGTGACGATCAATGTACTGATTGTTAATGTATTGCCCACCGAAGATTACAACTGTTCATGTTCATAAAACCTTATATAATAATATACCATTTACAAATCTATAATTTTGAAAATGTGACGCAGTTACTCTTTCAGTCAGCTAGATAGATATTAGATTCACAAAAAGATATGTATTTCGTGTTGTGTTTTGTAAATGAATAAAGTATGTTTAAACACATGGTAGTTTTATTTTTTATTGCTACTCCAATATTTGTAATACATAGTAATAATGTTAATAATAAATTGCAACAAACAAAAGTCAGATTTACTTTGAAAGCTGTTACGGTTAAAGGTTAAGATACCTCAAAAATATACCGGTATCGGTTTAAAATAAAGGTTGAGCTATACCGATACATTTACGGTTAGGCCGTTACTTAACCATTAAACGATTTCGGTACCGAAAAACATGCGAGACGGCGCGGCGCGGGTGCGTGAGGTGTTCGTACACATTAGAATTTTTCATTGTGTATTTTGTAATTTTTTTGGCTGTACTCTTTTACTTATAAATCTCTCTGTTTCGCTCCGCGTTGAAAACTTACTGTACCTACTTATTGCGGGGCTACCTGCATGGTGAAAATTACAATTTCCTTTTTTCCCATTACTGTCCCACTGCTAGGAATGGGCATATGAAACAATTATTACAGTTAAAAATAAATTATAAGAAGTTAATCAGTTAGTACCTACCTACGGTATTTTATCTTTTTTTCCAAACAACCCACCGGCGGTGTAGGTAGGTAAGTATCTATTTTAGGCATGAGATATGAACATAGTACATAATAAAAATGTGCAATTTAGCAAGCCGACGTGGATTTAGGTATTTGGTAGGGTATTACAAAATTGACATACTGTTGATCTCAAATAAGTCCGATGAACTTGGAGAATCTAGTTCTGTAGTTGTGCCTTCGGGGTCTATTTCATAATTAGAATTAGACACTATGTCTAATTCTTTGTCATCTGTTATCGCGTCACCTGAGCTTTCAGATGACTCATGCATGATGACATGATCACCTGCCATTTTACAGTTTACTAGCAGTTAAGAGCCCTGTTACATTTCTGCGCTACGCTAACTCAGTTATTTTTTACGCACCGAGTGCGCGGCGCGTTACGTGAGCGTTCCCTTATTTTACATGTTCTGACTAGCTCGCCATGATGTTGCGAGTGTGGCGACTAAACGATCTTGACCCATCGTAGTATAAATATGTTTAAATAATAATGTGTTAATGTTTGTTTTAAAATTTTTCACTGCTCAATAATGTTAAACTGTTACTATGTTCATTCTTATTCAATAATTGAAGTGATACATAAATAATTTAATTCTTACACAGTATTCTTAAATAGTGTAGTAATATGTTACTTACATATATTTTTCTAGGATGTATTTTTTAAGGTTAAATATAGATAAGGTACGTATTGTACAAACTTGAATTTAATAACTAATAATTAAAATAATGAATTGTTAGTAATCAGGTTATAATAATATTCTTATTTATATTTGTGAGAATGGATACTTGCGTGAAAGGGCAGTTGCGCAGAAAAGTTGCGGAAATGAGATTTATTCATACTGATGTTACACGGCCTGTATTCTTTTAAAGGGTTGGGCAGGGGTCTAAAGTACACCCATAATTTGCCAGTTATTTTCAAGCTTGAGACTATAGGCTGGAAGTAAACAGTCCAATTTGGCGTCAATAGCGATCTTCGTTGTTTTTTTTTACCGCACCTTTTTAATTGTTTATTAATATTCTTATTTACATACAGAGAGTACGACATAGAGATACGACAGTATGTCATATTTGAGTAGAGCCTGCTTATTTCTTATAAAAAATCATTAGAAATAAGCAGGCTCTACTCAAATATGACATAATGTCGTATCTCTGTTGTGATTTTTAGTGGTGGTACATGGTTTTCGAGGTCACTGACAACAAAATTGGGGTCAAGATAAAATCTAAGGTGGTGGCTGCGTAAATTTACTAACTCTTTATGATGTGTGTCGTTTTTATGGTCTCTGAGGGTTCAGCCGATAGTGAAAACAAAATAAAAATCTAAGAGGGCAGCTTTACAAATTTTCAATTTTTTCATCATGGGTGCCATTTTCATTATTTTCAAGGGTGCTTAAGCTGGTAGTGAAGTAAAAATGAAAATCCAAGATTGCGGCTGTGATTTTTTTTCAAATTCTTTATCATGTGTGTCATTTGTTTATGTCATTGTTTCCGAGGGTGCTAATGCCGATAGTTAGAACAAAATGAAAGTCCGAGGTGGCGGCTGTATTTTTTTTAAAATCATGGATGTCGTTTTCATGATCCTTCCAGTGTCGTGTAGTTGACGATGTTCTAACACGCACACGATAGCAGCCGTCCTCGACAAGCGTTTTTACGATACTGAGACAACATTTTTTTTGTGAATGGTTTCTCGTAGTTGACCTTGAGAGGTCGTGACTACTTAACCGGACTATCTTGTGGCTGCCTTAAGCGAACTCAAAGCTTCCAGCCAGGGGCGAAAAACTTACATTACTAAGCGACTGCTCGCTATGGGCAGTCCCTGTGGGGTAGGACCTCGGCTTAGGGCCGTCGCTGGAGGGACGACAGCAACATAGGAGAGCCTAGATCAAATTTGGATGAATATTATTATCGTGGGAATTTAAAGCTACAGGCTCAGCTACGGCGCGGGTTGACAATACGTCGAGCAAGGGTTGGGGGGACAGTTACGTCGGGGTCTGCGCGAGAGCCCTCGGCGGCAAGGTCGGAATGTCGGTTTATGTTTTCTGTGCACTGTACTGATGGCCTTACTGCTCTCCTGGATGAGAGTTATGTGGTCGTCGGGGTCGGCGGACTTGCCTAATGGTGGAGGAGGTATAACGGGCGGCCTTGACAACCAGAGGGTTGCGGTGGATCGCGGCGGTATCGAAGAAACGCTTTGAGTTGCGTTTCATAAATTGACGGATAGTGGGAATTTTGAGGTCGACATGGGAGCGCACATCGCCGGCGCAGTGAAATTTATAGTATTTTTAAATATTAATACAAAAAAAAATGAAATTTAGAATAGAATAGAATACTCTTTATTTTGTACACCTTAAAAATTACAGACATTGATGTAGAAATTTTACATTGACACTTTACATTGGCGGTCTATCGATAAAAGCGATCTTTTACAGACAACCTTTGGATGGATTACAGGGAGAAGGAGAGACAATACTGCAGGTAGTCAGTGGTGTACCATATACATATTCATTTAATACATACATACAAATGTATGTATGTATTAAATGAATATGTATATGTATACACCTCCACATGTATATGTATACAATAATAAACACGGAACAAGACTCAGGAAACTACATGTAATAATGATTAAGGAGTGAGGAAGTGTTTTTTTACTAGAATTTTAAAAGTGGACAGTGATTGCGCACGCCTTATCGACATAGGCAAGGCATTCCATAACCGCACTGCTTGAACTGTAAAAGACTTGTCATAAAAACTGGTGGAATACATCGGCATCTCTAGTCTTAAGTTTTCCGATGACCTCAGATATCTGTTATGTGTGTCATGAAGGAACTTGAAACGTTTTTTAAGATAAGAGGGGGTTGTAGAGTTGAACAGAATACTGTAGAGCTGAAATAAGATATGAGAATTCCGGCGAAGACGTATGGGAAGCCACTTGAGCTTTGTACGAAATTCAGAAATGTGATCAAATACAAAGCATTTATTCCAAATAGGCCTTTAAAAAGGCACATTTGAACGTCAACATTTACATTTAAAATAGAACTGATTCTAGGCGCCAATTCCAAAAAGTAGTTTCGTATGGAGAAGAAGTGGCAAGAAACTCCACCGTTACTCTTTTAAAATGTTTTACAATATTTTATAAACATTAATAATATTTCTAAATGTGAAGACGATGCACTAAGAATAGAAATACTATACCACAATTATTGGTAAAAAGAATTAAAAATAAAGCAAAGGCAGATAAATTAATCACGTGATAGGTACATTGTGCTCACATATTTACAAACATTATAAAAATATATGATTTTCCTAAAATATTAACTAGGAATAAGTCAGTGTGTGAGCAAAGTAAACATAACAAATAATACAATACAATAAGCAACTAGTATGATTTTTTCTAGCCTCTAGATTGTCCTATGGAGCAGGACCAGCATGTTTCCAAGCATTCTTATCTAGGATACGAGTATATCCTCTAATTTGTAATATGCTTGTTTCCAAAGTGTTTTTTAATATGAGTTTTAAACTTTCTTTCATTTAATTGCAATATTTCACATGGTATTTTGTAGTAAAATTTAACACAGTATCCCATAAAAGATGATGCATAGTCAGAAAAATTGTTGATCTATTTTATTTTTATTTCTAGTGTTAATATTATGTCTATCATTTATTTAATTAAATAGATGCAGATTTTTTCTAACATACAATATATTTTCATAAATGAACTGGCAAGGTACAGTCATTATATTAATCTTCTTAAATAGTTCCCTAAGAGATTCTCAAGAGAGAGCTGTCAGAGGACAGCTCTCTTTTGCAAAATAAAAATGGATTCAATGTCAGCAGCCCGACCCCACAGTAAAATGCCGTATGACATAATGCTGTGGAAGTAGCTAAAATAAACCAAACGCGCGGTTTGTACGTCTGTTAACTGTCTTATCTTTCTAACGGCATACGCGGCCAAGCTTAGTCGCCCCGCGAGAGACGTTATATCGGGTCCCCATTGCAACTTCTCGTCTAGCGTGATTCCTAGGAAATCCGTCTGATTACTAAATTCCAGTTTTTCTCCGTTCAACATGATGTCACACTCGCTACTTCTAACATTATGTAATTTAAATCCAATGAATTTGTTTTTTTCTCATTTAGTACCAAATTATTTACCGTAAACCAATCTTGGACCTGAAGAATAGCGTCTGAATATCTGCAAATAACACCATCTTCGGTTGATTTTGAAGTAACTGGAGTAAATCATTAATGTAAACTAAAAAGAGGAATGGGCCCAATATCGAACTTTGAGGAACGCCCATTAACATCAGACCCTAATGAGTTTATGCCGTTTATTTGTACTTTAACCTTTCTATCTTTCAAGTATGATCTTAGCAAATCAAGAGCTTCATTCCTAATCCCATAGTGCTCCAGTTTCAGCAGAAGTGTCTCATGGTTTACGCAATCGAACGCCTTAGAGAGGTCGCAAAAGATTCCAATGGCATCTTGTGATTCCTCCCAGGCGATAAAAATGTTCTTTATTACGGTGACACCGGCGCGGCGGCGTCAGTGGTACAACGTCCTTTAGTGAAACCGTACTGATGTTCATGCAAGATGGAGTTTTTATTAAAGTGACGTAACATTTGATTGAGCATCAACTTTTGAAACACCTTACTGAGAACTGGAAGAATTGACACGGGCCTATAACTATTGAGCTCTTTACCATCACCGGATTTGAACAATGAGATCACTTTACTATGTTTCATAAGATCCGGAAAGACTCCTTGGTCTACACTGGTGTTAAATATGAAAGCCAAATAGGGCGCAAGGGTTTCGATGAGAGATCTACAGACTTTTACAGACATTCCCCAGAGATCTTCTGTTGATTTAATTTTAATATCTTTAAAAGCTTTTATAACAGCTTGGGGGTTTGCATGCTGAAACCTAAACTTTAAAGGGCATGCTTTTACATTATTTTTAAGTAAGGCAGCAGAAAGCGCGCGTGAGGAATTTAAAGTTTCAGTAGTTTTAAGTGGAACATTAACAAAAAAGTTTTCAAATTCCTGAGCTATATCTACATTTGAGTTGATGGGGCCACGTGCAGTCTCTAAATTAAATTCGAAATTACGCTGTTTTTTCCTACCTGTTTCATTATTTATTATTTGCCAGGTAGTTTTTATTTTATCATCAGCTGATTTTATTTTATTGCTAATATGAAGAGCTTTAGCTATTTTGCACACACTTTTAAATAATTTTGAATATCTTGCAACATACTGATGAAAGCTTGTATTAGTCACATGTTGCTTTAGGCCATAAAGTTCAGATTTTCTCTTCTTTTACGAATGCCAGGAGTGGCCCAATCACTAAATAAAAACTTTGTATTAATACTTTTAGTCTAAAGACAAAATTGCGTGCAAAGTTCAAATTGCGTGTTTAATAGTGAAAAGAATTCGGCGTAGAACTCATTTGGGTCACCTATATTATTATAACTTTGTTTAAATAATTGATTGGCCAAATAATCATTTAATTTCTCTCAATCTTTACATGTAATTTGCCTTAACATTATTTGAGTTTTTTGTAAAGGCGTATGTGAGCAAATGTTATTTTTTGTCCACTGTGATCAGATGGCAACTTATTTAATATTTGTTTATATAAGTAATCACAATTACAAAAAATATTATCTATACAAGTAGCAGAAGAAGCTATCACTCGGGTTGGTTCAATAAAAACCATTGACAGATCAAATGACATAAAAAGACTGAATAATCTGACTGTGCTAGAGTTATTTTCTAATAAATTAATATTAAAGTCTCCGCAGATTATTATTGACTTACTTCTAGCACTAAGTGTCTTTAACACATTTTCCATTAGAGAATCAAACACAGGTAGATTCTGGTAACTTGGAGGTCTGTATACGCATACTATGACATGCTGATCAAGCTCAACACAGGACAATTCAATGGCGTGCTCAACTGACAGTCCGATGATGTCTTTTCCTTCTTTCGATTTAATTGAATTTTTAACTAATATGACCGCCACGTATCATACGTTTTCGGCTGAAATGGCTTACTACACAATAATTTGTATAATTAATTGACATTACTTGATGATCTTTTAACCAATGTTCTGTTAAACAAATGACATCAAACTTAGTACTTTCTAGAAACAATTCTATTTCCAATAATTTGGAAGCGCAACCTTGGATATTTTGATTAAATAATTTTAAAGTATGTTGCACTCCCTTTGGTTTTTTATAACTATGAGTTATATTGCCAGAAGATACTTTATTATTATTATCTAATAATAATTGGTTATTTAAAGGGGCAACTTCTGTTGTCTTACTAACTAGTTTAAATTATTGTCCGGAGTGAGTCTACAATGGCGGTATGGGTTCCAGCAGGAAAAGTATAACCTATCTGACTGGTAGTGCCCTCCAAGGATGTTGGTATTATGGTTGGATCCTCCTTCGAAAAACATGATGAATCATAATTAATCTCTATGTTGCTTGTATAACAAGGCAACACAGACTCGTCACTAATACTTCAATTTGTTAAATTATCTATAACCTCATTAATATTATAAGCTATCAACATAGCTATCCGATGTCTATTATACCAAGACTGAGATAAGGTTCTCTGAGTTTACTTAAAACCACTAACAAACTTGTTAGTGTCAAAATACAATAATTTGTCACTATGACAACATGTCAGCTTGTGAATAGTACTATTCAACTTATAAATATAATTATTCTCGTCACTAAAGAATCAGAATAAGGAAAAGCACGCAACATCAGCTTTCATATATTTAAATTAATTGATGTTCATACCATCCACTATGTTCTTTCTGGTAATACCAGTACTATTTCCTAGTAGCAAAACCATAGTAGAATAATTTTCTAGGTTTGTATTTGCAATTCTTTTAATCATTTGTTTAAAACTTATGTTATGAACCACAGTTGGTTAGTAAAACTATGGCTAAGGTAATTGAGTAAAATTTTTCCGAAGCCTGAACCTAATTCGTCAACAAAAAATATTGTCTTGTTTTCCTTTATATTACCAGAGGTCTCTGCTGGAAGAGCCAACACTGGAGGGGGCAAGTTAGGCTGAGGCTGAAGAGGTGGTGATTGTTTGGCACAGCTGCTTGAGAGATTATTAGTTAGAGACTCGTATCTCTCAGCTGGCTGGGGAACTACTGAGTTGGTGAAGTACAATACTTCACCAAATCCAGTAGTTCCCCAGCCTCAAACAAGCGGTCACTTAGTTGCCGTTGAGAAGTCTCATATTTTTCAAAAATATCCTTCAGCAAGTGCTCCTTCTGTAATATATCATATCATTATACAGGAGCTGGATATCAGTTTCATACTTTTCCCTACATTTATCTAACTCAGTAGTACAACTACTTAACCTGTTCGATAGGATAAAACGTTCGTTTCTAAGCGCAAGATTTAATTTTAGAAGGTTTTGTTTTTTAATTCCTGTCTGTGACCGTTTAATTAACTTCTTGACTCAGCATATTTGCGCAGGCCAAATCTTATGCAAAAGTTTTGAAGTCGCTCAAGTTTATCTAGTTGTGCCTCAGTGAAATCGAGATAACTGACATCAGCGTAGTCAAGGATAGGAAGTAAAAGGGATTGTTCAATCGCAGTTTTAGTGGCAGTTGGAAGAAAGTTCCGCAATCGTCTCAGGGACTTACCAGATGCAAAAATTTTGCGACTTACTTCCTGTTACTGGGGACCCCAAGAAAGATGTTTGTCGATCGAAACCCCAAGGTTCTTAACCTTTTCGCTGACTGGAATAGCAGTTCCGTTAAATTGAACTTGGGGAAGCTGCGCCCAGTTTATCTTGGGGGTCATCCTTGAACTGCCAACAACAATGACCTGAGTCTTCGATGGATTAACCTGCAACCCATGTGCCTCACTCCACTCGCAAATTGATATTAATAGATTTATGATATTAATGGCATCAGCCAAATCCAAAATGGTTGCTTGTGTATATATTTGTAAATCATCTGCATGAAGGTGGTAGGAAGAAAGAAGTTTTTTGGAAATAGTGATTATAAATATTGCGAAGAGTAAAGGAGATAAAACGCCACCCTGAGTATAACAGCAGTACACCGGCAGAAGTATTAGGCAAATATAGGGTAAATAAAAACAAAACGAATTAATATTAAGCCCACCATTACGAGCTTTCAAATATGAGAAGCGTATCGAGGTACATTAAAATGCAATTTAACAGCCCACGTCCGAATATATCTGGGACGTTATTAAAAGCCTACTAACTAATTCTATCTGAAGTGTCTGAAGGAGAATCCGTCATCACTCGAGACTCTGTTGCCAACACTGGCAAGGACTGGGCTTCTGCCTACCAAGTCTATGAGACCGTTGATAAAGCGGTGCATTGCAAGAGACAGCTCTACATCGAGCAGACTGAGGACATGGAGAAACTGGCTCAACACCTTCTGCTGCCTAAGGGTATAAGTTTTTAAACAGATCTCGTTCTTCTTCTTAGAAGTGATTAAGTTATGGATGATAATAAAGATGATGGAAAAATCAATTAAACAACGATTAGTTTTTGGGTTTCAGGCTCATATTAGTTCTACCATTAGTACTTACTACAAAAACTTAGTATCTTTATCGCGTCAGCGTGGTTTGCTCTGCTGACGACACGTTGGTCCTGGCACAGGAGAGGTCACACCAGGCCGAACTGGCGACACTCGGGGTTGCGACAATCGTCGAGAGGATCCAGCAGTTGGGACTTGAAGTGGCCCTACACAAGTCCGAGGCCATGTGTTTTTATGGTCCCCGGAACGCGCCACAGTCGGGTTCCCAGATAACGGCAGGAGGGGTTCACATCGGCGCACAGTGTACCGCGTAGAACATGCTAGGTGGACAATATTATTTTATGATATTTAACGATGCTTTTATATAAGTAGTCATGTTGAGGCATTATTAATAGTTTTTGGTATGATTTTGTAATAAAAAACAAAAAAAAATATGTAAAAACAGAAAAAAAAACAGTAAAAACAAACAACAAAAATGCATTAAATAAATAAATACCTACTGTACAAACTAACTTAACCTAAACCTAATCATCAGAATCTTCATCAAAATCATCTGGTGAATCGTCATCATTTTGTGGTAATGTGCGACAATATGATGACGTTTCCGGTCTTGATGCTACTATGGTCGGGCTTACGATTAACTTTAATACTTCTGCACATTGTTTTACCGGCTTTTTTCGGGGAATCTCACGAAGGCCATTGATCAAAGGGTCAGATGTTATTATTAACATGGACAGCAAGTCTCTATTCGTGGCAACACGTGAGCACGTGCGGGTGTTGTACTCCCAAAATCTGCGGCAATCTTTGTTACGTGCTTCTTGAGCCTCTTCGGAAAGTTGCCCAATTGGAAGCAATGCCGCTTTGATGAATGCCGCTTTGATGTGTACTAATATTCTATCTCGAATCTATATAGTATGCTAAGGCTTCGTCACTACTTAACTGCCTAGGATTAACGGAACTGGTATTTTCTTTTCACTTAATAATATTATCTGGCCTTTCACTAATGTCTCTAATCACATGGGCAACTTTTCTTTGCCCTGCTGAACGCATAGCAATTTCGGCAGCAGTCACCAATTCACTGGCACTTCGAGATTCTACGAGATCCACGACTCGACGTTTCTTCGTCTTAAACGACGATTCCTCGAAATCTTTGCGAGGTCTTCCTGCAGATGTCACAACCTCACTCGATGTTGAAGGTTGTGGGGCTAAAGAACTCACAGTAAACTGTATGTCTCCTTCATCCAGCCAAGTCTTATTTCTAATTAGCTTATTTGGCTTCAATCTTAGTAGAAAAGTTGGATATTTTCAACTTTATTTCTCTTTGGCTGCTTTCAGTAATGTCACCAAAGTGAAATTTTGAAGAAAGATAGTCATAAATACGCGATCTTTTATCATTCTTCGTGTGTTTCAACCACTCTTCAAAAAATGCTACCCTTGAAATAGAGTAAATGTGTTCTGAAAAAAAATATGTTGTACTGAAGTGTGCTCAACAATATGTGTATTTTTACAAACTACACAGTGATACCTACAATATATCTAAAAACTAGCCCGAATAGAGGCGAATCAATGTATTTCCTGAACGTTCAAAGTTTTGTTTATGAGAAAAATTACGCAAAAATTTATGCATTAAGTTAAAAAAATGCTAAAAATTCTTTTTAATAGATTCTGATAAAAATAATATATTAAATAATAGTACATACCCTCAGTATTAATACCCATCACAAAAAACTTTCACAATATCACTATAAACCACTATGAGATGTGCACAAAAGTGTCGCTAAATTGCAACTGATTGACCGGAACGCTTGCATTAAACTCATTACCTGACTTCTGAACTCTATGACTCATCAGTTAAGCATTTGAAAAACAACTTTTTCTCGGAATTTGGAGTTTGGGGGTGTTGTTTGTGTTATGCAATTAAGATTTCCTGGAAATGAAAACTTGAATTTTGTCCACCTAGCATGTTCTAGGCGAAATGAAACAGACACAATCTAGTGGCTTGGAGTATCCACCAGCCAATTGCCTTGCAGTACAACATTGTGGAGTAGGAAGTACATACTACAGGTATGTGCCCGATCCAGTTCTCGAGAATGGTCACGCCACATTGTACTGGGATCGATCATAAGCTGATATATATATAGCTGCGATCGAATAATCCTGATATTCAAACTCAAACTCAAAGCATTTATTTCAAATAAACCAATTACAGGCACTTTTGAATTGTCAAGGGGTCGGTCAGTCAGAAATATGAAGCTAGTTGCCCATTCCAAAGCGAAGTAGGTACCTATGGAGAAGAACGGGCAAGAAACTCCATGGACACTCTTTTAAATAATATGGTTACAGAAAATTTGTTACATCAGTCTTGTTGAAATTAAACATGTGAGAACGATGTAGAAAGACCCGTAATAAAAAACATAAAAATCTGAAAAGAAAAATTAAAAAAGCCGTGGCAGCCAACAGATGACCAGTCCCCACTGACGGCGCCCGTTCACGAACATGACGTATGGATCAGCACCATTCAGCTCAACCATTTTGAAGGGAACTTAATGATCCAACACACACGCCACCACCAGCGAGACATTTGAGTGAGCGTGACATACTCTCAGCCGCCAGGGCACATTCAAGTCAATGACAGACGTGCCCAGTATAGGGTAGCTTTATAGTAGGTACTACATAGTGCTCACACGTGTGCTTTGCAATTATACAATACTAAAAGATTGAATTTATACAGTGCAAAGATAGTTTTTACAATCTTCAGCAGCTCCAACAATATTTCCGAATGCTAATCAATTGTTTAGGCGCCCTTGTGGAGCAGAACCAGCGTTGAGCCAAGCATTTTTGTCAGAGATGTAATCCTCCAACTTATAATATGCTTGGCTGCATAGTGTGCGTTTGATACAGGTTTTGAATTTCGTTTCATTCAGTTGGAGTATGTGGGGAGGTATTTTATTATAACATTTTAAACAGTACCCCATGAAGGATGAATCTACTTTAGCCAGCCTGAAACCCGGTTGAACCAATTGGTCCCTATTTCTAGTCCCATAGTTGTGTCTTT
Organism: Dasypolia templi; assembly: GCA_963555695.1. Classification (NCBI taxonomy): domain Eukaryota; kingdom Metazoa; phylum Arthropoda; class Insecta; order Lepidoptera; family Noctuidae; genus Dasypolia; species Dasypolia templi. Next base: position 12,093,392 of record OY743157.1, read on the forward strand.
CACCTCTTTTACTGAAAATATTTAAGTTTTTCCTTACGTACATGATGTTTTCATATATATATTGACAAGGTACGGTCATGATGTTAATATCTTTAAACAGTTCCCTTAAAGAATCGCGCCTGCGGAGGCCATATATTGCTCTAATGGCTCTTTTTTGCAGAATAAAAATAGACTCGATGTCTGCAGCGCGTCCCCATAATAAGATACCGTAAGACATGATACTATGAAAGTAACTGAAATAGACCAGCCTCGCGGTATCTACATTAGTAAACTGACGGATTTTTCTTACAGCATATGCTGCTGAACTTAGCCGTCCTGCAAGAGATGTTAAATGGGGACCCCATTGCAGCCTCGAGTCGAGCGTGATCCCCAAGAAAACCGTTTTATCAACGAATTCTAGTTTCTCTTGATTCAATACTATGTCACAATCAGTACTTTTAACATTCGGCAAAGCAAACCTTATGCATTTTGTTTTTTTCCCATTTAATACTAAATTATTAGCAGTAAACCAATTTTGTACCTGCAGCAGTGCGTTATTTACGTCGTCAAGATTTGATGAACGTCTACTTATCTTAAAAATTAAAGAAGTATCATCAGCAAATAACACCACTTGTGGTTGTTTTTTTAATAAATGGGGTAGATCATTAATATATACTAAAAAGAGGAAAGGACCTAATATCGAGCCTTGTGGAACACCCAATTTTATTTTTAATCCAAGTGAATTGACACCATTAATTTGAACTTTTTGCCGTCTATCTTGTAAATAAGATCTAACTAAACTTAGCGCAGGTTTACCTAGTCCGTAATGCTCCAGTTTTAGGAGCAAGGTTTCGTGATTAACGCAATCAAATGCCTTGGAGAGGTCACAGAAAATTCCTATGGCATCTTGGGCCTCCTCCCACGCTGTAAATATGTGTTTTAGTAAAGTGACACCAGCATCAGTCGTGCAACGACCTTTGGTGAAACCATATTGCTGTTCGTGTAAGATTTTGTTGATGTTAAAATGATTAAGCATTTGATTGAGCATTACCTTTTCGAACACCTTGCTGAATACCGGCAACACGGATACTGGTCTATAATTGTTGGTGTCTTTGCTATCCCCAGATTTAAAAAGTGGTATAACCTTACTGTATTTCATTAAATCCGGGAAGACTCCTTGATCTACACACAAATTAAATATTAAAGCTAAGTATGGTGCTATGGTCTCGATTATGGATGTACAAACTTTGATAGACATTCCCCAAAGATCTTCGGTCAACTTGATTTTTATTTGCCGAAAAGCTTTTATAACTATCATAGGGTTTATATGTTTAAATTGAAATTCAACCGGGCAGCCCGGAACGTTCGCTCTTAATAAATCAATTGAGACTTTGGGTGAGGAATTTAAAGCCTCCGTAGTTTTAGATGGTATATTAGTAAAATAATTTACAAATTCTTGAGCTACTTCTAAGTTAGAGCTTATGGCACCACGTGAAGTCTCCAATGTGTATTCAATGTTTCGTATTTTTTTCCTACTAGTTTCGTTATTTATAACTTTCCAAACAGTTTTTATTTTATCTTCCGCTGTTTTGATCTTGTTGCTAATGTACAGGGCTTTAGCTATTTTGCAGGTATTTCTAAATGTTTTGGAATATGTAGCACCATACTTATTGAAAGTTTCAGTGTTAATGTAAGGCTTAAGGCCATACAACTCGAACAGTCTTTCTCTACTAATCCTAATACCTCTGGTTGCCCAGTCACTAAACATAAATTTAGTGCAAATATTTTTTGTTTTCCTTTCAAAAGTTTTATTAAATTCAGTGTGGACTAATGAAAAGAAATCCTCATAAAATTTATTTGCATCGTCCATATTATGGCCCAGAACATTTAACTTATTATTTAGGGCACTATTGAAACTATTTAATTTGCCAGTAGTTATTGGTCTAAATTGTATTTGCAATTTTTGTAAAGGTGTTTTAAACCTAAAAGTTACCGTTTGTCCACTATGATCTGACGGCAGAAAATTTACGATGGCTTTTTCTAAATAATCAAAATCGCAGAAGACATTATCAATACAAGTAGCAGAAGTTGGAGTTACTCTAGTCGGTTCGGTAAAAACATTAAATAAATTGAACGATTTAAAAAGGCTTAGTAATCTACAGCTATTTGAATTATTTTCAAGAATCTTAATATTAAAATCACCACAAATAATTGCGGCTTTGTTACTGGATGCAAGTTTCGCTAGGACATCTTCCATTATTGACTCAAATAAAGAAAAGGTCTGATAATTAGGGGGTCTGTACACGCACACTACAACATGCTTATCTAGCTCAACACAGGACAGTTCGATGCATTGTTCAACTGATAAACCAACTATGTCATTGCGTTGCTTGGATTTTAAACAATTTTTAATCAAGATTAGAGACCCTCCACGCAGCATAGATTTACGGGTAAAACAACTGCCCACACTATAGTTCTCATAATTAATTAGCATTTGGTAATCCCTTAACCAATGTTCAGTAAAACAAACAATGTCAAACTTTGTTTTCTCTAAAAACATTTCAATTTCTAATAATTTGGAAGAAATACCTTGAATATTTTGATGAAATAACTTCAAGGCATTCTGCTGACCTTCTTTTTGATAATGACATCTTTTTGAGCAAGAAGATACCTTGTTGTTGTTAGTTAAAAGAATATTCTTCCTGGTACCTTCTGTTGTCTTACAAACTAGTTTAAATGATTATCCGGAGTTAAGCCCAAGACTTGAATGTCACCACCAGACGGTGAGCTCGTAGTGAGTGAGGGACATGGAACCTCCTTCGTACAGTTTGTAGAATTACTTATAGCTACATTTGAGCTACATTTATTCAGGCTCGCCACGTGACTTTTAGTATTATTACTAACTATTGTGGTATTAATAACACAAGACTTCGACATACTACTTATGTCTGAGTTTATATAAAAAGCTAATAGCCTTGCTATTATGTGTCTAAAATTAACAGGCAGATACACAGTATCCCTAGTCGATTTTAAAGTTTCAACAAAACTGTTGGTGTCAAAAAACACAAGCTTGTCACTGTGATGACTAGCTAAAAAGTGCATATGCTTATTAAGCATATGAATATAATTGTTTTGTCTATTCGTCAGTCTTTCAAAATATGGGAAAGCACACAATATTATTTTACTACAATCTATCTGTAACAACTTTGTTACACAGTCAGTGATTTCATCTTTTTTGACATTAGAACTATTACCTACAAATACAGTAACGTTGGTTTCAGGATTACATTCATTTCCTGTTACTGATGCCATTATTCGTTTGTAGGTTGACCCTGGCGTACAATAGTTTTGAGTAGAATAACTCAGGTTGTTATTAATTAATTTACCTTATATATTGTGGTGATAGATCCGTGCAATGATTGAAATTGCGGTCCTTCATCACGAGAATCTCGGGAAAACTGAGATAGATAAAAAAACAAGTATCTTGACTTAGCACACAAGGTTGTCGACATGTGTGACGTGGACTCTGCAATAATTGTACGATTATCGTTACAGTAAATGCCCTAATAGCGGATAGCCTCAACCTACACCTCAGGAGGCTCACATTGCGCGGCTGGGTCAAGGGCTTGATTCAGAGAGCAGTACTCTTGGACATGGCACGCATAGTGAGGAGGTTCTTCTCTCTTGAGTCCTGTCCACCGGCAGCTTGGACCCTGTTCCTGATGCCGTTGGGCCACTATTTTTTTTATTTTAAATGTTTTGTTTCATCTTTATATAAAATATTAATAACTGTTCTTATATTAATAATTGCCTTAAGAAGAGATGCGCCTTCCTACTCGCTCGCGTTCGTGGAAATACCAACACTATACTGGGTGTCAATACTGATCGGTGGGAGTCCCCCATGCTGCAAAGGTTGGTGTGACTTCATGTCATAACTTAATTTTATTGCCAATACTAAAATTAGTTTTAAGTACATTGTTACTAACAAATTATGGATCTGGTCTGAAATATTTTTTTAATAATAAGAACAGTTATTATAAAATTGATTAATTAAATGGTGTTGCAAATTTCAAAATTGGCAACACCGTGTCAACATAACGTCTCGTTTTCAAATTTCATATAATAATTTTAACAGTAAATTTAATTTGTACCCAGTTGCACAAGCGTTTTTATTTTATACCAAACCTCAAACTTGAAAACCACTGAAAAATCAAAAAAGGAGACCATAATACACCAACATGAAATAAATTTAATCAAAAACTGCCGATTCGGAGTTGACATGACAGTTGTCACCTCTATCTGTATAGTAAAAGTACTCTGTGGTCACCTCCGTCTCGTCTTGTTGAACAATAATGAACACAAATTTTAAGAAGAAAATGAATAACTAATGTTTGCAAGATCAGCCGCACGTCAAGCACGCCCACCACCTCAGGACTCTTCGCTCGCCGCCGCCGGTATCCAGCCGTGAACGCTCTGATGAAACCGGCCGCGGTTGTTGCGTCGAGCTCGAGCGACGAGTACCTTTATGATCTTCGGATTCGACTCAATAAAGAGCTCCCCTGCTCCCGACAAAACTGTCGGTTTACCTGGTACAGTGCTGCTGTATATTGACATAGCTGTATTGGCTTACTGATAGCCAGCGATACACTTTGTCGTTGGGTGGCTTGGCCACTATACGAACCGAGACCTGAAAAAGCCTGTTAGGTTAATTGTATTGTTTTAATTTGTAATAGTGTAATTAATTGTTTATACAGTACTTTTTATCCCAATAAAATGGGATCTCCAAACCCTGACGAAATACCTCTCGGCACTCCTGATCCTACGAGTACATCAGAAGTGGGATTAGGTTTAGCCCAGGAAGCGCAAGGTGTTGGTGATCCATGGCGAGTAATGTTAGAGCTTCAGAACCATAATATGGCTCAGTTAATTGAAGCGATTAAGACGCACTCCACTCCGTCTACTGTAATTCGCTTGCCCGATTTTGACCCAGACCTATCTGATTCCAATGCTCAATCTTCAAGTACAACCGTTGATATTTGCCTATCGGAGAAGCCTCTTCAAGGTGGCACTCTTATTATTATTCTCGCTAAAGCCTTAAAGGGCAGTGCTAACGTATGGCTTTCCCAAGTATCGTATGCAGGTATGACCTGGTCCGACTTTAAAGAGTCTCTTCCTCTCTCGTTATGACAGTTTCAGAAACTGTTGCCAAAACCCTCATTAATCATCATAATAGTCAACCTAAAGAAGGGAATCTATAGCTGTATATGCCAGTCGACAGGTCACTTCACTGATATCTAAATGGAATTGCCTGAGTGTTGAACACATTGCTGTTTCCACTGTACTGGTCCATGGCTCCAAATTTGATTCCCTGCTCATCGACTAGCATTTACTACCGAAGCACATCCTAGGCATAAACTTCAACAAGAACTGAATGTTAGTGCTATGAGCTAGCTATGTGAATGTGAATGTGCTGCACTTATGAGCGCAGGAAGTGGTAGGTAACCTAACATTTACTGTAGATTATATCACTCACAACACACGTTACGGATAGTGGTACTGTGCTTACCTACGTTACAGCTGTATGTTGTATGTTGGTACCTAAGTGTGGTTTAGAATGTTCATGCAATTACGTAAGGGAATTCTGAGAAGACTGCTATAGTTGAATGGGATAGAACATTTTAGTTTCAGCAACTTTAAAACTGCAATTTTGCGTTTCGTGTATTTAATTTCAAGAAATTTTGACTTTTGTTTGTTGAACATTGTTGAACATTATTATGACAAAACTAGCTGACCCCGCAAACGTTGTTTTGCAAAAATTTTTTTTTAGTTTTTTTTTTTTTGAAAAATAGATGTTGGCCGATTCTCAGACCTACCCGATATGCACACAAAATTTCATCAAAATCGGTGAAGCCGTTTCGGAGGAGTATGGCAACGAAAACTGTGACACGAGAATTTTATATATTAGATATTGTAGTAGGAATTAAATAAAAATTACTGTTTTTAAATACTTTATTTATTTGTATACATAACATGAAAACATATCTTTATGTGACTCTGAGATCTATCTAGCTGAATGAAAGAGTAACGGAGTCACGTTTTCAAAATTATAGATTTGTAAATGGTTTAAAATTATATAAGGCTCTATGAACAGTTTTCATCTTAGATGAGCAATATATAAACAATCAATACATTAATCGTCACACTATATTTTACTAAATAAAACATATGTATTAGATAATATGTAACAACAATAAAAACATACACTAAACAAATAAATACGAAATTAACATAACATAAATGCACATACTTTATTGACGCCAACTTGTACAGTTATTGAAATCTGGGCAAACTTTAATACTGCTTTGCTTCATTACAGGTCTGAAAATTTACGAAACTACTATTAGGACTACAGTACCTAGTGATTCCAAAAATTCAGTAATTTGTTCATAAAGAAGCAACGCTGTTCCGCTTGGCGTCAGAAACACTCCATGAATCGCTTATTCCGTGTGAGGAACTTCGATTTCGGGGGTGTGCTTGTGGTGGATCAGAACATCCTGGAAGTACATGTTCTTGACACCCTCCACCTGCCAGGGGTAGAGAGGCCTGTTGACTGGGTATCCGAATGGCTCGTCGGTTAGCTGGCGAATAACGGGAGACAGACCAAGAGAGAAAGTGATGTCTGAGGCAGCGTTGTAAGCAACCTTGGGTGCGTGGTACTCGGAGATGTAGACCATCAGGACGAAAGGCATACCGCCGAAGCGACCTGTGAGAATGGAAAAAAGATACTGAGTTTTTGTAGCAGGTACTAATGGTAGAACTAATATGATCGTGAAACCCAAAAGCTAATCGTTGTTTGATTGATTTTCCCATCATCTACATCATCATTCAGAACTTAATAACTTCTAAAAAGGAAGGATCACTCTGTTCAAAAATATAAAAAAAACACATACCCTTAGGCAGCAGAAGGTGTTGAGTCAGTTTCTCCATACCCTCAGTCTGATCGATGTAGAGTTGTCCCTTGCCATGCAGCGCCTTCTCAACGGTCTCATAAACTTGGTGGGCAGAAGCCCAGTTGTGTCCAGTGTTGGCAACAGAGTCTCGAGTAATGACGGATTCTCCCTCAGGTACTGCAAATAGAATTAGATAGTATGCTTTTAATAAAATACGTTTTTTATACCGAATTCACATATTTAAAAGATCTTTGAGGTGGGCTTAATACCACGCTCACTCGCATTAATTTGTTTTGTTTATATTGCACATAAAACAGAACAAAAGTCCACTGTTTAGTTTCAGCTGCTATTTTAATATTAATGTTGAAGAGGACTAGTTTGAAGAAATCGTAAAAAGTATACAATACAAACTTACAGTCATAGACGAACTCATCCAACTGCATGAAGTTCTGGGTATTGACGTGAAGAGGGATCTCATAGCCGTGGCTATCGTATTTAGGCGCCAAGTAGAACTTGACGAGAACACTCTTGGCAATTTCGCTTTTGACATTAACGCGGATTTGGAACTGTTTGTGGTTCAGCCTCGGTTTCTGGACTAATACACTGACTTGGTCATACACTTCCTTTGCTATATACAAAACAGAAAGGGTAAAATCAGAAACGAACTTTATAAAAACTCCAGTATACAAATAACTTATTCAATAATACCTTCTTCCTCGTTCATGTGCAGATGAGTAGAGACGTTCAGGTAACTGTATTCGAAGTATGTCACCAATTTGTCAACATCAACATTCTGGATGGCCACCTGGGGCAATGCAAGCTCTTCACGCTTGTAGTGAGGAAGTTTTTCCTGCCATAACTGGAACAGTCCCAAGACACGCTTCCAGATCATGTAGAAAGCAGGATCACGCAGAGCAGTCTGGTAGTGTTCCAAGACCGAGGGGACAACCAAAGGAACGAAGCTGGAAATAGTTACAAACATCAATTTAACTATGACGAACACTTTCAAGTTCAACTATACATTACAAAATAATGATTATTAACTCACTGGTGGAAGTACTGGTGTTCCTGAACAAGAGAATTGCCCAAAAGCTTCTTCCAGACACTGATGAAGTCCTTGTAATATTGCGCATTTGGAGAGTCGACGTTAGCTTCAATGACACGACCCAAAATCTCAATAGCCTCAGGAGCGCTGATGTCGATGTGTTCACCAAGATTCTACAATATAAGATAAAAAGTGCTAGTTGATAGTGTCGATGAAAATGATGATACTAATTTTAAATTTAAATAAATACACACTTACGTTAACTAAGTAACCCTGGTCAATAGCGTCACGGATGCGATGTTCGTAATCATAGATTTCTTGGATTTCATCAACGAACTGAGGCTGGTCGAGGTGGAAGTAGTTTGGTCTAACAGGGAAAGCAACACCATTGTGGTACAAAAGGCCAGAGTTGTAACCTTCTTTAACAATCTCGTGACCAAGTTCAGGAATTTCACCGAGACCGTTAGACAGTCTCTCCATGTAGTAACGAGTAATAATCTGCTTATGCAGAAACCAGAACCATTCTCCACGTCGGTGCTTGTTGACTGGAAGAGCTTCGCTGTTAAGCCAGCCGGGTTGAGAAAGGTGAAGGTTGTAGTAGTAGGTGTTTAGGCCGTAGTCATGCGTGAAGTAGGCGACGGGTGTGCTCTGGCTGTTGTAGTATGGCCAGATCGTAGCATTCCACCTAATGACTACATTCTCGTCCCATTTGTAGGTAGATGGGTAGTGTTCAACCATGCGGAAACCATGGGTGTTTATCCTCTGGGCGGTCGTCATAATTTCACCGTTGTTGAAGTATGAAGGGAAGACCTCATACAAACGGGGGATGTAGATTCCTTGCGTATCTGGACGACTTACAATGACAACACTGAGCACGTAAGCGAAAAGGTATTCGTTGACGCGGTCTCTCACGTATACGGCGGTCTTGTAGAATGTGTCGTAGTCCTTAGCAGAGTGCAGCACATTGTATAAGGTGACTACCTCAAACATGTGCTCAGATTCGAGGTTGGAGAACGGTACAGCGCGAGGAAGTACCCACTGGTGCTCCAGCATCTCGATGAAGGTTGTCACAGCAGTAACATTCTGAAACCAAAAACATTTTGGTTACAGTTGCAGCCGCATTCAAAACTAATCGTGTATGGAGCCACGTTGTTGGTATAGGAATGTAAAAATTATCTAAAGGTACTTACGCTGAAGTGTTCAATGTTCTTCTCGAGACTCCAGGACTTAGAGATGGTCTTGGTAGATTCAATATGGTTCGGCTCATGAATGTGGAAGTACAAAAGCATCAAATCCATTTGGCGTTGCAGGAAGACTGGGTCCGCTGTAAGAAAATAAATCATTTGACATTATGTATGTAATAATGTTATAATCCCGTACCACAGGGTACGGGATTAATTTTGACCTGGAATGCAACTTTGCACGATCGTAGGCTTTGTGTTCATTCTAATTAGAGAATTATAGAACTGAAAATTTATGTAACTGTCCAATATTCACATAAAATAAACATTTTATACATATTACACAGTTGAAAACTCTATTGACATTCGGACAGACACACAAAGGTTTATTCTTCCATAAGCAGATAATTTACCATATTTTCATTATTTTCATCTAACACATCCATACGAAAAAACACACATCTAAACGATAGTACACATAGCTGCTTAGGTTCCAGGGATAATCAGATCGTTGTAGTTAATTATTGTAGTAGGTAAAAACATATAACTTATTGATTGTAATCCAATGAGATTAAAATCAATAAGTAAACATGGTAATTTCTAAATAGAAATATCGGTTTCATATTAGAACATACCAACAATTACAATATCGTTTATTCCAATAAGCTAAGTTTTTAGTATAGGTCATGGGTTCCATAAGAATCACAGATTTATTCGCAGTAATTCTCTATCTATTTACCATACACTTTTGGGAAACCATTGCCTTTATAGACGAAAATACAGGTTATGGTACCCATAAAATAAAAAATCAATTTAAAGGTGGACTTACCAGCTTTCTGCGACACATTTTTCCTCACGGGTTCCGAGAGGACCCCGGCCGCTAGGAGAGCCAATACACATAACACCAAACGAGCCATGACCGTCAGTGTCAATGCATCTGCTGCATCACATATTTATACGCACCTTTATCGCAGGTCACCTATTAATTCTACAGTTATCAATGAACACGTTGTAGTAAAAGTACGATAATTAGACAGTAGGTGACGAAGAAACGACTTTCATTCAACTCTTACAATGCCGATAAGGGATCAATATCTTTTTTATTCTGTCTATTAGGTATGTATTGTGTAGGTCTGTTCGTTGTGGCAGCCTGGAGTGTTTATTCATGCGTTGTTGGCAATAATCTTGGCCCTACTATGTGGGGACGCGAAATGTTGGTTTACTTAACGGTTTCACATGAAATACAGTCATGATGTTATGTTTTATTTTTGTTTTCCCTGTATTACTTTGTGAGATCATAAAAGTCGTCATTGATTTCATCTGATTCTTCATGATTGATTGATATTCAGTCTTTTGGTCACTTTTACGTGTTGACAGCGATGCAGGCGAATTTTTTGACATGGTTCTTTTCCCTGCCTTTTCTGTACGTGTTATTATTATTATCTCCTTTATTATATTTTACAAACTTATAAATTACATTTTTAAATATTTTTTAAAAAATCTGAAAAAAGAATAATTAAAAAACATTAAAAAATATAAAAAATAGTATCCCACCGGTATCGGGAATAGGGTCCAAGCTACCGGCGGTCAGGGCTCCAGAGAGAGGAACCTCCTGACAATGCGAGCCGTGTCCAGAAGTACCGCTTTCTGAATCAAGCCCTTGATCCAGCTGCCCAACGAGAGCCTCCTCAGGTGTTTGTCGAGGCTCTTGGCTATTAAGCCATTGGCTGTCACGACTATCGGCACAATAATTGCGAGTCCACATCCCACATGTCGACAACCTCGCGAGCCAAATCAAGATACTTGATTTCTTTATCTTTCTCGGCTTTCACGAGGTTACAGTCATGCGGGACCGTTATGTCAACAATCATTGTGCGCCGCTGTACTCGATCCACCACCACTATATCAGGCTTATTGGCAATAATAGTCCTGTCAGTGATGATGGATCGATCCCAGTACAATGTGATATTTCCATTTTCGAGAACTGGGTCGGGCACGTACCTGTAGTACGGCACTTCCGATTCAACAAGGCTGTATTTCAGAGCAAGTTGCTGATGGATAATCCTGGCTACAAGGTTGTGTCTATGCAAGTACTCTTTGTTAGCTAGCCGAGAACAACCGGAGATAATGTGTCTTATTGATTCCCCCGGACGGTGACATGCCCGACAGATGTCAACCGTGCCGTCTTTCACAATAAATCTCCGGTAATTGTTCGTCCTCATAACTTCGTCCATAATTGCACAGACAAAACCTTCGGTTTCTCCAAAGAGGTCACCGAAACGCAGCCAGGCTACGGACGCTAGAAGATCTACATCGGGTCCATGTAGGGCCCGGAAAAAGCGTCCGTGAAGCTCCTTACTCTGCCATACTTCCATGCGATCATTAGTGTCAAGCACTACAGGTTTGCGCCAGTTCTCTTTAGCCAAGGAGAGCGGGGTGAGGCCCTTGTCCACCGCGACCACATCACGATGCATCCCCACGTCGGCTTCTAGGAAATATTCCCTGAGACTGCATATCTCGCGATTGTGTAGGGTCTTAGCGTTTAAAAAGCCTCGACCACCACACTTTCGCGGGATATACAGTCTCATTACCGATGACCGTGGGTGATGCATTCGGTTTGCAGTCAGCAGTGTACGGACCCTCCTATCCAGGGCGTCGAGTTCGGTCTGAGTCCATTTGAGTATGCCGAAAGAGTACATCAAAACTGGCATGACCCAACCGTTAACGGCGCGCACCTTGTTTCCGCCTGACAGAAGATTATTTAACACTTTCTTCAGGCGGCCAAAGAAGCGCTCCTTCAACGATTGCTTCATGTCAGTACCATTGATGCCCAACGCTTCCGACATACCCAAATACTTATAGGTTTCAGATGCGGAGAGGGCTCTGATGTTTATGGAATCCGAGAGTTGGGTTCCCACGGATTCCACAATCTCCCCTCGCTTTACATGCATGACCACACATTTGTCCATACCAAATTCCATCCTGACGGCGCTACTGAAAGTTTCAGTTACTTTCAGTAGCTCCATTAGTTGCAAATTGTTGGGAGCAAAGATTTTATTATTATTTTTATTACATTTATTAATTTTCTTACTTTTATTAATTTTCTTAAAAATTGCGGCCTATCGGATCAGGAACAGGGTCCACGGTACATACCTAGTTCGGCTTTAAAAAAAATCCCTGAGCTTCTTTCCCTGAGTCTTCGGATTGAAAATCCCTCGACACCGTGTTATTATTATTATTTATACCCATTATAACTTTTAATAATTTTCAACTACGTGTGTACAATATATATCTGTAGGGATCACATAGACCGGTCCTGTGCTTCTCGCATAAAGCAAATTCCCGCGGGGGCCCTACCTACGTCTAGCAGTGGCAGGGTAGCTTCTTTGGCTGAATGATGATGATGACTATTATTTTAAAGGAAACGCTTTCGTTTGTTAGAACGTAATATATGAATAGCGTGGTGATCAATGCTCGTGCCTTCTCTGTATGAGAAGAGACCTTTGCCCAGCAGTAGGACAAGCATAGGCGGGTATTATTATTTAATTAAACATTATCTTGGAACAATGATAATTTCTTATTGTGGTTGACTGTCGTCGTTGGCGTTGTTTGGCCGCCTAGGTACTGGAGATTGCGCTCTGAAAGCTCGATGCTAACATGTGTGGCTATAATATGTATACAAACATACATAAACTCACTGTTTTTTCCATGGGGGTAGGCAGAAACTACAAAATGCCCTGCACTGCGCTGCTATGAGCATTACTTACGTACTCCTTTTTGCTTTGTCCGCTTTCAAAAATCAAGTCGTAAAGGCGCGTCGTATTAATAGATATATTGTGTTGTACACATAAGGTGTCAAGTATAATTATTAGGTATAGCTGTTCGTGTGTTTATTTTATCAGAAAGTATATCGTAAGTGTCATCGTCAGTCGTGTCACAAAAATACGTCAAAATTGATTTTAAATTCCCTTATTAAAATACTACAATAATGTGTCCTGCACTGAATAATTTTCTGATAATAAAGATTACTTGATTATTAATTATGTGATGTTATATTGACTTTCTCAGTAGCAGCCCGGAGTCTGGACTTGTGCACGTTATATGGCAATATATTACATGGGGCTTACACATAGCTGGTGAAATGTGGGTGTACTGTAGGTACACCCCTCTGCCTCTGCCTAACCCTTCAGGGATTACAGGCGTTGTTTATTAATTGGATGGATGTGTAGATAGGATGTGTATATTGGACCAATCACCATATCGATGCGATATTTTGAAAACATCGTGTATACTTATCTTAACAGAAGAAGGTAGTGTTTCAATTACTTTCAACAACCAATTAATCAATTGATTTTTAATAAAAGATATAAATCAAATGTGTATTTTTTACTTTTCGTTCCGTTATCACTAAACACGCATAAAATATTTATTTTTCGTACTTTGTTATCTAAATTACAAGTAAACACATGTCGTTTCGAACAACAAATATGTACTAATTACCATTATATTTAAAGACTTGCAACATTAGTAACTCACAGATGGACATCAAAATAAAACAAACAAAATAATACTCTTTAAATTGACATTTTGCCCACCGAGTTATGCGGAGAAATGAAATCCATGATGGAAATTCAAATATTATTTGTTTTTTTTTTGTAATAATATTAAGTCTTTGTCCGTGCTGGGCCACATTAAATCCATGTCCTTTGTCTCCTGTACAACATCCGCTGGCTGTATACTGATGGATGATGATGCTCGTCGGAGAGACGCGGAAAGATTATGATGATGATGGAATTGATGGAAAAAGAGATGAAGCAGATGACGAAGAGAATTGTGAAGTTTCGTCATTGAACTGAGGCAGATTTGCCTGAAGTTGTTTTTTTTTTAGAACGAGTATTCATGTTGTTCCCACGAGTAGCTAGGCACCTATAATGCCAACTATAGCAGAGCTCTGCGTTCTCTGTAGTAAGGATGAATAAAGCTGGAGGTCCCCTAATATCCAGAGTTGGCACACTAACTACTAGTGCCATGAAGCCCTCGGCATGTACGATTTTGGCTTAGATTTTATCTCTCTTGGTCCGGCTACTCACCCTTATAATTAAGACTATAAATTATAAGCTACTTATAAGTCCTTTTAAATTTATTTTTAAAATCTATAACAGATGTCGATATAATTAAGTATACCTACCATGATTCTATAAAAAAACTAAATACTGAAGTACCGTCAGACGCAAACTGAGGGGCAATTCCCGTATCTTTATGAACATTCGCACTCTAACCTCAGTCCCAATCTGTCAAACATACGATCAATTTACATACATTTTTGACATGAGTTTGATTTGATTGTGACTGAAATGAGATTGCTAATTGACTTGAATTTGAAAATTTTTTAAGTATGAGAATTGGCCTTCTGATTTGTTTTGTTTGTATAATAGGCCGTGGCCAAAGTTTATTCGTATTTTATATTTATGTATAAGTAAAGTTGAAGTAAACTGATCATCTGTATTTTTTCAGACATTCAGGCTGTTGACGCCTTGTATGTGTGCGTGCACAAGAACTTAACACACACGCATACGGCACCGTTCAACGAGTTCAGTCGACGACACCGGTCGCTCTAGTATGTGTCGATTTCTTGTACATTTTAAGCCGGCAATACATGTTTGTCATAGTTGGCCGAGCGAAGGCGAGTACCAACATATCGACAGCCCATTTGTCGAGCCTCGCCATTGCTCGTCAACGCTCGCTTAGCTGGCCGAGTGCAGGCGAGCGCCAACGTGTATACAATTCGTTTGGCTTGCATCGCCACCACTCGGGATCGCTCGCTACGACTCGTCTCGTTTCGGATCAGTGTCGGTTATCTGCACAAATCAAAGCACTCGCCTTGTATCGATTTGCCTACGCAGGCGTTGGCTGAGGCTTGACCAACATGTAGACAGTAGCACTCGCCTTGTATCAATTTTTCTACGCTCGCGGTGGCTGAGAAAAAAACGATTAACATGGTCATTTATGATTTTTTACTCACAGTGATGACGATTATGGATCAAAATAAACCAGTGTGCAGTATATTCTGTGATATGACTCAGGCGTTTGACTTTGATGTTCAGCACAATATTCTAATAAAGAAGCTCGAAGCTTATGGCATTAGAGATTACCTCTAATGCCATAAGCTTCGAGCTTGTGCTGAAGATATGACTCAAATAGCTTCAGTATATTAATACTGAAGCTATTTGAGTCATATCTTCAGCACAGAAAACAAATGACGGAAGTCAGTAGGGTAAACATAACTACGAGACGAGAAGAGTCATATCGGTCGCAGAAACATGAAATATAAAAAAATTAAATACGTTTTCCTGTTATTATAGCGTTGACAGCGTACTGATATTACACAGATATGTCAAAACCATAACATTTACTTCTATCATAGTCGGGTAAAAAGGTATTTCATGCACGCCAGCAGTTACTTTCTGCTTTCGTAGCGAACGAAACAGAGTTTCTTCTTTGTTGTTTATGCACATGCTAATCTTGCTTTCATAACAAATGGAAGTAGGGTTACTGCTTATCCGATACAAACTGGCACCTCCTTTTAAGGGATTTGGAGAGTGAAAGTAACAGATTTCTTGACATTTTGTTTTTGTGTGCATACCCTTGCCTGCACACCAAATTTCGTTTTGACGAGCGAGTTTTTGTTTAGGCCCGTCTTGACGGGGGTACTATCGTGCCCCCAGATTCCAAGAACAAACTTGACATTGTAGTTAAAAACATGTTCTTCAATAAATTCGAACAGCAATTTTAAGTTTTTACGCGCAATATTGAAAGATTTATCTTGCACTCTCAGATTTCTACCTGTTTCGGTCTCTTCATAATTGTTTAGGTAGTGTTCAAGTGTATCAAGAGAGGACTGCCAAAACTAATTGTCGCAGTTTCTTGATCAGAATCCCTTTTTTACTCCTTCCCACCGCTACCTAGATTATGGCAACAAGTTATCGAACAAAATGGCACATAATATAGATTATTTTCAAATGTAAATTAAACTACGAACAAAATGTCTTGAATTTGTATATGAAATACAAAAAACCTTTTTTCCCTACCTTATATTTGTTATATTTAGAATTATGTTAGTCCATTAATAAATTCATTAAAGTATCATAAAAAATTAAGATAAGCTGCATTAATGAACCATGATTGTGTATTGACATGCCTGCGATCGTTTACCAAATTACAATCGATTGATAGTTGTAAACCATTGTTTAAGGAACTTAGTTTGCTCACTCTACCCTCGATGTACATATACGAAATGGGAGTGTTTGTTCTCTGTAATCTGCATTTATATGAAAAACAGCGCTCTCGCCGTTATCAGAATACCATTCATGTTACCAAAATCAAAAATCAAAATCAAAATATTTTATTTCACATAAACCTACATGGGCACTTATGAAACGTCAGATTCTAGGTGCACGGTTCCAATTGGTCGTTTCCTATGGAGAAAAGCCGGCAAGAAACTAGGTTACTCTTTTAAAAATATTTGTCTTTTACAATATTTTTTAGTTACAGTGTTAATAGGCATGGGAGGACAGTGTAGGCCTGTCAAAAAGTACCATATGTTAAACAAATAGACAATGGTATACAAATTTACAATCCACAAGGCCTACGACGTTCTCACATTTACAAAATATAGAAATAATCTAATAGAATAAAATCAAAACTAATTAAAAATTGTAGGTATATAATGTCAAATAATGAAAATATTATGTCAGAGTTATAAGTCAATATCTGATAATAAAAAATTAAAATTAAACACCATTATTTGGGAGCAGTTATTAGAAATTTACATAGTGATGCCGTTTATGAGGTACCAGGGAAGACACATGTGCAGAGGGAATTATTGCCAAACTTTCTTGTCTTCGACGTAGTCTTTAATCTTTTAGTACGCTTTTTTGATAAGGACACGTACCTCTCATAAAACCGCATTTTTCAGCAAAAGTGTGCTAGGTATGGCCCCAAAAATATAAAATAGTATACCAGCAGCTATTAGACATAAAGAGGGTCTGGAGTCCTTTAAGAGGTCTTTGTTTAAATTCCTAATAGACAGATGTTACTACTCCATCGCTGAGTTTACCACTGATACACGGAGGTATGAAGATTCCGACTTGCTAATAAGTCACTTATGATTTAGTTTTAATGTGTTTATTTACATATATTATATTTGTAGTTTTTATGTAATCTATTGACATGCCACCTTAATTGTAATTGATTGTTTATGTTATTTCTGTACGCCATACATTGGCAAAACATAGTGCACATATTTTAAACGTCCTATTATCTGTAACCACACCTATGTTTAACAAAATAAATGCTTTATTGATTTAATTGTTTAAAACAAGGTTTCTGAACAAGTTTCAAAATGAGCTCAGCACAGCGATAGGCCCTATAAATTTTGATAAAAAGTAAGTTCTGGATTTTCAAAAGTTACAAAAAACTGTTTTCCAAACAGTTCGAAAAAAGCAAATTGTACCCTATTTGAATGCCAGCTTGCGAACAAGGCTGGCATTCAAAGTAAAGTAATTCTATTTCGACTCGTTTACGACACTAATTGAACTATACCGTAGACCCCCTGAGGATATTCCCGCGCGAAGTCCGTAGTTTCGTCCGAAATTACGGACGTTTCCACCTCCGTATGACTTACAGACCTATGATTAGTTTGGGGTCCGAACAAAGAATATATAACAACACGATTTGACAGTTGTTCCTACTCCCGATGTATATTTTGTCCGTTTGAAAAGTTTTATTACGCACTTGTTTTGACTGATCAACAACATTCGGATTGGCTCATCTCCTCGTTGGCGGACTTAGAAAGTATACCCCCAGAGCAGGTCCGTCATATGCAGTCGGCATCAGAAGTGGATTATCTATTGTACTTACAGTTTTTAAAGTGTTAAATGAACGATTTTTAAATTTTTATTAGAATGTGTTTGTAACTAGTATGTGAAGTTAAATGTTGATAACAGACTAGGACATGTTTAAGTATTCATCTACCTATTTAGAATACTCTCGTTAAATTGTTCATGGCTAAGTAATCACATTCATTATCAATAACCAATTCTTATACATATCATGACAATATCCTTTCACAACAATAAATGAGAATAGTAGTCTAATTCGACACCACAATTGAGTACACTTTATGGTCTAATAAGAAGCGAATATTGTTACCAACTCGGAACACTAACATAACGGCAGCACTATTAGATCGTCAAAGTTAAACGCTTGTCGAGGTTGGTCAGTGGATGGGTTACCATACCATCCATTACATACCGACCCGTGCCAGCGTGCTCAGCACGTTAAGCCGTTGGTCCCCGCTGTAATTTATTTGTACACTCGTTACGGGTAGTCTGAAAAGCAGTTACCAGTTTTACCCAGTAACTGGGTTCTGGAGGTCCAAAAGGCATCACTCCATGTAAACTATTGGTATTCAGCTGGATCCAGTTAGATTGGAAGCCGACCCCTACAGAGTTGTGAAAAGGACCAACGGGCATCACAGAATTACAACATTATTCCAATAAATCATAAAACCTATTATTATGTGATGCGTTTCTACAGTCATGATGTTAGTTTCAGGTAAGTACGTTTCTATTTACTTATTTATCTGCCTCTGTTCGTTGTATTATGTTTTCTATGCCATTTCTCCAACAAGATAAGATTTTGCATGAACCATCTTCCTCATTTTCTATGAGTAGGTAAATATATTAAAAGATTTAATTTTACGGTGTAAACCCATGTAATCAACGTCTAGAACGATTCCGTGGCTTTATCATTACAATTGTCAGTCAGTCTGTCAGTCAGATTAATAAAACTGTTTTATTGTTTTAATCCGTGAGTTTAAAGTTTGGCAACCGGGAAACACTTCGTACATTATTGTTTTTATAAGGTATGTAAAGGTAGTAGGTATGTAAATAACTGCCTGCAGTAAAAAAAAAACACCCGATAAAGCATGTAGGTAAAGGGTAGGTTGTGGTCATTTGATACCAGCCGTGGAAGAAAGCATCATTCTATACTTGTCTTGTTGTACGTTTTCACACTTTCACTATTCTTGCTTTTTACAACAATTTATCAGTAAGTAAACCAGAATGCTAATTGGGATGATGACAACTATTAAAAAAGTTCGTAAAAATAATTTAATTTCAAAGAATGCATAGTTAAAATGAGAAAATCGAAAAATCTGTTAAATCGATATAAATATGAAGAAGATACACGCTTTTAAAGTTTATGGAGGGGATTATTCCTGTCCTTGTCGCGCGGTACGGACAATGTACGGCGTTAGTATGAAGCTACGTAGTCGTGACGTCACTTCTACGATAGTGCGGTCCTAGTCTAACACTTATTTTAAAACGTTTATAACTTCTCAGTTTTTTAAGCTTTTACACTTTTTGTAATACTATTTGCACTATTTGGATATAAACATTTCTTTGAGACAAAACTTAAAAAATTGTCATCATCCCCATTCTCGTACTTATAAAACGTTCAAATTCAAGTCGTAATCTCATCTCAGCGTCACACAATGTTAAAAAATTGTCATAAATGTACGTAAATTTACTGTATTTTTAACAGATTGAGACTAAGATTAGAATGCGAACCTTGCTAAAAATACGGATATAATCCCTTTTACAATAGTTAAAATAATTAAAACTCAGCTCAAAGTACCTTCCTATTTATGTAATATATAATAAAAGTTATTAAGCAATCTATTCTCCGATCCAGGATGAAAAGTAGCCTATGTACTTACCTAGGTCATGGTCTATCTGTGTGCCAAATTTCATCCATGGGCATATTTGTAAAGTCTATTATTGGTACTCGGAGACTTTAACAAATATCCATCACCACCATCCAATAGTACTAAAACTCGACAGGGACCTTTAAATTTAGGATTTAATTTAGCAATGAGTACCAAGTCTCCAACATGAAACCTTTTCAACATAGCTTTAGTCTTATCATATCGGGCTTTATTGTATTAGGCACTTTTAGTTATACCCAGGGCAGGGCTCTTCAAGTCTAGTGTCATTATTTGGAGCACTCTCTCACGTTATAGCTGACCAAAGTCATTGCTTTTCTAGCAAAAACTTTAAAGATTTTTGTGATTCTCATTTTTTTTTTGTTTGTTTGGCATCTCGCAGGTCAACCTATGCGGTTGTCGTCTGCTTAAGCGGACTTGCCTGTGGATTCCCTAATAAATTAAGGCCTCCAGCCAGGACTTAAACTTATATACTAACTAAAACTAAGCGACAACGCTAAGGGCACCCCCTGTGGGGTACGAACCTCGGCTTAGGGCGTCGCTGGAAGAGGGCAGCAAATGACTAGCTGGATCAGGATTGGTATTATTAACGGACGAATTTAAAGCTACAGGCTCAGCGGCGCGGGCTGGCTCGAGCAAGGGTCGGGAGGGGCGTCGATTTGGGCGTCGCGGCGGGCCTCGGCGGCGAGGGCGGTAGGACGGCGATCGGGATTTGGGCTTATGAAGCGTGCTGGTGGCCTTACTACTCTCCTGGAGGAGGGTAGTGGCGTCGTCGGGGTCGATTAAAGTATGCCTTGGTCGGCGAATACTGCTAATGCGAGAGGGAGTGTAGCGGGCGGCCGCTGTAATCAGGGGGTTAGAATGTTTGATGCTTGTGATTCTCATAATATTGCTTTGCATTTAATAGCTACCGATCATGTAGGGCTAATGGGAAGGTTGAACGCAAAAGATTTGCTAGACCTTTAAGTTTGATGACTGTTATACACTTTGTCGTTGGGTGGCTTGGCCACTATACGAACTGAGACCTGAAAAAGTCTGTTCGGTTAATTGTATTGTTTTAATTTGTAATAGTGTAATTAATAAAAACCCTGTAATTGTTTGGCGAAATGTGGGTGTACTATAGGTACACCTCTGCACAACCCTTCGGGGAAACAAGGCGTGATGTTATGTTATGTTTATGTAATTGTTTATACAGTATTGTTTATCCCAATAAAATAGGAACTCCAAACCCTGACGAAATACCTCTCGGAACTCCTGATCCTACATGTATGAAAATGTGTTAAAGAAAACAATAATTAAAAATACTGTTTTGCAAAATAAGTTAAACAATTGTATAAAATTATGACAGGCTAATTTAAAAAAAAAAAACTTATAAAGAGACAAGGCTCTAATCCTAACTTAATATTATAAATGAGAAAGTAAGTTTTTTTGTTTGTTACGCTTATACGCGCAAACGGCTGAACAAATTTGGATGAAATTTGGCACACAGATAGACCATGACCTAGGTAAGTACATAGGCTACTTTTCATCCTGGATCGGAGAATAGATTACTTAATAACTTTTATTATATATTACATAAATAGGAAGGTACTTTGAGCTGAGTTTTAATTATTTTAACTATTGTAAAAGGGATTATATCCGTATTTTTAGCAAGGTTCGCATTCTAATCTTAGTCTCAATCTGTTAAAAATACAGTAAATTTACGTACATTTATGACAATTTTTTGACATTGTGTGACGCTGAGATGAGATTACGACTTGAATTTGAACGTTTTATAAGTACGAGAATGGGGATGATGACAATTTTTTAAGTTTTGTCTCAAAGAAATGTTTATATCCAAATAGTGCAAATAGTATTACAAAAAGTGTAAAAGCTTAAAAATTACAAGTTATAAACGTTTTAAAACAAGTGTTAGACTAGGACAGCACTATCGTAGAAGTGACGTCACGACTACGTAGCGTCATACTAACGCCGTACATTGTCCGTACCGCGCGACAAGGACAGGAATAATCCCCTCCAAAAACATTAAAAGCGTGTATCTTCTTCATATTTACATCGATTTAACAGATTTTTTCGATTTTCTCATTTTAACTATGCATTCTTTGAAATTACATTATTTTTACGATCATTTTTAATAGTAGTCATCATTTCAATTGGCATTCTGGTTTACTTACTGATAAATTGTTGAAAAAAGCAAGAATAGTGAAAGTGTGAAAACGTACAACAAGACACGTATAGAATGATGCTTTCTTCCACGGCTGGTATCAAATGACCACAACCTACCCTTTACCTACATGCTTTATCGAGTGTTTTTTTTTTACTGCAGGCAGTTATTTACATACCTACTACCTTTACATACCTTATAAAAACAATAATGTACGAAGTGTTTCCCGGTTGCCAAACTTTAAACTCACGGATTAAAACAATAAAACAGTTTTATTAATCTGACTGACAGACTGACTGACAATTGTAATGATAAAGCCACGGAATCGTTCTAAACGTTGATTACATGGGTTTACAGCGTAAAATTTAATCTTTTAATATATTTACCTACTCATGGAAAATGAGGAAGATGCTTCATGCAAAATCTTATCTTGTTGGAGAAAACGAACAGAGGCAGATAAATAAGTAAATAGAAACGTACTTACCTGAAACTAACATCATGACTGTAGAAACGCATCACATAATAATAGGTTTTATGATTTATTGGAATAATGTTGTAATTCTGTGATGCCCGTTGGTCCTTTTCACAACTCTGTAGGGGTCGGCTTCCAATCTAACTGGATCCAGCTGAATACCAATAGTTTACATGGAGTGATGCCTTTTGGACCTCCAGAACCCAGTTACTGGGTAAAACTGGTAACTGCTTTTCAGACTACCCGTAACGAGTGTACAAATAAATTACAGCGGGGACCAACGGCTTAACGTGCTGAGCACGCTGGCACGGGTCGGTATGTAATGGATGGTATGGTAACCCATCCACTGACCAACCTCGACAAGCGTTTACCTTTGACGATCTAATAGTACTGCCGTTATGTTAGTGTTCCGAGTTGGTAACAATATTCCCTTCCTATTAGACCATAAAGTGTACTCAATTGTGGTGTCGAGTTAGACTACTATTCTCATTTATTGTTGTGAAAGGATATTGTCATGATAGGTGTAAGAATTGGTTATTGATAATGAATGTGATTACTTAGCCATGAACAATTTAACGTGAGTATTCTAAATAGGTAGATGAATACTTAAACTTTTCCTAGTCTGTTATCAACATTTAACTTCACATACTAGTTACAAACACATTCTAATAAAAATTAAAAAATCGTTCATTTAACACTTTAAAAACTGTAAGTACAATAGATAATCCACTTCTGATACCGACTGCATATGACGGACCTGCTCTGGGGGTATACTTTCTAAGTCCGCCAACGAGGATATGAGCCAATCCGAATGTTGTTGATCAGTCAAAACAAGTGCGTAATAAAACTTTTCAAACGGACAAAATATACATCGGGAGTAGGGACAACTGTCAAATCGTGTTGTTATATATTCTTTGTTCGGCCCCAAACTAATCATAGGTCTGTAAGTCATACGGAGGTGGAAACGTCCGTAATTTCGGACGAAACTACGGACTTCGCGCGGGAATATACCCCAGGGGGTCTACTCCGGCGCGAAGTCCGCGGTATAGTTCAATTAGTGTCGTATACGGCATTCAAATAGGGTACAATTTGCTTTTTTGGAACTGTTTGGAAAACAGTAGTCTTTTTTGTAACTTTTGAAAATCCAGAACTTACTTTTTATAAAAATTTATAGGGCCTATCGCTGTGCTGAGCTCATTTTGAAACTTGTTCAGAAACCTTGTTTTAAACAATTAAATCAATCAAGCATTTATTTTGTTAAACATAGGTGTGGTTACAGATAATAGGACGTTTAAAATATGTGCACTATGTTTTGCCAATGTATGGCGTACAAAAATAACATAAACAATCAATTACAATTAAGGTGGCATGTCAATAGATTACATAAAAACTACAAATATAATATATATAAATAAATACATTCAAACTAATCAATAAAATTAAAACATAAGTGACTTATTAGCAAGTCGGAATCTTCATACCTCCGTGTATCAGTGGTAAACTCAGTGACGGAGTAGTAACATCTGTCTATTAGGAATTTAAACAAAGACCTCTTAAAGGACCCCAGACCCTCTTTATGTTTAATAGCTGCTGGTATACTATTATATATTTTTGGGGCCATACCTAGCACACTTTTGCTGTAAAATGCGGTTTTATGAGAGGTACGTGTCCTTATCAAAAAAGCGTACTATGTATAAGATTAAAGACTACGTCGAAGATAAGAAAGTTTGGCAATAATTCCTTCTGCACTGTCCTCCCATACCTATTAACACTGTAAGTAAAAAATATTGTAAAAGACAAATATTTTTAAAAGAGTAACCTAGTTTCTTGCCGGCTTTTCTCCGTAGGAAACGACCAATTGGAACCGTGCACCTAGAATCTGACGTTTCATAAGTGCCCATGTAGGTTTATGTGAAATAAAATATTTTGATTTTGATTTTGGTAACATGAATGGTATTCTGATAACGGCGAGAGCGCAGTTTTTCATATAAATGCAGATTACAGCGAACAAACACTCCTTCGCCCGATCATGACCTATGCCAGTGCAGTCTTCGCACACGCCAAGCCCGTTCGCTTCAATAGAATGCAGACCCTCCAGAACAAGTTCCTCCGTAGGAAAACAGGCTCCCCCTGGTACGTTCGCAACGAAATCCTCCACGTAGACCTCGGGATTCCCACTATCCGTCAGTTCATGAAACGCATTTCAAAGCGTTTCTTCGAGACCGCCGCGAATCACCGCAACCCTCTGGTTGTGAAAGCCGCTAGCTATATGGGATCCTCCATTAGTCATGTCCGCCGTCCCAAGCATGTCCTCACCGATCCCGATGACCACATAACTCTCATTCAGGAGAGCAGTAGGGCCACCAGTACAGTGCACAAACACAGACCGACTTTCCGACCTCGCCGCCGAGGTTCCTCGCGAAGATCCCGACGTAATTGTCCCCCCCGACCCTTGCTCGATGAAGTGCCAGGCCGCGCCGTAGCTGAGCCTGTAGCTTTAAATTCCCCGAATAATAATAATCAACAAAATCTGATCCAGCCTGTCCCATCTTGCTGTCCTCCCGTCAGCGACGCCCTAAGCCGAGGTCCGTACCCCACAGGGGGTGCCCTTAGCGAGCGTTCGCTTAGTAATGTAAGTAGTTTTACGCCCCTGGCTGGAGGCTTTGAGTCCGCTTAAGGCAGCCACAGGATAGTCCGGTTAAGTAGTCACGACCTCTCAAGGTCAACTACGAGATGCCATACCCAAAAAAAAAAAAACAAACACTCCCATTTCGTTTAAGTACATCGAGGGTAGAGTGAGCAAACTAAGTTCCTTAAACAATGGTTTACAACTATCAATCGATTGTAATTTGGTAAACGATCGCAAGCATGTCAATACACAATCATGGTTCATTAATGCAGCTTATCTTAATTTTTTATGATACTTTAATGAATTTATTAATGGACTAAGATAATTCTAAATATAACAAATATAAGGTAGGGAAAAAAGGTTTTTGTATTTAATATAGGTACAAATTCAAGACATTTTGTTCGTAGTTTAATTTACATTTGAAAATAATCTATATTATGTGCCATTTTGTTCGATAACTTGTTGCCATAATCTAGGTAGCGGCGGGAAGGAGTAAAAATGGGATTCTGATCAAGAAACTGCGACAATTAGTTTTGGCAGTCCTCTCTTGATACACTTGAACACTACCTAAACAATTATGAAGAGACCGAAACAGGTAGAAATCTGAGAGTGCAAGATAAATCTTTCAATATTGCGCGTAAAAACTTACAATTGCTGTTCAAATTTATTGAAGAACATGTTTTTCAACTACAATGTCAAGTTTGTTCTTGGGATCTGGGGGCACGATAGTACCCCCGTCAAGACGGGCCAAAAACAAAAACTCGCTCGTCAAAACGAAATTTGGTGTGCAGGCAAGGGTATGCACACAAAAACAAAATGTCAAGAAATCTGTTACTTTCACTCTCCAACTCCCTTAAAAGGAGGTGCCAGTTTGTATCGGATAAGCAGTAACCCTACTTCCATTTGTTATGAAAGCAAGATTAGCATGTGCATAAACAACAAAGAAGAAACTCTGTTTCGTTCGCTACGAAAGCAGAAAGTAACTGCTGGCGTGCATGAAATACCTTTTTACCCGACTATGATGGAAGTAAATGTTATGGTTTTGACATATCTGTGTAATATCAGTACGCTGTCAACGCTATAATAACAGGAAAACGTTTTTACTTAATTTTTAATTTCATGTTTCTGCGACCGATATGACTCTTCTCGTCTCGTATTTATGTTTACCCTACTGACTTCCGTTATTTGTTTATTTGTTTGTGTATTTGGTTATTTGTTTAAGTTTATGGCATTAGAGGTAATCTCTAATGCCATAAGCTTCGAGCTTCTTTAGTAGAATATTGTGCTGAACATAGTCAAACGCCTCAGTCATATCACAGAATATACTGTACACTGGTTTATTTTGATCCATATTCGTCATCACTGTGAGTAAAAAATCATAAATGACCATGTTAATCGTTTTTTTCTCAGCCACCGCGAGCGTAGAAGAATTGATACAAGGCGAGTGCTACTGTCTACATGTTGGTCAAGCCTCAGCCAACGCCTGCGTAGGCAAATCGATACAAGGCGAGACTTTGATTTGTGCAGATAACCGACACTGATCCGAAACGAGACGAGTCGTAGCGAGCGATCCCGAGTGGTGGCGAGGCAAGCCAAACGAACTGTATACACGTTGGCGCTCGCCTGCACTCGGCCAGCTAAGCGAGCGTTGACGAGCAATGACGAGGCTCGACAAATGGGCTGTCGATATGTTGGTACTCGCCTTGGCTCGGCCAACTATGACAAACATGTATTGCCGGCTTAAAATGTACAAGAAATCGACACATACTAGAGCGACCGGTGTCGTCGACTGAACTCGTTGAACGGTGCCGTATGCGTGTGTGTTAAGTTCTTGTGCACGCACACATACAAGGCGTCAACAGCCTGAATGTCTGAAAAAATACAGATGATCAGTTTACTACAACTTTACCTATACCTATAAAATACGAAAAAACTTTGGCCACGACCTATTATACAAACAAAACAAATCAGAAGGCCAATTCTCATACTTAAAAAATTTTCAAATTCAAGTCAATTAGCAATCTCATTTCAGTCACAATCAAATCAAACTCTTGTCAAAAATGTATGTAAATTGATCCTACGTTTGACAGATTGGGACTGAGGTTAGAGTGCGAATGTTCATAAAGATACGGGAATTGCCCCTCAGTTTTCGTCTGACGGTACTTCAGTATTTAGTTTTTTTATAGAATCATGGTAGGTATACTTAATTATATCGACATCTGTTATAGATTTTAAAAATAAATTTAAAAGGTAGGTAAGTAGCTTATAATTTATAGTCTTAATTATAAGGGTGAGTAGCCGGACCAAGAGAGATAAAATCTAAGCCAAAATCGCACATGCCGAGGGCTTCATGGCACTAGTAGTTAGTGTGCCAACTCTGGATATTAGGGGACCTCCAGCTTTATTCATCCTTACTACAGAGAACGCAGAGCTCTGCTATAGTTGGCATTATAGGTGCCTAGCTACTCGTGGGAACAACATGAATACTCGTTCTAAAAAAAAAAACAACTTCAGGCAAATCTGCCTCAGTTCAATGACGAAACTTCACAATTCTCTTCGTCATCTGCTTCATCTCTTTTTCCATCAATTCCATCATCATCACAATCTTTCCGCGTCTCTCCGACGAGCATCATCATCCATCAGTATACAGCCAGCGGATGTTGTACAGGAGACAAAGGACATGGATTTAATGTGGCCCAGCACGGACAAAGACTTAATATTATTACAAAAAAAACAAATAATATTTGAATTTCCATCATGGATTTCATTTCTTTCTTCGCATAACTCGGTGGGCAAAATGTCAATTTTAAAGAGTATTATTTTGTTTGTTTTATTTTGATGTCCATCTGTGAGTTACTAATGTTGCAAGTCTTTAAATATAATGGTAATTAGTACATATTTGTTGTTCGAAACGACATGTGTTTACTTGTAATGTAGATAACAAAGTACGAAAAATATATATTTTATGCGTGTTTAGTGATAACGGAACGAAAAGTAAAAAATACACATTTGATTTATATCTTTTATTAAAAATCAATAGATTAATTGGTTGTTGAAAGTAATTGAAACACTACCTTCTTCTGTTAAGATAAGTATACACGATGTTTTCAAAATATCGCATCGATATGGTGATTGGTCCAATATACACATCCTATCTACACATCCATCCAATTAATAAACAACGCCTGTAATCCCTGAAGGGTTAGGCAGAGGCAGAGGGGTGTACCTACAGTACACCCACATTTCACCAGCTATGTGTAAGCCCCATGTAATATATTGCCATATAACGTGCACAAGTCCAGACTCCGGGCTGCTACTGAGAAAGTCAATATAACATCACATAATTAATAATCAAGTAATCTTTATTATCAGAAAATTATTCAGTGCAGGACACATTATTGTAGTATTTTAATAAGGGAATTTAAAATCAATTTTGACGTATTTTTGTGACACGACTGACGATGACACTTACGATATACTTTCTGATAAAATAAACACACGAACAGCTATACCTAATAATTATACTTGACACCTTATGTGTACAACACAATATATCTATTAATACGACGCGCCTTTACGACTTGATTTTTGAAAGCGGACAAAGCAAAAAGGAGTACGTAAGTAATGCTCATAGCAGCGCAGTGCAGGGCATTTTGTAGTTTCTGCCTACCCCCATGGAAAAAACAGTGAGTTTATGTATGTTTGTATACATATTATAGCCACACATGTTAGCATCGAGCTTTCAGAGCGCAATCTCCAGTACCTAGGCGGCCAAACAACGCCAACGACGACAGTCAACCACAATAAGAAATTATCATTGTTCCAAGATAATGTTTAATTAAATAATAATACCCGCCTATGCTTGTCCCACTGCTGGGCAAAGGTCTCTTCTCATACAGAGAAGGCACGAGCATTGATCACCACGCTATTCATATATTACGTTCTAACAAACGAAAGCGTTTCCTTTAAAATAATAGTCATCATCATCATTCAGCCAAAGAAGCTACCCTGCCACTGCTAGACGTAGGTAGGGCCCCCGCGGGAATTTGCTTTATGCGAGAAGCACAGGACCGGTCTATGTGATCCCTACAGATATATATTGTACACACGTAGATAGTAAATAATAATAATAACACGGTGTCGAGGCCTTTTCAATGCGAAGACTCAGGGAGAGAAGCTCAGGGATTTTTTTTTTAAAGCCGAACTAGGTATGTACCGTGGACCCTGTTCCTGATCCGATAGGCCGCAATTTTTAAGAAAATGAATAAAAGTAAGAAAATGAATAAATGTAATAATAATAATAATAATAACAAGTAATGAAAAGGCAGGGAAAAGAACCATGTCAAAAAATTCGCCTGCATCGCTGTCAACACGTAAAAGTGACCAAAAGACTGAATATCAATCAATCATGAAGAATCTGATGAAATCAATAACGACTTTTATGATCTCACAAAGTGATACAGGGAAAACAAAAATAAAACATAACATCATGACTGTATTACATGTGAAACCGTTAAGTAAACCAACATTTCGCGTCCCCACATAGTAGGGCCAAGATTATTGCCAACAAAGCATTAATAAATACTCCAGGCTGCCACAACGAACAGACTTACACAAAACATACCTAATAGACAGAAGAAAAAAGATATTGATCCCTTATCGGCATTGTAAGAGTTGAATGAAAGTCGTTTGTTCGTCACCTACTGTCTAATTATCGTATTTTACTACAACGTGTTCATTGATAACTGTAGAATTAATAGGTGACCTGCGATAAAGGTGCGTATAAATATGTGATGCAGCAGATGCATTGGCACTGACGGTCATGGCTCGTTTGGTGTTGTGTGTATTGGCTCTCCTAGCGGCCGGGGTCCTCTCGGAACCCGTGAGGAAAAATGTGTCGCAGAAAGCTGGTAAGTCCACCTTTAAATTGATTTTTTATTTTATGGGTACCATAACCTGTATTTTCGTCTATAAAGGCAATGGTTTCCCAAAAGTGTATGGTAAATAGATAGAGAATTACTGCGAATATCTGCGATTCTTATGGAAACCATGACCTATACTAAAAACTTAGCTTAATGGAATAAACGATATTGTAATTGTTGGTATGTTCTAATATGAAACCGATATTTCTCTTTAGAAATTACCATGTTATTTTCATATATTACTTTTTGATTTTAATCTCATTGGATTACAATCAATTAGTAATATGGTTTTACCTACTACAATAATTAACTACAACGATCTCTTTATCCCTGGAAACTAAGCAGCTATGTGTACTATCGTTTAGATGTGTGTTTTTTCGTATGGATGTGTCAAATGACAATAATGAAAATATGGTAATTTATCTGCATATGGAAGAATAAACCTTTGTGTGTCTGTGCGAATGTCGATAGAGTTTTCAACTGTGTAATATGTATAAAATGTGAATATTGAATAGTTACATACATTTTCAGTTCTATAATTCTCTAGTTAGAATGAACACAAAGCCTACGATCGTGCAAAGTTGCATTCCAGGTCAAAATTAATCCCGTACCCTGTGGTACCGGATTATTACATTATTACATACATAATGTCAAATGATTTATTTTCTTACAGCGGACCCAGTCTTCCTGCAACGCCAAATGGATTTGATGCTTTTGTACTTCCACATTCATGAGCCGAACCATATTGAATCTACCAAGACCATCTCTAAGTCCTGGAGTCTCGAAAAGAACATTGAACACTTCAGCGTAAGTACCTTTAGATAATTTTTACATTCCTATACCAACAACGTGGCTCCATACACGATTAGTTTTGAATGCGGCTGCAACTGTAACCAAAATGATTTTGGTTTCAGAATGTTACTGCTGTGACAACCTTCATCGAGATGCTGGAGCACCAGTGGGTACTTCCTCGCGCTGTACCGTTCTCCAACCTCGAATCTGAGCACATGTTTGAGGTAGTCACCTTATACAATGTGCTGCACTCTGCTAAGGACTACGACACATTCTACAAGACCGCCGTATACGTGAGAGACCGCGTCAACGAAAACCTTTTCGCTTACGTGCTCAGTGTTGTCATTGTAAGTCGTTCAGATACGCAAGGAATCTACATCCCCCGTTTGTATGAGGTCTTCCCTTCATACTTCAACAACGGTGAAATTATGACGACCGCCCAGAGGATAAACACCCATGGTTTCCGCATGGTTGAACACTACCCATCTACCTACAAATGGGACGAGAATGTAGTCATTAGGTGGAATGCTACGATCTGGCCATACTACAACAGCCAGAGCACACCCGTCGCCTACTTCACGCATGACTACGGCCTAAACACCTACTACTACAACCTTCACCTTTCTCAACCCGGCTGGCTTAACAGCGAAGCTCTTCCAGTCAACAAGCACCGACGTGGAGAATGGTTCTGGTTTCTGCATAAGCAGATTATTACTCGTTACTACATGGAGAGACTGTCTAACGGTCTCGGTGAAATTCCTGAACTTGGTCACGAGATTGTTAAAGAAGGTTACAACTCTGGCCTTTTGTACCACAATGGTGTTGCTTTCCCTGTTAGACCAAACTACTTCCACCTCGACCAGCCTCAGTTCGTTGATGAAATCCAAGAAATCTATGATTACGAACATCGCATCCGTGACGCTATTGACCAGGGTTACTTAGTTAACGTAAGTGTGTATTTATTTAAATTTAAAATTAGTATCATCATTTTCATCGACACTATCAACTAGCACTTTTTATCTTATATTGTAGAATCTTGGTGAACACATCGACATCAGCGCTCCTGAGGCTATTGAGATTTTGGGTCGTGTCATTGAAGCTAACGTCGACTCTCCAAATGCGCAATATTACAAGGACTTCATCAGTGTCTGGAAGAAGCTTTTGGGCAATTCTCTTGTTCAGGAACACCAGTACTTCCACCAGTGAGTTAATAATCATTATATTGTAATGTATAGTTGAACTTGAAAGTGTTCGTCATAGTTAAATTGATGTTTGTAACTATTTCCAGCTTCGTTCCTTTGGTTGTCCCCTCGGTCTTGGAACACTACCAGACTGCTCTGCGTGATCCTGCTTTCTACATGATCTGGAAGCGTGTCTTGGGACTGTTCCAGTTATGGCAGGAAAAACTTCCTCACTACAAGCGTGAAGAGCTTGCATTGCCCCAGGTGGCCATCCAGAATGTTGATGTTGACAAATTGGTGACATACTTCGAATACAGTTACCTGAACGTCTCTACTCATCTGCACATGAACGAGGAAGAAGGTATTATTGAATAAGTTATTTGTATACTGGAGTTTTGATAAAGTTCGTTTCTGATTTTACCCTTTCTGTTTTGTATATAGCAAAGGAAGTGTATGACCAAGTCAGTGTATTAGTCCAGAAACCGAGGCTGAACCACAAACAGTTCCAAATCCGCGTTAATGTCAAAAGCGAAATTGCCAAGAGTGTTCTCGTCAAGTTCTACTTGGCGCCTAAATACGATAGCCACGGCTATGAGATCCCTCTTCACGTCAATACCCAGAACTTCATGCAGTTGGATGAGTTCGTCTATGACTGTAAGTTTGTATTGTTTACTTTTTACGATTTCTTCAAACTAGTCCTCTTCAACATTAATATTAAAATAGCAGCAGAAACTAAACAGTTCTGTTTTATGTGCAATATAAACAAAACAAATTAATGCGAGTGAGCGTGGTATTAAGCCCACCTCAAAGATCTTTTTAATATGTGAATTCGGTATAAAAAGTATTTTATTAAAAGCAATCTATCTAATTCTATTTGCAGTACCTGAGGGAGAATCCGTCATCACTCGAGACTCTGTTGCCAACACTGGACACGACTGGGCTTCTGCCCACCAAGTTTATGAGACCGTTGAGAAGGCGCTGCATGGCAAGGGACAACTCTACATCGATCAGACTGAGGGTATGGAGAAACTGACTCAACACCTTCTGCTGCCTAAGGGTACGTGTTTTTTTATATTTTTGAACAGAGTGATCCTTCCTTCTTAGAAGTTATTAAGTTCTGAATGATGATGTAGATGATGGGAAAATCAATCAAACAACGATTAGCTTTTGGGTTTCACGATCATATTAGTTCTACCATTAGTACCTGTTACAAAAACTCAGTATCTTTTTTCCATTCTCACAGGTCGCTTCGGCGGTATGCCTTTCGTCCTGATGGTCTACATCTCCGAGTACCGCGCACCCAAGGTTGCTTACAACGCTGCCTCAGACATCACTTTCTCTCTTGGTCTGTCTCCCGTCATTCGCCAGCTAACCGACGAGCCATTCGGATACCCAGTCAACAGGCCTCTCTACCCCTGGCAGGTGGAGGGTGTCAAGAACATGTACTTCCAGGATGTTCTGATCCACCACAAGCACACCCCCGAAATCGAAGTTCCTCACACGGAATAAGCGATTCATGGAGTGTTTTTGACGCCAAGCGGAACAGCGTTGCTTCTTTATGAACAAATTACTGAATTTTTGGAATCACTAGGTACTGTAGTCCTAATAGTAGTTTCGTAAATTTTCAGACCTGTAATGAAGCAAAGCAGGATTAAAAGTTTGCCCAGATTTCAATAACTGTACAAGTTGGCGTCAATAAAGTATGTGCATTTATGTTATGTTAATTTCGTATTTATTTGTTTAGTGTATGTTTTTATTGTTGTTACATATTATCTAATACATATGTTTTATTTAGTAAATATAGTGTGTCGATTAATGTATTGATTGTTTATATATTGCCCATATAAGATGAAAACTGTTCATAGAGCCTTATTTAATTTGATACCATTTACAAATCTATAATTTTGAAAACGTGACTCCGTTACTCTTTCATTCAGCTAGATAGATCTCAAATTCACATAAAGATATGTGTTTCATGTTATGTATACAAATAAATAAAGTATGTAAAATACAGTAATTTTATTTTTAATTCCTACGCCAATATTTTGTTATCATAATGTTCAACAATGTTCAACAAACAAAAGTCAAAATTTCTTGAAATTTAACACACGAAACGCAAAATTGCAGTTTTAAAGTTGCTGAAACTAAAATGTTCTATCCCATTCAACTATAGCAGTCTTCTCAGAATTCCCTTACGTAATTGCATGAACATTCTAAACAACACTTAGGTACCAACACACACAGCTAGTAGTACAGCATACAGCTGTAACGTAGGTAAGCACAGTACCACTATCAGTAACGTGTGTTGTGAGTGATATAATCTACAGTAAATGTTAGGTTACCTACCACTTGCTGCGCTCAAAGAAAGTCATGTACTCATAAGTGCAGCACATTCACATAGCTAGCTCATGGCACATTTATAAATTTAAGTCGTTTTTGTGTCTGTAAGTGTGACCGCGTTGTTATTCTAAACTTTGCAACGGATTTTGGTGCGGTTTTCAATATAATTTATAGATTTTAACCCGGAAGGTGTATACAACATTACTAATGCTTTTACATGATATAATATATAAACGTCAATGTTTCATCAAGACGCAAAATACGTGAGAAGCAGGAGCCGGTCGCTAGTTGTGTAGGTAATAATCATACAATATTTCGTGAATATGGGTTAGGTACCTTGCTGGGTCTTTTGCTGGGTCACCAATATGTGATGTAGTATGGGTATTCTTAAACAATTTGCACCTACAGTTGGTTTTTGTAAACTAAACAAGCGTTGGCGCACTGCATCCGAACCGAATCAGAATTCAAGATCCGATTTGGAACCGAAGTGGGAATGTTCTAAATTCGAACGGACAAAATTCGGATCCAATGCGCAAGTAAGTAGCCACAGCACTATTTACTCGTATAAGGGGGCTTATACGAGTAAATAGTACTGTGGCTACTTCGGTCCGACATTTCTCGGTTTTGAATCTGATGCGGTGCAACACCGCTCTTACCTACGAGTGTAACACCCGCACCCTAATTGCGTAAACACGTGCGTAACCCACTATCAATCACAATTAGAGAGTTTTGAAGGATATTGTTAAACCATTGCTTCATAGGTTAACAACGTAAATAACTCAATGAACGAGGATGAACTGTCAAAATGTAACCCCTTACGATCAATTGTAATTTTTAAGTGCTGATTTCACCAATGCTGCTGAATGCGTTCAGCACATCTAAAATGCGTTCAAGAGCTGTCAGTGTCAACATTCTATAGAAAATAATGACACCTATAGCTCTTATACGTTGTTTATGTCCTAATCGCGTTCAGTTTCATTGGTGAATTCCACCCTAAGCATTACGCAATTAATCCGCTTGTCTGTCTGTCAAACTAATCTTCTTCTTCTTATCAATTCTGTTCGTTAGTCTCGCTAAAACTAAAAAACAACTTAACCGATTTGAGTTTCATGTTTCTTTTTGACTTAACTTTCGTGTGTTTCTTTTTTGACTTTTATATTAAATAATACACTATGGGCAGAGGGTAATACCCGTATTTTTAAGAACTTTCGCATTCTAATCTCAGTCTCAATCGGTCAAAAATACAATTAATTAATATGAATTAAAAATAAACATTGCTTAACGCTGAGATGAGATTATATTATTTGAATTTGAACGTGAACATGTTCCCATTGTATGAGCACATTTCTAAAAGAGTTAATAGTAGAAGCCCAAATAAATTACTTGCACCTAGACAGAGACTGCATTTGTATAGCAGGAATTCCAATTG
Organism: Dasypolia templi; assembly: GCA_963555695.1. Taxonomy (NCBI): domain Eukaryota; kingdom Metazoa; phylum Arthropoda; class Insecta; order Lepidoptera; family Noctuidae; genus Dasypolia; species Dasypolia templi. The sequence goes on from OY743157.1 coordinate 12,129,262, forward strand.
CATGGCTATCAAAATATTTAACAATTTACCCCCCTGCATTAGAGTGCTACCCACTACTAAATTCAGAAAGACAATATTTGCCTGGCTTTTAGACAACTGTTTCTATTCAGTGAATGAATTTTAAGTGTTTGACATTATATAAAAAGTTAGTTGCGACATTCTATTCATAAATTGCATTGTAATAAAAAAAAAAAACATTTTTTATTTAAATCTAATTATTATTTTTTATTGGGGATATAATGCACTTTAATTTTAATTTTAATATTTCTACACCGGCAACGGTAGTATATGTGAAGCTGTCCATTAATATTAAGATGTTAATGTACCATGTTCTCAGAAATAAATATATAAATAAATAAATAAGTAAACGTTTTATAAGCACGAGAATTGGCCTTCTGGTTTACTTACTGATAAACTGTTGAAAAAAGCAAGAATAAGTATGACCATTTTTCTCACCTTCGCAAGTTACTCCCAATCCGCCTTCTTAGGAACATTCGGATTTTATGTCTCCTCTTCAATATCTTGCACAACCCGTTTTATCCTTCCTACTCAGCGTGAGCGTTTTTCTTACGCTCGCTCTAGCGACGCACCTCATAAAACAAGCTACTATTCTTATTCCTTCTCTGTCCATGCTGTAAGATTGTGGAACTCACTTCCGCCTAGCATTCGTGATTTAAAAACTATTTCTTCAAATGTCGATTAAAAGATCATTACCTTTCCTCTTAACTGTGTGTATTTATATATACTTGCGACACTCTCTCACTCTTACAAATAAAAATAAATGTCCTATAGGTTTTTTTTTTAAATCTATACAAAGTAAAAGTACTCTCCACTAGCCTCCATACAAAGTTTCATGCATCTAAACCAGTTTTCGAAACACTTTTTCCAAGCCTTTTTCGAACGCTGACAGCGCATCTTCCGGCGACGAAAATTGTATCCCTTTGAGCAGATTTTTATTTTTGGGATTAAAAAGAAGTCACACGGTGCTAGTTCAGGGCTGTAAGGAGGGTGATCTAGGAGTTTGACCGGCGTGCTGTCGAGGAAGTCCTTCGTTTTGAGTGCGGTGTGCGAAGGCTCATGGTCGGGGTGAAGCAGTAGCCCTCGGAGCCTTGTTTGGTCGCTTGTTGCTCACAACTGAGAAAACTTCTGCCAAGCATTTGATAGTATACCATTCAGCCTTGATGCTTTTTTTGTTCCGGTAAGGAATTGACCCCAATCTTCCCCCCGTTTCTACATAAAACAGAAACACCCAAACCGTCGACTGGCGCTTCGTTTCTGGATCGTATTGAGAAATCCAAGACTCATCACCTGTAATGATATCGTAAACACGCCGAGACGAGCCTGCTTCAAATTTGTTTATCATATCACGGCACCATTCTACACGGGCCTGCTTCTGAGCACCGGTGCGGTTGTGCGGCACCCAGCGTGAAACTATCCTCCGCACGCGAAGATGCAAGCGTATAATTTCGTAAAGGCTTCCCGATCCAACCTGCAGTATGTGCTGAAACTCTTGAAACGTAACTCGCCTATTATCTTGGACAACATTTTTCACTGCTAGCATGTTTTCTTCAGTAATAGCCGTCGAAGGGCGACCACTTCTTTCTTCATCCCCCAAAATCAGTCGACCGCGCTTGAATTCGTTATACCAACGATACACGTTTGCCCTAGAAGGGCCATCCATGAATGCCATTTGAAGTCTATCGTGTTCCCCGCGCAGATCCATTTTATGAGACACGATAGGTACTTTAAATTAGCTCGCAAACAATGTGGAAAGAAATTTTAAAACTGGAACGTATCTACTTTTACTTACAAAATAATAATCATTTTCAAAAGAGACTATAACTGGCCAGTCTCTCATACTATTTTAGTTTTAGACTTCACATGATTCATATTTTTCTCTTCTTGTTTTCACACACTATTTTCTACATTTCTTATTTACTTCTCCTTTCGCAGGTCTGCTGGTAGAAATTTCTTAAGAAAAAAAACAGTAATAGTTTGAGTGCAAAGGTAGCACTCAAATTATTATTATGTCGTATCCCTGTGTAATTTACTGTTTGTACATAAATAAGTTATAGCAAAAAGTGAAAACGTACAACAAGACTAGGAATAAAATGATGCTTTCTTTCACGGCTGGTAGCAACCTATACTTGCTTTGTTTGTCTGACTGTAGGTAGTTATTTACATTATGTACCTAATTAAAATAATAATAAATGAAATGTTTCGCTATACCCATACCTTAAACTCTCGGATTTTGAAAACGTTATCCTACTTAGAATAGTTAACTTATAAAATATACTGACGCTTCACAATAGATAAAAATAAAGTTAGATGGTATGCTTGGTCTTTTCTGACTGTCTGTTTAATTTCTTTCAGAAAAAGATAGTAATTACCTACCTACTACAAAGTAACTCTGACTATCTACAACAACGGAAATATTTTTATCAAAAGATGATAAACTAAGAGTTCTTCTTTCATTCGACACCAAATATCACACCTGTATAAATACTATTTTTTTTTCTATTAACTTATTCCTTTAGCATTTTAATCTTTGCCTTAAAATTGCGGTCAAATCCTCACAAACGGGGGGGTGGCTCCATCTAATCGTCCGACTGAAAAAGTTTTTTCCTCTACTGAAGACAGCGCCATCTGTGATACAGAGCAGGTACAAATATAAGTCTCAAACCGCTCTCTACTATCAACAGAAGAGGAAAGATGGCGCTAAAGGCTTAGTTTAAAATTATAGGTTGACTTTTTTAATTAAGACCATTCGAGGTGCATGGGTTAATGTGGTTAGGAGGAAACGCGTTCATATGGTCGTTGGTGTTCATTCCAAAGTAAAGTATTCCTCTGTTTTATACACAAGGTATATCGTAAAAAATATATTTCGACTAGTTTCATTAACCTGGGTGAAAACAGAGGAATACATCAGTATAGATCATATTACCCAGTTACTGGGTTGTGGAGGTCAAATATCGAGTGTGAGTCGTTACATGTAAAATACTGGTATTGAACTATACCCGATTAGATTGGATGACGACCCAAATCTAGTTGAGAAAAGGCTAGGCAGATGATGTGTGCGCCAACGACAACGTAAGCGAGTTTCCGCTTATGGTATTTATTAGCTTAATTTGAAGAAAGAACTGTTTCCGTTCTTTCTTCAAATCCTGAAGGCGTCGTTATTGTCAAAGGTTATCTACCACTTTATCTCATGAACTGACGCGCGCTTTACTTGTGGTAAATAGGTGTACAAACACGCTGTGAATGAGTGCGTAAGTGCAGGAGCTCTCGGTACCTTTCGAGACAATACCGAAGTCGGAAGTATGTGTGTATGTGCGTTCGTGTAATGTGCTGTACACTTGGTTGCCAAACTTAAACTTAAACTCAAAGCATCTATTTTAATTAAACCATTAACTCACTTTTGAATTGTCAAGGAGTCGGTCAGTCAGAAATATGAAGCTGGTGAAGAACGGTCAAGAAACTTCATAGACACTCTTTTCAATTATATTGAAATATACTAGAAACATTAAAACAAACAAACTATAACAGAAACATCATTAATGTTAAACCTTTAATCATGTGTGACAACGAAGTAAAAATGACGTACCTACACGTTAAAAGCTTCCAGAGTCAGTACAGCAAAAAGAGAATTAAAACATCCAATTACAAAAAAAAAACAAAGCCTCAAATAAGAATCTAAGAAATTACCAGTCCCAACGTTCGGAGCACGATCATGAACATGACGCATGTATCAGCACAGCACCATTCAGCTAAACCATTTTGAAGGGAACTAAACTTAGATAATATCCGTGGAGCTTAATGATCTAACACACGCGCCACCGTCAGCGAGACATTTGAGTGAGCATGACATACTCTCAGCCGCCAGGACACATTCAAGTGAATGATAGACATATTACCCGGTAAATGGTAGCTCTCTAGTAGTATGCAATTATATACAAAAGAGATTGAGTTTATACAAAAAAAAAAATATTGTAGTTTAGACGTCTTACAATCTTCAGCAGCTCCAACATAATTTTCACGTGTTAATCAATTATTTGTGGTTGTGGAGCAGGACCAGCATTGCATTGAGCTAGACATTTTAATCAGCGATATACCTACTGACCTAATGCCCTAACTAATATTTCTATAATGTGAAAGTAGGTACCTATGGAGAAGAACGGGCAAGAAACTCCATGGACACTCTTTTAAATAATATGGATATATAGAAGAATTTGTTACATCAGTCTTATTGAAATTATACATGTGAGAACGATGTAGAAAGACCCGTAATAAAAACATAAAAAAATCGGAAGTAAAAATAAAAATAAGCCGTGGCTGCCAAGAGATGACCAGTCCCCACTGACGGCACCCGTTCACGAACATGACGTATGGATCAGCACCATTCAGCTCAACCATTTTGAAGGGAACTTAATGATCCAACACACACGCCACCACCAGCGAGACATTTGAGTGAGCGTGACATTCTCAATGACAGACGTGCCCAGTATAGGGTAGCTTTATAGTAGGGACTACATAGTGCTCACATGTGTGCTTTGCAATTATACAATACTAAAAGATTGAATTTATACAGTGCAAAGATAGTTTTTACAATCTTCAGCAGCTCCAGCAATATTTCCGAATGCTAATTAATTGTTTAGGCGCCCTTGTGGAGCCGAACCAGCGTTGAGCCAAGCATTTTTGTCAGAGATGTAATCCTCCAACTTATAATATGCTTGGCTGCATAGTGTGCGTTTGATACAAGTTTTGAACTTCGTTTCATTCAGGTTGAGTATGTGGGGAGGTATTTTATTATAACATTTTAAACAGTACCCCATGAAGGATGATTCTACTTTAGCCAGCCTGAAACCCGGTTGAACCAATTGGTCCCTATTTCTAGTCCCATAGTTGTGTATTTCACCTCTTTTACTGAAAAGATTTAAGTTTTTCCTTACGTACATGATGTTTTCATATATATATTGACAAGGTACGGTCATGATGTTAATATCTTTAAACAGTTCCCTTAAAGAATCGCGCCTGTGGAGGCCATATATTGCTCTAATGGTTCTTTTTTGCAGAATAAAAATAGACTCGATGTCTGCAGCGCGTCCCCATAATAAGATACCGTAAGACATGATACTATGAAAGTAACTGAAATAGACTAGCCTCGCGGTATCTACATTAGTAAACTGACGGATTTTTCTGACAGCATATGCTGCTGAACTTAGCCGTCCTGCAAGAGATGTTAAATGGGGACCCCAATGCAGCCTTGAGTCGAGCGTGACCCCAAGAAAACCGATTTATCAACGAATTCTAGTTTCTCTTGATTCAATACTGTATCACAATCAGTACTTTTAACATTCGGCAAAGCTAACCTTATGCATTTTGTTTTTTTCCCATTTAATACTAAATTATTAGCAGGAAAGCAATTTTGTACCTGCAGCAGTGCGTTATTTACGTCGTCAAGATTTGATGAACGTCTACTTATCTTAAAAATTAAAGAAGTGTCATCAGCAAATAACACAATTTGTGGTTGTTTTTTTAATAAATGGGGTAGATCATTAATATATACAAAAAAGAGGAAAGGACCTAATATCGAGCCTTGTGGAACACCCATATTTAATTTTAATCCAAGTGAATTGACACCATTAATTTGAACTTTTTGCCGTCTATCTTCTAAATAAGATCTAACTAAACTTAGTGCAAGTTTACCTAGTCCGTAATGCTCCAGTTTTAGGAGCAAGGTTTCGTGATTAACGCAAATTATAGAATTTAGCGAAGGTTAAAGAGTTTCCCGACCAGCCCTTTTTTTTTTTTTTTTGGGTGGGAAGTCATCAAATGACTTCTCCCGCTCTGGGTGGAGCGGGAGGGCGTGTCAGACTTTTACTGACTAAAACCCACCCGTGTACCTTCAGTTGCCTGTGCCAGGGCCACGGTTTTCTCTGTAGAATAACCCGCGAACCTGAGGCATCGGCCCTATCGGACCCCGTCACTTTGTGCTGACATCTCTTTGAGGCGCGCGTGGAACACAACGCGCCGTCTACCCGGGCCTGGTCCTTACCGGACGGCGAGCTACCCATTGCTCGCCGTCCGCAAGCCCGCGCCTACGGTGGCCGGGAATCTGCAGGCGACTCCCGACGCCCAGGGCGTCTCCTGTGGCGGTTAGTGGGGGCGTGAGGGCGCAAGGCTCTCTCCCTCACCCGCTCCGCCTCCTCCTTCGCGAGCATTACTGCTTTGCAGAAGGAGGTGACGGCTTGCCATTCCCTCTCGCTCCGTACCATGGCCTGGACCAGGGCCGGACGCGAGAGATCGCCGCCGCCAATCGCCTCCGCGAGGACACTGCGGTGCTCCGCCCAAGCTGGGCATACCTCCACCGTATGCTCCACCGTGTCCTCCGGGCGATCCACACAATGGTGACACCCGGGCGTTTCCTCCCGCCTTATGCGAAACAGGAACCTCCCGAATCAACCGTTTTAGGAAAGTCATATATTTTTACAGTGTTTGTAAATATGTGAGCACAATGTACCTATCGCGTCATTCATTTATCTGCCTTTGCTATATTTTTAGTTCTTCTTACCACTTGTGGTATAGTATTTTTATTCTTGGTGCATCGTTTTCACATATAAAAATATAATTTATGTATACAAATATTGTAAAATATTTTAAAAGAGTAACGGTGGAGTTTCTTGCCACTTCTTCTCCATACGAAACTACTTTTTGGAAGTGGCGCCTAGAATCAGTTATATTTTTATTGTAATTTTTGACGTTCAAAAGTGCCATTTTATGGGCCTATTTGAAATAAATGCTTTGACTTTGACTTTGACTTTGTGTCCGGTGAGGACCTGTGTCAGGCGGAAGGTGAGGACGCCGTGGCGCCTCTCCAACCACTCCTCAAAGAGGGGACTGTTGACATCTGTCGGGCATGTCACCGTCCGGGGGAATCAATAAGACACATTATCTCCGGTTGTTCTCGTCTAGCTAACGAAGAGTACTTGCATAGACACAACCTTGTAGCCAGGATTATCCATCAGCAACTTGCTCTGAAATACAGCCTAGTGGAATCGGAAGTGCCGTACTACAGGTACGTGCGCGACCCAGTTCTCGAAAATGGAAATATCACATTGTACTGGGATCGATCCATCATCACTGACAGGACTATTGTTGCCAATAAGCCTGATATAGTGGTGGTGGATCGAGTAGAGCGGCGCACAATGATTGTTGACTTAACGGGGCCGCATGACGGTAACCTCGTGAAAGCCGAGAAAGATAAAGAAATCAAGTATCTTGATTTGGCTCGCGAGGTTGTTGACATGTGGGATGTGGACTCAGCAATCATTGTGCCGATAGTCGTGACAGCCAATGGATTAATAGCCAAGAGCCTCGACAAACACCTGAGGAGGCTCTCGTTGGGCAGCTGGATCAAGGGCTTGATTCAGAAAGCGGTTCTTCTGGACACGGCTCGCATTGTCAGGAGGTTCCTCTCTCTGGAGCCCTGATCGCTAGTAGCTTGGACCCTGTTCCCGATACCGGTGGGATACTATTTTTTATATTTTTAAATGTTTTTTTTTTAATTATTTTTCAGATTTTTTAAATGTTTGTTAAATGTAATAAAGGAGATAATAATATAAAATATAAAATAAAAGTTTATTGACACAGAATACCTTTGCATACAATAACAGATACCTACATTTCACAGATACCTACATTGTATTTTGGGAAAAGGCTGCACAAATAGTTTAAAAACCCTGACCTAGGAGTCAGTGTTCTACTGTAACTTCGTGTACAAAAGAGACCTTAATTTATTTATGTGTGTTATGTATATGTGTAAAAGGGGGCGATAGCTGTGAGGGTCTGAGGGATGTAGTGTGGTGTATGAAAGGGGGGGGGGGGGGTGTTCAGTTCAGTATGTGTGTGGGGGTGTGTGTGCGAGGGTGTGTGTAGTCGAGTAAGGAGTGTTCGTGTGCTGTTGCAAGTGTTTCAGTATCCGTCCTTGTAGAACAATAATGATTATTTTATACCTACATTATTTGATAAATAATGTCTTATGTACGGGAATAGTTCGGATTATACAGCCAGTTTTGTCATTTAGTTTTGAGTTCGTATTTATTTAAATTACTCATTAGGATATGCTTGTTGATCCTTCTGTAAATGATTTAACTTATTACATAAAGCTGTCGGCTAGCGAAAGCTGTTTAGTGAGAAACTGATGGGCACGCAGATTTGGCTTTACGAGTGGTTGGATCTAAAGGAGGAACCTGACTATGCTTCCTGAGGGTGGCATTGAGCACAAAGAGCTGCCGCACAGTAAGTACCCTGCATTCCGCGTACAATTCACTTGTGGGAAATCTATACGGCTTGCTGAGCATCACCTTGAGCACAGCCTTCTGGGCACGTTCCAATCCAAGAATGGACCGCTGCAAATGTTAACGTTCTGTTTTACTAAACCTTGGGCTAGATGGCTCGAGTTTTTGAAAAGGAAGCTCATCAAAATTATTTTTTAAGCCCCTTACATAGTTACAGACAATAGGATCTTTGGTTATTGCTTGCCAGTAGCTAACACAGTGGCGCAATCTGTCAGCATGAACTAGTACCTATACTGGTTCCTGCGAGTTCTGAAGTCCATCTTACGGGCAGGAGGGGCTCGATTCGCAGCTGGCTGCCTCCGACCTTGTTGTGTCGAGTATTCTTGATTGGATGTGTACCTCGGCTTCTTCCCACACGTTCCAGTAACCCTGGTTGATTGAAACCTGGGTGGGCCTCTCCAGTTTCCGTGTTTATTATTTATTTATTTATTTTATTTATAAGGAAAAACAAACAGTGATATCGATATTGACGAATTGCTTGTTGTAATTATTAGTAAGTCGACGCAGAGGTGCCCGCATACCTGCGTTACTGCGACAAGAGGTAACTGCAAACAACGGCCGTGCACGCACCCCGCGGCATACTGTAGTTCTAGGAACTATGTAACTTATTTTATTACGGATATCAATACAGTCATATACATTGCTACACAAATCAAACAAAAATACCGTCTCAAGGAGAGTACGTCTAGATTTTAAACCAAGTAATTTATACTTCTTTAGCAAATCATCATATGATAAAACTGTGTGAAAGCAACGGTAATGCAAGGCTTTTAAGAATTTTCTTTGAACCATTTCAATACGTTCTGAATACTTATTGTAAAAGGGATTCCACACTGGCACTGCGTATTCGAGCTGTGATCTGATCAGACACTTATACAAATATAAATAGGTAGAGGGGCGCACAAACTCCTTCGCAGATCTCATCACAAAACCGTACATCCTATAGGCATTATTAACAACTTTGTTAATATGGGCGTCAAGGTGAAGCTTTTCGTCTAGTAGAATACCAATATCACGTATAAGGGACACCCTTGAAAGTGTAGTATTATCCAAAGAATAGGGGTGCCTAAGAACATTCTTATTTTTCGTGAAACTGATACAACAGCATTTAGACAGACTCAGTTGCAATTTATTGTACCTGCAATATTCACTGAAGCGATCCAGATCTTCCTGTAATAATCTGCTGTCGTGTACATTTTTAATGGTCCTAAAAATTTTTAGATCGTCAGCATAGAGCAGGACTTTAGAATTTAGAAAACATGAGTCAATGTCGTTTATAAATAAGATAAATAGAAGGGGTCCCAGAATCGAACCCTGAGGTACACCGGAGGTTACATTAATAGTTGTAGCATATCTGAAACCGTTAACTACGACCCTTTGAGTCTGTTCGTAACATATGAAGAGAACCATCGGAGTAAATCACCACGGATACCGTTATATGAAATTTTATTTAGTAGCAACTCATGATCAACCTTGTCGAATGCTTTTCGAAAGTCTGTGTAAATGGCATCCACTTGAACACGAGAATCCATATAGTTAAACAAATAATCCGTAAATGCCACCAAATTCGTGGTTATTGATCTTTTCTTCACAAAACCGTGTTGTTGTTGAAATATACTGTGATGAAGAACAGGGTATACCTTATTGTGGACTAGTCTCTCAAAAAGCTTCGGCAGGGCTGACATAATGGATATAGGACGATAGTTCTCAACATCCTGCTTAGAGTCCGATTTATATATTGTGTTGTCTGGATGTGGAAGGAACTCCTACGTTGCTGTGCTTTATTTGAAGACCAGATTTTTCTGTTGTTTTTGTAGCCTTGATCTTTTCTCCAAGGTCAACCCCAAAACCGAAATGAATCTCGTTTTATATCAGTTATTGTAGCGGTAATTTTTTTATCCAGTGAATGAGTAATCGACTTTCTTCTGTGTTTTGAGTGTTCGTAGTGTAGATTTGGATGAAAATTGCTGACTCCTGACAGCTTTTTCAAGATTTCATTGGGTGGTCTTTTTTAATCAGAGACCAAGCCAGACTGCTAAGGCCAGCAATGTCTAAACCCAGTTGCTTTTGAGTTCTTTCGAGGAGTTTATCCCGATGCTTAATGTTGTCACTTACGATGGCAGAAATTTCCAAGTTAAGTTTTGGCACTTTCGATAAAGTGAAGTTCTCGGGTGTTGAAGTTTTCTTTAAAGTGGCTTTCTTCACTCTTTAGTCAGCCCTTCTATTAAGATCCTTTTTTTTTGTTCTGGTTTGAAAATCCTAATGGATGTCTCTTACTAACTAAAAACCAACCCGGTGTTCCATCTCACACCTACGTCGGGGTCGCGGGAACATTTGATTCTTCCGCAACCCCGACTGGTGCCGGCCCGCCTCGGAAGGTTCCTTTGGGAGTGAGGTGTTTGACTCCCCCCAAAACGTCTAAGAGGGGCGCGCGAACTCTACGCGCCGCCACCACGGGTCGCATGTTCGGCCAACGATGGCGTCCCTTTCGTCGACCTAGAGTCCTCCCGGCCAACCTCCACCACAGTCAGACCGCGACGGCTCAGCTTCGCAAGTGGCTGGAGGTTCAACACACAGCCATTGCCCTGATCCAGGAGCCGTGTGTTTGGGCGGGCCGCATACAAGCACCTTCCAATCTTGGCGGTAAGCTCCTGGTCACCACAAATCACGTTCATCCTAGATTGTGCATCTATGTCACAGGTAACCTTAAAACACAGCTTTTAAATGACTTCTGTTGCAGAGATGTCTCTGCAGTAAAGCTGCAAATACAGCGTGGCGAAGCCGAGGAGATGGTGTTCGTTTTCGCCTCGGTCTACATGCCCGAGGCGGAGGCACCGCCTCCACACGACCGGGTTTGAGGCCGTCGTCGGGGCCAACGCCAATGGTCACCACCAACTTTGGGGTATAGACACGCAAAACGAGAGGGGTAAGGCCTTGGTTGACTACTTATTCTCGACTAACCTATCCCTACTAAACACTGGCTCCGAACCAATATTCGTAACCAGGCGAAGCCGCACACTCTGGCAACAGAGGGCGCGGCGGAAATTGCCACGGGGTCTCTAAGGAGGCCTCCTGCTCCGATCACAAGTGAATCCGCTTCGACACCCGGGTCTGTGTCACCCCAAAACCACCACGACGCAATCCGCGTAGCACGGATCGTACCACCTACACACGCAGCCTTAAATCCAAGCTGACATTATCAAGCGTCAGCGACGACTTTTGCGGATACGACACACATTGAGGTACAAGTAAGCCATCTTACTAAATCAATGATAGGCAGCTACCAAACTGCCTGCCCAGAGACCACCCCACGTAATACACCAGGCAAACAACCCTGGTGGGGCGATAATCTGGAGCGCAAGCGCGGCAAGGTAAGGAAAGCACTTAATAGAGCCATGGACATGTGTGCGGATGAGGACTGGGATATATGTTACGCAGCCAAATCCAGCTAGAAAAAATGCATCAGATTCATAAGTACCACGGCATGTCGCAAATTCTGTGGTAGCATTGAATCCTGTCAGCAAGCAAACAGGGTAAGGAAAGTCCTGGCGCAAAAGCACACACCTGGGCCCGCTACCCTCCGGAAACCCGACAACACACTCTCTTCCCTGGATGTATCTTCGCGCAGGTTATCGACTGGCAAGAGGTAATTCAAACACCATCAGACAATGATTGGCTTTACGCCAGCAGGGTGATCACGTTGGAGAAACTCCAATGGGCCATCCGGAGCTTCCATCTTTTTAAGACAGCGGGTCCTGACGGTGTGCTCCCCGCCTTACTACGGTGGGGTGACACCGCAATAAGACTGGTGCCTTTAATGCGGGCGTGCCTGGCCATAAGATACGTTCCCAAAGGATGGTGGGAAGTGAAAGTAATATTCATCCCTAAGCCAGGTAAGGGTGACTGCAAAAACGCCAAATCCTACCGTCCAATCAGCTTGACCTTCTTTCTACTAAAGACGCTGGAAAGGCTGTGTGATAGGGAGCTAAGGGACGGCGCTCTGAAAACCATACTATGCTGACGACCTCGCAATCCTTGTTTCGGGGAAGGTGACGGGTACGATCTGCAACCTCACTCAGCAAGTGCTACGTATCGTAGAAAACCTATCATACCTATATTAGTGAACCCCACTAAAACTGAACTAGTCATGTTAACCCAAAAACGAGCATTAGGCCCTTTTAGCCTACCAAAACTGTTCAATTCAGAACTTCAGTTGGCCAACGAAGTCAAGTACCTGGGGTTCATTCTAGACAGTAAGTTAAAACGGAGTAGTCATTTGGTGAACAAACTAAACAGGGCTTGCATAACCTTCTGGCAGTGCACGAAAATGATAGGTAAGCAGTGGGGCCTATCCCCTAAAATTATACTATGGCTGTACACCACAGTGATCCGCCCCATGATCACCTATGGGGCCGCGGTCTGGTGGCCCCGAACCAAGCTGGCTACAGCCTCAAACAAACTACAACGCATGCAACGTCTAGCCTGCATGGCGACTGCAGCAGTTGAAGCCATGCTGGAACTACCACCGCTCCACCTGTTCATACAGCAGGAAGTGGCACTGGCGGCGGTACGTCTTAAGGCACTAGATCTCTGGGGTAAGAGAGCCACACCACACACCGCGCTACTTGAGGGACTCAACAAGGAGTTCCTCATTACGAAAGCTGTTAATGATCGGGTACCCAAACAAATTTTCTTTGAAAAAAAATACAAGATCCAGCTTCACGAGGATCGTAGGTGCGAGGGTTTGTGCTCTGCAGAGCTGCGTATCTTCTCGGAGGATCTCAACATACGCATAGCCACACACCATTGGGGGTCCATAGCACAGTCATCGGTATTTGTAGGGAAAATATGAAAAATTAATAACTACATGTTGAGTTGTAGGGGTATAAGGGGTTTTATAAAAGACATCGAAATTGTCATTATTTTTGCAATAGGACACACCATTTTCGAGATATGAGCAAAAGAAAAGAAAAAGATATACATTATTGTTTTTGCACCTGCAGTCAAGGTGTTGGTGTGAATTTTGGTTCACGACAACAAATTTTATTCCACACGTTTTTAATTGCGATTAAAAATATTAAGATTCATTTTCAGATTTAGTTAGACAATCAAAACTTACGGTGAATCGTCGAATTCAGCGGCATTTGTGACAAGAGAATCCGCAACATTACTAATCAGTGCTTTTGCTTTCAACACTATTCATTTCTTACGTCTATTGGTATTGCAAACGAAATTTGAACCTGTCGTCTAAAAGTCGTGACGTGTCAAGCTCTGATTCGCATTCAATGTCACTTGACCAAAGGATTTATTTTTACGCAATTACAGTCAGTCGCGGAAAAACATTTACCCCTTTTTTAGCTCCGCCGCAGTCGGGTAAAAAGAGGGAGATATTTTGTAATACAGAAAAATATATAAACAACGTAGGTAATAAAACAGATGTACGGAGTGGTTAACTGACCACCGCTATCGTCAATATGTGTATCAGGTTATCGCAGTCGCTATGCGAGTCTGTAAAAGTTGGTGATATAATGTATTATTATTCATGTATCTTCCATTATCTATTTTATTAAGTTAGGTACACTTTTATTCTGATCGACACTTTGTTTAAAAAAAAAAAGAGAGAATGTTCAGCAAAGTTTCGTCGCCACAAATTACAAAGTGTTTAAGTTAGTGGTGTATTTGGCAAACTTGGTGACAATGGCTATGCTCCTATATTCGTTTCCGAAGAACATAATGATAACAGCTATTACCTGTATTTTAATGTTATGCCAAATTTAAGATATGTGTATCCCAACACATCTTTCCAATTTATGGTAAGATGTGTTGGGATACTATAATATTATAATATTTTTTATAATATAATATTTTTTTTTTATGGGTTCTTTTCGCTGTAATAGACGAAGTTCTAAAGGAATGTAATTGTTTTAAAAGTTTTATCGAATACTAGCATCTGTCCGCGTAGATTTGACTATTTAGACCACGGGAACATGCTACCGGGACCATAGTCCGGTTAAGTAGTCACGACCTCTCAAGGTCAACTACGAGATGCCATACACAAAAAAAAAATACCGGGACCAGAAATAGCCCATGCCCTTCCAAAGGAAGCCACCTATTTCTTTGACAAATTTTTATCGAAATCTGTTCAGTGGGGTAGGCGTGAAAAGGTAAAATACAGACAGAATTACTTTCGAATTTATAATATTATTGTAGTATGGATTGTAGGACTCGTAGACTGTAGATTTTTAGAACACTTTTATTTTGTTTAGTACCTGGTTGACACACTGTAATTTGAAAACATTGTAAAAGCCAATTATTTTTATAAGAGTAACCGTGGAGTTTCTGGACGGCTCTTCTGCATAGAAAACGACCAATTGGAACCGTGCGCCTAGATTATGAAGTTTCATAAGTGCCCATGTAGGTATATTTTGTACAAAATATTTTGATTTTGAGAAACTAGAAGAAAATATGCAATTTATAAAAGTGGAAGAAACACATACTGTTTAAACCTTGTACAATAAATAAGAAAAATGTTTACTGGAAAGTATGAAACGAGATAAAGAAATAGAGAAATGTAAAATAAACAAAATTCTCACTGTGGAAATGCTAAACCTAACTAAGCAACGTCCCAAACTACAAACAAGCAAACCAATGAGCCGTGAAGAAAATAAACAAATTAGCTCTATCTACAACATAACAAACAAAAGTGTAAGAAAGGCTACAAGTATCAAAAATAAAAGAAAAACACCTAAAAACTAGTGAAAGCTGAATGCGTGCATATAAAGAACTTCGTACACACAAAACCTGGATACCAAGCCTATCAGAAAACTGTACTCCAACGATCACCATAGAAAAAATTCTCAAAAAAGCATTACATTTCTACACATATCTCTACCACCAAAAACAACGTGAAGATTTCGAAACCGTAATTGTTCACTCTCAAAACTTAATTAACAGTGACTGTAACGATTTAGAAACAGATCGGGAAATAAAGAGAGTTGAGTCTGATAAGATTCTTGTTCCAGACGGCATACCAAATGAGGCATTAAAACTCGCTAGAAGACTAATAACACCAATAATAACCTTCTTATTCTACATCGCGAACAAAGAGCAGAGAGTCCCTAAACAATGGAACACAAATATTATATTCCTTCGTAAGAAAGGTGATGCAAAGGACATAGGCAACTATCGACCTATCAGCTTACTGCCTAGCCTCTATAAACTACTTTCACACAATGTTAAGTGAATATCTGCAAAAATCGACAAAAATCTGTTGTCAGAAAAGGCAGGATTTCGTATATGAGACTCAACCGTCGACCGTATCCAAACCTTGGAGAACATAATAGAGAAGTGCAATTTATTGGTAATAAGTGCATTAACAATGGCCTCTAATTAGCTTTTATAAATTACCAAAAAGCGTTCGACTCTATTTCATACATCTCAAAATTTGGGAGGCACTGAAAGCGGACAAAACAGATAAAACCTAATGTAATAAATGAAAAACATTAACGAGAGGAGCACGAGTAGAGTCAGCTTGGAAACAAGCGTACCGGAGATAAAAATCCAAAGACGCGTAAAATAAGGCGTTTCTCTATATACTCGTACCAAGCTTTTTACCGCCGTATTAGAGATGATATATTTGAAAAATCAGGATATAAAAGTAAAATATGCTTGCACTAGTCGACATAGCTATGTTTATCTGTAACTCAGACAAAGTCGTTTCGTAGAAAAAAACTACTTTAAGAGTCCTACATTTCTTTACCATGCTACCAAAATAAAATATTAAGTTGCCATTATTTTTACTACTAGACTATAACTACAAATGACTGCTAAATATTGCAATATTTATCCTTGCTTGGACGTTACGAAAATAAAATGACAACGGGCCATAAGAAGTTTTATTGCAAATATATATTTTGCAAATATATCAACTTGTTAATCTTATAATTATAAAATCGAATTAATGATTTTCTAACACTAAAACAACACTTAAAATTCGGGAGGAGTTAGGGCACCAGATTGGATCGAAGTTCCTTTCGCTGTTTATTATGTATTAAAACAGCTTTCTATTGTGGACTCAAGTTTCTAGTGTCAAAAGTTTTAGTTTTGAGTTTTGGTTTTACAGCACATACAAACAATAAGGGTGGGGCGTATAACCTTTTTCGTTACGTGACCATTTCTACAACTTTCAAAAGTTTGACTCCTACAGAAGGTCCATTAAAGAAATTTGTTCCAAAAATCTTCTTTCATTTAAAAGCTCTCGATTCTTTTTATTCGCGGTTTAACGTCGAGATAAGGCCTGGAATTTTTACACCAATATAATCTTAAACCGGTTAGATACAGCCTTGAAATTTACGGATAAATTTCGACAGCAATTGCTGCAGATAAATCATTATTCCCAGTTAATTACTTGTTTGTCATGATAGTACAGGTTATCACGACGAGAAGTTAAGAGAAAATAAGACAGTCATATGATTAAATGAGTATTTGTGTTTTTTACTCGTATACAAAAAATAAAGTAATTTTGCATACTTTCTGCTGACCCCCTTTTACCAATTATATCTTAGAGTCAGCTTCCAGTCTGACTGGATGCAGCTGAATACCAGTATTTTACATGGAGCGACAGCCTACCTGACTTCCACAACCCAGTTACTGCGTAGCCCAAGTGCACGGGCGATTTTTTTCCGGTTTCCAACGGTCTGGTTAGCGCCTTGAGTTGAAAATCCAAAGTGTTTTCTTGACACGTTGGGAAGCGTTGCTTAACCTAGGAGTTCGATTCAAGTAAAACAATTTCCATGAAGTTTTATAGAAATTGTTCTACTACAGTCACGTTGGCTCTGTCTGCGGGAGCCTCAATACGTGGCTATACTAGATACACTACCACTAATGTTAAATTGTATCCTTAAATGAAACGCTCTATGTTTCTATTGCTGAAAGCCATTATGTAAACTTACAAACTGAGATGCTCAAATTAAACACTTTTTTATTTCATCATCTCAGTCACTGTGTAGGATCACAATCATAAATTGGTCCATAATTATTGATAACGTTGATAATTGTTTATTGTTGTTGGTATTATTTTATTTTGCGGTCAAAAGGATGTTCAATAAAAAGTTGTCTCTTTGTCTGTATAAAATAAGGAGTCTGTTTCAAGACTTAGGTCAACGTTCCTGACTAACCTTGTGAATACAACAAACTTAGTGGTCAGAGCATAGGCACGGTACGCTCGTGATCGTGGGTTCGAGTCCCACTCGTGTTGTTGTTGTTTACCAAATTACATTTAAATTATAGTTAAACAAGGCAGTGACATGTTAAATATTATGTATACGTTCGAAAAGACGTGATGATATTTAAATTAAACGTTTTACATTTTTTTTCAGCCCATACTTATGACTATTTTGAGTGATGAAATCTGTGAAGTTTACCGAAAAATGAGACACGAATTATTTTGTCAAATGAACAAAATTTTGTTTTGCTAGCTGTTTTTGTGAGAAACATACACAGCCAGTAACAAAAAAATGCCACCTGTTACGATCCTTACATACTCCTTTGAGAATCATGAAGCCCAAAACTGACTATAGGTTTATTCTGTCAAATGAGTAAAAACGTGCGCTTTACAGTTTTTACCAACGGTTTAATGCATTAATGGTTCGGTATTGGGTAGGCACTGAGATGATCTCAATAAAACTAAGCGGATAACAAACATCGATCGCAGGCAACACTGCCTACAGCCGGTTCATCAACAGCCGGTTCTGATAATTTTCGGATATTTAGATATTAAAAGAGAATAGAATTCGATATTAGAAGAATAATTCTTAAGGCAAAATACTCTTTTACAAACAAATTAGTCAAGAATCCGGTGGAATTGTTGTTAAGTTTGCCATTAAAATTATGACTTTAACACTTCGGCTATATGAGAACAGTAATACACACTCTCTACGTCAAACTGAAAGATTGATGGCTTGTCAAAGATCAGATGAAATTGCGATCATTATCCATCTTTTTCCGTAATTGACGTACCGTTGTTGTTATGTGTCAATCAAATACTGTGGTATGCGTAAACAATTATAGCTAATAAAAATGGATAATAGCCATCATGTCTTTTAATATGAAGACGAATCATTCATGAAACTGTATCTCAATTGGAAATACATTTGATGAAGGCATCAGCCTAATATTTAAACAATTGTTTTACGTAATGTTTATTATAAGAGACGTAAATCAATAATTGACATGAGTAGCGGCGTCATATGCAGTAATTTTACTACTGTTTCCGGAAGTGAAGTGTAACAGGATCTGAATATCTGGATGTTATTAATGTAGTTTAAATGACATCCTCTCTAGCAAAAGTTATTATTTTTTCTACATTAATATATGTTTGAACCGATTGTTCGACCTAGCAATAATCTGCCCAATTGAAATAATTTTGGAGGCAGTTACAGGTAGAAAACAATTCTGAATGATGAAAGACTATAGAATACTCAAAACCGATGTAAGTGATGATAACGATAATTACGCTAAGAAAAAGAGCCACACGTAGTTAAAGGTCACGACTGACAATGATAAAGAAACGAAGTGTTGCGATAAAGAAAGCAAAATATTTTTAAACAGATATCGATACAATGCGACCGCAATATAAAAGGCGGGCCGACCAACACAGTGGCACAGTTGACAGCACCTCTGGAAGCCATGAAGACTGTCTTATTCCTAGCGGGGCTCGTCGCCCTGGCATGTGGCAGTATCGTCCCTCCGAAACATGAGATCAAACTAAAGACTGGTAAGAAATACATGAGATTTTTTTATTTTTTATTTTTGAAACCGACGAAGCGGGTTTAGTGCTTGCAAGTGTCAGTCACACTTGCAACCACTAAACCCGCCGTGACCGTGGAGTCTTGGGTCAGATTCTGGTAAAGGCAATGCCAAAGTGTTGTAAGGTTTTCCATTGGTATATTCTCGGTAGCTGCCATTGAATTCAACTTCAATGAAATGGTACTGAGGAAAAGTGAGTTTTACCTTTGGATCTCAACCGATATTCTGATAGACATGAAAGCAGCTTGTCGATTCTGTAAAAATCTCACAGTGAAAACTGGCGTGGAGGGAGCTGTCAGTGTAGTCCCGGCTTGGCCAATCCCTAGCAATAGTGGCACTGACAGCTCACTCTACGCTCACTTTACTTTTAAGTTTTCACGGTCGCACTTCTTTGGGTACCAACCGTTACAATCAGTACCATGTTATGTGCTCTGCAATGATCTCCAATCTGGTCACCAACACATTGATAAACTGATGGAAACTAGCTTAACCACAAGCCTCTGTTTCGGAGTAACAGCCAAAATGTGTTGACAGTTATTTGCATTTTCAGCCAGGTTCGTTCATGGTTAAGGAAATGAAAGTTGTTTTTTACAGTTGAAGGTGACTTCGTTAAGTATCAGAAGAAAATTCTGGCGCTTTTCGAACACTCCGAACAATTAGACGTACACTCTGAGTACTACAAACTTGGCAAGGAATACAACATTGAAGCCAACATCGACAATTACACAGTAAGTAATTTTAATAATTTCTTCTGAAAAATGACGCAGCTCCTGAAAATTCTTCAGAATATTTTAAGTGTTCACACAATACGTTTTTTCAGAACAAAAATGCTGTCGAGCAATTCTTGATACTGTACAGAACCGGGTTCTTGCCGAAATATCACAAGTTTTCCATCTTCTACGAAAGGATGAGGGATGAAGCCATTGCTCTTTTCCACGTCATGTACTACGCTAAGGACTTTGACACCTTCTACAAAACCGCGGCTTGGGCCAAAGTTTACCTGAACGAAGAACAGTTCTTATATGCGTACTACATTGCCGTCGTCCAAAGGGCTGATACTGATGGCATCGTTCTGCCGGCGCCTTATGAAGTGTACCCTCAGTTCTTCTTCAACAAGGAGGCTCTGATCAGGATGTACCTCACCAAGATGCAAAATGGTTTGTACGACGCTGAAGTTGCTGCCCAATACGGTATCGTGAAAGAAAATGACTACTACGTATACTACACCAACTACTCCAACTCCCTGACTTACCCCAACGAGGAACAGAAGATTTCATACTTTACTGAAGACATTGGTTTGAATTCCTACTACTACTACTTCCACTCGCGCATGCCTTTCTGGTGGAAGTCCGAAAAACTGAATGTAATCAAAGATCGTGTGGGTGAAGTTTTCTTCTACTACTACCAGCAACTTCTGGCTCGCTACTCCTTGGAGCGTCTTTCCAACGGCATCGGCGAAATTCCTAAATTCTCTTGGTACTCCAACTTCAAGACAGGATACTATCCTCAACTAACAGGAAACTTCTTACCTTTCGCTCAAAGAAGCAACGACTTCAACATCCACACTGAGAAGAACTACGAAAACATTCGCTTCCTGGACACCTATGAGAAGACATTCTTCCAATTCTTGCAGAAGGAGGAACTCAAGACTGTAAGTATCAATCGATAGATCCAACTGCTTCAGTTTCATGATCATAAGTTTCATGAAAACTAACGCGTGAATTAATTATTTTCAGCCCGAGAAGGAAATGAACTACGTCGGCAACTACTGGCACAGTAACCAAGACCTGTACTCCGAGCACAGCAAGAAGGACTTACACCAGTACTCTTACGAAATCATCGCTCGCCACGTGCTCGGCGGGAGTCCCAAGCCTGTGGACAAGTGAGTTTTACCATGAAACTGCCCTTAGCTTCTCAAGTCAATTCAAATTAAAATTAGTAGTGCCAGAACACGTTTACATCTGTGCGACCAAACACAAGATGTAATATTTTTATTCATATGGTGCTAATGAGCCTCTTATTTCAACAACACACAGTTGTTGAAATAAGAGGCTCATTAGCAACAAAAGTACGAATCCAGGTAGTTGCCTTTCCTCACTAGGTCTGTGGCCTGACTGGATTTACAAATATGGTTATGGAAACATAATTGGTAAAAAAAAATGCAAACAGTAAAATCTATGTTTATTATTTTCAGATACACTTTCATGCCGACCGCTCTGGACTTCTACCAGACTTCTATGCGTGACCCTGCATTCTACCAGCTCTACCAGAGAATCGTCGACTACCTTATTGCCTACAAAGAGTACGTAAAACCTTACACTCACAATGATCTTCATTTCGTCGGTGTTAAGATCAACGACGTGAAAGTCAGCGAACTAGCCACTTACTTCGATTACTTTGACTTCAATGCCACGAGCAGCGTGTTCTTCAGTCAGGAGGAGCTCAAGACTTACCCTACTGGTTTTATGATCCGCCAACCTCGCTTGAACCACAAACCATTTACCGTCACTGTTGATGTAAAGTCAGATGTTGCGTCGGATGCTGTCTTCAAGGTGTTCATCGGACCTAAGTACGACTCCAACGGATACCCAGTTTCCATTGAGGAGGATTGGACGAAATTCTACGAACTAGACTGGTTCGTGCAGAAACTTGTCCCTGGTGAGAACAATATTGTGCGCAAATCCAGCGATTTTGTGTTCTTCAAGGATGACTCCATCCCCATTAACCAGATCTACCAGTGGTTAGACCAAGGAAAGGTACCTTATGATATGTCTACTGTGCCCTACACCATGCCTAGGAGACTGATGCTGCCTAAGGGTACCCCCGGTGGATATCCATTCCAGATTTTCGTGTTCGTATACCCATACAACAGCGTCAAGAAGGGAGAAGATGTGTTTGAGAGCTTTATGTTGGACAACAAGCCCTTCGGTTATCCATTCGACCGACCCGTGAGTGAGGCTTTCTTCAGGCAACCCAACATGTATTTCGAGGGTGTCAAAGTTTACCACAAAGACGCTTACTTCCCATACGAGCTTAACGTGCCTTCTTATTTCGCCCAAAAGAAGCAGTAAGACGATAAACAGTTCTTACCTGTGTTGTATAATTATTTATCATAAATCGAAATGTTCCTACAAAGAATACGAGTGATATAAATATATACATTTAAACATGTCAATGATTTTAAATTATCAAGTGAACCTTTTACATCTTATCCTATCCTATCTCCTACTTTTATATTTTATTATGGACTCAAACTCAAAGCATTTATTAAAGGAGAATGGCGATTTTGCATGTAATTTGGGACCCATTGATAGAGGTTCGGTATATTATGGAAACTTTTGAATAGTTTAAGTACGACTTAAGACTAACAAAAAAGCAAATGGTAAGTAGGTTCGAGAAGCCGGGAGAAAAAAGTTATCAAAGGTTGACGATTATAACCTAAAATAATATAAAAGTAATTTGGGCATGGACTTATTATTTATTATTTTGTCAGTAGAATGGCATATTTATACGGTAGCGGGTTGTTCGAAAGAGATACCGTAGCCCGGCACAGGCAAAGAAGGCACACGGGTGGGTTTAAGTGAGTAAAAGTCTGATACGCCCTCTCGCTCCACCCAGAGCGGGAGAAGTCATTTGATAATTTCCCAACCGAGAAAAAAAAATGGGTGTCCTCTCCTTCCCAATAAAAATACTGCTGAATCTGAATAAAAAACTCTATTAATAGGTATCTATAGGTTCCTTCTACATCTGTTTCGCCAGATAAACCTGGTGTGTATGAAGTACTAAGGTTCCCTTTGCATAATGTGGTTGAGGAGTTGCATCGCTGGTATTTTCGGCGATAACTAGATATACTTAATGCTGATTTTCGTCTTTGTTCAAACTCGTACACCTAAGCCCGTATACATTGCCGTCTAATAAATGATTCATCAAACTGCTAACATGCGTCTGCAGGGATTAGGGAACTCTATATACTCTTATTACCTTAATTTCTAAACTATGCAATACTGTTAGGCTAGCATTACTTTTCCAAAAAACTAGATTGTGGTCGGATTAAACCAAGCTGAAAAAACAGGTATCAGATAAAGTATTTTTAACAGCATCACCCTCCCGCCCGTCCTTTCATATAAACTAGGGGTCTGCTAAATAAAAATAATTTAAAAAATCACTTTTATTTACTTTTCAACACAGTTGCACATAAAGTTGCTATTATAACACCGCTTTTTACTTTATATTACCACACTCGTGTTTCATATTTACTTCTTTTTTTTCTTTCATCTCCGTAAAGAGTGTCGAAATACAATGAATATTTTTATCATCTCCGAAATATACCCAAGAAAATGAAAACAACGAAATTATTAATAATACCAATACCTTAACACAAACTGTAAAAATGCCATAAAAAACTGTTAAGCATCATTTTGAGAATTGTACTTTCACAAATTGTTTCAATAATTGAAGACAATAACAATACGAGTCTGTTTTTTCCTCGCAAGTGTGTTGAAAAACGTCGTGTGACACGCGTGTGCATTACACACTAAGCTCCCTAATCGCGCTCGCCTACGGCTCGCGCGAATAAAACCGCCTCGGGGTTAATAACCAAAAGAGCGCACTTCTAACACAATGTACTATTATGGTTATTTTACTTTTAAATTATTCGAGAACTAAACATGTACATAATTATTTTCCTTTTATATATTTATTAATTCCTAGGTAATCTCTGATTAAAATATAATTTATTTATCTAATTCAAATAAAGAAGCTGGTGCAGAGACTAAGCTCTGGTTTTTTGCATCGTCCATGTACCACAGCATGCTCATAATACGAGAGCAATAGCCCACTGTGCGTGTTTCCACGGGGCAATGAATATAATATTCTAAAATGGCGTTTCAACCCTCCAGGCTCCTATCTACTGCGATGTACGTGTAACCTTTTAGGTACGTAGATTAGATGGGTGGTTGCCAACAAATATCCCTTTTAGAGGAGTCCTTCTAAACTTCTTTTGCATACATTACGTAGGCTCTAAGGTGCTCCCCTACATATGTATATTATGAAATTGCTTGCCTTATTACAGTTTTGTATCATCTGATAGAAAAATCACAATTTCATCCATATTTACATAGTATTTGCGATTTCAACATTTCTAGGAATTTAGAACTCGAATCCTTGATTATTCGTCTTTGGAGCCCATAAGGCACATTTTGTTTTTCAGGGTCTGTGTAGTAGAAAGGGTGAGGATTCGAAAAAGCTTACCGCAGAATCCTGCACACTGCTTAGCGGTGATGATACCTTCGCGCCGCGTCCAGATGTCTTGAAGCCTGTACACTTCACTACACATGTATTTCATAGGCGCTGTGTTCGTATAATTGTTCGTCTTGATCTTGAGGGGGTGGTTATCACGAATACACCGAAGGACCTTTTTATTTCAGAAAATGTTTTAGTATGCTGTGCACGTCAGTTTCGAGGTGATAGTTAGTCGACCGTCCTTGAATTCGTTATACCATTAAGAACAGTTAGTGTCGCGAAAAACCACACACGGAAGCTTGGCGCTACTGTGCTCATGCGTAGATCAATCAGATTGCTCAGGGAATGAACGATGAGAAATGCCGACCACTGAATCAAATCAAACCCTTATTCATTACACATAAAAGCTTAATCCTATCCTAAAAAATCCAGTATGTAAAATTCACCATGTATAGAACGGTACATGCCGCTAGGCTAAAAAGAATGTAGTTCTTTTAAACTTAAATCAAAGAAATCTGAATGTTTGACTCGAACTAGGAATGAAAAATGCTATGAAAGCATGAACCCTTAATTTTCTAAATTAAAGTTATTCTACTAAAGATTATAACTAAGATTCGCAACAATAACAACTAAAACTCAATCAATGAAAGGGTTGAGTCGTCGTAATTTAATTGATTGATACTTTCCATTTGAAATGTTTTTAATGTCTTCAGAAAAACAGGAATGTTGAACTAAATGGATAAGTCGATTTAAACTAAAATGAAACTCTGAAATGAACGAATTTTGAACCTTTTTTTACATTTAGTATAGAATTGAAATAGCAATGCTGTTATTCTAACAAGTCGGCCTAGAGTAGAAAATCTTGTTATGTACTCGACCATGTCAGGTGGGGCTGAGGCGGACGAGGTTGACACGATAGGTAACGGTAGATTACGTTTGTCTACATTGACTTCTGGTATAGTGGCGTTATCACAAATTATTTAAAGCAACTGGATCACAAAGTGATTAAGAGATGTTTTCTTGTTTTCGAACACGTGTCAAATTAAAGATAGCTTCAACCTATGAAGTCTACCAGAACAGATTTCAGAAGAACCTACAAGGGGACCCGAAATCGTTCTGGAACTTTATTAGGAGTAAACAGTCTAGGCGAAATTAACCCAAAGTCACTAAGGACGGCTTATTGGAGGAGGAATGTGAAAAGTGTTTCGCCTCATATTTCCACTCGGTGTATAGCGAAAAGCGGCCGGCGCTGGACCCGGTAGCTGCGGACCGCGCGGGTGGCGAGGCGGCGGGAGTGGCGCGCTTGCATGTTGACCGCCTAAGCGCGCGAGACCTGCGCGCGGCGTTCCTGCGTCTTAAGCCTAAACGCTCGGTAGGTCCTGGCGGCATGCCACCTTACATTATCAAAGATTGTCGTATGATTTTTTAGGAGCCCTTGTTGCATATTTTCAGCTTGTGTTTGCGGGAGTGTCACTACCGGGACGAGTGGAAGATCACCCGGGTTATCCCAGTCCCGAAAGGGGGTGGCGGCACGGACGTGAGTGCATACCGACCGGTGGCGGTGCTGTCGGAGTTCGCTAAGGTATTTGAAACTGTGTTGCATCAACGTATCTATACACAAGTGAGCTCGCAACTGTCAGACGCTCAACACGGCTTTCGGCCGGGTCGCAGTACGGGGGGTAACTTGTTGTCATTTGTTAACTACCCGTCACCCATCATTGATGCGGGAGGGCAGGTGGATGTGGCGTATTTTGACTTCCGAAAAGCTTTTGACACCGTGGACAACGATGTACTTTTGTGCAAAGTCTCTGCTATGGGGTTCACACCGCACTTGCTTAAGTACTTTGCTAGTTATCTTGGCGAGCGCCGACATTACGTTGACTTTGCGGTACATGAATCCAGACTTAATTACAAGTTCTCCGGGGCAAGTCAAGGGAGTAATATTGGACCTTTGGAATTCATTTTAATAATTAATGATCTGCCAACCGTCGTGAAAGAGGCGGAGTGTCTACTGTTTGCAGATGACTTAAAATTATTCTTAAACGTTGAGCAAACTGCCGATTGTAATCGGCTCCAGTCTGACAATGAAAATGTAGTCCAATGAAGCAAATCCAACAAGCTGCATTTTAATATTACAAAGTGTTGTGTGATGAGCTATAGCCGAGCACGTGCTCCATTACAGCATCAGTACGAAATGGACGGCGTAGTTATGCCGCGCGTATCACATGAGCGAGACCTGGGAGTACAGATGGTGTCTCAGCTGTCATTCCGTACACACATAGTGGAGATTTGCGGCAGAGCTTTCAGAAATCTCGGTTTTATCTTGATACAGTGTAAGGATTTTACCGATACTGCAGCTATTAAAGTTTTATATAATGCACTTGTGAGGAGTCATTTAGAAACAAGTGCAATCATTTGGAATCCGCATGAAATTAAATACAGCCTCATGTTGGAAAAAATTCAAAACAAATTTACCTGATTTCTTTACCGCAAACAGTACGGGGTTTATCCCTTTTATCCTCTAATGTACCCGAGTCTGTTCGTCCTGGGCATGGTCGGATCCACCAGGCTGGCAGTCAGAAGGGACGTCGCGCTTTTCAAGTATGTGGCTCGCGTACTGCTAGGGTTGCGGCACCACCCGGAGGTGCTGGCGGGGCTACGGCTGCGCGCGCCGGACGGGTGCGTAGGTGCGCGCCGCCGCGCGGCGCCGCCCCGCTCTCTTAGACGTGCCAGCGGCTAGGACTAACCTACTCAAGTTTACCCCTCTGTCACGAGCCGCACGTATTATTAATGTGGTTACGGTGTCGGAGGACATATTCGGACACAACCTGACGAAATTCAATAATATGGCACAAATCATAATTGAGGGAGGTCTGATGCTTTAAACATAGTCGCTAATTTGTTATAATTTTTGGCTTAGTACTTTATAATTATGATCGCGGTTGTTTTATTTTATTATTTGTAAATTTGTGTATCTACATAGGGCTGATTTCGCCAGTGGAAAAGACCGGGATCGGCAGAGATCTTACACGTACCTAGTTTATGTTATGATCGCATTCGGTTTCATTGGGTGAAATTCGCCCTAAGACATTGTGACTTATAACAACGCCTTGGATACGTCTGTAAAGGTGTTATAATTGTAACATAAATAAATATTTTCAGTTTATTTATCAATTATATATCATAGCAGGAAAACCGCCAAGCAAAAACGTACTTAGTTGTAAGAAGGTAAATCATTACTGTAGATTGGAATGTATCAATGTAATTCACGAAAAACGTTCCGTTCGGAAACTGCACTATAACTTATTTATAAATAAATTAAAATCATAAATAACTTTTAATTTCCATCACCTAGTAACTCAATATTTGTTATTTGGAACTCCTATAAACTTGTATAATAAGTAACTTATATATTAATATAAGCCGTGGCAGCTAAGTGATGACCAGCATGTCGATTCTGTAAAAATCTCACTGTTAAGACTTGCGTGGAGTGAGCTGTCAGTGTCAACCCGTCTTGACCAATCCCTAGCATCAGTAGCACTGACAGCTCACTTCACCTAAGTTTCCACGGTGAGATAATCACAGAATAGCACTGCAGTCCCTCCCTCCATTCACGAAAATGACGTATGAATCAGAACCAACACACAGCCACATTTTGAAGGGAGCTAAAAAATTCGTAATTTAACAGATTTAGAGACAGCGCGTTTAGTTTACTTTAGTTATTTTCATAGTGTGATGTCGTACGGTATTCATTTGTGGGGAAATGCCGCCAACATTCAAACAGTTTTTGTTTTACAAAAAAGGGCAATTCATTCAATTTATAAATTAAGTCCCAGACACTCCCTCAAAGACAAATTTAAAGAGATTAATATAATGACTGTGCCTTCTCAGTATATTTATGAAAATCTTTTATATGCACATAAAAATATTAATCTGTTTAAAAAATACAGTGATATCCATAACAAAAATACTAGCAATAAACACAAATTTGTTGTTCCCACTACCAGGCTCAAGAAAATAGGTGGCTCGTTTAAATGTCAATGTATACGTTTTTATAATAAACTTCCTAGCCACATTCAAGAACTAAGCCTTAATAAATTTAAATCTTTTATAAAGCGGAAATTATGTCAGAAAGCCTATTATACTGTCAAGGACTATATTGAGGACAAGAAGGCTTGGGATTGAGCTGCTCCAATAAGTTTACACAAACATAATTGATGTGTAATTTGCTATTTTCACTTTTTTTCTTTTAATGTTTTTTTCTATATACGTACCTTTTTATCTAAACAATGACATGTATATATTTACTGTATAAAGTATAATATTGTTTAAATTTTTGTGAATGTGAGGTGAGGACTATGTGGGTATTTTTTTTCTTCTTCTTTTAATGATGATGGTCTGGCTGTTTGAGTACTTTACGCGGCCTCCCCAAATGTCCTTTCTTTTGTATTGTTCGTCGGATCGTTGAGCTCCTTGGTTCTGAGTTGAGCTGCACGATGATTGACAAATGCGTGCACTGACTGGACAGGTCAACTCAAATCCGTGTGGTTCTTTCCTCAAAAGACCATTTCAGACACCAGTCTACATAGTCCTCATATGATATGACCAAGATTATTTTCATATTTTTATTTACACTTTGACATTGATACACTTTAAATATGCAATGAAATTTACGTTGTAAAGGATTATACTATTTTAATTATTGTGAATGTGAAGACATTGGTGCCGATTCTCTTGTCACAAATGCCTCTAAACTAGACTAAAAATCACTAACATTTGGTTTAATTCTGTCAATTGACGATTTTCCATTCTGAAATTGACTATAGTGACACAACTTAACTATATTTTAGTTTGACAGCACTAAGATTGCACCGAGTTATTAATTTAGTGAAAATGGCAATTTTGCTATTCTGAATTTTACGTTTTTTAACTAAAAATTTAATGGTCTTACTAAATCTGAACATTAATCTGACTATTTTTAATCGCGAATAAAAAGGTGTGGAATAAAATTGGGTAGCGTGGACTAAAATTCACACCAACACCTCGACATCAGACGTGCAAAAACGGTACTTTAACTTTCTTTTTCTTTTTTTGCTCATATCTCGAAAACGGTGTGTCCTATCACAAAAATAATGAAAATTTCGACCCCCTTTGTAAGCCTGAAATCACCAAATCTCTACATTTAGATATTTTTATTTTATATTTTCCAGACAAAAAGTCAAAACTTCCATATAAAACCCGTCGAGGCTGCCCCAGGCTGCCTCCGGCTCTAACAAAGACGTTGAGAAACCAAAAGAAAAAAAAAAACACGTGCACTCGCGATTGTCAAATTCGATTATAGTTGTGTCAAAATTATTTTTAAATTTAGAGATTATTTTTCGCAGAATAGCTTCAAGATTTTCATAGTAAAAAGTAAGGAATTTTAGTGATAGTTTAGTTAGTTTAGTTCGGTGAACAAGAGAATCGGCACCATTGTGGATTTGTTGTTTTTTTAATGCATTTTTTTTTAATTATTAGTTTTAATCATGGTCTGGCAGTTTGAGTAATTTATGCGGCCTACCCAAATGTCCTTTCTTTGGTTTCGTCGAATCTTTTAGCTCCTCTAGTTCTGTGTTGAGCTGCATGACAACTGACAAATGCGTGCACTGACTGGACAGGTCCACTCATTCTGTGTGGTTCTTTCCTCAAAAGACCATTTCAGATACCAATCTACATGGTCTTCACATGACCTGACCAAGATTATGTCTGGACTTTAAAAGAGACTGTGGCCTCTGAGTTTGTTTCGGAGTTTCTTCTCAGAGTAGTCAGATAGGAAATGTCGATCTCACCTAGTTTTTAAAATATGATTGACGTGTAAAAGTGTTTGTACAAACCTATTTATAGAAAATAAAATCATTTATCATTTATCAACACACGCGCCATCATCAGCGAGATATTTGAGTGAGTATGAAATATTTACTATTAGGCGCCGCCAGTATTTGTTGGTAGCTGCTGGATATGTAGGTAATTGCGAGCAATAATAATAGGTAATTGCAATCTGTTCTAAACTTATGAGCTTGAATAGTCCAATGATCAGTTTGAATATGTGCTAGACCTTTTTTTACCGGGAATATACCCGGGTTCTCTTCTAGATTATGCAGATTTCAGGACAACGAGGGCATCATTACCAACAGGATGCCGCACGACCTGCGGAGTTGCGCGAGAGCGTGGGATTTAGTAATTCTTTCTCCTATTTGTATTGGTAGAATATTTATTTCTGCTTGGCTTATAACTTTTGCTTTTACTTATCTTGGTCTGTCTTTACTTTTACGCTTATTCAAGTCTTTCACAAAAATAAAATATCCTTCATTAAGCTCAACTTCAGCTTCACCTCACCGTCTTCCTTTCTCTATGTTTTTTTTTTATTGCTATCATTTTATCTGTCTAATATTTAGTGTCCGTATGTACTGAGGAGTCATGTCTCATATTTAAAAGCGGGTTCTACCAATATTTAGTAGAACTTTTTCCGATTTTGTAGGCCCGATACCGGAAATTGTAGTAAAACCCTTAAAAAGTTACAGGACGTTTAAGGTGGCTCCTCAATTCAGACATCTGAACTGAGGAGCCACCTTAGAACTCGAAAACTAGCCCACCGATATTCTTGAAAATTTGGTAGGATTTAGTAGTATTTATGCTTAATCTGTACAAAAGAAAAGGGTTTTGTACGGTTGAATTTGAGATAGCTACAATGCTTTGATTTTTCATAAAATCCACCAATTTCACCTAGCTGTTCCTCGGAAAGTTATTTGTCAATTGAAACAATTTTAAAGTATAATTTAGTAGTAAATGTGTTCTAATTTGTGCTATAAAAATAAAATGGTAAAGCTATATAATTTCGTTAATACAATACATTTTATGTGGATCCAAGACTATCTACCTCTCTTGAATCGATTCGGCTTAAGACTGTGTAGGTGAGATGAGACTTTATTTAATTTGGTGTTCAAACTATCTATTTGAAGCTCGTATAAAGTGCTAGTGTAATCGTCTAGTCTCGTTGCGGCTTTAGTAAGTTGAATTTGTATCTCGTTAATGTTGTTGTCTATGTCTGTTAATTGTCCGTCAACTTGCCATCTCTTTACGGATAGTATTCTTACAAAACTGAAAGAAATATAAACCAAAACGATGGATTAGTCGTTTATATCAAAGATAACCTGCGAACAATGAAAGAAGAACCTGTATCCATAGACAGTAATTGCTTAATAATTAAAATATTTCCGGATACGGTAGTCGTGGCTATATATAGGCCTCCGTCTCAAAATATGGAAAGATTTTTAGACTCACTTGACACAAACTTAAAAAAATTATCATCTTTTAAAAATATAATACTTATTGGCGATATTAACATTAACATTGCTTCTGGGAAAACCGATACCCTTGTACATAATTATCTGAATATTTGCTCATTTTTACCAGCTCACTATCACCCCACGCATCATAGCGGCTCATGTTTAGACCATATCATTCTAAAATCAAAAAATCCATACATTACATTGGTAACTAATTCTTCGCTTACCGATCATCAAGCTGTTTTACTAACTTTGCAATTATGTTCACCTAGAAAAAACTGCATGCGTAGCTACACTAATGTTAATATGACAAACCTTGAAAAGCACATACGCGGTATTAATTTTGACCCTGTTTATAATTCAAGCGATGCAAATATTTCTTTAAAGTATTTCATAAATTCGCTACAATATGCAATAAGGAAAAACACATTCACTAAGACAATGCCTAGAAAGTACAATTGTATTAAACCCTGGATCACACCTGGTCTCGTTCGTTGCATAAGACATAGAGACAAACTTCACAGAAAATTGAAACTCTCACCTGAAAACGTAATACTTTCTGTTACATAAAAAAGGTATCGAAACTTCTGTAATAATCTTTTGAAGAAACTAAAAAATCAGTACGATAAAAATGAATTACAGAAGGCGGGGAAAAATAGTAAACTTGTGTGGAATTTTTTAAAAACTAATACATTTAGAGCGAAAAATCCCGTACCCCCGCTTGATTTACTATCAACAGAGATAAACCCATCCGATGCAATGAATGAAGTAAACAACTTTTTTGTTAACGTTGGTAAAAACTTGGCTGAAAAATCTCTAAATTCCAACAATTTTTCCCGACAAAACCAGACTACGACATCTTCCAAACTAAACTCTTTTGTTTTATTAGATATCGATGTAAACGAAGTAGTAAGTTTAATAAACGGGTTAAAGGATGTTTGTGCTACTGGGTGGGATGACATACCTAATAACATACTTAAAAGATTTAGATACCTACTTGCTCCTCCGATAACCCACATTTTCCAGCTATGTTTATCTAAAGGAATATTCCCCAAATTGCTCAAAAAAGCTGTGGTCACACCTGTATTCAAGTCTGGAGACAAAAACAGTGTGGATAACTACAGACCCATCTCAGTGCTAACAGGCCTCTCAAAAATTTTAGAAAAAATCATCAACAGTAGATTGATAAAATATCTGGAAGATAACAAACTACTTTCAGAGAGTCAATTTGGTTTTAGGACCAAAAGATCAACTAGCCAAGCAGTACACAAATTAACAAATAATATTACTTGCAATCTAGATAATGGTTTGCACACAATTGGGATCTTTCTAGACCTTGCCAAGGCCTTCGACACTATTTCTTGTACTTTACTTTTGCACAAGCTTGAAACACTTGGGATAAGAGGAGCACAACTTCTACTATTTTCTGATTATCTCAGCGATCGTCATCAATATGTAAAAATTGGCCAGTTTACAAGTGCTGAACTTCAAAATAGTTGTTTCGGAATTGCACAAGGGAGCATTTTGGGCCCTACGTTATTTTTAATCTACATAAATGAACTATGCAGCCTCTCAGTCCAAAACGGTGTCATAATTTCTTATGCGGATGACACCGCTCTATTGTTCTCAGCTAAATCTATAGTTGACGTCTATGAATATGCTCAGAATGGATTTAACATCGTGTGTAATTGGCTCCATAATAATGTCCTAACTTTAAATGCAGATAAAACAAAATACATTTTATTTACAATGAGAAATACTAACATACCGCTTACTAAACTAAACATTCACGCACATAATTGTAGCTCGTATGCTGACACTGCATGTTCTTGCCCCACTTTAGTTAAAGCTGACCATTTAAAATATCTTGGTGTCACTATTGACTCCAATCTAAATTTTCGTAAGCATATCGAATTACTATGTACTAGAGTGAGCAAATTAATATTTGTTTTTAAGAATTTACGAAACATAGCCGATTATAAATTAATTAAACAGGTTTATTTAGCTTTGTGTCAGTCAATTCTTACCTATTGCATAACATCATGGGGTGGTGCTGCAAAAACAATTTTACTCCCTCTAGAGCGCGCTCAAAGAGCAATTCTAAAGGTGCTACCTTTCGTCAATTTAGATTTCCTACGCACCAGCTCTACCTAACATGCAAGGTACTAACAGTAAGACAACTGTTTATTCTAAGCATAGTACTACACCAACACACTGCACTTACTTATGACCCAGTACCTTCTGAAAAGAGAAGAAAGGACCTGGTTTGCATAAACCCTCAAACTAGACATGCGTTTGCTAATCGATTTTATGTGTTTTTAGGACCTTTTCTATATAATAGGCTCAACAAGGCACTTAGCTTCTACAGTGTGAGTTATAAAAAATGTTGTAAAATGTTATCAGAATATTTAGCCATACTCAATTACACAGACACATAAAAACTTCTAGAAATCCTGGCATGATGATATTATAATATTATTCCCTCGTATGCTACTACTTTTGTAAATGTACATAGGCTAAGTTTTAGGTATTAATGTACTAATATGCTTTTTCTCATAGTTGTTAATAGAATATATTTATTTTAGATAACTAAAAAAAAAAATGTCCCAATTTAATTGAAGTGTAAAGTGATGGCCTGAAACACAGGTTTGTATTAACCTAGTTCGGGCGGAACCTTACATTGCAATTCCAAACCATGGTAACTTGCACCTGTAATAAATTTTAGTTTAAGTAATTTTTACGTACTCTAATTGTATGGGAAATCTTAGGTACTAGTGTTGGCTAAATGTACACTTTTTGTAAAAGTTTTATTCAATAAATTTTATTATTTATTATTATTATTATTATAATTCTATGTTCTGAAAGAATGTATGATATTGAGTGATGAGTTTCATAGGCCCTAGTTTGAAGGGCAATAGTCCAGGTCCGTTCTCAAGTCGTTCTAGATTAATCTCCTGCGCCCATGTTAGGCTAAACGTCAGCAGCAGGTGTATCCTGTAACAATTTCGCAGTTTTAGGGACACGCTTTAATCTAGATTTAGCTATAGGTCCCTTTTTCTTGGAAGTGTAAATGTGGATAGGTAAATTGGCCAGGACTGTGTCCTGGTTGTATCTGGGTGCGAGTTTAGATCTACTTGCAGAGGGATTACTAATGAATATTTGATGGTCGGGCTCATAATCGACCTCATCCTCACGGGTTTTATTACGACTCTCTATGAGCGCTGTTCGATTAGCGAGAGACGTCTCATTGATTAGTTGGTATACTTTTTGCATGCGTTCCCTATGTGTTTCGGTATATTGTTGTAGTAAGTGTCCGGTCAGATCTATGTCAATCGGGTCTCGTGGGTCGGTGTGCCCTAATATAAGGTCGTATGGTTTACATCGTGTGAAGGAATGGATCGAACTATTGTACGCTATGATAGCATATGGCATCAGATGTACGACTGGCTCATCTTTGTATTTTAGTTTCAAAATACGAAGGTGTTCCAATATAGTAGAGTGGAAGCGTTCAATATTACCGTTCGCGTTTGGTGAATATGCCAGTGTTTGATGATGGATTATTTTATGCACCTTGCAGAACTCGGAGAACATCTGGTTTGTAAATTCGGTCCCCTGATCTGTTATAATGGTTAGTGGTAGGCCATGATTCGTGCTGAAGGTTAGTAAAGCTTGTATAATACTAACTGCAGTCTCATCTCGAAGAAGGTAAGCTTGACCATACTTTGAGAAGGCGTCTATGAATGTTACGTTTTTTTCATTCTGTGCTGAGAAGCTATCCATATGTACTATTTCAAACGGTCTGGTGGCGGGGGGTGCTATATTAAACTTTTGTTTTATGGGGCTCCTATCGTACTTTGCTTGCCCACATACTGTGCAGTCATTTATGAATTTGGTTATGTGCTCTCGCATCTTAGGCCAGTAATATTTAATAGATAAAGCTAGAAAGCACTCGTTAATGCCACGGTGGTTGGTCTTGCCTTCGTGGTAGTAACGAATAATTTCCTGTTGTCTAAGGTATTCTTTTACGTTTTCGATTTCCATTTTTGCCAATACCAATTTCATAGATGAACTATTAAAATATTTTTGGATCAAAGGAATTATGTTGTACATTGCAAGGGGTGGATTTATCAAAAGGGCAGTTTTGATCTTAAGGTTGACGTATTCCTTAATGGCGTTAACCAAATCCTTTGATGAAACATAGGTAGTATCCTATCAGTCCAAGAAAACTTTTAATCTCAGTCGTGGTTTTTGGTAGGGGATAGTTCAGTACAGCCGTAATATTGTCGTCATTAGGTTTTAGTTCTTCTTTGGAAATCTCAGCCTGGTTTACCTCCTAATTGGCCGGCCACTCCTTTCACCAGCCTGCAAGGACCTGACAGAAGCGCCGATCAATCGTCAGCGGCAGCAGTTTTGGAATCGTTGGTCTACGGACTAAATTTCGGAACTTCAGATAAGGACCAAGTGGAAGTCACATAACCAGGACATAGCTCTGAACACGCTTGTCGTCATCAAGGAGGAGAATTTACGGAGCCGAAACGTGGACACTCACCATAGGCGTGATCCAAAAAATCAAGATTGCTCAGCGTGCAATGGAGAGAGCAATGCTCGGGATTTCTCTGGTGGATAGATTTCGCAATGAAGTCATTCGCCAGAGAACTAAAGTCAACAACATTGCACGTAGAATCAGCATGCTGAAGTGGAAGTGGGCCGGCCATGTCTGTAGACGGACAGACAGTCGATGGAGCAGACATGTGCTAGAGTGGAGACCGCGTTTGGCCAAACGTAGTGTGGGACGCCCTGCGGCACGATGGGTCGATGATTTGAAGAAGGTGGCTA
Organism: Dasypolia templi; assembly: GCA_963555695.1. Taxonomy (NCBI): domain Eukaryota; kingdom Metazoa; phylum Arthropoda; class Insecta; order Lepidoptera; family Noctuidae; genus Dasypolia; species Dasypolia templi. The sequence goes on from OY743157.1 coordinate 12,165,827, forward strand.
GCAGTAGATGGATGCGGACTGCTCAGGACCGGGATGGTTGGCACTCTTTGGGGGAGGCTTACGTCCAGCAGTGGACGGCAATTTGCTGATGATGATGTAAATATGATGTCACAGGAAAGGATGGTGTAACCTGGTGTTACCCGTGTAGCTACAATTCAAACAGCTACGGGCCCACTACAACGAGTTTTCACCAAAATCTGCCCACTCCCGGTGCCTGCGACGAATGATGAGACCAATGAAGACTGCAGGGTTCCCAATGCTGCAGCTACATAACTTTATTGAAATCTGAAGATATCAATGCGACCGGCATGTTTATCGACCAGCCCACGCCATCTAACAAGAGCGGCGTGAGGCTCTGATTGGGCGGCAGCGCTTTCGCCTCCGCGGCGGACGGCGCCGCCGGGCAGCGCCTATACATGTGAAGTTTGTGATAAGAAATAATATTTAAATGGAGAAAAAGTGAGGGTGGACGGAACGTTTTTTAATATAGAAAACTGATTGATTGTCTTTTTAAAAAACAATGTAGTAATAAAGTGTCAATCTATACTAATATTATAAAAAAGGAAATATTTCATTGTTTTCGGATTGTTTGTTTGTATTGAAGAGGCTCCGAAACTACTGGACCGATTTGAAAAATTGTTTTACCATTAGAAGACGAAATTATGCCTGATTTCGTAAGGTATTTCCAAGTAGGCTACTTTTTTTTTCCTAATTCACGCGGACGAAGTCGCGGGCGAAGTGCTAGTTAAAAGTATGTAAATGTTCAATAATGTACAATCAAAAAATGTGTCTTTGTCTTTATGAAAGAAGGAGTCTGTAAGAAGATTTAGTTCAACGTTCCTTAAAGACCTTTGGATACAACCAAGTTTATTAGCTAGTAAGTAACTCAGTGGTCAGAGCACACGGTACGCTAGGGATCATGGGTTCGAGTCCCACTCGTGTAAGTTGTTTACCAAAGTGCATTTACAATAAAGTTAAACAACCATGTTAAACCGTATGTGTAATTAATATATAAAACTTACTTTCGAAGAGGCATGATGATATTGAAATTTAACTTTTTTATTTATTTTTCCAGCCCATCGTGAGTGACCAGTGCTGTCGTCGTTGTGTTGCCGTTTTTGGTGGGTTACATCATCGTACGGAACCCTCTTCACGCGAGTTCTACTTGCACTGGGCTGGTTTATTTGTAGTATACTTGAACTTAATTATAATAAGTGGGTTATGACTCATAGTTGATTCTGCCTCATTGCTGATTGTAACTTATTGTTGACTATGCCTGCTGATTGTGACTTACTGTTGACTATACCTGCTGATTATGTATAATTCATTATTCATTGTTTGGTTTTGAATAAGTTTTTAACTGGACTTTATTTTTCCATTTGGCTGTTTTTTTAATAGCAGTCCACTGTGTGCAACAGTCAAAGAATTTATAGTTTCTGCCTGCCATTTCGGTAAGACGAACAGGTGTGGTGATACGTTTTGAATCATATTTATTCTGTTTGGAAAATAATAACCTAATTGCAACTATTCGTGAATAGGATGAAAACCATTGATTTTTGTGTTTTTCATCGTTATCTTACCAAAACATGATATGATGTAAATGACAGTCTTTGATTCGACGAGATAAAGACAGGTGGTGGAAGATGCATGGTGATTATTGGTTATTCAAGGGTTACAGCAGGACAATAATAACATTGAATATCACACACTTACCGACTTCTGAATTTGTATGAAAACGAATCTTTAACCGTTTTACATCATCATTTCAGCCGAAAGACGTCCAATGCTGGGCATAGACCTACCCCTAGCACCGCCACTTCGATGGATTCTGTGCTAACCTCATCCAGTGGATTCACAAGGCCATCAGCCACCTTGTAAGAGGGCGTTAAAATATGTGTTAGTTTTTAAAAAATTTTTGATGATAATAGGTTAATTCGATTTCAAAATAAAAATAAAAATCAAAAGTCATTTATTCAAATTAGGCTGAGAATCAGCACTTTTCGAACGTCAAAATTACATAAGACAGTCCCCCAAAACGCCCGCCCTTCACCACTTCCTAGTGCTTTAGCTGGGATGAAGAAGTGGCGCAACAAACTCCCCAGCAGCACAGATGTCTGTTCGGTTAGAAGAACTCGATTCTAAACAATTGTAAGAAATTACCAAAACATTAAATTAATTGCCATACGTCAGTATGGCAATTAATTTTAGCTAGCTACGCCAATGCCAAAAAAAGATAAAAAAAAATGAGTGTAAATAAAGCCTAATACATAAATAAAACCCTCCAGGCCTAAAGGGCATGGCAGCTTACATATGCAATACTGAAATTATTATACAAACAAATAAAATGAATAAATGATAAACTAGGACCATCAAAGTAAAATAAATTAACAGAACAATTACTGTAACAATAATAAAACCATATACAGCAAGACGACCAGTCACCACAAGCAGCACCCGTTCACGAGCATAACGCAAAGATCAGCCATTACCCCTCTCGCCATATTTGAGGGAAGGAAGAAACCCGACCCCCGACGCTACCGCCAGCAGTGACATCTAAGGGAGCATGACGAACTGGCTGCCGGTTGCTCAGTAAAGAATAATATTATCAATTGTCGAGGTCGCTAGCTAACCACATATTGCAATACAGCTCATTAAAAACATTGTAATGAGTAGATCATGCCAATAATAAATGAAATTTACAAAATAATTGACTTAGACCGTCAAAAAAATAAAAAAAACAAATATATGAACTCATATACCCTCTCAGTAGGTAAGCTGATTCTGGAGAAAGAACACGAACATTGTCTTGAGTTAATCACAGCGACCAACAGTTCTTATCGTTTAAGTAGTCGTTAATGGAATAATATGCCTTTGAACAAAGATTGGATTTTACTTGAGCCTTAAACGTATTAAAAGGTAAATCTAGTAAAGAGGAGGGCAACTTGTTATAAAAGGTTATACCAAGCCCAACAAATGAGTTATGGACCTTATGAAGCCGGTGAAACGGAGCACGTAGTTTGTTCTTATTTTAGTTAACATTGTGAAAATCACTGTTTTTAGTGTATAAGTGTATATTTTGCCTAATATATGAGATGTTGGCAAAGACGAATTGAGATGCCACCGTGATAATACCAACATCTTTAAAAAAATCTCTAAGAGAAACTCTGGCGCCTAGCTGATAAATTGCTCGGACAGCTCGTTTTTGAAGGACGAATATATTTTGAATATCAGCGGCTTTGCCCCACAGCAGAATACCGTAGGACATAACGCTGTGGTAATAACTAAAATAGACTAACCGAGCTGTATCAACGTCAGTATATTGTCTTGACGGCGTAGGCGGCTGAACTGAGCCTCCCTGCTAGGCTTGATATTTGTGGGCCCCACTGAAGTTTGGCATCTACTGTTATGCCCAGAAAAACCGCCGAGTCTACAGTTTCAAGCAGCTCTTTATCTAAGACGATGTTGGGTCCTAGATTTCTAACATTTAGACAAACTTCACGCATTTCGTTTTCTTGGCATTGAGAACTAGGTTATTTGACGTAAACCAATCCGTAACCATTGAGAGTGCACTGTTCACGTCGTCAAAATCTTGGCTATTCCTGTCTACTTTAAAAATAAGAGAGGTATCATCTGCAAACAGTACAACGTCACAGATATCATTTAAATAGAATGGTAAGTCACTAAGAATTATAATAATAATAATTTTCCAAGTGGAAAATTATTAACAATGAAACGTGGAACGTGAAAAGTGGAAGCTAGCTAATAAACCACAGTGGTCGGACGTTAAGTCACTTAACACTAATTTATTTTTGGCTTCACAATTACTAAATATATTATCAAGACAAGTTGACGAAGATGCCGTGATCCTAGTTGGTTCAAAAAACAAGTTAATCAAATTATAAGACCTAAACAGATTGAGAAGTCTAATACTTAATGGAGTAACATCTAAAATATTAATACTAAAATCTTCACATAAAATTATACTCTTATTACTTGATTTTAACCTATTGAGAGAATCCTCCATTACCGATTCAAAACTAATAAAATCACCTGATGGAGGACGATAAACGCAGATTACAACGAATTGCTCTAGTTGCAACACAAGACAACTCAATAGTTCGCTCGATAGAAAGATTAACTAAATCTAAACGTTGTTTACATTTCAACTTGTTTGAAATAAGAACTAAAGAACCACCGCGAATAGCACTTTTTCTCACAAATGCAATTTGTACGGTAAAATAATCATCATCGATAAACACTACTTCATGTTCCTTCAACCAGTGTTCAGTCAAACATAACACGTGAACATCATAGTTCTCCATAAATAAACTTAACTCTAACTCTTTGCCGGACAGACCCTGCATATTTTTATGAACAACATTCAACATATGCGGCTCACCCGTTGTCGCACCTAATAGTTTAAACTACAAGGCGTATCAAAAGTAGTATTAGTACCACTACTATCTGTAATCGACGGCACACTACATGTACCCTTGTCACTTTGTATATTGTATGCTAAAATATTGGCAATTTGTCTCCTACATCTAGGTGGCAAATACATTGTATAATTTGTCAGTTTGTGATCAGTAATAAATTGATTACAATCAAAATATAAAATAGTGTCACTATAACGGCTTACTTTTTCTACCTTTTTCTATCTTTAAATTCCGAATGAGTGGTACCAATTATTTGATATTTTAAATATTTTTTTAAACTTATTTACATCTTTGACGGAGGAAAACAACTCATATTTATGGATGTTTAAGTTAGTGTATTATTCATTAAAGTTGTAATTCATTTTAAAAAATCACTTACAAATACATTTCTTTGGTACAGTTCCGGGCGTTAATGTGACCCACCCAGCTTGTCCATGAACATGTCAACAAGGTTCTAAATATTAATTAAGTTTTCGTATATTAACTGTACAAAGCCAAACTTTTTAAAATGCTCGATGTTTCATATTAACGACCAAGAATAACCGTTCACAGCAACTATCACTTAAGCACATTCTTCATTATGTACGTGCGAACACAGTCCGTTGTTGCAGTTAGATGCGTAGGGGCAATCAAGGATTAGTCCACCGAGTAATGTGCAGATCAATCTTCTATGGCAGTCGTAGCCCCGGGTTCTAGGACCTGCGTTGATGTCACAGGGAGTCCAATGTACGCCGGAGTCAATTTGAACCCAGTCGGGGATATCGTGGTCGTGAAGCTTGCCTTGGGGAATTGATGGTGCTATAATGGGGATCGATGGTGTCTCATGGGGGATCGGTAGTGACTAATGCGGTATAGGTGGTGCCTTATAGGAGATTGGTAGTGCTACATGCGGGATCGGTGGTGCCTCATGTGGGATCGCTAATGTCTCATGGGGAATTGGCATGTGCGGTGGAATGTGTGGTGGTCTATCTTCGGCATCGGATGCTTGGGTGAGAGCAAAGGTACACTGTGGAGATAAATCAAGAATTACAATTGGTATTGGTATGAAGGGTTTATGTTTGCAACTCCAATTCTGAGCGCGTATTTTGCGTGAGAATCACATTTACAATAATAACCCCATAATTTTCCCACTGCTGAGACAAGGGCTTTCTCACAGGGAGTGAGCCGTAATTACTACGACGGCCCAGTGCGGGTTGGTGGATTTCCCAAATCTTCGATTTTTTTGTTCTAGGGCATGCCGGTTTCCTCTCGATGTTTTTCCTTTTTATTTTTATTTTATTCAATGGACCATTCGAAACAGAAAATAGCCTACTTATTCGATGATCTATAGATAATCGAATAAGTGTTTTACAATTGTGATTGGAAGCTTACTCAAAGAGAGGACAATTAAATTTAACACTAATCCTGATTCACTTCATAGATTTGTCTAAAATACCTACTTAGCAGTACTGTAAAGATCAGGACGTTTTGGATGCAAGCCATCATGTATTCGTGTTTATTATGTATTTGATGAAAATATCTATTGCAAATACCTTTTTATAAATCTCTCTTATCTTGAATTTATTATCTTTGTCACTACATCTCAATGAAAACGTTACTCATATTTTGCTCAAGAGGATAATCGACAACGATTCGAGGAAAATCCCAGAAGTCATACACAAGCCTACTAGATTATATTTGATCATAGAGACTACATAGAATTATTTTAGAAGAGAAAAATAAAAACAAAAAATAAATTTACTTACTCTTGTCTTATAGACTCTACTTAGAATACTTTCATTCTAGACCATTTCTTACATATAGCTTCCAAACATGTAAAAAAAAATTATGTGTTTTCATATAAAGTTCTGTTTTCGCTGCAACTTAAAACAATTTATGACGTTTTCTAAAGTAGTAATAATTCCAAAAGCATCTGTATTTCCACAACACACACATCAACACAGTAATTTCACACGGCACAGTCATTTCGTAGCTGAAGCATAATAGATGCTTCAGCTACGAAATGACTGTGCCATGGGTTGTGATGGAATATCATCCACGCTTCTTAAGATATGCCATCATATATTGGTACCGCCAATAACTTATATCTGCAAACTTTTCATTTAGACGGGAGTGTTTCCGGACTCTCAGAAGAAGGCATAGCATATATAATAATAGTTCATCCAACTTACAAGGGTGGAAGCAGAAACTGTGTTGATAATTATAGACCAATGTCATTCCAGTCGTCAATCTCAAAAATACTGAAAAAGATTCTTAACAATAATCTTACAAGTTTTCCGGATCCCTCAGAAAAACTAACTCAAGAAATAAATTCAAGAAACAGATTATCAGTAAAGCTTCTGATCTGGTGTCTCCATTGAAGACGCTATTTTGAACCTATTCAAATCCATTGCTAAGAATAAGGACAGTAGAAAAAAGTGCCTTGGTATATTTCTGGACCTATCGAAGGTCTTCGACAACAGTTTCTGTTCCTAGAGTATCTAACCTAGAATTTTTTAGTGTACGCAGCATAGAGATCTGCAGAGTGTACCTGAAAAATCGCACCCAGCGAGTTAAAATAGACTCAAACTACAGTGACTATAAAATTGTGTCAACGGGTGTACCTGTGCTACAATTATGCATATTAGGTATCACACTCTTTCAAATCTACATACACGACCTTTGTAGAATATCGATCACGGCTTGTAAGATCTATGCATGTGCTGATGACACAGTGACACTTCCCAGGTATTTAACACTATCAGTGGAGGCTATAGCAGGACACGAGCACGAGCACATGCCTGCCTTGTGGAAATACAGATGTTTTTGGAATTATTACTGCTTTAGAAAACGTCATAAATTGTTTATTGTCTTTTCTTTATTGTAGAATTCTGTTAATTAAAACATAACAACATATATATAACTAAATTAAATTACTAAATAACTAACTACCTGTACAAATTAATATAAAACACTCAGGCGTCGAAGTACTCGTCCGCATCGCTGTCATCTGGAAACATGCCCAGAAGACTCGCAGCATTGCCACGCTGAATGGCAATGCTAATTCTTTGGCCAAAGAACAATCCAGCCCTCTGGTCACGTGAAGTGTCGACTAGTCGGTGAGAAATTTGTCTAAAAAGGAGACGCGCACTCGGGCCCCATGACCCGAGCGTTTCGACCCCAAACGGCTCAAAACTGTAGTTACCCATAAGGTCTCAACAGCCGCAGCAGCAGCGCCAGCACAGCTCGCCGTGCTAGGAACATGAGATGGAGCAAGGGTATCGACACAGCTTGCGTCCCACACCAGAGGCCTACCCATCTTCCAAGGCAACAACGTCATACCGTCTGGTCTCTTTTCATCGTCACGTACCAAGCCGTTTGGTTCTAAAACCGCAGGTACGCCGGCGGTGACAAGGGCTCGACGAATAATATCGTTGATGCTGGCGTGCCGTGCTATGCGACCTGCGCTCCTGTAGCAGGACAGGCCACGGTGCCCGAGACTGTCGACAGCTTCACCGCAGTGACACCGATGCGGAGCAACACAAGGTGAGCCCAACCGGAGACATGTAGCGAGCCGAAACGATGAGCAATCCATCATTGTGCCTATGGTGGATGACGGGAGCGCCTGAAGCCACAAGCCTGACTCCCATTCTCCCACAGCCAGCAGACGAGCACGCTCAACAGTATTAGGTGACGTGTTTATTAGGGTATTCCGTATAATACTGCAGAGCGGCACGTCCCACCGTCTCTGGGAGGACGGGTTGTCGGGGAAAACCGTATTGGGACAAGCCATTTTCCAAGCGTTCAACGCATCGGTCAAACACGGTACTTCAAAATCGACCAGTGAAGAAGATAAAATATTCCTGGTTAATTTATCAGTACTGTGGACCGAGGAGAGGAAGGCCGGTAAACTAATACTTGAAATTTTGCGGACGCCGAGACCTCCCAGGCGAATGGGAAGTGTGGCTTGCTGCCACGCTTGGTCGTCCAGGGCCACATTTAGGATCGAAGTTAGTGTGTTTCTAATAATTTGGTCTACTTTTTCTAAAAGTTGTGGATGTTTCCACAGATGGGTGGAGCGAAGGTTATATGTAAATTTTGGTCCAAAACAACAGTATTGAATGAGTGTGAAGGCCGAATGAATGTTAATTTTGAAAAGTCTTTCCGAGACATCATTGATTTTTTTTATTTAAATTTTATTTATTTATTTTAATTAAATAAACTGTTTTAAGTTGCAGCGAAAACTGAATTTGTATGAAAAAGAATCTTTAACCGTTTTTCATCATCATTTCAGCCGAAAGACGTCCAATGCTGGACATAGGCCTACCCCTAGCACCGCCACTACGACGGATTCTGTGCTACCCTCATCTAGTGGATTCAGAAGGCCATCAGCCACCTTGTAAGAGGGCGTTTTAATACGAGTGTGTGTTAGTTATTTACAATTTTTGCAGGTTCATACGCCCATCCAATGATGATAATAGGTTAATTCGATTAAGTTTTTCTATCTTTAAATTCCGAATGAGTGGTACCAATTATTTGATATTTTAGTGACTCATGCGGGATAGGTGGTGCCTTAAAGGAGATTGGTAGTCAGTAAGTGTGTGATATTCAATGTTATTATTTTCCTGCTTGAATAACCAATAATCACCATCATCTTCCACCACCTGTCTATATCTCGTCGAATCAAAGACTGTCATTTACATCATATCATGTTTTGGTAAGATAACGATGATACATACAAAAATCTGTGGTTTTCATCCTATTCACGAATAGTTGCAATTAGGTTATTATTTTCCAAACAGAATAAATATGATTCACACACTTACTCTTTTTACCGAAATGGCAGGAAGAAATTATAAAGTCTTTGACTGTTGCACAGAGACTCTCCGTAGAGAGTAGTTATATTCTTTGCACAGAGATCCTGACAGCGGACTGCTATTGAAAATAAATGTCAAACGGAAAAAGAAAGCCCAATTAAAAACTTATTTAAAACCGAACAATAAATAATCAATTATTCATAATCAGCAGGCATAGTCAACAATAAGTCTCAATCAGCAATGCCGCAGAATCAACTATGAGTCATAACCCACTTATTATAATTAAATTCAAGTATACTACAAAAAAAAACCGGCCAGGTGCAAGTAGAACTCGCGTGAAGAGGGTTCCGTACGATGATGTTAGCCACCAAAAACGTTTCATGTAAAATTAGATTGCCAAGACTTACATACTTAACGCTTTCACTGTTTAAAAGTACCAGGTCTAATGAAGAGCCAACCCCCTAATTTTACAAGGCTAAACTCTACAAAACTTACATATTGGGCAAAATGTACGGCTTGGTCGTTTCGCAACCGTCGCAAAGTCAAAGCATTTATTTCAAATAGGCCCATAAAAAGGCACTTTTGAACGTCACCCAGACACTCCTATGGGCTTATGGTAAGTAAAGTCACTGGTCTTTAATTGTTGTGTCATGCAATAGTTTAATGGAACGGCCAAGTTACAATTTTGACCTAGATGTAAGTTAGATCTGAATTGACTGTAAATTAGATCTGATAACTTTTCAACAGTGAAAGCGTTAGCAAACTAAAAACAAGAGACTAAGACTTGGCAAACTAAAAAAAAGATGGTTTTCGCCAAAAAATAATAATATAGAGCGCTTAGTGCTTCATTTATTTTTATTGTACTGATCTCACACAGACATGTTAATATCATAACCCTTACGCCTAGCATGGTCGGGTAAAGAAGGTATTTCATGCACGCCAGCAGTTACTTTCTTCATAGCCAACGAAAAAATATGTAGGTTAAAACACACGTTTTTATCACGCAGTAAAAATGATAAAACAATTAAATTTACTTGTATAAGTTCTTCTCTTATATCCAATGATGAAAACAAAAAGTTTACTTTTTAGTCTAGTAGGTATATTCTTAATTTAGTTAATAACTCAACGAAGTTATGACTTGAGCGATTTACTACCACTCAAGAGTTCCACTATCCACCTCCTGGCATCACCACTATTCATCATCAGATCACCTCCAAGATGCCAATTATAGTTTAATCATCCGGACATATACCTACAGTTTCATTTCTATGCGACAATTAGAAGCAGGCTGAAATTGACTTTAATGATTTTATGACAATATTAGTTACAAGTAAAGCTAATAAATGCGTGTTACAAAGACTTTCAGCGTTGTTGTATAAGTACATGCCTGTATAGCTTTCATAAGAAATGCATGTAGGTATACCGGTTATCGGTAATAAGTACAGACTTGCACCTCCCTTCAAGTGAATTGGAGGGTGAAGGTACAAGTTTCCAATTTTTTATGTAGTTTGTGTGCAAATTCTAGCCTGTATATAACATTTTTATGTAAATCCTAGCTTTCATACCATATTTCATCTTTTAGGACTTCGGGAAGTGCCCTAGAGGTTTTGATGAGCGAGTGAGTCAGTTATAGAAACTAAGTGTGTTTTACAAGTCTGTTATCTACATTTTATCTTGAGAGCCCTCTAACATTATCTAGGCCGAAGCTACAAGATTATGAAAATACGACGTAACGTCTGGGTCTATGAGCGAGTCCGCGAGTACGACAAGAAGAATGACTGCCCAGTCACTTGCTGGTATGCGTATGTACCAAGTAAGAGTATCTCAGCGAGTGTCGCTGAGCGAGTATTTTCGTTGATAGCTCTTGTCGCTGCTAATAAATAATGGAGTTCTCACCGGCAGTGTGAACAGTAAGCAATCCTAAGTCCATAAGCAATCTCACAAAGCAATAGATTGACGGTTCGATTTCACTTACGACCTTTTTCTAGAAGTTGTTTCTATACTATAAACACGCACACACAGTCACTTTGTCTGTAATTGATAGTAGTTCATAATTTCAACTAACCTAACATATGACATGCTAGCTTAGTCGTGTTAGATCACTGTCATATACTATAGTGTACTCTGTGATCACTGTTTAAAATAAGTCCACGTAGTACGGATAATTAGTTTAATTCACCGAAATATCAATACAATCACACTTTTACTTAACTCAAATAACATAAAAGAAATAATTCCACTTTTTTTTTCTTCTTTCGTCAACGAGCTTCCCGCTCGATACCCTTGACAGCTCAATTTTTTATTTTTTTATTTTCATACAACCAAGCAATGAGGTTAACATAAAATATGCATTACATTAAAATAGGAAATATATTTTCTATAGTTTGTTACATAAAATTTTGCTAGTGTTACCAGCTCATTGTGTATAAAATACCTAATGTAACCTATTACAATTTTAAGTTTTATAATAGTTTGGCATTATTGATACAAGCGTTTTAACAACTCGTCCATCCTGATAACCGTACACGTCCTCGTGTACATAAATTATAAGAAATTAAAACAGACTTAAACAAAACAAACAAAAAAAAAACTTATGCATATTCAAGAATGACACACACTTCTTCAATTACTCGCAAATTACTTAGCATAAAATTAAATTACATCTTGTACAACAGGTAGATACACTTATTCATTAGATAGGCTTCTGCTTAACCCATCGTACACCTTGTGCTTCACACAATACATAAGTTATTCACAACATTTTTGAACACCGTGTGCTTCATACGACGCAAACGTCTTGCACGTAGAACATATCACTTTTCCCATTGCACAAATAGTTCATCGCTTAGCTTGACTCCGTATCTGCACACCTTGTGCACTCAGCCTCGCACACCTTGTGCACGCCGCATCGCACGCTTTGCGCATTCTGGTTTTCGCACCATGCGCACTCCGCATCGCACACCTTGTGCACTCCACATCGCACACTTTGTGCAATTTGAATATTATGCGTCGCGCACCTTGCGCATTGCATCGCAAACCTTGTGCATCCTATTCATTATGCGCCACGCACCTTGCGTTTTGCATCGCACACCTTGTGCATCCCATTCATTATGCGTCACGCACCTTGCGTATTGCATCGCACACATTGTGCATTCTATTCATTATGCGTCACGCACCTTGCGTTTTGCATCGCACACCTTGTGCATCTCATTCATTATGCGTCACGCACCTTGCGTATTGCATCGCACACCTTGTGCATCCTATTCATTATGCGTCACGCACCTTGTGTTTTGCATCGCACACCTTGTGCATCCCATTGATTATGCGAAAAATGCACAACAGACCTTATACCTCCTAAGCGCACTTTACGCTGGCTCTTTATTAATTTTCATTATATTTTAATACATTGTCGGACGTACTACCATCTGCCTCCATTTCATTTAACTACTCATTTTCACTCATTTAATTTTCTGACAATTCGTCAGTCTGATCCGTTCCAAAACATAACCACGGATAGATTTTATCCACTGCGAATACCCCTCTATAAAGGTTCGAACCTTTCTTAGTTAACGGAGTGTCAACAACCTCATACCTATCATTGTCAAATACTTTAGTGATTCGATACGGACCTGATAACTTCGGCATTAGTTTACTTTTACCTACAGTATGAATCTCTCTTGGTACTCTAACAAGTTCCCCTATTTCAAAACTTTGCGCTGCCTTCCTTTTCTTATCGAAACACTCCTTTTGTTTAATTTGGGACTCATCAACATACTGTTCTACTTCTTCTCTTATTTTAGTAATACTATCATGTTTATTATTTTTGTTTATATTGGCTTCCACGTCTGATTCTATCTCGGGTATTATATGACCTTCATTGGTACTAGTGAGTTTTAGACCAAACAATATTTCTGATAGAGACTTTCCCGTACCTTTATTGATGGTGTTATTCAAGCCCCATTGAACTTGAAGCAAACGGTCATCCCATAAACGTTCATCCTTTACGTGATTTTGAGCGGCAAGGGAATCTAAAATTGTTCTGTTGTACCTCTCCACTTGTCCATTAGCCCGAGGAGAAGCAACAGCGTTTAAAATATGTTTTATACCAACTTCGCTCATAAAGCCTTTAAATTTTATACTGGTAAATGATGTACCCCGTTCGCTAATTAATCTCGTTGGTACACCGAACGTACCAAAATAATCCCTTAAAACCGCGATAGATGTATTCGACTTTGTATTTTTGACCGCTTTTAAAACAATAAACTTTGAGTACGCGTCTATTATCACAAGGATATACGATTTTTTTCTTTTGCTTGTAACAAACGGTCCGACGTGGTCGATGTGGACTGTATGAAAAGGCTTTGGAATCTTCGGAATAGGGTGTAGATAACCTTGTTTGTTTCCCGATGGAATTTTATTATGTGCACACTCTAAGCATGCAGTCACATATTTTTTTGTGAATCTACGCATACGCGGAAACCAATAGTGATCTTTAATTTGCTCGAGCGTCTATTCAAAACCAAAGTGCCCTATTTCGTCATGATTCTTTTGCAGAATTTGCCATCTACATCCCTTTGGTACAACCCACCTCAACCCGTTTTCCATAATACGATAAATAGGATCCTTCTTTAATGCAAAATTTTTGCGTATCACTAGAATGTCATTATAATCCGTATTTAAAAGGACCTCCTTAATCCGTTTTATTTCAGAATCACCTAATTGCACAGTTGCAAGCCAGTCATCACTAATATTGAGAACGTCATAAGTCTCAATTTCATTGACTACACCTACTTCTTCCGATGTTGGGTTTCTACTAAGCGCATCGACATGCAGCATAACCTGACCAGGCGAATCCAGGAATTTGAGGGTGTGGAAAATTGGAAACTGATTCAATTTTACGAGAACCTGGTCGTATACCTTCACTCGATACCTCAAACCCTAAATAGTCCACACGGTCTTGGAAAAAAACTTTTTGCATTTTTGAGGGTTTAAGGGTCAAATTCGCTTGTCGTAGTTTTTCGAATACAATTTTTTGTCTATTGATACCCTGCTCAAAACTGTCAGACGGGACCAATATGTCATCCACATAAGCTAACGCGGTGTCGAATCGAGCGTTCCCTAAAACCAAATTGACCGCACGCTGAAATACAGCAGGGTCAATCGCTAGACCAAACGGCATCCGATTAAATTCAAACTGCCCGTCTGGTGTAACAAACGCTGTCTTCGGTTTTGACTCCTCTGTTAAACCTATTTGGTAGTAACCTGAAGCCATATCTACGCACAAAAATATTTGTTCCCTGCCAGCCTGTCAATTTGGTCTTCTATTCGTGGAAAAGGATAATGTAGTTTGGGAGTTTTTCTATTCAAAGCCCGATAGTCCACGCGCAATCGTTTATCCCCGGTTTTCTTCTTCACTACAATTATGGGTGAAGCATAAGGTGAAGTTGATTCCCTAATAATATTATGTTTTAATAACTCTTCCACCATGAGTCTCACCTCGTTGCGTTCTGTATGACTAAGGCGATAGGTGCGATAAACGACTGGGTTATTATCGTTTAATTGAATATCCATAACTGTTACGGTAGTGTGACCCAATTCCGACAAATTCACCGAAAAAAAATCACGATATTCATCGATAAGTTGTTTTAACTTTGCTTTTTGACTATCGTTTAAGGGACCAATATTTAAATCATCAAATGTAATGTGTGTAAGTTCTTTATCAATTTTTAAAATATTGTAACATTTCTTTTCAACTTGGTTATTGTTATATATATATCCACGAGAAACAAGTTCATCTTTACTAAACGATAAAGGTTGATTAATAGTGTTAACTATCGTAACATACCCAAAGCCGTTAAAAAAATTGTATTTTCCAACTTCAATCCTGTATGATTTTCGATAACCGTTTTCTATAATAAGTGGTCCCGAAAAACAATTTTTGGTGTAACATTTAATCGACCCACCGTACAATTGTACCGATTTAAAACATTTCAGATCAAATGTATATGTCTATTGGCACTATTTATTTTAGATATGAAAACCAATTCCTTGCTTGTTTTAAGGACTTCCACGTGAGATTGTTCTGTAGCTGTTTGGCCTAGTAAAACAAAAAAATATCTGGTATTATAATTAAATCAACCGTAACTAGAACTCCATCCACAGACAACTGCAACTTACAAATACCTATTGGATTTATGGTTGAATTTCCAAACCCGCGTAGTACAGGTAAATCGTGATATAACCATTTAGTAGGATTTACTAATATCCGTGCAACTGATTCACGTATCAAACAGCACTGACTTCCAAAATCTATGTAGCCTGTAAAAGTTCTTCCATTTATGGTGACAGGTTTTTTTAAATTTTTCATCTGTGTTCTTTTGTTTGTTTTCAGTTAGTCACAAAGTTTTGAACTCAGTTCTATCTTTTCTAATATCTCTTGCACAGTTTGGATTATCATGACTTACCCTCATGCACTTTTGACATTTAACCAATGGTTTTTGGCAGTTAGCAACTATATGTCCGACTTCGTGACAGTTAAAACATCTTAAAATCCTACTGACATCGCCCTTGGATGCACGTCGCGAGAAATCTAATACAGGTTTCACTATTGTCTTGTTAGCATTTCGGTCAACACGTTCATGCTTAACATTTGTTAAGATACCAATAATTATAGACCTGTATCCGTGTTGCCGGTTTTCAGCAAGGTGTTTGAAAAGGTAATGCTGAATCAAATGTTAAATCATTTCAAAAAAAATCAAAATCAAAATCAAAATCAAAAGTCATTTATTCAAACTAGGCTGAGAGTCAGCACTTTTCGAACGTCAAAATTACATAAGACAGTCCCCCAAAACGCCCGCCCTTCACCACTTCCTAGTGCTTTAGCTGGGAAGAAGAAGTGGCGCAACAAACTCCCCAGCAGCACAGCTGTCTGTTTAGTTAGAAAACCATTGAATTATATAATTATAAGGTAATCAAAGAATAAAAACCGAAACACAAAAAAATACATACTAAACAACGTATACACAAATAAAAGCCTCCAGGCATAAGGGGCGTGACATCTTACATATGCATTATTGGCTTATTTTTTAAGTAAACACAAATGATAAACTAGGACCATAGAAGTACAGTAAGTTAACAGAACAATTACTTTAACAATATCAAAACCATAGACAGCAAGACGACCAGTCACCACAAGCAGCACCCGTTCACGAGCATAACGCAAAGATCAGCCATTGCCCCCCTCGCCATATTTGAGGGAAGGAGGCAACCCGATCCCCGACGCTACCGCAAGCAGTGACATCTATGGGAGCATGACGAACTCGCTGCCGGTTGCTCAGGCAAGAATAATTTAAGATCAATTGTCGAGGTCGCTAGCTAACCACTTATTGCAATACAACTCATTGAAAAACATTGTAATGAGCGGATCATGTCAATAATAAATGAAGGTAACTAAAACTAATTGACTTATACAGTCAAATAAAATTAAAATAAATATACGAACTCGTATACCCTGTCAGTAGGTAAGCTGATTCTGGAGAAAGAACATAAACATTGTCTTGAGTTAATTACAGCGACCAGCTATTCTTATCGTGTAAGTAGTCGTTAATTGAATAATATGCCTTTGAACAAAGGTTGGATTTTACTTGAGCTTTAAACGCATTAAAAGGCAAATCTAGCAAAGAAGAGGGTAGCTTGTTATAAAAGGTTATGCCTAGCCCAACAAATGAGTTATGAACCTTATGAAGCCGGTGAAAGGGAGCACGTAGTTTGTTCTTATTTCTAGTATTAACATTGTGAAAATCACTGTTTTTAGTGTATAAGTGTATATTTTACCTAATGTATAAGATGTTGGCGAAGATGAATTGTGATGCTACCGTAAGAATACCAATATCTTTAAAAAAATCTCTAAGAGAAACTCTGGCTCCTAGTTGATAAATTGCTCGGACAGCTCGTTTTTGAAGGACGAATATATTTTGAATATCAGCAGCTTTGCCCCACAGCAGAATACCGTAGGACATAACGCTGTGGAAATAACTAAAATAGACTAACCGTGCTGTATCAACGTCAGTGTATTGTCTTACTTTCCTGACAGCGTACGCGGCTGAACTGAGCCTCCCCGCTAGGCTTGATATATGTGGGCCCCACTGAAGTTTGGAATCTACTGTTATGCCCAGAAAAACTGCCGAGTCTACTGTTTCAAGCAGCTCTTTATCTAAGACGATGTTGGGTCCTAGATTTCTAACATTCGGTAAGACGAACTTTACACATTTAGTTTTCTTAGCATTGAGAACTAGGTTATTTGACGTAAACCAATCCGTAACCATTGACAGTGCACTATTTACGTCGTCAAACTCTTGTCTATTCCTGTCTACTTTAAAAATAAGAGAGGTATCATCTGCAAACAGTACAACGTCACAGATATCATTTAAATAGAATGGTAAGTCATTGATATACACTAAGAACAAGAATGGACCTAGTATTGAGCCTTGAGGAACACCTAACTGAACTGGAAGCCCGGATGATTTCACACCATCGACATCTACACATTGGAACCTATTGTGTAAATAAGAATTTATTACGTTTAGAGCTTCGTTTTGGACACCGTAATGACGTAGTTTACGCAAAAGCGTGTCATGGTGCACGCAATCAAAGGCTTTAGAGAGATCACAGAAAACTCCAATAGCATTTTGCGATTTCTCCCATGCATTAAATATGTGTTTCAGCAGAGCAACACCCGCATCTGTAGTTGAACGTCCTTTTGTAAAGCCATATTGTTCATTATGAAGGAGGCTATTTAAATTAAAATGACTTAGCAGCTGCTTAAGTATTAACTTTTCAAATATTTTGCTAAATGCTGGTAAGATAGAAATAGGCCTGAAATTGCCAATGTTATTTTTATTACCAGATTTAAATAATGGTATGACTTTACTACTCTTCATGAGGTCAGGAAAAGTTCCTATATCAACACATTTATTAAAGGTAACAGCTAGATAGGGGGCTACGATGTCTATTATATTACTTAAAAGTTTAATTGAGATGCCCCAGTAATCACCAGTGTTTTTAGATTTAAGTGTGTTAAAGACGTTAATTACATCATTAGGCGTTACATGTTCGAAGCTAAATATGCGAGTACATTTTGGCACACTACTATTCAAAAGATTCTCAGCTTTAGACGGGGACGAATTTAAGGAGCAAGTCGCAGTTATAGGTATATTGGCAAAAAACTCATTAAAAGCCTCAGCTACGTCAGCTGCCTTATTAACTAATTTGTTATCCACCATAATTTCAAGTTGATTTTCTTGTTTAACCGACTTCCCCGTTTCATTGTTAATAATTTTCCAAGTGGTTTTTACTTTATTATTGGAATTTTTAATTGAATCGCTTAAAAATTTTGACTTAGCAAAAACGCAAATCTTTTTAAATAATTTTGAATATTTTTTTACATACTCTAGGAAAGGAGTATCAAACCTGTATTTTTTCAAACCATATAACTCGTATAGTCTCGCTCTACTTTTATAAATACCTGGAGTAGCCCATTGGTTGAAGCCAACGGAGGTGCCATTAATGTTAATGGTTTTTGTCTTGAAAATAGATTGGTATTCTTTCTGCACAACATCAAAAAGGGCTCCGTATATTTCATTAGGATTTTCGTGTTCAACTAACGATGGTGTAATTCTATGAGCTATATTATTTTTAAACTTGTTACAACGACTAGCTGTATATGGCCTACATTCAAGTTTATGCGGCTTTTTAGGTAATGACATCGGGAACCTAGCTAATAAACCACAGTGGTCGGACGTTAAGTCACTTAACACTAATTTAGTTTTGGCATCACAATTAGTAAACATATTATCAAGACAAGTTGATGAAGATGCCGTGATCCTAGTTGGTTCAAAAAACAAGTTAATTAAATTATAAGACCTAAACAGATTGAGAAGTCTAATACTTAATGGAGTAACATCTAAAATATTAATATTAAAATCTCCACATAAAATTATACTCTTATTACTTGTTTTTAACCTATTGAAAGAATCCTCCATTACCGATTCAAAACTAATTAAATCACCAGAAGGGGGTCGATAAACGCAGATTATAACGTATCGCTCGAGTTCAACACAAGACAACTCAATAGTGCGCTCAATAGAGAGATTAACTAAATCTAAACGTTGTTTACATTTCAACTTGTTTGAGACAAGAACTAAAGAGCCACCGCGAATGGCACTTTTCCTTACAAATGCGCTTTGTACCGTGAAATTATCATCATTGATAAACACTACTTCATGTTCCTTCAACCAGTGTTCAGTCAAACATAACACCTGAACATCATAGTTCTCCATAAATAAACTAGACTATTTCGACACCAATATTATCTTACAAGGTCAACAGTATGGTTTCACAAAGGGACGTTGTACGACTGACGCCGGTGTCACTTTATTAAAACACATATTTACAGCGTGGGAAGAGGCTCAAGACGCCATAGGAATCTTTTGTGACCTCTCCAAGGCATTTCATTGCGTCGACCATGAAACCTTGCTCTTAAAACTTAAACATTACGGACTTGGAAAACTTGCGCTCAGTTTAGTAAAATCTTATTTGAATGATAGACAACAGCAAGTCCAAATAAACGGTGTCAATTCACTCGGTCTAAAAGTAAAAATGGGTGTACCACAAGGCTCGATATTGGGTCCTTTCGTCTTTTTAGTTTGAATTAATGATATACCCTCATTTGTTTAAACCCAACCACATATGGTGTTATTTGCTGACGATACTTAGTTAATTTTTAAAATTAATAGGCGTGCATTAAAACTTGATGACGTGAATAACGCCTTACTGCAGATCCAAAATTGGTTCACTGCTAATAATTTAGTATTAAATGGGAAAAAAACTAAGTGCATAAGATTTTCTTTACCAAATGTCAAAAGTACTAATTGTGAGATAGTATTGAATCAAGAGGAACTAGAATTCGTCGATAAAACTGTTTTCCTGGGGATCACGCTCGATTCAAAGCTTCAATGGGGTCCTCATTTTTTTTTTTTTTTTTTTTTTTGGCAGGAGTGGGAAATCCTCATGGACGCCCAGACTGCCTCACTTATGAGCCAGTCTGGGCAGTGCCGGACTCTTACCGGCTAAAACCACACTCCTGCCTTTGCTCAGTGTCCCTCTGACATAATCAGAGCCCTTAATAGGCTTTGTTCATAGTGTTTTCCATTTTACATAATTAATAACTAATTAACTTATTTATCTTTATTACTTTTGTATTTTGCTTTTATGTGTTTTACTTTTGAGCTTGCACTTATTTCAATAATATTTTTATCTACAACTTTATCTACTCTATATAATTCTATGGCTATCCTAATATATATACAATATATCATATAGACATATTTTATTTTTCTAGTTTTATATTTAATCTATAAATTTTTACTTCAAATTTTAAACAATGATGTCTTTGCTGACTTTTTATAATTCCTGGCAGTCTCACAGCTGTTTTTCTCAACCTATTTATGACTGGTGATTTGTCCTGCTCCTTACTGAGGCATTTCTGGTTCTTAACCTGTGCTTGTTTTTGTTTCAGGTACTGCTTGACTGGTGCAGCGCTTTGATGGCGGCGTCTCCTGGTGATAACCTTCCTATTTACATCACCGAGCTCGTTTGACCATCTCATTATCATGGGTATGTAATTTACTAAGGTTGTGTTATCAATACTAATGTTTTCTGTTTTACTACTACCTAAATGCATTTTATTGTTAATTTTTTGATGTACTATAAAATTTACATACGTTTCTGCTATTAATTGTGCCAATTTCTTATGAAATTGGCTGCAATTCGCTTTTTTTATGTTGTAAACTTCGATTCTAATAGTAAATGTCTTTTTGGTTTTTTGATTTTTAATTTTGAAGACGTAGTCCGAGCTCGTGTTTCCTTCTGCATTCATCTCATATACTGCACTGGTGTAAGGGCCGGTTATAGCCTTACTGCTATCGTTCCTATATCCGGGCGTGGCTAATTGCATTTTAGCAATACGCCACTGACTGGCGCGCCAATGCGTCCCATTTCACGCGTACCGGGCACTCAATGTCGAAGACGTTGTGGTCGGTCCTGTCCAGCTTCGCCGATAAGCAGTTGTGACACTTAGGTGCCTCCGCCGCCAGCCGTGACGGGCAATCCGTTCTCATGTGGGGGTCACCACAGTGGATGCAGAGGTCGGCGGGCTGCGTGCACAATTTTCGGCTATGGCCGAAGCGCAGACAGCGAGTACACTGCACCAGTGGAGACTGGTCCTGCACTCGTACCCGCTGTAGGTCAATGTGCACGCGACCCGCGATAGTAAGCCTCTGCCATGGGGGGGGGGGTCCTCATTTAACATCCCTTGCAGGACGGCTAAGTTCAGCAGCATATGCTGTGAGAAAAATACGTCAATTTACTGATGTAGATACCGCGAGACTAGTCTATTTTAGTTACTTTCATAGTATTATGTCGTACGGTATTTTACTATGGGGACGGGCTGCAGACATCGAGTCCATTTTCATTCTGCAGAAAAGAGCCATCAGAGCCATATATGGCCTCCGCAGGCGCGACTCTCTAAGGGAATTGTTCAAAGATATTAACATCATGACGGTACCTTGTCAATATATCTATGAAAACATCATGTACGTAAGGAAAAATCTACATCCTTTTAGTAAAAAAGGTGAAAGACACAATTATATCACTAGAAATAGGGACCAATTAGTTCAACCAGGTTTCAGGCTGGCTAAAGTAGACTCATCTTTCATGGGGTACTGTTTAAGATATTACAATTAAATACCTCCCCACATACATCAACTGAATGAAACCAAATTTAAATCTTGTATACAACGCACACTATGCAGCCGAGCATATTATACTCGTAAGTTAGGGGATTACATTGCTGATAAAAATGCTTGGCTAATCGCTGGTCCTGCTCCTCAAGGACGAATCAACTAATTGATTAGCATTTGAAAATACTGTTGGAGCTGCTGAAGGTTAAAAACAAGAATCTTTGCATTGTAGAAACTCATTTCTTTAAAGCTACCATTTACAGGGTACGTCTTTCATTGACTTGAATGTGTCCTGGCGGCTGAGAGTATGTCATGCTCACTTTAATGTTTCGCTGATGGTGGCGCGTGTGTTGGATCATTTAGCTCCCTTCAAAATGGTTGAGTTGAATGGTGCTAATCCATGCGTCATATTCGTGAACGGGCGCCGTCAGTTGAGACTGGTCATCTCTTAGCTGCCAAGGCGTATTTCAATAAAATTTTATTTTCGAATTGTTGTCATATTTAAATAACAGACGCTTTTAACGTTCTGCATTGTTCTCACATGCATAATTTCAACATGAATGATGTAACCAATCTATTGTAAACATAATTTGATTTAAAAGTGTCCGTGGAGTTTCTTGCCCGTTCTTCTCCATAGGTACCTACTACGCTTTGGAATGGGCAACTATCTTCATTTTTCTGACCGACCGACCTTGACAATTCAAAAGTGCCTGTAATTGGTTTATTTGAAATAAATGCTTTGAGTTTGAGTTTTGAGTTTGAGTTTGAGTTTAAAAATCCTAATAATTTATCAACATTATCAAACCCTCAATTATTTTACAGCCTCTGCGCCATAACGGATCGACCTATCTTCTATGCCATACACTATGCAGTCAATAGCATCTTTTCCTGATATACGACAACGATTCAAAACCACCAACTTTTCATAGCAATTTTTTTTTAATTTTTCCTCTAAATCGTCTCCAAATTTAGCTTTCACTTTTAGCATTTCAGTTAACAAATATGCGTAATTTTCAGTGGTAGGAAAAGCCGCCTTAAGTTTTTCCTGCCATATGGCCCACGAGTGTATAACCGAGGACTGACCCTCATACCAACGTTTAGCAGTATTCACAAGTTTTGGAAAAGCGTAATGAGCAGTTTGTTTACTATCCCAACCGTAAATATCAGCGCATTCGTTAACTTTGTTCAGCCAATTAAAAATTGTTTGATTTTTAACTTTAGGGTCAAATTCAGGCACTACTTTAATAGATGTATATTTATCTTTCACCTGAGGATTTACGGTTGCTATAGCTTGTAAAGTTTTATTAAGAGTCTCTAAAATATCAACACTAATTTTCTGAGAACCGTTGTCGTTTGGTGTGCATGATGTGCATAGTGCAGCGGCTTTAGTAGGCGGCGGCGTGTAAGATTTTTGCACAGGCTTGCAACTATCCTTCGTCGAATAACGTGCACCAGTATCGGTACACTGAGACACAACAGTAATTTCTCGCGAGTGATGCGATCTTTTACGTTTGTAACGTCGGTTTTTGTTACTCTCCTCTCCTCGAGAGCAGCTTCGGGTCGAATTATTCGAACTGCGTGACGAACTTGGAGAAGATTGCATTCGTGAATTACGTTTACGTGGACCACGATGCTGTCGATCCTTGCGTCGAACGCGAGAACGAGACTTGCGTGACAAAGAACGTGTTTGCCGTTTTGCAACACGTGCCCGGGTAAATCCTCCTTGGTGTCGACGTCGGGACCTCCTTCGTGATCGCACAGGAGACACTGAACAACTATGAGAATGCGATGAACGTCGCGTTCCTGATCGTAATATTCTATCACGTTCCATTGAGTTTATTATAAATTTAGCGCTTACCAGTAGCCGCGAAAAAATTCAAACCTGAATCTTTGTATTGTATTAGACCGAGAACGGCGCGCAGCGATCCCGCTTCGGATTTGTTAGATCACTGTTTAAAATAAGTCCACGTATTACGGATAATTTGTTTAATTCACTGAAATATCAATACAATCACACTTTTACTTAACTCAAATAACAAAAGAAATAATTCCACTTTTTTTTTCTTCTTCCGTCAACGAGCTTCCTGCTCGATACCCTTGACAGCTCAATATTTTTTTTTTTTCATACAACCAAGCAATGAGATAAGATAAGATAAGATATATTTGTTTGCTCAAACATGTCAATAAAGTTTCAGACATGTTTGCCACATAGTATGACGTGCAAATATTATGAATGATAATGGTTTTAAATTAATAATTTCAAGACAAATACTCACTTACGGAAATCACAATTGTAAACATGAATAAATTATAAATGTCAATAGTTAAAAAATTCTATAAAAAGTAATACGAATACAAAAATGCATCAAATTTATGTCAAAATAAATGTATCTGTCAGAAATTCATTAATACTATAGTAAGCTTTGTTAACCAGATATGACTTTAGTTGTTTCTTCAAATGTACATTATTAAGCTCCCTCCAACTTTTGGGTAACTTATAATAGATAATGGGAGCCATGCAAAAAACACTCTTGCGCATAAGTGCCGTCCTACTCCTATGCAGACAGAGCTGACTTTGGTCACGTCTGTTCCTTGGAAGTTTATCGGCCATTCGCGAAAATAAATTAAAATTATTTCTAACAAACATTACAGTTTCCAGAATATATAGTGATGTCAATGTCAAAATGTTATACCGAATAAAATAGGGCTTACAACTATCGGTGGTTACCAACTTAAACATGGCTCTGAGGCATCTCTTTTGTGCTTTAAATGCATCATCTTTACTAGTTGAGTTACCCCAAAAGATAACACCGTATCTGAGAACAGATTCAGTTAGCCCGTAGTAAGTAGTTAATAACGCGTCTATGTTAACAGTGCGTGACAGAATATACAAGGCGTACGCACTACTGCTTAACCTTTTAGTCAGGGCCTCTACATGCACCTTCCAATTTAAATTTCGATCAATCGTAAGTCCTAGAAACTTTGTTGTATTAACTGTGTCATTGTATGTTATGTCAAGATTGGAAAAAGTCAATGGGCGTTGACTAAAATTCATAATTACAGTTTTATCTAAATTCATTTTTAAATTATTGTTGTCTAACCATTCTATTGTTTCTTTTAATGTATTATTTATGTCCTCTTTATAAAAGTCTCTTTGATTACACGGTATCGTTATTGTACTGTCGTCCGCGAACAGTGTCATAGGATGTTTGATTGCCCTTGGAAAGTCATTAATGTAAAGTGTAAAAGGCGGTGGTCCTAATATACTTCCTTGTGGAGCTCCGTAGATAACGTTACGTTCATCCGAAAGAAAGATTTCTTCTCTTTTGGTGTTTATATTAATTCTGTTTATTTCCGTTATTTGTATTCTGTCGTGCAGGTAGGATTTTAAGAGCCCAAGGACATTGCCTCTAACTCCGTAAGCGTTAAGCTTTTTTAGTAAAATATTATGTTACACATAATCAAATGCCTGAGACATATCACAAAATATTGCACACACGTGTTTTTATCCATATTTGTCAAAATAGTATACAAAAAGTCATAAATAGCCATGTTAATTGTCTTGTTTTTCCTAAATCCTTTTTGTTCGTTGCAAAGAATATTGTTCGCTTCTAAATATAAGTTGAGTTCTTTATAAATGTAGTTTTCAATTATTTTTGAAAACATTGGTATCAATGAAATCGGCCTGTAGTATTCCATTAATTCCCTATCTTGTTTTTTGAACACTGGTTTTATTACGGATTTTTTCAGGGCATCCGGAAAAATACCTTCGCTTATACACAAATTTATAATGTAACTTAAAGGATAACAAATTTCGTCGGCTACTGCTTTCAATATTTTTGTACAAACGCCATCGTAACCAACACTATTTGTGTTGTTAAGGGCTAAAGTAATCCTAAATACCTGGTTTGGCGAACATGGAGCCATGAACATATAATTCTTAGAATATTTTTTGGGACTCGGTGTCCTGAATTAATACTGAGCTGGATTTTATCAATAAAACAATGATTAAATACATTCGAGATAACTTCGTTATTATTAATTCTAAGTTTATTAATACTATTCTTTGGCATATTTTAACTTTGTTTGATTTATAATTTGCCATGTTGTTTTGGATTAATTTTTTGATGTCTTTATTTTATGGTTATTTTGAGCTCGTTGAGTTAAATTAATAATTTTTTTAAACAGTTTTGTGTAATTTTTAAATTGCCTTTTGTTCTGCTAAGTAGGTTTCAATCAAAACTGCCACAGTAATTGCCGTTTTTTCTCGCTGCAGTTTTTGATGCCACATATTTATTACATTTTGATTTGAGGATAACATAAAATATGCATTACATTAAAATAGGGAATATATTTTCTATAGTTTGTTACATAAATTTTGCTAGTGTTACCAGCTCATTGTGTATAAAATACCTAATGTACAATTTTAAGTTTTATAATAGTTTGGCATTATTGATACAAGCGTTTTAACAGTCGTTACCGTGCTTGGGTAGTAGCGATTATGGCAAGCCCTGAGTTCGAATCTCACCTGTGGATTAAGGATGATGTTATTTTCAAATAATATCTATTTATAATTTGTGATATGTACTTAATATTACCTAAAATTCACAACTTTCGTTTGTTTTAATAAAATTACTTGAAGTGGTTCGATGATCATTCGAAACTTGTAACGTTCATCATGTTTACATAGATAAGAAAAGTTTGTAGGTAGACAACAGAAAACTGAGTAAATTATTTCGGTTTTTGTGAGGTAGATGCAGTTGGTTACGACTATTCACCTAATTGAACGTGGTATCGTCAGGCGCGGTGGAGTCCGTTGAAGCGAGTGGTCAGCTCAGCTTGCCGATGACGCGCTGATCACGAAGCTTGCGCGTGCAGACCGCATGCATGTAGGTTCGATTCCTAACACATGCCTTGGTAATAAAAGTTGCTTGACTCCCTGTATCAATAATACACCGAACTGTGTGTTTTTGCGGGCCACTATGAACATTGATGAGTGCCGTACATAATAGCACTGTGCTCGTAGTAACCGACAGAGCAATGGATCGCGAATCGCTTGTGCTCTCGCGTGACGCGTGATTTACCGCAGTCAATGCGGGGCGGCGTGCGAAGTATTAATGCATGATGTCGTTTATGACATGAACGACAAACAAAGTTGGATTTGCATTGTTTTAAATCATGACTGACATGTAAACAATTGAAACAAACGTTTTTGTTTTGAATAAAATAATATCTATCACGGGTAGATAAATTAAGGAATTTTGAACATTTTGTCAGCATACGCTGACAGCTGAGAATCACAGCATAAACAATATTTTTTTTAAATATTTTGGTTGTTGGACTTTTCCGTATTAATCGAACTCGATGGACTGATGACGTTAGCTACGCCTTCGCTGCCTCGCGATGACGTCGTCGGAGTCCGTAAAGTACACCTTTTCAAGATTATTATTTTTATTTTGTGGGTAAGAAGATAGTTCGTTTGCGGCTAACTCGCGTTCAAAAAAATGTATATATATAGGTATTTGTCGGCTATATCCGATGGTCTCGAAAATGATAATTCGAAACTTTTTCGGAAACTAGACGAAATTTTACGTAGTAAAATCGTCGTTAATGTGAAACTCCATTTATCTATTGGAAACTGCATCGCCTGCAATGAGAGTAAATTTCTTAGAATTTGAGTCATTTTCTGGGGAACAGGTTCAATTTCTAGTATTTTTTTGAGGTGTTTCGTGGCGATAGCCCATTTGTTGTCATACCGAGAAACCAAAATATCCCACGCAACACTTTAATGGCGTCAGGATTTGGTATAGACCTAATAAGGTAATATGGTATTTTTTTTTTGTTATATCAACAGATAACGATACTTTTCTGTATCCGTGTAAGTATTTTGGCCGTGTTTAAATGAACGAAACAAATCGTGAAATGGGGCCCAATCCATGGTCTCCCCTGAGAAGGTAGGCATCGGAAGAATAGGTAATCTACTTGCACACCCAGCGTTTTTAGGAATAAATGGAATATGTACCAAAAAATTAATTATTACTCGACGTACTAGACAAGATACTTCGTTGACGCTCATTGTCCTGTTCTTTCAATTTATCTAAGTGAACACTAATTGCGTAATAACAATCATTGAAATTGTTGCGAACCTGTATTTTTTCCGCTTTGTCGAAAGTTTGGGACTTGATCATGACATTTTCCATTTTTGCCTGCAGTGAAGAACTTTCTTTGTTGCAAAATTAACTCTTTTGAGCGTGACCTAAACTGTGGTTTGTCTTAATGTATGAACTGTAATGTGAAGGTCATCAATAATGATTTCACGTTCGAATCTATCTTCCGCCATTTTGGACGCTTAGCGACGCAAAATGAACTACGAAGTTAGGAACTCAGCAAAATAAGAAAAACAACCCCACAACAAGTACTTAGAGTAGAAATATATTTCCGGCTCGTAGGATCAAACAATTTTGTGTAGTAGAAAGGGTGAGGATTCGAAAAAGCTTACCGCAGACTCCTGCACAACTGCTTAGCGCTGATGAATGGCTTCGCGGCGCGTCCAGATGTCTTGAGTCCTGCTACACTTCACTACACATGTATTTCATAGGCGCTGTGTTCGCATAATTGTTCGTATCTTGCGAATACTCCGAAGGACCTTTTTTTTAGAAAATGTTTTATAGTGCGCTGTGCACGCTTCACGTTAAGAACAGTTAGTGTCGCGAAAAAAACACACACGGTAGCATGGCGCTACTGTGCTCATGCGTAGACCAATCGGATGCTCAGCCAATGAACATCGAGAAAGCAGATTCACATAATCAAATCAAACCATTACACATAAAAGCTTAATTACTCGAAGTGGGGTGAAAATAAACTATCCTAAAAATCCCTAAGATTTATTGCAGTGGGTAAAATCCACCATATAGAGAACGGTACGTAACAAGTTATAAACGTTAGGAACATTGAAATTTTGAAATAAAAAAAATAGGTTGAATGATAAATAGGAAATATTTAGGTAAAAATAGATAGAATAGGTAACGCTAGCCCCGGTGTTTCCTTCCCATACTTGCACCGAGGATCATGGAAACTTGTGCGCCTTTCACGATCCCCGGCTAGTGCTGGCCCGAGTCTAGCTGCCACCTCAGATCCTGTTATATGAGGGGGCGGCGTACGTCCCCAAGTCCGCCGTCTGTTTATGGAGGCTGGAAGAGGTCGTTGTCCGACCTCCGCCGACGCCCGTCACGTCTGCTGCGAAGCGGGCGAGTGGTCTCGACCTCCGTCAACCTTCCGCAGCCTCCTTCTGTGAAATTACGGTTTCAGAGAAGGAGATCATCGTATTCCACGATTCACTCCCGATCATCGAACGAGCGATGGCCAGCAGCGACTGGTCGGCTCCGACTTTAAATACGAGAGCACGGCGCGGCTCCTCCTATGCGGCACACTCTGCCAGCGTATGCCACGACGTGTCTTCTAGACAGTTGACGAAGTGATGACACCTAGCGGCCGGCTCCCTGTTTATGTAACACAGGTACTTCCCGAAGCAACCATACCCCGAAAGCACATGCGTCGCTCGAAATGACAGGAAGCCCTCCTCCCGAGCCATTCATCGAGCACTGGTCGGATCGCCTAGAGGGTAGCAAGGCGCAGAAGCCTGTCCCGCCACTCCACCACCAGGACCTCGCGGAGCTGCGACCGACGCAGCTCGATCTCTCGCTTCATCGAGGTACCGCTAGCCGGGTCAAGTTCACAAGCGAATCTGTATAAGACCGATTTAAATTATTGGATAAAACTGTAACTTAAGGAGGCCGTTTGATCGTAATCCATCATAATAACAGAACAGAAAGTACAGTTAAATGGTTCAAAATTCAAGTTTCTACCTTTAGCGGTTTATGCTGTGCGAGAGCCTTACCCTGTTCTTTTACAATAGGAACGTTTATTATGTTTCAGAAAATAGCGGTATATTGACAAATAATGGTATTTTGATTTTAGACAAAATATTTGCAAATGCTGTACAACCTGTTTTTATTTCTCTTGACAATGCCCACGAACACAGTACACTGATATAGTTTGGACCAAAGTAAAGATTACGCAACAGATTTCATCAAAGCTGTTTTGTTATACGAAATAGATCAAAACGTGTCAAATTTTAATACAGTGTTAACTATAAAGAAAATATAACATTAAGATTTCAAACTCAGCACCGGGATGCATTGATAGTCGGTATAAAAAATGGCAAGCTGTAGCAAGCTGTATTGTCACAATTGGCAGCGGTTGTGACAACAATGAACATTGTCTGAACCATTGCGGGGCTCGTCACTCTGGTGATGGGCAGTGCCCTCCCTTCCCACCAAAACATCAAGCTGAGGGCAGGTAAGAACTAATTTGAATATTTAATTTGTGCTTCTTATTATGAAGGGGTCATAATAGTCCCGATTTATAACGACCCGAATCAATCATGATATTGCGGGTTCAAATCTTGCAAAATTTAACTGTGTGAGGTGAGACCTCTTTAATTGGTCTCGTGGTCGCAAGCGCGACTGCTTAGCGTGGGGTCCTTGGTTTGACTCTCAAGTCGGGCGAAGTGTTATTGGGTTTCCATCACGAGTTTCTCAGTAGCAGCCCGGAGTTTGGAAGTTGGTGGTGTAATACCCCGTGCCTTGGAAAGCACGTAAAGCCGTTGGTCCTGCGCCTGATCTCTTCCCGGTCGTGTCAGATTGCCGGTGCCATTGGAGTATAAGAGTCAGAGAATGCATCTAAGTTTGCACACACATTTGTGCACGTCTTAACGAAACGTTAACAGAGAACCAGAACTATAATATTCTGGCAAGAAGATTATGAATAACTTTCAACCATTCTTCGCAACTTTGGCTTTGTTCATAGAAAAACAGTTACTGATGATAATTATGTTTGATTTACAGTTGGACCTGACTTCATTAAGTACCAGAAGAGAATTCTAGCGCTATTCGAGCACTCTGAACAACTGGACGCACACTCCGAGTACTACAAAATTTGAAAGGAATACAACATCGAAGCCAACATCGACAATTACACGGTAAGTATTTATTTTACACTCGGTCCCAAAAATAACGGGTCAGTCACAAAAGTCCGAATATCTCCCGAACAACGTATGCTATCATAATGAAACGAATACTGTTCGTTTGGGCATGTTAATGATACAAAAAAAATAAATGAAACTTATGTGTACCTTCATTCTTATTCTCAAAATAAAAATATACTAAAGTAAGACATTTTTCTGAAACTTAAAATTTTTGTAAGATTTTGTTTTTTGCTTTTTTTCATTACATTTCTTTACATTCGGCATGCTGAACATCAAATTTTGGAGCCGGTTCTGAGGAATGGCTTCCCATTCCTCCGCCAGTGCTTGTCTGAGCTCGGGTAGCTCGATTGGTGGGGAGTTACGACGTTTTACGCAACGCTCAAGCTCGTCCCATGCATGCTCTATGGGGTTTAAATCAGGGCTTCGCGCTGGCCACTGCATCAGTTCGTTCGACCTCTCCAAGGAATTCATTTACAATTCCGACGGTATGGGGACGCGCATGCATTCATATTCCCGGTCCATCCTCACCATGAAAGGTCCCACATGCTCATTCAGGATCTCCTCCACGTACCTCTCTGCATTCAGAGTGCCATTTTGAATTAGCACGAGCTCGGTGCGGGCCTCGGCAGAAATTCCAGCCCAAACAAGTACTGAGCCTCCGCCGTGTGCCACTTTTTCCTCCACACAGTCTTACACCAACTGCCTACCATCATGCTTGTAAAGCATGAATTTCGATTCGTCCGTGAACATTACCTTAGCCTAGACTAATCGTCCAGTGTTCAGTGTTGGTGCCCGCGCACGAGTATATATTGACTTCAACAAAGCTCCCGAAAATTCTTCAGAATATTTTAAGTGTTAACGCAATGCATTTTTGCAGAATAAAAATACTGTCGAGGAATTCATGATTTACAAGTTTTCCATCTTCTACGAAAGGATGAGAGATGAAGCCATTGCTCTATTCCACGTCATGTACTACGCTAAGGACTTTGACACCTTCTACAAAACCGCGGCATGGGCCAAGGTTTACCTGAACGAAGAGCAGTTCTTATATGCGTACTACATTGTTGTTGTCCAACGGACTGATACTGATGGGATCCTTCTGCCGGCGCCATATGAAGTGTACCCTCAGTTCTTCTTCAACAAGGAGGCTCTGATCAGAATGTATCGCACCAAGATGCAAAATGGTTTGTTCGACGCTGAACTTGCTGCCCAATACGACATCGTGAAAGAGAACGACTACTACGTATTCTATACCAACTAGTCCAACTCCCTGACTTACCCAAACCAGGAACAGAAGCTGACATACTTCACTGAAGATATCGGTTTGAACTCCTACTACTACTACTTCCATTCACGCATGCCTTTCTGGTGGAAGTCCGTAAAACTTAATGTTATCAATGATCGTATGGGTGAACTTTTCTCTTCTACTACTACCAGCAACTTCTGGCTCGCTACTCCTTGGAGCGTCTTTTCATCGGCATGGGCGAAATTCCTGAATTTTCTTGGTACTCTAATTTCAAGACTGGATACTATCCTCAACTGACAGGAAACTACATACCTTTCGCTCAAAGAAGCAACGACTATGAGAAGACATTTTTCCAATTCTTGCAAAAAGCGAATTAAAGACTGTAAGTATCAACAGATAAACACTTTTTGAACGTGATACGTACTTTACTTACTTAAAACTAATGATTAAAAATTAAACATTCAGTCTGAGTAGGAAATGAACTACGTTGGCAATTACTGACACATGAATCAAGACCTGTACTCCGAGAACAGCAAGAAAGACTTACACCAGTACTCTTACGAGATCATCGCTCGCCGCGTGCTCGGCGGGAGTCCCAAGCCTGTTGACAAGTGAGTGTTTTCTATACTTGTATGTGTCAGACAAGGTACACCAGAATAAGTACATAAATCAAGACAGAACTGAAAGTTTTTTTTTTCTTCAGATACGCATTCATGCCGTCGGCTTTTGACTTCTTTCAAACTTCTATGCGTGACCCTGCATTCTACCAGCTCTACCAGAGAATCATCGACTACCTTATTGACTATAAGGAGTATGTGAAGCCTTACTCTTACAATGATCTTCAATTTGTCGGTGTTAAGATCAACGAAGTGAAAGTCAGCGAACTGGCCACTTACTTCGATTACTTCGACTTCAATGCCACTAGCAGCGTATTCTTCAGTCTGAAAGAGCTCAAGTCTTACCCAACCGGTTTCATGGTCCGCCAACCTCGCTTGAACCACAAACCATTCACTGTTCCTGTTGACGTAAAGACAGATGGTGCGTCTGATGCCATCTTCAAGTTCTTCGTCGGACCTAAGTACGATATCAATGGATACCTAATTAACATTGAGGATGATTGGATGAAATTCTACGAACTGGACTGGTTCGTGCAGAAACTTGTTCCTGGTAGAGAGAACAAGATCGAGCGCAAATCCAGCGAGTTTATGTTCTTTAAGGATCACTTCATCCCCATTCAGTCTACCCATTGGTGGATCTCGTCCACCAATGGTTAGACCAAGGAAAGGTGCCTTATGACATGTCTGTTACACCCGAAAGTTTGCCTAGGAGACTGATGCTGCCTAAGGGAACCCTCGGTGGATATCCATTCCAGTTGTTCGTGTTCGTGTACCCATTCAACGGCGTTAAGAAGGAAGATGACGCGTACCAGAACTACGTCGAGGACAACAAGCCCTTTGGATATCCATTTGACCGTTCCGTGCGTGAGGCTTACTACAGACAACCCAACATGTTCTTTGAGGATTTGCAAATCTACCACAAGGACGCATACTTCCCTTACGAGCTCAACGTCCCGTCTTACTTCCTATCTCATAAGAAAAAGTAAGATGATTTAATTAGTTTAGCTTAGGTGAATATGTTAAAATCATATAATGGAAATTTTTTAATTTAATGTTTGTGTTGCTACGGGAGAAATTCCAATAGACCAAAACCCTCGCATACCCGATTACACATACATTCACAAACAAACACGGTGCGTGTTTGTTTATAGACAGGTGAATGTAAAAAACCTCAATGTAAATAATAATTCAAGAAGTTTAGTATCATATAAAATAAAAGGATCTGTCTTTACTATTGAAAACTTCATAACACTTAACCAAAAATTATTACTAAGTCATGTATGTTTTAGAGAGAAGATTTTCGGAAACGGAAAAATTACTATCTAAATCAAATCAAGAGGTTAACTCAATGTTTTCTGACAAAGGTTCTTGGTTGCCTTAATTGGCAACTGTAAAATTCAATGACTAAAGCTGCGATTCCATTAGGCAAGTCTTGCATGTAAGTATGAAGTCACAGTTGCTTACAAGTAGCTGTCATTGGAAACATGTTTTCGAGAGTGTGCAAAATGCAATTTGCACACTCACGAAAACACGTTTTCCTTGCATAAAAGTGGAGATGGTCAATAATTGAGTAGGACATCATATGTGGAAAACGTCACTCGTTTGCAATTCTAAACGTGCAACTAACGTTTGCGCGTTCAATTTACACGTCACTTTAATAAAACAGCTTCAAGTTCAAACTAACGCATACAAGTTGTAGCTTGTATGCAGGATTTTAGTTGCATTCAAGAAACTTGCCTAATGGAATCGCGTCACTCTCTTTTTCCTTTCCTTCCAGGGCATCCTCTTTACTTCAGCACCATGCACACAATGAAATCAACACAAATAAAACAAGTTTTTATTAAAACTGAATCTGTGATGGTTTACAATACCTTTTCTTAACTAAATATTAATATTAGATAAATCTAGCTCATAGAAATATTATTTACTTACTGCAAGTGTGGTGAAAAGTATCCATTCTTTGGAACATTATTTTTCTTGTGATATATTGTAATATTGTAAAATTTAAAATTTGGAGCATCATCATAGTAATCAACAGATGGTCTATCGAAAGGAAAACCTATCGGTTTATTATCTATATCGTTCATTATTTCTGCAAAGAACTTGTTGGCTGCATAGAAATCATCCAAAAACTCATCTTCAGGTGTAATCATGATAAATAATGTAAGGTTCAACCCTTTTTCAGTCCCTCTAGGTATTATTAAGTTTTCTGGAAACTTGAACAAATTGAAATTATTAGTTCGATCTTTCTGTGCTGCCAAACCTTCCATGTTATAATATTCGTCACTTGAAAATTTACTCGAAGTCTCTGGTGACCATGTTATGATATTTAATCCTTCAACAAAGGTATAAGTAAACTTATCAAGTTCAAAGAAATTGTTGTATTCTTGCCAACAATTGTCAGAACACGGTGGTCCGAGAAACAACCTTACGATGCTATTTTTAATGCCGTCACAATCTACTGTAAAATTAAACTCAAACTTGGAATGTTTCAACCTCTTTTGACGTGCAGTTACAGTCAGTTGCGGCTTTTCTTGTGGGTACCCCTTTTTAATTATGGCTCTATTGATGTTAAACTGATAATAGCTAAAATACGTCGTAATTTTCGGAATATCGGCTTCTATGATTTCACAGTGTTTTTGTGCATACTTTTGTAGATTAATTGGTTCAATGGACTCCTTGTATTCAGTAAAGTAGTTAAGAACATACTGAATCATGTACCAGTACAAGGGATCTCTTAATGTTGTTTGTGGGTGGTGCATTAGAGATGGTGCTGGATTGTATCTGTAACAAAACGACAGTAGTTAAAATGAGATTATTAACATTAATATGTTCTCAAATCAACCTAGGCGTTTCAAGTAACACATAATTATAGGTATGATTATTATCTGTTCAACCTTTTCTCAACTTAGTTCGGGTTGGCTTTCTGTCAACCAGGTGCTGCTGAATACCAGTATTTTACATATTGCGAGTGATCCACATTATATTTAAATCAGTACCGCAATATGACAAAGAGTAATTTTGAAAACATTTTAGATTCATATTTGAATTTTTCATGCACTCTTTCAGGGATGTATATCCTTCTAGTAAAAATTTGGCCTTACTGGTGAAAGGGATATCCATTTCCACCGTATCCAAACAATGACCTAACGATTTTGGAAATCCTTCCAACTTCAAAATTGCCTCGGAATAATCTCGTTAATAATTTGACGTAGTTCTCTTCTGTCAGTCTTATTGGAGACTTATTTTCCTGCAAAGAAGACCTTGTATTATTTTGTGAATTAGTTGGCTGAGTTTCAGTACCGTATTGCAAAGTACCTATATATACAGATATAAGTTGAGGAGTTCTGAAAAAAAATCGTTTATTTTGTCGAATTCTCTTTGTTTTGTAAGTTCAATGATGGAATAAACATAAGGAGCTGTTTCCTCAATTCGCACCACTGTTAATAGCATCTCAAGTACTTGGATAGCAGCACTTACCATGACAATCAGTCCTCTAGACATACACTCTCTAATTGCGATGTCAATTGATTTAATTTTAGCTCTATCTTCACTCCAGTGGCCTAGTGTACCTGATCTGCTAGGAAAAGGCAATCCATTTTCATGAATAAGATACGGATGAAAATCACCAAAGCTATTTTTCTTTGTAGTATTTTCTTCACGTAAATGCTCTTTTTCAAGCCGAAGACGCGCCGCCAGCTGCTGATGAATGTAATAGTAATGTTCATCATGTCTAGCATTCAATGCGTACAATCTATGGCGGAACATCCAGTATGGGTGTCTCAGGTGTACACCGTAGTAATAACTGTTTAAAGCTATGTCTTCTCTGAAGTAATTCAGAAGCTCTTCACCTCCATTTTCAGGTAGATTCCAACCCGAATAGTTAGTATTAATTGTGAGGGTTTCATAGGTCTTGAAATACTGATCTGCATGAGCTTCTTCAGTAATGTCGATGTTATCGTCAATGTAATTACTAAGTTTCAAAGCTTTTACTATTGTTTCGCCATTGACAAAAAAGTTAGGTTTTTTAATAAAGGGTGGTGGGTATGCAGTTACGTCAACATTTATCTCCCTGAATAGCCTGTTTATTTGGGTGACATATGTTACTAAGTCATCATTTAATTCGTCAAAATTGAATAACTTCTCTGGATTATAGCCTTCATCTTCTGCGCCGTGGATAAGTTCAAAAAAACTGCTGGCTGCTTCTTGCATATTTTCATCATATACGTTAAATGTAAGACCTTTCTCAGTGGCACCTTTCTTCACAGAATTCTTAAAGATTTTGAAATCGTCATTGTACTGAAAATGTTTTTAATTCAATGAGTGTTTAATAACATAATTTTAATTTTATCAACACTTTACACGATAACACACGATGTAAATAAAAATGATATCAATAAAAATATTAAGAGGATATAGTTCGAAGTAGAAATCTCATGTTTAATTTTATTTACCTCAAGCAGCTCATGAAACACATTCCCAGTTCTCTGTGACCCTTGAGCTTGGTACCCTCCTGGGACGATGCCCATGAGTGGACCATCATCATCCATAGATAACTCTGGAGAATGAATGTGT
This sequence comes from Dasypolia templi, assembly GCA_963555695.1. Classification (NCBI taxonomy): domain Eukaryota; kingdom Metazoa; phylum Arthropoda; class Insecta; order Lepidoptera; family Noctuidae; genus Dasypolia; species Dasypolia templi. The sequence continues at coordinate 12,203,340 of OY743157.1, forward strand.
AGAAGTTGAGTACAAACGTTAATATGGTTTATATTCTAAGTAAAGTTTCTAATATAAGTCGACGTTTTGACCAAAATAACAGTTAAGGTTACTTTATAAACAAGGGGTTTTTAATGTGGTGAGTAATGTTTCAGTTGAGTGCTAAATCAAGCAAATCGGAAAGCTTAATTTTTCTACTGCACGTAAGTATGAAGAGAGAGTATTTTTTCTGTAGATATTTTTTTCTAAAAAGCTATAGAAATTTACTTCCATTGCATTCAATGGAAGAAAATTCCTAAGCATAATATGCCTGGTAAGTATTATGGCACTCACTAATTAATTTTTAACCCAGTTTATGATAATTATCTTGAAATTAAACTCACTTCGTTCAATGCTACGTACATAACACTATTAAATAGAGTAAGATTGGCCAACTGTACTTCAAATTTCATTGCAAGGTGTGTACAATGGCTATAAAACCATGTCGACAACCTTGGCACTAGAAACGTTAACTATATTTATAGGATCAGTTTATTTGCTATAAAACACAGTCACATACCTCCTTCGCTGACCAAGCCACGGAATTCGTCCGCGGGTACTGACATGGATATCCCCACAGAAAGTTGCCATAGTAAGATGGCAGATCGAAACATCACAATAGCTAACACTGCAGCCAACTAGTGCCGTAAATAGTTAAACATGGCTTATATGCACGCGAGGATTCATAACGGTATTTCTACTGATCCAATTGAGATCCTGGGGGTCGCTTTAATGGGTACAATTTTCATTGTACACTTGTGGTCGCAGTGTTGAGGACTTCACGCCTTGTGTTTGTAATTATAATCATAGAAAGAGAGTGTTCTGATTTGATCTTCAAGGTATACATCCTATCCTCAAGGGCTTAGAAGGAGCACTGATAATGTACGTTACCATACACCGACTGGCCCTTATAGTCCGCCCATGCTTATAACTTTTTGGCCAGAACTTGAGCCTTTTTCAGCAGTATGAATCCCATAAAATTACAATAAGTTTTACATCATCTGGCAGTTTAATTCTCGACTCTGAAATTGATTAACCATTTACATACCCAACTCCTACATAGGCCGACCCAATATTAGTTGTGATTTGTCATTTTTTTTATATGAAGATTTAAAGGTCTTTATTATGAAGATAACCAGCAGGTTCTTATACAGTGGTTTTAATGAAGTATGTGTTTTTCATTTGTACAATAAACTTATTATTTATTTTTATTCATTTATTTATAATTTCATGCTGTGATCGACAATCCTTATGTCAGAAAACCTATCTAAAGTATTCGTGATCGTTAATGGGCTTTCGGATAAACAATGTTGATACACCACACACGACAATGTTGATACACCACACACCATATGCGACCAATGATAATTTGTAAACAAAGAGTTTTATATTTATGAGTATAGGAAAATAAGCGATGGCCGGTTATTCTGTCCTCAGTTGTACAGTTCCCACAGGAAACAAAATGCAATTGGACAATTTTTCAATTGCGGGTCTTGGAACACGGCTAATTTTGGTCGAGAGGCAATTCTTCACTCTCGAACACAATTACCATATAAAGCAGAAATGTGGAATGTGCCAGTGGAAATATTTATAACTATATGCTTACATAACAGATGGTCGGTATGTATAAATCATAATAAATCACTAGACTTTATTTCTGTACCTTTGATCAACAAACCTGGGGTGCCCACAACAACGAGTGGTCGCAAACTAACAGAAGTTCAGAGGGAATAATTAGGTCAATGAAGATATAATACAGCAATTGAAACAAGAATAAAAGACTGTCGTTTTGTGTATTGATGTTATATAATGACGTAGTTTAAAAAGAGTACTTTCAAAATAAAGTGCAATGCGTTATAAATATTAGCATATAATTGTTTGAGAACTCGTTAGGTGTGAATTATTCCGGAAATAATTCTTTGAAACGAAACCAATGATTCCTGGCCTACCCCTGTAGACTCAAATTAATTATAATATTAACAAGTGCCTATCTATAAGATAGAGTAAAATGTGAAAATTAATTAAACAACCATGCTAATACCGCATTTGGTTTTGTACTAGTGTCAAAGTCTTGACTTTTTAAATACAATAAAAATAGCATACAAATTTAATAATACTATAATATAATAATGTCAGACGAATTGCTTAGTCTCCAGTCATCATCTCCATGAATTCTGAAACAAAACAAATAATGGTTAGCAACTGAACTAAGCTGATGAAGTTGCGAATATGAGAATCGTATTAAAATTAAATAAAGTGGACCAGTAAATGTAGAAGTATGAAGAAACAGATAACGGTATAAACGTCTAAATAAATCAATTTATGATTAACTGGATTGCGCTTCATCTTTGTGATTGAACAAATAAGTAAAAGAACATTAATGTAAAACCACTAAAAAGTTTTTTGTCTAAAAGCCATTTCATTAAATTTTTTGAAATCAGTACAAAACAAACGGAGGTTATGTTGGAGGATATGTATTTATGTTGGTTTCGCGAAAATGTATGCTATACATTATTTTCAAAAGCAGCTGTTGCGGCAACCAGTTAGAAATCGACTTGAAGCAGGCCTTATTTTGGTCCAACGGACAATTTTAGTGTTTTTATAATATATTGCTGAAGTGACTAGCAAGGGTTGATACGTGGCCAAATTGTTATGTTCACGCTTCTGACATTTCTGTCGACGAATTGACATCTGGGTAACTGCGTGTTAACTGCGGATATCAGTCTTGGCGTCCAGACAAAATGTGGCAGACCTCCAGCCGATATTCCAATAATATTGTAATAATAAATAGAAACATTAGAGTGGAGTGATTCAGTCATGTTAAGACAATTAAAGTAAAGAAATCATGAATGCTAGAGTAAAAATATTTACCATCGAAGTCGACGGTTCCGGATCCGTCAGTGTCAATCTCAGCGATGATACCGTCCAAATCGCTCGAGCTGAGCTTGTCGTCAAGGGCACCCAGGATCTCCTTTAGGGTGGAAGTGGTGATGTATCCATTACCTTCACGATCGTACAACCTGGAGATTAATGAAATAATGACGTTTATCAAATGTATTTCATTCTGAGTTATCATGAAAATTTGGATTTGAAATAATCTCAATGAAAGCTAACTGGCGTCCCACTTAAACAAATGCTCACCTGAAAGCTTCTTTCAGTTCCTGTTGCATAGCCTCGGCATCTTCCTCCTCCAAGAAGTGGGATGCGATGTTGCAAAAGCCATCGAAGTTAATTTTGCCGGCTTCTAAAATGAAGTAAAATAACAATTAATTCGAGACTAAAACCAGAACTGCTCTAAACCTTGAGCGCTCTATTTCTTTCATTGAAACACGACTAGATAAATAAACTTTGGAAACAGAGATATGCATCTTTCAAAGGGACTGGAAGCTTGGAGAGAACTACCGTACGGAAATAGCCTCATTAGTTCCCGCGACGAGTAAAAATATTCAAGAATATATTCGAAAAGGTGTCGTAGCCTCGGTACGTGTAAATTCTTGTTAGCGTATTCTGATGATGGATCACTTTTTAACAAGAGATGTTTGCAGCTGTTACGACAGTTGTTGTTCCATTTTTTTTATCTCTCTCACATTTGTACTCACATTTGTACTTTTTAAATCCTAGTTGTCAACTAGGATTTAAAAAAAACAGTATGATACATTTTTAAAGCTGATGTAGTAACCAATAATAGTTCAGCTTAAAGTTTTTACATAAAATATCCGTAAATTGTTAATGGGGTAAACAAATTCGATGTTGGTATAAATATTTACATTTCTACATCCAATCCATATAATCCATTGTATGTGAGCAAACTCTTATTGATGAATATGACATGCGTGAAGATTTATGAGTAAAACAAGATTGAGCCTTAATATCAGAATGAAATACTCTCAACAATCTAAATTGTTTTTAGATTTGAAGAATATTGTCTAGATTAAATAGATTCTTTGGAAAACGAATACAGTTTGGGCCGTTACTGGAAACGGAGATGAAATATTCGGAACTTCGGACTTGCGTGCATCATTAGATGAACAAATATATCGGGAGAAATACTTACTTTCTGGGTCGTTCTCATCGATCAGTGCGTTCAGTTCAGAGTCATCGAAAAGCTGGCCCATGGTGTTGAGGATGGTTGAGATCTTCAGGACATCGATGTATCCCGACTTGGTGGTATCAAACATCTGGAAAGCCTTGCGCAGCATGGCCATCTTCTGATCATCGTCAGTATCCTAAATGGAAAACCAATGTAAAATATATATCTTAGCAATTAGGACGGAAACGCGTTTTATTCAGCCATGTGCTTAATTTTGCAGTGGTAGTAAAAAACACACGTCTAACAAAGTATTGGCTATTGAACATTTCAGTATAATTGTTTAAAACCATTAAAATGGTATCCTTTTCATACTCGTAAATACGCAAATATCACTGCTTCGAAATTATGTAAGAATTTTCAATACAACATTCAATATTTTAAATTTTGAAACACTTTTTGATTTATCACAATTAACCGTCACATTCACGTCCAACGAACAGGAGATTTGAAATCCTTGATATCCTCACCATGGTGTTTGTGTAGGGTTGGCAGTTGTAACAAGAACCGAATCCGAGTGCGAGTGTTGTTACACTAGATTTTACGTCGATGTGGCACCCTTATTTATAGCATTCCTTCCTCCTCAGACTGGAATACAAAAATAAGTGAAAAACCTGCTGTCTCTCTCTCCATCGTACCCGTTCAGAATAGTGACGTGTTATTGAGGTGTTCGTCAGCGTGAAATATGTCTACGTCAGATGGTGGGAATGTTCAGCAAACCTGAATTCAACAGGAAGTGAGCTGTCAGATTTATATAAACTAATTGACATCGACTCACACGTAGGAACATGGATGATGCGATCCATTTATAGAAATATGACAGTTGTTGACGAAGCTTCCGAATAGCATTATACGATCACCAGTGCCGTTTTGCACTTCAGGAACAATGACGTATTTGTTTATTACACTAATTTAAATTTATTAATGGAGGTTTACACGACTGTTATGTTTAAACTGTTTCATATCTATTGTTACAGAAATAAAATTTCAAGTGTGAAATTGTGGTAAATGAGCTCAGTAGTTTTTCTGGTTTATGAGTAAATTGGAAGTCATGTAAACTTTCTAAATTTTTGCTAGCATTGCGCTGGCACTATCCGCTGTGCATTGTGCATTTTCTAGACCACGTGTGGGTACGTATTTATCAGCAGTAGGTAAGAAGTTTAGTAAGTAATGTTAGCTCTAAATAGATGAAGAGAAGAAAGTATAAATAAATGGTTAACCTGTAAAGGCATTTATACCTTCTTTAGAGCTGACATTATTTAATCCAAAGCATCCCTGCTTTGTACATGGATTAGTCAATCGAGTTTTCGATTGCAACATGTGAGACTGAACATCTTCAACACGTCCACTTTAAAACGTAGCAGAAACTCTTGCGCATATAAAGCTGTTCCTTGATTAAGAGCAGGAAATTCGTTTGATGCGGCCGCCGATTCACAACAATCCCGTCGAGAATATTACACGTGGTAACGTCACCGTCAGGTGTCATCAACTGTTTTTTTTATAGATTAGGTATATTTTTTTATTTGTAACTGGGTTTTCGGCCGTTTTGTACTTTAGGTTTAAAGTTAATTTTGAAGCGAAGCATTAAACTAATAACAAATGAAAACGAAGTAATTGCTATACGATTTTCAGTATTATAGACTAGCCTGTGTACTTCATATTGTTTCAAATTGCAGCAAAATTGTTACGTATTTTTAATAGAAAATAACCTATGGACAATATTTGTTCAAATGCCACATACTTTAAACACGTCATAGAAATAATAATAAAAAAACAATATTGTAACTCATATTATCAGAATTAAAATGCATGCTAGATTTACGATGTTACAGTTAAATAGAAAAAAAACGATGTAAGTCAGTGATGAATAGCGTAGATGTAAATATTTGAATAATATTGTGAGTAAAATCCAACAGCTAGAGTACGGCAGGCCGATGATTGGCGACCACTGGCGCGTGAAACGGGTTATACTGCGGCGCCGGAGCAGATATAGACTGCCGGTGATCGGCTATAATTTTTGTGTTCTCATGTGAATGCCACAATGAGAGAAACATCTAATCTGAGTCGCGCTTTACGTGTTGACCACGTGTAGTCTTGAAACAACAATACAAGCCGAAATTAGGTCAGGTTACAAGTTTATTTTTATTTCACTTGGTATTATTGTGACGTTATTTCTGGTCGACGCATTCCTTAGAAAGCAGTAAAATGATTAGTTGATATTTTTGTTGAATTATGACACAGAACAAATAAGGCGGTTTTTGTGAGCACTACTTACATAATAATGTCACGTCTCCAAGATTTTGAGTTTTGTAAATATCTGTATTATTATATTTGGCTTTAATTGTTTAAAAGTATCATGTTAATATGTTTACTTCAACGAGGTTAACCATCAAATAAGTTATATTGTAAAACAGTTACCCTCATAATGGTAATAATAGTTACCAGTTTTCAATTTTTATGAAACACTACACTCAGGTTATTTTTGTACTCAATCAAGACGCGTGGTCTTTGTTATACTACGAAGTATTCGGAATAATGCAAACAAATACGACAAGATGGTGATTGTGTTATGTCACGCGATTCATTTAATACGTCGTAAAATAATTCACTCTGTCTGTGCGTTAATTTCAAGGTTATTTTATTATTTCCTACACAGTGCGACATTTTCTCTAGAATGCTAGCACCAGCTGAAATATAAAGTATGTTTAGTCTTCCATTGTATTCTACTTCTGTATGTATTGGAATGGGGATAGAAACGATCATTCGAACCTTGAATTTAGGCATCCTAAAACTATTTCTGATTTGTGAGGATTTATTTATATCGAGAGCTCATCATCAAAGCAACGATCACCTTGTTCGACTATAGCATCATTTTCTAAAGTACTTTAAGTTAATAGGGTCATAAAGTCTTACTACGAGTATGTCCGCCTTATTTTTAATTTTTAGGTTTTCTCCGTTAACAAATTATTTTTTGTAATTTTGAGCAATTTTTGTGTGCGCAGACAAGAATTTAAGCAGGTCCTACCTTTTTGAAGTGTTTTTTTTCAAGAGATAAACCTTATTATGTCACATTTAAATTCACATTATGTAGCAATTAAGACCAGATTGGCGTGTAGTAAAACTACAGTATCTACATAAATGAAGACAACATCTAAAATACTGAACAGACGGAAATGAGGTATCGTAAATAAATGCACTAATAATTTTAATGCCCGCCGCCGTCAGATGCAGCGGCAGGGACTTATTAAATTTATTTGCCGATGCGTAACCGACATCTGACTAATTTACACCGACTTAAAATTCCATGATCAAAATAATTGGTAATCATAGCCAAAAGTTTGGACTGAGTTGCCGGCACCGCACCCTGAATCATCAGCGTCAATGGAGTGGAAATATCTTCATTTTGGCACAGAACACATGATTTTCCTTGCAGAATCCACCGGCTAATATCTCAGAGCCAAATGTAAATAATTCTTGAAATAGTTCACAGGTAATGTGTCTTAGATTTGCATTTTTTGCGTTTTATTTGTCTCATATTTTGTACGGTCGATTTGAAACGTTTAGCTACTCACCTGCCAAGGTTAATACTTCATCGTAGATTATTATTAAAATCACACTATAGTCTTTCAGGCTAAATAATTTTATGAAAACCAAGCTGGCTTTAATAGTACAGCCATTTAAAACATCGTAGATCACAAAAAAAAAACTTCGAAATAATGTATCTTACGGAATAAAAAATATCGTGAAAATTTTAAAGTGTACAACATTTTATACAATTCGAGCGCAGCCGTAGCTTTTAAGTCCAATAGAACCCGAGATACAGAACTTAAAACATTGGCCATTTTTCTATCAGAATCATAGTTTAAGCTGTCTATCGAGCTGTACCCTAACCCTGTACGAATGTTGAGCTGCAGCCTCTTCAGTTAGGAACAGACGAGCGAAATGGACTTTGGCGTTGGCAGCAGATCGAACATGTAAAAGAATAATATGTGCTTGTACTCCTCGCTCTCCTCCAATGCTGTCCGCACAATGAGGCAGTATTGGTAGTACAGGGTTCCGCTTGTGCTTAAACTAAAGCTAAATAACTACTTAACAAATTCAGCTGTCATAATTTTTGTCGTAAAATGAGTATTTTAACCGATATCCTGCTGGGAAGAACCAAAATTTCAAATTTTGTATACTTTTAAAGTGTAATGATGGTTTTTTTTCTATAGGATGCACTTTTTTAAAGTTCTAAGTCTAAAATTCAGTTTGTGACTTATAACTTCTAAAAGGATGTCCAAAAATTACACCACGCATATAGCACAGGTTTTTCGAAACTGCAGACTTGGTTTTACACTATTGGTATTTACTCTATCAACATCCCAAAAAATCGGTATAGTGCAATTTTTTGCTACTTAACGTGATTTTTGACTACGGTGACTGACCTATTATTAAATTATGACAAGTAAACAGTTCAATTTTAGAAACCTACGTACAAGTTTCTATAAACTGATCCATATATTTTACTTGAGATAATATTGCAGCTTCTCTGAACGCGAAATAGAAAACAGAATTAAGCTTAGCACTGTATAATTTTAATTTATTACACCAATTCTTCCCATGTAACGAGGAAATATGATTTTCAAGAATTTATGTATTTGTGCGTCGGGAAAATGTACTCGTATGTACACCGTTTGACTTTTACGATTTATCATGAAGTTTTATGTGGTTTTACACCAAATTTATTCAATATTGTTTACCTGATGCTATCAAAATATAGTATACATATTTATATATATATATATATATGTAATATGATACAAGGTTCTGTGCTTCTATTATTAAGTCAACATCTGCCCAGATTTCAGTCTCAATACTTACCTGGAATATTAATTCCGTAAGTATTGAGACTAAAATCTTTTATGGGTTTATTGGTTATTGTATCGCGTTCTGTAGAGACTTTGTAATCGACTGTAAAAGTATTTTCTATTTGTATTCTAGCTGTTGTCACAGTAGTGACCGATGGTTTTTAAATTTTCCGCTATGAAAATAGGGAAAGCGTAACGTCGTTGTAAAATGTTTGGAACGTCTCCAAAAATAATGATAGAAAACCTCGCGAAATAGCAATAATGTGCATTCGTTCCCCTTGTTATATATACGTTTGGTCTGCTTTAATGATCAATGAAAATCAGCCACACGATGTGGCGCGATCAAAAAGTTTTATTGGTTTAATCGTAAACGTTATATATTTTAAAGTAACGTTCCCTCTTACAGGTGATTGTGTTTACATCTGCCTCGTTGACTTCGTCCGCGTGGATTTCGAAAAAAAAAAATTGTCTATGTTTATCAGACATCATTTCGGCTTCTAATGGTAAAACAATTTTTCATATCGGTCCAGTAGTTTCGGAGCCTATTCAATACGATATTTCCTCCCTCCCTTCAAACAATCAGATATTTCCTCTTTAAAATATTAGTGTAGATTCTGTTGTTAGTTTTACCGTTTACTCAAGAACGGCGGAACCGGTTTTTACGATCTTTGGTTGGTTGGATTTGTCTGCGCCCTTAATGCCAGAATAACCATTAAAACTTGGAAAAACTATAATGAATGAAATATTCTTAGGCGGTATGAAGTGCGCCGGGGTCAGCTAGTGTTTCTATAACTTAGGTTTTACGACACCTACCTACATTGGTAACGGTTAAGGCAACAAAAGGCGTTTCGCAAGGAGTTGTAAATAAAATGTTTTCAATAAAACTATTTGATTAATTTAATAGAAACAAAATAACAATGGTACACGTCTTTGAAAATCACTGTGACTCTTCAAACAATATTTAGATTGAATACATGCAGTATTTGTTTTATTCATACACCTTAAGCTCAGGGCTATCTTTATAATCAAATGTGGGAAACAAAAAGTCATAAACTGTAGGAGTGAGCTTCCTTTCATCAATAGAAAGTGGATCTAAATCTATCAAATGACTTCCTACAATATCATCTTTGAATGCAAAATCTTGATTTTCATCTACGTTTACGTAATTATCTCTTATTTCATCGAGTGCATCTAAATGATTATAATCCTTATATAATTGAACCCTTGCTAATTCCTCTGTAGCTTCAGACATTGATATTGTCAAAGGTGTGGTGACTTCTTCTTCTTTAGGTGGAACAGTACGATACTTAGTGTAGTCTCCCCTTTTTGCAGAATAATGTTTTTTATCATATTGCATTTTTTTAGCTGCATTGTTAAATGATTCTTGTTTTTCAGAAGAATAATTAAACTTTGAAGATTTTAGTAGACGTGGCGTATTGACAATTAAATTATCTTCATCGTCATTGTCTACAGGGTATTCGTTCATCGGGGTTGTTATTGTCGATGTTATGGTGCTTTCTTTTTCGTCTGGTGTTACTTTGCGATACTTACTATAATCTCCCCTTTTTCCAGAATAGTCTTTTTTATCAAACTGCGCTTTTTTCGCTTGGTAGTCAAATGGTTCTCTACCTTTTGCTTTAGAAAAATAATCGTAATTCGCTGCTTTTAGCAGACGAGGCATATTCACTTCTAAGTTGTCGTCATTTTTAACATCAGAAGCAACTTTTTCGTCTATCGGAGTAGTCACGGGAGAGACAGTGACATCTTCTTCTTTTGATATTTTACGATATTTTGAGTAGTCATCCTTTTTGGCCAAATCATCTTTTTTCTGAAATTTTGCTTTATCCGAATTGTAATCATAAGGTTCCTTTTCAAATTTCATAGAATCAAATGAACGAACAGTTTCAACATCTGTGTTCTCGTCAAATACAGCATTAGGAACAAAGTCTTGTTTTAAAGGCATGACTGAATGATAATCGAAGTATTCTTCTGTTGTCGTCGGAGATTCATTTAAAGTATCTGCTTTAATAACGGAAGATCCTATGTTTGAATTGTAGTCAGAAGTTTTTCTAGTTTTTTGAGAATAATTTGGTCGAGAAGATGGATCGTAACTATTAGTGCCGTACCATTGTTTACTAACTCCAGGACCGCCATAATTTTCAACTTTACTGTCCCCCTTTTGCGTAACTGTGACATATTTGATCAACGCGTTCGGTAACGCAAACAATTGTGAATCTTCTATTATCAAATCCAGTGGATATCCAGGTGATAAAATTGCAGAATTAAATTCCATGCTATTTGTAGAGTGTGAAACACTAGCGAAAGCTTTAGTAAATGGTGCAACAAAAACAAAAATTTGAATGGGCAGACCTTGGGGTAAACCTTTTGGCAATATAAGTCTTGCTGGGTATCCAACTTGAGACGCGATCATGTTTAAAGGCAAAGAATCCAACCCAAATTCAGCGTCTTCTATTTTCTTGTGAATAGTTTTGAGCGACATAAAGTCTGAAGCAAAGTGTTTCATATCGTCTGATGTTCTAGATATTATATTGTTTCCTATTTTAAGATTAATCTCAAAAGCATCAAGTAATGTGAAAACATTCTTTTTACTAGCGAGTTCGCCAGGCTTAAGATTAGGCCCAAAATAAATCTTAACCAAACCTTTTTTAGCGACTAAAGACGAGATATTAACTTTGACTGTAAACGGCTTATGATTTAATCTAGGTTGGCCTATTTTAACGTTGAACGTCGACTTTCTGTCGTCTATTTTTAGTGCGTCTGTAACATCGAACTCAAAGTAATCATACGCTGTCATCATTTTTTTCACGTCAATATTTACGACCTCCACTCCAGGGAAGTACAATTCGTTTCTTGAATATGTAGGTAATAATTTTAGAGCACTGTCCACGAGGTCGACTATCTTTTTGCTTATCTTCCAAAACATCGGATCTCGAAGAGAAGTCATGTAATGCTCTAGTACCGAGACGTGCCTGAAATAGTCATATGTCATAAATAGTATGCAATTATTTGTAAAGCCATCATCAAATACAAATTAATCAATGCTAAAATTACCTGTTGTAGGTACGATCTCTGCCAAGGAGCTGGCGAGCCAATGTCTCATAACTCCTCTCTCCCGTGACAAGGATTTCCATTAAATGATTTAATATTTGTGTTTTATTATATCCACTCTGGCGCTGAAAGAATTGTTTCTTCAATGACTAACTTTACAAGCTTATTGTCGAAGACAATAATCACGATTTGATTAATTAACAACAATAATATTTATTAAGTAAAATACATACCATGTGACCGACGACGGTAACAACGTTATTTTCTATAGTTTGTAGTAATGCTATCTCTTCATTTACTGGAATATCTAAAGGCATAGTTCTGTGACTGAAATCGTTTCCATCAGAATAAACTAACTCAGGATCATAAGGAATATCTGGTAAAGAACTCCAGTTGAAGCTATCTATCTCCGGCAAGCCATTAGCGTATCTTTCTAAATTATATCTTGCCATAAATTGTTTCATCATCTGATACATATTTTCTCCATATCTGCTATTAATATCGTCGTTAAACCATGGCGACAATCTTAGCTTTCTTAAGAAATAATAGGAATTCAAGCCAATATCTTCACGGAAATAGGCTAATTTTGAGTCATCGTCATTGTCGTAAAACATTGCAGTGTAATTGGCATCTAAATAGTAAGCATTTCCTTCATCGCGAATACCATCTGTGGGAGTGATTACTTGTCCAGCAAGAATAGACGATGCTTTGACCAAAATTTCTTTGCGTACAAAGTAATTTGGTAATACCTCATACGGCGCTGGAATGGATAATCTCTCTGTGTCTCTCCTATTTTGAATAGCCATGTAGATAGCATTCACGAATAGTCCGCAGTTTAAGTTTAGACGCGCCCATACTGCTACTTGATAAAACGCTTCAAAGTTTTTAGCGGAGGACAATATATCGTAGATAATTCTCAACTCCTTCATGTGTTCAGGATTATATTCACTGAAAATTTCTCCCTTGCGCAGCAAGCCAGCTCCGATGAGCTTCTTCAAATTAGAAACTGCGTCTGGTTTCTGTAATTAAAGCAAAATGTTTGAAAACGGGATTGTGATATTTTGTCAAATAATTAAATTACTACTGTGAATAAACATTTACTTACCAAGAAATCTCCTGTTTTAATAGCCATTCCTTGAGACATTAATAGACCTTTGTTTTCTTCGCAAACGTTTTCAAATAACGGAGTCAACAGTTTTTGGACCTGCAGCCATTGTACTGAAACTAAAATGAAATACTTATGTATAATTGGTATCTATAGTAAATATTATAATGAGTATAAGTAGTAAGCTGAATCTTTGAATAGTCTGTTAGAATAGCTTGGCATTAGATACAGTATCACACAAATTAAGGAGAAGACGAATGTGTAACATGGCATTGCAACTAAATGTAATGTTCGTATGATCTGGCGATTGATATGATTCAATAAAATACTTTGCCAACCTGGGCTGTCTTGTTACGGCTTTCATACATATGTTTGTATTTACACAGAACATTATGGTCACAAAATAAATATCTACTACTCTGTCAAGAAAGTACTGGGAAAATTTCAATAATACACAAAATGTTAGTTATTTATCCACATTTGTTATATCTCCTGCAAAGTATGCTCCTTCAGATACGACACACTTACACCAACGGTATTTATCGCCGTTCATAAAAACATTTTTTTTACGCTTTTTCCGGAATTGAGTTCAGTTCTAGCTGCGAATTCTCCTTTATGTCTTCTATCGAATGAAAACGGGTGCCACGAAGTGGTAATTTGAGTTTAGGAAAAAGAAAGAAGTCGGCTGGAGACATATCTGGTGAATGAGGTGTTTATTCAACAGATGCCGTTTGACCTTCCGGCAAGAATTCTGAGTGCACAACACTGCGATAGTCAAAGAAAACAGTCAACATGACTGACTTTTGATCGACTTTGGCGTGTTTTTTTCGGTTTTGGTTCAGTTGGAAGGCGCCACTCCGAAGCTTGTTGACTAATTTGCATGTCAAACTCGTAAATCCAAGTCTCGTCACCAGTAACAATACGTTTCATGAATGTTGGGTCAGAATTGACTCGTTCTAGCATGTCCTCAGCGACTCTTGTGCGATTGAGTTTTTAGAGAAAATTCAGGGCTTTTGGGACTAGGCGAACGTGAATATTTAAAACGACTCGTGAGACACAGAAAGTTCAGCGAGTATCTCTCTCTAACTTGAATGAAGATTTTCAGTCACAATTTCCTTCACTTTTGCGATGTTAACTTCAGTTGAAGACGTTGATGGCCTACCAGAGCAACGCAAATCTTCCATCACATCTCGACCGCTTTTGAACGCTTTGTACAACTCGTAAGTAAGTATGTACGTGTTTTTTTTTAAATTAGATTCCCCGTAAGCCGTCTGTACCATTTTTAGTAACTTCGAACACGAAATTCCATTGACGATGCAAAATTTAAGACAAACTCTTTGTTCGATGTTTTTGTCCATTATGTTATTCGCAAAACACACTAGATATTGTGATCTAACTAAAAACAGCACTGTTTTTAATCTAAATAACAGATGAAATTCAAACTCTGCGCTAAAATGGAAAACGTTGTGCCAATCTAACAAAAAAAAAAAAACCTCAAAAAATAATTTGGAACCATATACAAATCATCCATTCCCGACACTCTTTTGACAGAATGTATACCTATCATGAGTGGAAAACTGTTTTTTCAGGGCTGAAACTTAATCGGGTTTACTAGTGTTACTACGGGTAGTTCCGAAAATAAAAATAAAACCTGTTAAGGCCCTAAGATCTTGATATGAACCTATTAAGGCATATATGAGCATGATACGAACCCATCGGCTAAGCAGTACCTTCGGTGATGGATAGGTAGGTACTGAAGTAAGCTCGTGAGTTGTTGCGCTCGCGTATTTTGGTAGGTATTTAAAAATAGTAATTATTTTAATCATTTTATCAAGACAAACTCGAATTGTCTTAACAATTTTACTATAGTTTCATTTATATAAAAAAGAAACAAACGTTTTGTTTTGCAGCTATGAGATTTATTAATATTTCAAAAATGACCCCTTTTCGCAATAAAATCTCTTTAAAAAAAGTTACGACTTTGGGATATTTTTCCATCCAGCAAACTTAATCTAATCTTGTTATTACGAGCGATTGCAAGTCTGTCAGACCCTTAAATAGGATATATCTATTTTTCTGAATTTCATAACACTGTTTAAAAAAAACGACTGTAAGCGTGGTTTCAATAAACAGCGACTTGTTCACACCAAAAATAAAATTCGTTTCCCAGCAATCATTGATGTGCAAAGTTACTTAGTTAGTAGGAGAGCGGAAACCCGGCGTGATGTTATGTTATGTTTAAACTACAATCATAACGAGCTGTAAAACATTTGAGATGCTGAGATAACAGTTAGCCACCTATTAGATTTGACGTGAGCCATTAACGTTGCGGATGTATTGAGTGCCAAACATTTATCATGATGACCCTTTATACTATCTCTGAATGCTCCGGACGAACATGAGATTAGTTATAGTATTTAATATTAAATGGCTACCGTTAATTAAATTAAATATTTTACATGATTATAATCTATTTTTAATTCATAATATGAAAACTACGTAGTAAATTTGCAGTGAAAATTTTAGCACGTTCAGAGGATTCTTTTATATACAGTGGATTGCTATGAAAGAAAGTTCATTGGGATTCAGGCCCAGGGCCCAGGAAGAAAGCCAACTAACTAATCAAAGGCAATTTTGACAGCAAAAATATCATTTAGTAATGTTATACCAATATCAAAGTACCTACGTACAACAACAGTTATTCTATTGCTTAGCGTAAGTACCATAGGTGATGTGTTTTACGCTAAGCAGAGTGATTATGAAATCACTGGGAGCCGGGAAGGCTCATCTTTAACTCGTTTTAGAAAAGTATTACTCTCATGACGTCTGCACAAGTTAAGCTATGGACAAACTGAAGCGAGATAGCGAGATCCCACTCCCACGCGAGATGCGAGACAAAAGACGCTGGCGCCTATTGTCTACTACTTTGTATCTGCCTAGCCTTCTCTTAACTAAGTTGGGATCGGCTTTCAGTCTAACCTTATACAGCTGAATACCAGTATTAGGGTTACCTACCTCAAAAGAATAAAAACGGAACCCATATAGAACCACTTCGTTGTCCGTCGGTCTGTCAGTCTGTCAAGACCCTTTTTCTCAGGAACGCGTGGAGGTATCTTTGGAGCTCAAAAAAAAATCAAGCCTCTAAGTCAAAGCAACAAAACAGAAAAAATATACATAGTTTGAGACTCGCAAATAAATCAAAACCTATAAGAAGAAAGGTATCACAGCACAAGTAAAGAAAACATCTAAAAATCGTTAATTTGTAGTTTTATCACATAGAAATCAAAATTTGTGATTACTAAGTCATATTTGCAGTTGGAGGATTGACTGTGACGTATATCGATGTATGGGAGAACACGTTTTTCAACTACAATGTTAAGTTTGTCTTGGGATAAATTCATCCCAACTTCGGAACGCTTCATTGTGCGTGGTCGTACACGCACTTGGGCGTTTTGTTACATGGTGCGACTGCCTATCGACTCGTGCGGCTGTTAGTACTTAGCCACAAGCCTACAACTACCTTGTATGCAGATGTTTAAAATGGCGTTAATAGTCGCGGGACTTCCTAATCATAAAACAATCGATGCACGTAGCGTCCCGAGTCCCGGGAGGGATTCGCCTTAGTATGGCCAGAGCTCTGAATACATCACATTGTTTTCAAGTCTCGTCACTCGCTCAGAAGAGACATTCTATTCCACCACGTTAGTCGGTATGGTTCAATAGAAACAAGTCTTACCAAATTCTTCAGGCTGTTGTACTGAAGGTTCAGTTGGTACTTGTATCAAGTACCCCGAAATATGTATCACGAGCACAGTAACCACTAAAACTGATGTTAACGTCTTCATTTTGTCTAACTGACTGTGATTTTGTGTACAAATCTCACCAATTTATAGTGAAAGAATTTTCAAAGTTCATAGACTTTTTGTTCTGAGTAATATATATGATAAGAGTAGTTGAATGCACCAACAACTATGACTGTTAATGCAATATGCTAATAACAAGTTCGCAGTTCATTGGTCTAATACCCTAAGTGAATGATTCACTGTCTGCTTGTGCAATATGTAATTGTTGACGGCACTAAGTCCGGGCGTCATTGACTTGACAAACTTTTTCAAGCAGATCCCATATATTACTTATTGAGATAAAATTGGCATCTGACTTTCGACATCTTCAGCCTGCTGACCTTATCCTAACGCATTTGAGGTCTTCTTCTTCCATAGAACTCTGTCCGGCGACTGAGTGTTTATTGTGATATCGATCCTAAGAAGACGTGTGTAGCTTGAAAATGTACCAAAAGGCTGATTCAATGGAGGCTGACTCCTGTATGATATTTGACCAAATAAATGCAGCTTTCAAGGTCTTTGATCAGCAATAAAAGGAATATTTTAATGTAAGCAAAACATCACGGCTGAATTCGTCGAAGGGTTCGGCAGAGCTGCAACTGGCAAGATTAATGAAAGAATCCGAACATGACCCTGGAATCGAACCCAGGACGTCACGCTCAGCATTCGTGCTTGCGAACACTAGACCGACAGAAGAGGTGAGGATTCTGTAGGTAAGCTTTGAATTATGCTTTCAAACGGTTTGCGTATTTTGTTAATCAGTTACGTTTTATGTTCCTATTACATCTTCTACATATAAACAATTAAACTGCACGCGTTTAACACAAAAGCTGTCAGTGTCAAAATTGTTAAGGAATAGTGCGACTGACAACTCTAACATGATGGTATACGCACTTAATGTCAATTTCACTCATGAAACTGAATGCGATTAGCACATCTATACCGAGATCAAGAGTTGTCAGTGTTAATATTTTATAGAAAATAATGACACTGACAGCCCTTAAACGTAAATAGTTCTGATCGCGTTCAGTTTCATTGCTGAAATTTGCCCTTTTAGACATTAGACATACTCGTAACACCAACCCACACTGGGCCCGCGTGGTGGATTAAGGCCCACTCCCTCTTGCAGAGAGGACGCCTGGGTTCCAGCAGTGGGAACATTATATGCTGAAATATTTTATAGAAAATAATGACACTGACAGCTCTTAAACGTAAACAGTTCTGATCGCGTTCAGTTTCATTGCTGAAATTTGCTTCTTTTTTCATTTAGACATTCAGACACTTGGTAACTAGATTTTTTAAACATACTTACTATTTCATGATTTCGAGAATACACCAAAATGCGTTAGTCTTTGTAAGCGCATTATTTTCGGTGTTTGAACCCACGTTTAGTAGCTGTAGCCACCATACCAATAAACGACGAAAGTCTATGTGTAAACACAGCGTGTGTTATGGAGCGTTATAGTCATCATTTGTCTGTTGCAAAATAAAAAAAAGTGGTATGAGGCCTATATAATTGTCTCTCTCTTGCACTGGCTGTAACACGTCATACCATAATAAATCTAATACTTACGCTGATCGTTCCGGATACGTTTCATGTCATGTGAGTTTTACGAGCAACAAAGTCGCCTGAACACAATAGTTACCTATCTACATTCCAAAGAGATAAGTCTTCGACAGTTAATGGCCAGTTTCAATACATCAGCTCGGTTTTGGCAGATGCACCGTGAGTTGGCTCTGCGTACCAACGTCATTGTTTTATGTGAAAAAAATTTCGTTGGGAAATGGTTTGCTTATAAATATATTATCGGCTTTTCACAGTAGTCAATTGTTTAATGAGAACAGAAATAGACAAAAAAAAAAATCCGGCCAAGTGCGAGTAGCACACGAAGGGCACTAAAAGGCAAGAAATACCGAAGAAACACGTTTCTTTCTGAAGACCTTTAATTTCAACTAAACTTTTATTGCTTGTTATTTATTGTAGCGGCAAAAGAAATACACATTCTGTGAACATTTTAACTGTCTACCTATTAAGGTTCATGAGCCACACAAGACAAAGTACATCACACTGACAGAAATGGACGGACAGCGGAGGCTTAGTAACAGGAATCCGATGGAACCCTTTGGGTACGGAACCCTAAAATCTGTTATATAGCTTGTAGAAAGCAACTTTCTTACTGCAAGGTAACACTTAGTATAAGCAGACAACGTGATTCCACATCTTTCTAAATTACTTTTTGTGACTTTGCAACTATCCGTATCTATTGTAATATATTGAAAAACATCAAAAACTACAATTATTAGCCCTATTCCATGTGACTTATAATAAATAGCTCTCAAAATACGTGTGTGCCTATTAAAACCGCCACACTGCAAACCCCTTCAAAGGATGCAAGCGTGATGTTATGTTCCGTCATTCAGTAAAATACTTAATATCATATCTCAGGACAGGCAATTACAAAATGAAAATAACACGTGATATAAAATTGAAAATACCTCAAGTAAAAACAAATTAATCAGTGCCCTCGGCATGTTTGGCTGAACTGACCTAAGTCATAGTCAACTGTAAAGGTCACGTTTTGGTCCACAGACCTTATCTAGACATGGAGACATAATATTATTAAAAGACATTAAGTTTGTGTTAAGATAATAATTAGGTACCTACCTATTTACAATGTTGTATCGCGTAATACTTTTTTTTATGTGTCTGCTGAACGATAAGTCTTTGTTTCGAGCAAAGTTCAGGCGAAAGCAAATCAAAGGTAACACTTGCATTACGAAAATCACCCTTACTCATATCAAAATCAGCCTGTAATGTTCCTACAGCTGGGACACAGGCATCCTCCCTGCGATAGGGAATGGGCCTTAATCCACCAGCGGGCCCAGTCTGGGTGGGTGGATGTCACAAGTCTTCGCATTTTTTGGTTTTAGGAGATGCCGGTTTCCTCACGATGTTTTCCTTCACCAATTTTAGAGCAGTGGTGATGAAATTAAATACAGAAAGTAAAATCCCTGCTTGGGTTCGAACACTGCGTACGATGCATAGGCGCTGTCAATGTCAAGCTACTGCATGGTGTTCTGTTGACCGTATCTAATATTGGGCTTTTTATTTGGGTAATTGTCAGAATGAGAGAATGATTTATTTGTAAAACATATGTAACAACATAATTATAACAACAACAACAACATAACATCACGCCTGTAATCCCAGTAGAGTTAGGCAGAGGTGTACTTATAGTACACCCACATTTCACCAGTTATGTTTAAGTCCCATTTAGGGGACGAGCCTATTGTCATCAACCGGGCACAAATCAAGACTCCGGGCTGCTACTGAGAAATTCTAGATAGAAAAACCCAATAACACTTTGCCCGACCTGGAAATCGAACCCAGTACCTCATTCAGCAGACATATATATAAACAACAACATATAAAGGTCTTACAAATAAGATAGTGCGCTACCTTTTGCCAATACTTGGCATATAAATGAAGAAGAAGAGGAAGAGAAGAGGTTTTTAATTTTGGAAATTGTCTGAAGAGTGTCTAAAAGTTTTCATAGGTCAGTGAAATAGGAATAGGCTCGTCCCCTATGAGAATCTTATTTCTTTGAGTGTACAGTACTGTCGTGATGTTGTTTTTTTTGTTTTTCATGCAGTTAGTGACTAAGCATTCAAGCTGACCGCTCATTTGATTGAACGTGGTTGCCATGCAACTTTTACACATAAGTTCAGACTTATGTGTAAAAGTTGCATGGCAACCACGAGATGCTTTACAGATGTCCTCCCATACCTATTAACACTATAACAATAAAATATTGTAAAAGACAAATATTTTTAAAAGAGTAACCATGGAGTTTCTTGCCGGCTCTTCTCCATAGGAAACGACCAATTGGAACCGTGCACCTAGAATCTGACGTTTCATAAGTGCCCATGTAGGTTTATGTGAAATAAAATATTTTGATTTTGATACTAAGTTGAAGAGTCTCATGCGTTTGTATATTCCCCGGTACCTCTAAAATCAACAGAAATGAGGTATATATGAATCGTAAAAACCAGAACCTGCAGGTAGTTAATTTAGCCGGTCAAAAAAAAATACTCTTGCGGATCGAACCCGCAACACCCACCGCAGTTGTCAATCACTAAGCCACAGTGCCATCAGTGTTTTTTTTTGTACAGACACGTATCACAAAAGTGGTCATGACCTAAGGCAAAAAAGTGAGGTCAGACGGAGTAAAAAAAAAACATTGATAACGTTTCTCGATTACTTTTTAACCTATTTATCACGTAAGTAATTGCTATATGAACTTTCTAGAAAACCTTTATAAATACCTTTACATACGTAATTTTTTACATTCATGAACGCACGCCTTTTTTTATGAGAGTAAGTAGGCAGAAACCACAGCAAGCCATGGTGTGTTACGATGTTTACACAAAATTACATGGAACTTAAAAAACATAACTGGTGAAATGTGGGTGTACTAATAGGCATACCTCTGCCCAACAAGGCGTGATGTTATGTATATGTATGTATGTATCGGAACAATTTATTTCCATGGTGTGCCTGTGCTTTTCGCAAAGAGATTGGTGATCGTAGTTCTTGTTAACATATAGGAAAAAGTTTGTATTCAAAAGGATTAACGAATAATCGTCGCTTTATAATGTACAAACAAGTGGATAGAATTGCAGGGATTGTTATCATTGTGGCTTACAGTCACATTTTCCCCTAATCGGTGCTTTCAGTACACAGGACATAATATAAATAACTGCCATCTAGTTTACATTTACTGAAATCTGGCAAACTGGCAAACTTAGTTAGGTACTGCGTTATGTTGTATGAGTAATCCTACGAGTCAAGATTTGTCGAAAATTTGTGAAGTGCTACATAATTTGCTTGAAAAAAATGTTTTCCTACAACTGACTTTCTAAAATAATAAAAAGGTACGGTATCTATGTTATTTAATTTCGGGAGATGAATTTCTACTGGTTTTTGAAAAGTCTCGAAAACTTGCATTCTGCGCCACCTAGTGGCGCCTGCATTAAACATTTGACTCTTTAGAAACTGCAAGTAATTTCGGTGTAGATGTCGGTACTTAAACATTTTAGTAAGATTTTTTTGATCTTCTTCTATTTATTTACAGGGTGGAATTTTGTAATGCCGCCTGAAGGGAAAGTACTCTAAATACTGTAGATATAAAATTTTACTCAAAGAAAACATTCCTTCATTTTTGAATAGAAAGAAAAATGCATTCAAAGATTCTCGAAAATTCGTTTGTCGCACCCGGGAATCGAACCGACAAAAAACTGTAAAAATTACACCCTGTACTTTTATTGAATCGATCGTTAGGACCAATTATAATAATGAAATCTCGACAAACTTGATAAATTAAATGAAAGGAAAACCATGAAATCTTACATTATTTTAACTATTTCGAATAATTAGTTGCTCAAAAGGGGCTCCATTTTCTTGGATTCTGCTGAAGAGTTTGCCGTCGCTTTTTGAGGCGTTTATTATTAATGTACTTATACAAAATATTCATAAACATTTTAAAAGAGTAACGGTGGAGTTTCTTGCCCATTCTTCTTCATACGAAACTACCTTTTGGAAGGGGCGACTAGAATCAATTCTATTTTAATGTAAATGTTGAAGTTCAAAAGTGGCTTGTGCCTATTTGAACTAAATGAACTAATTTGACTTTGACGATTCAACATGTAACTGTGTAAAAAAAAACTAAATTGTAGAATTGTCGCTCTTAAGCAATTTAATAAAAGTTTTAGTTAAGTCAAACATCAACAGGTGAAATCTTGACTTATTAATTATTTGTCATTTAAGAACGCGTTTAATAAAACTCGACCTAATTACGTCAAAAAACCACAGTTAAATTATTTCTGATAATTCTCTGATTTTCTTGAGAATTATGTCGACTTTTGACATGTATGCAAATAATATTTTTATAGGAAGCTGAATAAGGTAAAATAGAAAAAAGAAAAATAATGAAACAAAGTAAAATAATGAATCAATCACACTACACTTCGATTACAATTTTGGGCCTAATTTAAGAAAACAGAAATATAGTCTTTGAGAAGTTTAGTGACCTTCAATAGGTCCCACGATATAAAACTAAAAAAGTGGAAGGAACTAGCCGAACAATTAACAGCATTAGGTATATTCAATAAAGACTGGAAATACCTTCGTGACATAACATCCAATGCAAAGCGCACGAAATTAGTTTATCGGGTGTAAGTGCTTGTAAATATGTCAAGTTGATGACCAATTTAATCAATTACTAGCTGACCCGGCGAACTTTGTTCCGCCTTATAGGCGGTGGTAAATGAGCAGATTTTACTCACCGGACACGGTTGTTTCGGGAAGTTCCTGTTTCGCATAAGGCGGGAGGAAACGCCCGGAGGACACGGTGGAGCATACGGTGGATGTCTGCCCAGCTTGGGCGGAGCACCGCAGTGTCCTCGCGGAGACGATCGGCGGCGGTGATCTTCCGCGTGGGGCCCTGGTCCAGGCCATGGTATGGAGCGAGAGGGAATGGAAAGCCGTCACTTCCTTCTGCGAAGCAGTAATGCTCGCGAAGGCGGAGCGCGTGAAGGAGAGAGCCTAGCGCCCTCACGCCCTCCCTAGTCGTGGTAATCACATTGTTCATCAATCTACTTACCACCAAATGCGTTCCGTTGGACAGTTTTGGTTGGTTTATGTTTCGAAGCATGATTACTACGGAACCAACCTTTATTCGTAAATTGTGCAGTGGTAAGCCAGGCAAATCCATAGAGTTTAAAAATTCAATTGGTAGCTTCATCTTAATTGTTACATAGTCAATATATTTGAATGTTTAAGTCATCTACTTTTTTTTCTTAGCCTACAAAATTGCTTGCTCACTCAACAATTAATTATTTTTGTAGTTAGTAATGATGTTTGAGAATATTTTGTCGATGAGTTCGTCTTACAGAAATTCGGAGGAAATGCAAAAAAATCCGCTCGATTCGTCGACAGGTACTCGACCATTACCGATAGTCATGAATTGTTCAGAGAAATCTACAGCAGATGTATCGATCAGCAATGCAACTGTCATATTTGTTGTCAGCTGAACTTACTTCACATATCACCATAGATTCGATCATTTGAGGCAAGCTTTTATTTCGTCGGCAGCAGTTGATCTTGGAATTACTGGCAGTGTTTGACGAAAATCGCCAGACATTAAAACCATTGCGCCTCCAAAACATCTCGAGTCATTGCGTAGATCTTTCAATGTTCGGTTAAGTGCTTCCAATGCACGTTTATGCGCCATTGTTTATTCATCCCATATAAGGATTTTCTATGCTGATACATCTTCGACTATTACGGAGTGTTTTGCAATATTAATTGTTGGTTGAAGAACCTTCAATTAATATTGCAAAACGAATAGTTTAAATATTTAACGGTAATTTTAATGCTAAATGAGAATTTAAAAAAAAAAGGATCCTTTGTCCGTCTCCTCGTTTTAAACTACCTCCCCACCAATTTACAGCCAAATCGGTTCAGCCGTTCTTCATTTATAAATTGTGTAATAAACACGACTTTCTTATATATGTTTATCTACGGTAGTTTTACATATAATCATATTTAAAAATTTATTTATCTGTAATTGAGAATGCGAAATTGATCCTGCTTTTAAATGGTCGTCGTTGCCACCCCGTTTGTATTTCATCCAAATATTCATCATACTACTACTATTCATCTTACTGCTCGATGTAAGTATCATTTTTTGTAATAAACCTTTTCTATACACTTTCAAAATTCAAAATATGATTTCGCAACAGAGGGTAACGCTACTGTCAGAATTGTCGGACAATTCTACAAATATGTCAATACAATTTTCTGTTTATTATAGCAGATTTGATAAGTTTTTGAAGACAAATAGTCACCTGTCCCTCAAAAAGTTTTATTTAACAGAAAAATTTCGGGTTGTCGCGAAAATCCAACATACTTGTGAATTTTCCACCATGACAACTTTGTCGCCTTGTAAGTTTTATTAAACAAAAAAATTGTGGAATTGGCACTTTTTGGCATATATCGGACTTGTTGGAAAGTCAGCTTTATTAAACGAGGTCCTGAATAAAGACGAAGATTTAAAAAAAATAGGTAGGTAGTAAGTACCTCAACCAAGATACGCGTCTCAAAATTTCGGTTTCGTCAGTTTTCTTTTTATACAAGCTACCTAATTCATTATTAGGTATGTTTCTCGATCACATTTCAGGCTATGAACAGGTGATCCTATTACTCTTTGTGTGTACTAAAAAGGAATAGTGATTAAGTGACTTTATTCATAAGGTACCCACAGATCGGCACTTTGAGGACAATGGCCTCCTTCTGTGAAAGTGTAATGCTTCCGAAGAAAACCAGGATCAGGAGAGGACCATCCTGCGTGGAGACGACGGCAGGCAATCGCTTCGATGTGTAGCCCGGTGTGGACCATAGCACCGCTTCCTTAGTCGCTAGAGTGAAGTACCATCTCAGTCGCAACCACACAGGTCCTTACCCCAGAGGACCGGGGACCGTAAGCACGTGGAGTTCACGTGCTGCTGCATACCATGAGGTTGTTGGAAAAACAAGCGTTTTCCCTTTCTTGCACAGGAGGAGCACCAGGTGAGTTTATTTGTTTATATATTGTTAAAAAAACAACAACTTCCTACACAGCGTTAAGCAATTGATTAATGAGCTGCCCGGAGCCCTGCATGTATAGTTTAAAACTCACAGTTAAAGTAAATTACTAATGTGTTGCAATTTTCACAATCAATGAAAATTAACCTATGAAGCATGCCTTCAATGTAATAAATATAATAAATATTCTTTAGGTAGGCATAAGGTAGGTATTCATTTGTAGTTTGCTGATGTACATGGTCGCATAACGGCATGTTTTGATCGATGTGGACAATCCTGAACTCACAGTTAAAATAAACTACTTGTGTTTCAACTTTGACAATCAATGAAAATTAACCCATACCTTTAGCATAGCATAGCATAGCATAGCATAATCAGCCTATAACGTTCCCACTGCTGGGACACAGGCATCCTCTCTATGAGAGGTAGTGAGCCGTAATCCACCACGTGGGCCCAGTGCGGGTTGGTAGATGTCACATGTCTTCGAATTTTTGGTTCTAGGACATGCCGGTTTCCTCACGATGTTTTCCTTCACCGTTTTGAGGGCAGTGGTGATTAAATTATTTACACAAAGTAAAGCGCTTGCTTGGGTTCGAACTCACGACCTACAACTCGTAAGTCGGGACCGTTACCACTGGGCCACCACTGCTCACATACCTTTAATGTACTTAATATTCTCACTGTAGACATTAATTAGGTAGGTATTAATTTTTAGTTTGCAGATGTAAACTTCAAGCTGCACATGATTCCAAAATGGCATGGTTGGATCTCTGTGGACAATCTCGTTTTCAGAAAAACTTTGTTAAAAACATTAGTTCTGTAGTTTCTGCCTACCCCCTTAGGAAGAAGTCGTGAGTTTAGGTATGTATTAGATACCCTATCGACAATCCTTTGGGTTTCATTGCAGTTGGGTAAATCTTTAGGTAAACTTTAGGGATGTACCAAACAGAGCCTCTAAACAAGTTTCTGTAGGTTTTTTTATTGTTAATATAGTATGTCAATAATAATAACAAATGTGTAGGAAAGAAAAAAAATGGTTGTATGGTTATTTTAGTCCTAGTGTGACATTTATTGTTTACCTAAACCATAAATAACTATGAATTTAAAAAATAAGAGAAGAACATGTTACTAAAAATACTTAAGTTTTTTTTTGTATTTTTTAAAATTGCTTCTTTTCAGTCATTGTCATTATTAAGTTCAGTCTTCGTTCTACAGTTACACATTTAAATATCAATCATATTAGGGTTGCGGTTAACTTTAATGTCAAGGTCTGTGTCCACGAAGTACGTCGAGTCGATGGGCGTCCTCTCCACCAGGTTGTAGTTCTTCAGCACCCAGCGGTTCCACCTGGTCTTCATGTCGCACGTCATCTTCTTGTGGAAAATCTTTACATCCACAAACTTCATGTTAGGTGTGAAGAAGTTTCCAACATCAATGCGACGATCGAAGGGGAAGCCAAGAGGCATCTTGTCCAAAAGTACGGTTGACCTGAAGTCGATCATGAAGTCTTTGCGGTTCACGTCCAAGACGTTGATGTCAACGTTATCTACCAGTTTCAATGGTGTCACAATGACGTAAACCACCATTTCCATGCCTCCAATGAAACCCTTAGGAAGAAGAAGCCTGGTGGGGAAACCAGTGTGGTAGTTTCTCAAGTCCTTGATCAAGAAGTCGCGCATGTCGGTGATGGACTCAACCTTCTTAATTAAATCGCGCGTCATTATGCGATCGCGGACAAGGTTGTGCATGTCATAAGAGTTCCTGACGATTGTGTTCTTGCCAGTGGTCAGCTTGTATAGGAAGGTATCTAATTCAACGAAATTAAGGCGGTTGATATTGATGTCAATGAGACGGTCCCAGTTGTCTTTTTTCGGTCCGAGGAACACCCTAACGACACTGTCGACTGTCTTGTCAGACAATACATCGACTGTGACCTTAAACGGCTGGTGGTTGAGGCGGCGCTTGCGAACCATGAATTTCATGTCAGATTTGGTCTTTCTCATCTCCTCTTCGGTCAAGTACACGGCGTTGGTCATGTCCATTAGATAGTCATCAAAGTAAGTGACGAGTTTGTCAACCACTACATTATCGATCTTCACTCCTGGGAAATAGAGGTCCTCCTTAGTGTACATAGGCAGACGCAGCTTGAACAAGCACACCAAATCAATGATTCGTTTCTGCAGCATATAGAAAACTGGGTCACGGAGAGCCGTCTGGTATGTGTCTAGGATAGAAGGAACGACGAAGTACCTGTAACAAAGAATGAAATTTACACAAGTGTAATTTTTTTACAGTCCTGTCCGATTAATTATTTATCGACTGACAGACAGACAGTACAAAGCCTTAACCACTAAAGATATCAGAAACAATGGGTGTCATCAAGAGTCTTTTTATTTGTGACAGTAAAACTATTGTTATTACAATACTAGGTGTATTGCGCTTTGAGGAAATCAGAATAGTTAGCGACACTTACTTGTCAGAATAGAAAGTGTTTAGACCAAGAGCGGCCTTCATGACGATCAGCAGGTAGCGGTAAGAGTCAACGACGGTCTTGTCAATGTCAAGCTTGTCGATTTTACCGAAGATCAGTTTTCCTAGAACTTCCATGTCTTCAGTCTTGGTCAGTTCAAGTCTTATACCGTTAATCTGAAAAAAGTGTTTATGTTTCTTAAAATGTTCCGCCAATGTATCACTTTTAGTCGTAAAAGTTTTATAGGGGTTTGTAATTTAATTTCTGAAAACATTATTGACGCAGTTATAAAACTTACTTCGATGAATCCTTTGATGATAGCCTCCCTAATGATTTTCTCATACTCTTCGCACAAACGGACTACATCAAGGTTGTTTTCGCGAGCAATGACGTAGTTGTTAAATCTGGCAGGGAACTCAATACCATTGTGCATTTTCAGCCAAGGCCAGTATCCCTTCTTGACAGTTTTGTACCACGAGAAGTCTTCAATCTTACCTAATCCATTGGACAAACGCTCCAGGTAGTACCTGGCAAGGATCTGTTGGTACATGTACACTGTCAGTTCAAAACGCCTTATCTTCAGTTTGTCCATTACTATGCTCTTCATCCAGAATGGATAGTCAATGTGGAAGTAGTAGTAGTAAGTGTTGAGGTCGATATCTTCTGTGAAGTAGCGGAGTTTGTCTTCATCGTTGAGGTAGACACGTTTGTCGTAGATGTTCTCATCGATTATGTAAACATCATTGTCTGTCTTCTTGATTCCGTAGAAATCAGACAGTTTCAGGTCCACAAGGCCCTTCTTCATTTTCAGTAAGTATGCCTTTTGGATAACATCAGCGCGCACGAAGTAGTACGGGTAGATCTCGTAGGGAGGAGGCAGTATGATTCCCTTGCAGTCATCACGATGTCTGACAGCCACGGTGAGAGCGTAGACAAACATGCCTTCGTTGAGGTAAAGGCGCATCCAGCAGGCGGTCTTGATGAAGGTGGTGAAGTCCTTGGCATAGTACAGTATGTGGAACATGGTGACTACTTCCTTGAGCTGACGGTCAATGTGCAGAGTGAAGATCTCACCACGTGGCAGAACTCCTACCTTGAGCATTTTAGTAAAGTCCTTTACAACATCGATTTTCTGGAATAAAAAATCAAGTTTTAGTAGTAGCACCGAAAATTGGAAGGATGAAATTGGTTAGAAAATTTAAATAATTCATTGATTTGTACTTACAGTGAAAAGCTCCACGTTGTCTTCTACTTTAAAGTTCTTGCCAAAGTCCTCAAGTTCCTTGTACACCAAGGGATCCATTACATGGTTTAACAATTTCAAGAGTGCCAGTTGCCGTTGCTTGATGTCCATTGTCACTAGAAGTTAAATACAAATGAAACACCAAGAATAATAACTAATACTAACTGTAGTGCAGTACAGTCTATTCCAGTTCGAAAGCTGCCTACAGAGAATGCGTGAAGGGTATATAATATGGAGTTATCTATCAGAATATTATTAGACGAAAGTGTAAAAAAAATAAAGAAAACTTACCTAAAGTGGTATCGTCAACCTCAGGCCTAGCCGTGGTCACGGCGGCCAGGCTCACAATCAATAATAGGACAGCCCTCATCGTGGAGTCGACTCTGCGTGAGTTCAACTGTGCTCCTACTAAAACTGCGTCCCCTTTTATACAAAAAGTTGGATGACAATGTTATCTTCCAATGTGTTATTCTTTACTTCTTAATATCTGCATTTTAAAGGCTATTACAATGTAAAGAAAGTGTAGGTTATCAACAGCAATATTATTTGTATGTTTGATACTGAGGTTAAATTACTTTAATGTGTTTTCATATCAGGTCAAGATAGCCCGTGAGGCCAACAG
The DNA here is from genome assembly GCA_963555695.1 of Dasypolia templi. NCBI lineage: Eukaryota > Metazoa > Arthropoda > Insecta > Lepidoptera > Noctuidae > Dasypolia > Dasypolia templi. Next base: position 12,233,290 of record OY743157.1, read on the forward strand.
ACTTAAAAATAACTGGAAAAAGTAAATGAAAACTTTCTCTTTCATAATAGACTTAGGATGAAAAAGAAAGTTTTCATTTACTTCCTACATTACTAACAATTAAGTTTTTAGTAAAAGAAGTGGCATTAAGGCGGCTTAACATTGACATAGAAACAATATGTAGCGTTCATTAGTCTCCATGGCTTAAAACAAAATGAAGGTTTAACTAAAATGACGCTATTTATTGTGTGTTTCTAAAACAAAGACCCTTATACTAACCGGGTAACTAATAGTCCGCGTCCTATTAGAAAGCGATTGTCGCGCGAATACGCGATTTTCACGTCCATATATAATCCCCGCAGGAGCGATTCTCTAAGGGAACTGTTTAAGAATATTAACATCATGAGTGTACCTCGTCAATAAATCTTTGAAAAGATCATGTATGTAACAAAAAAAAATACATCTTTACAGTTAGAGGTGAAAGACATAATTATAGTACTAGAAATCAGGTTCTGTTAGTTCAACCAGGTTTCAGACTGGCTAAAGTAGACTCATCTTTCATGGGTTACTGTTTAAAATTTACAATATAATACCTCCCCACATGCTTCAACTGAATGAGACGAAATTCAAATCTTATATAAAACGCACAGGCAGGCATTTTTTAAGTTAGGGGATTACATCGCTGATAAAAATGCCTGGCTCAATTCTGGTCCTGCTCCACACCACAACTAATTCATAAAAAAATTGAAGTATTGTTGGAACTGCTGAAGATTGTAAGAATATATTTTGCATTGTAAAAACTCAATTTCCTTTGTCTATACTAATATTATAAAGAGGAAAGATTTGATTGTTTGTATTGAATAGGCTCCGAAACTATTGGACCAATTTGAAAATTTGTTTTACCATTAAAAGCCGAAATTATGTCTGATGAACATAGGCTACTTTAATTTTTATTTGTTTTTTCGAAATCCACGCGGACGAAGTCGCGGGCGAAGTGCTATCTTATATATGCATTTATATAAGATAGCACTTCGCCCGCGACTTCGTCATAAATGCATAGCACAGGTGTGAGTAGTATGTACTATGGAGATACCAATTACCGGGTAATGTATTATATTGACTTGAATGTGCCCTGGCGGCTGATAGTATGTCATGCTCACTCAAATGTCTCGCTGACGGTGGCGCGTGTGTTGGATCATTTAGCTCCCTTCAAAATGGTTGAGCTGAATGGTGCTGATCCATGCGTCATGTTCGTGAACGGGCGCCGTCAGTTGGGACTGGTCATCTTGTAGGTGCCACGGCTTATTTAAAAATTCAATTTTTGGATTGATTTTGTTTATTTTTTGCTGCAGTCTGGATGCTTTTAACGTCTACGATTTTTAGCTACATCGTTCTCACATATTATTATAAGATCAACATTAATGATGTAACTAATTTACCTGTAACATTATTATTTAAAAGAGTGCCCTTTCTTCTCCATAGCTTTGCTACGCTTTGAAATGGGTAACTAGCTTCATATTTCTGATTGATCGTCTCTTTGACAATTTAAAAGTGGCTGTAAATGGTTTAATTTATATAAATGCTCTGAGTTAGAGTCACATTTTGTTCGGAAAACCGGAAGGGGCCCTGTGCCGGCGCGACAACGCATTCCGGTTGTTTGTATTACTTTGTTCTGAACACATTAAAACAAATGTGTACGGAGACAGTCATCAGAGTTTTTTTGCTATAGGTAACTTCTATCAGGTCTTAAATGATGAACATAAGAATATATTAACCTTATCTCGGGGAGAGTTTCACGAAAAGGTACACACACACACAAGGTCACTTTCAAGAAAACAATGTTGGAAATATTTTCGTAAGAAATCTGTTTAGTTTATCTATTGAAAGTTTTAAGTGCAATAAAATGTTTCGTAGCGTTCCATAAAAAGATCCCTTAAACTGAATGTCCGTTATTAAGACTAGTAAGGAAACTGTAATTTTACTAAGTCTCCTTATTTTCTTTTCTGAATCCTTTAAACAGCTTTTAATCGTTAGTCTTGGGAGTCAAATGAGAGTGCTGTAGAATATTAAAACAGGGATTACTCTCATACATAAGAGTAACACTAGTACGAGTACATAAGAGTAACAGTACAAAAGAGTAACCATGGAGTTTCTTGCCGGCTCTTCTCCATGGGAAACGACCAATTGGAACCGTGTACCTAGAATCTGACGTTTCATAAGTGCCCATGTAGGTCTATGTGAAATAAAATATTTTGATTTGATTTGATTTGACATGTACGTACTTATGTAGTGCCTAGCCTTCCTTTATTCTTTTTTTTTTTGGGAAATCATCAAATGACTTCTCCCACTCTGAGCGGAGCGGGAGGGTGTGTCAGACTTTTACTGAGTAAAAGCAACCCGTGTTCCTTCAGTTGCGAGAGATACACTCTTACGAACATCCCTCGACCCTGACAGGCATCGGCCCTTATGGACCCCGTCACTTAGTGCTGACATCTCTTTGATATGTGCGTGGAACACAACGCGCCGTCGACCCGGGCCTGCTCCTTACTGGACGGCGAGCTACCCATTGCTCGCCGACCGCAAGCCCACGACTACAAAATCTGCTGGCGATTCCCGACCCCCAGGGCGTCTCCTGCGGCGACTAGGGGCGTGAGGGCGCAAGGTTTGCCTCTGCCACACGCGCTGCGCCTCCTCCTTCGCGAGCATTACTGCTTCGCAGAAGGAGGTGAATGCCTAGCCTTCAAGCGAGACATTTTAGAATTTTCCTTAGATCTTGTGGTCGTCAAAGTTTGTAGGTAAAGCATTCTTTTCTATCTATCCAAACACAGGGGGGAAGAAACGCTTTGGGAGGACATATAGTGACCTTATTCGAAATGTTGTTCGGAAAGGTCAGGTGTGTAGTATTCGCAACCGGCGTGCGTGTATGACCAGATGTTTGCACGTAAACGAGGGAAAAGGACCAAGGATCGTGACAGGCAGAAGAAGGCAACGGTTAAAAGTTTTCGTTATTACATTACAGATAAGTATTTTAGCTAGCTTTCAATTTTATCTTAAGTAAATGTCTAATAGTATAGCCACTTAATTTCTTTAATTCAATTGTCTTTTCTTAAAAATTTTAGCAAATTTATATGATGGAATCGCAAGCTGCGATATCAGCATGTTATTTCACTTACATTTTTAACATACCTGATAAAAGTCGAGATAGACATGGCTGTTGTATGCATTGTATCCATTCAGAGGTTCAAGAACATCTCCCTCTGTTATAATCAAAGAGTGAGCCAAAAGCGATTCCTGAAATCTTCATTAGGTGCACTAATCACTGCGGTTAGTATGCAGATTGCTAGTTTAGCGCACAGTTAGAATGTGTGAGTCGAGCTTCTAATATAATCACAGTGTTGTTGTAGTTTGCTACAAATTAGTCTACGAAACTAATTTGTAGCAAACATGAACAGTAATGAATCGCAAAGCAGTGTGAAGTTGCAATACAGTAAAGTTCCACCGGGCACCATGGTAGATCCGTTAGAATTTAATTATAATTTAATTTTAATTATAATTAATTGCATTTGAATTTATGTCATAATGCCTTTCTTCTCCTAAAATTAATGGTCCAAAAATCATTATTCATAACAGGTTTGCATAAACTTTAGTAACCTTAATGTTCAAAAAACCGAAATTTTGTTTTACATAGTTAATTTCTAAAACTATTCTGTCATCATATCGAGTTTCTTAGATAAATGATTTGTCTCACTGCACTCGACTATTTACCACCGACGTATTTGTCAAATGCGGCAACAAATACTACGCCGAAGTCGGCGTACCCGAGCCAGTCACACTGCAATCTGTCGGTGACGTGCACGTACCGAATGTTTTATTAAATTTGGGCAAATTCCGAAGTGAAATGCCAGTTTGCGTAGTGAGAAAACTATTTAGAGTTGCAACGATAGGATGAAATTAAGTTGAGAAAAAGGAAATGATTTTCCACCAGAAGCGTTACAATGTGAAGTTAAGAAATCAAGTATAAAGAAACAATGAAATTACGCGAGCTTTTAGAAATAACGCGGTGGGGAGCCAAAGCAACGTGGATTCGCGTCGACGGCTTCTGGCTGACTGTTTGGCGGTCGATGCCGTCTGCGTCTTAAGCGGGCTGCGGAGGCTGCGCGGTGCGCGGTGTCCGGGGTGAGGAAGCTGACTGGTTTCCGCGCGGCAAACAGCGCTCGCACAGGCGGCGCGCGCGTGGCGCGCGCGCCTTCACGCCAACAAACACTCAAAGGCTAGATAGGACATTGTGGAAAAAAAAAAGTGGGCCTTTTAACTTGACGCCACAGGACCCCCTTATGAATGAAAGGGCCGCTTTATTTGGAACGTTCAGGGAACTTTACTTAGCGCCCTGAACAAGTAGTACGCATTGGCCGCGCATCTTGTGTCACATGGCTATGTGTCTCACTCTCAATGCTATCACGCCATGCATTTAATCTGTCAATAGATACCTTGAAAGTTTTTTTTATTATTTAGTACTATGTCGAAAATCTTTGGACTCCTTGTAACTACCTTATGAGTGCCACTGTAAGGTGGTTCTAGCGATCCACGAAGTAGACCTTGGCACAAGAACATGCGACGTGGTATGTAAATCCTTGTGCTCAAACACCATATGCTGTGAATGATCCGATGCTGGACACGGGCGTAGGTCGGACAGTCTTTGTGGTAGAGTGCTGACGAAATCTGGGTAATCTACCATGTCATTTGTTTTAGTCAGTAACCCTAATTGTAGTACGGGAAAAGAAATGACCCAATCCTTCGTACCATGCGACATCAAAGCAGCTTTGAGCGTGCGATGTAAACGCTCAATCATACCGTTGCAGGCTGGATGGTACGATTTTGTTCCTGCCAACTTGATTCCATACGTCTTTGCTAAATTTTGAAATAAGTGAGATTTAAATTATCCACCTTGGTCCGTTATCACCTTCTTCGGGCAACAATCCCGAGCAATCCACTCCAATACAAACGCTTTCGTCACCGTCTCTGCTGTCATGTCAGGAAGTGGAATCTCCTCACCATGCATAAAGTTTAAGCTACCTCACGTTAAGTAGATGAAAACGAATGGTTGGATAAAGGGCGAAAAATTGAAATCTGAACACAGCACAGTATTCATGGGCTTAACTTTTGATATTAAGCTTAAGTGGGAACACACATATGATAAATTGTCAAAAAAGCTAAGCTCCGCAGCATACGCCGTTAGAAAAATTCATAAAGTAACTGACATAGCTATTTTCATAGTGTAATGTCGTACGGTATTCAGTTGTGGGGAAATGCCGCCGACATGCAGACTATCTTTGTTTCACAGAAAAGAGCTCAGAGAGAAATTTAAGGAAATTAATGTAATGACTGTGCCTTCTCAATATATTTTTGAAAATCTTTAATTTAATATAAACATAAAATTGTTTAAAATTCCATAATATAAATACTAGGTACAAAAACAAATTTGTTGCAAGAAACAAAACAAGGCTCAAGAAAATAGGTGGCTCGTTCAGATGTCAATGTATACGCTTTTAATAATAAAATATAATAAAACGTCTCAAGCCAAACGACATAAATGGAAATTCAAACAACCCAAACGGTGTCGTAATGGCTGTCTTCTCAATGTCTGCTGGATTAACTAGAATCTGTAGGTAAGCTTTCACCAGATCTATAACTGAGAATATAGTGAAACAAGTCATATGTCCACTACTATTACTACATAAAATCATCATAACAACACGCCTGTAATCCCAGAAGGGTAAGGCAGAGGTGTACCTATAGAACACCCACATTTCGATCAATAGGGGGCGAGCATATTGCCATTTATAGGGCACAAATCCAGACTCCGGGCTGCTACTGAGACATACTAAATACATAGATAAACCCAATAACACTGCCCAACCTGGGAATCGAACCCAGGACTGAGCATGAGGCTCAGCAGTAGCTCTAGACAAACGTGGCAGTCAACTACAACTATTACTATATCATAAGTATTTTATCATTTATTGAGTATTATTCCGAACTTTTATTTATAATTCAACATTTTTAATAAAAATTAAGTTTAGTGACAGAAACGAATAGCTATAAATCCGACTCTTGTCCGCCCTACCCCTAGGTAGAGTGTAATTAGAATCGCGTAGGCGTGGAGTGGCGAGGCGGCCAGCGAGTTTAGGAGCAGGTGGTTGTAACGCTTGCCGCCGTGACCGAGGCTGGCCGGCAAGCCAGCCAGCATTCAGACTAGCAAGACGAAGTAATGAGCATTAAACTATTTGCGACGATAAGCTCGAGTGGGACCGCCGCCCGCAGACCCGCAGCGCCGAAGCCGTGACAGTAACCATTTGTCTACTACATGTTGCATGCTCGCTTACATGCTGCATGCTATCTTGCATGTTACATGTTGCATGTTCGCTTGCATGCTGCATGCTTGTTTACAAAAGCTTTGTAATACGCCACTCAAACGCATAGACTGGGTGACAGTAATAGCTTTTATGGTCAAAAATGACGTTTTCCGCCAAAACTTCATTTTTCAAACATTAAATAATTTGAATTTAGGACTAATAACTTTTAGTGAAAACGGTTTTAAGTCTTTTGTTTATAATTTTAGTTTTTATTTTAAATTTAATTGCATAATTTATGACAAACGGATTTAGGGCATACTGGATTTAGGAATTTCAATTTTATGGCATGTGACATTAAGTTCGGGGAAGTTATCGTTCGGACTAACGATGACAAAAAATGGCACATTAGATTTAGGATAAAAACTGGTTTAAATTGCAATGAGCGCATGCTCAGTCCTGCGCTTGTTGAATGCAAATAATGTATTTCTAAAATCTTAACATTCGCTTGAAGATCTATATTTTCGTGTAATGATTTTGTGAAACACAGACTTCACAGCCTACAACAAAAGATAACAAGACTGGGCGCGTGACGCTTGCAGCATACTTGAGTTGATAATTAGTGAAGTAGTGCAAACATTCAAAATCACTTATATGCTTCATTTACCAATACTTGGCAAACTTCAAGGACTTTATCGTAGACTTACAATAACCTTTTAACCTTTCGTGACTGCCTTGTTAGTTATTGTCTCATGGTAGTAACGCAATTAGTGGGATCCTGAGTTCGATTTTCAGGTTGGGCAAAGTGTTATTGACATTTTGTCATCAGTTTTCAGTACATTTACCAGCTTAGAGTCTGCATTTCAATACTCAATACTCAATTCTTTATTGCGTTCCACAATGTAGGTAAACATTTTTTTTGGAAACAATCGTGGACCCTGTCGGGCACAGCAAAAGTTAGATGTGTGGAGAGGTCTTAATATTTTAGTTAATAATTTAACTTATTCTAAAAGCATGGACATTAACATTATTATAAACATTATTTTTCGAGTTTAATTTTTAACCCATTAAAGACAATATTGACATGCCCTAGGTTACATGGGATCAGAACTGGCGAAATGTGGTCTGGGTACTTACCCATTTGTCTACATCTTTGTAGAATACAGACACAATGTTATATTATATTCATCTCTACAATGTAGGTACATGCGCAACATAGGTCTGTCTGACCAATCTAGAGACATTCAATTACGTGTATGTTATATGGCTGCCCTGACCGCAGTAGGAATGACTAATTGATTTCATGTGTATCTGGATTGAATTGCGCCTTAGACATGTCACAGACCTTAGATACATGGAAATGGATATTAGCTTTCACAAGGAAGAAAACTTATATTTTAATTTCTCCTAAACTTGTTAGTGAGTTTCAGCAAGGGGCCCTTGATGGATGGAAAAAGTATTATCGTTTTTATTCTAAGTAGGTTTTATTTATAAACTAGAATTGCTTTAGTACCTTTGGGTGGTATGTACATATGTTTTCCTGGGTTCAATCTGAAGAGTCTGGTACATATTATTTGCTACTGAGTTTTTCTTCTTGTAGTCCATCACCAATCCGGAGTCTAGATTTGTGCCCCCTTAGCAATTGTTTCGAACCCTATTACGTCGGACTTAACCTTTCGATATTGTATCTTTTTCCAATTAAAACTTTACTTTTGCAAGGCATGACCTTTCATTATTTTCCTTCAGTTATCTCTACTAAAACAATTTTTTCATTCAACAATAAGCAAAATTACTAACAACGTCATTTAAACTTTAATAAGGTTTTGCTTCTACCCGCCATTTCAAGGAGGATTTGCAAATGACTGACCTGTATTAAAGTTGTTTGTCTCCGTAGGCATAGTACTTAGTTTTGTTTTAAAGATTGTTTGAAATATGCTGTTGGTTAGGGTGCATACATATGTTAGGTATGAGAATGTCTCGTGGGGTGACCTTAAACGGCTGGTGGTTGAGGTGGCGCTTGCGAACCATCAATTTCATGTCAGATTGGGTCTTCCTCATCTCCTTTTCGGTCAAGTACACGGCGTTGGTCATGTCTATTAGATAGTCATCATAGTAAGTGACTCCCTCTCACTCTGGGAAAATATTTTATAGGTCGTCCTTAGCGTACACAGGCAGACGCAGCTTGAACAAGCGCACCAAATCAATGATACGGTTCTGCAGCATATAGAAAACTGGGTCACGGAGAGTCGTCTGGTATGTGTCCAGGATAGAAGGATCGACAAAGTACCTGTAACAAACAATGTTGTGATCGTGAGCAATGACGTACTTATTGAATCGCATGGGGAACTCTATAGCATTGTGCATTTTCAGCCAAAGCCAGTATCCCTTCTTGATAGTTTTGTGCTACGAAAAGTCTTCAATCTTGACTAATCCATTAGACAAACGCTCCAGGTAGTATCTTGCGTGTACGGTGGGCTGCATCAATTGGGTATACCAGTTGTATTCATTTTTTAATACAACTGGCGTACCCTATTGATACAGCCCACTTTACTGTTTGTCACAGAATAATTTTGAGCTGACATTACTCTGCCCTTCATCCAGAATGGATTCAATTTGGAAGTAGTAGTAGTAAGTGTTAAAGTCGAAATCCTCTGTGAAGGAGTTTGTTTTCATCGTTGAGGTAGACACGTTTGTCGTAGATGTTCTCATCGATTATGTAAACATTCTTGTCTGTCAGAAGACAAGAGGAGGAGGCATCTACGGAATCAATAATGGTTCCGTAGAAGTCAGACAGTTTCAGGTCCACAAGGCCCTTCTACATTTTCAGTAAAGTAGTATGGATAGATTTCACAGGGAGGAGGCAGGATGATTCCCTTGCAGTCATCACGATGTCTGACAGCTACGGTGAGAGCGTAGACAAACATGCCTTCGTTGTGGTGAAGGTGCATCCTGCAGGCGGTCTTGATGAAGGTGGTGAAGACCTTGGCATGGTACAGTATGTGGGACATGGTGACAATTTCAAGAGTACCAGTTGCCGTTGCTTGATGTCCATTGTCACTAGTAGTTAAATACTAATGAAACACCAAGAATAATAACTAATACTAGCTGTAGTGCAATACATTCAATTCCATTTCGAAAGCTGCCGACAGAGAATGCGTTAAGAGTTATAATATGGAATTATCTACCATAATTTTCTTAGATGAAAGTGTAAAAATTAAAAAGAAAACTTACCTGTAGGGTAATTTACCACCTCGCGGGCCCAGTGCGGGTTGGTAGATGTCACATGTCATCGATTTTTTGTTATTAGTACATGTCGGTTTCCTAACGATGTTTGTCTTTACCATTTTGAGAGTAATGATGAAATAAATTACACAAAGTAAAGCGCATGCCTGGGTTCGAACCCACGGCCACGCCCTAAAACTCGTAAGTCGGGGCCGTTACCACTGCGCCACCATTGCTCGTGTTTGCTACAAATTAGTTCTTTAGAAGATACCTTCCGTAGACGGATTATACTTTAAGCTCGACTAACACCCTGTAACTGTGCAATAAACTAAGAATCTGCATACTAACCGCATTAATTAGTGCACTTAATAAAGATTTCAGGAATCGCTTTTCATTCGCTCTTTGATAATAGTAGTGGGAGATGCTGTTCTTGAATATCTGAATGGATATAATGTACCTAATCATTATTTACCAATGTTTTAAAGAAATTGCAATAGAATTAAAGTAGTTCGTACAGTGGCTTCACTAATAGAATTTAACTTATTTTTTTAATAGAAAAGCTAGCTAAATTAATTATCTGTAATGTAAAAAAACAAAACTTTAACTAAAACCAATCTGCAATACTTTGTTAACTTGTTAAATGATGATGACGCCGCAGGCTACAATTCATATTTTATAATGAAATTAAAACGAAAATATGTTTTTCCAAAAAGCAATTCAGTGGTCTGTTTTATACATAAAAAAGAAAACTGAATTACTTTTATTCTCTGCTTTTCTTGCTGTAATTTAAACAATCATTCGTTTTTTTTTTTAATACCAAATCCACGGAATACGTCACGAATTGATACACAAAAAACACAATTACTTAATGATAAGTAAGTTGTAAGTTACTTGACATTGATATTCATTTAATTTGATATTTATTATTCTTATTTCCATTTACTAAGTTATGTTGTGTTTTGTTGTAATTATTTTATATTAATTTTAGACTACTCTTTTTATAATAATTACTACATACGTGAATGAGTGTACTCCCTTAAGGTAGATTTTTTGAGGAACTAAGTTTTTTTGTTATTAAGATCTCATGTAAAATGTACTAAAACTCATAATATATGTAATTAAAGATACGATAGGTATGAGTATGTGTGTGTGTACACCTTGTGAACTAGTTACACGATGTTTTACTGACCCTGTGCAGATGGACCAAGCCACTAACATTCCGCCCTTCCTAACTTAAATAATTGTGCTTTCTTCAGTCCGGCCAAGTCTTCTTAGGCGAAAAATAGATTCATAGATCATAAGACACTTCATTCACGACTAATGTAATTTGGATATTATACACCAACATACATAAACTCACGCCTTCTTCCCATGGGTGTAGAGAGAAACTACAGAACGCCACCTGATACGATCATAACATACTCCTTTTGCCTCGTTTACGTGCATACATCTGGTGAAAGAAGTACTTGAGACGCGCGGGGCGCACGCGCGCGCAGCAACGACGGGCGAACTTGAAATGCATGCACGCAGCTCGCGAGCGGGTCGCCAGCGGCGCATTCGTGGCGCATTCAAGCACTCTCAAGCAACAGCGAAGAGAGACGTGTAAAAACAGATTGCACCAATATGCTGGGGCGTAGGACTTAAGATCAAACCCCTTTTATTTGCTTACCGAATCACTTTTAAACTAGTTGTAGGTTCATTCATACATAGTTGGAATGCTATACAATATTAGAAAAGTGAACAGCAATATTTAACTCTTTGGATAAAGATCTTGTACTGCTGAGCTGAAGAAATTCTTTCTTAAAATGCTTGCAATTTATAAATGAATACGTGATCTGCTATAACGTAATCAATTATTCTGTGACTTCAATTAACAATGATATAATGCGTCTTGCTGAACATAGTTGATCTTTTACAGTATTAATCAGCTTGTTGCACGCAATCTTATAACAGCACTTATGAAGCCCATAAGATCACTACGGGTGAATTTATATGATGCTGAATCACAACAAACTGCTCGAAGTTAGATCACATGTTACCTTTGATCCTGGTTAGAGCTGAATACTTGTACTAGCATAGGCAATTAATTTACTAATGCTGTTAAATAAGATCCTGGAAGACTATCATTAGCGCCCCGTACGTATTATCAGTTAATCGACGCGCCGCCGCCGTGCCGCCATCCTTGCGATCTTGTGGTATTTTATTTAGAAATGTAGATCTGAAAAAAGAACTGGCGGAAAACGGCGAAAAACGAATGCGGAATACTTGGTAATTCTAAACAGCAATACAGACGACACATGGAACCCTGGAAAAGCTACAAGTTTTTGAACACCGTCCAAGAGTGAATGGAAGGGTTCCGTACCTATCCGAATATGTTGGTGTAGAAGGACGTACGGATTTAGATGGACAAAGCTCTAAAAGCGGACTAAAAGCGGACGTACGGTTGTAAATGCATCGTCACACTTTAGGGTGTAATGACCCCAAAGAAATTAAATGTATTTTTTTTCGATCCTGCATAGAGAGTATTACTAACTCATTCCATTAATACATACTGTATAAGAAATAAAAGTCTGACGTAATTATTATTTTGTACTTTTATTTATTATGCAAGTTAATTTCTTAATTAGGAAAGCAAAAGCTTCGTCTTAAAAATAAATTTAATGTTTTTGGTGGCCATTGGACTAATCCTTTCGTTTCCCACAGCGTGGGAACGATGGTCAGCTTTGGTACACCACTCTCTATCGTTTGTACTATTTTACGGCATAAGCATAATCAGCCTTTAACGTTCCCACTACTGGGACACAGGCCTCCTCTCTATGAGAGCGAGTGAGCTGTAATCCACCACGCGGGCTCTGTGCGGGTTGGTAGATATCAGATGTCTTCCAATTTAAGGTTCTAGGACATGCCGGTGTCCTCACGATGTTTTCCTTCACCGTTTTGAGAGCAGTGGTGATGCAATTATTTACACAAAGTAAAGCGCCTGCCTAGGTTCGAACTCACGACCTACAACTCGTATGTCGGGGCCGTTACCACTGGGCCACCACTGTTCTCCGAACAGCATTGAACGGCATTTCTCAGAAATGGAAAACGATTGAAAAATAATTAGTAACATTATAAAACTAAATAAAAACGTCTTTACAAATTTCATTAAATTTCGATGTGCTTTAAACTTTGTGACGTGAATTAAAGTCGTCGTAGTTTAATATTAAGTCGTCGTAAATAACAAGATACATCTTTTTTAACTTATCCAATTTAATCAAATGGTATAAATATGTTTCCACAATTCTTCTAATGATAAAAATGAATAAATTTCTCGTTTATCACATTATATTAGAACTAAACACTTTTTTGTAAATTAAGTACCCAGCGCTATACCTAATTTATTTTAATAATTTGCCTAGTGTGTAACCAACGCACCGTGGGGATTATAGGCTATTTTCACAGATTCCTAAAAGCCAATTCCTACAGAGAGTTAGCGGTTCATTGGATATAATATTTGCGTACATGTTACTATCTATCAAGCTTCCTAAGGATCTGTGGCTGACTTTTTTGACACAAGAACTATTCGTTTCAGCTTGTTACGGATTTATGTACCACGACTGAATCCTTTTGCAGCTCATGACATTTATTTGTGATTAATGCGATGCACATTGGTTGTCCGCCATTTTTCATATCCTAACCAAATATAATTATAATGACATTATACTTTTGTTAAGTCAACGAAAATATCAACTAGTTTTGAAAAGGATACCAATTATTCATTAGTAAGCAGCGTATTATCAAATTACAAGTCATATATAAAGATAATTTTTAGTTTTTTTTATTGTATCATCAACCTATTTTATTCTATAAATTTCAAATTCACAGTCACATTTTGAGAACTCGTGAAAATTATCGCATAAATTCATACGGTATCTATTTATAGAAAAGAAAGTCGTGTTAGTTACACAATTTATAACTGAAGAAGGGCTTAACAGATTTGGCTGAAAATTGGTGGGGAGGTAGCTTAGAACGAGGAGATGGACATAGAATCCTTTTTTTTTACATTTAGCATTTAAATTACCCTTAAATATTTAAACTATTGAAGAACCAACAATTAATATTGCAAAACACTCCTCATCATCATCATATGGGATGAATGAACAATGGCGCATAAACGTGCATTGGAAGCACTTAAGAGCCGAGCGACGTCTGAATTGTCCATACAAACGTAATACCTAAACCATTTGCAATTTAATCAAATTTCCACCATTTTTTGCTTATTTTCGGATTAAAACAGTGTTTATCAAGGTTCAAGCAAATTTCAATGCGTGCGTGGTCGTACTGCTCAGGGTGTATATCGCTCGGACAAGTACACACATTACCGTAACGTTTTGCCCGCCGGGGTGTTCCGTGTTTGTTGTCAGTGTTAGACGATTACTTCATTTCCCTGGGCGTGTGTATATATTTGCTTTCTAAATTGTATTGTAATATTTCTGACACTATTTACTTATAGATGTTGTGAACTTGGACTTAGATTTGCCTTATATTTGGTATCGAGTAACCTAACCATTCTTACGAACTTTAGCTTTACTTGCGGACTTACGTTGGGATGTATTTAACAGTTAGTATTACCCAATGACATATTATAAGTTACCTACCTTCTACCTTCTTAGTTACTATGTGTTTTGCGTAGTTTTTTTTTTTATATGTATCTTTTCAAGGAGTCGAAGTATTTCGTTCATTGATTCACAAACTGAAACCATTTTCTTTGTGTAATTCAATTACGATGTCAACATTAATTTATATGTGAGAAATACTTTGCAATTAAGGAAAATAAAATATTACTGTTTTAAAACTTAATGCAGTAAATTTGATAAAAATGTTGATCGTAACATTACAATACGGACTTTTCTAACGTTATTTCTTACTAGCTTTCGCCCACGGCTTCGCCCATGTAGAGTGTTGATGAAAAGTAGCCCATAAATACATAGCCTACTTTCCCCAGGCTTCAAACACAGTTCAGCGGATTAGCCGTGAAACATCACAGCCCCGCTCTGCGCGCGATGTCCGCCGATCGGATTATGGTAACTTTTGAAAAATCCGTCCAAAGTGTTAAAGACAAAGTTTATCAACACCAAACACCAAAAGCGCTAAAGGTATTAATTTTGATGAGAATTAACTAAAAGCCCGTCACAGACGTAGCAGTTTTTTTATACACAATTTCGATTGACCGCACACGCAGCTATAATGTATATTTCTATGACGTCACCAAAATATGTAGAAATATATATGTCGGTATATTTTGGCCTATAAAACCGTGCGCTTGCAAAGACGAGGCAAGGGCAAAATATATATTATAGTATATCTCTCGTGTGTGGTAGTTTGCTATTCTATATATCTCTATATATTAATGTATATTATAGCTACGTCTGTGACGGGCTAAATACAATAAAATGTGTATTGTAAAAACAAAAAAGCAATTCATTTATGGCTCACTATTTTGGCTATAATAGCTTCCACATAAAATGTAGATGTATGCTGTCGCGGAATTTTATTTAGAATTGTTTATGACAAACAATCCCACGACAGATTATCATCGTGTACTACGTCTACATGAACACGATACTCCTTAGGCAGCGAACGACGAGATAGCTCTCAGAGGGCTGGATTTTTTCCGACTTACTTTATACTTATCATTATATTATGTACAAATCACACAATCTTTATAAATTTTAGTCAATGTGTTATTCTGATGCATAAGCTATATTACTGTTAAGTTTCTTGGTTTGAGTTTCACACTACTAATTACCTAAGTATATTTTATATAAATTAGTAATAACCTACCTATCTACTTACCTACAAAGCTTCATCTTTGTTTTTTCCGTTTGTTTAGACCATGTTCGCACGGACGTAATTATCTCGAGGCGGGATTTTATCGCGTACTGCATTTTCAACTCTCGGTGTTGAACCGAGCATTGAGAATTCCAACAAAGTGCTGTACACTGTTGGATTTTCAACTCTCGGCGCTAAGCAGTGCGTTGAAGATCCAGATGAATCAATAATAACAATGGTAATAGCAATATTTATGAAGAACATAACAATATATATATTTAATCAAAATCCTTTATTTTATTGTTCTGAACTCAGGACGGTGTTATTAATGTACTCATATTGCGTAAATAGGTATAAATTATTTGAATATTTTTTATTTGACAGTTTTATTATTTGACTTGTATTCATTATTAATACATTTGGTAACAATTTTTGAGTTTAGTAAAAGTAATCAATATTACAAACGCGAAAGTTTGTGAGTATGGATGGATGTTTGTTACTCTCACGCAAAAACTGCTCCACGGATTTGGATGAAATTTGGCAAACTGATAGCTTCTAACCTGGATTAACACATAGAGTACTTTTTCCCGATACTCCCACGGGATCAAGATTTATGCGGGTGAAGCCGCGGGGAGCAGCTAGTAAATACATAAATAAGACAGAGGAAGCTTTAGATTTTTAAAGATGAGACCAATGGACTAAATTAACTTATACAGGCTTAAAATTAACAAAGGCAATATTCCTATAATTTGTATTTACTCGACGTACAACGTCGGCCGATTCCCCCTTAGACGGCGCGCGATGGCGATGTATAAGTACCATGAGTAGTACCTTATATAATTTATTCAAGAACACCAACAGCATATAGGTACTTTTCTTGATTTTGTCTACAAGGCATAGATGTCGAAATATTCCTATATATTGAGATACCGGCATTGTAAAGAAATTTCCAAAAAATGCATTACTAGTCTGTAGTTCAAACGATTCCCCAAAGTCGTCAACAAAAACAAAGCAAATCATGAACATACCTAATTACTAATAGATATAAATATCTTCCGAGTCGTTATGAATGAATGGTAGACAGTACAGCTAATAATAGCTATCTATCTACTCACACAGACACACACACACGGCTGCGCACCGCGTCCCTAGCTCCCTTCTTTTGTCAAACAGAGATAGAGAGAATCTTGTACTGGCCTCGAATTCATATTACGTGCGTTGTTCGTCGGCCCCTTAACCGAACATTGAAAGATCTTCGCAATGACTCGAGATGTTTTGGAGGCGCAATGATTTTAATGTCTGGCGATTTTCGTCAAACACTGCCAGTAATTCCAAGATCAACTGCTGCCGACGAAATAAAAGCTTGCCTCAAATGATCGAATCTATGGCGATATGTGAAGAAACTTCAGCTGGCAACAAATATAAGAGTTGCATTGCTGAACGATACATCTGATGAAGATTTCTCTGAGCAATTACTGACTTTCGTTAATGGTCGAGTACCTGTCGACGAATCGAGCGGATTGATTTCATTTCCTCCGAATTTTTGTAAATTTTTCTCATCGAAAGACGAACTCATCAACAAAGTATTCCCAAACATGATTACTAACTACAAAAATAATTAATGGTTGAGTGAGCGAGCAATTTTGGGGGCTAAGAATAACGATGTAGATGAATTAATCTACATAATTCAGAATGGTAAACTGCATTCATTCAATTCTATTGACTGTGTAACAAATGAAGATGAAGCCACAAACTATCCAATTGAATTTTAAAACTCTTTGGATGTGCCTGGCTTACCACCGCACAATTTACGAATAAAGATTGGCTCCGTAGTAATTATGCTTCGAAACATAAACCAACCAAAACTGTGCAACGGCACGCGTTTGGTGGTAAGTAGATTGATTAACAATGTGATTACCACGACTAGGGGGGGCGTGAGGGCGCAAGGCTCTCTCCCTCACGCGCTCCGCCTCCTCCTTCGCGAGCATTACTGCTTCGCAGAAGGAGGTGACGGCTTTCCATTCCCTCTCGCACCGTATCATGGCCTAGACCAGGGCCGGACGCGAGAGATCGCCGCCACCGATCGTCTTCGCGAGTACATTGCGGTGCTCCGCCCAAGTCAAAGTCAAAGTCAAAGTCAAAGCATTTATTTCAAATAGGCCCATAAAAAGGCACTTTTGAACGTCAACATTTACATTAAAAATAGAACTGATTCTAGGCGCCACTTCCAAAAAGTAGTTTCGTATGGAGAAGAAGTGGCAAGAAACTCCACCGTTACTCTTTTAAAATGTTTTACAATATGTTGTATACATTAATTATATTTCTATATGTGAAGACGATGCACCAAGAATAAAAATACTATACCACTTTTGGTACAAAAAAATAAAAATAAAGCAAAGGTATATAAATTAATCACGTGATAGGTACATTGTGCTCACATATTTACAAACAATTGTAAAAATATATGATTTTCCTAAAATATTAACTTGGAATAATACAGTGTGTGAGTAAAGTAAAAATAACCAAATATACAATACAATAAGCAAATAGTATGATTTTGTCTAGCCTCTAGATTGTCCTATGGAGCAGGACCAGCATGTTTCCAAGCATTCTTATCAAGGATATAATCTTCTAATTTGTAATATGCTTGATTACAAAGTGTTTTTTTAACATGAGTTTTAAACTTTCTTTCATTTAATTGCAATATTTCACCAGGTATTTTGTTGTAACATTTAACACAGTACCCCATAAAAGATCTATGTCCTTTAGATAGTCTGAAAAATGGTTGATCTATTTTATTTTTATTTCTAGTGTTAATATTATGTCTATCACTTATTTTACTAAATAGATGCAGATTTTTTCTAACATACATAATATTTTCATAAATGAACTGGCAAGGTACAGTCATTATATTAATCTTCCGAAATAGTTCCCTAAGAGATTCGCGGCGAAGTAGATTGTAAATGGCTCTGACAGCACTCTTTTGCAAAATAAAAATGGATTCAATGTCAGCAGCCCGACCCCACAGTAAAATGCCGTATGACATAATGCTGTGGAAGTAGCTGAAATAAACCAAGCTGGGCAGACCTCCATCGTATGCTCCATCCTGTCCTCCGGGCGATCCACACAATGGTGACACCCGGGCGTTTCCTCCCGCCTTATGCGAAACAGGGACCTCCCGAAACAACCGTGTCCGGTGAGGACGTGTGTCAGGTGGAAGGTGAGGACGTCGTGGCACCTCGCCAACCACTCCTCAAAGAGGGGACTTATCGCCGCTATTGTGGCGTGCCCAGCACTGGGTTGCGACAATCTCATCCTCCATGTCGCCGTGAGATCCACTGTACCGTGATTTCTCGCTGCAGCGGAGTTACACCCCAGCGTTTTGCCTCCTCGGGCCACTCCCATACGTGCGCGAGAGTTTTTGCCTCAGATCCCACGGTGGCAATCCGGCAAGGAGGCTCGCTGCCTCGCAGGAGACCGTGTGGAATACCCGGACCAGCCGGATGGCCCGGATGACCCTTTGGGACGCGTTCAACCGGAGGGCGGTCGGCGCCTCAAAGAACGCACCCACACCGGTGCCCTGTAAAGGGGCCATGGACCGCACATTCCGAGGATCCCAATGATCCCAGCCGATATGCAGTTTGAGTTTAAACGACTTCAATTAGAAAGAAAAGAAGAAAGAAAGAAAAAACGTTTATTTAGCACAGACTAATTACCGATCCGTCTTGCCTTCGCCATGACCATTAAGAAATTACAAGGCCAACCAGCTGCGTTATTTGTACTTGCGCCTGATAAAAAAAAATGAAAAACGTCGTCTGTCACAAGGTGCTTCACTGAAGAGTGCAACCTATGCACCAAAATACATTAAGCGCATAAAGAATCATTAAAACACTTTATTATTTTTATTTATGTTAATTATCAAAAATCTGCTCATTTATTGCCTATAAGGCGGAACAAAGTTCGCTGGGTAAGCTAGTTTGACAATAAACTTGCTTTCCCAATCCAATTTAACGAATGTGTAAGAAAAATACAATGTTTAGCTGACCGAAAACTAATATTTAACCACAAACATCCGTCAAAAAATGGTTCGCGCACAAACAACACCAAAATTATTAATAAAAATATTCTCAATTTTGCCAGTTGTCAATTTTCACAGCCGAGGCTTTAAAAGATCCCCGTTTGTAGTTTTTGCTGAAAAATGGGTAACCCACACCTAGTAATCAGCCATTGTGCTGTATAATAGGTAACACCTTCACTAACAATCAGCCAATGGGGCTCAATACTCAATATATCAGCTCTTGGGGTGACTGTTACCCTTATGAATGCTTAAATAATGCTAATATAATGCTGCTGTTAGCTAATACGCAGTAAGCTAATAGCTGTTTAATTTGTGCTCAAATCAGAGTTATATCATCATCCTTCATAATGCGCACGGCAAAATAGTGGAACTCACTACCTGCGTGTTCCCGAACGCATTCAAGCCGAATCTCTTCAAAGTTAGAGTGAACAGGCTTCATCTGGGTTAGCTCACTCCATCGTAGACTTTGTCTGTGTCACCTCTGACCTAGACTAGAGTTAAGAGTAAAACCATCTCCAAAAAAATAATAATATATATATATATTAGCTGATGTTTCAGCGCTGCTAACGCTCTTCTTTAGCAGGCTTGTACAGCTAAAGATTCTATGGTAGACAGTAATTCAGTGATATACTGCGCTTCACTGTTACTTGGCTATCCAACACCTCATTGTACCTAGTAGGTTGAAAAACCCTATTCATGAAAAGGTCTTCGGGAGAACAAAAATATTTGATTAAGTTGCTCAAATATGATCATGAAATAAAACGATTTGGCTCAAACTTTTTTTTTTGTATGCTTATTGTTGAAGATTTTTCATCTCAATGTTTTGTAATTTTTATAAGGCGAGGTTTACCGTAGGCATTTAACGCTTAACCCAGGCCCCGCAAAGAGTAGCGATAGGTACGTAATAAGATACGATGCGCGGGAGACGCGCGCGCCAAGCGCACCGCCCATGAGTTCACGAACTCGAGTAGGTACTAAGTTGCATCACAAAACAGACAATGCAGTAAATCAACTTGAATGTATTAGTATAAGTTTATATTGTTTTATTTTTCTAAGGTTATACATAGATTAGGTACGCATTGTCTAAACTTGAACCTAATTAAAAAAAAAAATAATGAAGTGTTAGTTATTAGTTAATTATTACAAAAACTTATTTATTTTTGCGCAAATGGACACTTGCGCAAAAGGGTAGTTGCGCAAAAAATTACGGAAATGAGATTTCTTCATACAATCACACGTGTATTCTTTCAAAGGGGTCTATAGTACACCCATAATTCGTCAGTTATGTTCAATCTACAGACGTTTGACAATTTTACGTCAATGGCGAACTTCGTAGTTTTTGATTGCACCTTTTTATTTATTCATCTAAATTCTTATTGATGTACACACAGAACGACATAGAGATATGACATTATGTTATATTTGAGTAGGACCTGCTTATTTCACCCAAACACAAAATAAAACAAATAAACTAAAAATAAAACAAGTCAATATTTTATATTAAAGAAATAAGCAGGTCCTACTCAAATATGACATAATATCGTATCTCCATTTCGTTTAAATACGACATTATGCCATGTGAGTAGGACCTGCTTATTTCTTTGTTTTTTTTTTTCCTTTAATTTTTTTCTTTAATATTTTATATATTTTTTTTAGTTCGTTAGTTTATTTGTCGACATTGGTTTCATTGTCATGATTTTCAAGGGTCCTATTGCTGATCATGAGGTCAAAATGAAAATCCAAGATGCTTTAGCACCCTCGAAAACCATTAAATCGACACCCAAGACGGAAAAAGAAAATTGCGCTCCCCGTTTAGGATGTTCAATTTGACACCAATTTTGTAATCAGCGACCTCGAAAACCACAAAAATGACACCGTGATGAATGTAAATAGTAAAACTTTGTTTAGAAGCTATTTTTGCACAGCTTAGTAACAGAACTTAGCGGGGGCTAAAAAATTGCACACGCCCTACATTGAACACGTTCCGCTCGGGACTAAAGGCCCCGGGGCGACCGCATGAATAGTTGAAAATACTTGAATTTGGAATTAGTAGAATAGGTATTTTAATGTTTTACATTTTGTCGACTGTTTTCTATCACATTTTTTACGACTATTATTATGGTATATGTTTTATTGTTCAAAGCTAAAGTTTGGTATTTATAACTCAAATAAACTAAAAATAAACCATAATTTAGACTTGTCTTTGCGATTTAATTGGTTGCAGTTAAGTGCATAATCCAAGTAATCGTGTATCGGATAACCGAAATATCTAAACCGAAGTGTGAAATAAATATTATGTTTTTTTTTCAAAATTTTAGTCCGTGGTATCTACGAATAAAACAATACAAAATGATGTTTAACCGACTAGCCCTGCCATAAGACTTTCGGAAGATTATATTTCTACAAGAATCTTGGCTCAACTGGGAGTTACTGATATTATAGAGAGTTCTCTCTAACGGGTTGGCTACCGATTCTTATCTGAACCTACCCAATTGTATTTTCTTATCTTAGGGCCACCTACCATTCTTCTGTGTGATGGTTTGCTGAGAAAATGAAACTTGCGGATTGCTCTAGTGTTAATTCAGTTACATCCTTTTTTCGTTGATTTATGCCCTGTATATCAAGTAAATTGCTACCAATGTTCTCATAACCTATGTTTTCTTCATTCGTTATACACATACACAATATAGACTTACATAAATAGTGAATGCAGTGATTAGCGCAGATAATATTAATGTCCTAGAGAGTTCACACAAACATTGTTTTGTTTTGCTAATACGGCCGTTGCATTGTAAGGGCAAAATAACAATAAAAGTTTTCATCCAGATTACTGTTATCAATCTGTATAAAAAGGGATGCAGTTTTAGTAGGAGCACAGTTGATCTCTCACAGAGTTGACTCCACGATGAGGGCTGTCTTATTACTGATTGTGAGCCTGGCCGCCGTCGCCATGGCTACGCCGGAGGTCGACGACACCACTATTTGTAAGTACTTGTACCTATTCATCCTGACGTTACAGTCACTGTTCATTTTATGATAAAAATCCTGGCGAAACTGCTTGGGTTTAATTTTTAAGTACTGTTTTGTCACCATCATTGTATCGTTTTGTAGAATATGGTGGTCTTTTTCTTAACTTTGAGAGAGAGAGAAAAACTTAAATGGAACCTGGACTTTCATTCCTTAAGTGTTTTCAGAGTTCTCTTTTGGATTTTGGATTTTCACCAACCACCATGGTCAATTTTAATAATGGGTGCAATGGGATGGGTTTATAAAAACGTACAGTGTTGTTTGAAACATTCATATATTGTATTCATTTTTCTATTTTAGTGACAATGGACATCAAGCAACGGCAACTGGTCATCTTGAAGTTACTGAACCATGTGATGGAACCCCTGATGTACAAGGACCTTGAGGACTTAGGCAAGAACTTTAAAATTGAAGAAAACACAGACCTGTTCGTCGTAAGTGGAAAATATGTTATTTTAGGACAGTAGTTTTATTTCCAGCACGAAACTCTATAACCAGCTTAATAAAGTTCTAAAAATTTATCCCGATACTAAATATCAGCTCAAACCTAAGTTAAAGGAATATCTTCTAAAACTGACTTATCGCAATACGGAGGATCTTCTGTTGGGAAATTTTAGAAATATAAATATATAGGTACATAAAGTTATATTTAAAAGATAAATTATGATAATTATTCTACTCTTGCATATGCTCGCACACTCCAATTACACTTTAATTACACTCATACTTCAATTACACTATCACAAACATACACACTCCCTCAAACATGTAGCTCCTGAAACACACTATAGACAAACTCAACACTTTCTTTTAATGTTTTTTTTTTTCTTGTATTCTGTTTTTTTTTGTTTCTCTTGGACTTGCCCAAATGGATTTTTGTTATTATATGTGTCCTATTTACTGTATGCACATTACTTTGAAGGGACACTGGCTTCTAAGATACAGGTACATAAACCTAGTTTAGAAGTCAGGGTTTTTCACTCTGGAACACTATATTAAGTCAGTTTTAGATTTAAATTATGTAAATGCTTTTATGGAGAATAAAGTAAAATAAAACTAGTGCTATCTTCAAACATTTAATCTATAAGTCCTTCTTTGTATTTATTTCTTTTTACGATTAATTAAACTTGATATACTGTAAAATTTTTGTTACAGAAAACCGATGTTGTCAAAACCTTCGTCAAGATGCTCAAAGTAGGAGTTTTGCCACGTGGTGAGATTTTTACCCTGCACATTGACCGTCAGCTCAAAGAAGTTGTCACCATGTTCCACATGCTTTACTACGCCAAAGACTTCACAACCTTCATCAAGACTGCCTGCTGGATGCGCCTTTACCTCAACGAAGGCATGTTTGTCTACGCTCTCACCGTGGCTGTCAGACATCGTGATGACTGCAAGGGAATCATCCTGCCTCCTCCCTACGAGATCTACCCATACTACTTCGTGCGCGCTGATGTTATCCAAAAGGCATACTTAGTGAAAATGAAGAAGGGCCTGGTGAATCTGAAACTTTCTGATTTCTACGGAATCAAGAAGACAGACAATGATGTTTATATAATTGATGAAAACATCTATGACAAGCGTGTCTACCTCAATGATGAAGACAAACTCCGCTACTTCACAGAGGATATCGACCTTAACACTTACTACTACTACTTCCACATCGACTATCCATTTTGGATGAAGGGCAGAGTAATGGACAAACTGAAGATGAGGCGTTTTGAGCTGACAGTGTACGTGTACCAACAGATCCTTGCCAGGTATTACCTGGAGCGTTTGTCCAATGGATTAGGTAAGATTGAAGACTTCTCGTATCACAAAACTATCAAGAAGGGATACTGGCCGTGGTTGAAACTGCACAACGGTGTAGAGTTCCCCGTAAGATTCGACAACTATGTTATTACTCGCGACCACAACCTTGACGTTATCCGTTTGTGCGACGAGTATGAGAAGATCATCAGAGCGGCTATCATCAAGGGATTCATCGAAGTGAGTATTTTCAATTGTTGCAAATGGGGTGTAACACTTGTAAAATTAAGACTTATCGAAATATTTTTGATTTTTAGATTAACGGTTTGAGGCTTGAGCTTACCAAAACTGAAGATATAGAAGTTCTAGGAAAGTTAATCTTCGGTAAAATCGACAAGATTGACATTGACAAGACCGTCGTTGACTCTTACCGGTATCTTCTGATTGTCATGAAGGCCGCTGTTGGTCTTGACACTTTCTATTCTGACAAGTAAGTATAGATTTTTCTCGATTTCCAAAAAAATAAGAATCCTTTATAAGTTTTATATATTAGTCTTCCTAAAAACATTAAATATTACTTTTGACAGGTACTTCGTTGTTCCTTCTATCCTGGACCAATATCAGACGGCACTTCGTGATCCATTATTCTACATGCTACAGAAACGCATCATCGACTTAGTGTGCTTGTTCAAGCTGCGTCTACCCGGTTACACTAAAGAGGATCTTTACTTCTCCGGCGTGAAGATCGACAATGTAGTGGTTGATAAGCTTGTCACTTACTTTGATGACTATCTGATGGACATGACCAACGCCGTGTTCCTGACTGAGGAGGAATTGAAGAAGACCAAATCTGACTTGAAATTCCTGGTTCGCAAGCGCCGCCTCAACCACCAGCCGTTTAAGGTCACTGTTGATGTAATGTCTGACAAGACTGTCGACTGTGTCGTAAGGGTGTTCCTCGGACCGAAGAAGGACAGGATGGGCCGTCTTATTGATATCAACATCAACCGCCTTAACTTCGTTGAATTAGATACCTTCCTTTACAAGCTGACCACTGGCAAGAACACAATCGTCAGGAACTCTTATGACATGCACAACCTTGTCCGCGACCGCATAATGACGCGCGATTTAATGAAGAAGGTTGAGTCCATCACCGACATGCGTGACTTTTTGATCAAGGACTTGAGAAACTACCACACCGGTTTCCCCACAAGGCTTCTGATTCCTAAGGGTTGGGTTGGAGGTATGGACATGGTGTTTTACGTCATTGTGACACCATTGAAAATGATAGACAACGTTGACATCAACGTCTCGGACTTGAACCGCAAAGATTTCATGGTTGACTTCAGGTCATCCGTTCTTCTGGACAAGATGCCACTTGGATTTCCCTTCGATCGTCGCATTAATGTTGGAAACTTCTTCACACCTAACATGAAGTTTGTGGATGTAAAGATTTTCCACAAGAAGTTGACGTGCGACATGAAGACTAGGTGGAATCGCTGGGTGCTGAAGAACTACAACCTGGTGGACAGGAGGCCTATCGAATCGGACACATACTTCGTGGACACCGACCTTAACATCAAAGTTGACCACAACATTAACCTGAATGATGTCTGAATGTAACTGAAAAAGTAGCTAAATGGGCAACTTTCGCTGTAATTAATGCAATTTAAAACCAAAAAATATAATTCTCAAGTATTTAAAATGCAACCTGTCTCTTATTTTACACAAACCTGTATTGAAAATTCATACCTTTCTAAAACTAACTTTTCATCAGTACATAAACGAAACACAACACAAATGACGCCTGTGCCACTAGCAAAAAAACTAGCAGCCTTGTGTAGTGAAAAACCAAACATAATGCTTTTATAATAAAAGAAACCTCATATCATGCAGTGCTATTCTCTGAGGACAGAGCCTTGCACGCAGCGCTGCCGTAACGGCGTAACAACAGTGTAGTATTCACTAAGCTGTGAGAGCGACACTATTCGCTTGTTCGGTTTATAAAAAAAACTCGTAAATGATTTATCTTACTTTATAAATAACGCTAATGTGAAATTGGGATATCAATTCCCGCACAATTTCATTTGCCATCATATTACTTAGTAAATAAACTCTTTACAAATAATTGTAACGCAAACCTAATGTTTGGCAAGTGAACGTTCAAACAATAATTTGCTTACCAACTAGTACTTTTACCAATTTTACTGTATAAATATGTTATGGTATAACAAATTAAAAGCTAGCAAAATGTAATAAGCCAAATACTTAGTATCGTCAGTTTTCAATTTACCATTTATATTCAGTCCATTGATTAGGTAGTCAACAACAAAATGTTTGCATTTTTATGTCAGTTTCACGGACTATAGTAGAAGTTTTAGAATAGTTTTTGAAGTAAAGATTTGTACTACAGAAGAAAAAGAGAGAATTGTCGAGAATTGTGTACTACACAATTTCGAATTTTATGTATGTTTTATAATAATTATGTATGGCAAACGTGTTATGAATAATTATTTTTGGTCAAACAATTTTTGGAGAAGAAAGGTACCGTTTCTGTGGTTGTGTGGTCATTGTTCTAACCTAAGCTATCCTAGCTGCGTCGATTTAAAAAAAAAACGTGTTACGTTGCAAATTTCACTAATCTCGAAGAAAATTATAAACTATATAGGGCAATTAACATTATAAAACATTAAAATGGATTCTAACCTAACATACAGTTCTAAAATTGAGAGTTACAAATATTTTGTATTAAATAAAAGATTTTATTAAAATAAAAGCGCATTTATTTATTAAATAATTCCCAAAAATCTAATTTTTGTCTTTATATTTTACGTCATATCAAATCATTTGACTAAATTTTTATTGTATAAAGATTGTTTGCTGTAATAAATCATCATTGATTATAGACCTGAGTGACATTATTCTTGAAAATATTCGGCCGAGTAAAAATTTTACCAAATGAAAATGTGCGTACTAAAATCATTCCAAATATTGTATTGGTATAAAAAGGTTGCTAAAATTTGTTTGGATAGTTAAAGTTTGTCAAAATAATTTTGGCAAAACGGCAGGATCCCGTGAAATTGCTATAACCTCTAGGGATTCAGAACCTACCTCATTTAATTTGAAGGTCTGTATAACTCGATACAATTAAATTATTTGTTTTTTACCTGAAATAACAAACTCCGTGTTCCAAGTTAACCCGCTATTGTCGGGGGAAAGATTCTTGAGAGAAATTTAAGAAATTGCTACCTGGCACCATCACTACTGACTAGACCATCTGATTTTTACTTTAGTGTCTTCGATACTTTAGAATCTTCGAGTTTTATAAGATACACTCAAAATTGTGTTTAGATGACACTGAATTAAAACGTACAATCTGAACGTGTTATTATTATGATGCACAAGTACTATATCATACACGCTACCTTTCTTATGCAGCAAACTACCGTTTAGTTTTACAAAATTATGGCGCAAAAATTTATAAACATGAGTTCCAACAGACTCTTTAGAAATAATTTTGTAATAGAAAATTTACTATTTACCTGAAAACCATGAGGCCACGTCCTAACCAAAACGACCGTGACACGAGACCGTCGCGTTCACTTTGTTTGGCGCGTGCACTTTGACCTTAACGCGTGGTCGCAGTGATAGAGGGTTCCTACTGATTATCCGAAAAAAAACGGGTGACATAGAAACGCGACGATTGCATATTCTCGCGACCGATCGCGAGTTTTTTACAAAAAGATTAAAGATTTCCGTTTGTTTAGATTTTGTAAGAGGATCGTACCTTAGGAGGTTCACATAAAAAATTCTGAAACGGTGTTGGCACTTAATAATTTTCTAAGTAATCCAGTACTTTGAACTTTTGATATCATGCTTTCTTTTAAATATAAAGCTATTTTACTATTCTAAGCTACTTTCTTTGATGCTAATTATATACCACCGTTATTTACTTGAAACATCTAAGTATTTGAAATTGAATTCGCAAGAAATTACACCAGTAGGCTTTTCAATAGCGTATGTACAATAATTTCTTTAAAATAATAAAGTTCTTCTACAATCGGTAAGTTATTTATTCCCAAGCTGTTCAACTCATTTTAATTTTTATATTTACGTAATTGATAAAACTAATAACAAAAAATGGCCGTCTGAATCATATTTAAACACTATTTAAGTAACACTATCAATAAATCACAGGTCATAAGTGAATGTACTCCCGGGTTTACATCTAGAGAATGACATCGAGGTGGCTACGTTCTGTAGTGGTATGATATTAAAATAGTGTAATTATTATTAATTATTATGATAGTATAATCAGTCGTGTTTGTAAATAAGTCACCTTTGGCTTTGTTATGCATCAAAACATAAATAGAATAAACTGTTAATAAAATGATTAAAAGGAAAAAATAATAAATCCTAAAGTAACAAAAGGGAAATGTCGATGATGATCTATCAATATTCGATTAACGTACGTTTTTAAACTGATGTAGTATATAAAGAATTCAGTAACAAAATTATTTTACAAACCAAACCTGCCTGAATTTAATTAAAGGATGATTGGACGAAACGTCCCCACCATCTAACAGATTTGAAATAATTGTCATTTGAAGCATCTAGTAGGATAGATTATTTTTTACTATGGCGAAGTCCTTCAAATATGTGGGATTTGGGTTTTAAAATAAGAGGAATCAAGCAAGCACTCCGTTACCCCGGCTAAAACTAGCAGCAGAACACCGTGTGGTTTTAGTCAGTAAGAATCTGACAGACCCCTCCACCTACTCCAGGGTGGAGGACATTCATGAGAATTATTTCCACACGTAAGAAAAAAAAGGTTATATAATATATTGTATTTTATATAATCGTATTTTTTTCTTTTTTACTAACACATTTACTCATTGTAATATGGCGATCTTAATAATGTTTTATATACGGTAAAGCTTTTATAGATACCGCTCGTTAAGTTTTTTTTTTCGATTCAGGCCCGCCATGTCCGTTCACGTATGTATTGGAGTTATATTTTAATAGAGCGGGATTTGGCTGACAGACATGCTATTGCTTATTGGTACTACACTTGCCTTACCGGCAATTGCACTGTGGGAAGTTGTGCGCACATAACATCCATTATATGGTTCATGGGGTTAGGGCGTCATATTGACTTTAATGCACCAGCACAAATGCTTGATAATATTTTCATAGACGACTTAATGTAATTGTTTGTACAGTCAACAGCACGTCAAGCTTGACTCATTGAACTAGCTCTGTTTTGTATTGCACGCAGTATAAATCAGAGCTTAACTTAAGCTAATAGTGTGTAGTTTCACATGCTTTTGCATACATCGTCCTTTGTATTGTTTAAGTCCCTACCGGCTCATTAAGGATTCCAATGCTGTTCTGAACGTCTGTAATTTTAGATTGAAAACGTCTGTTACTGAGTAGTATGTCACTGACTTCCCTAAGAATGTTCTTGAGGCGTCATTATCGTAATCATACGAATGAGAAAGAACGAACAAAGAAAGAATTAGTCTCAGAAAATACTTCATCTAGAGAAGAGGATTCAAACCTCCTATTACAATGAGGGGGATTTTGTATGAACCCCGTCCCGACCCTACAACAGTCATGGGATACGTGTCAATTTGTTCATTGGGACCCAAAAAGCCTTAAGTACCTGTATTAGTTGCAAAAACTGTAGGGTTCATTTATAATAATAAAAAAAACTTTTTGGCAAAAATTATATTATTTTTAAACAAAAATATTTTTTTCCACAAACAAAAAAAGCAAATTTCAAGAAAACAGTGACGATTCTATATAAAAAAATACTTGATTCTCAAACTGAAAATCATTGAGTATATACTTTTTATCACAGTGTTTAACTTAATTAATATATCTATTAACTCATTAGTACAGCCAAAAGCATGTGAAACTACACACTACTAGCTTAAGTTAAGCTCTGATTTATACTGCGTGCTATACAAAACAGAGCTAGTTCAAAGAGTCAATCTTGACGTGCTGTTGACTGTACAAACAATTACATTAAGTCGTCTATGAAAATATTATCAAGCATTTGTGCTGGTGCATTAAAGTCAATATGACGCCCTAACCCCATGAACCATACAATGGATATTATGTGCGCACAACTTCCCACAGTGCAATTGCCGGTAAGGCAAGTGCAGTACCAATAAGCAATAGCATGTCTGTCAGCCAAATCCCGCTCTATTAAAATATAACTCTAATAAATACGTGAACGGACATGGCGGACCTGAATCGAAAAAAAAACTTAACGAGCGGTATCTATAAAAGCTTTACCGTTTATAAAACATTATTAAGATCGCCATATTACAATGAGTAAATGTATATTATGTAGTACAAAAAAAAAAATAGAAAATATGTGTGTGTGTTTCTGAGTGTGTGATCTCCTAAAAAAAAGGTATGTTGATATAGGAAATGAAATTTCGGGCGCCGTGGAGCGACACACTAATAATGGATAGCCAGATAAAATTAGAGAGTTTGAACAATTAATCTTAGGGTGGGAGCCTGTGGATGTCAATGGTGATTAAAAGTCTCACTTCCTTGAACGTTCCCAGTTTATTATCAACTTTTAGCATATTGATTACAATTATACTATTATAAATTTTTGTTGTTATTTCATCATTGCACCTTTCCAGTAATTTTTAATATGCAGCTGAAGGCTGTTTTGGTATTATAAGAAAATTGAGAAAACAAAAAAAAAACTTGAAGGTGACCCGAGAGCCGGAAGGTGGTACCTCTCAGGTAATCAGCCCCGTGGAAGGCCAGTAAAAATTCCTCGTTTTTTTTTTTATAAATGGCATCTCGCAGGTCAACCTATGCGGTTGTCGTCTGCTTAGACGGACTTGCCTGTGGTTGCCCTAATAAATTAAGGCCTCCAGCCAAGACTTAAACTTATGTACTAACTTAAAAACTAAGCGACAACGCTAAGGGCACCCCCTTCGGGGTACGAACCTCGGCTTAGGGCGTCGCTGGGAGAGGGCAGCAAGGGACTAGCTGGATCAGGATTTGAGTGATTTAGGGACGAATTTAAAGCTACAGGCTCAGCGGCGCGGGCTGGCTCGAGCAAGTGTCGGGAGGGGCGTGGATTTGGGCGTCGCGGCGGGCCTCGGCGGCGAGGACGGTAGGACGGTGATCGGGTTTTGGGCTTATGTAGTGTGCTGGTGGCCTTACTACTCTCCTGGAGGAGGGTAGTGGCGTCGTCGGGGGCGATTAAAGTATGCCTTGGTCGGCGAATACTGCTAATGCGGGAGGGAGTGTAGCGGGCGGCCGCTGAGATCAAGGGGTTGGAGTGTTTTATGCCACAGTCAAAGAAACGCTTCGATAAGCGTTTCATGAACTGGTTTATGGTAGGCATTTTAAGATCGATGTGGAGATTTATATTACGGACATAGAAGGGGGCACCCGTGACCTTTCTGAGGAAACGGTTCTGGAGGGTCTGCATCTTATGGAGATGACGTGGGTGAGCGTGCGCGAATACAACGCAGGCATAGGTCATGATGGGACGGATGACTGCGGTGTAGATGCGCAGCTTGCATTTAAGTGACAGTTTGCAACGGGCTGTCAGAATAAAGTGGAGTCTACCAAGAGCGAAAGCGGCGCGCGCGCGAACAGCCTTAATGTGCTGTTTAAACGTTAAGTTTTGATCAAGGATCACGCCTAGGTATTTGGCTTGCTTCTCCCAAGGGATTGGCTTGCCGTACATAGTGATCGGGCTGGTAAAAATTCCTCGGTTGAAGCAAAGGTGGAATAAGCACCCACAATTGTAGGCTGTGGACAAAAAGGGACTCTGAGATGTGGTTTCACTCCGAACTCGGACACGCGGGGACGCATCGACCCACGAAAAACTTACCGCTTATTCCAGGAATTTAAAATTCGCGTCTCCCTCGGTGTACCGTGAAGATAGCTGGTATCAAAAGCGGTAGGGAGGCGAACGAGGGATTCTGCGAAAACGGTAAGATTGGTCACAAACGAACCGCCATTGTGGAAGGAAATTTTCTCTCGAAAAAGAGTCCAACTTTCCAAAAATCCGATAGAAATATGATCTGGGACCATTTCACGGGTCCTTTGGTTTAGGATTAGGGCATTTAATCGCCCAATGTCCCTGATTAATTACGATTCCATTTAGGGAAAATCAGGAGACCCGTCACCTTCACGAACAAAGATAGCAAAGTGACTTGTCAAATTTTGACGTCGAAATGTCAGCCTAATGTATCACAGATAAAAAATTACAATTTAGAAATCGTTCCGAAATCGACTAGAATTATCAAAAACATGTAACGGTATAAAAAACTCGTTACAACACGTAACATAAATAGTAAATTATGAAGTTAATTAAATTAACAAAGTAACATAAATAACAAAAATAGAGACTAGGCTGACATGATTTTTTGTTGAGAAATTCGGCGACTGAATAAAATCTGCATTATCAACCACTTTTTATAAAACCGCGCAAATGTATTTGTAAGGTAGGTCTGTTTTCCAGATAGGTAATGTGTTTTATATAAGTGGCCCCATATACACGCTACTACGCCTGAATAGTTTTATCGTAGGTCCAGGGATTTTCTATAAATACTGTGTGACGTTTCGTTGGTTAAAACCTAAACCATGTAGTTGCTACGAGAGGTAGCTGCTGAAAATCAGCGCTGTTGACGATAGGTTCGTCCTTAGTCAGTGCATTTTGCTGAGCAGCGACCTGTTCTTGCACAGATGCGACGCACGACTTACTTATTGTTCTTATTATTGTTGTTGTTTTGTTACAAAAGTGACTACTTTTGTAACAAAACCCTTCCACTTTGCAATCGGCAGCTTGTTTTTGTACAAATAATGTTTGTTTTATTGTCATTTGCCAGTGTCGCAACACAAACAGAGCAAAGTGCAGAGCTGAGTGACATCAAGCAATGGACAAAATTACAAAACTTTTTAAATGCTGCCATAATAGCCTTTGGCTACTTTGAATGTGTGTAATTTATGTCAACTTTTTGTAATGTGTGATTTGTTTGTGCAGAATTACCATTTTTTCTTTTCTTCTAGTTGTAAATGACAGCAGATAGCTTTTAAAATAATTATTTAAAACAAGTTAAATTGAATTAAACCTTTTAAAACAGATTTTCTTCTTTCTTGCTTTGTAGGTAAGAACACTCTCGATGTAGTCACCTTTCAAACGAAGCAAAATAAACTGTTTAGCCGTTAGGAAGCTACGATGCCGCAGACACACACACAGATAAAAAAGTACCTAGAAGGAACCGTTTCCATCGGGGGTTAAAAATGATTTAAGCTGAACCCATTTAGAAGTTAATGAACATCGAAATAGGAATAAAGAAGCATTTATTACGTTCTCGAGGTCTTGTAACAAGAATTATTTGCATAAAGGATAATTATGTGGAATAATTATGGCAGCCATTTAAATCCGACACTGGATCCGTTTCGCGTCTTTTGCCTGCCTAGTAGAGTAACTTATTAACATCATTCAAAGTAATAAACGGCCTAGTTATTTTCAGACTTGTCTGGGAACTTAAAAATGTAAAGGGCAAATGAGTCTCATTGTTATTCCATCCAAAGCCCTCTGGAAAAAGATTGATTTCAAACGGAGGTGCAAGGTACCTATTACAATTAAAGAGTTACATTTTTAAGTTCAAGGTCGACCCAAGAAACCGCTGTAACTAAAATCACTACCCTTCAGGGGTAATCGGGTACTAATTCCGGAAATATCACACATAATGAATACAGAGACTTTGGTCAAAGATTAACAATATTTTTAAATAAGCAGAAGGTTTCCGCGTCAACGCGCCGCACGACGGTAGACAATACAAAACTGGTAACAGTTACCTTCTTATTTTCGTAATGCTAACACTAGAACCCCATGCTACTCCTGGACATCAATGTTATAATTAAGTAATGTTTAGTATTTATTTCTGTCAAGTGATTTATAATCTTTAGAAATAAATGAATTCTGACCGTTTAATGACCTTCAGATTATTTTCTACTCTATTTACCAATTGAACCTTAGTTCTAGTATATAGGTATGAGGAATACGGTGTCAAAATCATTGGTAATAACATCTCCTAGTTGACCTTAAGAGGTTTTAACTATGTAACCGGACTATCTGTGGCTGCCTTAAGCGAACTCAAAGTTAGTAAGTTTTTCGTTAGTAAGCAACTGCTTGCTTACTAGGGCACCCCCTGTGGGGGTGTACGGACCTCGACTTAGGGCGCTCCTTGAGGCAGGACAGCAAGATGGGATAGTCTGGATCATTATTCTTTTTTAGTGTTTTTTATTTATTCAATCAATATACAAAGTTAACACAAAAAGTATCATCTGCAGGTACACTTGAGCTAATGCTAGTTAACAAAACAGGTAGGTGTTGCAACCAGCACCCTTACTAAGTTATAAAATAACTTGTATTAAGGGCAATGGTACAAGCCCATACATATTTCAGTTTCAAATATAGAATTACAGGTAGAACAAGTGTTTTTTTTAAAGTTAACACAAAACCATACTTGCAGTATTTAGAAATTAGAATTTATTTATTTGAAGTTTGGATTATTCTTTCGTGTGCGTGTGTGTGTGTGTGTGTGTGTGTGTGTTTGTGTGTAATGGTGATGGTGTGTGTTGTATCGGTACAGAATGTGTGTTATTGCTCTCGATGGAAGGGTTTAGGGTGGGTTATTATCACAAAAAAGCAGGCGGTCTGTTTCCAGGTAGTTATTTGTAAGTAGAATGTTTGTGACAGATTTCTTGAGGGATGAGGTTGAAAGAGAGTAGTTTAAATTTTTTATTGAGTTTACGATATAATTGTGGCCCTTGGAAACAATGAAATCGTTTGGTGAAAGAGTATTTACATCTGAAGTGCTGACAAACTAAATCTTTACGTCTTTTCGTGATTGCGACGTAGGGGGTACATTTGTGTTGTAATAGAACTGTATTAAGTACAAAGAGTTGTGTGACAGAAAGTACTTCGCAACATTTATATAAGTCTTCTGTTGGGAAAAGTATCGGACGAAATGTGCTTACCTTTAAAACGGCTCTTTGGGCCCTCTCCAAATTCAGCATTGTGGTCCTAGGAGCACCACCCCAGGTGGAAACACAATATGATAGAAGTTATTGACAGAGGGCAAGATAGACCTTTTTGACAATCCGTGCTTCTGCTACATGACGAAGAGTCTTAAAGACGAATATTAGTTTTCTAACCCTTGCTGTCAGTAGATCTATGTGGGCTGAAAAGCTCAGGTTGTCATCAAGAGTCACCCCAAGATATTTGATTGGGGGGGTACGGACAAGCTTAGTGCAAGAGCAAGCTGCGGTGCCTGGGTAGACGCTTGAGTGAGCGATTAGGGATAAAGAGTTCGGCGGCTGTGTAGACTGGCGTAGGGTAAAGCAGATTGTTTTTGTTTTTCCGTATTGAGGGTAAGTTAATTGTCGTTAAGCCAAATTAAAACTTGATCTAGTCCTCTTTGCACCATATAAAATAAGATATGGCTTAAAATAGTCAGTCTTATATATTTATATTCTTCAGGTCCAAAACGCTATTTATGGTAAATGCTGTGGTGCCCTCTTTCTTGCGTTTTTTTATACGTTGTCCCACACTAGGAATTACTCCTGTATCGTAGGTGCGTTCACAAACATGAAAACTCAAAAACACAATACACCCAGACCCGGACAACCGTGCTTTCCATGCGCTATCCAACAAAATTTTAAGCCATTTGTTTTCGAAAACTCTCGAGCAAGGTAATGTAGGCGTTTTGCCTCAAAAGTTAGACTTTCAGATAAATAACTTGGTTTCACAGGACCTCCTAATTGCAGGTTTACGGTAGAAAATGTATTATCTTGGTTGGATCTATTGTAAGATTTGAAGGATTGAATTATCTTTTCTCTCATAATTGTTTTCGTGAGGTTAATCAAAATAGTTTTATTTGATTCCGACTTTGTCTTTAAGCGATGTACATCTCGAATATCAGAAATATCTAAAGGAATATTTAAAGCTTTGCCTGTGTCGATAACGATTTTTGAAAGATTTTGTTTGGTTTCATGGGGCGTAGGTGGTATGTTTCTCAGTCCGAGACAAGTGGCCTTTTGATATCTTTCAATCTCAACCTTTTCTTCCAGGACTTGAAAATATGTGGGAGGTTATCGTTATGTTGAGCTGATAACTTGTTGAATTCCAACATGAGATCATCGTATTTTTTTGAGACGAAGTCAGCAGACTCTTTTAGGGCCACGTTAAGCTCTTTTATTTCGGCTACAGTCGCTTGGAGCGACGCATATTTTTCAGTCTGTTGCCTTTCAAACTTTGAGAAGAGTTCCCTCTTTTCCGCCATAAACTATTACGATTATTATTAACTGGGGAATTTAAAGCTACAGGCTCAGCTACAGGCTCAGCTACGGCGCGGGCTGTCATTTCCACGAGCAAGGGTCGGGGGCGTCGCGAGGGACCACGGGGCGAGGTCGGAATGACAGTTTGTGTTTTCTGTGTGCTGTGTGTACTTGTGGCTATACTGCTCCTGGAGGAGTGTTATGTGGTCATTGGGGTGAGGGGTCACTCCCCCCGATGATTGATGTCGGGACGTTGTATATATTGTAGCGAAAAAAGAAAATAAGAGCTTCGCCACATGATACGTATAATTTTTGTATTAAAGTAAAAAAACACACCGAATAGATAAAAGAAAAAGGTGAAAAATAAAACCAAAAAATTACAGGAAAAAAAACGGCAGAAATATTGCAGCATTGAACTATTCTACTTCGAACTTAATGGTAGATTGTTATTAACGCAAGTTATTTTGGAAGTTATACCAATTGAAATAGTTTATTTTATTTTATATAGGCCACTAAAACAAAATACTATCTTTACGGTGTGACGCACTAAGTTGAACCGTGGCTACGTACACAGTAAAATCTAAAAACTAAATTAATAAAAGAAAAAAAATATTAATATCTCGGAACTACAATAATAACAATATAGGTTGTGAAAATACTGGGAATCCGGTGTTGTCAGCGCCGTGAGGGCGACAATGGAATTTTGGTCTTCTAGGTTGGCACACGCAGTCAAAGTGTAAGCCGAACCCTGAGAGACCAACGCTGATAAAAAGGCTTTGCAACGAGTTGTTGCGACGTTCTAGCCCGTCGGGTGAGACGATATTCGGCTTGCATTAAACAGTCATTATCTATAGAAAAATAAATATATAATCAGACCAAAGATGCAATCATAATCTTTGAAAGAACGAGTGAAGGTCAATAGTGTAATCAGACAAAACAATAACGAGGAAATTGACGAAATAAGTACCAGCCTCCAAAAGAAAATATGGAATTTACAGATTAGATGTTATATAGAAAACCACATAGGCTTATAATGTCAGAGGTCATTCAAATATAAATAAATTTAGTCGTATTGAATTAAATACTTCCATCGTTGATGAGTTAAATTCTTCAATGAAATCCTCACAGAGAGAAAACAAAGTACACGTTTTTAACAAAATAGAATTTTACCTTTCGAAATAAAATGTGACAGCCAATCTGCCCAAATAGGTGGCAATAAAAATAAATAAGGTTTGAATGTAGAATTGCAGTTAATGTTACAATATGCTAGTTACGCGGCAAACAGGATGCAGGATTTTGTGTGACGTCAGTGTTTTGTTCCGAATAAATGGAGTATTACAATTACTGATTTATATAGCTTTAAACTTCTAGAAAAATATCGAGATGAGACCTGTTTAACTCTTGCTTATTGTTTTGGATACCCATATTTTGTCTAACACGCGGCTAACGTGTGTTCTGTGGTGTTTTATAGTCTCACAAGATTCATTAAAAGCCCTAATTTATTTTATTGGCCCCGGGGAAATCGTAACAACAGAAATAAGATAAGAAAAGTTTAACAAAGTGGGCACTGAACCATGTCAGGTTTAAATTAAATTGAGTTTGTTTTTTTTTACATAAACTTTGAATAATTCAAATAATAAAAGACTTTCCCCTTCTTGGAGTTTCTAGCCCGTTCTTCTTCATAGGAAACTTACTCTTTGGGATGGACAACTAGCTGCATCTTTCTGACTGACCGACCACTTGGCAATTCAAATGTGCCTGTAATTGGTGTATTTGAAATATATGCTATAAGTATGAATTTGAGTAAGCCGACGCTGAATCTAGGTCTGTCCTTAGTAATTTTGGACAGTTCTAAGCTTTAAGCACGTAAATTTAACAAGTCAACCAAATGAGCTTCTAAAAATTTATTTCTCGACCGAAAAATGCTTGAATGAAATAAATCATTATTTCATAAGCGTGGGTAGTAAGACTGGGTGAAAACTGTTTAAATTGCAAAGTAATGTGAGTTCTGATTGGGCTTAGACGAGGAATATAAATATCTCCGTGGAGGATACCAGTGAGGATGAGATTTCACTCCTGGTGATGGGGTTAAAAACCGAATGCTCAGTAGGCAGGGATAAAATATGAAACAAACTGTTGAAATAACACATTGACTTCGAATAAAATTAAACTGGTGGTCTTACTACTCTCCTGGAGGAGGGTAGTGGCGTCATCGGGGGCGGTTAAGATATGCCTTGGTCGGCGAATACTACTAATGCGGGAGGGAGTATCGCGATAAGCGAGCGGCCGCTGAAATCAGGGGGTTTGAATGTTTGATGCCACAGTCGAAGAAACGCTTAGATAAGCGTTTCATGAACTGGTTTATGGTTGGCATTTTAAGATCGACGTGAAGATCTATATTTCGGACATAGTAAAGGGCTTACGGGTGCCCTTCTGAGGAAACGGTTCTGGAGAGTCTGCATCTTATGGAGATGTCGAGGGTGAGGGTGCGCAAATACAACGCAGGCATAGGTGCAGCATGATGGGAGGCAGTTTGCATTTTAACGACAGTTTGCTTCGGGCTGTCAGTATAAACTGGAGTCTACTAAGAGCGAAGGAGGCGCGCGCGCGAACCGCCTTGATATGTTCCTTAAAGGTAAGGTTCTGATCTAGGATCACGCCTAGGTACTTGGCTTGCTTTTCCCAAGGGATCGGCTTGCCGTACATAGTGATCGGGCTGGGAAGGGGGACGGGGAATCGACGACGTCTCGAGAAGAGAACCGCCTGACTCTTATCGGGGTTGACCTCGATTCTCCATTTCCGGAACCAAGCGCCTAAGAGTTTTGCGGAGGTTTGGAGAGTACGAGCTATAGCGTTGGGACAGTGACCGGTATAGTAAACGGCAGTGTCGTCGGCGAAAAGAGCCAACTGAACCTTTTTACTTTTTGGGATATCGCTGATGAACAGCGTGAAGACGAGAGGAGATAGAAGGGAACCCTGAGGGACACCGGCGCGAATAGGATGAGGGGACGAGAGTGCTCCCTCGATGCGATAGCTAAAAGTGCGATTCAACAAAAAGTCTCGTAAGATGAGCACGAGACGATCTGGCACTCCTAGTTGGTAAAGCTTGTATATCAAGCCGTTGTGCCAGACTTTGTCGAAGGCTTTCGCTATGTCGAAGAATAGCACAGCCGTCGAGTTTTGAGTTTTGAGTTTTTTGAGTCTCGTTGGCTATGAGGCTCTTTGCTTCGGCACAGTCTTTGAGACGCTTATAAATAAGCCTCTCGTAGATTTTGCCGAGAACATTGAGTAAGCTAATAGGGCGGTAGCTAGAGGGCTCAGACTTTGGCTTGCCTGGCTTTGGGATACCGCTGACGGTTGCTTCTTTCTACGCTTGTGGGAAGATGTTGTTGCTCAAGGCGCCATTGAAGATGGCGGTCATAAGCATTATTAGCGGGGCAGGCAGGAGTTTGTATACCTTATTGGTAATACCGTCCGAACCGGGGGCTTTGAGCGCGTGGTGCCCTTTAATGGTGTCGTGCACTTCGTCTGGTGTGACGGGAGGCAGAGGATCATCAGGGTCTTCGACGGGAGGGAGGGAGGCTATTCGTTCGACTTCAGCGTCGACCTTGTTCAGGTGAGCTTTGTCTACTGGTTGAGAGCTGGGAGAACATTGGGACTCTTGGCTGTCAGCAAGACATTCAGCCTTATCGGGACTGTCGAAAGCGACACTCTTGTCGGGGCGGATGAGAGGAGGCATAGAGACCTCTTCTGTGGAACGCAATTTTCTCTGTAATTGCCAGAAGGCTTGATGAGTGGGCTCGAGTTCACTGGGCATCTTGTTCCAGCCCTCAGAGCGAACCTCCCCTATGCGTTTCTTTTTTACAGCACGCTGTAAATGGCGCATGTGGGCTTTGTTCGCGTCACAAGGGAAGGAGTCGTAGGCACGAATGGGCGCGTTCTTCTTGGTTATCAGGTCACGTACGTCAGTAGGTAGTTTCCAGCGATGGTCTTCCATCACCGGAACTTCCCGTGACAAATCTGTCAATACGGATTGAACGTGCTCTGAAAACGAGTCGATTGCGGCCGTCGTGTCGGCGACTGACACTATGTGATCGGGGATGGTGTCCAAGTGAGGCGACGTGCTGGATTTCAGTCTTTCGCTTACTTTCCTCCAGTCGGTTATCATCTGGGTCTGAGGGGGGCGGTTGGGGTCGATCGGACCCGAGTAAGGTGCAAGATGCATGACTACTGGGCGGTGGTTAGAGTTAAGCTCGTGGAACGTCTCTATCGATTGCAAACGGAGATTCACATTCTTGAGCAGCGCTACATCGAGTATATCGGGAAGATGGTTGGGATTTCCGGGGAAATGAGTCGGACTCATTGGAGCTATGACGTCAAAGTTGAGAGATTCTCCTAACTTGAAAATGATCCGACCTCTGGTAGATTCCACGCCGGGTGTTTGGCATTGAGATCCCCCGCCAAGATGACGGAGTCACTTATACCGAAGAGGGCAGTGAAGTCCTTTTGGAGAGAGATGGGATCCTCCGGACCATTGTCTGGTGGAATATAAGCAGAGATGATGGTGATCGGTTGATGACCAGTCATGCCGAGCCGACAGATAGAGGTCTCCAGATGGGAGAAGAGAGGAGGTGGGTCTATAGGGATGCATTATCGCCAGATCTTAATTCTCCCCTTTATATCTAAAAATTGTTAGAAAAGATAATAAAAAATTGACTTAATAACTACTTGGAAAAAAAAAAGCTACATACTAGCTAGTAAATCTTCGGGCGAAGCAGTTTATACACTTACTAACTTTATTGCTACTAATCTGGATAAAAGGCACACATGTTTATCTATATTCCTAGATCTAATAAAAAGCGTTCGGTACAATTTCTATCCCCATCTTAATTTCCAAACTTGAGAAGCTTGGGGTCAGAGGAACTCAGTTACAATTTTTTCAGAGCAATCTCACCGGGAGGAAACAGAGTGTCTGAATAGGTAGTTATGTAGCCTCCTTCCCCCGGTTGCCATTTATCTCTTTTCTAAATTATATTGAAATCTATTTTGTGGTTTAAGCATGAAAAGAACATACAGACAGAGATACTTTCGAATCTATAATATTAGTGTATGGTATATTATCATGGATGGATTTCAATAAAATCAACACGAAACGTAAACCTACCAACATACGTCATTGTGACGTCAATGTAACAAACTGTAGACTGTTTTGCAAAAAAAAACTATGGATGGGTGAAATGAAACGTTTTATTGAATTGTCGTTCTATTTGTTTGTTATCATTGTCGTGGCATGGCGTGCTCTTGACAGTTAAAGGAATAAGAAAATGTTGGGTATTCAAGTACGGGACCGTAATTAAATTTACGAGAAGTTTCAACGGATTCGGTATAGTTCTACATATATTTTTTGCGTGAGTATTATTTTCTGAAATTAATTTTCCGTGCGTAAGGCAGCGTAAAGCTTGGAAACCAATTTAGCAAATAGTTTTATGAAACTATTCCTCATTGAATTTTATTACGAGACACACTTGGATAGTAGTCATAGTAGTCGTAGTCAAGCCTCAGTTGAGAAGGCGGACTGCGGACGTCAACGCTGGGTAGCGGACGGGAGTTATGGAGACGAGGATTTTAGCCAGTGAGGTGGGTAAAATCATAAAATATATGACTAGAGGCAAATCTCCTGGCCATGATGGCCTAAGTATTGAACATCTGCAGTTTGCCGGCCCGCATGTGTCTAGGGTTATAGCAATGTTCTACTCGCTATGTCTGAGCCATTCATACCTACCATACGACTTCATCAGAACGGTGGTAGTGCCTGTGGTTCGGAAAACCGGTGATCTAGCCGATAAAACGAACTGCAGGCCTATCTCTCTTGATACTATTATAGCAAAGGTGTTTGACGGTTTGCTTGATACACGGTTGAATAAACACGTGTCACTGCATGATAATCAGTTTGGGTTTCGACCCAAATTATCTACAGATAGTGCAATACTGTGTCTCAAGCATACCGTCAGATACTACACGGATCGTAAAACACCAGAGTACGCGTGTTTCCTCGACCTGTCCAAGGCCTTTGACCTGGTATCGTATGATGTGTTGTGGCAAAAATTTGAGGGCATAAACATGCCGCATCAACTTGTTAACATCTTCAAGTATTGGTACGAACACCAGGTTAACAATGTCATATGGGCGGGTACATTATCGGAGCCTTACAGGCTTGAATATGGGGTGAGACAGGGTGGGTTAACTTCACCCGCACTTTTCAATCTCTACATGAATGCACTCATCGTCGCGCTCAGTAGTCGTCATGTTGGTTGTCATGTTGATGATGTATGTTTTAACAATCTGAGTTATGCAGATGACATGGTTATTCTGAGCGCGTCGGTCTGTGGATTACGCGAGCTATTGAAAATCTGTGAGGAGTATGCGGCAACCATGGCCTTATGTATAAAGTCATGAAAAGCCAATACATGGTATTTTAGGGAGGCGGCAAATGTCCACAGCAAGTGCCCCCTATTCGCTTGAATGGTGTACCTGTAGAACGGGTGACCCAATTTAAATACTTCTGAAACTACTACTACAGACGATCTGAAAGACCATGTTGACATTGAGCGGGAGCGGAGGGCACTTTCTAAGAGAGCAAATATGATAGCCCGTAGGTTTGCACGTTGTTCAAATCAGTTTAAAATCACACTGTTCAAAGCTTTCTGCACCTCACTATACACGTGCAGCCTATGGGCATCTTACACACAAGCTACTTACAGTGCCCTTCGTGTCCAATATAACATCGCGTTCAGGGCAGTGTTGGGGCTGCCCCGCTTCTGCAGCGCCTCAGGCATGTTTGCGGAAGCGCGCACCGACTGTTTCCACGCCACCATGCGCAAGCGGTGCGCGTCCTTGGTGCGCAGGGTGCGGGCTAGCTCCAATACTGTCCTGGCGATGATTGCTCAGCGACTGGATTGCCCTTACATTGGGCATTGTTGTAGCAGGCATATAACTGGTGCTTGATTTGTCTTTTTATATAGGTGTGTTTTATGTAGTATTTTGCCAATTTTAATTTTAGTTTTTTGTTCATGACATAATCTCCTTTTCATATTTTAATTCAATTGACTGTTTAATTATTATTATTATTTTTTATTTTTGCTTTGTGCTTTGGACATAAATTTATTTGATCTGACCATTATCTATTGTTTATCTGTTATTTATTTACATAATTTCATTAACTTTTATCGTGTCATCTCATCAGTCATCTAATTTTAACGTTATAATATTGGCGTTATATAATTTCTCAATAGCAGCCCGGAGTCTGGATTTGTGCCCGGTTGATGGCAATAGGCTCGCCCCCTATTACATGGGACTTATACATAACTGGCGAAATGTGGGTGTACAGATACACCTCTGCCCAACCCTTCGGGGAAACAAGGCGTGATGTTATGTAAGTATGTAATATTGACACAATTGAATTGTGTTGTTTTTATACCTTATATGGGTCAAGGACAAGAAATAAATGATTTTTTTATTTATTTTTTTATAGTCAATATTCAGATCTAATTTGACGCAACTACAACTAAATCTATAATTTATCACTTATTGTCGCAAGTGCTACTGCTTGGGGGTTTTTCTATCTAGAATTTCTCAGTAGCAGCCCGGGTCTGGATTTGTGCCCGGTTGATGGCAATAGGG
This sequence comes from Dasypolia templi, assembly GCA_963555695.1. NCBI lineage: Eukaryota > Metazoa > Arthropoda > Insecta > Lepidoptera > Noctuidae > Dasypolia > Dasypolia templi. Next base: position 12,277,525 of record OY743157.1, read on the forward strand.
ACTTAAGCATACCTGGCGAAATGTGGGTGTACTTTAGGTGCACCTTTGCCTAACCCTTCTGGGATAACAGGCGTGATGTTATGTTATGTTCGAATGAATTATTTCAGATCAATAAAGTAAGCATAGTATTTTTTCGAATACCAGTTTTATTTTTTTGGGAAATCCTAAATTACTTAACAGGGCAGTGACTTCAGACTGCAAGTTAACCTTAATTTTGAAAGGTAGGAAACTTTATTAATTTGTTGAACCCTAAATATTTTTCTTCCAACTTAGGACTAAGAAACAAGGAAATAAACAAATAAGGTAATAAAACCAAGTAAATTACCAAAATACCAAGTACATTAGCATATCCTCGGTTCAGGAGCTGTGAACAAAAAAAAAAGATATGCGTGGAGACACTGGTGGGGTGTGTTAAGAACGACTTAATAAGTGTATGTTGCTGTCAGCCTGTAGTTGCCTTGTTTAATTGGAACCTAAATTTTTAAAGTAAGTGAGTAACTAATGTTCAGGAGTATTTACCTGAATATTGTTGAGTGGAAATTATGTGCATTTCCAATAACATATCAGTATAACAAGTAAAATGAAGATATAATAATTTACGATAACTATACATGCTTTTCCCTCTCACTGAGAGGAGGCTTGTGTCCTAACTTACCACATTTTAAAAGCATGTATAAGCATAAGCATAATCAGCCTATAACGTTCCCACTACGTTAAAGGTTGATTATGCTTAAGTAAGTATACTCTCACACGTTTCATGGATTTTTTATGGCCGATAATATATTGAATATATGGTTGTGGTAAAAAGGACCTAATGCTATTATGAGATAAGCCTAACTCGTCTTATTTTACAAATGTATAATTGAAAATATTCATGAAGGTATATACTACAGTTTCATCCTATGAGCTTTATTCAGAAGCCAAAGTATTGACTCTGAGACAGCTTTTCGTGCTCCGCGCTGTGCTGCGAAAACACTCTACGCTACATCTAGATCTTGCAAAGCTGATAAGACGCAAAGATGCTCCCGTATGCGAAATAGTACAATGCCATTCAAAGTTTGCCAGCCGACATTGTGCGGCAACTACCTCTCGTCTGTATAATAGCATAAATAAACTTATCCCCATACACACCCTGTCGTCACACAAAGTTAAAATCAAACTTTCAAATTGGTTGCAGAAGTTAACGTATGACGAAACCGAGAATATTTTATTACAATGGTCTCCTAACTGAACTAATACTGTATTTAAAATAAGGCATTGTTTGTTTAAAATTAAGTTGATGTTTCTATAAGTACTTGCATGACAATACCAGTTATTTGTCATTATACCTGGAGGAACTTTGGCTCCTAAAACACAGGCTTTTGGCCTAGTTTAGGAGGCAGCAGTTCACCATTTAATGTGACTCTATTGTACAATAGCTATTTAATCCTTGTGTACTTAGGTATGTATGTTTTTTCTAAGTGTACAAAATAAACATTTATTGAATTTTATTATAGTTGCTCCATTTTTAGAACACCTGCCTTCATAGAAAGCCTAAGGGATGGCTAAGGGATTACTTCAAAAGGATTAGCTCTTTGAAGTACCTAATCCCTTAGGCCTTTTTCTACGAAAGACGACACTACAGGCTTTAGAGAAAGTAGAAGTAAGGATGAAGCACAATTTTTTCTAAATTTGTACCTCTTTAAATAAACAATGGCAAGTATAGATTTATTGTATAATGTATAATAATATTTTAATTTTTATGAATGTGAGGACTGAACTAACCGAAAGAAAAAAATGATTTGGGTCATTGTATTTTTCTTTCAGTTAGTATTAATGATGGTCTGGCTGTTTGAGTACTTTATGCGGCCTACTCAAATGTCCTTACTTTTGTATTGTTCGTCGAATTCACTGACCATGACCTGACCAAAACTATGTCCCTCTGACCTGACCAAAGTTGTGACCTCTGAATTTGTTTCGGCTTTTCTTCTCAGAGTAGTCAGATAGGAAACACAGATCTCATCTAGTTTTTAAAATATGATTGACTTGTAAAAGTGTTTGCACAAACCTACTTACAGACATAAAATCATGTATCATTGTAACACCAACGCAAAACAACTTATCTTTGCGTTAATATGTAGGTATACCTTACAGAAAAGGTATTTTTAATCCGTACTAAATTAATTCAAACATCCCACGGTGTCGACATTATAAAATTCGGCGGGAGTGCCTAAATAAATGGCGCACAAAATCCTTCAAGTTTGCAGCGAATACAATTACATAACTACTTGTACAATTTGTACAAAGTTGGGTTATGGGTGGACGCCTGCATTTGGACAGTAGGCACATAATATTTCTGGATATAATAATAATAATAATAATATAGTAAAGAGAACTGGCGCAAACCTGTAGTGCTTGACACTAATGATCGCATGGAAGTATGGCAGAGTAAGGAGCTTCACGGACGCTTTTTCCGGGCCCTACATGGACCCGATGTAGATCTTTTAGCGTCCGTAGCCTGGCTGCGTTTCGGTGACCTCTTTGGAGAAACCGAAGGTTTTGTCTGTGCAATTATGGACGAAGTTATGATGACGAACAATTACCGGAGATTTATTGTGAAAGACGGCACGGTTGACATCTGTCGGGCATGTCACCGTCCGGGGGAATCAATAAGACACATTATCTCCGGTTGTTCTCGTCTGGCTAACGAAGAGTACTTGCATAGACACAACCTTGTAGCCAGGATTATCCATCAGCAACTTGCTCTGAAATACAGCCTTGTGGAATCGGAAGTGCCGTACTACAGGTACGTGCCCGACCCAGTTCTCGAAAATGGAAATATCACATTGTACTGGGATCGATCCATCATCACTGACAGGACTATTGTTGCCAATAAGCCTGATATAGTGGTGGTGGATCGAGTACAGCGGCGCACAATGATTGTTGACATAACGGTCCCGCATGACTGTAACCTCGTGAAAGCCGAGAAAGATAAAGAAATCAAGTATCTTGATTTGGCTCGCGAGGTTGTCGACATGTGGGATGTGGACTCAGCAATCATTGTGCCGATAGTCGTGACAGCCAATGGCTTAATAGCCAAGAGCCTCGACAAACACCTGAGGAGGCTCTCGTTGGGCAGCTGGATCAAGGGCGTGATTCAGAAAGCGGTACTTCTGGACACGGCTCGCATTGTCAGGAGGTTCCTCTCTCTGGAGCCCTGACCGCCGGTAGCTTGGACCCTGTTCCCGAAACCGGTGGGATACTATTTTTTATATTTTTAAACGTTTTTTAATTATTTTTTTTCAGATTTTTTAAAAAATATTTAAAAATGTAATTTATAAGTTTGTAAAATATAATAAAGGAGATAATAATATGTTTATTCAAAAAAATTAAAACAACGTTAAAATTTTTGTGAAATTGGTTGGGTGCTACCGGCAATAAATGACCGTAAACGTTAGCATAATAACATAATCAGCCATTATTGTTCCAACTGCTGAGACACAGGCCTCCCCTCTGTAAGAGGGAGTGGGCCGTAATCCATCACGCGGGCCCAGTGTGGGTTGGCGGATATCACATGTCTTCCTCACTGTTTTCCTTCACCGTTTTGAGAGCAGTGGTACTCGTAATTAAATAAATAACACAAAGTAAAGCGCCCGTTTGGGTTCGAACCCACGACCTTTAGGTAACTCATTTAAACATTACCGTTATGAAAAAAAACAAACAGAGTAGGAATGGAAATACTACTTTATTTGAATTAGAGAATACAGTCACTGCAGGTTACTTACATGGATAAAAATGGGTTTACGTTACGTCATCATTGTTGTTTTTTTTTTTTTGCAGGGCTGATTCTAACAGCCACACGGATTGATTGAAGGTAAGGTTGGAAGGTTGGGCTACACTTGCCGCAGTCAGTTCGTGGTAAAGTGACCATCCATTACATATCGAGATCCCACCGTGCCTAGGAAAGCCTTGGATCCCGGCTGTCAATCATAAATCTTTCACAGTCGTTACGGCTAGTTATAAGCCCAAAAGTCTGACCACTCAGTTTTAACAAAGGGTGTCATGTTACCCAGTAACCGGGCTGTGGACGTAAAATTGGCAATCGCTTCATTAAGGCCCGAGTTCACCAACTACAACATAACCATTGCTTACGTAACCGTTCCGTTAGCATTAAACAGTTGTTTAAACAAACCACGTTTAATTCGAATTCACCATTCATTTCTAACCAACGCGGATAACCAAACGTTTTAGAATGAGTAAGTTGAAAATGACCGAATCATCGAATGTGATCGAATGACCGATTTCGATATTTTTTTGTGAATTTCGGATGTCAACGTCATTCAATATTAATTGTCAAACTCTGTGATCAAACTCAATTCGTGATGTTTTTGACGTGTCGTGTTAGTTTTCTAAAAAAATCTGTGATTAAGGAAGATAAACGCAAAAGTACTCTAAATTTTACCAGTGACGAGAAATCAGTACTTACGGAACTCGTAATAAAGTAGAGAGACATATAGAAAATAAAAATCGGATGCTACAACAAATGCCGAAAAAGCAAGTGGTTGGAAGCATCTGGCTGAAGAATTTAATGCTCATAGCACTTACTGCAAACGTACTTCCGAGAGCTTAAAGAACTGCTGGGAGAATATCAAACGCCAAACAAAAAAACAATCAACAAGTCGAAAACGGGAACTATTTATGACTGGTAAGCAAACGTGGTAATTATTCATGTCATAATTAAACAACCAAATGTTTTCCGGATATTTATAATGTACACCTTATTTTTAGGTGTGGAAGACCACCTCCAACTCCTCCTAGCACTGGAGTAGACCGCATGATTGAGTCAATACTGGGACCTGCTTTGGAAAGACTAATTAATTATTATTAATTAATTAAAAATAATTAAATAATAATTATTAATTAATTAAAAATAATGAAATAATAATTATTAATTAATTAAAAATGATTAAATAAAATAATAAAATAAAATTATTAATTAATAATAATTCCTAATTTATTTTCAGAGTAAAGAAAAAGGCGCCACACAATCAACTGCTGATGATTACGCCCAAATGGGTTCCAACCATGAAGTTGGTTTATTTATTGATATTCTGATTCTCTTAATTTTAAGTGAAACTGCATTGTCAAATTAATATTCTTTAAATTTATTCATAGGGTATATATTCATACCTTTAATTTATTTTCAGAGTAAAGAAAAAAAGCGTCGTACAATCAACCTTCAGTACTGATGATTATATTCAGATGGACTCCAATAATGAGGTTGTTAATTTATACCTATGTTATAATTATAAGTCCTCCTTATTTTTTCTACCCAGGCATTGTGGCTAATCACAGTGAAATACCAACTACGCAGGATGTGGTATTATAGTGCATAAATGTGTGCGTAATCCATAAGTGCAATTCTCTCTCCTTCACTTCACAACATACTTCCACAACCTCCGCATCAAGGGCCCAATGCTCTAACCACTAGACCGTGGATGCTGTTGTTTATTGTTTTTTTATTGTTGTAATTTATTTATTTAATTAATAATGTTGTTTATATCTCAGATACTTAGATAAAAGTATGGTGTTTATGCATATATATAATTTATTTCTGTTTCCGTTTCTTCATAGCGGTGTCCATATCATAGAAATTGAAAACGAGCATACATTTACCCAGAGCCCCATAGCCGCAACAATTTCAGAACAAAGTGACAGAGCTATGAACACAAATTGGGATAAGGTACATTATACCCAAAGCACTTCAAGTTTTAATTAATTCCATATTTATAACACAATTAAATATTGTTAGTGTTTACAGGAAAATAACTTGAAATGGGATGGGTGGACACGAAATTCGTTGAAGAGGCCATTAGCAGATGTTCTTAAACTTTCAACTAAGAATAATCAAGGAAATAGTTGATTGAAAAGAAGGAGACCCGACCGGCAAAGTTTGAGTGACCAGCTTATTCATGAAAAAATTACTTTGGTCAAAACATTGATCCAAAACTCACAAGAAGAGTCTAAAACTAGTTTTAATTTTACAGGAACAGTTAAAAAATTAAAAAATTAAAACACAAAAATTAATTACAAAAAACGGTTTTATTTGTAATTATTATCTTAGAATAAAGTTTTTTTTAATGAAACTTGTTGTTTTTATTGTAAAATTATATAGGTCGCTATGAATGTTGTAGTGTTCTAAAATAGTTGTTGATTAGTTTTCTCCTCTCTGGATTAATGTCTCTCGATTGCGTACCAATGTCAGGATGCCATTGCTGCCTTATCCTGCCTTGTTCTATTATAGATTCCCAAGGAGCATGCAGTTCCAAATCCGGGTCATCAGGAGGGCATTCTTCTAGCTTCGATTGAAGGATATTGTGAAGGACAGCAGTGGCAACGATTATTGGAAGGCAATTTTTAAAATGGACATGTATTCCCAATGCAAGTACTGGAAACCGTCTCTTCCATATACCAAACAACCTTTCTATGGGATTGCGAGTCCTTATCTGTGATGTATTGTATTATGAATCTGTAGCGGTCTGAACCCTATTAAGAGGCATCATCAAGTACCTTCTATTCATATAGCCACTGTCTGCCAATAGAATTGAGTGGTTGTATGTGCCCAACTCGAACATAGCATTTCTACGGGATGCACTAAAAATGCGCTCATCATGAGTACTACCTGGCCACCTTGCTACATGATCTGTCCAGCATTGCATACAGCCTGATTAGTGACGTATAGCCTTTTCGGTTTCTGAAAGTTTCCGCATGATTACCTGGTGAAATAATTTTATATGTGTACAATCCAATGCCCCTATCACATTGGGAAATTTGGCAGTGCTATAAAACTCAATTTGAGTTTTGCGAATATCTTCGGGGGTTTCTGGAAATTGTATGATATCCTTATGTAGAGAGGAAATTGCTGCAGTCACACGATGGATCACCCTGTTGGCCGTAGGTCTGCTAACACCAACAAAGTCTCCCTCCCATAGTCAGCTGATGACACCCTGTGGCATAGTACCTCAGAGTGAGAAGCAGCTGACTGATGATGATCGTTTCTGAAAATTAATATAACAAAATGGTGTTACGTACTTTCTTGACCCACAGCTACCTCCAGTTCCCAAACATAATCAAATATTATATAAAGCCTTTCTATAAAACTTACCTACCTGTTGCTTGGATATTCCAACTTCCTTTCAATGAAATCAAATAACTCCAAAGCACAACGTTTGTGTAAACAAAATCTTGTACCAAACGCTTTCTCGTCATATTTCTCGAAATAATTGCGCCGTGTTTGGAATATGCGGGGATTGCGCAAAATTATTTCTATAACGTCAAAACTATCCAACACATTATCCTCTTCGAAGATATAATTCAAAACGTCTTGCATTTTTATATTGTAACTAAAAGTGATGCACAACGTAAAACTTCACGTCAGGAAGCATAAACGAATGGTTAAACTAAGTAGCCTAGTACGTTCAAGCTAATCACTCGATTACAGTACTTAACCTGTGGTTAGCGCGTAGTGAACACCAAAATATTGGTAATCAGCCGTTTAAGGTTTAAATATCTGTTTAAAATTGAACCATCTATTGGTGAACTCGGGTCTTAGAATACCGGTATTCAGCTAGGTTAGACTTGAAGCCAACTCTTAAAGGTTAGGCAGATTTATTGTACTCATTCTTTGTTGGTTGATATCACACTATCCTATGTGCTAGTACTTATAAATCTTTTCTACCTACAAATTTGGTGAAAGTATTGTATTTCAAAGTTATGCTTACGTTACTAAACTAATTTAGAAAGAAAGCAACACTTGGTCACATTGGTATATCTATCATTTACTACAACAGTCGACGACATGAATATATCGGGATAGGCCCTAACTCGGTAACTCGGCCCGCTGCACGTGTTGTTTACAAAGGTCATGCCGACAAATACATTTGTTGTTTATTTATAGTACCCCAGAACAACATTGACAAGAGTTTACAAGAAGCAGTGTGCAAAGGATAACTCCAGTCATCTGTTGAAGCATAGTTAGAGTATGCTTCTCTGCTCTCTGCCTGTCATAGGTATTGGTACTTCCCACTAGCCGCCTAATTGATACACCCACGGAAAATTAAAGGTAGCCTTTCTTGTATAACAAAAGGCAACTCACTCCCTAGTATTGAAGTTTCGATGTAAAAACCTACGCATAACCAAAATTCATACACCAAGTTATAACATATTGTGACTTCCAGTAGGTATTATAATAACCAACAACAGGCTGGTTCTAAGTTATACCATCTTTGTTTAAACTTTGTATTTAAACTTAGCGTGGGACTTCATGATTAGGTTTAGAAAATGTGCTAAAAGATTTGTGCTAAGAGTTAGACAATAGACATCCATGTCTTACAAAAATGATGTCCTATGAAATTCTGAATTGATTGGGTTTGAAATTCCCTTGACACTGTGAGTATGGTGATCAACGTTTGTTCCTGTTTTGTGTGGACAGATACTTTAAAACTACGTATTTATTTTTTGATAAAACTGAATCTGAAAAATAAGGGTTGAGGGAAAAATAATTAAGGCCTAAGATGGCCAATGTGGCTATGTAATAAACCAACAGACACCTTACAAATGTAGGGTTGCACGCAAGTTAAAGAAAACATTAAAATGACAGCACTTATAATATTATACTTAAATAGGGATGAAATATTTGTTTGCAAAGAGTGCAAACAATATTATAAAAAGTGTAAAAGCTAAGATTGCCAATTTATAAACGCTATAAAATAACTGTTAGACAAAGACAGCACTATATTAGAAGTGACGTCACGACTATCTAACTTCATACCAGCGCCATACATTGACCGTATCGGCGGGTATAACCCCCTCCAAAAATTTTAAAGCATGTAATCTTCCTATTTCTATCGATTTTACAGATTTTTTCAGTTTTAGCATTTTACAGATGCCTTCTTTGAAGCCTAATCAATTGATTAGGCTTTATTTGTAATATTTGGACGGGTATGATAAATTATCACGATAAAATCATGAAAGATCTTGTGGAAAATTAGTAATTATATCACACGAATAGGTTTGCGGTATGTTTTCCTGTATATTCACTAATATTTTATGATAAATCAATATTAGGTAAGCTGCAAACTCGCTTGTCGACTGTATCTCAAGATCATTGAATATCCTGTTTAGTTTAACGAATAATAAATGAACTCAGAATAATTCATTCCTACAATAGCAAAACGGAAAAAAAAACTTGGAACAACAAGTTTAACTACTCCATAAAGGGTTAATGCTGTTTTAGTGTTGCTTTCAGTTACAAACTTGTCGGTAATATAGTGTTGTTTCACTTCGGGGTCTCATTACGAACTTTTGCCATTGCTATTTGGTGCTTCTTGCGAGAAATGTGTAAGTAGGTACTTACAGGTGGGTGCTATTTGGATATATATCTGTGCTATGAGATCTGTTACTCTCGAGTAACCAAATTAGTACATACTGCAGGAGAGGTCTTTATTTATTTATTTATGTATTTTTTTATTTATTTATTGTTAAGGCACTTCAACGACTTACTCACTAAAACATACACAAACGAAAAAAAAGTTGAAAATAATAAAAAAAAGTTAAAGTTAAGGTGAAAAAGCGTGGGACAGCCAAGTTTTGACTAAAATCTTTTTGCAACTGACTGTTTTTAAACAAAACTTGACAATATAATATGTTTTCAAAGGAAATTGCTAGTGTCTAAAACTCACCAGCAATGAAATTCCATACTACTTTGCTCAAAGAAGGTATAGTGACTACATTACAAGTATTTTTCGTAACAAAACTAGACGGCGCCACTTGCTGCGCCGTCATATACACAAATACTCTGTGTGGTTGTCTAAGCATGTACCAGGCCACTCTGAAAGTATTGCAAAAAAAGTTTTTATCTATGAGAGACTGGCGAGTTAGAGTCTATTTTGAAATGTTATTATTTGTAAGTAAAAATAGGTAGGTTCCAATTTCAAAATTTCCCTACACTTAGTTCAAAGCTAACTTAAATTATCGTGTCTCATTAAAAAATAGATATGCGCCGGGAACAGTTTTGCGCTATGAGTTCGCGCTCAAAACGAAGGATTTCCTTCCAGGAGTCCCTCGTTTTGAACCCGGAGCGTGGTGGTTTGATCGGCGCGTGCTGTGGACAGCTTCTGTGTCACCCTCCTTTCAGCCCTGACCTAGCACCATGTGACTCCTTATTAATCCCGAAAATAAAAAATCTGCTCAAAAGGATACAATTGTCGTCGCCGGAAGATGCGCTGTCAACGTTCGAGCAGGCTGTAAACGAGGTGTCTACGGCGGACAGGAAAAAGTGTTCGAAATCAAAAATAATTTATCAATTAATTTATTTATATATACTTTATTGTACACCACAAAATGACATAACAAAAAAAAGTCTCATACTAAAAAACATACAATGGGCGGCCTTATCGCTTTCTGCGATCTCTTCCAGGCAACCTTAGAATGGACAGTGATTTGTCGTGTGTTGTGTTGTGCAAGAATTAATTATACATTAAACTAAAATAGATACACAGATATATACATAATAACATATGCTAAGGAATAGATACATAAATACATACATTCGAAATATATAAAAAACGTAAATAAATGATAATTACAGTTTACGAAAGCAAGATCACAACGACAAGTAATGATCCTTCACGAGTCTTTTAAACACAAATAACGACTGCGCGCGTTTTATTTCGACAGGCAGTGCATTCCACAAACGAACGGCCTGGACAGTAAAAGATTTGTCGAGGAAAGTTGTGGAGTGCTTAGGCATTTTAAGCTTTAAGTTATCCGATGATCTTAAAAATTTCGTGTGGGAGTCGCAAAGAAACTGAGATAGATAGGAGTGGAAGGGGAAAAGAGCACATTATACACCAGGGAAAGAATGTGAGCATTACGGCGAAGGCGAATTGGTAACCACTTGAGATCACACGAAATTCGGAAACATGGTCATATTTGCGCAAACCAAATATAAATCTTAAACAAAAATTTTGAAGCCGCTCAAGTTTATCGAGTTGGTCTTGGGTAAGGTCAATATAGCTGGTATCAGCAAAGTCAAGGATGGGTAAAAGAAGCGATTGTGCAAGCGCAATCTTGGTAGCAGTCGGCAGAAAATTACGCAATCTCTTCAAAGATGCAGCGGATGCAACTAGCTTGCGGCTAACTTCCTGTAGATGGGCAGTCCAAGAGAAGTTCTTATCAATGAATATCCATAAGTTTTTAACTTTCTCACTGAAGGGAACAACTGAGTTGTCAAATGAAACTTGAAGAAGAGTCGTCCAGTCGATCCTTGAGACCGTCCTTGAACTGCCTACTACCACAACCTGCGTCTTTATGGGGTTAACCATGAGTCGATTAATCTTAACGGTAGCCTCGGATAGATTTCCGAGAGGAGCTCGCGAATAAATTTGTACATCATCAGCATAAAGATGGTAGGAAGAAATTAGTTCGTCGGAGATGGAGTTAATAAAAACTGCGAAAAGTAAAGGGGATAGAACACTACCCTGAGGTACACCGGCAGAGGTATTACACCACGAAGACAAGGTATCTCCAATGCAAATACGTTGCCGCCGACCGAACAGGTAACTACGAAACCAGTCAATTACCGATGGAGATATGTTAAGAGAGCAAAGAATGCCAAGCAAAACATCAAAATCAAAAGTATTAAAAGCGTTACTGAAATCTAGCAAAGCTAAGACCGTTAGGTTACCGTCTTCCATGACTGACTTATATCATCCGTAATGTTCAGAAGCGATGTGGTGGTGCTATGACCAGGACGGAAGCCAGATTGGAAGGGGTTGAGGAGATTATTTTTAGAGAGGAAAGTGCTTATTTGATTGTGAATTAACCGTTCAAGGACTATGGATAGGAATGGTAAGACGGATATTGGACGGTATTCAGAAAAGGATGTTGGATTAGACTGTTTGGGTAAAGGAATTATTTGAGCATGTTTCCATGATCATGGAAAGACACCACTAGCTGCAGAAAATTTTAGGATGTGACTAATGGCAGGAAGGATAAGATCTAGCACAGGGACTAACATATTACGGCTGATACAGTCACTTCCTACTGCATTGGAAGTAATCGAAAGTATGCTCTTCTTAACATCACATGCGGAGAACTGACCAAAAACAAATGGGGAATAACTGGGAGTCGGAAGAGAAGAAAGATAATTTAGTGTATTAAGTTTTATAGTCCTATCAAAATTGGACGAAGCAGTAAAATGATTATTCATTGCATCAATGTCTATGTCTTTTGGGATTGTCTCTTGTCGAGTTTTACCGACCCCCAATGATCTAAGAAATTTCCAAACTTTGGATGCGTCCCCATTTTGGACAGAAGTATGAATGTGGTGGCTATTAGCATTCCTACACACCTTATTGCAATGAAAACGAATAGAGAGGCATCGTTCCCTGTTAGCGTCATTAGCCCTACGCTTATATTTAGACTTTGCCAAAACTTTTTTGTGCATAAGCGTTTTAATCTCATTTGTCTCAATGTCAAAGCTCGGCTAGGGTTTCAGCTATGGGTGTTAGCGAGTAGACCATCAAATTGTACTGTTTATGACCAAATGTGTGATAGTCGGAGGGACTTAAGTCTAAGCTAAAATGGTGTCAGAGTAGGCAAGAACAAATAAAGATCTTCTTGGCTCAAATATATCAGCGGGGAAATTTTCAGCCATCTGCCAGCTCCTCTTCAAGATCTCCTCTACGGTCAGTGACGACCGATTCTGGCAGTGCCGGGGCTAGCATGCCCGGGACAAAAACAATTTTCAGCAAAAATAGTTGTCAAAGGATGAAAAGGGGTGAGTCTCCAGTGTATGACGGTCTCAGCATCGAGAATTTCAGGCATGCAGGTGTACATCTGCCGCGTGCACTGGCTATGTTTTTTATGCTGTGTATCTGTCACTCATACTTACCAGATTCGCTTTTGAAAACCCTGATGGCCATTTTTTTTTGACCAACCATTTAAAAAAAAAAGGAACAGGAGATGTATCAGATAGGAATCAAATTATCGGCCCATTTCACTCAACAGCTAAGATGCTTGACAGTTTGCTTAATCAGAGTTTCAGTGGATGAGTCTCACACTTAAATGACGCACAATGCGGTTTCAGGGCGGGACTGTCGCCTGAGAGTGCAATTTTATGCCCTAAGCATACTGTCAGGTATTACACAGAGAGGAAGACACCGCTATATGCCTCTTTCCTCGATTAGACAAAAGCTTTTGATACAGTTGCCTACGACATACTTTGGCGAAAGCTAGAGGGAACGGGTATGCTAAAGCACAGATAATATAATACTACGTACAGATACCCAATCCTATACAAAGAAATTAAACCTCCCTAAGTCTGGCAATTGAGCTGTCAATTTTAAGTCCTCCAATTCTTCAACCGATCGCAGCATAAGCGACTCACTAATGGGGAAGGTCGGGCAAAGCTAATTGTAGATGGCGTGACCATAGCTAGGTCCCTACGGCCTACAAAATTTTTTACATTTCGTTAATTCATTTCATTTTATGTTCATTCATGAGTTTGATTTTATTTCACTATTTCGTTATTTTCGGTGACTTCAGTATTTTAAATCAAGTACTTGACATAGAAATTGTCAGAATTTTAAACCTTGAATATTTCCTCGTAATCACTTTCTTCAAAATGTTCACGACATAAATTCAAACTCAAAAAAATCTGTACGAATAGCTTTAAAGCACAATCTTATAATTTTAGGGGCTTACGAGAAATTTGAACTCCAATTTCGGAGTATCTAGGAACACAACATCGAGTCAACTTTCGCTAAAATAATATAAAACCACATCACGCCTTGTATTTTTAGCTTGTGTTGGGAACTAGCTACGACAGCGCCATTTTGACAGTTGCCTTCCCCATTGCCAGAGACTGTAGTATTACAACGCCATCTAGGAGTCGACCTACTTTTAAAACGATTCATGCAATCCTTTTTATCCCCTCGAACGTAAAAAGTTTTATAGTTCCGGGTTCACAAAATCATGTTATTAGATTTCTTTTATATTTCTATCTAAAAAATAATAATAATAAAACCTGGTTAGATTTAAATAAGTAACAATTTTGGAAAGTGCGATGACAGGATCAATTGAGTAAAACTGTTACGTTGGGGCGTATGCAATCAAACAACCGGCTATGACAAGAGTAGTTTATTGACTGGCGATCGGTCGGCGCGCAGGCAGACATATGCATAAGTATACAAATGCTACATTCCTCCAACCTTATTTTGGAAACCTGATGACAAAGATAACACTGCTTGATATGTGAATACATCTACTTACAGTATTTCTAATATTTATAATTTACATGTTTTCGAGGCCTGAGGTGTTTTTGAGTGTATGACGGAACGTTGTCATTTATTAGAATTCCTGTAGCACCTGGATCAAGTTCAGCGGTGCTCGGTCGTTCACTCTCCACACGGGAGTCCGCTTGAGGCTGAACGACAGTCTCTGGCACGTCTACCACCTCCTCCCCCTGCTCCTCCTCCTCCCTAGCGCTAGCAGCTGGAGCCGTATCATCGCTCTCCTCTGCCGGCCCAACCGGCGGCGCCCGCGGTGCTGGCGTGGGTGTTGGTGGATCAGCGGTCTGAGGGGACACATGTGGACACAACGGGCTTATGTCTACATCTGTCTCATTTACATTTTGATTAATGCCCAGATCTCTCAGAGTTTGGCGTGTATATTTTATAATCTGATCTACGTCTTTTACAAATTTTGTTACCATTTTGAAACAAAATTTCAAACATTCTTTTACATAATTTTCTTTTAATTACACCCAATGACCAACATGCTTTTCTGTTTCCAAAACAACGAGCCCACACTATATTTCCCACCTCAAAGCATCTACTATTTTTTTGTTTATCATTATGACCGATTGAGTCGTACCATGAGGTTGGAAATATTAAATCTAATTTAGATTTTAGATCTCGTCCGAACATTAGTTTGGCTGGTGTAACACCTGTAGTACAATGTACAGAATTTCTGTAATGAAATAAATAATCTAATAATTTTTCTGCGATTTTATCTTTACTATTTTCTTGTACATTTCAACATTTTTTTAGCACGTTTTTACGGAATTCTCCGCCTGTCCATTACTGCATGGATGATAAACAGGTGAAGTTAGATATTTAATTCCATTAGAGGAACAAAATGTAATAAATTCCGTTTTATTTTTACAAATTTATTTTTACATCATTGTCAGACACAATAACGTTAGGTAGGCCAAACATTGAAAACAATTGTTTAAGTTTAGTTATTAATGCGCGAGTAGAGGTGCCGTTTTTCATACACACACATTCGAGCCATTTATTGAATGCGTCGATAACAACCAAATATACCGCTTGCCCTATAGACAGGTATTCGATGTGCACGCGCTGCCAGGGCCCGGCCGGGCGCGGCCACGAGGCGGGCGGGGCGCTGGGCGGAGCGTGTCGGACAGCAGCGCAAGTCGCGCAAGACCCTATATGAGTCGTCTAGTTTCAAATTCCGCTAAAACGCTTTTATTTCAAATTTTAGCCTAGTATGACATTTAAAAGTATTCTTGGAGTAGTACAAATTCGTAAATTTCTTTCGTATCAAACTCCGCCATATGGGAGTCTAAAATACGTTTTAAAAACAGTGTTCGGTGCAAAGTACTCTAAAACAAAGTGTGTGAGTTTCAAATTCCTCCATATCAAATCCAACCAATGGCAGCCCAATATTAGGTCACGTGGCACCGTAAATTAGTATGGCCGATTCCGTTACCTGCGAGTGTTATTGCTGTGATTTTTTGTTGTTTTTGTGCGGAAAAAATGGAGGATTTACAACAATTTATAAAAAAAAGTCGGACCCTGGTAAAGCACGCAAGAGATTAGTCAATAAATCAAAGTGGAAACGTGAAGTATTGCGTGAAAAAAGGTTGGTTACTTTCTTCTACTAAACAGTTAACTGCTATTTCAAAAGTTGTTATGCAAAACAGGACCATAAAAGTGGTTGAACATCCCTTGGTGCAAAAATACAAATTTTTATTTTTTTCTCGTTATACTGAGTAACTAATTTAAATTTCCCTAAGAGTTCTTTGCATTATCCCGACTTTATACGAATGTGTTGTGTGTGATTGACCTATTTGTATGAAATGGACGGCATTTATATTAAACATTGTTGCAATTTATAATAAAAATACTGTTTTATTTTCGAGAAATTTGTTATCTTACATTAAGTTACTCGGTTTAATTTTAACTTTTACTATGGTCTGACTAAAAAAAGCCTGTTCAAATAACGTAATACTAACATTATTTACTTGTACGTACTTATTTTATGTATAAAAAAGGAATATTAGTTGTTTTGTTCGTTACTAATGCACTGAATTTGATACAGTATGTATTTTTTTTTTATTGGTAGTCTAATCTGTATTAATAGTGAAAGTTCAAATAATGATTATTTTTGTTGTAGATACAAGCCAAATACTCTTCCAACATTCCCATCATGTGGACACAGGCGTAAGGCATTTCAGTGCGCGACTTTAACATGCACAGAAATGAGAAAATTCCACCAATCATTTTACAAACATCCGACAAAGATTTCCCAAGATAATTTTATAATAAAACACTGTACTATCACAATATCTAAAACTGCAAAAGTTGGTAGCAAGCGAAATCATTCGTTAAAATATTTCATTCGTAACAAGAGCGGCAAGATGATCCCTGTTTGTCAAAAACATTTACTAAGGTATTGTGTGTAAAGAAAGACCGTATTCAAGGAGTAATGCGTAGATTTTATGAAAAGGAGGAGATGGCAAAAGAGCGTCGGGGTGGAGACCGAAAAAGTCAGAAGTTTGAAGAGAAAAGAAAAGCGGTACAAGCCTTTATAGAGTCACTAGCTGACCCCGCAAACGTTGTTTTGCTAAATAATTTTTTTTTTGAATTTTTTTTTTGAAAAATAGATGTTGGCCGATTCTCAGACCTACCCGATATGCACACAAAATTTCATCAAAATCGGTCAAGCCGTTTCGGAGGAGTATGGCAACGAAAACTGTGAGACGAGAATTTTATATATTAGATTTAAAGCGAATGAAAGCCACTACTGCAGGGCAAAAAATATAAAAAGATTGTACTTGCCCCCTGAACTAAATATAAAAAAACTTTGGCGTATGTATAACAAGGAACATCCCTGCTTAGAAGTAAAGCAGCATTTTTTTAGAAATATATTCAATTGTTGCTATAACATTGGTTTTGGCACACCCAGGTCTGATGTTTGTTCGACTTTTCTGCAGTTAGATGAGAACATTCAAAAAGAAACAAATGCTGAGACGAAAAATAAATTGACAATTGAAAAAAGAGTCCACCGTTTGAGGTTCAAAGCATTCTATGAGATCTTGCAGGAGCAAAGAAGTGATCATCTAACAATGAGCTTTGACTGCCAAAAAAATTTAGGGCTTCCTAAAGTGCCAGATCAGTCCGCCTACTATAGCCGCCAAATCAATTTCTACAACTTTACTATAGTAGTTGGTAGCTCTAAGGCAAAACTAACCAAGGAAAACATATTTGCATATACCTGGAACAAAACTACACACAACAAAGGTAGTAATGAAATTATTTCAGCAGTTCATCACTTTTTAACTAATTTAGATACCAAAGAAGAAATTAAAGTCTTAAGAATAGTAGCAGATGGCTGTTCTGGGCAAAATAAAAATTGCGGTATGGTAGCCATGCTTGGAAAGTGGTTGACAACAGAAGTACCCAGACACATTAAAAAGGTTGAAATAGTGTTTCCAGTGGTGGGACACTCTTTTATCCCACCCGACCGGGTGTTTGCTCAAATAGAGAAAGATTTGAAAAAGCGTGAAGTAATTTCGTCACCTGAACAATATCAAGAAATTATAACTCAATATTGTAAATTGACTGCTTTAGATACAATTGCAGTACGAGATTGGAAATCGGCCTACGCACCAGTTATTAAACCAACCACTAGCTGGCATGTACAGTTCCAAAAGTGCAAAAGGTTTTTCTTGACACGTTCCAAAACAAATAATTTATTGCTTCAAGGGGAACAGTCTTATAAAATTGACATTAACGTAAAGAAGCCGATAACAAAGAAAAATAAAAGCATCACTATGTTGAATCCAGTTGTTATTCCAGCAAACCAGGTAATTCCAAAGAAAGCAAAGATTACCGATGTTTCAAATCTATTAACAAAACATTATGGAGAGCAATGGAGAGAAAATGAAAATTTAGTATTTTATAAAACAGTGGAAGACAAAAGGTCTTATGAGCAAGGAGATATTGAGGAGGATACAGCAGGGATACCGAGCGACCTTTGTGAAGACAGCTTTGACGATGTCAACCTAATAGTATGATTTTACTTTTTATGTTTACCTGATTTGCAATGTAGAACAACTACCTTATTGGTTTCTTTTTAAATTATATTTTTGATTAAAATTGTTCATCTGCATTTTTATTTACTTGCTGGCCAGTTGTTGTTGCATAATATTGACCATCACCACAGAATAGCTTAAGTTTCAAAACCCGCTATTTCACAAAGTTCATTTGCAAATGCCTCTATAACACTTTGTAAGTTTCAAAATCCGCCATATTTAAAATCAAAACCTGTTTTTAGCCTAGTTTTTGGTAGTAATTGCAGCCTTTTTTAGTTTTGTTAATATTAGGTGTCTTTATAGTCATGGAAAAAATAAAAATTGCCTAATAAAGTACAGTTGTTTCTGTTTCTAGTTTTTTTTCATTTCTGCAAAATTTTATTGAATCGTTTTAGCGGGATTGCAACTAGACGACTCATATAAAGTTGAATATCGGCGTCTATATTAGGCAATCTTTAAATTTTGACGGAATTACAATTCTGTGACCGCGTAACAGACATCCCTCTTCTAGTTGCAAGTCCGTCTTACACTTAAAGTATGGAGCGATCGAACTACAAACTATTTTTCGTGGCCATCCCTGATTTATATATTTAATTACTGTTTGTAACACATGGTCGTTTGCTGTCTCCTTTTTTATATCTTCGAATAAGATAGGCTCGACGTTTGCATTTAAAAACCTACAGTCTACTATTTCGTTATCTTTAACTTCATTGTTGTGCGTTGACGTCGGAGCGCGAGAAAGAAAATCAGCTACTAAATTATTTTCACCCGGAGTGTATTGCACCACATAATTATAAGCTGATAGAATCAGGGCGTACCGTTGCAAGCGCGCTGCCGTGGTAACTGATATACCACTATTTTTTTATTAAATATTGATAACAATGGTTTGTGGTCTGTTTTTAATACAAATGGATCACTTCGACCATACAGATACTGATGGAAATGCTTAAATCCAAACACAATGGCCGTAGCTTCCTTCTGTATCTGGCTGTAATTCCGTTCACTGGTGGTTAGTGATCTGGAGGCGAAGGCGATTGGGCGCTCCACCCCCCCGGGTGCGGCGTGGGCCAGCACGGCGCCGAGACCGGCCGGGCCCGCGTCCACGGTGAGCACGAGCGGCGCGGCGGGGTCGAAGTGCTCCAGCACGCGCTCCGAGGCGAGCTCGCGCTTCACTCGCTGGACGGCGCACTATGTGGAGATTGAGTCGGTTTCGGGTCATAAACCCATAACTTCCATGTTTTCATAGATTTGCTGCTGATTTTTTTTTTGTGTATTCTTGAATAAATGTACTTTTAAATAATATACAATTAATGGATATAATCATATGTTTATTGTCTAAAAAAAATAGTAAACTTGAAATGTTGAAAAATGTTCAGAAATTTATTAAAATAATATGACCTTAAATGCTATAATAAACACAAATTAAACTCTTAAAATGATTTCTGCTATTATTATGTACCATTACTTTTAACTAAAAAACAAACAAACAACACTGTATTATTCAACTAACTCTAAAGCTTCATCTATAAGTTCCATAGACTTTTTACTACATGGTTTTCTTAAACTTGTTATGTAAGGGTCCGAAGTATACAAAAGTGTATGTAGAACATCTTCATTTGTAGCTATTCTAGAGCATTTCCTAGCATGATGAAGTCTGAATCGTTTATAGTCTTTGTTCCTTGATTCCTGCGCTTCTTCGGAAAGTTGTCCTAGGGGTAACACTGAACGCTGCCCGGATGGCAGCCGGAGGGAGCGTTTCCGGGGTAGCGCTCAGTAGCCAGGTGCTGGACGGCGTGGGGGTCGTCATGACGGTTGCCACCAAGTCCGGCAACCTGAGGGGGACCTACATTCGTGCCCTAAAGGAGGCGGTGGACGGGATCAAGGAGGCGGTTGAGCTCCTCGTGAACCGCACCAGCACGGAGGAGACGGCGAGGCTCTGGGAGGAGAATGGCCGTCTCCGATCCAAGCTCGAGGAGCTCGAGCGGCAGTTCGCTGCCCAGAGGGCGGCTCCCACTGCCGCCGGTGTCTCTACTGTCACGATTCCGCCGGCGGTCCGGCCGCCGCCTGCGCATGCGGATGCGGAGATCGAAAAGATCGCCCGCATCTGCATGATGCAGTGCGGCGGAATGGTAAACGCCCGGTTGGAGGCGCTGGAGTCGCGACTCCTACCAGCCGCGACCCTCCGACCCCCGCTTGCGGCGGATAGGAGGAGAGCGGAGGAGACCGCCGACCGGACGAACTCCGCTCTGGGGGGCAGAAAGCCCGCGCAGGGGCCCAAAAAGCCCACGCAGGGGCCCAGGAAGCCCGACGGGGCTTCGCCCACACCACCTGCGGCGACCGCGCCTACCGCGCCTCAGGCGACCGCATCACCTCCCACCTCACCTCCCGCCCAGGATGCCGAGGGGTGGACGACGGTGGGGAAGAAAAAAAAGAAAAAGAAGAAGAAGAAGAGCGGAAAGAACGCCGACGGAGCACCGGTACCGGCCAAGACTGCTACAAAAAAGAAGTCGCGAGGACGGCGTAGGGCCCCACGCTCCGCGGCTGTGGTGATCACACTGCAGTCCGGAGCCGCTGAGAGGGGCGTCACCTACGCGGCGGTCCTCCAAGAAGCGAAGAGCAAGGTCGCGTTCCCCGACCTTGGGACACCGTCCGGCTTCAGATTGAGGCCGGCGGTAACGGGGGCGCGGCTGCTCGAGGTGTCCAGTGCCTCCAGCCGCGAAAGGGCGGACATTCTGGCCGCCAAATTGAAGGAGGTCCTCAGCCCGGAGGACGTTCGGATTACCAGGCCGATGAAGACCGCGGAGCTGCGAGTCGACGGCCTGGATGATTCGACGACCCCGACTGAGGTCGTGGAGGCCATCGCTCGTGTCGGTGGATGCCCGCCCGACGACGTGCGGGCGGGTGAAATCCGCGCCGACGCCTCCGGGCTCGGCTCGATTTGGGCGAGGTGCCCGGTGGCGGCCGCGAACAAGGTAGCCGACGCTGGGCGTCTGTTGGTGGGATGGGTTGCAGCGAGAGTCAAACTGCTGCAGCCCAGGGCCATGCGGTGCTACCGGTGCCTGGACGTCGGGCATGTCAGGTGCCGGTGCACCGCCGAAACGGACCGCAGCGATGAATGTTATCGCTGCGGCCAGCCCGGCCACAAGGCGGCCCAGTGCTCCGCGGCGCCAAACTGCAGCCTCTGCACGGCTGCAGGGAGGCCCGCCGGGCACAGATGGGGGGCGAAAGCCTGTGGCGTGCCCGCCAACAAAAGGAGGGGAAGGGGCCAGAAGGGCTCCTCTTCGGCCGACTCCCGGCCTGAGAATGCTGCAGAGGGGGGGATGGACTGCGCATAAATGGCGCTGTTCCGTCTCCTCCAGGGCAATATCAACCACTCTGCCAGAGCTCAGGATCTCTTGCTCCAGAGTATGGCAGAGTGGTCGATTCACGTGGCCGTGGTCGCCGAGCCGTACTGGGTCCCGCCCAGGGATAACTGGGTGGGAGATCTGGATGGTTTGGTGGCCATCATTGGCGGGGCTCTCGTCAGCCCGTCTCGGGGGCACGGCTGGGTAGCCGCCCTCGCAGATGGCGTTGGCGTAGTTGGGGCGTATTTTTCGCCCAACAAGAGTCTCGCCGACTTCGAGAGGTTCCTTGTCGAGTTGGGTGCCGTCGTGGGCCAGCTCCATCCTCGCCCGGTGCTGTTGCTCGGGGATCTCAACGCCAAGTCTGTGGCGTGGGGATCCCCGGTGACCGATGCTAAGGGTGAGGCATTGGAGGAGTGGGCGATCACGACTGGCCTGGTCGTCCTGAACCGGGGCTCGGTCTACACGTGCGTGCGGCAGCGGGGCGGGTCCATAGTGGACGTGTCGTTCGCAAGCCCTGCTGTCGCGAGCCGTGTCCGCGACTGGCGTGTCGCCGCGGAGGTGGAGACGTTGTCGGATCACCGATATATCCGATTCGACGTCTCCGCCCAGACCGCTGGCGGCCGCAGGACATCAGTCCCGCGTTCGGACGGCCCGCGCTGGGCGCGTAAGCGCATCGACAGGGAGCTTCTCGAGGAGGCAGCCATTGCTCAGGCCTGGTTCCGGGGGTCGGCAACGACCGGACCCGATGACGTCGAGC
Source organism: Dasypolia templi (assembly GCA_963555695.1). Classification (NCBI taxonomy): domain Eukaryota; kingdom Metazoa; phylum Arthropoda; class Insecta; order Lepidoptera; family Noctuidae; genus Dasypolia; species Dasypolia templi. Next base: position 12,300,008 of record OY743157.1, read on the forward strand.
TGGAGGCGCTGTGGTTCCGCGGGGCAATGACGCAGATATGTGACGCGTCCATGCCCCGCGCCCACGCACAGGGTGCAAGGCGCCAGGTGTACTGGTGGTCCGCCGAGATCGCGCAGCTGCGCGTCGCATGCGTGGCGGTGAGACGCCGGTACACCCGCTACCGGAGGAGACGTCGTCGGGTACCCGAGGAGGAGGCCGCGCTGTACGAGGTGTACCGCGCGGCAAAGCAGACTCTGTGGCTGGCCATCGACGAGGCGAGGACGCGATCCCGGGAGAGGATGTTGGAGACTCTGGACGGGGATCCGTGGGGGCGCCCGTATAAAGCGGTTCGAGGGCAACTTCGAGCCGCGGCGCCCCCACTTACGGAGAGTCTCCAACCCGAGCTGCTGGAGGAAGTGGTAGCAGCCCTCTTCCCGGTGAGAGCGGAGCATGTTCCGCCGCCGATGGCTTTGCCCGCAGCCGCAGAGTCTGCAGAGGAGGAGGAGGAGAACGCCATCAGCGTCCCAGAGGTGACACAGGCAGAGATGAGGGCGGCCGTGATGCGGCTCCGGGCCAAGAACGTGGCTCCGGGGCCCGACGGAATTCACGGCCTGGCTTTGGCCCTCTCTCTGAAGGAGTTGGAGCCCCAACTGAGAGGACTCTACACAGCGTGCCTTGAGCGGGGCCAGTTTCCCAGTCTGTGGAAGATTGGACGTCTGGTCCTGCTCGGGAAGGCGGGGCGCCCTGCCGACTCGCCGTCTGCGTACCGGCCCATAGTGCTGCTCGACAAGGTGGGCAAGCTGTTCGAGCGCATACTCGCAGCCCGCCTCGTCGGCCACTTGTGCAGAGAGGGGCCGGACCTGGACGAGAGCCAGTTCGGCTTTCGGCATGGGCGCTCTACCATCCACGCTGTGTCGAGGGTGAGAGTCCTGGCGGAGGAAACAGTGTCCCGGGGCGGGGTGGTGGTGGCGGTGTCCTTGGACATCTCCAACGCCTTCAACACCCTGCCCTGGAGCTGCATACGGGAGGCACTACGTTATCATCGGGTGCCTCTCTACCTCCGCCGCATCGTTGGGGCTTATCTGGCGGGGAGGTGTGTCACCTACATGGGACGTGATGGCGGAAACCAGCGACAAGTGTCGTGCGGTGTTCCACAGGGATCGGTCGTGGGACCGCTCCTGTGGAACATCGGGTACGACTGGGTGCTGAGGGGCGAGCTCCCGCCGGGCGCGGACCTGACGTGTTACGCGGACGACACGCTGGTCACGGCCCGGGGGAGTTCGCACAGGGAGGCAGCGTTGCTCGCGACGGCGGCGGTCTCACTCACGGTGAGCCGCATACGGCGCCTCGGCCTGGAGGTGGCCCTCAACAAGTCGGAGGCCATGGTGGTTCATGGCCCCCGGCGGGCGCCGCCGGCCGGATCACACATTGTGGTCGGGGGGGTCCGGATCGCTGTCGAGCCCACCATGAAATATCTGGGATTGGTGCTCGACAGCCGGTGGGACTTCGGACCCCACTTCCGGCGGCTGGCGCCCAAGTTGTTGGGCGCGGCCGGGGCGCTGGCAACGCTGCTTCCTAATCTGGGGGGCCCGAGCGCCGCCTGTAGGCGGCTCTATATGGGGATCGTGCGATCCATGGCGCTCTACGGAGCGCCGATCTGGGCGTCTGACCTGACGGCCGGCAGCATAGCTGTCCTGCGCACGCCGCAGCGGGCGATGGCCGTCAGAGTCATTCGGGGGTATCGCACGATCTCCTTCGAGGCGGGTTGTGCACTGGCCGGATCACCGCCCTGGGACCTGGAGGCGAAGGTGCTCGCGTCACTGTACCGGTGGCGCGAGGCAGCGCGGGAGCGGGGCGAGCGACCGATGCAGCAACATATCGAGCAGCATCGGTTGCAGCTCCGCGAGGTCCTGGTGGCGGAATGGCGGGTGAGGCTTTCACGCCTTACCGCCGGCCTCAGCACCATCGAGGCGATCCGGCCAGTGCTCGACCGCTGGCTCGGGAGAAGGCACGGCTCCCTGTCGTTTCGGGCGACGCAGGTGCTCTCGGGGCATGGTTGCTTCGGGAAGTACCTGTGTCGCATAAACAGGGAGCCGGACGCCCGGTGTCACCACTGCGTCGACTGCCGGGAGGACACGGCGTGGCACACGCTGGCAGAGTGTGCCGCTTGGGAGGAGCCGCGCCGTGCCCTCATAACTGAAGTAGGCAGTGACCTGTCGCTGCCGGCCGTCGTGAACGCGATGGTCGGCGGCGCAGAGTCCTGGGACGCAGTGGTCTCCTTTTGCGAAACGGTCATCTCGCAGAAGGAGGCTGCGGAAAGGGAGAGAGAGATCTCGACTCTCGACCCGGCCCGCAGCAGACGCACCGGGCGTCGGAGGAGGGCGGACAACGCCCTCTTCCGGCCCCCCTAAATGGGTCCAGGGGCGACGGATTCGGGGACATCCGTCGCCCCCCAACATCAGGACCCGAGAAGGCGGCGCGCGTAGTGTTCCGCGTGCGCCGCTCACAGACGTTGCGGGGGGAGTACACCTCACTCCCCCCGCCCGAGACGGGGCCCGCGCAAGCGGGCCGGCACCAGCCGGGGTTGTGGAAGAATAATGTGTTCCCGCGACCCCGGCGTAGGTGTGAGATGGAACACCGGGGTGGGTTTTAGTCAGTAAGAGTCTGACAGACCCCTCCGCCCGCCCCAGGGCGGAGGACATCCATGAGGATTTTCCACCCCGGGAACAAAAAAAAAAAAAAAAAAGGGGTAACACTGAATAATGCCGAATGACGCTTTCACCGTGAATTAGGACTTTATGGACAGATGATGGCATATAATACCACATATATTTATTAACATAGCTTTGTGCTGTATCCAAAGCATACTGACCGAATTTTGTAGCGTTAATAACTTTTCCACTTGACATAACTTGAAGTAAAACATAAAATCGTTTAATCAATTCCTCGTCCACACCAGTAATTTCTGCACTGCACTGATAATTTTGAAAAAATCTTCTAGCTGTATTACCGTCATTGCTGTTACCAGTACCTTGTTTAGGTTTATCTATATTTAAACCAAGTTCTTCTCTGAACCTTCTTTGTACATATGCCTTCTTTTGAGTTTTCAAATCTTTGTTTTCGTTTGTTGTAGCAGACCATTTTTCGAAGCCTAGATTATAGGATACATGTAAAATTAACTCCATAAATCGAATCCAGCAATGCAATGTCGATAACCCAAATTGATAAGCATTTTCATCAACGGGTTTATTTTGCACTTTTTCTAAATTATTCATCTCTGTTGGTCTTGCACCACAAATAGTGCACACAGCAGCACCTGATGAAGTTTCTGACAAAACTTGAGCCACTTTCCCGTCAACCATGGTTAAAAATAATGTACGTTTAATTTCGATACCTTCTCCATTTATATTGACTAAAGTTGGTGTAAGAGCGTCCTTTTGAGCTTCTATTTCATTAACTACACTTCTTGTCTTTTCAGGTGTCTCTTTTGAAAACTCTATTAAAATGGGCCTACAAAATCTTACTGATGATGGATCAGGGTTTTCCCACACAGTTTCATTTGTATTAATATTTATAAGTTTCAGAGGCACTAATGAAGCTATAAATAAATTAGTGTCAGAAATTAACTCACTTTCTTCAACTAAGACTTGCTTGTATTCACTTTGTCCGCTTGAACCATCACAGCCCCATTTAGAATAAAGCATTAAATGTGTTTTGCCAACTTTGTATACACCATCAATTTGTAAAATTCTTGCAATAGTGTGATCCAGCAGATCTTGAAGTTTCACCTTTGCTTTAATATTATTAATTTCTACGCTTGATCTTGGTGGGTAGCACTTTCCTTTAGCTTCCTGAATTGATTTGTATGATGGAAATAATAAGCAATTCTTCGCGATTAAGTAACTCCTCATGTTTTCATACTGTGCCATATTAAGGTCCAACTCGATGAAAATACTGAGAGCTTCGTCTTTAGAGTACGCTGTTAAATATGCCGGTTCGTTTAGGAGATTTTGACGTATATCACTTTTTTTTTCCATGGGCAATACTCGTAAAATTTCGACAATGAATGCTTCTTCGGTTTCCCCTTGAGATCTCAATCCCTGAAGATATGAATTCAGTATAAAATCAAGGCCACATGTTTCAAGCAACTCCTTGTTTTTTCGTCATTGTGTTCTATCGGAACTGTCTTCGTAGGTTTTCGAAGGGCGTCCTCGCTTTCCTGTCGATGTCGAAGGTTCGGATTCACAAGTAGGTTCTTCCAGATTCACAGTAAATATGACGTCCAACCAAACGCCATTCTTGTTTAAAAATATTTACATCGTCAACGTTACACAAAATCTGGCAGAAATAATCTGCCAGATTTTGTGTAACGTTGACGAAAGTTTGTAATAAGATTTTTTTGCACACTTGCTACAATCTTAGCGATATTTGCCTCGGAAAAGTTGGTAAAATTATTCCGTATATAACTTGTTAAAGCAACAACATAATTCCCGTCACTTTCAATTAAAACAAGACATAAGTCACGTCTGGTACAGTTGAATTCACTCATTGTTGCGAGAAGGTAGATGGTTAGGTTACTACACTTTAAGTAACGACAATGACCAGCGAAAAACAGTATGTAATGATTGAGTATTCAGAATCCCTATTTTATATAAAAATATTGATTTGAAACGTGTGCAAAATTGTGATAGAAAGAACGAATTATCATTGTGTGGTTATGCGGTTTACGATATGTATAATTGATAATTTATTATGTATGTGAACTAAAACATGGTGGGAAACACTCGATACATTATCTTAACGTAAACCGCAATTAATAAAATGTCACAAATAAGACCTATAATAAGCAAGTAGTCAAATAGCATCACCTACGTATTTGTAGGATTTTTTACTGTTTTATGCTATAATAGATTAACATATGTTGTGCAACGAAATTGCAACTTTTCTTTTCTTATTTTATTATAATATTAAATTTCCTATCAAATAACATAATTTCCAGACCTTCGGCAAATTTCGGCAACTGTCAAAACTCTAATTGAAAGTTTCAGGTACGCAAAAATGATATGTCACGAGATAAATATTTCTAGTAAATATATTTACACATATATAGCATTTTTATGCATATCAGTCAAAAGTACATAGTTTAAGCTTTCTGTAATGGTATAATACTTGTATAGTTTTCATTGCTAGGTGGTTAGAAAATAATCTTGAAAAAAATACAAATTCAGATCGTTTTGTGATAGTTTAGGAATGATCGTGTTTACATGATCTTTTTTATAAACCAGTACCGACCACATACATAATTTATGTATAATATAGTAGATTTACTTCTTAGCTACAGTTTGAGGTATAATACGAGTACCTGCGCCGATTTTTACAAAATGTATTTATGGCCAGGCCCTCTTAGGCACCTCCACATAGTGCGGCGCACCGTTGTCGCGCGCCCCACTCCCAACTGGCGCCGTCGCACAGTAGTTCGTGTAATGGACTCATTAGAGAGGAAGCGTTCGGAATAAAATTCCTATAGTAATTGATTACTCCTAGCAACCTCTTTAATTCAGTGACATTAGTCGGTTCAGACGCTTTTAAGATTGCTTGTATCTTTTTCGAGCACGTGTGTAAACCATTTTTATCGATAACATAGCCTAAGTAAGTCACGCACATTTTAGTCTCTTCAGAACTTCCCTCAGCCTGCTCAAATGAGTTATCTTATCAGGCCCGGTACAGCAGATGTCGTCTAACCAACAACTCACTCCGTCGATGCCTACAAGTAATGTTTCCATCGCCTTTTGAAATATGGCCGGGGCGTTAGCTAGCCCGTATACTAATCGCATATATATATCTATATTTAAAAAGACCTTTTGACGTACTAATCGTTGTCAAATCTTGTGAACTTTCGGACAAACAAAATTGGTTGTAAGCATTCGATAAATTTATTTTGGAATAGTGTTCGCCGCCTCCGAATTTTGCAAAAACTTCTTCTATTCGAGGCATTGGGTACTTATCTATAAGTAGGTCTTTATTTAGAGACACTGAAAAATCGCCTGCTATTCTTACTTTACCGTTCTCCTTAAGAACCGGCACAATGGGAGTTGCGTAATCTGAATAGCTTACTGGAACTAATATACCTAAACTAACCAGCTGACTTAATTCATCTTCAACTTTGTCTTTCAGGGCAAACGGTACTGTACGTGGTTTAAAAAAACGTGGCGTTGCATTAGCTTTTAATTTTAACGTAACCTCGAACTGATAAAATTTTCCTAAATCGTTTTTCCATAAATCCTCAAAATCATTAAATAACCGTTGCACCTCTACGTCACAAATAGCATTTATCTTATTATTTGTAAATAAATTGACGTTGAATTTGGTCATAAAGTCACGACCGAACAAAGGCGGCCCGCCATTTTGTATAACATAAAATGTCACATTTTTATACAGTTTATTGTATTTTATATTTAAAGTTATACAACCTTGTGGTGTGATTTTATGACCGTTATAAAAACACATTTTAAGATTACATTTCTGTAAAGGAATATCAGAAAAATGGTCGTCATACATTTTACGTGACAAAACGCTCACACTTGATCCCGAATCAAGTTCTATTTTAAATTCCTTTTTATTATTTTTTATTGTCACTGGTACTAAGATAGGATCATAGTTCACGTACCTCATATTGAATAACTGGCATTCCTCACACTCACTGTGCTCCCCGTCGGAATCAGGGTTGGCATTTATGTTGTACACACTTTTGTGTCCACACACTTTTTTCAGGTGACCTTTATTGCCACATTTTTGGCACCGATAGTTCCTATACCGGCACTTATTCGCTTCGTGATTTAGGAGACCACACACAGTGCATCGTCGGCCGCTACCACCGGCCAGGCTGGACGCCCCAGCGCCGGCGCTGCCACCGCCGCCGCTGCCGCCGCAGCCACCGCCGCCGCAGCCACCGCCACGTGCTCCGTTCATCCTGTATACAGGCTCCTCCTTCACCACGGCTGGGGCCGCTACCGCCTTGGCACGCGCCTGTCGCGCGCTCGCAGCTTGTTTCGCCACCTCCACCGCCTTAGCAAATGTCAACTCGCTCGTATTCTGCTCGAACAACCGATCCCGTTCCGGTACTATGTCGAATCCGAGCACAAACCTATCCCGTAGCACGGTGTCCAAACGTCATCGAACCCGCCGTATACGGCCAGGCCCCGCAGTCTTGCTGCCCACTCCTCGACACTCTCGCCCGCTGTTCTTACCGCTTCATAAAATTTCGCCTTTTCAGTAAATGTTGACCGTACTGGTTTGAAGTGTAGATTGAATGCATCCACTAGCACGCTGTATTCAAGCGAATCCAACTTCTTTGGATGCACTAGGTCATGCGCTAGGCGAAACGATTCGTCAGATACGTGTGTTAGAAGCACTGCACTTTTCCTATCAGCTTTGATATCGTTTAATTTTAGAAACTGTTCTAACCGACTCAGAAATATTGACCATTCTTGGACTTTATGATCGAAATTTTGTAGATTTCCCAAAAACGTGGCCATTTTTTTATTTTTTATTTTTCGCGTGTGGGTAAATCGTCCTCGTCGCCAATGTTACGTTGGGGCGTATGCAATCAAACAACCGGCTATGACAAGAGTAGTTTATTGACTGGCGATCGGTCGGCGCGCCGGCAGACATATGCATAAGTATACAAATGCTACAAAAACACCATCTATTGCAAAAAGCTCGTAAACAAAATGATTAACAAATGGCTACTTTTATCATTATAAGGGTTCGAATTGAAGTTAAAGACTTTATTTTTAAAATACGTGTATTAAGAGTGGAAATAGATAAATCTGCACTAAACTGGGAAGTTTAGACTTTTACCAATCATAATTCAGCCAAAATTCTGTCATACGAGTATATCGCTTTACAATGATTGTTATTTTCATAATGGTTACCTATGCTGCCATCTATGATTTTTTTTAAGACAAATTATAATTTGTTCGAGTTGAGACCAAAGCCAAAGGAATAAAACAATATTCTTAAAATTCTGGTATAAAAACCGAATTAACCAGGTGAGATGAGTGGATATCTGAATTTATGTTGAAATTACACCGCCTAAGGCAGGGTGGCCTCACATCTGCCAGCCTCTTCAGCCTATATGTAAACCAGTTGATTGAGGAGCTCAGTAGGACGCATGTCGGATGCTACATTGACGGAACATGTGTCAACAACATAAGCTATGCTGATGATATGGTTCTGCTGGCCGACTCGGTCAACTTCCTGAGGACATTGGTTAAAATTTGTGAACGTTACTCATCCGAGCATGGTCTCAGGTACAATTTACGTAAATGGAACTTTCCATTTTCTAACTGTCCAATTACACCCTTACATGTGTCTATGAGTCGCGTTTCAGTAGCGGCACTTGTAATTAAGTCGACATAGAAGTCATGTAAGATGACTTCCGAGGCGTTTTGGTCTGGGCATTCGTTACCAAGCTGCGTCAAACACCTTGTCGCAAGATAAGGAGTCCGTACGTAACTGTGTGTAGTTTATACTGCCTCAGTTGTTCGTGAGGTTCGAATCGCCATAGGATTTGTTGAATCATTTGTTGTGATGGTTTGACATTCACCATTCTGTACATTTTCTCGACACCTGTCAGTCACGAGAAACCTATGCTGGCGCATTCTATTTAAGATACTAATTAGGTCAAGATGACCTAATTAGTATCTTAAACTGTTGGAGCTACCATTTGAATTTGATTGAATGAGACACCAGAGGTCGTCAATGCAGACGCGTCATTTACTACCCGTAGTTTTGTCGATAAGCTTGAGTCACGTAATACACCGTGGTGTGGTAAAATATAAGTGAGAGTATAATTTTCAGGATTTTCATTTAATGACATATGATTTAATGAAATGTAGGTACTCTTTGATGATATTACAATATTGCTTTTTAAAATGTGGTTCGCGTTTGAATCTGCGTTCCAAGGATAAGAATCTGGACAATACTTGTTCATAAGAGTCGCCCAGGCGAATCCTTGAATGGAATCATCACTTCGAATCGCTCATCAGGTAACCGAGTGGTATTATTTATAAAACTTTTTTCACATTCAAGCTCTTCCTTAGATATTTGTTTACGTGTAGCTACTGTTTCTAGTTCAAAGAATTGAGATAATTTATTATGTAGTAAGATCGATATATGATCGTCGTTGTTTTATAAGGCAATATGATTGCAGTGGGCTTAATTGCAGTGGTATTAATGAATTTTGTTTGTTGTGTTGGCACTGGGCCTGAAATTAAGTAACCCAGTTTAGATTTATTTAGCGTTGGTTTATTTTTACCCAGTGATTTATTTTGGGAACCCAGTATGGTCCAGAAAATATCAGCGCCAAGTAGCATATCGACTGGAGCAGGTATGTGGAATTTGGGATCCGCCAACGTTATGTGACTTTTGTAGTTGGCAATAACTGAGTGATGCGCGAACAACATAACAGTAGACGCTCTCGCTATAATTATTAAATAATGACGATATGAGTACGTCACAACGCTTTGACAAGCAAGATATTTGAGAATTTAATCCTTCGACTACGGTCGAAGTGGAACATGTAGGTAAGTTAAGTTTGGCACATAGGCTTTCAGTTATAAAACTGGAGGTACTTCCACTGTCAAGTATGGTACGCTTTATGGCATATACAATTATTGTCTGTCACATGGACTAATGCCGTGGACAGTAGAACATAGTTGTTTTGATTGGCTGACAAAGCAATGTCTTTAGGAGGTTACGAATAAACACTTCAGTTTTATTTAATTACGAAATAAGTTGTATACATGTGGGTATTATAAGTGAGATTTTACTGAGCGTAATAAATGAGTAAAAGGTATAAGGATAGATAAGAGCAATGGGAAGTTTATTGCGCAATGCTATAATGAGTGGTTTGTTATAAGAATGATGGATCTATAACGTACCTACGAAGTGGTTCACAAAATTGAGGATTTGTGAATATTCAATGGTTTATTTATCACTAAATGAAGGGTTAGTGATTGTTTTAATAATAATTGGTACAAGAATCACAAAATGATGGATTTGTGACTATAATTGGGCTCACAAAATGACGGATTTGTGGCGGCACAGATTTGTGGCGACAATTCACAGATTTATGGGACAATTAGACAAATTGGAACGAACTCACAGTAAAGCTTCCCTCAGGACTCACGTCTGACCCTCCTTATAGATGTAAGTAGTCATATTTGTCTCAGCTTCTCCCAACTCCAAATAGATATTTTATTTCAAGCTTGATGTCCACGTAATTTTTCTACAATGATGAGATTCCCTATAGAAATATCGTATGATTTTATAAGACTCGACTCGTTGAAACTTGAATCTTCGTAATGTCCGCCATCCACGCAGCGCAGTACTTCCTTTGTTCTTGTTGCTGGGTGTGGTTGAAATTATCCAGGCTCGTGGGACCAAAATTGTGAACGCCGGTACTGCGGCTTTTGTGTATATGTGTCTACGTCGTGTGCGTGTGTGCGTTAGACATCTGTGCACACACAAACGCTAGGCGTTAACAGTGAACGCTACGAATCCGAGCATGGTCTCAGGTACAACTTACAGAAAATTTAGATACTGATTTTTTGGACAGGAAAACAGAGACCTAGTACAATGCCTCCGATCATGGTCGATGGAACTGCATTGAAAGTTGTGCAGAACATTTAATATCTGGGTCATCCGGTTACGGACTTAAAAGATGACCCAGATATAGAAAAGGAACGCAGGGCGTTGGCGGTAAGGAGCAATATGCTAGCCCGTAGGTTCGCTCGATGTGAATAATGAATTAAAAATAACAGTTTTTTAGAGCATATTGCCAATCTTTTTACTCGAGCAGCCTGTGGGTTCGGTATACGCAACGAGCCTACAAAGTCCTGCGTATCCAATATAATAATGCTTTCAGAATGCTGTTGGGGTTGCCGCAGCATTGTAGTGCGTCGCAAACGTTCGCAAACGCGCTCGTTGACGCTTTCCACGCTATAGTGCGTAAGAAAGTGGCGTCATTATTCCAAAGACTGCGCGGTAGCACCAACAGCATTTTGCAAATGATTGCATCCCGACATGACTGTCCCATACAGGCACACTGGGTGGGAATAGTTACGGGGAAATCGTAATAATTAAAAATATCTCTTTCAAGTCTTATCACTGTACAGCTCATAAAGCCATGTTCTACTTTTATGAATATCAAAAGCCCAATCACTGAAAGATGCTTTACTATTTACCAAGATTATCTTGGGAATAATTGTAGAATTAAATTGTTTACAGTAAACATTAAAGAACTCATCATATAGATGACTTGATCAGCATGAATAAGAGAATACAAAACTGGTAGATTATTAATTAAAAGCCTCTAAGCGGCTGGTAGTTTTGGGGGTTAACAGTAATATTTTTTTGCCATTTTGTTGTATTGTTTTTGAATAGTAATCCTGTGTCCGCAATGTTCAGAATCTAGTAAATTAATCATTACTTTGTGGCTTGGTACAATATATGTTTAAATATTATCTAGGCATGTGGCACTTGTTGTCTCCAAAAATAGATTTACAAGATTGTAGGACTGAAAAAAACTTATTATTTTACCATATAATAAATTAACATTACTAGTAGTTTGAGTTACAAATCTTGTGTAACACTCATACATTACCTTTTCAAAGCTGTCATACAACCCTGAAGGGGGCCTGTACACAATACAACAAACTGCTCCAATACAAGCTATTTCAACAGTACGTTCAACAGATAGGCTCACAATATCCTAACGGTCTTTAAATTTAAGCTGCTTACTTTCTAAAGTTAATGAGACTGAGTGATGACTGAGCGAACTACCAACCTGGTGATTATTAAAATTGAACATTAACTGGTGGTTTTAAGCCAATGGTCTGTTATACAAAGAATATCAATACTATTATAATTCATAAATAATTCTACTTCCAAATCTTTTCAGTAAAGCCAAATAAAATGTAAAACACATAATGTAAACAAACTGCCCTACATTACAACACTATTAAAATCACTTATTTTTGTAAATTCATGATCGAAGCTTATGGTGAAGTGTAAGGTAAAAAAAATCTACTTACCAATTTTTATGAACATTTCACATGTCAATATAAAACAATATGCTTCTAAGTTCCTTGACATTGTATTGCTAATCCTATTTGGCTGAAGAAGTTAATATAAATAATCGTAGCGGTTTGCTATCTGTATGTAAAATATTATAACAAATAAATATGTTTTTATTTTTGTTACCAGTTGTAACGCATTTTTTTTTATTCTAAACCCTTTATTGCAATATCAACTGCTACTACGAGTACACTATACGTGGGAAACTCAGAAAGCGTAAACATTTTTACAATTTTTTTTCAAAGTACTCTCTACTAGTCACTATAGAAAGTTTCATGCCTCTGAAACTGTTTTTGAAACACTCTTTCCAATCCGCCGTAGACACCTGCTTACAGCCTGCTCAAACGCAGGGCTCAGGGCTGTAAGGAGGGGGTGACCCAGGAGTTTGATCGGCGTGAATTAGCTTTCAAACAATGTGGAGGAAAATTTTAAAATTTTGTAACTGGAACGTCCCCATTTTTACTTACAAATAAATATATTTTCAAAATAGACTATAACTGGCCAGTCTCTCATACATAAAAACTTTTTTCGCAGTAAGTTTTTAAACAATTAGTACTGCAAAAAAAGTTTTTATGCATGCGAGACTGGCCGCCAGAATAGCTCCAAGGGTGTCTTGGAGTTCGGTTGCACCACTATTTTGATCACGCCTATTTGTACCCCTATTACGAGTGGTAGCTCTTTCGGACATGATTCATAAACTTTTCGCGTGACACAGAAAAGATAGGCAGTGGAGCCTAACCCACTTCTGATGTTGGCGGTTAATATCAATTAGTTTTTTTTTAAACTAACGATAAGACTAAACTTTAATTAATTAACAGAAATACAATTTTAGTGTTAAGAATATACTTCCTGATTTAAATAACGCCTTTTAAACAGAATAACGATATAGATAATGCAAATCCACGAAGACGCGCCCCACTATTCCTCCTAAACGTTTATAATATATGTGTGCAAGCTTCCGTCAATGTTTGAATGTTATCAGTACACACTAATTACCTATGAGTGCACATGCACACTACAATGAATAGACTAATCAGGAGAGAGCCTCATGATCAAAGTGAAAGATGCTCTACTTAAATTTTATATTTTTTACCCGACTGCAAGGAAAGGGTTATGTTTTATTTTTAGGTGTGGATATTTTATTTGATTATTAGCTACTATACGATAATATTACCATTTTTTATAATAGGGGATAATTATAGACATAAATGAAATACGTGAAAAAGTTTTATTGAATTTTATTGAGAAATGAAAATCGTCATTCCCTCGTTTCAGAAATATCTGATTCAGAGTCTGATGTATCACCGTCATTTATAATAAAACTAAAATCAAGATCACAGTGTCTCATGTATTCGTCTTCTATTTTTTCCACGTGCTGACAAGTATTGAACCAGACATCTTTATTTACTCGATCAAATGATTCATTTAAAATGGGCATAATCGAACTGTTATTTTGATTGATATTGCGGCTAGCAACGTCGTTTTTTACAATACCCCAAATGTTTTCGATTGGGTTTAAATCTGGATGATAAGGAAGCAGCCGAAGCACTGTGAATCCATGTTTATTTATTTATTTATTTATTTATTCACAAGGCAACTACAACAGGTGATAATCACAATATATCACTAGGTTTACGTTATAGGTTTCTACCTGATTATCACCCAAAGCGTAATCGCACAACATGTTCTTTCAATAATTCGTCAACTTTGTACCTGCGGAAGTTTTCTTTGTTTTTTTAATATAATGTCATAAAGTTCAGGTTTTTTGTAGCTTGGTTCCAAATGGATATTTTTTGCATTCAGCCAAGTCTCCATGTCTAATTTGTTGGAGTTGAATGTTGGTATTTTTTCCGAACTAGTATTGTGATAGGCTGCATTATCCAAGACTACCACGGCATCATTTGGGAGATTTGGTATTAGTTTCTCCTTTAGCCACTTTAAGTAATTTTCTGTGTTCATGTTATCGTGGTAGTCTCCGGATTTGATCTCTGCTCTGTATGTCAACAACGCATTTGGTACGAAACCCTCTGCACTTCCGCCATGTACTATAATTATGCGCACTCCTTTTGTTATATTTTGTTTTATTGCTGTTTTAGAACATTTTTCGGCCCAGATTTTTTTTTGCACGTGGTTGGTATGAATATATGATTCATCTGTGTAGACTATAGGTCTATTTGCATTACGAAAAGACTTTACCTGTTTTAAATATTTCAATCTTAACATTTGAATATCATGTTTTTCGGTTAGCACCTTCCTGTTGTTTTCAGTTTTTCTCCATTTATAACCCAGTTTAAGTTACAATGTTCTTAGGGTTGTAATACATCCGTCAAATTGTATACGGTCTTTCAAAACAATATTAAGTAAGTGATAATGTTGGAAATTGCCTATGTTCTCTATGATAGTTTAGGATAGTTCTTCGGACTACACCAATACCAAATTCATCTAAATTAATTTTTCGTGGTCTTACCCTTCTCTTCTTGTAATGTAAAAATAGAAGCACTTCTGCCTACCAGATTCGAATGCGACGTACTCGCTTCATTTTCAGACTCAATATCCGCTTCCGTAGTCGGCTCTGTTGTACGCTCCGCACTTGGGACTACAGGAACTATCGCATCCGTCTCCATAGTTATATTCGATTCCATAGCAGGTACTGTAGTTTGCTTCATTGTATTGGTATATTCCTTTCTTTCGCGTAGAATTCTAGTCACTGTGCTTTCAGATACTCCAACAGCCTGTGCGGTTCTCCATCGCGCATCAGTGAGTTTTTCTGCATAATTTTTACTTGCTTCTTTTTTCATAAAATCATAAACTTTAGAAATAATTTCTCTTGCCTAAAATAAAAAAAAAACATTCAATAGTTTTACTTATTTTTAAAGATGAAATGAAGTCTTCTTTTTAGTAAAATTTGCTAGTTTCAAAATTAAATTACTTTCCTTTGCTTTTGTCATGTGTTTTAGTAACTACGAACTTCTAAACAATCATTTACATACGTGGCTTTTAAGTACAACACGCTGAGATTTTCTCGACATTTAAAAAAAATATAAAGTAGAGCAACTTTCGTGCCAAGTCTGGATTTTTGCAACATAGGGTGTACTACTTGTGTGCATCGAACCGCTGACGGTTCGCGACTGACGCTCGGAGCAAACTCCCCGCACCCCGCGATCCCCGCAACCAAAAATTGGTGGGGCGCGTCTTCGTGAATTGCACTATCTATACGATGTTATTGCGACAGCAGACCCTGAACAAGTTCCTCCGTAGGATTACAGGCTCCCCCTGGTACGTTCGCAACGAGATCCTTCACGTTGACCTCAAGATTCCCACTATCCGCCAGTTCGCGAAACGCATTTCAAAGCGTTTCTTCGAGACCGCCGCGAATCACCGCAACCCTCTGGTTGTCAAGGCCGCTAGCTATATTCCCTACTCCATTAGTCATGTCCGCCGTCCCAAGCATGTCCTCACCGATCCCGATGACCACATAACTCTCATTCAGGAGAGCAGTAGGGACACCAGTACAGTGCACAAACACAGACCGACATTCCGACCTCGCCGATGAGGTTCCTCGCGAAGATCCCGACGTAACTGTCCCCCCTGACCCTTGCTCGACGAAGTGCCAGCCCGCGCCGTAGCTGAGCCTGTAGCTTTAAATTCCCCAGATAATAATAATTTAATCCAGACCCAGCCATCCTCCCGTCAGCGACCCCCCTAAGCCGAGGCCCGTACCCCGCAGGGGGTGCCCTTAGCGAGCGTTCGCTTAGTAATGTAAGTAGTTTTACGCCCCTGGCTGGAGGCTTTGAGTCCGCTTAAGGCAGCCAAAGGATAGTCCGGTTAAGTAGTCACGACCTCTCAAGGTCAACTACGAGATGCCATACAAAAAAAAAAAAAAAGCGACCGACAGTTCGGTTTTAATTTCAGTGAAGTGTCAATAGTTCTAGTTTAGATTTTAACTCGACTAGCCGGTGTCATATATTTTGATCCACATTCAACGTAGATTTCCCGTCAAGTGCCGTGTATAATTGTGTTGTGAAATCGTAAGTAAAACTCTGTTATTAATAAGTGTTTCCCTACATATTTAATCAAATATTTTTGGTAATTTAAAAAAGGATGGGTAATTTAAGTAGGTACTGTAATTGTTTCTAGGTGCTGTGTTAATCATAGCCAGGATTAGAACGCAACATGGACAAGCCAGGGCCTAGTAAAAAACGTAAGGTTAAAGATGAAAATCGGCAGTTTCAAAAAATTTGGACTGAGAAATACTTTTTTTTATGGTCGCATAACAAAGTCGTTTGTTTAATTTGCAAGAATTCTGTTGCGATTGCAAAGGAATATAATGTAAAAAGGCACTATGAAATGCAGCATCCTACTTTTACCAAGTTTGCAGGCGAATTAAGAAAGCAAAAAATGTTGTCTTTAAAACGGGAGCTTACTGGTCAGCAAGCTATGTTTACAAAACCCATTCAAGATTCAGAAACAGCTACAGAAGTCAGTTATGAAATTTCTCGAATGATAGCAAAGCGAAGTCGCCCCTTCAATGATGGGGATTTTGTAAAAGAATGCATAGAAATTGCCGCTAAGAAAATGTGTCGAGAAGCAGCAAAAAAGTTTGAGAAAATTCAACTGAATCGACTATCCAAAGACGAATTATGTCTTTGTCAGGTAATATTGCGAAACAATTAAATGAAAAAACTAAGATCATTGAATTTTTCCACAGCTCAACTTCTCATATTCATACGAGGATGTTACTCAAGATTTTGAAGTCTTAGAAGAGTTATTAGGAATGTGTTCATTGAAAGGTCAAACCAGAGGAGTTGATATACTCAATGTACTTTTGGATGAGTGTTCAAAAACTGATTTGGACTTATCAAAATTATCGGGAGTTGCGACTGACGGTGCTCATTCGATGATTGGTGTCAATTCTGGGCTATTTACTTTGCTGAAAAAGCATCTGCAAGAAAAAAACATAAACGCTGAAGATCTCATGCAGTTTCACTGCATTATACACCACCGTTCTAAACGCGGCTTCTTCCATACACCTATGTTCTAAAAAAAAATGAATTTCAAAATGTCATGAAAGTGGTAGTTTCGACTGTAAATTTCATAAAATCACGAGGACTCAATCACAGGCAATTCAAACAATTCCTTAATGACATCGAAAGCGAATATGGAGATTTACTGTATTATACATAAGTAAGGTGGCTAAGTCGTGGATTTACACTGGAACGATTTCTAAATTTAATAGAAGAAATTGGAATATTTCTGGCGGAAAAGCAAAGGGATGTCCCGGAACTTAAAAATCCTGATTGGTTGTGTGATTTGGCTTTTTTAGTTGACATTACAAATCATTTGAATGTCTTGAACACACGGCTTCAAGGCAAAAATCAACTGATATCCCAGCTCTACGCTCATGTATCATCCTTTCAATGCAAGCTGACACTTTTCAGATCGCAATTGAATTCTGGAAATTACAATCATTTTCCGAATTATAAGAAAATGGCTGAAAAATTCAACAAAACTGCGATTAATTTCAGTTATGTAGAAAAGCTAGATATTTTGATTCAATCTTTTCAAGACAGATTTTCGGAGTTTAAAAAAGTGAAACCTCTGTTGGACATATTCAGCAATCCTTTCACTATTTCAGTTGAAAATGCGCCAGAGTCAATGCAGTTAGAAATTATCGACATTCAAAACGACCAAGAGTTGCGCATAAACGCTCTGAAATGTGCCAGCTTATTTGGTTCTACCTATATATGTGAACAAACCTTTTCAATACTAAATAATAATATTGCCTTGCAAACGAAAGTTTGGAAGTAGTTTTACGTGTTGCTACGAGTACAAGTAAATTTGAGCCAAATATAAAAAAGATTGAAAATCAAAATCAAAATCAAAATATTTTATTTCACATAGACCTACATGGGCACTTATGAAACGTCAGATTCTAGGTGCACGGTTCCAATTGGTCGTTTCCCATGGAGAAGAGCCGGCAAGAAACTCCATGGTTACTCTTTTAAAAATATGTCTTTTACAATGTTTTCCAATTACAGTGATTAACAGGTATGGGAGGACAGTGTAGGCCTGTCAACAGGTACCATATGTTAAACAAATAGATTGTAAGCACTATGCAGTGCCACGCTTCAAATTGATAAATTCTTTTTAATTTTAATACATTATTATCAATTCTTTACTGACTTTAATTACCTATACTTCTGGCGGCCCGCCATCAGTTCATAATTTGCCCTAGTGGCCCCTAGTCTTAATAAGTCTGTGCATCCCTGCTCTAGAGCATTAAAGACTCGCTTTGTACTGAGTTTTTAGTGTGATTGTGATGAAATTAAAGAATAGTTGAAGAAAAGAGAATTTCTTGACTTTATTAACACAAGTTCCCGTAGTTTGATGTAAATTTCGCTCTTTAGTGTTCAACTATTTTTTTTACAATTCTTACTAACATATCACGCTTCATATAACATATCATAAAACATAGTCGTTCTAGGATTTTGTTTTCTACTGACGATGAGCAATTTCCACGTATTTAGTTGGGATATTTTTATAATGTAAGCACACTGAAAGTCAATAAATGAAATAAATACGTTGATATAAAAACTAAAATTGTAGTTTATGAAGCTTACATAATATGTAGTATCACACGATTGTTTTAATACATAGAACTGTCCATTTTCATACAGTAGGTATTTTATCAAAAGTCATATTCGTAATTTTAACAACAACACATTAAATAATAACGTAATGAAACGGTGCCCAAACCCGAAATAATACCGCGGGGATAGGCTGCCACAGCAGCATTCGCAGCAGCATGGACAACAGATAACACGTAAATAATTTGAAAGTGGACTTTAATATAAAATGTTATTTTAATTAAAGCATTATTTTACTCCCTCCCGCATTAGCAGTATTCGCCGACCAAGGCATACTTTAATCGCCCCCGACGACGCCACTACCCTCCTCCAGGAGAGTAGTAAGGCCACCAGCACACTACATAAGCCCAAAACCCGATCGCCGTCCTACCGTCCTCGCCGCCGAGGCCCGCCGCGACGCCCAAATCCACGCCCCTCCCGACCCTTGCTCGAGCCAGCCCGCGCCGCTGAGCCTGTAGCTTTAAATTCGTCCCTAAATCACTCAAATCCTGATCCAGCTAGTCCCTTGCTGCCCTCTTCCAGCGACGCCCTAAGCCGAGGTTCGTACCCCACAGGGGGTGCCCTTAGCGTTGTCGCTTAGTTTTTAAGTTAGTACATAAGTTTAAGTCCTGGCTGGAGGCCTTAATTTATTAGGGCAACCACAGGCAAGTCCGTCTAAGCAGACGACAACCTCATAGGTTGACCTGCGAGATGCCATAAAAAAAAAAGCATTATTTTGGACGGGGAAAGTAAGTTTTAATAAAAACGTTTTAATTCCACGAGGATAAAGACTGTCATTATGGTACCATTTTATTTCAAAATAAGAATTCAAAGGAACTATTCGAAATAGGAACAAATATCTTAAAATACACGATCCGTTCATTTGACCTTAGAGATAAAAAAAAACAAAGAATCACGCTCCACGCTTTTTTATATAATCATTGGTTATAATATAATAACGAATAAGTATGAGTCGGTTATATTATTTTAGTCATTTTTAGTTCGTGATGAAGGCGTGTGTTTTAGTTGGTTTATATTGGTTTGGTTTGGTTTTTGGATGGTTGGTTATTGGTTTATTTACTAAAGGAAAATGGCAATAGCCAATTAAGAAATAGTCATAATACCTGAAATATTACGTTTAAAAAAATTATGCTTCCCACTACGTTTTCCACAGATTATAATTTAAAGTATTTAAAAACTAGCAAGTAACACAGATACAATACCTATACAACCGACATTGTCTCATGTCTGGACTTCTTAATAATAAAAAAGTACAAGTATTTTTGCATGCGTACATCCTCTCAGGTAGAGTTGTGCCTATAAAGGCCCAGTAATTCTCCAATACCGTTAAGTATGACCGGGCCTCACAGGCCCGGCCCCATTTCGGGCGTTAAATATTGGATTTTCTTCCTTAATGCATTTTTACTAAGAAAAAGAATGTCGGTTGAATTAAACTCATTGTTATATGTCTCCCTAACGTCATCAGACCCTCGTTACTTGACCCCAATGTATTGGACTCGTCAAAGCAAATCAGATGAGCCCAAACTCGAAAGGGGTTTACTAGTAGCCACTGAAAACTTCCACTATTCACCAACTGTCTCCATCATCAGATCTGCTCCAAAATCCAAAATGAACAATGCTCCATTATCCATACAAATTTCATTTCGATACAACAATTATATGTGATTAAAATTGTCTTCTAAGATTTTACTACATGGTATCTTAGTAAGCTACAATTGAAAAAAATAAAAGCGTGTTAAAAAAACGTTTCGCATTGAAATTTGCGAGATCGAAACATTAAGTTTCGGAACGAGTAAAACTAGGTTTGTCAAGTTTGGGCTCGTTTGCTTAGTTATGATGACATTACCTCTGGACTTGATTTAGTGACCTGAAGGTGTAACTTTGTGACTGCTACTGGAATTTCTCGAAAAGTAGAACTACGTGTGCCAAGATTGAGCTAGTTTTTTTAGTTATGATGACACCTTACCTCCGGACTTAATGGACTGACCTGAAGGTGTACCTTTGTATCTGCTACTGGAACTCCTCGACAAGAAGAACCAGGTGTGCCGAGTTTGAGCTCGTTTTATAAGTTATGATGAGACCTCACCTCTGGACTTGATGGAGTGACCTGAAGGTGTACCTTTGTATCTGCTACTGGAACTCCTCGACAAGAAGAACCAGGAGTGCCGAGTTTGAGCTCGTTATGTTAGTTATGATGAGACCTCACCTCCAGACTTAATGGAGTGAGCTGAAGGTGTACTTCAAAGGTTGTCCTGGAATTAATAGACAAGCAGAGCTAGGTGTCCCGAGTTTGGGTTCATTTTGTAAGTTATGATGAGACCTCACCTCCGGACTTGATGGAGTGACCTGAAGGTGTACTTCGAAGACTGCTTCTTCTTGGGCTCGTTTTGATAGTTGTGATGAAACCTTCCCTCTAGACTTGGGCGCTGCTGCCCGCCCCCCGGTGTATGTCCCTTAGTCGCCTCTTACGACACCCACGGGAAGAGTTGGGGTGGTGCAATTCTAGGCCGGCACCACACGGCACAAGGTCTCAACATAACTTACAAAATGAACCCAAACTCGGGATACCTAGCTCTGCTTGTCTATTAATTCCAGGAAAACCTTTGAAGTACACCTTCAGGACACTCCATCAAGTCCGGAGGTAGGGTCTCATCATGGCTAACAAAACAAGGCCAAACTCGGCACACGTAGCTCTGCTCGTCTATTAGTTCCAGTACCAGTCGTCAAAGTACATCTTCAGGTTACTCCATCAAGTCCGGAGGTAAGGTCTCAACATAACTTACAAAATGCAACCAAACTCGGGACACCTTGCTCTGTTCGTCTATTAGTTCCAGGACAGCCTTGAAGTACACCTTCAGGACACTCCATCAAGTCCGGAGGTAAAGTCTCTTCGAAACTAATAAACCGAGTCCAAAAATGGCACACCTACCTCTGCTCGTCTATTATTTCTAGTAGGAGTCTTCAAAGTACACCTTCAGGTCACTCCATCAAGTTCGGAGGTAAGGTCTCATCATTACTAACAAAACAAGCCCAATCTCGGCAGACCTAGCTCTGCTTGTCTATTAGTTCCAGTAGCAGTCTTCAAAGTACGCCTTCAGGTTACTCCATCAAGTCCGGAGGTAAGGTCTCAACATTACTTACAAAATGAACCCAAACTCGGGACACCTACCTCTGGTAGTCTATTAATTCTTGTAGCAGTCTTCGAAGTACACCTTCAGGTCACTCCATGAATTCCGAAACATAATATGAATTTACAATCCCTACTTCTAGCAAAAATGAGAAACTGAATCTAATCGCAGTTGCCATAGTCCGTAGTCCGTACAGAATGCGTGGGAATGTTTGGGATGTTAAATATTTTGTATTCGTACAGCGATCTTTTTCAAAATATGCCGCTGCTTACATGTGACTCAGTGTCCACCATAGACTACTATATATACTGGTGTCCACTCACGACGGCAGCCGAGTGCAGACTTATATTTTCTATACATTTTTTTGTGAATTAAATCAAGACAAGTGATCAGTAAAATAAACCTTAATTCAATCCACTAAGATTCACGCGTTAAAGCTAAATCTTTGAAAAAATAGAATCGGTTTTTCTTTCGTTCTGGTACTATTTGTAACATTTACATAGTTATTTTTACCATTATTTTGAGTTAAACATCTCTGCTTGCATAAAATATTTTTAAATAAATCAATTTATGTTATTAAATAGACGAAAAATGTACCAAAACTCGACACGATATCGTCAATTTTGTGTGAAGAGGCAACGAAAATTCTGTTTTACGATACAAAAACCAAAACTTTCGAACAAAAAGTCACGATTTTTAAAGAAGAAGGAGTAATCTATCCGATGTAATTATTAGTTACATTTAGTTTGGTTTTATTTAGCCGCAAAATGTACCGAAAAACAGCTTATTTTTGTCAGATTTGCAAACGCGCCCTTAAGTTTGCGTAAAGTTGAAAATACTCTTTGCCATTACTGTTTTTTTGTAAGACGAAACTTGCATCGTGTAACATACTGTAACTACGTAACTGTTTAAGTATGTTCAGGTTTTCAAAAAGTCAAAGTCAAATCATTTATTTCAAATAAGCACCATAAATTGCACTTAAGAACGTCATTATTTACAAAAAAAATACTTGATTCTTGTTGCCCGTTCCAAAAGATAGTTTCGTATGGAGAAGAATGGCCAATAAACTCCACCGTTACACTTTTAAAATGTTTTACAATATTTTGTACATAAATTTGAATTATTTAATTATATGCGAAGACGATGCACCTAGAATAAAATTACTATACCACCATTGGTAAAAAAATAATTAAATATAAAGCAATGACTGCTAAATTAATTATGTGATAGATGCATGCAAGATGCAAATATTGTAAAAGTAGATGATTTTCCTTATTTTTTTTAGAAAGTTATAATGTGCGAGTAAAAGTAATAACAGAATCAATGTCAAAAAATATTTGAATCAAATTAATCAATGTGAAATGAAAAATTATACAATTCAATAAGCAACTAGTTTGATTTTGTCTAGCCACTAGATTGTCCTATGGAGCAGGATCAGCATGTTTCCTAGCATTCTTATCTAGGTTAATAAAATCCTCTAATTTGTAATATGCTTATTTACAAAGTGTACTTGTAACAATCGTTTCGAGTTCGATGATTGAGTTCATGGATTTCGGTTCCAGAACGACCTAAATTTAACCGTGTATTAGTCATAAATGCCATCTTATCCAATTAAGGAAAAAACTATTCCGTTCACGTTTATTGTACATTATATATGTAGATATTGGATATCCAAGTATGAGTTCATTTATATACAGGATTTATATTTTTTATACCCACATTTTCTTTAAAACAACTATGCTGATACTATTTTATAGTATTAATTTTGTCTAGCTACACTTGACCATACCTACAAACACGTAGCTCCTCTGCAACAAAGGTCGAGGATTTCGAAGAAGACATTACTTCCACTTTTACCGGCTAGCTTAGTATCTAATCTCGAGAAAGC
The DNA here is from genome assembly GCA_963555695.1 of Dasypolia templi. NCBI lineage: Eukaryota > Metazoa > Arthropoda > Insecta > Lepidoptera > Noctuidae > Dasypolia > Dasypolia templi. Next base: position 12,323,791 of record OY743157.1, read on the forward strand.
ATATTCTAACTAACTGAGCGTTATGCAGAACTAAGTAAGCGTTGACTTTGTATGAATTTAAATTCTATTCTGTAAGCGGTTCATGTTGGAAAATCGGAATATTAAAGTCAGTTTTTAGCAAAATTCTGCTGTAATGTACTTAAGTTTAGTCTTTGGATAAGATCAGTTTTTACGAGGAAAAAGAGTGTAGAAAAGGTTGTAGGTATTGTAGTGGAATAATAAAGGATTCACCATTTATATCGTATAATTTACAACATCGAAAAAAGCCAATATAAATAGGTGAAAATGACAATTAATATTTTAAAGATTCCGATCAGAAAATTGCAGCAAAGATTTGTCGAAATGGTTTCTTAAATTAAGAAGATACACACGAGAAAAACACAAGATCGATAATACCTTTACTCTTGTATTCGCAATACGTCGCTAAGAGTCTGATTGCAACCAGTAAATATACTGCAAGGTAAATTATGAGTTTTTCTGCTGCTTACAAACGATGCTCTGACGACCGACAAATGGCGGGATATACATTAAATTGACTAACCAGAGAGCTCCAGAACGTGGAAGTTCACGCGAGGTTTCTGGCCGGAATAGTCGACATTGGTGCAGGAAGTGCAGGATGTTGACTCAGGGTGACGGCGGACCCCCCCAATGGGTTCCCGCATTGACGAGGCGGGGAGGCTCAGTAACCGTGGTTTGGGCCCCACGGTGAAGCTAAGAGGAACCAGAGGAGGGGCCGCTTGTCAGGGCTTTTGCTGACAAGCCGACGACGTAGCGGCCAAGGTTGCGGTGTTTTTGGGCGACATCGCAACTGTCGTGGGGCCGCCGCGGGAGAGGAGTGCCGGTATTGCGGTGCGCCGCTCTCCCTACCTTCCGCGGCCTTAACGGGGTCTCCACCGTATGATAGCGGACGCGGTGGGGCCGCAGGGGAAGAGGAGTGTCGGTATGTCGTTGGCCGCTCTCCCTATCCTCTGCAGCCGAAAAATAGTTGGCGACGGGGCCATTCACCAGACCCGTCGCAAGAGGTTGGTCGTAGGCGAAGGGCGGACAACGCCCTCTTCCAGCTCCCCAAATGGGTCCAGAGACGGCGGACTCGGGGACGTCCACCGCTCCCCATACATCAGGATCCTAGGTAGCGGCGCGTAGTGTTCCACGCGCGCCCCTCTTAGACGTTGCTGGGGGAGTCAAACACCTCACTCCCCCTCTCAACACGAGGATGCCCACCGAGGCAGGCCAGCACCAGTCGGGGTTGCGGAAGATTCATATGTTCCCGCGACCCCGACGTAGGTGTGAGATGTAACACCGGGGTGGTTTTTTGTCAGTGAGAGTCTGTCAGAACAATCCGCCCACCCCAGGGTGGAAGATATCCATGAGGATTTTCCACCCCGTAACAAAAACAAAAAAAAAGGGTGACGGCAGATCAGTCAGGCCGACAACTTGGTTTGATTCAATACTGCAAACTGGTGTTTGTTTAATTTTGTGACTCCACTATAAATTTATTTCACAAGAAAGGTGACAAATCTGAAGTCAGCGACTATCCTCCCATGAGTCTGGTGTCGCATTTATATAAAGCGTTTATAAAGGTAATAGATAATCGTATTTTAAGCCAACTCGACTCCCACCAACCACCTGGACAAGCAGGGTTTCGAAGAGGTCTCTCAACCGCTGAGCACCTACAATCCAAAACCAAATAATTGAGAAGTGCACAGAGTTTAAAATTCTTCTTAATTAAGCATTCGTCGACTACACCAAAGCGTTTGACAGTATCTACCAACACACATTTTTTAAGGCGCTCAAAAACCAAAATGTAGAAACCACCTACATAAATATCCTGCAGAACCTCTACCACAATAGTACAGCCTGCTATCAAAATCTCCATCACTGGACCATCCTTCCCTATCAAAAGAGGAGTCAAGCAGGGAGACCCGTTATTCCCCAAGCTATTCATTGCCACCCTTGAAGAGGTTTTTAAAAACCTGTCCGACATTTGGGACAATAAAGAAGTAGTCTTTGGAGAAAAAAGGCTGACCAACCTGAGTTTCGCCGACGATATTGTTTTGTTTTCATCATAATGTTTACCACAAGTGAACGTTTTTTATTTCTTTTTTCTTTTTTTTTCAAATTGGTCTTCGAATGAATACGTCAAAGACTAAACTCATAGCCATTAGCGTCTAACAAAAACAGTACGTGGACGTTGAGGAAATTGCATAATTATGTCTCAGAATAAATCTACCCCGGCCAAATAGTTTCCGTCCAGGCGAAACATGAAAAAGAAGTTGCTCGCCGCACCAAAAACGCCTGGAAGAGCCTTTTTGGTGCGGCGAGATTGGTCGATAAAAGCCCATAAAAAAGAAGATCTTCCGATTTGCCATAAACGCAAATTAATGGACATGTGCATTCTCCCCATACTTACATACGGCGCTCAAACCTGGTCTTTGACAGTTCAGCAAAGGACCAGGCTCGAGGTTTACCAGCGAGCGAATACGGAACACGATACTGCGCTCTAAAACCCAAATCGCAGACGTCACCCAAAAAGCAGCCAAGCTCAAATGGGACTGGGCCGGACACGCTTGCCGCATGTCGGATGCATTGTGGGATAAGACCACCACTACATCGGTACCAGAAAACGTCCAACGGCATCGCGGAAGACCCAGGCGTAGATGGCGGGATGAACTTGATGCTTATAGGATGGTTTGGTCCAAATTGTCTCAGAATCGAGTTGGTCGTTGGTGGTTGGGACTTAAAACAAACAGAAAATTCATTTACGGTTTAGAACTAATAATAACTGTGTAGCATGTAAATACAGTCAAGTATATTTTAAGTTACTTTGTCGTATTAGATTTATTATTTTCTTTAATGGCAAAGGATGGGACAGAGGACATGTCATGTGAAATAAATAAATTGCTGGTAAAATCCGTTGTCACTAACTGGGGTCGAGAACAAGGATCCTTGAAGTTCCTTGATGTTACGACTCACAGGCTAGATCATAATCCAGGGGGGTGAGGCCAAATTCGGCTTGATAAACACGGTTGATACCTACGATGAATAATGGGGATTGTGAGTACAAGCGGATTTTTTATAATGGAGAATAAAATTCAAGGTTGGAGACATGAGAAAAGGAGGATGGTCCGGTTGGACCCACGTAATTTAAAAATTAATGAAGCACCGTTCACGGGCTAGTTGCTAGCTATATTGATTATAATTATAAGTTTATAAGAGTTATTTAAAAAAATAGCTACTGGGCGATGGGAATTAAAAGTAATTAATGGTTTTAATTTATAAAAAAAAGTCATCGTGCAGTTTCTGAATTGAACGTTTTTCGTGAATTACATTCATATATTCCAATCTATGATGATTGGAATACATCAATGATGATGATTTACCTTCTTACACTAAGTACGTTTTCGCTTGGCGGTTTTCCTTCTTTCATACTTACATCTTAAAAGTATAAAAATAATCATGAAAACTACCTACAATGTAAACAGACCGTGCATAAAATATATAAATTATGTTGTGTTAAAACGGTATTGAAAACATGAAACGGAAAATAGAAGTTCAGTGTCAAATATATTTTTCATTCCAATTTCATTGTTTGTGTTCAATGCACATAATATATATACTAGTAAGTCGTATTTTCAACTGCTAACGTGGGATTTTTGTGAATTCCTGATTGGATTTCTGATGAGTTGGCTTTGCCCTTGTGCTGACTATTCTGTATGTGGCAGATTTATTTTAAGAATCAGAAGCAGACTGGTTCTCCGACCAGAAATGTCTGAAAGGAAAACACAAATTGGAAACATTTTATCGCAATGGATAGGACCCCCCAGGTTGTTAATGAAAACAAATCAGGATTACTGCTAATATGACCGCAATCCGTTAAGGGGATGTAGGAGTGTTGCAACAAAATTGGGGTCATTTTGACTTAAAAACGATTGAAGATAATTGTTTTCAAAGTTGTTTAACATAGATATCTTCGAAAAAACATAAAATTACAAAAAAGTAGCAAATGATTGGCATTTGCATAGGAGTTAAATAATCTCTCCTACATTCCCTGATAGTGAGGCTTTTTATATTGTTGACATTACCAGTAACCCTGTATAAATTTAATGTTACTAATAATGCTATGAGATCTCATTATTTCATTATTTTTGTGATTGTATTTTTGACAACTTTTTACTATTATTGTTTCAGTTAACCTTTAACAATGAGATATGTGTACCATGCTATTTACGGGCACAGAGACTGGTGAACAGTTCTCACAGAAGTTCTCCTGTTGTTGCACATTCCATAATCAGTAAGTCTATATCTTCTTAACAGGTAGAGCTGAAGTGTTAGGGGTTCAAGAGGTTGGTCCGTCAACATCTGGAAATCCATTAGAGGAAACATCTGCTGAACAAATATTGCCCACAGGAAGAGCATCTGACACAGTAGTGGGTAAAGAAGTTAGTCCTTCGACCTCACGAAGTCTATCACAGGAAACGTGAGCTGAACATATTATGTTGCCCACATTGAGAAGAACAGCTGCCACAGCACGTCCCTGTTGTTTTTGTAGTGCGGCCAAACAAACTTAGGACTAAAGAAACCTACGTTTTGCCTACGCGTAGCGGCGTATTTATCAGCTGATATTTTATTGTAGGCATAGGCGCATAGTGACCCCGATTTCTGACCTTCTGTTTATCAAGAAACAATTATTATTCAGTTAATGTGATGTGCTTTTGGCAATGTACGACTGTAGGTATCAGTTTATTAAAACATTTACTTGTTGCATACCTCGGAGATTGCGTTCCACATGTCTATCTGGAACATTAGTACACATTCGACACATTTTTATTAAATTTGCACGTACTCTTCGCAGCGCACTTGTGTACGATTTTAGTGAGTCGAAAGCTTCGACAATCCGAGCTCTTACTTCGATTTCCGAATCACACTCACTCACAAATAAAAATTAACATATACAAATATTCCTGATTGGTATACGACATTGTTCGCGATACGATAGTAGCACGTGATACGTACGGACATCCGACCGCAAGCTATCTCCACTTGAGACTGGCGAACTGGCCAAACAAGTAGCGTGCCAGTAGGCAACCAGTCGGCTACATCAAAGAGTCGAGGACTCGTTATGAGTACCTACAGTGCGGCTAGTGCACGGCGGTGTCCTTTGAAATAAAAATAGGCAAAAAGTTAAAGATTTCGCCGGCCGGTGGAGTGTTGTCAACTTATGAAAATTTACCATATTTAGTGTTACATTTCGTATGGATAAAATAAAAAAATCCATAACTTTTGGTTTTTATGAGTTACATTTTTTTTACTATTTTTTCTAGGACGTATGTTAAACTAGGAATACGCCTTTTTTGGATCGGACAGGGTTTTTGTTACATATTGTATATGTAGAGGAGCACTTAAGACGACGACTTGGAAGGGATATTTGTTGGCAAACACCATCTATTCTATGTGCCCGAATTCAATCTATGCACATAGGTAGACAATGACAAAAACTCCACTTCACAAATATTGTGTTCATAAGGCCAACTTTGACAATATTAATCATAACATACAGCAACTTAACTGGTATGAACTGCTATGCCCTATCATATCTGAAGAGGCTCTGACTAAATTCTAGATGATATTATCAAACAAGACTCTCCACTGGCCCGTCCTAGATCAGCAGTGCTATTCACAACCGTACGATTCGCTACCGTATCGACAATGACACTTTGTAAGATAACCTGATTTCTGAACCGTAGGACTGGCAAAACGCTATTCACAGATCCGTGCGAGAGGGTTTTTTTGTTAACCGATTGTAGGTGTGTTTAGGGAGAAAGCTACAAAATGGTAGTAAATGCATGATTGTGGTAGAAAGTTTCAAGTGATACACAAATATATTTTTTTGGTCTTCTAATATTTGTAACTATAGAATAAACATCGAGTATCTATTAGAAAGCTAATAAAACAGTAAATAATTATTTTAATAAATAAATTAAAGTACCTCATTTCTATTAAACTTGCTCTGTAAACTTCAACTATCTGTCAAACCGGGAAACTAGAATAGTGTTTGTTATTTTTTCGGACATCATTTTCATTTTGAATTTGAACTTAGGGAATACGCTGATTACCTGAAGTTAAAAATAAATTGTGGTCGGAGTAAGACTACCCGACGGCGTTTAATACAGAAAAATGGGTGTATGAATTTTACCAACAATTACAATTTTTTGCTATTTGCTCATTTTCAAGTAACATAGTTTTAAGTCTCTGCACAAATAATTTAAATTTAAGCCTAGACCGAATTTAAGTGTTACGTACGTGTGTAACAACCTAAAATTATATAAATATTCTTGGATCTATGCAGCGATTCAAACAACAATATAACTTTACATTAACTATGTATAATTACTTTAGAAATTGGATAAATTAATTTGTATTTTAAGCAATATTTGTTATACGATGTCACTTCCGACAACAAATACCAGTCGGAAGAATTGATGTCTTCATATCGTATTTGAACTGTCAAAATTGTACGGTTTCGGATTTGTGAATAGCGTTTCTATGACTTCTTCGATAACATTGACGTTCGATACGGTGCGAAACCGTATCGTACCGTTGTGAATAGGCCTGCAGTTGGCCCATACGGTTCTCTCGCACTCTCATAACTATCTCAAAAACAAAAACAAAAGGCATGGATTAAGTGGAAGTATAATAATATTTTTGACTATGAATCATTTTCAAACTACAGGAAGCAGTTTAAGCATATATGTTTTAAGTGTTTCAGTTCGTACATCAATTCTGTAGAGGTTAATCTGATTAAAAACATAAAACACATCTGGTTACCTATGTTTCTAATTGAAAAGATAAAGCTGGAATTCCATCTAAGCTTACACTTACTGATATGGTATGTAATATGTTCTCTGACTTTTTTTACTCGTTATACGAATCGCAGGACAACCATGCACCACACGATGTCTCTATTTGCGACCCTTCTTTTAGAGAAGAGAACATATTAAAGGAGCTTAAATCCCTTGATCCAGCGAAAGGCCCTGGTCCTGACAGACTTACGCCGTATTTCCTTAGGAATACAACGACTTCCATCTGCAAGCCTCTTTTTATTATTTTTATTAAATGTACATCTCCCTCAGATATACATTTAATAAAATAATTAAAAGAGGCTTGCAGATGGAAGTAGTACCTAAACTGTGGAAGCATACGTATATTGTGCCCGGTCACAAAAGTGGATCCAAACATATCGTAGAACACTATTGTCCCATTTCCATACTATCTGCCTTGTCGAAACTCTTTGAAAAGTTAGTCCATAACGAAATTTATCCTGTGCTCCACAACATCATAACTCAACAACAACACGGTTTCGTTAAACGGCGGTCGACAAATACTAATTAATAATTATTTTCTAGCTTTTTGTTTGATTGTGTTGACAGTCGTGTACAGGTGGATGCAGTGTATACGGACTTCTATCAAGCTTTCGACTAGGTAGATCATGAAATTGTGACTGTCTGTCACTTATTCCTATTTAATAACAAAATATTATATTTATTCTAAAACCATGCACATGTTTCAGTCCACTTTAGAAACACATTAAATCTTAATTTTATGGTCTGACAGCTTGACGCGTTACAATAATAATAAATAACAAGATATCCTAATTCTTTGCACTTATTGGCCTCTCAGAAATGCATTACATTTCTATTTTATGGCCACTTATGGCAGCCGTCGTCGCTCGAAAGAAATATTTAGATAATCGAAATCGAAGGTTCTTTAGAAATTCTGAGAACGAGAAAGTTAAAGTGAGGGCGCGTTATTGCAGCCATCTGTGAATCGTAAACCCAGGACGCATTTGAGAAACAATTAAGAAATAGAAAAGTGTGTTTAAGTCGAAGTTTACAAAAAAATAGCGTGGGAAAGGCCCAAGCCCCGATTTTGGAGGCTGGCGGGAGTGGTGAGCTATGGCAGTTGGTCTTAGGACATGATAGGGTTCGGTCGTTATAGTATCAAGAGGTAAAGCTAGTTAAGTTAGGAGGTTGGTGAGTGTTGTGAGCTGGGAGGAGCTGTGTTCGAGGTGAAGTTGGTACTACGTGCGGCATTTCGTGAGTAGTAATCTAATTCGCTACAAAGATATGATATCTTTGTAGGGAATTAGATTACTACTCACGGTAACTCATGGTAAGTGTTAAACTCTTTACTAATAATGTGTCTTTTCCATTGTATTGTTCTTCTAGGCTGATTTGTTTTATTTCAGTTCAACTTCTGTCCTGCTACAGGAACTCGTGGTTATCCCCCAGGTGCGTATTACTCGAAACCGCCGCGGGCATGCGTGTATGAACGTAAACGAAGCAAAAGGAGTATGTAAGGATTGTAGCAGGTGGCGTTCTCTAGTTTCTGCCTACCCCATGGGAATGGGAAGAAGGCGTGAGTTTATGTATGTATATAAGATATAGAGTTTTTTTTTAATCGGCTCTGAATTTCATTAAAATTCTAATTTTGGTACTTACCTTTGGTTCGTAGGTACTCTTGTACTTTAATGATTCATCAACGAGATTCGAGCAAATCTGTAGTCGTCAAATTACGTTAGAATGATGCTTCGGTACTTATTTAATTACCGTATACCCTCTAAGAGGTAATTTTATTTACTCGTAGATATAATGCAGGTAGCGGTTCGTATTCGTTTTATCGACTTTTGCCTCAGTAGCTTCTATAGAAGGTTCATTTGATTTCGTTTAATCGTATTTTCTCATACAACTTGAGATTTTAGTGCTAATTAAATGCTCACAGTCTCATTCTCGTGTTTCGAAGGAGGTCGGATATAAATTAATTGAAGGAACGTCATTTAATTACTTAGGTTTATTCATAGCTATTAAACGGACTTTATTAGTTGTAGCTATGTGGGTACCATTCTCCTGAATGTTTGGTAATCATGTGTCTCGTAAGTGGAATCCATACCTTGAAACACGGCAACCAACTTCTTGTAAATGTATTAGTAATTAGGTACTTTTTTGTACTACTTTTTTGTACCTTCTAATGTTCCCACTGCTAGGACAGCTCAGAGGCCTTTTCTCTTTGAGAGGGAGTGGGCTGTCATCTACCACAAGGTCCCAGTGCGGGTTGGTAGATGTCACCTGTCTTCGAGGTTTTGGTTCTATGACATGCCGGTTTCCTCACGACGTTTTCCTTCACCGTTTTGAGAGCAGTTGTGATGATATTATTTACACAAAGTAAAGTGCCTGCCTGGGTTCGAACTCACGACCTACAACTCATAAGTCGGGGCCTTTACCATTGTTCCATCACAACTCAGCACTTGTTTTGTATAATATAATTGGGATGATGACTACTATTAAAAATGTTCGTAAAAATAATGTAATTTCAAAGAAGGCATAGTAAAAATGAGATAATCGAAAAATCTGTTAAATCGATGTAAATATGAAGAAGATACACGCTTTTAAGTTTTTGGAGGGGATTATTCCTTTCCTTGTCGCGCAGTACGGACAATGTACGGCGCTAGTATGAAGTAACGTAGTCGTGACGTCATTTCTACGATAGTGCTGTCCTAGTCTAACACTTACTTTAAAACGTTTACAACTGGGCAGTTTTTTACGCTTTTACACTTTTTGTAATACTATTTGCACTATTTGGAATTTAAAAAAAATTAGATAAAAATAAAAAAAATTGCATCATCCCCATTTATCTTGGTTCAAAAGTTTAGGCATCTTATTCACGTATTAAATATAATTACTTTTTTTGTCTGCGTTGTCTGACTCATTTTTTACTTCGAGTTGATAACGCAGTTTCCGCTAATAACGCGCGCGCGAAATAGTTTACGATGACCCTCACGTATCTCAATAATTTAATTTTTTTAATTCTTGTAGCTACTGTTTATTTAACTTTTATGTTTCTCTTTGGCTTGCATATTTACGTGTGTGTAAATGATAATGTTAAGATTCTATCTGTTTATAAAACTACAACATTATTTACATTTTAACCAATTGTGTTTGCTATTGTTGAAAACACTTATCATACTTTATGATTATTACGTTTCCATGTTAAATGTTTTAACGTTTTCCACGTTTTTTTCTAATTAAATGGATAAATACAATTTAACAGTTTACTACCAAAACTGTCGAGGACTGCGTACCAAGCTACATATATTATTAATGAATATCTTGTCTTTTTCTATGAAGTAATCATCTTTACAGAGACTTGACTAATATCAAGCATTTCCGACAATGAGTTTGTTGATAACCGATGTTTGGTGTTCAGATGCGACCGCGACCGCTGCACGGGGAAGCGTGATGGTGGCGGGGTGCTGATAGCCGTTCTACGCATTTTACGACCAACTAGCATTTTGACTTGCCCCTCTGAAATCGAGCAGGTCTTGGTGCAGCTGACGGGGTCGCATTCCACAAAGCGCCATTTCATAAGTGCAGCCTGCATATCGCCGCGGTCTCCGGACAGCTTGTACATACCACACTTAGACAATTTTCTAGATGTAATTAATGACACTAGTAATGACACATTCTTTATAACAGGCGATTACAATTTACCATACATTATCTGGCTGGATCATAGTGGATGCAAGTATGTTGTTCCACAACCGACTGATAATTTGAGTTGTCATTTATATAACCTTATTTCCTTAACTAATATGTTTCAATATATAATACACTTAGGAATAATTTAGGTCGTTTACTTGACTTGTTTTTGTCTTACGTTCACTGTGAATCTAAAACGTGTACACCATTGCTACCGATTGATGTCCATCATGCGCCTTTCTTGATATTAACATCACTGACTATGAAATGTATCCCAATGAAACGGCACTTATCTTCGAGACAAAATTAACTTATTAATACAGAGTTGAGTACATTGGACTAGAATGAATTGTTTTATGACCTTTCTGCTGAACAATCTGTTAATGCATATTACGATCAAATCTATAGTATAATTAAAAGGCATATTCCGCTATCGCGTCTCAGAGCCTCACGTTTTCCTCTGAGGTTTTCTCCTTCGCTTAAACGCATTTTCAAAAATAAAGAAAAAGCTTGGTTAAAACGGAAAACATATGGTAATGCATCGGACCATGAAAGTTTTTCCACTCATCGTAAACGTTTTAAATCTGAATGTGACAAATGTTTTGGAAAAAACATGAAATCGGTTGCAGACAGTATTCCGCTCAGCATTAAACATTTCTGGACTTACATTTCAAACAGGAAGGGCAGGACGGAGATTCCAGCAAAGGGGAATGCTCAACGTCCATAGACACTTCGGCCACGAATGCACACATTTTAAAATATATGGGTAGGATAATACGCAATTTCAACAATGAACTCGTCAAGGAATTGCTTTAAAAAAAAGTTAGGGCTTTTAAGTTATAATAATTTATAATCTTGACTAACGTAATTGTTTTACAATCATTGAATATACAAGTCAGGGTTAAAAGAACCGTCGGAATCCATTAAATAAGCTTGTTCAATAGTTATAATAATTAATCCGCAAGAAAATAATCTTAGTAAGGCAAGTGCAAACAATGAAAGTAGATTTAGTAGGTTTATGTAATTTGATACTTAACTGTGTCTTGACTTGACAGCCGGCCGGCGTAACTCAATGTTGCCACACACACAAAAAAAAACGATATGAACATTTTATTCGGATCATAATTTAATACAAAATCATAATCACCACTGCAACCCCACCGAAGTTAATTCACTTGTTCATTTAATATCAAAAATAAATAAATATTATAATAGATCGTATAACAAGCTATACGGATGTGATATTATTAATGAAAAAATCCATAAAAACATAATCGATTATTTCGTGAACGAAATTGAGAAGTGTTGGCAACACTGCTACTTTATCCATAATCGTGAATGTCATTTAACTTTTCTGTACTTTTTATCAACGCAAAAAGGTTGCAATCTTGTTCGGATAAATTAATAACTTGCTAAGTAAATAGAAATAACGATGTTTTTTTTACATAAACGTAAGTTATTGTGCCTTTCTGACCAAAAATGGGCATACCCCTTTGTTTCTTGAAAACCTTAACTCAAATAATCCAACTGACATTTGTAACATGTTCGCTACTTGTTTCTCCAATCCACTAATTTTAATCCCACGATGTGGCAGCCACCTAATACATATGCAGACAATTCAACCTACATCTCTGGCATCTATTTGCCAGAAGGTGTTGTACTTAAGGCGATAATACAGTAAGGCTTAAATAAGGGTCCGGGCCCCTATAGCTTGCCGCCAGTCTCCATAAAGAAGACCGCAGAAACTATTGTACTTCCACATTATGTTATATTTAATAAATGTCTACGAGAAGGCACCTTTCCGGCTATTTGGAAACAGGCGCATATCACACCGGTATTCAAGAGTGGCGATAAAAATAACATACTGTCCACCTTGTCGAAGCTTTTCGAGAGTCTTGTACATAGTGAAGTATATTCTCACATTCATAATCTTGTTTTCGGTGAGCAGCATGGGTTTGTTAAACGACGTTCGACGAATACCAATCTCATGTTGTTCGCAGATTTTATTCAAAGGCATGGATGAACATGGCTTTTGACAAGGTGGACCACAAACGACTTTTAGATAAAATTGCTTACAACGGAATCCGTGGCAATTTATTGAGTTGGTTCATGGACTATATACACAAACGATCGCAAAAGATAATCAATAATGGTTTCCAATCGAGTTCAATCAATCAAATCATTGTTACTTCAGGGGTGCCTCAGGGCTCAATTATTGGGCCCCTACTCTTTATGACATCAAAATTTACAAGTGGTGCAAAAGCACACAAGATTGCTTGCTTTTGCAGGAGGATCTTGATAGACTTTATAGATCAATGTCTATTCATACCACAAACTCCAGTTTAGTTTACCTAAATGCAACTCGCTGACTTTCCCAAAAAAAACAAAAACACTATCAAATTTGATTACAGTCTTCATGATATCTGCCTGCAAAGAGCTGGCCATATTCGAGATCTCGGTGTTACAATGGATTAAAAATTGCACTTCAATCTTCATATTGGTAGCATCGTTAATAATGCGTATCGTATGTTTGGTTTCGTCATGCGTTCGTCAAACGACTTTAAAAGACCATCTACTTTTTTAATTCTATACAAAGCGTAGGTCCGTTCTCAATTGGAATTTGCAGTACCGATTTGTCCCATTTTTACTGTTTATATAAAAAGAATGGAAAGGTTCAAAAAAAAGTATCTACGTGTTATGCACTACAGATGCACTTAGTCTAAATTACCATACACTCACTTATTAATGCGTTATATACTTCAGAGCTTGGAGTCAAGACGCAACCTACTGATGGCCATACTGCTTGAATGGACAATGAAACCTGTTATTACACAGACCATGGTCTGTGTAATAACAGGTTTCATTGTCCAGATATTAAACTTATTCTACATTGTACCTAGAACTGTCATACGCCGAGACGCTCGTGTGCCCCGGTTGTTCCACACCGCAAGATGCAGAACTCACGCTGGTGCACGGGCACCTCTCCGACGCATTGCAGATACGTATAACACACACTTCATCGATGTGGATATTTTCGCGCTTACACGCTTTAAATTCAAAAGGATGGCTGTTAAATCTTAAAAATAGCCATTATACCAATTTTGTTATTCCTGAAATACCTACGAGTACTTCTTATTTATTTTAATATCAACGCACGAATTAATCTATCTAAAAGCTATTATTTCGCGGACATTGTTGTGGGTTACACGTTTACCTAGTTTTTAATAAGTTAAAAACTATGTAAACGTGTCACACTTGCATTGTAATTTGTACCTGTTTTAAATTCCAATAAACTTAAATAAAAAACAAAATGAACAGTATGTATACAGTCTTTGGAAACTGGGTGAAGTAGGTACCTATCTACATTATTTTTAGTTGCAGTATATTTTATAAGGTAGTAGAAGTAGAGAAAACCAAAATAATCGTTTTCAGCGCCATATAGTAAAGCTTAAAGTTTGACAAATAGTAGAGTTTTCTTTCAAATAAGTACGTAGTTCAAATAGATATTTATTTTACAGTTCTCCCAAGAAATCTTGTCAGATTTTTACAGCCATGGGAATAAAATTACACGGCTCTGTAAATCTAAATAAAGATCCAATTAATGTTGGTCAAACAGTTACACAAACAAGCAGCCATTACCTGAATGAAACGTGATCGGCTTTTTCGCCGGTCCGGCAAAGCTCCGGGTGTGGCTATTATGTCAATTACAGTTGGATTTCAGAGGTGAAAGGCATTCACCTTTTGCACAACAGTGGGAAGTTAATAAGCTTACATTTTGCCGTTTTCCTAATTGAGAATAATTGGTTGTGTCATTATTAGGCCCGTCGTTTCCAAACAATGTTCCGTGTGCCGCCGCGCCGCCGCGCCGCCGGCACTGAAATGGATGTGAACGACGGTATTTAAAATGTAGTCAAGGAATGAATATGATAAGCACCTTGTGGTTCATTTTAAGTTGCAACTAAATACTTCCCGAATAAGTATTGTCAACATTTTGAATGAAAATGACAGTTCGAAAAGTTGACATACGGCCGCCTTGTGCGAAAGGAGTTTGTTTAAAAATTATTTAACATTTTCGCTTCTTGACGTAGGTACCTGCGGCATGATTCACATTTTACTAGGAGTAGACCAGATGCAACATAGCTCATAACATGTATGAGGACGGGACCTTCAACTGTGGTAAAAAATTTAAATATTTTCTGTGATTTCGGACGAAAGTGCACTTGCGCTGACCATTCAGTAAGATAAAAGGCTACAGTAGCGTTCAGCAAAAATGGTGCTCAATATTATGTCTACTAAGCGTTATAAAAACTAACCAAGGTACGCAATGGAGACTAATAATACTCTTGTAAAGTTTTTGAGATTTTTTTTCCTCCGTGGGTTACGAAACATTCTCAGACTATGTTTCCACTGCTGGGACACCACCACGCGGGCCCAGTCCGGGTTGGTATATGTCACATGTTACGAGGTTTGGTTCCAGGACATGCCGGTTTCCTCACGATGTTTACCTTCACCGTTTTGAGAGCAGTGGTGATGAAATAATTTACACAAAGTAAAGCGCCTTTCTGTTTTGAACGTTCGACCTACAACTCGTAAGTCGCGGCCGTTACCACTAGGCCACCACTGTTCTCGCTCTCGCCCCGTGGGTTTGTTTACTCGTAAATAACAATTTAATAAGCCGAAAATGTATGTTTGTGTTTATTCCTTTATTATTATAGAACTCCATAGGTACGGGAAGCATAAACTTTCGGTGATTCAATTATAATGGTAGAAACTGAAATGCGTAAAGGGCTGCTAAGTTTAACAAACTTGTGTTACATCATCACATGAATTACGGGTAAATAAGTTAGCGATAAAGTTATAACAAGCAGAGGCATTTTAACTTAGGTTTACTTTTTTCTAGCTGACTTATTTTAATTGCTAATTTGTATGTTTACAGTAGATAACTTTGTGTAATAATTTATAACAATCTTCAATTTTTTTTTTAACTGACAAACAATTCACAGCCTAACACTAAGACTAACACTAAGAAAGAATTTTAATCACTGTTTCCGTATGTAACGAATGCCTTCGTTACATAACATTCTAAGGAAGAATTTTCAAAAACAGGTGGTACGGAAGGTTATCATTTTTACCGATGCGAAACTCCATCGGGCTTGTAGATATAGAAATGGAATAAAAAATGGGACATAATAATATGTCAGTCAGATCAGCTTATCCTCCTCAGGACTGAATGGCATAAGACGGTTGTACTGGTGTCATTTTCATTGCAAGCCTTTGTCTTTGGATATTAAATTTTGTTTAATGAATAGTAATTCGTTGACTATGTATGTAGTTGATGGAGTTTCCATGAATATTACTCCACTGTATTCGGATTATTTTGGAAAGGTTAAAAGAAAGTGTTTAGATCTTTGGCAGGAATATTTTGATGAAAGATCAAAAGAAAAAGGGATATGGTATCGAACTATCCAGCCACAGATTTCTCGGGTTCCGTGGATTGATTGTGACCTCAACAAAAACCTAGTAACTATAGCCTTAAGACTTCGTTCCGGACATATTCCTTCAAATAAATTTTATTATTTAATGAAGAAAGCTCTGTCTCCAAATTGTTATGATTGCGGCGTGGTTGATGATGTGTTTCATATTCTGATGGAGTGTGTCCGGAATGGAAATACTAGAATTGATGTTTTAGGACAATATAAAAGGTATGATATTGGCTTTTGTAATACCATCCTTGCATTTCCAATGTCCGGTATGGCAAAACAATTGTACAAGCTAGTTATAAGGTAGATAGTAATAAACAATTTTGTATTTTCTGCACTGGGCGATGTGGTCGCTAAGCGACAAAGCCCTTTAATCAAATACGAAAAAAAAAAATATGTAGTTTATTTATTTATTTAATTAAGGTTCATTCACCAACAGTTGCTACAGATTTTACACAGATAGGAACATTAAAGTAATTGTGTCTTAAATCTAACTGCACAACCAATTACAGGCAAACTCCACATGCAAAATGCTCTTTGTAATTATAAATTTGATTTTAAGGACTTAATGTATTTAAATTCTAGGCAGTTATATTAAATACTAATACTAATTACGTCTGACAACAGGTTACACAGATAATGGAGGGAATATAGCTGAATAACTAGTACTAGATATGCTGTTTTCTATACATAGATTTACCTAAGTATACACATACTGGTTTCTTAATCACTATGCATAGTATTTATCTCGCCTACAACTATGCGTTATATCAACTTTCTGCCTTTCTATGGAATTCAATTTGGTTACTCAAACGTGGGGCTTATTTCACCCTCCCCAAGAGTTTGTGTTTGTTCTATTTACATTCATCCCCGTTCTCCGAAGGTTATACCATCTGCAGATGTTCTATAAAAATCCCACAATTTTGTTAAGCCGGGCCTATTTATCGTAAATGTAAACGTAAAAACAGCTTTTAGTGTATTTACAGACGATGCCACTTCTATGTTCGCACATTACAGTTTCTGACATTATATTTGAAGTTGACAGAGTCTGTACGAGTCTTAACTTAACTAATGAAAGGAACATGCGCAGTACACACTTGGAGGGACTTTGGCGGTGGGATTTCGTCCAGTGGCTTGTCGGTACTTTTGACCACCGTACGTTTACTGAGCTGAGCGGAATCACGCTCGTACTTATTGCCCCAAGTAAAACCACCCGGTGTTTTATGTAAGCATTATTAAAAACAGTAGAAAAGCATGTCTATGTGTGTTTAGAAAGTTTGAAATTCCTCTTGAAAATTAGGCGTACCTGTGATTTATATGTACAAAAGGGTAAGTAATTGTTTCCTGTAGTTTCCCTGTGATTTACTAATCACGCTTAATGAATGAATAGTTTTTTAATTGCATGACAAATTAACATTCTCTACTATTTAAGTTTGTCGTGTGAGAATTAGAATTGGTTTGTGTTTAGATAACAAGAAAACATACATTAGGATTAATGTTAAGAGTGTTATAGTTAAAAGCCGTTACGAAACAGTAAAAAGTTTTAAGTTTGTAGAGGTAAGTACGACGATACCATAATTATTATTTACTTAGTTTTTTTATTCTTCCAAAGTTTGTACCACATTCGAATTTCAATTGAAGGATTTCTAAATACCAATACATAAATTTGGATGCTTTAACCTGATATTCAGTTTATTTGTCTATGGGATGAGATTTTTAACCGTGGTACAACAACCACCTTTATTTTTTTTAAATAAATTATGTTAACAATACTTTACAGTAAAGTGTCTATTTGGAACACTTTACATCTCATCTTTATATTTCAATAAATTAAACTGATTGTGGAATAGTAGGGTCACCTATTGTTCGACGATGACAACTTTCATTTGGGCGGGTTGCGGCTCCGTGACGCAAACCCAGCACAAACGTTAACGTGGGCGTTATTGGACAATATGATTTACCGACAACTGTCAAACAATTATTTACTTATTTAATTAAACTTTGCGCACACAAAAAGGTACAAAGGCGGACTTAATGCCTAAGGTATTCTCTACTAGTCAACCAAACCGTCCGTCAGTCTGTTAAAACTTAAACACAACAATTATGATAATAAGGTCATCCTTGGTCATCCTGTAATAAACATAATTAACGGTTTTTATGCAATACGGGAAAAAATAATGGAATTGCCTGTCTGGTGTCCAGATTTGTTACTTGACACAGTGACAGCGACAAAAAATGTCAACGCAGTTGGGTTCAGAATCATGTACTGAGTCCATGGCATGTTCCACCCTGTATTCTAATTTCAGTCTCAAACCTTTGAAATACTGGAATCAGCCTTCTGATCTGAGTCTTGCTGTTAAGATTCATGCAGATTATTCTTAATTATTTTGATATGATTATAATAATAATAGATTCTCATCATCTGTCTATAGGCTTTTTTCCAACTATGTTTTGGTCGGCTTCCGATCTGACTGGATGCAGCTGAATACCAGCATTTTACATGGAGTGACTGCCTATCTGACCGTGACATGCTTTCCGAACCACAGAGGGATCTCGGTATGTAAAGATGGTCACCCTTTCGCAGGTCGACAGCGGCAATCGTATCTTAACCTTATCGATCGACCCTTGCGTCTGGTTATAACTTAACCACAAGCTATAATTATTAGATTCTTAACACTGCTTGCCAGTTAAGTGTGGTTAGTCACAGTGTAAGCGGACGCCTGTCGAAGCCAATTTGCGTCATGACTTGTTAATGAAATGGTTCCCAAGTGGAAACTGGAGAGCTAATGATAGCGAAATCATGAAACCCATACGATGCAGCTGCGAGAAATAAATTACTATGGGCTGAATGTCGTTGAATGAAATAAATAGTTTTTCTACCTTTTTTCATTCAGGATTGGAAGTGATTTTCTAAGAAGACGTTAAGTGGTTTGCTGAAACAATAGTGGTGTGGTAGTAAACCAGTGTAAAGTGATTCGTATGCTCGGACATTGTTGTGAACTATTTGCTTCAGATGCAAAATTAGTTAATACAGATTCTATTATTTTTATTTCTAAGTAGTCTTTTTTTAAATTAGATTTAGTTCTCGGAAATTGTTGTGAACTATTTGCTTCAGATGCAAAATTAGTTAATACAGATTCTATTATTTTTTATTTCTAAGTAGTCTTTTTTTTTAATTAGATTTAGTTAAGAAAGAAGTTCTGGAATGTTTTCGTCTAGACTACGTTTCATAAATAATTGATGCGTCATCATAACTTTTAGAAACAGTTTAAAGTTGACGTTTTTTGAAAAAAAAACTAATAAAGGAACGGTTATAAAAGGGAGTGTCGTTTTCAAAGAGGGACTTCATTTTACTACCATTCTGTGGTCAGAGAAAAAAGGGTGCATTTACAGTTTCTTTAAGATGTGCCGTTTGCAGTGGTGGCGGTAACAGCCGCGAATCACGATTTGCAGGTCATAGGTTCGAAACCAGACAGACGCTTTACTTTGTGTAAATTGTTTCATCACCACTGCTCTCAAAATGTTGAAGGAAAACATCGTTCGAAGACCTGTGTCATCTACCAACCCGCACTGGGCCCGACTGGTGGATTACGCAGTGAGAACATTTTAGGCTGATTGTGCTTATGCAATGTTATGCCGTTTTTAATTTTATCGTTTATTCCTATTTCTTGATAAGCGGTCGTTCATCCTAATATCTTGGTATTGATCCGGAATCGGTGTTCGGTCATATTAATTGGAAGTGACGATGATTAAACAATCGGTGAGGCTGTTCTACTTAGAAATTAAAATGTTGTGCTACGTTATACAAATACATACATCCTTGATTATACCATAAGAGTATGAAACTCCTATTAGAGGTTACTAACTTATTATTTTGTTTCATTCAAATAATTTACATTATACCTCCTAGTCAAAACTTTGCTCTATGCTCGACAGTGTTGACCCTTTTGAGTCGAAAGCTAAGCCTGACATCTTTTCTTTATTAACATTTTTCCAATGACATCAGAAAACATGAAGGACATAAACCGAATGAGATGTTTGTGGGTGATAGACCCACAAACATCTTTTTTGCTTCCTCAACTTCATTTTCAACATGAAGTCTTGAATATTATGCTGAAACAAATTTACATATTCAGTTATTCACGGTCGAAGTATAAAGCCGCGCAGCGTTTGCGTTATATTGGACACAGATACGCCAATTTTCTGAAAAACAAAATGTCCCATACTTATGACATCGCGTAATGTATGAAAGGAAGGCCATTTTTTTTTTTGTCGCTACAAAATTTCTGAAAAATAATTTAGTTCGGTGTTTATTTAATTTTCGAAATAATAAAGACAAATAATAGATACATCACCTCACTCCTTCTTCCTATGCGGGTGGGCAGAAACTACAGAACGCCACCTGCTACGATTCTTCCATACTCCTGTAGCTTCGTTTACGTTCCATACATCTGGTACGCACTCAGGTTGCGTGCTTAGTTCTCGCAACCGGAGTTTCTGAAGAACCTTTCTGAAGAACGTCACCAATATGTGCTGTCCGGTAAAAACAAATGTACATCATTTAAAAGATATATAATAATATTTTAAAACATTACAATGTGAAACTTTCATTTCGGAAGTCGTTGCTTTTGTATCTGTTTAAGTTTAAAGGGATATGAGGAGCAGGGTGTAAAGTTCACTCATACTCTTAGAAAAGGGAGGATCCTCCGACCAGATGGATGTCGTATCTGGTGGGCAACTGCCCGATGATTGTTGACGGGAAGTTGTATATATGCTAGCTGCGCGGTAAACTCTGATTGCGCGATGCAGGATTTGTGTGACGTCAGTGTGTTGCGTTGTTCGCATGTGGCAGTGTAGATGCCGCCACATCACTCCCCTCCGGAGACCGGAGGTCGATAGTGGACTAAGACTTGTATCTTGCGATGCTTGCCAATATCAGTTGGGTTCCAGTGGGTAGGAACCGGGTGTCGCATAGTTCGCGGTCAGTCAGAACTGTCTGCGAAGATGCCCCAGTGAGTCGGGGTGGCTGACTGCTCGTGTCAACCAGGAGAGGGATTAAGCGCTCTGCTAGTGGACCGGCCGAATGTGCAGTGTGCTGGACAAGGTTGCCGATGAGGCTGAGGGTGATGACCGGGTATGCGCTTGCGCTGCATGCGTTCAAGCCGTGGTTGCTGGCTGGCTGTGTGACTTGCGGGAGCGATGATGTTGACGTCACGCTGAAGTAGTTGCACGAAGGCTGCGCTGACGTTTATCACGTCGGGGTCACCAGTGAAGAGATATGAGGAACAGGGTGTAAAGTTCACTCATCCTCCGACCAGAGGGATGTCGTATCTGGTGCGCAACTGCCCGAAGATTGTTGTCGGGAAGTTGTATATATGCTAGCTGCGCGATAAACTCTGTGCGATGCAGGGTTTTAGTGACGTCAGTGTGATGCGTTGTTCGCATGTGGCGGTGTAGATGCTGCCACAAGTTGTTTACCATTGGTTTCCATTTTATCGAACCTAACTCAAAAACTACCCAAGCTAATAAAATTTATTTGGGCCCACTGCGCAAGCTAACTCTACCAAATGAAAAAAAAAAACTGTACACCGACTGCATAACATTAAAAGTGAACTAAAAAGTACGAAACAAGAAAATATTTCAGACAGAGGCCATTTTAGGTACAAAAATGTGGGTGCCACGGCTGTACCTTGAACATCTTTACCACTATTATAAATTTAGGGAGAACTTATATAGCCTATTTTAGCCGGACCATTGTTACAAATCTATTGATACCTCATCCATTAAAATCGGTTCAGACGTTTTCGCGCTACGGTGGAAAACACGTAAATACAAGCATAGGTACTTACGAGTACATACAGTTAGCGTTCAAAAGTGGATAGGTACGTTAAGAGGCGTATTACTGTGAACTGGCGGTACGACTGTATGTGTTTAAATGACACACACCACAATGATCGCAGTTTTGCACGGCATACACTGACGTAAAGTCCCGCACTCGCATCGCACTACACGAAACAAAAATATTTCCGTCGCTTTTGTTAGACACGCATCATGCTCGTGAGCTGGCCAGTTTATGGCGTTGCTAAAATTTGATTTAATCGAAATAAGGTAGCAGTAGGCACCAAGCGTTGGACTGAGAAACAGTCGGCTTAGGTTCTGATCTCATTAGATGAAGTGCAGTTTTATAGCAAATTTCTTGTTTTGGTTTGCAATAATAACAAGGACAAAATAATGCCACTTTTTTCTATTTTTGTGTTGTTATTGCAATAAAGGGTTTAGAGTAAAAAAAAAGCGTTATAAGTGAAAACAAAAATAAAAACACAGTTATTTGTTATAATATTTTACATAAAGATAACAAACCGATACGATTATTTATCTTAACTTCTTCAGCCAAATAGGATGTGAAATGTTCAAAAAATTTGAAAAGTATTTAGTTTTATTTCACCATAAAACATTAAGCTTCGATCATGAATTTCCAAGATAAGTGATTTTAACAAGTGATTATATAGGGCAGTTTTTTTAAATATTTTATTTGGCTTTAGTGAATATAGACTACAAATTGAGGATAGCTTTAGTATTCAAATTCTTCAAGAAAAGAAGATTGAACTAAACCTCAAAGAACATTGGCAAGATCCCGAACAAATTTTTGTTGACATTTTTTTTTTGCGTCTACTGATGAAAAAATTGTTAAAATACAGAGTTTGTATTCCTGAACAGTTTTGTCTTTAGTTATACTTTTATAGGAGGTCGGGAATTAAAGGTTTTCAAGTTCGAAGTTCAAGAGGTTATGTTTTGTCAACAACAGACCCTAATCGAAAAATAAATATAGGAATACCTACCTAACAGTTTTAATATCATTGATAGATGAATATGTAGAGTAAAATAAACTACGGACAACGTATTAAGTATAAGCCTAGCTGACCGCGACGTGCGTAGGTCTGCGTCCCAAATGCGACGTAGGTACCTACGTAAATCCCCCCGGTGGGTTCCCGCATTGACGAGGCGGGGGGGGACTCAGTAACCGTGGCTTGATCCCCACGGTGAAGCTAAGAGGAACCCGAGCAGGGGCTGCTCGTCAGGGCTTTTGCCGAAAAGCCGACGACGTAGCGACCAAGGTGGCGGTGCCGCTTGGGCTACATCGCAACTGAGGCCGCAGTGGGAGAGGAGTCCGGTATTGCGGGTCGCCACCGTTAGATGGCGGACGCGGTGGGACCGCAGGGTAAGAGGAGTGTCGGTATGTTGTTGGCCGCTCTTCCTATCCTTTGCGGCCGAAAAATGGTAGGCGACGGGGCCATTTATCTGACTCGTCGCAAGGGGTTGGTCCCCTTGGTTGCCCAGACAGAACCGGGGTTGTCTGGTGCCCAGGGCTGTGTTGGTGCCTAGGCTGGTCATAGCGTGCCATGTGTTCTGGTGCGCCGGTGATGGGTGGTATTACCCAGAGGAGGGTCCGGTGACGAACAGCCGCGGCGGGTTTGCGGAGAATGATAACGCGTGCCCGTGTTCCCGCGGAGAAAGCGGAGAGGAGGACACCGTGGAGTTTTAGTGAGTTGGAGTCCCACATATCTGCACTATCTCTCCTTGATAGTGCAGTATGCATGAGCATTTCTCAACGCAAAAAATAAAATAAATAAATAAAGTACCTACGTAAATAAATGTTCAAAGGTATATTTATTTAATAATCTTAGCTAACTTTCTTAGGACAGTTATACATATATTTGATTAATTATATGGTAGGGGTAGGACATAGGTAGGTTAGATAAAAAAATACAAAATATTTTTTTTATTATTTATTCCTCATCATCCCTAATCACAATGTCATCAAGAAAACCTGCGGGTGCTAAAATATTTGTTTGATGTCTGGCCCATCCTAGATACCATACTACAGTCATTGTATGAGCGCAACATCCAACAGTTCGTCGTCCAACTAAACACATAAAAACTTGAACAGCCACATAAAAGGCACACATTTGAACGCCACATTGTACTTGGTCCAGCTTCTTCACTGCCCAAAACTTCTCTTTGCAAGTTAACTGCAGCCATTGCAAGATCTCTACATGCCTCGCAGACATAGTCATCTTCCAAAATCTAGAAATAAAAAGTATAATACTCTTAATAAAATATAATGTTTATTAATTGAAAATTGCAAATTATTTTTCATGATATTTATGGCAGAAGCGCAATATGTTGTTCGTCACCTATTTAGTACAAAGCTTTAGATGTCTACATATTAAATTATTTAAAATCATGATTTTTAACAACATTGATTGCAACTAACAGAAATCAGACAATATTTTCAACTAGGGTAAATTATTTTGTTCTATACTTGCTATAAAGTAATAAGCAATGAAGATAATCACTATCTTGTAACTTGAGTAGTCGCCAGAAATACTTACAATTTGTGGATATACCCAGCTGCAGATTAAAGCAGTGGCTCCCATGTTAAGTGCCAATGCTGGGTATCGGCGCAATGTATTGACACATGTATGTTGCAGTTGACACACATGATGCGTGTAGGCCTTACACGGCTTCCAATCGTTTTAACAAATGGATTCACACACAACAAAGTCCAAGGTATCAGGCAGAATCGTAACCCAGAGTGTCACAAAAATGTTGCCGTAAAATAAAATAATCTGAATCCCTAGGCAAGCACTAGTCACACAGAAAACAGTTAATCTCAGAGTCCATAAGCAGAAGCAGTTGATAAAGTAGAAAATCAAGGATAATCGATGGAATGGAACACAAAATACGAAATAAACGCGCAAGCAACGAACGACAAGTTGTGTTATGTTGTCTAATTATAGTACTCTTTGTTATGTTGTCAGTAGGCCGGTAGGTTGACTGATGAAATGTCATGTTTTTTTTTCGGTAACGTAGTTGCCATACTGGAATTATACTGCGATTTCATGTATGTATTCAAAATGATGACCGCTATATTCTTACCACAAACAATTATTTTTATTTTCACATTTATAAAATTCTGACGCAGAAATGTATTTCCTAAGTATATTATTGCAATACGAAAAGCAAAACTTTTTACGTTACTTGCCCAAGATTTTTAATACATGGCAACATTAAACGTCCAGTCAAGCCAGAAAAAGATAAATATCCAATAGTATTTTATGTCATCAATAAAATAGTCAATAGAATTTTCATTAATGACGATTTTTTTGCCCGGCCTCCATAGGCCATAATCTTGATTTCATAAAACTTGGTAAATTATTTCGTCAGTATCTATCACGGTGCCATAAGTAGACGCTTACTAATTCCATTAACAATTTCGTCGCCTTTGTTCTTTTATAAATATATAATCACATATTTAGCGCATTATACAGGATAACCTATTCCGAAATTTAAACGTTATTGTTTATTACGTTATTATCTGTTGGGCTTCGGTGATGCAAACTTTATAGCGTGGAGTACACGGCGAATTGTTTTTAATTACGTGTTGAATCATTCAGCAAAATGTCCGGTTGGTATGAAACCATTTGTTTCATCTCATTGACCACGTGCAGTCTTATTTAAATAAGCATTCCACTTCATAAACAAGCGCTCCGACTAGCAAGGATTCCCTCTTCCTCACATCTCTGTGTTCACAGACACATATACAAAGAATGTAATACTATTAGACATCTCAAAGCAAAATACTATAAACTGTAAAATAAAATAATGTAAATAACACTTTACTCATCATTCACTAACATAAACAAATAATCATTGATATTTAGTAAAATATGAAATAAGTATTTAAATGATAATACTCACATTTATTCCATTTGTGTTCCACTTTTACGCAGCGCAATAATATTGCCATCGCTTCAATGTTTAAATTATAACCACAACACCGCTAATTAACAGATTTAAATATTCGTCAGTAACCAACAATGTTCAATTACGTGAAAGTCTAAACGAATTGCATCTTCCTCACAGAAATCGAAATTGAGAACTACTATCAATTACAGACCGAGTGAGTGTGTGTGCGTGTCTATAGTATAGAAACAACTTATAGAAGAAGGTCGTAAGTGGAACTGAAGCGTCAATCCATTGCTTTGTTGATGGAGTTATAAGCGCTACTGCATACTGCACTGAAGTACTTATTTAGTCTTTTTTGCTTTTTAAATAATAATATTATTTGTTGTCTTAAACAAGCTAGGATTTTTATGGCAATTTTAAAACTTTGGTGCTGTCAGATTGCTACCATATCGTTTTAACCTCCGGCTTTAAGCAAAATATAACACGTCCGTCTTCCATCACTTTTTATGTGCTAATAGCTAGGTACCTACTGCATGGGGCAGTTGATAGTTTTTCGATTACGATGTTGGTGATTATGAAGAAGTTGTTCAGTTTGATGGTCTGTACCATACCTTTAAATTTTGCCACACCTTTGTGATACATGCTGTACATACATAGAAGAAGAAAGGATATTCTAATGCTTATAAACGCAAAAAAAGCATCAGGAAGTAAGTACCTATGATAGTTTTTCTCAAAATAGTTATGTTTCAATAATCTTATCTAACACGAGATACTATAATAACCTAAACTAATACGAGATACGATGTAAAACTAACCTAACAAGAGAGACAATAGCAACCTAACCTAACGAGAGATACAAAACGACCCGAGATGTTAGACATACACATAGATTAGTTAGAAATTGAAGATGTTTTCGCACAAAAATGTTATAAAACATGTTTATTTCATTTAATAATAACTTTTTAATGAAAGCATATTTTTGGCTGCGGTCAGGTGATAAGGAATCAATATTTATTGGACTATTTTGTCAAATAGGTCTTGTTAGTGGTGGACATTTGGACTAAGCCCAATACAATTTTAGTCATTCTCCTTTGACAAATTAGTAATAATAATGTAGTTACGGTAATGTAGGTTCGGGCAAAGTGTTATTGGGTTTTTCTATCTTTAATTTCTCAGTAGCAGCCCGGCGTCTGGATTTGTGCCCGGTTGATGGCAATAGGCTCGCCCTCTATTATATGGGACTTAAGCATAACTGGCGAAGTGTGGGTGTACTATAGGTACACCTCTGCCTAAACCTTCTGGGATTACAGGCGTGATGTTATGATATTATGTAATGTAGTTACATAAATGCTATATGCATTGCTTTCTCTAAATAAATATGATTCCGACTAGCTAAACGTTAGGCTGAAAATTTTACCTAATTTCATTTTCATATTCTAATTTCTTTATACTAAGGAACAACTCTAATGAAAATTAGATAAATGCGGCTTTTTCTTCAATCAGGTTTTTTAGGTTACTCTATAAAACCATCTTTATAAAAACAATAATTTGTATTATACTTTGTCAGCTTTCACTAATGAAAGCTGACAAAGTTAAATTTATATGTATTTTTATCTTGTTCATATTGAGTATTATATTAATTTTCAAGCTTGCCAAGATTTTTCCCAAAATAATCGCAATGTACGCATCACGGGATTGAAAGCGAAGCCTGAATTTTGATAACGTGTTTCTTCAAAGCCAATGAAAATACAAGTTACAATAACGTGTATTAGGCTCCGTTCATACCGCAATGATGAGTATGAACAGAAGGATGTTGACGTGTGATCCCAACTTTTTAACGATATATTTATCGTTAAAAAGTTGGGATCACACGTCATACTCATCATCCCCATGTGAATGGGCTCTCACTGTTTACTTCTTATTTCGGTTACGAATAGATCCCAACATCGTTTATTTTTGAGTTGGAGATTAGGAAAGAGAGGCAGTTACAGTAGTTTTTTCCTACAGACATTTTTCAAGATAAATAAACAACTAATAATTATAAATTAAAATCACATAGAGTACAGACAATTTGTGATAATTAACAAAATACTAATAAATACAGGAAAATATGCGATGTATCAAATTTGCGCTGAATATGGTATACAGATAAAATAACTAGAGATCTTTCGTTCGTTTTGGAATTATGATAATTATAATTAGGTATTATTGGATCGACTGTTTCAAAAGCAAGTGAACCTGCTTTAAGGGCATGGATGGCTGTGCTTTACGTTAAGCTGTTAACAAATACTTTATTCTATATTCTCGCTAAAGGTCGTTATTTGTTACTGTCAGTTTTCATCATCCCACTGCTGGGCAAGGTCCTCCCTCGGTGACAACAAGCTTTATCAGTTCTGGGCTAGTGCGGTCCAGTGTTTCTAAGTTTTGTCTAGCTAGTATCGCTATCTTCTGCGAGGAGTTAAAGTGAATCAATAAAAACATCGCACAAGTGAAAGTGAGATTCAATTTGAGAGAACAGTATGGCTCTGTAGAGAGTTACAATGATACTTGGAAGTTATCACATACACAAGAGTTGACTATTCGTAATTACAGAAACTATATGTTTCTTAACAGCGAAGAACCACTGACTGTTAGTTTTATGACATATGTTACATAGACTTAGTAAAAGTTTTAATTACTTATTATATACAAATATATTTAAAATGTAAAATCTCTAATCACGAGCGCTACTAGTACGTATGTAAGTTTCAGATGATTTTTTTACGGATATACATTTTATCATCTTTCAGGCAGATGGAATTCTGCCGGTGATAGTTAACTATGTTTTTTAGATTTTCACTTGCTCATCATGTCAACACAACGCACATACAGCTTTTAACATCTGGCGTCGTTTGTATTTAGCCACTTTTATATTTATATTGAGCGACGTCTTATTATTGTGTGATTATGTTTTACACCTGATAATATTGTCATACATAGGCCGAATAGCAAAACTTCTTGTCGCATTATTAAATAATTATAAATCCACTAATATTTGACGTTTTAAATTATTCACTTTCTTCTTGGTCATTCTAAATTTACGAGTCATTTAGGTCTGTTTTAGTTAAAAAGTAATGTATGTTTCATTATGGTATGACAGAACTATATTACATAATGGTTCATTTTATTTTGTATTTCAGTCTCATTGAAACTGGATATACATATATATATATACATACTGGACGGCTTAAATTGAATTAAAAACATGTATTATCTACAAGTTGTGAATTGGTCGTGTTTTAGTGCGGACACTTAAATGACAAAAAAAAACCTATTCTATTTAAACCCACAATATTGAACACCAATATTATGAAAGTCCTTCAAATATTAACAAAGATGACCAAACTTAATATCAATAAATATAATGGCCCGTGATCATCACCTCTCACCGCCCCTCATTTTTCACCACGATAGGCTTACTGTACATTTAAATAAATAGCAATCATAAAACATTTGACTTACCTTTTTATAAGGTTCCACAATTCGCGGAACAAAAAGTTTATCTTTTAACCATAACATGACGCGTCTTTATGATTTTTACGTCTATAGTAGGTTATCTTTTGCACTCCGCTAATAGGCAAGTTGCCAGTTTATGAGAAACCAATTATTAATTTTCCTTGTGGCTTATTTACCTTAAAATATGAATATTTCAGCGAAATATTAACATGAGTGGAACTCATTTTTATAACGTAATCAAGTTTGGATTGTCAAAACGGGGCATTCTGTCAAGACAGTTTGAGTGACTTCAATTTTTTTGTTCTGTCTAATTTGCGACTAAACAGTGTTGCCCGCACATTAACCTTTACATATTACTTCTGTCGGATTATTGTAATATTCCGTAGTGTAAATTAACCACGTTTTTTTAAAAATAAACATAACATAACATCACGCCTTGTTTCCCCGAAGGGTTGGGCAGAGGTGTACCTATAGTACACCCACATTTCGCCAGTTACGTTTAAGTCCCTTGTAATAGGGGGCGAGCCTATTGCCATCTACCGGGCACAAATCCAGACTTCGGGCTGATACTGAGAAATTCCAGATAGAAAAACCCAATAACACGTTGCCCGACCTGCAAAATCGAACCCCGGACCTCATGCTCAGCAGTTGCGATTGCGACCACTAGACCAACGAGGCAGTTCGAGGCAGTTTTTTTAAATATTAAATAAATAATAGTATTCAAAGCAGGCAAACAATTTTTTGTGTCGACGTTTACTTTGACAGCCGTAGGTAGACTTTTTTCATTTCCATTTTTATTTAAAGTAGGAATAAAACATTTATTCATATGTTGTAACAACTCGTTTTACATTTATGCCGCAACTCATTTAACATTACCTACTATAACATCACGCCTTTAGTAATCGAAGGGTTAGAGGTGTACCTTTCTTATACCTACATTTCGGCAGTTGTGTTTTTATGTTTCATGTAATACCACCACTGCCCTTGTTTATTTATGTAACGATTTATTTACACACATATAAACAGACAAAGTAACAGACTAATACGTACAAAGGTGATGCTTATTTCTAAAGAAATCTCTTCCAGACGATCTGCGATATGAGAGTATATAATAGATGTAGACAACGTGTGTCAGAGTAGAAGAGGAAACAAAACAATTCACAAATTTAAATATAAACCTACAATGTGAAATTATACATTACATACATATACACTTCTAAAATAAATATCAATTAAACCTATGTACTTAAAAAGTAATTTAAATAAACCCAGTAAAATCCAGCCCAGTACTCGTAACAGTTAAAGTAATTTTTATGCCCCAAATAAATTGCGATAAAGGAAAGAGAATGATGACGACAAAGATATAGTTATGTACGAGTATTACTAGATGCTATTACACAAGAAACTAACTAATTGACGTTGATGCGACCTCAAAACGTCAATAAATAATCTACACGCATTTCCATTGGTAGGTATTGAACGTTCCGATCAAAAAATTTAAATATGATTACAATATAAATAAAAACGTTATTTTACCAATTTAGCTAGTTGGGGTGTTTCCAGGGCCCAAAATACAACTTTTATAATTGGTTTGACCCCGGTTTTAATTGGCTTTTCTTTCTAAATTGTTGTTGTTTCAAGGCTTTTATTTATTTTAATTTTTTGATCAATTAGTTGAGTGCCAACAGATCATAACGATTATATGAATTTTTGATAATGATAATTTAACTAAATTTTATTGTAATGACTATTGAGTTAATCAATTTTTTTTTTAAATCTTAGTAAATAAATAAAATTAGGTACTTACTTAATTATTTATTTATTTATTGAAAAATGATTTAATTAAGTACCTAATTTTATTTATTTTATGTACCTGCATTAAGTTTTGTTTTTGTGGCCGATTCTAGATCGTCGTCGTCGTCGTAGTCGGTCTTCGTTCGTCTTCAAATTTTGTTAGAATTTTAGTTTTTTCTGACTTGAATGAAAAGAGATTTTTACAACTGGTCCAGCATACGTGAAAGAAAGGAATAAGTGCTCAGGTAGCCAGACACATGTGGTCAAATAATACGTGTCGATGAACAATATCCCTGTAACTTGCAAATTAATAATGGTACACTAATGAAACTAACTTTATATTACAGACAACTTTAATAACGTATGGAATAAAACCTTAAATGATCTACAACGTAATCATAATTTTTTATAAACCTCGAATTTCAAAATAAATTCAATTCGCGGTTGTTTTACTTTTGCTTGTTTTTAATATGTCAAATCAAAATGATAAAAGGCGGTCATTGTTGTCTTTCACCATCATAATTGAATTTCTATCATGCCACTAACACCAGAAGAATGTACACCTATTGCCACTATGTTAGAAGAACGCCTACTGTGCGAAGTACAGCAAGAACAATAGGCAGGTCACTTTCTACGGTACAACGAGTAGTCCAACTATTCCGAGAAACTGAGCAGAACATAACAAGACCAGGAACCGGCAGACCGAGATGTACTACGGCTCGAGAGGATCGATTTATTGTTACGACCATGCTCCGAATCAGACCCTCAATTGGTCCAAAACTTGAAAGGGAACATTGGGTAGCAAGATTGGTTTTCTGACGAATTTATGCAGTATGCACTTGGTGGGCGGCGAAGAGTCTACCGATGGCCAGCGTTTTATTTCAGCTTGTTTTGAGGAAAAAATGTCGTTTGACGGTTGATCTGATATGGTTTGTGCTGGAATCTCTTCAGAGAGTTAGAATGACCTAAAAATCAACCGAAGCTGGTGTTATTTGCAGATGACACATCAATGATCATTAAAATAGACGGCGGTCACAAAATCTGGACGACGTGAATAACTCGATTATTCAAGTCCAAGATTGGTTTACGGTAAATAATTTGTTACTAAATGAAAAAAAAACCAAATGCATTAGATTTAAATTACCTAATGTTAGAAGTAGCGAATGTGACATCAAATTTTTGAAGTCATATATACGTCATCAGTCAATATTATCCTATTATTCAAAGTCAAAGCATTTAATTCAAATAGGCGCTGGAGAGATGTGAGGAACAGGGTGTAAAGTTCACTCATACTCTTGGAAAAGGGAGGATTTGGTGGACAACTGCCCAACGTTTGATGTCGGGAAGTTGTATATATGCTATCTGCGCGGTAAACTCTGCTTGCGCGATGCAGGATTTGTCTGACGTCAGTGTGATGCGTTTGTTCGCATGTGGCGGTGTAGATGGCGCCACAGCACTAAAAGGCACCTTTATCAATTTATTAATCAGACGGATTGCCTAGGATTCATGCTGGATGAGAAATTATAATGGGGACCACATATAACATCTCTTGCGGGGCGGCTAAGCTCGGCCGCTTATGCTGTTAGAAAGATAAGACAATTAACACATAGAAACCGCGCGTTTGGTCTATTTTAGCTACTTCCACAGCATTAAGTCGTATGGCATTTTACTGTAGGGTCGGGCTGCTGACATAGAATCCATTTTTTATTTTTCAAAATAGCTATACCTTGCTGTTATTTATGAAAATATTATGTATGTTAGAAAAAATCTACATCTTTTTTATAAAATATGTGATAGACATAATTTTAACATAACTTAAACTAACTAAAAACTAAGCGACTACACGCTAAGGGCACCCCCTGTGGGGTACGAACCTCGGCTTAGGACGTCGCTGGAAGAGGGCAGCAAGGGGGACTAGCTGGATCAGGATTTGAGTGATTTAGGGACGAATGAGGGGAGGGGCGTGGATTTGGGCGTCGCGGCTGGCCTTGGCGGCGAGGACGGTAGGACGGCGATCGGGTTTTGCGCTTGTGTAAAGTGCTGGTGGCCTTACTGCTCTCCTGGAGGAGGGTAGTGGCGTCGTCGGGGGCGATTAAGGTATGCCTTGGTCGGCGAATACTGCTTATGCGGGGGGAGTATAGCGGGCGGCCGCTGAAATCAGGGGATTTGGGTGTTTTATGCCACAGTCAAAGAAACGCTTCGATAAGCGTTTCATAAACTGGTTTTTGGTTGGCATTTTAAGGTCGACGTGGAGATCTATATTGCGGACATAGTGAAACGGTTCTGGAGGGTCTGCATCTTATGGAGATGACGTGGGTGAGCGTGCGCAAATACAACGCAGGCATAGGTCATGATGAGACGGATGACTGCGGTATATATGCGCAGATTGCGCAGCTTGCATTTAAGTGACAGTTCACAACGGGCAGTCAGTATGAAATGGAGTCTACCAAGAGCGAAGGAGGCGCGCGCGCGAAGCGCCTTAATGTGCTGCTTAAAGGTGAGGTTTTGGTCAAGGATCACTCCTAGGTACTTATCTTGCTTCTCCTATGGGATCAGCTTGCCGTACATAGTGATCGGGCTGGGCCCAACGATTGATGTCGGGAAGTTGTATTTATGCTAGCTGCGCGGTATACTCTGATTGCGCGATGCAGGATTTGTGTGACGTCAGTGTGATGCGTTGTTCGCATGTGGCGGTGTAGATGTCGCCAGACATGCGTTCGTGAATATCCGCAACATCGCATAGGAAACTTTATAAACAGCATACCCAATCGCCCTGCAGCTGTGACAAGAGCCTGTGGAGGCAATGCAAAGTATTAATTTTGAAATTTAAATGTATTAATATCTATTATTACTTTAGGAGAAAATCGCTTTTAAATTTTTCTTCAGAGTAATCTTGGTATTCATTTTCGTGACTGTTTTGGCTAACTTCAGCTTGAGACTGAAATTCTATTACGAAGTAAATCTCATGTAATGGTTATAAAGGCGCTGTTGGTAATAAT
The DNA here is from genome assembly GCA_963555695.1 of Dasypolia templi. Lineage (NCBI taxonomy): Eukaryota > Metazoa > Arthropoda > Insecta > Lepidoptera > Noctuidae > Dasypolia > Dasypolia templi. The sequence continues at coordinate 12,357,841 of OY743157.1, forward strand.
ATTTTGGTAAACGCTCACTAATAACGTTACTTCGTTTTAATCCTCAAATTGAATCAACACAATTTTGTGAAAATTGTTTTCTCCTGTAGCGTGCCCAATTAAGGCACTTTATGAATCCTTTTAGACATAAATTAAATGTTAGGTATGTCTGTTTTAGTAGAGTGCATATCGAAGATTTAGTTACTTCAAGCTGTGTGTACGGTGGGATTTTTCCTGCGGCAAAAAATACGAACTTCCATTCAAACTTACCATATTTAACTCTTTTGAAAAACGTAGTGTCACGTTCTCTACATAAAACTCTTGTGCAAAACTTCATGCTTCTAGCGTTGCTTGTTAGTGAATTTAAGTTCTTATTATGTAAGTAGTGGTTCGTTTTTGAGTCGGAGAAAAGAAAGCGAAGGACCCGGAGTGATCATGTTTATCTACAGCTTATTTTCATTTTAAGTGCAATACTGAGTCAGTATATCTTCACAAACATTATAATTAAAATAACAGTTACAGAAACCTCAAAACTGTGTCATATATAGTAGCACTGCAGTGTAGTGGTATTTTCTTAATAATCACAGGCGATTTGACAAACAGGAAAAATTTAAAGTAATTGAATTATTTTTTAAATAATTGAATTATTATTAAATTATGACTCATAATGTTGAATCGACTGTTTCAGAAGCTACACCTGTTTTAAAGGCAGTGCTTCACGTTAAGCTGTTCACAAATAACTTTATTGTATATTCTGATAACTAAAAGTTGTTACTGGTGACTGTAAGCCTTCATTATTCCACTGCTGGGCAAAGACTTTTCTCCGTGACATCCAGCTATTTCAGTTCAAGGCTAGTGTGGACAATTGTTCTCAAGTTTTGTCTAGCTAGTCCCGCCATCTTCTACGTGGAGTAAAAGTAAATCAATCTAAACACCGTGCAAGTGAAAGTGAGATCCATCATGTCTGATAATAACAAGTGTACGTACCGAATGACTCTACTGAGAATTTTAAAGAAGTCTTAACATTTGCTCTAGGGTTGATTATTTTTGTGCTCGTGCTGACACTACGTTAATTTACGGAGTGACATCATGGTGCTTAATGAAAATGTTTCGTAACTACAGAAACTATGTGTATCTTAACGCAATTTTGTCAAACTTTTTACAATATTCGATGTTCTGGATAAATGTCTCGTGACATTTATTTAAAATAGGCTACTAAGTATTAAGTACTATTTATTTAAAATACTTATTAACAGCGAAGAACCACTGGCTGGTAGTTCTAAGTTTTATGTTTTACATAGACTTCTTAAAAGTTTTATAATGGAGATTATATGCCGAGGAGATATTAAAAAAGTTGAATTTTTGGTTGGGATGTGTCTTTATTAACAACCGCAATTTTTAAGTACGTAAGCGTTAATGTTTTAAATGAACTTACAAGAGTGCTTTCGGTGGAAATAATTGTTGTCACCGTGCTGGCAGATTTAATTCTTCCGCTGATAGTTAACTCTGTTTTATACATTATAATTGTATTTTCACTCTATCGTAGTTTTAACACTAGCACATATTATAGTTTATAGTCACTTTGGTATTTGTAATGAGTGACGTTTTATTATTGTGTGATTATGTGATACAGGTGATTATTTCGAACACAGACCCAATAGTACAATTTCTAACAACATTATAAACTTGTTTAAATTGTTTTTTTAGTTGTTGTAAGGAGTAATCGTGAAACATAGTATGATTCACGATTACTCCTTACAACAACTAAAAATAAGTAAGGCATAGGGATCACGATATCATAATGCATTGAAGTGTTTGTAAACCTGCTAGTAGTCTTCCATCGGTTCTTCATAAAGATAAAGTGTAAACTGTACATAAAGTTCTAAAAGATTTAACGTCATTAGGTAAGGAGGAATACATATATTATATAGCTGAAATAAGAAGTTACTAAATACGTTAAGAAGTTACTGTGCCAAAGTTAATGAGGTAGTAAGCCAACGCCGTCTGTCTTTCACATTGCTGTAACTTTTTAACTGGAAAAGTTAGATAGTTGAAATATTTACACAAAACGTGAGTTTTCTATCAAGACACATAATATAAAATAAGGTAAACCAAAATAGTTTAGGTGATACAGAACCGTTAGCTCACAAGTCAGACTCGTGCAGGACCGGGTTTAATGTCATAACTTCTCATTAGTTAGTATTTTAAGTTATTCAAACCATGCTTATAATAAGCTATAACTAACGTGTTGTTGAGTTAAGTGTTCCGTTGTCATTAGTTAGGTAATAAAACGTTTGGTTTAATAATGCAAAATCGGTATTTTTCATTAATTATAATTAATCCGATGATGGCCTATAACCTTAATTATAATTAATCCGATTTTGTGGGAATTTTAGTTCAATAAACGTATCAGAAAGTACATAAATGCAATTTGTCCAGCATAAGAATAACAAAGAAACAAATTACTCGTGTAATCTCAGTTTAAACATATTTTAGTTAGCTTTGGCTTGAGACTGAAATGCTAAGCAAACCATTTTATGTCTATTCGAAAAATGTAAACATAGCATGTTTAGGTTAAATATTTAGGCAATCATATATTAAAGGGAATAAGTAGTTTTAGAAAAAGCAATAAACCTGCCATTCATCTGTATTTTGCACACTGTCTTTTCCAACAACGATTGTTTGAGTGATATTAATATACTGTGCGTAATCGAGACATCATTGACGCATTTTTTATCTTACTTTCGATTAATACTATAAACGTGAACATTTGTGAGGATGGATGTATGTTACTCTTTCACTCAAAAACTAATAAATGTATTTAAATGAAATTTAACACACAGATAGTCACATATACTACTTTTTATCCCGATATTCTCACGGGATCAAGATTTCATCAAGATCAAGAAGAAACCGCGGGGAATAGGTAGATAATTTATAAAATTAAACTCAATTTTAAAATAAAAATCAACTTTTAGGCCAAATAAACCCAAAATGTTAATTGTTTTATTCATTTTATAATTAGAATTTCGGGCTTAGGGGCACCAGGTGGCCCGCGAAATTAAAATTTTCTTTCGTTTTTTGCCATTTGCAGGACAATGTCAGTTTGTAAGTTGAACAAAATATGATTCGCGACCGTAACAAGTATGTATTTACAGAGTTATAATCATTCAAAATCAAAATCAAAAATTTTATTTCACATAGACCTACATGGGCACTTATGAACCGTCAGATTCTAGGTGCACGGTTCCAATTGGTCGTTTCCCATGGAGAAGAGCCGGCAAGAAACTCCATGGTTACTCTTTTAAAAATATGTCTTTTACAATGTTTTCCAATTACAGTGTTAACAGGTATGGGAGGACAGTATAGGCCTGTCAACAAGTACCTTATGTTAAACAAATAGACAATTTTCTATAAATTTACAATCCACAGGGCCTACGACGTTCTCACATTTACAAAATATAAAATAATCTAATAAAGTAAAATCAAAAACTAATTAAAAATTGTAGGTATATAATGTCAAATAATGGAAATAATAAGTCAGAGCTATGTAAAAGTCCATATCTAATAATAAAAAATAAAAATTAAACACCATTAAAATCTTTCAGTCCATGTAATACGTCTAAATAACTTTTTCATGAAAAATCCATTCAGTGGAATTATTATGAACTTAGGCAATAAAGGATGTTTTAATATATAGATAGACAGCAACTTTAGCGATAACGTTAAGTTTTGCATTTTGCTTGACGTGCATTATATGGAAATGTTGTTTTTCCTGTAGTATGCCCAATTTAAAGTCAAAGTCAAAGCATTTATTTCAAATAGGCCCATAAAAAGGCACTTTTGAACGTCAACATTTACATTAAAAATAGAACTGATTCTAGACGCCACTTCCAAAAGGTCGTATGGAGAAGAAGGGGCAAGAAACTCCACCGTTACTCTTTTAAAATGTTTTACAATATTTTATATACATTAATTATATTTTTATATGTGAAGACGATGCACAAAGAATAAAAATACTATACCACAATTAGTAAAAAGAATTAAAAATAAAGCAAGGCAGATAAATTAATCACGTGATAGGTACATTGTGCTCACATATTTACAAAAATTGTAAAAATATATGATTTTCCTAAAATATTAACTAGCAATAAGTCACTGTGTGAGTAAAGTAAAAATAATTGAGGCACTTACAGAGTAACTTTTTTGGCAAAGAAACTTTCAGACATAAATGAAAGACACGCTGTAAAATGTATGAAGAAGCAATTTTTATGGTTTCGGATGTCCTAATGAAAAATGGGACCCTTGGATCACTCGTGTGTCACGGTCGTATAACGTGAAAAAAGGTTTTTTTTAATATGGGGTCACTTTTGTGGGCAAAACTAGAAAATTAAAAACAGAAGATTTGCAAACTGTACCTTGTCACATAATTATGAAAGTTGTTGTGACGAGCTCAAACATATTTCTTGTATAATTTTAAAATTAACAGTTTTTAAGTTATTTACGAAATTCTACGAAAATTAACCCCCCCCCCACCGCCTTATCTCCGAAACTACAGTCTAAAATTTACCCCCCCCCCCCATAATTATCATTCATAATAATGTACTGAATGATAATTTACTAAGGGCGATGTATAGCTATGAGAAGTACATAGCTACTCTTTCAGCTTTATAATTGAGTAAGTTTCATTATTACATTTAGAGGGTGATTTATATGTTTTAATTGGTAGATTAGGTAAGCCCGTGGATTGGTCTCACAGTAACTATTACACAGGTCAAAGACACCACACGTACGAAACAAATGTGTGGTATTTTATTGTAAAATAATTCAACCTTATTTATTATACTTGCGATTATACGATGATGAATGTTCCTTTCATGAACATGCATGATAAACGAAAAACAAAACTTGCCGACACAATACAGTGTATTTTTTACCTTGTTTCTTGTTATAGTAAGTGACGTATCATGCACATATTACATGCCTGAGTAGTCTTATCATAACCTAAAGCATTAGTTCCTGGGGTCGAACCCTACTGTATTCGTTTAAGTTTCTATTTAGTTTGTAAGTAGTTTTTAATGAGGGTGTAGTCAGTTGTTAAGTAGTTTACCGTAGAGTAACCACAGTATTTTGTAGTAAATAATGTGGTTACTCCACAGTAGTTGTTTGTTTACAGTACAATTTTTGCCTTTATCAAAAAAAATATCGTTTCTTATCCTACGTAATTTAATTCTGCCACTGTCAAATGATTACTGATCCGTTTTATTAATCACAAACAAATAGGGACTAAAGATGAATATTAAAACAATTGACTAGTAAAATTATTTTCACGTAACATATGAATCGCTTTTTTTTAATCTCTAATATACAAAAGTATCTCTCTCTCTCTCGTATATCTCTTCAACCCCGATAAGAGTCAGGCGGTTCTCTTCTCGAGACGTCGTCGACTCCCTCCCCCACCTCCCAGCCCGATCACTATGTACGGCAAGCCAATCCCTTGGGAGAAGTAAGCCAAATACCTAGGCGTGATCCTCGATGAGAACCTTAACTTTAAGGCTCATATTAAGGCGGTTCGCGCGAGCGCCTCCTTCGCTCTTAGCAGGCTCCAATTCGTATTGACAGCCCGTAGTAAACTGTCCCTCAAATGCAAGCTCCGCATCTATACCGCAGTCATCCGTCCCATCATGACCTATGCCTGCGTTGTATTTGCGCACGCTCACCCACGTCATCTCCATAAGATGCAGACCCTCCAAAACCGTTTCCTCAGAAGGGTCACGGGTGCCCCCTTCTATGTCCGTAATATAGATCTTCACGTCGACCTCAAAATGCCAACCATAAAACAGTTCATGAAACGCTTATCAAAGCATTTCTTCGACTGCGGCATCAAACATTCTAACCCCCTGATTACAGCGGCCGCCCGCTACACTCCCTCTCGCATTAGCAGTATTCGCCGACCAAGGCATACTTTAATCGACCCCGACGACGCCACTACCCTCCTCCAGGAGAGTAGTAAGGCCACTAGCACGCTACATAAGCCCAAAACCCGATCGCCGTCCTACCGCCCTCGCCGCCGAGGCCCGCCGCGACGCCCAAATCGACGCCCCTCCCGACCCTTGCTCGAGCCAGCCCGCGCCGCTGAGCCTGTAGCTTTAAATTCGTCCGTAAATAATACCAATCCTGATCCAGCTATTCATTTGCTGCCCTCCTCCAGCGACGCCCTAAGCCGAGGTTCGTACCCCACAGGGGGTGCCCTTAGCGCTGTCGCTTAGTTTTAGTTAGTATATAAGTTTAAGTCCTGGCTGGAGGCCTTAATTTATTAGGGAATCCACAGGCAAGTCCGCTTAAGCAGACGACAACCGCATAGGTTGACCTGCGAGATGCCAAACAAACAAACAAACAAACTCGTATATCTCTTCATCTTAAGGGGACGACGAACATCGCACGTTATAGAAATTCGAGGCCGGATTCGGAATATTGCTATCTCTGTTTGACAAAAGAAGAGAGTGAGGGACGCGGTGCGCGAGATAGATAGCTATTATGAGCTGTACTTCACTAACTGTACCTTCCATTCATTCGTAACGACTCTGAAGATATTTCTATCTATTAGCAATTAGGTATGTTCATGATTTGCGTTGTTTTTGTTGACGACTTTGGGAAATCTACAGACTAGTAATTCGTTTTTTGGAAATTTCTTTATAATGCCGGTATCTCAACATAAATACAAGAATATTTCGACATCTAGGCCTTGTAGAGAAAATCAAGAAAAGTACCTATAAGCTGTTGGTGTTCTTGAATAAATTAAATAAGGTACTACTTATGATACTTATACATCGTCATCGCGAGTGGTCTTAGGCACCGTCCTAATAGAACGCGATTGCGCGATCATCGCGCGAGTTAGCGATGCGACCATCGCGTGTACGCGCGATGGCAAAAACTAGTATACTAATTTGATCATCGCGCAAAGTTACGACGAGACAAATAAAATGGCGGCCAGCCGGGCGGGCCCGCATGCGCGAGAGGGGCGCGGCCGCGGTGTCCGCTGCGCCGACGCGATTTGCGCGAATTTCAATTAGGACACCTATTCGAATTCAGTATGTTTGATCGCGCGTTCGTATGAGCTAAGTTCGCACGAATAGATTTACAAACATTTTGATCGCGCGACATCGTCCGTCGTGCGATTGTCAGTTAGGATACCTATTCGAGTTCAATATGTTTGATCGCGCGTTCGTACTAGTAAAATTCGCGCGAACCTGCGATGATCGCGCATTCGCGTTCTATTAGGACGATGCCGTAGGGGGAACCGGCCGATGTTGTACGCCGAGTAAATACAAAATATAAGGATATATATAATTTATTCCCTTGGTTTCCTCTCTAAAAAAAAATAGGCTTCTTCTGTCTTATTTATGTACTTATTACATATACTAAACTAAAAATGGTTAAAAACAAGTCAAATAATTAAAGTATCAAATTAAAAAATATTCCACAAATTTATACCTATTTACGTGATACGAGTACATCAATAACACCGTCCTGAGCTAAGAACAATAAAAAAAGGATTTTGAATAAATATGTATTTTGGTATGTTCTTCATAAATATTGCTATTACCATTGTTATTGTTGAATCATATATTTAAAAAAAAAACGAAACGTAATAAAGTCGGACAGTGTCCTTGAGATATTTTTTTCGCGCACTGGATCTTCAACGCACTGCTTAGCGCCGAGAGTTGAAAATCCAATAGTGTGCAGCACTCTGTTGTAATTCTCAATGCTCGGTTCAACACCGAGACTTGAAAATGCAACACGTGATAAAATCCCGTCTCGAGATATTTACGTCCGTGCGAACATGGTCTAAAGAAACGCAACAAACAAAGATCCATACGTAGGTAGATAGGTAGGTAAATACTAATGTAAACTAAATGTACTTAGGTACCTAGTAGTGTGAAACTCAAACCAAGAAACTTTACAGTAATATATAAAGATTTTTGACTATAATTTATAAAGATTTTGTGATTTGTCTATGCTAATATCTATATTTTATTAGAGACATGATTTGATTGTTTGTTTGTATTGAATAGGCTACGAAACTACTGGACTAATTTTAAAAATTGTTTTACCAGTAGAAGCCGAAATGATGTCTGATGAACATAGGCTACTTTTTTTTTCGAAATCCACGCGGACGAAGTCGCGGGGGAAGTGCTAGTACATAATATAATGATAAGTTTAAAGTAAGTCGGAAAAAATCCAGCCCTCTGAGAGCTATCTTGTCGTGCGCTGTCTAAGCCGTATGGTGTTGGTGTAGACGTAATACACGATGATAAATTGCAAAGTATTTCTCACATATAAATTAATGTTGACTTTGTAATTGAATAACACAAAGAAAATTTCAGTTGATGTATCAACAATGGTTAGGTTACTCGATACCAAATATAAGGCCAATCTAAATCCAAGTTCACAGCATGTATAAACTTAATAGTGTCAAAAATATTACAACACAATTATGCAAATAAATACTCACGCCCAGGACAATAAAGTAATCGCCTTACACTGATAACAAACACGGAAAACCCCGGCGCGCGGCGGACAAAACGTTACGGTACATCGGTTATGTGTGTGCTTGTGCGAGCGATACACATCTACTACCCTGAGCAGTACGACCACGCACACATTGACATTTGCTTGATGCGATAGCACTACTAGCTATTGAAAAATTGTTATAAATTTTGATGTGTTCCGTAATACCAAAAATTATGAATTAATATTTTTTTTTTTTTTTTCTTTTTCGAGTTTTTTGCAACAAGATAATATAAGCTATGTTTCTAATACAACAACATTACAGATATTGTTGTTTATAGTACAGAAAAAACTATAAGAAAACATGTCATTTACGCTGTAAAAAAGTGCGAAATCCAATTAGCTTAAACTTCATTTCATATAAGTATTTTGCAAAAAGAAATATCTAGGAACCTAGATAAATACTGTCTTCATCCGAATATAAGCATAAAGTGGTGAAAATATGCTTAAATTGCAAATGGTTTCGGTATTACGTTTGTATGGACAATTCAGACGTCGCCCTGCTCTTAACTTTGTTTAAAACCCAAAGTTAAGATTCGAGATAAGAAGGATTGCACTGTCGCTACGGCGTAGTAATAATGTCACTATTACGCCAGCTGCTCTGTCGTAGTAGACAACCGATTCGTTACACAGTTTTTTTTTTACTTATGTTTGTGCTAAGCCTGTATTTGTTGTCTCTTCTTCGTATTCCGAAAGCCTGATAAGTAAACTAACATATTGTTAGCTGAAGTGAATGGGTGACCAAAATGGATGTAGCTAACATCCAATCATATAAGATGACATCACGAGATTTGACTACATATAGATCGAATTGAATAAGCTTTGATCTGGCGTTTATAGTATAAATACAGAGTGCTATTCAACGTTAAAGCTACTATTTCTAGACAAACTCCTTCTCTAACAGTTAATAATACCTAAGAAAACGTTTCTCACGTCGTCGCTAATACAATTAACCCTTCCATCGACGATATACGTACTAAAGTTTACAAGTTTAATGCCTTCCAGAATATGTTTGCCTGGTAGCTCATTGGCTTTGATGTAAAACTGAAATACATCATTCACCAGCATGAGTACGTACGTAGGTACGTTGATGAGAGTGTATGAATAAATATTAGTGGAGTTAAATTTTACTTTAGCGGTCAATTCACGGCCCAAAGGTTTCATTTAGATTTCGTAATGTTTCTGATATTAGAAGGTTAATTTGAATTTTGATCTGAATAGTGTTATGTCGATTTTGCGGTTTAAGCAAATATTTGTTTACCATTTCACATTGTGGGAATTTGTATGTATGCTGTAAATGAACAAAAAAACATCAAGATTGTTTTAAACACATAATTGAAATGTAACTCATGATTGATTCAATAATTAGTGCTGAAAAAGAACGTAAGTGTCTTTAAAATAAACTTAGTATCAGGTTCCGAATTTAAAATTTTAATTAATATCAAACGTGATTTAATCTTTGTTCCAGCTGGTAATAAAAATGTATGAAACTGTCTTGTTAATCAAACCAACAAACAATGAACTGCAGCTGAGGTTTAGCTGGACGAATAAATATTTTATACACATGTATGATTAGATGAGATAGAGAGCATGAACCTACTAGGAGTATTTAATGAGCAAAAATATGTTCCTAACTAGAGCAAAGCTTACAGGATCTACTTAATCGCTGATAATGTTCTATATTACCTAATAAATTGCCTTAACTAAGGGATCGACCTGAATAATATGAGACCTGTGCTAACAAGCAGTGACGTAGCAAAACGGGGCTACAGTAACTTTGAAGAATTTAATAGTAGGTACGCATGTGTTTTCGGAAGGGATTAGCTAAGGTGTGCTTCTGTACACCCACATATGACATATAACGATTGCCGTGTTCGAGAAAGAGTTTATTGCCTTTTCCAGAGTTCCTAAAAATATAAGACCTCAATTTCGGAAGTTTCAGTTGTACAATATAAACAAACTTTGCTGAACAGAAACGGAGAACTTAGGTTAACTTTTTAAATGAAAATTCTTGAAAGTAAGCCAATGTCGTCCATTTCTGGAAAAGTGTTTCCAAAAACCCTTCCTCATTTCTCTTTGATACGGATAATTCAAACTCCAACGATGCTTGCAATGGAAGGTCACTACAATAGCGGTATAACAACGGCATGATACTGAGGAGCATAAATTAACGAATACTGGATGTCACAAAAGAGAACGTACACTAATAAATTCAGTGTCATTCAATTCAGGGAATACAAATTTTCGTTTTTGAAGTCTTGAAGTTAGTTGAATTAACATCCGGATGGTGTGCACTGTGTCTGCAATATGCACAGATAAGGTTGACACATTGGTGAACCGCGCCGCTTTGCAAAAATTCTCCTACATTACTTTCGTAAATTTTTTATCAATCATCGCATACTAGATGTGAACCACACCGCACTTTTTTGTATTGAAATGCGATGCGCTACGGCCCGATGTCCCTGTGATCTATCGTTGTCTTAGTAGCTACATCGTTTGCAATAAGAATAATACCTTCTGCTTTCAGCAGCCCCCTTTCAAAGCATGATCACTGTTATTCTTGGAATCAGCTGGGCAAAAAAAAATGACTCTCAGTTACACCGGCCCAGATTTATTGGGGACTATTACTTGTTTTTGGACACCCTGACTGAGAGTAATTTAACCAATAAAGTAGACATAGATATCTAGGTCAGTCTAAAACCTGGTATTTAACTCTGAAATAGTCCAGGATTTCCATGTTCAACGGCGACAAGAGCGCTGTTCGCAAAAATTACCCTTACTGGAGCCAACCCGCGCTGAGCCTATCTATAGCTTTCAATTCGTCCCCAAATTATCCGATCCAGTCTGTCCCTTCCTGCCTTATCCCAGCTAAGCCCTAAGTTGAGCTCCGTACCCCACAGGGGTTGCCTTTAGCGTGTAGTCGCTTAGTTTTTAAGTTTTTAAGCCATGTCTGGAGGCCCCAATTTATTTATTTTATGTTCCCGCACTGGCAACCGACAACCTTTTAGGTTGACCTGTGAGATGCAATTAATAAAAATATAATAAAACTCCAAAACGATAAACTAAAGTCCTGGACACGAATCGATATCTATGCACGATGCATGTTGATCAACAAAGACATACAGTGGCTTGGCAATACCAATTTGTTTGTGGTACTAATAATAAAGCAGGGACGTGGAGTTATTTCATAAGCCACCCGTATCTCCATCAATTTTCAAGCAGTTTATGGCGTTCAACCAAACGTTCGCTTTTGTTGATGTTTTTCTTCGTATTCCTTGTTTTATGAATGGAACGGCTTTTGCTTGAGATGCTAGTGCTACAATAGGTCCCATTATATCTTGCGGTTACCTTTGTATATTTAGGTACATTGTGCGCTTTTATAATTTATAACGTGACAATATTATCGTGGACGATCACGACCACGTCACGGCATCACAATAGCACAGGAAACTAACCTGTGATGAAACATATGAAGACGACAACGTTATAACTGGCATGTTATCCCATACGACATATGGCAGTGGACGTAAACGTCCACGAAAATATCGTCAAGTTAGAAATTGTTAAAGCGCTCATTGGTACTTTGTGAATAGTATTTGACTTCTGGTCCGACCTTAGGTTATATCTTATTCCCGAACAAGATAAGAAGACCATGACTTAATTCAATGAAACAGTGTTCTAAAGTACTTCAATCATTTATTCATCCTCGACTTGGGATTGGTGTAGGTACATACCCTTCTTAACTTTTTAATGCTACTTTTTATTCTCATATGATTTTATTCTTGAGGTCTTCATTCTTTTTAATAAAGAAACTTGCTAACTTCATACCTTCTCACACTTTTCTGAAGAGAAATAATAATACCAGCCTTTTATTGTTCCAAAACAGGGCAAAGGGCAAAATACAAATAAAATGCGAAACGGAAATACCTCTATTTTCTAGAAACGTAGCAGCACTTCAATAGAAAAAACTGAACGCCTATTCAAGAAAATGTATTTTGGATTCAAGAGTTCATACAAGAATTCAAACTGAAACTTGTTTATATTTATATAAGCAGCGACGAATGGGAGAAGGCAATACTTTTTATCGTGCTTACCATTCCAAACTCCGGGCTTTTGTAAAGAGTTTCTTTACTGAAAAATTCAGTATCAACGAAACCTCTATGTGTAGAAATTCTGACCGAAAAATCGATGAATTTCAATACAACCAATTATGTTAGTGTTAATAACTTTCTGATAATCCAATGGGTTCTTGATAATCCCTTTCATTAGAAATTCTGAATGATGCACAGTTCTAAGTCATCTGTAAGCTTCGCCGTATTAGCTCTGAATAATATGTCTTCTATAATTATAAAGAAGGTAAAGTAGTTATAGACTTCTTTTTATAAGGCTTCGATTGCATGGTTTACATTAATAGATATTTACGAACTGTTCCATAATCTGGATTTAATATTCTTTCATATAATATGACATATTAGTTTTGATAGTTTTCTTATCATATGAAAGTGTTTTTTGTTGATGTTAATTTATTTATTTATTGTTAAGGCACTTCAACGACCTACTCACTAAAACATACACAAACAAAAATCACATACAGTTTTAGGTATAGTGAATACGTCACTTACAGAAGTGCACAGCACTAGCAAAGACTTGTTAGTTGTAATGGTTACAGGTTGTAAAATGAGTTATGTTCACAAATACTTAAAAATGGTATGTTAAAAAATAACAAACAAGGAAATGGAAGCTGATACAATTAATAAAGATACATATAATAATGTGCGGCTCACGATGCACAGACGTCTTGAGAATCCGAGCTGCACCCTAATTGCGTAATACACTATCAATCGGAATCTGAATCGTTTTGAAACAGATTGCTAATCCATTGCTTCTTAAGTTCGATAAAAATTCTGCTCAACAATATATAGAACGCAATGAATGTTCTTGAGCCGTCAAAATCAAACAGATTAGTCGTAATCGTTTACGAAAATGTGTTACGCAATTAGGGTGCTGGTTAAAAGTCTCGTACGGAATTGACGGAATGGATTAGAGAAGATGTCGATGCTATTGGTTAACTAATAACTAATACTTTCTTAATATACCTTACCTTATATTTACCAGCTTTTACTTAAGGCCCATTAAAACACAGTCTCTGCAGCAAAGCTACAATAGAACTGTAAAATGGATTCTCGCTGTTTTCTTTTTCGTAGGGTAAAGCAAATGGGAGCTGAGCACCAACACCTTGAAAATTAATAAACACCTGTGTGGGTGTGTACTTTCATGAAAATACAAATCTTTTTTTTTTTTGTTTAAGAAGTTCAAAGCTTAACATACATATCTTCTTTTAAATAAAATTAATTGTCATGCGTCTCGCAACAATTTGAAAATTTCTCGACCGATTGTGATGAAACTTTGGTAAGTTGTTGTGTGCGCGCCGAAAAAGGATCCTAATAAAACAATAAAATATAAGTTTCAATTCTTTTTTTTTCATCATTCATCATCATCCTTCTCCATGAAAAAAAAATACAAATAAGCTACTGTTATAAATTTTAATCTTTCATCAAAAGTTTTTTTTGTCATCATAGTTTTTAATAAACAGTTAGGTATTCTAAATATACTTTATACTATTTATAAAATATCATAGAAAACAGTAGGTAAATTTCAATCAATCAATCAATGATTTATTTTGTTTTAAACATGGTTATGGTTACAGATAGTATGATGTCTAAAATATGTGTTCTATGATATTTGATATATAACAGAAGCAACTTGTGTGGACAAACGCTGTTCATCTTTCATTTGAAGGTCGCCTTCACAATATTCTATTCCTCACATGAACCCCTCTTTTATAAGCATAAATAATTTGAACGTCTATCGGCATCGGGCTTAGGTTATTCCAAGGAATACCACTTTAGCTGGGATCGCTAGATAAATACATTATGTAGGTAAAGTAAACTGTGTCAGGTCGGTACCTATAGGTTGAACACCCTTCGTAACCGCACAACCCGTGGGCAGATAGCTGATTTAAAGGCCAATCAAAATTTTCCTTTGTCAATAAAAAGATATTTTCGTAAATGAACCCCTCGGTTTCAAAAACTTTTTGGTAAAGACGAAGTTTGATGGTAGGTATTGCAAAAAGTTTCAGTGATAAGGCAATATTTTACTGTGTAGATTCGTAATGGTATGAAAACAAATATTTCAATACGTTGATTGAGGCACAATACGTTATTAAGCAATGTTACTTTGTTGATCAGACTTTTTGTCTTTTTCGAATAGCAGACCTTCTCTGTTTGCACTTTGGTTTGTTCCTAACTTTGCCCAACTGCACTCAGCTGCAAGCATGTGTATTATGGATCGTACTCACCGCAAGCAGTACCTTCGCAAATTTACTTTTCAAACATTTGTTGCACGAGTATTTGTCTAAACAGTTCTGAGCGAGCAAGCATTTGTTCGCGCGGTAAATGAAAATACTTGAGCGAGCGAACATGTTTGTTGAGTGGGGATCGGCTGTACTCGGCCAAGGATTTCTAGCCCGCTCATTTATTCAGTGAAAACGACACCTTCGCGAGCGAGCAGTTGTTCTGTGCATTCGCTCGACGTTGGACGTGCTCGGTTGGTGTCCGATCTTTTTTTATTAGAAAAAAGACAAAGAAGGTTTTTTTTTGTTTTGTTTCTATTATTACAAACTATGCACTATCCAAAAGTAAATAAACCGAATGAGAATTAGAACGCATCTGCGCCAGCGCACTGTTCAGTACGAGCATTTGTTTAGAACTAGAGTTCGTTTTCTCGTTGTAGTGAAAACAGTTGTTTTGAGAGAAATTCAGCAGAACAATAAACATTTTTGCTCAACACCAAAGGATAGTGAGCGGCTTTACCCAATGAACATTCAAATCGAACATCCGATGGCGAGCACATCTATTAGAGAAGCTTGTACTCACCAAACTGTTCGTTTGACGAATCGAAGGGAAAGCTATGTGAGAGAAAGTAGTTTATCAGTAAGTTCACTGTCTGATATCATACTACCATATAGCTATAGATAGCAAACTATCATACTATGTCTAGCAACGAATTTATCAGTTTCATCTATAACTGAACTGATGCTGAACGTTGGAATAACGGCCTAGGGATATTTTGTACTAAGTCTGCAGCTTTGAGTTTGATAGCTCCATAGGAAGTTGCAGTGTACCGTGTTGAGCCGAAATTATGAAACACTCTACCGAGCCAATTTACTCACATGTGTTATGTGGAGTTAATACACTAATGTTGAGGTTGACTATTCTTTGCTTATTTATTTGCACCTAAAACTATGTGCGTGCAAAAAAAACCACATTAAACGTCAATAAAGTACATTTCTGTTTGTTTGGCAAAAAGAAAAGCCGATCTGATTATTTTCACAGACTTTTAACAAATGCGGACCATTCAGTTTAGTTTTCGTTTCTCAACAAAACTTTCGAATTACTCTAATTCTTTGGACGCTTTCTTACTGTCATTCAACTAACACGAGAAGTAAAATCTTTCGTAAAGAAAACTTGTCTTTTGGGAGAAAGTTCTAACAAGAGATCGAAATCTTGTTTGATCGCTAGAATGTTTGCGGTAACTCGTATTGAGTTCGAAGTTTCTATCAATAATAAAGTAGGTTTTTTTGAGACGTCATAACTCAGGTTGCCTGGAAGAGATAGCAGAAAGCTATAAGGCCTCCCATTGTATATTTTATGATATTTTATTTATTTTTTGTTACATGTTTTTGTGGTGTATAATAAAGTATTTACTTCATTGAACAAATAATTATGTGTGCATTTTAAAGTAATACACTGTTACTTATAAAAACTAAAAGTAGGTATCTCAAGAACTTAATAAATACCTACTGGATAAGTATTCAAGATACATTACATAACTATAGAAAACAGAGGTGAAAACTACAACAGGTAAAGTTTGCCACACAAATACGCCGTCAGAAATAATAATGTTTAATTTTGTGTAGTAACTAAAATAAACAAGCATTAGACATATAGAGTAATTTTAATGAACATTATACATATACAAAAAGGTACAAAGGTGTACTTACATGGCAGGTGCTTTGGTTGAAAGGAAAAATTATGAAAAAAATAATTGAAATAGAGTAGTGTTTTATTAAAACATATATTTGTTTCCGCTAGTATCCATTAACTACTTATGAATGTTAAATAACAATATATTTTCATATATATACCCGCCTCTGCCTAGTTTTACGTGGGACTTGAAACATAACTTGCGAAATGTGGGTATATTATATAGAATTATGTGGGAACACTTCCGCCTAACCCTTCGGGGAATAAAAGTCGTCCATACCAAATTTCGGCCATGACAGCCAAACTCAGCGGAGACTAACCATCTATGCTATAATATCTCCCGCGTATCAACGCAGGAGATATTATCTCCATCAACCATCTGGTTAGTCACACACTTGGGCACTATAATATTATTAGAGTGTCCAAGTTTGTGCCCTGCAACAGGTGAACTCACTCTTATAGTCCGTTGGGACGAAAATCCGACACGACCGGCGAGAGTTCAGGCACAAGACCAACCTACGGCTTAATGTGCTTTCCAAGGCACGGGGTTATCACACCACCAACTTCGAAACTCTGGGCTGCTACTGAGAAATTCCTCAAGAAAAAACCCAATAACACTTTGACCGACCTGGGAATCGAACCCAAGACCACACGCTCAGCAATCATGCTTGCTACCTCACCTTGCTGCGAGACTAACGTGGCAGTTGGGACGGGGCGGGATGTATCGGGGAATACGAATGATGTTATGTTTTCATAAATTTGTATAAGTATTACTATTTATTGTATGTATTGTATACTACTTTATAATTTTCTAGTTGTTCCCCGCATTTTTTCCGAGATCCGCTCAGATTTGCATCATCCATTAAACATCATTTCGTACTTAGTTATATACCTACTCGTAAATATACAGAATCGTATTACCCAGTAACTGTGTTGTGGAAGGCAGATAGGCAGTCACTTTATTTAAAAAATACTGGGATTCAGCTGAATCCTGATAAACTGGAAGCCGACCCCTATTTTTGTTCTTCATAACATCCCCAATGGTGGTCGTTTTCTGTAACTCAATAATCTCCAATGATGATGGTTATCTGTAACTCAATAATCTCCAATGGCGGTCGCTATCTGTAACTCAATCATGACCAATGGTAGTCGTTATCTGTAACTCAATAATCTCCAAAAGTGGTCGTTATCTGAAATTTAATAAACTCAAATGGTGGTCGTTATCTGTAATTTAATAAACTCAAATGGTGGTCGTTATCTGTAACTCAATAATCTCCAATGGTGGTCGTTATCTGTAAATCAATAATCTCCATTGATGATCCTTATCTGTAACTCAATAATGTCCAATGGTAGTCGTTATCTGTAACTCAATAATCTCCTATGACGGTCGTAATCTGTAACTCAATAATCTCCAAAAGTGGTCGTTATCTGTAACTTAATAAACTCCAATGGTGGTCGTTATCTGTAACTTAATAATCTCCAATAACGATCGTTATCTGCAGCTCAATAATATCCAAAGGTGGTCGTTATCTGTAAATCAATGAGCTCCATTGATCATCATTATCTGAAACTCAATAATCTCCAATGGTAGTCGTTATTTGTAACTCAATAATCTCCAATGGTGGTCGTTATCTGTAACTCAATAATCTCCAATGATAGTCGTTATCTGTAACTCAATAAGGCATTTGTCCCACCGCCGACAGGAAAGCGGCTTATCGTATCAACAATTTTGACGCTCAAGAAACTTGTAGGCCTAAAAGATTGTAAGACCCGTGTAAGAAAAAGAGATTGCGTCATGTTCGCGAACGGGCGCCGTCAGTTGTGACTGGTCATCTGTTAGCTGCCACGGCTTATTTTAGAAATTTCTAATAAAATTCTTTAGAACACCGTTCTCACATATAAGATCAACAAATCGTTACTAATATTTTAATAACAATATTATTTAAAATAGTGTTTGGAGCTTCTTGCCCGTTCTTCTCCTTAGGTATCTACTATGTTTTGGAATGGGCAACTAGCTTCATATTTCTGACTGACCGAAGCCTTGACAGTTCGTAAGCCTGTAAAAGGTTTCATTCAAATAAATGCTTTGAGTTTAAGTTAAAAATAATTATTTACACACATAATGTTGATGTTTAATTTATTTTGCTAACATTTTACTTTTTTTCTATACCATTACCTGTTTACATAAGCAATGACATGAATAACATAACATAACATCACGTTTTGTTTCGCCGAAGGGTTGGGCAGAGATGTACTTTTAGTACTCCCACATGTCGCTAGTTATGTTTAAGTCCCATGTAATAGGGGGCGAGCCTATTGCCATGAATATTTACTACATAATGTATGTGGGTCTTTTCGTTCAGTATATTTTTTTCTTTCAGTAAATTTTATGCTGTTCTGGCAGTTTCAATACTTTATGCGGGCTACCGAAATGTCCTTTCTTTTGTATTTTTCGCCTTCACTTGATTGACCAAAATTTTTTCTGAACTCTAAAAGAGACTGTGGCCTCTGGTTTGTTTCGGCCTTTCTTCTCAGAGTAGTGCCGTAGCCTTCGCGCACTCGCTGCTTGTTGCTCGCCAACTCAACAACAACATGGTCAGATACGTATCTGCCTCTTTTACAGTAACTATATTTACATATAACAGATAGATCCTATCCTGAGCTGTAGACTGCTCACCGGGGTCTACTTCTGGTTTTATAACACCTCTACTACTGCTGAATTTAGGTCGGAACCCTTGAAACTGTGTTACATTTTCCGAAATTGTACCGACACGAATTTCAAACTCGATATAAATAAAATTTAATTTATTGAAGTGCTAAAATGTAAAACATTATTTTATAAAGACCGGGTTCAATATAGCTATTTATTTTAATGTACATTTATATTTATCCATGAATGAATAATATTAATAATGCTGAACTGATTGTTAAAGTATTGTATTGTTTATTTGCTGTGAACAAACTCAATGTGATTGCAATGTTATCTCTTCAGTAAATTGTTATGAAAACAAGCTAAATTATTGAACTTTTTATGTCTGTATTTTTTTTTTATGAGACTGTTTAATCAGTTGCAATGGAAATATATTTATAAACACTGCGTTTAGACATCGATATTTTCACAACATACACGATATACCTTGCTTTTTTTCCTTTGAAAAAGTAAGATAATTATTCCTTTCTTTTCATTATTTTAAATAATATATTTGGTCTAAACTGTGAAGTACCCGATGATCCTAAGAGATTACTCGGTATTATGGTAAACGTGGAAGATGCGTAAAGCAAAATATGGTTACTATACTTTACGGTAAGGTAACGTACACCTCTGCCTAACACTTCAGCGCTTCAGGGAATACACAATAATGTTATGTTATTATGGAGGATTCCATCTGGGCCCTAGAGACACACATACCTACCTAGACAGTTGAAGCTTTTTATGAAAAACTTTAAATGACCAAATGTTTTATCAGTACTGGATCTTTTGTCAGTGAATACTGGAATTATATAATATGGTTCCTGCTTACAGAAAGCAGTTAGTCCCGCTCTTAAACTTGCTGACTGAATATAAACACGAGCTTTTTCAAAAAGCTCCAATTAAATGAAAGATTTACCTTTGGTCCACTTTATTTCACCACGCTACAGGGTTGGCAAGAAGGTCCATCTTGCAGATTTGCTCTAAGTATAGGCCCTGAGAGAATCTGCAAGATTCACACACATGGCGCACTCATAATATAACGCATAAATGATAAATGATAAATGATTTTATTTCTGTAAGTAGGTTTTTACAAACACTTTTACACGTCAATACTATTTTAAAAGTAGATGAGATCGGCGTTTCCTATCTGACTACTCTGAGAAGAAACGCCAAAACAAACTCAGAGGTCACAGTCTCTTTTAAAGTCCAGACATAATCTTGGTCAGGTCATGTGAAGACCATGTGGATTGATGTCTGAAATGGTCTTTTGAGGAAAGAACCACACAGAATGAGTGGACCTGTCCAGTAAGTGCACGCATTTGTCAGTAATCATGCAGCTCAACACAACACATATGGAGCTCAACGATTCGACGAACATGACCAAAGAAAGGACATTTGGGTAGGCATATAAATCGCTGTGTGCTAAAAGTGGCTTTGACGCCCTACGCCGAGGTTCGTACCTCACAGGGGGTGCCCTTATCGTGTGGTCGCTTAGTTTTTAGTTAGTATTTAAGTTTAAGTCCTGGCTGGAGGCCTTAATTTATCAGGGCAACCACAGGCAAGTCCGCTTAAGCAGACGACAACCTCATAGGTTGACCTGCGAGATGCCAAACAAACAAACAGTGGCTTTTGAATTCTCGGATTGATGGTTCTTTTTTTAAAGGTCTCATTTCCTATTCCAATTACCACATAAACATTGAAGTACATTTAATAAACGCGTAAGAATCTGTTACGGTCCACATATTATATTCTACCACTTGGCAAAAGCTCCACGGCGCCTCAATATTTTCTCGTGCAATTTAGAATACAATATATGTTTTCACCCATTCGTTTACAGTTTCTTTCTTCTTTGCGAATCAAATCAAATCTTACGCGTAGAAATATTTTTGCCAAAGGTACAATATTTGAGAATGAGATTTGTTATCGGCCCTATAAATATTTTTGATTCACAAAATCTTGTCTACACAAAAAAGAAAACCGAAATAAAAGTTAAATCTAGCAATTTCATTTTGTAGATTTCGAAGGAACTCTAGTAGGTAATATAGGTTTCTAGTATTTATGTGGGATTGGATGAGTGAAAAGATTATTGTATGAATGTATCCATTGTATGAATGTACTGGTAGAATGTGGCAACACAGGACAGAAAGGAGAAAACAATTGAAGAAGATCAAATGGCAAACACCAAGACTATGATGTCTTAAAATATAAAAGTATGTTTATTGTGCTGGAGAATAAAGTATACCTATGTATTTTTTAATCCTACATTAATTTCGTTATAGTTTCTAGAAGACAGGTTAAAATGTGTAGTACTTATTCGTTGTCCAAATGCATGACCTACGATGTTCTTAGGTATTTATATACTTGCCAATATTCTGCGATCATGCAACTAAATACCTACCTTTCCTTCAGGAAGTGTCCTGAAAGAAATGTAGATATTTGTGAATATGTCTGTCGAGGTATTATTCACCTATCACGTATGTTAGGCATTCAACTTAATAAATGGCACAGTGCCAAGAAAACCTGCCTGACATGGTAACTGTCAACCCATCATAGATTTACCTAGCAAAAATTCCTACCGAAAATCACTACTTTATTGTTTGTTTATATCTTAATCTACCCACTAGTCAATCGATTGCGTAACTTATCTTACATACATTCAATTCTTACCTTCGATATTGAACATTAAAAATTATGTGAATGTGTAACACACACCTCACAAATATTTAATCATGTAACAACAAAAAAAATTAGAATCTACGTCACGTCCTTTGAGAAAACGTAGCGTTTCTAGTCGGCGTTGTACACATTATTGCAATACTGTGGAAGTAAATAACTTACATTGTTTTAACTCGATAGAATTTTAAACGGTTTCCTTCTGCCACAGGCAAGGATGAAATTGCGTTTGTCTCTAAAATCGTTTATTTCTTTTAGAAAATAGACAAAAGATTCTTCGACGACAACATATAAATACAACGCAGGGTGCGTTGCATTTTTATGTTGTCGTTGGTTTTTTATAAGATTTAAAAAGTCGTTGAAAAACGAAGAATACATTATAAAAACATAACTGCATGTTAAATGAAAATGGTGATGAATTAATGAATGAATTTATCAGAACGTAGGGATATCTTTTATTAGTAGACCTGATATTTTATAACAAAAACACACTCCAAACACCGAATTAGAAAACCGTTAAACAAACGACCGTGCTTGACTATTGACTATTGACTGTAGGTAAAGAAAACATTGACATTGCTCGACTTTGACCTCCAAATACATATCCATTAATTGGAGTTCAATGTTTAGCATTAGTCGGTCATAATGGTTTAAAACCAGCCAACGGCGTGTCGGACCACGCACTATGAACGGTTCCGTAGTTGGGATGAATTTATCCCCAAAATAAAACTTAACTTTGTAGTTGAAAAAAAATCTTCCATACATCGTTATATGTCACGGTTCAATTCTGCAACTGCAAATGTAAGTTTGTAACGGCAAAAAAAAGGTATTTTGGATGTGATAAAACTATAAATGAACAATTTTCGGACTTTTTCCTTTACTTGTGCTGTTAACCCTTGCTTCTTGCTTGCTTACGTAAACGGTAAAAAACCTATAGGTTTTGATTTATTTACGTGTATCAATTTATGACGCAAAAATCGCCATATTTTGTTTAATAAGAAGCTTGATTTGATAGAGCTCCAAGACACCGTAGACCTTCGTATTAGATATTAATTTCAACCTGAGAAAAATGGTCTTGACTGACTTATAGACACACAGACAGCCGGACAACGAAGTGATCCTGTAAGGTTTCCGTTTTTTCATTTAAGGTACGGAAACCTAACAAAAAAAAACCGTACTGTCCAATAAATCGGATGAACTCAAGGCTCAAGACAATCGCAGACAAACAGACAGCTGTACAGCTGCGGATATGGTTGCGCCACTTCGTCTTCTCACTTACACTATATGTATCTAGTGATGAAGTAGTAATTTTGACTTTTAAAAAGTTCCGATTCTCAGCCTTATTTAAATAAATGGCTTTTAATTTTTTTTCTTTCTCATTTTACAAGATTGTGTTTAGAATTTTAATTTTCATGGCTCAAAAATTACGCGGATTTTCTTCCATTTTTGTCATATATCAACTGTGACAAATGACAATTAAAATGGTTATCAACAAAGACAGATAATTTCAACTGGTAGATCCATAAGTAGCCCTTAATTTGAACATATTATTTCTGTAGCTAAAACATTTTCCGAAGTAATTAACGTAAATAATTAAAGTAGCCCGAATTCCTCTGTTCTGTAGTCCAATTTAAACACTTTTCAAGTTGAAACAGAATATAAATAGGAATACAAAACCTTGAGTGCTATTAGCTTTTACTTTACTATTAATAAACTTGGTATTATTTAATCTAAGTACATAATACAATGAAATACAGACAAGTGATCAATTATATAATGTTTTATATTTGTATTGTATTAAAACGACTCCTTATCTCTCTGGCGATAATTTTGAAGTGAAAACTTCTTTAGGCGCACTTTACGGTCACTTTACAGTGAACAAAACTGAAACGTCACGCTGAGGCGGAACGGTAAGTAGATTTGTACAAACACTTTAACACGTCAATCATGAAAAACTAGATAAGGTCGTCGTTTCCTAACTGACTACTCTTAGAGAAAGGCCGAAACAAACTCAGAGGTCACAGTCTCTTTTAAAATCCAGACACAATCTCGGTCAGATCATGTGAAGACCATGTAACATGACCATGAAAGAACCAGACAGATTGAGAGAACCTGTCCAGTCTGTGCACGCATTTGTCATTAATCATGCATGTCAACTCAAAGCTTATGGAGCTCAACGATTCGACGAACAATAATATAAAAAGGACATTTGTGTAGGCTGAATAAATTACTCAAGCTGCCAGACCAAGATTTAGATTAAAACTAACTGAGAAACAAAAATTAATATTAAATAAATTTAATTTTCTTATTATAAACAATGGTATCGTTTTTTAAATTAAGAAAATTAAACTATGTTTCCATTGTTTATAATAAGAAAATTAAGTTAAAAAAAAACGAAAATAATATTAATCAGATCATGAGGAACATGCAGAATGAAAGAGAACCAAACAGATTTGAGTGGACCCGTGCTGCATGTATTTGTCATTGATCATGTAGCTCAAAACTTATGGAGCTCAACGACTCGACGAACAATACCAAAAAAAGGACATTTGGGTAGGCCGCGTTAAGTACTCAAACTGCCAGATTATCATAAAATAACTGAGAAAAATAAAATCACCCATCTTCCAGAGAAAAGGGAAGATCTCCCTCCAGATGAGTGTCGGGACTGGTGGGCAGTTGCCCGACTATTGATGTCAGGACGTTGTATATATGCTAACAAAACATAACAATACATCATGCCTTGTTTTCCCCGAAGGGTTGGGCAGAGGTGTATTTTTTTTTTTTTTTTTTTTTTTATTTAATGGCATCTCGTAGTTGACCTTGAGAGGTCGTGACTACTTAACCGGACTATCCTGTGGCTGCCTTAAGCGGACTCAAAGCCTCCAGCCAGGGGCGTAAAACTACTTATATTATTAAGCGAACGCTCGCTAAGGGCACCCCCTGTGGGGTACGGACCTCGGCTTAGGGCGTCGCTGACGGGAGGACAGCAAGATGGGACAGGCTGGATCAAGTTTAGTTGATTATTATTAATCGGGGAATTTAAAGCTACAGGCTCAGCTACGGCGCGGGCTGGCACTTCGTCGAGCAAGGGTCGGGGGTGACAATTACGTCGGGATCTTCGCGAGGAACCTCGGCGGCGAGGTCGGAATGTCGGTCTGTGTTTGTGCACTGTACTGGTGGCCCTACTGCTCTCCTGAATGAGAGTTATGTGGTCATCGGGATCGGTGAGGACATGCTTGGGACGGCGGACCTGACTAATGGAGGAGGGTATATAACTAGCGGCTTTCACAACCAGAGGGTTGCGGTGATTCGCGGCGGTCTCGAAGAAACGCTTTGAAATACGTTTCATGAACTGGCGGATAGTGGGAATCTTTAGGTCAACGTGAAGGATCTCGTTGCGAACGTACCAGGGGGAGCCTGTTATCCTACGGAGGAACTTGTTCTGGAGGGTCTGCATTCTATTGAAGCGAACGGGCTTGGCGTGTGCAAAGACTGCACTGGCATATGTCATGATCGGGCGGATGCACGCTGTGTAGATACGCATTTTGCACTTAAGTGACAATTTGCTACGAGCATTGAGGACAAAGTGAAGTCTACCTAGAGCGAAGGCGGCGCGCGAACGAGCCGCCTTGATGTGCTCTGAAAACGAAAGGTGTTCATCTAGAACTACACCCAGGTATTTGGCTCGCTTCTCCCAAGGGATCGGCTTGCCGAACATGGTGATCGGTCGAGGGGGGCAGGGGGTATGACGCGGCTTCGAGAATAGAACCGCTTGACTTTTGTCGGGATTTACTTCAATTCTCCATTTCCTAAACCAGGCGCCAAGCTTGTTGACTTGGGTTTGGAGAATGCGAGATATCGAGTCTGGATCGCGGCCGGTGTAGTAGATGGCCGTGTCGTCTGCGAACAGGGCCAACTGCGCCTTGCTGCACTTTGGCATGTCGCTGGTGAATAGCGTGAAAGCTAGAGGAGAGATCACAGAGCCCTGAGGGACTCCTGCGCGAATAGGGTGGGAGGAGGATAGCGCTCCTTCGATGCGATAACGGAAGGTGCGGTTCGACAAAAAGTCCCGTAAGATGAGCACGAGACGATCTGGCACACCGAGTTGGTACAGCTTATATAATAAGCCGTTGTGCCAGACTTTGTCGAACGCTTTCGCTATGTCGAAGAAAACAGCACCGGTCATCAAACCTCGTTGGAAACCGAAGTTGATGTGTTCGACTATACGGTGGACCTGTTGTACGCACGAGTGTTGGGTTCTAAAACCAAACTGTTCGTTGGGGATAAGGCCCTTTGTCTCGGCGTAGTCTCTGAGGCGCTTATAAATAAGCCTCTCATAGATTTTGCCGAGGACATTGAGCAGACTGATGGGGCGGTAACTACTAGGCTCTGACTTTGGCTTGCCGAGCTTCGGGATACCGATGACGGTGGCTTCTTTGAATGCCTGTGGGAAGATGTTGTTGCTCAGAGCACCATTGAAGATGGTGGTCAGTAGCATTATCAGGTGGGCAGGGAAAAGTTGGAATACCCTATTGGTGATTCCATCTGAGCCGGGGGCTTTACGAGCCTTAAGACCTTTGATGAGGTCGTGCACTTCGTCGGGCGTGACTGGGGGCAGAGGATACTCTGGGTCTTCGACGGGAGGGAGGGAGGCTCTATGTTCGACTTCAGCGTCGACCTCAGAGAGGTGAGCTTGGTCTACTGGTTGAGAGCTAGGCGAGCATTGGACTTCTAGAGTGTCGGCTAGAAGCTCAGCCTTGTCGACATCATCGAAGGCGATGGTCTTGTCGGGACGGATCAGGGGGGGCATGGAGACTATTTCTCCGGATCTGAGCTTCCTCTGGAGTTGCCAGAAGGCTAGGTGGGTGGGCTCTAGTTCGCTCAACATCTTGTCCCAGCCGGCGGTACGCAGCTCCTCTATGCGTGTTCTTACAGTACGCTGTAAGTAACGCATATGGGCTTTGTTCGCGTCGCAGGGGAAGTTGCTGTAGGCACGGACAGCCGCGTTCTTCTCATTCAACAGTTCGCGTACATCGTCCGGCAACTTCCAGCGACGGTCATCCGTCGCTGGAATTTCCCTTGAACAATCGTTCAGGACTGATTGTACGTGAGCTGTGAATGAGTCGATCGCGGCCGTCGTGTCAGCGATAGACTCAAAATGATCGGGGATTGGGTCCAAGTGGGGGGACGTGGTGGATTTTAAGCGATCGCTTACTCTCCTCCAGTCCGTTACCACTTTGTTGGGAAGGGGTTGGGTGGAATCGGGCAGACCTATGCGGGGGACCAGTTTCATGACTACTGGACGGTGATCGGAAGCGAGCTCTTGTACCACTTCTATAGAGTCCAACCGTAGGTTGACGTTCTGTAGGAGCGCCACGTCGAGTACATCGGCGGTGTGATTGGGATCGGGGGGAAAATGAGTGGGAGTCATCGGCGCGATGACATCGAAATTCTGAGAGGAGGAGAGGTTGAACAAGTGTCTCCCTCTGGAAGAGGTCCTGGTGCTATTCCAGGAGGGATGTTTTGCGTTGAGATCACCCGCTATGATAACGGAGTCACTCAGGCTAAAAAGGACAGAAAGATCTTCAGTAAGGAGTTGGAAGTTCTCCGAAGTATTAATGGGGGGGAGGTAGGCCGAAACTATGGTGATCGGTTGATGACCTGTCATGCCAAGCGCGCAGCAAGACACTTCTAATCGTGAGAGTGTGGGAGGGTCTATGGGAATGCAGTATAGCTCCTTTTTGTAATAGATAAGGGTACCGCCCTTATGGCAACGCGTCCTGTCATTGCGAACTGTACGATAGTTTGCAATTGACGGATTTCGGTAACTCGGTTTAAGGAAAGTTTCCTGAACAAGGAGGATGTCGATGTGATGGTCGCGGAGGAACTCGCTGATTTCAGCGCGTTGTCGCAGGATGCCATTGGCATTGAAATAACCTAACTTTAGGGATCGGGGTTTGGTTCGCGCGAGGATTCCTTTATCCATGATTGGGGTTGGGTTGGTTGTTGAAGGACATCAGGGCTTGCGTAATGTCCGGGTACGCATTGTATATATTTTGGATCATATAAATGTTGCCGGCATTTCTGGCGGCAACAATTTCACTTGCCATTTTCCTGGCGCGAGGGGTAAGGAAGGCCGTGAACGTGCTCGAGATCACGTTGAAGGCGTCCATTGGATTCTGGCCGACCATACGGGTGGCTGCGGGTGGAGCTGAAGCGGCGGGAGCGGCTTTATTTAGAGGCACAGGAATGCCTGGGGGCGCGTTGACGCGGATGCGGGGGTCCATAAGTGGAGGGATGGCCGCAGGAACGGGTCTAGGTGCTAAGGCTGGAAAAGCCTGCTGATGGTGGAGGTAGTTCCAGGGCGAGGGCCTCTGAGGACTGAGTCGCTCCTGATGTTGAGTGGTAGGCCACGCGTGGGCGTAGCGGGGGCTTTCCCTTTGCTGGCGGGCGTCTGCACGCTTCGTCAGCTTGGGAGATGATGTTTTAGGGGCCTTGGGGCACCCACGATAATTGGCCGGGTGGCCAGAGTCGCCGCATAGCACACAGCTAGGCGGCTCTGTGCATAAGGTGCGGTCCTTTGGACGACTGCAGTCAGCAGTGCCGTGATCGCCCAGGCACTTGACGCACCTGGGTTTCGCGTGGCAGTGCATCTGCGAATGCCCGTAGAGTTGGCAGCGGTGACACTGCCCTATGACACCGGTCTTAAAAGGCTTCTCGATCTGCAAGCCGGTGAGGTTGCAGACGGAACGGACGTTAAAGATAGGGTGGTGACCCTCAGTAGGAGGGCAGACGACGAGGACCATATCGAATGGTACCCTGCCTCGGGCGCGGTGCATGCGGTGGACTTCCGCAACGGGGACGTTTTGCGACAGAAGGTCGGCTTTTATCTCTTCCGCGGGTATCTCCTTCGGGATCCTACGGATCACGACGCGGACTTGACGGTCTTCGGGGAGGGCGTAGGTGTGGAAGGACACACCTCTAAGGCGGAGAGTCTTTGTGAGCTCTCTATAATCGTTAGATGTCGGGACGGTTACCTTAATACCCTGTTGGGTAGATTTCGCGCTGGTGTAGCCTATACGCAGGTCGGTGCACCATTTGGACACGTCTGTCCACTTCCCCTTGTCCTGGATGTACACAGGGGGAGGGGGGGCGATTTTCTTTGCCGCAGAAGGCTGGGCAGCGGGCTTGGCAGCACTGTGGCTGAGTGAAGAGGTTGAGGCCGAGGCGGCCTGAGAGGGGGCGGTGGCGGATGGAGCCACGGGAGCGGGGGTGGCTTCGATAGCCGGTTTCTTCCTTGTGTCAGGACTCGGCTTGAGGCTCCTCTTCTTTGAGCCGACCGTCTTAAAGACGCCTTCGTCGGAAGAGGGGGAGGAGCTCTGGTCGTCGCTCGATATTACGTACGGCGAGGTCGGGCGAGGGGAAGGCTCGCTGGTGTCCATGTGGACAGCCGGCGGCGAGCAACTTAGAAGTTGCGACTGGGAGGGCTCGAGGGCATCGCTAAACGTAGCGATATCAGAGCTGTCGTCGGTGCCTACTAGGTCAGAGGGACCGGGGACGGACTGCTGCAGTGCAGCGAATTTAGCGCCATACTTGGCGAGGAAGTCGGGGTCCTTAAATAGGACCTCCTTGAAGAACGCCACTATAAGGGCGTCCTCCATGGTCGGAGTGGGGGGAAGGCCTAAGGGAGGGAATGGTGGAAATTAAGTTTCCACTTAGAGCCTATCAACCCTATACCTAACTCCCCGGGTGGATTGGCCCGGGGATGAGTTCCCTCCCTGTCGGGTGCAGACAGGGAGGTGTGTACCTAATGGTGAGCCCTAAGCTTGTATACCCGTCGCCAGTCTTATTGTGCGAACGGGGCCCTGACCAGTCTAGCGCGAAGGGTGTAGACACACCCTAGAGACACTAGGTGAGTAGCTGAAAAGCAAAACTGTCACCAGAGCCGACTAGGAGATCCCCCAAGGCCGGTTATCTGGGACCCGTCCAACTAACTGCCTCGCCCTGAAGGGGTTCGGCGGGTGCGAATTGGGTCAACACCCCACTCGGCTTCGTTGACACCGTAAGGTTTCAACCGAGGACCACGAAACTGTGGTTTTACCCAGAAGGGGCCTAGTGAAGCTACACACGAAAATCTGATGAAGAAATAAGATTTGCCTTGAAAAAGGCACTTTTTAATTGATTAAAAATAAAATCAATTGCTTGATTTTATTTTAATCGGAGTAGTCGGGGCGACTACGATGACGTCACGTGGTAGCGACGAGTAGAAATTCGAAACACAACACTGGAGCGGGAGAGCGCACAAACACGTCCGTCCGCGGCGAGAGTCGAGCGTCGAGTCAAGCAGAGGTGTACCTATAGTACACCCTCATATGTATATGCTAGTTGCGCGGAAAACTCTGCTTGCGCAATGCAGGATTTTGCGTGACGTCTGTGTGATCCGTAGTTTGCATGTAGCGGTGTAGATGCCGCCACAGCATATACTTTGACATCTTAACGAGCCACCTATATTTTCTTGAGCCTAGTTGTAGGTACTACAAATTTTTGTTTGTTCCTAGTATTTATATGATGGATATCACTTTGTTTTTAAACAATCTTATATATTTATGGGCATTTAAAAGTTTTTCAAAGATATACTGAGAAGGCACTGTCATATTAATCTCCTTAATTTTCTCTCTAAGAGAGTGTCTCGGACTTCATTTATAAATTGATAGAATAGCTCTTTTATGAAAACGAAGAATAGTCTGAATTTCGGCGGCATTTCCCCACAACAGAATACCGTTCGACATTACACTTTGAAAATAGTTAAAGTACACTAAACGGCCTGTCTCCAAGTCAGTTTAATAACAAATTTTCCTAACAGCGTATGCAGCGGAGCTTAACTTTTCTGACAATTTATCTACATGTGGGACCCACTAAAGCATAGCATCCAAAGTTAGGCCCAAGAATAGTGTGCTGTCTTCAGGTTTCAATTTGGTGTGGGGATACTTTGAACCCTGGGAAGGACTTAGTCTTTTTATCGAGATACAACGCGGGCGAAGCCAAGGGTGGAAGCTTGTATAATTTTTAAATCTTTTCACTACTATGATAAGCATAAAAATAAGCATAAGTACACAATCTTTTTTTATGGTATCTTTTTTTTAACTGAGAAACTATAACTCTAGAAGCAACTAGATGTAAGGTCATACCTACTCGCAAAGCAAAGAAAAACGCTTTGGTAGACGTAGAATGTGAATACTGATGTTTGTCTAATGTCCGTGTTTTCTTTAACGTTAAACCCTGGTGTCACAAGGAAAACAGAAACAATTATGTTCAATGATGATGAATGGATCTCTGATTTTGCTCTGGCAGTAACATGATTTTGATGGATATCTAGATGGTGGAAGCGTTTCCTATACCGTTACCTACCTATGACTCTCAAAATTAAAAAGACTGCAAAATATTAAAAGCTATAAAATATAAGCTGCAAAGGCAGTTGTAAAAATCTTGGAATTTTTTTAATATAGACACGAAAACTAGTTTTATGATTCACCCCAAATGTGTGTAATGCAATCAATAATTGTAGGATGCCTTATACTTATAACCAAGGCTGTAATATATAGCCATTTACGTAGGAATACTCCGTCTTTCTACACTTCGTCCAATTTCATGTGGTCGTTCGTGTTGGCAACAGAAATTAGCCTGCGGTTTCCACTCAGGATAAACCACACAACACACACGTTTGGTTTAGGTAACTATAACATTTAATCAGGGTGGGCAGCCGTTTCTAATGTATTTTCAAATACTGCTATTTATCAGTATTAAAATAACAATAGAGTGCTTTTTAAGTGCTAATCGTTTATTGATAAATACAGAAAATTCGTTAACTGTTCATGCACATTGATTAAAAAAAACTAACAAACAAACATTGCATGTTAAATAAAAGCCTGTGAAAAACTATGTCAATATGAAGTTCGATTTTCAAAAATCACTAATTTTGATATATATTCTATCCCTACTCAATCAAAATGTCCGCTATCCTTTTTTCTGTCAATCTTTCTATTAAATAAGCCATCGAAGATATTTCGCCCAGTTCATGTACATCAGAGTTATCCAGTTGAAAATGTCACAAAATGTGTGATGACGAACGATACATGTTGTCAAAACTAAAAACATGAAAAGTCCACAGACAGATTCTCCTACAGTCCCTTAGTTGCCCCTGCTACTCATACTACTTATTCTAAATTAGTTGACGAGCATGCCTTCAATGCTATAAGGCTATAAGGTGCCTTAAATGCCCAGAGTAATAAGAGTACTTTATAGAATTGCACTTGGTACGTTGACTGTCCTTAATTATTCCGCGGAACCACTTCCACGCTCCATAAAATTCTTAACGATAGTCTGGAGACATGCAGTCAATTAAGTTTTTTTTCCTCGTTGCAGTTTACGAATTAATTACTTGAGATTCTTTAGGGAAAGAGGAATTCGCAATTACTTCCGATACATTCTAATGTAATGGATAAAATTGATGTAATGTGAAACGTGTTTTATAATAAATGAAGTCCAAAATAACAAACACAATCATCATAATATTATAAGTATTCATTCGTTTCCAAATAATGACTCAAATCGGGACTTCTTGTATGGAGAACAATTTTGGTGACCAATTGGAACAGTGACGTTGGGCATAATAGCTGTATACCTTCTAACGGCAGAACCCAATAATCTATCTCCAATTTTGGCGTACTGGAGATAGAAAACCTATCAATCTCTGGTTTTACGTCCCAATAAAGTCAAAGTGTACGACCCTATAACGTATTGACAGCTATTTGTTTGACAGGGATAGATAGAATTGTACTGTCAATCAGCAGTAGCGATCTGTCATAGGTTATTGGGTTTGGCCGGTAGACTACACAAAAGTTCATTTTTGATTGCGCGGGAAACGTAAAAGCGAAGTGAGGTCGGCGCAATGCCTGAGTGTGCCTAACCCCATGGGAAAAGGCATAAGTTTATGAATGTATGTGTAATTAAGATTTTAAAAGCTAGCCTAGTATATCGCCAGTGTAACGGGCCTTAATTAATCGCCAGATTGAAGTGCCTACTATTTTTTTATATTAATTAAACAAAGTGCTTTTTTCCAGTAGTAACCAACTAAACTACTATCCTATTTTTTGTGGGTGTGATAGTAGTTTTTAACAGAATTAAGTTAGGTCACAAAGAGGATATAATTAATGTGTTTATTACAAACAGCTAAGATGAGAAATTTTAAAGGGAGGTGTGGTTTAAAGCCAAACATTTATACACAAATAAGTTGGGCAAGGTCAAAATCTGAGAAAGGGAAAGAGTTGATATTTTCAGAAACAAAATTGCACCTCATTAATAAAAAAATAAAGTTTATTATAAAAGTCCTTATTAAAAAAGGACATTTTAATAAAGGACAGCACCTACAGAGGGCGTAGTGAAACTAATGCTTATTTACCGCCTCACCGGGCGGAAAATGTACCGTCGGCTATACTTTGCCTTTTACTAAGGAAAATGTGTCACAATAATAATTGTGGTTACATTTCTTGGTAAATAGGTTGAAAATTTTAAATTAGGTTAAGAGACAAAATAACTGTATGACAATGAGGACCCATCGTGCCTGCTAATTTGGTAAGCAGTAAAACTAGACCCTGTAAAAAATTATATCTGTTCTTTTAGAGGTTAACTGAAAAAGAAGGAATGTGAATGAATTTCTAAGACATGTTTGATATGGATGGGGCCGTATGAGTATAAGACTTGCCATTTTTGTTGAATAGTTACATTGAACACTTTACTCATTTTGTATTCTTTAGAAACTGGAGAGAAGTAGAAGAAATATGACTATGTATTAGGCAACTTAATAGCTAACTTTAAGACCAACACTGTACCAATACCTATTGCAAATAAATGATTATGATTATGATTACGACTCAATCATGATTTTTCTGGAAATCTTATTTGAAAAAAAATATGAGAGTTACTCTGCTGTTATTATTTTATGATGATGATGATAATTATGATACTTTACTGATGTTTTCTAATGGGTAGGTATCTGTAAAGATAAATGCAAACAAATTCATTTTGAAAAGTGGCATGGCGAGAATTTAATTTTCACCTTTTGCGTAAGTTCGCAACCCGTATCATGTAAATTTTAGCACACGTAAGGTGTTCAAAAATGCCTCCAATTTCTTTGCCAAAACATTATTCAGATAGCAGGCAAAAGCTGCCAATTTCTGAAAGGCCCGACCATTGCGTTTTTTGTATTTCTATTTGAGTTACTTCGAAAGAGTAACGATGTGCATTTGGCTGGGTTGGCAGTATCTTACGTTACAAGGTAAAAGGGAACCGGGCAAACGCTTTTAAAGTTTGCCTACGTTTTAATGTTTACAGGCGCTGTGCTCACTCTTTAGATGGTAAATGTAAATGGTGTGTTAATCAAGGCACATAAAATTAAAAGTGAAAATATTTAAATAAATAAACACTCAGGCAGTTGGCAAATCTGTTGATTTCGGTGCGCTCTACGCTGCGAAAGATGTCCTCGTTTGAAACAAAGTATTTTCAAGCAATACAACCCCTCTTTTCCCAAGGCCTATAGCAAGTGGTCTGATCGCAGCCATTACGTAGGTACCTACAATAAAATAAACGTTGTGTTTTATCTGCATTTCAAACTGCCATGTGAATAATTCTTGTTAGAGTATAGAGGTAGCACCGGAGAAGGCAATGGCGCATTATTCTGAACAAAAAAGGCTGTCACTTTTGGGGGTGGACGCTTTAGCTACTACAAAAATAAAAACAACAAAAAAACGACGCTCTAAGAATAATAGATTATGAAAGTAACGCTAAGTAAAAAAAAATTAGAACAAAAGTCGTCATATTTATAAAATAAAAGCATTTTTTCCAAACTCTCCGTGGAAATGGCGCCTGGAGCTGCTCCGTGCGACCTGAAAACAATTTACGAAGTGCGTTAGAGTCGATTGGAAAGTAGTTTTTATGAACGTACTAAATAGAACATTTGTTCTTGTACTTTACACAGGGGGCGTGATTGTAAGGCTTCTCCAATGTTTTACTCTGTAAGTATTTCTTTTGTAAAGAAGTACAAAAGACGCAACAAGGAAAACTCAAATAAATACTTGATCGTAAAAAATAATTGTTTTCATTCATTTTAATATTACCGCTGCATTTTCGAGTCTTCAGTTTTGCGGTTGAAAAAAAACAATTTCAACTGTAGTAAAAATGTTTATGAAAAAAAATAAAGCCGTTATGTTATATACTGCGGAAACAATGTTTTGTTTTCATTGAATGATGTTCTTGAAATCCGAGAAAACCTTCGTGCGTCGAAATTCAATAGACGTAACAAAGTAATGTCCAACCTTTTTTTTGCCAAAATGTTAGATGAAATATCTATCTATTCTACATCTATATACGTATAATAAATCTGTAGACGAAGCGTTTCTGTACATTGAAAATATTTAAAATGTGGGGTGTTAGAGGATAACCAACAGATGCCATTTCTATCACTTTTGGATTTTTTGTCTATTTGTCTGTTTAGATTTGAGATATTTATTAGATCAAGTATCACATAATAAGTACGAAATCAATATGGTTTACTTTTATATTCAAATATTGTGTATAACTCGGAGTAACTATTAGTTTTTGTTACATCGCAACCGCTTCGGTCTATCAAAAGATATAATCAATTTAATGTGTTCAAGAAGAACTTTTCATTTTGTAATGCACATACACGTGATAGATGACCTATTGACGTCAAATGGCACTAACGAATATATAATAATATATGTGTGTGATCAATAATAATTGATGTGGTGTTTTGAACTTCTAAGTGCTATAGAATGCAATGGTATATAACTAATTATTAGTTTAAATCATGACAATTTTTTTTTTTCAAATTGGGTTCAGTTTGATTTAAAAAGTTAATTGCATGCAGAGCGAGTCTTACAGTGGTGTAAGTAATCGGTGTTAAGATTTGCCGCCGAAGAGTGACACTCATTCGTTTATTAATACTAAGTGGATTTTTTTATAATAACATTGTCGTAAATAAAGTAGTTTCGTAGGTAGATCCTGTTCTCGAGGTCAGTAGTCTGGACTTGGGTCTTGAAATATTTGGTTTTCTCTCTTTCTTCTGGTTATTTCTCTCTAGAGGTCTCATCTAATTCAAGTGCTCACTCGGTTCTCTCCCGAATTTTTTGAAGAAAAACTGAAGTTTCTTTGAGGCATTTTATAACCGACTTTAAAACGTAAGAAGTTCTCAATTCGTCTGTTTTAAGGATTCCGTAGCCAAATGGCACATAGAAACGGAACTCTTATCATTTCGTCCTGACCGTATGTCACACGGCCAATTAACTCGGAGGATTATTGTTTTGAGAACGGGTAATCATACGGAAGATGAAGCACAGTAGCTGTTTAAGTACCTAACAGTGGTCAACTGATCATGGACTGCGATGAAACTCCTCAATGACGAACAGTATACTTTCCTATTCGGACTGGGTAATTGTACACTATGTGAAAAAAAATGCTTAGTATTAATATAAAGTAGTACACGAATTTTTGTTTGGTAAGTTCCACTATTAAAAATTTAAAAAAATCGGTAAAAACGAATTCCAAAAATAAAAAATTCCTTGCTAACGACTTTCCAAAGTCGCCTTCGTCGTTTGTCGAGGGAGCCGCGCAGGTGCCAAAAATCATAAATTAAAATGTTGAAATTAAAATCCAAAATGGCAGCCATAAACAGAAGTAGATCTTAGTAAATGGGTAGCTTTCCACACGGGCAACTTTATGTAGCCTATGTGGGAGGTCTTTCGAGGAGACAGCAGATGTTAGAGAGGTTCAAACATCGTTAACAGAGAAGCATTTTCTTATTGTATTAAAAATAAACTCAACTTCCTTATAATATTGGACACACTTTTAACAAGTCACTGCTTATGTAATTTTTAGTGATGACTGTATTTGACGATTTTTCTTATTTTAATTTAGATACAATATAGAGTTTTCTCTATACTATCAGTCTAATGCTATAACAGCTTGGTATATTAAGTAATCCTGCACAAACAAGAATAGAAGACTACAAACCTGAATAGACAAGACTTTCTACCTTATAAAACTCTTCAAAGTAGTCTTGTGTAGTTCGTGAACGATGAACGAATAGGAACCGTATCTTCACACTGTACAAGAAGAAACGTTTCCGAACGCTGACTCGTAATCGGTCTATTAGGTCTAATGGCTCTTTTCGATCTCGTACATTGTAAACCGCGCGACTGTTTGTGCGAACGAGAACGAGAAATGATAAACAGTTACTGATTGTTTGACAGATACGTTCGATGTCTGTGAATAAGAACGAGCGAGAATAGCCGATGAATGACGATGCAACCCGAACACGACCGACCGAATCTGCGAGAATGAGATGAGATACTGACCGAGAGCGAAGACCGAATAGAGCTATTAGAACTAATAGAATGAACTAGTTCACTGTCCGAAATGAACTAGTACGGAGCAATCTTAAAAATGACCGAGCAGGCACAAGACTACCTACTTCAAGTTCAAGTTAAGCTAGGGCTCATAAATGTGTAGGGGGCAAACTTACTAAGTACATAAAAATACATTTTTTTTAAATATTATGCTTGGGTCTAAGTCACAGATTTAGGTTGGGTACAGAGCCTGGTTGTAAGATCATAAAACACAAACACAACTACAGCTGAACATGAAATTCAAAATGTGTCGGTGTGTAGGAAAATGTCAATTCACAATTTTGTTATTATTATTAATATGGTGCAGCATGCTGATTGGTATCTAAGGCTACCCAATAGCTGTGTGTTTTATATAAGAAATTGTGGATAACAAAATGTTTTACATAATTATTCGTGTTCATTAAAAAAATGTTGTTTGTTGAAAACTCCTTCTAACAATGTAATATAGGTCAAAGGGTATAGGTATTTGGTTTTTATTTCTCACTTTGCGGCCGAGTGTATTTGCACCTCACTCAGTGGTTAAAACATTTCAAAGAGAATTCACCTTCGTGGGTTGTATCTGGTTTCCATTTTGTGTTTTTATTTTAAGAAGGTCATGTAGCAATGAGAATTCATCTACCATGGAGGAGTGTAAAAAGGAACTAGACTCTTCTTAAGGTGAATCCTCCGCTGTAGCCCGCCGAATTCAAAAGGTTTATAAAAGGATATATATATACCTAAAGGATGTGAATTATACTAATCCTAGTTTTTTATGTTAAAAAAATACAAAAGAATAAGTGACGTAGTATCAACGCTAGTATAATAATGTGCACGCTCGTGGAACGGACATAAAAAGGTTAATAACTTATGTTTATGTAGCATGTGTAACTTCAATAATGTTTTAATTCAAATGACGTAAAATCTCCATCCCATAATACCTTGTCCTATGACGGCTTATTTAACGTTGTATCTTATACATTATTATAAAAGGTATCACGGTTTTTATAAAATGTTTTGCCGTATCTACATTTAATTATAACGCGTATCATTTATTCCAGAAAAGCCGTTGTTTAAACAAGTGTGTTAACTTAGGTCTTGCCGTGTATGCTTTAGTTAACCTCTTGGCAGGTAGACTTGGCAGGTAGGCAAATAGACTTGGCCCACTTTTCAGTGGTTACATTTAGCTGTCACCGGTCGTATACTAGTCTATTTATTGTTTTAGACTAGATTCAGGTTAAGAGTCGTACTCTGCCCACTTATTCTGCCCACTTCCACATTAAAAT
Organism: Dasypolia templi; assembly: GCA_963555695.1. Taxonomy (NCBI): domain Eukaryota; kingdom Metazoa; phylum Arthropoda; class Insecta; order Lepidoptera; family Noctuidae; genus Dasypolia; species Dasypolia templi. The sequence goes on from OY743157.1 coordinate 12,396,545, forward strand.
GTTATTAAAATTCATTGCAGTTCTTAAAACTTAGCGCGTTAGACTAAAATGTTTGTTATGACGATGATTGTCATTTAACCGTCAACTGACAGCTGTCAAAACTGACATGTGTGTAAGGGCTAATATGTCTTACTTACTCTCTACATGTTATGTAATGAATGAATTAGTAATTGTTATGCTAGTCGAACTTTCTTGCTTTTCAAGTCGATGGTACATGTATTAGGTTCAATGAGTTCGAACGAGAGAGAACGCTACACTAGTCAACTAAGATCTGCTAGACGGTATCAAAATAAATTTTCTTAGTTATTTCTGTATAATCTTGTATATTGTTACCATTTATTTAATTGTCTAGCAAAGAGTTTAGTTTTGACAATGAAACCGAATTTTAACAAAAAAAAAAATCCCACAGGTATCATCAGATGTTTAGAGATGTTAAACCTGTCACCATCGAGTCACCGCAACGTTGACGTGAGCGAACGGACGGTGAATACCAAGAAGGTGTACTCGCGGAGGCCTTGGTACGCTCCGCCGATAGACCCGGCAGAGATATTGAGATATACACCAGGTAAGATCTTTTTTTGATTTTGTTAGCCTATAAATACTGTCCTATTGTTGAGCAAAGGCCTCCCCAAAATCCTACCAGGAACTCTTTTCCCGCGCGGTCTCGAACGTGCGGTACGTATCCAGGTCATCTCTCCAACTTGTAAGATTCTTATTTTGCAAAATTGTTAAAGTAATTAAGTAGGATATCAACCTCTACAATTAAGTTTCAGTTAACTTACCTGGCCGTTAATTTCAAACAAATTCTGTTCTATTTTTAAATATCCGAATAGGCAACTACTTAAGGGATGACCCTTAAGTAGTTGCCTATTCGGATATCGAGAAACAGGCAATGGCAAAAGAGTTAGTTTTGATATTGAACGAAAAAGTATGAATCTGCAATATTACGTATTACATCGTTGTTGCTTTGTTAAGCTTCGCTTTGTTTCCTGATTTCCAAAGAATTTCTTGTTTACTTCAAACTGGCACTTAAAATAGCTCCTAGTTATTCCATTCCCACTTACCCTTTGTTTGTTTTACGTAATGATATCTACGAAATACTGTTACTTTCTGAAGATTAATCTCATTAATAAAACCTACTTAGTTACAGCAAGGTCCCTACATATATATATACATTGTTACTATTTCATAGTTGAACCAGCTGAACTAAAATTAAAGCTCGTAAAAGCAATCAAAGGCCCAGTTTTTTCATAACAAACCACTTTTAATTTTGAAACCAATCACCTTTTTATCCTACCGGGATTAGAACCTAGGGCCCCGGAGATGAGATATAAAGACGGGATTGTTACAACTATAAAAATTAAACGAATGTTTTCGTTGTTTCTTATTTTTAAATGAAAGGCTTATTTAGGTACCTGTATCTAATTAGGTTTATGTAATTAAACTAACCTTCAGAAAGAAACAGTCTTTCGTAGGCATCATTACGTAAAATGAACAATGTGTAAGTGAGAATGGAATAATTAGGACCGTCAATAACAAACATTAGCTATCAGAATCATGCAAGCGTTAATAAGCGACATACAAAACGTAGTTAACCTGCCCTAATACATAGTGAATTATTTATTACATATCTGTACAGACTGTGCACACAAATTAATGTACAACAAATTAAAGTCCGTACAACGTCGGTTACGTTTACGCTACTCCTCTAATTACCTACACGTGAAGTTTAAATTGTTACCATGAGGAATTATGAGTAGGTAACAAGTACATTAACAAATGGCAGGCTGTTAACTCATCGCCTACAGGTCTCATTAGAACCTTATCCTGTTTGTGACGTCACGATACCGGTACACGTACTGAAATTGTTATGTCGTACCTATCGACGTTGGTAGTCGCGTCATGAACGGTATTCAAAAGGCCGTAAGTGAAAGCAATTTCAAACAAACGAAGCTATTGTTCGCACCGATGGAGTAGTTAATTGAGTGAAGCACTGAATATGCAAAAGTGTTTAATATGTGAATGTCGACGTCATCATCGGATGTGGGTTGACCATAGTTCTAAATTAATTTTTGGTATGTCTCACAAGTGTGGGTGCTTCAATAAATCTGAATAGATTGGATATATTTTATTATTGATATTGCGTACGACACGCAGCCTTTCGACGACACTTATGTCATCGAATTTCATATTTAGTAAATAGCTATACCTACATCACACTTTTGATGAACGTTTGGTTAGCTCAATCAGTATTCTATGTATCGCCACTGCCGGTCATAGGGATGCTGAAAGTACCAGTTTAGGCGCAACTTAAGAGATTAACTAGTACTTTTAGTATCAAGTCTTTTTAAGGTTAAAATGAAAATATTTTATTTACCGGGAAAATATCAATAATACACAAAATGTTAGTTATTCATCCAAATTTATTTCATCGTCTTCAAAGTATGCTCCTTCAGAAACAATACACTTACGCCAACGAATAATCCAATCATTAAAAAAAAAAAACATTTTTCCGGAATTGAGTTCAGTTCTCGCCGTGAATTCTCCTGTTGTCTTCTACCGAATGAACCAAACTCAATGAAATTTAATTTCGACATAACTATAATTTCTCAATTTAATTGTGCTAATATTTGAGTAAATAATTATGTTTAATGCATGCCAATTTAGGATGATAAGGGCAGGCGAATGAAAATTGCAATGCTTGTAAAAGGCTGCTAAGTCGTAAGTGCTAACATAAAATATCACCAACATTGTAGGTACACTTAGCAATAAGCTTTTGACTTTGACTTTGAAATTTAGGAAAACGGAAAGAAGTCGGCTGGAGACATATCTGGTGAATAAGGTGCTTGTTTGATGGTGAACAATTATGGCCTTGTGCGAATTCATAAAATCCTGATACAAAATCCAACAATTTTCTTTAAAAATATCTGGCCTTTTTCGTGGAATTTGCTCTCTTAAACGCAGCATAATGGTAAAATAATATTCTTTTTTTACCGTTTGACCTTCTGGCAAGAAATCGAGTGCACAACACCGCGATAGTCGAAGAAAACAGTCAACATGACTTTGACTTTTTCGGTTTCGGTTCAGTTAGTTGGAAGCCGCCACTCCGAAGCTTGTTGACTTTTAGAGATATGAGGAACAGGGTGTAAAGTTCACTCATACTCTTTAGAAAAGGGAGGATCCTCCGACCAGATGCGTGTCGTATCTGGTGGGCAACTGCCCGATGATTGTTGTCGCGAAGTTGTATATATATGCTATCTGCGCGGTAAACTCTGCTTGCGCGATACAGGATTGATGCGTTTGTTCGCATGTGGCGGTGTAGATGCCGCCACAGAATAGTTTGCATGTCAAACTCGTAAACCTACGTCTCGTCAGCAGTAACAATGCGCTTCATGAATGTTTGTTCGGAATTGACTCGTTCTAGCATGCCGCTTTTGAATGCTTTGTACCACTCACAAGTACGTGTAAATTTTGATAAAATCGATTCACCATAAGCCTTCTGTGTAATTTGTGTATAAATGTGTAAATTTTCAGTGACTCCGAACACGAACTCTTTGTTCGATGTTTTTGTCCATTATGAAATTCGCAATACACACCAGATATGATATAACTAAAACAGCACTATATTTTACTTGCATCTGTTATTAAATGGAAAACAGTTGTGCCAATCTAACAACAACAAAAAAAAATTGGAACCATAAACAAATCATCCATTCGTACTTTTTCTAGAGATTGTATACCTACATGGGCACTCATGAAACGTCAGAAGCTGTGTGCACGTATCCAATATCGTTTCCTAAGAAGATGAGCCGGCGAGATACTCCACGGTTATTCTTTTAAAAATAATTGGATTTTACAAGGTTTTCAAATGGTAGTGTTAATAGGTATGGGAGGACATTGTAGGCCTGTCAACAAGTACCAGAGGGCCTAGAGAAATGTTCGCTATCACTTCACTATGATACTATTTATGACATATGAACACGTGACATTATGATAGCTTATGTCAACCCCATTTTTTTTTTTGGCTTTTCGACTAGCGTCATCGCTAATTTTATGTTACGAATATTGTTTGTTTAGCCCCTCAGGTACTTAAAAAATAGAAAATGATCTACAAATCTACAGTATAAAAGGCCTACAACGTTCCCACATTCACAAAATATAAAATAATGCAATAAAAGAAAAAGAAAATAATGGTCATCGGTCCATTAAGTTACGTAGGTGTACCTACTTACTGTTATTTACAAATAATTTCGTTGAAAGCTTCAATATTGAATACCATAAAGAAAGAGGCATATCAATATGTTTTTTCATATTCTACTTAGCTGCGGTACCTAAATATTTACGGAACATTTATATTGCTTATTGCCTACTTATATCAAAGTAGAATTTTATCATATGTAATATCTTTAAATGAAGGGTTATTCATATTAAGACGATGACTAATAGCTCCATAACTCCAATAGAATCCAAAGTTACTCCAAGTTGTAGCCCTACTCTTGAGAGAATTGACTAACGGTGTTCTCTTAGAAAAACACATGGCTTAAATTAGACACCAAACTCTCTTGACAGTGTTAATTTTATGTTTCTCATTGAGTTAACAACTGAACTAAACGCTTTTCGAAAGTTTTGTAACTAGTTTTTTTTTACACCTAATCTCTACACCCGAAAGTACTAACGATTAATAAATAGGACTGACTCTGCAGACTTTACGACGTGTTCTACAACCTTTTTAGCCAACCTCGTTTTTCTTGTTTCCCAGTACAGTAATGACCTCCTTTCAAGACTGATCAAACTCATACCGAAATGAGAGACTTTCTCTCGACTCCCGTGTTCAACATTGGATCGATTTCATTTTCAATAATGTAGCATTCAGATGCTACATTATTGAAAATGAAATCGATCTAATAAAAAAAAACGGGCAATTTAATAGTATATTATTGGTAATATACTATTAAATTGGTAATTTGAAAGAATTGGAAGATAATTTTGAGTATTTTCGCTGCTAAAGCATAAATTTGTGTCTCCTGTGAAAACGAATACATTTCGTAGTTTAAGTTTAAAATTCTAAAGATGATTTATATTATTAAGACAAAACCATATCGATCTAGCGCCATGCTCATTTTTTATAATTATTATGTATTATTTAAGTAAGTATTAACTATTAATTATTTCGTTTTAGATTACGAAATACTTGTGCTGTTGTTATTTATATTGATATTATTTAATTTTACCAAAACTGTATCTTTTTAAGCTAGTAACATGTGGAAACGCAGTGGATTGTACATTTACCAATGGCATAGTGTGTATCTAGATATAATATACAATTTACAATTGTTTGTTTTCCCGAATTAAATAAAATAAAAAAACGGGAAAAACAGGGTGGGGGAGAGCCAACCCTGTTTTTAAAGTATGATACAAGATTAATCATTAACAGATAATATCCTGCCGCAAAACACGAAACATGTTACTGCAAAAAGATATTTCCCCAAAGGGTTGCTGTCCCTTGACTGGTCACATGAAACGTTTCATAAAGCGAGTGCGACCCACAACAGTAATCTTTTCTAATTGAAATTTCTTTCATAATGAAGGATTAATAGTTTCTTATAACTGACTTCCGGGAAACGTAAGCGAGGTGTTAAAAAAAGAAACGCGTCGATTAGAGAACCTCCTCCATTTTTTCTTCGGTAAAACAAAGGAACAACCAACGACAGCCAAATACAATTTCGAAGATGTTCAAAAAAATACAACCGGGAGTAAAATGGCTTCAACACAAACTTACGTCAATTTCAGAGTTAATAAAACTCGTATAAGTTAATCACTTTCATTAAGTAATTGGAATTTCGACTGGATTCGTTTGTAGAATTAAGTTTGACCTTTTTGCATCGAAAATAAATGAATTGTATTAGACAGGTATCATTGATAGGCATACTTAGTATTAGTTTACAGCCTAAAAATTATTAATAAACAGTATAATGACTAGAAAGACTTACTAGTGGTTGCAAGAGCTACTGCTGAGCATGAGGTCCTGGGTTCGATTCCCAGATCGGGCAAAGTGTTATTGGCTTTTTCTCTGTCTGTGTGTGAGTCTGGATTTGTGCCCGGTTGATGGCAATAGCTCGCCCCCTATTACATGGGACTTAAAAACATAACTGGCGAAATGTGGCTGGACTATAGATACACCTCTGCCTAACCCTTCTGGGATTACAGGCGTGATATTGTGTGTGTGGCGGGAGGTAAATTAGATTTAAATGTGCGATCAAAATTTGGGTGTTGACAAGCGTACTTAGCTAAGTTGATAGTGTTTAAGTTATCACTGCGAATGTTCAAAAGGAAAAGACGTCACGCATGAATTCATATTTGCGAACACTGTTTAAGAATTACATTATCATCATAGGAGGATGACCGTCTATTGTCACATAACTTACATGACATAGAAACCAATCGTATCTTTTTGAATGGGACATACGATTGGTTTTAGTTTAACTTTTTGATTTTCGTTTACAACCAGCAGTGGTACCGCCGCCGAACAAAGGCGGTCATAAATACTGAAAATCTTATTTAATCCTTATTTTTCGTGGGAAGTGGTTCAGGTAGCAATAAAAACTCATAATATTTTAGTGTATATGTAAATTAATACATAATGATATAGATTTGATAATTTGTTAACACGGAAAGAATAATAAAATATATATCAAAATATTGGGTGTGCTTGTCGCCCGTTCTGAAGCGTTTTTGACAATAAATCAAAACTCTTCATGTTGGAGTGTATTCTCTATGTGTTAATTTTTTATTTTTTTTGTATGGCATTTCGGAGGTCAACCTGTATGGTTGTCGTCTGCTTAAGCGGACTTGCCTGTGGTGTCCTAATAAATTAAGGCCTCCAGCCAGGACTTAAACTTAAATGCTAACTAAAAACTAAGCGACAACGCTAAGGGCACCCCCTGTGGGGTACGGACCTCGGCTCAGGGCGTCGCTGGAACAGGGCAGCAAGGGACTAGCTGGATCAGGATTTGAGTGATTTAGGGACGAATTTAAAGCTACAGGCTCAGCGGCGCGGGCTGGCTCGAGCAAGGGTCGGGAGGGGCGTGGATTTGGGCGTCGCGGCGGGCCTCGGCGGCGAGGACGGTAGGACGGCGATCGGATTTTGCGCTTGTGTAAGGTGCTGGTGGCCTTACTGCTCTCCTGGAGGAGGGTAGTGGCGTCGTCGGGGGCGATTAAAGTATGCCTTGGTCGGCGAATACTGCTAATGCGGGAGGGAGTGTAGCGGGCGGCCGCTGAGATCAAGGGGTTGGAGTGTTTGATGCCACAGTCAAAGAAACGCTTCGATAAGCGTTTCATGAACTGGTTTATGGTAGGCATTTTAAGGTCGATGTGGAGATTTATATTACGGACATAGAAGGGGGCACCCGTGACCTTTCTGAGGAAACGGTTCTGGAGGGTCTGCATCTTATGGAGATGACGTGGGTGAGCGTGCGCAAATACAACGCAGGCATAGGTCATGATGGGACGGATGACTGCGGTGTAGATGCGCAGCTTGCATTTAAATGACAGTTTACTATGGGCTGTCAGTACAAAGTAGAGCCTGCTAAGAGTGAAGGAGGCGCGCGCGCGAACCGCCTTAATATGAGCCTTAAAGGTAAGGTTTTCATCGAGGATCACGCCTAGGTATTTGGCTTGCTTCTCCCAGGGGATCGGGTTACCGTACATAGTAATCGAGCTGGGAAGTGGGGAGGGAGTCGACGACGTCTCGAGAAGAGAAACGCCATTTGCGTTGAAGAACCCTAATTTAAGGGACCGGGGTTTTGTACAGTTTAAACTCGTGTTAGCCATTGAGGATTTAGAATTTAAGAGATTTCAGGACTAACGTGGTCTCCGGATACGCGTCAAGAATTTCCAAAAGGCGACGAGGGTTGCCATTTGCAGCGACTATTTCGTCGGCCATTTTATCCGCGGCGGAGCTGTAGAGGGCCGCGTATGTGCTAATAATAATTTGGGCACTATCCCTGCCCGGGGCTCTTTGCGGTGCAACTGGTGCCACGGGGGCTACCGAAGGCGCTGGGACGGCGGTAGCCATCAAAGCTGGAATTTCGGCGGGTTGGACGGGTTTGGAGGGCACCGAAGCTGTTGGAGCTTTCTGGTGGTTTAAGTTAGCCCAGGGAGAGGGCCTCTGCGGACTAAGCCGTTCCGGCATCTGCGCGGAAGGAAGCTTACCCCAGGGGCTTTCCCTGTGCTGGCGGTCGCTCACGCGTTTCGCAAGTTTGGGAGAGGAGGACTTCGGGGCCTTAGGACAGCCCCGGTAATTTGCCGGGTGTCCCGCTTGGCCGCAGAGTACACAGCTGGGAGGCTCTAAACATTGTTCCCTATCTTTAGGGCGGGTACAGTCGGCGGTGCCATGCTCTCCTAGACACTTGACGCATCTAGGGGTGGCATAGCAGTTGGACTGCGAGTAACCATATAATTGGCAGCGATGACACTGTCCAATTAATTGAGCTCTGTAAGGCTTCTCTATTGAGATGCCTGAGAGCGAACTCAAACTCAAAACTCAAAGCATTTATTTCAAATAAACCAATTACAGGCACTTTTGAATTGTCAAGGTCGGTCGGTCAGAAAAATGAAGCTAGTTGCCCATTCCAAAGCGTAGTAGGTACCTATGGAGAAGAACGGGCAAGAAACTCCACGGACACTCTTTTAAATCAAATTATGTTTACAATAGATTGGTTACATCATTCATGTTGAAATTATGCATGTGAGAACGATGCAGAACGTTAAAAGCGTCCGTTATTTATATGAAAACAATTCGAAAATAAAATTTAATTAAAATACGCCGTGGCAGCTAAGAGATGACCAGTCTCAACTGACGGCGCCCGTTCACGAACATGACGCATGGATTAGCACCATTCAACTCAACCATTTTGAAGGGAGCTAAATGATCCAACACACGCGCCACCATCAGCGAAACACTAAAGTGAGCATGACATACTCTCAGCCGCCAGGACACATTCAAGTCAATGAAAGACGTACCCTGTAAATGGTAGCTTTAAAGCATGTACATAGTACTCACATATGGCATATAGTAATTATACAGTACTAAAAAAAGTTGAGTTTATACAATGCAAAGATTCTTGTTTTTAATCTTCAGCAGCTCCAACAGTATTTTTAAATGCTAATCAATTAGTTGATGCGTCCTTGAGGAGCAGGACCAGCGATTAGCCAAGCATTTTTATCAGCAATGTAATCCCCTAACTTATAATATGCTCGGCTGCATAGTGTGCGTTTTACACAAGATTTAAATTTGGTTTCATTCAGTTGATGTATGTGGGGAGGTATTTTATTGTAACATCTTAAACAGTACCCCATGAAAGATGAGTCTACTTTAGCCAGCCTGAAACCTGGTTGAACTAATTGGTCCCTATTTCTAGTGATATAATTGTGTCTTTCACCTCTTTTACTAAAAAGATGTAGATTTTTCCTTACGTACATGATGTTTTCATAGATATATTGACAAGGTACCGTCATGATGTTAATATCTTTGAACAATTCCCTTAGAGAGTCGCGCCTGCGGAGGCCATATATGGCTCTGATGGCTCTTTTCTGCAGAATGAAAATGGACTCGATGTCTGCAGCCCGTCCCCATAGTAAAATACCGTACGACATAATACTATGAAAGTAACTAAAATAGACTAGTCTCGCGGTATCTACATCAGTAAATTGACGGATTTTTCTCACAGCATATGCTGCTGAACTTAGCCGTCCTGCAAGGGATGTTAAATGAGGACCCCATTGAAGCTTTGAATCGAGCGTGATCCCCAGGAAAACAGTTTTATCGACGAATTCTAGTTTCTCTTGATTCAATACTATCTCCCAATTAGTACTTTTGACATTTGGTAAAGAAAATCTTATGCACTTAGTTTTTTTCCCATTTAATACCAAATTATTAGCAGTGAACCAATTTTGGATCTGCAGTAAGGCGTTATTCACGTCGTCAAGATTTAATGCACGCCTATTAATTTTAAAAATTAACGAAGTATCGTCAGCAAATAACACCATATGTGGTTGGGTTTTAAACAAATGAGGTAGATCATTAATATAAACTAAAAAGAGGAAAGGACCCAATATCGAGCCTTGTGGTACACCCATTTTTACTTTTAGACCGAGTGAATTGACACCGTTTATTTGGACTTGCTGTTGTCTATCATTCAAATAAGATTTTACTAAACTGAGCGCAAGTTTTCCAAGTCCGTAATGTTCAAGTTTTAAGAGCAAGGTTTCGTGGTCGACGCAATCAAATGCCTTGGAGAGGTCACAAAAGATTCCTATGGCGTCTTGAGCCTCTTCCCACGCTGTAAATATGTGTTTTAATAAGGTGACACCGGCGTCAGTCGTACAACGTCCCTTTGTGAAACCATACTGTTGACCGTGTAAGATATTATTGGTGTCGAAATGATTTAACATTTGATTCAGCATTACCTTTTCAAACACCTTGCTGAAAACCGGCAACACGGATACGGGTCTATAATTATTGGTATCTTTACTGTCCCCGGATTTGAAAAGTGGTATTACCTTACTGAACACACCGACTTCACCTTGAAGATCGGGTGGTGACCTTCCGTGGGGTCACAGATGACTAGGACCATGTCGTACACAAGGCCCTGTCTCGCTTTATGCAAGCGATGGACGGCGGATACCGGAACGCCTTGTGCTATAAGGTCGCTCTTAATCTCCTCGGTGGAGATTTCCTGGGGTACGCGCCTAATGACGACGCGAGTGGGGGTTTCCTCCGGAAGGGAGTACGTGTGAAAGGAATAGTTCCTTTCACGCAGGGCGCGGGAGAGATCCCTAAAGTCCGTAGACGTGGGGACGGTAACTTTGATCCCTTGGAGGGTGGATCGGGCGTTTGTGTAGTTGATCTTGCGATCAACACACATCCTAGAGATTTCTGTCCATTTTGATTTGTCTTGGACGTAGATCGGGGGATGGGGGCTTTTGTTTCTTCGCGGTAGGAGCGGGTGGGCAAGCCATCGGACTGGCGGGGCGACTGGCGCGCGGACTAGGGGCGGAAGTAGAGTTGGACGATAAGGTATTGGTGTCCTGTTTCTGGTCCTTGGTGGCCGGGCCAGCGGGGGCGGAGGATTTAGCCTTCCTCTTGCCTCCTTTAACGACGACTTGGAAGTCGTCGTCGCTGGAGGAGGAGGTGCGGGCTTCGTCCTCGGAGAGTGAGACTGACGTGTCCATGCTCTCCGGGTGAGTCGTATTTGTTACTGCGGCGCGCAGCTGCGTTGTCTCTGAGACAATGACGGCCGTGACAATTGCGGCAGGGACAAAGGCGGGCGAGACAATAGGGGCCGGATTAGCGGCCGGAGTATTATCTACCGGGACAAAGGCGGGTGTAACAATGGGGGCCGAATTAGCGGCCGGAACATTGTTTGCCGGAACAAAAGGCGGAATGCCTAGTTCGCATGCAGGTGGCGATAGCGGGCTGTCAAGCGCGTCACTGAAGTTAGCGAGTGCGCCTTGAGACGGAGTGGGACTGGAACATTGGCTTATTTTGGCGCCATATTTCGCCAAAAACTCGGGGTCCTTTAATAAGACCTCTTTGAGGAACGCCAAAAGGATGGCGTCCTCCATGGTCGGAGGAGGGGGAGCTACTTCGGGGACGGAATGGTGGAAAAGAAATTTCCACGATAACCTAACCCTATACCAATCTCCCCGGGTGGATGGGCCCGGGGATGTGTGACCCTCTCTGTCGGGTGTAGACAGAGAGGTGAGTACCTATTGGTGAGCCCTAAGCTTGTAACCCGTCGCCAGTCTTAATGTGCGAACTGGGCCCTGACCAGTCTATCGCGAAGGGTGTAGACACACCCTAAAGACACTAGGTGAGTAGCTGCAAAACTGTCACCAGAGCCGACTAGGAGATACCCCAAGGCCGGTTATCTGGGACCCGTCCAATTGACTGCCTCTCCCTGAAGGGGTTCGGCGGGTGTGATTGGCACAACAACCCACTCGGCTTCGTTGGCACCGTAAGGTTTCAACCGAGGACCACGAAACTGTGGTTTTACCCAGAAGGGGCCTAGTGAAGCTACTCACAAAAAGCGCGAAAAATAAATAAGATTTGCCTTGAAAAAGGCACTTTTTAATTGATTAAAATCAAAATCAAATTCTTGATAGTGATTTTATATCGGTGTAGTCGGGGCGACTACGATGACGTCACGTAATTGCGACGAGAATAATCACGAAACACAACACTGGGCCGGGAGCGGGAGAGCGCACAGACACGTCCGTCCGCGGCGAGAGTCGAGCGTCGAGTCGTATGTGTCAAAAAGACACAACTTAATAGATAAATGAAAAAATAAAAATGGAAATCAATAGATATTTTAAAAGAAATCGACTTAAAGGACATGGCCAAAAATTGTATGGGATTGTGCCCCAGAATGTACAGATCCAAAATATTTGTCATTTAATAGTACTGATCTTCTACAAACAAAATTAAAAAGAGGCATATAGCTGAGCAGTTGTGGACAAAAGTTATGAACGTTTGAAAAAATTGATTTTTGCACTATGGCTAAGGTATTTCATGTAAATTAATGTGTATATAACAGTGCCAGGCGTATAATATAAATAGTCCTTAGTTAAAAAAACAAATCGCATTTTTTTTAATCTGATAAAATCTATAGTTTGTAAATATTGTTTATAGAACTTAAAGTAAAATATCTACAGCAGCATATTCTGTATATGGTACATAATAAAACAATGAACATTATTTTAATCATTTAATGTTATCTAAACATTATTTCAATTCCAAAATGTCGTGTCTTCTTGCACGTAAAACTGATCTCCAACAGCCATAACAAACATTGGTATGACCAAGTTGTCTTTCCCTTGAATTGGTTACAAGGCGTCTTGGTTTATTGTCATAACAGGCACCACAGACACAGCTATGAGGTGACAACTGTGAAGGTAAAATAGGAACCTATTAGTCTTAGATTTGACCACGACGTTAGAATATGGAGTAAATAATACCTGTCGTATATATTTTAGTAGGAGGTACTTATTTAAACTAGAGCTTACCTCAAAAGTTAACCACTCCTATAGAAGAACTCATCACATCAGGTGGTAATGATGATATTACATGCCGCCTGCGCGCGTTCTCTTATTGGGAAAACTACAGTCAACACACGCTTGTAAAAGGTCCATTTTCGTTGTTTGTAATACAGTAATGCATACAGTTTACAGTCATTATTAGTTAGAGCACTCGTGTGGCGCTACGACATATAAAATATAAACGTCTAATGCGAAAACAATTAAACAAAAACACGATTCGAACGAGAAAACCGGCGCAAACGTCAAAGAAGGAATATGGTATTGGCAATTGACATTTGTCAGCGGTGTTGCCAGTAATAACGTCATATTATCCTACCCGTAACTGCACTAACATCTATAAATTCAGTCATAGATGGTTCGATTTATAGACAAGAACACATACAAAAAATACGTTTTATTACGTTATGGTTACGAATAATTTATGTGTATTTTTAAGGCCTGCTAAGCGTTTATTTATTATTTTAAAAACCTTCATATAATATTTTTTCCCTGTTCTGAACTTATCTAATATTATATGGCAACATTAAAAGGTATATAAAACGCAAATCAAAAAGAAAAACTTTTAGTTACGATTATTCTCCACTTCTGCTATGATGCATAAAAAGTTGTTCAAAATTCTTTATTTATTTTATTTTAATTATCTGCATTAAATGTACGTTTGTACTCCGTGGGGCACATTTTGTCCATCTCCTTTACAATTAAATTAAATTTTATCGGGATTTGGATCCCGATAAAATTTAATTTTTCTGATGAATTGATTGACATTTTAACTAAAACATATTTTTGTGATTCGAGGGTTCTGGAAACTGTATGATCTAACAAACTTTGCAGTTCAATTTCGGCTTTAGATTCTGAGATGAATACATTATCTGGGTAGCACTTCTATTTAGCATTTAAAATACTTTACGGTAAAACTTAACTTTACTTGACGGTAAAATATTACTTGAAGTTTTACTATTAACAAAATTTCTAATTAGTAAATATTGGTGTGTAGTTAATTTAGACTCTACAACAAGTGATAAAACCTTGTCTGCATTAATATCTGATGTAAAACTAGTATCAGACTTATCAGAAGTGTCGAGCAATGTTTTCACAGCAGAGTCATCCACTTGAGATAGTTGTCTCAATCGTCTACGTTTTGATCTCTGACTAAGCTGGGATTTTTTTTTTGGACGCCCGCGAGATGGCGCCCCTTCTGGTTGAATTTCTTCATGAACACGTTGCTCAACGCTCCTTCTTAACTCAATACATTCAATGTATTTCAGCCAATCAGAATACTTAAGTAATAACTTTGATTTACTCCTACCTACTTGATTCCAATAATAATCAAGACTTTTACATAAACACAGTATACGATCATCTAAATCCTTAAAGTCTATATTTTCGAGATCACTGAATGATGACAGCAAAACTTATAATATACCTTGGTGTTTTTTGGTTGCTTTTCCACTCACAGTACTCCAAATCTCAAAGATATACATCCTTGAGAAGGAACACTTGATCAAAGTACCTGAAAGAAAAGATTAAAATTAGTTGCGAATTTCGTAGACCTTGCTACGATTGTGTCTACCCAGGCGTAGGCCCTTTATAGCAGCCGTCAAAATCTAAGTATAATATTTTTAAAATATACAATCTCAACTACAATTTAAGATAGTTGCGAATGTTTGCAAAATCATGTAAAATTTTGTAGCTCTAAGCAAAGTTATTATATTAGAAAAAAATTGCAATAAATTATGTATGCACGTAAATATTACAAACATGTGACAAACATACCTTGCTCTTGAATTTCCATTGCACAAAACAACAACACAAACAAAAGAATTCCGAGAATTCACTTGTAATCAAATACTTTAATGATGAGTTACCGATAACAGCGAGTGCAACGTAACGATACGTTCACTTCCGAGCTCAAAAAGTATGTGATAATTAAAACAAATAGGTGACATATTTATATCACCGGATAGCTCGTTTAATGGTCTATCGAAATATGTAACTTGTTTCTGGAAATTCGAATATGAGTTTTATGGATTTCCAACCTATGGCGGAACAACTGTGCAGCGCCACCAATAAGTGCACAGACAAGCAGTACTTTACTAAATTTCATTATGACCCGCTGGTCATTAATATGATTTGAATTTGGAACCTCAACTGAGAAAATCATATGGAACCTTTCACAAAAAAAAACTATTAAGACAAAATCCTGAGTGCAGCGAGTAATTCAAGTTAGCCCAAGACGAAGGCACGTATTTCTCCGAAAAGGATACTCTACTTTTCGCACCTACTGAGAGGTAATAAAAACCAATTCTATAATCGAATTAGAAGTTTATGAAGGCTCCTTTGGCAAAGGCACCGCTCGTCAGGCGACACGTGGTGGCTTTGGGTCGCGTGTGATTTGCGTCGCGTGTCGCGCCAGTCTGTACTAGCTTCGAAACTGTTAATTACCGAGGAATACCTAATTACGTGCAGTTTCATACACTATATAGCCGACAACGTTAAAACAAAGACAGTGTTGTTTGGTTCGTGCGTACGTATCTATCTATGTTTGCATATGTGGAATTCTTTATATGTACATTCGAAGCATCCTAACGGCATGATGGATTTTAATGCATGATGTGCCTATCGACTCGTCTGAGTTGCGCAAAGGTTATAGTTTTGTTTTATATAAAATCAAAATGGCGGATTTAAGAAGTCAGTAAGAAAGGTCTTGAAAAAACAAAGTTTTACCATAACTTTGTGGGGTATCAAAATAAAGAACTTGAAGAGACGATTCCTAAAAATATAACACACTAAACGTATAACAATTTAAAAACAATAAGACAAAATTTAAAAAAAAACTGACTGCAACTATGATTTAAAACAAGCTCAGTTTCCAAGCAGTTGGTGGCATCAAATCTGTTATTGAAAAAAAATAACTTTCTGGGGATCGGGTTATTGATTTTTTAAATCTGAAGTCGTGCAATTTAATCAAAAACACAATATAAGTGTTACACATGTCCGCTCAAATCTTACATTCGAACGTGAGGGTACGCGCCACAGTAATCGATCATGTTGTTCGTCGACTGCAACTAAAACCTATGAAGTGCTGTACATTAACTCCCTCGCTTTGTTCGCAGGTTAACACTAGAATCCTTCGTCAGGGGTTCAATACGGCGGCCGCGACATAAGACAATGCTTTATCCCCTTTTTTTTTTTTTGGGTGGGAAATCATCTAATGACTTCTCCCGCTCAGGGTGGAGCGGGAGGGCGTGTCAGACTTTTACTGACTAAAACCCACCCGTGTTCCTTCAGTTGGTTGTGCCAGGGCCACGGTTTTCTCTTAAGAATAACCCGTGACCCTGAGGCGTCGGCCCTATCGGACCCCGTCATTTTGTGCTGACATCTCTTTGAGGCGCGCGTGGAACACAACGCGCCGTCGACCCGGGCCTGGTCCTTACCGGACGGCGAGCTACCCATGGCTCGCCGTCCGCAAGCCCGCGCCTACGGTGGCCGGAAATCTGCTTGCGATTCCCGACGCCCAGGGCGTCTCCTGCGGCGACGGGCGCAAGGCTCTCTCCCTCACGCGCTCCGCCTCCTCCTTCGCAAGCATTAATGCTTCGCAGAAGGAGGTGACGGCTTTCCATTCCCTCTCGCTCCGTACCATGGCCTGGACCAGGGCCGGACGCGACAGATCGCCGCCGCCAATCGCCTCCACGAGGACACTGCAGTGCTCCGCCCAATGCTTTATCCCCTTGGTGCATTATCTACTATTATAATTTTCCTCATTCTCCTGCCCAGTTTATTTGGGGTCGTCCCAACATGTCTTTTTCGTCCATACTTCCCTAATATTCGTCATCTCGGTAGTCACTCCGTTTCTTACCATATCATATTTCATCAGACATTTTTCATACCTACATAATTATATTATTATTTAATAATCTATAATATCAATAATGTAAAAACATAATTACGGGAGCCTGATTGGCTTATAACGTGGGTTTCATTTAAATAACCCGTGGACTTGACCTTACTACCTCGACATTGATTTAATGAAGGGTTAGGTAATGATACCTTGTTCTGTTGTTATGTTGTATCAAAAGCAGTAAATATAATTCTTGAAATGTAAACTGAATTTCAATTAATTGAGTTGCGTACCTGTTAATTATCAAATTTCTCAACTGAGTGTGACTGTTCTCACACATGACTCAGGTCATGACTTCGACATTCATCATAATATGTAGATTCTCCTTTCAACTATTCCCCAATCATTGTCCTCACTTGGTTTAGTTTCAAGGATCCACATACATATTAATTATAACTATGCAACAGATACAGACCCACGTAACTATGTAGATGTGGTACAGTCGAGTTCTTTAATATCTGAGCATGTTCATGAATCAAAAAGGCAATGTTAAGTTTCATAAAACTCTAAATAGCCTGTGAGAGTAAATTGTAAACAATCTGTGACATCTTATATATGTGATTTAGTGGTCGTGGTCGGGCGCTCGTTGGACTAGTGGTCGCAATCGCTACTGCTGAGCATGAGGTCCTGGGTTCGATTCCTAGGTTGGGCAACGTGTTATTGGGTTTTTCTATCTGGAATTTCTCAGTATCAGCCCGAAGTCTGGATTTGTGCCCGGTAGATGGCAATAGGCTCGCCCCCTATTACATGGGACTTAAACATAACTGGCGAAATGTGGGTGTACTATAGGTACACGTCTGCCCAACACTTCGGGGAAACAAGGCGTGATGTTATGTTATGTTATTATATCAATAATATTGCTACAGACAAAGACTCAAAAAATCGTGCGCAATCCCTTGTTCATATTATTTAGCACAAAGTTAGGTTCACAAATATCTATGAAATTTTTGTATGAAAAATATCTTGGCAATCTTAAATGTCATGAAGTTTTAACAAATAAGTAGGTACAGTCTTCGTCCCTATTAAATATTACGTCACTAAGATACTAGTACCTACTTGCTATGCTGGTCGACGCTTTCACGCTTCTAGATCCACTTTGTCCAGCAAGTACGAGTACATATATTAAGCGTTAATAACAAGAAACTTACATCCTACGAAATAGCAAGTAGCTATTCCCGGTCAGAGCAAACAGCTATGCATGTGCTAATACAATTAAAATTACGTGTGCGGGTAAATATAAGTACATATATTATCTATAGATTTTATAGGCATTTGGTATTTATAATAATATACAATAGAATAAAGTAGAATACTCTTTTAACAATCATGTCAGTAGCTTGCACAATAGCATGCAAGTTTGCCGTAACAAACTCAAACTCAAATCATTTATTTTAATTAAATCATTTACAGACTTTTGAATTTCAAGGAGTCGGTCAGTCAGAAATATGAAGCTAGATGCCCATTCTAAAGCGCAGTAGGTACCTATGGAGAAGAATGGGCAAGAAACTCCATGGACACTCTTTTAAATAATATTGTTGTTACAAATATACTCGTATTAGTAACATCGATTAATGTTGACACTATAAGTGAGAACGTTGTACAAAAACCGTACACGTTAAAAGCGTCTAGAGTGCAGCAAAATATAATTAAAAACTGCGCTATGGCAGCTAAGAGATGACCAGTCCCAACTGTCGGCGCCCGTTCACGAACATGACGCATGGATCAGCACCATTCAGCTCAACCATTTTGAAGGGAGCTAAATGATCCGACACACGCGCCACCGTCAGCAAGACATTTGAGTGAGCATGACATACTATCAGCCGCCAAGGCACATTCAAGTCAATCTATGACATTACCCGGTAAATGGTAGCTCTATAGTACAAAGTACTCACATCTGTGCAATGCATCTATTTAATAAAAAGGAGATTGAGTTTATAACAACTCCTGATTAATGAAAATGATGGTATGATACAATGACATTCAACCTTGTTGAATGACATTGTATTCGTGGCTATAAACGTGGTGAACGTGGAGGTTCTCAAAAATTACTGAAAATCAAAACATTGCCTAAGCTGTGAGAACTTGGGTATGAAATGTCACCAAAATAAATAAACAGCAAAGGTTTAACGTTGGAATCTATTACGTGGCTTTTGCTAACCAAATCGCATGTAGACAAACATACAGATAGATAGCTTTTTCAACAAAATAGTATCTCAGCTTTTGTACTTATACATCTAACGAAACCTGGATATTAAAATATTTTACATGATTCGCATCATGTAAAATATTTTAATATCCAGGTTCCACCTAAAATTTACTAATATCGATACTACAGATATCCATAAATGAGATCAGAAGACCAATTCTCGTAATTAAAAACGTTCAAAATCTAGTCGAAATTCCTTCTCAGCGACAATCAATGTCTGAAACTTGTCAAAAATGTAGGGACATTTGAGATATTTTTGACAGATTGAGACTGAGATCAGTCGTAATTTTGAGGAAGGCTACAACTTTCCTTAAAATTACGGGAATGGCCCCTCTGTTGTTAGAGTTTTTTACTATCGTAGACAGTTACACGAATCACCTTAGCTTACAAGCGAAAAGAACAATATAACATGAATAGATTATTGGAATTGAAATCTTACTTTTCATCAACAGATTACGACTCAGAATACGACCCGGAAGCAGTCGAGGAGCCGCGAGAGAAACAGAACGTTGACTACTATGACCAGCCGAGGGAGTATGAGGACACAGTGACGTCACACCACGTCGAAGGTCTGAGCCAGATCGAGAGCGCGCCCCAGAAACCAAACAGCTTCGAACAGCCGCCAACAACTGCTTCGGTGTCGGAGTTCTCTATTGCTAATGCTGTAAATTTGAGAGGTATGTTATTCAAAACACGTGCTATAGGATAATTTATAAAAAACAGTATATTCAGACACCCAAATTGTTTCACACTAAGATAATACATGCAACAAGAGTTATTTTAACTTTCGAAATTGTTTCAAGCTATACAAAGACACATACAATACATGATTTAAAAAAAAATACTAGAATGAGATTAGAATTTAAATTACATCAACATGTACGTATTTTGCCTGTAGACTACACAGTTCAGTTTAGTTCCTCACCTGCACTCAACTGTATGAAAATCATCCAAACACAGTTTGAAGCTATGCCAAACAAAAATAAATTTATAGTACAAAACTCGAAACTTGGAATGTCTCAGCAAGTTGCCAATCTCGTGTGGCAAATATTTGACTCGACGAAAACGTATACTTACTTATTATACCACTTCTAGACAACGTCTATCGAAAATATTGGTAACCCGATACTACTACGCCGTAGCTCGTAAGCTACGCCGTAGCAAGTTGACTACGCCAAGGTCAAAAATACAGGCGGAATCTAGTGTATACTGAATGCTTATACAAAATTTATCGTATGCGGGAGGAAAACAGAGTAACACCCTCTATAAATCTTTCAACGTGAATCAGATCAGGGAAATCGGACTGTAACCTACTTAGATAGTGGGTCCGAAGGGTATCGGTAACCTGTCACTGTTCACTTTATTGTAACATTAGAACCGGATGGTGATCTATTTGGTTTTAAACAAGGCGTCAAGGTTTTTTGTATAAACCTTGAGCGTCTGTCGTTTGACCTGGTTTCTTATCGTTACCTTTATGTACTGACATTAAATTTGAATACATTAAAACATTTGATTAAGTAACTGTACCAACAACTTGTTTGTGTTTTTCAACAAAAGTTGATGAAACCATTTAAAATCGAAGTAAATGAGACGGTTATTCCATATTTATTTATTTAAACAAAAAATTGTTACAGTTAATATTTTTAAGAGGACAAATAAGTGTTAATACCTCAAGACGAGAGAAAAAGAAAAGTTTCAGATTTAAAAATCTGTTTAGGTCTAAAACCTTTTGTGTCGTTGTCAAACATTTGATTAGATTTAACCAAACAAATGACGTTTTCTCTCTCACAAATGTTAATTAAACTCTGTACCTACTTCGTGCTCTGAATTTAGAAAATTAATCAAGCCATCAGACTGGATTTGTTATATACGCATGAATTTCTAAATGTCGAACGCTATAAGTGTGTTTATCTAAATTATTTTAAATAAATACACATAAAGCGTTCGACATTTAGAAATTCATTCTCACACTGGACTTTAGACAGACAAAAAGTCTTATAATCGTTGGATTCGTTCATAATTTTCTTATTAATCCAGTTTTATCATCTCTCGTGCCGTAATGAGTGATTAAAGAATAGATCGTGTCGTGCGATGTTAAAAAGGTTAGCCAGCCAGAAAAATTGAGGTAACTTTAATAATAATATAATGATTAAATTTTTGCTTAAAATGTAAATTATATTCCTAAGACTTTCTTACGTGCTTGAACTAGGTAAAACTGCCCAAAGTGTGTCGGACGAGTGCCGATTTCACCAATGAAACTGAACGCGATCAGCACTTTTAAACCCAGTTTAAGAGCTGCCGAGCTTCTTTAACAGCAATATATTAACAAAATAATATTAATAAAATACATTTAAATTGAATTGCAGAGGCTAAATGTCAAGTAGCACTTAATTAAGAGTACTTGAATGAGTTGGCTACTGACGTTAAGTTGTTTTGAATTAAATGTAAGTCCAAGTAGAGTAATTAAGGCTTGAATTATCTAATATATAAAATTCTCGTGTCACAGTTTTCGTTGCCATACTCCTCCGAAACGGCTTGACCGATTTTGATGAAATTTTGTGTGCATATCGGGTAGGTCTGAGAATCGGCCAACATCTATTTTTCAAAAAAAAAAATTAGAAAAAAAAAAATTTTTGCAAAACAACGTTTGCGGGGTCAGCTAGTGATTAATATAAAACATTATCAACACCATTAACTTAAAAGTGTTAATGGTAATGAAGTTTTCATTACCTTTTAATTAGTTTACCCAAAAATAACGAATTATGTAACACAAAATATAATAACATTAACGACACCATTATGTCATTTTCATTGTTGCCACAGTTTGTGTACCAACGCAATATACATCATAATGCTTACTTTAATGAGCCTCATAAAGTTTTTCACGGTTTCATATAATATTTTCTGTCGTAAGCTGTAACCTTCCCGAGGTCAACCCACAGTCACACATATTATGTTGGTACGTGGAATAAATAAAGGAAGCCTGTTATTACGTGTTAGTGTTGTGTTTCTTCTCAAATCTAGCCTAAGTCTTTTGAGATATTTAAAACGTAAAAGTTTACTAATGATTTCTTTAGATTCTTTTAGATTTTCATTCGGTTGAAGTACCTGTCTTAACAGACATAACCTTAGGCTATAAAGTTGGTTCTGAATCAAATTTATAAGAAACATTACGATCAATTTGTGTTTTACTAAATAATAATATTTTCACAGCTCTTTTTAGGATAACAATGCTGTGAGTTAACTTCGAAATCTTCAAAGAATTGTTATTTTCGCTTCTCTACAAATGAACTGAATTTCAAACATTTGTATATTTGAATGCCTGTAAGTGGCATCCGAAAATGTCTCTTTTTATGTTGCTTTTACAAGGTAACGTAAAAAAACTTCTATTAATAATTATTTTACTTACTTGTAAGGCATTCTACAATGGAAATATTATTTTAGGAGCATACCTTTTAAAACTTATAACGCTTTTTAAAGCTGCTGCGTAAGGCGCTTTGTACTTACTACACACACGTTTTTCTTGCCGTGAAAAACTACGGTTCATTCGCCGTATGTAGGCACGGTCGTCATTGTTATTTGTATCACTATGGAAGTTTGTTGACGGACATGTTTTTTCTACGGCGCGGTTTATACGCCGTGTGTAAGCACAGTTCGTCAGTGTTGGATGGATCACTATGGAAGCTTGTACAGTGACACGTTTTTTTCTACAGTTGCGGTTTATACGCCGTACCGTAAAGAACCGTGCCGAGTCCAAAGGGCCTAATACTGTTACAGCCTACATGATTCACATGTACGTTCTGTACACCCTGGGTAGTCAGCTCTACTACCACGTGTCTAACTGACCACTATTTTTCCAACGACATAAGTGGATTTTACGTACAAAAGGCTGGACCAAATCTAGATTATTTAAGGGCGAATTTAAAGGTTTCAGCCTGTCCATTGCTGCTCTGCCCCAGCGACGTATCAAACAGAGCGTCCCTTGGCGTGTAATCGTTTAGTTTTTAAGTTTTTTAATCCCTCGCGGGAAGCCTTATTTTATTGGGGCACCCACAGGCTAGCCCGGTTAAGCAGGCGACCACCTTCTAGGTTGACCTGCGAGACGCCATAAAAAAAAAAACTACGGGCGTGGTCTGGCTCGAGCAAGGGTCGAGGCCAATGTAAGAGAAGAAGAGACCTATGTATAAACTAATAGGTAGCCAATAGGTTGACTGGTAGAAAATGTTTCAGGCATTAAGTCCGCCTTTGTACAGTATGTTTTACTTGTGCATAAAGTGTTCATGAATAAATAATACTGTGTTTGTCCACAGAGGCAGCGTTGGTAGCGTTGGGTGGCGCGAGCGCAGCTCTAGTGTTGTTGATCGTGATGGCGGGCGTTTTCGTGGCACGCAGACGCAAGAACAGTCCGTCCCCTGTGCCGTCCCCGCCAATCCTCGTGTACCCCCCTCATGATATCTCAGCGCCGTGCTATATGTAAGTATCTACTGCAAAAAGGCTTTTTTTACATTGATTTATGTTTTTATATTGTTACTTTATCGTTAAACGGCAATGTACCAATTATTTATACAATTACAAAATCTTCTTCTTCTTCGTCGTCTTCTGATATATTAAAAAATCTATTCGTCTCGCAAAAACTCGAAAATGGCTCTACCGATTGTGATGAAACTTTGGTAAGTGGTTATATGCGCGCCGGAGAAGGTTTTAAAAGGCATTGCAACGCATTAGCTTGTATTGAATATATTAGACAAAATAGACAAGAAACTCGAACACTAATCTCACAGAACTCCAGACATACTGAAATGATCGCCTTCTTTTCCCTTATATAGATATGAACTCTTACGGAACGGTCAGCCAGTTTATTTCTTGTGATTTAGTTTGGTTTGTCTGTTTTGTGAATATTAATAGTAAATAAATAAATCTGTCAAAATTAAATAGTGCCTGCTGGCAAACTACCCGAACTACCTTCTTTTTTACTGACTAAACTCACCCTTGTTCCTTCAGTTGCCTGTGCCAGGGCCATGGTTATCTCTTTCGAATTCCCGCGACACTATGTAAATACAACGCTTTATTTGAAGCATTACAGATACATACCAACGTGCTACCAATACTTACTTATAAAAACTCGATTAAATTTTAAACATTATTCCAATAAACAGTAAACAGGACACCTTCGCATCAAGGCTGTTGATCGCATTTCCCGGACTGCATTTAATCGTTAAACCACTGACCGCAAATATTTTTTCATCGTAAACTGGAATAAATAACATAAAGCTTATTCAAGTGATTCAATGTGACATTAAACTTGTTTTGAAATCTCCTAGAATTTGTACTGGATTGACATAAATACGTTACGTAAAAACGATCATAAAATATTCTGATGATACTAACATGATCATCATCATCAGCCTTCAGCAGGTTATATTATATTATATTATATTATATTATATAATAATAATGCACAAAGTTTTTTTAATCCATCTTAAATAAAACTTTAATATTAAAACTTACATTATCATACCAATAACACATAAATAAATAAATAAACAAATTCTGTTCCCAACCAAACCAGAAAAGATTCAGAGCATAAATTATTATAAGGCTTGTAACTTGGTCACAATAATTTTAATACTCTGACTCCTAAACTAGGTGTATGTGCCTGTGTCTCAGGAGTCAGAGATAGAGGACACTAACGTCATGCCACTATTCCCATGCGACAGCGTTTTCTGAAAAGTTTTGCAGGGAAAATGTGCTGCAACACAAATATACTTTCGTATAATCCTTTGAGGGTTCCATTACTGACTTATCCATACTCCCATACTAATATTATAAATTCGAAAGTAACTCTGTCGGTATGTTACCTTTTCACGCCTAAAGCACTGAACGGATATCGGTAAAATTCGGCAAGGAGATAGATGGCACCCTAGGGAAGGACACAGGCTACTTTTTGTCTCGGTAGCACGTCCCCGTGGGATAACTTCAGAAGAGACTAGTCATATAAAAAAAGATGACGGATAATGCTATTGTTGCTCAAATAAACATACAGACATACATAACATCAAGCTTTTAATCAGGTAACGGTTTGGCAGAAGTGTACCTACACCCACATTTCGACATTATGTTTAAGTCCTAAGTGATAGGGGGCGAGGCTATTGCCATCAACCGGGCACAAATAGAGACACCCGGCTGCTACTGAGAAATTCTAGATAGAAAAACCCAATAACACTTTGCCCGACCTGGCAATCGACCCGCGAGATTACTAGACCAACGAGGCAAACATTAAATAAATAATAAGATAGATTGTTATGGAGTCCGTTACCAACCGATCACCATCATCTCCGCGTATATCCCACCCGACAATGGTCCGGAGGATCCCATCTTGCTCCAAAAGGACTTCACTGCCCTCTTCGGTATGAGTGACTCCGTCATCTTGGCGGGGGATCTTAATGCCAAGCACCCGGCGTGGAATAGTAGCACAACCTCAACCAGAGGTAGGTTAGTTTTCAAGTTAGGCGAATCCCTTAACTTTGACGTCATCGCTCCAATGAGCCCGACTCACTTCCCAGGTAATCCTAATCACCTTTCCGATGTTCTCGATGTAGCGCTGCTCAAGAATGTGAACCTCCGTTTGCAATCGATAGAGACGTTCCACGAGCTTAATTCTGACCACCGCCCTGTAGTCATGCATCTTGCACCCTACTCGGGCCCGATCGACCCCAACCGCCCCCCTCAGACCCAGACGATAACCGACTGGAGGAAAGTAAGCGAAAGACTGAAATCCACCACGTCGCCTCACTTAGACACCATCCCCGATCACTTAGTGTCAGTCGCCGACACGACGGCCGCAATCGACTCTTTTACAGAGCACGTACAATCCGTATTGACGGATTGTTCACGGGAAGTTCCAGTGATGGAAGACCATCGCTGGAAACTACCTACTGACGTACGTGACCTGATAACCGAGAAGAACGCGGCCATCCGTGCCTACGACTCCTTCCCTTGTGACGCGAACAAAGCCCACATGCGCCATTTACAGCGTGCTGTAAAGAAACGCATAGGGGAGGTTCGCTCTGAGGGCTGGAACAAGATGCTCAGTGAACTCGAGCCCACTCATCAAGCCTTCTGGCAATTACAGAGGAAATTGCGTTCCTCAGAAGAGGTCTCTATGCCTCCTCTCATCCGCCCCGACAATAGTGTCGCTTTCGACAGTCCCGACAAGGCCGAATGTCTTGCTGACAGCCTAGAGTCCCAATGTTCTCCCAGCTCCCAACCAGTAGACCAAGCTCACCTGAACAAGGTCGACGCTGAAGTCGAACGAAGAGCCTCCCTCGCTCCCGTCGAAGACCCTGATGATACTCTGCCACCCGTCACTCCAGACGAAGTGCACGACATCATTAAAGGGCTCCACGCTCGTAAGGCCCCCGGTTCGGATGGTATTACCAATAAGGTATACAAACTCCTCCCTGCCCCGCTAATAATGCTTATGACCGCCATCTTCAATGGCGCCTTGAGCAACAACATTTTCCCACAAGCATGGAAAGAAGCCACCGTCATCGGTATCCCAAAGCCAGGCAAGCCAAAGTCTGAGCCCTCCAGCTACCGCCCTATTAGTTTACTCAATGTTCTCGGCAAAATCTACGAGAGGCTTATTTATAAGCGTCTCAAAGACTACGCCGAAGCAAAGAGCCTCATACCAAACGAGCAGTTTGGTTTCCGTAGCCAACACTCGGGCACCCAACAGGTCCACCGTATAGAAGAGCACTTATGCGCTGGTCTGCAGCGTAACGCGACGACGGGTGTGCTATTCTTCGACATAGCGAAAGCCTTCGACAAAGTCTGGCACAACGGCTTGATATACAAGCTCTACCAACTAGGAGTGCCAGATCGTCTCGTGCTCATCTTACGAGACTTTTTGTCGAACCGGACCTTTCGCTATCGCGTCGAGGGAGCACTCTCGTCCCCTCATCCTATTCGCCCCGGTGTCCCTCAGGGTTCCGTACTATCTCCACTCGCCTTCACGCTGTTCACTAGCGATATCCCAAAAAGTAAAACGGCTCAGTTGGCTCTCTTCGCCGACGACACTGCCGTTTACTATACCGGTCACTGTCCCAACGCTATAGCTCGTACTCTCCAAACCTCCGCAAATGTCTTAGGCGCTTGGTTCCGGAAATGGAGAATCGAGGTCAACCCCGATAAGAGTCAGGCGGTTCTCTTCTCGAGACGTCGTCGACTCCCTCCCCCACTTCCCAGCCCGATCACTATGTACGGCAAGCCAATCCCTTGGGAGAAGCAAGCCAAATACCTAGGCGTGATCCTCGATGAGAACCTTACCTTTAAGGCTCATATTAAGGCGGTTCGCGCGCGCGCCTCCTTCGCTCTTAGCAGGCTCCAATTCGTACTGACAGCCCGTAGTAAACTGTCCCTCAAATGCAAGCTCCGCATCTATACCGCAGTCATCCGTCCCATCATGACCTATGCCTGCGTTGTATATGCGCACGCTCACCCACGTCATCTCCATAAGATGCAGACCCTCCAAAACCGTTTCCTCAGAAGGGTCACGGGTGCCCCCTTCTATGTCCGTAATATAGATCTTCACGTCGACCTCAAAATGCCAACCATAAAACAGTTCATGAAACGCTTATCAAAGCGTTTCTTCGACTGCGGCATCAAACATTCTAACCCCCTGATTACAGCGGCCGCCCGCTACACTCCCTCTCGCATTAGCAGTATTCGCCGACCAAGGTATACTTTAATCGACCCCGACGACGCCACTACCCTCCTCCAGGAGAGTAGTAAGGCCACTAGCACGCTACATAAGCCCAAAACCCGATCGCCGTCCTACCGCCCTCGCCGCCGAGGCCCGCCGCGACGCCCAAATCGACGCCCCTCCCGACCCTTGCTCGAGCCAGCCCGCGCCGCTGAGCCTATAACTTTAAATTCGTCCGTAAATAATACCAATCCTGACCCAGCTAGTCATTTGCTGTCCTCTTCCAGCGACGCCCTAAGCCGAGGTTCGTACCCCACAGGGGGTGCCCTTAGCGTTGTCGCTTAGTTTTAGTTAGTATATAAGTTTAAGTCCTGGCTGGAGGCCTTAATTTATTAGGGAATCCACAGGCAAGTCCGCTTAAGCAGACGACAACCGCATAGGTTGACCTGCGAGATGCCAAACAAACAAACAATTATGGAGTCCGTTGCCGACAGGCTATCAATCGTAATTTTGTTGACTGATACGCATCACGTGGTTTTGGATAATACCAAACTACTATTGATTGATTGCTTGTTGAGCGTAGTGTGAACTGTCAGTGCCACTGATGCTAGGATTGACCAAGACGTCATTACATTGACAGCTCACTCCACTCAAGTCTTCACGTTGAGATTTTTACAAAATCGACAACCTGTTTTTACTAGAAAATACGAGAATAAACGAATATTAGCCGTAATATAAGTTAAACTTTGGTTGATTTTTTACTATTTTCAATCGAAGCCCGTATAAGATTTTTAGTTACATGCATCAATCCCACATAATACTGTATGTTGATGGGGATGCGGAGGAACCCCGAAATAGTAATTTAGTTAGGCAGCGCCTTAACTCACTTTGTCAAAAAAAACCTTGTGGTAGGTATCACAAAAACGCAATGCATAACTGGATTTTATAGTGTAACGTTTTTGGAATACTCACGTGTCGATCAAAAAACTAACCGTCTTATTCATAAAGCCATTCCCTTTAGAAACCTATTTTAGCTATCAAACTGATTTGTCCCTTTCTGACTAGTTAAAATGAAGTTTGACAGAAACAAACAAAAAGTTTGATACCTGAAATAGATTTGTAAAGCGAATAATAACTATAAGCAACCATGAATTCAGCACATGATTCTAGACCAAAATAAAAATCACCTGCTTCATAGAAAAGTGCGCGGCCTACGCTGTCAAAATTTACGGAACAGCATTTTTTTATAGCCGACGAAAAATTTCAACGAAGGGGTTCAGAATCATGTACTGAATCAATGGTAACCAACAGGTTGCGCGTCAAAGTCCCTGTGTATGCTACCACTAATGTGTAATGATTGATTAGATTCGAGTTAATCTACTGTCATAATTGATACCAACACAGTGCTCATGAAGTATGATTACAGGCGTAACATGGACGATTATAATAATTAAAGTGCTATAGAGAAAGCTCAAGGTATTAAAACGAAACTATAGCATAATTTTGTAACATGGTACGCTAAAGGTAGTTGCACTCGAGGGCCGAAAAGGCTAATTTTGCAACAAAAATTTGGGCCAGCGGTGCTCCATCATCTCATCTTTTGTTTATTCGTAGGTTAATAATCATAATTACATAATACACAAGCTAACAGCTTTAAATAGTATGAACGTGAATATAAAAAAAGAAAGAAAAAAAATATAGGTTTTCGATAAATTCGTCCACACCGCAGTCAATAGGAAAATTTCCCAAAAGGCTGGCAGCATTGCCACGTTGTACGGCGATGCCAATTCTCTGGCAAAAAATAGGCGATTAATTCTCCCAGTCTGCTTTTTAGTGCTGTGGACAGAGAACAGGAATGCCGATTTGCAAATATTGTAATTTTGTGGACGCCGAAAAATCCTCTATATCTTCTCACGTACATAATCAACATTTCAAAATACACAAAATTAGCATAACCATATCACACGTAAAAAAGTCGTATCATTTCATAAAAATATTCCATTATATATATGTATATTCTTTATTTCGGACGAGTGTACTCACAATCCATATAGTATTAGTAACAATGACTTAAAACTATCTTAGTAAAACTCTTACAAACTAAAACAACAAAAAAGACGTGGCCCAACACACGTTGGCACGTGCCTCTGCACCCGGTGCCTTATAAAGGGATTGTACACTTTGTAAAATAAAGTTTGTAGGATGCTGTTGGAGTTTCCGCGCATCCTTCCCATTATTGACGCTGTACTCTTCATCATAATACCTTGAAAATCGTCAACACGGGCTTTTTGTTCTCCGTGGACTTATCGCCGCCCCGGAGAACAAAATGATAACTGCCATTATCTTAGTGTTAGTGTTATATCATTTTTGGGATCTGTGTGTGGTAACACATCTGTTCAATTTTTTCGTAATTTTTATACAGTTATTTTACGAAGTTACAAAATTTTACAATAGTATTCATAGATTTAACACCGGCCATAAACTACGAGACTCAAGTGTTAAATATAATATAATCGAAATACAGTCCTTCTTGTTAGCATGACAAGCAGTCATAGAATTACGTTCTCGTGAAAAATATTCGACTAGATTACTATAAATGCGGTTATCATTTTATTCTCGTTCAACCAGTTGCTTAGTATAAAGATGTGTTAGTATAACGACTTTTACGGTTTTGAACAGTAAATACATATTGTCCTTCGGTAAAAAATGTGCGTCAAACTGTTGTGTGTTGAGCTAGATGGGCATGTTATAGTGTACGTTTACAACTGTATCTAGAAGGAAAATGTCTGTGTCAATATTGAAAGATGTCCTAGCAGAACTTGTAGCCAGTAACAGATCTGCAGCTATTTGTGGTGATTTTATATTATTAATTTATTGCAATAGTGTCGGTGCTCCTGGGCCTCAGCAAACTTTTTGATTATGTTGGTGACGCGTTCCATTTTAAGGTCACGATGGAGGTCGTCATATCTTATATACCAGCGCGAGTTAACAATACTCCTAAGTACCTTATTTTGGAATATTTGTATAATTTTGATGTTGGCCGGTTTGGTACAGCCCCACAGTTGGATGCCTTAAATCAATATCAGCCACGACTTACGGTATTTTACTATTGAGACGAGCTGCACACATTGAGTGAAAGGTCACAGTGCACAATACCCGATATATACTCGAATCATAAACCACTAGATCAAATTAATTGATAAGAATTCGTAAATATTGGTGGAGCTGTTGCTTTGCATTGTAAATAAATTAATCTCTTCGTATTGTATACAAGTATGTTAGCACGTATACCATACCTAATAAGTGTAGTACTTGAGTATATTTTTATTATGACATTATGGCAATTAATTTAATATAATGTTTTGTATTTCGTAATGTCAATTACTTAAATCAAGTTCTTCTAACTGAACAGACAGCTGTGCTGCTGGGGAGTTTGTTGCGCCACTTCTTCTTCCCAGCTAAAGCACTAATAAGTGTCTTATGTAATTTCGACATTCAAAAGTGCCGATTCTCAGTGTAGTTCGAATACATTACTATTAATATTGATAAAGCTACCATTTACTGGGTACGACTTGAATGTGCCCTGGTGGCTGAGAGTATGTCATGCTGACTCAAATGTCTCGCTGGTGTCGGCTTGTATGTTATAACATTAAATTTCCTTCAAAATGGGCTGAATGGTGCTAACCATATGTTTATCCATACGCCGTAATTTCATGTACGGGCGCCGTCAGGTGGGACTGGTCATCTCTTAGCTGACACGGCTTATTTAAATTTCTGAAAAATTGTTTTGATTTTTTCATTTCGGACGTTTTTAACGTGCACGTTACCAAGCCCAAGTCCTGGCTTTTTTTATGTTTTTGTTTTTGAGAAGTGAGAACGCTTTCACTCCTCAAAAAATAAAAAATTGAAAACTTTCGTATCGCAATAAACTAACCTAGGTCTCTCACACACCTGAGAGACCAATTTTTTTTTTCATACAACGATTTGGAAGACGTTCGTTACAAAGTGAATTTTGAAACACTTGAATTGAATAAAACTTAAGTTGATTACCATACTATAGTTTCATTAGAAAACTAAATTCAAAGTTGATACGTTGAAAAGAAAGTTGAAGACAGAAATAAAGTTTTACAATATTTACGAGAAAAAGACGATATTTAATGATCATCATCATTAGTTACACAAAAAAACCGTGGAATAAAATGATAAGTAAAGAGTACAATATTTGATTTTGGTCAGGCAGTACGGTGAATAAAATGGTAATCGACATTAAAGAACTAAGACGATGATAGATTTTGACTAACTTCTTATTTTTTAAATAATATCTCTATTTTAGTAATTAGGCGTGTTTCACAAAATCATTTCAAACATAGGAAAAATAATTTTTTTTCAAAGCTAACAATCATCCGTCTATATTCAGTATTTAAGGAGCAATAGACGAAATCATGTTTTTTATTTTTCCTGAAAAGTTAGGTTTTTGTAATTATCATTTTATTCTCCGGGGACGGCGATATGCGAAGCGCTGCAGAAGCGCGAAAGCCATATCAACATCCTAAATTCATTATTATATCGAACTCGCAGGACGTTGTAGGCTCTCTGGGTATATTTCACCCACAAGCTTTACGTGTAGAAGTTTTGCCTTGAAAAGAGCGACTTTAACATCCTTTATGCAACGTGCAAACTTGCGGGCTACTCGTACCATATTACATCGAACCGCCAACGCCCACCACGCCCTCTCTATATCACCATCATCAGATAAGTCTTCCGTGACTACATGCTCTAGGTATTTAAACTGTGTGACTCTCTGTAGTGGCTCTCCGCTTAAGTCACTGGAGGAACATTATGTAATGTGCTAGACTTACATTTAATAATCAAAAGCTCACTTTTCTTAGCATTGTATGTGAGTCCATGTGACGCAGCATAGGACTCACAAACATTCAACACTTCCTGAGCGCGCTGATTGATTGACTCAGCAAGATCTTGACGTCTGCTGAGATTATTCACTATAGTGCCATCAATCGAGGAACCGACGTTGGTCTCGCTGAGCTCACGAATCAATTGGTTCATGTAGACATTACACAGGGCTGCGGACGTTAACCTACCCTATCTAACAATACACGACATACGTTTCAGAGTGAGCTCCCGCTCACCTAACGCTGTTAGTCAGAGCCATACCAAAACTTCAGTACATTAATAAGCTCCTCGGGTACCTTTAGTAGCTTAAGCTTCGACCAAAGCTTGTCGTTATAAACCAAGTCAAGAGCCTTGGAGAGGTCGAGAAATCTGTGTAATACCTAACCGTCTGCTTAAGCGCCAGGATAGCGGTCTCAGTTGATAGCGCATTCTAAAAACCAAACTGAGCATCACTCAACTTTAGATACTCACCAAGCCGGCGCGGCGCTCAAGCAGACCATCAAATACCTTTCCAATTATAGCGGCCAAACAGATGGGCCTGTAGTAGGTTTTGTCCGCTATGTCGCCGGTTTAATTTTTTCTCACTGCTACCTTTCCATAAGCTCTACTGGTAGATATGTTTGACGGATACAAAACGCATGCAACATTGCTAGAACTTGGTAAACGTGAGGTACTGCATGTAACAGATGCTGGACGCCAAGCCCATCGTGACCAGGCGACTTTCCCCTCGACAAACTTCCTACCACTTGCGTCACCTCCATAACAGAACATCCAATTGGAAACACCGTCGACACTATAGGTGCGTCCGCGCATCGGGCATCCGTCAATGAGGACGACCAAAAAGTTTTTTTTTTAAATACTGGCTATGCGTCCCACATCTGTCTCACCATCAACACTCACGGGCGCTTTCTAGGTTTTATCGTACCAGCAGGCTTAGCATGGCGTTTTCTGTTTCTACTCTACTGTAGAATAGAAATCGCTTTCTACGCTCCTCGAAATCTCTTTTTCGCGAGCACGAGGACACACTTAGACTCAGGTTGCTTTATAGACAGTGATTTTCCATAGCAACGGGTTAGTTGCTAGTGATGTGTATAACTACCAATTTTTACCGTACAATTGCGTTTCGTTTCTGTGTAGACAGTAGAAAACTTTCTACTGTCTACACAGAAACGCCATTTTTGTCTACTCTTCCGTCGACAATACGCTTCTCTAGGGCGCTCGTGCTAAGCCTACAGGTTGTTTCCAGAAACTTTAAAAATGTTTCTGTTCGTGGCTCCTGACTAACAAGTCAATACGTATTTCCTTATGCTAATACAAAATACTACTGCAAAGCGCTTTTAGAAACAACAAAATACTCTCGACCCTGAAGTGTCTATCAAGCGGAACAAACCAACCGACAATATTGTTGAGGTATAGACAATGGATGTCATTCATGTTCGGTTTCGTTGCTAATGATTTTCTACGTAGATCCTCTATTTATTGCGATTGACTATTTATTCCCACCGGCTGATTGTAGATAAGTTGTTGGAAACTGTTGATGTAATTTTAAATTGTAAAATCAGTTCTAATTTAATAAAGAGAAAGAGCGAATTTTGTGAGTTTGAGGAGGGTATTCTCCGGAACCTACATTCGAAAAATAATTTCACAATTTAAAAAGTACATTGTTCCATATGGATATTAGCTGTTATATTATGCAAATACACACAGTATTTGCATAATATAACAGCTAATATTTTATTTGGCGATTAGGTTATCACATTAAAATTTAAACGGTAAATTCTACATTTCGTGTTTTAAACACACTTTGTAAAGTATTACATCATTTTAATAATTGTGAATGTGAAGACAGTGTGTTTTTTTTAATGTTTACGTTTTTTTCTATCTGTTAGTTTTAATCATGGGATAGCAGTTTGAGTAATTTATGCGGCCTACCCAAATGTTTTTTCTTTGTTAATGTTCGTCGCATCTTTGAGTTTTTTAGTTCTGAGTTGAGCTGAATCTGACTGACTGACAAATGCGTGCACTGACTGGACAGGTGACAGACACTCGATCTGTGTGATTCATTCCTCAAAAGACCATTTCAGACACCAGACTACATGGTCTTCATATGATCTGACCAAGAGTTTGTCTGGACTTTAAAAGAGACTGTGACCTCTGAGTTTGTTTTGGCCTTTCTTCTCAGACTAGTCAGTTAGGAACCGCCGATCTCATCTAGCTTATAAAATATGATTGACGTATAAAAGTGTTTGTATAAAACCTATTTAAAGAAATATAATCGTTTATCACAATTAAAATAATAAGTAACAACTCACATTGCAGGCCTTTTCTGTCATTTTAATTTTTAACAACAGTAAACTTAATTTGTGATCTCTTATTTTTTTTTATTACAGTAGTAAAGTTTGTGTTGAATTGTTGATACCATCGCCCCGCGGGTGTTTAGTGCCTTATTATCATAACATAACATTATGCCTTGATTCCCCGAAGGGTTGGGCAGAGGTGTACCTATAGTACACCCACATTTCGCCGGTTATGTTTAAGTCCCAAGTAATAGGGGGCGAGCCTATTGCCATCTACCGGGCACAAATCCAGACTTCGGGCTGCTACTGAGAAATTCCAGATAGAAAAACCCAATAACACGTTGCCCGACCTGGGAATCGAATCCAGGACCTCATGCTCAGCAGTAGCGATTGCGACCACTAGACCAACGAGGCAGTCTAACTTATTATCAAGGGTGATTTATTTCGCAATTACATTTTTTTTTGGAAAATTTATTATATAACCTTTGTACTATTTAATTTGACAACCTAATCGCCACTCTGTACACGTATAAATAACGGCACGGTTGGCGCAGTGGTTGAGTGATCGGCTGCTGCGCTGAGTGTCGCGGGTTCGATTCCCTCACGGAACAAATATTTGTATGACCTACAAATAGTTGTTCCGGGTCTGGGTGTATTGTGTATGTGAGTTTTCATGTTTGTGAACGCACCCACGATACAGGAGTAATTCCTAGTGTGGGGCAACGTTTTAAAAAAAAAAATGCAAAAGGATGTACATAATATTACTATCGAATACTATCTTGAATGCATGCAAGCCTAGTTCTTTTTGTTAGAACTTGAAGACACGTTGTGCACAAGTTGTGTCACATGTAACGGAGATCATTTATTTTGGGCTAGAGTTTGAAAGTGCCGACCAAAAAAAAAAGTTATATTCTGTTAGAATATAGTCTCTTCACTTTTCATTAAGGGACCAAATCTGTAGGGTATTCCCTGCGCTGTTATACGAGTCTGAAAAATACTGTTGTCAGTATGTTTGAGTAAACAGAATCATAGTATCTAATTATAATAATTGCTTTAATAATTATGTGCACTTGCATATTGCATACAAGGATAACTCTGCGATAACCCTGCTTACTGGGACCCGTGGGCCCCGAGATAATTATGTAAATACTTTTTTTTTTAAGTTGCATAATACATAACATACAATTGTGTTAAAATTATTATAATTTTGCAAGTATTTATTTCACTGTATTTTTATACAGTGAAATAAATATAAACGGTTATTATACGGCTCTAGGGTTACTCTCCACATAGTTACAGTATTAGAAGTATCGTGGCTAAGTAAGTTATTACTTGCCGATCGAATGGGTTCATATCCGCGGTTAGTCCGTGGATGTTTATAGCCATCACTACATACCGAAAACCCTCCATAACTTGTCAAGCACGTTAATCCATTGGTTCCGGCTGTCATTCTTGGATCTTTGACAGTCATTACGGGTCGTAAGAAGCCCGAAAGCCTGACAACCAGCCTTACCCAGGGGTATCGTACCCAGTGACTGGGTTGTCGGCATTAATGCACTAGTACTCGTATATCAATGATTGCGGCGATCAGCTAGGCCGTCGATTCATGTAAAATACTAGTATTCCGCTGCATTTGGTTACACCTTTTCCTAACTACATATGTCAGGGTGGTCTTCCAGACCCTGAAATATGT
Organism: Dasypolia templi; assembly: GCA_963555695.1. Lineage (NCBI taxonomy): Eukaryota > Metazoa > Arthropoda > Insecta > Lepidoptera > Noctuidae > Dasypolia > Dasypolia templi. Next base: position 12,433,352 of record OY743157.1, read on the forward strand.
AGTTAGGAAAATGCTGGACAGATTGATTATTCATAATCATAATCATACAGTACTAGTATTATTACCAGGAACCCTCGGGTCCCGGTCCTTTGGAAGGCGTACGAGAGGCCGAAGCCAACTCGCAGAGACCTTTTAGAAATTTTTAAATGGAATGAGGCATCAACAGACGATTATGTTTGTACGCAGTACTAATAATAACTGAATTTAAATACCTAACGAGTTTTGGGTTTCTTTAGTGGTTTTTCTTCACGCAAAAACTGAGGAATTTAATAACAGATACAATTGATAGGGGATGTAAAAAAAGAGTTGAACGAAGCCAGAGTCACTTGTAATCCCCGTACTTTTAGAATGCGAGCCCAAAATGTAGACAATTCAACTCGCATTCGCAATCAATTGTAATTGTTGGTGTGTTACGCAATTGCCCCGCTAGTTTTCTCAACACGTTTTCCTTCATCAAATGTCATTGATGTGTAAGAAAAATGAATTGAATAAGTCAAATTGCTCCTTGCCCGGATTTGAACTAACCACCTCGTTCATGAGAGCCGAACCCTTAATCACTGGGCAATAGCGTACGTCAAAATTACATTATACAGTCAGAACGCAAATTATAAAGCCTTTTCTCCGTCTTTCCTGACAAACAATACTTATCATTTTTCATGCAAAATAATGTTTTCGAATAAAAGATTCCTGCGACGAAATTATGTTTCGTTGAATTTTGAAAGATACAATTAATGTTAATAAATGCAAAGCCGACTAAGATTAATGCTTTGTGGACTGAAGGTTTATTTTGGGACAGCTAGATAAAGGACGTTCCTCCTTTTGGTGGGGCAGCGGAGGAAACCCGAAATATGATATTCATTTATCTTATAGTTGTTGTGTACAATCATGAGAACAACCATATACGAGTTTACCTGTCTACGAGTTTTGAAGTACTGTTGCGATTTCTTTTTGTATTTGGAACCACTTCCCAAAGCTGGAAGACAAAGAGATATTCTAACTACATGCAAAAAACAAATGACAAAATAACTAAAAATCATAATTACCTACTACTTAAGAGGGAGCACCAAGACAAAAAAAATAATCAAGTTTCACCTGCGCCTCCTTGATAATCCCTCTCATCAAACACGATGAAAACAAAACACAATCCCTTCCCGCCAGCAGAAACTTTTCATCCTTTTCGCAACTTTGCTTCTTGCTAAATTTCATGATTCTAAGTCATCGAGATGTACCCCATGGGTTTTAATTTATTTGCGAGTGTAAAAATATACGAAATGCTTTAGTTTCAATGAAATTCTTCACTATGTAAAAACATCTGTTTATTTGGTCTAAATCACTATATACTATCTTATATCTATAATCTTTAATTCAAAATCTTAGATCATAGTCATGTTTTGGAACTAGAAACTCAATGCTGTGATAATTCCAAGTTAATTAGCAACAGTGCTGCCAAGTAAAAAATAATATTAGTTTATTGGATTTTACATTGTATTGTGCGAAGTCAAATGGTATGTGTCATGAAAACTTATTCTAAACAAAGAGTTTAAGGTCATCTGCGTACAATAAGAATTGTCAATATCATTGAAAAAATAAATAAATACCAAAGGGCCCAGTATCGACCCTTGAGGCACCCCTGATGTAACAGCTATGGAATTGAATTGAAAACCATTAACTACCACATTTTCGTTCTATTTGTAACATAGGAAGTAAACCAACGAAAGAAATCCTCACGAATGCCGCTAAATGCTAATTTGTCTGAAAGTAATTTATGATATAAGCAAATAAATTATAGCCAGAGCAGTCGAAAATTTAAGCACAGTCCTCTCGTCTCAACAGAGCGACGGCGACTGATTTGTAACACTAAAATATGTTTTAAGTTCCCCCAACGAAAAGACGACGAAAGATAACTTCTTCCACGAACTAAAAACAAATGTAAGTGCTTAAAGCTTGTAAATTCGTAATAAAAACAAAAATAAAAGGAATTTCAAAACATGTGTTTCGCCTTGTAATAATATAACTAAACATCATATGTAGAATATGTATTGTATTAGTCATGAGCATATTAAGTACAAATCGAAAATACGTGAAAATTAGAGGTTGCAATCTACTTATGTCACGGTATGTCAAAACATAGAGATTTCTGTGCTTTGTCTAAGTTAATTAAATATTCATGGTCAGGCAGTTTGAGTAATTTATCCGGCCTACCCAAATGTCCTTTCTTTGGTATTGTTTATTGTTGAGAACCTGCGTGCCGATTCTGTAAAAATCTCACCGTGAAGACTTGCGTGGAGTGAGCTGTCAGTGTCAACCCGTCTTGGTCAATCCCTAGCATCAGTGGCACTGACAGCTCACTCCACGCTCACTTCACCTAAGTTTTCACGGTGAGATGGTTGCAGAATAGCACAACTGTTTTGAGTTGAGTTGCACGATTAATGACAAATGCGTGCGTTATTTCGTCAAAATACCATTTCAGACATCAATCCACATGATCTGAACAAGATTATGTCTGGACTTTAAAAGAGATTGTGAACTCTTTTTTTTCGCCTTTCTTCTTAGAGTAGTCAGATAGGAAACACCGACCTCATCTAGTTTTTAAATATGATTGACGTGTAGAAGTGTTTGTACAATACTTACGGAAATAAAATCATTTATCATATAATGAATGTATTTAAGACGCATAAAGCTTCCAAAATAAATTCACCATTCCATATAATCGTCAAAACCGTATCCATTGTTTAGAAGAACTAAGCAGACATACAAACATACTTAGTTTAAACTATCTATAGATTATAGATTTGGAACTTCTTACATCTTTTTTGGTCTGTTACGAATAAAAAATGTAGGGGAGGTCAGCTCATAGCTGCCACAGGAGGCTAACTATTTGGCTTTGTTTGTGTAAATGTATTAAATAATGTGAGAGCAGAATGGCCGAAATTACCGAAAAAGGCAGCCAACTAACTGCTTTAGTAGTAAAAGAGTAGAAGAAAATAGAAAATGTTGATTATTTTATTTAAAAAAACATATACGAGTAATATAGCAAAAGAAAAACAATCAAAAATCAAATTAATTTCTTGTCCACTTTTGCGGTAACCACGTTGTCCTTATCCCCAAGGTCACTTTGGGCGCCTTCATGCTTCATGCATTCCAAGCTTTGTGATACTTTTTTTTTTTTTGGATTTCTGATCCACAAAAAGTTCTGAAATATCATGTCATATTATATTATGTGTGATACTCATATTATTTTTATTTTATACCCAAGTCTCATCAGTTTCATGAAAATTAAAATTGAAGATAGGCAGTTTTGGTTACTACGAGTACCCGCTCTTAATTCAAAAACGTTGTAGCGTAGTTGGTAAGTATTATTTATTACGCAAAACAATATTTCAAACACCTCTAAAATTTGGTTCTATTGTGTCGACGGTACATAATGAAAATATGTCGTAAAACGAGTGTCCTTGATTAATTACATTAAATTATGTAGGAATTTCAGCTAGTCGGTGCCCGGAATATCGTATAATTATGTAGAAAATGTTTGCATTTATACGCACACTATCGAGAGTATCAATTGCGCTCCAACTGTTTGTTACAAAGTGGTTGATAATATTGTATTAAAAAGCAAGCTCAAGATCTTATCCATTTCTCTAATCATATTCATCATCATCAACAACATTGGCAGCCACCCACTGCTGAACATAGGCCTCCTCCCTTTTGTGTTATGCTTCCCTGTTCCGTGCGAGTCTCATCCAGGTCTTCCCCGCGATCTTCAGATGGTCGTCCACCTAATTGGCCATTGATCCTTCTAACGTGTTTCGGCAAACATTACGTTAGGGCTCTGCTCCACCTGATATCACCAAGTCTACCCAAGCCCACCTTAATTTCAGAGCCGCCAATGCTATTATTTTATCTATAAACAAATTAGAAGTTATATAAAAAGCTCATGCATCGTTACAAGATCGTTTTAACATGACCATGCACAATGTAATAATGACGCAATTAAACTTGTCATAATATCTAAATGTTATTATCTAATGCTCCGTAAAGTTCATTGTAAGATAAGAACACCTGTTGTTTTACATAACATAATATCACGTAATCCCCGAACGGGCGAAAGGCAGAGGTGTACCTGTTTTACACCCACATCATCGCCAGTCATGTTTTAAGTCCCATTTAATATGATGCGAGCTTATTGCCAACAACAAAGCACAAATCCAGACCCTGGGCTGCTAGTGAGAAATTCGTGATGAAAAGATCCAGTAACACTTTCCCCGACTTGGGAATCGAACCCTAGACCTCATGCTCAGCAGTAGCGCTTGCGACCACTAGGACCAACGAGGCAGTCAAATTCTTGCTTTTTTAATTGACATTGATTTACAATAACTCATTAAGCTAAGTTAGTGAACAAAGATATAGCCTCAGAGAGATACTCGTATAGAGATATAGTTTATGTAATCTTAGTAACTCCCAATAATAAATTCAGAAAACGAAATCCATTATATAGGTATGCTATTAGGATACTATGTTGAATCTTTGTTGTTGGTCATGTATTTTTAATTACAAAGTTAGTACTACGCTTCTGAGAATATTCGGTCACGTAACATACATGTATACGTGCCTCCATTACAAAATCTATCAGCACTAATTGCGATCTCATCACTCAAAGACCTCACTAATGACTACGAGTACTACGGAAATTGAAAGTTAATTAAAAATAATTTACTCTAGTCAGGCCATAATCCAGTTGAACTTTATGGATGTTAGATCCCTGGAGGGTGGGTTTTAACTATAAGGCTAAATAACTTATTTCTAGAAACAACATCAAGGTACGAGTTGTATCCCTTTTTCAAGTTTTCTTTCACTTCACTTCTTATTTATTGTGAAAAAGAGCAAAATTTTCTTCTCTTCCGTTATCGTACATATGTTGATACTATTTTCTTTTCATTCCATTGCTCATTTGATTTCCCGGATTTTCAATCTAAAAATCTCGCTTTGTTTATTTTATAATACGTCAACTTATACATTTATGTAAATATTGAAAAAAAAGGTCTGGTCGTTTTTTCAAGTTTTGGGTATTTGGACAAAAATTTTAAAGTGGTCCGGTCAAGGGCTTTTGACCCTGATCGACTGTCAATGGCAGTTGACATAAGAGTCATTATGTAACCCTGTGTAATAGGGATGATGACAAATTTTAAAAATGATCGAAAAACTAATGTCATTTCAAAGAAGGCACAATAAAAATGAGATAATTGAGAAAAACTGTTAAACCGATGTAAATATGAAGAAGCTACACGCTTTTAAAGTTTTTGGAGTGGAATAATTCCCGTCCTTGTCGCGCGGTACGGATAATGTACGCGCTAGTATGAAGTTACATAGTCGTGACGTCACTTCTACGGTAGTGCTGTCCTTGTCTAACACTTGCTTTAAAACGTTTAAAACTTGGCAATTTTTTTCGGCTTTTACACTTTTTTTAGTAGTTTTGCACTATTTGGAAACAAACATTTTTTTGAGACATAGCTTCAAAAATTGTCATCATCCCATTGTATTGTGGAATTGTCAACATAATTACCACTTCTATCGAAACGCCTCAAGGTAGTAAATTAATAAACAACGTTCCAGAACATTCCAAATTACGTACGTCGTTAATAAATGCGGGAAAATTCGCAGACGACCGCCATTACATAATCATTTGTATTTCGAACGTTCCACCTTTATTTTTATGACTCAATTCACGAAGGAATTGCTGTGTACGTTTATGTACGAAACGGCAACTTCACTGTTCGAATTCGAGTTTATTCTTTTGTTTGTGATTATTTTGTTCATTTTTAGTCTTATTGTTTTTTTTTTGTTATAGGACGAAAGAGGTGAATTTTTCGCTTCCCACGCTCCGTTCGTCATCGCTAGGTGAACTTCGGGATGTCGTCAGTGTCAGCAGCCTTGGTAGTGATGTGCTAAGCCCGCCTATGCCCACGCAACTGCGATCAAACTCATTCAGTAAGTAGCCCTTATTTTTTTTTACTACCTTATTCAATTTTGTAGTGAGTTAAATTTAACGTGAGTGTATTTTTATTTATGAGGCTAAACGTTACTTTGGGGAGTAGTGAAGATTTTGCGCCTACACGTGTGTTGTCTGATTGGATGAGTGACGTCATTATTATGGCTATTTTAACCGGTTCACTTTTGTAATTTCCATTTCTGAGCTAACGAAATACTGACGTATTTTAGTTAGATAATGTTGTTTTGCGTTACACGCATTTAAGATAGTTAACGGTTTTATTTTAGTACATGGTTTTTGGTTTAATCATGTGCACATTTATGACCCGACGAGTTCGGGAGTTGGAGTTCAACCCATTGGAGTCTTTATTTAGGAGTTCAAATAGGATTTTTGGGTCTAGCTGAAATTAGTCAGTCATACCTAATATGGTTGTGAGAAAAACCATACCTATCCCTTATATTTATGAAGGCGGAGATTTTCACGACAAGATATTTTAAGTAAGCTTAATTGGCATAAAATTTTAATATTACCCGACATGTGACGTAATATTTTCATTTCACAGTTGATTAGCTGCAATACGCAGACACACCTACATCTTCTAATATATAAAATTCTCGTGTCACAGTTTTCGTTGCCATACTCCTCCGAAACGGCTTGACCGATTTTGATGAAATTTTGTGTGCATATCGGGTAGGTCTGAGAATCGGCCAACATCTATTTAAAAAAAAAAAAAAAAATTTGCAAAACAACGTTTGCGAGGTCAGCTAGTTTATTATAAAAGTGCCTTCCGACGACCACTCCTTATCCAATTAAGTTACGAAATGTATAGAATTTCTCGAAATCTCGTGTCAATTTCACGTGCGAGTGTATAACGTCGACAAGGTACTATCCAACCTGTCGATAACCTAACTTTGTTGTACTGAACTGTTAATCTAGTTAACTCAGCCCCATATGTCGGTCAGCTGTTTTCGCAACTGATTTTCCACGTCTGTATAAACAAGCAATGAAGTTGAACATTAAATTTAATTTGAGAGTAGGTGTTAAGTTTGATGAAATGTTACCTGTACCCTAATTGCGTAATACACAATCAATCGGAATCGTTTTGAAACAGATTGCTAATCCATTGCTTCATAAATTCGATAAAAATTCTGTTAAACAATGCAAATAACACAATGAATGTTGTTGAACTGTCAAAATCAAACAGATTGGTCGTAATCGTTTACGAAAATGTGTTACGCAATTAGGCTGCTGGTCTACCAGGCAGTATAATTACGACATCGTTAACATGAAAAGTATAATTTAACACTAGATTTCACGGGTATAATAATTTATTAAAATTTTACTGTTATGTAAAATTAGAGACAAGGTGATGCGGTTTAAGAAGTTTCATTCACAACTAAAATTAAAACCGCAATGAGTGAACCTTACAATCAAAGCACAGTTTTGGTTATGAAACTTTTCATTGTGTAAACTACAAAGTCAGTTTATTTTAAACACAAATGGAAGTTCAGGCTTGGTAATTTGTACATGAATTTTAGATTACACATTTTGTGGAGGCGAGCAAAAGTTGATGTTCGTTGATTGTCTATGTTAGCCACGTATCTACCGTACTGTTACCTATGTTAGCTATCGAACGTGTCTTCATGTCAAATTTAGTTTGACAATAAGGGACACAACATGTCCCTTCTTGTCTAACTTCATTTTAACTTTACAGAAAGGGACAAAATAGTTGGATAGATGAAATAGGTTTTTACAGCGAACGGTTAATGTTTACTGATAGTTCCGAAAATTAATCCATTTGCTTTTCAATTTTAGCTTATAAATAAGGTGCTAATCTTGTCTTTTGCAAAGAATGTCTATGCTTCTAAACGCCTTGATAATTATTATTTAAATGATACGCTATCCTGAACTAACAGTTTTTGAATACATAGTTCAGGCCGTGGTAAAATCACCTAACACCTATGTCCGTAGGTTTAAAGCTTAAAAAAAAACTGTAATGTTAACAAAGATACGAGTGTTACTTTTAACCATTAACTGTTGGTTGGTTACAGGAATAGAACAGGTCACAACTGCTCTAATAAGATTACAGTTATTAACAATACAATCCTGACAAATTAATTTCACCCACATCAAATGAAAGCGATGTAACGAAAATGATTTTCTGTCGCCCTAGATTGCGTATACCGGTATTGTGTGTAAGATAAAACAGGTCTGCCGTTGTTATATAAATAGATAGTTTCGGTCGATACGGTAACCATAGGGCAGTTACCATGTTAACATTTCCACTGGGGCCGATATTAGTACACCAATAAATAACTTATAATTGAAGCATAGATTAATACTAAAACAGTGTTAGTTATGTTTCCGTGTTTGTTTTAGATTATAAATTAATAATCTACGGAGTTTTCCGTAAGTGTCAAAAATAGTAAAAAACGGATCATTAAAGGAAAAGCAACATGTTTTTTTTAATAATCGTGTTGAACCTGAATTTTAAGCTGCCACTTCGGACCGAACTAGTCTGTCTGACTGAAAATTTATAACCATTCGTTGAATATTAAAAACTAGTTTATATCCAAGTAATTTTCTTCCTTGATACCTTCTTATTAATACAACATCATACTTTGTACCTATTTTTCTAGTATTTTCTTCTTGTCCGTTTATACAATATGTAACAAAAACCCTGTCTGATCCAAAAAAGGCGTATTCCTGGTTTAACATACGTACTAGCAAAAATAGTAAAAAAATAGTAACTCATATAAACCAAAAGTTATTGATTTTTTTAAATTTTTAGTTACCATGCGAAATGTAACACTAAATATGGTAAATTTTCATAAGTTGACAACACTCCACTGGCCGGCGAAATCTTTTATTTGTTGCCTATTTTTATTTCAAAGGACACCGCCGTGCTCTAGCCGCATTGTAAGTACTCATAACGAGCCCTCGACCCTTTGATGTAGCCGACTTGGTTGTCTCACGTGGAGATAGCTTGCGATCGGATGTCCGTACGTATCACGTGCCGCTATCGTATCGCGAACAATGTCGTATACCAATCTTCCTGATTGGTATACGACATTGTTTGTATTTGAATATGTTAATTTTTATTTGTGAGTGAATGTGTGATTCGGAAATCGAAGTAACAGCTCGGATTGTGGAAGCTTTCGAGTCACTCAAATCGTACACATGTGCGCTGCGTAGAGTACGTGCAAATTTAATAAAAAGGTGTCGAATGTGTACTAATGTTCTAGATAGATAGAGGTATGTAACAAGTAAATGTTTTAATAAACTGATACCTACAGTGGGTACATTGCCAAAAGCACATCACATTAACTCAATAATAATTGTTTCTTGATAAACAGAAGGTCAGAAATCGGGGTTATTGTGCGTAAGCCTACAATAAAATATCAGCTGATACCTACGCGTAGGCAAAACGTAGATGTCTTTAGTCCTACGTTTCTTTGGCGGCATGCGACAAAAGACCGCCGCGCTCAGGCGGCTTCTTTGACACGAAACTGTAGGTGAACTCTGGTGAACCCTGTCGAGCGATCAGTGTTGCCTTTGGTATGATTATTTTTAATTTTTTAAATTAATTGTTTTCATGGGGGAAAAATAATTATCTCGTATCCATTAAATGATTACGTATTTGTGCACGCACTACGATACCAAATAATACCATTCAGGATCGGACAGGGTTTTCGTTACATGCTGTATATGTGTACATAAATGGTTATGTATTAAGTTCAAGCTTTAGTCCTGAACGATCACGTAACAATGTGCTAAGCGGATTCTGATATTTTTTAGGAAAACTGTTTCTAAAAAGTATCTTGTGCAATAAGATTACTCGTTATTTTATCCGACTGTGGACTCTGGAAACAGTTTAGTAGATAATCTTTATCAACACGAAAATAAGAAAATAATAATGTTCTTTATTCAAACGCTTTTGAAACTCTTAGGAACCTTTAGAAGTGCCCGCATGATTCCTCAGGGCTGGTACATACTTACATGTTCCGGTTGGCAAAGCTGTAATGCTAATGTAGATAATGTGCGGGTATAAGCCGCTCGGCTTACCTCGAGTTGTACCACGCCGACCAGAACAGTAATAAGCGAGGGTAGATGTCGATGGAAGTTTTCTAATCGGCACTAGTCGAATGAAAACCGAATATATTGTATGGATACATAGATTCGGATCCCTCTTTGGGCGAAGGCCTCCTTCAAATTATTCCATGTGTCTCTATCTTTGCCAATAGTCTGCCATTTTATCCCTGATATTTCTCTCTACTCTCTTCTTTTAAAATAAACTACTAACAACTAACTATTAACAACATTTGGAATGTATATTAAGAATATGGCAATAGAAGTCTTTTTTTTTGCATTGCTTACAAAGATTCGGGTTGGCATTGTTGTTCAACCAATTTTTAATACTACCGAATCAAATATGCTAACCCGAACATGTGTGTAGCGTCCCTTAGCCTACATTTAACGTTCATGTCATACATCGCCGGAAGCCAGAAGGTCTTAGGTTACACCTATGCATGTTTAAAGGCCCGACCTGTTGGTTACTCGTACAGTGAACCGGTTGCATATAACTCTGAAGTTCCCTGCGGATGACTCCATTGTGGACGTCCATGTCCCTGTCAGGGCATCACGATAACACTGGGATGTTATATGTTTGGTAATATAAGAAGACGCTTTAAAAAAAAGAAAATTTTATCAAAAAATAAATATATATATCTGCATCATCTGCAAAATGTGTGGATATATAAATATCCACACATTTTGCAGATGTGGACTTTAGTGTCCATGCGTCTTTTTCTCTTCTGACATTTAAACCGACTTACGGAACACCCTGTATAAGTTTATGTGTAATTTGTGTGTATGTGGGTTGTTCGTCGTTTTACTTCGATGATACTCCTGCAGTATGTCTAATTTTTTCGTGGGGAAATTGTTCGTCTGGGGATGTTGGAGGTTATGTCAATCTCCGGCTGAGTACTCGTAAAAACCCCTTACCGTATGTGTTTTAGTCTTGCGTGTTTTCTTACAGACACAGGACTATTGGTTTGTTTTCAAAATAGATGATTTGTAATATACATGTCGCTTAATCTATTTAAAAAGATTTTGCCACTTATATTTTAAGTTTACAAAGTATCATATCTAAGCTTTTAACTTTTATGTGCTCGTAGGGATTGAAGTTTATGTCGAGCTTTTACTGAGGCGTCGTTTCTACAATGTTCCTAAGTAATTTAACTGCAGTAAAACACATGCTTACACGAGAAACTTGTTAACGTTTTTAATGGATGCAAAATGATATTTAAGGAGACAAGTCTACTCGTTTTCTTGGCGTGCGCTGCATTGTAAGTACAGCTTAACTAAACTTCTGCTTAATTACCTATATACGTGGGACACTCAGAAAGTTTTGCGACACTAAAAAATAATTTTCAATACTATTTTTTTTAAATACTTTTCAAAGTATTCTCCACAAGCCTCTATATAATGTTTCATGCGTCTGAACCAGTTTACAGCCTGCTCGAGCGCTGACAGCGCGACGAAAATGGGATCCCTTTAAGCAGATTTTTTATTTTCGTTAATAAAAAGAAGTCACACGGTGCTAGGTCAGGTCTGTAAGGAAGGTGACCCAGGAGTTAGATCGGCGTGCTGTCCAGGAAGTAGTATACCATTGAGCGTTGATGCATTTTTGGTTCCGTAAAGGAATTGACACAAAATAGCCCGTCAAATAGAAAAAACTCGCGATAAAAATCTTCCCGCCGCTTCTAGATCGCTTCACTTTGTTAGGCGTTGATTCGTTTTGAAACATCCAAACCGTCGACTGGCGCTTCGTTTCTGGATCGTATTGATAAATCCAAGAAGTGGGGGAAGAATTTGATGGCGAACTTTTCCTATTTGACTTGCTACTCGGTATCTTTTCTTTTACGGAACCAAAGAAGCATCAACGCTGAATGCTATACTTCCAAATGCTTGGCAGAAGTTTTCTCTGTTGTGAGCAACAAGCGACCAAACACAGGGCTCCGCAGGCTACTGCACCACCACGACAACACGCCTTCGCACACCGCGCTTAACTTCCTGAGGGGCTTTCTGCACAGCACGCGCGTCTTACACCTGGGTCACCCTCCTTACAGCCCTGACCTAGCACGCTGTGACTTCATTTTATTCCCCAAAGTAAAAAATCTGCTCAAGGGGATACAATTTTTGTCGCCGGAAAATGCGCTGTCAGCGTTCGAGCAGGCTGTAAACGAGGTGTCTACTGCGGACTGGAAAAAGTGTTTCGAAAACTGGTTCAGACACATGAAACTTTGTATAGAGGCTAGTGGAGAGCACTTTGAAAAGATAAAAAAAATACATTTATCCATAGAACATTTATTTTTATTTTCGCAAAACTTTGTGAATGTCCCACGTACGTAAGCTTTTAACTTTTATCTGCTCGTAGGGATTGAAGTTTATGTCGAGCTTTTACTGAGGCGTCGTTGTTACAATGTTCCTAAGTAATTTAACTGCAATAAAATACAGTCTTACACGAGAAACTTGTTAACGTTTTTAATGGATGCAAAATGAGATTGTAAGGAGACAGGTCTACTCGTTTTCTTGGCGTGCGCTGCATTGAAAATACAGCTTAACTAAACTAATACAATTTACCTACATACGTATACAATTTATAGAAAACTTTGTGTCTTTTGTCTTTTTATAAGTAAGTATGTTTGTATACCAAAGTTAGGACTTAATTAGAATAATATGAGTGAAATTATTGGTCTCATGTACCCACACTGAGTTAAAAAAAGCAGTACTTACACATTTCCATTTAAGATGTTTTAGTCTCTTTTTCGTGTTGTAATGTTTGTTTTGTAGTGAATGAACGTTTATTTTATTCCATAAAAAAAATGCTGGTGTAAGCTCGAACGATTTGTACTAATCACGGGTACCATTCAAGGGCTGCCAAGTGTACTAGAATGGACAAGCGGTTCTTCATAGTTTTACATCGGCTTTTGTTGTATTGTATCTTTCCGGAAAAGTAGATAAGTAACAGCTGCTAGAGATTATTGTTTTAACAATGTTGAGAAACCTGAAGTTTAAAAAAAAAAAGATTATTTAGTTTTCCCAGATGGAAACCGATAGACAGAGTTTATGTAATTTTTAGGCACTAAAAATACTGCGATTTTATTTCAACGAAACTTTCCAAATCAAATCAATCTTACTTCTTGAGTATAATTTATATTTCGTAACAGTTCAGTAAATTTTTGTATGAGTTACTGATATTTGGGTTAATTAATATGATGATATTGTTATTGTTTCAACCGTATTCACTATAATTCAGACACTTTGTTTTTTCTTTTAACCTATAATGTCCCAGTGCTCGTCAGCAATATTTTATAAATAATTTATTTAATAATAGTGACCTCCTTTAGTTCATTACAGTCGTAATGCAGGTGTAAAATTTTACATAGTGTGTAGTTTTGTTAATGATGTACACGAAATAGTGAACTTATATAAAAAACCTAAATGGATAACAGCCCCTTTAATCCAAGGGGCCTGGTGCAACCTTCCGCTTCGCCATCGAAGACGACGACGCAAAACCCAGTCCTCGAGTCGGTCACGGTTGATGTTGTTTCAACGCCCGAAATTCAAAAATGGATGTCAGACATCGAACAGCACTTAAATGAAGTTTGCTCTATTGCCGCGGATGGGGAACTCAACTCGGAGCAAAAAATGAAAATCTCTACCCTATGCCGTAGGGTAGGATCTGGAACCTCACAAATGGCAGTCCTATGTCAGTCGCTCAAGCAGAAAGCGATTCAGGTGTATAACGTGGTTGATGCCCTTCAAGAAAAGCGCGACCTGACGGAACATATTTCGGAGCTACAGAAGACGATAAAGGACTCTTCAGGAAATGCTTCTTTTGCCGATATGGTGAAAAAGGGATCCAATAATTTCGTTCGACCCAATAACCTAAGCTCTGTTGCCATTTATCCCAATGATAAATTTAAGTCAAGTGAGGAAACAGAAGAACTCGTGCAAAAATTATACGGCCCAAGCAAATGAAGCTGCACGTTAGTAGTGTCCGCAAAACAAAACATGGAGGCTTGATTATCAGAGCCGAGACGAAAAATGATGCTGATAAACTGAATCACGCAGTCCAGCTCTCTATTTCTGGACTTAACGCCGACGAGCCCAGCAAGCGGACACCTCGGACCGTGGTTATAGGAGTGCCGACTTCTTAGGCTGTAAATGTGGTGTGCATTTTCGAACAAAACGTAGCCGACAATTTACCAGTGATGTCCTTGGATTACTTCCTGGCCTTAATAAAATTAAGCCACAAATCGGGAACAGAGATGCTACGACCCGTAACTACGTTTTTGAAGTTTCAGCCGATATACGTAAAGCTCCAACCCCTCAATCAAGGCTTTTTATAAATTGTTCGTCCTGTCCTGTCAGGGACTTTACATTGGTAACATTGGTGTTATAAATGCCAACAATATGGCCATGCAGCAAAAACTTGTCGAGAGATCTTTACTACGTGTGGGCACTGTGGTGATGCTGGTCATTCCATGTCCGAATGCGCGAAGAAACCCGTCATTCCGAAATGTGCAACTTGCAAACGATTTAAAAAGCCCAGTGATCACAAAACAGGAGACCCTGAATGTCCTGCGAGAAAAATAGCAGAATACAGATATATAAACTCCATCAATTATGAAGTCACCTAGTGCGTCCTATTCAAGGCCAGACTTCAGTATCGCTTGTTTCTGACTCAATATATCTGAGCATTTGCCGCTGTCTAAGCATATTAGCCGACTGCATATTCATGTAACTAAGTGATAATAGCAATTTTTCGTAAACAATATGCACATTATCTACATATTTAAGACCTTAGTTATTAGTGTGTAAGTAAATTACAACATAATAAATTCATTAACTATGTCACTATTCTCTTAACTTATGTTAAATATTGTTAATAAATCAGTTGCCTAATAGTAATTGTAAGAACTCATGCTGCCTTTTTTTTTTGGGTGGGAAATCATCAAATGACTTCTCCCGCTCTGGGTGGAGCGGGAGGGCGTGTCAGACTTTTACTGACTAAAACCCACCCGTGTTCCTTCAGTTGCCTGTGCCAGGGCCACGGTTTTATTTTTAGAATTACCCGCGACTCTAAGGCGTCGGCCCTATCGGACCCCGTCACTTTGTGCTGACATCTCTTTGAGGCGCGCGTGGAACACGACGCGCCGTCGACCCGGGCCTGGCCCTTACCGGACGGCTCGCTACCCGTTGCTCGCCGTCCGCAAGCCCGCGCCTATGGTGGTCGGGAATCTGCAGGCGACTCCCGACGCCCAGGGCGTCTCCTGCGTCGGATAGTGGGAGCGTGAGAGCGCAAGGCTCTCTCCCTCACGAGCTCCGCGTCCTCCTTCGCAAGCATTACTGTTTCGCAGAAGGAGGTGACGGCTTTCCAATCCCGCTCGCTCCGTACCATGGCCTGGACCAGGGCCGGACGCGAGAGATCGCCGCCGCCGATCGCCTCCGCGAGGACACTGCGGTGCTCCGCCCAAGCTGGGCAGACCTCCATCGTATGCTCCACCGTGTCCTCCGGGCGATCAACACAATGGTGACACCCGGGCGTTTCCTCCCGCCTAATGCGAAACAGGAACCTCCCGAAACAACCGTGTCTGGTGAGGGCCTGTGTCAGGCGGAAGGTGAGGACGCCGTGACGTATCCTCAAACCTCCTCCAACCACTCCTCAAAGAGGGGACTTACCGCCGCTATTGTGGCGTGCCCAGCACTGGGTTGCGACAATCGCACCCTCCATGTCGCCATGAGATCCCGCAACTCATGCCGCCTGTGATACAGGTTTACCTTGTACGGGCATCATACTTTGTAATACCTTTATTATTGTTTTTAAGATTTGAACTGTATTTTACCATATTTTTATTTTTGAATAAAACATTTAATGTTTATTATTTTTGCTGGAAAAGGTCTATACCATCAAGATTTAGCCTAGATCGTCGCGGGGAGATGTCTTCAGGCAATTTGTGAAGTATTTTTTTAAATAAACCAAAAATGTAAGGTTCTCCTAGGACCAATGTCTCTCTGCTTATAAGGCAAATAACAACATAAATCGTGACCCTACACACTTATCTCAGAATTTTCAGACGCTTGCCCCTACCTAAGGGTCCACTTACAGTGAAAAATGACTAGCCCGCCAGCCTCCGTCTATAAAATCACTATCTATGTGAGAAATAACTTAGGCACATATAAAAAAATCGAAAGCATCAATTAGGTAACCTGACTAGTGGTAATTCTATGACCATGAATTCTAGGAAATCGCATGTTTTCGTACTAGTAAAGCCTTCGGGAGTCTATGAAATGAGCAATATGTCACGCCTAATTCATTACAGTTTTCGCACATAAAAACATAGTTAAACTACACAGTTCTACGAATATCATTATATAATATTTAAATTAAACGGCTGAACATTAGTCTTTTCAAAATTGCTGACTGGTTGAACTCACATCTTCTTACACTTAATATTTCTAAAACAAAATATATCGCATTCACAATATACAACAACACTCAACCTGGACCTAACACAACTCTCAAAATCCACACCTGTCGTAAAATATAGCACAAACTGTTCCTGCGAACATATTGAAAAAGTGACTCATATAAAATACCTTTGTATAATCGTTGATCAGCGGTTTTCTTGGCATATTCACACAGATATGGTCATGGCCCGTATGAGAAAACTTATCTGGATAGTTAAGAATCTAAGACATGTGGCAACAAGACAACAGAAATCTATGCCTCTCTGGCTCAATCAATTCTTACCTACTGCATACCCGTGTGGGGTGGTGCAACAAAAGCGAAGTTTCTTGAGCTAGAGCGAGCACAGAGATCTCTTATCAAGGTCATGTATACCAAACCGTATACAGATTCCCAACCAATGAGTTATACTCCCTTAGCGGTATTCTTACAGTCAGAAAATTATACATACTACATGCTGTCTTAAAATTACACAAAACCCTGCCTTATGACCCTCACCATAAGGAAGGAAGACGAAAGTACAGTGTTGCACCAGTAAAATTCGTTAAACCTGTATATGCTAAAAGACAATTCAATTCAAATTCCGCTGCCCTATATAATAAAATAAATAAATAAATAAATATCTATCCCATGACCTCCAATGACTGCAAAAAGGCAATAAAGCAATGGTTAGAACGGAAGACCTGTGATGACATTGAATTATTGCTGCAAGCATCGTCAATATGATTTGAAAAGATACACACATACACACACACAAACATTCACACACATTCATGCACACACGAACTCACTCACACAAACTTACACTCACAATTTTTAGGATATATCTCTTAGTTACTTTTTGTTTTTTCTTTTATTTAGTTACAGTTCAAGTATTGTCTTGTTTTGGTTGTTATTTTTTGGTGTTATTTTACAAAATTTTGTTGTTTTTTTTTATTAACTTTTGTACACCACTTTTACCATTTTTTATTTGTAATTGAAGAGCGGAATCTCCTAGCACAGGTATATCTTTTACTTAAAAGGAGGTTCCTATGTAAGATTTACTGTAAAAGATGTACAAGATTCTGTAATAAATCTTTTTGTATTTTTTGTATTTTTGTATTATTGCGACATAATAAAATATTAAAATGTATTCTTGAAACATTATACCGCGTTTCAACACTCTACTTGTTTTATGTAGGAAAACGTTTTACAAAGTGATGTATTCTTTGTCGTTACAAAAGACATAAATAACGTCGAGCTTGAAATATTTATCAATTTATGGCGAGAAAAATCTGACCGGAAAAATGATACACGTATTTTTAGAGCGAAGAAAGATACTACAAATTTGGTTCCTACATACTTAAAACAGAGAGACAGAGCTATAAAATACTTAATGAATAGGTAAACTTTTCTTGAATGTTTCACAATAAATATTTTCGCTACCACGGTACTTTTTACTTTTGTTTCCACTAAAACCTCAAGCAATTAGGTACAGTACCGACAAATACACAATAGAATACTTGATGACGTAGTATTTTATTTATTTTTTAACAAATAAGGTACCAAAACATTAAGAACATAAAATATCTACTACACTAAACTTAGCTACAGAGTCGTAGGTATTTTGTATCGAATAAGGGCTCATAGCATCCCTAGAGATCTTGTCTTTATACCAACCTACATCCCCACTGTAAATGTATAGTATTACTTGCTTCTGTACGTTTAGTATTGTGAAAATGTCACAGAATTGACAATGTAGGTGGAGTTCAATTGTTTTAGTACATTTGTTCGAATAGTAGTTTTAGCCAGCGTTAATATGCGAATAAAGTTTACTGAGTATGGTCGTAGATTTAGGTACGTTGAAATGGGGCAAGAGGCACTTTAATTAATTAAGTTTTGATTGGATTCTAATTGTTGGATACATAGAAGCAATGGATGATTATGAGGAAACAGTTTTTTATTATTTATGAGTGTATCATTCTGTTCCGTATTCCTTTGTATTATGTGAAATAATTGACATAAATGTTTTAATTTTCCTACTATCACCGCTATACAAGTACACATAATATCCAAGCTATATAATTATCCAATATACTTAATGTAATATAACAGATGCAAAAGTAACTCTTTCTGCATATCTGTTACCTTTTCACGCCATAACGGCTGAACTGTTTTGGATAAAATACGGCATACGAGTAGATCTGTACCCTAATTGCGTAATACATAATCAATCGGAATCTGAATAGTTTTGAAACAGATTGCTAATCCATTGCTTCATAAGTCCGATAAAACATTCTGCTTAACAATGTAAACAACGCAATGAATGTTGTAGAACTGTCAAAATCAAACAGAGTAGTCGTAATCGTTTACGAAAATGTGTTACGCAATTAGGCTGCTGGTTACAACACGATACTTTTTATTCCGGCAGTACGATCCCGTTGGATAATTTCCGACTTTCACGTGGTCAAAAGATTTTTAGTATATTTTTGGGATATTAATCTGACATATGCATTATTAGGTATGAGTAGTATAAATTTAAAACGAAAATGTTTGCGTATTTTCTCATCCGCCCCGACAAGAGCGTCGCTTTCGACAGCACCGACAAGGCCGAATGCCTTGCTGACAGCCTAGAGTCCCAATGTTCTCCCAGCTCTCAACCAGTTGACCAAGCTCACCTGAACAAGGTCGACGCTGAAGTCGAACGGAGAGTCTCCCTACCACCCGTCGAAGACCCTGATGATCCTCTGCCTCTCGTCACTCCAGACGAAGTGCACGACATCATTAAAGGGCTACAGGCGCGTAAAGCCCCGGTTCGGACGGTATTACCAATAAGGTATACAAACTCCTACCTGCCCCACTATTAATGCTTATGACCGCCATCTTCAATGGCGCTTTGAGCAACAACCTCTTCCCACAAGCGTGGAAAGAAGCAACCGTCATCGGTATCCCAAAGCCAGGCAAGCCAAAGTCTGAGCTCTCCAGCTACCGCCCCATCAGCTTACTCAATGTTCTCGGCAAAATCTACGAGAGGCTTATTTATAAGCGTCTCAAAGACTACGCTGAAGCAAAGAGCCTCATTCCCAACGAGCAGTTTGGTTTCCGTCCCCAACACTCGAGTATCCACCAGGTCCACCGTATCGTTGAGCACTTGTTCGCTGGTCTGCAGCGTAACGCGACGACGGGTGTGCTATTCTCCGACATAGCGAAAGCCTTCGACAAAGTCTGGCACAACGGCTTGTTATACAAGCTTTACCAACTAGGAGTGCCAGATCGTCTCGTGCTCATCTTATGAGACTTTTTGTCGATTCGCACCTTTCGCTATCGCATCGAGGGTGCACTCTCGTCCCCTCACCCTATTCGCGCCGGGATCCCTCAGGGTTCCGTTATATCTCCTCTAGTCTTCACGCTGTTTACCAGCGATATCCCACAGAGTAAAAAGGCTCAGTTGGCTCTCTTCGCCGACGACACTGCCGTTTACGATACCGGTCATTGTCCCAATGCTATAGCTCGTACTCTCCAAACCTCCGCAAACGTCTTAGGCGCTTGGTTCCGGAAATGGAGAATCGAGGTCAACCCCGATAAGAGTCAGGCGGTTCTCTTCTCGAGACGTCGTTGATTCCCTCCCCCTCTTCCCAGCCCGATCACTACGTACGGTAAGCCAATCCCTTGGGAGAAGCAAGCTAAATACCTGGGCGTGATCCTCGATCAAAACCTTACCTTTAAGGCTCATATTAAGGCGGTTCGCGCGCCCGCCTCCTTCGCTCTTAGCAGGCTCCAATTTGTACTGATAGCCCGTAGTAAACTGTAACTTAAATGCAAGCTGCGCATCTATACCGCAGTCATCCGTCCCATCATGACCTATGCCTGCGTTGTGTTTGCGCACGCTCACCCACGTCATCTCCATAAGATGCAGACCCTCCAGAACCATTTCCTCAGAAAGGTCAAGGGTGCCCCCTTCTATGTCCGTAATATAAATCTCCACGTCGACCTTAAAATGCCTACCATAAACCAGTTCATGAAACGCTTATCGAAGCGTTTCTTTGACTGTGGCATCAAACACCCCAACCCCTTGATCTCAGCGGCCGCCCGCTACACTCCCTCCCGCATTAGTAGTATTCGCCGACCAACGCATACCTTAATCGCCCCCGACGACGCCACTACCCTCCTCCAGGAGAGTAGTAAGGCCACCAGCACGCTACGTAAGCCCAAAACCCGATCGCCGTCCTACCGCCCTCGCCGCCGAGGCCCGCCGCGACGCCCAAATCCACACCCCTCCCAACCCTTGCTCGAGCCAGCCCGCGCCGCTGAGCCTGTAGCTTTAAATTCGTCCCAAAATCACTCAAATCCTGATCCAGCTAGTCCCTTGCTGCCCTTCCAGCGACGCCCTAAGCCGAGGTCCGTACCCCACAGGGGTGCCCTTAGCGTGTAGTCGCCTAGTTTTTAGTTATTATTTAAGTTTAAGTCCTGGCTGGAGGCCTTAATTTATTAGGGCAACCACAGGCAAGTCCGTTTAAGCAGACGACAACCTCATAGATTGACCTGCGAGATGCCATTCAAAAAAAAATAAAAAAAATTGGTATTTTCTTTTCTAAAAAAATCTTTGTATTTCGATCACTTCGACACGTGCCTATCAGTTATTATCTTTCTTTTCTTTCAAAATTGTATAAAATCAACTAAGTACCATTAAATTGTTAAAGAAATAATAATAAAAATTGCTTGTTTTTCTTGCTAATAGTATTATAAACGTCTCCACTTTTTTTTTTAAAACGCGCGGGTTTGCGAATCTTAAAATTATATGATAATTATATTAAATATTTATTGGATATAAATGTCTTCATGTAGAGTGCTTTCGCAAATTTTCACACTGCGTAAGCTCCTTGTTTCAGAGAAAAAATCTTAAGTTTAAAAAAAACGACATAATTGAGTAATAAAATTGAATTTTTACCACAAATTCGTACACAAAAAAGTGAATCAAACTTCACACATTAAGACAAAGTGAGAGCGAATTTTAAGGGTTTTGGTATAAAAATTGTAAGATTTTAACTTTAATCAATGTTTAAAATACTGGTTACCGCAATGACCTCAATTATGAAGACATTAATATAAATTAAATTAAAAATAATAAAGATTTATTTGTATTCTTAAAAGATCGTGGGTAACGAAACCTAATCATATTTTAATGTAGTGACGCTAACGTTTGACTGACATTTATTGACACTTTGGCATCCCAGAATACCCGAACCTTTTACAGTACTCACCAAACCAAAATGATATACAAAAGAAAGTCATCTCGACTTAGTATAACGGCAATGTTACAAGCTAGGAGAAAATAGGATGCAAGAGCGAGCGAAGCGAGCTCGGGACTTGGGGCACCTTGATTTGGACAGTTTAGGTTCAAATGGTATAGTAGGGTCTAGTGAGCGAGCGAAGCAAGCGACCAAAGATCCCACTATCTCTTCCGTGGTTATTTTGATTTTACACAGAAGATAGGAGCCCTGCGAAGTGTGGCTCCGTCGACTACACCTTATTTTATGATTGCTTGCGATCTATCTTAGGATATTGGGTTTGGCCGTTTCGCTGATCGCTACTCATGATAGACAGTACCATTCTTTCTGTCCTTGTCAAACAAATAGCTGTCAACACGTTATAGGGTCGCATACTTTGACTTTATCGAGACGTTAAAACTAGAGATTGATAGAATTTTTTATCTCCGGTACGTCAAAATTGGGGATAGATACGTTATTGGGTTTGGTCGTTAGACGGTCCAGAATAAACTGTACAATAGATGTCAACGGATGCTTAAATAAAGCCTTGAATCGATATAATCTTTATTAAGGTAGCCGTCAAAGTCTGTTATAAACCTGTAGCTGAATACTATTTTTATTCCGTCTGACCCCAATGTAGGACAAAAAACTAGAAATTATCAAACTGACAAATAACTTAAATTGTCCGTTTCTTCAAATGCCACTGTCGTTCTTTGTTTTTTTTTTAAATAGGTAAATTGACTTAGTGTGTCAGTATAAAAGAAAATTAATTTCCCTGACCGTACCTACCAATACGAATTGGAGCCAGACAGATAATGTTGAAAAATTATTAGTTTCGACTGCACACAGACAGTGTTCATATATTATTACGAGGTTCATGCACGGGAGCTCTTTGTTGAAAATTTAATATAGTAAGAAAATTAGCAATCTTGCGGCTAGATTTACGATGGCCAGCGTTATATTTTTTTGGAGATCAAACATAGTTATTAGTACCTACCTACTTAGTTTCAATGAACGCAGATATATAAATGCAATACAGTGAATGCAGATACAGACAGTAAAGCTATGTTCCTAAGGTTAGTAACTCAAGTAAAAAATAAATAGCGTCTATGTAAAATGTCTCGATATATGGTTGTAAGTTTCTGTTCCAAAATGATCTTCACTATTTTTATTTCAAAATGCCTCATAGTTTTTTTCATTTTCTATTTATTTCTTAAACGCTTAACCTCTCAAGGCCTCCTATAGCTATTTATTAGCACAAAATGTTCGCAGCGGTAATACTGCAGCTGACATGTGAATATGCTATGAAATTACGTTAAGCTCCGTGGTCATCCTCGTCTTGTATTATTTTCCCGCTAGCAATAATACGTGCTTTTCATGTTCTCCTAGTACTATGGCGTATGCCGTGTCTGATAAGTCACGGTTAAGTAGTCTTTACTCACTGTATAATGTGCAGTTAGTAAGTGTTAGTGGCGTAATGAACTAGAATTGTTACTATGCAGGTTGCTTTACAATTTATCGTCTTTCAAATTACTGTAGTGAGATTTTATTACAGTCATGAGTCAGACCATTTATTTACCTATACTGAGGGTATAGGTAAATAAATGGTCTGAATGTCAAAAAAATGTGTTAACACTTTATCAGCGGTTTTTACCAAAGGGTTTTGAACGATTTAGGCTTTCTTTTTCTTTTACCAAACATGAGAATAAATCAAACTTGGTAGGTTTTAGAGATCAAACCAGCCTAAAAAATCTAAGAAACTTCAAATTCACTAAAGTACTTTTGGTGCTTACTTCGCAATCTTCTTAAGCGTTTCCCCTACTGAAGTTCGAAATCGTTTTATTGAAATCAAGAGTCTGTAATAAGACAGCTTTAATCGTCAGATGCTACTCATTGATTCGGAAATTTGATTTTACGGAACCAATGGGAATCTTCAACGTTTTCTTTATGAAAAGACTTTATTTGCCGAACTTGGCACAGACGCCAAGTTCGGCAATAAAGGTTTTTAAAATGTATCGTCTCATGCGTCAATGAGACGATAAATTTTCGCTGCTTGTCTCACAGTATAACGTGGGTACGCCTTGGTCGGCAAAGTCAATAATGTATTCAAACTCAAACTCAAACTCAAATCATTTCAAAAACTCAAATCATTTATTTCAATTAAACCATTTACAGGCACTTTTGAATTGTCAAGGAGTCGGTCAGTCAGAAATATGAAGCTAGTTGCCCATTCCAAAGCGTAGTAGGTACCTATGGAGAAGAACGGGCAAGAAACTCCATGGACACTCTTTTAAATAATAATGTTTTTACATATATCTTAGTTACATCGATTAATGTTGACACTATAAGTGAGAACGATGTACAAAAAACCGTACACGTTAAAAGCGTCCAGAGTGCATCAAAACATAATAAAAACAATCCAGCTAATTAATTATTAAAATAAGCCGTGGCAGCTAAGAGATGACCAGTCCCAACTGACGGCGCCCGTTCACGAACATGACGCATGGATCAGCACCATTCAGCTCAACCATTTTGAAGGGAGCTAAATGATCCGACACACGCACCACCGTCAGCGAGACATTTGAGTGAGCATGCCATACTATCAGCCGCCAAGGCACATTCAAGTCAATCTATGACATTACCCGGTAAATGGTAGCTCTATAGTACAAAGTACTCACATCTGTGCAATGCATCTATATAATAAAAAGGAGATTGAGTTTATATAATGCAAATAAATTCTTACTATCTTCAGCAGCTTCAACAGTGATTCGAATGTCAATTAATTAGTTGTGGTGTGGAGCAGGACCGGCATTAAGCCAGGCATTTTTATCAGTTATGTAATCCTCCAACCTATAATATGCCTGCCTGAATAGTGTGCGTTTGACAAAGGATTTGAATTTTGTCTCATTCAGTTGAAGTATGTGGGGAGGTATTTTATTATAACATTTTAGACAGTACCCCATGAAAGATGAGTCTACTTAAGCCAGTCTGAAACCTGGTTGAACTAATAGGTCCCGATTTCTAGTACTATAATTATGTCTTTCACCTCTTTTACTGAAAAGATGTAAATTTTTTCTTACGTACATGATGTTTTCATAGATGTATTGACAAGGTACAGTCATGATGTTAATATCCTTAAACAATTCCCTTAGAGAATCGCGCCTGCGGAGATTATATACGGCTCTGATGGCTCTTTTCTGCAGAATAAAAATAGACTCGATGTCTGCAGCCCGTCCCCAAAGTAAAATACCGTAAGACATGATACTATGAAAGTAACTAAAATAGACCAGCCTCGCGGTATCTACATCAGTAAATTGACGGATTTTTCTGACAGCGTAAGCTGCTGAACTTAGCCGTCCTGCTAGAGATGTTAAATGAGGACCCCATTGTAGCCTTGAGTCGAGCGTGATCCCCAAGAAAACCGTTTTATCGACGAATTCTAGCTTCTCTTGATTCAATACTATCTCACAATCACTACTCTTGACGTTTGGTAAAGAAAATCTTATACACTTAGTTTTATTTCCATTTAGTACTAAATTATTAGCCGTGAACCAATTTTGGACCAGCAGTAGGGCGTTATTTACGTCGTCAAAATTTGAAGCACGTCTATCTACCTTAAAAATTAAGGAAGTATCGTCAGCAAATAACACCATTTGTGGTTGATTTATTAATAAATGGAGTAGGTCATTAATATATACTAAAAAGAGGAAAGGACCCAATATCGAGCCTTGTGGAACACCCATTTTTACCTTTAAACCAAGTGAATTGACACCATTTATTTGAACTTGCTGTTGTCTATCATTTAAATAAGATTTTATTAAACTAAGCGCAAGTTTTCCAAGTCCGTAATGCTCAAGTTTCAAAAGCAGGGTTTCGTGATCGACGCAATCAAATGCCTTGGAGAGGTCACAAAAGATTCCTATGGCGTCTTGAGCCTCTTCCCACGCGTTAAAAATATGTTTTAATAAGGTAACACCAGCGTCGGTCGTACAACGCCCTTTGGTGAAACCATACTGTTGCTCGTGAAGGATTTTATTAGTATTAAAATGATTGAGCATCTGACTAAGCATTATCTTTTCAAAAACCTTGCTGAAAACCGGCAACACGGACACAGGTCTATAATTATTAGTGTCTTTACTGTCCCCGGATTTGAAAAGTGGTATTACCTTACTGTATTTCATTAGATCCGGGAAGACTCCTTGATCCACACACAAATTAAATATTAAGGCTAAGTAAGGTGCTATAGTTTCAATTATGGAGGTACAGACTTTAATAGACATTCCCCAAAGATCTTCGGTCAATTTGATCTTGATTTGCTTAAAAGATTTTATTACTGTTAAGGGGTTAATATGCTTAAAGTTAAATTCAATCGGGCAGGCAGAAACATTCGCCCTAATTAAATCAAAAGCACGGGAGGGCGAAGAATTTAAGATTTCAGTGGTTTTTAGTGGGACACTGGTAAAGAAATTCACAAATTCCTGAGCAACTTTTTTGTTATCGCAAATGAGACCACGTGACGTCTCCAGTGTGTAATCAGAATTTTGCTTTTTGATCCTGTTCGTTTCATTATTGATAATGTTCCAAACCGTCTTTATTTTATTGTCTGCTGATTTTACCTTGTTGCTAATGTATAAGGCTTTAGCAGCCTTACAAGTGTTCTTAAAAATTTTTGAGTAAGAAGCAACATACTTATTAAAAGTTTCCGTGTTAATATAAGGCTTAAGGCCATACAGCTCGAAAAGATTTTCCCTACTTTTCCTAAGTCCTTTAGTTGCCCAGTCACTAAATAAAAACTTAGGGCTGATACTTTTAGACTTCTTCTTAAAAATATTATTAAACTCGGTTTGAACTACCGAAAAGAATTCTTTATACAAACTATTAACATTATTCATTGTAAGGTCCTGATTACTTAACTTACGAATTAAAGTGCTTTTAAATTTATTTAAATTGACAAATGTTATTGGTCTGGATTGTATCTGCACTTTTTGTATCGCTATGTTGGACTCAAAAGTTACGGTTTGACCGCTGTGATCTGAAGGGAGATAATTAACGATAGCTTTATCTAAATAGTTGCAGCAACAAAATACATTATCAATACATGAAACAGAAGTTGTAGTTGTTCGGGTTGGTTCCAAATTCTATTTGTACGTTTATAGCCATCCAGTCGCCGTATACAAGTCGTAAGCCCGATGGGGTTTCCCAGCGGAAAAAAATACGAAATTCAATAGGTACAAACTAAGGCATGAATTTTCAAAAATCCTTCTTTAGTGCTCACTTTGTTGAACAAGGATTTCTTGTGCAAAATTACATGATTCATGGTATAGGCTGTGCGATGTCTGTCAGTTTTATCCATTTTTTGTCTGGAAAAATACCACATCATAACACTATAATACCAATACAGTCGTCGGTTTGTGTTTGGTTTGCATATGGATTATTCTACAGTAATTTTATAGCCGTCAGTATTCAATGAGCCCTACTGCGAGAGCCTTCGAACTGTTTAGTAGAACTTCATCCCATTTATTGACTGTTTTAAACCTACTCCTAACATTAATTAAAAAACAATACGTACTCTATTCAACACCGGTAGTGATACCAACCTATAATTGCCCTACTTCTGAACAAAAGCCTCTTCTCGTAACTTCAGACAATTAAAGAACATTGATCACCGCTCTTGCTTATTGCGTGTTTGGAGTTCCACGATCAGTCAGTGATAGAATGGATTATATTAGAAATTACGTAATTAATTATCCTCATGACCTTTATTAATTATCATACTTCCTGGCAATGCCAGTCTTCAATTTTAATGAGTCCAATTTATTTGTGGAATCGGTGAAGTACAATGCTTTTTTTTTACTTCCACACAGCTCTATTTCAGCTGTCGTTTTGGTATTCATCGCCATTCCTAGACATATAAGGTTAGTCTTTCAAACAAAATCAGAACAGATAGCAAGAGAACATAACAGAGAATAATAAAATAAACGTGTGCGGTCGGGAGACTTCTGTCAGGAACAAAGTACCTAGTACACGATACTCGAGTTCAAGCGCAGCGACAGAGAGAAAGTGGGAATTTAAACCGCGATTTAATGTTTTCATAAAGTTGTCATCTTGGAATTTTATTTTTCATTTTGATCTCACTATTTGTGTTATTATACTCGAAAACCATTCAACTCGAAAACTATCGAAAAAAGTCGCATAACGCTTCTTCGTTACGTGACGATTTCTACCAATTTACTCCCACTGCAAACCGCGTTAAAGAACTTCGTTTTAAAAACACATTGAAAACACTGTTTCCTAAAAAAGAAACACTAAAAACACTGTATCTTGTTGATTAGTGCATCCCTAAATCTACACAGCCCTGGCTATTTCTACTTGTGTTCTTGAAAAATAACAAAGAAGGTTTAAGGTTTAAGTTGAGAGGCTGACAAGAGCTAAAGTGCGTTCACTGTCAGACTGCATAGAAACAAAAGGGAAGCGCGATGACACAACGCTGTCAAATTATTGCGAAAAATGAAGCAATTACTTATATAGAAAATATCTATTGATTAAACTAAAAAAAACTAAAACGATCACGTTTATACGTTGCTTGTAGAATAATCTGACAAAAAAACGTAAAGATTGCACGTATGTTAGTATTGTTTTAATCGCTAAAATAAGTTTTTAGAGGTATCATATCAAATTAGTTGCATTATGTTTTGAACACACTATCTAACTAGCATATGTATATACTGAAGAATTTCTTATATATTTTCTTATTTTGTTTACTGCAGTGGATGACACACTTTTAGGCATGATAACATTTGCGTTTAGGTCCTAAAGCCCCCTTAAGCTATGCATTCTTATTTTTCCAACATTGTGCAAGATAATGTTTTTTCCCGGCGTTAAGCGATAATACTCGTATAAAACTGAGCTTTTCACCTGCGCCATGTATCGAGGACATTGTTTGAACTGTTACCGACAACATAACATCACGCCTTGTTTCCTCGAAGGGTTTGGCAGAGGTATACTTATAGCATACCCACATCTCGCTACAAATGTTTAAGTCCCATGTAAGTGGGGGGCGAGTATATTATCAACAACCGGTCATAAATCGAGACTCCGGGCTGCTACTGAGGAAATCCAAATAAAAAACCCCAATAACACTTTGCCCGACCTGGGAATAGAACCCAGGACCTCATGCTCAACAGTAGTGCTCGCAACCAGTAGAGCAACGAGGCATTCTTTTACGGACAACTACCTACATCCTAATCCTAACTTTCTGACTAATGTTATATATGCGAAAGTAAGTTTGTTTGTTTGTTACGCTTTCACGCCAAAACCGCATAACGGATTTGGATGAAATTTAGGCACACAGGTAGACCATGACCAGGGTAAGGACTTAGACTACTTTTTATCCTGGATCGCAGACAGACGAAGGCAGGCAACAACTAGTAATACATATCATAATTCGGTTTATGCAAACCGATTATTAATGTTGTAATGTTATTAATGTAATGTGAAAAAGAACAACCCGATTGCTTGTTCCTGGAATAAAAATAAATTAAATGTACGTTCAGTCAAATTCTGTTAAAATTGCTGTCAACAATATAAAGTGTTGTTTGTTTAATTTGGGTCTACAAGGAATAGTAAATAATATTAGAGAGTATGAATTTATGAAAGCTAAAGGTGACTGACCGGCTCACCCAAACAATAAGTTTTCTGGGTATAAGAGGGTTTACCTACTCGTAAAGGCTCGGCTTTCACAGGGAGCTTTTACCTTAAAGTTCTGCGAATACAATGGAAAGGTTATGAATTTATTGAGGACAAAAATTGTTCGTCCAATATTTAGGATAATGGGACGACAATTCCCGCTACTCAAAAATACGCAACCCCTTAACTTCACACTACTCCACTCTTTGTATTAATAGTATTTAACATATCTCGGGACCCTAGGGTCCTGGACCTTTGGAAGGCTTACGAGGGGCCGAAGCCAACTCGCAGAGGCCATTAGCAATAGAGCGTGCTCGTTTAATTTGTTTTATTATAAGCACTGGCTTTTGCCCGCGGCCCGCGAAATCATCTCACGGGAACGTACTGCCCCTCAGGGTCGCGGGCAATTCGAAAGAGTAACCGTGGCCCTGGCAATTGAAGGAACACGGGTGGGTTTTAGTCAGTAAAAGTCTGACACGCTCTCCCGCTCCACCCACGGCGGGAGAAGTCATTTGATGATTTCCGAACCAAACAAAAAAAAGGACATAAATAATCATTTATGTTAAGCCAGATTTTAAACTATCGGTGTGCCAAATTCCATCCAAATCCATTTGGCAGTTTTTGCGTGATATTGTAAGAAACATACAAACTTTTACATTTATAATATTACATGACAGCAAACATAGAATAAACATAATTATTTTCAAAACTAGCTGTGCCCGCGACTTCGTTCGCGTACATGTCGGAAAACAAAAATGTGTCGCTTATAGAAGGTGTATGTACCCTAATTGAAAAGACAGAGCGTTCCGATTTTGCCTGGTGGGATGCGCTAGCTGGGGTTCTCTCCCACAGTCCTTTCTTATGCAGTCACTGCGTCTTCAGGGTTCATATTGTAAATGCGACTAAATGTCACTCTTACAAAAAAAAAAATGTAGGCGCCAGGCTGCACCTGCGTGCTGAAGCTTTATCATGGTGAAGTAGGATCACGCTTTAAGAGCGCTGTTGAAAAATGTTCATAAGACATCACAAAAACGACATAATACATTATCAACATATATAATTGTGATTTCAATTGTTTCTATCTGTGTATCCTTTTTGTAGATCCTTGTTTTAATTTAGGAAATGCTTCTCTGTAAACGATGTAAGAAACTAACTCTAACATCAGCATGCCCCTCGAAAGCCCTCCTACGTACAGTTGCCCGTATGAAAAGCTATCCATTTACTAAGATCCACCTCTAGTTGTGGCTTCCATTTTTGATTATGATTTCTGCTTTTCGGCACCGGCGCTCTAAAAAACGATTAAGATGACACCCATAACGAAAATGCCTCTTTTCATTGCGAAAAATTGTTTTACACCATTTATAATTTTTTGAATTAAAACAGTATTAATGTCTTTGCCGTTAAATAAAACTAATTATAAAAACAATATAAACGACTTTTAATAAAAAAACCACTACAAAGGCTTTAATTTGGAAAGTCTATATGCCAGGCCACTCAGAAAGTATTGCCAAAAAAAAGTTTTTATGTATTAAGGTGGCCAGTTATAGTATTTTGAAAACATGATAATTTGTAAGTAGAAATAGGTACGTTCAATTTTAAAAAAATCCCTCCACTATGTTTACAAACTAATCACAATTTTTGGGTCTCATTAAAAAATTGATCTGCCCGGAAACATTTTCGCGCTATGATTTTTTACGATTTCAAATGGCATTCTTTTGTTATTTCTTTAATAGACCGAAGCGATTGCGATAAAACAAAAACTAATCATTTTCCGAGTTGTGTTTATATTTGAAAAGTAAACAATATTGGTTTCGTGCTTTTTACGAGATACTTGATCTGATTAATATGTCACATCCAAACAGACAAATAGACAAAATTCCAAAAATGATAGAAATGGCATCTGTTGGTTATCCTTAAACACACGCACACATTTTTTTTTTTGGAAATGTTTTCAGTGTATAGAAACGCCTCGAATATCCTATTATATGTATAGATGTAGATAGATAATGAATTCTTTCGGGATTTGTTTCGTGTCTAATACAGTGAGTTCTACTACATACTTTCCTAATAAAACAGTGCTTCACTTTCCTAAAAAAACGGAAAACGATAACAGATATGATCTGTTTGAATAATAGTGGGAACGTGCTTACCCAATCCAATGTGTGTTTAATAACCCTACAGTTGGTACACGCAACAATAAAAATAAAGAAAGACGAAAGAGAAGACGCCAGTGAAAAAACATACATATAATTATAGGTATACAATGCATAAAAATGGTACCAATAACAGTACTAAAGTAAATAATAGTGATAACAAAACAAAGGACTCGACGCTCGACTCTCGCCGCGGACGGACGTGTTTGTGCGCTCTCCCGCTCCAGTGTTGTGTTTCGTGTTATTATTCGTCGCTGCCACGTGACGTCATCGTAGTCGCCCCGACTACTCCGATTTAAAATCAAATCAAGAAATTGATTTGATTTTAATAACTCAAAAAACTGCCTTTTTCAAGGCATCCCTGTTTCATTATCAGTCATTCGTGAGTAGCTTCACTAGGCCCCTTCTGGGTAAAACCACAGTTTCGTGGTCCTCGGTTGAAACCTTACGGTGTCAACGAAGCCGAGTGGGGTGTTGACCCAATTCACACCCGCCGAACCCCTTCAGGGCGAGGCAGTTAGTTGGACGGGTCCCAGATAACCGGCCTTGGGGGATCTCCTAGTCGGCTCTGGTGACAGTTTTGCTTTCCAGCTACTCACCTAGTGTCTTTAGGGTGTGTCTACACCCTTCGCGCTAGACTGGTCAGGGCCCCGTTCGCACAATAAGATTGGCGACGGGTTACAAGCTTAGGGCTCACCAATAGGTACTCACCTCTCTGTCTACACCCGACAGAGAGGGTCACACATCCCCGGGCCCATCCACCCGGGGAGATAGGTATAGGGTTTTAGTCTACGTGGGAATAATTTTCCACCATTCCCTCCCTAATCTAGCTTCCCCTCCGACCATGGAGGACGCCTATATTTTGGCGTTCTTCAGAGAGGTCCTTTTTAAGGACCCCGATTTCCTAGCGAGATATGGCGACAAGCTATGTCATCGCTCCACCCCCACTCCGTCCCAGGGCGCACTCGCGAACTTCAGCGACGCCCTAGAAAGCCCGCTATTGCCACCTGCATGCGAACAAGGCATTCCGCCTTTTGTTCCGGCAGACAATGTTCCGGCCGAAAATTCGGCCCCCATTGTCTCACCCGCCTTTGTCTCGACAGATAATACTCAGGCCGCTAATCCGGCCCCTATTGTCTCGCCCGCTACTGCCCCGGCAGTAAATAAGTCGGCCGCAAATCCGGCTCCCTTTGTCGCGCCCGCCATTGTTCCGGCCGCCATTGTCTCGGAGACAATAAACCCGACGCAGCTGCGCACCGAAACTGACTCGACTCGCCCAGAGAGTATGGACACGTCAGTCCCACTCTCCGAGGAAGAAGCCCGCACCTCCTTCTCCAGCGATGACGACTTCCAAGTCGTGGTCAAAGGAGGCAAGAGAAAGGCGGCTAAATCCTCCGCCCCCGCTGGCCCGGTCACCAAGGCCCAGAAAAAACAGGACGACTTATCGTCCAGCTCCACAACCGCCCCTAGTCCGCGGGCCAGTCGCCCCGCCAGCCCTATGGCTTGCCCACCCGCTCCTACCGCGAGGAAGCAGAAGCCCCCTCCCCCGATATACGTCCAGGAAAAGTCCAAATGGACTGAAATATCTAAAATATGTGTTGATCGCAAGATCAACTATACTAACGCCCGATCCACCCTCCAGGGGATCAAAGTTACGGTCCCCACGTCTGCGGACTTTAGGGACCTCTCCCGCGCCCTACGTGAAAGGAACTACTCCTTTCACACTTACTCCCTTCCGGAGGAAACCCCTACTCGCGTCGTAATAAGGCGCGTTCCACAAGAAATCTCCACCGAGGAGATTAAGAGCGACCTCATCGCTCAAGGAATCCCAGTTTCCGCCGTCCATCGCTTACATAAAGCGAGACAGGGCCTAGTCTACGACATGGTCCTGGTCATCTGTGACCCCAGAGACGGTCACCACCCGATTTTTAAAGTTAAGTCGGTGTGTTCGCTCTCAGGCATCTCAATAGAGAAGCCTTACAGAGCTCAATTAATTGGACAGTGTCATCGCTGCCAATTATATGGTCACTCGCAGTCCAACTGCTATGCCACCCCTAGATGCGTCAAGTGTCTAGGAGAGCATGGCACCGCCGACTGTACCCGCCCAAAAGATAGGGAACTATGTTTAGAGCCTCCCAGCTGTGTACTCTGCGGCCAATCGGGACACCCGGCTAATTACCGGGGCTGTCCTAAGGCCCCGAAGTCCTCCTCTTCCAAACTCGCGAAACGCGCGAGCGACCGCCAGCACAGGGAAAGCCCCTGGGGAAAGCCTCCTTCCGCGCTGATGCCGGAGCGGCTCAGTCCGCAGAGGCCGTCTCCCTGGGCTAACCTTAATCACCTGAAGGCTCCCGCAGCTTCGGTGCCCTCTATTCCCGCGCAACCAGCGCAACCCGCTCAACTTCCAGCGCTGATGGCTTCCGCCATCCCAGCGCCTTTGGTAGCCCCCGCGGCCCCTACGGCCTCTCCAGCGAAACCTCAGGGAACCCAGGGCCGAAACAGCGCCCAAATTATACTTAGTACATACGCGGCTCTCTTCACCACCGCCGCGGACAAAATGGCGGAAGAAATCATTGCTGCAAACGGCAACGCACTCCGCCTTATGGAAATCCTCAGCGCGTATCCCGAGATCGCGCAAGTTCTACACTCACTCAAATATTAATTCTCAATGGATAATACGAGAGTAAACAGTAACAAATCCCGATCCCTTAAATTAGGCTTCTTCAACGCAAATGGCGTTTCAGGTCAACGCGATGAGATCGCCGCTTTCCTCCGCGACCATCAGCTTGACATCCTCCTCATACAGGAAACCTTTTTAAAACCGCATCACCGAAACCCGAATATTGCCAACTATAAACTAGTTCGCAACGACAGGTCTCGATGCCACAGGGGTGGCACACTAATATACTTTAGGAAATCTTTGTATTGCATCCCTATCGACCCACCTTCTCTCTTCTCCCATCTGGAGACCTCTATCTGTCGGCTCGGCATGACTGGTCATCAACCGATCACCATCATCTCTGCTTATATTCCACCAGACAATGGTCCGGAGGATCCCATCTCTCTCCAAAAGGACTTCACCGCCCTCTTCGGTATGAGTGACTCCGTCATATTGGCGGGGGATCTTAATGCCAAACACCCGGCGTGGAATAGTAGCACGACTTCTACCAGAGGTCGGATCATTTCCAAGTTAGGCGAATCCCTTAACTTTGACGTCATCGCTCCAATGAGCCCGACTCACTTCCCAGGTAATCCTAATCACCTTCCCGATGTTCTCGATGTAGCGCTGCTCAAGAATGTGAACCTCCGTTTGCAATCGATTGAGACGTTCCACGAGCTAAACTCTGACCACCGCCCTGTAGTCATGCATCTTGCACCCTACTCGGGCCCGATCGACCCCAACCGCCCCCCTCAGACCCAGACGATAACCGACTGGAGGAAAGTAAGCGAAAGACTGAAATCCACCACGTCGCCTCACTTAGACACCATCCCCGATCACTTAGTGTCAGTCGCCGACACGACGGCCGCAATCGACTCGTTTACAGAGCACATACAATCCGTATTGACGGATTGTTCACGGCAAGTTCCGGTGATGGAAGACCATCGCTGGAAACTACCTACTGACGTACGTGACCTGATAACCGAGAAGAACGCGGCCATCCGTGCCTACGACTCCTTCCCTTGTGACGCGAACAAAGCCCACATGCGCCATTTACAGCGTGCTGTAAAGAAACGCATAAGGGAGGTACGCTCAGAGGGTTGGAACAAGATGCTGAGTGAACTCGAGCCCACTCACCAAGCCTTCTGGCACCTTCAGAGGAAATTGCGCTCCTCCGAGGAGGTCTCTATGCCTCCCCTCATCCGCCCCGACAAGAGCGTCGCGTTCGACAGCACCGACAAGGCCGAATGCCTTGCTGACAGCCTAGAGTCCCAGTGTTCTCCCAGCTCTCAACCAGTAGACCAAGCTCACCTGAACAAGGTCGACGCTGAAGTCGAACGGAGAGCCTCCCTTCCACCCGTTGAAGACCCTGATGATCCTCTGCCTCCCGTCACTCCAGATGAAGTGCACGACATCGTAAAAGGGCTCCAAGCTCGTAAAGCCCCCGGTTCGGACGGTATTAGCAACAAGGTATACAAACTCCTACCTGCCCCTCTAATAATGCTCATGACCGCCATCTTCAATGGCGCCATGAGCAACAACATCTTCCCACAAGCGTGGAAAGAAGCAACAGTCATCGGTATCCCAAAGCCAGGCAAGCCAAAGTCTGAGCCCTCCAGCTACCGTCCCATTAGCTTACTCAACGTTCTCGGCAAAATCTACGAGAGGCTTATTTATAAGCGTCTCAAAGACTACGCCGAAGCAAAGAGCCTCATTCCCAACGAGCAGTTTGGTTTCCGTCCACAACACTCGAGTATCCACCAGGTCCACCGTATCGTAGAGCACTTGTGCGCCGGTATGCAGCGTAACGCGACGACGGGGGTGCTATTCTTCGACATAGCGAAAGCCTTCGACAAAGTCTGGCACAACGGCTTGTTATACAAGCTTTACCAACTAGGAGTGCCAGATCGTCTCGTACTCATCTTACGAGACTTTTTGTCGAATCGCACCTTCCGCTATCGCATCGAGGGTGCACTCTCGTCCCCTCACCCTATTCGCGCCGGTGTCCCTCAGGGTTCCGTCATATCTCCTCTAGTTTTCACGCTGTTCACCAGCGATATCCCACAGAGTAAAAAGGCTCAGTTGGCTCTCTTCGCCGACGACACTGCCGTTTACTATACCGGTCATTGTCCCAATGCTATAGCTCGTACTCTCCAAACCTCCGCAAACGTCTTAGGCGCTTGGTTCCGGAAATGGAGAATCGAGGTCAACCCCGATAAGAGTCAGGCGGTTCTCTTCTCGAGACGTCGTCGAGTCCCACCCCCCCTTCCCAGCCCGATCACTATGTACGGCAAGCCAATCCCTTGGGAGAAGCAAGCCAAATACCTAGGCGTGATCCTTGATCAAAACTTAACGTTCAAAGAGCACATTAAGGCTGTTCGCGCGCGCGCCGCTTTCGCTCTTGGTAGACTCCACTTTATTCTGACAGCCCGTTGCAAACTGTCACTTAAATGCAAGCTGCGCATCTACACCGCAGTCATCCGTCCCATCATGACCTATGCCTGCGTTGTATTCGCGCACGCTCACCCACGTCATCTCCATAAGATGCAGACCCTCCAGAACCGTTTCCTCAGAAAGGTCACGGGTGCCCCCTTCTATGTCCGTAATATAAATCTCCACATCGATCTTAAAATGCCTACCATAAACCAGTTCATGAAACGCTTATCGAAGCGTTTCTTTGACTGTGGCATAAAACACCCCAACCCCTTGATCTCAGCGGCCGCCCGCTACACTCCTTCCCGTATTAGTAGTATTCGCCGACCAAGGCATACCTTAATCGCCCCCGACGACGCCACTACCCTCCTCCAGGAGAGTAGTAAGGCAACCAGCACGCTTCATAAGCCCAAAACCCGATCGCCGTCCTACCGTCCTCGCCGCCGAGGCCCGCCGCGACGCCCAAATCTACGCCCCTCCCGACCCTTGCTCGAGCCAGCCCGCGCCGCTGAGCCTGTAGCTTTAAATTCGTCCCTAAATAATATCATTCCTGATCCAGCTAGTCATTTGCTGCCCTCTTCCAGCGACGCCCTAAGCCGAGGTTCGTACCCCACAGGGGGTGCCCTTAGCGTGTAGTCGCTTAGTTTTTAGTTAGTATTTAAGTTTAAGTCCTGGCTGGAGGCCTTAATTTATTAGGGAATCCACAGGCAAGTCCGTTTAAGCAGACGACAACCTCATAGGTTGACCTGCGAGATGCCATTTATAAAAAAAAAAAAAAAAAAAAAAAACAAAACAAAGGGTAGAAATGTATGTACAAACACAAAGAGATACCTAGAGAATAGGGCAACGTTGTACTTGATTCTAAAAGATACGAGCAAATACCTAAACACAATTCCTAACCTAGGTGTCACCTTGTTTAACTGTCAGTCCATAAGCGTCCTTAGTGTAGAAGATCGCTTTTTCACGCACAATGTTTGCCACTTCTGGAACAAACTGATCCTGCCACTAGACGAAGTAGGACAGTAGTTTATTGAGATAGACACTTGTAGGTGAGACATTATTTTCAGGGTTGTACAGTCGAGTTCCATAATATCTGAGCATGTTCATGAATCAAAAATATTTAGGCAATGTTAAGTTTCACAAAACTCTAAACAGCTTTGCCTTACAATAAATTGTAAACAATCTGTGACATCATAAACATGTGACTACATTATCAATATTATTGCCACAGACAAGACTCTAAAAATTGTGTGCAATCCCTAGTTCATAATAAGATTATTTAGCGCAAAGTTAAGTTCACAAAAATCTGTGAAAAGTATTTCTGCACCGGCAAGCAAAAATAAATTAAATGGTTAAGGCCATTTAGTTGAATATGCAAAGCTGTATAGATATTTACGAATCCTAGGTTGCACCAAATCTGTATATTGAAATCTAGAGTATTTAGATATTTATGTTCCGAAGATTAGTCAGATATTTTTTAATACACTACTGTAACGTAGTTATGAACAGTTTATATGATAACATATTATTGATCTCTAAGTTTGTATAGAACTTCACGATCATTTTAACGCTTGCAATATTTTGAAACATTGTCACTGCCAATATATTAGTGTGGGTATAAATTCAGACTCCACGCTGCTACTGAGAGAAATACCTGATAGAAAAAACTCACTTTGTCCAACAAAATTTATCAAGGAGATTGATGTCATCCTTTTTTTTCTCATCCTGCGGAAGGACATAAGTTTTGTCGCAGTAGCAAGTTCCCGTAGGATAATATCCCACTTTCACGGCGGACAGAAGCTAGTCGTAATGTAAAGTTAATTTCTAAACTAAATTCTACTTGATAAACAATTTTTGAAATCTAATAACCTTTTCTCGTTCGAAATCACGAGAAAACTTTATTTTGTGCAAACTAGAACCAAAAATTTGAAGACATTTGACACCCACCAACCCGCACCCGCATGGTGGATTACGGCCCACTCCGTCTCACAGAGAGGATGCCTGCCCCAGTAGTGAGAATATTAAATGCTGAGTATGCCAATACCAAAACAGTTTTTTTGTTCTGTGTTAGTAAGTGTGTGTCAAAATTCGAAAATAAACCCACTGTATAACTGAATTTAATTAGGTACAAGCAAATACCATAGCAGCTTACAACACACATTAGACAATATACATGCCAATCTTGACACTAGCTCCTGTACTACAATGACGTATTAATACTAATACTCCGCGGTGTCATAACTTTGACAGATTAGTCACGCCATTCGACCCGTAGTAACATGACGAACGGCCCATGCATACACACGAAGATTGATGGCCCCTGAAACTGGAAAGAGGATGTTAGATAGAGAAAAATGGAATATCATCTATTCATATCTGAGAAAGGAGAGGTAAATGATAGTGATCCCGTGAGTACCCATCTAAGTAAAAGTGCGGAAGTAATAGGAAGGAAAGCAGGAGTGCAGCTCCTCGCCTATTTTTTATAATTTGGCCCTTTCTTGATACAAAATAATTTTTAATTGTAACAATAATTATATGAAAATGATAAGATAAGCACTATGTAACGGAAACGTAGAAAAAAAAGAAAAAGCGTCACACGTCATTGTCACCGTTAATGTTTTTTATCTATACTCGGAATTTTGAATAAACCACGTTAGCCTATACAACTAACATCGCCGTGAATACGATTGTAGTGTTACGTGGTATTTAAATTGTTAATGATTACTAAACCTTCGGCTTTCGACCTTGGGGGAAACAAGGCGTGATGTTATGTACTAAAACTAACTAAAAGCAGGTCAAAACATGACAGACGATTTCATTGATTATGTCCCCTACAAAGATTTAAATCTTGTTAAAATAAATAGACGGGAGCATCATAGCATAGAGACCACACCATTCTGTCTGGTAGTTTAAAAACCAAATACCATCACCATTCCGATTGAAAATGAATATTACTATTCAGTTCATTGCAAAGGCTACAGATTTTCCAATGGATATTTCAGTGCTGATATTAATGTAAAGGGTAAAAGTTCTAGTGATAATCTGGAGTTCGTAAAAGTGCACCAAGTTATAATGGGTGTCAGTCATTAATTATCCACAGCTAGCCCACGCTCTAGCAACTTATAATTCATTTTACATCTTAATTAATGGGGAAAGTAACTGATCTAATCTGTTATAACAAAGTTTTTATTGCACTTGTTTGTTATCAGCACGTACAGAGTATGTTAGGTTAAGCTCAGCTTTTACTTTTTTCGTTTTTATTAGTGCAGAATTACCTACCAGCCGCTGAGAGCTCCTTTGATACTGGCCACTCGGTTTATCCACGTTTATTTTTAGTTCTTAGGTAAATCCTTTGTTCTATCATTTTAAAGAGCAAAACTTAGAACGCAATCTAGCTTGCAAACTCTGAGTATAATTGATTTCTTTCAAAAAATTTAACACGTTTTGACTTCTATTTCGTATACTTGTGAAAACTCTTCTTATTTTTCTTTGGTCTAAAGTCCAACAAAACTATGTTGGTATGTGAAGTAGAACAAATAAATATAAATACCTATAATACATATGTTGGGGCACTGACACCAATTTGATCCAGAATATACTTTAAACAGTTTTTCAATACAGTTGCTCATAAAGTGGCTCTTATTACACCGCCTTTAGGTTCACAATGCAGTGTATTAAACATGCGTGCTTTTTTACATTACCACACTCGTGTTTTATGTACAACTTTTTTTTCATTCATCTCCGTCAAGAGTTTTATGTCTAAATACAATGAATATTTTTATCATCTCCGATATACACTCAAGAAAAAGAAAACAACGAAATTATTAATAATACCAATACCATATCACAAACTAAAAATGCCAACAAAAACGGTTCGGTATCATTTTGAGAATTGTACTTTCACTAATTGTTTCAATAATTAAAGAAAATAACAATATGAGTCTATTTTTTCCCTTGCGCCAATAAAACTGCCTCGGGGGTGATGACCAAAAGAGCACACTTGTATCACAACGTACTATTACAAATGAAGGTCTTTATTTAAATAAAGACAGATTAATAATTACCCTCACACAGTCCTTTTGGAACCCTAAATGGATTTATCCAAATAATAAACATAGATACCAGGGGTCCTGAACGTTTAATTAAATCAATCAACGCCGACGCGTTCCCATGTAGAAACTGCAATTGGTTTATCAAAAGATCCAATTTAAAGATTTATCCACATTTCATTTCATTGAACGGAGGTGTTATAAACCTTTTTGTAGTGTGAAAGATTAACAGAGATTATTTCTTTTTAATCTGTATTTGTAAATTTGAAAAGGTGAGATTTATATAGGAAAAGTAGTGGTTTGTTTGTTAAGGACGTGTTACGATGTGGACGTGAATGGGTACATAAATAGGCTGTGCTTGTCAATTATTAAAGTAATGTATCTCGTGAACGAGTGTTGTTTGTGGTGGCTGGTCGTCTTGCTGACGATGGTTTTGTTATAGTAATTGTTCTGTTTATTTATTTTACTTCAATGGTCATAGTTCATCATTTGTGTGTACATAATCCAGCATTGCATACGTGAATGTAAGCTGTCACGCCTGCTTTTATTAATGTATTAAGTTTTGTTAACATTTTTATTTCTGTGCTTGAGTTTTTTGTCATTGTATTTGTTGGCATATTGGCGTGGCTATCTGGACATATCTGGCAAATGTTTATTACTTTGCATACCTACTA
The DNA here is from genome assembly GCA_963555695.1 of Dasypolia templi. Taxonomy (NCBI): domain Eukaryota; kingdom Metazoa; phylum Arthropoda; class Insecta; order Lepidoptera; family Noctuidae; genus Dasypolia; species Dasypolia templi. The sequence goes on from OY743157.1 coordinate 12,474,772, forward strand.
TTGTATAGAATCAAGCTTTTTCTAACTGAACAGACATGGGGAGTTTGTTGCGCCACTTCTTCTTCCCAGCTAAAGCACTAGGATGTTGTGAAGTGCGGGCGTTTTGGGAGACCGTTTTATGTAATTTTGACGTTCAAAAAGTCTTGATTCTCAGCCTAATTTGAACAAATGACTTTTCATTTTGATTGATATTGAATGGAAGCTGTTTATTTTTTTATTTTTTATTTATTTGAGATGGGTTTACTATAGACTTTAGTCTAGTTCAGAGTTGACGGAGACAAAGTCTACGGTGGTGTGAGCTTACCCAGAAGAAGCCTGTTCACTCTTACTTTGAAGAGATTCGGCTTGAATGCGTTCGGGAACACAGACGCAGGCAGTGCGTTCTACTCTTTTGCCGTGCGCATTATGAAGGATATTTGGAAGCGCTTAGTGCGGATTGGTGGAATGGCAACTAGGTATGGATGGTAATTAGCAGTACGTCTGGATGTCCGATGATAGAAGAGGGCAGGTGGGATGAGGTCGTGGAGTTCGTGCACACACTCACCGAAGTACAATCTATAGAATACCGACAAGCAGGCAACCTTGCTTCGATGAGCCAAGCTGTGAAGCTTGGCATCCACCGTTAAGTCGAGCGCGGCAAGTTGGTATTTAGCTGAGCCATCCCAAAGGTGGCTGCAATACTCCATGCAGGATCGGACTTGAGCTTTATAAAGAGTTAAAAGCTATCCAGGCGTAAAGTATCGCGTCACTCTATAAAGGATGCCAAGTTTTTTGGCCGCAGTTTGGGCTTTGCACTCAATGGTGGCGCCAAACTCGAGACTGGACGTCAACTCCATGTCTAGGAGTTCGAGCCGATCAGTTACAGAAACAGGTGTACCCCGAAAAGTAGGAGATTGGTCGAAACCACTCCTTTTTGCGGTGAAGAAACAAGCCTGTGTTTTGGTGGCGTCAAAAGAGACCAGATTGTCATCACCCAACTGGGAGGCCAAATCAGTCCGCTCTACCATGGCCTCTCTTAAGAAACGGACTTCACCCCGGCTGGTTTTCGGGCTGGACAAGTATCTCACTGAAACATGACTGTCAAATGCGTACCCAACAATACCAGGTTGAAGTAGGTTAGGTTGTTATTATTTAAATATACGTGCGTCATTTGGACATAAAGTGATTGCTTAGATCTAGTTGATATACAAAATCGGAATAATAATGTGCTTGTACTTTCACGCCTATCATTATTCGACATAATTGTTAATTGAGAATAGGTATTATAATATGATACTTATATGAGAGTATTAAACAGGGAGTCTAAATAATAACACCTATTGATTTTAACTCGATATCAAAAAGTTATACAGTATTAACAAAAATGGGTCAGAGGTGAATCGAACGAAGACTTGAAGCTGTACGTGTGATTTAGTTCAAAGCCCGCTCGACAGCGGATAGATTTGAAATTAACTGTCAAAACTATCGAACATTGATGTCGTTTCAACCAAGTATTGGCACGATACAGAGTGGAAGTGGAAGCATATAAAACTTTCACATAGTTACATTCACACGATCTGTAACTCTACGTTCACACAACATTTATGTCTTAATAAATCTAGCTATACTTTTCTTTATTCCAGACCATCTTGTTTTCAATCAGGCCTTCGCTTTTTATTAGTGAACGAGTTTAATAAAGTTACACAAATTTTTATATTACACCTCAGACGTACGCTTTAATACCTTCAAGCTCCGCTGGTTCCATTTGTCCGCTGGTTCCATTTTTCCGCTATTACTGTCGAAGTTAAATTATTATGGTTTCGACCCCAGCGCTACGCAATGGTTCCGTAGTTATCTGAGTAACAGGGAGCAACTTGTTGACTTGCGTTTGGGTGACGGCACTACCCTTAGATCGGCACGTATATCTGTGGAAAGAGGAGTTCCGCAAGGCTCTATTTTGGGCCCGATTCTCTTTATTCTGTACTGTGCGGATATTATAAAATGTCTTCAGAGATGCAACTACCACATATATGCCGACGATGTCCAACTTTATATATCCTTTAGACCAGACGAGTATGATAGTGCCATTAAGGATCTTAATGATGATCTTCAAAGAATTGCAGCCTGGTCAGAGGAGAACTGCCTGTCGTTAAATCCAACGAAAACTAAATATATGGTAATTGGCACAAGACAGCAGTTGGCTCGACTCCCTGTGACTTTTGACTTGAAGCTAATGGGCGAACAAATTGAGCGGGTGTATGAAGCGCGGAATCTAGGTGTTGTTATGGACAAAGACCTTCGTTTTGAGAAGCACGTAGCGGAATCGGTTAGAAACTGTTTCTATCGCCTAAAAGTTTTATACAATGCGAGGCCTTATTTATCCGAAAAATTACGGGAACAGTTGGTGGAAACACTGGTTTTGTCCAGGTTGAACTATGCTGACACGGTTTACGGCCCACGCCTACTAGCTCGTACAGATCGCCTCATCCAAAGGGTACAAAACGCTTGCGCTCGGTTTTGTTACAATATTCCTCGCAGAAGCCATGTAACACCTTTTCTAAATAAGCACTTTACACTTAAAATGAAGTCCAGACGCAAGCTGCACTTGGCTTGCCTTCTGTTCGGCGTGGTTAAATATCAGAAACCGGACTACCTATATAACAAGCTTAGTTGGGTTACGAGTAGACGGGAATGCGGGAGAAGGCAATGCTCGCAACAGCTCTCAACTCGGTCTCAGGGTACAGCCGCTTTTAGAGGCAGCTTTCGTTATGCGGCTTCCAAGGTATGGAATAACCTGCCACCACCGATTAGAATAATTAAGACGATAGGCGCTTTTAGACGACGCTTACGGCGGTACCTCATTGAAGCGCAACGGAAGTTGGACATGATTACACTAAATGTCTCAATTATATGATGTATGTACGTAACTACTTAATTATGTCAGTAATTCTGTCGGTTAGTGTTGCACGAAAATGTAAAAAATGGCTGTTGTTATACTGTACAATTTAATTGCTGTGAACCGCTCTTGATCTTGCTCAAGCTCCGTTTAGCTCGCTGGCTCATGTCCCGTTTATCCTCGGCCCGGAGGGTGTTGTTGCGATATCCGCAGCATTGCTGCGTCCCATTCGCAGTTGTGAGACCTGTAGAATATGAGACAACACATTAAAATAAACGTTTATTTACATTTTTATGCATTGCTATTCCACGTTTTACGTACCCAATGTGTCTGGCCTACTTGCACGCAACTGAAATGTATGATGTCAGGATGGCGCCAGTTGTCCCATCCTTCACCAAGTCCTAGCAGCGGGCGACCCTCTGTGCAGTTTGTGACTTGTCATTCCCATAGATGAGCATAAGACTGTAGAAATACACCGAGAAATTAGAAATTGAAAATTAAAAATTAGAAATTGGTATGTGGGTAGGTTACCTACCTGTCACCTTATAAAGAATTAATGAAACTGTTTATTTATTTATTTACTTCCAATTTCACTTTCACAAATGTATTCATGTTGATAACCATCGTATTTGGGCAATCTAGATGCCAACCATAGCTAAGAGTTTAAAAAAAAAAGGTTTGAGGTTGCAAAGTGTCCGTAAATAGTCCGCCGCGCTCGGCTGTTTGCAGCGTATTGTGCGTTGCATCAATGTAGTGCACGGATTAATTAATTATACAATGCGTTGGAGCGTGGAAGTCTGGCATCGTTTAAAACAGGTTTTGGTTTGTTCCGGCTCGTTTTCGTTGTTTTTTTTTTGTTTTTGTTTTGCATTTTACTCTATTTATGTACTTAATCATGACTATTATTATTTGAAACAATTTTATTTTCATATGTATACACACGTCACTTTGCAGTATAAAACTGATTTACATCCGTTACCTCACAATTCAGGTCCAGTTGAAAACCAGCGTCGGGCACTAGTTGCCTGGCATTTTTTGCTGAACTGGGCCTTTTTGGAACAGCCGTGAGGCACACTACCCTGCAAGTTTCATATTTCGCGCTGTACACTTTTTTATTATTATTTGTATGTTTTTTTTATTGTTTTTCTTATAATTTTTACCTGCTTTGTGTGCCTTTTAGTCTGTGCTAAATAAACGTTTTTTTTCTTTCTTTCTTTCTTTCATTTGGGATCAAACCGTTTCGCGAGGTTTTATCTTTAATAGTAAAATAAATAAAGGTAATAATAGTCTGTGGTTTGTGTCAGGGTCGAGCCAGATAGTTACTCTATTCAAATCATTCGTTCGAAACCGTACATTTTGTCGGACTATTTTTTTTTTAATGTAAAAGACGCGTAGTTCGTGGTCGTGGGTGGTCTGTCAGTGACCGCATGATCGTTTTTTAGTGATATTAAGTGTTTTTGTGTTTAAATTGACTGTGAGTGGATGAATATTTGAATACTTCTGAATAGTTATTAAGTAATATTTTGTAATTTATTTACAATATTCAACTCACGTATTACGAATACTGTATTTATTTTGTAATATAGTCTGTTTATTCAAGAACCCAAAATAATTTATTTATAGTGGAATCTAACAAAAAGTCAAGAAAAAGTTTTTTTTGATCGCAGCCGCGAAATTCCTCAAAATCGCGAATACTCGCGGGACTTAAGGGCACATTTCGTTCCCCGGGTCCGGGGCCGAGATCGGCAATGTGATCTCAGTTTATCTGCACTTCCCGCCTAATACTATTATTTATAAAATAATAAAAGGTTTCAGAGAAATCGACGTGCGAACTGTTTCCATGAATTCAGCACGTGGCAAACCCCAATAGGTGGAAATTTTTCATCAGTAATCAAAAGAAAAATCTGCTGTTCTATAGAAAAGTGAACAACAAGTGCGTGGCGCTATTGTGAAAGTGACCTACGCAGGAAGAGTGTTTTTTTTTTTAAATAACTGACGGAAAATTTCAAGGAGGATTCAAAATCATGTACTGAATCTATCACCCTATACACTTATCGCAAACAAAATTATTGTTTTAATTTATCTGAAGGTTCTTTTACGGAAAGCCCATGAAACGCTCTCATTACATAGTTGTTCAAGAAACCCTTCACAAACACAGCTCTTTCCTCCTGAAACCTTTTAAAATTAGAATTCCGACAGTGGGTTGTTTAGTGACGACTAAAACAAAAGACTGCTCGACAAAGCCACATAACGTTGTTTATAATGAAGATGGATACATGCGAGAATAATTATTTGTGTAATACTCGTAGAAACTGGTTACTTATTCAGTGAAATTATACAGACATCTCTAATGTGACTTGGCATGTTATCAACTATGATGTACAAGATAAGAATGCTTGGACACATGATGGTCCAGCTCCATAGGACAATCCCGTCTAGACAAAATCACACTGGTTGCTAATTTTTTTTTTTTTACTTACTCACACACTGACTTATTCCTAGTTAATATTTTAGGAAAGTCATTTATTTTTACAATGTTTGTAAATATGTGAGCACAATGTACCTATCGCGTGATTCATTTATCTGCCTTTGCTTTATTTTTAATTCTTCTTACCAATTGTGGTATAGTATTTTTATTCTTTGTTGCATCGTCTTCACATATAAAAATATAATTAATGTATAAAGATATTGTAAAATATTTTAAAAGAGTAACGGTGGAGTTTCTTGCCACTTCTTCTCCATACGAAACTACTTTTTGGAAGTGGCGCCTAGAATCAGTTATATTTTTAATGTAATTTTTGACGTTCAAAAGTGCCATTTTATGGGCCTATTTGAAATAAATGCTTTGACTTTGACTTTGATGTAGTTAAGTAAGTTGTATAATATTTGTGAGGTAATTGATTATCTGCGAAGCACTGGAAATAGTAAAGGTCTTAACACGTGGGTCAATTCCCGTATTTATATGAACGTTCCCATTCTAATCTCAGTCTCAATCAATCCTAAACTAAAACAAATATAAGTACATTATTGAAAAGTTTTTGACGTTCATTGTCAGTGAGATGTGATTGACTTCAATTTGAACGTTTTTTTAAAAACGAAAATTGGCCTTCAGGTTCCTGTTTATAACAACACGATGACATTGGGCCGCAAGTGGTACAGACAGAGGCTCAAGGCACGACGCTGATGGCGGCGGCCAACGGGCCCACAGATAGGGTAGCCACCTCCTCGATCCGGAGGAAGTAGAGATGCGGGGGGAAAGGGAGAGGCAAGAAACCCCCCCCCCCACTTATGACACCTTTATCAAAAAATTGCAAAATTGACATATATTCACGACAAGAGCTGTTTCGAAAATCACTAAAATTAATAAATAAACTTTGGTTCATCGGTTTTATTAACTATGCCATAGATTCTTATACTACAGACTATTCGAACGAACTATACAAAAATAGTTCATGCCTAGTTAAACATGTAAGCCAATCTGCAAGTGATAGCACAGCTATCTGCTCCAGGCGCGCCGGGTTTTTTTTTAAGAATAGCTACACGTCGAGGCTATTTTAAATGCGCCATGTAATTTAATGTTATCAGAGGTGGCCCAGTGGCAACGGCCCCGACTTCCGAGTTGTAGGTCGTGAGTTCGAACACAGGCAGGCGCTTTACTTTGTGTAAATAATTTCATCACCACTGCTCTCAAAACTGTGAAGGAAAACATCGTGAGGAAACCGGCATGAAGAACCCTACCCCTAGAACCAAAAATGTGACATCTACCAATCCGCACTGAGCCCGCGTGGTGGATTCCAGCTCACTCCCTCTCATAGAGAGGAGGCCTGTTTTCCAGTAGTGGGAACTTTATAGGCTGATTATGCATGTAACTTAATCCGATTCGGTCTTCTCAAAATAAAAGATTCCTACGATCTCTTTAAGATAAAGCCAATCATTTCTAAATTAAAAGTAATTTCGATTTACTTACGATAGTTCAATGAACTGTAAACCTTAATGCAATATTAATATTTAATATATAATCACATTTCTTATGCCATTTACCCCTCCCCCTTTTCTCCTACCTCCTAAGATCTCTATTTTAGATAAAGCCAATTATTAAATAAATAGTCATTTCGTGCCTACCATAAACCAGTTCATGAAACGCTTATCGAAGCGTTTCTTTGACTGTGGCATCAAACACCCAAAAACCTTGATCTCAGCGGCCGCCCGCTACACTCCCTCCCGCATTAGCAGTATTCGCCGACCAAGGTATACTTTAATCGCCCCCGACGACGCCACTACCCTCCTCCAGGAGAGTAGTAAAGCCACCAACACGCTACATAAGCCCAAAACCCGAAAGCCGTCCTACCGTCCTCGCGGCCGAGGCCCGCCGCGACGCCCAAATTCACGCCCCTCCCAACCCTTGCTCGAGCCCGCCCGCGCCGCTGAACCTGTAGCTTTAAATTCGTCCCAAAATCAAATAAATCCTGATCCAGCTAGTCCCTTGCTGCCCTCTTCACTCTCTCTTCACAGGGGGTGCCCTTAGCGTTGTCGCTTAGATTTTGTTAGTACTTAAGTTTAAGTCCTGGCTGGAGGCCTTAATTTATTAGGGCACCACAGGCAAGTCCGCTTAAGCAGACGACAACCGAACAGGTTGAACTGCGAGATGCCATTCAAAAAAAAAAAAAGTCATTTCGATTTTATAGTAGTTCAAGAAACTATAGACCTTCATGCAATATAATTGTTCCTAATCACCTTTCTTATGCCTTCATTCCCCTCTTTTTCTCCTACCTCAGTAACTTCCTCAGTAAGTATAATAAGTTGCTTTTTATCTAATACACTTAAGAAGATTCAACTTTTAGACTTTTAAACAGCATCAAGATTTAATTTTGCTAATGTATTTTCAGTGACATACGTCTTGCTAGTGGCTCTAGGGAATGATAGCGAACTTTACTTCAGTTTGTTTTCTTAAATCATTCGCTATACAAAATTTACAGTTATATACGACAGTACCTAACTATTAAGCATTGTGTTCTCCGGATTTGTACAGTAGTCCTAAAAGTTACTTAACCCACCTAACACAATTATTACTAAAGTGATTTTGACATGATCGATAGGTTTTTTTCTTGTCTATAGAATTGTTACTAAGAATAATAACAAGTAATAAAATATAAATAATTACAAATTATTACAAGTTAAGATAGCTTATAAAAAAAAACACGAAAAAATCTTGGTACTTTTAAAAACGTATAATGAAAGTCGCCACGTGCTGATTTCACAGACTTTAGAACCTTTATTTCCGATATTCCATTATCTAAGTCATAAAGGTAACGCTCTTTGTGTCTATCGATACTGAAATTGAGAATACCGTTCACAGCTTATTTTAGTAAACTTTTCCTTTCACATATTTTTACCACTTTGACTTTCTATTCTCAAGAAGCATTCGTTCTTAAATTATAAAACTGGTCGTTTTTATTTCTTTTGAAAAAAAGATAATAAAATAAAGAAACAGCAATTTGAAAGTGGCGCTTTTATTGAGGTTTAGGTATGTATGAAGGTTGACTAGATTAGTATATGTGTGGTGCAGTAATAAAGTGATGAGAGACTTTCGTTGGCTCTTGATCACATAAATGTAAAAAGAAAGCAGTTTCATTGACGCAGCAGTCAGAGATCATCATCATCGTGGTTTTCATTCAACCACCTGGTGGTTTTCGCTTCTTGTGAAGTTTTTCGAATACTGAAACCAACGTACCCATTGACAAATATTTTAAAACTCTATCTTGTTGTCCTCAAAAATGTTGCAGCGAAAATTTTGACATCGCCATTTAAAACTAGAAGTTTGAATTAACAAGAACTTTAGCTTTTTAATAGAAACAGCATAAAAACAAACAAATTAATTAATTGCACATACGTTTTAGGAACTTTCGTCTCATAATATTAAATATTTCAGAGTTTGTTTGGCTAAAATGGGATTTCAGACTATTAAAATGCGTGTTTAATAAGTGATACAAAAAGCTGTTTGAATCATAATAGATATTGCAAAACGATGAAAGTTTAAATAAACATCAGACGCTGTATTATTTTTTGTATTAAAAGAAATTATAGGGTGGGTGACCTTTGTACAAAAGTAAAATCCAATAAAAGTATTTGAATAAAATTTCTAAAAGGAAATAATATGTTATACCATTTTTGATAAAAAAAATAGAATCACCCCGAAGCAGCACACTCTTACTATTTTATATTCCTTGACGTAAACGTCAATTACACGTTCGTTACAGCAACTATTTTAATTTTTCTATTATAAATGTTTGTTTTCCTAAGCCCAGGTTAAGCTATAATCGCTGGCGGACAGACATTTCACTCTATAAATAATAATAAAAAAATCGCAAAACGTTTAGCGAGATTCAGAAAATTATTGGCTTCGCGGATATTATATCACTTTTCAAAGTACATATTAGATATCACTTGCCAAAGCAAAAACTTACCAAAATATTGTACACAATATAAACAGATGCGTTCAGTATCTTATTTACAGTGTTATTTTGTCGGAATGCTTTTCAAAACAGATATTGTAAATGGAAACCTCTTAGAAACATCGTAAACGTCGCCTACGCGCTACGTCGTAGACTACACGCGCTACGCCGTAGACTACACGCGCTACGCCGTAGACTACGTCTTCGTGACGAGAATTTACATAACTTTGTAGACGTTTAAAAAATTAAATACGATTCTACAACTAAAATATTTGTTTTAAGTAAAATTTAATATTTGTAGTAAGAGTGTCCATGGAGTTTCTTGCCCGTTCTTCTCCATAGTGACCTACTGCGCTTTGGAATGGGCAACTAGCTTCATATTTCTGACTGACCGATTCCTTGACAATTCAAAAGTTCCTGTAAATGGTTTAATTGAAATAAATGTCTGAGTTTGAGTTTGAGAATTTGTGTTGATTGGAATTCATTAATGATCTGAAAAAAATATTATGGAACTAGAATTTGACTAGCAACAGCCCGTTAGCTGTTTTAATAATAGTAGGTACTTACTTGAGTTTATATATATAAAATTATTTCCAAGGTATTTTTGTTAAATTAACACTTAGCATTATAAATCGTCGAGTAGCAAAGAAGCAGTGGTGGCGCAGTGATAATGGCCCCAATGGTAATGGTCTTGGTTTCGAGCCCAGGCAAGGCGCTTTACTTTATGTGTATAGTTTCATCACCACTGCTCTCAAAACGGTGACAGAAAACATCGTGACGAAACGGCATGTCCTAGAACAAAAAAAACGAAGATATGTGACATCTACCAACCCGCACTGGGTCCGCGAGGTGGATTGTAGCCCGATCCCTGTCACTGAGAGGAGTCCGAGCATCAGTAGTGGGAACATTATATGCTGATTATGATTTGCTTATTATAAATAATTTATATGCTTACATAAATCGGAGTACCGTCAAGTCTCATAATTAGAAACAATGACGGTTCGTTGTAAATTTAGTCACGATGTAATTAAAATGGAAACACCTAAATTAAGGTAAAGGTTTTACCTTTACCTTAATTTACGTGTTTCCATTTTAATTAGGAAAATATTATCCAAGGTAGGTATCATCGTTGGCTTACTTAAAAATGTACCTAAAGTTGTGCTAGAGCTGCATTTAATGGTTAATTAATACGTAATGAAGATTATTTGAGGTGAACTTATTTATGAATACATTTATTTGACTGTTTACATAAAGGATAACATGTGGCTTTTAAATCTGAATGAGATTGGTAGTTAAGAACTTTTTTTATGAAGATAACAAATTGGCGACTTTACAAATGAATAAAAACACCTAGAGTACAAGTGGTTTTATAAATTGTGTAAAGTCCGGGAAATTATTTTTTTATCTAATTGACTACCCACTTAAATTATTTGTGTATTTGTAGTGAGTGTGTCAATTTGCTAAACAATTTATATTCCTGACCATTCTTCAATACTCACGTACTTATGATATTTTTTGCGCTACAGTTTATGACCAATTTTCAATATTTTAACGAAAACATGAGGGAAGAAAAGGTAGTTTTTTCTAAGAAATAAAAAACTTTTTTCTCTTATTCTAGCATAGTAACACGTAACAGACAACATCACGCCTGTAATCCCAGAAGGGTTCAACAGAGGTGTACCTATAGTACACCCACATTTCGCCAGGTATGCTTAAGTCCCACTTAATAGGGGGCGAGGCTATTGCCATCGACCCGGCACAGATACAGGCTCCAGGCTGCTACTGAGAAATTCTAGATAGAAAAACCCAATAACACTTTGCCCGACCTGGTAATCGAATCCAGGACCTCATGCTCAGCAGCAGCTCTTGCGACCACTAGACCACCCCCACACACAAACATCTAAACCGCATCGCTATCTGTCCATAGACTACTTCCCATACAAATTCGCAAAGTTTTCCTCTAAACATGATTTCTGTCTAGCCATCTATTATTCCTTCATAATTTAATTACGGTTTTTATTGGTTTTTATCTAAGAAAAACGATGTTCTGTTAGTTGCTCTTTAATTGTCATTTGTTTTATCTTTGAAGCTTTTTCAATACTATTAACTTCTAACAACTTTTCAATTATAGTTTTCTGTAGAAAAATAACTAATTTTCTTTGGTAAGTGTTGTAGGTAAATACCAGTTTTTGTTTCAGTTTTTGGTAATTATCTAACTATCTTTCCATTTAAATTTACCTACATAGACAATTCTCGTTGTGCATTAACTTATTTATCCAATTATTGATCCCATCTGCATTCGACCGGTATTTTGTAAAGATAAAAGTGGGTAAAAATTATATCGAATATACTAGCGGCCCGGTACGTGCTTCGCTACGAATAAAGTGAAATAATAATAAAAAAATCGTGCATCAAATTCATTTATTCAAACAAAAAAAAAAATATTAATTGCTAGCTATTTTTCTGTACCTACATGTAGACCTGAAAATAGGTGCAAAATGTGACTTTAGAAAATTATACTAATGAAATGGCAACACACAAAAAATAGGTCGTGGATTGGTATATTGATATGGTAGCCATCGTCACCTTTCCAATGCAATATTGGGTATTGGAATGCATCGTAACTACGATGAAGTTCCGAAACACGTTGCAATTGCTCATTTCTGCGATGACGTACAATATCACGGGATTTAAACTAGAATTACAATTGCAACCTCATCAATTGTCGGTACATTGAATCGCCTTGCATGCTCCAAAAGGTGTTCTATCAGCTCTTATTACGCTCTTAATACGATTTTGTGATTATCAGATGGCATACGATCGAGAGCAAGTTTGAACAATTGAACATTAGTTCAATTGTTCAACATTAGTTGAACAGTTTTTTTGGAAAAACCTTTGTAGCTCACGAATAATTTCTCGTCTTGTATTCGAAACAATTGCACAACGTTGATCCAGTTCACGATTTTCATCACCAATAAAATAAATTTGCAAAAATTGATGATCAGCGTCGGTGTGTGGCAATAACGAACCAGCTTGATGATAAATCTGGCACTGAATCTGTAACATGTATGCAGTTTTAGGTAGATGTTGGGTCATAATTTTTAAAACCGAATATGATTCAGATTGATATAAACATGGGACAATCCTGTTGAAGTATTTCCCTTAAACGTCGGCATAAAATTATCTCTAATAATTTTAGTAGCACCAAAAGAAGTCATTTGAAATGACGAATTGTATTGTTGAATATGACTCAAAAAGTGCTTCGGCGTTTGAGATGTCCCAAAAATAAATGAATACAATCTCACTTTGCCATTAGCACAACACATACTGGGCGTTTCACCTGGAAAGTTAGCCGCATCAGAATGTGGACATATTGCGTCCATCATTCCAATGTATCCGTACATACCATAATACTGTACTGTACTGTTGTAATTAAAAGAAGCATGCATCATTTCAGCCAAAACAGCACGACGTATTCTTGATCGCCGTGCAAGATTCAGTACAGGAAAAGGGTCAACAGATCTATTTTGTGCATTACGTTCACGATGCGATGCATTAGCTTGTGCGCGTTCATCTGCAGTCTGTGATAGTCTTAGTAATGCCACATCATTTGCATTACGCGTACGCTGACCTATATTTGCTCGTCTGGCTGGTGGCATTTTTCCACCATATAAAAAAAAACACAAATTACAAAACATATTGCTACATTAATAGTGGTGTATTAGTATTTATACATGTGCGTAAACGTGTGTATGGAAATATATATGACTGCATACGTCAATGTATATAAAAATGTTATTAAATAATTCATTTTTAAATCGACGTGCTTCCATCTGTTACAAAAAAAAAACACCCGTATGCACATAATATGTTTTTTCAAAATAAGGAAAGACACATACATACATGTAGTTCACTTGAACAGTTCAAAACTTACCTTTTTTGTAAATGCGTTTGACAATTTAATTCAAATAAAGCCTGTAAACGATATGAAACACCGACGGCTCGCAAAAAAACTGAGAAAAGTACACGCACATGTATACATAGTACATTTAAACAATTCAACACTCACCTTTTGTATGAATGCATGCACCAACAATATTTTTAAGAATATTAAGACAAAGCAATTATTTTCTCTGACAATTTGCTTTTTTTTCATGCAGTGACATTACAACAAATTTTAATGTCAAAAATGAAAAAGTTGCAATTTGACAGCACAATCCCCATTAAAAAAAAAAACAATTTAACAGCAAAATCCTCATTAACAAAATTATCCGCCATTTATTGAATTCATTTTTTACAAAAAAGGTGATAAATGAAGTACCGCTCGACCGATTTTGTGCAAACTTCACATAAACCATCTACTAAATAGTCCGAACAAAGCTTAAACATTTGGTTTGGATAGGTGAGCCCATTCTTGAGTTATAAAATTAAAACGAAAAGTGGCATTGATTTTTATATATATAGATTATATAGAAATAGCTTAATACCGAGTGAAAAAGAATATTTTTATGTTACAACAAGAATTTCACGTGGTCAAAGTCGAAGAAGCTAGTATCCGAATTAACTTATAAACCCAGATTCTATTTACCAGCCACAGTACAATTTTCTTTAATTGTATTTGTGTTTGATTTATCTGATTCCGTAATCGATCCGATATTTTTGTTTGTTTGTTTGGCATCTCGCAGGTCAACCTATGCGGTTGTCGTCTGCTTAAGCGGACTTGCCTGTGGATTCCCTAATAAATTAAGGCCTCCAGCCAGGACTTAAACTTATATACTAACTAAAACTAAGCGACAACGCTAAGGGCACCCCCTGTGCGGTACGAACCTCGGCTTAGGGCGTCGCTGGAAGAGGGCAGCAAATGACTAGCTGGATCAGGATTGATATTATTTACGGACGAATTTAAAGCTACAGGCTCAGCGGCGCGGGCTGGCTCGAGCAAGGGTCGGGAGGGCGATCCGATATTCCTTCGGAAATTGTATTTACTCTCCACGAGCGTTTAAACATTTCAATGTGTAAACGTTCGTGTTTTGCCCGCGTTCATCCCATTTTGTGGATTCTCATAACACGGGTATTTGAAGCCATGACAACGTTATTCAACCTTCTCTAAACAAGTGTGTTTAACTTAGTTGAAGCAACAAGTAGGTATGTTTTAATTTAATTTTGGTAAATACCTACCTACACTGAGTAGTAATGAATATTTTTAGGAAAAAAAGTTGTTCCATTTAGTTACCACTGTTTGGTAAAAATATCTTTCAATTTGCTAATGTTTGCGGTGACTGCTAAATAATATGTGTCATGTTAATGAGGGATTTAAAAGGATAATTTTCTTTGCGATTTCTAATTTTATAGCTGCTTATAAAAATACTTTGTTTAAAGTTCTCTGACGCTGTGGGTTTGAAAACTTCAAACGTTAGACTAGATACTGTTGATAATTGGTAATAATTGCCATTTCTTCTTCTTTTCGAATCGATGGCAAAAGTAAAATTGTTCTACAATGTTACATGAGTTGGGCCAAGTAGGTGGCTACTTCAATCGTGGAATCGGTGGCGTTTTTTAAGTCCAATATATAGGGCTAAATAAATAGGCCATGCACCGCACTTCACATTAGGCGGTTGGTTTTTGGATGACCTATATAAATACAACAAAGAAGGCTCTCCAATCTTACAGGGTACCAGAATTGTTGGATGTTCATAGTGGAGATGTCGGGAATCGATTAAAAGCCACTAAAATTACAACATTGTTTTCAAGTTGAAATAAAACAGATTTTCTTTTGCGACACGATCGCATGACAGAATTTATGGAAAAAATAATCTGACATGAAACGAGCGGCAACCAGTGTAAAATTAAAGGGCTTATTATAAATTATGTAGCGTGGGTTATTATGAACGCTCGCTTTATTAATTTGAATTGTAAGGAAAATAAGGTAGAGTGGAATGCAATTTTCTCACTATAAATACATACGGTGTAATAACATTCTCATGTACGAACACTGAACTGTTGTACACACGTGTTGCGCTTTATATCTGGATGAATAGAATAGAACTTCTCTCGACAAACAGCAGTAGTTATAAAACTACCATAAATTATGATTCGTTCCAAGTTGAACTTATTTTAGTTCTTTAACGCCGCTTACGGTAGAAGTAAATTTTTTAAATCATCAGGTAACGAAAAAGCGTTCTGCGCCATCTTGGATTGAAATAATAAAAATAAAAATGCAAGATGGCCCTTCACTGCAACTTTTTAGACGGAGAGATAAAGAGATAGTTTTCATGATTTTCTATTGCGCTGAAGCCAAAAGTGAGACCAAAATGACAATCCAAGATGGCGACTGAGAAAAACTCAAATTTTTCGACATAGGTGTCATTTTCGTGGTTTACGAGGGTGCTGAAGCCAACAGTGAAGTCAAAATTAAAATCCAAGATGGTGACTGCGAACCTTTTAAATTTTTTCATCATGAGTATCGTTTTCATGGTTTTAGAGGGTGCTATATAGCCGATAGTGAAATCAATTACATTCAGAGTTACAGAAAAAGCGTAAGAAACTTTGTTCCTAGCGGGTCCCGCGATCCCCTTTAGGAACGAGGTTTATATTTTCAAATTTATATACACAGTAACAAACAAAAAGCCAACTACCATTACAACCCTGCCACAACCGATAACCGATAACCGATAACTGTAATTTATGCTTCCTATTTATAATAAATTAGTTTCATTTTCTGAATATTAAAACCACACAAGATATAGTTATTTGCGAGAATTTTGTCAGTGAATAAAATGAAACTGTTTTCACAGTAGGTCTGAATCATTAAAATGCTCATTCATGTGTTTAATTGGCTTCCCCGAATCATCGCATTGAATAATTGATAAATCATTATCACAGCATCGGATATAACTAAATATGAAAACGAACTAATAGGCTTTAGTTAATTGAATCGGACGCTAAAGCTGATGGAAAAGCGCGTTATTGATCACTTACCTCTTACTATTGATCATTTAATCTCGGAGGCTAAGTTACGCTTGCCGTCTGTGTTTTCTGTGCTTCTAAGAGCACGAAAAACATTATTAATGGAAAGGTCATGCATATTTGGAAGCCGAAAAGTCTGGTGTGTGTGTCATCTAAGGACATTAGGTAGCAACAGATGACAGATGGCAGTAGCTTGTATGTGTAAATAGTTATAAAAAATCTCTGTATCTTGTAAGACAACAAGCCAATGTATTAGTTGGAATAATGCTTTTGGATTATTGAGTGAAATTTAAATCTTTGTTACAGCAAACACTGCTGACCTTGGAGTACTGGACCGGTCCCTGTACAAATCTAATTGCCTCGACGAAGATCTTATGTGGCCAGAAGGACATGTCGTAAGTAAACTTATTATTATTAAGGACTAGCTGTTGCCCGCGACTTTGTCTGCGATCCACGATGAAAATCAACACTATGTTCTTACCCAGGTCTATCTGTGTGCCAAATTTCATCCAAATCCGTTCGGCTATTTTGGCTTACAAACGTAGTAAACCAACATCCTTACTTTTCCATTTATAATTTTAGTATGGATTTGAGCTGCTATGTAGCTGAATCGGTTCGCATAATAACTGTACCACCCCGTGAGTCCTTAGAAATTGTATAAGAAAAAAAGAAAAAAAATCGTGTTTCTATTTTCAGTGGCTTTGCGTTGCCTGTCTGTCAAAAAGACATCGACGTAACCGCTTTACGTAATTTATTAAATACATACTATTTTCGAAATTTTCTACGTAGTGCTGTACAAAAACAATACAACACGGAAACCACTGTACTTCCAGCATTTACTGCTGACTGTAGATGACGTGCACGTCAGCGTGCACTGCATCGTCGAATATATGGACAGTCGAGCCTGTCAGCAATCATTATCAGTACTCTGTTGGGGCTGCCGCGTACCCTGCGCACCAGAGACGTGCTCCGCTTACGCACCGTCGCATAGAAGCAGTCGATGCTAGCTTCAGCAAACATGCCCGAGGCACTACAGTGTCGTGGCAGCCCCATAAGCGCTCTGAAGGCGTTGTTATATTGATAAAAAGTCAATATTTTTATGTTATTTTAAATTCAGCTCTGACTTGGTGTAGGTAGTGCAGATTTTAAAGGAAAATAAAACGAACTCATATTTTAGACGGAAAGTCATATTGATCTCGCATAAAAGTTGATTGTATGGATTGAACGCTACATTACCTTTTGATTTTATAGCGGAAACGTGGATCTTTGACAGAAATCATTCTATGATGTTACTTGAATGATACTGACGTTGAGAGAAACTCAAGGCTACATGAAACAACTACTTTTGTGATTAAACCGTGAACGCGAAAGCTCATCATATCAGAATCAGATTCAGAAATTTATTTGCTGTGAATGTAGAGTACAGGTATAAAATGTTGTAAATGAATTAATGAGATCGGCTACAGTCTACCTTACGGAGTCCAAATTACGCACACACAGCTAGCTACGAACATGCAAAACATACAAACTCCCGCCTCCTGTAGTTTCTGCGTAGCCCCATGGTAGGGGTAGAAACTACAGAACGCTACCTGCTACAATCCTTACATACTACTTTTGCTTCCTTTACGTTCATACGTCTGGTTATATACGCACGCCGGTTGCGAATACTACGCATCTGACCTTTCTGAAGAACTTCACCAATAAGTTTACTTTGTTCTTCCAGGGCGTCCGCTCGACGCGTTTCCACTCCCATCTGCCTTGTAAATACCTTTTGTTAGTCGCCTTTCACTCATCCCCTCAATATGACCAGACCATCTAGGAGAACTTTTTCAATTTTTGTCACAAAAAAACAAAAACAGGCAAGATTACGAAAGCTATACCAAGGATCTGCTAAGGTTTTATGCAACGAAACGCCACAGTTAAAGCAGGATTATTCTAAAGCTTCTTATTCAACATTCTTTCTGCAATCCTAACAAGAGCTTCATTATAATCCCCTTTTTTCGGTGTCCTGTAATAAAAGCGTGATTTAAGCTCACGTACTTCATAATACATTAACTTATTAGGTGTGTATATTCAAGCCGGTCAGAAACAAGCGTTATTCGCCCCATCGTCCCCTATTAACCTCTTATAACGTGAACGAAACTACAAACATTGACCGACCAGTCTGTGTTTACATTCGATCCGTAAAATAAGACGAGTTGGTTGTAATAATGTTAAAATGGAGTCGATAGCTGGGAATATAAATAAAAGCTTTTGAAAATACCAGACAACTCAGAAAGTATTGCGAAAAAAAGTTTTCATGAATGAGAGAGAATTAGCCGCCTTCTTTCACAAAGACAACGTCATTCCTTACATGTTTGCTGACGCCTACGATTTACAAAGTGTTACTGAATTAATGCACATTAAGAAAGCAGTGGTTATGATGTAAGCAGTTTGTTCAGAATCGATATCTGACATTTTTAATATAGGTAATGTTTTATCCCAAAAATAATTAAAGCTGCATTAATTAGAGTCATGCTGCACAGTCAAAACAAACCAAAATGACCACCCACCACGACAATAGCACGCTAGACCCTTATACGTGTGCGACTGTGTGCGTGCGTTGATTTGTAATGTGACCACAATTTCCTCCCACAATCAGTTTATCTTATTCAATAAATAAACAATGTTTTATATATTACTAGCTGTTACCCGCAACTTTGTCTGCGATTAAAGATGAAAACTATCCTATGTCTTTACTTAGGTCATGGTCTATCTGTGTATCAAATTAAATCCAAATCCGTTCAGCCGTTTTGTCGTGAAAGCGTTACAAACAAACATACTTTCACATTTATAATATTAAAGTTAGGATAATAAAAATTAAGTGTATGTGTTATGAATGTTATGATTATAACATAATGTTCTACTTAGGGTTTCTGGCGGTGTGCGTTTATGCCGGACATGTTGTATAAAAAGTATCTTAGAAAATATATCATATCACATAAATATTATATCGCCAAATATCACTATCTCTTATATTCTTCGTAAAATCCCTATCCCGCGGTGAAGGCGCATCATAAAATACTATAACTTGGTACGACTCCGCGGGGTGCCGCAGTCGCTTACTTTGAGAAATGCTGATTAGTTCGCCGCTATTATAAATTATATTACGTAATGCCTGGATTGCAAATACCGTGAATGAGGTAAATAAAAATAACAATCTTGCCTTTTACAGTGATTTACTACTTTCTGTTCACGGTTAATTTGCAAATACTTGCACGAAAATGCATTTATAATTAGCCATTCTTAGTGGTTAGGTCTACACGCCAAGCTATGTAGCGAGACTAGAAAGTAGAGGATGATTATAATGTACCTGTTTTTATTAGAGTGCAATCAAATTAGATCTACAAAGCACATCATTAAATTAGGTATCCCTATATAAAACCTGCGGGTCCACCGTTCCGGTTACGAGAAGGTTTCATAAACCGCAAATACCTACATGGTAAAAGTCAACGCTCCTATAATTTACTCGTGTAACATGAAAAGTGATAATGTCATAGGTAAACCATACCTCCGTCATAGTGCTATTCATAGCCAATTGCCATTTAAAACTTACAACATCGCGAATTATGGAAATTCACGGAAAGAGGCCAATACCAAAACTTGAGCCGGTATAACAAACGCATAAAAATGTAAAAAATACAGAATAATTTACAAATGACCTTTTAAGTAAACGTCTTAACTTTGGACTTGGCGAAAAGTGTTCTTATTAAGAGATCCATAATATTTGCAGTGCAAATGTTCCCGACCGAAGATGAATTCACAACTTTGCAAGAATATTTATCAACTTCGCGTCCAACTTTTACTGTTGTTTTCGCCCTATTCTTATAAAAATAACAATAAAATGTATGGCCGCGAGCTGTAAAGATTTACTACCATTAAACGAGACAAGGGCTATAACGAACTGATTTTTGTTCAACAAGAGGTTTTTTTTCGTCAAAACTTATTATTCCAGTTGAATTCAGTATTAAAATTTCTATTAAGCTGTAGGCTGAGCATTTTAATTTTTAATATTATTATTAATATCTCTTATAAAGATTACAAATGGTCTTTAGGTACACAGACTGAACTAACAGATAAATACATAATCTAACTATGTTCTACTCGTAGAACAAGACAAAGCAACATTAATTTTAAATCTACTCAAATCATTTTTGCTAATAAACCATCCTCGAAAATTCTTAGATTAGGCCTTATTATTAAAATTGAGTTGCATTAAGGATTATTTAGAGCACTGTCTAAATAATTATGCAACGAGGGGATACTCTACTTTTCGCACCTACTGCGAGGTAATATATATCGAATATGTAGTATATGAAACTGTTAATGACAGGGTAATACCTAGTTATATGTGATTGACACTTTGTTTTTCATGCGTATGTATATTATGTATCTTTTTATGTGGAGTTTATATACCATCGAAGCATCCTAACGGCCGGAATCTTCTGCGTCGCGCGAAGGTTATAGGCTAGGTTTGTTTTTTATAAAAACAAAATGGCGGATTTTAGACGTCAATAAGAAATCTTGACTTTTCTTGTAAAAAACAAAGTTGTACCATGATTATATCGGGTATCAAAATCTAGGGCTTGAAAGACGAACAAACAATTTATAACACACTAAAAGTATTGAAATAAAATAATACATGACTAAATCAAAAAATCCGACTGCTACTAACATAAAAACAAGCTCACTTTTCAAGCACTCTGATGCAGTTGGTAGCATCAAATCTGAGATCAGAACAAAATAAAAAACTGCCTGTCGGGCTTTGATTTTATAAATCGAAACTCATTATGGCGTCATTCAGCCCAAATCCAACATTTGAACGCGGGGTACGCGCCATAGCAACCGATCATTTTGTTCGTCGAAGGCAATTAAAACCTATGAAGTGAGAACTCTTTGGTCAAGCGGCACATTAAAAGAAAAAAAACTACTTTAAAATTTCCTTACGACTTTCTTAGTTGAGGTTCCAAATTCGTAATTCCTAATAGATGATATGCTTCAGGCACAACTGTAGGTTAGGTTTGCATAAAAATGATACTGTGTCACCTAACTTTAATGCCAGCCATTCTAAGACTCTTTTTTCCACACGATCAGGCTACTGGCTAACAGGACACAGTACATTTGACCGCTTTTACAGATACGGGCAGATCTGGATTGATTTGAATATGTTTAGGTAAAAGTTAGAAGTTTACCCATATATTCGATGCCTAGGATGTGACAGCCTTAACTTGTGAAAAGAGCTTTAAATTAACTTCTTATAAATAATTGAAATGTATTTCAACGTTGGTCGATAGGTAAACACCCACACGTTTTAATTTCGCGTAAAAGTTACATGTTTTTACGACGACCCGTATTTGATAGCGCCACGAGGAAAGCGTAAATTGCATGTTTCTTATGGGTTCTGTCATCGGTAAACTTTCCTCATTCACCGATCCTAATAACTCGTCTCAATTCAAACGAAAGTTATTTCTTATCAAGAACACAGTTTTGTTTTGCGGGCAGGAAACAGTTTAATTCCATCAAAGGGACAGCCTCTTTCATGTCGTTGAAAAAGTTAATTCAATTGACGGCTAACATATCGGAAGTAAATTTATTTGCTGATGACACTTCTTTTATTTTTAAATAGATAGAAAAGTGTCTTACATGTGAACGATAGTCTGGCTGTTCTTTCGAAATGGTTTGCAGCTAATAATCTTTTAATTGAAGCTAACCTTCTTAAATTCCCACTACCGAATGTACCCCAAGTGGGCCTAAATTTAAAACTTGATGGCAAGAAACTAGATGCTATTACTGAAACTGAATTTCTACGAATTACAATAGATACAAAATTGCAATGAGCCGCTTCAATTAGAGCTCTTTCAGGTAAATTAAGTTCAGCTGCACAATGCAGAAAGAAAAATAATGTAGTTGACCGATATAGCCAGCTAGGTTAGTATAACAGCTAGGTTAGTATACATTGCTTATATCTAAAGTATTGTTGGCGTTCTGTTGTGGGGATCAGCAGCTGACGTAATCAATCCAATTCAATTTTCATTTTATAAAAGAGGGCAATCCGCGCATCTATGAAATGGGTCCTCGCGAGTCTCGTGTAAATAAATTCAAAGAAATGAATATACTAACTCTGCCTTCTCTTTATATTTTGTGTGATCGCAAAAACTTAGGACTTTGAAAATAAGAAGCGATTTCCATAATTTAAATACACGTAGTAAACATGAAATTGTTATACCCAAATTTAGATTAACTAAAACAAGCAAGTCATTTCTTATGAACAGTATCCGCTTTTGTAACAAGTTGCCAAAGTCGGTTACGAAACTTAGTGATGGAAAGTTCAAAACCCACATCAAACGTGTCCTTATCAAAAAAGCATAATTTATAAGATTAAAGACTCGTCGAAGACAACGAAGTAATTATCGACATCACTATGTAAATTTGTAATAACTGGTCCCAAATTACGGTGTTACATTTTTATTATTAAACGTTTTATTTTTACATACCTCTTTGACATAATGTTCTCATTATTTGACATTTTAGACCAATTATTCTAATTTCAACTATTTATTAGTGACTTTTTTGAACAACACATTAATTCAGATTTGTTGCAATTGAACAGGCAATCTTGTCATTTGGTTTCAATGTTTTTTTTTTAAGATTCTCTTCTATTTTGTGAATGTGAGAACCTTGTAGGTTTATAGACCATTGTCTATTTGTTAAGCATACGGTACTTGTTGACAGGCATACACTGTCTTCCCATACATATTAACACTGTTATTTGAAAACATTTTAAAAGTCAAATATTTTTACTCTTAAAAGAGTTACCGTGGAATATCTTGCCGGCTCTTCTCCATAGGAAACGACCAGTTGTCACCAATATTGGCAGAGGAGTGGAAATAAGTTTTTTTTCCAAATTACTTTTTCGACTGTATAGCGTCAAATAGAAAAGCCAATCTACACGACACTGAATGTCGCGTAAATCGCGAGACTTATAGATATGACGTGCTGTAATAACTGACCTTCTATTTTAATTTCCCTAGGGTCGAGTATGGTTCACTCTGAAATACGAGGCGGGGACCGAAAGGCTACAGGTGCATATTATAAAAGCGAAGCACCTGCCTTCACGCACGCCCGCGTTGGCCAACGCATGCGACCCTTACATCAAGTAAGTGATTGTCACTAATGTAATTAATGCTACGCCCTCATAACGTTTTTAAACGACGCTGACACAGATGTATGGAGCTGATTTGTCAGGCTTTAGTAAACAACAAAGCCTAGCTACATTTAAGTCACCGAAGAATAGAAACCCCTACACAGAGTGAGTCACACTGAAGTAAATTGCGACTGAATAATAAATTCATTAAACCTCTGAATATGTAATATAATCATTCAAATCACGTATCACAAAGAATAACTGAATTGATATTTCAGCGTAAAAGTTTTCTCAGTACCCATTCGGTTTCACAATTCATGAATAATTTATTTTTCGAGTTATTTCAAGTCAACACCTAAAAGGTTGTGTATGAGTTTGTCAACTTAGTTTAGGTCCTTGGTTGAAGATCAATACGCTAACTAAAACTGGTTTAGCCGTTTGTTTGGACAGAGTTTATTGTTCTGGCGTTAATGGAAGTTAAACTCCTCAGGATTCAATTGATGCCAGACGAGAGGCGAGTGCTTCAGACGAAACAAAAGAAGAAAACCTGCAACCCATTCTTTGACGAATCGTTTGTTTACCAAGTAAGTACTTATACCTACGTTTTATTAACATAAACATAACATAACATCAAGCCTGTAGTCCCAGAAGGGTTAGGCAGAGGTGTACCTATAGTACACCCACATTTCGCCAGTTATGCTTAAGTCCCATGTAATAGCGGGCGAGACTATTGCCATCAACCGGGCACAAATCGAGACTCTGGGCTGCTACTGAGAAATTCTAGATAGAAAAACTTAATAACACACTGCCCGACCTGGGAATCAAACCCAGGACCTCATGCTCAGCAGTAGCTCTAGCGACCCCTATACCAACGAGGCAGTCGTACGTTTTATTGTGATCAAATTTAAGGTAAGTAAAATATTTTAAAAGGTTTCTTCTTCCCCAAGTGCTTTTTATTCAATTCTTTGTTTTCAATCCACCTTTCATAAATTAAGAATGAAAAGAAACAACTGATTCTTTATTTTAGCACACAATTGTGAAATAAAACTTCTTTTTTTTATTTGTATTATCTGATACTTGTTTTGACTGCCTCGTTGTTCTAGCGGTCACAAGAGCGATTGCTGAGAATGAGGTCCTGGGTTCGATTCCCAGGTCGGGCAAAGTGTTATTGGGTTTTTCTGTCTACGATTCCTCAGTAGCAGCCCCGATCTGTGCCCAGTCTCGATTTGTGCCCGGTTGATGGCAATAGAATCGCCCCCTATTACATAGGACTTAAGCATAATTGGCGAAATGCGATTACAGGTTACTTCTGGGATTACAAGCGTAATGTTATGTTATGTTTTCATGATAATATTAAAATACAGGCGAATTAAAGTGTACTAAAATAAAATTTATGCGATGACAGGCTACTTCTGGGATTACAGGCGTAATGTTATGTTATGTTTATCTAATATTGAGTGTACTAAAATAAATTTAATTCCTTATTCAAAACGCTTTCACCGTAACCACGAAGTTATATATTAATGTAATCCGTTGTTATAAAACAAATCACTAAGGTTTTCTCTCGGTTACTTTACTGCGGTATTTACTTTGCTTTGCCAACATTGCTGGTTTCTACAATATATTAAACATAAAAGGGTATATTGTGAAACTTCTAGATTATTTTATGTATTTCACGATACTTTACTTTTTACGGTTTTTATTTAGGTTTCTAGGAGCAGCGGGGGCTCAGTATTAACGGCCGCGACTTACGACGAACCCAGACAGGCGCTTTACTTTGTGTAAATTGTTTCATCATCACTGTTCTCAAAACGGTATAAGAAAACATCGTTACATCTATCAACCCACACTGGGCACGTTTGATGAATTACGACCCACTCGGCCGGTGTCCCAGCTGTCGAAACATCATAGGCTGATTTTGATATTAAGGTTTAAATACCCGAATATTACCGTATCAATACACCGCTGTTGCTGCTCTCAAAACGCTGAAGGAAAACATCGTGAGGAAACCGGCATGTCTTAGAACCAAAAATTCGAAGACATGCCCACTCCCTCTCACAGACAGGAGGCCTGTGTCCTAGCAGTGGGAACATAATAGGCTGATTATGATTATGAATACACAATCTGCTATTTCTCGAAGTATTGAACTTAATATCAGACATTAAGAGTAAAATTTCGAGCTCAAAATATATCGAATATCGCCTCACTTTGACAGGATTTAATTATGTTAATGGAAATTTTAGCGATCGCTGGCTGGGAACGTCAACGGGGACAGGTAGCTTTTAACATGGGTTGGCTATGATATGAGAACACAATTATCCAATTATCTATGCTGCTTTATTAGCTAATGCAATTACTCCTTTATGAAAAGGTCTATTGCTTGTGTCTGTACTTCTAATACTATTAATATTAGTATTGGTATTTAAAAAAAAAGTAAAGCATTTTGACTAATAGTAATCTCTGAAAATAGTGATCAGAATACAAAAAAGTGTTGCACTGATAGAAAGCTACGCTATTTCCAAGTGGAAACAAAAATTTAAGCTACAATAAATTGTCAATCGAAGCTATCAGTTTTGGGGCCAACCTATGAAAGTTCCAGAATTATTGGCGCCGTGAAATAATAAATTATTTAGGGCAAGACGTTTTCAGCTCAAACCAAACCCATCCGGTTCTCATACGAACTTGTGAACTTCATCGAAAACTCGGAACTTTCCTCATTCAGATTTAATTGTCGAACTCAAACGATGCGCTTTCTTTTTCTCGATTGCTACAAATATACCTACATCCTACACACACATACACAACACGTGCGGCGTGATAATTATTATAATTAATTATGTTTACGGAACAGCTTTGCTATAGCTTAACGGCTCATGGATGAGTATCATGACCCTCACGGGTTGATAGATCAGGCTATGCTGGCCGCGGTTGGTTCTTGGATGGGTGACCATCTTTACATTACGAGACCCCGCCGTGCTTCGGAAAGCACGTTAACTCGTTGGTCTCGGCTGTCATTCGTGGATCTTTTACAGTCGTTACGGGTCTTTAGAAGCCCGAAAGGGTTACAACAAGTCTTACCAAGAGGTATTATCCAGTCAAAGAGTTTTGAAGGTTAGATGGGCAGTCACTCCATGTAAAATACTGGAATTCAGCTGCATATAGCCAGACTGGAATCCGACCCAAAACAGATGATGATGACACGTAACAAAAATTCATTACACGATTTTTGAATCACAAAAATTAATAGACAAGTCACTAATTTTTTCCCAGTTACTTATTATTTATTTTTTATTCGCAACCAGCTAATGCATTGCAATGTCTTTTTTAAACCACCCCTATATTATAGCGAACAAACCAAAAGTATATTCAAATCGGTTAAACCGTTTTTGAGTTTAAGCGAGACAAACGGACAGCAATTGATTTTTATGTAAAAAGAAGATAACCATTGCTTATTTTCACCAGCAGGTTATTTTTTTTTTTTAGTTACCTGTTTATTATTAACACATACTAAAGCAAGTACTCGATTACGATTTTAATTTCTCATGTAATACAAATGCAACCGTTTGTATACAGGGTTTAAAACAAAGTCGCTTTTCATATTTCTGTGAGTGTGAGTGACCGCTTAGACCCTCCCAACTATACAATGAATTTTGATGCGGTTTCCACATTCTTTTAGAATTTTACAGCATTTATTCCGGAAGTTTTATGAGTATAATCCACACAGCGATGCGGTGTATATATGTGTAGGAGTGTGTGTATTAATAATTTGACTTAGATATGGAATATAATAAATATAGCATAGGAGCAGTGGTGGACCAGTGGTAACGGCCCCGACTTACGAGCTGTAGGTCGTAAGTTCGAATACAGTCAGGTGCTTTACTTAGTGTAAACTATTTCATCATAACTTCTCTCAAAACGGTGAAGGGAAACATCGTGAGGAAACCGGCATGTCACTTTTACCAACCCGTACTGGACCCGTGTGGTGAAATACAGCCCACTACCTCTCACAGAGAGGAGGCCTGTGTCCCAGCAGTGGTAACGTTATGGGCGTCGTGGGCTGATTATCTATAGTATAGAAACTTTGACTTCACGTCATGCTTTTTCTTGACAGATCCCACCCGGCAAGATCGAGAGCCTCACATTGAAACTGTCACTCCTGGACATTGGCAGGGTTGGCAAAGGAAAGCAGCTGATTGGCCACATCATTCTGCCTCTAACTGAGCTCGATGGTGTTGCCCCTGATGAGGAGCCACAGTTGTATAAGCTTGATATTGAGAAGGTCAGTACAATTCAGTCTTACAATAATAATCAACAGCTGTGTATATTGAGTTATCTAGGTAGGCATTCAAGATATATTATAATCTAACAAAACATTTTTAATTATTTTCTCAAATAAATACATACAAATGTTTACTCTTGTTTCATTTTGTGTTTGCCTTGTTAATTGGTAATTAAGCTATTAAAAAAATATCAGGGTAACCTGTAAACTAATGTACCATAAAGAAAAACATTCGTTTTGAATATGAGCGTGTATCCGGTTTAAAGAATGTTAATCAATAAACATTAAAAATCCTTAATTCAAATGGTAACTACTTTGTTTAAATGCCTTGTAATACTAAAACTATTACTATTACTAAACTGGAATCGGCGCCGACTTACCGAGTTGTAGGTTGTGAGTTCAAACCCAGCCAGGCACTTTACTTTGTGTATTCAATTTCATCATCACTTCTCTCAAAACGGTAAAGGAAAACATTGTAAAGAAACCGGTACTCACAGAGTGAAGGCCAGTGTTCCAGCAGTAGAACATTATATGCTGATTATTATATGTTTTGTTTGTTGTTATCTTGCTATCAGTCGGTAGACTATGAGCCTATGAGACGAAGTCATTGTGGCTTTTAGAGCAAGATTCTGTTAAGGAAAATTGCTTTACGTAGTGAACTGTGCAATTTTCAAAATATATCACTCTACCAGAGCAGTGCTGGCCCAGGGGTAACGGCCGTGACTTACGAGTTGTAGGTCGTAGGTTCGAACCCAGACAGGCGCTTTACTTTGTGTAAATTATTTCATCACCACTGCTCTCAAAACGGTGAAGGAAAACATCGTGAGGAAACCGGCATGTCTTAGAACCAAAAATTCGAAGACATGTGACATCTACCAAACCGCACTGGGCTCGCGTGGTGGATTACAGCCCACTCCCTCTCACAGAGAGGAGGCCTGTGTCCCAGCAGTGGGAACATAAAAGGCTGATTATGCTATGTTATGCTATCACTCTATTAAATGTTTCCGGAATGGTCAATTGCAAACACACATCACAATTAAAAATCAAAATTACATTAAGGCAGTCCCCCAAACCAAATCCTAGTGCTATAACTGAACTGAACTCAACAGAAGAAGTTGTCAGCTACAAGAACAAAGCACGGTGGTTCGGATGGAATGCAAGTCGAGCTTTATATTTGTAGCAGGATGATCTTATCGCTTCCTTGATTGTCTTAATGTTCAAATGATCATATAAACATTCGAGATCCTTAAGAACCACTGTCATTTGAAAATTTGTTTCAGGATGTAATTTTCAGCCCTCTGCATAAAACTAATAACGTTACAAGTAAAGATGTTAAATTATAACTTGCTAGTAGAGAGGTTGAGCGCCTTAGCCAATGTAGGTTCGTTACTTTGAAATAAGAAGCTAATAATAGTAATGAAGACTAGTGAATATATAGACATGCGTAATTTATCTATGGTCACAAAGGCCTAATTCGCACAAAGAAAATAGGACGTGGTCTACGGACATGGCACGTTTGGGTCTGTCTATTGTTTTTTTTTTTTCTTTCACAATATTTCTTTTATTAACGTGTAATCTCCTTTGTATGAAACGTGCCTTATTAGCAGTATTATTTTTTAACAAGGACGAAACGGATGGTAGCACTTTATCTTTTTAATAGGAAATGCTAGTTAATTAATTATTTCCTAGAACTTTTATGCATTTAATATTTATATGCAAATTGACATTGTTAGAATGTGACCGGTGGTGTGATTTACTTATGGAAAAAAGAAACAAAGGCAATACATATCGTCATGGAAGACACACAACGGGACTTGACAATAGCACCACTTCTTAGAGTACCCTATTTGCGCAGTATGACCAAGGAAGTGTACTTAAAACTTCTCCACCAACGAAACTGGCTCTGTATAATTCACAAGAGACAGACCGACATTGCAAACAGAATAAGAACGACTGGGGCGAGATGTCAGCAAAATGTTAATTTACATATATATTCCTGGCTGGCTATTTTTGGCTTACCTCTTTTTCATCCTAAAATTTTGAAAAACGAATTGGGTCAGGATTTATTAGATCAAATTTAAAAATTACATTACAGTTTTTATACTGTTATTATTACTAGGTACTGTTACGTCAGCTGAGCCACATTTTCGGCCTCATTATACGCATCGATTTGCAAGTTCAGTTCACATTGAAATGTCGATTACTCCATAGTTCTAAATGCTAGTTTTTGTTCACTTACCTCAAAAGTTTTCAGTGAAAATAACAGAGTGGCTTTAATACCGTAAACGATATCATTAATTTTTTTATATTTTTCGCAGGATCTACAAGAGCCCACATCAGATCTAGGCGAGATCCTCGTCTCGTTACTGTACAATGAAAACCTACACAGGCTTACAGTCACTGTAATAGAAGCTCGAGGTCTGAAGGTAAGCCACTTTATAATTAAATCGTGTAAAACACAGTCGCTTTTTGTGTCTGTATGTGTGATCGCTTCGTTCTTCTAATCACACATTAAATATTGTTGCGGCTGTCACCACCGTATGAATTCATATTTAATATAAATAAAACACATAAATCTCGATGTGTTGGCATGTCATGTCTGCCCAGTCCTGTACCCTAATTGCGTAATACACAATCAATCGGAATCTGAATCGTTTTGAAACAGATTGCTAATACATTGCTTCATAAGTTCGATAAAAAAATCTCTCTACAATGTAAATAACGCAATGAATGATGTTGAACTGTCAAAATACAACAGATTAGTCGTAATCGTTAACGAAAATGTGTTACGCCATTAGGCTGCTGGTTTGCACCCATGCAAACCAGGGGCGGGTTGCTACTATCTACTAAACTGGACTTAGTTTCTAACTAAGAAACTTGGTAGGTAGGTATATGCAAATCAGTTAGAACTACTCGTAGAATATGCAATTTTCAATAGGTGTTCGAGCGTAGTTGAATAAGATAGCACTCTGCTCTCCGGACGGAAATACCAATTTGAATTTGAATTGGACTGAAGTCCGGTTTTCAAAGGTGTAACGTGTTAACAATATTCTATTTGAGTGCTAGACTTTAAAGGTACCTACATACTACTAAGTTTATTTCCTTTTTACGAGTTTAAATTATGATAGCATTCTGGAGTTAATTATGTGCGTATTCAGATTAAAATAAAGATGACAAAGTATTCCGATAGTTGATTGAATAAACTAATAAAATAACTAAAAGGTGTTGCAGGATTTTTAAGACAGAAATCTGCAAAAAGCTTTTGTTTCGTCGTGACTCTCTTATATTTCTAGAAACTGTAATCACGCGAGTCCACGATATTCTTAAATTTACACGAATTCCCGAAACCAAAGGCTGTATTCAAGTGTTCGTAGAAATTTAAATAGAAAGTTACGAGAGTTAGTGCAACTAGATTATCAACCAGTAGATACCTATTATATTTAAAATAATGTCAGGCTATCATGGACGCCGTCTTATGTATCTATAAACATATGACTGTAAAAAATAAAAAAAATCGTGTCTGTCTGTGCTTGCTTTTTTCGCCATATTTTAGAGTATTTATTCCTTATGATTTCTATGTATAATACAATAATATTAAACTTACTTTAATAATAAAGACAGCTCGAAGTTTTGTAGACTGGTAAAAACCGTGCGAGGCAGGGAGGGCTCTCCAGTTTTTAATGAAACATTATTCCTTAGGCAATAGAGCTTAAGTTTTAAGGAAAGGTCATATGCGACTTACGTCACCTTCTTATAGCAAGAATTCATAAGATCTTTTATTTTCAGTTGGATCCCACATCAAGCAAGAAAGAGATGGTGGTAAGAGTGACGCAAGAGCGTGCCTGTCGTGGTGTGCGCGCGCGCCGCACAGCGGCAGTGGACGTGGTTGACGACGGCAGTGCTTTCGTCTCCGAGTGCTTCCACTTCAGGCTGAGGGCTGATGAGCTGCACACTACCAGCGTCACGATACAGGCCTTGCAGCCGCACTCCGTGTATGCCAAAGGCAAGGTTTTTTTTGTATTTAGTAAAATTTTGTTTGCTTTTTTTGCCGAAAATTACGCGACGCAATTCCGCGTGCTTATGTTTTCTTTGCAAAATTAATTCGGCTTTTTACGTCATTAGCAGTTTTAAAAAGCATTACAGGCATAGAGATGTGCAGCAATATGGAGAAACTTAAAAAAATAAACACTAATTCATTTGTTATTGAGAAAAAAAATATGACATTTGGCAATACAAAATCTTATAGAGCAATAAACAAACCATATCTACACCAGACTTCGGTAAAGTGCCGTCAGCGAATTTTTGATACAAAATTAAACGGAGTTTAAACCTAATTCTTGTTAAATTTCCGTTAGTTAGTAAGACTCGCAAAATAGCGGGTTAGACAAAATTAAAAGAAAAAGACCAAACAAAAGACTGACGCGCTGCGTGTATATTTACAGGAACCATCTCTGATATATTACACCACTATCTTAGTCGTAAGATATTACATATGAACCTCGCAAGTCGCAGTCGTTACCACTGGACCACCCTCTGCTCCTATATTATATACGTAGGAAGATACAATAATAACTCGTTTCTTGTTGCAGACCGACTGCTCGGTAAGTTCGTGTTAGGATCATACATGTTCGCAAGGGGACGCGCCTTACAACACTGGAACTCATCCCTCGCCGCGCCCATGGAGCAAGTCAAACAATGGCACCCGCTCACCAATTAATGACCACCCGGCCAAACTGCGAACACCCGACGACCTCCGACCCCACCTTGCTGTGAGTGTATCTCAATTCGGACGTATAGACGTATATATAATGGGAACGAATTTATCAAGAACCCGTTCCTGACAACTGATTTATTCGTAAACTCGTTTTTATTCCCACAACGTACGAACCGTACCTACTTATGTATAAACTTAGGCTATATGTAATAAATATAAGACGATTGTGAAAATATTATATTTGAATTGAATATCATGAAAATAATTTCGAAATATCGAATATGAATTTAATAATATTTTTGTAACTCCAATTTACACTATATTCCAAGTATTATATTGGAAAGTTCTTGTTTCTTGTTTATTTGCAACAATATTAATAAACGGAGTTAAAATTATCATATCGCCTCTTTAAATAAATAATAAACTCTTTTCAAATTTTCTGAAATTCAGTCTCAACATTTTTACTCTACCTAGATTATTACCTACTGAAAACAATTTATTGCTCTGAATAGATAATAATTTTATGAAATAAGTGTATTGCATATTCAGAATATTTTAACATAAGCTACACCTTATCTTAACTATCAATATACTTATTCATAAATGTTTATTCATATAAAATATTGCCAATATACACGTATTGTAGTAAGATATAATTTCAACAAATGTGCAAAATTAATTAAATAAAATAATGTAACGCCAAATTTGCGAAAATGTAGTATTTCATTTCTAAAACCCAATATTTATATTCCCGTTGACTACATAGATACAGATCTAAACACACGCCCTATTCTTTTGAAGATAGACAGATACTACAGAAAGCCAAGATCTTCACATTCTCCCGACTATCAAAACAACACAAAATGGTTGAATGCGAAGAATTGTTTGTAAATAATTACACAAAGTACGGTCTAAACAAGTACTATAATCATACCAGGCCAATAAGAAAGTTTTTTTTGTTTGTTTGTTTGGCATCTCGCAGGTCAACCTATGCGGTTGTCGTCTGCTTAAGCGGACTTGCCTGTGGATTCCCTAATAAATTAAGACCTCCAGCCAGGACTTAAACTTAAATACTAACTAAAACTAAGCGACAACGCTAAGGGCACCCCCTGTGGGGTACGAACCTCGGCTTAGGGCGTCGCTGGAAGAGGGCAGCAAATGACTAGCTGGATCAGGATTGGTATTATTTACGGACGAATTTAAAGCTACAGGCTCAGCGGCGCGGGCTGGCTCGAGCAAGGGTCGGGAGGGGCGTCGATTTGGGCGTCGCGGCGGGCCTCGGCGGCGAGGGCGGTAGGACGGCGATCGGGTTTTGGGCTTATGTAGCGTGCTAGTGGCCTTACTACTCTCCTGGAGGAGGGTAGTGGCGTCGTCGGGGTCGATTAAAGTATGCCTTGGTCGGCGAATACTGCAAATGCGAGAGGGAGTGTAGCGGGCGGCCGCTGTAATCAGGGGGTTAGAATGTTTGATGCCGCAGTCGAAGAAACGCTTTGATAAGCGTTTCATGAACTGTTTTATGGTTGGCATTTTGAGGTCGACGTGAAGATCTATATTACGGACATAGAAGGAGGCACCCGTGACCCTTCTGAGGAAACGGTTTTGGAGGGTCTGCATCTTATGGAGATGACGTGGGTGAGCGTGCGCAAATACAACGCAGGCATAGGTCATGATGGGACGGATGACTGCGGTATAGATGCGGAGCTTGCATTTGAGGGACAGTTTACTACGGGCTGTCAGAACGAATTGGAGCCTGCTAAGAGCGAAGGAGGCGCGCGCGCGAACCGCCTTAATATGAGCCTTAAAGGTAAGGTTCTCATCGAGGATCACGCCTAGGTATTTGGCTTGCTTCTCCCAAGGGATTGGCTTGCCGTACATAGTGATCGGGCTGGGAAGTGGGGGATGGAGTCGACGACGTCTCGAGAAGAGAACCGCCTGACTCTTATCGGGGTTGACCTCGATTCTCCATTTCCGGAACCAAGCGCCTAAGACGTTTGCGGAGGTTTGGAGTGTACGAGCTATAGCGTTGGGACAGTGACCGGTATAGTAAACGGCAGTGTCGTCGGCGAAGAGAGCCAACTGAGCCTTTTTACTTTTTGGGATATCGCTAGTGAACAGCGTGAAGGCGAGAGGAGATAGTACAGAACCCTGAGGGACACCGGCGCGAATAGGATGAGGGGACGAGAGTGCTCCCTCGACGCGATAGCGAAAGGTCCGGTTCGACAAAAAGTCTCGTAAGATGAGCACGAGACGATCTGGCACTCCTAGTTGGTAGAGCTTGTATATCAAGCCGTTGTGCCAGACTTTGTCGAAGGCTTTCGCTATGTCGAAGAATAGCACACCCGTCGTCGCGTTACGCTGCAGACCAGCGCATAAGTGCTCTACTATACGGTGGACCTGTTGGGTGCCCGAGTGTTGGCTACGGAAACCAAACGGCTCGTTTGGTATGAGGCTCTTTGCTTCGGCGTAGTCTTTGAGACGCTTATAAATAAGCCTCTCGTAGATTTTGCCGAGAACATTGAGTAAGCTGATGGGGCGGTAGCTGGAGGGCTCAGACTTTGGCTTGCCTGGCTTTGGGATACCGATGACGGTGGCTTCTTTCCATGCTTGCGGGAAAATGTTATTGCTCAAGGCGCCATTGAAGATGGCGGTCATAAGCATTATTAGCGGGGCAGGAAGGAGTTTGTATACCTTATTGGTAATACCATCCGAACCGGGGGCCTTCCGAGCGTGGAGCCCTTTAATGATGTCGTGCACTTCGTCTGGAGTGACGGGAGGCAGAGTATCATCAGGGTCTTCGACGGAAGCGAGGGAGGCTCTTCGTTCGACTTCAGCGTCGACCTTGTTCAGGTTTTCTTGGTCTACTGGTTGGGAGCTGGGAGAACATTGGGACTCTAGGCTGTCAGCAAGACATTCAGCCTTGTCGGGACTGTCGAAAGCGACATTATTGTCGGGGCGGATGAGAGGAGGCATAGATACCTCTTCTGAGGAACGCAATTTCTTCTGTAATTGCCAGAAGGCTTGATGAGTGGGCTCGAGTTCACTGAGCATCTTGTTCCAGCCCTCAGAGCGAACCTCCCCTATGCGTTTCTTTACAGCACGCTGTAAATGGCGCATGTGGGCTTTGTTCGCGTCACAAGGGAAGGAGTCGTAGGCACGGATGGCCGCGTTCTTCTCGGTTATCAGGTCACATACGTCAGTAGGTAGTTTCCAGCGATGGTCTTCCATCACCGGAACTTCCCGTGAACAATCCGTCAATACGGATTGTACGTGCTCTGTAAAAGAGTCGATTGCGGCCGTCGTGTCGGCGACTGACACTAAGTGATCGGGGATGGTGTCTAAGTGAGGCGACGTGGTGGATTTCAGTCTTTCGCTTACTTTCCTCCAGTCGGTTATCGTCTGGGTCTGAGGGGGGCGGTTGGGGTCGATAGGGCCCGAGTAGGGTGCAAGATGCATGACTACAGGGCGGTGGTCAGAGTTAAGCTCGTGGAACGTCTCTATCGATTGCAAACGGAGGTTCACATTCTTGAGCAGCGCTACATCGAGAACATCGGGAAGGTGATTAGGATTACCTGGGAAGTGAGTCGGGCTCATTGGAGCGATGACGTCAAAGTTAAGGGATTCGCCTAACTTGAAAACTAACCTACCTCTGGTTGAAGTTGTGCTACTATTCCACGCCGGGTGCTTGGCATTAAGATCCATGGCGCCAAGATGACGGAGTCACTCATACCGAAGAGGGCAGTGAAGTCCTTTTGGAGCAAGATGGGATCCTCCGGACCATTGTCGGGTGGGATATACGCGGAGATGATGGTCATCGGTTGGTGGCCGATCATGCCGAGCCGGCAGATAGAGGTCTCCAGATGGGAGAAGAGAGGAGGTGGGTCTATAGGGAAACAATACAGAGATTTCCTAAAGTATATGAGTGTGCCACCCTTGTGGCATCGAGACCTGTCATTGCGAACTAGTTTTTAGTTGGCAATGTTCGGGTTGCGGTGATGAGGCTTTAAGAAGGTTTCCTGTATGAGGAGGATGTCGATCTGGTGGTCGCGGAGGAAAGCGGCGATCTCATCGCGTTGAACGGAAACGCCATTTGCGTTGAAAAATCCTAGTTTGAGGGATCGGGGTTTGGTGGAATTTAACCTTGTGTTATCCATTGGAAATTAGAATTTTAAGGTTTTCAGGACTAACGCGATCTCGGGATACGCGTTTAGGATTTCTAAGAGACGACGAGGGTTGCCGTTTGCAGCAACGATTTCGTCGGCCATTTTTTCCGCGGCGGAGGAATAGAGGGCCGCGTATGTGCTGATTATGATTTGGGCGCTGTCGCGGCCCGGGGCTCTTTGCGGTGCAACCGGTGGAGCCATAGGGGCCGCGGTGGTTGCCGCAGGCGCTGGGATGGCGGTAGCCATCAGCGCTGGAACTTCAGCGGGTTGAGCGGGTTTGGAGGGCACTGAAGCTGCGGGAGCTTTAAGGTGCGTAAGGTTTGCCCAGGGAGAGGGCCTTTGAGGGCTAAGCCGCTCCGGCATTTGCGCGGAGGGAAGCTTCCCCCAGGGGCTTTCCCTGTGCTGGCGGTCACTCGCGCGTTTCGCGAGTTTCGGAGAGGATGACTTTGGCGCTTTCGGACAGCCCCGGTAATTTGCCGGGTGACCGGATTGGCCGCAGAGGACGCAGCTCGGCGGCTCTGCACATAGCTCTCTATCTTTAGGGCGAGAGCAGTCGGCGGTGCCATGCTCACCTAGACACTTGACGCATCTAGGGGTCGCATAGCAGTTGGTCTGCGAGTGACCGTACAGTTGGCAGCGATGACACTGGCCTATCAAGTTGGCTCGGTAGGGCTTCTCGATAGAGATGCCCGAGAGCGAGCACAGATGACAAGGACCATGTCGTATACAAGGCCCTGCCTCGCTTTGTGTAAGCGATGGACGGCGGATACTGGGACGCCTTGTGCAAAAGGTCGTCCTTAATCTCCTCAGTGGGGATTTCTTGGGGAACGCGCCTAATGACGACGCGAGTGGGGGTTTCCTCCGGAAGGGAGTACGTGTGAAAGGAATAGTTCCTTTCACGCAGGGCGCGGGAGAGATCCCTAAAGTCCGTAGACGTGGGGACGGTAACTTTGATCCCCTGGAGGGTGGATCGGGCGTTGGTGTAGTTGATCTTGCGATCAACACACATCCTAGAAATTTCAGTCCATTTGGACTTGTCTTGGACGTAAATGGGGGGAGGAGGCTTTTGCTTCCTCGCGGTAGGAGCGGGTGGGCAAGCCATAGGGCTGGCGGGGCGACTGGCCCGCGGACTAGGGGCGGAAGTGGAGCTGGACGATAAGTCGTCCTGTTTCTTCTGGGCCTTGGTGACCAGGCCAGCGGGGGCGGAGGATTTAGCCTTCCTCTTGCCTCCTTTAACGACTACTTGGAAGTCGTCGTCGCTGGAGGAGGAGGTGCGGGCTTCATCCTCGGAGAGTGGGACTGACGTGTCCATGCTCTCCGGGCGAGTCGTGTTTATTGCTGCGGCGCGCAGCTGCGTTGTCTCTGAGACAATGGCGGCCATGACAATGGCGGCCGGAACAAAGGCGGGCGAGACAATAGGGGCCGGATTAGCGGCCGGAGTATTAATGGGGGCAGAGATATAAGCCGGAACATTGTTTGCCGGAACAAAGGGCGGAATGCCTTGTCTCTCAAGCGCGTCGCTGAAGTTAGCGAGTGCGCCTTGAGACGGAGTGGGACTGGAACATTGGCTTATTTTGGCGCCATATTTCGCCAAAAACTCGGGGTCCTTTAATAGGACCTCTTTGAGGAACGCCAAGAGGACGGCGTCCTCCATGATCGGAGCGGGAACTATATTAGGGAAGGAATGGTGGAAAGAGAAAATTTCCCTACGTAGCCTAAACCCTATAATTTTTAAGGTGTACATAATAAAGAGTATTCTATTCTATTCTATTCTATACCTAACTCCCCGGGTGGATTGGCCCGGGGATGAGTTCCCTCCCTGTCGGGTGTAGACAGGGAGGTGTGTATTGGTGAGCCGTAAGCTTGTAACCCGTCACCAGTCTTATTGTGCGAACGGGGCCCTGACCAGTCTAGCGCGAAAGGTGTAGACACACCCTACAGACACTAGGTGAGAAGCTGTGGAAGGAAAACTGTACACCAGAGCCGACTAGGAGATCCCCCAAGGCCGGTTAACTCTGGGACCCGTCCAATTGACTGCCTCTCCCTGAAGGGGTTCGGCGGGTGTGTTGGGACAACACCCCACTCGGCTTCGTTGGCACCGTAAGGTTTCAACCGAGGACCACGAAACTGTGGTTTTACCCAGAAGGGGTCTAGTGAAGCTACTCACAAACGTCTGTTAATGAAACGAGATTAGCCTTGAAAAAGGCACTTTTTAATTGATTAAAATCAAAATCAATTTCTTGATAATGATTTTATATCGGTGTAGTCGGGGCGACTACGATGACGTCACGTGGTCGCAACGAGTAGAACAGGAAACACAACACTGGGCCGGGAGCGGGAGAGCGCACAGACACGTCCGTCCGCGGCGAGAGTCGAGCGTCGAGTGCACTGAGAAAGTTTTTTGTTTGTTTGTTTGTTTGGCATCTCGCAGGTCAACCTATGCGGTTGTCGTCTGCTTAAGCGGACTTGCCTGTGGATTCCCTAATAAATTAAGGCCTCCAGCCAGGACACTGAGAAAGTACTGCGAAAAAAGTTTTTATGTTTGAGAGACTGGCCAGTTATAATATATTTTGAATAAGTGTAAGTAAAAACAGGTACGTTCCAATTTCAAAATTTCCCTCCACATTGTTTGCGAGCTAATTTAAATTAACGTGTCTCATATTATAAAAATGGATCTGCGCCGGTAACATTTTCGCGCTAGGTTTTTTACGAATCGTACGATAGACTTCAAATGGCATTCTTGGATGAAGGCCCTTCTAAGGAAACCGTGTGTCGTTGACAACGAATTCAAGCGCGGTCGACTAACTTTGGGGGATAAAGAAAGAAATGGTCGCCCTTAGACGGCTGTTACGGAAGAAAATGTCAAAATCAAAATCAAATCAAAATCTAAATATTTTATTTCACATAAATCAACATGGGCACTTATGAAACGTCAGATTCTAGGTGCACGGTTCCAATTGGTCGTTTCCTATGGAGAAGAGCCGGCAAGAAACTCCATGGTTACTCTTTTAAAAATATTTGTCTTTTACAATGTTTTTTAATAACAGTGTTAATAGATATGGGAGGACAGTGTAGGGCTGTCAACAAGTACCATATGTTAAACAAATAGACTATGGTCTATAAATTTACAATCCACAAGGCCTACGACGTTCTCACATTTAAAAAAATATAAAATAAACTAATAAAGTAAAATTAAAAACGAATTATAAATTGTCGGTATATAATGTCAAATAATGAAAATATTATGTTAGAGTTATGTAAAAAGTCAATATCTAATAATCCACAATAAAAAATTAAACACTAATATTTGGGAGCAGTTATTAGAAATTGACATAGTGATGCCGTTTATGAGGTGGCAGTAAATTTTTTAATCCTCTTGGATTGAGACAATAAGCAAGTCACGTGTCAAGAGATTCAGCACACATTGCAGGTTGAATTTGAAACGAAATTCTACAAGTGCATCTTCGCATGAGGAGGATAGTTTCACGCTGGGTGCCACACAAACTCACCGATACTCAGAAGCAGACCCGGGTGGAATGGTGCCGTGATATGACAAACAAATTTGAAGCAGGCTCGTCTCGACGTGTTTACGACATTATTACTGGTCAGATCAATACAATCCAGAAATAAAGCGCCAGTCGACGGTTTGGGTGTTTCAAAACGAATCAACGCCTACCAAAGTGAAGCGATCTGGATGCGGGGGATGATTTTGATCGCGAGCTTATTCAATTTGACTGACTACTTGGTGTCAATTCCTTTACGGAACCAAAGAAGTATCAACACTGAATGGTAAACTACCAAATGCTTGGCAGAAGTTTTCTCTGTTGTGAGCAATAAGACAACGCGGCTTCATACATCGCGCTCAAAACTAGGGATTTCCTGGACAGCACGCCGGTCAAACTCCTGGGTCACCCTCCTTACAGCTCTGACCTATGACCCTGACGTATGACTTCTTATTATTCCTGAAAGTAAAAAATCTGCACACAGGCATACAATTTTCGTCGCCGGAAGATGCGCTGTCAGCGTTAGAGCAGGCTGTAAACGAATTATCAACGGTGGACTTGAAAAAGTGTTTCAAAACTGTTTCAGACGCATGAAACTTTATATAAAGGCTAGTGGAGAGTACTTTGAAAAGATTTAATAAAAAATGTTAACCTAATGTAATATAAATTTATTTTCCCCTAACTTTCTGGGTGACCCACGTATAATAAATATGATTCATATTATGTTCATAAACATATTTAGTACAGGTTACGTAAAAGTGGGAGCGCTGACAGCACTCCTCATACATAACTCTTCATTTATTACAGCAGTATTCTTGCAGCAGTTTTAGTATAATTTAAACTTCAGTGCCAATTCCCATCGGAGCTAAAATAACTTCTGACTGCAGTAAGCCATAATTTCTGACGCACTGGGGCTATCATATAATCACAAACTTTTATGATTATGAAACCGAGAATACGTGTCTATCATATTTCACAACTTAATGTTTTCGAAAACTTAGACCTCCGGGGTAATTGCGTAACAGACAAACAGTAGGAGCGGCTTTCATTTTGACAGTTCAACGATATTCATTGCGTTATTTACGTTGTTGTCGAACATAATATGAAGCAATGGATTAG
The DNA here is from genome assembly GCA_963555695.1 of Dasypolia templi. Classification (NCBI taxonomy): domain Eukaryota; kingdom Metazoa; phylum Arthropoda; class Insecta; order Lepidoptera; family Noctuidae; genus Dasypolia; species Dasypolia templi. The sequence goes on from OY743157.1 coordinate 12,516,023, forward strand.
CAATATCCTGTAAAATTATTCAGATTGTGATTAATTGTTTGTTATAGGGTGCAGGTATGGTTTAACGAATATTTTAGATTTTTACGAAGAAGAGAAATGAGCATGTTTTCGTTAGCTGACTGAACATTGAATCCTAAACTTGGAATAACTATTCTTCACATATTGTTATTCTGCTGAAAAGGGCAGTGACAAAAAGAAACTCTATACTAGTCTAAAAGCAGGCCAAAAAAATACAAGGATTGGCTTATATCACAGGAGTCTGGTGACTTTCAAATAAAACTATACTGTAGAAATAGCATCCAAATTTTATTTTGAACTTGTTGAATAGAAATTGGTTTCGAAGAAGAAGGTGAGCGTCTCGTTTTTCAAGCCGGTTAAGTTAAATTATTTAACTTATTAACTTAACGTATACGTAGTAGACTTTTAAATACGTTCTGTTTTGATCTTGATAGAGTATTTGTCGAAGACAACTTGGGTCAGGTGATGTGGGTGGGAATGACGGTTATCCCGACATGAAGGAGTGAATATGGGAATCGGAGGTATCAATATAAATCAATACTTATGTTACATATAGTACAGTAAATATCGTCTATTCAGACATAAAATTATTAACACACAGTTATTATAATAATAATAATAATTTGTTTATTTCTCCTCACAGTGACAAACTTATTCTAGGTTTCACATATTATTTGGGTATTTTTTTTCCTTTTTTAGCAATGTGAGGAGCTGGTGTCTGAGTTAGGCGTTAAATGCCTGTATTAAAAATCACCAGGTCCCCACCCCACGGAAGAACAGAAAGTTTTACTTAAAAAATATAAAACAACACAAAAAATTTGATAGGTATCTTACGTTATAATTATGGAGATTTAAGACTAAAACTTAAGTTATTAAAATTTTGGGGGTAGAAGTTAAAAAGTTAACCGGCGCCTGTATATGTGTGTATGTGTGTGTCTATGAGAGTGTATAATGTCAGTGTGTAGTGTTGAGTGTCAGGTGTAGTGTGCCGATGTGTACGCGAGAGGGTTTTGGTGCAAGTTATAAACTTATGTCACGGTAATAATATCATACAGTATTCCAACTTCATACAAACGGATGAAGCGCGAGCCATGCCTACGCGCCTCGCTCAAGGCACGCGCGCAGCATGCAGACAGTCTCGACTGTGCCGTAGTGACGAACGGGCGGTGTGTTGTTTTTTTAACAATAACCGCGCGATTTTTTCACTAAAACTAAGTTCAAGTACATATTTAATATGACGAGTATGATAAATTGCTGTTTATGGTTGCATGAATCCTTCAATAACGCATCCAGAGATAACTTTTATACTAAACTATAAAATAATTTTACTTACTAGTGGGTAGGTACATAAAGTGTGTCTTTTTAATTGTTAAGTATTGCCTTTTATCTCCCGAAAATAAAGATGTCTGGATTAATAAATAAATTGAATAGAGTAAAGGAAAGTTATTGACACGAGTGAAATAGGTAGTTATAGGCGGTTCGTGAATCAGGAAACGGTAGGTACGCTTGTGTTAAAACCTCAGGCATGTGTGTTTTGTTTTTTTAGTTTGTATTATTCAAAGTAAAGACAAAGTAAAGACTTTATTATTAATAATAGTTGTTTTTGTACTGTGTGTATGAATAATACTAGAAAAAATCATTTGACCGTCTGCATCACACTAGATAGTTGAAATTTTCTCAGATTAAGTATTTTTGCTACTGCTTTATCAACATATACTACTAGAAACCGTTTTTTTCTCGGTATAACTAACAATAACAATAGCTAGACTTATGAAATATTCACAGGATATTTAGATGTTTGAGAGGGTTGTGATTTTAAAACATTCGTAGCCAGCTGTTCAGCTTGGCATTGGTGACCAAAGAATTTTTGTTTTGAGTTGTTGCGAGTTGTAGGTAGGTACCTAATTTATAGAGACGTTTATTAGCTGAGATAAAAAGTTATTAAAACTACTCGTCAGCTGTTTTTTGCATTTTAGTTGAGTAGGTAGGTGTTGTTGTTTGCAAGGATTGGAATCCATGTTTCCCAAAACAATTTTTAATTAAGCTTTATATAAGAATGCGGGTTTTTTAAAATTTACTAATAAAGCATTTCGTACGTCTCAGTCGAGGCGAAACTATTTATCGGTCACAAATTTATAAGACCGATTTGTTATTCAAACATAAACATGTTTATTAAATTAAATCCAACAATCAAAAACCATCACGCATATTTATTGAACACTTCCTATTAAATTCACAAAGTATTTTATTTGTTTATATACAAAAGTATATTTACAATCACAAAACTAAATCGAAACACAAAGTAGGCAAATGTAATTAAAATGCTGGAGGCGGGCAGCCCTATCGCATGTTTACGTACCGCGCGGCTGTAGGCATTTATTTTAAAGATACGGCCGAGTTACAATACTGTATGATATTATTACCGTGCTTATGTCGTACTAATTTAATTTGAATGAAGTAGACTTTCTGTAAAATGATAATCCAATTTTTTTTACCAGTCCGTAACCAAAGACTTACATTCGGTTTTTGGCAAGGGATATAGCGTTAAGGCTCGATTAACCTTATTGTATAAATTTGAACCCTGGTAGCAAAAAAACCGATGTGCAAACTTAGTTTTGAATGACGATGAAGAACAGACAGTATGTTTGCGATGTTTGTTTCTGATTTTTTCTGGTTCAAAAGTAGTTAGGGCATGTTGTTTCATCACCGTTTTTAGGACAAAGAGCTGCCACACAGTAAGTACCTCCCATTTCGAGTAGAGATCAGTAGTTGGGTGATAAAAAGGTAGGAACAAACTAACCTTTAGGAGTGCTCTTTGTGCTCTCTCAACTTTTAGGAGATGAGTTTTACTTGTTCCACCCCATGTGGTGATACAGTATTCAAGCTGAGACTGGCAGAGAGCAAAGTAAACCAATTTTATAATGGATTTTATTGCAGGGTTTCTTAAGGTTTTAAATATTACTATATGTCTACGCACTCTCGCTGATAGAAGATTTATATGATCATGAAATTTGAGATTTCTGTCAATTATTACTCCTAAATACTTTGTATTTTCAGTATTTTTAAGGTTGGGACAATGACAAACTGTGTCATTTGCATTTGGGCACGAATGGGAGACAATACTCAAAGAGGGATCTGGTTTGTCATTAGTTTGTATGGAAAACGTGATGAAGGTCGTTTTTTCTACATTTAATGTAAGTTAATTGTTATTTAACCAACTGATCACAGTGTTCATTCCAATTTGTAGACTAATTCAAGTAACAAAAGAAGTTTAGATGCAGTGCAGTTGCAGTGAAGTTTCAATCAAAACAACGTTTTTCGTATTCTCTACCGCTATCAGATACGCCCGCGTCAAGTTCGCGTCACGCGAGCGCATTAACGGTATTCTCATACTGCGCGTCATCAGTGCGTGGTTGTGAATGCAACAAGATCGGTATTTTGCTATTAGTTTGACGTTTCAAAATGACACATATTAGGTTTCAATTCGATCAATGTGCAGTTTCGGTTACGCACAACATAAGTTCCTCAATATTTACTTTTGTTGGCATCAAATTGTATTTTTTGGGATTGCATTCCCAAAAAATACAATTTGATGCCAACAAAAGTGTTTAAATTAAAAATCATACGTTTAATTGTTAAAACCTGTTAAGTACAAGTCGTTTTCAATTAAATTCTTCATGTTTTTTTTTCCTTTTTAGTGAACATGAGTTACCAACTTGGGTTGAGGATTTTATCCCTCGCTGCCGAAATAGATGTCCGAGAACGTCGTCAAACCCTAAAAAGGCATAGGTTTTTTGTGGATCCATTCCATATTTCGGATCGGGAATTCCATAAAACCTATCGTCTGAGCAAAGACTTGACTCGGCAATTGATTGGAAAGCTAGAGGCATGTATTCCGAAGGAGAAAAGGAAGGATGGTTTGAGTGTAAAGGCAAAGGTTAGCGACTTCTCCCCACAATCTCACTGCCTGCACCAAGTAGAGCAGCGATTATCTCCTCTAAAGGTGCTAAAGAAGTGGGTACCCCTGGCCCTCCACCTGTACCTTGTTGGTTATTCCGAATCTGCCTAATTCCATTGAGCAAGCGGCTCTTATCACTTAAAATATTGCAAATCTAGTTATTTACCCGTGTATAATGTACCGATAGCGAAACACATAGGTGCAATATCGATATGATCTAACCGACCTTGTTCCACTTTTTGGGAGTTCTTGGATCCCCGTCTGCCTCGGCATTTAATATATTGGCGCACTCTGACCAAAGCTTTGGTGGCGTGATGCCAGGGCACTCGCTTATCTCGATTTAACTCTGCCACGGGCAAAATCCTTGTGGCCCTCCAAATAATCGACCAGCAGTTCCATTTGCCGCACAGACAAACGTTTGCGTGAAGTCATATCTACTGAAGAATCAGGATGAAACTTACATGAAATGAATTTAAACTGCTACTACTTCCTATAATTCACTGTACCTACATCCTTAATCAATTTAATATAATCATTATAATATGTATTTACCATCAAAGTTCACTGAGTCTTGAATTTCGTGCACGTTAAGTCATTAGCGCGTTTCCTCATATGACAGTTTTAGTTTTATGTGGCAATGTTAGACCATCATTCAGCCAAATTTTTGCAAAATATATCTTTGATTGTGAATCAAAACATAATTTTTCCTTTTTAAGGCAAGAAAAAGCACTAAAATCAGTACTGGGGTATTACTTAAGTATTATAATATCGTAATATTCATTTTAATGTAATCGATTCTATTCGATTGTTTAGTGAGTAATATTTTTATCTCATGTGGCCACACCGTAGGTAAGTCTGGTAGAGTTTGACATGAGTTTGGTTGCCGTGCAGTTGACGTGCAGTTCACGCGCAGCCAACGCGCAGTTCAAAGATTTCGAGAATACCCTTTATCACTCAAACCTAAACTTAACTGCTACTGCACTGCAACTTCATCGGTGCGTCATGAAATTACGTGAATTAGCCCTCTGAGCTTTGACAAAAACTTCATGCCAGGAGTTACCACTGAAGAGTAAAGCCGTATCATCAGCAAACGCAACAATTTTCGAGTCAGGAAACATTAACTGTCATAAATCATTTACCAGGAAAAGCGTCGGTCCAAGAATACTGCCCTGTGGAACTCCAAATGTCACTGGGACCTCTTCACTAGTTATGTTACCGATTTTAACACATTGTGTTCTGTCGGTTAGGTAATATTTAAACGGTTTTAATTGAAGATCCCGGATACCCAGACTTAAATTGAATAGGGACAGAGACTGTATCGAAGACCTTTGCTAAATCTAAGAATATTCCAATGGTTTTCCCCTTTGAATCTATGTTATAAACCATATAATTTGTTAGCTCTGACACAGCGTCGGCGGTGGATCTCTTGGCTCTGAAACCAAATTGTGCTTGTGAGAGAAGATTATTATTTTCCAAGTAGTTAAAAAGTCTTTTGTTAATGAACCGTTTCAAAATTTTTGATAGGGTAGGGAGAATTGAAATTGGCCTGTAATTACAGACATGGTCTCTGTCACCACTCTTATGTATCGGATGAACTCGTGACTTCTTATAGATCTTCGGAAATATACCGGTTGTGAGCGATAAATTACAGACGTATGTTATAGGTATTGTTAGAATATCTATATTTGATTTTAAGATATCACTAGATATCAAATCAAGGCCCACCGAACAATCACTCTTTAACCCTGTTATTAAAGTCCTAACCTCATCTCCATCCGTAGGGAGCATACAGAAAGAATGGCTATACGAGTTAATGGTGATGTGTCCCGTTGGTAGATTATTTTTAATGATTTTTTCAGCTAGCGTTTTTACATACATAGCAGAGGAAAATACAATATAAACGGTCTATCCAGGCACACCGTTATAACACATAGAAACAGGCACAGATTAATCAGTTAAAAATAATGTTCAACTTACATTCTAACTTTAGACACAGAATTTAGTACTTTTACTAATACTGGAGGCACTATTTGGAGCGCGACCCGGTCTTATTGGGGTTGACCTCGATTCTCCATTTTCGGAACCGAACGCCTAAGACATTTGCGGAGGTTAGGAGAGTGCGAGCGATAGCGATGGGACAGTTACCGGTATAGTAAATGGCAGTGTTGTCGGCGAAGAGAGCCAATTGAGCCTGTTTACTTTTACGGAGATCACTGGTAAAAAGCGTGAAGATGAGGGGAGATATCACGGATCCCTGATCGATACCCGCAAGAATATGGTGAGGGGACGAGAGTGCACCCTCGATGCGATAGCGCAAGGTGCGATTCGACAAAAAGTCTCGTAATATGAGTACGAGACGATCTGGCACTCCGAATTAGTAAAGTTTATATTACAAGCCGTTGTGCCAGACATTGACGAATGCTTTCGCTATGTCATAGAATAGGACGCCTGTCGTCGCATTACGCTAGATACCAGCGCATAAGTGCTCTACGGTACGGTGGACCTGTTGGATACACGAATGTTGGGTTCGAAAACCAAACTGCTCGTTGGGTATGAGGCTCTTTGCTTCGGCATAGTCTTTGAGACGCTTAATAAGTCTTTTGTAGATTTTTTAAAAAAAAGGGCGGTCACTAGATGGCTCTGACTTGTGCTTGCCTGGCTTGGGGATACCGAAAACGGTTGCTTCTTTTTACGCTTGTGAGAAAATATTGTTGCTCATGGTGCCATTGAAGATGGCTGTCATAAGCATTATCAGAGGGGCAAAACGGAAACTCCGTTTTTCCGGGGGCTTTCCGTCCGTGGAGCCCTTTAATCATGAGGTGCACTTCGTCTAGAGTGACGGGAGGCAGAGGATCATCGGGGTCTTCGACGGGTGGGAGGGAAGCTCTCTGTTCGACTTCAGCGTCGACCTTGTCCAGGTGAGCTTGGTCTACTGGTTGAGAGCTGGGAGAACATTGGGACTCTGAGGCTGTCGACAAGACATTCGGCCTCGTCGGGAATATCGAAGGCGACGCTTTTGTCGGGGTGAATGAGCTGACTATACCACCTCGGGGCGCCCTTTTTATTCCCTCAGGCGCATAGCACAAGTAGTGTGGGTTGTTCGACCGCGCTCGTTTTGAGCTTTGAACAAAAATAAGCGCAGGCGGCGTGCGTTATTCTTGCAATACGATTGGCGTGTTAACATAATTAATGTATAAAGGTTTAGTACGGTTGGGATTTGATGAATAATCGATTAATCATCGAATCCCAACCGTAATGTCTTTTTATATCTATTACGTTATTTAGTTATATTTATGTACATACAATCTTATATTACTTTTTATTTTTATTTAGATATATATATTACTACAATTTAGTTATTTTAAAGCAACCTATGTACGTACGCTTGCATAGTTCTGTAACAGGTTTTAACAGCATTACATACTGGTCTGTGGGATGTACAATAATCTTCGCTACGGGCCGACGCAGGACCTCATTTACAGTCTTTACGTCCCATGAATGATTCCGTGAATTCCGAGATATACTGATTAAATTATACCTTTTGTCCATTCAATTCTCTTTTTGTTATTGTCTGCTGTCACAACCACGTCACTGACACACGTCACAGTTGGCACACTGTTTGCCCACTTTTCGCGACGTTGTAGCGTCGGGAGATATTCCTGCAGTCAGCGACGCCAGAATATGTCGGCGAGTGCGTACTTTCGGCGGGAGTTGACGTCATCGATTTCATTTGATGCAAACGCAGATCATTCGGCGTTAGGACCACCGGCTGGTTGTGGTCGTCACATTCGTAGCTCAGCGGTCAGCTGTTGACGATCAGCTCGGCCTCAAGAGGAGGGTGTAGAGAACCTCCTCACGAGGCGCTCGTTCCTTCAGTGTGCTTCGGAGTGCGTTCTTTACTGATCGCACCAGGCGTTCCCAGCAGCCGCCCTTGTGTGGGGCTGCCGGGAGGTTGAAGTGCCTCGCTTTGTCTCGGGTGGTTGCCTCGTCCCTTATTTGACCATGGTTAAGTTCTTTCAGGACCGCTCAAAGCTCGGTGTTGGCCCCTACGAAGTTCGTACCCTGGTCGGAGTACAAATGTGTTGGTTGCCCGCGGCGCGCTATTAGGCGCCACAAGGCTAGTATGGCCGAGTCAGCACTCGTGTGGCGGCTAACTCCAGGTAGATGGCACGCGTAGTGAAGCAGGTAAAGAGAGCTCCCTACCTCTTTTCGTGGCGCCGTCCAATCGCCACTTCAATTGGGATGAAGCAATCGACTCCCCCTCGCACAAAGGCCCTTCTTGTGTTTTTAAGCCTGCGAGCGGAAGATCGCCCAACTTTGTTGGGGTTTGGTGGGCTTTGAAGATGAAGATCTGGCAATTTGGGACCCCTATTTTCACAGGAGTTCTGATTTTTGTAATACAGTACTTCTTACGAAGATTGTTCACATGACGTTTTCATGTTTTGCGTGTAAAGCCATCGCGTTATAGTTTGCGATAAGCTTTCTGGTTAGAGGTGACGCCCGTCTAGAATTGCGAAAAAACCTGCGTAGAACTCGCAATAAGCCATCGTCTGCAACCATTGGGTCGAAAGCTTTTATGCCATTTTTGTTTGGTTCTGGCAGCCCTTTTACAATAGCAGCCCGCGCGTTGCTAAAGCTGTCTCTTGACACAACTTAAATAAATGGTTGTGTGCTTCTTTTTAGGTCGGGTAGACGTAGCTCTACTGTCGACCGACGGTTGCGACAGCGGCCCATGAAGATAAAAATGCTCGCCATAACGAGTTGTATTCGCGACCACGAGGAGTATCTCTCAGTCGCAGGTGCTGCAGTACACAGCTGCGTGGAGCCGCTGAATGCGATCGAGTGGATTAATATCCACTTTAGAACTGTTTTGTAGTCAGTCCAATAAAACATTTCTTTTAACGACAAGCCTATTTATTTTTGTGCAGTGTCTGCTAATACTGATGTGGGTCAACTTGGCAGATCATTTCTCAGAAGAGCATAAAAATTTGTGACTTATATCCGCATGTTCTAGAGTTCCTTATACTAAAAAAAAACGGCGTTTGTACATGAAACAGGTCGAAAGAATATATGCTCTACTAACTTTTGTTAGCAGATCAATTTTTCCAAAATTTTAATTTAAACATTTGTTAAGGCGCACAGTGGTGAGTTCTATAGTTCCTAATACTTTTCCAAAGGGATCTGCCGACCTAAATCAAATAAAAAGAAAAAAAAAACTGACCTGTTACTAGAATAAGAATAAAAGTAATTGTGATAAAAAAGGCTTGAAAGATACCAGGCGTAATTTGTGGGTTTGCGTACATTCTTCAGAACATTATTAGTGGCCAAGACTACAGAAAAAAAACTATATAAAAGCAGGTAGGTCACAAAAGTATCAGCAGAACCTTTTCAAAAAGACAGGTAAGAAGAAGAACAAGTGTTTCAGTAAGTATGACAAAAAAATCTTTTACTAACTCACAGGAGCCGAAACTGATCGTTTCCTCAAATATAATGAAGTTATACAGAAACATGCAATAGTAACCTAGAACTCTAACTTAAGTATCAGCAGAGCATGAGTAAAGATTTAATAAGTTGAAATCTTTCTATTTTTTTAAATGATATATCCTAAAACATGCAAAACAAACCCAGAACTCCGACTCAGGTTTCAGCAGAGCATTGGGCACGTTACAGTAGAGGGAGATAAGTCCCTTCTTTAAGGCGTGTTTGGAAGGGTGCCACGGCGGCCTCACCTTCCGCCTGACACAGGTCCTCACCAGACACGGTTGTGTCGGGAGGTTTCTGTTTCGCACAAGGCGGGAGGAAACGCCCGGGTGTCACCTTTGTGTGAATCGCCTGGAAGACACGGTGGAGCATACGGTGGAGGTCTGCCCAGCTTCGGTGGAGCACCACCGTGCCCTCGCGAGGGCGATCGGCGGCGGCGATCACTCGCATCCGGCCCTGGTCCAGGACATGGTACGGAGCGAGAGGGAATGGAAAACCTTCATATCCTTCTGCGATGCAGTAATGCTCGCAAAGGAAGAGGCGGAGCGCGTGAGGAAGAGAGCCTTGCGCCCTCACGCCCCTAGTCGCCGCAGGAGACACCCTGGGCGTCAGGAGTTGCCTGCAGATTCCCGGCCACTGTAGGCGCGGGCTTGCGAACGGCGAGCAATGCGTAGCTCGACGTCCGGTAAGGACCAGGCCCGGGTCGACGGCCCATCCACTCCACGCTTTGAGGCGCGCATACCCCGCGCGCCTCAAAGAGTTGTCAGCACATAATGACGGGGTCCGATAGGGCCGATGCCTCAGGGTCGAGGGAAATTCGAAAGAGATACCGTGGCCCTGGCACAGGCAATTGAAAGAACACGGGTGGGTTTTAGTCAGTAAAAGTCTGACACGCCCTCCCGCTACACCCAGAGCGGAAGAAATCATTTGATGATTTCCCACCCAAAAAAAAGGTATCAGCACAACATGGGAAAGATTTCAGTAAGTTGAAATCAAAATTTTAATAAGTGATTCAGAAAGAAGGATAACAAAACTTTAAGTAGCTCTGAGGAGCTGTAACTCCTCCGTTCCTGATGCGACCATAACAAAACTATCCGAAAACATGCAAAAGAATTCCAGAACTCTGATTCAAGTATCAGCAGAGCATGATTAAAGATATGATGATTTGAAACTAAATTTTATTTCATGATTCAGAAAGAAGGATAAAAAAAAACATTGAGTAGCTCAGAGCAGCCAGAACTCCTCGTTTCCTCATGCAAATATAACTGATCTATCTGAAAATATGCAAAACAAACCTAGAAATCTGACTCAGGTATCAGCAGAGCATAGTTGGAAAGTAAGATTAGAAGAAATCTATATTTCATTCAGTGTTTAAGTTAGTGTGATAAAAAATGAGCAGTGGGCAAGTTAGTATGACATAAAAGTGAGCGTGAGCAGTGGTGGCCCGGTGGTAATGGCTGCGACTTACGAGTTGTAGGTCGTGGGTTCGAACGACAGGCGCTTTACTTTCGGTCATCATGAGGAAACCGGCATGTCATAGAACCAAAAATTTCGAAGACATGTGACATCTACCAATCCGCGCTGGGCCCGCGTGGTGGATTACTCCCTTTTCTCAGAGAGGAGGCCTGTGTCCCAGCAGTGGAATAATAGGCTGATTATGATATGGTGTTTGCCACTAATAATGTTCCGAAAAATGTACGAAAATCCACAATTTAAAGCCTTTTTTATCACAATTACTTTCTTTTTTTGTTACAGTTCGGTATTTTTGTTTTATTTTATTATTGATTTAGGACGCGCTTTAGAGCATCCTGTACCGCCTTCTACACATGCAGCTTGTGGGAGAAATATTTGCAAGCGTCGCGGTCGTATGGAGCCCTTCGTGTCCAATTCAATCTAATATATAAAATTCTCGTGTCACAGTTTTCGTTGGCTGGACCAACGTGGGCTGGCTGGTTCGGCTGGACCGATTTGTATGAAATTTTGTGTGCATATCGGGTAGGTCTGAAAATCGGCCAATATCAATTTTACAAAAAAAAAAAAATAACAACGTTAGCGGGGTCAACTAGTATAAGATATAAGATTGTATGTACGTGTAAATAAGTGTCACTGATTAGCGCGTAGATAAATATAAAAAGACACTTAGTGTGAGGTTTTTCGAGCGCCGTGGGCATTTAACGCTAACCCCAGGCCCCGCAACCGGGGCTTTTATCCGACTAGCCCCGCCTTAAGTAGACATTACGGCTAGGGTTTGATGAAACATCTATGTACTAAACCTATATATAATATATTAATTATGTAAACATGCCAATATTGTAAGAATAACGCGCGCCGCCCGCGCTCATTATTGGTGAAATCTCGAAACGAGCGCGGTCGCACAACCTACACAGGGTATAAAAAAGGGAACCCCGAGGTGGTATATCCACAGGAAAACCATATTAACCGACTTAGCCCGAACAATTGGCAATCTTAAGTAGCAGTGGCCTCCCACAAGGTGGACCAATAACCCAAAAGGATGCGGGAAGCACAGAACCGGTCGAGGTCGGAGGCCTAGGCCTCCCCCAAGTACCGCCACTTCGTCTAACAGTGGACGTCTTTCGGCTGACACAGACGATGATGATGATGATGAGTTAGACATATCTTCACTTAATTACTTTGATATTTTGTTAGAAATAAATATTATAGAATAGAATATAATATTTTTATTTACATTAAACATGGTTTATTAATCGTAATAGGACTTATGATATACATGCCTCTCGTAGCTGTGTTTAAAAGTTGAAGGTAGTGTAGTTTCAGTAAAATTATTTTGTCTTCGAGCAAAACTCAGCATCGCTCGTCAAATTGATCAGCATGTCGGCTCAGTAAAAATCTCACCGTGAAGATTTGCGTGGAGTGAGCTGTCAGTGTCGTGCCGTCTTGCATGTCGATTCTGTAAATATTTCACCGTGAAGATTTGCGTGGCGTGAGCTCTCAGTGACATCCCGTTTTGGTCAATCTCTAGGATCAGTGGCACTGACAGCTCACTCCACGGTCACTTCACCTCAGTTTTCACCGTAGAGATGGTTATAGAATAGCACTATTGGTCAATCCCTAGCATCAGTGGCACTGACAGCTCACTCCACGCTCACTTCACTTAAGTTTGCACGGTGAGATGGTTACATAATAGCACTGCAGTACTAGTCATGTGGGGCGGTCGATGGGGAGGCCCAGCTTTTTACCCGACTGCAAGAAAAGGGGCATGTTCTTCGCACGTATTTTCTATGTACGAGTATGTATGGAAGATTCTTAACTTACCTCATATCTTTCGAACTGCTAGACATGGTTTTTACTAAGACATCGTTAGATACGTCATGTTCGCCCAAGTGTTCTTATAAGTGAAAATTTGTTGGTCCCCCCCGCCTGCGATAAACTTACACAAAACAAAGTGTGTTGTGAACTCCTACTTTATAGATGCTCATCTATGACTGAGATGTCGCTAATCTCGAGGCTAGAAACAACACCACACGCTACGTCATAGTAATCTCTCGAGCGTGATTGGTTTTCCTTCATGATAGTTCCCACAACCCTCTCCTTGATTTTTGTTATTAAGATGGCGAATACAAATTTTGCTCCTTAAAACCTTACGCATCGTTTTTCATTATAAAAGGATCAACACAATCTATAAAAAACCTATGTTTTCACCAAACCTCACCGCTGCTGCTACAAAGTGCAATGGGTATTAATGCTTGCTTTTCTCTTTTCAGTTAGATATATGTTTTAGCAGTCGGGTTTTTTATTTTTTAAATGTTTTTGGAATTTGATATTTAATTTAAATAATAATCTTGGTTACTTTTCAGTGAAGGCAGGTTTGTGATAGCATTTCGATTGTCTTTCTTTTCATATACGAGTATATATTTCATTAAAGATAAGACAACATAATAGTTGGGTCGGCGTTTCTTGAAACTGGGTTAAGCTGCTCGGATTAAAATTTGCCAAAATGAAAAAGAGGTAGAAATAAAATTGAATGTGAATGTTGGGTAAAATAAATAAGTGCCTAGCCCGCGTTGGTGAAATTGTTCCATGAATTGTGTAGTTAGGTTGAGATTGGTGCTAGCTGTGGAAGATAATTAATAGAAAACATTTAAATAGGTAAGCAAGCATGGCTATTTTTGCTATGAGCACAACAAACAAATGGTAAAATCAATCAACAATTCAAAAGTCATAAAAAGGACAGGGGTCGTAAACAGGGTTTTTTATAACTATGACATATGGGATCATTGTTCCATTTTCTCACGAAACAGTTTTATGATTGCTGGTAATTTTTTGAGTATTTTACGATCAACCATAAAATTATGACAGCATATTTTTTATGAAACAAAACATACAGGTTAATTGGACCCTGTTAAGCAGAATAGATCCAACCAACATTTTTTATGAAATTGACTTAAGTACATAACGAGAACCTGCACATCGAGTTTTATATTTGCACAAAAGATCCTAGCGGTCTGATGACATTGCCCTTACAAAACTTTTGCTGTGCCAATATACCAACACGTTAGGTTACCATTACTGAGAATTGCAAGAAGGTACCATGAGGCCAAAGGCTCGCAAATGATTAAGATTATCTTTTTAAAAAGGTCCAAGTTGCGTGGTTCTATGTAGAAAAATAATTTTTAGCTATGGTCGTCAAACCAAGCAGATTGGATTCTTTTTGCAAAAAAGTAATGATAAAGATTTTTTCTTTTTGAAGATCCAAGTTGCGTGGTTCCATGAAAAAAAAACATTTATCGCCATAGTCGTCAAACCAAGCAGATTAGATCTTTTTTGCAAAATAGTTTTTCCCAATGCTTTAGGAACCTTGCACTTTGAAATACTATTGCATTTTATGAAGAATATGCTGTAATTTTGTTTTATGTGTCCATCATGCTTTGGATATTTTTAGTTTTTTTATATGTTTCTATACGTTATATTTTTAATAGATTAACATTTTATTTTTATTTTTGTTGATTACTTTATGATTATAATAATTCTTATTTGCCACACAAAGCTTGGAAATAAATCAAATACCTTTTACCTTTTTGGCATTAAATACGGTGAAGGGAGTGTTGAACTTTCGGGCTCTCCTTTGATGCTATCCACACCGCTTATGGCATTTAATTCGAGCATTGAAGCTCCAACTTTTTCACCCCTAACTCCTAAACCACTTTATACTTTTAATAGCACTATAGTGAATCCAGTGCGTTTACTTACGTTGCCAATGCCGGAGATTTCTCCGCAAACCAAAGAACTGTTAGAAACTTTGGAAGGTTGTGAAGACTTTGATAGTGAGGACTCTGTACGGGATCCTTACTATCAAATTGACGAAGTTGATGATGGTGGCTTCAGTGATAACATGTCAGAAAGTTCAATCTCCATTATTACAACACAAGTGAATATCCATAATACTGAAAATGGTAAAAGTCTAAAAATACCATATGCCTTAAGTACCTGCAATTCAGGGGATGCCCATAGAGATCCCAACTATTCTGATGAAACGGATCTTGTAAGACAAGCCAATCCTGTTGACAACATACAGGAGGAGAGGAGTTCTGGTGCTAATAAAGAATCTGACACTAGTGTCCATAATCCTGGATACCAGGTGGTTGTAGAAGAAATATCAAGTATAACAACGAATGAGAAGAACCTTCCTACAGGTGAGGAAACAAGCAGAACGCCTCGAAAAGGAAGAAAAAGAAAGTATGGTCAAACTAGGGAAGAGAGAAAACAACCAAAGTACAAAAACCAGTATTTCGTTAACTCCAGCAACAAGCAAGTAGACCTTATGCTGTTTATAGATTTTAACTGGGAATGTGCAAAAAAATGTCACAAAAAAAGATTTCTGTAGAGTACCGAGAAGCCGAATTTAATAAATTTTATTATTAGGGATCATATCATGCACAAAATATGTACATTGTGGCTTGCGTTAAAGAACAACCGGTCAAACGTCCGTACGTGTCTCAAAACAGCTCGACTGTGTCCAAGAAAAGAACATATTGACGTCAGTATTACCTTATAGGTAATACAGTATGTAGGGAAATGTTTGTGGAAACCATACAAACAACTCCAAAAAGGAGTGATACATCCCTAAAAAAGGTGAGGTCTCATTCCACCACAGACAAACGTGGTGTAAATGGGGGTAAAAATAAAGTTAGTGCTGAATGTGAGGGTTTTCTAATTACATTGATTAAGAAGCTTCCTACATATGTTTCTCTCTGCACCAAACCGTTGAATAAAGATACCTGCAACAAATGCGACTACTTCAAACATAAAAAGGATTTAACCACAGATGAAGAAGAAAAGAATAGACTTATAGAGGAACACAAAGCCCATCTCAAAACTGCAGAAGACCTTCCAAAACGTTTGAAAAGTGATATGGCCCTCGCAAAGGATGACCCATAAACAGAAACAATAACATATGACTTAGAAAAAACATTGCCGCTGCCACGCGTCCCCACGAACATCGTATTTACAAGAGGCAGTTGTGGGTGTATAATTTAGGCATACATACGGGCTCTGATGACCAAGGCCATTGCAACGTCTGGGTGCAAGGCGAAGCTGGGAGAGGCTTCCAAGAAGTGGGTTCTTGCCTGATTAAACACTTGTCACAGAAACTTCAGCCAGGTGTAACTAAACTTATTCTGTGGAGTGATTCCTGTGGTGGCCAAAATCGAACAAAAAATAAGCTAACCATGATGCTTAAAGCGTTGTTAAAAGACCACCCATCGTTGCAGCAAACAGACATAAGATTTTTGGAGTCTGGACATAGTTTTTTACCAAACGACACAGCTTTTGGAAAGGTGGAATGTGCCCTAAAATTCCAACAGAGACTGTATCTGCCTGAAGAATACATGGCAATAATGAGCTCCTGCAAAAAGAACAAACCACTACAAGTTCACAGAATGCAAGGCAATGATTTCCTCGGATCAGGCCAACTAGAGAAAATGATAACAAACAGAAAAAAAACTACTACTAGGGAAAATGTTTCCTGGCTCAAAACGAAACAAATCTTACTGAAAAAAGAAGCGATGTTTTATTTATTTATGAGGAGCAGTTTTGAAGATAACTACATCGAAATATACATAAAGAAAAATACGTGTAAAATACGTGGTAGGCCACGCTACATAACGCAAGACATGATGGAAGTACTGTGGCCAAATGGGAAACCGATTCCAGCAGCTAAGCTCAACGATATCAAAAGCCTCATCTCATGCACCTAATCCCACGAGATGCCCAAACGTTTTATAACAATCTCAATTCTCACTAGTGACAACACAGTACAAGATGATGTTGACGGATGTTCAGCTGTAACTGATTTTGAGATTGAAAACGAAGATGACAGTATGGTTAACGTTAGTGAATAAAATAATAATAGGTTTTATTACTACATCTTTTTACATTTTGTCATAAATGCTTTCAAACTACTTCATATTTTCACTTAACTCACGCTACAACAAACATACCTGAAATAACTTAGCTAAGGATTTTGCATAAAGGATCCACAGGTTGTTTTTCATGAATAACAGAAAAACTATGTACTGAAATTAGGTAAAACCACTTTTAAAATATTGAGAATTTTATGTTACTAAACTAATCATATGCCAGATTAAGATCTGACCAAGTTTATTCTCGGATTTTTACACTTTGACATACTTGAAGAGATATGAGGAACAGGGTGTAAAGTTCACTCATACTCTTGGAAAAGGGAGGCTACTCCGACCAGATGGATGTCGTATCTGGTGGGCAACTGCCCGATGATTGTTGTCGGGAAGTTGTATATATGCTATCTGCGCGATAAACTCTGCTTGCGCGATGCAGAATTGATGCGTTTGTTCGCATGTGGCGGTGTAGATGCCGCCACATCACTCCCCTCCGAAAACCGGAGGTCGATAGTGGACTAAGTCTTGTATCTTGCGATGCTTGCCAATGCCAGTTGGGTTCCAGTGGGTTGCAACCGGGTGTTGCATAGTTCGCGGTGAGTCGGAACTGTCTGCAAAGATGCCACAGTGAGTCGGGGTGGCTGACTGCTGATGTCGACCAGGAGAGGGATTAAGCGCTCTGCTTGTGGACCGGCCGAATGTGCAGTGTGCTGTGCTAAGGTTGCTGATGAGGCTGAAGGTGATGACCAGGTATGCGCTTGCGCTGCATGAGTGATGATGATGACGTCACGCTGAAGTAGTTGCACGAAGGCTGCGCTGACGTTCATACTCGGGGTCACCAGTTTAGGGATATGAGGAACAGGGTGTAAAGTTCACTCATACTCTTTAGAAAAGGGAGGATCCTCCGACCAGATGGATGTCGTATCTGGTGGGCAACTGCCCTATGATTGTTGTCGGGAAGTTGTATATATGCTATCTGCGCGGTAAACTTTGCTTGCGCGATGCAGGATTGATGCGTTTGTTCGCAAGTGGCGGTGTAGATGCCGCCACATACTATACAATGACGTGAAAATTTACTTTGTAAAGTATTATAATATTTTAATTATTGTGAATGTGAAGGCAGTGTGGATTTGTTGTTTTTTTTATATCTCAATCTATTTTGAATTTTTAAAATTAGTTTTAATCATGGTCTGGCAGTTTGAGTAATTTATGCGGCCTACCCAAATGTCCTTTCTTTGGGAATGTTCGTCGAATCGTTGAGCTCCATATGTGTTGTGTTGAGCTGCATGATTACTGACAAATGCGTGCACTGACTGGACAGGTCCACTCATTCTGTGTGGTTCTTTCCTCAAAAGACCATTTCAATCCACATCAATCAACATGGTCTTCACATGACCTGACCAAGATTATGTTTGGACTTTAAAAGAGACTGTGACCTCTGAGTTTGTTTTGGCGTTTCTTCTCAGAGTAGTCAGATAGGAAACGCCGATCTCATCTACTTTTAAAATAGTATTGACGTGTAAAAGAGTTTGTAAAAACCTACTTACAGAAATAAAATCATTTATCATTTATAATCATTTAAGATAACTTGACCAGATTTTTTTGTTTTCACTTCTAAACTTCAAATCGCATTTACTCAAGCAACAAAACGTTAGTTGGATCTAATCTGCTTAACTGGGTCCAATTTATCCCTGTTTTTAGGAACACCTATCTAGATCAGTGTTTTAGAAGCTAACGCTATGTGCGCATACATATAATGATGTAGGATACCTAACGTCTTACGTGTAAAATATACAACGTATCGGTTTGCATCCTCGTCAAATTTCAGGAGGCTGTTATGAAAGGCATAAATAATCAAATAAAATTTATGCCTTTCATAACAGCCACACAAAATACTAGCTTAATAATTAATATTTACTTGTTTTTTTTAGTTATTTAAGTTTGACAGTTTTTAGAATATAGTTTTTCACTTTAGATGTCACATACAAGGCCAGTTACAGTGCGGTATCCCACGGGCCTCGTTTTAACATGCGCGTTCCACACAAGTCAATTTCCGAAAATTATAAAAATTACAAAAAAAAACTAATTATTTTATAATTGATTCGTGTCGAGAATCATTAACATAGTAACCTCCTTGAATTTGACGAGGATGCAAAACGACACCTTGTAAATTTTTCCGTGCTATTGCTCAGTTTTCTTTTGTAGATCATTGTGTTCCTGTTGTTAATTCTTTGTGTTATTCTGATTTGTGATTTTGAATAGTAACAGTGTTTTTCATTCTTACACGAAGATGCATATTACTACTGTAGGTCTGTACTAAGGATGTATGTAGATGATATCCTGAGTACCAACTCAGCAGTAGATCAAACACACTTCGTACAAAGCACACTTTTTTTTTTAAATATTGTAATAAATTTCGGTGTATTCACCACGACAACTGAACCCATGAAGTGAACATAGTGTTTCTTATGTCAAAACCAAATGTTAAAATCGAACATTGCCTAAAGGATGATATACGATTGTTTAGTTAATGCAGACCTGGCGTCAGTAATCCCAGTGGTGAACAATGCTACTCGCAAAATAATAATTTGAATAAGAATTCAAATGAAACATACATTTTCATGAACGCCATTTCTCAAAACAAAGGGCCGTTCGCGGATATGATCCGAATATGACCCGTTTTGGAGTTTATTACATAAATTAGGTAAAAATGGAAAAAAATTACGCAGCAGCAAAAATAAATGATTGCATTAGGCATTCTAATTATTCATTTATTTCTAAAACACTTCCGAGCCGTTCTAACGTTATTGTTCTTTGTGCGTCGTATATGTGTAGAATAATATTTTTTATTTCTTTAGTTAAAAAAAACGATCAAAAGGTCTTTAAAAAAGGTCTTGTAAAGGTATTTTTTTAAATTTGTAGTCGGTAAAAAACTACACTATCTATCTGCTATCGAAATTGTGATCTGAGTACTAGGTGTGAATACGCGCGTGTGACTTTTATATTAACAAAGTTGGAATGCATGAGCTATTAAAAAAAAATTAATAAAAACAACACACACATGCCAGTGAACATGCAAGTCTAGAAACGAAGTTTCTTTCCGTTTCAAACTGTAAATAAACTTTTTGTTATATCTAGACATTTATACTCCTATGTAAGAATAACTTACGGCTATTCTAATAACTATGGTATATTTTACCTTTCTACGTCACGCTTTAGTGTAAATGGTTGAAATAAGAACTCTGGGGCAGTTCTGACGTCATGTTGTATTATTTTATTCACAGTTTAATCTGTTACAGGCAAAAACGTCAGAAAAAGCTTGATCTATGACCAACAAAATTAATTTTGAAGTATTAATAAAAGACTTTGCTAGAAACCTACGTCGCAAAGTAATGTTTCAAAATGCTACTATACTGATATGTTACAGGAGGCTTCGCAACCTAAGACTGAAAATAACTAATCTTTGAAAATCACTAGACTCCCTCACATACTCTGAGTTTGTTCCGGCCTTTCTTCTCAAAATAGTCAGATAGAAAACGCCGACCTAATCTAGTTTAAAAAAATATTATAGACTTGTAAAAGTGTTTATACAATCTACTTACAGAAATAACAGTTATTTGTTTTACATGAGTGCAAAGTTGCTTTTTAACCGCGTGCTCAATTTTGAGCGTTAGCGACGGAATCAAAAGAGCACAAGGTGAAAAATCTTTGCACTCGAGTGCAACACGTAACTTTTCATCCCACCTCAGCGAGGAAATGACTAAATGCAAAAAAAAAACACATTTACAAGATACTTTTATTTCAGTTCAGTTAATAACTAATCCATTATGATAGGTTAATACGTATTACAGAATAATCTTTAAATTAGGTATGTATAACAAATAATACTTGGGTATAATTAAGAAAAATTTAAAGTAACGTTGCTAAAGTTACTTAAGTTTAGTGTAATATTTTTGTTAGGTACTGTAATGTTGGTGTTAGTGACTTTTGTACTATTTTTATGTAAACTATCTGTCATACTTAATAGTTGTACTGATTCATTGGATTCCCTTGGCGTAAATGTTGGTGAAAGAGGGCGATCGCTAGGTGTTTCGTAACAGATCATTTTTGATGTAGAAGGGCCAGTCCAAGGATTTAACTGAGGCTCTTTCAGTGTAATGGCTCCTACGATGCCTTCACATATTTTAAATTATTTTGGATGCAATCCTCTATGTATCCCTCTACAACCGCATTGGACTTCCAGCCTCCATGGCGCTTAAGGGACAGGAGATCAGCTCCTGAATCGGCCAAAACTGTGGCTGAAGTTCGTCGGAAACAATGACCCGTGTAAAACATGGGATCTGGAAGTTCAAGAAATGTTGCTATGTCTCGTGGGATACTGCCAATTTTATTGGCACCCATAGGCTGTCTTATACAGTTTCCGTTGCGGTATTATAGAAAAAATCGATTGATTGGAGTGTTGGGCGGGCGTAAGGCTTGATATTTCTCAACAATTGTTACATATTCCTTGCGAATGACGAAGTTGCGGTCTCTTTTTGTCTTTGTGTTAGGTAAATTAATTAATAGTAAGTTAT